>JAGSMU010000003.1:14112500-17088071 GCA_029286865.1 Teinopalpus imperialis
ATCGACCGAGTCTTTGTTTTTTTGCGTATGTGTATTGCTAATGGCCTCTAACAGGAGAAGCATATATGTCTCTTCAAATAAAGAAAAGAAAAAATATGTACCGATAGACCTTATTCATTCGGTACATTTTTTTTTGGGTTGATGGCTGCTTTTAGCTCGAGGGCTTATACAGTTCCCCCGGGTTGAAAGGTGACCGAACGCGTATGGCGCTCAGTCGAGTTTTTCTGTTATAGGTTTCAAGATATATGCGATTTTGATGACCAAACCGCCCTTGGCTGTCTAGAAGTGTTCAAAAGCTGTCTGAGTTTAATATTATCCAATAACTACTCGCTGAAAACTGAAAGTCTGATTTCTAATATAAGTAAGGTTCTAAATCATAATGTTAATAACTAAATCACTCTCGCATTGGCCACCGCAGGAAGTTTGCCAAGAAGACTCCATAATTATTACACTTAAGAACAGATTGGTTCATGCATAACATCCGTGATAGAGCGACGTCGTAACTAGAGATTGGCTATAGAACGATTAAGTCGGCTCGGCCACGGATAGCAGCATAAGATAGTACAGATTATGTAGTAGAACTACACTGCTGTTTTAGCTACAGAATGAATGGGTCAGCTCGACCGGGACAGGCATTCCATCTTAAGTCCTCATGGGTGACAACGCATCTGCATTATGTTTGTGCCGCAGGAATCACTTACCATCAGGTGTACTGTGTGCTCGTTTGTTACTCTCAATGGTTTAAAAAAAAACAGATATTTTACAGTTGCTCTGTTTCTTCGGGTTAGTGAATATACTGGAGACACGGGAATATTGTCTCCAGTATATTTTTTTGTTTTTTTGATGAGGTATACTATATTAGTCTTCAGAGGTAATTACTCATTTGCATTATGATTACTGATTGAGAATAAGACATTCAAATACCTCATTTGTTTTCATAATAACAAATATCTACCAACTACCACGTCGGTCTGTACCCATACCCACGTACTAGTGTCATCCATTGGTCATGTCTTTGGTCATCCCCAGCTCACGGACCCTTCAGTTCCGTGAGCCCTGTGTCCGATGAAGCTATAAGTTATAGCATCAATATCAACAGAATCTGGATTGGTCATCGTTTGGTCTTTGAAATTTATCATTTGATCCTTGACCATTAGATCCTTGCGAAATTTCCTGCCACGCACAACTACTCTATGTAATCAGCTGTCGCCAGCGGCGTTTCCGAACCGATAAGATAAAGAAAAGAGCCTACACCAGTCTTAAAGGCCGGCAACGCATTAGCGACTCGCCTGGTGTTGCGGATATTCATGGGCGGCGATGATCACTTACCGTCGGGTGGGCTTCATGCTCGTTTATTCTACATAAAAAAAGATTGTTTCTTAACATTTAAAAAAAATAAGATAAGAAATAGTTTTGTCACACACCACCTTATTTTATGTTATTTTAAAATTAATATATTAAAAAAAACCATAAATCAAACACGACCGATTTCCAGCGAGCCTCACGGACACTACAGCTCCGGCATGTATAGCAGCAATGCTGGAGGCCACGCACATTGCACTCGTTCAGTTGGAAGTCGATGGTGTTGAGGACGACGCGAATGCGACTGCTAGGAAGACCCTGGCAACTTTGTGCCAAGTGGCCGGCGTCTTGCTGGAGACGCCCGTGCAGTCTAGTGCTGATATGAATCGTGTTAGTATTTTCATCTTGATTTCTAGATTACAAAAAGGTTAATAGACTATGTTGCTTAAAGTTGTCCGTGGCATGAGGAGTTAGTTCCATCATGCTTTTACAAATAACTAGCCTGCAGACCTTATAACATGTCTTCTATTATGACAAAGCCAAAGACAAAGCAATATCGTCCAGGTCGACCAGAAAACACTACAATGTTTCCACCTATACAAAAAAAAACCATTTTCTTTCACAGGTAATAATAAAGCTAGAAGACTATATTCGCAAGAGTAAGCAAGATTGCTTGCAGCTTCTGGGTCCGGTGCTGGCCGCCTCGTATCGGGAGCAGCAAGAAGCGCAACTTCTAGACGAAGTACTGGCGAAGCTCGCCTCGGCGCTGGGCAGGATTGATGTGAGTGTTTTGTTGAAATAAGTACGATTCGCATCAAACGGAAGTCACGGGTGAACTTTGACGTGAATGAAAACGAATCTACAGTGATTGAGCTGCACTGCAGTTTGTTTCTAGCTGCAGCATTAATGGATCAGTTCGATCGGAGTAGGACCACGCCCTCACATAATGTCGGCGTGAAGAAGCAGCATAATAATGCCGTGTTCCGTGTGGTGAGTGTCTGGGGATCCGGAGACCTTTATTACTGGTGACGAGGCATTCCACCTCAGTCCTCAAGGGTGACAACCGTGCATCACCCGGCAGTGGACTGCATCCATTGACGTACAAAATGCGCTGGAGTCTGCCCGTATCTCGGTGCATACTCTTTATAATACACGCAACTACTATAGAATGATTAACAACTTTATTGTTTTTTTTTAAAAAAGATTTCTATGCCGCTTTTTCAAATTATAAGACGCCCCTTTTTATATAAAAAAATGGAAAAAATTTTTGGATAACAACTTTTGGATAACATTTTTTGGGTAACATTAAAATATTTTTTTCAATAAATAGGCTCCAAATTGGGGTGCGTGCAATAAACCGAAAAATATATCACGCATTTAGCATTTCATTGACAGTAAAAAACGAGCGCACAGTTAACCCCGCTGGCCAGTGATCCCCATCCTTGACAAAGAATCATAATGCAGATGCGTCGTCACTTTCGAGGACTGGGATTGAATGCCTCGTCACCAGTAATAAAGGTCTCCGGATCCCTACCCCCACCGGACGAAGCACGACGACATTATGGTACTATTTCACGCTGGTGTTCTGTAAGGGCGTACCCCGGTCGTGCTGAAAACAATCTGTAGTGTAGTTCTACCTTAAGTTTCGGGAGCCTCGGCTTAGACAGCTACCTTGTGCGCGGACTGACACGAGGATGCCGCAGAGGGCCGAACCTCGTCTCGGTCAGTTCCTTCTGACGGATTATCTCCGGATGTTAACTACAATGCAATTGTCTTAAACAGCATTAGCCACAGCGTTATAATAAAAACTGTTAGCGTTTATTAAAGAATAGCTGTGTATAAATTTCATTCTTTCCACCAGGAAGAAGATTCATCATCCACTGCTGAGTCTTCGAGTTTCCCAAGCATCGACACCCGCACGGGGCACGCGGCATTGAATCACGTGTGTGCACACCTCGCACACAGGTTGAAATCCGTCGAACACGTTCTGGCTAGAGCAAGGGATTTGACGTCATCACTGGACCACGTTGCGCAGGCTCATCGGCATAGGATCGATAGAGGTCTTTAGAGTTTTCTAACCTTTATTCTGGTGTAGGAAGTAACAACGTCTATATATACACACATATGTATCGTTTAGCATAATCCTTTAGATAGCGATCCGAGTCGAGGTTCCGTACCTCCTCATGAGGGACTCTCGGATCGGATTATCTGCTGTCATCGACGTTTTTCGACCACAGGGGTCGGGGTGCAGCGGTGGTGCAGCAGCAGTCTCCGCGCCAGCTTCGCAGCATCGTCGTTGTCTCCGTACTCATGTCGCGAGTCTAATTAGATAGAGCTGTAGAGGCCACTGGACCAACAGCAATACTTACACACAAAAAAGGCCTCCCTTTCTAGAGGGCGTGTTAGAGCGTAGTCCACCAGCTGCGGATTGGTGGACTTCACATATCTTCGAATTTTTAACATGTATCATGTTTCTGGGCTGGACGTACAGGTACAATTCGCGCATTCACTCTCTACGCCCACATCCGAATTGCTGATAAAATTATTTCAATTGGCGCGTTCGCACAGACACTCGTTCACACAGATACTCGTTCAAACCTTTATTTACAAATAGTACTTAGTTAGGTGACTAAATGATAATAAAAATCACCATTACTGTTCACAACCAAAAATAAAAATATGTAGTGTCTTGATTTTTTTTTAATACACAATGAATTTCAATATGATATAGGTCGCGGCACATAAGTCTAGTGGTGAACGAAACGTGGAGGGGATAGCCGCGCATGCGTACTGTCACGAACGCAAGTGTTCATTTCTACAAATTGATTACGAATAAAGTGTTTTTGTTTGTACTTTTTATGACTAAGCTAGTTATATAATAACATCATCATCGTCACACTAATATCATAAATGAAAAAGTTTTGATGTTGTTGATGGATGAAATTTAGCACGGACATAGATTATAGTCTGGAAGGCTACTTTTTTTACGCAAACGAAGTTGCGGGCGGAAGTTAGTGGATTTTTTTTATTAATTACAAATGTACAGAATGTGCATTAGAGTGTACCCACTTTCCACAAAAATAAAAGTGTGACAATTTTTATTTAAAAAAGAATTTAGAAAGCTTACACAGGGAGCGAGCGGGGAGTCGTATCGGTGCGCGGGGCAGAGTTCGACCGGAGAGCCAATAAGCGCTCACGCATGGCCGCCCGCGTCCTTTTGACTCCCCGGGGATACCTTATTTTCACTTCTGCGCATTAACGGTCAGCGCTAGACTTATTTGCCGCAACTTATGCATAAATCATTTTTAGTTGTGACCAGAAATGGTTATTTTTTTTTAATTAATATTTCTTGTATATGCATTTTTTTTCACGATGTTTTACTTCACCGACGATCACATGGTAAATTGCGATTGATGATTTCATCGGTGCCGTTATAAGCGAGCGCCCAGACACCGTTACCACGGCTTCTAACGGTTCTTAACCACTGACCGCTACCCAGGAGTGCAGTGTTTTTCTATATGCGACCAAATCACCAGTTACATTACGCGAGCTTGCAATCAAGCTGTGGTGACGTTATAAAAATGGCAGTAGTAGTTATTGCAGCTGATTTCGGACTTCAACATGAATGAATCGGCTCGACTAGGGAGGGTCCACAACCTGGCGTAGTACCAATGTGGAATGGAAGTTACTCTGCTGCTTCTAGGGGAGGGACGAGGTGTATAGTCGTGAGCAAAGGGATTGACTCACCTTGTTAATATTCTCGCCACACACATTATTCTCGTACAAAATCTGTTGGTCAGATTTATTTTTTGACTATAGTTTATTTTTTAAAAGTGAAGGTTTTAGCTTCAAAATGAGATGACATTCATTTTAATAAATTCTTTATAATTAACAAAAAAAAATATTAATACAAAATTCGTGTTAAACTCTAGAATAAGGAAGCATTGATATTGAAAAAAATTTTAATTCATTCCATTGAAATGCTCGCCCATACCATCGAGGTACCTCCTCCTAATGCCACATTTTCACTTATGCTGGGCGACGCTCTCCAGGTCTTCGTGGTTGTAGGATAAATGGGTTAATACTTGATGCGTCATAGTGGTAGAGTTACCATAGTGGTCAGCTGATACTGCAGTTTGTTTCTGGCTGCAGAATGAATGGGTAAATTCGACCGGGGCAGGACCACGCCCTCACAGAATACTAGCGTAAAATAGCAGCATAATGTTGTTATTTTTCGTCTGGTGAGTGCTGGGATCCGGAGGAGGCGTTCCATCTCTGTCCTCAAAGGTCACAACACATCTGTATTATGATTCCTTGACATGGATGAATGTAGATGTCATGGGGCCGCAGGAATCACTTGCCATCAGGTGAAATACCATTGCTCGTTTGTTACTGTCTATGATATAAAAAAAAGTATCTTAGTCTAACATGATCATCCGTGTTTATTTAGAAACATCACTATATACCAAGTTTTTTTTTATTCTCACATTTTAGAAATGAAGGAGCTGTTCAAGTGCATAATAATCCAGCTATGTCTGCTGTGCACGTGGACTTGCGACCTATCACGGCTGCGCTGCACCCCGGGGGTAGGCAGCGAGCGGGTGCTCGCAACCTGTGTACGTCTCTATGTCCTCCTGACCTCCCTTGTTAAGCACTTGCCGCCAACACTTGCGGTTGTTCTCAGGTAATAAACTAAAATAACGATAGATGCTTGTTTAGATTCGTATATTTTTTTTGTTATTCCGTAAACGGCAAACTAGCTTGCAGCCTACCTGATATAAATTAATCACTAACAATATTTACCTTGTGTATTTAATCTAAGTTCATGTAAATAGTTATGACACCTCGCAGTATAGGACGACTGCCCCCCTCCCCCACTAGATGGAGTGACGAACTATACAATTTTGCGGGAAGTTAGTCTGTCTGTAAGTGCCCATGTCTACCTGATGGTAAGTGATCACACCAGAGGAGTCGCTAATGCGTTGTAATGTAGAGGATATGTAAGGATTTCTACCAGTCTTATAATATGACTAAAAAGGGTCTTGGGTTCTCGGACGATCAGGTTGAGAGCCTGATCGCCTACTAAAGTGAACCCGGGATGGCAGGGAGGCACTGCTTACCCTGGGATGTGTGCTTTAGCTCAGTGTAGAGGGACACCCACGGTGAGTTGCTTAGGAGGCCTCTCTTCTGGGGGCCCTGCAAATGCACTGGCGATGGAATCCGAGTGGGTTTTAGTTTTGTAGAAATCCCATATTACCCATTATGGAGGATAAGCATGGTCGAGCTATGCTTGTTTGGGGTAAGTTGAAAGGTCCAGGTGGTTTATGATCGTGGTGCTATATGGCAAGCCTTTATTCAACAGTGCACTAATTTATGGACGAGATGATGATCAGAAGAACATTTCAAGTGGATCCTGGTCGTGATCCTGTTGGTTTTGAGTGTCCAGCCATTGACGGATTGATATTTTAAAAGTCAAAACTCATATGAAATGGACATAATCGTTGCATTTTGATCTTTTTATTTACTTCGTGGGTAATTCATTTACAGAGGGTAACACCTTTATCTCGGAGACAGTCAATATCAAAGCGTCATAATAACATAAATATTAAGATAAAATAAGAGAGAGCTTTCTCCCAAGAGGTACACTTAAGAAAGTGTACCGTCTAGTTAAGTCACGGGTTGAACCAGTTAATCTCAAAAGATTTATTACTGCAGAAATCTAATTGCGAAACTCAATTGTAAACGCTTGCCAGAATATGAAATCACGGCAAGCTATTTCTTTTATTATTTAAATTAAACGTTTACTTTATAGATTGGAACGTCTCCTCAAAATATGTGGGAAAAGACTATCGTCTGTGAAGGATGCACTCATTATGTACCTTGGACTGTCACAATCGGAGCAAGCTCGTCGAGCCAGCAAAGTTGTACGCGACGGGCGGCTAGTGTCGCGTCTAGTGCTAGAAGCCGAGCAGTTCGCCAAGCACGTCACGCTGCTAGCCAATAAAGCCAAGGTAGGTCGGCTACAGTCGCCGCAAGGTGGTGTGCGACGGACGGTTAAAGCTGCGCCTCATACTGGAGACTGAGTATTTCACCAAGCACGTCACGCTGCTACCCAATAAAGACAAGGTAAGTCGGCTACAATCGCAACAGAATGATCTTTAACGAGCCGTTATTGTCGCGCCTCATACTGGAGACTGAGTATTTCACCAAGCACGTCACGCTGCTACCCAATAAAGACAAGGTAAGTCGGCTACAATCGCAACAGAATGATCTTTAACGAGCCGTTATTGTCGCGCCTCATACTAGAGACTGAGTATTTCGCCAAGCACGTCACGCTGCTAGCCAATATAGACAAAATAAGTCGTCTACAGTCGCCGCAAGGTGGTGTGCGACGGACGGTTAAAGCTGCGCCTCATACTGGAGACTGAGTATTTCACCAAGCACGTCACGCTGCTAGCCAATATAGACAAAATAAGTCGGCTACAGTCGCCGCAAGGTGGTGTGCGACGGACGGTTAAAGCTGCGCCTCATACTGGAGACTGAGTATTTCGCCAAGCACGTCACGCTGCTAGCCAATATAGACAAAATAAGTCGTCTACAGTCGCCGCAAGGTGGTGTGCGACGGACGGTTAAAGCTGCGCCTCATACTGGAGACTGAGTATTTCACCAAGCACGTCACGCTGCTAGCCAATATAGACAAAATAAGTCGGCTACAGTCGCCGCAAGGTGGTGTGCGACGGACGGTTAAAGCTGCGCCTCATACTGGAGACTGAGTATTTCACCAAGCACGTCACGCTGCTAGCCAATATAGACAAAATAAGTCGGCTACAGTCGCCGCAAGGTGGTGTGCGACGGACGGTTAAAGCTGCGCCTCATACTGGAGACTGAGTATTTCACCAAGCACGTCACGCTGCTAGCCAATATAGACAAAATAAGTCGGCTACAGTCGCCGCAAGGTGGTGTGCGACGGACGGTTAAAGCTGCGCCTCATACTGGAGACTGAGTATTTCACCAAGCACGTCACGCTGCTAGCCAATATAGACAAAATAAGTCGGCTACAGTCGCCGCAAGGTGGTGTGCGACGGACGGTTAAAGCTGCGCCTCATACTGGAGATTGAGTATTTCACCAAGCACGTCACGCTGCTAGCCAATATAGACAAAATAAGTCGGCTACAGTCGCCGCAAGGTGGTGTGCGACGGACGGTTAAAGCTGCGCCTCATACTGGAGGCTGAGTATTTCACCAAGCACGTCACGCTGCTAGCCAATAAAGCCAAGGTAGGTCGGCTACAGTCGCAGCAGAATGATGCTTGAGGGGCGGCTATTGTCGCGCCACATACTGGAGGCGGAGTATTTCATCAAGCAAGTCACGCTGCTAGCTAATAAAGCCGAGGTTAATTGGATAACTTTTGGCTTAACTGTCAATAAGCATTTTGAAAAACATAGGATAGTGTTTTCAAGCAAAATCACCATTGGGTTATTCAGTTCAACGCCGATCTATTCCTTGTCCACAGCCCTGAACTATTAAGATGTGGTGTGAATCCATTGCAATTTTTAATCATAATTTCTGTTGTTGTAGGTTAATTACCAGCAGTACTTGTCCATCGGCACTGCGAGGGACTTCAGGATCAAGGCGCCCGTCATACAAGAAATGCTCAACGCCATGGACCAACAGGTCGACGAAACGAGCGACATGGGTAGGTTGGTTTTTGAATTAACCGCTGGTGGGTCGGTGGAGGGTCTCACTGCAGCCAGAAACTAACACCATCAATAAATATCCTCGACCGGGGACTATGACCAAAGATAATATCTTACAATATCGGTGTAATTTAGGTGTTTTTTTTGTATGAGTAATCCTTAAGGCCTCTAAAGCAGGGGTGACCAACATGTTGATTTACCGGTCTATCTAACCATACCATCGTTGGAATGCACCTTATACTGAAACACAGTGGATAAACAGAGTATGCATTTCACACCCCTTCTTGCCCCTTAGACTACGATTATAAAAACAAGTCGATCGCGACACACTTTTAAGATAAAAAGTAGAACTTATATACAGAAGAGATAGCCACCCCTGCTCTAAAGCTTCACGGGAACGGACTCGCGAGCAGGGGGCCCGCGAGTAGGGAGTTCGACAACGCTGGCTGCAGCTCGATCACAGCTTCATCTCCGCTTCCCACCTACCCCAGTGAACGAAGATCTCTGCTATGTTTCGCCTAGTGAGTGAGAGAAGAAAGCGGAAACCCAATGAAATTAAAGGCTTTCCTTGTCGTGTACTTGTAATCGTTGATTAATGCAGTTATCTATTGACGCCTTTTCGTATAGTGAGTATAACGATCAGATATTCCAATTACGGGTTACGAGGTATTCCATATCAGTCCTTAACGGTGACAATTCAGGTCTATCTTGAATACTTCTTGAGGATGAAAAATCATTTAATTTTTTTTATTTTATTATTTTACAAAACCTTATGAGTAAACCTAACAGCCAAAAATGGATTTACATTATTTAAATAGACATCGGAATAAAAGCAAACAACTTAAAATTTAAAATATAATTAAATTTGTGATACTAATTCAGTAAATATAAAAGTAAGTATGAAATTTAATTTAATTTTGAATTTATGTGCGTGTGTTTGATTAGACATGTTTATTTGTGTGTATGGTATCCGTGCCGCCTTGCACAGTTGTTTGGTTTTATTCTGCTGTCTGTTTAAATAATGGAAGCTAAATAATGTAAATCCATTTTTTGGCTGTAAGATTTATTATTTTATCATTAGATGAACTGTGTTAGTGCTGTTGTTGACCTAATATTATTAAAAAAAAAAGACGCATAAACACACTGCCTGCCATTTAGAGATTCCTAAAAACTTCATGTCGCGGCCGACATTGATATTTTGGATTATTCAGTTATTTTTTTTAATATACGCATTTTGTAATGGCTCCATTTATGTTTTACAAAAACAATTATCACTCGCATTTGTAATTTTTGAACGATGTTGGACAAACATGATGTGATCATAACCTCCAAATCTTTATAGAACACGGTGAATATGTCTGTTTCGCATTCGCAAACACGTAAGCTCAAACTCGTTGTCGCTTTCCCTACGCCGACGTAATGTACATCAAAATTAGAAGAAAGGTCAGTATATATATATTAGGGACGCGGGAAATATCAATTTAGAACCGTCTTTAATTAAAGTCTTTAAATAATAACAATCATTATAATAACACAAGAAGAATACATAGTCTGGTTTCATATTCATATTTTACGACCATAGTTATAAGGTTTTTATATAATGATAATTTTGCTCAAAGTTAATTTATCGATATACCTTTTCAGAAGAACAAGATACGTCCATAAACGACGCGGCGACAGAAATTATTTCACGAGCGAGCGGTGACGATGGAGAAAATGGAAGCGACCAAGAAACGTCTACAAGGAAACGTAGAAGAATGTCGTAGTGTATTATTGTTGTTATTTTGGTACATAAAGATTTTAAATACGATATTGTTTTATTTATTTTTACGTGTGCGGAGAATAATGGATTTTATTAGCAAGTTATAAGGTCGAATTATAAGTAAGTTGACAATCCTCCAACTCTTGTAAATAATGGCCTAGAAGAATGAGAGTTGGAATGGGAGCATTTTTTTTTATATCATAGAGTAACAAACGAGCACACAGTTCACCTGATGTTAAGTGATTCCTGCGGCCCGTGACATCTACATTCATCCTTGACAAGGAATCATAATGCAGATGCGTTGTTACCCTTGAGGACTGAGATGGAATGCCCCGTCAACGGATCGCTACACTCAGCAGACGAAACAGCAGCATATTATGCTGCTATTTTATATATTTTGATATTCTGTGAGGGCGTGAGGGCCCACCCCGGTCGAGCGGACCCATCCATTCTGCAGCTAGAATCAAACTGCAGTGTAGTACAACAAACGATTTATTAGATGTGCTGGTGTTCTAAAACACGATATCTTCTGGTTAGCTGGTTAGCACGCAGAGTATATTAGAAAAAATAAGTACTTAAATATAGTTTCCCATCAAATCAATCAAATTATAGATAGATGATTACATATTTTCCAAATATTATATTTTTAAAGGTATTTTATATTTAATTTTATTTGATATTTAATACATATTCCCTAATGATGTTTTATTAAGAACATGTCAACAAGTTGTTTATTGTTTATAAAATAAATTCATAGAATTAATGGGTATCATAGAAATATTTTCCACGTAATAATTAATTTAATTGTAGCAAATATCCCCTGCGACTACAATTGGCGAGTACCATATCACTGGAATTATTAATTATATAGCGGAACAAGAATTGTTATTATATTGTGTCGTCGCAGAAACGCATCGGTCTACGGTCTTAAAAAAATGCTTACGATTTGTGAAAAAAGGATCTATGGTTTTAAATATAATTTTACGAAAAGCGAATTCATGGTATATGAGGGCAGTGGTAAAAATCCCACTAGGGTCCCAGAAATTAAACTTGGCGGAGAGAGTTTATAGATTTAAATATTTAGAACACAATATAGGATAGAACCGTCAATAGCCTAATGGTTAACGGTACGGTCTGCGAAACTTAAGCTTGTAGATTCGAATTCTACTATTGTCGTGTTGTCGTGAACCGTCTGGAACAAGTATTTTAAGCTTAGTTAGTATATTAGTAATGTTGATTGCATTGCTAATACTCTTTAGAAAAAAAAGAATAAAAAAAAACAACTGACCATAAAGACCATGCCGATCTAGAGAGAGAGCGAAGGGAAGTCAGTGTGAACGAACATGATCGCTCGTTGCCGAAAGGAGGTGAAAGTTACATTGTTCAGAGCTTATTGTACATGTTTCTATACGAGCAAAGATCCAACAACGTCCTTCGTGTGCGGTATAATAACACCTGCAGAGTGCTGTTGGGGATCCCCTGCTTCTGTAGCGCTTGCTTTCACGCGATAATGCGAAAGAGATACACGTCTCTGGTGCGCAGAATCCGGGCTAGCTCCAATAAAATTCTTGCCATAATGGCCAATAGACTGGATTGTTTTTATATGAACTACTGCACTACCCTACATGTACATTGGAGCGTCAATAGCCTAATGGCTTAGAGTACGTACTGCGAACCTTAAGGCCGTAGGTTTGAATCCACCATTCAACTACTGACGTGAACCATCTAGTAGAAGCATTTTCAGCTTAGTTGTAGTGGTTAACCGAAATATTAGTAATGTTAATAGGATTGCTAATATTCTTTAAAAAAAATACAATCATTAAAATTAATTGTATATTTACTAACAATATATGAGTCTTGAACATGAAATAAATTATAATTATTATTACAGAAAATTATATTATAATCGGGTCTAATTATTACCCCGTTAAAACGATAGAGACACGATGTAGCTAGTATTGGAGATGCACATAAATGGGTCGCCAAAAACGGGAATGGAAGTCCTCATAGAAAGTCAACCTGAAATAATATAACGATTCTTAGCGTAGCTGGAGTTTCTTGAGCCACTTCTTCTCCAGCGCCTACGCATTCCGAAGTGGTGGTATATACAGATAGTTAATAATAATACTGGTATTAATTTAGATAATCCGTAGTCAGAAGCAACTGACCGAGCCGTGGTTCGGCCCTCGGGAATGTATTGTGTGCTCGATTGTCACCCTTGGTTTCATAAAAATTAAGTTCATGGAATACACGGATATATATTTTCTGCGTATTACTTATTAGGAAATGAATTAATTAATCGAAACAAACACGAGTCTAAACGACAAATGGCGGTCGCCATTTCTCGAGAATTAGCGATAGTGTTCATGTTACGAGAATTATAATTATAGCTTCGTTCGATTAAATTTGTTTGTTTACATTCAAATTATTTTACGGTATCGGTTTATCGTTTCAAAAAATGTGTTTTTTCTGCCTGGTTTTTGTTGGTAATACCATGGCGGCTGCCTCTCTTTCGTTAATATGCTCTCATACCAAATCTGTATTATTACGAAATTCAAGCCTCCCTTTAGATAGCAATCCGAGTCGAGGTTTCGTACCTCCCTATGAGGGGCCCTCGGATCGTTTTAGCGCCCCCTCTGTTGTCGTCGACGTTCTTCGTCCACAGGGGTCGGAGTGCAGCGGTGGTGCGGCAGCAGTCTTCGTGACAGCTTTGCAACATCGTCGTTGTCTTCTTACTCACCGGGCCTCCCGCTCGCGAGTCTAATTAGATAAAGCTGTAGAGGTCACTGGACCAACAGCAATATTCATACACAAGAAAAAACGGAATTCAAGACAAACGAGCACACTTATTATTTTTCATTTGAGATGACAAGCAATCTCCGCGGCCCATGACGCCTACATTCATTCACAATAGGAAATTATAATCCAGATGCGTTCCCCACCCCTGATCACTGAGATGGAATGCCACATCACGAGTCATCTGAGTTACCAGATCACTTATCACATGTAACACAGCAACCGTGCTGCTATTGAGCCGACCTATTGATACCGCATCTGGAAACGAATATCGTGGGTCTACCACCGTAACTGTCCTACTGTGCTCTTCATTTAACAAAGTCTGTCTAACATTAGGTATTCTTAGTATATCATCAGCTTTGATTAAAAATGTATAGTAAAAATAAAAAAAAATAGTCCATCCAATTGGCTGATTTTTTTAAAATATTGAACGATTTGTCTATGACGCGGGCGCAATTCAAACGGTGGTGTATGAGTCCAGCTGCCCATGGTTCCCACATTAATAATGTTAGGGGATCATTATACAAATGGCGTGTTTATGAGGATATTTGATTGAACAGGAAGCGTGTATGACATAAACTAACATATCATATTATAGGCCTATAAAGGTCTATTACAGAGGGACTGATCCTGTGTAGAGTGATTGATGTCTTGGAGACCCGACCAATAGATATTGCCGTGGCCGATGATTACTTCGGTATAGGGAAGATGACGAGTCACTCACTTCACCTTTATCATCAACATCTCAGCCTATCGTCACCACCAAATCACGAGCCTGAGCTGCTTTATAGTCTTCATTATAAGTCGCCATCAATGTATCCTTCGCAGTTGATGTCTTTTTTTTAACAATTGTTTTACATGTTTGGTACACGGTTATAACGTTCATCCGTAAATAAATTTTAATTATGTACGTACGTTTTCTGAGAATCCCGTTACAAATAGTTTGGATTCATTCCAGAATGTTCAAAACAATATTTGAAAATACTACCGATGTTGTAGTTAAGAGCAATTATTGTTAAATTTTTAACGCTTTTGAACGATTTGTGGCATTTTATTCTCATGTTAAAAAAAGATAACGATCTTACGTAGAAATCTTTAATTACTATTAACAGTTTTCTAGTTAAAAATGCTATGGAGGTTCTTTTTGTGCATTTTAATTTAAATCACTATTAAGCAAGTTATGGGTAAATAGCTGATTACATAAAAAAATTAACGAGAGTTACCGGATATTACGCTAGCACATCTCTAAATTAAAAAGTATCTTATTGTTATGTGATGACACACAGGTTATGAGGCCACAATCAATACATCGATCCTCAAGAAAGATTCTAGATGCATATTTGTCAACCTTGAGAACAAAGATCGAATGCCACGTTACTTGTAAATGCTTAACATACGAAATCGGTGTTTTGTTGCTATTTCACGCTGGTATTCTGTGAGAGTGTGGTGCTTCTCAAGGCAATGCATTAATGTTGCTGTTAGAAACTAGCGCAGTGTGGCTCTACAATTATAAACTTGCAGCAGTGTATCTCTACTATTGTAAAACTGCAGAAATGTGGCTCTATTATTGTAAGCTTCCAGTAGTGTGGCTCTACCATTGTTAACTTGCAGCAGTGTGGCCCTACCATTGTAAACTCTACCGTGCCTTTCAATTCTACACAATCTTGACGACCTAGCTGATACAGATAACTAATACCCACGTTAAAAATATTTAAAACATTCAATGCATCTGGACCGCATCCGGTTTGATTTTGTCGTTAAGATTGAAATAAGAATGAGGCATTTTACCGCGAACCTCTTAAAGTAACTGACATTCCATGCACAATTTTACCGGGAAATTTAAATGCTACCGACATTCCATTCCGTGAAGGTGAGCTGCTGTAATTAATCTCTTGGAAATATGACTAATGGGTGATTGAAACAAGTATTATTATTTGTTTACTAAGAGATATACGCCGATGTCCTCCCGGTCGATTTCAATCACGGCAATATCTTCTGGTTATTGATGACTCAACTGCGCAGGATATATATATATAGTGAGACGGTTAGCATTCAAGCAAATACGTGTGTGGTATTCATTCGCCATTCCTAGTTGGATGTAATGCAATAATATAGGACGAAGACTGGGATACAGTCAGCGAGGAAAGGCCGTCGAGATGCATGTTATAAGAAAATACCTTTATTGAATCGTGAGTCGTAGAATCGATTTCCAGTCGAAGCAAATGTAAACAAAGAGATAAATTATTGCTTATCTCTTTCTATATTCCATAAATCAGCGATGATTAATAGCTCGTATCCTTGCACTAGGAAGAACGCACGCCATAAATAAATACGATATCACATTATAATATTTTTTTTATATGTTTTAAATATAAATATATAAGTAGTTGATGACATAACGTTTCACTTAACAGCATAACAGTTTGTTTGCGAAATAAGTTGATGATTTGAACTTACTTGATGCAATACATAACTACAATTTAACATATTTTTTTATTTTTGTATATTAGACATATACACACAAATGACAGTAGAAGAGCTACACTGCAGCTCGACCGGGGTATGACCACGCCCTCACAGAATAACAGTGTGAAATAGCAGCATAACGCTGCTATGTTTCGTCTGGTGAGTGAAGGGATCCGGAGACCCTTATATACTGGTGACTGCCTCAATCTTAGGTTCTCATGGGTGACAACACACCTGCATTATGATTCTTTGTCAAAGCTGAATGTAGATGTCATGGGCCGCAGGAATCACTTGCCATCGGGTGAACTGTGTTCTCGTTTGTAACTCTCAATGATATAAAAAAACATTCTTTATTATTATTTTTTTCTACGTTATTAAGGTTTTATTCTTTTAAGATGTTATACATACGATGTTGATTTATGTATAACTATATGTTTAGAATATTTAGTTTGATCATCTCTAATCCATTCAATGTAAATGTACTCGTAGATTTTTGCAACTCTCTTCAGAAAGTAATTTTTGAAAGTTAATTGCAGTAAATTTCCATTTTTAACTCGTAAATTTTACAGCCAAACCTATCCTAGATTCTGTTGATGTTGATGCTGTTAGCCTATGCAGCTCTTACGGTGTCATCGGACACAGGGCTCACGGAACTGAGGGGTCCGTGAGCTGGTTAGAGTTTGGTTCTCTTACTTACACCATACGCTTATACACTGCGCGTGTCGGTCTGCTCTGATCACGTTCCTATCTGAATGCCACCTAAGTTGCCAGTTCCCCAGCTATCAGAATATTTTCCAGAGTGGAGAATAGATGGTGATGTCTACTGACCGTCCGAGGTCAGAGCCGGACTTAGCCTCTGACAGACGCCACCTGTTATCTGGTTAATCGGAAGCTGTGGGCGGTGAGAACCGCCCTGACACGCAGAGCCAAACCTATCCTTTACATCAAATTTCTTTTCTACTCGTAAATTTTTGCATATTGGAAATAATTTATTACACAGATAGATAGATATTCGCCTAGACTTATTTGTAAATTTTGGTTCATTAATAGATTTCCAATATTCGATGTTTAAAATCAATGACGCCCATCACTAGATTTAGTATTTATATTGCTGGTACATTTCGATTATCGTGATATCTTAGACTATTACCCGAAGACATTAACTACGCAATATATAATTACTAGAGTGCCGTAAAGAAATATAGGTTCTGAAGCTGTATCAGGGATACGGGTCATGCAAGGAATACACCCAAGCCCAAATATCAATAATTTGTGATATATTATATAAATATTCCTCGTTGAACTGTGACATAGCATTCAGTTTTTTGACAACTATGCTCGCGGGCATTGGATATTGTAATATTAGGTCTTTACTTATGAAATTGCCGTTCTTCAGTATTGGCCATTTCAAACCAAAAAAAGTTTTTATTGGCTGTGAATTCTATATTCAAATTTAATTTTGTTTTAAAAACATGACACTCTTTTTACAAAGTCAGGCTTTTGTTTATTGATTAGCTTTGTATTTTCATTACGTTTGAACATTTTTCGTCATAGTGGATGCTTTAAAAATTCGTGTAACTATGGAATATGAGTTCCGTCGTGGCATCAACGCGGCACAAACGGCACGTAACATCAACAACGTTTACGGAGAGAACTAAACAAACGAACGCACAACCCGTTATTGGTTTGCCCGGTTCCGTTCTGGAAATTTTGATTTGAAAATGAACCTCGTGGTCGGCCGGACACTTTGATCAACAATGATGAATTAAAGGCGATTGTGGAAGCTGATGATACTCAATCTACAGCCGAGCTAGCAGCAGCTTTTGATGTTAACTTCCAAACAATATTGGTCCATTTGCAACAAATTGGCAAGGTAAAAAAGCTTGGTAGATGGGTGTCCCACGAACTTAACGATCGCCAGCGCAACGTACGCGTGGAGACCTGCCTCGCGCTGCTCAACAGGCACAGAAATGAAAGAATTTTGAACCGAATTATTACGTGCGACGAAAAGTGGATTCTGTTCTACAATCGAAAGCGCTCAGGAAGTTGGTTAGATACTGGTTCCACTGGTAGCACCAAAGCAATGCCCCAAACGAAAAATTACCTCTAGAAAGTTGATGGTCACTGATTGGTGGTCTAGTGCCGGTGTTATTCATCACAGTTTTTTACTAAACGGCACGACTATTGCTGCAGATGTGTACTGTGAAGAACTGAAGACAATGACGGAGAAGCTCGCACATGTGCAACCAACGTTGGTCAATCGGTCGTCCCCGCTGCTCCTACACGACAACACGCGACCCCATACTGCACAACAGACAGTCTCCAAGCTGCAAGAGTGGGGGTTGGAAGCTCTCCCTCATCCACCGTACTCACCAGACCTTGCACCCACCGACTATTATTTTTTCCAAAATTTGGACAACTTTTTAGCGCGAAAAAAATTGTGATTACTTTGAATAACAGAAATAAAAAAGTTTGAAAAAAAAATACTTTTTTTTCATACAAAACGGCAATTTAATAGGTAAAGACCTATTATTAAAATTAATAAAAGGTTTGTACAAACAGTTAAATTAATTCGTCCTTAAGTTCCCCTAACAGATGCTTTAAGCAATTCTTTTCATCAACCACATGCAACATTAAAAAAGTTTCAAAATGCATGTGTTTTGTAACCCTCCTGAGAACTGAATCGGAGCGCTTCGTTACCTTATCTGATCCGGTGGCCCTGGACTCACTGTAAACGCGACAAAATTATGCTCCTTTTTAACGCTGGCATTTTGTGAGGACATACGAGACATTCCCCTTTCCAGCCGAACCATTGAATTTACACCATACTCTACTCGACCTAACTGGCTGTCACCCCCAAGTCATGTACTGGAATGCCTCGTCACAAGTAACACAGTTTCCATTTTCCCTCATTCACATGACGAAACACAGCGCCACGTCATGTCGTAGAATAACACTAATGTAAGAATAAGTACGATTAAGTAAGTTACAAAAACTTGAAACAGTATTCCTGGATTTGCGGTATATTATCTTGGTCCCTCGGTGACAGCTCGGTAGACAACATAAATGTCAAGATATTTTTAGTATCTAGAACAAGATCTAGTTATCTATCAGTCAAACCGTGTGCACGTATGTTGAACACATCTCATAAAAAGAAACAAACGCATTTATTGTATTGTTTTGTTATTGAAATGTTAATCATCGCTTCTCGCGAACATTGGTAATGTTTTTGTCTCGAAATCAATTTGTCATTGTAAACAAATGATTCACTACAACAAAATCCACACATAGTAACACTGGAAAAGAATTTATCGTCGTATTTCACGATAATTAGTCGCACTTAGTCATGTATTAGCAGAGCTAGCGTTCATAATTTTTCTCCTTATTTTAACTTGCTTGTAATGGAAGGTATACGAAACTACGCTTATACTTTTAAATAAGAATCTTGGAAATATTAAGAACATTTTAGAGATTCTTCACAGCCGGTCAATGGCCAACTGGTCTCAGAAAGTTAAAGTTGTAAGTTCGAATCCATCATTCGACTAGTGTCGGGAATAATCTCTTAGCACAAGCATTTAAGTTTAGTTGGATTGGTTAACTGGAATGTTATCAAGGTTAACCGCACTACTTTTTTTTTTAAAAAGATTCTAGATGTCATATGGAATAGCAGTATCTCACATGATCTAATTTCCCACATCCCCGTTCAACGATCGGACTTCACGACGCACTGCTGGATTTCATTCTTTTGTTGTGAGCATCCCTCAAACCCGAACGAACGCGCTTTGCTTCGTCATTCATTATTCGTACAGCAAAGGACTGGAATAGTTTGCCCGCGTCTGTCTTTCCCTCCGATTACAATGTGGGTGTTTTCAAGAGTAGAGTGAATAGACATTTACTGAGCTAGAGCGCCTTACCATCCAGGAGTGCATTTCCACTAAACATCAGGTGAGATCGTGGTCAAGCACTTGCTTAGAAAGTTTAAAAAAAAAGCAGTATATCGCTGCTGAAGATTCAATTATAGGTTAGGAAGCATAACGTCTTAGCCCTCAGAGGTGATAATCTTATTTGCATCATTGTTTAGAATGTACCTATGTAGGTGTTTATGGGCTGCAGTAATAACTGCAGCCCATAAACACCTGGTAACGATGGTACGTAATAACGTACCATCAGATAGACTGAGTTTGTCTTAAGAAACTATCACGAGCATCATCTTTTACGTGGTGGAGTTATACTGTGGCTGTAGACTAAAAGTAGCACCAATAGGTACGCTCGACCGGGAAAGGAGCAAGTTTTTATGGTATACCAGCGCTAAATAGTGTTATACTACGAAATTGGATACCAATAGCTGTATGATATTTAAACGTTTATATATTTATTTATTCTTTCTGTTCCTTCAATAGGTTTACAACGGACGGACTTAATGCCCAGAGTCTACTCTACCAGTCAACCCTGGGAGAACGAGAAAAAATGTTGGTAGGCTAAAAGATATTAAGATAAAAATATCAAATAACAAATATACATAAATACATTTTTTTTAATTTTATTATAGTCCTTTATTCCCGTATTACTCTGTATATTAGTAATACAGAGTATTAAATAATAGCATTTGAATTACAATTTCTAAAAACAAAATTTAGGTTATTAAAATATTTCAATTGATTTAGTTCGAATCTGCTTAGTTTGCCAATTCAAAGATAAACAATGTCGTTATGGAGGTAGTCGAGCAGCTGTTCCCGGTACACACTCACAAACTACCCGGAATCATAACCAAACGGATACATTCAAAGAATCGCACGTTCTCGGAAAAGTCAAATTTCACGCCATCTTGGAACTATAAACGAATATTAAATGTATGTTTGTCAGAAATTTGCAACAGTTCGATGTGTTTGCGCGAAATAGTATTACTAGACGTGGAACAGTATTTTAAATTGATAAATGTAAATTAGAGATTATTTAATAAAGGTAGTTTAATATTAATATAAATATAAATTTGATAAGGAAAAAATAGTAAATCATGGTGGCTCATAAATATCTTTTTCTTAACACATTGATTGTATAATGTTCATACACATAGTATATTAACACATTGATTGTATAATGTTCATACACATTGTATATTAACACATTGATTGTATAATGTTCATACACATTGTATATAAACACATTGATTGTTTAATTTTCATACACATTGTATATTACCACATTGATTGCATAATGTTCATACACATAGTATATTAACACATTGATTGTATAATGTTCATACACATTGTATATTAACACATTGATTGTATAATGTTCATACACATTGTATATTAACACATTGATTGTATAATGTTCATACACATAGTATATTAACACATTGATTGTATAATGTTCATACACATTGTATATTAACACATTGATTGTATAATGTTCATACACATAGTATATTAACACATTGATTGTATAATGTTCATACACATAGTATATTAACACATTGATTGTATAATGTTCATACACATTGTATATTAACACATTGATTGTATAATGTTCATACACATTGTATATTAACACATTGATTGTATAATGTTCATACACATAGTATATTAACACATTGATTGTATAATGTTCATACACATTGTATATTAACACATTGATTGTATAATGTTCATACACATTGTATATTAACACATTGATTGTATAATGTTCATACACATTGTATATTAACACATTGATTGTATAATGTTCATACACATTGTATATTAACACATTGATTGTATAATGTTCATACACATTGTATATTAACACATTGATTGTATAATGTTCATACACATTGTATATTAACACATTGATTGTATAATGTTCATACACATAGTATATTAACATTGATTGTATAATGTTCATACACATTGTATATTAACATTGATTGTATAATGTTCATACACATTGTATATTAACACATTGATTGTTTAATGTTCATACACATTGTATATTAACACATTGATTGTATAATGTTCATACACATAGTATATTAACATCATTTTTGTTTTGTAACAATAAAACGAGTACGCAGTTCACCTGATGGTAGTTGATGACGTCGTCCATGACTTACATTCTGAACGAAGAATAAGATACACATGCGTAGTCACCCAGGACTGAAATGCAAGGCCTATTATTGGGATTACATTACATTGAGAGTAACAAACGAGCATACAGTTCACCCGATGGTAAGTGATTCCTAAGCGACCCATGACATCTGCATTCATCCTTGACAAGGAATCATAACCGTAAGAAACATAGCAGGATTATGCTGCTATTTCACGCTGGTATTCTGTGTGGGTGTGGTCCTTCTGGCCGAGCTGACCCATTCATTCTGCAGCTAGAAATAAACTGCAGCGTAGCTCTACCACTATTGTGTTACCGCTGTTGCCACTCATCATACAAAACATAGCAGACTTGCCATTTCATATTGGTGTTCCGTAAGGTCGTGGTTCATCCCCGGTCGAGCCGATGCTGTTGCAGCTGCGGCGTGATTCTACCACCGGACACTTCCACTAGCTCCAGGTGAGTGTCAAGAGATGGTGCACAACAAAACGAAGTGACGTATTTTATTTTCGTAAGTCATAAATCATTGCGCGTTTAGTTTACATTTAGCTTAGTTAGTTATAATTATTATATTCAGTTATATATTAATAAGATCTTAGATAAACTCTGATAAAGTCAGAAATAAGACATTAATGTTTTGGTTAAAGTGTGATTTGTGTAACGATTGTAATTTCAGTATCACATTTTTCAATTGCTAATTTTTTTTTTGTTTGTGAGTATTGCTGTTACTCCAGAGACCCCTACAGCTTTATCTAATTAGATATTAACTCTTGGTAGCCCATGTGCTGGTTTCACCCTAACAGATGTCTCGACTTAGCCTTAAGCGCTCAGTCACCTTTTAACGGTCATGGTGAAACTGTAAAAGCCCTCAGGCTAACAGCGCCCATCAAATCGAAAAAAAAAGTGGTGGCTTACAATCTGTTCTCAGAGGTGAAAGCGCATTTCAATCTTAAATGCGTTTGTAGAACGTCAGGCGATAATAAGATATTATCCAACCTGTTTCTATAAAAAAAGTAATTTTGAAAATATTATAAATATTATTATAAAGTTAAGTGTTAAGTAATTTAAATATTACAATAATAATTATATACATATGTATGTATATAATAATTATTATATGTATATAAATGTATATATATATATATATATGTATATTTCATCGTAATCATAAGGCGCCGTAAAGCATACAACAAGATCGTTGGAGTATTATTGTGTTATTGGTTAAATATATATTTTTTCTTGTGACCGGTGGCACAAAACGTGTATCGTCGATTGTTTTTGTTCGTTAGAATTTGATGTGGGTTCGAAATTCGTATTGGAACCCGCGCGACGGTTGACAGCTGCCGTATTCACTACTTCTCGGAAGTAGGGGTAGGTGGGAACAAAACGATTCTCGAAGTTCTCGAAACTAAACTACGACGTATTATTATCTGGAATTAACTCTTATATTGTCGATTTCTAGTTATCTTTCTTATCTGAGCTAGATGTAATGTTTCCAATTATTCAATAGTTAATTTGTAAATGTAAATAAAAAAGTTCTATTTTTTACTTAAGCAGAACAAAGAAACACAGCACAAACTAAATTACAAAATAATGGAAGAGTCATTTAACGGTTATAAACTAGCTCTGCTAGCAATAAATAACTTCAATCGGGGAAGGCACTCACTTTCACAGAATACCAGAGTAAAATATTACCTTTCTGTTGCGATGTTTGTTCTAGTGTATGAAAAAAACATTATTGTTGACAAGGTATTCCATCTTAGTATTCAGGGATGCCAATGCATATGAATAATGAAAAGATGAATGTGGGTGTAGGAATCATGCACCATCAGGTGAAAGGCGTTCTGATTTGTCACTATTAAATATTTTTAAAAATATAAAAAACTTTTAAATACAATCTCAACAAAATTATGATTTCTTAGTCATTTATAATCAATTTAAATGTAATGCCATTTCTACATAATAGGTAACACGAGTTGGCTTAAAGGAAATGCTCGGGCCCAACACGGGTGCAGTTTTAGGAATCGTTTGCAAGCTCGCCGGTGCGTGTTCTAACCTAATAAAGTGACAGGAAATAACAAGCGTTCCTGATTTGATTGCATGTTCCATGGAATCAGTATCACACCCCCCGGCTAAGTATACGGGAAATTGGTTCCTCTAAATTAACGCAGTAGGGGTAACACTGAATTAAAAATTTTTATGTAAAATTGTTTAAATTATCAATAAAAAGCTAACTTCATTAAAGTCAACAGAAATACAAACATTTATTTCAAATAAAAACTTCTTGCTGATTTCAATGGAGTCTGTTTTAAGTTTTATATATAAAACTTAGGTAATTAGTTTTATATTCTTTAGTAGGAATATAGAACTAATAAGATATTTTAGTGAATACTGCGTGATTTCATGAACTTAGGTGCACCGAGGTCAGGGGTATACTGGAGAAAATTGTGATTATGATATTGTGACGTATTATTTTATAAAATATTTTAAAACATCAAACCATATCGAAAAGTAAAAAAAAATAATTAGTCATACAATTTTCTTCATGTGACCATCTCCATAGCTGACATAGCATTACCACGAAGCACTTATCATCAAATTATATATTTTTTTTTATTACGCACTAGAAGAAAAAAATGTGATTATAGCTGGTAATTTTATTACATATTAATATATTTATCTCTACAGAAAAGACAGTTGGCAACCCTAAGCGTCAATCTAATTTTTTTCGCGCCAACAGATTATGTAAATTTTTACTTTAGAAACAAACACGCTGACTATGCCCGTTTAATGCAATGTATCCGAGCGACTTGCTCATATAATATCATTCTTTTCTTACTTTTTATATTTCCATATAAAGATTATTTTAATCGTTTACATAACATATACTACAACTACTTAAGAGGTATGTATACTGAATATATAAAAGGTATTGATTTAAATTTTACATATAATTTTATTTATTGAATTAATATGACAAACGAGTGCCCAACACTTTCATTAGTCTTAGCTAGCTGCGTCAATTGATTGGCTCGACACGGACTACGTAGGGACTTTGATCCCCATCAATTATTGCATGAAAAGCCTACGATTTTCTTCTGCGCGCGTACTCATTCCTCAACCCGGTGAAACTGTAAAAGCCCTGGGGCTAACAGCGGCCATCAGCCCGAAAAAAAAAAAAAAGCGTACTCATTGAGCCTGCATTAAGAGCACCCAAGTCGACTAATTATGATAAATTATAGAGTTTAAAAAACTAAATCAGCTTTAATATTCTTTGTTACATACATAAATAATAAATTAAAAGAACTGTTACGCTATTTAAAAACTAGCGAAAGAACACTACTTATGTTATCCAGTTGAATATATAATGAAATATTATGTTAGCATTATTGTATGGTAAAAATATATATTATTTATGTTTATATTATATATTATATGTATTATTATTTATGTATTAATTAATAAATTTATGCATGTTTGTAAATAAATATAGTTCTGTATTTATTTTAATTTTATTATTATTATTTTCTCTATTTTTATTTTTTTATTTTTGTGAGTACACTATGTTTTTTTTCCCGATAATATATTAAACAACAGGCCTGCTGGAAGAGATTTTAATTGTAAAATATGCTGTGCTTTTGTACATAACTTTCCTATATTACTTCCCTTATATAAATGCTTAACATAAAAATTAATTAAATATTAATCATATAATTATTATTAGTAGTGAACTATATACAAATAGAATAGCAATACATAATATATATCATTTAAGTATAATGTTTGAAAATTGTGTATATGTTTACATAATATTTTACAATTCATAAAAATGTGTAAGTCTATGCGGAATCAATTTTAACGTCAGTAAAAGATCTAGCTCTCACTAATACAAAATTAAAAATGGTTACTTATTTATGGTTTATTTTACCTAGTCGATTAAACTATATACAAATATATTATACTCTATACTCACACTATAGAACACTATTATAAAAAAAAAGAAAATATAAAGTGATATGAATGATATTTGAGTATTTTAACTTTTAACTCGTTTTAAGATCGTTAAAATTAACAAATTGTTTCGCGTAACAATCAGTTTCGCTACTTTGAAAATGAATGCTTTAGTAATAAACGAATACGGTATTGAAGCTTAATCCTGGCGCCTATTCTGCGAATGAGCAGACTTCGAAATATTGTTTTTATTGCGCTTCCTAGCAATGTTTTCTTTCACCGTTGATTTTTTGTGCATACACCGAAGATCAAATTCGGATAGCATGAAATTAATTCAACCTCATCACGACATTCAAGACACCAGACGACTCTTCGGTACTTTAATATAACCAAAAGTTTTTAAAAATTATAATGACAAGCAATCACACAGTTCTCCTCATGTTCTTTAAGAAATCATTATTTACCTAGCCCCATATACCGCTTTATATGTGTATATATAAAAAATAATTTCTTACGTTTTTATTTTGTGTGTACATGAATTAATATATAAATAAATAAGGTCATATAAGTGTCCATAGATCAGCCAAAGAGAACAACGAGGTTAAATGCAAAACCCTATATATAGGAGGACATAATATATCGTAATTGTGACCCAGGAGTTCGTGTCAGAAGTTATTATATATCAAGGACATATTAAGTAGTGCTGCCATATACATTTCAAATTCGGTCAATACAAAACGTGCGTTTGGATACGTCGTGGATTTTGGATTTTATTTTATTACATTGACAGTAACAAACAAGCAAACAGTTCCGTAGTAAGTGATTCCTTTTATGATTCCTATAATGCAGATACGTTGCCACCTTTGAGGACTGAGACATAATGTCTCGTCACCAGTAATAAAGGTCTCCGTATTCCGACACTCATCAGAAGAAATACAGCGAATTATGCTGCTATTTTATGCTGGTGAGGGCTGGTCCAACTATGGTCGAGTGGACTCATTCATTCTGCAGTTAGAAACAAACTATATATAAAAAAAAATAAGTACATAACAGTGGTAGTACTTATTTTTTTATATATTATATCAGCTGCGAAAAAATATTAAATTTGGTTGTTTTTGAAAAATGATACCGTAGTTTCTGTGATCTTTAGTAAAAGTTTGCATTTTAAAAAAGCGCCTGTAAATAAAAAACATGCAATGAACAACATAAAATAATATCTGTAACGTTTCTACATTACGTTAAAATATAAAATTTTTGTTAAAAATAAAAGATTTGAGTTAAGTTTTGTATGCAGTTCTTGCAGAATTCTGTTATAAATAGAGTGTACAAAAAGAAAAAGAGTATACAACTAACAGATGTTCTTTTTTGTTTAAAGAATATTAGCAATGCTATTACAATATTAATATTCCGGTTAACCACTCCATGGATGGTTCAGGACAATAGTCTAATGGTGGATTCGAACCGACCTTAAGTTTCTACCTACCCTAAATCATTAAGCTATTGACGTTTTAATTTATTTATCTTTATTTCGACTAGTAATACAAACATTGTACAAATAGGGGGTTTTAATGGCAAAATGCAGATATTTAAGATGGTTATTACGTCACTATATTTTTCTGGAAATTCAAAATTTTCAATGTATTGCAATAGTGAAGTTTCATTATATAGATACAATTATAATTCCTATCGCATAAAAAGGATAGTTTAAATAGTTGGCTAACTTTTATTAAAATCATATTATACATCGATAATGATAATATATCGATCTAATCGCCTATTTAATACTTTGTATTGATCGAATAGGACGTTAATCCATAAACCATAAAATTGGAACATTATGTCGATAAACTCTGAAAGAATTTACACTTAATTTTAGACGGCAGAATTGCGACTGCATCATCGTCGCTCATATCTATACAAAGCATCTGGTACAACCACGAGCAAGATTTTCATGTGGACTTGACAAGGTAATAATAATACAGAGTTTATGTGTGGCATAAAATATTTTGTCCCTCTTTTAATATGTGATTTTTCGTAAAATTAGGCGATAAACAATGAAGTGTCTTTGTTTTTGATATATTGGCTTATTTAGGTGAACGTTAACTGGCATTATTTTTTAGCTAAAGGCCACTGTTAGCCCGAGGGCTTCTACGGCTTCACCGGCACTCAGCCGAATCCTTTGTTAATGGGTAACCAGCACAAGGGTTCCCGAGACTTGGACTGTTACCCTAGGAATTATCAATTTTTAAAACATTTACGGGACATATGTCGATGTCAGATCTATATAATACTTTATTTAAGGCCGCAACTCGTTTCGGTTGCTTTGTGATTTACACACCTACAAGAATCAACTATAGTGTAGCGTGCACATGATGTATTCAACAAATGCAGTAAATATTACAGTATTAATTGAGATAGATAATCCTTAGCCAGAAGCAAGCTCAGTCGTCAAGGGTAACAACGCATCTAGATTATGGTTCCTTGTCAAGGATGAATGGGGATGACATGAGCCGCAGGAATCACTTGCCATCAGGTGAACAGTGTGCTCGTTTGTTACACCAAAGGTAACAAAAATTTATATTTTCTATTCTAGTTATTCATTTCATTCAAGACCTGGATCAATATATAAACAAAACAAATTACCTGCCATCTCAAATCATCCGCCATGCATTTATGATAAGGCTATTATCATAAATACAACATCCTATCTTTAGGTTTTAAAATACCTCTAGGGCCTAATTGCATGAGAATAATTGAGATTGAAGGACGGAGACGCAAACAGGCAATGAAATAACTCGAACGAAATTGATTTTAATCAACAAATGTTTTTATAGTTTAAATGAATATTTTGAAATGTCAGCAAATTAATTGTAAAGTTACCAGGTTTGTTACAATGTTAAATAATTACTAGCCCTCTGACATTGCTCAGCCCTTGCAGGGCGTCACATGTATACCTTGTCATCAGTTCAAATTCCATCCATGATTGTTAATGTGATATGCAATAAAGAATTTTTATTATTATTAATCGTTATCTTATGAGACTGAAGACCGCATGGTGTAGTGGTTAGAATTACTGGCTGTTGCGTCGCACGTTCTGTGTCCGAGAAACAAAATTTGTACATCAAAATTTTTGTTTTTCGGGTCTGGCTGTATGTCCTGTATTTTTGACATTATATCTTCCCTTCTCCGATTTTATTGTATATTTATTACATAGGAATATCGGGACGACGAGCGAGTACCTCTGTTTTTGCTGGAATGCTACGGCACCATAGGATATTCTGAGTAACTGATTGCACCTGGCAATAACCAGAACAAATCGACATGATCAAAATTAGGGTACAGGTAAAATTCACGACTTCACTTTCTTCACCCACATCTGAATTGCTGATAAAATTATATTAATTGGCGCAGTCACTAGTTCACATCTTTATTTATAATAGTACTTATGTTAGGTAACTGATAGAAAAAAATCAGTGTTGAGATTTTTTTAATTCTTAATTAATGAATTTCAACAGGATACATGATTTTTATTTTTGGTTGTAAATGGAAATGATGATTTTTATAATAATTAAATTAAACGATTGACAATAAGGGATATTGTTTTTTATCAGTGGTACTAAAGTACGGTATAGTATATATTTTGAGTACGAGTGTAAATATGTTTAAAAATTTAAGTAATTACAATTCCAAATTTAATAACTCGTAAAATATCAGTCACCAAATCTTTGATTGTAATCGGGTTAGACGCGGATCGCCCACCACATTTAACCTTGGATTTACTTAAAATAAATGTGACCTTTTTCGAAAGAACAACGCAAACACATTAGTAATACAAAATTGGGCTTTGCAACTACGACCTTTGGATTATTTCTATGTTCAAGAAAATTAGCTATACTATCATCATGAAATTAGTTTGTATCATGAAAGTAGTTTACCAGTTTTCGTTACTAAAAATGTTTACGACAATGTGCTTACTACCGATAGTTTGCACATAATGTAGGTCAAATAATTTTGGCATACCTAAATGTATCTTAGCTCAAATTCAGATAAAGTTTAATTTTGCTTGGGCCTATTTCTAGCCTAAACAAAACTATTTTACCATTACAATCACAATTCATAGGTTATATTCTAAGAAATTTTGTTCCATTCGAACCTTGTCGCTGCTACGTTCTACGAATTGTCGTTTTAATAACGAAAAGCTCTAAATCCAGTGAATTATCAAGTGCTTGCAGTATTTCTAAGAATAGATACTGCGTGGAAAGGTTGGCAGTCAATACGTTACAAATAAACGCCTGTTTCATTCGCTTATTGATCAAAGAAAAAATAAATATAATAAAAAAAAAAAAAAATTATGATAACAAGGGAGACTGTTCACGTGATAGTTAGTCATGTAACTTACGTCTGCGTCAGGTGAAGAAGAAATGCGCGCGGTTGGAGTCTATCTCTTATTCCTTTTACTCATAATGCTCTCTACGTAGTCACGTCGCGACTATAAATTATTTATAGCACGAATAGATCGGCGCAAATAAAGTAGGACTACACTAACGCAGAAGATCAAAGTAAAATAGTAGCTCAGTTTTTCTATATTTCTTCTGATGAGGGAATGAAGCCAGAGACCTTGTTAAGAACAAGGTATTCCATCTTGGTCCTCTGGAGTAAAAAGTGTTACTATATGTTCCTGAATTAAATATTCATAAAATAAATGTTAACTAACTTATGTTAAGGACAAATTGTTAGAATAAAACCCGGACTTAATGAATCAGTAAAAGATTTTTCAACTCACATTAAAAACTTTACTTTCGAGTTATATGAAAACATTGGACTAGGCTTATGAATCTCTATGTAAACAGTATTAGCTTAATGCCGCTGCAGTTCGTCTGGTGAGTAAAGGGATCCAGAGACCTTTATTCTTCTCCTCTTTATTCGTCTCTGATGAAGAGCTATTCCATCTTATTCCTCAGGGGCGACAAGGCATTTGCTTTATGATTCCTTAAAAGAATGAATTTGAGTATCATGTGTGAACGTACATTAGTAACATGCATAAATAATTTTTTAATCAAATTTATATATGTTTCTATCATATTTACATAATTATAATCAAAGATTTTCTGACAAATAAAAAAAATACTTGTTTGAATATTTAATACTCTTCATGAATTACTAATATATAACTTCTCCTGGTGTAATCTTTATATCTAAGAATATCGAACCTTATTAGATTCAAAGGCATCCTTATAAATATTTATTGAAATATTTTTTGACTATCCAAAATAATAAATTATAAAAGGAGGTTTTACATTTCGAATTTCTCTGTAAAAATCAACTGAACAAGCTTATATACCTCCGTGGGATAATATCGTTTAAAATTTTAAAAAGTTAATTTCACATATTCTAAAGATGGAACGCGGCGCGTTCTACGAGGTTTCTTTAAAGAGTAAAGCGCAACAATGGGCATTCAGAAAGCAAACCTCAAACCTTCAACATACAGTGAAATAAGTAAAAAATAGTACAATTAAATTCAACAATCTCTTATCGCTCAACAATCTACGGTTTCATTAATTGTTCGCTGACCAGACCGAAGTAAAAAAATAAGATGCCTTGCTACCCTTGCAACTCATACTGCAGGCCTTGCGGTCCCTGTTACTCCTATTGCTGTTCTCCATGCTGTTCTCCATGCTGTGGATACTACTGCAGTTAAGCCGTAACAACTGGCGACAAGTTTAGGGATGGCAGGAGAAGCAAGAAGGTCACTTCCGGCGACCGTGGCATCTCACCTGACGTCGATGTGTCGCGTTCAGACCGTAACCGATCAGTATTGTATGGCTCATTTCAGTTTAGAAAATAAAGCAAAACGTTTACCGTGATGTCTAGTTTTTTTTCCTCATAAGACTTGCTACGCGCATGTCCTACTAGTAGAAGATTTAAGAGATGAGTTATTCAGAACTGCGCAAGATATATATATATATATATAATGCCAAACATTCTCGCAGGCAGGCACTATACCTCTTCCTTAGTTCTGATGTTATGCATGTTTTATATTTCGGGGGGGAAAGCGCAGTGGTGGATTCGCAATGCCAGCTAGTCGAGCCGATCAGTAAATGCCTGGTCGTCAACGATTCGAGTCACTTCTTTGATTGCGGTCTAATGGAATGAGCTATGGAGGCCGGCCCAGAGCTTGAAAACCTATTCCATGTCAGCTGAGATTGCGCTTTGTAAAGTTTGCACATAAGGCAGACACGAAATACTGTATTCAATGGTCTAAGCACCAGATGTCAACGCCAAGGATTGAATACTAGCTGAAGCGGCAGTTTAGGGTAAGTAGTCTTTGTAGGGTTAAACTGGACTAGTTTGTCGTCCCCAGACTAACAATTTCGACCTCGGACAACTTGGTTCCGGCAATCGTCTGTACTTTTAAAATGGAACATAAGCTATGAGGGCTATTACTACATTTACCGAACGCCGATTTACTTGCAAAAGAATTTTTTTTTCTTCACAAATCCCGCAATTCACTAAATTGTAAATTATTAAATATTGATACGTCAGTTTCAGATTTTGCATAGCCAACAAATTCGCTACGCGTATCGTGAAATACTAACATGATTAACATCCTTTATAGGAATAAAATAGAGGAATAAAAAGCGTTATTACTATTTGTTTATTTTCAGTTGGTTACAAATTTAAAATAATTTCACGCCCATGGTCCGACTTCGCTCAGTTTCTTCTTCACTTACATCTGTAAAGATATTTAGGCCTTTAAAATAAATCCGAGAATTTTTTTTAATAGTCTACCATTGATACCGGTTTTCCGTTGAGTATTATTCTTGGAAAAACTAACATCTGTTTACATTATTTAGAAGCCAAAATATATAGCAATACATTGAACCTTGAGATCATTTTTTTGCTCAAATGACTATATATGAGCCGATTTGAATACATCAAATTTGGTAAAAGCGGTTTCAAAATTATTATGCCTATAATGTTGAAAGGTGCCGATTATGTTTAGCTAGATGATATAATTTACATGTATATCATCACCTTAGCTCATCCTATAAGTCCATTGCTGTATAGCCGCGATAGCTCGTTTCCGGTGGTCCGCTTTTTATTTCATGTTACGTGATCAAATCACTTCTCGTTCCCGGTGCCAAAGATATTGTTCATTGCATTTTTACTGTCAAGTAAGTTACCATGTACAAGGCAGTGAAGGAAAATATATGTATGGTGGGCGGGGGCATGGTTCTGCATGGCTAGGAAAGAAATAAAGAATATTTCGATCACATAAAGTACACTAATCTGCTACGGAGTTACGTACTTAGGTTCTTTAGAGAAGATTTAGGTATATTAGATTAGAATTTTTATTTTTTTTATATGTATAACTTTAGTTTTCAAATATTAGGCGACATTCTAAGGCCGTTCACAGGACAGTATATAACGAATTGTGATTTGTAGTAAATTTGAAATATGGTTAAATTGTTTTTTAAAGTCTAAAAAACCAATAAAAGAGCTTGAAAATAAGACCATTAGATCTTCTTAAGAAAGGTTTACCACAAACCGCTTGTCGACAGAGTAAGATAAGACGAGGGGGGGAGGGGGGTGATTCAGTTACGATGTTCAACCTTCAAATATGATGGTAATGATATATTTATCTTTGAAACTTGTAACGTTCTGTAATATTGCATTGTTTAAATATGTATACTATACCTAAATTAATTAACGGGATAAAGAGCAACACGGCCCAGGAAGTGCACAGTTGGGTCCGCAGCCTCCAACGCACGGGTTGCAGCATTTCGAAGAATACAGGCAGTATCCGCCTCCATGTGGACCTCCGACGAAACCTCCATAATAAACTGTCATTTTTTACTTCTTATTTACTCGAAATTGCACGATCAATAATTTTCCCATTCAAAATCAAGTCGAAAATAATCTTATCTGTCAAATAGAAACAATCGGCGAAAAAGAATATCTTTTACGAATCTGGAAATATTTGAAAAAGTATAATTTATTCGAATACAAAAAAAGGAGAATATAATAAAGAACAAAGTAAAGACAACCTCTTTACTTAGTTCTTTATTATATTCTTCTTTTATAAAAAAATGCGAATACGTTTTTAATGTGTTATTTATAAAAGGTAAAACTACATTACAACGATCACGTCCGCCGAAACCGGAGTCCAAACATTTTATATTGTGAGTAATATTTGTCTGGTGAGTGTAGGGATCTGAAGACCCTTATAATTGGTCGAGTCATTCCATATTAGTCCTTAAGATGGACGACCTTATCGAGGACGGTATCATGGGCCGCAGGAATCAGTTACCATCAGAGAGGCTGTGTGCCTGTTTGTCACTCTCAATACAATAAAAAATACTTTACGACTCAGATATTCTAGGCGTCATTCTGCACACGAAAAAAAAATACTTCACGGCTCAGATACTCTAGGCGTCATTCTGCACATGAAAAAAAAAACTGAATCTTCTTGTTCTCAAAAGTTGTTCAATTACGTCATGAAGTACTACGAACTTATCTTTTGACACACACGAATAAGCTAGTTTCAGAGGCTTCTAAATATTTTAATGATAGTATGGTAATATTCATAACACATCTTGATGTGCACAAACATTTCACTTGTGTGTGACATCTCCGGCGACCCATACACCTACAATAATATGGTGTAATAATGCCATTGCACAATTTTAATTGAGACGTACATAAACCCAGATGATACTATCACCTTGAGTCAATAAAATTGACAATCCATTTGATCAGGAGCTAGCCGCACCAATAATGTTTTGTCAAAGCTGGACTGAAAGCGCTTCTCGAGAACTCCTTCTAAATGATTTGGCCTTAATTATAAAATAAAGAGTTATGAGGAAATGAATACTGCCTTTTTATATTCGACAAATCACAGCATAACTGAATCCGATGATGAATTCTCGTTCGTTATCTGTTCATTACTGTTTTTGTTGTTTTCGTCTCACAAAATTCAGTGGGTGCTTACTGGACCACTGCAAACATAACTTAAGGGTTTCTCAGGATCTAAAGGATCTGGCTTTAATTATAAAATAAAGAGTTATGAGGAAATGAATACTCTGCATTTTTATATTCCACAAATTACGACATAACTGAACCCGGTGATGAATTCTCTTTCGTTTTCTTTTATTACTGTTTTTGTTGTTTTCGGTCTCACAAAATTCAGTGGGTGCTTACTGGACCACTGCAAACATAACTTAAGGGTTTCTCAGGATCTAAAGGATCTGGCTTTAATTATAAAATAAAGAGTTATGAGGAAATGAATACTCTGCATTTTTATATTCCACAAATTACGACATGACTGAACCCGGTGATGAATTCTCTTTCGTTTTCTTTTATTACTGTTTTTGTTGTTTTCGGTCTAACAAAATTCAGTGGGTGCTTACTGGACCACTGCGAACAGTAGACTAAAAAATATTGTGCAATATAAACTTATGCAATATAAAGCACAAATAATGAATATGATCCAGTAAAATTTAAATTTACTCATACTTTTGTTCGATCATTGTGTTCAATATTTCAATAATCTAAATTGTTTAATTATAAAACGTGTACTATATTATTCAAAGGTGTGTGTTGGTCTTATGTAGTCGTTCTTTTATAATACTGGCTGCAATGATGACCTTTGTCGGTATGGTAGACTAATCAATTATTAAATGACAATATTAAATTATAACTCGTGACTGTTACAAAATACAAAATCTATATATTTAAATTTAAATACAAAAATATATATTTTTGTTTATTCAAAAATAAAATATCGAGATATCGACATATATTGCAATATTTACAAGATTACTACAATGCCTTATCAGTTTGGATGCTATCGTGATTTCAACATTGGAACTTTCGCTCGGTGCCCTGGCGGGTGCGATTGTCCTATGCCTCGGTGTTGCCAGCCCTGTGTGCAGGGCTGTTGCTGTTCACCTGTTGGACCATGCTACAACTGTCATTAAAGTGAAAATTGGTTAAACTTTGAAATTAAAAAGGTTGCAACTTGTGTTTACTGCATTTTCCTTCAATTGTACAACCGCCTGAAAAACTTGTGTACACTTTTAAAAAAATGTGATTTTATTTCGAGGACATATAAATATGGTTAGCACACACACTCACAGAAAGTTTTAGGTGCCTTATTATTTTGCTTAAAATGCAACTGAATATGGTTTACGAAGACGTCAGTAATACACTCGCTTTTAAGGCGTGTTAAAATTTTACGTCTCCGACCGATCAAATTTTTGTCAACTTTCATTCCAACACATAACTACCACATTATTACCAGGAACAGATGTTGATATGGTTAGATAGAATTTTTAATATCTTTCTCAAGAATCATATCAACATTAAGAATGACGAAAGATGAGCACAGTTCATCTGATGTTAAGCGGCCCTCTATTTGTATTAGATTGGATGATGTAATAAGGATTTATTGATAATAAGGTGCATTCTTCCTCAGTTCCTCTTCTCTTGTTAACTATGATCGATAGTGGTCTGAATGGTTTACACAGAAATTAATTATTAAGAAAAGCAAATGGAAGATTAGAAATAACGGATTGCCTACTTATTTTCATTGCATATAGAGACACCAATAAATGAGAATGATGGAATCGCATAGGTAATTTCACAGTCAGGGTATTACCATCAACCATCGAATCGTATCCTGTAATACGAATTAAAAAAAGCCTTGAACACACTTCTCTCTACGAGGTTACGCGGCTGCTGGTTACCTACTAAAAAAGGTCTTGACTGAGCACCGTTAGCGCTCGGTCATGAACTTGGTGAAACTGTAAAAGCCCTAGGGCTAACAGAGGCGAAAGAAAAAAGGTTTCGATAATATAATACTCCCGAATCAGTTACTATCAGGTAAACTGAAACCTCGTTTATCATTAATTTCATAAAAAAACAAATCAGGACGCAGCTATGTTTGTCCCTAAGAGCCAAGAGGAACTGCCTCGTTACTAGTTATTAGTCTCCAGTTCCAATTACGCACCATACAAAACAAAATATATTTCGCAGTCGCATATAAATAGTAGCACGAACTGAAACAGTGAGGGGAACACATTCGTGGAAGACGCGCCCTCGACCCCCTTTACCATACTTCTTTGAAATCCTACCCTCCTATTATGAAACCAGTATTAATTGACCTTCGTGATTATATCCCGTTCGAAATGAAAGGGATAATTTGCGTTGGTCCGTTATATATAAATAATTTTGAAGCGAATATTCAAAGAAATGACCTAACAGTGATAGATAGTCATGCTATATTTTATGAATTATTGAATGAATTTATTTATTATTCTTAGTATTTAACAGAGTTTTGTTTTTTAAAATTTCGAGAAAATTAAAAACTTTTGAATTTTTCTTTAAAGTATCCATTTTTGATTATGACGACGTAGCTTTAAAGTTTTAGGCTTATTAATACTAGGTTTGATTTAACTGACGAAGAACCTCGTTGCCGTACACTGGCAGGCAATGGTCTCTTTTAGCATAACCATAATTAGTAATTTCCCATTAAAGATACATTATGTATTACATTTTGTTTATATTAATGCCCAGTACAAATTCTTATATACTATATTATTTGTGAATTAGTATATTTTTTAGAATATTGTACATAACTTCTTCAATTTCTTGCTCTCATTTGTATTTTTTTATATATTTATTATATATTTTGGGTGTCATGAAGTTGAGAATTCATTTCAGAAGTGCTGAGTTACTTTTACTTGCTTAAAAATACCTGCGTCATTGATGGCTTGCTTTGGAAAATGGCCTGAGTGGTTATACTTTTACGAAAATTGTGCTTTTATAACAATGGCATTGTTAGTAACTTTTGTAATATAAAAATAATACCTCTTCGTGCGATTTACGTATGCTTTTCCTTTCACTGCATTTTCCCCAGCCATGCCATATCTTAAATTGGTTTTCACATATCCGTAATAGGCTAATAAGTGAGTGAAGTTTACTGTCTACTATTTATTATAGTTTGCCTGAAACAAATGGATTACATTTGATGACCGTCGAATGCGAGAATCATTTAACCATTTATGTAGATGGGAAATAATAGTGGTTCTAAGATACTTCCCTGTGGAACTTACTCTTATACTGGATATAACCAATCTGACTTCTGGTGTGTAAATTATTTCTTTCTTTGTTTTTGTGCTAACTTCGGAAATTTTAAACAGCCTTTTTTATCACACAAAGAGCTCATATTAGGACCGAAAATAATTATTTCATAAAAATTACAGACATAACATAATTTGGTGAATATATTCCCAAAGTTACCGTAAAACATGTGTCTCATAAAAGCAAAGTAAAATTAATTAAAGAGCATTTAACCTGGCGGCGATTCAAAAGAAGTCTTAAAAACAATTTCACGTAACGTCACCGAGGTGAGACAGGAAATGACGCTCGGTTAGGACGTCACGATCTGATAGGACCGGAAATGATGGTGCTCTGTGCGCGATAAACATTTATGTCTCGCTTATTTTTTCATTCTTTATATTGTTTGGCGTCTTAATATAACAGTACAATGCGAAATAAACAATGTCAATGAACCTTCTTCGCGTACGACTTCCGAAATTTGCAATTGAATGTGATAATAATAGCTTCATCACAAAGACGTGCTCAAAATATTAAGTTATTTTTCTTAAGCTTAGTTATATCCAGTCTTTACCAAAATATGGTTATTCCAACCCTATTATATACCTAGATGAGACTGGCATAGTTGTAGCAAAAGTCTTTAAGAATCATCTTAAGCCTTATCATCAGGATTAATTTCTAACTGGGGTCGGGACAGTACGTCATGTCCGTACATCCAGAAGATATCGCTGAGGTCAAAATGATGACATCATCATCAAATTATAACATGTATCATGCTACCGTTGAGACAGACTCACTGAGGTTTATACAATGAAACTAGCGTGTTAATCAATAGCGCTCAACTAGTACACAATGGAAATAAGACATCGTGTAAATAAATTAACATACAAAATATAAATCTTCTTTTTTCCTTAGTAGTTTAAAGTTTGATTATTAAGATTTTATCAGGGATCAGTAATTTAAACTGGCAATGGCCTATCGGAAACTTCTAGAACCAATAACTGATGGAGATAAAGGATTATGCTTTGTAGTTGTCTGTGCTGTAGTGAAGTGATGATGGGTTGGTGATAATGAAAGGCCCATCACTAGGCGTAAGGGGTGATATTTTATAAGTCAAAGATGAAGTTCCTCCTCCTTCAGTTCCTCTATTGCAACGATTCAAAATCATATGCCACGTTATTGCAAACTGGGCCTCCCGAGTTGTCGCTTACTAAACGAAACACAGCAGAGTTCTGCTGATATTCCTGTTCTCTGTGTCTGCTATTCCGTGAGGGGCTTCCAGGTTAAGCCAACCCGTTCATGCAACTAAAAACGAACTGGCGATTGACCCTACCAATGTTAAATTATTACAGGATCAAGGAATTATTTTATTTCAGTATATTTTTCGTACAATCAAGACTGACAACGGAGAGTAGTATCGAGGAAGCTGATGTTGAGCAATCACTTTGTCCTATAGACGCCCAACTTCATCCTCGATAGCTCAGATACATTGTCACCCTTGAAGGTTAAGATGGATTGCCTCAATACCAATTATTTCAGTTATGCTTCACTCGCTCATCATGTAAAATACGGCAGTGAATTATAAGCTCAGGCGACCAACAAGAATTTTCATAGCTGCAACCTACACATTTATTTATATGCTATTTATGCGGTGACCAACGAACACGCAGTCGGTATGGATGATATCGATAAGGATGGTGAAAATTCACACCCATCCCCATTAAAAGGCATTGGAGCATCCGGCGAGCTATCGATGGCTGATTAAATTTCCTGAAAACGAACAGAACAAAATTAACATGACCCGTCAGAGAGCTTGTCAAATAGAAACATCTGACTCCCCCTCATAATAGTATGGTTTCTTAGTAGTTGACGAGGAGTTGATACAGCACACAGTTCACCTGATGGTACAAGTAAATAATTAAATTGGTAATACATTGTATCAATACGAAACTATTGCTTTTTCCTAAAATTTATGACTTTTGTGTTGTTTGTTTCTATGTTAATATTATTTCACGTGTGTTGTACCTGTAAAAATACTGATTATTTCCTTCTCTTTCTTTCAATTCGTGCATTAACTGTTACTAAGATTGTTTTACATGAGCACAATTCAATTACTCATGGTATCACTGCGGCCAATATAATGGTATATTAAATATATTCTATTCACCCCCGTCTGGTTAATCAATAACATAATTAAGATACTATAAAAAAAATAAAACATATATATAAAATACAATAAAATAAATATCTATAAAGGCCAACGACGGGATGAGACAAGAGTCTCATATTTATTAATCTGCAGGGCTAGTAGTTTTTCGAAAGGTCTAAGTTTAAACAATAAATAGGTATAATTTAATTTATTCGTTTATTACAAAATACACAAGTCAATGGCAACAACCAGGGCGGAAGCGCCAACTATAAGTACCAAAGGGTCTTCCACACGGGCCCGTGCACACTCCGCAGCACGGACCACAAAATGGCGCCGGAAATGATGCACCAGAAACTTGCCCATAGCAAGGTACTCCACATGAAGAACACGGCATTGTGAATTTTCAATAAATATTATATTTCTTTGGAGTCTTTTAAATTTTTTGAAAAGTTTATTTTTGTTTTACTAATTTGAATTTATGTCGGTATGTTTTTGATTATTGTAACGTCATAATTTTATGTATTCCTTTTAATTTTCACATTGTGCCTGTCCTAAAAGGGCTATAATTATTTTGCAATAATATTAAAGATGTAAAATCTTTTTCAACCGTTATTGGGCTTTTAATTTGTGTCACGTTGACAAAAGATTTATTCGGCAATGTCAGTTTCGTTGGTTTTTTCGACTACGTGGTATAAATAAAAAACAAACCTTAAATTTTATTCCCTCTTTTAATGCAAAATTTCAACGTAAGGGTAAGAGTTTATTATTATTATTTATTGAATTTTTATCATTATTTTAATTTTATTTTAATAGGAACATCAACAGAATTACATGTAACTGGACTAATGGCCATAGATTTCTAAATATACATTATTCAACTTACATGATGTTCACATTTTACGTGCTTGCTTTTTAAAACAGGTTCTACTATAACTTAAGATTAAGAGAAAATGAACTATTGATACAATGTTAAATAAAAATTAATAATTTAAATAAACTAAACTAAACTAACTAATAATGAGTTAACAATAGTGACACGTTTTCCATGAGCATTGTCACTAAATAGGTCAATAGACTTTCCATTAATTCGTTATAAACTGTAGACCTACTTTGAAGACAAAACTGTCTGTTGCGAAGTCTGTTATTGGCAAATGGTTAACCAAAATTGCAATTGCGGCAAATTCCTCTTAATTCGGAAGTTGTGTTGTCCAGCAGTGGATTATTTACCAGTTTTTTTTACAATATTAAGAGTGATAAGAGAAACACTTAGTTAAGATCGTCCAGTATTCATATTTTAAATCATAATATACAGCATCTGCATGCTAAGATGAAATCGTTACCAGTAAAAGATCTCTAGTATCTTTCACTCACCCGACGAAATACAGTTGCTTAACTTATGCTTACTAAGGTTTTCTGTAAAAAAAATGGTAAGAATCTACCATCAGCAACTTTTTGACTTTAGCGTGGCTACGGAAATTTCCACCGACAAATGCCAAATCTCCTTCTGGTGTTTTATTTAATTGTATTAAGGGTGACAAACGAGCACACAGTTTACTTGACGGTTAGTGATTCCCGTGGCATATGACAACCACCTTCATCGTCAATAAGGAATAATAATGCAGATGCTTTTATCCCTGAAGACCCCTACCACTCACTACAGTCCTCAACAGAATAAAAACAATTTTTTTTTCTTTACATCTCCCACCCACGCATATACTAATTCGAGCGTGATAATCCAGGCTATTTATTGTAATAACAAAAGATTACTTCAACGTGTCGCTTTTGTCCAGGGACACAGTGGGCATAAATTATTCACAGTAAGGCTACGTGTTTTCGTCTTATTTTGTATATTTGTATATTATATATTACAAAAAAAATATTTTGTTTTTTTTATTACATTGAGAGTAACAAACGGGCACACACTTCACCTGATGTTTAGTGATTTCCTGCGGCCCATGACATCTATATTCATCCTTGACAAGGAATCATAATCTAGATGCGTTGTCTCCCTTGAGGACTGAGATGGAATGCCTCGGCACCAGTGATAAAGGTCTACCGATCCCTGCACTCGTCAGACGAGACAAAGCAACATTATGCTGCTATTATTTTACGCTGGTATTCTATGACGGCGTCGTCCTACTCCGGTCGAGCTGACCCATTCTTTCTGCAGCCAGAAACAAATTGTTTTGTAGCTCTACCAATATGTGTTTAATTGAATCGATGCACACGAGTACACAGTTCACTTAATAGTAAGTGATTCCTGCGTCCCATGACATCGACATTAATCTTTGATAGGGTATTGTAATGCTGGTATATTTTCACTTCATGTTCTGTCACCAGTAATAAGGGTTTCCGAATCCCCGCATTTATCAGTCAAAACACAACAGAGTTATGTTGCTATTCTATGCTGGTATTATATGAGGGCTTGGTCTTCCCAAGGTCGAGCCGTCCCATTCATGTTTCAACTGGAAACTACTTAAATGAGATTTATAAGCTCACGATGAAAGTTAGGAAAATTTCAGGTCGATTTTACGTAATTTTTTTGTTAATGTGTGATTAATATCACGGTCCCAATGTTATTCAATAGACAGAGAATAGTATATTTATGTTTCGTCTGGTGAGTAAAGGGATTCGAAGACCTTATTACTGTTACCGACTTATTCATGCATATATACATATATAATCATAAAACAATAACTATTAGTATTTAGCATTGCTTAATAACCATAATTTTATACTAGAAATAAAATAGAATCTAAAGATGCCAGTGCGGAACTGCTGCCTCGGATGCCAGGGACCGATGCCAGGGCCTTGCGGTCCTCTCTCTGCCCGCTACGAGTCTTGTTGCCAAGTTGGCCCCTGCTGTGTTCACGCTATTGGTGCCAATTGTCGCGGCCCTTGCGGTGAACTTGGCTGCATTCATGGGTAAAATATCGTGGAGGTTTTCACCTTCCTGATTTGTTTCTTACGGGGACATCTGCTTGACGATTAAAAGCTTGGCACCAGCAAATTATTTCGGTAGATGACGTCATAAAATTATTTAAAGTATTATTTTTGAGCCCACTCGAAAGTGTAACGTATTTCGATCGAAATATTTTAAAAAAGATAATCAATTTAATTTCATCGAAATTTTTTTTTTTACTATTATTTGTGGATTATAGAGCCCATTCAGTTGTGCAGCTTCTGCTATTTTCGTTATCGGTTCTTGTGTGACAATTGATATATAATGCAGTGTAACATCATAGTAATTCATCATCATAGTACGGCGTTTGATCTGTATTTAATATGCTTAAAAATAAACAAAAAAACAAATGTCTAACTTTATTAAATTTCTAGCTTAAATCTTACCAACTCCACTGAATAGAATCTTTGTGAAGTATTAAATTTATTTCATATTGTGTGTTGAGTTTTAAGTTTAAAACATTTTTAATGTTTTGTCGAGACAAAAGAGCTTTGAAGATTGAAGAGAATATCTTTCAACTTTTGATAAACAGCCAGACAGGCGCTAAAGGGTTGGAGGATTGGAAATATTGTTTTATCTATTTTTTCAATCATTTAGCGTTTTTTTAATTCATTGAGTGTAACAAACGAGTACACAGTTCACCTGATAGTAAGTGATTCCTGTGACCCTTGACATCTACATTCATCCTTGACAAGGAATCATAATGCCGATGCTTTGTTGCTGGCTAAGATGGAATGCCTCATCACCAGTAATAAGGGTCTGCGCATCCCTATACTCACCAGACGAAACACAGCAGCATTATGCTGCTATTTTACGCTGGTATTGTGAGGGCGTGGTCCTAACCCGGTCGAGCTGACGCATTCATTCTGCAGCTAGAAACTGCAGCGTAGCTCTACCACCACCGTAAAATATACATAATGACTTAATACCAGATGGGATTTTGGACTAGCACTGGCTTCTCAACCTGTTAATTCTTCACCGTTGCCTTATCTAAGATTACATTAATGTAAACTTATTTACAGAGCACGGTGCGGAGCCGCCGGTTCCTTCTTTAGCTGTGGTCACGGCTGTATTGGGGGTTGCACTGGAGGCCTCTGTGCCTCATGCTGCGGCCCCAGATGCGGTTAGATCACGACCCAACGACGAACAAATGCTGATTTTGATTAGTCGTAAAGTAAATTGTCAGTGTTATAATTACATGTAAAAATGTTGGGTCACTGAATAAAGATGTCTATTCTATTGTATTTTCTTTTTAAAACGCTCGTTTATATATGGTTAAAATTCGAGAAAATAACTTTTACGCGTTTGTGTATTGCGACTTTGGTATATTTTTTTTATGTTACGGTTATAAACGAGAACACAATTGACCCGATGTAAAGCGGTGATTGGAGCCCATATATTTCATGTAACTAAGGGTTTTTTCATTCTTTTAGTAATAAGCTAAAGACAACAAGCTTGCTCACACTTGGATGGAAGTGATCTGATCTGGCAAGACGAATGCATGCAGCGGCGTTGTTTCGGTTCATCATCTGAACGTCCAAACAGTAGTCACGTCAAAGTTAGAGATTTTTTTTTATTACATTAAGAATAATAAACGAGCACAGTTCACCTGATGGCAAGTGATTCCTGCGGCCCATGCCATCTACATTCATCCTTGACAAGGAACCATAATGCAGATGCGTTTTCACTCTTGAGGACCGAGATGAAATGCCTCATCACCAGTTATTAAGGTCAACGGATCCCTACACTCACCAGACGAAACATAGAAGCATTATACTACTATTTCACGCATGGTGTTCTGTGAGGGCGTGGTGCTGAAGCATTTATTCTTCTAGAAACCAACTGCACTGTTGGATATAGCACGAGCTGAACTAGTCGCCATTTTAGTAAATCTGTTATTCAAACGTTCACGTATTGTTTGTTATTCAAACGATGTATTACTGAACCGTTTCAAAACACATTTATGATATTTAGTTGTCTGTTGTAATAAATAATACTTTATCTCAGATTGGCTGTAATAATTTTCTGCTCTATTTCCGGATCTTACTATGCGATCTGCTTTAGATTATGAAGAAACTGTTTAGCATGTCCTACGAGATTGAATAGCTCTGCCAGTATGCTAGTAACCAATAGAACTAAGGCACTAAAACTAGGGCACACGTAACCTTTAGATTTCTTATTTTGCACTGGGAAAAGCATCAAAATCATGTCTGCGCAGAATATTTTAGAGCAGTATTTGCGAAAACAGAGGCACTCACTCCACTCCCCTATTCCGATGTAATACAAGCAATAAGTTGGAAATGCAATAAGATCGGAGAAAGGGGTCAGATGCAGAGAAAAATAATATGTTTTACCAATCTGTAAATGTTGTAGAGTATTCTTATGATAATAGAAGTGATAAACCAGAACATACCGTTTTCCTGATGGTATCCGACTCTTGCAGTCCATGACACATATATTTTTTTATAGATAAGGTGGCAAACAATAAAGAAGCTCGCCTGACGGTAAATGATTACCGACGCCCATGGATGTCCATGTTTTATCAATCAGATATTTCATTTTACACTACTACGACAGATAAAACAAACATTCGCGACAAACTTTAATTCTTACAACAAACAAAATGATTGCATCTACACGAGACATTTGTATATACTGATAGCATTAGTAAACTGTCAGTATCATCAGCAAGGTCCACAGGGACCACAGGGTCCACATGATCCACAGGGACCACAGGGTCCACATGATCCACAGGGACTACAGCGGGGCCCACAGGGTCCGCACGGGCCACAGCATGGTCCACAGCATCGCGGTCCACACGGTCCGCAGCATGGCCCACAAGATCCACAAGGACCGCATGGTCCACAGCACGGGCCGCTAGATCCGCAACAGGGACCACAGGATCCGCAGGGGCCACAAGATCCGCATGGACCGCAACAAGGACCGCAGGAACCGCAAGGTCCACAAGCACCGCAAGGACCACAGCAAGCCATCTTCTTATATTGTATTTGTTAAAACTAAAGAAATTCACTAGTAAATTTAGTAAATGTATGGCTTTTTCAAAGTTTTATAATTTTTATATGATTTTTACAAGTTTTAATGTATCCTGTATAAAATATTGTAAATTACTGAAGATTTTCGATTGATTGATTGGAATTTTCTTATTTTAAACTTTGGTTCTAGAAATGTTAATGTTTAAAATTATTAAGTTTTTTTAAGAAAGAAATATTCAACAAGAAGTTTCGTGGTTATTGTTCTATAAATCTAAAGACACTAGTTGCTTTATTAAAAAGTATATGAATTTAAAAACCCTTTTTGGACGTATCATATTAATATTTTATTGCATTCAATCATTTTATAATACAGTTCATCTTAAGAAGAAATGGCGAAAGAATTTTTTTTTTTTTAAACTTCAAAGCAAATGCTTGACCACGATCCCACCTGATGGAAAAGGAAATGCAGTCCAGGATGGTAAGGCGCACTAGCTCAGTTAGATGGGGGATTTAGGTCATCATCAATTCCTGAGCAAACTCTCCAAAATGCATTCTGTAAAACACTGGAAGGCTAGTCACTTTACGCCTGTGTTCTAGACTGAGCAGCTGGTTTCAGATGCGTAACCAATTAGCCTCTTAGCCCGCCTTTCCACCGAGTTCAAAGCTGCGAGATGGCATTTAGCGGCGCCTGCCCAAATGTGACAACAGTATTCTGCACATGACCGGACTTGAGCTTTATAGAGCGTTAAAAGCTGCCCCGCAGAGAAATACCACTGCACTTTGACCAGGATCTCAAGTTTTTTGCAGTTATCTTCGCATTGGACTCGATGTATCGTCCACAGTTGAGGTTCGATGAAGTTTCACAGATAGATCTTGGAATAATGGAGCCAAGGTGCAACACGCCTGTGTTTTGGTGGCATTGAAACTCAGAAGATTAACGTCGCTCCAACTGGAAACCTCCTGTAATGTGAGACTCATTCGCTCTACCATGGCTCTTCTTTGGGACTTGACTTGGGACTTGGTAGCATTGGCACATAACTGGTAACTCTCTACAACTGTGCTGTCGTCTGCATACCCAAAGATACCGGGTTTCAGCAGATCATTAATATGCAGCGGAAACAGAGTGGCAGAGAGAACAGACCCCTGAACTCCAGCGTTTATCGCCAATGTCTCAGACAAGCAGCCATCTATGACTCTCAGAGACCACTCCTTCAGATCGAAACTGGTCGATAATTGACAGGTTCGGCGCGGCTACCGTTCTTGAGCACGGGTTGCACATTCGCAAGCTTCCAGGATTTAGGCACCATTCCGGTCTTTAAAGAGAGACGGTACAGGCGTGTTAAAACAGGAGACAACTCGGGAGCACAAGACTTGAGAACTATCGCTGGAATACCGTCAGGCCCATTGGCTTTGCTCACGTCTAGACAGCGCAGCCTCTTGAGTACCTATTTGTTAGTAATGTGTACCCCTGGAATAGAAGTAGTACTACTTAGTGAGGTAAAGTAGGTGGAATACTTTCGCCGGGGCCCAGACGAGAGCTTTGGGCAAAGAGATTTGCAAAGAGGTCAGCTTTCTCTTTTGACGTGTGGGCCAGAGAGCCGTCAGGCTTAACCAGCGGGGGCAGTGAGGACGAATCGCTTTGGCAAGAGACCAAAACGCCCATATGTTTGTGCGATCAAGGATCTTCCTTTATTCGATAACATTATAGCTTATGATTTTTTGTAAAGTATTTTAAATGTTGTAGGATATTCTTATGGTATTAAGGGTGATAAACCAGAACATAGTTTACCTGTAAGTATCTGATTCTTGCAGCCCATAACACCTACATTATTTTTTTATAGTTTAGATGGCAAATGATCAAGCAGCTAACCTGATGGTAAATGATTACCGATGCCCATGGACATCCGCAAAACCAAAGGAGTCGCATATGCGCTGCTGACCTATAAGAGAGATGTTGGCTCTTTTTTTGAAGGTCCCTAAGTCGTATCTGATCGAAAATTCCGCAGAGAAAAGAAACATAATACAGATGTGTTGTCTAAAACACAACACACGTACATTGCACCCTCACATCGCCCCCGCCGACGGCGAAGGATATTCGCGATACCGCCATGTCCCTGGTCGGTTCTCTCCAGTCCATACAGATAGAAGCGTCGCTGGAGTTTCTTGCGCCACTTCTTCTCCAGCGCCCACGCATTCTGAAGTGGTGGTACAGATAGCTAATAATCATAGCGAATTTAAAGAATCCTCTGTCAGAAGCAACTGACCTCTCGGGCACCCTCGAGTCAGACGCTCTCGCGAAACAAGGTAACGGTCCAAGCCGAGGCTCCTTCTCGGGAGCCCTTGTGCTGGTTACATAAAAAAGATGTGTTGTCACATCTAAACATTAAGATATAATGCCTTCGTCAGCATGAATAAAGACTGCTATCTTTACTTACCACACGGAACACAGAAACTTGTTAAAACATGCAAAAAAAGAACGTTTTGTTTATTTTCACGTGTAGAGCAAGTTTAATCGTAAGTTTGTGTAAACGTTGGAACTGTTTTAATTCATTGACGTCAGACAATTGAATTACAACAAACATTGTTATTGAAAAGATTTATTAATGCAGAATGTGTGTGATTTAATTAATACTGCATATTCTTTGCTATATATTTTGCTAATTATTATATTCATAATAATCAATACAACCTGTCGTATACTGAAGATAATTCCTTGATCTTGATTTGGTCTTGGTTTCATTGTGACTAATGGTTTATAGTATGGTCTGCGACACTTAAGGTCGTAGGTTCAAGTCAGCCGTTCGACTATTGTCTTGAACTATCCTAGCACAAGCATTTTCAGCTTAGTTGGAGTTGTTAAGCGGAATGGTAGCAATGCTAATGACATTGCTAATATTGTTTTCATAAAAAAAAAAAAAAAATTGCATTTTTTTTTCTCTTCGGCCCTGAGCCACCTGCATACATCCTCCAGACTTCCTGCAAACTTGCATATGGCACTATCACTATCTTACACCTACACTATGTTACACATTATAAAATTAATATTTAGGAATAAAGTGGTCAATAAACTCAATAAGCATCAAAACAAGCAAATTTTGAAGCTATTTCTGTTTACTATTGTTGTTTTAATTATCAGCAACTTTAATTCATTCAAGGTAGTTAAGATAGCTAATTGAATTATTTGTACATCGTAAACTTTTTCAACTTGACTTCTGTTTCTTATCTATATTCTATTTTTATATTTCCCTTTGTTTCAATAAATTTAAAAGATTTTTAAAATTATAACCTAGAACTGGAAAAGTTATTTTACACATAATTTTTTGCATTTTCATGTTGCCAATCATCGCATTAACGTCTTGTTTTTCTCACTGGGTACACCTAATTGGCAACCATTTTTCCGTTCCTAGTATTGTTTACTCAGAGTGTGTGCAATATCATTATAATCTATCATTACACAGTCAACAAGCAGTACTACCGTTAAACATAAAGACAAGCAGACACTTGGACGGGGCAATTGTAAGCGAACATTAGAAGAAAACTCGTAACTACAGGGTTGAATTTGAAATTTTTATTATGTTAATTTTCAAATATACCTTATTGTTTAATACGATGTATTTGTCTTCAGCTATTCCAGAACAATTTCGAAAATGGAATATTTTTACAATACAAGTTTAATAATTTATAAAAAAAGTTAAATAAACATTTTTATGCCAACGGATATAATTGTTTTGTTTTACAGTGTTACACATAATGTTACGCATAATTTGTTAAAGTTGTTTTGTTAGGTACGTTAAATTATTTATTTTAATAATAGAAGTGTTTTTGTGGACATGGTCGAAAACCAAATTACTTTTTCTTCTCTTACCTTTAACATAATTATATATTTGAAAATAAAATAGTTTTTCTTTCTCCAAAAAAACAGAAGAAATCGAGCTAACCAAGTATCGGGAGAGTCCTTTGGACTTTTTAAAAATAAAAGATAACTTAATTACAAACTAATTTAATTAGCGTGTTGCCATAGTGGGATGCCAACAACGAATGTACAAAACAATCATCTCAAACTAAACGTTAAAATGTCTTACTGTAACTTAACCTACGTGGGAACATAACAATGCTCTGTTATGAAAACACTGCAAGAGAGCTTTTATGCTGACATACGCACAATGTGATCTCATCGTAACTCAATTTTTATCCCCGGAAGCTTTATTTAATGCCATTAACATCGTGCGCCTTGAGTACAGGTAAGCTGTCGAACAAAAGCGGTAAGCCTTTGTTTAATTTTCTACGCCTTTTTCCTTTAACGTCTTAACGTTTCAATAACTCCTTCTATTGTCCCGTTGGGGAAACGATTTTTCCTTTGTAATCAATTAAAAGGATTCCTTTCAGAAACCCAAGCATCGGTAGTGATGAGTTTTCCGGCTAATCGAAACACCTAGATCCTCTTAAGGAGTGGTGTGTTTTTTATGTGTCGACGCATCAAATACTCGGACTCATAATGTTGAACCTTAGTTTCACCAGAAACATCTGGTGATGAAACTTAAACGTTACGCCAAAATCAAAGTCATTATCATTTTGTCAAATGGTCAATCTCATGCCTTTAAGATGAATTTAAGAGTTTAAAAAAATTTCTATGAAAATATTTTAAATTTAATTTAAAAAAGCAAGTCATCAGCTTACTTTACTAAATACATTTTGAATAAAATATTAATAAACAATGATATAAAGTCCGGCCCAGGGCAATTGTAATCATGCATACAATATCTACAATCTCGCTCTGTGTTACCATAGTTTCTAACTTTCGAAATTCAGTTTGGAAAGTTTATTACGTAAAGCAACTTTCTATGCGGCCTAATGTGCATTCGCTATCTAGCAAATGGCGTCTGGTTTATACGAACTGTTACTTAAAATTAATATTCTAAACTGAACTTTCTTTTTCTTGCGGTGCAAGTTGTAATCAGTTGAACATCTCAGACTAATAAATGTAAAGACAAAGCAGTTCAAAACAAAATGTTGATGCGTTCAAAACTGCATATCCATATTTATTTCATAACAATAAATATCGATCATGTAAATGTATTCGTTTTGGTATGTTTTGATGTCTTCTATATTTTGTTTGCGACTCTTTGTAATTTAATCTATTGTGTCTTATTTTTTATGGCGTAGGGTTATGCAAGATGTATCCACAACGTAAAGGTGGACTTTTGATGTGGATATAACTCGCATTGTGATGAAATTTTTTGGCTAATCCGAAACTAGGGCTTAGATAGAGTTTGGATAAACTTGCTTGCGTCAGCATTTTGATTATGAGGAAGCCTCTTCAATAGAATAGTGAATTTTTATATTATTAAACTAACTAACGAGCACGCAGTTCACCTGACGATAATTAATATCTGCATTCCATAAAAGTCCACGTATACGAGTATCTACCGGGAATGTCTGTTTCCTGAAGTTCACGAGTAGAACCATTATATGAAGCACAGCGGCATTATGTAAAGCCAACGCAAAGAGTTTTACAAACAAAACATATTGTATTGTATTGTGTGTGCGTGTGCCAAGGTATCGTTCAGAAACCATAAGTGTGATTGCAATAATTATTTTCGAATACTTAAATCAATCATTGACTATCTATCCGAATATTCTTCCATACTTACAATTTAAAGCATCTGTATTTGCTCAAATATGGGGCTATAAGAAGTCATTGTCCATTTTTTTTATACAATAGATAGCAAACGAGTAACATCTGACCTATGATATGCCTAACTGTACCTAAGTGATTACCGTCAGGTGACGTCTATGGCCACCATAAGGTGGAATCCGACAACAATCACAATATCAAGCTAGAAATCGTTAAGGAGAAAAACATTATCATCCTTAGCTTGCGATCCGCGAACCCGAAATCCGAATTATATTTTGTTCTAATTGGATTTGTCGTTTCGGAAGTGTAAGTGGAAAGGAGTCTTCCTACATGATATACGCCTAACATTTTATCTATTTTGCCTATATCTTAAGCTGCTATCCGGATATAAGTTAATTCGTCGGCTTGCTACTAGAACTTGAAATAGGCGTATGTGTTGTCTTGAGTAAAAATTTAAATGTAATATTAAATTTCCGATACTATTATTATTGTTCTTTAAAAATTTATCGTTATTGGTCTAAACACCTAATAACAGAAGGAACTAACAGACAGTGGTAAATCCACTCTGGAATTTGTTTCTAGTTGCGGTGTGAATGGCTACATTATGATTCCTAATTATAATTGAATGTGGTTGTCATAAGCTCCAGGAGTTAATCACTAACAATCATCCTCAATACAAATAAATGAAAAATATACAATAACTAAATTAAATGAAAAAGATACAATAACTAAATTAAATGAAAAATATACAATAACTAAATTAAATGAAAAATATACAATAACTAAATTAAATGAAAAATATACAATAACTAAATTAAATGAAAAATATACAATAACTATAAGATACATAACTGAAACGAAAATATTTACAACCGCAATAACTCTAGTCGATTGTCACGTTAAAATATGTTTAGTGACGGAAGCATATTACAACGTGGCAGTTACGTACATTAGCCGGGTAATGCAGGCAATTGGAAGGCTGGCAAATTGCACGGCTTCCGGCCCTATTCCACGGAACCCGAACCGTTGCGTGGCGCACACGCACTCCACTCAGCGGGGTCAAGGGTTGTACACATTGCCTTTTTTATATGAGAATTTTTTAATATAAAATTAAGTGAAGTTAAATATATTACTGAGTTAATCATTACAAATTTTCATAACCCACGAGATAAAACTGGCTCATGTATTTTTAGATTTCTTTGATTAAATGAAGAATTCTCTAAGATAATGTAGGCACAATAAAACTGACGTAAAAACGCAACATTTTGTTCGCTGAAGGACTAAAGGACCAGTCCATACAGATAGAAGCGTCGCTGGAGTTTCTTGCGCCACTTCTTCTCCAGCGCCCACGCATTCCGAAGTGGTGGTACAGATAGCTAATAATCATAGCGAATTTAAAGAATCCTCTGTCAAAAGCAACTGACCGAGCCGAGGTTCGGCCCTCTCGGGCACCCTCGAGTCAGACGCTCTCGCGAAACAGGGTAACGGTCCAAGCCGAGGCTCCCTCTCGGGAGCCCTTGCGCTGGTTACCCATATATATAGGTCTCGACTGAGAGCCATAAGCGCTCGGTCACCTCTCAAACCGGTGAAACTGTAAAAGCCCTTGGGCTAATAGTGGCCTACAGCCCGAAAAAAAAAAAAAAAAGGACTAAAGGACCACGAGAACGGCAGCAAAATGGCGTTTCCTAGACCGTGTTCAACGCTGGGCAGATTTATTGGGGACCGCATTGACGGTACCATGTGATGAATAATGTTACATTCAATTCAAAGTTAGTAAACTAAGTTAAGCATAGCCTAGCCTAGCCTATTGAGTCCGATTATTTAATGAGCAGGGTTTTCATATAAATAATATAATGAAATACAAAATTTCTTTAATTTGTCCATACCAGTACTTATATATATAATTATCTTTTATCTATAGATGTACATATCAAAAGCGATCGTTGGTAACGAAAATATCATGCCAACCAATTTAAAGTTTCCTGGAATTTATTTCAATAACATTTTCTGATAACGACTAGGAGGGAATCATTTTCCATTCAAGTTGTATCAATCAGAAGCCCCGTTCTAATAAAGGTTTCGTAGAACCTTCGTTGGGATATTTAATATATTATATGAATATTAAAGTGAAACTAACACTATTGTTTAAACTTCCCTTCGTATATATTCGTTTTATATTTTAAGAATAAGGGTTAGCAGTAATTTAGTGCTTAAAACCAAAATTTGGGCTAAAGTAGAGTAGAAAGTACCATAAAAAATAACTGGTGATCTATGGTGACGAGAATAACACGTTGTGATGTGCATTTGTCGCTAAAACTTTATATATATTTTTTTTTCGTTAAAACAAAATTCATAGTATTTCCTGTATAACACGAAGAAACATAAGATTTACATTTTACTAGTTTAACTTTAATTAAATAGAACGTTTCCTTGGACAGTGGAAAAAGTACACAAATTAGTCTCAAGTAACTACACTAATTTTCATATTTTTGTGTTTGTGCTTGTGTGATTTTGACTATTCTCATAAAGCGCGCATAAGACACTTTTCTAATGGCGTCTTTATTTAGTATTATATAAATATAAGGTTTCGAACTATTTATTATAACAATTATGAGTCACCTGCACAAATCTAGGCCTGAAAAAATCCAATTAAAAGATGTATAATAAATATAATATCCATAATAGTAATACAGTGGAATCTCACTAATCCCACACTATTAAAAACCAAAAGGTGCCGGATTATTGGAATGTACCCTGTAAACTACTGGATTGTATAGAAAATGTAATAAATAAAATAATGTATTTCATAATGGGAATACAATGTTCATGTTCTTTTACACGTTTTTTTAAAACTTTAATTATTTTTATTGTTTTTTAATTACATTGCAAGTGATTCCTGCGGCCCATGATATCTACATTCATAAGGATGAGGTCAAGAAGTCAAGCGACAAGGAATCATAATGCAGATGCGTTGTCATCCTTGTGAACTGAGATGGAATGTCTCGTCATCAGTAATAAAGGATCCTTACACTCACTAGACGAAACACATAGCATTATGCTGTTATTTTACCGCTGGTATTCTGTGCGGGCCCCGGTCGAGCTGACCCATTCATTCTGAAGCTAGAAACAAACTGCAGTGTACCTCTGCCACCGTTGAATGTAGCTCTACCATCTCACAATAAACTTATTACATAGTTTTAAAATAGTCCATAATTGAGTTATGTTTTTGTGCAACTTGAAGTCCATTTTAGTCGAGGGAGGCGTGGGCGGCTAGAGCCGGATTATTAGACGCGTTGGTCTATTGAAGTGCCGGTTTAGTAAGATTCTACTATTGTCATATTGACATTTTTCACGACTCGTTATATTCAGAAACACCGTAGACAGCATTTCATCAATAAAGCAAAATTATTTAAATTATTTGTAATATTTTCTTGATATTAGAATTTTTAAATTGTTAATATTGGAGTGTTAGAACTTATTATATTTTTTTTATTAATTTGAAAGTTCATATAATAATTCCTAGATATATAATAATTCTAATAACTTATAATATTTTTTGTTTTCCTAATTTTTATTTATTTAATTTAACTTTTGATGTACACATAATATTTATTCAAGAAAACCAAGATAAGAATTGTATGTACAAAGAGGCCGCTTATTTTTAATGTCTATTAACTCGTCAATAAGATATAGGTACGATTACGTATCTAAATAATATAATCAAAACCATAACCAAAATATATAGAAATCTGTCATTGGTGTATATAGAATTTACTATTCGTATCAGAATATAATCAAATACAAAGATTTAAACTTAGAAAAGTATAATACGTTTTTATGTCTTTTTAAATATATAAATGAGAACGATAAAATGCTGAGTATTGTCGAAAATGATTTTTTGCACTAGAAACTTGAAATCTCTTTCTTTGTCTGAATGGATCCTTTAACCGTAAAAATAGTGAAGTTAACTGCATACTATTACATATATGCGTTATGCATGAAATACATTTCTTGGGCAGAACGTCTAATTTGCAAGGTCATTAAAGAGTAACTTTTATGAACCTCATCATAAGTATTAAGAGATTTTGTACTTGCCTTAGTCAGTATTTGCTAGTTTCTCATATTTATTTCTAGTTGGACAGCAACACGCACATTTTACAATACATTTTATAGGAAAAGTGTATAAGTAAGAGTATAAATAAAATTAATTGAAATGAAAACATTTTATGAAAACTTGTGTCAGCCCTAACATACTCGATTCACATCCGTCGTTCCCTTCCCACGACAAATTGTAGGAAGTGCGTTCCAAATACCCAAAACCACTGTCACGGTTTTTCTACGAAGTTTGTAAAAACTTGCTGCGTGGGGTGCTCAGTCGTGCGATGTATTTGAAAGTTTCTTGAATATTCCTACACCAAAACTATTGCTATATTTAAATATATTTGTTCGTGTATGGACAAATACCTTACCTCGTAAAGGTTCTAGTTTTGAATCCCAACAGAAATATGTAGATATAGCAGATCTCGAGTGATAGAGCTACACGGCAGCTCGTTGTCTAGCTTTTTTATTATTATTACATTGTGAGTAACAAACGAGCTCATAGTTAACCTGATGGTAAGTGACTCTTGCGGCCCTTGACATCCTTGACAAGGAATCATAATGCAAATGCATTGGCTGGATGCCTTGAGAACTGAGATGGAGTGCCTCGTCTACAGTAATAAAGGTCTCCGTATCCCTACACTCACCAGACGAAACAAAGTAACATTACACTGCTATTTTACGATGGTATTCCGTGAGGATGAGGTACTATCCCGAGCGGGCTGACCCATTCATTCTGTAGCTAGTAGTAGTATCCCCAGATTGACCAAAATCCGGGGACCCAATTTCAAGTAAAGAGGCATTAAATCTCTGGCCGCGTGGGTGATAACGCATGAGCATTTTGAATCAACCTTGTTAAGGATGGATTAAGTTGTCATGGGTGGTAGTTATCACTTATCATCAGGTTAACTGTGTGCTTGTTGGTCACCCTATATATTATAAAAATGTTAACCACCAACCAAGTATTCATTTTTGGATATCTAACCCCACTTCGTCCATAGCCTAAGGGTACCGTCTGCGAAACTTAATGCCGTTGGTTCGAATCCACCATTCGACTGTTTATTTATTGATATTATTGTGAACCATCCCCTAGCTCAAAGCTTAAGCTTAGTTTAAGTGGTTAACCGGAATATTAGTAACGTTTACTGCATTGGTAGCATTCTTTAAAAAAAAATCACCATTCCCGTTCACAACCAAAAATAAAAATCATGTATCATGTTGATATTCATTAATTGAGTATTAAAAAAAATTCAACACAATACATTTTGTTTTATTTTTGGTTGTGAACAGAAATGGTGGTTTTTCTCCTAACATAAGTACTAATGTAAATAAAGGTGTAAACGAGTGACTGTGCGTATGCGCCGATTGAAATAATTTTATCAGCAATTTGGATGTGGGTTAAGAGAGAGCGCGAATTTTATCTGTATGGGGGTACAACATACATGTTAAAAAAAATCTTACCGGAAGAACCTCTTTAGTTCAGTATGTCAAAGCCATACACCAGCTTTAAACTAGTAAAGTAGTAACACCAATAAGTTTATTGTGGAGTAAGGAGTAGAGAGGAACGTGCGCTTTCCCATTATGCCAGCGTAAAATAAACAGCTTACTATGCTTGCTTTCGCGAAAGTAAACGGAGAAGTTATTGTTGGTGATGAGCTATTCCATCTTAGTGGTCAAAGATTGCGATGATTTATTATCCTACATGAATGTGGTTTTTACGGCCCGAAGACGAACGTGAACACGTTTGTATTTTTGTCTCTTCTTTATTTTCGCACCATTTACATAAACAATCTAGATATTTATTGAGTAAGTTGAGACATCTGGGTCTGAACTAGATACAACATATACATACCTGTATATGTTACAGACTTACATAAATTATAGAGAGATTCAACAAATCATATGTGAAAGGAAAATATGTTTGTTTGGAAATATATAATGTATATAACGGAATAAAAGTATTCTGTGCGTGTATTTATAACTGTACCAGTTTGTGTGTTATGTTGAATGAATGTGTGTATGTCTAAGAGGTTGTATATGTACTAATTTATATTAAACAAAATCTTCAGTTTCGTTATAGCTTAATTTCACACAACAAACAACATGATTTCACAATTTTTTGTTCAGCGAAATATTTCATAATTTTATTAATTTTGTTATAGAAAAAGGGGTCAAGGTAACAAAAATATTTTTTAACGTAGAAATGATTAAATTTCTTACTATCAAAAGAATAAAAAGAAATGGCTTTAAGTATTGAATGAACAAAGCCTTTCACGTAGTATGTAATATCATTATATAAATACAACTACACTGCAAGCAATAAAGCAGATGTAAGACTCAGGCATTGTAGAATTGTTCCGAGAAAGGCAATATCTATAAAACACAATTTTTCCAAGAATGAAAATACATTAGTACCTATGGAAAATTTATTGTTTACAAATAATATATCATCGGAAATATTGGCATTATCTTTGTTATACATGGATTTATTACGTTTGATTTTGAAAATAGATTAAATTAGCCATAATTTTTGTTATTCAAACTAAGTATTAGAAAATCTACTATAAACCCTTAATTGTTATATTAAGGTCCTGACAAGGGATAACACAATTATTGCAGCTAGTTGCTGGTGCAATATGACTGGGACGGCTTAACCGGGGAAGAAACACACCCTCACTGTATACCAGCTTGATATAACAGCATATAAGCGGGTCCGTATGAAGAGTGAAGGTTGCTCAGATCGTCACACAGACCACCTGATGGTACGGGAAGACTGCGGTCTGTCAACTACATACATGTATCATCAACAAAGATTTAAGATGCACACGCGATATGTCCTTACACTTATCAAGCAAAACACAACAGCGTTATCCCCCTATTTCAGATTGGTATTCTGTCAGGGCGTGGTCCCTTACCCCTTGTAGATTATTTACCCCTATTCATGTTGCACCTAGAAACATGCTGCAGTATATCCCTATAACTGTTAATCAGAACAACCTAGAAAGAGAAACAGAAAGAGAAGAAGATAGATGAATAAGCGAGAAAGAGAAAAAGAAAGATGATGAGACGACGTTGAAATACTTCTCTGTTTGCGATACGAGTACTTACAGCATATAGTTTTTTTGACGATCTCACAAAATTTAAGAGATATATTGAACATCTTACATAGATCTTACGTTACTATCTGTTTTGATTCGTGTGACATGCTAATCCCGTTACTTCTTTGTATTCTTCAATTACATTATTTTGTAAATTTATAAAAAGAAAAGACATGAACCTAAATTCTCCTAGTTAACTAGTAATTAATAAGAACTTTTAAATATTTTTATTATTATTTAAATTATACCAATGATTTATATTTGTTTTTGATTTATATTGATTTGTTTGATAATTGATAATAGTTTTATTTGGTTTCATATTTAATATTGTTTATTAATTTTGTCACTTTTTATATTCACTTTGACAAGCTTACGCAAAGTAAGGCATGATAAGTAATGACTACATTTATTCTCTGATTATTATTGTTGACATGCGAATTCGGTTCATTATCAACTGCAATGTATATTATATCTGTGCTCACTACGTGTAATTTCGAATGTCTATTTTTGTCAATACAGTTCAATTCAATCGTACTTTACTTGAAATCTGTTTTCTTTTTTTTTAATTTTATTAAATTTTGTTAATTTTAATTTCTTTCAATTTATCTACCTATATTTGTATTGTTTCAATTACCAGTGCAAGTTAACTTTTATTTAAACGTAATTTTTATTAATGTTAAGAATTTAATATATTTTTTTTGATCGTTTTCGTTTTGAATTCCTGTTTTTAAGTTTATATTAATTTACACATTTTTAAGCATGTTGTGGTTACCTATAATTGTAGGAACAGTTACATAGCATACCTTATTCTTGTATAGTATAAAATATAAATACTGTATCTTGCGTTGGTAATCCATTTAATAAATGAATATAATAATATATATCCTGCACAGTTCTACTGATATATCGATTAGGTTTATATAAGTGATAGAAGATGTGGCAGTCGATTTCATCATCAATCAATGAGTGATTTTAATCAATGTTAAGTGTTAAATCAACGAGCGGTGGTTGCTACTCGTAAATATCAAAGCCCTCGCTTTTAACTGGTTTGCTGAAACCAAGTGACACCACCGCTGACGGCACTCAAGAAATTGTTAATAGCAATCTTATGTGCCGAATTACCACCAATTAACAGTGGCAGAATTACGCTGCAGTTTGTTTCTAGCTGCAGAATGAATGGCTCAGCTCGACCGTGGTAGGACCACGCCCTCACAGAATACCAGGGTAAAGTAGCAGCATACTGTTGCTGTGTTTCGTCTAGTGAGTACACGGATCCGGAGATCTTTATTGCTGGTGGTGAGGCATTCCATCTCAGTTCTCAATAGTGGCAACACATCTGCCTTATGATACCTTGTCAAAAGATGAATTCAGATGCCATGGGCTGCTGGAATCACTTACCATCGGATGAACTGTGTGCTCGTTTGTTACTATCAAGGTTATAAAAAAAACCACGTCCTCGAAGAAAACCTGTACGTCTAAAAAATAAATGAAACAAAAATATTTGGAAGACATGTGAAGTCCGACAGTACGCAGTGCAGTCGCATTGTGGAGTATGCTCTAAAACTATCTCTAAATAAGTGGCATATGCCCAGCAGTGGGATTTATATATATATAGACTGTTTGTTACTTTACTATTTTAATAAAAAACGTGCATGACTAATTAGTTGAGCTGTTTAATTTTAGTAGCGAATGCAATGCGTCAATTGGCTTATTTTAGTGCGTACTCTGGCGTGTACCCAAAATAGTAAACAGTACTCACGTGACGATGTGTAAGACTAGTGTGTTCGCCATTTCATTCATTGTTTTTTCCTACTGTCGAAATTATGAACAGCGTTACAGGTAATGAAATTGGAGTGAAATGGTTACAAGGAAAATCGTGATGCGTACAACGTCCATGTATTTTTTTTCAGTTTGAAAATAGAACAGTGTTGACTGGTCTCTTAACTTTTTTTTTTCTTAACAGTTACCCGGTGGTAAGTGACGTCAGCCCATGACATCGACGACATCGAACGATATTCTAAGATTTAAGAAGATTCAATATGCAATTGCGTCGTCAATCCTGAGTAGGCAATGCTTCGTTACATGTAATTGAGTCCCTGGATCTCTACTATAACCGTAGCATTGTGATGCTGCTACTTCACGTATTATATGACGCCGTGGTCCTTTGCCCGTCGTGCCGATGCGTTGCAGACTAGGAACTAGCTACACAACGAGGTATAATAATAACGATAACAAGCTGCGGGCTGAAATGCAAAAGGCGGTACTCCTCGACACCGCTCTTATAATCTGCAGATTTCTCTCCCTTTCGCCCTAACCCTCTCTCCTCCCCTGTTGAGGGATTCTCGTCTGGTTGTCTTTTATATATGTATTATATTGTTTTGTATATATTTGTTTTATTACATGTTTATAGTATTTTATTTATTTATGTTGTTTGACTTACCAGGAAGAGATAGAAAATAAAATATTCCACAAATAATAATATTAATAATTAATTTTAACCAAAACATTGTTTATAGAGAAGGAAACAGACATATTAAAACACTTAAAACAAACCGCAAAAAAAAAATTGCGAATGTAAGATCTCGTCATTAGTCAAAATATCACATTTTATTCAACTAAGCTCCATTGAAAGAACCATTGCTCTACAATTTCATAACCCTAGATATTGTCTAGACCAAAAGTGACGACAACAAAGTTGGATGACAGTCGCGAAGCTCGCAACGGAAGTAGGAGTAGGCCAGCGACAAGACAGGGATGAAGGAAGGAAGACCACGTATGGAATGCCCATCCTCCAGATGACCGACGACGTCATCAAGACAGCGAAGGCGGCAAAGTGACGTAGCCGAATTACCGCGTGTAGCGAAAGACTTTGGAGACAGCCTATATTTAGCAGTGGTTAAGCATGGACTGCTCCACCCGGTGAAGCTTTAAAAGTTTTCGGCCTATCGGGCCCACTGTTCAACATTCATCAGAAATAAAAATAATAATAATAATAGACTGTTGATGATGACGTCGAAGTATTTTCGAACTGAATTATTATGACCCGTAAATCGGCAAGTTCTAGAGCATCGCGCATACCGGAAACATGAATATACATGAAAAACTATATAGATTTTATTGATTCTCGAATCATTTTAATGATACCGTGTATCGTACCTGGAATCGTGATAACGATCACTTCCGTAAACACATTTGATTGATCTACGAAAACGAAATGTATATAAAATTTCAATGTGATTTGAAACACTCTTTCTGTGTGACCGAGAGGACTTCATCATTATCTAAATGGACAGTATATGATTATATCAGAACACTATTTCACGGAGTATTGATTGATGGTCAAACTTTAACTATCAATAAAAATAACATGACAGGATATAAGGCTGTCGCCTTATATATTTTTTTATACAATGATTAATACGTTACTAAGTATTTTTTTTCTTTCGGCAACGGCACCCATATTCTTCCCCGACCCTCGATAAGGACTCATAATGCAGATGCGTTTTCACGACTAAGGTTTTAAATGGAACGCCTCATCAAAAAATTATGAAAAACGGGAACGTCTTGACATCGGTAATAAGGTTTCTTACTTTCATCAGATAAAACGTTGCAGCGTCATGTCGAAACAATGACTTGGACTCTTTTTTTTTTATATTACGTCAATAGTAACAAACAAGCTCATACTCCACCTGATGGCAAGTGATTCCTGCGGCCCATGACATCTACATTCGTCCTTGACAAGGAATCATAATGCAGATACGTTGTCACCCTTGAGGACTGAGATGGAATGCCACGTCACAATATAAAGGTATTCAGATACCTACACCCTGCAGACGAAACACTGCAGCGTTTCTGTGAGGGCGTGATCCTACCCCGGTCGAGCTGACCCATTCGTTCTGCACCTAGAAACAAACTGCAGTGTAGCTCTACCACTGCCGTGGACAAATCTTCGTGGAAAGCATATTACTATTCCTGTTGATACGACTTGCAACAGTTAGTTCACAAATGAATATATCATTAAAACAATCTAATTATATTTGTCTACAAATGTTAACGCTATAATTTCTTCGAGATTAAATGTTTTTAAAATAAAAAAAGATGCGCCTTCCCGACCGAAATGAATCAGTGATGATAATTGCGGCGTCGGCTGTTCATGACCGGTTTCCTTTGACCTTCACAAGTCCGCGCGCGTAGCTTTAATTTCGTTGTGACGTTACTAACACGTCATGTCGCTACGAAAATAGCAACGCTAATTGATAACCGCCATTTTGAAAAAAAAATTGGGACATTAAATAAAATTATTAGTAAATCAAATAATTAAGTGATTTATTTCGTACGGATATAATAATTTAAATCCTCGTTAAGTTGTCTTAATTTTAATTTAAATATTTATATCTTCGTGTAGTAGTAAAGAATGCATCAAAAAATGTAGTCCTGTGGGTCATCCTCTTTGGAGCATACGATGACTGGCAATTTAAAAATAACATCAAATACGTACGAGTAAATGTCAATACTATCGAAGCAGTGATGTGCTAAGAGTTATTAACGACGATGATACCATCAAAGTAAATTTTAAGTCAATCTAGGAAAAAATTTATTAATAAATTTAGAAATTTAAACGCATAATATGACAGCGTGCTTACCATACAGAGACTGTCCGGCTCACGGCTTCATACGTGGCGACATACGCTCGAGACAAACAATTGGTGACAAACTGTTTATTTCGCTCAAATGATTCAGTAGCGAACGTGTAAAAAGTTACGCAAAACGAACCGTTTGCGTCGCGTTGCGTCTTACCGCGCCGGCGCTGGCGCCAAGGTCCGCCGCAATCCTTAAATAAACTATTCCACAGATCTGACTTTCACGTAAACTTGTATGGAACAAAATATTTTTTGAAATTACTACGATTTTAAATATATTTTTGAATATCATATATAATATAAAATAACCGCATAATGCTCATTCGTATGAGATTATTTGACATATTGGACATTGCTTGGTCTCCAATGATTAAATAAGAAACAAAATAAAATAATAAAAATATTTTTTGTCTCTTTTGATCTTAGAATAACGAGTAAATACATTTCGACCACACTCAGTATTATTAATACCGTGTCAAGTCTACTTTTACTATGTATAAGGTCCGCCACAATCAAAATAAATATCAATTCAACTTCCGAGAAAATCTATTTACGTGTAAACTGTTTACAACTTACAATTATCCTTGACGTTCCGATTTATAATTTCTCTCGATCGCTAATGGTATGATCATTTTAAAAGCAATTCTGATTTGTTATTATAATTTCACTGATATGAGCATATAAAAAGTAAGATAAGTATAGGAAGAAATAAATTGGCTTTATATTAAGTTGGAATTTTTTTGAACAAGTGAAGATACTTATATTAAGTCAGTAATAATAAAGAACCTCAAATTATTACCTTGCTCTTTTCAAGAGATAAATGTTGTCATATTATCATTAACTAATGCTACATGGCTGACGATAATTTACCGCCATTTTTTTTTTATTTATGTTTCATAAGTGTAAGGTTAATTATAAAATTTAAATAAAAATAACGACAGCAACGTTTGGCGCTCGTTTCGACTTCAGGGTAAGCAACCTGAGTTCGATCCCGATGCAATGTTGTCATTAATTAAAATCTTAGTACGTGAAGAAATCTTCAGCACGTTTTATAAATAAACCGAGGCAAGCTTATTCGATTTGGAACTGCATGTCGCACTACGGTACCATCATCTCTAGCGAGCCCAGGATTGGGGTCATTCTGTTATAAAGATAGTTATTTTATTGAGAGATTTATTAAGTACAAAAATATATGCTCCACTTGTAATGGCACATATATGATACGAGTGGTTTTTATATTAGAATTAGGATTTTATGCACTGTACGAATTTAATAAATAAATATAATTAAAAATAAGTTGCCTTTTTTATCCTAATTGAGCTAGACAAAGATATCAATACATATCTAAAGTACTGTAGAACACACTCAATGCATTAATATAATGCTTTAGGAATGTTTAGGTTTACATGGGATGGCCCATAGAACGTCTCGGTTATCATCGTTCTTTTCTACCCATACACACATCTCGGAATTCGAGTTCACCATTTTTCTTTGATGTGATCGCTGGGCTATTGTGTACAGGACTACTTTTTTTACCAAGTTCAACAATAGAGAAAGTTCTCAGAAATAATGTGTTATTTGAGCATGAAATGGGCTGATTTAAGCTATATTTTTTTTTATTTGATTTTGAAGCGAGAGTCCAAATGAAAACTAATTGGTACAAGACAACTGGGAATCTAATACACGACAGTTACTTCGTGAGTTCGAAGGCCTATACCAGTTGCCACTTACATCATATCATATAATCACATTTAAATAAGTATGGAGTCTTGTCTTGTTTATAATGAAGCCGAGTAAATGCTTGTTCCAGTTAAGGCTTCATTATGTTAACCAGACGTGCTATAATACACACAATGGGATATTGCTCCACACTTGGACTCTGGTAGTTTAATCTAAATTGGTTTTTTATAGAACCTCTATACTTAGATCGGGTGGAAAAAGTAAAACATTGGTTTCTTAATATACCACGCAAGCTGTATAGTCAGCGTGTTAGCTGATCGTCAATCCATTTGAATATGCTGAACCAACCATCGCCAACTCTAATCCAGAACTTAAATCTTTTCAACTTTCGATAGATAGCATTACAAAAACGAGGGTACAAGAATCGTGCTACCTATACATTTGCATATGTGCAAGAGCGACAAAATACGTACAAGTGAGTCTCTTTCAGTATTTTTTTTTAAAGGCTTGGAAGGTGCATTCATAAATGTGTGCATAATTATTTTCATTATTGTGATACACTTGAAAACCGACTAACTACACACACATAAAGATAGCAGCAATTGCAAAAATCTTGAGTACTCTGACCAATACAGCAGACGTACGTCAAGAGACCGAAATAAATGATACATAGAGAAATCCCAATGCAACTGAATCACAATTATTCTGAGCGAATATTTATGATTAATTAAATTGTAAACGAAACGATGTCAAGAGAACTCGGTCTCAAACGAAAGTTCAAGCAGCCGCGGTCGCGTAATGTTGAGTCAAAATACGTGTTTGTATTGTTGTGTTTAGTTTAATGGAATTTGTAGGAAACAAAGCCATTTATTACGCACGGCACGTCACCCAGTTGGACTTCTGAATTCTATTGTCGTGTCACCTACGTCCATCGGTAATGTGGTCATAAGTATACTCAAATGACATAAATACGCATTTCCGAATTTTGCTTGAACATAATAGAAGGGTAAATAAATTGCTTATTTTCATGAACCAAGCGTGACAAACGATATACTCATACAGCTTATCTAATGGCAAGCGACGACGGAAACCCTTAAATACCTACAATTCTATAAAAAAAAAATTCTAATAATTCTATTCTAATTTTTATTCTGAACAAAGATTCAAGATGCACAAGCGTTGTCACTTGTGAGGTCAGCCTCACTATCAGTAACTGGATCTAATCACCGAATGAGATACAGCAGCTCTACGCTTCTATTTTATGTTTGGTCTTTGATTAGTGTGGTCCTTCCCCTGTCCAGTTAATCTTATTCTGCTATTTCACATCAGGTGGGATAGTGATTGATTTTTGAATCAAATGGAAAAAAAAACGACTGTTTAATATGGTGATATAACTAGTCTGGCCATAAATACTGTCACATAAAAACTTTTCTTTTTTTCTACTTTTTAATTATTTTGAATTTGGAACACGTATATAATTTTATTTTTCTTTTTTTTTTGCGCCATTTTACATATTTTTTCGTGTTCATTATCAAATTACAATATGGAATGGGGTGGTAAAGAAAATAGGATTGCAGTGATCGCCTTGCACAAAGTGGGTATGGAGCCGTTGGTCATATTCCAAACACTTCAAAAGCTTGGTATCAGCCGTATGTTCGTATATCGTACTATCAACAGATACAACAACACTTCCTCGGTCGAAACCCAGAAAAGATCACGACGGCCGCGTGCTGTTAGAACTACAAAGGTTGTTAATGCTGTTAAAGCCAGAATTCGTCGAAACCCCATTTTAGGAAGCAAAAAATCTTATCGCGAAAAAAGTAAGATTCCCGCTATGACTCTGTCGCGTATTATAAAACAAGACCTGAAGCTCGGTGCTTATCGTCGATGTACAGGACATGTCCTAAATCAATCTTGACAATTAAAGAGAGTGGATCGATCAAAACGCCTTCTGACGCGATACGCAGGTGAAAGGCACAGAAATATCCTCTTTACCGATGAAAAAACTTTCACGATTGAAGAACACTACAATAAGCAAAATGATAAAGTGTATGCTCACAGTTCTAAAGAAGCTGCTCAAGTGGTCGGAAAGGTACAACGTGGTCATCATCCTGCGGCAGCGATGGTTTGGTGGGGCGTGTCTTATCGTGGAGTCACAAAAATGTAGTTTTAAAAGAAAATGGAGTGAAAACTTCAGCCAATGTGTATCAAGATACAGTCTTGGATCATGTTGTGAAACCTCTCAGCAATACACTTTTTAAAATATACCGTGGACTTTCCAGCAGGACTCTGCACCTGGTCACAAGGCACGAACTACCCAAGCCTGGCTTGAAACCAACGTTCCGGACTTTATAATAGCTGAAGACTGACCCTTTAGACTTCAAATTATGGTCAGTTTTAGAGGCCTGCTCTAAACTCTAAACGACACGGCGACATTGAGTCTCTTAAAAAATCTTTTGAGCAAGCAGTGGCGAAATTTCACTTGGAAACAGTGCGTGAATCCTTAGATTCGTGGCCAAACAGATTAAAGGCCTGTATAAAAGCCAAAGGTGGCCATTTCGAATAGAATTTTTTTTTTGCTGAGACTAATATATAATAGGTAGGTATAAATTTTAATAATATTACATTACTTCATTAAAAAAAAATGCATTTTCATTTGTAACAGAAGTTATAGCCGGACTAGGTACATTATTATAATTTTTCCTTCCTGTTAGATTACGTTTGGTAATAGCTTTTTGGTTATTACCAGATGACTTTAACTACGCAAAATTCAGTGTCGTTAGCATTTTGCCAAAAATTAAGGGACTGCCTCGTCATCTCCATCGCTGTGCAATAAAACCGAAGGAACGTTTAGAATACAGGTGAGGGGCACGGTGTTATATACAGCACACGTAGACCCAACAACTAACAATTTATGATGAATTTTAATCCTAGCCTGTAAAAAAAATACCCCTGACATACGTGGATACTGTAAGTTTCTGGAACTTAACTTACTTACTTGGAAAAAAATGTAATTATGGAATTCGAAAAAGTAACTCTCTGGGAACATGTTACGTTTTATATGAGAGACTGTCATTTGGTTTATCATTGTGGTCCCTTTAGGAATTTACAATAAATTTAGCTTGAGAAAATTTTCCCCAATGATTTCTTGAAATTTTTGCTGTGGCTCAAGTCAACAAGTGAGCTGTCAGAGACTTCTGTTGGTTTTGAACAGACATTTGGTGATGAAGCTCCATGTCGCACCTCTATGTTGTCGTGGTTCTGACAATTTACACGTGAACGGGGTCATCTCCATGACGATGTTCGTGAATGTCGGCCGGTGACTGCGGTTACAAAATCCGATATTGATACCGTACGACAACCGAATGAACCGTAAGAACTGACAACAAATTACTTGTTAGCAAATAAGTAGTACTATATTAGGCATTGGAATGAGCCGAGCATGCAAAACATTTGCATCTAAAGGTTAGGTATCTGACCACTGGATGGATACCGCATGATTTGATTGAAGACCAGAAACAACTACGTGTCGAGTAATGGCGTAAAATGATAAAAAAGTTGAATGGAGGACAGTCATTGTGTGTCTATTATCGCGTGACAAATGAAGAAACTGGGTGTCCTGCTTCAAACGGAAAGAAAAAGGCAGTCGGCACAATGGGTCCTTTTGAAGACTTGCAAACGAAAGTTAAAAAAATGTCGGAACACCGGCAAGAAAATAGTTTTTTTTTTCGACAAATCAGGACATTACATTACAGTGTCGCTCGAAAACCAAAGCACGGTAACTGTGGATTGGTACTAAAACAATTGCTTGCCAAGAATGGTAGAAAAACGTGAAAAGCGTCCTCGCATCAATGTCGTCCTTCCGCTAAGATTACGAATGCTATTTGAAGACCTCAAATATCGCAACCCGGACTTCGCAACTTCGACTTTTTTTTATTTCCGGGGCTTATCTTTAACTTAGAAGTTTAATATCTAGAATTACTATATTTACCAATTACATGGTGAAAATGAATACCCAACAATATAATATTAGATAATTATGCATTTACATGTATTTGTATATATACCTCATATATGTAAGTATATACATTTGTATTTGTTATATATATCTATGTATTTTATAATTGATATAATAGTATTTTAATCCCAATACAAAGTTTTAAGCATACACCTACTTCAATTCATTTCTACGTCACCTTAACGTTAAGGTTTTCTGGTAGAGAATGCCTAAGGCCGCTGTATCTGAAGCTTAACTAAAAAAAAATAATTACAACTTTTTAAAGCCTCAAATTCCATGCGCAGTGTGAAATTAAAGACGAGTCTTCTTTTTGTATCAACAATATTGCTAAAAGGCAGATTTTGTAATTACCCATACTCAGTTCAAAATGCTCATACTTTTTTCAATGAGTAAATATTTTCCGCAATGGAATAAATAAAGAATAGAACAACCCTAGAGAATTTTTTTACAACTCAATAGATTAAGACGGTAAGCATTCGGTCCCCCGCTCATAGAGACGTTTGTTCCCTATTCGGAGCCCTGAATGCGTTTTTTATTTCACCCGCGGTGTAGTTAACGTCTTCATTGGATTTCGTTGTAAAAACGTGCGTGCATTCGTGTGGCGTTACTGTGTCTTGATACTGGGAAGGCAACGTTTCTCGTAAGCAGCTGGAGGATTGTGGTGATGCGGTTCCGGGAACACCGGTGCTGACTTTCTACAATGCGGCTGCTGCGGATTGGCACTTGAACGATGAAATTATAAAATATTTAGATTATTTCTATTTTGTGTATCCGTCGGAATTCACGCCCCTTATTTAACTTGATAAAGATAAATTAAACAATTATAGTAAACAAAACATGAGTGCGGATATAGTAATTTTTTCAACAAATCAACCTCATCGGCAGCTGGAGCAAGTTGTTGATTGATTCTATAAAATTTATACAAGAATTCTCAAACTCGAAAAGAATGGTAGTCGCAAGTTTCAATAATTGAGTTCATGAGAAGAAAACGGTCAGAAACTTATGACAATTCTCTTCAATCGCTACAGTGGAAACAATTTTATGTTAATTTCTATATTGAATATATTAAAATAATACAGTTCAGTTATCAGTAATAATTTTATTTAATTTTCTTACACAAACATCTGTCATCACAAATTATTTTTTTATTCTTTATTTTTTCGGGCTGATGGCCGCTGTTATCCCGAGGGCTTTTACAGTTTCACTGGGTTGAGAGGTGACCGAGCGCTTATGGCGCGAAACATCTATATATGGGTAACCAGCACAAAGGCTCCCGAGAGGGAGCTTCGTCTTGGACCGTTACCCTGTTTTGCGAGAGCGTCTGACAGAGGATTATCTAAATTAATATTACTATTCTTATTAGATATCTGTACCACCTTTTGGGAATGCATGGGCGCTGGAGAAGAAGTGGCGCAAGAAACTCCAGCGACGCTTCTATCTCTATGTACTGGAGAAAACAGGCCATTGACATGGCGGTATCGATACCAGACATAACATAGTCTAAACGTTTTAGAAAGACGTTTTGGGGTGACGCGTTTGAAGAGCCGTTGTGAATAATATGTAACTGTATGTAATTGTATATTTAATAGCCACTATTACATACCGAGGTACATATTTATGAACAGTAAGTTCTTGGTTTTCAAGTGGATTCTATGTGCGTGGAGAGGGACTTCCTCCGGTCTTAACATGATAAAATGCATAACGCATGCATTACATAGAACAAGGGAGGACATACGTCGACTGTGTGTCATTATGATTGCATTAATGTTTACGGCACTATAATATTTCCTAGTTTGATGTCTCGTAATAGCTGGAAAATACCACCGTAGTCGGAATCGACCAGAAAAACATTATCAACTAGATAATACGAAAACTAAGTTATACTTCTGTCCCTTATATATATTTAGAAAACTTCAAGTCGAACAAGTCAAGGAGCTATTTGATCGTCCAATCCCCTGGGAAAAGATAGTCAAATAGTGAGGCGTCATATAAAAGACTCACCTTCGATCCGCATATCAGCAGCGTTTAACTTACGTCGTTTGCAGCCGTTGCTTAATAAAAATAGCAAAATGTCCAAGCGTAATAAGCTATACAAAGCGTGCATCCGACCTATAATGTCACACGGAAGCCCCGTCTTTGTGCATGCCTCCCCGCGTCTCACTCACCGACATCAGGTAATTCAGAATCGTTTCATGTGCAAGGCCACCGGTGCGCCGTGGTTCTTGCGTAATGAAAATCTACACATAGATATTAAACTGCCAACCATAGCTCAGTACCTGAAGCAGGCTTTCCGAAATTTCGACTCCTCCGTCGCACACCCAAACACTCTGATTATGAGTGCCGTCAATACAATCCCATCTTGAATATCCCGGCGTCCGAAGGAGGCCGAGGCATTCCCTCGATGACCCCAACGACGCGACCATCTGGGCCCAAGCCGTCCACAAAATACTACACGCACATACTGCATACTGCGCCTAGACTACAGTATTATAGCGATACCGCCACGTCATAGAAGCGTCGCTGGAGTTTCTTGCGCCACTCCTTCTCCAACGCCTACGCATTCCGAAGTGGTGGTACAGTTAGTCAATAATAGTAGATATATTAATTTAAATAAAGCATAGAGAGAAGCAACTGATAGAGCCGAGGTTTGGGTCAACAGGGTAACGGTCTCGGGCGTTCGATCAAGATTATATTGTCAACCGCACGAAAAGTTTGTGCAAAATTTCTGCTATTTATATAGAATATTTATATAGAAGGGGTTTAAAAGTCAGTTGTCCCACACATACTAGCAGGTGACGTTAAATAAAAGCTTGTAATAACGAAAAAGGTATAATTTTAAAAAATATGGTTGAGTATTAATACTACTGTGACCTTTTCCAAGGAAGGCGAATATCTCCATCATATTCATTTGATTAATATTAGTGTATTATCTATGGATAATCATAATAAAAGTTATATATATAATTAATAGTCTTTTTTTTATTAATTAGTTTATTGTAATAATCTACAACTATCACAATATCTCACCACACCTTGGGTTGACTGGAAGAGTTGTGATCCCTTTGTTATTAGAATGCCCTTTGTGAATCTCTAGTTTTTAAGATAATAGTTCAGATTAATGCAATAGAGTAAAAAAACGAAAATAAATAATTAAACATTCAGGCGAAGGCGGCCAGTTTAGAAATATTTTTTTGCAGTGGTAGAGTTACACTACAGTTTGTTACTCGTTATAGCTGAAAAATTAACGGGTCAGCTCAACCGAAGGCCACGCTATCAAAGAATACCAGCGTAATGCTCCTGTGTGTAGGGATTCGGTGACCGTTATAACTGGAGGCGAGGCATTCCAACTCAGTCCTCCACGCATCTGCTTAATGATTCCTTGTTAAGGATGAATGTAGATGTCATGGGCCGCAGGAATCACATGCAATCAGATGACCTGTGTGCTCATTTGTTACTCTCAATATTATAAAGTAAAATAAATAAATCAATAAAAAATATATTTAAAGACATAATTGTAGGCGCCATTATTCGACGTCGCCACTCGAACGCTCAGTATTTGCGCAGGCATTGGATCCGAGAGACGCACAGATGGTCGAAGCACCATCTTCCTTTGAATTTATAAGAAGCGGCCAATTTCGCCTTACTGTCGGCCGAGGAAGGCAAATATTAATTATGGACGCATGCCGCTATTTGCTTCGCCATATTCCCTGGTGCCGTGGCTTGCGGATAATGAAGGCGTGGGGTTTTTGTGGTATACATATTTATCGTAATTATACCCATTTAGATAATTTAATTCTACGCGACGGTATTTTTTTTGCATTAAATATCCGTTTAATTACAAAATATTCCTAGAGATAATAATGATGTTAGTAAAGTGAAAATCAAATGAACTTCATATTTGTGAGAGTCACGCTAGTTATGAACTAGCTGGAGCGTAAGTGCGATCAGTCGGGAAAGGGTCGTGCTTTCACAGAATACAATAGTAAAGATAGGGCTATGCTTCGGCTGGTGGTGTTGAATTACCCTATAATATAGTACTGGTTAGGACCTTACTTACTACTGGTGAGTACGTATTTCAAGTTCTGTGGGGTATATACCTGCAGGCCAAAAGTTTAAGATCACTTTAATTAATGTAGGAAAAGAAAGAAAAACTAACTAACCAATAAATATGATTGACAAACAATATACTTTAAAAGCGTAAAGAAATATTAACAGTCCATGCAAAAAAAGGCTATGTGGATATGTGATATATTGTTCCAAATTTCGCATAAAGCATTCAACATTTCTTCTCGAGAAGATGAGCCACGTTTGCGGACGTTCCTATCAAGCTCTTCCTACAAAAGTTCTAAATATCCTCTACACAATTTTGAGCTATGCTTTGGATCATTATCTTGTTGGAAAATGAATCCATCTCCATTAATTCTTCAATCGGAAGAAACGGCATTTTGTTCTAAAATGTTTTTGCACTGTTCCTTTTTCTAAATTCCTTCAATTTGAATAAAAAAAAATCCTTGGCTAGAGAAGCAACCCCAGACCGTAATTGAGCCACCACTATGCTTGATTGTTTGGGATTACACGATCTGACATCATCTTTTCTTGGGCACTGCGTCGAACGTAAATTTTACTTTTTGAATAGAGTAGTTTAAACGTGGATTCATCGGTCCAAAGCACTTTTTTAAAATCTTCTTCAGTCCAATCTCGATAGGCAAGAGCCCACTGCATCCGTATTTTCTTGTTTTTTGGCCTTAACAGAGGTTTTCGAACGGCAACGCGACCATGCAACTTCACATTTCTCAGTCGCCGTTTTACTGTAGTGCATTTCTTTTATTTATCCTATGGGATTTTATTAAATTTGATGGATAATTATGTTGTTTATGTGCGGTCTTAAACTTTTGGCCGGTAGGGTATCTATATTATGATCCCTTATTGTAGACTAATATTGATATGATTATGGTTATGCTACGTCGTAACTACGAATATGCGGATCTTGTTCCAATTTTTCAAAAATACCATCAAAGTTATCTGTGACACGACGACCAGACCATGCTTTATCTATGACATCAAAATTCGCGGTCTGAAAACGGTTTAACCAATTGTAGCACTCTTATTGTCACTGTGTTAAGTTAAGGCTTGTGTCGCATTTTTCCCTTTTTTGAAATAATGTATGGAATTTCTTCTTTAGATTCACTCATTCTGGGGGATAGAATAACAATGGGAAAATGGCGGGAACCACTTTTACTTTTTATTTTTCTGTTTGTAAAATGTCATCTATTTAGTGATATCGAACCAGCCGGATACAAACAGTACCGTCAAACAAATTTTACTGCAACTTTGTACTTATAAAATACGAAAAAAAATTTTCCTCGACCCATTAAAAAAAGGTTCTAGACATCAAATCATTTGCGGCCATCACCTACTTACTCCATAATATGTTTTATAATACTAGAAAATATTTTTAGTTATTTTAAAAACAGTTAAATATAAGCAAATATGGAGAACACCAGTGTGTGCACAAGATAGCTCTTTGTTTTTAGTGATGTGGTTCTATCCGTCCATATTTTTTGAAGCTGCACCATGGCCCCCTTTACCATCCCAATTCGTCGCCTTATCTCGTTCTCGCAGGAGCCATTGCAACTGATGCATGAGCCCAGGTATATAAAGAAGTTGACTACCTCTAAGTTAAGTGTCCCACTGAGCTCGAGTTTACCAGTGCGATCTACGACCATAATTTTGGTTTTGTCTCTGTTTATAGAGAGACCCAGATCTGAGCTGGTTCGTTCCCTTCTGTCTAAAAAAGTAATCATTTCCGTTTCATTTTCCGCTAGTAAGGTGGTGTCGTCCGCTTATCGTAGATTAGATATTTTAATGCCGCCGAACTAAGTATTTTAAAAACTGTCAATTTGAAACGGACTTAATATTAGCCAACTTGTAAATTATCTATTTATTTATTTATTTACGACAGTGTGTGTGACCAACCGCAGATAAATAAGTGGTGAAGGGCATTTCCATCTTAGTCGTCAAGGGTAACAACACACCATTGAATCATCGCCGAGGGGTCTAATCAAATCAAATCAAAAGGAGAAACTTTTGTATTGTTAAGATAGCTAATATACTTCCGCTTCGGAATGAAGCTGCTAGTGAGAAGAAACAGAGCTTATAACTAACATCCAAGAATACATAAAATTAGTAAAATTTTTTGATTGATTGATTTTTAGTCAAAATTTTAAATATTCTGTAGGTCGGTTTGTCGATTGATTATTTTACAGCCAACGAACCAAATTACAAAGTGCTAAAAGTATTTAAACTCGGTTAACTTCTTCTAGAATTGAAACAAATTGATATAATTGTTGAACAATAACTTTAGTATAATTTTAAATTATATCTGACGAATCAAAGTACGTCCATTTCGTATATTTGTTTTGATATATTAATTTATTTAATGGAGGTAAGGTTGTAAAAGTAAATGATTGATTGTTTGGGAATTAACAGAGCTGTAATTTTTTTATGGTACGAAATGTATTAAGGATGACAGACAGATTTTTGCATTTTATATATTGATAAATAAAACTCGGAAGACTTTGCTGGCGGTTACGGACGTTAAGCTTTACTAAATCATGTGTGACAAACGAGCATATATTTTATTTGATCGTCAATGACCCTAACCCATATTCTTCCTCGATAAGGAATCATGGTGCAGATGCGTTGTCACCATAAGGATTGAGATGGACATCTCGTCAACAAACAGTTGATAAACAAGTTTAATTTATTCTATTCAAACAAATCTAAAATTCTTTATTTTAGAGAAATCAAAATAAAATTCAATTGAATCCATAACAAAGATAAATTCTAACACAAAAATTCTCGCACGCCCACGTGTTTTGTGTACATCACATATGCACATACTGTTTAAATCATCTTGTGATATACTTTTATTTTCAATGTGACTTGGTATTGCTTTCCTAACATGTCTTTTTACACAATAACACATACAATTACCGATAGCAGATACTTTGAGCTACGTTACGTCATTAAAGTACACAAAGACATTCAATATTTATCCCTATTAATAACCCTTTGCACTTCGAGCAATTTTTAATATAATCTATCATTGCTATGAGCAACTAGGACTATTTTACACGGCCCTATGAAAATCATGCTTTGTTATCGATAATCGAACACCTTATGAAAATCATATTTAATGAATGCACGTGCGAAAAACGTACAAAAAACACTTTGAACTTCAATAAAATAAATAAATAAATAAAAATAAAGTATTTGCTTATCTTAATTGGTAAGCTAGTGGTTCTACGCATGCATGCATGTGTAGTCCCTTAATTTCAACACCAATTTCTTAATAACTTAATTTACGAACTAAGTTTCACAGACCGTACCTTAAACCATTGGTACTGCGATTAGGAATGCCACCTTATTAAATTTATCCTGTAGTACTATATTTTGATGATACATTGCTTACAACTTGACATCCCACGTTATGATCAATTACTAGTGCGGATAATTGTGACGTCAATTATGTAACAATTTCGTACTGACCTCGAGAACACTGACATCATCACACCTTTACAGGAAAATGATTCACAGTGGAATGTATGTTGATATTGGCCAGGATATAACACGTATATATTACTAAAGGTAATGCTCTATTATTCTCGTTTATAGGAGTTTCCAACGGCATTATTGTTTCGCGATTGCGTAATAGTTGTTGACGAAGTTCCTGATTAGCGATCGTTTTTTTTTTCGGGTTGATGGCCACTGTTGGCCCGAGGGTTTTACAGCTTCACCGGCTTGAAAGGTGACCGAACGCTTATAGCGCTCAGCCGAGACCTTTATTAGTGGGTAACCAGCACAAGGGCCCCCGAGAGGGAGCCTCGGCTTGGAACGTTATCCTGGTACGCTAGAGCGATTGACTCAAGAGTGCCCGAGAGGGCCAAAGCACGGGTCGGTCAGTTGCTTCTGACTACGGATGATCTAAATGAATATCAGTAAAATTATTAACTATCTGTATATACCATCACTTCGGAATGCGTAGGCGCTGGAGAAGAAGTGGCTCAAGAAACTCCAGCGACGCGCGGGATCGTTATACTGTTATTTCAGGTTGGTTTTTTAAGAAGACTTGTTCCATCCCCGTTTTTGGCGACCCATTTATTGTGCAACTCCAAAACTAGCTACATCGTGTCTCTATCATTTTTACGGGGATATAATTAGTCGCAATTATAATATAATTTTCTGAAATAATAATAATAATTTATTTCATGTTCATCATATTTTGTTAGTAAATATATACTTAATTTTAATTAATGACCGAGCGCTTAGGTCACTCTGCCGTGACTTTTATCAGTGGGTAACCAGCACCAAGGGCTCCCGATGGAGCCTCGGCTTGGACCGTTACCCTTTTGCACGAGAGCGACTGACTCGAGGGCCAGAGAGGGCCGAACCTCGGCTAAAGATGCAGTTCTAATAACAACTATTACGTTCTATCATTTGCAGTTTCTTTTTCGATGTGACGTGTGTGATTGTAAGACGATAGTACATATATAATAATGAATTGAGAGTGCTTCAAGGCGTCTTCCGTGGTGAATCTTTCAGGAATTTAGTTTTCCTACCTTGATTGTCCATGTTACGAGAAGTCTATGTCAACCAATGGACTATCGAACATTGGTTATTGGTAAAATCTTGAAAAAGACTATATTAAACAAAATATGATTGTACAATATTTAATTTTTTTATTGCATAGAGAGTAACAAACGAGCATGGCATGATGGCAACTGATTCCTGCGGCCCATGACGTCTACATTCATCCTTGACAAGGAATCATAACGCAGATTCGTTGTCACCCTTGAGGAATGAGATGGAATGCCTCGTCACCAGTAACAAAAGTCTCCGGACCCCTACACCCTACACCAGACGAAACACAGCAGCGTCATGCTGCTATTTTACGCTGGTAATCTGTGAGAGTGTGGTCCCTCCCCGTCGAACTGTTCCATTCATTCTGCAGCTAGAAATAAACTGCAGTGTAGCTCTACCACTACAAGATCTAGAATGGACGTAGATATTATGGGCTGCAGTAATAACTTACCATCAGGCGATAAATGTTTTGTTGACGACCCCCAATATTCTAAAAATAATACAAACATAATACACTTATACACATTTGATGTATTTAGAAAACGATTGTTTAAGTTATGTTACGTTAAGCAAATATGTATTACATAATGCTAACAAATTAAAATATTATTTCCAAAGACTTGAATATTTCATTAATATACTAGCTATAGCATAATCATAGAATACCTGGGTAAAATAGCTGCATAATACTGCAGTGTTTCGTTGTGTTAGTATAGAGATCTGGAAACCTTTACCTTTAGGTGACAAAGCAGCTGCATTATGATTCCATATCGAGGATAGTGTGGCTGACATAGGCCGCAGGAATTAATAAAAAAAATATCATCAGGTGAACTGTGTGCTCGTGTCATACTAAAACAATAAAAAATATCTCACTTGTTAAATTAATCTTGATTGGCATACAAGTACATAGAAATTATATACAAAAATAATTTAAATTTATTTAAATCCATTAAATCTCTAATAATATAAGTTTTCAAGTCGTTCTACGCGTAAATTCGCTACCATATTTTTAAGATAGTTAAGCTGGAGTCGAGAAACAATATACGGTAATTTATTGTGTCATCATTGAGAGTCCTTTTCTCGCTTTTTTTTTAATAGGCTGGTAGTTCTATTAATACTACTAAAATTACCACCACAAAACCTTAACCACTACAAAAACTTAAATGCTTGTACTAGGAGATAGATTTTTTTTTTATAAATAATTAATTTAAAAGTTTAGCAATGCTATAATTCTAATAATGCTTACATTATAGCAACATTCCGGTTAACTCCAACTAAGTTTAAATGCTTGTGCTAGGACGATGACATTAAGTTTCGCTGACCGTATCTTAAACCGTAAGACTAATAACGTTAAGTTTCGCTGACCATATCTTCCTCATTTGACGTTTCATTTTCCTTTTTTAAAATCAGGCAATCATAACAAAGATAATTAAGACTTTATAGCTAAACTGAAAAAAATAGCAAGCAAATCATAGCCGTAGTTTCCGTGTAATTATTGACGAAGAAAAAAAATTACGAGCGTAGTTCGTAGAACGTTAAAGTTTCATATTACCGTCCGGTTTTTCTAAAGGAAAACCTCGGAGGAGGTTTTGATGACTCCATGTAATACGAACGCATCGGATTACGCCATGATGTATGTACGTAGGGTTTCTCGATAAATAAGTCATACCAAAGAGCTGTGGTATATTAGTTTCTAAGCGCTCGCGTAATTTACGGTATAAAAAACTTATTGACAAGAAAGGAGATAAAATAAGGTTTACATTCTTAATAATTGAGCAGCCATAATGTAAGAAACAAAGCCGAAAATGAAAAAAAGATTTGCGAAAATAAATGACAACAGAGATATTTAATAATTCAAGACGTAGAAGTAATTTTAAAAGTAAAATAGAGCTAATACATTGTGTTAATTATTTGAACACCAATGAAATTGTAGGAAAACATCGCGAAGAAATATGATATGTCGAAAAATATATAAAATAAATATTTTTGGTAGTCATGTAGAGTGCATCTATTTGCATAAAGCCGCGTAGCGTAAGCTTTTAATATAATATTATATTTATGATATAATTAAATACATTCACAGAGAAAAGTGGCCTAACCAGGTAATTGCTTTGGTAAAACCTTCACTTTAATAATTTTCCTCACCATTAAACGTGGTAGATTAACACTAGTAAAGCTACGCTGCAGTTTGTTTCTATCTGTAGAATGTACCGGGGCAGGGCCACGCCCTCACCGAATACCATCGTGAAATAGCAGCATAATGCTGCCGTGTTTAGTATTGTGAGTGTGAGAGAGGGATCCGGAGACCTTCCATCCATCTCAGTGCTCAAGGGTGACAACGCATCATTATGAGACCTTGTCTAAGATGAATGTAGTTGTCATGGGCCGCAGGAGTGACTTACCAGGTGAACTGTGTGTTCGTTTGTTACTCTCAATGTAATAAAAACTCAAAGTAAAAAACTAAATTGATTTTTATATTATAACGTATTACACCACGCGATACACCGACGTGTGACGTATCAGTTCGTGTTTTCTGAGTGTCAGGTCCGAGGTGCAGTTATCATCCAGGAAATATGGAATACTAGTTGATTTTCTAAGCTGGGCATGGGGTCCCCAAACATATTGTTACCACTGACACTGTATCTAACCTATCTCTAATCTTATTACGATTACATCGGACGTATTTACGGCACTATAATATATCCCGCGACAACTGAAGATAAGTAATCCGTGGTAGAAATCGATTTAGAGTAATATATCTCCACAAATATTGATGACAACTTGACAGTAGTAGAGGCACGATACAGTTTGTTTTTAACTACTGCATGCACGTAGACTCGTACGGCCAAGGAACACACGTTCACACAATACCAGTGTAAATTGCAGCATGACGCTACTGTATTTAGGTTGATGAATCCTGGGTTCCACAGGTCTTTTTTACAGATGACGAGGCATCGGTTTTAATCAAAAGGCGTGATAACACAACTTCTAATTATTATTATGATTACCGACACGGTGAAAGGTGTGTGAAAGTTTTTCATCCGAAATACAATTCAAAAAAATAAACACGACGTGACAAATACTCCTTTAGAGCATTAATAAATATAATATAACATAAATAAATAATAATTTCGAAAGGCGTTGAATCAAACAATTCTTCGTAAAGCCGTAATCCACTTAACTGTTCTGACACCATTCCTAGCAAGCTTGTCCGCAAATCCTTATTTATATTTAAGTCATAAATTCAAATTTCATTTAATAATATAAAATAAGAAATCTTTCTGTATCAATAAAAATAACTATGAATATACGTGAATATAACTTACACGAATATCCTGCATCCCTTAAACCGATGACCCTATATCGAAAAATTGGTTCATTTAATACTCACCCCCGGACACAAGCATTGTAGCGGCAAGGGGTGGTTTTATTCCGTGTCGCCCCTGTGGTGAGGAGGGGATTGATAGGGTGATATAGTTTATATTACAATGAACCATGTAATGTCGGACAATCAGTAAAAATTTTCGAAATATTATGAAGGATGAATGTGAAAAAATATAATAAGTAACAAACTGAATTTAATCCTCTGTGCCGGTCAAGTTTTAATGTAGCAGAACCACGCTGTAACTATAAACTAGCTATAACACGAATATTTCGGCTCTAATCTTGAAGGATTACGATTACACACATGGAATTTTTTGGTAGCTACCGCTGTTGATTTGTATTTATAAGTATTTATGGATGTATACAAATATATTTTATATGTATATTTTATTTTTATATGTATATATTATATAATATATGTGTATATTATTATTTATTTGTGTATTTTATATTACCTATTTTTAGTCATTTCTTTTTATTAATTAGTTTATTGCTGACATTATCACAATATCACACCACACCCAGGGTTGACCGATAGAGAACACCTTTGGCATTAATTCCGCCCTTTGAGAACCTTGTAACTTTGTTAAGGTTAATACAATAAATAAAGAGTAGATAAATATATAAATAAATTGCTCACAATACCGTTGCAAAATAGTTGTACAAGGCGGCCTTTTCGTTTAATAAGTGAAAACATATTCTTTTTTTCTTCTTCCCCAACAGGTATCTCGGTTACGAGCTATAAGGCTCTGATATTACGAAATCGGCCTACTATTACTTTGGATCACGGTTACTTTCAGTTTCGGTGAGGAAATTTTCGTTAACTTTTTTTTTATTAAAGCAAGGATCAGCACAGACGAGTGGCGGTAAATGATTTTTTCTTTTTTTTTTATTACATTGAGAGTAACAAACGAGCGCACAGTTCACCTGCTGGTAAGTGATTCCTGCGGCCCATGACATCTACACTCATCCTTGACAAGGAATCATAATGCAGATGCGTTGTCATCCTTGAGGACTGAGATGGAGTGTCTCCTCACCAGTAATAAAGGTCTCCGGTCTCCGGATCACCAGACGAAACACAGCAGCATTATACTGCTATTTTATGCAGGTATTCTGTGAGAGCGTGGTCCTACCCCGGTCGAGCTGACCCATTCATTCTGCAGCAAGAAACAAACTGCAGTGTAGCTCTACCACTGTCAGAAACTTATATGACTTATTAAGTAACAATTGAAATCAACTCAATATATTTTCTTATAGGACTGAAATTGGTTTTGCAAAATAAAAAGTACTTGTATCAAAGCGACGTTTATACGATTTTATTTCGCTATACCAATTCAAGACGTAACACACATTTCCCATGATGGTCAGAGAAGACTGCGGACAATTAATAACTCGAAACAATTGAAGTTGCACATATGTTTTTAAGCGTTGATTCGCCTTATGCTCGGCAACATCGTGAGGAAATCATGCAGTTTTCCTTAGTAAGAAATTAAGTACGCCTTTTTATACAATGTTTGTTTTACTTGTGCAAATAAAGATTTTTTTTCTTATAACATTGTGAGTTACAAACGAGCACACAGTTCACCTGATGTTAAGTGATTCCTGCGGCCCATGATATCCACATTCAACCTTGACAAGGAATCATAATGCAGACGCTTTGACACCCTACAGGACAGACTAGGATTGAATGCCTCGTATACTGGAATAAAGATCTCCGGATCCCAACACTCACCAGAAGAGACACAGCAGCATTATGCTTCTATTTCACGCTAGTATTCTGTGGGGGCGTGATTCTACCCCGGTCGAATAAATAAATAAATAAGAGATACCAATTTAAGAAATAAATATAATATTAAAAGTATTTTAAAGGCATATGACTTCGGCCAATCCGCATTGGAGTCACGTTGGACTATACTCTTACACACTCCTTTGTGAGAAGACATATACCCATTATGGTTATGCTTATGATTTTGGACTTTACAATTTACTGTGAGCATTGTCATCATTGTGATCTGTGATTTTAACAGAAGCATAAATGAATTGACTCGTCGGAGAAGAATCAACGCCCGTGCAAAGTGCTTATGGTTTTTTTTTTTTTCGTTATAGCAAACGACCAATCAGCTCGTCTGATGGTAAGTGATCAATACGCCAATGAACATCTGCAACACTAGAGGAGTCTGTGTGCTGGCGACGTTAAGAAAGGTAAATAAAATATTATTCGGTCGGTGTGAGTTGACTATCGGGAGATCCAGTTATTAATAGCTTGGGACCCCGTCTCAGTACTCACCGTCACACGGACAAGGCACGTGTAACATAAATCTTTGTTTTGATTGTATGTGTGTGTTTTTGTCCTACAACTATAAATTACCATAGAGTTAAATGTGTGCTCGTTAGCCATTCTTAGTTTTATAAAAAAAAATGTATGAATCAAGATGCCAAGTGGCCCTTACTCTTTCTCCACATTATAGGGTTTATATATTATAATAGAAAAAATATTATTTCATGGCATCTGGTGTTACTTTGCGGAAATACATAAACAAAACATCCTTCTATAGTAAGCACAAAGAGTCTATTAATACTGGAGACCACCCTTACAAATACTACCCCACCACTATCCACATCACACAACAATACAACTCAATACAAAGAACGCACATTAGACGCTTGAGACTTAGACGAAGTTAAACGTCTAGGCGTCTACTTACAAACTAAATGTAAAACAGTCTTTTAAAAGCTGTCTGTTGTGTATTGTCGATAAAGGTAGACATTTTGAACTTTTCATCTTTACATACTTGAATTTAAGTGGTAGAACTACACTGCAGTTTGTTTCTAACTGCACTATGAATGAGTCAGCTCGACCGGGGTAGGACAATGCCCATACAGAATACCAACGTAAAATACCAGCATAATGCTGCTGTGTTTCGACTGGTGAGTGTAGAGATCCGGAGACCTTTATTACTTGTGATGAGGCGTTCCATTTCAGTCCTCAAAGGTGACATCGCATCTGCATTATGATTCTTTGTCAAGGATGAATGTAGATGTCGCCGGAGTCACTTACCATCAGGTGAACTGTGTGCTCGTTTTTTACTGTCGAAGTAATAAAAAATATGAAAATTAAAATATATTTGTGTATAAATCAAAATGAAATATTTTTACTGATTTTTGGCATTATATGGAGAACGGCTGGAACGATTTATTAATTTTATTTTTTTGGTTAATTCTGGAAAAATTATGAGATTTTTGTTGAAATTCCAGAAAATAACTCACGATTGAAAGATGGCAAATATTCACAAAACGATCGCAAACAAATTTGTAGAAATTTGAACAGGCATAATAATTAAAGGTAATGAGATAAAGTCAGGTCAGCGAATAATTTATAAATACTAGTGTTATTTAATTGATTCAAACTTTAATTTAATAATTAATTAAATAATTTAATTCATTACAAACTATACATGAAATAATAATATAATAATATAATCCAATAAGGATAACTACAAATCATGCTTATAGAATGATACTATTATATGATTATTTCAAGTAATTTTATGATTACCGACCAACAGGTTAATATATAATCAGCCAGTAAAAGTATGAAACGAAAGTTAAAATAATTATTAAAATAAATAATTTAGTAATTAAATTTACTTTTGTTGAATCAATTAGGATTATGCATTGTTACTTCAATGGAAAATACGTTCTTTGTAAATATTACGTCTATAATTTTATGCCGAATTACTAAAAACTTCCAAAATTGTTTTATCCACCAGCTATAATTTATAAAGCTGCACCTATCAACCATTTGATATTTGGCTCAAAATCGTCATAAATATAACAACTTGTAAACATACTGTTTCCCGATAATATATTGGTATTTAGGTATCTATGAATACAATTATCCCAGTTATTTAATTGGTCCATTAGCATATAAATGTTATGAAGTGGTCAAATGTGTTTGATTCTAAGAAGTCGTCTAGGTCAGCAGATCTAATTTATATATTACTCGTATATACATATACTCGTACATTATATTTTCTCGTCGAGTGAGTGGCCAAGTTTAATTAATAGTAATTTTATACAAAATGTTTGTTTTCTAATGTTGACACTGCATTAAAACCTTTCCCCGACCTTGTTTCCGTAAATTAAGTTATAATATCTATACAAATATAAAGCTGAAGGTTTTGTTTGGTTGAACACGCTAATCTCAGGAAATACTGGTGGAAATTTAAAAAAATATGTTGGAAATTCCATTTATCGAAAAAGGCTATATAGGTTATGTAAAATCACGCTACCTTGCAATCACACCACCATAGGTACGGAGCATCAATGAAAAATGTTGCAAAAACGAGAGATAATATTTCCTTTGTTATTCCATTACGTGTGCTGCGTAAACGATTAAAGTTACGCAAAAATCATGTATGACGGAATTGTACCCCTTTAAAAGTCCTAAAAATAAAGCGTGGCATCACATGAGACGTACCGCACATCCTGAAGTCTACTCGATCGAAGACGCGGGCACAGCTAGTGTTCATATATATTTATTTTTTAAAAACGTATTGAAGGACAAGCACGCAATTTACCTGATGTTAAGTGATTCTTTCAACACACAATCATATTGCAGATGCGTTGTTACCATCAGTGGTGTTGGTCACTTAACCTTAGGCTCGTTTCTAGGGTGGAATACCTCGTCATCAGTAATAAGATTTCATTCCTCACCAGACGAAACGTGGCAGCAGTATGTTCATATTTTATGCTGAAATTCTGCATGATCCTTCCCTTTTCGATCCACCTATATGTGGTACAGATAGATTTAAGCTACGACGTAGATCCACATAAATGTAGGAAAGTTTTTATAATACTTATACCGTCTTACGTAAATTACTTTCTCTCGTTCAAATTCTTCGAATAACTTTCATTTAGAACGTTACTTCATCCACGGATCGGTAATTAATATTTAACGTAACTCATAAAGTTTTAATAAAATTCTCTTTATCTCAATTTCTTGGTATCAATTCAAGTGTATTTTGCATCATATAAGTTTCCACGACCGATCCTCTGAAACAAAAAACAAATTAAACTTTCCTTAATTTAAGAATTCCACTTCGAAAGGAATTTACATCGTCAGTGACGGCCTCATTCAGATCGTTTCCTCATCGATCCATCTGTCGTCCCTCGAAGATCAATGACATGGGATATAGACACAACATACTCAGATCCGAATAGGTAAAAGGTAAAACAAACAACATTCCATACACTTTTACAGTGGTAGAGCTACGATGCAGTTTGTTTCGTGCTTCAGAATGAATGGATCAGCTCGACCGGTGTAGGACCATGAAACTGACCATCTCACAGAATACCGGCAAGAAATAGCAGCATAACGCTGCTGTGTTTCGTCTGGTGAGTGTAGCGATCCGGAGACTGTTAAATGCTGTTGACGAGGCATTCCATCTTAATCCTCGAGGGTGATAACGAATCTGCATTATTCAAGTTGGAATTCTGTTAGGGCGCGGTACTACCCCGGTCAAGCTGACCCATTCACTCCACCACTGTTAAATCAGGTTTCGTCCCGATGTTTTCAAAAGAAAGATAATATCATAGGTGAAGAGGCCATATATTGGACAACCAATGGGAAAAACCTGCATGGCAACAATTTTATTAAAGACTTTACTACTACAAAGTTGTTAAAGATTCACGTTAAATCAAAGCTTTATTTTAAAAAAATGTTTACGAACGTAATCTTAAGATTTTTTTTTTGTTATAAAGATGATTATTATTATAGAGAACGCACAATTATTTTGTATGTGATAATGGCGTTGATAGTAATACTTACATATTATATTTGGAGTCACCATTACCCAAAATAGATCTTGGCCTCGATACCAAAAACCGCGATTCCTCCCTGTTCTGCGCCGTTTCGCGATAGTCCTGCGCACCCTTTATATATATTATAAAGGGTGCGCAGGTCTTTATTTACCTCATCACTCTAGCGATATCCTGGATACGCCATACTGGACTTTTTCCCATTGGTTATCCGATATTTTCTTCAGCCCATGATGTTCTCTTCTTTTACCCACGCCACGTGCCAAGCAAGCCAACGAAGAGATCCGATTTCATTTCGCTTATTATTTTTTTTTACAGATGATTGATGCTGTTAGCTCGAAGACATGAGGCTTCACATCTACACCGAATGTAAAGTGTTACCGAACGATTAGGGCGCTCAGCGGACACCTTTCTTATAGGATAACTAGCACATGGGTTCTCGAGATAGAGCTTCCCTTGGACCGTTACACGGATCGCGTAAGGTGATTCGAGGGTGCCCAAGAGGGCCGGACCACAGCTCGATCAGTTATCTCTAACAGAATATTCTTTATAGTATTAAGGATACGTTCTACCGCCACATCGTAATGCGTTGGCGCTGGAGAAGCAAGAAACTCCAGTAACGCGTCATTTCGCCTATTATGTTAGGCTTTTTAAATAGGTTTTTTTATCTTACATTCTCCTTCGTGTGGTCTCCACTACTTCAAGTTTATTTAGTTGTAATTTTGAAATGACTTCCCGATGTCTATGTAGGGCAATGCTGCTTATGAAAACAAAAACAAACAACAGACGACCAATAACAATTTGTCTAATTAAAAAAAAAACGGAAACGACTATAATAATGTTGTTTATCTCGTTGGATTTCTAGAAAAAGATTAAAGAAAGCCATGGCATGAATACTAAACGTCGTGGAGAAATAAAAGGAAACCGCGATCGTCTTAAAAAAAATCTAGAGATAAATGGTGGTGGTAGTACATTTCGCACTATTTGAGTTTGTTATATAGATAAATTGTACACATTTAACCGCCACCGAAAACGCTGTCCCTGTTCTATTATTCTCTTTGATAAACTAGCACACAGATTGTATCGCATCGTGCGCCATGTTTCTTTTTTAGGGTTGTCTATAGTTTCGTTAACTTTTTTTTAGTATTTTAATATATACATATGTGTTAAAGCATTTTATTTACATATTTATTTGCAATTACTCATAATTTATTCTTTTATTATATTAAAAAATGACAACTACTACAGCATGTCCAAAACATCTACATTTATCCTCAACAATGATTCAAGTTGCACGCGCTGTGAGTGATATGGAATGCCTTGGGTCTTCGCATCAATACGCAACTTAAGGTCGAAGATTCGTATCCTCCATTACACCATCTCCTAGCACAGGCATTTTAAGCTTGGTTAACCGGAATATTAGTAATGTTGATTAATAGCATTGCTAATATTCTTATTTAAAAAGAAAAAATAAACTGTAGCACTATGCTGCTATTTCACTCTGGTATTGTATAACTTTCTTTAGAGATCGAGCTGTCTCAGTCATATTGCAGTTAGGAACTAGCTACAGCATGGTTCTACCGATGTTAAAAAAAATTATTTTGCCTGATGACTTAAGGTACCGGGACGTGGTCCATTAGTAACTGGTTGTATGATAAATTTCATAGTCACTCAGCGAGCTATTGAGAAAGCTCATCTAGCTTTAAGAGACGATGCACGTTTGGGGTAAGTTGATGGATGTAGGTGGGTGCAGTTCTTTAAGGCAATATATAAGAGATGATAAGTTGTGATGATGAGGTGATAATGTGATGATAAAAGTATTTTTGAATTGCATTAAAATACAAAGTGATACTAAGGTAAATTAGATAATAACTCTCATGTTAGAGTGGTAGTTTACCGTAGTGACTAACAGATATGACTAAGTTTTTTAATTTATACACATCACTCGCAATCCTGTATCGCTCACCTGGCGATAAGTGGTGATGAATATGCATTGTCACCCCATATGACAGAGATGTCATGCCTCGTCACGTAACTGCTTCTCTGGATCGTAACTCTCATCAAATTAACCATAACTAGCTGGTGCTCTTTGAGGGTCTAGTACTTCCTCCGTCGAGCCTATTCATTCTTTGTGTTAAAATCCAGTTGAAACGTAGCCCTATCACGATTAAAATATTTAATCATATTTATCTAATATAGACAAAACATAAAAAATTTAATGCAAATCTAATAAATAAAAATGCTAGGTAATGTTTGGCATAGAAGTAACATTTATTAGTATTAATAGTAAGTCGTATTTGACAGTCATATAGACCTTTATTTACTAGTGACGAGGCATTCCATCTCTGTTCTCAAGGGTGACAACGCATCTGCATTATGATTCCTTGTCAAGGATGAATGTAGACGTCATGGGTCGCAGGAATCACTTGCCATCATTGAGCTGTGTGCCCGTTTTTACTCTCAATGTAATAAAAAAAATGTAGCATGAACTGTTTAAAAAAATTAACAATACTACAATATACTAATTAATAACAGTAGTAATAGCCTCAATTTTTATTATATAAATTATATTATAGATAAAAAAAATGCTTTATTCTTTGAGCGAAAATAATTATTGGTTACAATCAAAATGATTAATATTATTACACCATTTTATTTTATATTAAGTAAAAGGCCTCTATTGTAGGTATTACCAAAGAGATTACATAAACTAATGAATACAATAAAACTAAAAGTAGAGTCATTAATCATAACTCATTACTACAATTTAAATCACTACTTATTCTTATATACACACACAGGCAACACTGACCTACGCCCATCACTAGCCTGCATACAGCATTCCATTAATTTGATACGAAACAGGATCCTGAGAATCTGAGAGCCAATGAACAAACATATACAGGATGTTTGTTGATTTTCCGACAATGTCATTATCATATTTCTTCCTTTTATTTGTTCAACGTATAAAAATATCAGTAAATAATAAATAGATGTATATATTCATACATGTATCTTTGCCATGTCGGTAATCTCTAACCATCAGGTGAGATGCTTGCTCGATTGCCACCTATTCTATAAAAAAAACATATTCGTAATTAATATATATTTATTTTATAGATTTACAAATATATCTATTTATATATTATATTATTTACAATATGATTTTATGCACCCGTCATACTTTTTCTGTTCAACCCAAAGACATGAAGAGAATTCCTGTTGACGTCATCGCCTATTTAAAATATAAATGTTTTTATTATTCCTTTATTTATTTACTCTTTATTTCATTACCCTTAATAAAGTTAAAGGTTCACAAAGGGCGGACTTAATGCCAAAGGCATTCTCTACCAGTCATACCAAAATTTACATCAATATTAAAATTATTTAATACTTAAAATAATATATTTTGTTACAACCCTAACGTTAGTGTATGAATGGACTTATATGAGATTGGCCGAGGAAACGCAGATTACCAGTTGTAATGTGAAGCCATGGGAATTATTCCATTCACAGGTTTCCAGTAACCAGTATTTCCTGTTTGTTGAAACCGTCTATTATTTTTATAACTGACACCCACCTATTGTTGAACTCTCTTAGAAACTAAGTGTCGTGTATTATTGTTGATATGCAAATTAAACATTATAACACAAATCATACATTATAACCCAATTCATTATGCAAAACTGGTATAATTATAGTGCAGTTTCGTGTCGTTGTCGTGTACCTATGGGTGGGTTTAAGGGGTCATTTTAAGAATTCAAAAGTGGTAGGGCAATACAGCAAATTTGATACTAGCTAAACCACGAATGAATTGGCCCCACCGGGGTAGGATCACTCACTCATGATCATGCCACGTACTGATAGCATACCTGAGTGTGAAGATCCGGAGACCACCATCTCCGGACGTTGTTCATCAGCCTTAATGCAATTAAACTTGTTTGCAATAGTTTTGTATACTGCGAGAGACCTACCCTAACCGGATATAGAACAACTGATGTGAACAGAAGATAAGCAATTTTTTTAACATTAGAATATAATTGTCACAAAACCGTAAAGACTGAGACAAAAAAAGCAACAAATACCATAATCCTACTATATTTGTGTATATATATATATATATATTTATATATATATATATATATATATATATATATATATAAATATATATACATATGTATATATATATGTATTACATCTCAAATATTTCAACAAATCTACACGGTAAGAGATAAACTTCTCTATCAACCGTCAAACTCAAAGGATTTACCTTTTAAAGTTCTTATATTTATTATAAAGAGATAATCCTCATGAATTAATTAATAGTTTCTTAAAATGTAATATAGAAAACTCTAGGCTGTACTAAGCTCCGCTGAAACCTAAGACTATCTTTAATATTTCAGTTGATACATACTGGAGAAGAACTAGATTTTAATAACAGCTCAATTGTTACCTTTTATCGATTTGGGCAGATACCGTGAACACAAAAAGAATATTTAATGATGTTTATCCCATCATACTTCCATCGCATTTGTTCTCATATTTTTTTTCCTACCTACGATTATCGATATAATAAAAACAACGATTAATTTCTTTTGTCGTGATGGAACGGACAACTTTGTTGCAAATTAAAATTCTACAAACTTAAAAAAAAGCAGACGATCCACATCGTGTTAGTAACCGGCCAAGCGGGCATTATTTATTTTTACTTTTTATTTGCAAAGAGCAACGTCAATTTAGAAATAATCGATTTAGAAACAATAAGGCGGATAGCCAAGGTTAAATTAAAAACAATTAGTTTTTTTTTCAAATAGCGTTTTTTATTTTAAAAAGTGTAGTAATAGGACAAAAAAATGTTCACGTACAATTTCTAGATAGTTTATATTTAAAAAAACATGAGATTAAAATTATCATGCTATAAGTTGAATATTACTCATAAAAAAATAATCGAATCTTATTCTTGGGTATTATTCCTAGCTGAAACAAATATTGTACACAAGAATAAACAGCCGCCAAAGATGCCATTAAAATACTAACTCTACAGAAATATTTTTAACTTAATAAATTAGTAATATTTTTGTTTTATGATACACAAGTTATGGAATAAAGAATCCTAACTTCTTAATTATCTGTCTACAAATAATACGAAAGAAAGCCGTAAGCACACGACTTTAAAATACCAAAACGCCTTTTATTACCTGCTAAAAAGAGCTCGATTTTTGGACGTGGAAATCCTATGGGAATCTTAATTCCCCACAACTATATGTATTAATCAGGCAGATCAGATAAATCAGGTGACATAGGATAAATTAGAATATGGAAAAGTAAAAATGGTATGAAGCATCTTTACTGAGTTAAGAATGCGGGTGCGGAAGCGTTTATCTTGTGTCCCCGTCTCTAATACTGAACTTCCTCCGATCTTATTGCATATACATTACTTGAAATCAGGGAAGGGATTTGTCAGAGATAGACTATTGATTGAGATAGAGATTTGACAGTGTAGAGCTACGCTGCAGGTTGTTTCATGTTGCAGAATGAATGGGTCAGCTCGATGCGGGAAGGACCACGCCCTCACAGAACACCAGCGTTAAATAGCAGTATAATACTGATGTGTTTCGTCTGGTAAGTGAAGAGGCCCGGTGACGAGGCGTTCCATCTCTGTCCCCAAGGGTGACAATGCATCTGCATTATGATTCCTTGTCAAGGATGAATGTACATGTCATGGGCCGCAGAAATCACTTTACCATCATTGAACTGTGTCCTCGCTTGTTACTCTCAATATAATAAAAAAAGAGATCTGAGGACCTGGATGTAGTGGAGATGAGGATAAGTAACAGTAACATTGATGGTAAGTAACTGTAATCACTTGGCATCGAGTGAACTGTGTGCTCGTTGCTTGTTTGGAAGTCCTAATGTTATTATAAAACTAGCTGACGCTGAAAACTACACGACGACATACTACGTCGTTCTGACAAAAGTTATCAATTAAATAGGGGTGTTTGCGAGGATCCTTTCAGGACCTACATATAGACTACGAGTATCTTATCACTTGGCAATAGATGTAATCTTGTGATTGAAATCGACCACCGTCTTTAAAGTGTAATAAAATATTTTGTTCAAGTACCTATTAAAGGAGAATTATATTTGTTATGTTGATATTTATTATTTTTAATTAACAAATTGTTGTAATATTTTGTTCAAGTACCCAATAAAGGAGAATTATATTTGTTATGTTGATATTTATTATTTTTAATTAACAAATTGTCGTAATATTTTGTTCAAGTACCTATTAAAGGAGAATTATATTTGTTCTGTTGATATTTATTATTTTTAATTAACAAATTGTCGTAATATTTACATTTTCACGTTTGTTATTTATTTATCGTTACTGCATAGGGGCATGATAAAACGACGAGTCTTCATTAATTTTTATTGCCACTGATAAGTGAAAAATTCGCTCGCTAATTACTAAGAACAAAGGGAGCGTCGACACTTTCTGTGAAACGTTATATAGCTGAAAATAAAAAGCATACAATTTATTTAGTTTTACGTAATTGTAATTCCCCGGTATGTACATGAATTAGTGTTGAATAATAAAACTGTAAAATCAAATAAATACAAACAGCTCCTCTAATACATTGTTATCTGTATACTAAAGCTTCATTTTACTCGTTGTTCTATAGATGAAAAGATTTAACCAAAATCATAATTCTGTTAGATAGAGAGTATGACATTCATACGGCGAGTTAATCAATCGCAAACTGATGATAATTATAGCTGCATAATTATACACTAAATACACAGTGTATATCAAGCCTTAAAGGCTAAACCCGGTGAAGCTTCAAAAGCCCTCGGGCTACCACCTCCATTCAAGCCGGAACCCCATTCGTGCTGGAGTACCACAATTCTCCATCCTAGGTCCGATTCTCTATACACTCTACACCAACGCACAACGCACTCGCGGTGTAGAGCGGCCCGTTTTGCCGATGACACCGGCCTCTACGTGTCTGGATTCAAATCACGCCATATATAAACGCCTCCAATCCGCAGCCAACAACTTAGGGAATTGGTTTCGGAAATGGTGGATCGATGTTAACCCCACAAAAAGTGCAAGTGCTCTCGGCGCAACAAAACGCAGCATCGGTTAACCATAAAGCTATTTGATCGTCCAATCCGTTGTGAAAAGACGGCCAAATACTTGACGTAATACTTGAGAAAAAACTCACTGCATACACGGTCCGCATATCAACCGTGTACAGAATCGAGCAGCGTTCACCCTAAGTCGTTAGCACCCGTTACTTAAAAATGCCCCTATGTAATAAAATTACATTATCCAAATCCAATCAACAAAATTATTCCCGATACCACCATATCACACGCCGGTTCTCACCACTCAACATCGATAGAAGAGTCGCTGGAGTTTCTTGCGCCATTTCTTCTCCAGCGCCTACGCATTCCGAAGTGGTGGTATAGTTCGTCATTAATAATAGAGATATTAATTTAAATATTCCATAATCAGAACTGATCGAAAAGGTTCGGCCATTTCAGGCACCCTCGAGTAAGTCACTCTTGCACAACAGGGTGACGGTCAGAAGTCGAGGCTCCCTCGAGCCCTTGTGCTGGTTACCCACTAATAGAGGTCTTGGCGGTCACCTCTCAACCCGCTAAAACTGTAAAAGCCCTTGGGTTAACAGCTGCCATCAGCCCGAAAAAAAAATTGGGCTAACAGTGACCAACAGCCATAAAAAACCGAGTTATTTTAAAATAATAGTCTGTCGTGAAAATGAATATATATGTTTATATAAAACCACAGAACATAATTATTAATAAATAAATATTAAAATATCCTAACCTATTAATACTCTGTTACTATTTCCATTACATATAATCACATATGAAAAATGATGACGTGTGATTAACTGTGTTTACACGAACACTTACGACACTATCTACGTATCTAAAGTAGTTTACATTTGGTAACAATCATAGTATCTCACTTGTTGACAATCACAACACAAATATACCTTCTATATAGTAACTAAGATTACACCGTACCGGCGCAGACCTTGCGGGCTTACCTTAGATCTGTTTGCCAAATCGAGACATACATTCTCAACGAGGATTCAGGCTACCAATGCGATGTTACCCTTGAAGACTAGAATAGTTCGTTTCCTGTAATCGAGTCTTCATTTCCGAAACCTCATCAGCACAGCGGCTTTATATATATATATGCTTTTTTGCATGGACTGTTCATATTTCTTTATGCTTTTAAAGTATGTTGTTTGTCAATCAATGTTCTATTAGATGATTTAACAGGTTAATTAGACATTTAATATTTTATTGGAGTTTTACTTTATTTCCCTACTTTAATTAAGGTGGTCTTAAACTTTTGACCTGCAGTGTATATTTATTCATCCATGCACTCACTTCATGCCTTGTGGAGGGCGTGGTCCACGTGATATATGTGATATATATGTACCTAGAATCATGCCTCATCGGGGCACTACCTCTGTATACGCACAGTGTAAATGTCTGCAGTCATCGATTAAAAAGCATGAGGGGGAACGGAAACGAGATTCAATACATAAACACCGCTTGAATATCGGCTCCTCGCTAACATGCACAGGTCATTGCTCCGTCTAGTCGAGATCTATCCGTTTATAGTCATCCCTATTTTGTTCTGCACTACACGTTCATGATTTATCCCAATCGTGCAATTAGTATATTTACATAAAAAATACTTAATGAATTTATATAAGTCAACACAATTAATAATGAACACTGCCTACATATATTAGCCTTATCCAACTGCTTATTTTTAATTTTATACCAATTATTTTTGTTTATTTAGAAACATTTATTAATTATGTCTGTGTGTATAATATATAATATTACATTAAATATATGTATTACTATTATATTATATGTATTATATATATGTCATTATTATTATATGTATTATATATATGTCTTGAGTAGAGATACGGTTTATAATAAATATATAGATATATTTATTATATCTCTATTTGATGGCCCCCCTGAAAGACCAGTATCGACCTGTTTAATTTACAATCAAAACATCAACAACTATTTATCTTTCATTGTTTTAATTTGCGCTCAAGATGAAAGTTTTATAATTATATTTAACTGATTTTTTTTTATGTTCACCATTTGACGTTTCGAAGAACACCGCGACACATGGAAACAGTATCGATAGGTCGATAATAATTCTATGAATTGAGCGTGGAATGAACCCTATCAATGTCGGGGCGTTTATCCTTGGCTGAAATTCCAAGAGCATTATCGATATGTGCTGATAATTTAACGCGTGCGACAGTACCGAGAATTACTGTATGTTACTTTTCAATATCAACAACCATTGATATATATCTAATCAAATGTGAAAACTATGCTTTGGTTGATTGATTTTGTTTCTCACGCTTTTACATCTCGAGTTCGATTATCGATATAAAAAATAAATGCTGTTTGTTAGTTAGGGCATCACGCATCATCGATTTAGTTTTCAAATAATAAAAAGCTTTATATGGAAAGATTAATTTATTTCCCGGAAAATTAGCGAATTCCGCAAAAACTGAAAGTTCTTTAGTATATGGGATTTTTGTATGGACTCAAGACCGTAGTTCGCGATTAAAGATGGATAATATATATATATATATAGTTCGGTTCGGGTAATTTAAATAATACTTTACGTTTGTTAAAGCAGCATGACAGACCTACACATATATTCATGTTAGTAAGTGATAACTACGGCCCATAACACAATCTCCGCCCTGATTAAAGAATGAAGGACAAAGATAGCACTAGCTTGTTACCGGTCACTAGCAGTTAAGAGGAAGGACTCTCTTTCCTCTTCTTCAATTCTTCTTACAATACGAAATAATAAAATACAGTGGAATCCTTATAACTCGAATGTCACGGGAAATGCAAAGAAATTTCGAGATAATGAGTTTTCGACGTCTCAAGAATTTCGTGTTCCAAAGGATTTAACTGCTAAAATCTCGACTTCTTCTTTCTTTAAATAGTTTCAAGAATAGTTTTTTTTTATTAAATTATGACTGAAAAATTGTCATACAGTTCGCTTACGTAAGTACTACTGCGACATATGAAACATCTGCAGCCCAACAAAACCTTAACAAAGATTCTAGATGCTAATACAATAATAAGAAAAACAACACTCTTGAGCATCCCGCGTCTCGGGATCAAAACACTCAGCATACGAAACACAACAAGGTTACGTTGCTGATTCACGATGGTTCTTTGAGGGCTTTGAGAGGGCGTTGCCAACCCCTAATGGAGTCCATTCCATCCATTCATACAACTAGAAACTGTCTCTAACACTATAAAAGTTGTCTTCTGTGAGGGCGTGGCCCTACCCCGGTCGTGCTGACGCATTCATTCTGTAGCTAGAAACAAACTGCAGTGTAGCTTTACCACTGTATGTGGAAAGCTATAGAATAATGTTGAAACAAAAAAATATAACTATTATACGATTGCGTAATCTTATTCTGTCAGTTCATCTCTTACCATCACGTGTATACGTGATCGTTTTTTACCCTCAATAATATAAAAAAAATACTATGTAACTCAAGTTATTCAAGGTGATATTTGTCTAGCCAGATTACTTCTCTAATAATTTATAGATCATCGTTTTAATAAAAAATACATTGTCAAATTTATTTCGCGTTCTTTATAACTCACTTGTAAACATTGATCGTAGACTTTATTGAAGTGAGATAAGCATATTCGCAGAACTTTAAGATAAAAGAAACTTGGAATTGATTTCGCCCAGACATCCTGTAGTCCGCCGTTCTGGGAAGGTACGTCCCAATTTAATTTGGGCTGGGAAATTTTTGGCGCGCAATTTTGCCATCCTCCCTCATATTATAATGCAGGCCATAATTTAGTCTCGGGAGTAAAAAAAGATAATTATAGGAATTGTAAAGTCGAAGTTTTGTTCATCATTATTTTATGTTTTTATGTCTAGAATGTTCTTTATAGTCTTGTATTTTCAATTACTTTATTTATATATAATTATAATATTATTTAAAATAAATATCTGTTTATTGGCCTATAACATAACACCTAAAAAAAATTCTTACTGCCTAAATAAAAGGCTAGCTGAAGCAGGAAAATGCCGAAAGAAATAAAGCTAGAGTTAAATAGTTTTTTTTTGTGTTTGTCAGATGCTGTTGGCCCAGAGACTTCTACACCTTTATCTGAATAAACCTACGAGCGGGATGACCGCTGAGTAGGGAGCGTAAAATAGTTCTCTTAGTAAGTACCTTAGCACGGCAGTATTTTGTCTACTGAGTGAACGTTACTAATGGTTGCATTGCATTAAAACTGATAGAGCTACGCTGCAAATAGTAACTAGTCGAAACATAAACGGATAGGTGCGACCGGGAATAGAATGACCGTCACTGAGTACTCTCACCTGACCTTCTCCATAGATTGCCGAAAATGTAGATCCCGAGCCACCTACGTCTAACGACTTTTCGCAAACTTGTAAAGGCATTCAACTGCAACTGCCGGTCCAAATTGCCTCCTCATAATCTTTCTTTTCCATCGTTTATCGGTTCTACAACCTAAGTGACGGACCCATTACCTCTTGAACTCCTTTGAGCTACTAGTATGTAGATCACCTCATTCTCCCACGGATGTATACATTACGTATTCTTGCACTGCAGAGATTCTGGGCAACGCCCCATAGCTCGCTGACTGAGAGTCTCATGCAGTGGAGGATCACGTCTGTTTCGTAGAATATCACTGACATTACCCACTGATTAAAGAATTTTGTATTTACACATTGCGACACGTAACATGTTTTTTGCATCAGATTCTGTTTAATAATATCAATGTGTAACTAGCTATAGAATAGGTGGCAGATGAGAAACCAGCCCACGCGCAATATCAGACCAACGACCTTTTAAGAAAGGGACAGGCTCTTTTCTTCCCTAAATCGTTTTTGTTCGGAAATGCCGCAGATGACAGCTTATTCCACAGAGCAGTACAGCGTAGCAGAAATAATCGTGTAATGTAAAGTGTACAGTGGATTGGGAACAATCGATCAAATTTTGAATTTTATTTTTGCAACTTATAAGCTGAAATAAATTTGAACAACTCGTAAGAATGATCCCACTGGTTAATAAGGAAAAAAATCCAAAGAGACGACGCGAGATCGCTTCGCAAAGCCAGTGAATCAAGCCGACCAGAAAGTACCGGGTCGTCGATGATTCAGCCGCACTTCTTTGAATGCAAAGGAGCTGATACCAAAGTGAGAACAGTATTCCATATGACATCGAACTTAGTATATGTTCTTACTGTTATAGATTAAATTGGAAACTTGTGCCTTATAGTTTTCCGTATAAAAGTATGCAAATATAGTATATCTATACAGTGATTAGGTTAGATTTACTTAAACTTCTTAGAAATGAGACACACTACCAGTTAGTGTAATTTGTACTCACCGCAAACTCGTCTCGTCAAACATTGCACGTCTGTGTAAATATTTACTTATATCGTTACAGCACTGATCAATTATTCCATGGTGGTGTGGTGTAATGAACGGTTTAAGTGTTTAATATGAATTTTAACTTTCGTACTGGCTTAAGATTATAAGTTAACCATTATCATACATAAAACACTAAACACACATTTCAAACTACGCTGCGGTAAGAAAAATCGCGCTGTAATTCGCAATGCAAGGCTTAGCGCCTTTGCAATTGACTCAGGGTTAGCGCCTTAAAGTTACATAAACGGTTATGATTCACGTAGATATATTCTTAGAAATTTGATAATTAAATATCACTAATAGATAATTTCATAAACCAAAGATATCCATCTTATCAAGTAATAATCTAATTATTGTAATTTCACGGTCCAACCCACTAGCGGGTTCGTCCCAGTATTTTAGTAGTTTAGACACACGATAATGACATGCTTATAGACAAATTCCAGCTGTGGGATTTATACAATATATAGACTGTTGGTTAATTTTTTCTTTAGTTTATTCTTAGAAATCATGTTCTTAAGCTAGTTGAGCCGACTTATTGTTACAACACAGTAATAGCCGCAACTATGTTCTATGATGTTAAAATCTGCTAATTTCCAAGAATACCTTACATAGATAAGCAACATGTAAAGTGCGTCAAACTTGGAGTAAATTAATAATCTATTACAGATTACAAACAAAACCAAATTTCACGGAATGAACACACTATCTTTTTATTAACTTGCTCAAAATTTAACGCATTAAGTGCGCCTAAATAATAATATAACGATAACGATCTTTGACGATGATAAAGCCCGCGAAATATACAATCGAAGAATGATTAATATTAACTTCCGAGAAAAATGATCGCCCGTCTTCACAATTAATTTGTTTGTATTCACGTCAAGTTGAATTTGATGTCAGATTTTCTCGTGTTACAGATAGATCTAAACTATATAGTCATTATTGGGATGTCGCAAAGTTGTGGTATCATGTTTCGAAGAATGGCCGTCGTTAATACCGTGCCACACTCGCGTGAATATCGACGAAGAACTTTATTATTATGAAATTAAGAGGTGAAAGAAGCACATAATAACAGGTGCACACTGTTGTTTATATGGGTCGTATTGACCCGATAATTTTGTGACGACAAAGGCTACCAGTAAAAATAGCAGTGCTGACCTGCTTCTTTGGTGAGTGTAGGGTATAACCCAATTGCACGTCATAGCATATCAGGACATACCAGTATTAAGGGATATCAACACAAGTACACCATAAGTCTTGATGGTTATTGACGTATGTGTTTATGGGAAGCAATCATCACTGATCATCAAGTTAACTGTCTACATTATCATACTTATGTCCATACTTCCAAAGAAAAGGCAGATCCCTGCCAATAATTGATTCCTTCGGCCCATGACATTAATCTCGATAATAAATCATAATGCTGCACGGCACCTAATACCATTTTTTTTTAGAATAAGCGGCAACCGAGCAAGCAGTCCACCCGATGTTAGGTTATCACCGTCTCCCATGAACTTCCGCAACACCAGACGAGTCACAAATACGTTACCGGCCTATAAGAAAGGTGTAGGCTCTTTTCTAGAATTTTTTTTTGTAAAGCGCACATTGGTGGATTACCAACCATCGAGATGATGAGGATGAAATTTTGAATTGTGTCGTGATAATATTATCTAACGTTATGGTTGGATGATATTTGTTACATACGATAGAGTCAAGAATGTTTTGATTGTCTCCGCTGAGATAATCCTTTAATTACTTCAATCATAATAGATAACACGCCTCGTTAACTCCGGTTTGTTTTAATCATCAGATGGGACACGGTAACGGATGATTACTATTTTATGATGGTAAATAATGAAGGAAAGAATAGTTTAGCTACCCTGGTAGAACACCGCTGCCGTTAGAGTACAATACTAGAGCGCTGTCGTTGCTATTTTCTACAGCATGAATGAGTGGGCTGAACCGTTGTAGGGTCACGGCCGCATAGAATACCACTACAAATAGTATAATAATACTGCTGCTTCTTATGTTGAATTTGGGGATTTGGCATCCCTTATTACGAGGCATTCCGTTTTAGACCTCAGGGAAATCAACAATTAAATCTTTGTTAAGAATGAATGAGCCTCTCACGGGCAACAGTTAACACTTATGAAGCAGGAGTGAAACAATAGCGTAACACTTTTCAACAATCAACACTGTTTATTTCAATCCACCACTGTACGCTTCACGCGAAATTTCCTGCCACGCACAACTACTCTGTGGAATGTGGATGCGACTTAGGGACCTTCAAGAAAAGAGCCTACACCTTGCGTAATTTCCGGCAGCGTATTTGCCACGGCATCCGCCACCAACACCAGAGGAGTCTCTGGTGTTGGTGGCGGATGTTCATGGGCAGCGGTGATCACTTACCATCATGAGCTGCTTGCCCGTTTGCCATCAATTCTATAAAAAAAAATATCTTTCTACTTTCTACACAATTAGACAGAGTTTCTGCTTACATTAATGCACAACTAAGCATACACCGCTCGAATGAATAATCGAGGTATTTGTCTAATAGACTCTGGACGGCATGGCTGACAATTCCGACGCTGATTGTCTTAGCTGTGTAGTTTTTTATACCCAATATTATGAAAAATAAACCCAGGACCTGCAACGCATTAGGTACTCTTTCCTCTACGACACGCGGCCGTCAACATTAAAATCATCAACCGAAATATTTATATTGCTTCAATCAATGAGTCACAACACTAAACCGAGATTAATTTACCTTCCATTTGTATAAATTAGAGTCTGGAACCTCGCACGTCATCATTGGGTAAGATCGATTCTTTTCAAATTAAACTCACTTTATCATCCCTAACCTAAATTAACGCAAATGATGATATAGTAGTTAATACATTTTGTTTAAATGTATTTTAACTTGTTAAAGCCATATTATAGCTATAAACTAACTGTAATATGACTAGGTCGAAGCTTATCGAAGGTAAACTATGGAAGCGTGATCCTTCTCAGCGGAAGGATCACGTTAAAAACAGCGTAAAAACTCTTCCGCTTGATGCGGAATTTGAATTTTTTTATTCAAGCGTAAATAAGCAGCACGTTGCTGACGTGTTTCACATAACTGTAAGACTGTGCGAATATTTGTCATTGTCTTTTAAGAAAAAACTCAGTTTCCTTAAAATGGAGTCCACGACGTTAAGATTCACCCTCGATAAACTTTTTTTATATAGAATAGGTGGTAAACGAGCAAGCAGCTGAACCTGGTGGTAAGGGTATACCACCGCCCGCAACACCAGAGGAGCCGTAAATGCCGACCTTAAAGAAGGGCCCTTTTCTTGAAGTCATATCGGTTCGGAAACAGCGCATGCGACAGCTGATTCCATAGAGTAGTTGTGTGTGGCAGGAATTTTTAGTTAAGCGCACAGTGGTGGATTACCAACCATCGAGATGATGAGGATGAAATTTTGATTAATTAATTAATTATTTATTTTATCCTTCTCTTTCCGTGTAGATACGATCTAGAGAAGAAAGAGGCCACAGTGTCTTGAGATCTAGCAGTGGTATGTACGATTTAGAATTTAACTTTATTGATGAAAGAATCTCATGCAAATATCTTGGCTAAGCAGATTGTACAAGGAATTTATTAGTAAGGATAAATCTATTGACCTGTTAGTCACAGTGTAGAAACTTTCAAAGCTAAAATTATTAAAACACAAAATACTCCTATCTAAGAAAGTTATGCACAACGGAAACATGTCACTATTTTTAATTCATAATTAGTTAGTTTAGTGTATCTTAATTTTTATTTCACAATGTATAAATAGTTCATTATCTCTTAATCTTAAGTTATCGTACAATTTTTCAGTTTTAATTTGCATTATGTAACTACTGCAAGTGGAATTATGTGTGTGTGTTGGTAGTTCTATTGAAATAAAATAAACATAAAACTGACTTGAAATAAACGCGACAGGCTATCATTTAAAAGTAAAAGAATACATTACCAAAAGAGGATACAAAAATACAATTCAGTATCACCATACGTAATAAACTATCAATATGTCCATTATAACATCGGTTACATGAGTTGTTATTTTCGGCTTATCTATTACACGTCTTTGAGGCAGGCGTAGATAACATGTTTTTTTTTATGTATTACAATGTGAGATACACGACGTCATGTCACTTTTATTTATTTTTTTTACATTAAGAGTAACAAACAAGCACGCAGTTCATCTGATGGTCATACACCCACCAGACGAAACACAACGGCATTATGCTGCTATTTTACGTTGGTATTCTCTGAGGGTGTGGTCATACCCCGGTCGAGCTAGAAACAAACTGCAGCGTAGGTCTACCACTGCTAAGCTTATGCTACACATTCACAATTACAATTGCATTTCCCGAGCTTATTTTTTGAATCTGCATAATATTATATATTATTAGTTTCGACTAATATTATAAAAAACTTCTAGATATAAACCATACATAGACATAAACTGGAATAATCTTGATAATATTGTTAATGGCAACATAAAAATCAAATGTCAAACGAGTTAAAAAAAAAAACCTTATACGTTTGATTGTCAGACCAACCATCATACGAACAAGACCTGGCTGTATGGACTAAAGTCCTTTGCCTTTCCCATTGGGGATAAATTAATATCATCTTCATCAACCTTATACGTATATTTTTATGATCATTAGCGACTGAAAGTCTTTGGTAACTGTGCATTCAACAATAAAATGATTTTTTTTTTTATTTATTTATTTTATTATTTTATAAGTGATCGACGAAAATATACGAGTAGCAATGATGTAAGTTGATTGTTTTGATTATTCTGTCAAGAATTACCACAAGGGCGCCGTGAACAATGAACGGCTCCATCATCATCGATGAAATCAACACACTGTGCATACAAACGACCTATACCTGTGCATAATTATATAAATGCACAGGCCACAGCAAGCACGATACATTGTCTAATGCGAAGACAAAGAAACAGTGACAGACGGAGCATGTAGGTGTACTATGAGACTTCAATGGAAATCTTAAATCAGTTTTGCAATAATGCTTACTAGGAATTCATCCATTACCCGGCGAATTACGAGAATAATACAAAACAGCTTATGTTACATTAGTAAAAAAGATTTAGATATTGTAATGTATTAGAATCCTGAGTTAAGGTAAATTAACAAAATATATATCTGTAATACAACATTAATTGCAACGAAACTAATTGCGAATGCAAATAAATAATTAGATTTCAACAATTTCAGTTTTCTTAAGATAAGTTTTATAAATATTTTTCTACGTAATAAGAGATATCTACGTCCACAGCAACATAATTAATATATCCTGGATACATATATATTGTAGCTCTTGTGGACTAAGATGTTCGTCACTAGTAATAAAGTCGTCGGTTTCTCTCACTAACCACACAAAGTAGCAGCATGGACCCGCAGTTTTACGCAGGTACTGAAGTACCGGGTAAGTGTGATCTCTTACCGGTCAATTCGATTCATCGATCAGGATTATATTTCTATATTTGTTTTAAAACTAAATATCATAACTAATAATTTAGCAGTAACGGGTGGCCAGTTAAAACTAATATACATTTGTAAATTATAGCCGTCACATAACAGGGCAACAAGAATTCTCGGTAGCACGTGATTCGAATTTGAGGGTTTTTTTTATTCAGAGGCTTTATCAGCGGTGTGATTAGGCCTTTCATAGAAAAAAATCACAAGCTATAATCTTACTGTCTGGATGTTATTAATTGATACAATCCTCTAGCTTCGTTTGAAAAGGGATATTTATTATTTGTATTATATTCGTCCAGTTTATCTCGAAAATTATAACTGAGATCAATTACCAGCACATTCCATCAACATGTGATGTTGTTTTTTTTATTTATTGTATTGAGGGTGACAAATGAGCACACAGTTCAACCTTGGTAAGTGTGTGCGGCCCATGACATGAATGAATGTAGATTCATCCTTGACAAGAAATCATAATGCAGATATGTTGTCACCCCTGAGGATTGAGTTGTAATGCATCGTCACGAATAATGAAGAACTCCAAATCCCTATCCCCGTAACCATCATATCAGACAAATCACAGCAGTGTTATGATGCTATTTTATTTATTTATTATTAAGGAATCCAACAGCGTTTTTTGACTAACTTAAAACAAATAATATAAATAAATAGTAAAGCTAAAACCATAATTATCTAAGTGGTTGTTGAAATAAATGTGTATCAAATTATTACACTCGAAAAGCCAGCGGATGACCAGCTACATAATTCAAATTCTAGATATATACAAGTAGATAAATACAGGAAGCGTTATTTGCCAACTATTGCATTTTACGCTGATATTCTTTGAGACGGTAGTCCTTGTCCGGTCGAGCTATTCTGCTGTAGCTAGAACGAAAGTGCTACGTGACTACCACTGTATACGGATTGCATATACGAATTTATCGGTTATAGTGGTCGTTTACCATACTATTATAGATACATTATTCTTTTGATCATTAATCAAATTAGTACTGCAATGTAGCAATAGATTGCGTTGATAAATTACGTCTACGCACGCAAGGAAATAGGGAATTAATCTTAATAGAGAAATGTACGACAACGTTGCGAATAACTCGCGATTATTAGTATCCTAAGAGATATGATAGAAAATTCAACATACAACATGCGTTATCGCTATTACATCTAAATGCATTAGCTCTTACGTGTAATTCCCATAATAATTTACATAACATTGTCATGCGAGACACTCCTTATGTATGTGGCGCCGAAGAATATTCGTAAGAAATCATTTTCCATTTTAGTCCTGTCCTTTATTTTCATTTTTTTTATTTTACAATTCATAAAACAAGAGTGATGCTGGTGAGCTCAGTTCACCTGATGTTAATAAAATAAGTATATATTATATTTATTCTATATCTTAGTTCGTGCGTGGACGTTGTACTACAGCGCTATCTATTATATATTGTAGAACTAATACTACGGTTTTCCCAAAGATTCTAACGAAGTCCGACTGAGAAAAACTGTTACCTCGTTATGTGCCGATTAGTCTTTCCTGGCATAGTTAGTATTAAATGATATACAAAAAATATGACATTTTCTTTATCACATGGACTGTATGAACATATTTATTCATTTCAATATGATTTATCAATGTTCTTTAAACACGTCAACTATCAATTAATATAGTAAGTTATTATTATGTATTTATGTGTACGTATATTATGTATTGCTATTTATAATTAAACACACACATACATACATATATATATATATATATATACATATATATATACCTACTAACGCAGCAGTGAACAGAAAATAGAGCGAAAGACCTCTAATGAATTTTCAAAGAATTAAGGATGTAGGAATAACATCCGATATGCGGAAGAGTCGAAAATGTACGTTCCACTTTCGTTACTCTCCTAAGCAGAAATAAATAACAATTACAAACTAGAACTGTTTCTTTATTCCTTTAGGAATAACGTACGACTTTAGCACTAGACCAAAATCTGTTCACGAAATAACACAAAGGCACTCTGACATATAAATACGATACAATGTACATGCTTTTGTAATATATTGCACCGAAGTATGCAGCGTATTATAATGAAGTAGAGTCTAGATTCGTATGATTTATATTAAATCATATATAAATACTATTGAAATCTTAGTTTTATTAAATTATATAATACAAGCTTACATATATGTAATTAATTCTTTTATGAGATCAGGAACTGATTGATTAGTACAGTTCATGAGATGATAAGCGAGTCCCGCGGCCTATGACACCCACATTCATCCTCGATAAGGAAGTACGGAATCTAAGAGTTGATTCCTTACCGACTAACTTTAATTAGTTGTCACCCTTAAATGGAATACCTCGTCACCTGTATTATGTTATCCGCTATCTTTTAGCCACGATAAAAAAAACTCAGTCGGACAGAGCTGTGTTTTGTATCGTGGGTAAACTGAGTTCCGGTGGTAATGTTAAAGTCTTGTCATTTCTTTTTCTTTAGAAACAATACTAACAGTGCTATTAATAATACTAACATTCCGGTTAACCACTCCAACTAATCTGAATACGTAATCATTTCAATTGTAGTTTTCAGGGGTGACAAGGACATCTTAGGTCACGATTCCTTATGCAGGATGAATGTAGGGTAATGTAGGTAGGTCATGGGCTGTAGGAATCAGGCAGCAACAGGTATATATATATATATATATATATACATGATATGATATATATATATATATAATATTATATAATACAAATTAAAAGCGAGTTTCAATGCTGTAACAACCGGTGTGTTAATTCCTCAAAGTACCCACACTCGAATGTACAGTAATTAGTAATTATCGTGGCGGACAGAGAGACCGCTGTCCCTTACCACGAACTCGTATAATTAGACCCTCGATTGCCGTATACTCAGAGACGTGATGTTACCAACAAAAAACCATATAACGAGCTCACCTCAATGACAAAATATCCATTTACAAACCTATTACACAGTTATGAATATTTTGCATGCAATTTGTTTGAATTATCAATTCAACGTGTAATTTATTCGACATTGCGAAATAATATATATATATATATATATATATATATATATATAAACGTTTATAATTATTTTATATATAGCTTTTATATATAGATTTCAGAATATGCAAGTTATCCATCTATTAGCTAATGCGTTCAGAATACTGTTGGACGATTTACGTGTACGGTTAAGAAGGCTTCTCCTACGAACTGTGGCGTGGAAACCATCTGTATGTCTTTATATGTTTCTACAAACATTGAAGACGTGCAACACCAAGGAGCCAGTACGGAGGATGGAGGAGACTGAACAGTATCCTGAACGCATCGATGTATTAAAAAAACCGTACAAATATATATTGGTATAAACTATTTACCCAATAAATAGTAGACTTAAACCCAATCTTTGTGAAGTCTCTTTCTTCTGGGATACTCTGACTGATACCAAACTGAATTCCAAATTGAAAGTTTCTTATTCTTTAATTCGTTTAATGTATTCTTATTTTTATTTGTGCGATTAACATCTTGGAAATGAAACATTGTTTGAATTAATCTCGTATACAATATACAACAACGTCGTACTCAGTATACGCACATACCTATGTAATACTGAGTACGAGCCTAATGATCACCTGAGTGCAAGTGACGACTGCCCAGAATCAACACCTATCCTCAACATAGACGCAAGACCCTTTTTTTGGCTGTATGCCATTCTTACCGAGCGTAGGGCACCAATCCTGAACCTTTATAGTTGTTGACCAGCACAAGGGCCCCCGAAAGGTCTTCGCAAACTTCGGCTTGAGCCGTTTTCATGGGCGCTAGTTCTCGTACAGACTCAAGGGCACCCGAGAGGGCCGAACCTCGGCTTGATCGGTTACTTCTGATGGATCATCTTAAAAAACGCGTCGCTTTAAGCAACTGGGTCTCCCTTGGATATCCGTGGGTTCAACTAAGAAAATGCTGGTGTTCAGCGAGTTCGCCTTCGCGTTAGAATAAGCAGCATCTTGGCTTTACTATTATGGAAAGAATCACTTGTCATCAGGTGAACCGTGTGCTCGTTTGTTCCTCTCTATGTAAGAACAAAAAAAATCTAATATTCCCTTTAACCACTTCAACTAAGCTAGCCTGGCTATAGCTGAATGGTCGATTTGAACCTTCGACATTACGTTGTGTAGACCATGCTAAACCATTAAATTATTGAGGCTCGAATTACTCGGAATGACTGATATCTAGAAACTAAGCGACACCTCGTACAAACGATTAGCGGTACTAGTACAGTGCAAATAAATATTAGATTTAAACGGTATCGTCGAAATAATAATAAAAATATCCAATACGTCCGGGGCTAATGGCTCGGTTCGACCGTCGAAGTTTCACACCCTCGCAGAACACCAGCTCGAAATGGCAGCATTACACTGTTGCGTTTCGTGTGGTGGGTGATGTGGACTCAATTACAGGTCGTAGTTTCGAATCCACCATTCGACTATTGCCGTAAACCATTTTCAGTTTATACAATGTAAAAAAAAAATTAAAAGAAAAAAGATTTCTCGCGTCGCAGTAATCATTTACGAAAGGAAATAAATAACTAGGAAATAATTAAAAAGATAATGTAGATAAACGTTTTTGTATTTTTATTTGGTAGTAAATAATAATAACGTAATAACGTAAGAAAAATCATAGAAAAAGCTAATCGCTTCTTAGCATACATAAGAAAGAATAAAAATTCATCATAACAGATAATAATTGCATCATCTTCGAGATCATAATTACAAATCGGTTTAATTCCGTTCCCATCCACAAATCGACGCGTTCACAGAAATCACTACTCAACTTGGATATGAATTAATTGCGTCTCGATTATTTCTGAGTAATAAAAAAAAAGTTCCACAGAAGTCATGACCGCGGGCTAGTGATGGGCCTTTAATCAATTCTAATCATGCAATCTGGCACAATCGGAATCGACGTTTTCCACGCATTAAAGAAGCCGCGGACATCCGCATTATTTGAGAAGAAAATTGGAGAATTTAGACTTCTTTCTGTAATATGCTGTGCTATGTAAGATTTTTTTTTCAAAATCTCTCTACCACACAGATGGCCTCGCGGTGTAGTAGTTACGGTACCTGACTGAAGCATCGCACGTTCTGGATTCGATTCTCGGCCGTAAGACTATAATTGTGCAACAGATATTATTGTTATTTATATATTTGTGTATCCAAGACGGAATATAAACTTTCCTTCGATTCTATTACACTTGCGTTACTTCACAACGGGGACGGCGAGTATTAGAGAGGGCGAACGCTTACAGTAATAAATCACCTGAGGTGGTTGGGACTCCAGGACGGGCTCAAATGCAGAAGGCGATGCTCCTCTACACCGCTTGTATAGTCCGCATGATCTTTATATATGTATAAAAAGCAAGTATTGTATATAATTGTTTTATTATATGTTTATAGTATGTTATTTATTTCTTTGATTGGTCAACCAGGCGAATATAGAAAGAAATATCCCCAAAATAATAATAATAATTATCATTGCACAGTCGATGTAATCTGGGAATAATCAGATGTGATCATAATCGACATCATCCATAACACGTCTGTTCATTATGTTGAGTAAGTAAGTAAGGAAATCTTTCATTATCTTAAAGAAACTTGTTTTATAATATATAAATATCTGGCTACAGCATCACGTAGTCACCAATATTTGTTTTAGATAAAGCTGTTGAGGTCACTGGACCAACAGCAATACTCATACACAAAAACAAAAACCAATATTTGTGTGCAACGATGCATACACTGTGCGGTTTGTTCCTCAACCATTTTTATGTCGCGACCAACTAAAAAGTCGAAATGGTTTGCCCTTTAAATTATAATAACGTTATAATTAATAGTTTATTTTATTTACAACAAAAACAAAGCAAATTTTAACTTTATTCCTTCATGTTATTATTGCATTTTTATATTTAATTATAACTATGAAACAACATTAAAATCCTATCACTTTAATAAAAGAAACTTTTGTATAGGATTCTTATTGAACAGATTGCGACCCCCTTTAAAAGGAACGCGGTTGCCGAAGTGACGAATCCTATGTTCAGATGGTTACGGTTCATATTTATCCATTCGTACCATTCATGCTGCAGCTACTTTCTAGTTTTTCCAACAGCAGCATAAATAGAGCTCGAGTATGGAAGGACCACGGCCTTATAGAGTACCAGTGTGAAATAGTCGCATAAGCATGCTAAGTACAGTGTTTGTGGTGAAAGGTAAACTGTGTGCTCTTTTGTCACCGTTCGTTTAATAAAAGAAAACGTCACGTCAGCTCTGTTCTTAATTTAACTGGATCATATAACCGAAGCCTATTCAAACAAATGAATTTGTACTATTACTAATGCGTAATTGGTTTTCTGAGCGCAATGGAATTATATTATTCTATATATTATATATTAAAAAAAAAATGTTTTCTTTTACGTATGATTTTTAATCTTCATTTCGTTATAATTTATATTATTATAGTTTATTAGTTATACCAAGGCAGAACACTGAGATCTGAAATACATATATATACCTATATAATATGATCAACCCGTTACCGCTTCAGCTTATTGATCGGGGGTCATAGCCCCCCCCCGGACTTGACGCCGGCTAGAGTGGCGCGGCTGATATAGGAAAATTTACTTTACTTACCTCAAGATAGAATCGTACTTCGTGGCAATGTGTAACTAAGCAATGAATTTTATATAACAGTGTAGAAATATATATTTTTAACATGTATCATGTTTTGGGATTGGGGGTACAGGTGAAATTCGCGCGTTCACCCACATCCGAATTGCTGATAAAATTATTTCAACTGCCGCGTTCGCACAGACAGTCACTCGATCACACCTTTATTTATAATAGAACTTATGTTAGGTTACTGATAACAAAAACATCACCATTTATGTTCACAACCAAAAATATAAATCATGTATCGTGTTGTATCCATTAATTGAGTATTAAAAAAAATAGTGTGTTTTTTTTTAAAGAATAGGTGGCAAACGAGCAAGCAACTCACCCGATGGTAAGTGATTACCATGAGCATCCGTAACACCATTGGAGTCGTTGATTAATTGAATAATGAAAATAATTGAAACGGCTTTTGACGCTCGCATTTCATGCATTCGACTTATTAGTCGAGTGGCTAGTGCCAAGTGTGTAATTGTGACATAACAAATAGTTGTTTTTCCGATCTGGTTATATCGTGTTTATTTCCTGTATTTCTGTCATTACATTTATAACTTCCTCCAATTTTATTGAGGTGATATTATGTGTACATTGCACCTGTAATAATTGATTTTGTTTGGTAACAATCACAAGATATCAGGACGACATAGTACTCATCTTTTACATCACACTTAGTGTCGAGTGAGTATGTGACACCATGAGTGCTTTTCATTAAAGGCACCAAAGTAAACATCACTGGACAGTCTTAGTATTTATTTATTTTTACTTTTTAAGCAATTAGCTTGACGACGATCCCACCTGATGTTAAGCGGAAATGCAGTCCTGGATGGTAAGGCGCACTAGCTAAGTAAATGCATATTCACTCTACTCTTGTAAACACCCACGTTGTAATCGGAGGGAAAGACAGACGCGGGCAAACTATTCCAGTCGAGGCGTAAGTGACAGGTGTACCCAAAACTTCCAATTCTGTACAAAGATAAATACGAATAAGAAATGTTAGCCCAATTAATCCAATATAGACGCAATTCGTTATGACATTTTCTTTAATGCAGTTTTAATCGATATGCAACGGCCGACATCGTGGAGGACGAAAGAGAGAGGCGACGTTACGTAGGCCAATTCAAAGAAACGCAGTAATGACACCGCTACAAACAATTGGTGTTTACTCGGTGCCACTCACATTGAACCGTTGCCGTTTGTGGAAATATTTACTTTGGCATGCCGATGCGTAATTTATGCCGGGTATTAGATGAGTGTATAACTGTTATACGCTGGCCAGTTATATGGAATATCTGACGTTAAACATCTAGATATGGCAGTAAATTACTTTTTTGTATGGTATTAGACAGATGAACGCACATCGGACATGGCATATCACTCCTGCGGCCTATGTCACCGACGTTCATCACCGATAAGGAATCATTATGCAGATGTGTAGTCGCCCCCTCAGAGCTTCAATGGAATGCCTCGTCACCAGTTTCTTTTAATCACCAAACGAAAGTGAACAGCACTCAACGTCATCCATCACCGGTCGAGTCCATGTGTTAACAGCTAGTCGACAGCCGGCTACGGTTAATTGCAGCCACGTACGGCTTTACCGCGTAAAAGAACATATGAGGATTATACTGATAAAGTACTAATCGTTCTTTAGAGAACACGCAAAAATATTTAGAATTATATAAAAATATATAAGAGAATAAAGGTAATTCCTGGCAAATTATAAACTACAAAATAAAATCTGTGATGTAAAATGTGTGATGAATTCACAGATCGAAATCATTTTCTAGCGGGAATACATTTGAATACAATTCATTTGATGGTCACTGCGGCCCATGACATCTACATCCATTCCCAACAAATACTCAAGATGCATATGTACTGTCGCCCCTGTGGGATGGAATGGTACCGGAAAATGAGAGACCGGATCCTCACACTTACCAAACTAATTATGTGGTCGAGCCGACCCATTCGTGTTGAATAAACTGCAGCTTGTCCCTATCACTGATATGGAAATTCGCGAAGCGATTTTTTTGGCCTTTAATCAATTCTGCTACATAATTTTTATGATAGTCGTGATTCTGTGGATACTGTCATATCAAAATCGGCTCTCTCGGATACCCTCGACTCAGTTGCTTTCGCGCCTAGGGAACTCTACTAAGCCCTAAGCACTTGGCGATCTTTCAACCCGGTGAAGCTTTAAAAGCCATCTGAATCTGTAATTGCACATGAGCTACAAGACTGAGGACTGAGTGGTACACCAACGGTACAGTTACGCTACACTGCTGTGTTTTAATAGCTCTATGAATATGACACGATACGTGGCCTATTGGTGTAAAAGTTTTTTACAGGCTATGATGCATTTTGTTTCTAGTTGTAGAATGAATGGGTCAGCTCGACGGGGGTAGTACCACGCCATCATATACCAGTATGAAATAGCAGTACAATGCTGCTGTGTTTCGTCTGGTGAGTGAAGGGATCCCGACACCTTTATTAGTGGTGACGATGCACTCCATCTCATTCCTCAAAGGTGACAACGCATCTGCAAATTCCTTGTAAAGGATGAGTGTAGATGTCATAGGCCGCAGGAATCACTTGCCATCGGGTGAACTGTGTGATCGTATGTTATTATCAATGTAATAACAAAAAATGAGATGGAATACCTTATTATATACATAAGTAAATTACACCTGGATATAATCAAATATAATATATGGCCGTAAACAAAACTAGCACATAGTACAATATTCGCCTATAATTTTCCAGGTAACAGATTAGATAACTCGCTGTGTACATGCATTAATTAGTTTCACGAATCGCTGGCAAACCTGCCTGCGTGTTTCAAACAAGTTGTATCTACACAACTTCTGAGAAAATTAAAAACAATAATATTTAATGAGTTTCGCGTAAAGATAATAAAACAAGGTAGCTTGATTAGGCTGTGTAATATCTTGATAGATATATAATTGTTATCGCGATTAGTTAATGTATTCATTTATACAAGTCATAATAATACAATTCACCACGTGCACCGCGGTGAAGGAAAACATCCTGAGGAAGCTGGCATGTGTTTTTTTTAAATATTTTTTATTATTACAAACGAGCACACAGTTCACCCGATGATGACTTCTACATCCGTTCTCGATAAGGAATCATAATGCGAATATGTTATCACCCTTGAGGGCTGAAATGGAATGCCTCGTATACAATAATAAAGTTCTCCGGATCCCTACATTCACTAGACGAAACACAGTAGCATTATGCTGCTATTTTACGCTGGTACTCTGTGAGAGCGTGGTCCTACCCCGGGCGAGCTGATCCATTCATTCTACAACTAGAAACAAACTGCATTATAGCCCAACCACTGTAAAAAACTTTTACACCAATAGGCCACGTATCGTGTGATATTTATAGAACTATAGAAGTACAGCAGTGTTAGGCTGCTATCTCACCCTAGTATTTCTGGACGTGCCCTACTGCGGTCGAGCCGACCCATTCATTCTATAGTTAGCAACTAAAGGCCACTGTAAAATAGAAGTAAATTAAGTATTCTTCCATGTACTAAATCAATCATATATTAAAAAGCCGATCCATCCATTAACCTCGAACGCAATGTGAGACTGGACGCGATAATTTATCGCTTTGTTGGTGTTTTCTTGGAAAGCATTTAGTGTTATTTCCTACCATTAGTGTTTATTGTATAAATTGAAAAAAAAATGTGTTGTGGGACATACGACAGAAGCTTAGCTTAGTATATTTTTTTTAATAAATATAATTTAATATCGAATTTGAAATGAACACTACAGTAAGTGTACAACACACTGTAAGTACACTTTCTCTCTCTCGTACTCTCTCGCTAACTCACTTTCTTTTTGGTCTATGGTTGGTCTATGGTTGTGAACCTTAAGTAAAACTATAAGTACGCGAAACGTCGGAATATTTTTTTTTAAATAAAGGCGGTGAAAAGACTAGTTTTATTATACTTGCAGTATTCTCATATATTTTATCACTAACTAGGTCCTGAGTGTGCGTTTAGAAACTTCACATAAAAAACCCGACTTCACTGAACCATTCAGGAATCTTATCGATATCTTAATTTACAACCAGTTTAACAAAATTTGGAATATTTTATTTTAACAGTGATTTTATTAATAGTATTTTGAGGAGCGAAAACATCAGATTACGTAGAAAGAACACAAAACATATATGGTACATTTTATAGTTGATACTATAATACCTGTATGCTCTAGTTTGTCAATCCATAGTTTTTGTCTAGCTGCGGCATGAAAGGGTTGACTCGACCGGGAAAACACCTCACTCTCGAAACCAGCCAAATAACAGCGTATACAATAACCAAAATATCTTCATGCCTTTTAAATGATTGAATCGTTTCTGATGGTACTCTATTACCTAACTTGAAATCTTCTTTCTTATGAAACCAAGGAACAGGAACGAGCACACAGTTGACTTGATGGTGATGGACTGCTCCCCAAAAACACCTACATCTATTCTCAACGAATATTCAAGACGCGTATCATACCCTGCCGCCCCTAAGGACTGAGATAGAATGGTTTCTCTAAATTCGGAACACAGTTGTAAGTTTAGAGAAACTATATTTTATTCTCCCTTTCCCGGTCCATGGTGTAAATTTTATCAAACTGCGGCGTGTTTCTACCGTTATTAGGACTAATCATTTTACATCACTCTTTTTAAAAAAGTAAAAAGTAAATAATATTTATTATAGCGCCAGAGGATAGATGATATACGTCTGAAGAAAAAATGAGATTTAAATTGATACTTTTTTTTAAATAAATTTTTGATGTTGCATTTTTACTTACTTATTTTGAAAAAAGCTAAAAAACATGATAACTTGAAAATGGTTCTCATTTGCATAATGCATATGGGAGTTAAAATTATCGCAAAAAGCCACCCCTATTATCTCCTAACGGGAATACGTCGAATTACCAATAGCCCTGTATAGAGAGAAATTAATCACAAGTTAACATATTCACAAGAAAAAAAAATCCAATGCCTATTTTATTCACACTCGGAGTTAACTGCAGTCTTCGCACCAGGCAAGCCTGTACCGCGAGGGCTACTTACGAATACATTTTTTTAAAACCTTTAAGACCTGCACGTTTATTATAGCGTTAAGATTACAAATTTTTTAGTATATTTCAATTTATACGCAATTGAATACGCAACAATGAGTATCCATATAACAGTATAGTTATATAAATACATAACTGTGAATTTATATACACACTTATAAATGCAATCCACGAAGAAGTTTTTACGCTTAGATATCCAGTATATTTTCAGTGTCCTCATAACTGTGTTGCCAGCTAATGTTTAACTATAGTTTGCGCCGCGTTTCTGTTTATGAAATTTGAAAAACGCAAACACAAGAAAGGTATGTTTTTCTAGATGCTCCCATAGACGGCAAACGTAAACAATGTAAACAAACCCAGGATACTTCGTCTACAAAATAAATATGAGAATTATTTTTAGTCGGTACGAACAACGGAACGTTCGGCGGGAGGAATATCCCGAAGTGGATAAACACGACACGAGTTTCCCATGACATTTTGCGGAACGATCGTAATTTTTAATTTTTGCGCTACTTTTCCTGTTACTGTTTCTTTCTAATTTAACTGGGCACATTTCAAATTTAATTTGTTTTTTCAACAAGTGGTATTTTTATCAGTCCAGTGTACGAAAATAGGAAAAGAATATATTTGTTTGAGCACAAAATATTTTCTTATAAATAAACATTCATGAAGTTTCTCTTTCAAAAAGTTTTTACGATATATCCACATATCTCCGTACATAAGTTTGCCAACGACCTATTACCCAAACAAATGTAAAATCTTAGTATAGATTAGTCACATACGACGCGACCACCAAGGCTCAAGTTCTCCACATATACATATATGTGTTGATTTAAAACACTTCACACATATACTGCACCTTCATACCGTCCCCGCTCTCATACCAGTTCTCCCCAGTCAACATCGATAGAAGCGTCGCTGGAGTTTCTTGCGCCACTTCTTCTCCAGCGCTGGTACAGTAAGTCAATAATAATGGAGACAATAATTTAGATAATCCATAGTCAGCAACTAATCGAGCCAAGATTCGGCCCTCTCAGGCACCCTCGAGTCAGTCGCTCTCGCGCAACAGGGTAACGGTCCAAGCCGAGGCTCCCTCTCGGGAGGCCCTTGTGCTGATTACTAATAGAGGTCTCGACTGAGCGCCATAAGCGCTCGTTCACCTCTTAACCCGGTGAAACTGTAAAAGCCTTCGGGCTAAAAGCGGTCGTCGCCCGAAAAAAATAACACATTTTTCTGTTTTTAAGGATGACATGATGATAACAGCTATCCATAAACACCTACATCCACCCTCAACAAACATTCAGGATACACAAGTATTGTCATTTAGACTCAGATGGAATACCTCGATTCCTGTAATCAGATCTCATAGTCAATTCATCGTAATATCACCTTGTCAGGTGTATGTTTATGACTCCAACACTTCGAAAGCAAAGGTATATAATGATAATTCCGTCAAATTTTATATTATCTTGTATATAACTTTTATATATACCAAGACATGTTTTAAAAATTAACAATAAAATATGAACTACATCGTTATTTTTTTTTCTATAAATCTAAACCTTTTCCTTCAAGTTAACACTGTTTGTTTTTCAATGCGCCAGCAGAACACCAGTATCTTTAGGAAGAAAATGCATACTCGGTGACAAACCACAATAGGGAGCCAACAGGGGATGCGATTTATTGCAGAGGATAACATTTAAATAAATATTCTAATGGATATTCCGTCATCAGCCAGACAGAGCTCTAGTCCACTAGCCAACAGAGAGAACACGTGCAGGTGACATGCGAAGGAAATATTGGTTATTCTCCTTTGCATCCAAATATATACTACATGTATTTAATGCCTTACGCATGTATCATATAGAAAGCAAACGGGCCTGTATAGAAACATATTTAATACCTTTTTATGATTTAAGATTTATATCACTATTTTGACCCATATGCTTCGCCAATACATCGAAATCATAGACAATATTAACACGTGAATAAGATAGCTAACTAACACGCCAAATGACATACTTACACACAGAAATGAACACAAAAATAAGTGCACATGGAATTATTGCACCTTAGATACAAAAATATTTAACAGTATATGTACATTATAAAATAAATAAATAATCATTACATTTACATTTAGAAAATAACCTCTTTTTATATACATCCAATATTAAACGTAGTAGTATAATTTATAAACGACAGTTTTCTTTCTTTGGAACGATTGCGATTTATTAGTGAATCATGTTTTATTGTTTTGCTTTAACAAAAAATACAACCGCTACTAACAGCCAGCCACTTTATTTTGTTTCAATAAAATAATTAAATTTAGCAGTAGCATATAGCTGAAGTAATTAGTTAATTAAATAAACTCGTAGCTTCCGCAGAGTACACCCGAGCGAGCAACGTTGTAGTTTCAAGTTGTTTAATTATTTACATAAGTACCTCTCACTCCCGTCACGATTCTTGAATCTGCATAACTCATGGGCATTTCGTATGCACGTTCTACGTGCTTTACACATGCTGTATTTTATACGATAATGAATCACAAAAGTGTGAAAGTTATTTATGACATCGTTCAATTAGAATCATCTTATAACAGTTAAATGCGGCCATTGGGCTTACAGACATTTTTAAAAAAATATTTAAACGTTGTAGAATTGTCATAACGTGAGGTAAGTAAAGTCAGCTTAGGGCTAACGCCATCTCGAAGCTTTTTTTCCAAGCTTAGCTTTAAGTTGAATTTACTAATCTCACGTTATGACAATTCTCCAATGCTTTTCAATCCTAAAAGTAATAACCTATAAACAATACTTTGGTTATACATTGGAATTACGTTCATATATAAATATTTTGTGTTAGATATAGGTAATCATATATTTTCAATGCTCACTTACGGCAGCAGTGGACCATTAAATTTAAGAGGGGTTCCGGCAACTATTCAGAAACGCATAATAAATGAATAAATGGCGCCAAGTTTTAACGAGCGTTAACCAACGGTGCAGAAGAGCCCCATGCTTTTATTATCCAGCCCCATTATTGACGAAATATGGCGGATGAACGCACACAAGCCCACATCTGTGCCCCATCTGTCCCCACGTATACTCCTATACGTAATACGTAGAAGACATAAAATTAAAGAGAGGTACTATATTATTTAAGTCAATTATTTATTACTTTATAAAATATACAAACTTGCCTTCTGTCCAAAATCAAAAAAGCCTTGTAATGAGTAACTGTCACTAAATCTCTATCAAGGATTATAAGAATCATGTTAAAACATATGATCGTAATATATTCGTCCGTGGTATGTAGTACCTATAACGTTTATTAGAGAAGCAGCGGCCTAATTTTTAACCCTAAGCTAGTTTCATCTTATACTTAAATCCGATTCCACCTTGTCCCTGATAGGAGGAGTCTAGGAAAAGTCCATATTCAGCAATGGATTACTCCACCGTTGAATATTCCTCTATTTACAAATAAATTCTAAAACACTGTACTATCATAGACAACCATTTGTTTTGAAATATGAAGCTTGCCCTTATGAAAAATGAATTAATGAATTTGTTATTAAATTTTATGTTTTGTATAGAATTTTGAACCCAGGGAAACTCGTTTTTTTTTAAAGCCTAAATTTTTTTAAACATGAATGCGTACAATATTTTTTCATATGTAGGTATATAATCTGTTGCCTCTACGATTATACGTGTTTCAAGTTACAAGCGTATTATCTCTATATTTACATATACCATTACACCTTTTAATCTCCATCTATAGCCCCCGAGAAACACGTCCCTAGGTTGGTAATAAAAGTCGCGCGCAATTTCTCTATTTAGTTTTTCCCCGCGATTGTACCTAGAGAGCATGAAGAAACAGTCGTTCCGAGAAGCATGGCGCATGTCACACGCGTCGCCATTCGTGGAACACTCGATTATCTTGATTCCTATTGATTAAAGACCAGCTGGAGAGATCTATTGTTAAGGGCATGCCACTATCACAGATAAATAAATAAAAGGGACCGGGGTACAGTCTGTACGCGCGACAGATGTTTAAATATAAATCTTTATCATTTACCACTGGCTAGTGATATTAAAAACTAATGGTACGGTATAGTTGTAATTTGCAACGTACACTTTATTTCTTTTAATATATTAGCGTATTACGAATCTAATACCTAATGAAGAGAGTCACGACCAGTTAGTTCATGATTGGAGGTATGTATGTGATATGAGATGCCAATGCTTAAGAAATTACGATCACAGCGATATATTTTATTTATTACCAGGTGACATCATCTGCACAGATGATATCAGAATATAGAGGCATTTGCCCGTCTGTTCCTGCAAATGCGATGTATGCAATAAGATCGGACGTATAAATGTTCGTCACGAAAATAAAATAAACACCCAGGAGTGGATAGGGACCGAGTTGGGCAACGAAAACATTTGTTCCGCCTCGCGAATGATACGCAATAAAATTATTGAGCTGGCAGCCAATCCTCAGTAATTGAAGTGGCCCTTAAAGATGAAGACACATACGAAGAAGATTCTATTATTCGATTCCGAAAATTAACCGAGCCGAGGTCTCGTACGTCCTTAAGATCCCTCGAATCGCATTAGCCCGGGGTCAGAGTGCAGCCGTCACCGAGCCAGCAGCGTCATCGTCCTCCTTACTCGCGGGCCTCCTGCTCACAAGTCTGTTGTGGTGAAGCTGTAGAGGCCGCACGGTAAACAGCAATTCACATAAACAACAGAAAAAAGGTTCTATGAGGGATACGGTACATCATGCAACACATCTAGACCTAAAAACGAACAAATTGTGATACACAAATTTTGTTTCTCGATTAAGAATCAGACCCAAGCCCAACAAGCAGCAATTACTGTGACCCTGCCAAATGGTGAGAGGACATTACACTCAGATACGGAGTAATACTCAATTAAAAAAATATTTTCTTTTCTCTTTACTGTATTTACCTCCGGGCAAACACCGCGTACTTACTGAATACCAGCTTAAAATAGAAGCATAATGCTGCTGTGTTTCGTTAAGTGAGTGCGAGGAATCGAACACCCTATTATAGAATATGTATTTCATCTCATTGCTGAGTGTTGAGTGCATCTTCAACCTTTGTTAAGGATATATTTAGGTGTTTATCGACCCGCAATTATTACTATATATATGTGAATTTTTTACTCGGTTATCATCCATTAGGAACATTAAAAAAGACTAGCCTTTGCACAGCAACCGTCCATTGTAGAATGTTCCAAATTTAATTACATCATTTATTGTTTCTTTTTTAATTTTAGATGTGCATTACAGAGTACATTATTTATTTTTCTACAAGTTATTTTCTTTCATAAAAATTTGGGTCTGTCAACCAAGCATACAGTTTGCCTTTCTTATATTATAGGTGGCAAACCATCAAGCAGTTTACCTGGTAGTATATGATTCCTGCGACCCTTGATATCCAAATTCATTCTTGATAAGGAATCATAATGCAGATGCGTTGTTACCCTTGAGGATTGAGATGAACCTTGTCACCAGCAAGCTCACAACGCCGATAATTCCTTTTATGAGTCATGGAAGTATGTTACCGTATATAATGCTGTTATATATATATAAATTATTACGCTGGTATACTGTGAGAGTGTGGTTGAGCTGATCCATTCAATAATTGTTATAAGATATTTTACAACTGATTATGTAATTGAATTATTTCACGAAGAAGGATAACAAAACTACATAACAACCTTAACCTTTGTAAATTCCACAACTGGGAATAGTTTATTGGAGCATATTTTACCGTTTTGTAAAAAAAACTTATTGTTTTTCAATTGTTTTTTTTAACCGTCGAGCTTCTGCTAATTTGGTGCCAAACGACTTCACTGATGTCGCCATTGTACTACCGTTCAAGCACTACAAGGCATTTAATAATAAATTACATTAAGAACAATTATTAAATAATTAATTTTTATTAGTGTAAAGTTTACACTGTAAACTATGATTGCTCGCGTACCGTGAAATCAAAGCGAAAGCCCTTTCTCTTATCTATCACGACTAATGTAAAACATATATGGAACGGTATTATATTATATGTTTATATTACCATATATTATTTTATTTTATATATTGTTTTATTTATCATTTATTATTATATTTTTATATTTTGTTTTATTTTATTAATGATTACTATATATTTTATTTCATCATCATCATCATGTCATTTCAATATCAGGCAGATGTTTTCGATGATAGAACATTTGCAATATAACATTTCTGTTAATTAGCGCTATAACATCTGCTATTTCTTTACTTAAAAACAGTGTTTGGAATATCCCATACCTCCTAAAAGGTTGGCAATCGTCCAGAATGTAAACACCCAGAACTGAGTTATGTTAAGTAAGACTGAGTAAAGTGCGTGACCTACTGAGTGCACGAATTCTGTATATATATTATATATGTTGTTATGTTGTTCATGATGGCGGCCACGTGGCGGCTGCGTGATGTTGTATGTATCTGGTGTCCCTGACAGTACCTCTGAACCCACCTCCGATCTTGTATATGCATTACATTGGAAATTGGAAGGTCCCCTTCCAATCAAGTGAGTACCTGTGCGTTTATGAAATTACGGCACAATAATAATTATTCTATATATTATACACGTTTATATATATATATAATATTCTGAGCAATTGATAACAATAACCCAAAAATATCGCCATGCTCGAAATCGACCAGGACCTGAGGACGTGTCATGGAGGTGTAGAAAACCAAGAATTAGTATTACACAAATATTTTCTTTTATTATTATTATATTTTATTTACACAAATATATCTGCTGGAAATCTGCTCTAATCACTTAATAACGTTATTACGACGCAAAATCCCTGCAAGTACTACACTAGACGAAAATGAAAGAAAATAAATGCAATGATGGAGAATTTTTTTATATTTTTATGAAAACCTCCACACACGCTTTTCAATATCCTTTGCCTTCAATGATGTAAATAATATGTAATTTTTTTTTCTATAGATCTAAAGCATCGAATTATATAAGTCGCTTGTCTTTACAAAGTCACACTTAGTATAGGATAACACTGATATTACTAGTGATCGATGAAAACTTTTATAGTTACTAAGTTGAAGCATGTGTTAGTTTTAGAAATAAAAAATGTACTTACAAAAAAACAATTTCTCTAAAGCAAACACCCATTGTTCCTTAGTTATGAATTTAAAATACGTTTTCGCGTATTCAATAAAAAAAAAATTTTGAATAGTTTATTTGACATAAAATTCCGTATTCCTAACAATCTAAAATTTTGTTTATAAAGCCCTTAAATATCACTCACATTTCATTTCTTACGTAACACTGCCGGCCAATATATCTTGACACTACTGGGTCTCAAATGCATACAAACGGAATTTTAAAGTAGATTTTACAAATTTTATCTGGAAATCAGTTTATAAGTAGTTAGTACATCTTGTCGTGCGATCGACAGACGTGGTCTCCATTATAGGGAATATATTGTGGGCTACTACAAAAGTTTGACAGCTGCGACGGTGAAATTGTTCAAATACATTTAGTTCAGCTTTGAAGTCCTCTTAGCATAATTAGACAGTGTTTGTTAGAATGCCAAAAGTGTTTTTATTGTAAATAAAATTAAATGATGAATGCTTTTTAATTGTTGTTTTTCTATTTTTATCGTCCGTCGTTCCTTGTTTTGTAAAAAATTGCTTACTTGATTACAATCTCTAATAATTGATTTGTGAAGATTGTTGAGTTAAAATTATAGTTTGGATTTTTTATTAAGATACTATTAGATACATAACATTGTCACCTCTGAGTACTATGATGAATTGACTGACTGTATAGGGTTGCTAGGTAAAAATCAATTGTTTTGTTGATTATTCTCCTAATAGAGATTCTGATTTTATATGTATATATACATATTCTTATAAATATTATACATACCATTTTTTCTTCGGTCTTGTAATAATAACGCTTAAACATTTAAACCTTAAAAGTTATTATTAGATATAATTAAATAGTTGAAATAAATCGGAATGTGAATGAACTCTCCAACGATTATTACTTCCCCATCTTATGGGAACGGAGGGTGGAACTCAACTTATTTACCATCTAATTTTACCGGTTCAAACAATATAAAAGGTCAACAGACTGTCCGCGTGTCGATAGTTCTTATCGTGGTCACGAGCCACCTCCCATACCGGCTGTCGTGATGGTGCGGCTGCAAGTTTTATATAAATTAGTGACAATGCCTTGGGTTATTTCTTAGAAGCGCCAAGGTTGGTAGTTCTGGGAAGTGCGGGCACGTCGGCGAACGCCTAGCGAAGCGACAAGCGCTGAACGAGCGAACGGCAAGCGGCCCTTATCATAGTATTCAATATAGACCTGACATGACTGAGTAATATTGAACGAGCGAAATACATTAATCTATGATAAGATAAAAGCTAGTTATAATAATATTTTAAATTCTCGATTCGATTTTTCGTACAAATTAAATTAATGTTTCGGTCATCTGTTGTTTTGGTGTCATATACTTTTTTTAATACGTGACAGTATATAAAAATTATGTAACCAATTATAATTCCATAAATAAACAAAATTGTTATAAAGTATTTTACGTCGACAATCGATTAATATCGTCTGTATACATTGCGCTCGTCTTCTATAACTAACATTGCCATTTTTCAATGAACGTTAACCATAAATTAGCACACGACATATTTTAAAATTATGATTTTGAATTTGGATAGGTTCGTTTTGGCTAGTCGTCGGCAACTGTGCAGTATTATTATATTCAGTCCATAAAATTGTTGTCGAATCTATATAATAGTTTATTTAAGCCTCCCGCCACACAGCAGTCCGCCCGTGCGTGTTTACTTCACGTCGGCGTGCGCTCCGTTCGGCCGCCAGTCGACTCTTGTACATGAAAGGGGAAGCATTGTTACGGCGGCTCGCCACGCCGAACTTTCACCTCCCGTGGCGATATCTTTGTCAGTGATAAATACATCAACGTTAAGTGAAATTGAATGTGCGCGTTCTTAGAAAACGTTTCTGCTACGGCACACGGACGGACGCCCGCCAGCGACGTCGATTTCTGCAAAATAATTTCTCCTGTGTGCTCGGCTTCTACGAAACTGCTTATAAAGAGTTTACCGAGAAGCGAAACGGCAATAAAGTGGATTTGAGGAAATATTAGTAATTACAAGTGGAACTGTGCGTTTCCGTGTTCTGTTGTTAACTAAGGCTTTTACATTGGATCCCAATCATCCTATCGCTCCTCCAATGGTGGTCAAACTACCAGGTAAGATTTACTTTTATCTTTGATATGTGTGGTTTAATGTTCGTCTTACAATCACTAGATAACAGTAATTTTTTTTGTCATATTTAATGATCTGCACATTCAAATATTCGTGCAAACGAGTAACAGATAATATGTACTTGTGGCGCCAAGCAGTATCTTTCAGGTCTTCGGGTCAATGATATGTATTCTATAAAAAAATACTTGCAAATTAAAAAAATACTACGCTTAATTTATACTACGTTAAATATATACTTCTATATTTCACATTACAATTACGTGCTTAACATTAATTAAAGTCGAAATTATATCCGGATTATGGTAAATTTTTATAAAATTGATAAAAATTTACCCTAATGCGTCATTCAATGGTTAGAATATCAATAAAAGCATTATTTATTGCATACTGCAAAAGAAATTATTAATGCTATGGTCAGAGCAAATTCCTCGTCTCCCAGGTTGCATCTGGGTGTTTCCCATAAATAACTTCTTATATTCATGGCCAATCTGCCAGTTCACAATGATCATTATGGAAACGTTTTACCAGAATAGAGATTTATATGATTTAAGTTCTCAGATATAACTTGATAGCAATAGATATACTTATTATATATTAATGTCGATTAGGTAGAATTTTTAAGATGGATTTATTAAGTTTTTTTTTTAACTTAGTATTGCTAGGCTTTATCTAGTGTTATAAGGTTACTTACTTCATATATACTTTACCTGATAGAGGCACGCCGCAACATATACTACCTGTAGCGTCTTGACCGGGAAATGACCACGCTTTCATAGAGTAACAGGGTAATACATTGTTTATGTGTTGCCGTGTTTAGTATGATGAGTAAAAGGAGCTTTAATCCTGTGACTTGGCACACCGTCCATATTTATTATCTATAATATTTATGTGTTGTCATATTTGCATTATGATTCCTGAACGGAGGATGAATATACTATATATATACTGTACTAGTTTCACTTATCACCAGGCGGTTCACCTAACGTCATATAAAAACTTTTTGTTCCAAAAACAAAATTTTTTTTTGTATATTAACAGCCAGCGGTAAGTAGTATAGTATATAGACCGAGTAAAAACGCCCGGTTTTACTCGGTTCATTCGAATACAATTACACCGCTTGTATGTGATAGACGATGCCGGCAATTCCTTAGAAAACACTTGATTCTGTTTATAATTGCAAATGAGATATCTTTTTACCTCTGAGTTCACTAATCTATAAATCAATGGTACTTACGATATTATCTTGTGTTATACACGTGTCCGTTACGTATCTCAATATACTTGAATCTAAGCAAATACGTTATTTTAACAGAAGAAATATTTCGAATATTTCCTAGAAAGCTTGTGTCTGACCTTCATGAGTATTTTAGTTGTGTAACTTCAGCGAACGTTTAGAGCATTAAAGCCGCAAGCGGTTGCGATATTATTTTAAAGTTCAGAATTATATATAAGATATATATATATATATAGATAGAATTATATATCAGAAGATATATTGAATAGGTATCATTCCTGATAGCAGTGTCTAAGAAGTGCTCCCTTTATATATTTATTTTTGCTGATTAATACGTTATATTTGGCGGTAGAGTATGGCAGTGGTCTAATACCCTATTTACAGAGGAGGTCTATAATCAACCGTACGGTTTATCATTCATCCATTACTTTATTTTTTAGTTTTATATAAATATTGGATAGGTAAAATCGGTACAGTCGGACTCACGATCCTGGAGAGAAGATTGAAATATCTTGTGAGTTCTAATAAACAACATGATACAGCCACGACTTAGCTTTTCAACTAGCTGTAATATGGACAAGTTGGAAAAAGGCAGAAATAGTAAAGCGAGAAATAGCTTAACGTGTGACTGGTAAATAATAAAACCACATGGGGTACGTAGTTTGAGGTATCGTATCTTATAATGCATTGATGTCTTCTTAAAAGATGTGCTAGCTTGAAAATTTTACATTCATTATAAATAAGTGAGGCGTCAATATCCTAATGGTTTAGGATAAAGGTAAGTGATTCCTGCGGACCATGACATCCACATTGATGCATTAACACCTTGAGGTCTAACTAGGACTAAATTACGAATACCTCGTAGTCCCCGGGTCCCTACACTTACCAGTGTATATACGGATACAGTGCTATGCTGGTAAACTGTGAGGGCGTGGTCCTTCCTCAGCCGAGCTGACCCATTCGTGCCGAAGCCAGTAACAAACTGCAATGCGCCTCAGCCACTATTGAATACTATATATAAATTAAATTATTTATTTTATAGAAAATATCCATTTATATCGGCCATATATAAATTCGTCATCAATTGCGATTGTAATTAGATTTATACGTCTCAGTGGCAGTATCGTTTTCTCGTAAATTTTTTAAAGATAGCCCTATAAATTTATAAAGAAAGCATCTGTAAGTGAACTGCGATTATTACGAAGGGATGAGGAATTCCACAAACAATTCGTAAATAACATAATTATATCTATCCGTGCCATATAAATTCATCTTGTAATTACGCATTAAAACGAAGCGTATTCATGTATCTAGGCTAAATATAACTCGCGTATACTGTTAACACGATTAACGAACCAAATAAAGGAAATACGTAACAGCGTGGATACACAAACCGTACTAGTGCTACTGGATAGTGTGTAGGTTACCTTACACTAAAAAATATCGACCTTCCTCATGATATTGGGTCAATGGTAATCGTCTGAACGTTGACAGTTGTTTGTAATTAATAAGGATTACGAAACCCATATTCATCTTCGATATGACATCTTAAGGTAGTTCTATTCCTCCAGATCTGTTCTCATCCAGAGAATACGTCACTAAGTAATAATGTGTAGTAGGGAAACACACGAGTACACAGTTAACCTGATAGCAAGTGATTCCTGCGGCCCATGTCAACTACATTCATCCTTGACAAGGAATCGTAATTCAGATGCGTTGTCATCCTTGAGTACTGAGATTAAATGCCTCGTCACCATTAATAATAGTCTCCGGATGCCTGCACTCACCAGACGGAACACAGCATTATGCTGCTATTGTACGCTGGTATTCTGTGAGGGCCTGGTCCTACCGCGGTCGAGCTGACCCATTCATTCTGCAAAACAAACTAACTGCAGTGTAACTCTACCACTTGAAAAAATATATAATAGGTAATAGACCTTTGTAGCTGGTGACGAGGCATTCCGGTAAATGTGTATGTGATACTGGGTCGCAGGAATCACTTACCAGGAAAACTGTGTCCTCGTTGCAAAATTAAAAAAAAAGTATGGGTAGATGATGATGATGATCAAAATATAGAATACTTGAGCGTACTATTCCAGGGTCGGCTAGCACGCATGGGCATGATCTTAACTTTTACTGAAACTTTTCCCGCTCTTATCACGTAAATAACATCAAAGCCAACATGATCTCCGGTTTGTTCACTCGCCAGACGATATTCCGTTAGTATTATTTACACAAATACAGTTTTTTAGAGCCCCACTAGAAACCTTTAGCCCAAATAGGCCGGCTCGTACGTGGGCCCCACTCTCTTCGGCATACTAATTTAAAAAGTCACGCTTTCTATTTAATTTGCCCTCGTGTATAACACCCGACAAACTCATGGAGAGTGTGTCGGTGACTTTATGTCAGACAATCACACATTGTTCACAATTTACTGGGAACATTGGAGGTAAATCGCCTACCGGGAATCGCTATTGCCTTTGTTTATCCACGAAGGGAAACAATGGATTTTTTTGCCGCCATTATTTTAAGCAAAGCACCTCTCAACTCAATACCTATTGTTAATGTTTATTGTTCTATAACATTTATAATTTTCGCGGAATCAACTTTACATGATTTGCATTTCGCAGATAACCTAACGATATTGGGTCAATGATAATCGCCTGAGCGAATGACGTAGGGAGGACTTTTTTTGGGCTACAGCCTCCCTATAATAAACTTTTTTTTTTAACTTTTTCGCTATTCCTTCTAACGAGTGGTAGAGCTACACTGCAGTTTGTTTCTATATGCAGAATGAATGGGTCAGCTCGACATATATTTACATTTATACATTTAAAAAAATTACAATTAATACACAACACACATAGACAAAAACATAAAATAAACAGAGAAAATAAAACAAACAAAGAATAACAATAAACAATTAGGTCTGCTCCACTAAGATTATAAAATTATTAAATGTCAAATATAGTCAAAATGTCAACTTAAAGCATTAATTACGACTTCTATCATTATATTTATTTACCTATGAGGTTATTATTATTTTTTCACTCAATGTAATAAAAAAACGAAGCTTTTAATTTATAAAGTGTGACAATAATATTAATAATAGTAAATAGCTTTATTTGCCACAAAAAAAAATAGCCTGTGCGTTTCTTTTTTTTTTTCTGAAGATGTAATCGTCATCATAAATCACTTACCATCGGTTGAACATCGCGAACTATATATTGATACATAATTTCTAATTCACAGACAAACACACAACTCTCAAGAATAACTACAGTTAGTTACAGTAGTAACTTCTTTTCAGTATATGTGTGGCAGTGCACAGATATAAAATCGTCGACAAATACGTAGTCGTAATTTTTAAATTGAAATTATGCAATTCGTTATAGCGTTTGGTAATCAAACTAATTGTTGTCGGAAATTTTTCCGTTCACAATGGCAAGGATTAAATGTTTAGCGTATAAATCGTGCTATTTATTAGCTAAGTTTTTATGTTGACGTTTGTTTGTTGTTACATTTTTATTAAACAGAAATAAATTTTAATTAAATGGCAATCTTAAAAACAAAAAATTATCGTCATAATTTCTTTCCTGACGATAATGTATCATGATGCCGATCCGTTGTCATCTCGTTAACGATAATTGTATCTGGCTCACATACGTGACAGAGCCACAACGCAGCAGAAAACTAGCTGTAGCAAGAATAGGTAAAAGTACTCGTATATATAAGTATAAGAATAGGTAGTCGATCAGGAAAAAATTCATGTTATCACTGAAAACCAAGCCCTGATTTGAATTTCAGTAATTCCTAACTTCCTGTAAATCGTTTGGCTTGTGAAAGAAAACGGCGTCTTCTTGCTAGTCGAGGCATTACATATTAGTAGTTTCCTAAAGTAGGGGGGTGTCATGGGCTGCAGAAATCATTTACCGACAAATGAAGACTCGACTTGTTTTTCAGAATTGTTTCAGTTTTTCAAACTTGTTCTAATGTTTACCAACGTGAAATAGCAGCATAACGCTGCTGTGCTTTTTACTGGTGAGTGCAGGGATGCGGAGACCTTTATTACTGGTCACGATACATTCGATATCGGTACTCAAGGGTGAGAACGACTATCCATTATGATTCCTTGTCAAGGATGAATGTAGATGTCATTGGCCGCAGGAATCACTTGCCATCAGGTGAACTGTGTGCTCGTTCATAACTCTGAAGGTCATAAAAAAAATACATAAACAATCGTCAAATTTATTTCCCTCGTTCATTATTTCGTTAACATAATATGTATAAACAAAGAATAAAGTTATAGTAAATATACATAGACTAATAAGTTATACACCGTGCACAGTCCACAATGCCCTTTCCTAGAAACGTACAGTCATCGATATCGACGCTATGCATCTTGCACTCAAATGCCCTTTCTTGTCGGAACTTTTGACGTCCTATACAGACTGAAAAGCCTCTAAAAGATATCTGTTCTTAGATATATATTTTCTTTATTTTCTCGTCCTCTTGCTAGTCGAGGCATTCCATATTAGTAGTTTCCTAAAGTAGGGGTATCATGGGCTGCAGAAATCATCTACCAACAGATGAAGAGTCGACTTGTTTTTCAGAAACAAATTAGTTCACTAATATCTTTTTATGTGGTAGAGCTACACTGTTGTTTGTTTCTAGCTGCAGAATTTTGAAATTTCTAGGTCAGCTCGACGGGTCTGATCATAATATATCATCTAATCATAATATAATATATAGGAAATACAAATATATCTGTTCTTAATCTAAATAATATCTGTTCGTAAGGTAACAAAACCTTGGCTAATCAAAATACATTTCGATGAAAGAGTCAATCTGTAATTTAATTTATTTGGTCCGTTTCTTAGAATTCACGTAACTGAAACCAATACATCGAAATTTTAAGGTTCTTAGTAGTCCTTAATACTACATTTACAAGGTTTAATCAGAGTATTTTATATCACTTGTGTTTTAATTATACTTAATTTAATTATAAAAATAAAAAAAATGAAGAATTCAACATTTGAAAAAGAAGCATTCCGCATCGTGTAATGTTCTAAATTAAGTATATTTTAAATTTAATTAATGAATAGCCTAGTAACAAACGAGCTAATGATAAAAGTTAAGGAATACCCGAAATATATAGATCCTTTCACGTCTAAAGGAGTAGAAGCGGCATGCCACGCATTTGTGTAATTCTCCGGTCTTGAAATATTTTTTTATTAAGTGGTTTCGGTTTGCTCACTATGCTTCGCCGAGCACGTGGCAGATCGGTACTTAAAATTTGAATAATAAAACTGTCTCCTTACTGCGAAATCAAAGGCGACCGATTAAAGATTAGATTCATATGTACATATCGTAGTGATGGGAAAAACAATGAACACATAAAATATCTACAGTGGAATTTCCTTATAAAAACAGCAACTTTATATGCTTATAATTTTTTTTTTTAAATAGGCACCATCTACCAACGTATAAAATTACAAGAAACAGATAAGATGGGGGTGTATGAAAAAGAGTGATATGTTCGGGGGGGGGGGGGGGCTACTAGGAAAATGTGCGTTGGATCGAAACGTCAGAGCAAGGTGGGATCGGTGCGCGGGCACAGGTATGCGTGTTCTCGGAACAAGCCGGGCCGTTTTTGCTCCTTTTTCGATTCGAGTTTACCAAGAATTGAATGGCCCGGTGGCGGGGCTACTCGGAACTCGTAATTAATCCTTGGAAGCCTCCGACCCGAGGGTTGTTATGAGAAATCGTCAACGTTATGACTATCTTTTTTTTATCAACTTTTGCATTATCATTTCAAAAATTGTGCACGGGTTATTGTTCGCGGAAAGAACGGCGTCGGGGGGGTTATGTTGTTAAACTTTATGCTCGCCTTCAACCTCTGTTGTTTGAAAATGCAGTAAAGATACGTTTCGTAGAAATTAAGCGACATATTTCATTAGCCGGTTTGTCGTGTTTCTGAAGTTTGGTACAGGAAATCTATTATTCCAATGGAAATAAAAACGTAAATCGTAACTTTTTTTCCAAATCAATTTAATATTTTTTTCTTTTTTTCTTGTTCTGCGATAGAAGGCCCTGTAGGCAATTTCTACTTGTAAACATGGACTTCCTTCCAAATAAAATTTAGAATGAAGAAGTGCTAATTACTATTTATTTAAAAATAGACCAATTGGGTTTTTTTTATTACATTGAGAGTAACAAACGAGCACACAGTTTACCTGATGGCAAGTGATTTATGTGGCCCATGACATCTACATTCATCTTGGACAAGGAATCTTAATGCGTTGTTACCCTCGAAGACTGAGATGAAATGCCTCGTCACCAATGATAAAGGTCTCCGGATACCTACACACACCAGACGAAATGCAGCAGCATATGCTGTTTTATGCCGGTATTCTGTGAGGGCGTGGTCGAGCTGACCCACACGCTGATAAGTCTATCGTCTATCTGATGAGACTAAGTCGCTGATAGACTATCTGCCGTCCCCCTCTGTCTTTGCTCAAAACCGTTGCATTGGAAAAAAGCAAATCGAATTATATTGCATAAATGTTTTAGCCATTACTGCTATGTACCGCCCTCTCTTTCGAAAAATATATACGCATGCGCATTTCATCACCTCTACACCAATCATATATAACCTTTCGCACTACGAACTTGCGAACGAATGGCCCTTGATGTGTATTACGTAGAATTGGGATGGTGTTTGGGATAAGTGCTTCTGATGGGGATTTCTAGTGATTTGAATGGTTTTATATGCTCATCTTTGTAGAAAGGGTAGTCGTCTGTGCTTGCTTGATCTGAATAAATGAGCTCACGCCGGTTTTCTGTGATGAAGTGGGCCTACCCCGCTTAGCAGACCTATTTGTATTTCGTCTACTTCCATAATATACACGAAAAAATATAACAACATTTTCCATTGCACCTTTGAGAGATTCCTTTTACGTTACATTTCTCTATTCTGTCAAATGCTAAGCCGTACACGAAAGTATTTTGGCGGATCATGCATTCAACACATCCTATACGTGTAGAATTTTTCCCGTCTCCACTTTTCTCAAAGGAATTTCCCCGCTTGTGTCGAATGTATAAACTCTTTATTTTCAATGCGATTCAGAGAGTTTCTTTCATTTTTATTCATATTTAAAGTTGCCAGAGCTTATGATAATATTCAGTTATATGTATTATTTTATTTCTTCAATAAAGTAATCCACAAGGCCTTTGGGTTTTCAAAATTATTGAAAACATAATAAAAGTGTAATTCCAGAAAAAGTATTCATATATTTCAAATTTCCCAGGCACCTAACTCTTACATGCCCAGTTACACAATAACTGAATAATATATTTTTTCTTTATTTTATAATTATACTATATTACTAAATACCAGTATATCTGTACCACTAGTATATGCTAGTAAAAAATATCAATAAAAAATATTAATATTCTATATAATATTTAATAAAAATAATAATATTTAAATATTATTATTTTTTTTACTCTTAAAACATTATAATTTATTAATATTTTTTCTGCTGGAAAATGTTGAAATATTTAAATGGAATCACAAATCACACTTAAAATCTTATCACTGAAAGTGCGTCATAATAGCGTCTCTTCTTCATTAGGTTATAAATAATTGGTGTGAGGCGTGCTTTATATGCTGCGCGTATAGAGATTCTCTCTTATAACAAAAGTCCTCGAAAAGAAAATGATTATAATATACAAATTATAATTAAGTTTATTTACAATCTAAAAGTTTTTATAGTAATAGTATGTAAAATCATTATACATCCTCGGTCGATATGACCTATTTGAGATATATCTGCGTTTCGATTCTTAAAAATTTTAGGCGAACCGGGGCGGCATACTATATTGTATTGAATAAAACAAGACCCTCGTGATAATTCGAAATAAGAGTTCTTGTTCCATCCACCAGTTTATATTTCAAATAGCACTTCGTATCAGTGAATCACAGTCGGGTTTACCTCGTTGGGCTAGGCCTGGAGCCGGAGGAACGTAAAAAGATAATGCCGAGTTCCGAGAAAGCCGGCTAGTTTAAATTTCAATGGAGGACTACTGCGAAACGTCGACAGTTTCGTCTAACGAACCGATTGAATGCTGCTTTGATCTGTATTGCTAAACCATTAGCAACTTAATTTTATGTGCAATAAGGCTTAAAATCGATGGCTGCTAGCGCATGTTTATTCCGCGATTTCTACTTTAAATCCTGCATTCCTGGTACAAAAGGTCGTACGATACGAAATGATTCCGCAAAAAACTCGACACATAAATTATTCCCAGCGCAACTAAGAGTATTTTTTACTTGAAAGGAAATTCTTGATACGTTCGGTATCTGCGCTCGTTTTCTCTTTCGATATTGAAATCAAAGTTAGTCGCTTACGTTCCAACGAACGTGTTGGGATTTTAGTTTTTTTTAAACGCCTATGCCTCGCTAGAGTAAATACATAGATAGAGCTAACCGGTTTGTGACAGTTCAAGCTTTTTTTTATTTTGCAAAACGTTTCGTGTAACCGTTGCTATATATTTCAAATATTATTAAGTTATTGATAATAACTTATCTACAATAGATTTAAAAAAAACAGAAGACTCACTAGAACAAAATCAATAATTTACTGGAATAATTTTATTAGAAAGTTTGTTCAAAAAATAACTTTATTTATAAAACTAAATACCGACTTTATTTAATTTTGAGTTTATAATAGAAACATTTATTAAACTAAACGAAATTTGTAATTTATTAATTTAAAAAATAAAATATTTCAAATAAATGTTAGGAAGGGTGAAAAAACCTCTCAATTGAAGCTCATAAAATTTATTGTGTAACCATTTCTAGTGCTTAGCCTACGGAATAAAAAAGAGAGTCGCTTATATAAGCTTGGAAATTTCCTAGAAATCTGGGGGAAATATTCACATAAATCAACAACTTTAACCAGTGATGAGTAGCATCTATTTATTTTGGAATGTTTGGAATCCAAGTTGCGATAGGATATCTTCCTATTTTTCTGATGAATTTTTGAAAGCTTGAAAAGAAGCAATGTACTCTAAACATAAAATTTAAAAACCCTAAAGCTAGCCGTCAATTTTCATTCATCTCAATCATTATGAAGGTGCTTTGTCATTCAGTCTGAGGTCGAAGATGTAGTGGCCAGGATTAAGATCTTTAGTTTCTCTTACTCACCAAACGAAACACAGCAAACAGCTCCTTATTCGGGTCGACCTATTCGTACAACTATTTGACGTGTAAGAAGTACTTGAAAATGTCTATTCGGAATAAATAATTATGAATCTTTAGTTTGAAAGTAGTAAAGCTTTTATTCAAAAATAACTGCTCGCTACATTTATATATATATAAAACAAAAATCAGGTGAACGCTGGCTATTAGATAACTTGTATTGAGGCCGGTCAATCGTTCGGATACGCACACCCTGCGCCTGGAGTGACGTCAACGCGTATAGAGTACAGACGTACCATGAATAATGTATTCACCATTACGTATTACGTACTACGTACATACAACAAAAGGCCCAATTTAAAACCTCAACAAAAAAAATATTAACGTTATGCATTTTACAATAACCGAAATAGAGAAACGGAAAATGTTGTCGGCCAGATTCACACTTCGGAGTTTGTCCCTTTCGCACATGTAACAATTGAATTCGTACTAAATAGAGTAACCATGAAAAACTGGTTCCTGTTCAAAGAATTGAGTATACACTTTGTATATTAATATTTTACAAACTATTTTTGTTTTAAGACCATCTAGCCTTTTTGTCGTAATTCAGGTTGGTTCCAAAATACTTACCTATCTTAATAATTTTCTGTCACACGATTTCTTTATCGGGGATGGCTTTCATTCCGCGTTTCGGTTTAAACAGTGCGCATTTCTATACTTTATACTTAAGCTAACTACTTAGTCATGTTATCAATCGATTAAGTTAAACGCGAAGAAGTTAAGTGACACTCGTTGTTGAAAAAAAGATTACCATTACGCTTTTCAAAACATTAAACGATCGTCTTAAAATAATTGTTAATAGATGAATAACGCAGGAAACCCCTTTTGTTTAGATAACGGCTAAACACAGCACATCTTAATAACGTCATGAATAGAGTATTAATATTATGTAGAACTGAAATCTTCGTATACTGTTTTGTAAAGGTCAGAGTATAGGACACACACGACTAGTACCAAGGAACGTAATGTTGCAATGTTGCTAGACCGAATAGAGCTTACATATTTGAGACAATTTAACATAAACAAATCATTAATTTGTTTGGTTATTGCTTTTCACATTCTGCAGTGCCAATATTCGCATACCCAACAATATAATAAGGAATATCTGGAACCCTTTAGCGTAAAATAATTTCGCTCATTCTAAGAATTATTACTTCGTTCGGAAATATTATCTTGAAGATATGCGCAATGTCTATGCGGGATAATTAACAGCTAACAAAATTAACCTGTACGGCATAACGGAACGCGTTTATTTGAAAAATCGAAACGGCCGCCAGACCGTCTTTCCGGGAACTGAATAGCAACATACAGCCCAACCGGTCGAACGTTCCGAGAACACGCGAAGGTTGCTCAGCTAAAATCCTTACATTGAATCGGAACGTTTATTGCCAAAGTCTTTATGTGCAGCCGATGCACTATGTGCATATACCATTCGCACACAGAAATACCGGACTTAATCGAAATATCGATAAGTCTGAATCGATAAATATATATCGATTATAGTGCCGTCTAAGTAATATGTTATCTTAACATCTAGATAGATTAGGTTCCAGATTTCCTACAAATTACATATGTCGAAACTTTAATTTCTCATTAAATATTTTATTATCTGCATAATTTGTGGAAAATATAGTTATTATTTGGTACTTTTTGTATCCATGTGTTACTAACTGTTTGAACTTACGAACTATGCTAGTGGAATTATATTATATGTTTACATTATCGTATGCGCTTCAACTCAGTGCCTCAGTCATTTTGTATGAAAAGGTATTCAAAATAGTGATGGGGATGCCCTGCATTCTGCGCATCAGGTATTCGCGTATGATGGCTGATAATTAAACTTGTTGTTAATGTTTTACGATCTCCTAATCGCTTTTAATTTATCTTAAGAAGAAAATACCATACTGTCCATTTGAATGCCAGAGACTTGGCAACCCTCGTGCTCTCGAGCTTTTATTGCCCGCTATCAGTTTTGGGATTGAGGCCAATCCGAACATTAAGGATCTTACAATCTCTGCGTCTGCGAAATTCATATGTTGTTAACTGGTTTTTTTTTTAAATATATTATAGAGTTTAGGCGCTGTCAACTGAGCATAAAGTTCATTTGATGGTTAGTGATTCCAGGGGCCCTAGACATCCACATTAATTCTTGAACAATTATATGCATGTGCTGTCATTTCTTAGGACGGAAACGGAATACCTTTTGACTAAAAATAAAGCCTAAAAGTGTGTGTGTGTAGTGACGAAAAAGTCACAGGTTATTTTAAAATACATGAAATAATAACGACCCTACTCCGGCCTTGTCTTATCGTTAAAAGGTTTGGATTTACATACATGTAAGTCAATACATTTAAAACTAAAACCTACTACTTTTTAAAAACCTTCAACGCATCTGCCTCTCTGCCGAGCATCTGTAAATCCCGAGTGGCTGAAGGAAGCCTCACGGCTTATCTCCTTTACCCAGGCTTCCACTTGACGGATAACCTTCCCCTCGGTCTTAGGTTGGTACCTACCTACCTAACCGTGGTCGGTTCAAGGGCAACGCTTAGGGTTCGGTTCATTTTTTCGGGCTGATGGCCGCTGCTAGTCCGAGGGCGTTTATGGCGCTCAGTCGAGACCTCTATTAGTGGGTAACCAGCACACTAATATTTTGAAGCATTTAGGTGTTTAGCGTAAATAAATTAATACAAAAAATAATAAAGGGTAGCATAAGCAAAAGCTTCAATTAGCGAGCAACGATTACGGTTCCCACATATCTAGACGTGTCGATAGTTACTCGTTTATGTATTTAAAATTCAAGCGATTTTGTTTTTGTTTATAAACCTTAAAATATTCGCGTACGACTATCTTTGAGACGTATAGTGTAAAACGGTCACCGCCTGGTTACAAATTTTGTTGTACATTTAAAAGAACTGCTTTGTTTTAAATATAATCATCATGTTACGCTATGAAATCAAAGAAAATATCCTTACTATAAAGCGCGCATTTTTATATCCAGAATTAAGTATATTTTTTTTATTTATTTATCTAAACATTATTGTTCACACTTGACTAAAATAGAAACTAAGGGAGGACTTAGTACCCTAAGGCCGTCCGGTAAGCGTACCAGGCTTAAGGCGTATCAGTCCGCTCGTGGCGTGGATATAAATTGTGGTCTTTATTTCTACAAATAACAAACAGCATATATACATAATTACAAAATATATACACTATTATTTAAATATTTTTATATGCTCTGTTGAGGTTTTATATTTATTGTGAATTTAGTATATAATTTTATTAATTTATACATAAATAAATTATAAACAACATCATAATGAAAGATATATATATATAATTTCTTAATGTAATATTGTCTTCTATGCTACAATGTACCGCAATACTTGGAAAACAACAAGTTGTCCTCTCCCACAGGACAGGCTCAGCCTAGTGTGGGGGCCAGAACTGAAATTGTATATAGGATTACAGCAAATAAACTTTATTATTATTATTATAATTTATACCTGACCAACTGTTTAAATGAAGTTGTGCGGGTCGTCGGAAGTTGTGTAGCTAGCTAGCTACACGAGTTTAAAATAAAAATCTATATTGTTGGGATATTTAAACAAACTTTTACCAGCTCACGGACCCCTCAGTTCCGTGAGCCCTGTGCCCGATGAAGCTGTACAAGCCGCATAGGCTAACAGCATCAACATCAACAGCATCTCGATGGGATATTTAGTAACGACTTCGTTAGTAGATATTTCTTTTATTAATTTCGTCGTAGTCGATTTCGGCTACGGCGGTTATCTTCCGATTATTACAAAATGACATCAACTGCACAGGAAATGCTAGAACCGTAATGATTCGCGTAACTACAGAGGCACTCATTCGTCTCTTCTCTATTCAGATGTAAAGCACATGTTAATCTGAGAACGATTCATATGTAGAGTAAGAATAGAACACACCAGAAAATCAATAAATTTGGGACATACAAATTTTGTTCCTCGTCTGATATACGAAGTCAGGACCTGCGAAGCTTTAGCCACGTACTCTAATCACTACGCCACGCGTCTGTCAACTATATAATAGTTATATGGCGGCTTCTCCAGCAATCTTCATAGACACCAAAAAACCATTGGTTGTCTAGCTATTGTATTTCTATTTCCAACTCATAGTTTATGTATGCGGATTCTCGGTACTCGTATATTATTGCTTTAGCAACGCCGCAGACTGGTAAAAAACATCTTTATTCTAATATCTTTCTTCGAATCAATTTTCAAATAGATTATACTTTTTAATGGTGCAGCATAAATTATAAGTTCTGACAATCGATTGACGTTTGTTTCACCATTTTTAAATTTCGAATTATTTAGCAACGCTTAGGGTTGGCGCATTTCTAGAAACTAAATAACATTTATCGAGCAATGATTACGGTCGTAACATAGTTATTAAAATATTTATCATAAAATTCGTAGAGAGATACTTTTATGAGATATAAACCTTTTAAATATTCGCGAGAATTCTCTTTGCATTGTGTAACATAGATATACCATGTAACGAATAAATTTTACGTAAATACCCTCTTATTCTTATAGAAACAGAGTTTTGAATATATGTTTATATATTTGAAATATTATTTAATTTTGAATATATTTGATTATTTTCAGATAAGCCTTAAACGGAAGTCTTTAATGGAGATATATCACAGAGTTTATAGTTACAATTGAGATTCAAGAAACACAACTTAAATTTTAAAATTATTAGTTTAACCCAGACACATTTACACAATGAATAAAACTCATGCGACGACTTCAATTAAGACGAGATTTTGGTCTGTTGAAATAATTTCTAGTATATATATATTAAATGATATATATAAACAATATCTATCAATTTAAGAATCAGAATAGTTTCAGAGTGATAGTAAAAGTATCCAAAAAACGGTCATGATGTTTTGGAGTAGCTCATTCGGAAGCGTTCTGTATCAAATTAAAAAATAAACGACTAATCGAACTAGAGATTTCGGAAAATCGTTGTATATATATACATATATATATATATATATATATATATATACAGTGGTGGTCGTATGATGATGATGATATTAATTTATCCCTTATAGGAAAGGCAAAGGACTTTAGTCGATACAGCCAGGTCTTGTTCGTATGATGGTTAGTTTGAAACCCAAAAACTTAAACTTTTTAAGGTATGAACAATAATGGTCAACAAATTAGAAACAACAACAAAAAAGTATAAAAAACAGTATTTTTTTAAGTATTAGTAATTAGTATTGTTATTTACGAAATAGCTACTATCCACAGCCTACCAATAGTTATAATTAATATTTAGTGGTGTAGTCCTTATTTTCAATAACAGCACTACAACGACGTGGCATTGATTCAATCAATTTCATACATTATTCTAGGGGGATTGAATTCCATGGTTCAACAAATGCTTAAAATACTTCGTTTTGACTGGTGTTACGTTTGTTTGAAACTTTCTTTTTAACAATATACCGGAGATTTTCTATCGGGTTTAAATCCAAACTATTTGCTGGCCAGTCTAAAACGGATATACGCTGTTCGCTTAGGAAACATTTGACTCTATTGGCCGTGTGCTTAGGGTCATTGTCATGCTGAAAGATCCAGGTTACAGGCAAATGATCGTCCGAGTAGGGAATTATTGTGTGCTCTAAGATATTTTTGTATTGCCATTAATCCATTATACCTTCAATCTTCCGAACGGGTCGAACTCCACATCCGTAAAAACACCCCAAAACTTTAATGTTACCGCCACCGTGTTTGATTCTATACTCCTTGTGTATTTATAATTAAAAGTATTGTTTACAGGACGTCTAACATAGCGCTTTCTATCGGTATTTACCATATTTATTCTTGTTTCATCTGAAAATAACACTTTTTTCCATTCTCGTACCGTCCAATTAACATATTTTTTAGCGAATAATAATCGTTTAAATCTCGGTGTTGTTTGGTAAGAAGCGGTACCTTGCGAGAGATTCTTCCAAACAATTTAGCTTCCTCTAATCTTGACGAGATGTTTCTCGGGTCATCAGGCGAAAAAACTTCATTTTTAATCTGGTTGGAGCCTTTACTTGTGTCTTTTTTAGCAACACGAACGATTAGCGTATCTTCTATGGGAGAGGTTTTTCTTGGCCGAGCCTTTCTAAGAACATTTTCAACAGTTCCATGTGTTTTATAATGATCAATTGCATTAAAAACATTCTTAACAGCACAATTAAAATGCTCAATTATTCTTCTTCGCCCACCTTTACGCCCACTTATAATCTATATGTAAATTAACAATTATTTGCCGAGTTGACGCGTCACAACTATTATTTTTGCCCATTTTCAACAAAATAAAATTCAGATTAAGTTTTTAATTGCCGCAAAAATAATAGAAGAAGGCAAGAAAGAAATGTTATTCTCTATTTAAAATGTTTCTAATTAGGCGTCCAAGCGGCCAGTAACAGAAAATAAACTCCTGCATGTGTAAGACTCATTTTGTAATTAAAAGTAAGATATGTTTTTTATTTTATGCATTTAATGAGTTTTTTATTTGAGTGGCTATATTAATGCATGATTATTAATTATTGAATGTGTATATTTTTTACTAAAATTTGTACGTTGAAGTTATACTCTCTTTATTCTTAAGAAGTGTTTCTAATTATATGACCACCACTGTATATACATAAAGAAATGTCCTATCGAGAACCTTTATTATAGGCAGTTAAAAAATATGTCTATTTGTTATTTTATTATAAATCCACTAATTGTGTCACAAAATAAACGGAAATAACCAGTGAGAATATTACAATTATGAATAATAATATATTTCCCCTGTTTCATGAACAAAATGGTTAACCAATAACCTCCAGTCCTTTATTTCGCATTATAAAATGGAAGGAAGGCGTGAATCATTGTAAATACGTTTGCAATAATTAATGAAATACGCCGTATTAAAATGAAACATGTAGTATTTCTCTGTGCGTAATTTATTTATAACTAAATAATACATTGGCAGAGTAGTTACGAAGCCACTGCGGCTGCATTCTAGCTTCACCTATCGGCTCTAAAATATTTCGTTTTCAATACCTATGTCGAAATTTCTGAGGCACGGCTATTTTAAGCCCTCAGAGCGACGCTTCCCGCTATTCCGTCTGCAATGGATCAAACATATCCATATATGTATATGTCTAGTACACTCAAACAGTTAACTTCTGACCAAATAGATTCGGTTTATTTTTTCTTTTTATATAGCTCTGGCAACGTATTAATAATAGGGAGACTGAGCTAAATGCATTTAAGTATGACGCCATTACATATCAGTATATATCAGATTATGGACGAAATAACTCCTCGCTATATGCTATAGCGTCGGACGCTTGCGTAACAAATAGCTGCGCTGCTATTTATCAGAAAAACATTCCAACTAAATTAATACAAAACTAACTTTTTCATGCGAAAATAAATTTTAAATGCAGTCATTATTATATGAGAATTATATTTTTAGAAAGTAAAAAAGGCATTCACGTTTTTTATTTCCTTTTTATATTAAATAATATATACAGGCGAATGCTAAAATTTTATGAATATATTCAAATTACATTTAAAAATGTCGATATCATCCATATTAAAGTAAAGTTATATATATATATATATATATATATATATATATATATGTATATATATATATATATATTATTAAGTCACCACTTCAAAATGCAATAAACAAATGTCATGGTTGAGGGCATCGGGAATTGAAGTCAGTTTGCTCGCGTACCAGGAATTAATAGCATGCGCTTAAACACTGCGCAACCACGGCCCTACTCCATATAACATTGTACAAAAACCAAACAAACAAAGGATTTTTAATCCGTCAGAAGTAACTGAGCGAGCCGAGGTTCGATCCTCTCGGGCACCGTCGAGTCAGTTGCTTTCGCGCCCTGGGTTTCGCTCCAAGCCGAGGCTCCCTCTCGGGAACCCTCGTGCTGGTTGCCTATATATATATTAATAAAGGTCTCGGCTGAGTGCCCAAAGGCTCGGCCACCTTTCAACCCGGTGAAACTGTGAAAACCCTCAGTCTAGTCAGTGGCCACTAAATAAAACTACTACTAGTCTTAATACTAAAGTACAAACATATATACAAAATAATATATTCATGATATATTATTTTGTATGTTACATAATAAAAAAAATACTTAATTACCTATTTGTCCTCAAGGGAGACGGCATATTTTCGTTAGGACTCTTAGGATCTTTGAATGTTAATGAGGAATTTATTGATTTACTTTTAGATATGTTTGTTTATAATATGTATATATTTTTGTTTTATAGTTTATGTAAATGTATATAAATATCTATTATTTTATTTAGTATTATAAATTCTATAAGATATGTATATATAATTGTATAAGTATTTAGATGTACTGTATGTTTCTTTTTTCTTTATTATTATTCATCTGTCCCTACCGTGATTTCTCTGAACCCTCCTGAGGTTGACCGGTAGATAATGCCTTAGGCATTAAGTTCGCCTTTGTGCATATGTTAGTTGTACAAAAGTTTATAAATAAATAAATACATCAATATTCCCAACATAGCTATAGCAGTTACATTGTTGTTGGATTGACTGACGACAATTGTATACGAGCTAAAAATGGTCAGGCAATTTAATATAAATACCTCCTGGCGTATTGGACAGAGCACATGTCTGCTGATCTTGGGATCGTTAGCCGAGGAACGTACCAAATTGTCGATTTAAATGTCTCGTGTATGACCTAGACCTAGACAATCCTCGATTCATCTTATTGCAAAGGCATCACATCGGACTAGGGTTGCTAGCGACAGTTGCCAGTGAGTGCCATTGTGTTCACGCAAATGGTTACGGAATATCCTATGCAGTTGACGTTATTTGTAACAAACTGAAAGATATCGACGAAGAGAATATTTTTTTTTTTATTATTAAATAGATAGTAAGAAACGAGCACACATTTCGTCTGATGGCAAGTGATTCCTGCGGCACATTACTTTTATATTTATGCTTGACAAGGAATCATAATGCAGATGCTTTGTTACCCTTGAGGAATGCGATGGAATGCCTGCCTCGTCACCAGTAATAATGGTCTCCAGACCGTGTGTCTGTGAGGGCGTGGTCCTAACCCAGTCGAGCTGACCCGTTCATTCTGCAGCTAGAAACAAACTGCAGTGTAGCTCTACCACTGTCAACCATTATATGCGAAAAAAAAAACAATATCTATAAAAGTGTATATTATATGCATAGTATAGCTTTTAGACTTTGTAACTCGGTCCGTCCGTTAACTTCATGTTACCGTGGCATTTAAACTTGAAGATAATATAATCATTTATATCGGTTTCAAATTAACATCCAGTCAATTTGCATCTTTCCTGTAATGGTTTTAAAATGAATTTTGCATGTCGCGTTCTCGTTCTGCTCGAGGGTAGAAGACTATTTTAGTTACGGGTCGATTTACCTGTCCTATTCTCGTTAAAATTTAATGATGTTGATATTTAAATGATTATGTCATACCTTCAGTGAAATTATGTGAAATTAATATATATATATATATATATATATTTATATATATATATATACAGTCTTGACTCTTTAAAACGAAACTCAAGGGACAGCATTTTTTATCGTAATATAGAGTTACCGTTATATGGAATGAAGATAAATATATATATATATATATATATATTTATTGTGTTTAAAAGAAAGGCGCGTGAGTATGTCTTAAATAAAATGTCATTAGATTGATAACACCATCATGTTATAAGTATATATTATTTACTGTTATTTTTTCCATTTTTATATTATATGTGCACCTATCCTAGCTTCTCAATACCACCCTCAGGTCGACTGGTAGAAAATCCTTTTAGCATTAAGTCCGCCTATGTAATTTACTTTGTGCATGATGTTTAAAATAAATAAATAAAAAATATATACAAGTTTAAGGTAAACCAACCAAATTGTGCGTTCTATTGTCTTTTCTACGTTAAAGAGTTCATCGTTATAAAGAATAACATTAACATTATATGTACTTTATATATATTTAATAAACTAAAGTACCTAAGTACTAAGTATTATAATGACCTAAAGGAGAAATGTATAAGTATATTTAATCCTCTCTGCTCTCCTACTCATCACACGAAACAGTAGCGCACTATGCTGCTATTTTACGTTGGTATTCTGTCAGGTCATACCTCGGTCGAGTGTACCTCTATCACTGTTAGATTACGACGGTATTCTGCGAGTACCCAGTCCCCGGTACGGTAGACACATTCATGCGTCTACCACCGTATGCATATTTAGTGATCTAGGAAAAAAGTTAATAAATAGAAATACAGTATCTCATTTGATCACAGACATAACCCTAAAAAAACAGTACGCTGATATAATGAAAAAACATTTTGTCGGTATGTTTAATATATTATCAAATCTATTTTTGTTATGAAACTATCATTTTCAGGTCGACGTGCATGTTTCATCGCTAATGGCTATCTTTTACTTCGACCTTCGCTCTGACGTAGAAACATAGCGGAATGTAGTAAAAGGGAACGGAGGGTATTGCAAAAACTATGTAGTAAACATAGCATTCGTCATTAGTCGTAAATACTAAATATAAACCGCGTCACGATCACGCAACGTTCGCAATCGGACCGAATTAAAAATAAACTTCGTCGTGGCAAAAGTTTTCGAGTAACTAGTGTTTTCAATGAAGCTAAAAGTGATCCTTTTTTGATATTATGGAAACAAACGTGTTCATTCATCTGTTATGTGAATTGGAATGCCTCGTTCCCTGTAATTGGGTCCCTGGATCTATACACTCAAATAAAAACAGCAGCGTCACGCCATTATTTCATGCTGGTTTCCTAGGTCCAGTCCTTCTTTGATCTTGATGACTCATTCATGTATAGGGTACAAAACAGCTTCAGCATCGCTATATTGGGCACTATCAGCCATTGTATATGTCCCCTTATCAACGTGACAGATTCAAGTTACAGCTTATTTATTCAGCTTCAATGGGCCGGCTCTGGTGTAAAAGGATTCGCTATTACGGATAACCCGTTTTAACTAATCGCCGTGTTTCGTTTAGTGACTGAAGCAAACAAGAGATTATTATACAATGGGATTCAATCTTACTGGTCTGGTGTGACAATCAATCGTATGCCATTTAATAAAAATAGATAGAGCACGAGCACGAGTGACGGTATGATTTATTTAATCGTATACTCGTACGTCATTTTTTGTTTTGCAAGTTTGTTACTTGGAAGACATAGCCACCCCTTACATATCTAGCTTATTCAATATTCAAAGATATAAAAATAATACATTTTGGTAGACTTATAACGTATATTGATTTAACGTATTTTTAAAAAGATTAAAAGAATATTAGCAATTGTAACGATGAGATGATTGCGTTTCATCCCACTTCTGATTGTATTAAACTATGTCGATATAACTAAACTACACTCGCGTAAAATAGTTATACTTTTATTGAAGTACTTAATTAAAACACAAATTAATTATAATAATCACTTGTATTCTCGGTAAGATCGAGCAGTTTCGTCTTACCCCGTATGTAAAACTATGTCCTTCCAATAGGCTGCATAACTTTTTATAAATATTCCCCTACCGGACCAACATCATAAGGCGATTGCGACGTCTCCGGATAGCGGAAGTAATTACAGAGACTGGCTTTGGCTTTGTCTATGGCTGTGGCTAAGGCGTTACACAATGCTAATAACATTACTTATATAATGCTTGTGCTAGGAGATGGTTCAAGACTATAGTCTAATGGTGGAATCGAACCTACGACATTTAGTTTCGCAGACGTTATCCTAAACCTAAACCACAGGTCATTGATGGTTCAATTTTAAAAAACTATTTTATCAACAATGGTAGACGAAATTGAAAGAGACTGGTTACAGCGAAGATCAAAGTGGATATAAAATGTTGTTAACAATGTCCACCGAACAATTTAATGTATTGTTGTTATTAAAATTTTGCCGTTACCGTTTCAATTTGTTATTATACATTTGCCGTTCCCGTCAACACGACTCGGCAAGTGACAAGTGCTTGGTAAATTATAGTCCGTAGTATAGTAAATGGGATCTATTTTTATTCCTTCGTACTGCCACACTTTCAATAATAACACTTAGTCAAGTCAAGTCATTAGTATAAAGCTGTTTGCAGACGATGCGAAGTAACTTGCGCAAGAGATACGAATGGGTACCAATATTTTTTTATTATTATTGAGGGTAACAAACGACTCCCACATTCATCCAAGATGTGCAATCAGCAGATGCGTGGTCAACGAATGCTTCGTCATCAGTAATAAAGTTCTCCGGGATCTCTAAACCCACAACGCGAAAGAACAGAAGCAGCAGCGGTGGTATAATGTGAAGACGTGGTCCTTCCCCAGTCGAGCTGACCTTATCATGCCGCAGTCAATAACGAACTGTAGTATCTCTACCACTGTTTGAAATTACATTTCAATCGCTTTTTGCTTAATTGCATATTGTTTACTAGTTCTTGCATTAATATTTGCGCATGTGTAGCTTCTTTACTCCTCGCTATTGACAATTTAATTTAGAACATATTTACTGGGGATATTTTATAATTAGTGGGTACATCACGACAGAATTCAAAATTACATCCTTCTCAATGCTATATGGTTGGCAATCCCGCCCACACTGTGCGTTTTACGCGAAATTTTCTACAGCTACTCTGTGGAAAAAGGAACCTACACATTTCTTAAAGACCAGCAGCTCATCTGCGACTCCTCTGGTGTTGCGGATGTTCATATCATGCGGTGATCTCTATCATAGAGGAATAGTCTATCATTGTTTGGAACTGGATTAATGCTGCTCATTTAGTAATCACTTCATATTTTTATACATTATTGTTGTACTTATATTTTTACCCTTAATTAAATTAATGTAATCAAACAAATGTCATTTTCTTTTACCAATGAAGGACGTAATTGACACATGTCGATTTCTAATTGATATACATGATATCTCCATAATAAAACTACCCGATAAAAACGTGACACATCTTTTAAGGAATTCTCGATACACTAATAATTTATTTAAAACCTCATTCTCAAAGTTGATTTCAGTCTGATGTCACTGAAGGTGTGGTCTTCGAGATATCTCCATCGTGACTAAGATTTCGCTCACATTTTCTGATCTCGACATTTCAATGAATAACCAAACCTTATACCGCATTTCATATTTATCATCTTTAAGCATCCTTAATAATGTAAACTATAAACTCAAACAAATCTTCATAATACGTACAATCTTGAATCTTATACTAATGTAGTGTTAAAATGATTAATTTAAAAGAAATTAAAAATTACAAAAACAAAACTGCGTTCTTCATTTAAAGAACTTGATACAAAATATTGAATTTCCATATACATATTTCGACCTTAAACAATGTGTTTAGATTTGCCGTCAATTTCTAATTACTGAAAAAACGTTTTATAATAACGAATACTCTAATTTATTAAGTTAAACACTAATAAAAACTCTCTTCGGTTAGTAAAATATCATTAAATACTTGAAATTCGAGTACCGTATCTCTGGCTCACTCAGCGTTTAAAAAATACAGACCACAAACCAATTGGAGTTTTAAACGGTTTTTATTTAAAATTACGCTTTAACGTTGTTTTAAATGTAACATGATGTTGCTATTCTGCTAATAAGCAGTGTTTTTTTTAATTGAAATTCGAAAACAAATGCATCGTCCTTCTTGGAACGCCGTCTTTTACAATCAACCAACTATAAAACAACCCGTATATTTTTTGCATCAAATAAACCCGTATCGATGTAAAAAAGTACGAAATGTGATTATTCGCGGAATACAGCCGTTTGCCGTTTATTACTTCTACTGAGAATAATTGATAATTACATCGCTTTCGTACTTCGAACAGATTTATTGCTTGATTTATTAGTATTGATTGACGTTTGATAGAGTGTAATGAATTGATAAAAAAACTCGTGAGTTTAGTTTGAAATCGTTTTAAATGTTATCATGATAGTTAGATTCTATTTTAGTCTAACTGCGTTTTCAGTTCTTTGTCTATGTCTACTAACATTGTTCTTTGATTATCTATACTCGCGTAAAAGAGAAGAAATCGAGTCCTATAATACCTTTATATATATATATTTGCCTCATAGCATTGTTATTAAAAAATAATATTTTTTAATTTTCAATACCCCAATAGCTTTCTTATCAAATCAGTACAAATGAAAAGTCCACGGATGATAGTGCAACGTTGAGGTATAACACTGGCGATATCAAAGTACGTCACACGTTGATCCGCGTTTATCTTAGAAGGAGAATAAATGATAAAGTTCAGCGACTTTAAAATAAAAGTGACATTGTCAAACAAATCCTTGACAACTTGTTCTTCTCTCGTCATTGACATAAATGATAAATCATAAAAAGAAAAATAATACAGTATAAAGTCACTTCTTCACGACCTGTTATTTTTATCTTCTTTTTTTTTTTTTTTAAATATATATAAGCTACATAACATACAAACTTATTGAAAACCTAATATTATACAACATGTATATAATTCCACATATACTATTCAGCCATATACTATTACAATTATATGTAAATTATTTATAGTGAACAAACTAACAGTAACCGATATTTAAAAAGACAGGAACGTTGTTTAGTTTTTATTTATATAATGCGTCAAGACAGCAAACCTTCTTAAGCTATTTTCTTTTTACTTCTCTTCTTATTTGTAATTTTTTCTACATTATAAGCTTTACTTAGGATTTTAAAATAAAATTAACCGTTTGTGATGCTGACTGTACTGCGATGAACAGATAATAATAATGGATGGATGTTAAATGATGAAATCATGCCGTGTGTCCATTCTCGCGAAGTGCGTGACTCTCCCACTTCGTCACGGCGACGTAATCAGCTGTCGTTGTCCGGACCTCGCATTAACAAGAATCCTTTTTAACAACTCTTACGATTTCGACGAACCGACATATCGTAACTCGATTCCCACTCTCTTTATTCGTATTTGGTATAATCTTATCATTTAAAGAAACATATATACGCCTTACTAATGGTTGGACTAATAACCAATTCTCATGATAGGTATAAACTTTATTTATTCATCATAACCTGCGGCATTGGGCAAATCCGTAATGGTCTTTCTGGCCACAACGGCATACATTTTTATTAAGAATTTTATTGCATTATTTATGACAAATTAATTCAATTACATATACCAAATATGTAATATCAATTATTTTGTTATGTCAATTGTGAAAAAAAAATCCCCGTTCGTTTGCGTTGTTTTAAACTTGTTTTTACTTTGTAAACGGTGAGGTTTAAGTTGAATATTCAATGACGTAATAAATAGTAGCTTTATAAACACATGCAATCAATACATACACGAGAATAGGCCCACGTGTGATGTAAACAAACGTACAGATGGCGTAGCGTGCAGTTGCCATACTCATTAACATGATTACGACATAACGCTCACGGTATTTTCATTATGCATGCTATTAATTATCTCTGCGTAGATCCCGCACTTCCTGTCACGTGCAACTTTATTTGACATAATTATAGGGCGGGAGCGCCATCTTTCTTTTTATGCGCCAACACCTTTTCTATTCATGGAATTTGTGCTAAGGCAAAAAACAATTTATAGTTGTATAAATTATTAATGTTTTAAAATTCTACTCATTCGTGATCTTGTGTGGAAATTATTGTTTATTTTTGAGTTATTGAAGTGAAATTCCTTTGGGGTATCAAATACGTTTTCTATGCATGAATATTTATTATTATTTCATTCGTATACCTAAACTAGTAATTATAAAGTTTAGTACTAATGTTACGGGAAGTTATTGTTAAGTTGGAGTAGCATATTATGTGTTAAAACCCATAGAATGTTTAAAGTCAAAATCCGAGCCAGTGATGGCCTACGGAACTGAGACGCGGGCCATGTGAGGACGCGCAAAGATTCAGCGAGCTATGTGGGTTTGTGGTTTCAGGTGTTTCTCTGGTAGATCGAATACTACAAGTGCGGATATGCAGAAGAATCATATAGCTTGTAGAACCGATAACAGAAGAGAAGGAAGATCGTAGCAGTGTAGAACTACCCCAGTCTTTGGGGATGCCCCAGCAGCTGACAAATATTGATAAGCTCATAGAATTTTCACTTCTTGCGTGTATTTATAGAAGCGCCAGTTCTTTTTTTTTTTTTTTCAAATACTCATAATTTAAACACGTGTTTAATTGTCCAATTGGTAAAACGAGCTTAATTTTTGTTTTAAATTATACAATATAACTTATATCTAATCAAATAAATGTCGCGGTCAGTTGGTAACAATTACTGGTATTAGTCACTAAAGTGACAAAGTGTTGCTTCTTTGTTATTTTGCAAATATAAGTGTTGTTATCTAAACATAGTAATTAACATGCTTATCTAAGTTTCATTGAAATATGAACTGTAAATGAAATAGAAATAACGGCAAAAGCTATTCTGGGAAAGATATCGTCATTTCATTGAGGTATTCAAGAACTTTTTAATATACTATACAAAGTAAAGGTTCAAGTACATTTCCTTTTATTAAGGCTTTATTTTGCCTTCAGTCGTATTAAAAATAACGATTATACCTTAAAATGTATTTTTAATTTGAATGCTAATGATTATTGGAATCAATTGAAGTATATTTTGTGTTTTCATAAATTGATGTAGGTTTTGGTTTCACTGTAATAGGTGCGTACTCACGAATAAGAAAATTTGGATTTACGAAATATAAATTTTTCTCCACTTCTGAATTACGAATCAATTGTATCAACGTTCGCAGTTGTTGGGCCACCATTATAGTTTATGAACATTTTTAATTTCATACCCATTATTACAATTAATACATGATAAGAAAAAATTCATACACTTAGACATGTTGGAAATAAGATTTTTTATTACGTTAGCACCCCTAACATATGCACACAGTCCCCGTGATAGTAAGTTATTTCTGCGGCTCAAGAATCCCACGCTAATATTGGATAAGGAGTCATGATGCCTCTCGGGAACCCTCGAGTCAGTTGCTTTCGCACCCAGGGTAACAGTCGAAATCGGCCCCTCTCGGGAGCCCTTGTGCTGGTTACTCATCAATAAAGGTCTCGGCTGATAGCCCTAAGCGTCGGCCACCCGTTGAAGGTGTAAAAGCTCTCGGGCAAATAGCGGCCATGAGACATTTAAAAAAAAGTGAAAAAATGCAGATGTGTTGTAACCAAATGAGTGATATGGAATGCTTGTTTACCAGTATTAAGGTCTATTATTTTACATTGATATTTTATAAAACCGTGGTCCATCCCCAGATGAACCAATCCATATATTTACTGCATGGCTGATCTTTTGTAAATGCGGATAAAAGCAACGGCTTATTTTTCTAACGTACTTTCATATAATTATATAGTTTAGCAATTTCTAAAATATAGACCCAGTTGTGTTACAAAAAAATCAAAATATTCGTGAGTGAAGTGCAGATTATCAATATCTGAAAGAATAGGATTATGTTTTAATACAATTCGAAGAAGAAAATGTGGGCGACAGTGGATGTAATATATTTTTTTGTCTTTAACACGAAATTAAGTAAAAAGTTGTTACCAAATAATTCTTACACGTTAAACGATTAAACATGTGTATTTTGAAATTGTTATTAGTAAAAATAATGTGCTCATTTTACTTACAATAAAATTATTGCAAAATGCAGCAATTAATGCATATAACACCGCCATGTTTGTTGGTGTATTTCGCGACCGGTTCAACCACCGCAACGTTGTCTTGTTTACGACGCGTTTTTCCTAGAACAACTTATTATGGCACAAACCCATAATAAATACCAAGGTTGCTCACTATGGGCCCTGGTATATCTGAATGCCTATTGTCCTATTATTGAGCGACGCAGTTGTTTTCTTTTTAATTTGCAATGTCAATTTTATAGCTAAACGAAATTGTTTGTTTTGTAAGACTGTTTTAATTCATAACAATTTGTTTTTTTAACGTATTTAGAACTACATTATAATTTAAGTGTAAATTAAACCTGAAAAAAATACAAACGTCGTAATGAAATAAGATTAATGTTTACAATTAGTACCAGTTTTGTACACCGACAATTATAAACATAGGATATTACAAACTAGGGCAGACGGTTACATCACTAGTATTAGTACATTTAGGCCACTTTCCACCACGCACCGACGCAAAGCGGACTTAGAAAACATTGGAATGAATTCTGCGAATATGTTTATTCAGCTCCGTGTTCCCCTCCCCCCTCCCGTTAAATAAAGAAGTACTGAGAACAACGGTATCTCAATGTGAAATTGAAACGGAGTGTGCCATGTTCCACGAAATGTGGTGACCTCCTAAAGTTCGTTTGGTAGTCGATCGCATCAATTTATCAAAAATAATATTTATTCTCTCAATGCGAGAAGATATTATAAACGAGAATAAATCAAGATCTTTAATTTTAAAACTGTACTATTTCACGAATTAATAATTTACATACATCCCATAAATAATACAACCTATATCTTATGTGAATACGCAGCTGCGTAAGTAGCCATCAAAAACAGGCGGCAGATGTTTGCCTGTGAAAGCGACTCGCGCAGGTAGGGGATTCTGAGAACGCCAAATATAATTGCACTACGTGGAACACGCTCTCTATGGCCCGTTCGAAATTCGAAATGGCGCGACAATTGTGTGCACGTTTTTATAAAAAAAAATGATTTACATTTATCAAAGGCATACTTAGTATCGACGATTATCTTTTACAAAACGTACGATAACAAATCAAAAGGATTATTGCTATTTTCCACAATAATTCTTGTTTGCCCGCTACTGTATTGTGTAATTAGATCACATCGGTTAATTAGGTCGATTTTGTTTTCGTAATCAATTGGTAGTTATTAACGTAACGTTATCTACTTCGAACCTGCTATGTATATATTTACATATTGGACCATTTGTCCACCACAAACATTTTTAAAATGTATTTGTCTTTAGAATTCACGAATAGATTTTCTCAAAAAAATTTTGCACACAAAATAGGGTAGTTAATGTAGGTAAACTAACTTTTTATGTATATTGTATATTTTAAATCGAATTTCATTCCTACTCAGTTTAATATAAAAATCGAATATTATTTCCAAACGTACTTTTGTGATTCAATAATAGATTTAGACATATACGAATAATTAAAAAAAAGCCGTTTAATCCGTCCAGGAATGACGATGGGGGCGGCCGCACGCATTACATAGAATTAAAACTTACTCCAGTAACCGGGTCACGCACGAAAATTTTGTTTGCGTTTTGCTTTTTTTATATAGAACTTCTATTATTATCGATCGTAGAGTAGACAAACGAACGTATTTGATTTGGTTGAATGAGGTAAGGATAGATATTTATACAAAACATTTATGTGCTGTTGGGGCGGACACGGCGAACGCAGTTTGCCTGGTCGTAAATGATTCTTGCGGCCTATATATATGACATAACATTTCTCGCCGGTAAGAAATCTTAATGCTCATCATATTTCTCATCTATGGACAAAGATACTAACCTATAATGACGAGAAAAAAAATTGAGAAAAGTAGTCCTTCTCTTATTTATTCTAGTGCTATACCTAGTTCATAGTTGCGATGTGATCGCGTAAACTAATAATAATTGTTTATCAGGTCTAGTTACATGTGTCCCGGGAAACCTAATATTGTATTCCAAGTTTTTTTCTATTTGTATTCTTCGCATATCCTTCGATGTCTCGAGGGAATGATATTGTCTGTTAGCAGATGTCATTGTGGTAAAAAGCGACTAAAACATTTGAATCATAAATATACATCTCTTGGTATTGCAGTAAATATAAAATAGTTTAAGAAAATTGCAAATTTATCGTTTGATAAAACGCCAATTGATTTTTCTAATAAATCTTTTATCACCTTACCTTTATTGTTAAAATCATCAATATCTTTTCCTGGAATCGATAAATGATCAATACGTAAGTACTAAGAAATTGATGTGATAAAAATGAATGATGAGGCGTTGGCGTCATAATTATTTAGTCATTATTTTATGTTCCTTCTCCCTTGTATATTAATTAAGATTGCTTTGATTTAATGAAATTATTTAATTATTCATTTGCTATTTTACTGTTTATTTCTTTTATGAGCAAATCATACTCATGTTTTCTAAGACAACTAACTTGCGAATATTATAAATAAACAAAATAGGCATAGGAATAAAATATTAAAATTAGAACACATATTATGTATAAAATAGTAAGAAATTAAAAAAAAAACAATTGTTCAACGGCGCAAAAACATGTTTGAAACATAAATAACACAATATGATAGTGATTAAAACGCAAGCAAATGACTAGATAACCAGTTAATTATTGTTGCTTGGTGAATGAATTCTTGGAAGTCAGTGAACGTTGAGTTTCGTGTCACTTCGCTCTGTCGCCTCCCGCTCGAAGGCCCCCCTCTATTTAGTTTTAGTTCGAGTGTTATAGCTTAGTAGTAGGTAGTGGCGTCTGATGTGTTGTGCCGGTATAACGTCGACTCGCATTTCCAATCGCTCGAGTCAATTTGTCGTCAATTTATATTCGTCGTGCTATCATTTGTTTTTCCATGTGATAGTATATATCCGAATGTTTGTTTTGTGTCAGTGTTAAAATTGTCAATAAATTCATATTTATATACTAACCGATGCTTACTCAAAATAATTACTTTTAAGTAGGTAATGCAATAAATTAAACGGAAACAGTTGCAAAACTTGGGACTTTCAAAAAGTTATGATTTTTGTGAATTCTGTGCTTGAATATTAATTCGTGGCCTCCGAAGTGTGTAGGTGGATCATAAAATAATACTTTACCGGCTAGTGAATGCCAAATGTGGACTTGTGAGGGGACTGTGGAACAGCTTGTCTTCTGAACATGACTTTATCAGCGAGGTTATCTCCCCAAAGTGAGTTTATTATCCCAATAATTACAACACCAAAGTTCATTATTTCATTTGTTTACGTAAAATATACGTTTTAGGAATACATAGTTTCAAATCTCTGCGTTAAGTAGTTTTTAGCTACCCTTACACTAAAATATACTGAATGAGTTTTGAATTTGTTAATTATACATATTTCTCCTCATTTATAATTTAAAATAATTTTACGAATCGCGGACATTGGATATGGAACATTTTTTATTTTTATTGGATAATAAAAATACAAATTATTCACAATGTTATATTAATATTTGATTCAATTTACTTAAATATATTTATTTATTATACCCTAAGAATTATTGTTTATTTATGTAGAGCAACATTGTACCTAGTTTTTAGTTTCATACGTAGACTCGACTGAGAAAGACCACGTCCATGAAATACCATCGAGGAATAGCAGCATAACGCTGCTGTTTCGTACGGTGGCGTGTAGGGATCAGGCAACTCGACTAGAGACATTCGATCTCAGTTCTTAGTGAATTCATGTTGAATCTTCGTTGAGGATGGACGTAGAGTTGCAGTCATCAAACAAGAGTTTGTTTGCCGCCCCCTATTAAAAAAAAAACACTTAATTACACAAATAATGTCCACGTGGCGTAACGGGTTCCGAGTTCAATTCCCATTCCAAGAACACTATCGAGTCCATTGGTTTTCGAGTTTTATGTCGGTACGGGTGCAGGTATGTGTAATGTCACTGACACAGCATCTTATTGCACGTTAAATCGGAATAGGGAAGAGAGTGCCGGGGTGCCATGCACAGTTGATTTCACACCATAATAACCAAAGCACGTCGCTAAGTTCGAAATCGACAAAAATATCCACAAAAAAATACCAAGTGTTTGTATGATTGAACTAAAAATATTCATATCAAATATGTTTATATTAAGTGTATACTTCGGTTCTTATAAATATATTTAAAATATCTTGTTTTTGTATAAACGAACTATAATTTGTATAAAAATATTATTTAATATTCCACAATGTTACTACATAAACGCAAAGTATAATAAAGTCATATGTACATGTGAAAGCGTTATCAGTTCGTTCCATCTAAATGTAGTCTGATAACAGAGGGATATCTGATAACAACAAAATATATATTTTCTTAACCATACTGATAAACCAGATCTTTATTTATTACGTTACTTGCAAATTTTCAATGACTCTATTATCCTGCTAGAGATAATTCTAGATTTAGTAACAATATGTAACTGCGGGCGTGTTTAAAATCCCGATTTAACAAAATAAATATGATCTTTTTAACTTCTGGGTTGAATTCAACCACAGTGATATCCGATTTCTACCAAATGACGTTGACTGTGCGTAATCTGATGACTTGAATTACTTAGATAGAGATCGGAGGAAAGTTCAGATACTGCATCATGGTTATTCCAAAAAAAATTATACACTGTGTGTGCAAACTTTTGCATTAAAACTGTACGAAAAACTACATCTATCAGGAGGATAGAACAAAAACTGTCTATACTATTTTCGAAATCATGATGTTCCTTTTGGTAGATTTCGACATTGCACCAACACAGAAGGAATCACTCGTTGCTTCCTCCTCTACACACCTCCCTAGTACAATGTAAGCATATCCATTGACGAGTGGATAGTTCAGAGAACTTGACAAAGACGCGAGAAACGAGACCAAAGGCAAATTAAGGAAAAAGTAGGAAATTTAGTCTATAAATTTGTGCATTTTGTACAGAAATAATCGTAGTCCACAAATTTCGGGTGATTTAGTCCTGTTATCAATGGCCCATGGCGGCCCTTTTTAAAGTTATATCAACTGATTTAAATAATAGCAACCATTTGTTTCTTACAGATGCATGTGTGGAAGTAGGGGTGCCCCTAAACAGCTGGTCGACTGGGGTTGCTTGCTGTCCAAACTGCAGGCATGAGCTACGCGTGTCACTAGCACCATGCAGCGGAAAGAACCATTCAGTCACCCCCCCGGCACCCGTCACCCCAGTCACCCCACCCTTCATAACCCATCCGTCATTCTTGCCACAGTCTCCTTTATATGCCAACCCGACATCTCCTTTTATTCCATCTCCTTACAATGATGAACTGAGAAGACTTACGGACACTCTGAGAGCATTGAGGCTTTCCGGGTGGTATTATGGAAATCTAGATTGGCAGGTTTGTTCATTTTAAAATTTTAGTATTTTCTCATAGCTGCATAATATTGGCGGTCCCATGGTGTAGTAGTTACGAGTGGCGGAGCTGCTGCGTTAGTCCGAGGGCTATTACATCTTCACCGAGTTGAAAGGTGACCGAGCGCTTAGGGCGCTCAGCCGAGCATAAGGGCTTGCGTGGATACGACTGGCTCTATGGTGCGCGAGAGGGCCGAACCTCGGCTCGTTTAGTTGCTTCTGGCGAATTATCTATTCCCAGCCGAGGAAAAATATTTGTGTATGACATATTGTTGGTTTTCTGGTCTGGGTCTGACCATGCATCTGAAACTTCCTCCGATCTTATAGAACATGTATTACATCAGAATAGGGGAAGACGAGTGGGTGCTTCCGTTTGCGCAAATGCTTACGGCACTAAAAAAATATTCCATGAAGTGGATGTGATGTCATTTGGCAATAACCAGAAGAACTTGATCGAAATTGATCAGGAGAACAGCACCATCGTCATCAATATTGGCGAAATATCGTTTCCACTCTTTAAAATAATATTTATAACAGAAATAGTGGTAAAAGATGATCAAATCCTCCGCTATCTTGTTTCTTGGGTTATGTTTAAAAGTTATGAATGATATTTTTATTATTTTAAAATAAAATATGTTCCTTGATTGAACTTTATTTATATGATTACACTACAAGCCAAAGATGTCAATTCAAAAACAATCATCATAATAATGACTTATTAATAAATTTACTTATTTTCTTTACAGGGTGCCCGAAGCTTATTGAAAGATGCTAGCGTGGGTGCCTTTGTTGTAAGAGATTCTGGGGACAGGAATTTCATCTTCTCACTATCAGTACAAACGGAAAGAGGTCCCACTTCTGTTAGATTACATTTTGAGGATGGCTTTTTTAGGTGAGAATTAGTTAATATAAAATAATTAGGAATCTTTTTGAATAGTAGTATTGCTTTAAGTACAGTAACACAAGCTTAGCAATGATCAAAATATAACATGATTATTGTGACGATTATACAACGAAAACATAATATTGCAAAACATTTTAATAATAAACGGTTTCCTTTTTAATTTAAAAGACCTTGACACTGCCATGGAATTACTCACATTACAAATAAACTGTATTTAAACTGTTTCGCAAATTATTATTGACTAGGAAGAATTGAGATTTAAGGAATAAATTACCTAATGGTTTGAATTCCATTAATTACTTGTGTAACAAATTGAGTCAGCATTTAGTCATTACCTAGAAACTTGTGGTGGAACTTATGTTCCTGGTGTGATGTAATGGAATGAAACTAACATAATTTATCTATAAAGATACTATTTTTATTTCATATAGCAGTCTAGAAAAGACACCTGATACACTTAGTTCACCTGATGATGAGTGATTCCAGCGGCATATGACCACCAATGATAAAGAATATATGTGTCACCCACCATAAGAACTCTTAATTAACTCAGTACCTGAGTACTAAGATGGAATGCCTTGTACATACAACAATACACAATACATAACAATACAGTCTCAATTGATTTAACAGATAGTTACAGCTAGTTTTAGGCTGTCAAGTCCACCAAAAAATTTTCCTTATTATGGTCTTTTATATATGTTGTGTTTTTCTATCAATGACCAGACAAAACACAGCGTTGCTGTTTAATGCTCGTATTCTCCAGTTCGTCTATGTCCTTTTCAGAATAAGATCATTGTCTTAAATCAGAAAAACTGAAATATAGATGATTTAACAATTTTTTTAATGAGAAATTCTGTCTTTTCAGATTAGACTGTGATAGGCCACTGGCGAGGTATATGCCGCGATTTAGATGCGTCGTAGAATTAGTTCAGCACTATACGCGCGTAGGCGATCGTGGGGCAGCTGGCACTGTGTGGGTTGATCGGGAGGGTTGCACACATTCGCCCGTTTTACTCCGTACACCTCTAAGGAAAAGTCCACCTTCACTTCTCCATGCCGCTCGACTAGCTGTCCACAAAGCTTTATCTAACCCTCTCAGGCCAAAAATATGGTGCGCTCCTAAACATAGGCTTTTACCGCTACCATCAACTCTCATAGACTATCTCGGCGAATATCCATACTCAATCTAATATTTGGATCTGCATTAGTTTATTAGTCCAATATTAAGCATCTGATTGATGCATAGTGAAGATATTATAATTTCCTACCCCATTACAAGCTCAGATTAGCTGATGTTATAACTATCATAATATTATTTTAATAACGCTATCTTGGGAAAAGTGATAATGCAACATACTGAATAATTTGCATTTAAAACTTTTCCATCTCACATTTATATGTATTTAAAAAAAAAACTAGTTAATTGAATTTAATTGCGGTGAACAATGATAAGTTCCGCAGGTAGGTTGTTTGACATTGGTCAGTTTTCAAATTTGGGAACCATCACAATCCCAAGATGATTGCAAAATAATTGTACAAATTTATGTGCATTGTTGTTGCTGTAATGCTCTAGTACAGGATGCTAGAACAAAAGGGCCGGATCCTTTAAATAAATACCATCATGTGTTATATGTTTAAATGTAACTTGTAATAGTTGAATTAAAATTTCTGTATTAATTATAAGTATTGAATAATGGGACTCAAATATGGTATTTAGTGAAAATGTTTATGCAATGTTTTTATTAAGTAATTTCTCTGTCTGTATATAAAGAAGTTTTGAAGATAATGCAAGACTGAATTCCTTGAGCCTCTATGTTACAATGCATGTACATATATTATATCTACAATAAATTTGAGGGAATGCATTTGCTTTATATAAAATGACAGAAGGTGACTTTACCCTTGATACTTATATTTTATTTAGCTAATTGATCACTAATGCCTAATCTTGTCCATAATCTTAAGAGATCATCACACTATTTTGTAGAGATATACTATTTATTTATTTCTTGACTAATACTTAGGGTAATTTCTTAATGTTTACTTACTATAATTTTTGTTCCTATCTAATTTCTTAATAAGTTAGTAATAAATTATTTGATATCAAATGTAATCCAAGCATCAAACTGATATTTATTCGCATGCTTACAAATTCGACTAAAGAGGAAATACAGTGAGTCATTATTGTTTCACACATACAAAATTATGTAATTTTGTGCCATTGTTAACATGTTAGTTCTCCTACAAGGATATTTTTATGTAATGAACATATTTTTGAGGCTGAAAATGTAAATAGTTCTTGTTTTTGTTTTCTTATTTATTACTTAATTATAATAAAAGTAGCGAAATTTCTTTGAAAACATTGTAACAACATACACCATGTAATGGTTTTTTGGGTTAGGTAGAAATAGGTAAGGTTTTGGCTAGTGAGATTCACTAATATAGAATAAAACATGTACCTTCAATTATCTCAAATAGCATATTACTAGGGCTCACAATAATATGACTCTTTTGGTAGCCAAAACTAACAACACTATTTTATCATTTGTGTATCAGTAGATAATGATTGCCAAGTAATGCAATATCGAACCAAGATGTATTTATTCTTTAATGGCATCATGTAAGTATTATAACTTTCAGTTTTTACCATTAAAGAATAAAACACCAATTAAATAAGTGTGACATAATAGAATATCTGTTTAGAAACTTTGTATAAATAACATGAAAAGAACTGCAAATAATTTATATACATAAACAAAATATACATATGTCTTTAATTTATTGTTTCATTGTCGATTAACTTTATAACCTCTTAAACTAAAATGGTTTATTATTTTCAGAAACGTTAAATATGAATAAAGTTCATGTAAGAAGACCATTTGATTAATTATTTTCAAGGCTATAATGATTTATGATTATTGATGATGATGATGATGACAAAATTATAGTTAATTTGCATTAATAAGTAATAAGCTGTTAGCTTTTTCTGTTGAGGTCATGCTGCAACTAAAGCTGATATCATGCATAGGTTGGCTCAACTAGGGTAGGATTACCCTTTCATAGTATACAAGAACAAATTAGTCGCTTAAAGCTACTGTATTACTTATGATGAGTGAAAGAATCTGAAGACCTTGTTGGTAAAGAGGCATTCAAAGTAAGTCTTATTTAACACATTTTCAAAATGATCTGGGTAACATCTCCATAATCAATAATGGGTACAACAAAGGAATTACTAGCACAAGATTTATTTAGATACATAAGATTTTTTTAAGACTATGGCAATAAATTTAGAGCAGCAATTTGGACAATAAAAAGTTCTGTGGTCCACACCAAGGTTAACTATATAGAATTACTGAGATCAAATCTCAATATAAAAGATGCTTGCATTAAGTTCTATATTTTTGTGACTCTGGTGATGATAAAACAATAAGGAGGAACGGGAAAAGACAAATAATGATCCGAGGGCCCCTCTTAGGAAGATTCTAACCTCTGCTCGGATAGCTATCAAATAGGGAGGCGGAATTCTGTCGCTAAAGATTAAACTTACCAGAACACAGTTAAATTAGCACTTGTTCAGTTTCCTATTTATACGTTTTCAACATTTAAAGACACGGTGAAATAAATATAACCAAAAAAGTATAAAAAGCAATATCAATATATCTATTTCTGTTATTTATATTTCGTAGCATTGACTGTGACTGATCCCTGACCTTATTTTTAGGCAATCTGTACACATCTATTTTTTTATCTATTTATGGCAACTATCATAATTTGATATTTCTGCCAGTGTCTAGTCAGAAAGAGGCACATGTTATAATTTAATTGGCCAGTAATCAGCGATATGCACAAGGATGAAACTTAAAAATAAGACAATGGATATTATATCAAGACACTATGAAATGGTTAAACTTTGTAACAGAGTAAGAACCCGTGAACCCCAGACTTAATGTTTCATACAAAGGTATATATCGCTGTTAAAAACGGTTATATAATAAAAATATATATAAAAAAAAGCCTCATTTTACATATTTTCTACGGGATATAAGAAATCACGTCATTAATTGCCAGACACTTGGTACAGTGGAAAACCCACCCCAAACACCCTTAAAGTTTAATAAATTGTATTTACGTTATAGTATAAAGTCTGAAATTTATATATATAATTTGGGGCATCTACTTTAGGTGTTTCATAAGAAGCTAATTTCAATAGTTCTATCATCCAACAGACAAATTTGAAGGTCTACTGTAGGAGCGCTGGGGCATATATATTTATCTATTATTTTTATGTTCAGAACATACATTCTTCCTTTATTTGTAATAATTTCATTCACAAGTATTGTTGAAGAATTATCATGCTCAGTACACGAAGAAGCAGATACCAAAATAATCTGTCGCACATGTAACATCGACTATTTACTGCAAATGTAGTAGAAGTATCGATACTGATGCTGATATTATTCTGCGAACACAGGATGTAATTATTATCCTGCCTTTTGTTAGGAGAGGAAATTCGTATGCTAATAAAGAAATCGGTATCGGTTGAACCAATCAAACTAGTAGTAAAGGCTAGTTAACATTAATAGATCCAGCAAAAAATTAGTTACATGCAACCAACATAAAAAGCTAAGTCACTAGAGTAATAAAATAGATAACGGAAGAAATCAACCGTTTCATCAAGCAAAGTGTACAGAAGAGGACTAAGGACAGAGCCCTGAGAACCTTTAAGATTGTTTCGATGGATGAAGATAAACAGTAACATGAACTGAGATGAAGCAATACATGAGAAGAGCATTGACTATCCTCACTGGAAGATAGATTTAGTATTTTCTGCCTGAGTAGTAAGATGAACGTTAGCATATGAAGAGAAACACGTCAATGACATGCTTTTCTTTCGAGAAAGCAAGTTGAAACTTGGAAATAAATACGCTGATCCTGTCCAATGTGTCCATACCTCTCCTAAATCCAAATTTACTTCTTGACATAATATCTCTCGTTTCCACAATCCAAACGATTTAAAAAAAATGCTCCGTAACCTTTCCAATATATGGGAAAGGGCAATAGGATGATTGGGCAATAAGAGAATTGTATATTCGGGTCTTAAAAAGTTTTAAACGGGGCATTAAGGAAAGAAGCCCTAACTTGAGCTGAATCATAAGATTGTCGAAAGCACACATTGATTCTTGTTATCAATGTATATGTTATCCATTCTGTCAAGCGCTATAACAAGCGGGCGCAGGCAATCTAAGTAGTATATAGGGGCCTTACAACTTAGGGACCTTCAATATAAGAGCCTACACTTTTCTTAATGGCCGCCAACGCATTTGCGACTTCTCTGACATTGCGGTTGTTCATGGGCGACGGTAATCACTTATTGTCAAATGAGCTGCTTGCTCGTTTGTCATCTATTCTATATAAAAAAAACCAAAGGGGGAGCCTGTTTGTCTAAAAACAGTTGACTTGGACACACATCTACGTGTTGTCTTCTCTTCGAGTGAATCAAGTTATCTATAAACCATTTTTTTTAAATAAAGTATTGTTTAAAAAATCATGGACACATACTTTTATTAACATTTATTAAATATTTGCATCTGCTAAATTCAAATTCAAAAATCTGTCCCTATTTTTCTGGAGGCTGCACCTAAATTAAAATAGGAAATTGAATGGAATTTGTTTACTCATAAGTCAAAACACAATTTCTTTAAAAGTATTTTACTAGTATTATTGCTCTTATAAATTATAAATCATGATAGACAGAAATAGAGTATATATATTACTATACTATAATTAATATAAATAAATAATATACTATACTACGAAATAAAGTATAATAAAGTGCAGGTCATACAGGTGTGGCCAAAATGAAGGCAGCAAATTGCAGTTAGTCTTATATATATATATATATATATTTATATATATATATAGCTCTCCATTTCAAGTTTGTAACCCCGGTGGTTACAAACTTGAAATTTGAGAGATTAATTATATATGTATGCTGTTTGAATATCTTGCAAATAGGTTTAATGCGTACATAAGCCTTTAGACCCTAAGTTTATTTGGAATATTAATTTCCGCCTGTTTTCTTTGTGATCATTTTTTTTCAGTTTCTTTGTAATAAGTTTTAAGCTGTTACGCTTTTTTGGAGAGCTTAGAAAACATTTGTTTTTAAAATAATCTGCAAGCCAAGTTTCATAACGTTTTTTTTGTGTAACAAAAAAGCACTTTAGTGTAACAATTTCAAAAAAATATTGAAATAATATTGGTTTTCGTAACGCGTTTTTAAATTTGGAGCGATAATTGTTTAATTTAATATTGATAAATAACCAGTGTTTGATAGTTTTTATAAATCAGAAGAAAAAGTGAGATTTAAATTGATACTTTTTTTTAAATAATTAATTAATGCAACATAATATTTTTTATGTTGCATTTTAGACTTATTTTAAAAAAAGCTAAAAAACATGATAATTCAAGAATAGTTCACTTTTCCATGATGCATATGGGGGTTAAAATTATCGCAAATAGTCAGCCCTATCACCGGGAATACGTCGAATTACCAATAGCCCTGTATATGTGATATGCATATCTTCGTGAATATATGCATCGGACCGTAGCAAGTCTTTTTCAATGCTAGGCGGACCTTATTTAATTTTTGGAAATATTTATGGCATAAATATTTAAATTGTCGGAGTGAATGTATTCATCAGACATCAATATTATTTATGTTGAACTTCTTGTATTTTAATCTATGTACAAATAAGCGTTCTTGCTACGTGAAATTATTGAAAATAATTACTCTGCCAGCCCTAAGCTTATAAAAAGTATGATGGGAAGTTCATTAATTTTGAGGATATCACCTTTATAACCTAATTGAGGAGTACAGCTACAGTGAATAATAACAGCTATTGCAAAATAACACAAATGTAAAATTCATTACTAAAATGTAGCCGGTATACATCACTACTGACTGGTGTCTGTTTGACAGTTACTTGTTATTGATTTTATTTAGATGTAGTAGTCGCTTTTTACTCAGCATAATGCTATAACAACTATTACAGATGCAGTAGTAATAGATATTTATGTAACTTTGTTGTGTATTGAACGCCATGTCAGCGAATGGAAATGGCGCTAATTATACACCGTTGAAACAAACGCTATCAGATTCAGATTCCGAAGACGATCACAAATTGGAAAATGCTGTCCACATCAGAACTACTGACAGTTGTAACAATTTGGATTATAACAGTGGGTTACAGTCTTCCAAGAACTACAGTATAAGCGATATGGATGACTTAAATACCAATGTTAACACAATGGATAACGTAAGTTTCCTACAGTCAGATGTTTCCAGTAAAATGTCTTTGCCTCGCCGCTGTGCTTTTGTCGCATCTATATTTATGTGCATTTTCACAGTGGTAATATTTTTATGGGGCATACCTTGCTCGGATGTTGGAAGTTGTCCAAATAATGAATGGCACGACAAGACAACGAGCTGGGTGCTACCATACTATGACTTGGAGCTATCTGGTGCAATTCAAGTTGTGAATGGCGCCATACCCAATACCAAAAATTTAATATTCATTTATCGAGGTAATCACATGAAGCATGAAGGATCTAGTAATAGTGATAATGTTAATGGAGTATTACTTATTGTTGGTAATACTGGCGAGGTTGGCTGGTTTACAAGAGAGAAAAGAATACCAACACAAATCAATTGTCACCTTATTGATGTTAACAAGGATAAACAAAAAGACTGTTTGGTATCAGGCTCAGAAGGTTTGCTAGCGGCTCTAAATGCTTTATCAGGCACTCATTACTGGCATGTAAATAAAAATGGGAATCTTTCATGTGATATAGCTGCAATAGATTTTCCAATAATTGTAAATGACACTGACAAGGATGGAGTATTAGATCTTTTGACTATAGGTACAGTCTATCCAAATACAAACCACAATGGATTGCTATTAATTTCTGGAGCTACTGGGAATATAATTGGTGGACCATTGATTATATCAGAATGTATGTCAGTAAAGCTTTTAATAGAATCTACTTACATAACATATTTGTGTCAAAATGGAGCAGCAGAAGCAGTGCGTCAAATATTGTATCCTAATTTGCTCAAAAAACTCTCTGATAGCCATAGTTATGGAGTACCGGTACCCAGAAAAGCAAATTTAAGCCTTAAGAAGAATATTGGCAATACAAGAAAAATATTTAATAATGGACCTGGAAAACTCATTGTTGAAAACTCGGGCGAGTGTCCAAACTCTTGTAGAGTGAACTTAACTCTGGTACTTGAACAAAATGGAACAGCTAATGTTACTTGGGAGTATACAGCAAATCATGTATTTGCTATGAATCCTAGTTCCTTTGCTTTCACCAACTCTATACGTGGATTTGTATTAAAATTATGACAGTGGAACAGTGCCCATTTAGCAAATGGTGCACGGAAAGTTGATGAAGTGAGATATAATGTACAAAACCAGAGTCCAAAGGATGTATTTTACTATCGACCAATGATAGATGTGGCTTCAATATCATCATTTATAAAGTATACAAATTTCACAGCACATGATATATCTGAGAGAATTGTCTTAGTGTCATTTGATAAGAAGCAAATTCATAATGTAAATGTCAGTCAGACCGATATAGTACAGATCTGTGTTCGTGAATCTATGAATAATCTACCAATACCCTCATGCCAACCAGATCTTGAATATCAGGAGCAATCGTTGAAAATTGCTGACTTAGATGGTGACCGGTCTAATGAAATTATCTCATACTATAGCACATTCATTGCACCTGAGTCTTATATACCAAAGTCTTATTCACCAAGGAGTCCATATGACTACTGGCGATTAGCATCTGTAGTCCGAGTTATACGTTTAGAGTCTGAATTGCCAAAGTTATTCATACAAGGGCTTTAATTGTGCTCTTTTTTTATAGTTAAGTTAGTTTCTAAGATATAATATATGTGTTAGATATAGATTAATACAATTTTGCCATACAATTCACAATTCTTGCCTCTTTTGTGATTTAACATATTGATGAATATTTATTAAGCTTGCCGTAGATAGTTTAAGATTACCTAGTGTTGAAACATACAAGTTGATAACTGTTTGACATTTTAAAATCATGTTAATAAGTAATATAAAATAACAAAAACGTAATAATAAAAACTGTACATCATGTATTCCAGCAATAAGTAACTTCAATTCATTTTTTAAAAAATAGATCATTAATTAAAAAAATGCTTTCAAAGTTTTAATGTGATTTTGTGTGTAGCCTTCCAAATGTATTGAAAAATAACATATTGTTAATCATATCATTCCTACTATCAGCCTTTGTGTCATGCTTTTTTTATATAACCACTATATTGTCTAGTCTAATTAAAAGCGTAAGTGATGTTTTCAAAAGAAAACTTTGTTGAAACCAAAAAAGGATGTAAATTTAGATGTGTTTAAATTAGTGTAGGTATTAAAACTGCGCTACCATTTAAATCTCTGGAGTCTGACATTAAAGTGTAATGGTAGATCTTCAAGTTTTTTCTAGTGTATGTAAAGAATTGGAAATATTTATAAAATTAATGACAACAAATAAATTACTTTTAATCGTTCATAACCTTATAATTTTTGACGGATGTTACATTAAACATATTTAATAATGTTTAAATTAACAATATACATATTGCAGTGGGTAGTATATTTTTTGAGTAAGAAAATAATCAAGGAAATATACATAACTCTCCATTCTTTGACAATCACAAAATAGCAACCAGATTGTCAATCAATCAATTTGTGGATTATCAAATAAGTGAGAGTAAAATAAAATGGGAATGGGGTGTCTTGAGATAGTACTGAGTGTCTTCTGAGAGTTCTTGTGTTCAATTCCCAGCAAATTGACAATACTTGATTCTCCCCTGACCATTAGACTGCATCCAATCCAAGTGTAATTATGCATCACATTGTAGTCGGCAGGGGTCGACGAATAGACGAAAACTTACAGCATCATATATCCAGCAATCATTGTCGAAATCGATCAGAAGCACACCATCTTTAGCAGTGGTACAGTTACACTGCAGTTGGTTTCTATATGCAGAATGAACGGGTCAGCTCAATCGGGGTAGCTCACAGAATACCAGCTAAATGCTGCTGTGTTTCGTCTGGTGAGTGTAGGGGATCCAGAAACCTTTATTACTGCTGACGAGGCATTCGATCTCAGTCCTCAAGGGTGACAACGCATCTGCATAATGATTCCTTATCTAGTATGAATGGGGCCTCAGGAATCACTTACCATCAGGTGAACTGTGTGCTCGTTTGTTACTCTCCATGTAATAAAAAAAAGTTTTCATGAATACAAATTGCTGTTTATCTCTGGCGACAGTGCTATTTGGTGTAACGGGAAGTAATTCTCTTATGCCGTCAACGCGGCGACGATGGCTATATGGTTCGAAACAACGTTGTAGGCTCAAAAAATTGTGGTACAAGCACTAAACTTTAATTAAAATACAGTTTTAACTAGTACGGGCTCGCCTCAGGCTTTGTGGGTGTTTGCAAGATGTCTGAACCGTCGTCCAATATTATTCATCGATTGTAATAGAACAGTATTGCGTATATCATATAGGTTTTTTTCTGTCTGATGGGCGCTGTTAGCCCGAGGGCTTTTACAGTTTCACCGGGTTGAGACATGACCGACCACTTATTGCGCTCAACCGGTGGCCTACAGGTGATGGATCTAAGTTTGTCGGCCCCTTCTTAAGGCATGTGCAGCGTCAATTTCTAATTTAAGCTTAGTTGTTAACGGGAATGTTAGTACAACGTCCACTTGTTTTTTGAAAATAAAACAATGCCGGATCGTATTCATTATACTTATTATTTTGTTGGTGAGGTGCAATTTCCCTCTGTCCCTTAGAATTTTATTAAAATATACGACGTCAATGCTTCATATGATTACAAGGGCGTCAGTGTTTTAAAGAGCTTTTCTACGGTGATATTCTCTGTAAGAATGTTGACCTTCTCTAAACCTATTAGTTAGTTTTATTGCCGTTTTGAAGTCTTCCTGTAATATATCAAGACCTGCTCCATATTTACAGATCAAATGCACAGTTATGTTTTTATAAAATACAAGGATGATATTGAAGGGTTATAAAAAGACAATATTATTGTTTTTTAGTGAGTATATATATTTTATTACTTGAAACATTTAAGAGTAGAGTAAACATCGACACAATACTGCTTATCGTAAATGCGAAAAAAAAAACGTGCGTTCCTAAATATTTGAACATGAAATACACAGAAATAACAGGCGACCAACAAAAAACCGGCAAAAAATTTAACCATAAGTTTCTAGTAAATGAAAAAACAAATCAAAATGGAATTATACTAAATCTAACAACTTAACAAACAAACAAAATAAAAGTTTAACCGTAAACCTGCCAACCGTAAAGATTTATATGAGAAAAGGCAATTCATGTCACGAACATATTTAACATAATTTTCTTAACAAATATTTTTTAATTGTTATAATATCCGAAGCCCAATTGTTTATTTTAATTCATGTATCCATCAATAAATACCAAAATCACTATGAATCTCGCATAACGCTAGGAAGAAAGGATGGGCTAAATACCAGCGCTACATGGGACCGTAATTCCGTGTCAGCAAAAGCGGTCACCTAAGAGCAAAGTTATTTGTTGTGCAAAATTGGCTTTTTCTTCTGTTATTTTTAAATGAGCAACAAATGTAAGAAAAGTATTATTATCATTAATGCTATTTATGTATTATGCTTATTCTCTTGAGTAAAACAATGTTTTTTTTTTAATAAAATTAATTATGTACCGTAATGTCTTAACATGTTTATTTCTATCAATGTTAATAAATAAATGGGACACAATATCTTCTCACTAAACATATTTATATTTAATGTAATCAATGTGGCTATATTGCCGGAACATGATTACGGAGCATTACGAGATCAATTCAATTAAAAAGTATTCATCTAAATATTCAGGTATTTTTAACGAAACCAAGCTGAAAAACAAGCACAATTAACCGAAATTATTTGAGACTAAAATCCGCCTTTTGACGTCAAAAGCCTGAACCAGAGCCATCAGCCAGCCACAGAGGATCAACGTGCACTGACTAAAATTTGAAATTGATCTCTAAATAGACTACAGCATACGTTTTATTCTCACTAATTTATATATTTTTGGCAAGTAAAACATTAACTTTCTTTGTAATTTTAAGAAATTAAGAATACGAAGACAGACCGACTTAAAGCGCTTAGCAGATGGAGCATCTATAAAATTTATAAGTTACCTTTTTAAAAGTTGCCATTTGTTGCAATTTTATGGCAATCTGTGAGCAACTTTGATAGCTGAACTGCTCAATCTACGTACAACGTACAGTGTGATGATGGACATAGAAGAAGCAGCACTTGTTCTCATTTCATTGCGTCGACGGCGTCAACAATGACAAATTGTTCGCAGCAATCGTCGGCAAATTAGACAGTTGCTAGTTGCGGCGATTAGGAAACAAACTTACGTCATGAATTGCAGAAACTGAAAACGGTCGTCGGTCACCGGAACACGCAATTCGAGTACGTGGGATATAAACTAGTTGCTGCAATCTTGCAAAAGTTGCTCCATCTGCAAAGCATCTAACTGCACAATGGCTTAATACTACTTAATACTTAGTGTCAACTAATACTAGGGTATGAGGGCTGCCTACCCCTTTAACGGTGGGTATCATTATACACGTAGTTCGTTTATGAGATCATTTGTATGTTGTTCTATATAATATACATGATAAGATATCTTATTGAATCAGTATACTCCCTACTCAACGGTCTAAAGCTGTACTACAGGTCTTTGGACCAAGAGCAATATTACATTAAAAAAAAAAACAGTATAGGGACATAATATCATTTAAAAAATAAATTAAAATGAAGGGCTTTAGATAAATTTTACATTGTAAATTTATTTAGGTCTTTAACAGACTTCAAAATGAGGGTTATTTTTAATGTTCTTGAAAAGTTAATAACATTAAATTATTTTTCACATAGTCTGTTTTATCTGTGCAAATGTAGCAAATTTCGTGTCTAAATATGTGTATTTCGTATATTATATGTTCTTAGTCATATCTAATTGAGAAAATTGTTGCACGTTTATTATCTTTCGACTAAGGGAACAGTGTAAAATTTATGAAAATCGGTTAGGTATTTTAAACGTTTAAATTTTAATTTCAACAAACTTTTAAGTGAGGTGAGGTTATATTTTAGTGCACTTTTAGAAATGGCAAAACATCCTTTTTCATGTAAACTTGTTTTTATTTGAATGTATTCCATACACGTGATGTATATATATATATATACGGTTATATTGTATGCATTACTAACATATGTTGGTATGTATCAACCTAAACAAATGTACCAAATTTATGTTTATAATTTTTAATTTTTTTCCAATACGAAAAGAAGAACTACAAATGTGATTGCAGTTGTTCTTTTCGTATTAGTTTTAGCCAAATTTCCAAGAAAAAAGACAAATTTAATTGATATTACTAAGTTAAACACAATTGTTTAGAGATTATGCCATAGTCTAACAATCTTGTGCAATATTCATAATGACTAGAAATTATATATATATATATATATATATATATGGTTAAACGGAATGATTGTTTATATATCAATATCACACCAAATATATCTTCAGTTTAAAGATGAAAAGATCTAACCACAAATAATTTTACATCATAACATCGCAAACAAAGACGCTACTAAATATCAGTTAATATACAATTAAAATTTTATGACATTGGTTTTTATATATAGCATTTGTATTACGCCACCATCACCTTTACAGTCTACGGCATGAATGGTTCAGGTGCAAGGGATAATACCGTACAAATTATCAGCATGAAGTAACAGCATAACACTGCTGTGTTTCGTTTGGTTGAGTGTGGAGATTCGAAGGACCAATTACAGGTAACGTGGTATCTCTAGTCTTCGTTGAGGAAGGTTGTAGATGTCATCACATACCATCAGGTGAAACGTTAGTCACCCAATATAAAAAACAATCACAAAAATTAATTCAGATTTCGCCCTGTTTTAAACAAAATATATGGTATATATACTGATGGGAAACAAACCAAAATTGTTAGATCTTTTCATCGATAAAGCGTAGATATCTTACAGTTAACTAATACTAAGTATGGAACAACAATGAGAACAATCAGAGAAATTTGTGTCTTATTACAAAGACCTAAGGTACTACAAGTTTATGTTTGACATTGGTGTCCTTTTCAATCCTGTACTTCGTCAGTTCGACCAGTTTGCTAGACGCCAATAGCTCCGCTATGTTTATGCCCCTTTCGTCATACAGTTCCACCGAGATTTCATCGTAGCTCCGGCCACTGAAATGAGATAGCATGCTATTGTTATTTCATGTTACTAAGGGAGTTAAATGAGAACTTAATTCATCTTATAATAGTAAATGATAACAACGGACTATAAACATCTACATGCAGGATAACACTGCTGTTCCTGTTTTAAAAAGAATTAAAACCTAACCCCGAGAAAAAAGCTTGCCTCAATTTCAATAATTCACGAGAGCGCTTGCAGCACATTGAATCTTACAAATTAAAAACTTTTATTTTCAGAGAGCGAAAAATTATTCCTATTAATACTTAACATAAATTAGCATATCGATCGTACCTATCCCGTTATCGATATGCACCTCTACAATTCTTACGCACATCACCACACCTCTCCATAAGACCTGTAAGTGCGAGCGAGACAGACAGACAAATATGACTTATGACCCGAAGCCTCAGTTCATGATGCGTCGACTATAGTACGAAGTGAGTTTGAGTTTGTCAAGAGAATCCAGAAATGAGTTTAATTGGGTTATAGTGAAAAGGTAGTAGTTTTGAATATTCCCTTCGTACTGGCGCAGGCCAGTTTAGTATGGAATTTTTACACAGCCATTTTTACACACACATATTTAGCCACATTGCCGCCACCTCAGCGTTCTTTTGAGCTATTTCGGTTACCTTTAAGCCTAACTTGAAGCTTGAAACGGCAGCCGCCGTGTATCGTACGATGTTTTCTTTCATTATTGCATTGAGAGTAACAAACGAGCACACAGTGCACCTGATGGCAGGCGATTCCTGCGACCCGTGACATATACATTCATCATTGACAAGGTATCATAATGCAGATACGTTGTCACCATTGAGAAGTGAGATGGAATGCGCTTCGTCACCAGTAATAAAGGACTCCGAATTACTGCACTCACCAGATGTAACACAGCAGCATTATGGTGCTATTTTATGCTGGCATTCAGTGAGCGCGTGGTCCTTACCCCGGTCGAGCTGACCCATTCATTCTGCAGTGTAACTATACCACTGTTAATGTTACAAGACATTCGATTTCAGTCTTTAGGGTCTTAGATCGTGGGCTACAGTCACCATTGACCATCATGTGAATTGTGTGCCTGATTGTAATCTTTAAAGTATCCTATATTATTATATAAATACCACTGTTTGGCATCTCTATTTATTTATTTATTTAATAGGTACGTCAACAGCAAAACATATACAATAAATTACTTTACATTAACATTTAATATTACATATATGCTTGCCAATTACAGGCACACACAACTTTTAATAATATACTCTACTAATAATAAATAATAATAATAATCTCTAGTATAGTATACTCCGTGTATTAGACTATTTTGTGTATTTCTTCGGATACCATAAAATTAAAAGCGAACCTCTTACGGTTTTGTCGTCCTTGACCGAAACAAAAAAAATATACGAATAACTTACACCACGAAAGCGCGCAGTGTCCTCTCGTTGGCGTACTTGCGCAGCAGGTCGCGTGCCCTTGCCCACTGCTGGCTGTCGGTGGAGCGATTGCGAATGCCGGCCAGGGAAAGCCGGACCGCCTGCGCCTCCAGCGACCAGTACCGAGGATCCAACTCGCGCACACTGTCCTCCTTCAGCGCACACTCGTTGCCGTAGTCGATGAACATCACCTGTGAGATAGATCATCAATCATCAACTTGGAAAAATTAACCACTTTGTTCCCTAGGAATATTTTGCTTATGTTGATGCCTGTTGCTAATTGCTGATGACAACGTATCCTATCTTAATTCTATCCGCAGGTGTCCCAATTATTTGTATCATTAACAGTTTGTTTATGTAGACTTTATTGCTGATGACAATGTATTCTATTTTAATTCTATCCGCAGGTGCCACAATCATTTTTATCCCTAACAGTTTGTTTATGTAGACTTTATTGCTGATGACAATGTATTCTATTTTAGTTCTATCCGCAGGTGTCACAATCATTTTTATCCCTAACAGTTTGTTTATGTAGACTTTATTGCTGATGACAATGTATTCTATTTTAATTCTATCCGCAGGTGTCACAATCATTTTTATCCCTAACGGTTTGCTTATGTAGACTTTATTGCTTTGATGACAATGTATTCTATTTTAATTCTATCCGCAGATTGTCACAATCATTTTATCCCTAACAGTTTGTTTATGTAGCCTTTTGCTGATGACAATGTATTCTATTTTAATTCTATCCGCAGGTGACACAATCATTTTTATCCCTAACAGTTTGCTTATGTAGACTTTATTGCTGATGACAATGTATTCTATTTTAATTCTATCCGCAGGTGTCACAATCATTTTTATCCCTAACAGTTTGTTTATGTAGCCTTTTTGCTGATGACAATGTATTCTATTTTAATTCTATCCGCAGGTGTCACAATCATTTTTATCCCTAACAGTTTGCTTATGAAGACTTTATTGCTGATGACAATGTATTCTATTTTAATTCTATCCGCAGGTGTCACAATCATTTTTATCCCTAACAGTTTGTTTATGTAGCCTTTTTGCTGATGACAATGTATTCTATTTTAATTCTATCCGCAGGTGCCACAATCATTTTTATCCCTAACAGTTTGTTTATGTAGACTTTATTGCTGATGACAATGTATTCTATTTTAGTTCTATCCGCAGGTGTCACAATCATTTTTATCCCTAACAGTTTGTTTATGTAGACTTTATTGCTGATGACAATGTATTCTATTTTAATTCTATCCGCAGGTGTCACAATCATTTTTATCCCTAACAGTTTGTTTATGTAGACTTTATTGCTGATGACAATGTATTCTATTTTAATTCTATCCGCAGGTGTCACAATCATTTTTATCCCTAACAGTTTGTTTATGTAGACTTTATTGCTGATGACAATGTATTCTATTTTAATTCTATCCGCAGGTGTCACAATCATTTTTATCCCTAACAGTTTGCTTATGTAGACTTTATTGCTGATGACAATGTATTCTATCTTAATTCTATCCGCAGGTGTCACAATCATTTTTATCCCTAACAGTTTGCTAGTAATAAACCAGGTTTCGTCGGAAATTTCACGACTTCACATAATCATTTAATATTTTTTTCTATTTATCTCTAAGACATGCAAGTTTCCACACGAAGACACAATACACACACACTATATTCGGGCCACCGGGGATCGATTGGTTTGTTCGCATACCGTGAAATTAGAAGCGAACGCTTAGACCATGACGATTGTCAAACAACTTGACAACAAAAGGAATAACTTACACAACGCACTTAGTAGTGTCTTCTCGTTGGCTTTGACTCATGATTTAAATGATAAATTAAAAAAAAAATCACTTGGGAGCAACCCATGTCATAGGCATCCGTGTTCGTGTGTACTTGTAAACATGTATATATAATACTTTGTGAGATTTCGTGACATAGTTTTCAAAATTGATATAGATTATGAATAATTTTAAGCAGTCGTTTGTAGTTTGTGTAGTCCTTATTTTATTACCTCGACATTCTGATCAACCCTCGTGGAAGACAGTACCCTGGCGCGGTACCAGTGGTCATCGGGTGGGTATAATGCTGCCACGAGCTCGCCCGGCGCTGGTGAAATCTAGAGGACATTTTTATCTGCTTTGGTGAATCAGTCAAGTCAGACAGGACGAGTGATTATATATGTATCCTTAAAATAGCTGTTTGAATAGACCTTACGTTTAGTTCGAATATGAATTTCCGCCTGCTTCCTTTGTGATAATTTCTTTTCCTTTTTTTGGAAATAAGTTCCTAGTTTTTATGCATTGTCGGGAGCTAAGAAAACGGTTATGTCTTTAAAATAATCATCAAGCCAGTTTCATAACGTTTTTTTTGTTTTTCGTCTCGCATTTAATATTGATACTTTTTAAAAAAAAAAATTGTTGCACTTTTGCAAAAAAACATGATAACTCAAAAATGGTTCACTTTTGCATAATGCATATGGGGTTTAAAATTATCGCAAATAGTCACCCCAATCATGAGAATAGGTCGAATTACCAACAACCCTTGTATATTAGGGGTGACAAAGAAGCATACAGTTCATCCGTTGATAAGTGTTAACTGCGGTCCATGACACGTAGATCCATCCTCAAAAAAGATTCAAGATGTAACCTTCGAGGTATGATATAGAATGCCTCGTAAATAGTAATTGAGTACACTCTCCATAACAGAGCTACACTGCAATTTGTTACTAGCTGCAGAATGAAGGATAGGACCACCGCCCTCACAGAATACCAGCGTAATGCTGCTGTGTTACATCTGGTAAGTGTAAGCATCCGGAGACCACCGATGCACTACGACCCCTGTGGACGAAGAACGTCGACTACAACAGAGGGGGCGATACTACAATGCGAGGGACCCTCATAAGGAGGTACGGAACCTCGACTCGGTTCGCCGTCTATAAGGAATTTAACTACAATTTTGATATCTCTTGAAACCTAATTTAGTATAAATAAAAAAATATTATATTATCATTTCCTACACTTACTTGAAGCGGCCTATAAGCCAAACGCGTAGCGGGGCTGTTCATGTCGCTGACGAGGCTCTCCAGCGTCGTGGGTGGCATTTTCGCGCCATAAGATGGGAGCTCTACTGAAACGAATGCCAATAAAGTCGATCAATCCGTTAGAAGCAACCGATCCTCCAACCGAGGTCACGGCTGAGTGCCCTAAGCGCTCGGCCACCTTTCAACCCGGTGAAGCTCTAAAAGCCATCGGGCTAACAGTGGCCATAAGCCTTATAAAAAAAAAGGTCGATTAAGATGAATTCTTAAGATTTTTCTTTGTATTATCATAATAATGATAAGAGTGTTAATTGTGATATGAAATGTAATCCTTTTTGGATTCTGTTGGTATTAGTGCTGTTAGTCTATGCGGCTTCTGTTGCTCTTACAGCTTCATCTGTTACAGGGCTCACGGATCAGGGGTGAGCGCCAGTTCATGTAAGCCATGATGGCATGGCTTCGTTAAAGTACCGACGGCTTTTGGGTTTCGATTTCCAGCCGAGGAATAATATTTGTGTATCACAAGTTGTCGGTGTACGGGTGTGGGTGTGTTGCATGCGTGTTGAGTCTTTGACACTGCGTGTTGAAACTCTCACCGATCTCGTTGCATCAGACGGAAGATGTCGAGTGCATTTGTGTGCGTGTGAATGCTTATCACGCTATATACTGCGCTGATGATTTCGTCTGGTAATTTTTTAGGCCTTTATTACTGGTGACGAGGCATTCCATCTCAGTCCTCAAGGGTGACAACGCATCTGCACTATGATTCCTTGTCAATGATGAATGTAGATGTCATGGGCCGCAGGAATCACTTGCCATCAGGTGAACTGTGTGTACTTGTACGTAAGAAAAGAAAATAATATTTGTGTACCTTTTGGTCTTTGTTTTATAATATGCACGTAGAGGCGGTCGTAGTGCGCCACGTGCGTGACGAGCACGCTGATACACATGCCGGGCGGCGGCAGCGGCAACGGTCGGCACTTGGCCACCACTGCCACGCGGTCAATCGTCCAGCCGTCTGGGGAATATATATATATTATTAAATATGGACGAAATAGTGGAATACATCTTACATAAATATGTCTTTCTTATTTTAATGAAGGTGATAAACAAGCACACAGTTCAAGCGATTCCTGCGCCCAGGACACGCCCACATTCAAAAGGTATCATCATGCAGATGCGTTTTCACTCCTGAGGATGGAGATGTAACGCCTCATCAACGGCAATAAGGATCCCTGCACTCACCGGTTATATTACCATTTTAAGATCGTATTCCGTTTAGGTGTGGTCATACCCCGGTCGTGCCCACCCATTCATACGATAGCCAAAAGCTAACTGCGGTCTGATTCTAACACAGTTTCATAATGATAGCGTGATTAAAATGTTCACCTGACCTTGTTGATATTGAATAAAATTTATTTATACAGCTTTTATCCCGTTTAATTTTTTTTTATTTTACTCAATGAAGGCGTTAAAATAATTTTTTTGAGCATTAAAGTCAATGCTTTCCTTGGCGACAGGGTGATAAAAAACAAAATAACCTTTACCTGGATGTTTTGGAATATGTTTCATGGTGCAACGCGATCCTTTGAAGCAGGTACCAAGGCCGCCTTTGTAGTGTTTGCAGATGTCAACTTCGTGGCGATTGCGATGACCCTGATAAATAAAGATTACATAAAAAATAATGTCTTAAATAATTTCGAAGGATGCTGTGCTCCATTCAGCTAGCTCTAGCAGGACCCCCCATGGTCTGAGTAATAATGATGAAAAAAAGGAATAAGATTTATATACGTAGGAAGTTTGATACCGAACTTTCTCTGTCAGTGGTCATCGGTATACTGTTTTGAGAGATAATTAAAGCATAACCTCATTATATACAGCAATGACAATAAATCTGCCCCAGGGTCACGATTCAAGCAGAGGCCCCCTCTCGGGAACCGTTGTACTGGTTACCCATTAATAAGGGTCTCGGCTGATTGCCCTAAGCGCTCGGCCACCTTTTGAACCCGGTGACACTGTAAAAGCCCTCGGGCCATCAGCCATAAATATATATATATAAAAAAAATCTGGTGATGAACGAGAACGAACCCACATTTCGCTCGACGGCTCTGCAGAGGCAGGGAATTTTCACGCAACGAACAGAAATATAACTTAATTGTATAAGAATAAAATTGATATTTCAATGACGATCGTCGTGAAAGAAAATCACGGCTACGGTATGCTTAGGCGTAATGCCTATTCTATTTATTGTCATACACTTATTAAGGTAACCATGCCACCTATATTCATGTCGTCAAGTATATGTTATCTTTTTTTTTTTTGATGTTTGTGTTGTGCTGTTGGTCTTTTGACCTCTACAGCTTTAACGTAACAGACTCGCGAGCGGGGACTCGCCGAGTAGGGTGACAACGGCGATGCTGGCACGAAGAGCGGCTGCATCACTGCCTTGTAAACGAAGTACGTCGAGGACTACCGAGGGGGGCGATTGCTGTCCGAGGGCCCCTCGGCTCGGACCGCTATCGTATAAGAATGTATGAATGTAATGGATTATTTCAATTCGGTTTTCACATTCTACAGGCGTCTGAATAATCTGAACATTTTCAGCGGTTTTAAGAACCGATGACAATACAGTTATAAAAGTTTGTGCAATATTTTAGTTTTGTTAAAAAAAAAAAGTATTTTACCTAATCATTACTTAACTTATTATTTTAGTTTAATGTTCTGTTTTTAGTTTTTGACGTTTATTTTTAACAGAAAATGTATTACTAATAATGATTATTTTTACGTATTTAGTAGAGTAGTTTAATTAGTGCGCCTTACCATCCAGGACTGCATTTCCGCTTAACATCAGGTGGGATCGTGGTTAAGCACTTGCTTTGAAAGTTTTAAAAAAAAAAAGTATAAAATTTTCGAATATAGTGGATTTATAATCGATGATATGTTTTGAAGGTGTTATGAAAACTCACTTTTGTCAAAAATGATATGTATGTTATAATTTGTAGAAAATCAGATACGAGCATACCATATATTTAACATACCGTGACAGCTTCAACTGGATCTTCATACTCCGGACAATCAACGATGTTGGAAACGGATTGTTTTGTCTCTGTTTTTGCTATCTTTTCAACTGAAAAATGATTTAATATATGTCATTAATAAACATTAAAATGTGCCACAAGCTCGTCGTTTGTAAAGTAAAGAGCAACATTGTGGGGTAACCCGCATGTCTAAGAAATTCGTATACATATATATATATATAAATATATATTTCGCCGCCTAGCAGTGGAGACGCGTAGTGCACACTATACTCTTAAACCTTCAGTGAGGGGACTAATGCCCAACAGTGGGAACTATATATAAATAGTCTGTTACTACTACTAGTACTAGATTAACAAACGGATAATTTATCGGTATAGGTCGCGGCACATAAGTCTAGTGGTGAACGAAACGTGGAGGGGATAGCCGCGCATGAGTACTGTCACGAACGCAAGTGTTCATTTCTACAAATTGATTACGAATAAAGTGTTTTTGTTTGTACTTTTTATGACTAAGCTAGTTATATAATAACATCATCATCGTCACACTAATACCATAAATGAAAAATTTTGGATGTTTGTATGGATGAAATAGACTATAGTTTAGAAGGCTACTTTTTTTACGCGAACGAAGTTCCGGGCGGAAGTTAGTAGATTTTTTTTTATTAATTACAAATATACAGAATGTATATTACAGTGTGCCACTTTCCAAAAAATTAAATAGTGACAATTTTTAATTTCTAATTCTTTTTTCAATAATTAAATTTTTATTGAAAAAAGAATTAGAGTCTAGTAACGGTAGCAGGCCTTCCACTAAATTGTCATATCACCTAGGACGGAGCCTTGTGGTACTCCGGCACAAATGGGGTGAACCTCGGGACGCATTTCCTCAACGCGGTAACGAAAGGTTCGATTTCGGAGAAAATCTCGTATCATAAGTACGAGTTGATCTGGCACACCGAGCTTATATAGTTTGTATATGAGACCGTTGTGCCAGACCTTGTCGAAAGCTTTCGCCACGTCGAGGAAAAGTGCCCGAGTTTGGTAGCCCTGAAGAAATTTACTGAGAATGTGCTCCGTGATGTGGTGCACTTGATGTGTGCATAAGTGTTGGGTGCGAAACCCGAACTGCTCATTGATTGGTAGCCCTCGGGACAGCATGAAGTCCTTTAGGTGGGCGAGGATGAGCCTTTCATATACCTTACCCGAGACTTTGAGTAGGCTTATGGGCCGGTAGGCTGATGGACCGGTTGGATGTTTCGAGGGCTTGAGAATCCCTATGACGTCGGATTCCTTCCAGGTTTTTGGGAAGGTGCCTTTGGATATGGCCGCGTTGTAGAATATCACCATTCGGTGTAAAATGGACATGGGTAGGAGTTTCATCACCTTGTTGGGAATGCCGTCGGGGAAGGACGCCTTGCGGGGTCGCAGGTTTTTGATTATGGACTCAACTTCGGTGCATGTAACTTGAGTAACGAAATCGCGAGGTGGTTCCTTAGTCTTCCGTTCGACCTCGCTGTCAACCATTGGAAGGTGAGTGGCGTCGATCGGTAGGGTGCTCGGTGAGCATTGGAGCTCGAGATTGTCAGGCAGACATTCGGCTTTCTTTTCGTCGGCGGCAGGGTCCATCGGTGGTCTTCCACCGAAGGAACCTGCCTCGAGCAATCCTCGACGACGGTCTGGATGTGCCTAGTGAGGGCATGAACTGCGAGGTTCGTGTCGTTGACTGAAGAAATGTTCCTAAGAATAGCATCTAGGTGTTGTGCCTTCCCTCAGGTCGTTCCTGAGTCGGTGCCAGTCTACAATTGTTTTGGTTTTGGTGGAGGGCGCAGGGCCCTAACCGAAGAAGAGCGGGGCGATGATTGGAAGCGAGCTCGTGGATTACCTCTATCCCTCGGAAGCAGATGTTGATGTTCTTACAGATGGAAATATCGAGCACATCCGGTGCGTGACCCAATATGTATGGAAAATGGGTAGGCGTAGTAGGCGCTACGACGTCGAGTGCGTCGCTTAGAGTGTCTAAAGCCAACCCCCGGGGTTTATTTTAGCTGCATTCCACAGAGTGTGCTTGCTATTGAAATCTCCTACCAAAACGACTGAGTTACCAAGGGAAGGAGCGCTACGAAGTCGCTTCTTAATACTTGTGCGTCACGTCTGCAAGGCAGGTAGACGAACGCGATTGTGATGGGGGCGTGGCATGGCTAGCTGACAGACCGAGGCTTCTAGAAAGCTGAGGTTTGGCGTGTCGACGGGCACGCAGTCCTTGCACTGTAGCACTTTTTATAGTAGATGAGAGTTCCGCCATAAGCGGTGGAAGTTCTATCATTCCTAATGATGTTATAATTCGTAATGTTGGGATTGCGAACAAAATTGAAGATTTCGTCGCGTTGATTATTAATACCGTTCGCGTTAAAAAAGGCACCGTTAAGGGAACGCGGTTTTGCTCTGCCATTGTAAACGCCCTTTATGCTTGAAAGTTGACAATGGCTGACACTACATGTTGGTAGCGCGTTGTGGCGGCAGTCCTGAATTTGGGCTTGCCATTGGAATCCCTTAGGGCATAAGCAAGGGCTGAGGAGTCGGCGGCGAAGCGACACACAAGGTCGAGGTCGCTTTCGCTAACCGGCCGTCCGGCTGATGGGCTGGAGGGGGCTGCTCAACCGGTTGAGCGACGGTTACAACTCCGGTAGTTTTCCAAGCGGGGCGTAGAGGTCGGACAGGAGCGATAATAGGTATAGGTGCGGGGGCGGCGGTCGGGGTAGCGACCTTGTGTGTGACTTTTAATGCGGCGCGTTTCGTAACGCAACGTGTCCCTCTGAGTTGCACAGGACACATGCGCGGGTCCCGAAAGCAGCTAGCAGGGCCTTGTCCTTGGGTCTTGGGCAGCCTTTACGTAGGTTTGCCGAAGCAATTACGAGCAGAGTGGCCATATAACTGGCATCTGTGACACTGGCCCGGAGGGCTGTTTTCGTAGGGGCGCGCTATGGCGGCTTCTTGTTATACTCACTGTAAATTCTATGTACAGATAGGACGGGGAGATTCTGGGCCTGAAGGTCCACTTTGATGAGTTCCGCGGGAATTTCCCACGGGAGGTTTTTAATAACCACTCTGAGTTGGCGCTCTTCCGCCACGGTGTATATGTGGAAGAATACGCCTTTGTCTTGCAAGTAGCGGGTGACCGCTCTATGGTCATCCGTAGTTTCTAGCTGCAGTTTAATGCCTATAGCGGTGGGGATCGCTTGATATTTGTAACGATTGGATAGGGCCGATGCGACAATCGGCCACTTACCGGTAACGATTCTGTCTAAGATACTATGTGGATTTTCACCACAGAGCTCCAGGAACACCTTGAAACTCTGACCTTGGGCAGATTCAGATGCTCATGAAGGATAGTGTGAATAGTACCCACGGATAGCTTAGCCCTTTCTGCTGATTTATTTCTTGACTCTTACACGGACATTTTGAGTACAAGGTTCAACGATTTGACGATTTCTTCAGTAGTGGAACTAACCGGCCCACCGGCACGGGGGTCGTCTTCAATACTCTCTCTTCCCTGTTTGAATTCACTACACCATGTCTGAATAGTAGATAATGAAGGAGGAGAATCTTGGTAAACAGCCACCATTTCTTCGTCAGTAAATTTTTGAATCTCATTATTTTTTATCACAGTAATAATAATTTTATCACAGCTCGATACTCGATTTTTGTCAACATTGTCGTATAAGTCACCGTAGATGTGGCTGTATGGACTAAAGTCCTTTGCCTTTCCCATCAGGGATAAATTAATATCGACATCATCATTACCGTAGTTGCTATTTCGTAATGATATCTTGAATACTAATTGTGACAAATGAAGTGTGAAAATGATATGTTGTGTTAAATGAAATGGTTATATTTATACCCTCAAAGTCTTTAACTGATGAGATGATTTAATTATCTTCATCATTAGTACATCGTGCCGATACCGAGAATACACTGAACGCCCCTAGTAGCCTGTCATCATTCATAAACCGACAATAGTTTAAAAAATATTACATAATTTAAACATTGTTCTTAAACAAACTTCGCTAATATTGAATTTAAAAGTGTCTATTATATTCATGGGTCATCCAAAAACCATGAAACAATCACAATAATACAAAAATTAGAAAAAGAAGAATTAAACAATAAATACAAACATGAAAACAAATATATAATATAAAAATATTCATGTATGACGACGATACTGGATCAATAAGGTTCCAGCTCAGCATTTTGTTGACCTAGGCCAACACTGGTATCCTGCTGGTACCTGACTACTTCCCTATGTTGTAAATAACTATAAGACGCATGCCCTTTTACCTTTTTTATAGTTCAGTACACAAAACAAATTGTACTCTAAACATTCCATTATTATTTCAAGTTACAATATATTGCATTATTAATTTTACATTCTGGCAGCAACTTTTAAGTACTTTTTGTATATTAAATAAAAATTCTCTCACTTTATTACTAAACATATTTTTGACACTTTGAGTGTCTTATGGGCGATGGAATATTATTCCAGCATTTCGCTGCTGCGTACCGGAAGCTACCTAAACACTGCTGTCCTGTGTTTTAGTTGCAAACTGTTGAATACGCTGCCTCCTTTCAAGTCGCCTTCCCTCACCAACCCATTCTAATTTGTCTACAAGATATCGTGGCACGTGGTGGGTAATTATACCAAAGGGGAGACACGCAACATGGAGTTTTCTACGATTCTTCATATTCAACATATTATTACCGTTAAGGAAGGGCGTTATGTGACAATGAGGTGGAATGAGAAAACAAAAACGTGCACAGGCGTTCTGCACCCGTTGGATGAGCTTTTCCGTCCGTGCATATAGCCGATTACCATAGACCAAGTCCGAGAAATTCATTTTGGATAAAACTAATGATTCGATCAGTTTAATACGAACTTCCTCGTTTATATACGTTCCTACTTTGTATAAAGCTTTTAATTTGTAAAAACAGCTTCGGACTGTTTTCGATATATGGTTCTCATATCGTTATTCTGAGTATAATTCCAAACCTAGGTTTCGTGCTTCGAAAACCCGTTCTAGGAAGCTATATTACATCGAAACGACTGCCAAAAACAATGTACTTGGATTTATTAGGCTTAAGAGCTAAACAATTGTTGAATGACAAAACCTTTTGAATTGCAGTGTTGAAATCCCCTGGTTTTAATGAAATGTACACCTGCAAATCATCTGTGTATAAATTATATTTGCAGTGTTTTTATATTATCAATAATATATATTATAAATAATAGTGGGGAGAGAATGGACCCCTGGGCAGTTCCACGAGTGAGATGTCCGAGCCTTGAACGAATGCATTGACCTGTGCAGGTTTTAATTTCAACATACTGACCAAAAAAAAACCGGTGGACGAGAAAGCTAACGATTTTTCCATAAAAAAAAAATACATACGCCGTGTTTGAGTCAGGTTTTTTCTTCTTCTATTATTACATGAGAGTTACAAACGAGCAGACAGTTCACCTGATGGTAAGTGATTCCTTCGGACCATGACATCTACATTCATCCTAGACAAGGAATCATAATGCAGATGCTTCGTCACCTTGAGGACTGAGATTGACCTCTACCTCGGTCGAGTTGACCCATTTTTTCTGCAGTGCAGCTCAACCACTGTCCCCCAAGTGTGGGGCTAATATTGCTATACTATAAACTATTTCTCAGACAGAAGTCATCGTCATTAGTGTATATAAAATGGTATATTATATACTTATATACTATATTTATTATACTGGTTGTAAAATAACTAATATTTTCGTATATATTTGTGTTTTTTGTTTATTTTATTGTGTATGTTTGTGTTATTGTATTTGTGTATGTATGGCCATACTGCAGTTAGTTTCTATTTACAAATTAAACGGGTCGACTCGACCAAGGTGGGGCCACATCCGCGTGAAATAGCAAAATAATGCTGCTTCGTTTCGTATGGTATTTTTTTATAGAATATGTGGCAAACGAGCAAGCAGCCCACCTGATGGTAGGTGATCACCGCTTCCCGTGGGAATTCGCAACACGCAAATGTCAAACGTCGCAAATGAATTGCCGCACTGAAATTACAGGTAATAAGACAGTCATATATTTATTAGTATTCTAATAAATATAGGACTGCCTTAAATGCCTTCTTGCTGGACTACCTATAAAAAAAATAGTCCTCAGTGACGACATACCATATGCATCAACAACGCTTAACATCAGGTGAACTGGTGTGCTCGCATATCGACGCGTATATATAAAAAAAAATAGGCGAAAAAAAAGGGTAAATTACTTGCAGCAGCCAGTCCTTCCTCAATTAGAATTGCGTTGAGGGTCTTCCGCGACGACAGTATCACGTAGACGCCGAGCGATTCAGAAGTACTGGAACAAAACAAAGATACATCATGTTGCGTTAAATTGAGAAGTTTTCGGTTGCGACTCCTATGCACACACATTAGCAGCTTTCAAGAAGGTATTGGAGCAAAGTTCGCATAGCGATTGGCGAACGTTGCCCTGTTGAAGGACGACGCCCTCAGTGTACTAGCGAGAAATAATTATATAACCCTGCTGTGTATTATATAGTGATTGTGAGATTTATAGTCATTTCAATACTTACTTATCCTCGATTTTAATGCTGCAAGGGTTACCAACGTACTTCTGTAAGGTCTCTGCCAGCTTATTAGGCAGTTCTTTGTCATTAGAGCTGAACAGGTCGACCTGAAAAAAGTACATCAGGTAAATTAAGTGTCGGCGTCAGTTTACAGGGGCACACATTAATATTACACTTTTACATCGTACATTTCAATTCTTTCACTTAGTGTTCAACTATAATCACTCGTTTTCAAGTACGTCAAACCGAGTACGGCCCCAAGTGAAATTATTTAAATTAAACCCAAATTAATAATTGCACCTTTAAAAGCTGATATACCAGGTGGTTGGCGGCGAAGGATATCGTTTGGAAACTAAGAAATAAATGATAAGTGAAAAAAATTAAAAAAGCAATATACAGCGATGTGCACATAATTAAAGACACCTTATATTTAGCTACATACAGCTTTATTGATAGGATTATCAATAGTGAAGATAAGTATTAATTGTATTAATTAATTACTATTAATCATAACAGTAACGCCATATTATTAAAATGAAGATAATAGATATTTGTATTAAACAATAGTTGAGACCGTATTCGAATTTTAAATCAATAAAAACTTTTTTAATATGCTTACTGCTGGCCACCTAATTAAAGACAGTTTAATGTTTTATGTTCTCAATTTAAAATTAAAAAAGTAGTTTTACCATTTTCCCGGGCATTTTCAAGAAACGCGCCTAATGGATAAACTAATCTCCATATTAATATAACATTCAAGGAACCACTATGGGACAAAACATAAGTTGCGTATCCTCTACAAGGAAGATCATTCTGAATTTTTATGACAAATGTTGGTCATATAGGAAAATTTCGATTTACTTGGGATAGTCTAAAGATATAGTAATTAATGAAATCAAGCATTTCAAGATGGAAAACGTGCCTACGCTACGGAGACCTAGTAAAACAACCCCACGTGAAGACTTGAGAATGACATTGTTAGCCAAAAAAAAAACCGTTCAAAGAATCCTTCGCTTCGTTTGGAATTTGGTGCTGGAGGGTCGAGAGGTGTGTCAGCAAGAACAATTAGAAGTCGAATATGAGAGGCAAAAAAAACAAATATTAAAGTGACTTGTAGATGAGAGATTGCAAAAAATATGAGGGGAAATATATATTATTATCGGATGAAACAAAAATTAATATGATTAATTCTGACAGAAAACAATATGCAAGGCATCCTCCTAATAAAGAAATGAATCCAAAGTTGTATAACTTTAAGAAAACAGCCAAATAAATAAGGAGGAAGTTTTGGGGCTGTTTTTCCAGACACGGTGTTAGACCTGTTAGGTAATATGGAAATTATTAGGCAAAAGAAAATTTTCTGGTGGCTTGGTCTTTCCAACAAGACAATGATCCAAAACACAGCAAGAGTGGTTAAATTTTAACATCAACTTGCAACAAATTTATCTCTTCAACGCCAAAGTGATGTGAGTGAGGTTCAATGCCAAAATATGGATAACTCTACATAATCTCGTAAACGTCTAAAATTAATTATAATAATCTTCATTTTAATATTCATTACATTTATCTTCTCTTAGTAACTAAGCTAATGTTTTTAATTAGTTGGCCATACCTTTGTTCAGTTCATACAGTTTGAAATATAGTTAAACCTAATAAAAATGTAGGATGTCTCAACTTAATTGAAAATATTTCTAATATTTATCCCACAATGTCTATCACAACTGATTTAAATATTGTTGCAAGTTCCTATTGTATTAAAAATTAAAATAAATAATCAAAAATCTCAGTTGACATAATGTCCCTTGAGTGTCTTTAATTATTTGACCACTAGTGTATATATGTACAGTAGTGGTCATATTGAATTAATGAAATCCTTTAAAAGTGAGGAATTTCCCATATAAACTTTCAACCCCTAATTCACCCTCTCTCATCCCATATTTGACTCTATTAGGGGTGTAATTTCCAAAATTCCTTTCTTAGTAGATGTCTACAACATAAAAACCGTTCTGCAGTGTGTAATAGTCAATGTATGCACATTTTTTTAATACATGGAATATTTACATTGTTTGATCCCATTTGTCATTATATTATGCAAGCATTATAGATAAGTACATTTTTAATAATTTGCTTTTTTAAAGTTTCTCAACTAAAATTACAAGGTAATCTTTTATAATCCTTCCTACACCACAATAGCAATGATAAATCTGCAGTTAAGTTTTATCTTGTAGTATAAATATTGGATGACAGCTGATAATCGATTAATCTTTCCACTCAGAGAAAAAAAAAACACTCGCTTTATGGTACGGTCTGCGAAACTTAGCAGCATAGGTATGAATCTACCATTCGATTATTGTCGTGGTCTATCTCCTACTACAAGCATTAGCATTTGGTTGGAGTGGTGAACAGGAATGTTAGTGATATTAGTTCTCATAGGTCAAAACATACTATTGATTCCTTGTTAATGATGAAGCCATGGTCGGTACCATTTACCATCAGGTGATCTGTGGGTTCATTATTAACTCTAAATGATAAGACTTACCCCCGCTAGATGGCAGCACCGTGCAAATGGCGGCCTCTGGGTGAACCGTTGCACCAGAGGCTGGATGTTGATAATTCTGGTCAATTGCACTTCTCCAATGTCCACTAGGAAAACTTCTGCTATGTTCATGTCCTCCTTAACAATAAAATAAAGCCAGTTTTAAGATTATTACATTCCATTTTGGCATAGGTGTACCAGGGTATGGGAATTAGTTTGCATTATGCATTGAGTCTTTTTCTTCTTAAAACAATTGATTTGTAAACATTTGAAGAGATTTTGTCAAGGTTTTCACCCGCTTGTGGTCCCAGGATAGCTCAGCATGTCACGGATCTGATGAGACAAAGGGCACCTCACCATTGCGTTTATTAGGAGAGCCCGGAGTCCTCTCTCTCTCAAGAAGGGGGTGAGTATCGAGGTGGGTAGAAATCTTACATAATCCTGTAATCCTCCCAGGAGATAGTTTGAAGATATTCTTCAATACCCAATGCCAAAAAATGGTACTTATACTACATAAATATATATATATATATATATATATAAAGGGCATTAACCTATTGGTTAAAACAACGGTACAATGCTTAACGTCATAGGTTTGGTTCCATTCGTCTGCTGGAATGCATTTAAGCTCTGTTGTTGTTTAATAGCTTTTCTAATGTTCTTTAAAAAGTAAATTACCTCGGTAAGTCTTATAAATAGTCCACGATAAAAGCAATCGCTGTCGTCATCGTAGCATGCGCAATATGTGAGTGACAAAATCTGATCCAATAACAGTTCTACGTAGTTTGTATGGTAAAACTCCGTCATTTCTGTAATGAGGCTGAAACATAAAATTTGTTTATGATATAAGGGGTCCAAACGTGCATATAAATACGCTTTATGGCGACTCATACTTTGACGGCCGCGTGGCTAAGTGGTTTTAGTACTTGACTGCAGTACCCGACCCGGGTTCCATTTAATGATTTATATGTATTAATTAACGAACATACAGTTGGCATCTCACGCATAAAAATCATAGTTTTAAATAAAAACCATATTAAAGGAATTTTATTAGAAACATTAGAAAACATATATTTAAAAAATGGTAAGTTAGTATTTATAATTAATAATTACATACAATCTATTATTGTGTGCTCTTTACTTGTAAACTTTTTGTATTAGCAAGTGTATGTGTCTTGGGCTGTGTACACATTATATTAGTTCTAAATATTATTGCAAACAATGTGTGTAAAAAATACAATTAGAAAATATCTAGACTACAATGACATACTTGTGGACATCGGCATGGTTATCGGTGATAACCCAGAAGGAGATACCGTCAACATTCAAGATTGTTGCGGGATACTCCTGGTCAATTTTGAGTATCGTCTGCGCTGGTAAGTTGCCAAAATGCAATGCTTTCCCGTCTGGGTCAACTGTAAACAAATTGTGAGTTTTTTAGATATTTTATTTATATATACCGTGGAATCTCGTATAACTCGAATGTCACGGGAAATGTAAAAAAAAACGATTTAATGAGTTTTCGACTTGACAAGAGTTTCGAAACACAAAGTATTTAATTACTATATACATATGTATATTTTATCCTTAAAAAGGTAATTTGAAAGTATATTTGTCGACTCGTAAAGGCAAACAGTTAAATAACAATTGGAATTAAGTTTTATGGTATATATTTGTTTACATATATAAAACAAGCTACATATTAGAGAAGTAAACAGCACAAACAACTAAAAGAAATCTATTGTCTTCTTTTGATTTAAGCAATTTGCTGATTTTTTTGATACAGCGTAAGTTCGTAGTATGTTGATTGCTGCTCTGGCTTCTTCGTTTAATATTAAATGGTTCGAAATCCACAAACAATAGATTAGGAGACCCGAAAATTTCTTTTGGATTTTATTGCTATGATTTCAGGGTAATTTCAAGTAAGACGTCATTATATTTTACTAACTACAACTTTCAAAAATTACTGAAATAAAAATGACTAATTCGAGTTATAGAGTATAAATATGTCTTATCAATACCTAGCAGGGAAATAACATTTTGATGGATGTAAATAATTCGAGATACCGCGTATTTAGGGGTTCCCTAAGGAAGGCAATGACAATTTTTTTCGATTTAAGAAATTCTCACTGAAACAGTAGTTTTACATGCAAAGTAACAAGGCTTCCCGAGAGAGCCAAAATTCAGCTCGTTCAGTTAATTTTCCGGGCTGATGGCCGCTGTTAGCCTCGACTTGGACCGTTACCCTGTTTCGCGAGAGCGTTCCCGAGAAGGCCGAACCTCGGCTCAGTTACGTCTGACGGATTAAAACGATGAAGCATTTTTCTACTCGTATTGACGAGTCATTGTCTCATCTAGTTACAATTAATTTTTTTTTCTGTAATATTCAAGTCTTCAATTTACTGTCACATTTTACTAATTTCCAAGTATATAAATGTTTCCTAAAGTCCTAACACCACAGGAGGTAAACTTCACAGCTCTGCTGCCATTGTTGAAATAACTGAACACACTTCTAAACCATGCCATATATAGTCCAGACATACGGTACGACTTTGGGATGACAGATGGACTTCAAAGAGTTACCAAATGGAAAGGTCCACCCCGAAAATGCATAGACCTTGGACACGGTGGAAAAACAGACTGGAAATCTTTGGCCTCCCCTGTTACTTGAGAGGGGAATTTAATTATATTTAAAATAATTAAAAGAAAAGGAATAAAACTAATTTGTGGGCAAAAAAACCGACTCACGTTGTTGTTAGCCGAACACTTGCAGAAAATATTCTCTTAAGAAATCTGCTGCTCAGATTTATTATTTGACTATAGCAGTTTACAGGTAAATGTTAAAATGAGATGAAATTCATTTTAACAAATTCTTTTTTTAATTAAAAAAAAAAATATACAAAATAGACTTATAGTCTTAAACTCTAAAATAAGGTAACATTCACTCTAAAGAAAATAGAGATAAAAAGACGAAACAATAATAAATTAAATAATTCAATATTATTAGTATTAACCCCCCCCCTGGTTCTAATTACAGCTTCTAATGGGTTCTTCATAGACCGAATATATAGAAATTTTTGTGGCCCGATTTTTTTTTAAGCTCGTCCCATAAATGCTCAATAGGACTTAAGTCCGGACTATGTGCTGGCCACTCTATGCACTCAATTTCGACTTCCTTCAGTTACCGACGAACAGAAGCTGCAGTATGTGGACGGGCATTGTCCTGCATTAGGATAAAGTTTACCTTCGACGAAATCCACTCATTCTGTGCCCTCATAGAAATGCCCGCCCACACCAGCCGGGAATCTACTCATGCAACATTTTCACTTATCTCGGTGAATCACTCTCCACGTCTTCTATACACTTGATGTTGTCTTCTTGAATAGATGTGTCCATTTTTAGTTCATGTTTGTTTAATAATAAGGGATAAGTGTATCAATTGATGTTTGACAACTAACTGATAGGGGTTAGCCCTTTTTTTTTAATTTTTAATTAGCACCATTGTAAGCTGGTGTAAAAGTGATGATTAGCAATAACAACATGTTTTTGGGTCATATTCTTGGAAAAGATAACAGTTTAGGCTCAGTTATTTTTTCAAAAACATTCAATTTTGGACATGATACTCAATAGATTTTTTTGCTCACAAGTAAGTTTTTGTGGCATGGAATTGTGGGTTTTTATTTTTCTATTATTTATTTATATATAGGCTCAGAATACTGAAGAAAGCCCTCAGGATACTGATTTTAACAATTTTCTTTATGTCATGAGGTATTTTATTACTAATGGTGCATACAAATGTGAGAATTCAAAGTTCAAAATTGATAACATTGAGTTGATATATTAGTAAGGCAGTAAATATTTATACTAATAATGGATTCCACAATTAACATTATTGCTTACAAATGGCCAAGTTATTGGTTTAAATACCTTACACTGCAAATATATCAGCTGCCTCTCTTAGCTAAACTGGATCTTCTTTACATGTAAGGATCACAATATGTGTACGTAACAGTGGAAGAGCTAGAATGCAGTTTATTTTTAGTTGCAGAATGAATGTGTCAGGTCGAACGGGGTAGGACCACACCCTCACAGAATAGCAGTGTAAAATTGCACCATAATTTTGTTTTATTTTGTTTGGCGATTGTGGGGATATAGAGACCTCTATTATTGGTGAAGGGGCATTCAAAAATCATTCAAGGGTGACAATGCATCTGCATTATGATTTCTTGTCAAGGATGAATGTAGATATCATGGTCCTTCAGGAATCACTTACCATCATATAAACTGTGTGCTTGTTTGTTATTCTTTGTGGATTAAATTAATAGTTAAATAATAATCAATATTTAGTATAGCAATTACAAGCGAAACTGCCTTTTATGGAAAATAAAATAAAATTTAATCAATCAATCAATTCTAGAATCTAAATTACTCACCATTAACTAATGTGTATGTATCTTGCACAATTTGGCATTGTACCTCCTTGTCTATTTTATTTTCTATTTGGGTTACACTTTCTGAAGAGCATGAAGGGTTTGAGAAAGCAATGAGTAATTCATCCACCTTTGGCACTTCATTAAGAGATGGTTTCTCTGATGGGCATTGATTGGGACAAGTTTGTGAGGTGGATGGTGTGGGTTCAGTTAAAGCATCCATTAGGTTGTATGGATTACATGGCAATGGAGGCGGTAATGCTCTAATTGATGTGTCATGGACTGGGGCTGATTCTGTACTGTTGTTCAACTCTGTAAATTTTATTAAATGGATATATTTTAAAACCAATTTATATCACTTTCCAAAGGATAGATATTTAAACAACTAAGAACAATATATATTTTTATATCAAAAACAGAATAACTGTACTAAACTTTAAAGTCAGAATGAAGTCAATATTAAGAAGGAAAAAAAGCATCAAAGTATTATGAAATCAAATAGATACTTTTTTATTAATTATAATATAATAAAAGGCAATATGAACATATATATATCTAACAAAGTCCAAAAAATTAATTAGTAAAACAATTTATTACATACCCAATTTACTAAGAGATAAATTGAAATCAGTTATAAAATAGTTGAACTCATCAAGTTGTTTCATGCAATTTAAAAATCTCCCCTTTAGGTCTTCTGGGTCACAATTTAGTTGTTGCACTAAGCCCTGTGCCTAAAAAAAGTGATTTTGTCAATTACTTTAAGACCTAGACATTAGCATGCCCTACAGATAAATATATTATTAAGCATTACCAATCTTAAAACACTATCATATATCTGTTTACATTACACCACACATAAAAACAGTTACCCACTATTTTCTTAAAATTTTCAAAGGTTTAATTCGATCCTTACATATGGTATTAGCATTTTATATGGAAAAAGAAAAAGATATTTATTTTTAAGAAATTATATACTTATTTAAATCGAAGTAAGGACCATTATAATCAATGCACTTTCGCCATTTTATAGGTAATTAATTGGGAACGAGAATCAATTAAATCTTTGAAAGTGGTTTGTACTGCCTTATCGGAATGTGTTTGTTGGTGCTTTATTATATATTTTTATAATTCATGAGGTAAAATTAAAAAGCACCATACCAGCATATTCAAGTTTTTGATATTGTTAACTGCATCATCACATTTGCGTGAAAACACATTTATCCTGGCTTCCATTTCATGTCGTCTGTGTAACGCTAAAGTGGCGATATCCACGATGCTCCTAAAATACATAAAATACCCTTTAAAACATGAAAGAAAAGGAATCCAACACGAAATTAGTAAAAGTAATTACATTGAGAGAGATTTTAGCAGCTATCGCTTATAGTTGCACCTCGTAATATTTATTAAAATTATTAGATAGATTTTTTCAAAAACTGGGAGTTTTATCAGAACTTAGAACACCGTGACTGTGAAAATGTAGTGATGCGCATTCGATAAGCGCCTCACTGAGGGAACGACTCCCTAACTCGATTGATTAAGACTAAAAATCGTACTCGAAGGAAAAGTGATCTTTTAAGTATTTTATTTCCAATTCAAACGTATATACACTATAAACTAATAAAATATAATAAATATAAACCTGCATTATCTAGTTAATATGGTGAATGATATTTTATTTCAGCGAGATAATATTAGATTTTACTATATACTTTTGATCAATCAATCAATTAATACTTATTTAGATAATCGTTTTTTTGGGGCTGATGACCACTGTCAGCCCGCGGGCTTTTAGAGTTTCATCGCATTGAAAGCTGACCGAACCTTTATGGCGCTCAGCCGACACTTTTATTTGTGGATAACTAGCACAACCAGCATAAACAGAAGGCTTGGGCGCTGGGGGACACGTCGTCGGGGTCGTCGAGGGAGTGCCTCAGGCTTTTTCGGACGCGGGTAAAGTTGGGATTCGTGATGATATTCAGTGGCAGCACTTAAATCACCGGCTTTGGGTGTGTGACGAGGTATGTAAGTCGAAGAATCGACGGGAAGCCTGCTTCAGGTGAGTCTTCAATGAGCTATGGTCGGCAGCTCAAGATCTATATGTGTAGATTTTCACTACGCCAGAACCACGGCACACCGGTGGCTTTGGTCAAGAAGCGATTTTTGATTACTTGACGTCGGTGAATGGACGCGGGGAGGTGTGCAAATGGGGCTTGCGTATGTCATTATCGGTCAGATATACGCTTTGTGAAGTGTAATTTTATTTGTAGGGACATTTTGCAAATTTTACTAAGTAATGGGCGCAAACGACCTCGGGTGAACGCTGCTCGATTCCGCACGCGATTGATGTGCGGACCAAAGGCGAGTCTTTCATCTATTGTAACGCCTAAGTATTTAACTGTCTTTTCCCAGGGGATTGGATGATCAAATAGCTCTATGGTTGGGATGTGCGGCGATTTGTTTGTTCGAGAGAAGTATATGGCTGCAATTTAGCGGGGTTAATCTCGATCCTCCATTTCCGAAACCATTTCCTTAAGGTGTTGGCTGTGGATTGGAGGCGTTTACGAATAGCGTCTGATTTGAATCCAGACACGTAGAGACCGGTATCATCGGCGAAAAGGGCTAGATCTACACTGCGAATGCTCGGTATGTCGTTAGTGTGTATAAAATGGGACCTAGGACGGGGCCTTGTGGAACTCGGCTCAAATGGGTAACCTAGGAACGCGTTCCTTCGACACGATAACGGATGGTTTGATTCCGAAGAAAGTTTTATATGAAAAGTACGAGTTCTGAGCTCATACAGTTTGTATATGAGCCCGTCGTGCCAGACCTTGTCGAAGGCTTGCGCTATGTTGAGAAAAAGCGCCCCGGATAGCCCCGAATGAATTTGCTGTGAATGTGCTCCGTAGTGCGGTGCACTTGATGTATGCATGAGTGTTTGCTGCTCAGCATGAAGTCCTTGAGGCGGGCGAGGACGAGCCTTTCATACACCTTACCCAATACTTTGAGTAGGCTTACGTTTCGATAGGCTGATGGATCAGTTGGATGCTTTGAAGGCTTGAAAATCCCTGTGACGTCGGCTTCCTTCCAGGTGTTGGGAAAACCTTTCCTTTGCCTTTGGATATGACCGCGTTATAGATTATCACCAGTGGGTGTAAAATTCTCTAGGATATTTCAATTCAACCGTTAATCGCCCTAACCCGTTAGTAGTAGCAGCAGGTGACTAGACACCCGTGAGAGATACCCTCCTAACAAAAGACGTCCTAAATACGCAATTATAATACAACGCAAAGATTAATTTTGACATGGTCCTGTCCGCGCCAAGCGGCTTACACGCGAACTACTCTGCCTAGATCGACCTGTCCACCCTTTAGATCCAAGTTTAGGTTTCGTACCTCCTTATGACGCTCCCTCGGATCGTATTATCGCCTCCCTCTGTTGTCGTCGACGTTCTTCGTCCACAGGGGTTGGAGTGCAGCGGTGGTGCAGCAGTAGTCTTCGCGCTAGCTTCGCAGCATCGTCGTTGTCTCCCTGCTCAGCGGCCTCTCGCTCGCGAGTCTAATTAGGTAAAGCTGTAGAGGTCTCTGGACCAACAGCAATACTCACACAAAAAAAAAGTTGTAAAATGGACAAGGGTAGAAGTTTGATCACCTTATTGGTGATACCGTCGGGGCCAAGGCTCTTGCGTGGTCGCAGGTTATGGATTAGACTCAACTTCGGTGCATATCACCTGAGTAATGGAATCGCGAGGTGGTTCCTTAGCCCTCCGGTCGACCTCGCTATCAACCATTGCAAGGTGAGTGGCGTCAATCGGTAGGATGCTCGGTGAGCATTGGAACTCGAGACATTCGGCTTTCTCTTCGTCTAAGAAGGCGGGCGGCTTATTGGGACGCACTAAGGGAGGTATTGTTTGGGTGATGCCTCGTTTTAGGGGTTTGGGAAGTCGCCAGAAGGCGAGATGGAAGGTTCAATGTTGGAGAGGTGATTATCCCACCGATCATCCCTGTACTGGGCTATGCGTGATCTGACTTCACGCCTAAGGGTACGTAGCACCAGCCAGTTACTTTCAGCAGGATATAAGTCGAGGGCACGAGTCACCGTTTTCTTGCGCTTCATTAGGTCCTTTCACTGAAGGTATGTTGCTAGGAATGGCATAGTTGCGGTTATTTTTCCTTTAGTTCAGGTTGTTTCTGAGTTTGTGCCACTCAATTATAGTTTTGGTGGAAGGTGAGGTTGGGCCAGAGGGCCCCCACCGGAGTAGGATGGGACGATGATCGGAAGCGAGTTTGTGGATTACCTCTATGGATGGCGAGGTTGATGTTCTTGAAGATAGCAATATCAAGCATATCCGGTGCGTGGCCCAGTGTATATGGATAATGGGTAGGCGTAGTAGGCGCTACGACTTCGAAGTCAAGTGCGTCGCTTAGCGAGTCTAAAGCAAACCCCCCGGGGTTTATTTTGATGCATTCCATCGAGTGTGCATCTATTGAAGTCTTCTGCTAATATGACTGAGTTTCCAACAGATAGAAGTGCCACGAAATCGCTTCGTAATATTTGAGCGTCACGTCTGCAAGGGAGATAGACGGAGGCGATGGGGGCGTGGCCGGTCATGGCTAGCTGACAGACCGAGGCTTCTAGGAAGGTGAGGGATGGCCATCGACGGGCGCACAGTGCAAGGACTTTTTGTAGTAAATGAGAGTTACACCGTTAGCGGCGGAAGTTCTATCATTCGTGATGATGTTAAAATTCGAAATATTTGAATCGCGAGTATGTGTTGTTAGGAATGTCTCTTGCACTATCGAGCACGTTGACTTGGTGTTCGCGAACGAAATTGAAGATTTCGTCACTTTGATTTTTTTAAACCATTCGCTTTAAAAATTCGAATTCGCGGGATAGCGGTTTTGGTCTGCCGTTGTAGAGGCCTGCTAAACTGTAAAATTGACGATCGCGGACACTATATGTTGGTAGCGCATTATATAGTATCGCAGTGATAGTTATTCTAACTTCTGGTTTATCGTGCGAGTCCCTTAGACCCGTTGAGAGGGCTGAGACGATGGCGCCGTTGAAGACGGTGGCGAAGCGACACTCTAGGTCGAGGTCGCTTTCGATAACTAGCCTACCGGCTGGAATCGGGAGCTGCTCAACAGCGACTGTCACGACGCTGACCAGCATTTGCCACGCGGGGCGTAGCGGTTGTAGTTAATGGCGCATCGAGGAAGCAGTTGTAGGTGCAGATTTATAGAGCCGGTCGTTTCGGGTTTGGGGCCGTTTGACAGCCAAGGTAATTGGCAGTATACCCCTCTGTGTTGCACAGGACGTACGCGGGAGCCCCGATAGCGGCTAGTAATGTTTAGTCCCTAATAATCGGAATTTAATTATAATAATTTAAAAAAAATATTTATTTTTCATTACAATATTTATTTGCTACAAAAATTACAATTAGTACATTAAAATCGTAGCCATCAAATAAGTAATCGATTTTTTTTGTCAAAATCAATTTATGGTAATAACAGCTCAAGGTATCTAAAGTTAAATTTAGTGAAGGAAACAATTAATTATAAATTAAATAAAGATTTAGTATTATTAAAAGAACGTTAAAAATAAATAATAGTGGAGTCACCAGTGATTAAGGTTTAATCTATTCGACGTTAGATGGCACTTATAGTTTTGAATTATATTTGAAAAAAATATTAATCTTAAATTTTTAAACCTTCGCCTTATTTCTTCTATAATTATTTGATTGATACATGATACATTTTATTATTTGTGTAAAGACAGTGACTATTATAGTTACTTGTTCACCCTACTAAACCATAACATTTTTATGATCGACAAGCACGTAATTAAGTTTACTTTAACTTAAATTGATTGTATTCAACAAAAAACTAAATTAAAATAATTATTGTTTAACTGTTTAAAATAATTTGTTAATGTCCGCTACATATAGAGATTGAAAAAGACGGTTCAGTTCGGTTTCAAAGTTTCAGGCCAGTATAAAATTTATATTATTCTAAATAGTCTGTGGTAAAACTGAAATGTTCCCTGTACAGTAGTCATTAAATGTGTAGTTGCGAGTTACGCGTGATGTTTCAATTAAAAAGGTCAGCAAACTAAACAAGAGCCGCATAATAAATTCAGGATAACCCGCACCGCTCTTTACTAATTGGATTCTGAGGGCAGAGTAACCAATTAGTGTGAGAGAGATAGATTGCTTACGGTGGGTTTCCATGGCTACGGGATGTTATGTATATATAAGTGTTTGGCCAACTTTGATAAAATGATACTAATAATATGTATATGTAGTTGTTGATGTAAAATATCTTAGTAATAAATTGTTTGGCATTGCTTTCTTATTTGCAAATCCTCCATTCGAATTTCGCTTTTATTTTTAAAATAAAATTGGGCCAAAAAAAAGATAGATAAAGGCCTTGTTTCCACCCATGACCATCTTCAATAAATTTAGATGCACTTGCATTGTAATATATAAAAGGGGTAAGCCAAAAGCCACATATACCAAAGAGCCCATCCATTCTCCACTCTGGAGAATCTTCCGATAGCTAGGGAACTGGCAACTTAGGTGGCACTCAGATAGGAACGTGATCAGAGCAGACCGACACGCTCAGTGTATGAGCGCTTTGGTGTAAGTAAGAGAACCAAACTCACTAACCAGCTCACGGCCCCTCAGTTCCGTGAGCCCTGTGTCCGATATAGCTGTACAAGCCGCATAGGCTAAGCATCAACGTCAACATCAACAGAATCTTGATTACCAAAGATGATCAATTTATGGCATCGACGTCTGGTTTCCAATGTTGCTGCTGTAATATGCAGGTATTCTATGACGGCATGGTTCTATTCCCAACACTACTCTCTGTCCCGACGAGTATGTCAATTTTAAATACAGCGATGGGAAAAGACACAAAACACGACACAATTTAGGCGCCACATGGCGACACGGTGTTTCGATCGTGTGGCCCGGGTTCGATTCTCAATTGAGGAATAAACAATATTTGTGCGACACAACTTATTGGTTTTAGGGTCCGGTAATGTTGTATGTATATCCTGTAATTTTGATACTACATCTGAACCTTTCTCCGATCGATACACGTACATTACGAGAAAGCTTAAGGCACTGTATTATATATTATATGTACAATGATATATATATATATATATATATATATATATATACAATATGATATGTGAAATGCAGGTTTCGAAACTTGCAGGCGTGTGCTAACAGTGTGTAAATTACGAGGCTTGTTGAACCTTCCGCCCGTGGGCTCGGCGTAATTCTACGGGAAGCAGAGGTTGGTATAAAATACGCACATCCATTTCCGCCTAGAATGTCATAGGCGGAAACGCTGGGATATAGGAAAAAGCTGGGATATAGGTCACCTTGAAGGATATCGTACGGTATCCAAGTGCTATCTTTAGGCGGCAGTCTATGCATAGCGCTACCTTCTCTTTTCGGGCGATCAAACGACCGCAGTCAATCACCTACCTCATAGTCTGCCACTTCTGAGTCCACTAACATGAACTTTTTATCAGTGATTGGATAACTGATTTTTATCAGAAGCCATTCGAAACAGAACAATTTTACTTCAATTCGTTCATTAATTGTATCATATTTAAACAACTAAATATCAGTTTCAAAGAGTTGTACTATTCTTATTTCCGTCAGCAACGGTTACACCATGGTCACCCTAAAAAGAAAGGGAAACAGCATTTGTTTATGATATCTCTTTCGGTTTGCGTTTCGTGTAACAGTAGACAATCGTTTTGTACGCATTACATTCTTATTGTATAGTTCAAAATAAAAGAAATATTTTATTTTCAAAAATCTCTCTATGGTATATGTATAAAGACAAGGTTAAAACTTTAGACAGTATGAATTATTACATATAGATAAAATAAGTCCTTACATATATTTGTATATGCCTTGCTTTACAGATAATCAATTCAATCTGTAAAGTGTCGTGTTATAAACGCTCGTTTACATTACATTACGGATTGTTACCTAATTATCTATAAAAACCAAATAGAATATTGTTTTTATTACCAAAAATCATATTGATTAATATGGTTAAGAACTAAACCCTGTAAATCAAACCAAAATCAAAAGAAGATTTATTCACGTAGGCTTATACAAAACACTTTTGAATCGTAAAGATTGCTAATAGGTCTCTACTATCAACTGACAAAAGACAAACAATGACAAGAACTTCGAATAGTTTCTTTTTTTTAAATAATAAGTTACAAAAAGTGTAGTGGTTGTCTACTATTGAACCCAGCGCTTGAAACTTAAATCCAAACTTATCTGTCAGATATATATTCTGACAAAGAGTAGTAAGATGTTTTGGGTAGCTAGTTAGTTTTTAACCAGAATTTTCAATCTATATAATGACATATATTTATAGATTACGTATGCGGAATTGATCTAAGCATATTAATAATATTACCAAGAACGATTTGTGTTTCTTTTTTAAGCGAAAAATAGGTCTCACAATACAATAGGTGTTGTTTTAGTTTCTTGTAGTAACAGCGTATATGTACTTCACATCTTGAAGAATATTTTTGTACCTAACCTTACGTTAATATGTTATCGTTAATATATTGTGAAATAGCCATTTCTTTCTTTATATATCTCACTTAGGTGCGTATTCTATATGCTTTTTTTTTTGTAAAATTAACATAATTTCAACATCAGTTGGTTAAGCTGCACTGTGGAAATAACTACAATAAACGAGACTCCCAGTATTAACTCAACTCAGATAGCGTTGTTTGTTTTTTATTGAAAAAATTGCGCTACTAATTCTTGCTGCTCGAACAGACAAATGGGCGTCCATTGAAGCTTTGACTCGAGAGTTATTCCCAGGAAAACCATCAACTCAAGTAAGTGATTTGAACTCGGGCCGTTTGTCCCGTTTATCTATGTTCATTACATAAACATTCACATCCTGTTATATATCCACATGTCTTTAATAGAAACAGTTTTATCTGTGTCAAGGAACAATAAATTCAGGTAATATCATTAATGATGAGATAATTCCAGAATTTTACCATCCCACACAATTGGATAATAATTGTACATTTTAACATGTTTTACAATTGGATAATATAATCAGATGCATTTAGCGTCACTAGTTTCGCGCCTTCTTATCGGCCATGTTGGGTCGCTAGTGGCGCCGCGAGCCGTTATTAGGGCCGTGCGAATCACGCGAGGCGGGGAGTTTAACATAATTTGAGGCAATACCTCGGGACAGATAGTTACCCTGATAGATGCTAATAGCTTTTATTGATATAGCTTAGGTGTTATAGTTTACTATCGCGCAATCCGGCGGTAGTTAGCCGCCGTAAATTACGTTAATATCGCCCGTTTGACGCTGGCGTGAAGCCATCAAATTGTCGGTTGTTATGCCTTTTGAGTTATTTGATAATTCATAGGCATATGAGAGAGCTCATAGAGTAATGGATGTAAATCCTGTGTGAAAACGTGGCCATGTCAAAATTGAAGGGGCGTTTTGTATTTATTGTATTTATACGCCGTAATTCTTGTCGTTCAATACCTGTTAGTAATAATTTTGACAGCGGCATTTAATGTCATTTTAAATTTAATTTATGATAAGCGTTAAAATTTATAACTAAAGATGTAAACAGGGATCTCCAAATTAACAGTATACTACATTCAACCTCCTTGCCCTGCCTAGCAATGACTAAGGTTACATGTCAGTTTAAAAAGAAACTCCTTCTCAGTTTTTAAAATATTATTAAGAGAACAGAACATTAAAACAAGGTTCAAAGAGGTAATAGCTTTGATTTTCGATGGATCGATAATATAAGTGCGCTGGTGGAAGATTTACAATAGCGCTATCTTCTGCAACATTGCTGTATTAATTAAATTATGGGACGCTTGTTTTCTGTTTTATTTTAATTTTAATGGTTGATGACCACTGTTATCTCGAGGGCTTTTACATCTTCATCGGTGCTAAAAGGTGGCCGAGCGCTTATGGCAGCTGAGACCTTTATTAGTGGGTAACCAGCACAAGGGCAACGAGAGGGAGTCTCGGCTTGGACCGCTACCCTGGGCGCGATATTAACTGACTCGAGGGTGCCTCTCGGGCCGAACCTCGGCTCCGTCAGTTACTTCTGACTGATTAAGGGACGCTTGCTGCTAATAGCGTAACAAGGTGTTTTTTTAGTAGTAAAATATGCAGTATATATTGGGCTAAATAAAGTATATCTTGGTTCAATATAAACACTGATGTATATCAGTTTACTTAGGATACCATAATGACGCAGATGCAGCGAAATTCTCCTGAACTGTCTTCTTATATGTATTTACGTGACTTTACATATAAAATATAATAAGTTTTACGGGTTTTATAGCATTTAACTTTTTAATTTTTGACGATTGAAGTGTTTTACAGGACTCGCTGAGTATCATGTCTCTGGATGACAGAGATATAATGAATGATGTGTATCAGATACCTAATTGAAAGATGAATTAATGCATTAGGTAGCCCGATACCAGAGTTCATCTTAGTATTTCTACTTCAGAGTGATAACGCAACGTTGTTATTTATTCTATTTATTTGTTTGTGGAGAAAGATTTGCCATCAATAATATCGTTTCACGTTTACTGTTTCAGTTAACTAAATATTAAGAATTTGCCTTTAGAGGTTTCCCGGTTGACCTGCGATATATCAACCAAGTACTTAATTATATTATAAATAGGGCTAATCTTAATATATAACAAAATAATGATTTCAAACTTCATTCATTTTTAATTCCGGTCTATGTTTAGTAGATTGGGCCAATCTATGGAAGGATGAGTTTGGATTGGTATCATGTGTTTATTTGTTTTATCTCTTGAAGTTCACAAAGACAGTTATTTTGGACTTTGCGTCTTTAATTTCCTTCGCCTATATATCGGATAGCATCGGAGTTGGATGCTTTGTTTAGGCATATTTTAATTTACCGCGTGATTTCCTTCTAACCAATTTAATAATAACTGGGTGTTAAACAGGGTAGGTAAAAAAAAATACACCTGTGCTATCAATTTTGAGCACTGTATATATAAATATAAAATATTTTGTTACCAGTAATTGGGTCTCCAGTTCACATTTTACACGCATCGTTTGTAACGATTTGCACTCTGTGAGAGTTCGTGATCGATTCCCGGTTATTTTTCCCCGACCCATTCATGCTGCACCTGAAAATATACAGTCAAAACGCAGCCCAATTGGCTGTGCCTTACGCTTACGCCAACAATTCCATGCCACCACCTGCCAGACCGCTGGAACTGTAGACGTAATGTAAGTAGTGTTTGATATATGAATATAAGGACAGCACGGGTTTCATATCCGTAGAGCTGCTGACATTTAAAGAAAAATTTATACATATTCGCTAAACTTGAAAATTACTACGAAGGGAATTCCGTAGTCTATGTGAATGAAAAAGAATAAGTTACTCGTAAGTACAATAAAAAAGTAACAAGAAAAAATTTATAAAAAACAAAACATTTTCATAAAAATATAACAATTATTTTGCAACGTAAAATAATTAATAATAATTATAATTAAATTGGTACACTTATACTTTTTATTACTTAATAATAAAATTTATGACGATGATCATGCAAAACCATCTAAAACACAATAAAAAAAGATTAAGGAAACATTGTTATTCATTGATAATAATTTACAAGCTGCTATAACGGCACAAGTGTTTGAAGAACGAACATAACAATTCCAAATTTAAATCTAATGAAGCAATTCAAACATGGCAGGGAAACGCGTTCTGTTTGCCGCTATTTAATATTTAGATAATTAAAGCGGACTGAATGTAACTCGAGGGCTAATTTCGAGGCTAATTACGATTACAACTCTGTTCAGAATCGTAAGCGTTGGTAATTCGGAGGCGTCAATTCGCCCCTGTGATGGAGCGTTTACTGTGTATCTACTTTATATGCCCAAGTAGCGATTAAGCTCGTGCAACTGAATTACTGGTAAGAAATAGTCATAGTATTTTATATGCAGGAAATCTAATGGATAAAAAATCTTCACATATTCAAGCAAAAGTCTTTTATTTAATGATGATTCCTACAATGATATAGAAAACATCATTCACAAGGTCATCACTATTACAACTAAGCTAGCCACATCACTAGCACATATCATTAAGTCATTTGCTTAAACTGACATAATTTGTAGTGTGCAAAGACAAACACTACTTTCATCTTGTTATATAAATTCGTCAGTAATTTATGTGAAATCTACTCAATTATCAACATAAAAAGATTTCTTCAATGCTGTTTGATTTATTTAGTTTCATTTCAACGAAATACGAAAAATAAAACATTATTTTTGTAAAACACACTTATATAATACCTATATACTCAATACTAACTTCATGCTTGATTTACGTAGTTTATTCAATTTATAAAAATGTACGCGTGTTCGTGGATCCACTTTAGTGAGGTAATTTTTGTTATTTTTAAATTTTATGAATCGTTTTTTTTTATTATCAGTTCATTATTTTGAAGCTACTCAACTAAGGTTTAAATTTCTTTGAGTTTCTTCTGCACAATAATACGATTAAAAATTCGCACAATTGAACCCAGAAATTCATGTACACCACATTTATAAAAAACACGTGTCGTAACGAGAACGAATTTTTGAAATAGGCTTATAACAGGAGGAATGATTCTAATTTCTAAATATGCAAGTTACTTGTACAGAGAACTCGTGTGAACGCATCACGGTCGGTGCGGACTCTATAATTATTACGAACGTTCAGCTGTTTCGCTCGCGGTCTGTAATTAAAACATAGTTAGAGCAACGAGCGCGTACGCCTCCGTGGGCCAGATTAATGCCTTAATAGAAATGTAACACGTGATTACACGAATAAGTGCTCAACTTCTTACGGAACCGCAGTACTGATTGATGACGTCATTTATACACGAATGCCCGATGTGTTACACACGCGTTCATTTGTTTAAATATCACCTACGTAAGAAATTAGAACTATTTTGTTTTGATTTTTTCTTTTCAAACTAATTAGACATAATGCATACGATCCTTGGCCAGTCAGAATGAAAATGCTTTGTCAATAATGAGAGTAATGACCAAATGCCTAGCTTTATTAAATTTCCAGGTCTGGCCCTTCATCATGCGAAACACAGCAGGGATATTCCTACGTAGTACTTTTAGTTTACTTTGGTATTCCTGTAGTCTTTTCCTCTTGTCAATTAATGTACAAGTTAGATTTTAACTGTAGATTAACCTATTTTTTTTTTAATAAATCACATGAGTTTCAGTTTAAAATTTAATAATGTCTTTAAGTGTTAAAATAATAAAAAACAAGGTTTTATAAGTTTTTACCTTTAATAGTGTATGATTTACCTTTTATATAAGAATATATTACAGACAATATTATACATAATAATGTATAATATTGTCTGTAAGTAAGACTGTAGACAGTTTTAACATCTGTTTCAAAGCTTAAACACTACAAACAACCGCAGTTAGCGTTCTTTGTTGCGAGATTTTTATTGTCCCGTTCCGTTTGTAGATTTTAGATTTTACTTGGCAATGATAAGTACATTTACAGAATGACTTATTAATATATATTATATATATCTGTGGTCATAGATCAGACAATGATAAGTACATTTTTGCTCAGTATGACATATTAATATAGGTATAATCGCCAAAAGCTGAAATATAAAAGTTATCATAATCTGATTAGTATTCAATAGAACAGTAATATTTTGCATGTAGTTATCTTGACATGACCAGATGAAAGAGCATTTTAAGGCGATTATACCTATATAATATATATTAATAAGTCATACTGAGCAAAAATGTACTTATCATTTTCTGATCTATGACCACAGATATATAATATTTTTTTTTAAATATAACATAAAATTGTTGTATGTAAAATTTATTACGTTACTGATTAAAAATCAAGTCATTTTTCAATTTTGTTTTATTAGTTGGGTTTATTAGCAAGCATACAGTTAACCTCATGGTACGTGATGACTGCATCCCATGACATCTGCATCTATCCTCAAAGATGCAAGTTCCATATGCATTGTTACCCCTGAGTATCGAGTTTCAATAGCCTAATAGCCCTACCCGGGTCTGCGAAACTTAAGGTTCGATCCAAACTCCTAGCACAAGTATTTTAAACTTAGTCGGAGTGGTTAACCGGAATGTTAGTAATGTTTATTGCGAGGTTAGAATTCTTTTTTTTATAACAAAGAATAAAGATGGACTTCGTTACCTTTAATTGAACCGCACTCACCATACGAAGCATACGATTTTATACCGCAGTTTCTAGTGTGCTGTGAAGGTGTGGTATATGCTTTAGCCAGAAATTAGTTGCACCGTGACTCTATCATTGGAAAATTTACATTTTAGTATTCAAGCCCCAAAAAGATGGAAAAAGGCATGTGGACCAGCTGGTAATTTGTAATTAATGGTCAGTGAGCCTAGAACCGTCTATGATATAAAAGCTGTAAAAACAACTCTAGCACCAAAAAAGTCTTTAGTAAGGGGTCCAGCTATAGTATAGATCATCTCGACCAGCGCTTTAAGAGAACAGAGTAAATTTTCTGTATTTCGTCAGGTGTGTATACTATCTTAGTATCCTGAGACTTTATTATTAGTGACGAGACATTTTAACTAGGACCCCTAATCGTTGGATACATTTGGGTATATACAGGAATATTTATGTATCTCTTCTTACCCTTAAATATTCTTAAAATCACCCTTATTATTCTGTTCCTAACCTTAAGGTAGGCTGGTAAAGAAATTAAATCCGCCTTTTTGTACAATGTTTGGTTATATTATATTTATTTATTGTGTTCTTGTGATGCTATTGTTCTAGTGACCTCTGTAGCTTTATCTAAATTGTCTCGCGAGCGGAGGGCCCGCTGAGTGTGTTCGCTTTATTTTTACAAATAAAGTATAGATAAATAAATAAATAAGAAATGCCTAAACAAATAAATAAAACCATAAAGTCTGAGCACTATTATTGCATTTCGTACCTTCCCCTGATCGTATAGCAAAGACGTTATATCCGATATAGAAGGGATGGCGAGATATGATAGACAATGTACTCGTATCTTATATTGAACCAAACATACGACTTTAATAAACGATAGTATACCAGATTATCTTGTAGAATAACTGATGAGAGTAGAGATCGGGTGACCCGACCTTTATTTCTGGTGAAGTGGCATTCTATCTTAATCCTCAGGGCTAACAATGAAGGTTGATGACAATTATAATTTATCAAGGATGAATGAAGGTGTCACGGGTAGCAGGAATCACTTAACACCAAGATAACTGTGTGCTCATATGTCACAATACTTATTAGACAGAAGCTGATATCTGTCTGATAAACGAGATGTCACTGTTTGTAATCCACCTGACCAAAAATTAGTAAAAAACCTTAAGTCTCAGGAAGTAGGGTTGTTAAATTAAAAATATATACTAGCGTAGCTAAGAACAACTTCAATTTAAGTAAGAGATATTTCAAGTATTTACGGAATGTAAAACGTTATAATAGGTTTTTTCTTAATCGAACATGTGAATATGTAACGGTTTACTTACATAAATGTTTTTGGGCATTGTACGGAAGATATCGTAGGCACATCTAGTACTTACAATATACACATGGATTTAGTTTAGACTAGAAGAGATTCTAATATACGACGAAAATCCAAAAATGCTATCCGTAATAATTATCCTTCGATAGTGATTGAAATTATTGGTAAATGCAATATATATATATGTATGTTTCAAAGTTACATCCTCATTATCGCTATGATTGGCAATTCTACTATGCGCTTTGCGCGACATCTTCTGCCAGTCGCTAGCGGTATTTCCGAAGCGATAATACTCGTACTTAGGTACCTTCAAGAAAAGAGCCCACAACTTTTTTAAATGCCGTCAGCGCATCTGCGACTCCTCTGGTGTTGGGAATAGTCATAGGCAGCAAGTGATCACTTACGATCCGTTGAGATGCTTGCTAGTTTGCCACCTATTCTATACCGGGTGTTTGGTAGAGGGTCCGACAAACCAAGTGGGCGTGTTAGGGGACCCATTTGGAGCATACAAGTTGGCCAAAAAAAATCCCTGACCCTCTATTTTTTTTTAAAGATTTTTTTTGTTAATTTTTCGGTTTTCACCGAAATTGTACGTATTTACCACCATAACATTTTCTATCTATTTTAGACTAGATGTTTTTTACTTTACTTTAGTCTCTGATACATCTTTAGGCCACGCAAAGAAAAATTAGATAGAATTAGAGCTAACTAACTGTAGAGATCATACAGTGAAAAAATAAAAATAAATTTTACATCAAACTTCAACTTTGACAACGATTTAAAAAAAAACCACTCCAGCAGGTTATATGCGTTTAAAAACTTTTTTAATATTTATAACTTATTAAAAAAACATCTTATAGATTGTATATCTATGAGATTTTTTTATAAAGAACTTAAATATCCGTTAATCACTCCAATTCAACCTAAATTGTTATAATAAATAAATATATAAGCTATATGGTTCACGACAATGATTGAAACCTATAATCGTTAAGCGCATAAATGTTACTAATGCTGAAATTCAATCAATAGTAAAAAATTACAGTATTTTATAAAAAGTTATTTTCAATAACATTAAAGCAAAGGGCGTAAAACGCACACAGCCAGGCTTTATGGGAAATAACCATCATCATTTAAAGAGCTTTTCACTGATAGAGCCACAGCCACAGTTACATAATCAAGTTGTATGGCATACAATGAAGGTGTAGAGTCACAAGAAGGGTGCCTTGTGGGGGCGGAGCGCTGGCAGCAACGGCCTTTATTAACATGTCACTCCGAGAGAGAGGACGCTATAAACATGTCAGAGGTGGGAGGAGTACGGGCACAAACGAGCCTCGGCTTCCATGCGCGCGAGACTCACAAAAGCTGCTATTGTTTTCTCTTTTGAGTTGTTAACGCTCGTTGTCTATGGTTATTGACGCGCAGATGAGTAGTCGTTGTATATTATTATTTTTAGTCTGTAATATTTTTAAAATATTTTTTATGTTCGGTAGCCCATGTTATATATCGTTGAGGTTTTATTGGTCTTTAAGAACGTGTCGGTTAAATAAGTTATTATGAAATTGTTTTGTTTCCATAAATTTAAATAAAATCGTATTCTTTATTTTCAATAAATAATAGTATTCATGATTTATATTACTTCTAAAGCTACAAACATGAAAACATTTTTAGTATTAGGTACTTTGTTCAAAAGTTATTTACAATGTAATAATGTTACCCTAATAATAAACTTTATAATCATATATAGTTGTATCGATAAAAGCTCAGCCCAATAATTTTACAGATTAAATTTAACGAACAACATGTTGAAGCTGTAAACCGGCAAGATTTGACCTTGTATGTTGTCGGTTTTCAGGCACAATATTTTATTAGTGACGCATTGTGCAATATTTATTTGGCCGAGGATATAAGTCCAATCATACTAATAGTAGTAGTAAATCCACTCTATTTATATTAAAATTCCTATGAACACCTACGCTGATGTGTACTGTACAGTTCATAATTTTAGAATAAGAGATCAATGAAGTTCTTAACAAACCATCGTATGAACTAGCGCATCACGTCGATAAATTATCGGCCTTTACGGACTGTCACAGTTGTATCATAGACTAAATTAATATGAGAACGTGTTCCAGATTGTCATGTGAAAGAATAGGTAGAGTGACCACACGACGGGGAAGTTAATTTATAGTAGATTATTTTTGCTAAGTTCTTTGTCATAGTATTACAAAAGTAACTCTATAAATTAGTATTTAATTTTCTATACATTTTCAAATGTTTGTGTCAAAAATTTATAGTTTTAAGAAAATCATTCAAACTATGTTTTATAATATTAGTGTTGAACAAAAGAGGACACAGTTCATCTGATGATTAGTGATCACTGCGGCCATAAATAATTACATATCACCCTCAACAAACATTCAAGATATACGTGCTTGGTCTGAGGACTGAGATATTGTTGTGACTCTATATGGGTCGGTATATGATGTAATTGGGTCTCTGGATCCGAGCACTGGTGATTATTCGAAGTGCCACATGGTGAAGGAAAAAGCTACATTATGCTTTTTCATGTTGAAGCTCTGCGTGGACATGGTCCTTTCTCGAACGTAGCCAACTATTCATGTTGCACAGACAAGCTAGCTGCTGATTAGTTCCACTACCCTGAGAAAACTCGATGTTTATTTCCATCGATAGCCGATCCGATTTAGGTGGTGCCTATTCGGATAGATTTTTTAGATGACTAGTGTTGTCCGTTATCTAACCGAGTGTACCGCGTGCAATAGACGTTGGGATTCACCGAATATATTGAGTTATGGAAGTGGGTTTACGTACTAAGTGCTTTTCTTACTTTTATAATAAATGAATAGAATAGTGATCACACAGCCCATCTGATTGCAAAGTATTCTGTGGTAAGTGGCATAACATCCACATTCATACTCGATAAGTCATCATAACGCGGATTCGATTGCACCACATCATCAGATGGACATAATGAACAATAGAAAGGTTAAGGATATCGTAAAATGTTCTCATGCAATAAACTGGAAGTCTTAAAGCGAACGTAGAATATCCAAGATAGATTGACATATGTCAAAATTGTACACAATTATTTTGAATGCATTCTAGCATTGTTATTAACCTTACATTCCGGTTAACCACTCCATCTAAGCTAATGCTTGTGCTAGGAAATTGTTCGTGACAATAATCGAATATTGGATTCGAACAGACGACTTTAAGTATCACAGAGCGTACCCTTAACCATTAGACTTTTGACGCTTCAAAATTCAAAAGCAAAATTAAATATGACAGATAGCCGGTAATTACACCCACACTACACACTTTACACTAAATTAGATTAAGCTACACAGTGGGAACACGTCCTCAAAGGTAGCAGAATCTCCTTGTTGTTACTAAACATAAAACAGCTGGATATAGGGGATGCTTCAAGTTTGCAGCAACTAAAATATGGAACGACTTACTACCACCATTCAAAAATCCATTATCAATGGAAGTTTTTAAATTATTTTCATAATCGAAAAATATTGTGGAAACAAAATAGGAAACGCAAGCCTAACTTCTAAATGCGAAATGGTCACATATATAATTAATATTATTATATAAATTGCATGTATATTAGTTTTTGTTGTTAAGAAATAATAATAATTTTTCAGTATATACTTGCACAGTTTTAGTTTTATATTCATTTATTGTTTTGTTTGTCTCTCCAAATTACATTTTATATTTACATCGCTATGTGGCGTACGGTTGAGAGTGGGGTAGGCAGAAAGTAAGCACTATGTGACGTACTGTATACGCCGAGTCTACTACCTATGCGATTAATATATGCGTTAAATAGACATAAGATTATTTATTTGCCGGATTTACACTTTTTTCTTTGTTGGTGTCAATAAACCTGTATTATTATAATTATTAAATGTAACTAGTATTTCAGTGAGGAACCGTCCTAACAAATACAGAATGCTGTAGCTATTTACCACGAAATGCAATCATAAAATACAATTGTTTATACGATTATTTTCCACGAATCGATGAGAGCTGGAGTCTTTTACTATCGTATTCCACAGCCACAATGAATTTTAAATTTTTATCCCGTTTCTTGTCTTTCTTTCTCTTAAGGATAAAAACGAAGGTGTAAATAAATCTTTTAAGACATTTAATATAACATTCCTAGCTGTTGCCTGCGGCTTTGCATGCTTAGGTACTAAAATAAGGCTCGTATTTTAGAGTTATGAAAAAAGCTGCGTAACGAAACCATAGCGCGATTCAGAAACAGTGCACAACGCCATCTACCGACCATAGATGTAAACTTGTATATAATATTTTTCTAAACTTTATAGCAGTTTTCATATTGATTTGCATGCATCCTTCAAAGTGATGAACTTACCATATAAACTTTCATGTCCTAATTAGGGTGAATTAGCAGTTTATTTTTGGAAAAAGTCGAACGTATACATTTATTACTAATCAGAAACAGGTATATGTAACATTTTGCGTTCCATACAACCGTTTATCACGAAATTTCCAAAAATCCAACTTTAGTAGATGCTTACAAAATTTTTAAGGTTATAGCCCAGCGTTTTAGACTCTGCGTTGATGTCAGGCAGGCATGATCAGGCAGTCAGTCATTACTAATAATTATATATGTATAGATTATCGAATTTTATGAAAAATTAAGTTTAAGTCACAATTTTTATTACACATTTACCTTTTCCACTCGTAAAATGTCCGCAAAGACAAATTGTTATGGAGCCTATCATTCGATCGTGAGTGAACGAATGATTGAGCGGCTGAGAAGTATTCTCACGACGAACTACTTACATAAATATCTCTAATTCAACTTTAATGACTCGTTCGCGTGAATGAAATTGATTCGGCGACCATATTTTGACTCTCTTAGGTTCTATTATAGGATATTATACGATGTTGATTAGACAGCTTGTCGTTTTATTTCTTTTAATGTTTTTATTCTATAGATATTTTATTGGATGTTGCGTTAAATAGAATGGTATGAAAGGCGGAAGATATTTAAAAAGGTAAAGAAGTAGTTTTTAAGATATTCTGTTGCATAGATTTTCTCTTTTAGAAATTGTATTAGAGCATAATCTAAGTTTAACTTTAGCTAAATGGATAGACGGTATAGTGATTTACTCATATGTACGACCGTACAAAAAAGCAAGGTTATTGTCTATCTATTGCATCTGACAATTTGGAGCTGCTGGAAAGATATTGACCGACAAGATACAAGTTATATTATATGCTAGAGTTAAGAAAATGTGGGATGAACCGCGGAAAGACTGTTTTTGTGTAGCGTTAGCTTAGTAATATTTCGTTTGATGAGTAAAGAGTAAAAGAGATATTATCGTTATAAAGATTTCTTGTCGAGGATAACTGTGGGTGTCGTGGGCCTATTACATAATCATCTTTATCTCAGCACGTCACTAATCCATTCCTTGACATAGACACTATTCTGAGCCACCTGCATCCATCCACTTCCCGCTGACCTTATCCCGTGATTCATAAGAAAGAAATTCAAATTTCCCTCGCCATTCTGCATATGTCTTTAATATGTTTTTTATTTTGCAGCGCTAGAAAATATTTTATTTATAGTGTTGGCGGCAAACGAGCATGCAGAGCATCCTGCAGTATGCAGATCCGGAGGCCTTTATTTCTCGTGACGAGGCATTCAGTCCTCAAGGGTGACAAGACATCTGCATTATGATTCCTTGTCAAGTATGAATGTAGATGTCATAGGCAGCAGGAAACAGTTGCAACTGTATGCGCTCAATTGTTACTCTCGATGTAATAAAAAAAAGTCTAGGAAGGCCTTGTGAAGACCTTTTCTTGTATTTGCTCCAATACTTACGGCACTAAAATATGTCCTACATAGTTGATGTCTGGACTAGAAGGAGATCATAACTCTCCGGGGATAAATACCGTCCGGGCATCAAGTTTGGAAAAACGTCACCGGTCGTAGGCCTTTTACAAATTGGCATGATTTCCAACCGTCATACAAGTTTAGCACTTTAGTGGCTACTTGGTAATTGTAAGTTATATTAAATAATTATACCAATTTAAACTTACATTACCTTTATCATCTGTTACTTTCAAAGAAAAGAAGAACGGTGAGCGCTGACACGTATATATTTTTTAATCACTCAATATTAAACTCATATATGCTTCACTAAGTTAATTCCGCACTCATCGTATATTTAAGCGAAATGAACGCTTATATTGAGGCAAAAACTTGTCATTAACGAGAGATGTCCGATGGAAATGACTCAATCGTGGGCAGGTGGCGACGGGCGCGTGTAATTATAGCGAGCTGTTACGTGATTAAAAAGGCATTAGTGTGGCACAACCTTTAAGTAGGCTTGTAGTCGGCCACGTAAGGAAGCGTGGCGAAGGTAGGGAAATGATTAAGTTGACTCTTGAACAAATGCTACAGAGTCTATAAGACGTTGATTTTTAATCGATTTAAGATATCGTTTCGATATTTTGTATGTACATCGATTTCTTCGGAACTTCTGGGCCTATTAGGGCGATTATATACATATTTATTCCATAACGGTAGCTCATAAATTAGTGGCACAAAACTTTTATTATTTATCTTCTCTCTCTTCTATTTGTAATTTAGAAAACATATATTGAACTTAAACATTATGACTAAAATCGAACAAAAATCCGACTGCATTAGAGGTGATAGATAAAGTTTATTTATTTATTGTTTGAAAAAGGGCGACTTTTGTCAATATTTCGTCATTAACCATCAGATATAGTGCAGTTGATGGTTAATGACCTCTGCAGCTTATAAACCTTCATCGATCCGTAAAAGATAAATTAGAGGTGACAAACGAGCATATGGTTCACCTGATGGTAAGTGATTGCTGCGGCCTGAATTTATATCTATCCTTAACAAACATTAAGATGCACTTCACAGTCGTAGAGCTACACTGTAGTTTGTTTCTAACTACACAATGCATGGGTCAAATCGACCGGGGTAGGACCAGGCCCTCCCAGAATACCAGCGTAAAATAGCAGCATAATGCTGCTGTGTTTCGTCTGCTGAGTGTAGGGCAGAGAACTTTATTATTGGTGACGAGGCATTCCATATCAGTCCTCAAGGGTGACAACGGATCTGTATTGTGATTCCTTGTCAAGGATGAATGGAGATGTCATGGGCCCCAGGAATCACTTGGCCTCAATTGAATTGTGTGCTCGTTTGTTACTCGAAATGGAATGAAAAAAATTTATCGTCACTCCTGGTGATTGAGATGGAATGCCTTTCTATCAGTAACTGGGTCTCTTAATACACACCGAACGAAACCTAGCAACGTTATGCTGCCTTCTCTAATCAAGATTATCCATTTATGCTGTAGTTAAAACAAGTTGGAGTGTGAGTCTATAGCTAGTATTATAGAAAATTGCTGGTCTTCCGTGTAGTATCTAAGAGTATGCACTGCACGGAAACTTTACCTTCTTTCAAACTTATTGCACACGTGGACAATCGGACTAGCCACGACGTTTTTATGTTATCACGAATGCACAGCATGTAACAGCCAGAAGATATCGCTGTGGTTGAACACGGTTAGGTTCACATCGTCAATGGGTACTTCCGAAGACCTAGTGACATATCAGATTTGATCGGACTGTTTTATTCTGAGGTTTGGAATAGGCTTCTTAAATTAAGCTGTCTTCACTAGCATTTCAGTTGAATACGAGTGTCTCATGCTCGCAGTTTTTTTATTTAAAAACCAAGTGAAATGCACAGTACAGCTAGCAGAAATTGGAACCTTATAGTCATAAATAAGGCAGAGTGCCTTAGGAACAGAAAACAGCGAAGTTATTTGTGATAGAAAACCTTAAAAGATATTATACTCTTATGATTTATAATAAATAAGTTTAGTTAAACCATAGACAATATTATTTGTATTATATGTTGATTGATAATAAACAAATTAAAAAAAAAACGTTATATTTTTTTTTAAGTAAAATGAACTGTGTATTGCATGCATCCCAAATACTTTACGTAACCCAAGTACTTTACTAGTGAAATACTTAAGTGTTTTTTAAACATGTTGATACTTTATTGTCTGAAAAAACAAAATAATATATGTAATAATTTATATTAAGAAATGAAGTTATATTGAAATGAGAGATTTGACTCCAATAATACATTTTGAAAGTCGAAGTAATATCAATAAATATTACTTGGACACTTGGCGGTGTTAGATAATGTGTAAATACACACACATTAATCATTTTTTGTCAATATATTATATGAGGTGTTAGTAATAAACCAAAAGAAATGTCTTATGATAGAATCATTAAAGAATTAACGTTTACGATTTTTCATTTAATAATCATAAAAAATAATAATTGGAAAGTAACCATGACTGAATTACGTTGTATTAATTTAATAACCTTAAAAGTAAATTTCAAGGTGAACCATAAACAACAAATCTATTCTCCTTTAAAAACGACAATAAATTATAACACTGGCCGCGAACGAGCTCATTTCGATCTCTAAAGCCAAAAAAGCCCGAAAAAAAACGAAGCGTTTGAAATTTAATTTATTCAAAATTGAAACGTCATGGTTAGGTGTACCATTATCAAATTAGGACATACAAGCGTAAAAGTATGATGTTTTTAAAAAATAAAATAAATATACTTTATTGATTATTTGTTAGGATTATTAAAAGAGTTTGAATAAAAAACATAGATGCCTCATTTTCCCTGTTTCGACAGTCACTAATTAGATAAAAATATTGTAGCCTTAAGCGGCTGGTATTCTGTTAAAACGTGCTCCTTTTCTGATCGACCTATTGAGTGTAATTCAATTGTACCATTGCATAATTTTCAATTGTCAAGTAATTCTTGTTAGTTGGTGGTTTTTAATAACACACGAATAGTTCATGGTTTATGGTCACCCTAACCAAGAGGCACAAAGGCACGGGGCACACAATGGCCGCCGCACGGCGAGAGTGTTAACACGAAAATTAAATGCTGATATCACAATTAATCAAGGGTCCATATTAATAATTGGCTATTCACTACGTTGCGAGGTGTCAAATTATATAGCTCAATTAACGTTCGTGGAATAGAATAGGGCGTGTTTGGCTCTGTTTATAAATACAGAGTGTACTTTCTGATGCTTTTGCTTTTAATAGTAATGAAACTCTTTTTACTTTTTTACTTAAACAATTTTATTTATAGGTTAGGTGGCAAACTAGCAAGCAGTCCACCCCAATTTTTCTATTTTATGCCAACGTTTACCGTGGCCGTAAGTAAGTAGCTGAGTATCTAAATAACAAATATTATAAAAAAAAAAGGAATTTTTAGCTATGATATTAACATTACTAACATTTCCGTTAACCGTTCAAACTAAACTTAAAATGCATGTGCGCGAGTGCGGAGGTGTACGACGCTAAGTATTGCAGATCGTACCCTAAATCTAGGCTATTGATGTCTAAAAATATTGATTCATTATTATAATTTACTAACTGCGACTTCGTGCGTACAAGGTGCCTGGAATGTGTCATGTAAAGAATGCTTTTTTTAGAACTTATAAAGATAACAACTCCGTCATTCAAGTTTTTTTGCATAACTTTAACCGTTTACGCAGCACATGCAAGGGAAGCTCTCAAAAGGAATAATTTTTCCGTTTTTGCAACATATTTCATTACTGCTCCGAACCTATTGGTCGTAGCGTAATGTTATATAGCCAGCCTATCTCGATAAATGGACTATCCAGCACAATTTTTTTTTTTCAATTTGAACCAGTAGTACCTGAGATTAGCGCATTCAAACAAACAAATTCTTCAGCTTTATAATATTAGTATAGATGTGTGGACTGTTAAAAATAGAAAAACGTTATACACATGTATGTTCTACCTGCTTCCCTTCCTAAGTATATTTAATAAGTTAGTAAAGTATAATACATAGTAAAACTGCTCACGGTTTATTATATTGTGTATCAATTTATCTCGGTTAAGGAATAATGCAGACAAAGCTGTCAAAACTAAGGGACGGTGACATTTTTTTATCATGTGATTTTCGAGTAACTTTTACTGACCAGACAAATCAGCACAATTGTGCCCGTAGCGGTGGACTCATCTCCCGTCACGTTGTGACCAGATAAGCTCCTAGTAAAAAAAATAGGGTATAACATTTCTGTCTATGGCCATTGGAATACATTATGGAATCGTATTTTATTTTTATATTCAATTCTATCAAGAACACGTATTTTAATAGACAAACTTAAACTCGTTGCTAATCGAGCAAGTGACTATCCGTCGGACAAAAAATATTATAATAACGGCTAACATATTACTAACGATGCAGGTTTTAATCTACCCAAATGTCTTAAATTCAGTGGAATGGTTTCAATTCCATTTTACCGGCCTGTTTTGGTTAGGGATGGGAAATACTCAAATAGAATCAAATATCGATAATTTGACCCAAACCATATACCATATCTAATAATTCCCATAGCATAATTTTGATTATTCTAAAAATATTATTAGACTTATGGATTTTTAATTTTTACAATAATATCTAGTTAACGAGTCATATTTCTAATTATGATGTTTCGATGATGATGATTTTCCAAAATATATCCAAAATTTATCAATGATTTTATATAGAATTATTTACTTGAATTTTACAATATAGTTTAGTTATTTTTACATTGAATTAAAAAACAAAAATGTAGTTACTTATTAAAATAAAATAAAAAAATAAGTTAAATCAATATTTTGTGTCGATGTATCTAATCAGAATGTACGTTACTAAATTTTGAACGCAGCCATACAAGTGATAATTTATAGACGATATATTTTTAGGATTAGTAAGAAAATTATTTTACTTTGAGGTCGCATTAAGCTAAGGCCTCGGCTGGTGACCGTTCGACAAGTTATTAATTTTATTCCCTTCTTGTCAAACAGCTCAAGCTACCGTTTAAAATAGGTATTTGGTAATAGCCACGGCGAAGTTAAATTTTATGGTTTGAACTAAATATCCATAAAAGTCGGGATTATGCGGTTCCTATTTCATTAAGTCGTATTGGAAAAAGTCATGGTTACTTACTTAGGTTATACTTTCATTTTATTCTTCTTTCGACTCTATATTAAAAATAAATTTCTTTCTCATTAATCTAAAAATAAAATATTGTATAGGAATATGTGGGTCTCCCAATCCAGAGCATGATTATGCATTACGACATATTTATTACTGGTCTTTAGCAAGACATCTTTCCAAGTTGAGATGCGTTAGTGTGATATTAAATCCTAGTCCTGGCTTAATGTTGGTGGTTACTATACCAACAGTCTAATACTAGGAGGTACTTCTGTCATATTCAACACTGTACATAGATACTCGTCTCCTGTGCGCTGTTGTTTGTTGACACCGTACACGAACCTTAGAGGTTAACTAAATTTTTGTTAAAAAAATTGGTTTTTTATTTGTGTATTTTAAGGCTGTTAATTCTATTACAACTATTACTTTAAACATTCTAAATAAGCGCGTTTTTTAAGATTACGATGATAAGCAGATTATTATTTGGTAGTTTTCTTGTGTAAATCGCTTCTATTGGGCAATGGCCCATTTTGAAATGTAAACTATTAAAAAAGGAGGTTAATATAGTGTTTAAGTAATATATAATAATTAAAAATACGTAGTATTTGTACATTTTTAGGTTAGTTTATGTGCGCATCTTAACTAATTTCGTTTATTAAATTCTATTTGTTTTTTTTGTTTGATGACGAATTTCTCAAATAGTGCATATCTGATTATAAAAACTATTTTTATACTGGTTTCAGCATCTTTTAACTTAGGAAATAATGCATGTTTTATCAAAATTGGTTCAGTAGTTCGTAAAATAGCAAACAAATAATTAGTTATGTTTAAATAAAATGAATCTCTGACTTTATTAAAATCGACGCGTATTTAGATATAGAAATGCCGTTCAACGACTTTAATTACTCTCGTATCTTTTAGACCATGAATATACCGTTATCTTTAAGGGTTTGTCAGATCTATATAAAGTATAACTTTATTTAAGTATAAATAAACATAAATCTGTACATTAAATTAGCCAGTGTCTAACTTGCATAATATTCGTATAAATTCGCAGATAGGGAAAATCGATTTTAAATGTCATAACTCGTTTGACATTATTTATAATTTTCAATTAAATCGAGATGGAATGTTAATCGTTATGCAGATAAACTTGAGTATTGACGTAAATCGTAGACACTAGGATAGATTCTCGATTGCTTATTATTGTGTAATGTCTTCGTTATTAGACACGTGGGAAATCCACGATTTTTATTAGCTTCTAAATATTTATAATTCCCTAAATTAACAACAACACGACAATTTATCTAACGTCCCGGGCCGACTTAACCAGAGATGAATTTAGTTTTGACTTGATTCACAAATACCAATACAAAAATTTATAGATCAATTTTAAAACTGCTTTTGATAATTGAATAACGGTATAATTTTTATTCTACCTGAATACCATGATGTTAATATCCGTGAAAACTTCACTCAAATCCTGATTGATGATTTTAGAAATTAGTGCAGTTATTATAGATATTATTACAGATATTAGAGTGTATCTGCATGATGAATGCGTTAGCTAAGCCGGGGAAGTCCCGCGCCCTCGCGGAATACCAATCGGGAATAGTAGCATAATGCTATTGTTTTTCGTCCAGTGAGGCACCATAGATGCATCTTGAACATTTGTTGAGGATGGATGTAGAGGTTTATAGATTGCAATCATCACTTATTATTAGAGGAAATGTGTGCGCATTTGTCACCCTTAGTTCTACATCAAATATTTGTGATATACGAATGGAAAATTTCCATAACTCTATAGTGTTTAGCGTTAATTTATCAATATCGATAATATTCACATCATCAATATCGATATATATCGCTATCGATAATATTATTAATTATGAAGTACTCGATATCATAGAGTCGGACGTTATGAATTTTAACGCGACGCGTTAATGAGTTCCAAAGCGTCGATATGTCTTCGTTAGATGACAACACCGTTTAGAAAATTAAAAAATTGTATAATGTCATTTCTGCGCCTGATTTAGTGTTGATTAAAAAAAGGTATTATGAAATCATTGAAATTGTTGGTTGATTGACTAGGAATTTTAATAATTATCTTTTCCCTTTTATAATATATAATTGCACTGATCCATTGTATTATATGGTGTGGAATTTTTCGTGGGATTGTTCTTGCGGAGCTCTTATTTTTAGGTGAAATATTAGGCGCGCACTTGAGAGTAACTCAGTTTTTATACGTTCGTATATAGTTCAATAATTAATTTGTAAATAATTAAATATATCATAACGATAAAAATAAATATTAATAATGATAATATATTTAATTATTAATATTATAGTTTTAAGTTTAACATTCTGTTCAATATACAGTCCGAAAATATTATTTGTTTTTAATTTAACCTTAATATGTAGAATAACGTCAAATTTTTTTAATCGCTCATATAGATGACCATCTCTCATTACTTTTATCCATAGAATTGTTTTTATTATTTGGATAATTTTGTGGTATTTTATGCAATATTGTTATTTATATGCGTACGGCATGGATTTCTTGTTGCCTGAAAATCCATAGAAAGCCTTAGATAAAGCGGCCATCATTTTAATGAAAAGTAACATGGCCTCTTTCAATACTAAATAAATGGAAACAAATGAAACTTCAAATTGAAGAACGTGAGATATTATGAATTTGAATACTATTTTAGTGTAACATTTTGAGAGTTTATGACCATTACAAGGATAAAAAATAAAAATAATATCCATACTAGATAATGGCAGAAATCATATCATGGTTATTGCCGAAGGTAAAAAAAAAAATAAAGTGAGATCATTTCCAATATAATTTAAGGTTGTCAATATGTTTTACGGTTGGTGTAAGAACCCAGAGTAACCGAACTTAGTTTTTATTAATATACAGTAAGTGTCACGTTGCCGTAAGACAATAGTTTTCTTAGGCCTTAAATCTCTTAATGAGTGGAGTATACGTGTATAATTAATAAGCATTAGGTCACCAGTATTAGGCATTATCTATTATTAAACGGAGATATCTGTCTATAATTATTTTAAAAAACCGAATGTACTTTTCTATTTAAAGGTCACTTAATTCACTTTCGTGAATTTTATAACTTTTACTTACAGTTGCTTAAACTGCTGGACGGGTTTGGATTAATTTTTGGAGTTGCCTAGGGCCCTACATAAATACTGACAAATTTTTTATGCTCTCAAAAGTAGTGTTAATGCTTCGATGTATACATGTAAGTATGTATATCAGGATCTTAATTAAATCGCGGGTAAAACCTAGTTTATATTTATATTGCAGAGAAACGAATTCCATACAGATAGAAGCATCGCTGAAGTTTCTTGCGCCACTTCTTCTCCAGCGCCCACGTATTCCGAAGTGGTGGTACAGTAGTTAATAATAATAGCGATATTTATTTAGATAATTCTCTGTCAGAAGCAACTGACAGAGCCGAGGTTCGGCCTTCTCGGGCACCCTCGAGTCAGACGCTCTCGCGCAACAGGGTAACGGTCCAAGCCAAGGCTCCCGCTCGGGAGCCCTTGTGCTGGTTACCCATATATAGAGGTATCGACTTAGTGCCATAAGCGCTCGGTCACCTCTCAACCCGGTGAAAATATAAAAGCCCTCGGGCTAACAGCGGCCATCAGCCCGAAAAAAAAGGAGAGAAACGAATATAACTTTGAAAGAATATCATAAATGATTGGTTTTTCGTAAAAATTTCTGCTTAACTTTAGGGTATCTATTTGTTACGCACAGAAATGTTAACAATGCATAACAAAAAAAAAAGGCGTAACGTTATATTTCTTCAAATTAATCTGTTGAACTACGAACTCGAACGTTAATCGAATAAAACTCTTTTCGTTGAGCGGGTGAAAAAAAAAAGATTACAATAGTAATGGCGGCAATAAACAAGGCGTCTTAAATCACCACAAGGTGTGACCCGCCCGTATGATTATTCCTACAGAATCACCGACCGATATATTGATAGTGATATATTAATCGGACCTGCTCCAACGCCTTGTATTTATCATATATTTATTTGTGTCCGAAGTGACTATTCGTTCTGCCTTCGCTCGTTTTGTATGCGACTGTGAGAGTCGATTTATTGATTTGATTGTTATTATATAATGGAGATTAAGGTGTATAAGTTGTGTATCATGTTTTGGGATACGTCTGTGTTTAAGCGATGAGCGTATCTAATTTCTGATATTAGTGCTAGGACAGTGTCCGAGGTTCGCTTTTATACTAAACAAAATGAGATAGAAGCGCGGTGGCGGCCCGAATTAAATTTTTAATTGCATTTTAAAGCGCTGATTTACCACTTCTACGGTGGTGATGGAAAACTCCTTAAGAAATGAAAAATAAAATCTGTAAGCCTGAGAAATAAATACAATTTTTTTTTCTTATACATGAGAAGGCTTTTCCAGCAGTGGGATTTAGATAGGCTGCTTTACTTTTTACTATTTTGATTCGCAGTTCTAGTTTATAATATAGTTGACGTTAATGTTTTCTTTGAAAGGAAAGCAGAGTACATCAAGTTAACGAGAAAACATAAGTACGTCGTTATAACAATGGAAGTCATTTCAGTCCTTCTTTAGATTGGCCTTTCTTAAATTAGAAGAGACAACCTGACCTGAACAGAGAAATGACGTGGTAATCAGTATTCCTTTTATGCTACATCCATTCTCGAGTGTGCTACACAAAAACATTGCTTTAAAAACAGAGTAACGATTGAATCTTTTACCGGAACGAGATTCAAATCATTGAAAACTTCGGAGTGACTTCTTTTTTATGAAGCTACGAGTTATAAATAAACTTACAGATTTTAGAAAATCAAATTTAGTTTAGATTATTTAGATTTAGACAGGTTTAACTAATTAAATTTATTGTTAAAAATATACAAATTATACGAATATTTTTAACAACTGCATAAGTCCACTGACTTTATTAATATTAGCGTAAATAAGCACACGTTATTTCCGCGTTCGTATTTAAATCTAAGTATTAAAAAATCTACTAATCTACTTTACTATCTTTTCTTCTCAGATCTAGATGTTTTTGACACCTAGATCGGACTGATTTGAGATATTAAAAGATGGCATTCTCGCTCAATAGGGATATATATTGTAATATGCGTTGAGCAGGAATGCCAATGTTTACAACTATCATTACATGGTAGAACTATGTCCCAGCCACACAACGAGGTAGATCTTTTTATTGTATATATGTATTATAGGGTGACACATGTTCTTTGGTGGAAAGTGATGAATGCAGTCCATGAAACACTCACTCGCGTGTGTGAAATAGCACTAATTAATAAAAGAAAAATACGTCAATGTTAATGACACGTTCAAGCTATTTCAGTGTAAGTTAGTCCCGCTCTCAAACAATATCTGCGTGAAAAAGCAATATAATACTGCTGTGTTAATGCTTCCGATATAAGCTGCTTTAAGTTCAATTTAAGATAATATAATAAAAAAATAAAAATAATAAATAAATAAAAAGGTACTGAGAAGTTAAGATTTTATTGCTCCTTTCGGCGATTCTGTAATATAGTGAATCGGCCTCATGTCCATTCAGGGTTGGTGTATAATTGAATTAGCTAAGAGTTTGACGTTACAAGCAAATTTTATTTTTCTCTTGACCACTTAAACATGCCGTTCACCTGAGACCAGCAATCCTTATTTATACCCATCCTCAACAAATATTCAAAATCCACATGCGTTGTCTTCCTTGAAGACTGAGATGGGTTGAGACTCGTTAAGTGTAATTGGATCTTTATACTCACCAGACGAGATGCAGTAACTTTATGGTGCAATTTTACGCCTTCCCCGGTCGAAACTACACATTCGTGCCGCATTCAGAAACAAACTGCGGCATAGCTGTACTATAGCACTGTTAAAATCACTTATAGGATAAATAAAATTTTCCGTTTAAATATTTCCTACTACGCCAGCAGATTGAGTTCGACTCCGATGCTGAAGCCATTGAAATTCTATAACGTTGTATTAATGGATATTTCTGTGACTTTTATCATAGCATAAAGTTTTATATTTATAATTTATATTAAATTATATTTATTTAATTTAAAACTAAAATATGTTATTTATAAATGAAATATCAAGGAAATATTTAGCATAATATCACCAGTCTCATTACAAAATCAATTCGGATATTAATTTAAATCTCGCGACAGGCGTGAATGGAATTACTGATGATTTATGACAGGTTAGGTTTGTTAAGTCCAATATTGTTATTTAAATTTTAATATAATACGTATATTATTAACGGCGTAGGTCAGTGGTTAGCGTATGTGCTTACAAGTTGTTTCTATGTTCGTATCTCAATTAAAATATTTAAAAAACATATTTTGTTACTTTATTCACAGATCTAGATATTTTAGGTAATAACAGATGATAGAGCCAATCTTTGTTTATAGTTCCGTTTATATTTATAACTAACCTTAGATAGTAGAATCCCATCCCAGCCATTGCAACAAACGTGCAAATTTCACCTGAAGGTAAGATTCTTAAGGCTCATGACACGCACATTCATTCTCTATAAGTAAAAATGACGCAGTCATCCCTGAGGATTAAGATCAAATCCCTCGTCACCAGAAATAAGGGTCTCCTAATCCCTACACTCACCAAAAAGAAACGGCATTATGCTATTACATTATATTGGTATTCTGTAAAGGCGCGGTCCTTTAACTATGTTGTGATTCGTCTGGTCAATGAAAGAAACACGAGACCTTAATATTAGTGACGAGGCAATCCATCTTTAGTCCTCACGGGTGAAAACGCATCTGCATTATAATTCCTTATCGAGTATTAAAGTGGATATCATGGGCTGCAATCATTTCACAGTTCATCAATCATTTACCATCAAGTGAAGTGTTCTCCATTTTTTTTGTTTTTAAAAATCAATAAAATATCTTAATATTATAAAATAAAATTGTAAATATAAAAACTTAGATTTACCGTAAATGAATAATTTAAAATACCTCCAAGTTATTATCGTCATAGTTAAATATTTTGCAATTTATCGCATAAATCATTGATTTGGTATTTTTCCTATATCGAATATTATAGCAATAAATGTCTAAAACCACATTAACGATTTAGTATATTTTATACTAATGATTTTATCATTAGTCCAGGACTTTTTAATAGTAGTGGGTTCTTTGGTATAATTTTGTAATAATAACTTCCCCCTCTTATTATTGAGGAAACTTGATGTTCTATTGAAGACCAGGGAAGCTTAAAAGGTGCGACGTAAGAACAGAAAAATGATTCGTTGCGATATAAAACTCTTCGTTTTCGGATTTTTTTATATTGCCGATGGCCATTGTTAGTACGAGGGCTTTTACTGCGTCATCGAGTTGAGAGCCGTGACCTTTATTAATGGGACACCAGTACAAGGGTTCCCGAGACGGAGCTTCGGGTTGCAACGTTACCGTGGGCGCGAAAGTAGCTGCTCGAGGTTGCCCGGGAGGGCCGAACATCGAGTCGGTGTCACTTCTGACGGATTATTCGTTTTTGGTTCTGAGTATGTTGTGCTTACGTTTGGGTCCCCTGGACTGCATCACAAACACTCCAAATTGAACTAGGGAAGGTGACAACGAGTGTGTGTATTTGTGTTTTTTTTTATGAACCTAAGAATGACAATGGCCCACTAACAAACACATGTAGGTGTATCAACAAAGGTAAAAGATACGTATGCCACTCTTCAGGACTGAGATGGAATACCTCGTTATCCGTAATTGTTTCTCCGCATCCCAAGACTCACCTACCAGCGTAAAATAGCAAAACAACGTTCCTATTTCATGTAGATATAGACCGTGGTCCTTCTCCGATTGAATCGATCAATTATTGCTGCTGCTAAAAATAGTAATGTGTTTACGTTACGATACTATTTGGCGCAGTTGTTGTCATATGGTTATAATAAGATGTCTTCGTGGTGGAAAATCACCTGAAGGACAATGGTAGAGCTACGCTGTAGTTTGTTTCTAGTTTGTAGCTGCAGAAAAAGTGGGTCAGCTCGACCAGGGTAGTAACACGCCCCCAGAGAATGCCAGCGTAATATAGCAGCATAATGTTGCTGTGTTTCGTTTGGTGAGTACAGGGATCCGGAGACTTTTATTACTGGTGACGAGGCATTCCGTCTCAATCCTCAAGGGTGACAGCGCATCTGAATTACGATGCCTTGTCAAGGTTGAATGTAGATGTCATGGGCCGCAGGAATTAATTACCATCGAGTGAACTGTGTGCTCGTTTGTTATAATTAACAAAATTAAAAAAAATAAAATCACACCTCTGAAAGTTTCTGATTAGTATACTAGGCTATACTTGCCATTGCTTGACCATTTTTGACAACAACTTCCAGTATATTAACATTTCACTAAAGCTCAGACTTTTATCAATAAATACGCACCAAATGGCATAAAAGCTCTAACTTCAAATATAATATAATGAAGTGGTGACAGGAGTATTTACGGTCACATTAATGTGTTAAGCGAAAATAGACCTTGCAGCTTTGTGATGTGCAAATGACATTGGAACTAAGGGTGGTAAAGCAATTTTGTTATTACATAATAACGATTATTTTCCGTGACATAAAATATCGACATCGAAATCAAACCCTAATGAACGGCATACCTGTCGCCGAGCTTAGCGGGTCTATTCGCCGGAATTCGCTTAAATTTGCATAAATAACATTAAGTTACCTTCGCTACGTGCTTTGACTTTAATTATTTATTAATATTTATATTTTTCTACAAATATTAATAAGCGATACAAAAACAATATTTTACAGCAATTATCACAACAGGAGTCTTAATATATATATGTTTCGTTTTACTTTCTCAACCAGTTGTCTATTTTCCTACTATTTTGGTACATTTATTTATTTGTCTATACTTAATTACCATTTTAAATATTAAATATAAATTAAATTTATTGCCACATTTAAGTGTTATGTTATCGTAAAAAAAGTTAATGATAGACATCATGACATTTACAGTGTTTAATAAATTGTTAATTAATTTAAATTTTTTATAGTTTAAATTATCTTGTGTGTGTGTGTATATATTCTGAATACTAAAAGAATGTGAAAGTGACTATTGAATAGTCCTCCTACTCGCATCGGTTTCGTCAATGCTGAGGGTCGTGACCACCTCGTGGGAACAGTCTGTCGTTGGTGATCCGTCGCCATTTTCCCCTATCTGCCGCCGTGTGCAAAGCATTGCTAACCGATGTGCCGAGAGTGGTGCAGATCTGGTCAGACCAACGTGTTGGACTCCAACCTCTAGGTTTTGTCCTGTAGATTTTTCCTGTGACAATCAGCTTTTTTAAGTTGTCACTGTTTTCCTGGCAATGTGATAGAAATATTTCAGGATACCTGCGTAGGCATATGGTGGACAGCCTAGCCTTGATTTTAAGTTTATTCAGAATGGACACGTTGGTATGATGTGCTGTCGATGGAATCCGTAACATCTTTCGCCAGCACCACATCACGAAAGCATCAATGCGAACGCGATCGGCTTTTTCAGGGTTCATGTCTCCGCTCCGAAAGCAATATGGACAACACAAGAGTGCGCACAAGATTATAGTAATAAACTTTATTTGCAATAATAGCGTGCGATTAAGATGGAACACATGTAAGTTTGTGTTATACTATTTTGACTTTTTTATAGTATGTAAGTCGAATTATTATACTCATAAGACAGAGATTATATACATGCAAATTGTATACTTGTGAGATGATAGTCACAGTAATAAAAAGAAAAAGTAACAATCTTTTTTTGTAATTAATGAAAAATTTATTTTCACATATCACACTAAATTGTTAGACATTTTAATGTTTTAATCGAATTAAACTGATCTATAATTAGCAAAATAATTTTAAATCATTAAACTGTTACAAGTATTTTTTTTTTATACAATAGATGGCAAACGAGCAAGCATTTCACCCGATGGTAAGTGATTACCGTCGCCCATGAACATTCGGAACACCAGAGGAGTCGCAGATGCGCTGCCGGCCTTTAAGAAAGGTGTACGCTCTTTTCTTGAAGGTCACTAAGTCATATCGTACATATAATACAATATGACTACGGTTGTGTCAAAAACATTTTACATTTTATCTAGTTTATTCCCCGGAAGTCAAAGGATATATATATATATATATATATATATATATATTATTACATTGAGAGTTACAAACGAGCACACAGTTCACCTGAAGTTAAGTGATTCCTGTGGCCTATGACATCTACATTCATCCTTGTCAATATAGGAAGTTTATGCATATACATAAGAGGTTATGTTTCAAACAGAAACCGGCTGCAGCGTGGCTCTATCACAGTTTAATATTTTCTACACTGTGTGTTTATTGACATATCGAGACGAAAGGTCAGTTGTTAGAACAATAAAACAACCGGTCTTGTATCAGTCGCCGTCAGTCACAACTTTCGAGGCTCTGTATGTCTAGTCTTATTGTACATCGTGTGTGTTAGTAACCCGATAACACAGTCCATCAGATTGCAATTGTTTCTTTCCACCTACGTTCGTTCTTGAGGAATCATAATGCAGATGCGTTATCACCTCCAAACATTATTGCTCCCGCAGTCTGATTAGGCCTGTTAGAGTTGGTCATATCAAATATGTTACCGACGTACTAATTTTACATTACACACAATTTTAACATACAAAAATACTTTAAATATATTTAACATACTTATTGCGTTTATTTGTGTTTAAAAATGAATTGAAAACCCGAGGTTCAATTACAGTTTTAACTTTTTTTCACACAGCGTTCTCGAAATTCATTGAAATGCATTTTTAATATATATATATAATATATCAGAATGAGCCCGTCCCGGCGTTATTTACAACACTTTCAAACAAATCGCACATTCAACAAAACCCCCATTCTTATTTATAAAGCTGTCCATTTCCAAGTCGTTTCGGGTTATAGTGGTAAGGAACGCAGATGCTCTTATGGTCGTAAGCAAGGAAAAAACTGCTTAAGATGGCGGCGCGAGAAAGGCTTCGAGCGCATTAAATTATTATGATTTATGTGTTTTAGTGAGGCCGGACGGTTCACCTCCCTAATTATATATGAAGGTTTAACGAACAAAGCCCGATGGTTATGGCATCTGTGAAGACGGCTTCGTCAACTGGCATTATACGTTTTACTTTTGTTTTTTAATTTATAGATTTATCATAGAGGTTGTTTAAAAATAAAGATAATTAAAGGGAAACCTTCTGACCGCTTGTCATTCATCATCAACACGGCCGATAGTAGCTGAACTGAGACATGTATTACAGACAGTGGTAGAGCTACACTGCAGCTTGTTGCTAGCTGCAGAATTAAAGGTTCAACTCGACCGGGGCAGGACCACGCCCTCAGAGAAAATCAGCGTAAAATAGCAGCAGAATGCTGCTGTGTTTCGTCTGGTGGGTGATGGAATCCGGAGACCTTTATTTACTGGTAGCGAGGCAGTCCATCTCAGTCCTCAAGAGTGACAACGCATTTGCATTATGATTCCTTGTCAAGGATGATTGTAGATGTCGTGGACCGCAGGAATCACTTGTCATCAGGTGAACTGTGTGCTCGTTTGTTAATCTCAATGTAATATTTAAAAAAAACATTGTTTGCCCCAAGGTACGATCCTGATCTATCTTCATCCATCGATTTTCTGCAACCCTTGCCTATCTAACCTAACCTATAGTCCTAACGTCGCACGATCTGGTCGGGGTTACTAGGTAGGTGAGGGGAGTCGTTCTACACTGCTAATGTTTTTTATTGTCAATATTAAAATCTGTTTTTTTTTCACGTTTTACTTGTACACATCATCAGCCTGAACCAGTCCACTGCTGGACTTTGGCCATGGCACGCCACTGCGCTCGCTCTTCTTCTCTTCTTCTCCAGTCTCTGCCCGCTGCCTTACGAATATCATTGCCCCACCTAGTTACAGGGCGCTGTACACTACCTTTTCCGTTTCGCGGTCTCCACTTAAGAATCTGTCTGCCCCAGCGGCCATCGATTCTGCGGCATATATGACATGTCCACTGCCACTTCGGCTTGCTCATTCGTCGAGCTATGTCGGTAACTTTAGTTCACTCACTGCCGAAGGACTTCGTTGCGGATTCGATCCCTAAGAGACACTCCGAGCATAGCTCGTTGAGCAATCTTGAACTGGTGGACAAGTCACACCGTGAGTGGGCACGTCTCAGCACCGTATATCCGTTTTAACTTGTTGATTGAGTATAATATTATATATTATTTATACGCAGCGATCAAAACACAATAGATATTTAAGAGACCGCGGTAAGGTTTGAATAGTCCGTCACTTATTTTTTATTTTCCTCCTTTACTCTGTACTTCTTCACATCTTGATCATGATACAAAATTCTTGAAAGTTTTTACATCAATACTTTCGATTTTTGGGTGCGTGTGTTTCAATTTGTATGGTGGATGATAGATGCGCGAATGCTCTAAATTTTCGATTCGACAAACACAGTCCAGTTGATGTTGATACTGCGGTAGATGGTACTCGATCTCGACAATGAATAATGTACATGTGTTTTCACGCTATGATCCAAGAGGTTCCTCATACGGTTTCCGGATCCTTTGACATGGCAACGAAACTATTATTTTACATTGTCATTTTGTAAATCGTGGACGTTTCCCCCGACGAGATGGTCTATTCGTGGTTCGTCATAGTTATTTTGTGGATCGAAGGTGAATCAAGTCCGAATACTCCTAGATTTAATGATCGAACGATGACCCTGCTAAAGTAAGGTCAACTTAAACAGACGAGACATCAATCAGTGGCCGGATATTAAACAGGATGCATCTGAGACAGGTGAAACTACTACTACGTTAGCCGTCTCTTGCACCCATTCAATTCTCACGCGAAAATAGTTTTTTTATCGTAATAAAAATGGTTTTATTCTTAAGGGTGGCGTACAATTACAAAGAGGAATACGAAAGCGAGGCAAAATATCGTCGGTCTTAAATCTCAACAATCTTATAAGCAAATTATTGGACCCTGGATTTTCGATAGTATTTTAACTAGACAAAACAATGCAACTTCGTTAATACTGCGTTTGTTACAATGCACCGTTGTCTGTGTATTTTCATGTTTTCTTGATGAAAGGCATATTTTAAATTATTTTTATAACTGAAGTATTTAGCCAAGCCAATTTAGTTTTTAAAAGGAAGAAGGCAAAATACTTACTGTTATGTATTATTTTTTTCTGTTCTAGAATAGGTGGCAAATTAGTTTACCTCTCGTAAATGAGGTAAGTGATCACCGCTGACCATGAACGTTCGCAACACCAGAGGAGTCGCAGATGCGCCGCCGGCCTCTAAGAAACTTTTCTTGAAGTATCCCTAAGTCGTATCGGTTCGGATATACCCCTGGCGACAGCCGAGTCCACAGAGTAGTTGTGGGTGGCAGTAAATTTCGCGTAAACCGGCAAACAAACAATAACATTATAATCTATACATTATCTTAATCAATGCAACTGTACTATTCCAGAATTAGATTTCGTGTCAAGTGTCTGACTGCTGACAGGCATGCGACGGATGACAGGATGCAATTTTGTCAATGAAAAAGAAACATGTCACCTGTCGCCAGCGGTTTGAATTAGCAATACCATTAGCATTGTCTTTATTACCTATCATTAGCCCGTTGGTGAATGATCTGTATCAAAGATAAAGTGGCTGGATAATGCTGCTGTGTTTCGTCTGGTGAGTGTAGGGAACTGGAGATCTTTATTACTGATGAAGACGCATTCCATGTTAGTCCTTAGGGGTGATAACGCAGCTATATTTTTATTCTTTATCGAGGATAAATGTAGGTGTCTCGGGCAGGAATTACGATCCTGTGTATCTCGTTTGTCTCTCAATATAATAAGAAAAAAACAAAAAACAATTCAAATGTAGTTAGTTTTAAAAAGCCATTTCGTTAAGTTCATAATTCAATCCCAGCTGTGAAAGATATTATTTGCTTTGCGCTACAAGAGTCGCTTATTATTTTTACTGTCTATCCTGGTCAGTCCAACTGCCCATGGATATTAGCAGAAAAAGTAGAAGTATATAAAAATATATTTCCACTTTTTATACTTTCATCGGAATGAATTACATCGATGCATATTTTCGTATTTTTTTTAATAGCGAAACATTTATAACCTCTGTGTCGAAACCTTTGTCTTTGATCAAAAAAAAGTGAACCTGTAATACTTATACGCCATCTGGAGACTCCAGTCTGTTTCGTAAACTATCATAAATTGTTTTTATAGGATATATGTTCGTAATTATAGGAATGACTATAAAAATATGAATAAAAATATATTTTTAATATATACGTGGAAAATGTAGTGCTTAGCTTTTCCTATTATACTCCAAATTTACTTTTATTTATATATTTTTTCGTCCTCCATCTTTGCATGGGATACATTACCATTTACAATTTTAATTTACAATGTCTAATTGACACCGGAACCGGGAATCGAAATTCGATCTCCTCTAAACAATTAGGAAGCGACCAATCGACGATTTTTAAATTTGAGACATGCTATTCTGGAAACTGACATAAGGATGACATCGATTTGGACACAGCTATATCTTATGGCTATTATCAGACCAAATCATCAGATACGCAGGATATTTTAGTGCCGTATTAATTTGAGTAAACTAGCAAGGAAAAAAAACTGAATCTAAACATCGTACACCACGAAAGAATTCACAATTTCATCCTCAACCTCTCGATGGTTGACAATCCACCACTGTGCGTTTTACGCGAAATTTCCTGCAACGTACAACTAAGGAATAAGGTTTCGCCAGCGGTATTTCCGTAGCGACACGACTTGGGAACCTTTAAGAAAAGAGCCTACACAATTCTTAATGGTCGGCAGCGCATTTGCTCGGTAGCCACCTATTCTATAAAAAAAGGCACTCAATCGTAGTACCCATTTCTAGACTCATGTAAGTAATGTATAGATTCCATCACCAAACGGCCCCAACGGAAGACCAGCACTGGTTGTTAATAGTCAACATATGTTGAGTTGGAACCGATTAGTGACAAGAAGCATTTTTTTTATCATCTAATTGTATGAAATAGTGTTAATTTTGTTTTTAAGAATAAACATATTCTTACGTTATTTCTTCTTAAATACATGGAAATTAAAAAAAAACTAACATTATAAAAAGACCAATCATTAATTGGTCCTTAATATCAAGAAAGGATATCGTTTGTCTTTTACTGATATTATTTTTTTAGTGATACTTATTTGAAGATTTACATAAAAATTCGAACACGGACAGACACCTTCTTATTCATATTTTTATTTCTGGTTTCGAAAATGATCGAATTTAAATACGATCTGTCAAGTTAAATTAAAACGACATTCGATGTAAATGCGTGAAAATTAAATATCACACCATTCGTATGATATTTAATTTGGTGCGTCGCACGTTCTGAATTTGAAATAAAAACGTCAACTTTCGGCGCGCACACTCTGGGTCCCGTCAGTCATACCGCACGACGTAAAGTAATAATGTCGACTTATTTTATGTAAATGCATTTACTACAAGTAAAATGTGATAATAATAACCTTCTTACCTGTCAATCCAATTCGCTACGCCACAATCACGTGGAAACTTCGAATAGAGTCCACGATTTACGGCTACTTAAACACACAATTGAAAATATACTTTAAATCACGTTGTCATAAAACACAAATTACTTTGCATCAACTTTATATACGTAACAATCAATATGTAACTTGTGACATTAGATTTAAGATAGAGAATCGCTTGTACTCGTTTTGTAAGGCGATAGGAATCTCTCCGAGCGAGCCGGTGACCGCGCGTAGTAATGGCGCTGTCGGTAAAGAAGTCATTATTCATTTTTTTAATACAGTGTTTTGTTGAAACGACATTTTCACTAGCGTAATCACGATTTGTACAGGCAATATATCAAAGTAATAAAAGCGGAGTTATTGCCGCGCGGTAACAGCTCTGATGATTTTCAATTTGATGTCTTCATCGAGTTGTTTTACTCGGACGCGAATTAACTCGGCCGCCATTACGACGCAGGAATGTCCACGGTTTTTTTCTACTTGTACTGTGATTTCGGATTGCGTTGTTGTTATTGTATTGTTGATATCTTTTTTAATTATTACACAAATAGGTACGATCATATTGTTAAAGTGGTTAGTGGCTAGTGATTCCTGCGGCCCATGACATCTACATTCATCCTTGACTAGGAATCATAATGCAGATGCGTTGTTACCCTTGAGGACTGAGATAGAATGCCATGTCACTATCAATAAAGATATCCGGATCTCTAGACTCACCAGACGAAACACAGCAGCATTAATCTGCTATTTTACGCTGGTATTTTTTGTCGGTCCTACCCCGGTCGAGTTGACCCATTAGCTATTATAGCTAAAAACTAACTTCACTCTACCACTGTTTAAATTTCAGCGTATACAGTATATATTTATGTGGTAGAGTCACGACGCAGCTATGAACTGGATGTAATGCAAATAGGTCGGTAACACCGTGGAAGGAGCGCACTTTTACAAAAAACCTAGAAACCGTAGAACAGGCGATTTATCTGGTGAATGAAAGAAACTGGTGACAAAGTATTTCTTAGTCCTTATTGTCACCCCTGATCGAACTAAAACTAGCTGTAGAATGAATGTGGGAATTGTGAAACGTAGTCATATCTAACTATCAAGTAAAACATTTAGTTACATCCTGTAATTAAAAAAAAAATAGTCGATAAAAACAATTGCTTTTCTCTTGTGTATGACTTTGTCTCTTTTATTCCGTAGTAAATTATATATAAGACATAAGTAGGTAGGTACATATATAAGTAAGCTTTTGAAATGTCCCTTACATTATACATCTAAGATCAATTTTTAAATGGAACATCAATGTTCAAGTAATAATAAATAACATCGTACATCACGATAGAATTAAAAATTTAAAAATTTCATCCTCTTCATATCGGTTGGTTGGAAATCCACCACTGTGCGCTTTACGCAAAGTATTCCACCACACACAACTACTCAGTGGAATCAGCTGCCACCAGCAGTATTTCCGAACCGATAAAACTTAGGAACCTTCAAGAACGGAGCCTGTGACTGCTCTGCTCGTTTGCCACCTATTCTATAAAAAAAAATGAACACGTCAGATTAACATGACGACCTCTCAAGAGTTTTCTGGTTATTAGGGATGACTAATGAGCACACAGTGGACCTGTTAATCAGCTATGACTAAAATCCAACTCCAAAATCCATTCTTAATAAAGACTCAAAATGTTATCTCATTCCTTACGACTGAGATGTACACGTTACCACTTAGCTACTAAGGCAGGTATTGTCCTTTTCCGGTCAAGCCGATTCATATGTGCTACAGCTAAATTATAAATTTGGCCTAGCTTTACCACAATAAACTTTTATTTATACTCTGCCTTAATGAGCACAATGCACAGAAACGCACAATATTATTTTAGGGTGTAGCGTTATTTCACCGAATTTATTACAAGAATTTCCACTACGGTCTAATTTATTTTTATTTTTTATTTCTATTTCATAGTTATTTATATTAAAAAACATAATAAACGCTTTAATATATGTATATTTTTTCACATTTCGATATTTAAAGTTTGTATATAAAAATATCGGAGACATGTGTACAGTGAGAATTAATTTGAACATTTTTGCATTCATTTTAATTGAAGAAAACAAACCTTTACAAATACAAACACAGACGTATTAAATAAAAACCAATCTTGGTAAAACGAAGACTCCTCGACTTTCTCATTCCATAAACGAGAACAGAACTTTTGCTTCAGCGTACAATGTATGGAGACCGCAACAAATAATAGTTTCCGACCGTATGTGTGAGTTATGACGACATACTTTAGATGTACAAAATTAGTTCTACACTTTCTGATTTAACGACGCATTCGATTTTCATTCTTAAATGATTCCAATAAGGAGTTGTGGATGTTTATTCAAATGTAAATTTAACTTGTTTAGTATGGTAAAGCAGCTGAAACGATGTTGGCGATGTCTCAATCATTGGGGGAGAACTGTGAGAGCGGCGCATCCGAGAAACAATTTGTAACACAATGTAAAACGCATACGAGGATGCATGCGTTAGCGCATTCCACACATTGCGGGATGTTTTATATATCGTTTTTTTTAATAATATTATTGGTGACAAACGAGCACACAGTTCACATGATGATTAGTGAAGACTGCGGCCCCTAACATCCGCTTCGATCCTCAAAAAAGATTAAAGTTCCACATACTTTTTTTAAAAGTATATTAGCAATGCGATTATTACTAACATTCCGGTTAACCATTCCAACTAAGCTTATATGTTTGTGTTATGTTAGATGGTTCACGAAAATAGTCGAATGGCGGATTCGAACCTACCACCTTAAGTATCGCAGGCCTTACCAGAAACATTGACGCTTCAATCCAAACATCCCTGAGGACTGAGATGGAATGCCTGGTTATTTATAATCGGTTTCCCCGCTTACCTGTACAATACGAAACACAGCAAGTAGTTAGAAACTAGGCGTATTATCATTCATGAAATCACTTAATAGTTAATTTTTTATGTAAATAACGGTGACAAATGAGCACACAGTACACCTAGTGGTAAGTGGTGGCCCAAACATCCGTGACAAAGAGTAAGTTACAAGATGCAAGTACTAAATTTGTTTATGTCATTTATCGGTAAAGCTTTTATTAGCTAACATCCAAAGTATACGCAAAGCTGTGACATTTCGTCATCATCAACATCAAAGTCCACGGGCGGTGGTAATCACTTACCATCAGATGAGATGCTTGCTCGTTTGCTAATTTTTCTATAAAAATAAACAAATTTCTGGGTCACCTGCATGCATAGGTCGTCGCTACGTTTGGGAAATTTAACTAAAAAAACTTATGAATTGTTTGTTATTATCGAAATGTGGTCCCTATTCATTTAATTCGATCACAGCGATATTTCCATTCTCTTAGCGATTTTTTTAATCAACTATTACAAATTAAAAAAAAAACAGGAGCTATCTATATAAATAAAAATTAAATGTTATTTTGTTTTAAATGTTCGTAATAGTCCGATTTAAGTTTCTACGAAAAAAAATTGGAAAAGTTACCTGGAAAGAAAGTAATCTGAAAGCTCTTTTTTCTATATTTTTATACGAACTCAAGATCGTAACTTACTATTCGATATATAGAACGATGGAAATAAAGTAATAAATTTATAAAACGTTCACAAACAAAATTGCAAATTTTGGAAAGGAAAACGTCTGTTGGTCAGCTAAATAATATTATAACAAAACCAATATGATATTAATATTTAGGTCACAATCATTAAACGCTCAAGTGAACTTAATTTCAGTATACTCGGTATATACATATGTATTTAGAAGAATCACATCGCTACGAACTAGCAGCGCTGACGCAAATAGGTCAGCTCGACTGAGGGAGCACACCTTCACAAAAACTAGCGTAAAATGGTAGTTCACTGATGCTGAGTTTTTCGACTGATTATTGAAAGAAATGTAGCTTTATCATAGATGGTGATGATGTGACCTATCTTGGTCCTCAAAGGTCACTCCTTATCGGTGATGAATGTTGTTAACTGTGGAAATCATTTATTGGATCTTGGAGCATTGTCATCACTTAATTTATTTTATTATTTTAGTTTGCATAATGCGTGCATTCTTTGATTCTAGTCTACAATATTGCAATACAAAGACAAGTTTTGGCGAACAAACAAAAATTTATAATTGTAATCATAAAAAATTCTGTAATTATCTTAATTATAAATAATTGCAATGTTACAACTTATTGAATGTGATATTTTTTATTATATTTCTTGTATTTTGTTTAACGAGCGGGAATCAAGTCACAACATATATCTGGTTGTCTTCTGATGTACCGTAAGTGTTAAGGTGGATAGGCTAGCGTTCTCGGTGATCTAGTGATTATGGTTAATGGAGAGCGGTGGTCGAGATGTCTCACTTAAAGTAGGGTGGAAGCACACGTTGTGGAAAATACTTTTATCACCCTATTTTTTCATGTCATAAAAAACCTACATGAAATTATTGATATTTTATTATTGTATTTATGTTTCATAAATGTATGCTGGAAGTAGATAGTGTTCGTCGCAGTCTGTGGGGAAATGTTCAACAGTGGACTGTGGACTAATGGGATGATAGGAATATCTATAATGATTTCTGTAATTAAGTAAAAAGTAAATCTTTTTCGACCATAATCGTTGTTTGGTCATCCATTGTTGTATATTCTTATATATTTAAGTCTTATTCATCTCTTCAATGTCTAATGAAGTAATTTAACAAACGATTAGTTTTTTAAATATCCTCTATAATGAATTTGTTATATTGAATAACACAGAATATAAAAAATAGTCAGCCTCAGTCCCGTTTACCCCAAAAATTCTTTGCCCAGCGGGATGCGCGCGCGCCGCGGGGCGCCTCGTTATTAGCACCTCGCTGTTCAAAGCGAGCCGCCTTCGCCCCCCTTCCCCACACCTGCACGCCTCGTTAGGTTATCCATAACTATTACCTCCTCCGCTAGGACATAATATATGATGTTATGAATTACTAAGACGTACACGCAAAACCTAGTTAACCACTAAATTGATCCGACATATTATTTATGATATTACTGTAAGCTTTGTACTCATAAATAAGATAGTCGTGGTCAAGCGAACAGAAGATATAATAAATACAAAGATACACAAGAAATAGTTTTTGGATATTAACTTCGTTTATGTTATATAAATATATTTAAACATAATTATTTTAAATGATGATGTCCCCTTAATTCATATAAATGTTCGTGTGTATATGTATGTTATATGTATGTACTATACATATTGTATTATATTTAATCTATGCAGTTATTGCTGATAATAATAGTTGGGCTTAAGTTTTTTTTGTTCAAATACTTGTAAGAAATGGTAGAGTGGATTATTTTTACACATGTACTTCAAAAAGATGGACGTCCCAGTATTTTATGTTAATGTATATATATTTTTTTATATCATATTAATAATGGAATCTTTGACTCCATACCCATTTTCGATTTCTTTTATGGTTCTATCCATCAAGAGATAAACTGGAAGAAATTGCTTTGACCTTTCAAATTTAAGTAACTATTATAATTATTAAATGATTATTTTGGTGTGCAATAAAGAGTATTCTATTATATTGCTCTTGGTCGATCATGATCACAACAATGTCTCGTTCTTACTAGATTATATCAACTGCGCAGCTATTTGTTATGCCGTACAAATTTACGTAAAGCAGAGGAATCACTTGTCGTCTCATTGCATGTAATGCGTGTATAATAAGATCGGAGGAAGATTCAGATGCAGTACCACGAGACCCAGACCCCTGCAGGAACCTCACTTCACTTACCTTGGGTATAAAAAAATATATATTATACTGTATTATATACTTACGTATTATCCCTTCGTAAGCCAGTGCATAACAAGTTTATTATATGCGTACGCGACTGATTTCCTTCTACGTAAAATCGGACGTTAGTCACAGAACGATTTAATGATATCTCATATATCTTCATTACTCTATTACATTTTGTCTACGGAAAGGTTAGGGAATGGAATTAATTCTTCTTGTGCCTTTGAAAACGATACTTAAAGAAATATATAAGAACATGTCATTCTTGTTTTTAGTAAACACATAGAGTTACATAAGGACCAGTACATTTTATTTGACTCATTTTGGTATACCACCTTGTTTTTTGTTAATCTATTCAAGATGATATTATTTTTCATAAAAATCGTACAATCAACAGACAGACAATTAGACTAAGTATCTAATTGTGAATCGATTAAAGTGAACAAATATACAAGAAAATTTAAATTTCATAAATGTCTTTAAAAGAAAAATGTTATATTTATCAACAGTGGTTTTTTCTTTAACATCTTCCTAGCTGCTGATGAATGTCGGTAATTCAAAGATCAAGACATTCCAACTCAGGAGTTATTTTAATCACGGTTATTACTTACGCTCGGTTGAACTGTTTTCTCGTTTGTCACTTTAAGTTGTTATAAAAAACTGTAAGAGCAACTAGCTTTTACATATTGTCCCAGTATATCTAGACGCATGTACACTCTACGGTTGGGCATTCTCTCGCCACGCAATCTGTCGGGCTGTCAGCTTGAATTAGATAAGTGAAATAATTTTAATTAGAAGTTTTATAATATTATTTTACGAACGTTCAAAATTATGATTTTTAGGAACGTGAATAATCCGTATAAGATGATAAATACTGGATAATACTGTTTTACGAGCGGAAAATAATCATTTACGTAAATAGCCATTTTAAACGTTGTAATAATTTTACTTTAAAATTACCAAGCTATATTGAAAATTTCCATCGAACATTGTTAAAATAAATTTTACGCATCAACAAGAAAACTGAAAATTTTGTTAATATCGGTCACAAGAATTATGAATAAATTACCTTAAATCTTAAGTGAACATTCGTTCTACTTTCTGTTTATTCCTTATTAGGATCATTTTCAATGGACGTTATAACGTAAACATGCAATTTACTATAGTACCTTATAAAGAGTTCAACGCGTGCAAAGCTTTTATTTGTAGTATTTAAAATGCTTTGAGAGCTTTGCGTACAATATTAATTATGATATATTATAGAGATAAAATTTATGATATATGATAAAAAAATATATAATGGATATATTTTTTTATTCCATTTAATTTCATTTTTCGAAGTCGCAATAAGCTAAGTCTTTATAGCTTAAGTAATTGAAAGATTTGAATTGTGGCTTGTAAATTTTAATATTTACACTTCTAAATACATACCTTCGAACAACCAACAAATTTCCCCACTCACAAATTTCATTACTACCACAACAATGCCCGTTTTATCAGCCGGGATCTCCTTCAGTTAATCTTAATTAGCGGCGTTGGAAAAGTGTCGGTTCATTGTTTGTGGCGCACACGCACGCCCCCTGGCGGCGGGGTGGGGCAGCCACCAATCACACTATAGTATACGTGAGTTAGGAATGCGGTTGACTGGCTTACGTGGCTTGGTAGGTTAATATTCACACATTAAAAGTACTTCACAATTTATACATTACAGTGTTGTGGTTTAGTTATTTAAAAAATTCTAATAACCTATAATATAATTGCACCTTAGGATTTTACTCTCTTTAGGCCCAAATATTTTTTATTTAAAAAAGAAAATAACGGAAAGATTGTTACAATATATTATTAAGCCTAAATACAACATGTTATTTAAAGTTCAATATGTTAATATATTGAAAACTTGTTCTTTTTAAGAAAACATAAATTTTGTTTGTCAAATGATATATTAATCATATTGAAGTTCGTAACAGTTTCTTGTTTTTATACGATTTGGTCCCTTCCGTGACCAAGAGCTGTAAAGTATTGTAATACAACACAACATAAACAATTGAAATATCAGGAATTGAAAATTTCAAAGAAACGCGATATAATCCGATATAATGTTTAGTAAATTGTCTTAAGTTTTTAAGATTACGGAGTAGAACAAAACTAGGACAATTTAACCTACCAAATTTAACTAAATACCTGAAATTTTTCAACTGTTACTAAACTCTACTGAAAGTTCGGAATATTATTAATATAATAAAATCACTTTTCAAAAGGCGATAAAAGATAAAGCCGTTTATACTCAACTTTATGTCTAGCATATTTATTTTAGTATTAGATACGAATTGTAAAAACCAAAAATATTACAATATCTTACTTCATATAATACATATTTATCGAAAATAAATATAACAATTTAAAGTATATAAGAATAATATCAGAGTGTCAGACCCAGAATTTCGGTGTCAATCTCGCTCACAACTTTTTCTGGCATGTCATGATCGCGAAAAGCCTAAAGCAATTCGCAATTATCACAAAATACATCAGTGAAAACCGTAAAATATAATGAGATTCTCTGAATGTTTATCGCGGAGAAGGTGACAGAGGAATGAATTTTTATTTTTCATGCTAAGATGTTATGTCTGTGTTCGTGTACTCGCTTTTAATGACACCGTATACAATAAAGCCACGATCCATTCCCGATGCCTGCGGTGACAATTAAAATTTTAAGTTGCAATATATTAATATGCTTGGCGTTGAAGGAAAAATATCGTGAGGAAACTTGCATGTCGAATAAATAAAACTACTACGACATCTCAACCGGAATCAACGTCCTAATATCTTCTCTAGAGAAAGCCTAGGTTCAGAGTGGGATCTTTATATAAAAATTGTGTATATTATAGTCTAAGTAGTACTTTTTGTTGTAACATATTTAATCAACAATATGTACTTTATTAAGAAAATCAACACATCATCAACAAAATCTGAAAAAGCTTAAATTGTTTTACGTTTAATATTCAAGTTGAAACAGCCTTACAAAGGATTGCAAAACAAATCAATTCAAAACGTTCTCAAAACAGGTAACAACACCACCGAACAAGGAAACACTGACGTACGAGACTTATTAACGTATCGGCCGCTCACAACGGGACCCCGCGAGATTATTATTTAGTCGGTTAATAATGGAGTCATCTTTTCGTCCGTGACAGGTTCACACCTCGGGACGGCGAATTGACTCTCTTTATTATACGAGCTCTTTTATTTTCGTGCTTGCTTTATGAGGGTTCTTTGTGCGAGCCGCCGGACCGCTCGTCTGGGGAGAGGTGTGAAACGATGCACGGAGATAATGTTATGGCGTTTTAATAAATTTAACTTGATTATAATTGCGATTGCTTTTTTTTATTAACGATGAGTTTAGGATTATCATGAAATTGTGTCAGTAACAACATACTACTTATTAAAATTTTAAAACGTAGAGCCGTGGTAAAGCTTGAAGAGGTAGTTGGTGTCTTTGTGATAGCTTTTCATTCACGGTACCCGAGTAAAACTAGTTGGATCCCCTTTGCTGATATAACAATGAAATCGTTAATTGTAATAGAGTTATATGGTAGTAGAGCAAAGACTACCACGTGGCTCCAACCCTCTGGAGAGGAGTCAGCAGTGGGATTTAGGCTGTGCCTTCACTTTCGTATTAAAAGATAGCATATGTATATTTTTATACCGAATCAAATATCATCTATACTCCATCTAGTTAGATAACAGATGTGACCATGGTGAACTACTGAGCTTTTCTACACTGAGCTAATGCAGTTCCCAAAGGAGGCCTCGCCTCCCCTAGCATCTGCTACGGCAATCCAATCTGTGTTGCCGTCCTACCAGGGTTCGCTATCCTGGATGATGTGAGCCCACCATAATCGCCCTTGAACCTGTAATCTCCTTTTAGTCACCTTATACGACAGCCAGAGGGTACCTTATACCTATTGTATAAACCCGGGACTAATGGTCTAAAGGTCAGACTGTCCGTAAGCTGCGTTGCAAGTATTGAGTTCAACTCCCAGTCAAGCTTATCTTGGTCTAACCAACAGCCTCCGGACTTACCACTTTGGCACTATTTGTACGGTGGTAGAGTCAGGCTGCAAATACTAGTTCTAATCGCAAGATGAAGGTCGTAGGTTCGAATCCACCATTCGACTATTGCCGTGAACATCTCCTAGCACAAGCATTTTCAGCTTAGTTGGAGTTGTTAACCGGAATATTAGTAATATTAATGGCAGCTAATATTCTTTTTAAAAAAACAAATAACACCTTGGTCATAATCGATCGAGAAGACATGGCATGCTTGTTAGTGTTAGTAAATCTTTGAGTGGCAGTTATAGTTGGCTCTCGAAATGGCGAAATAATAAGTCTTTCCTATGAAATTGCCGTTTTGTATGAAATAAGTTAAAGTTTTTTTTCAAACTTTTTTTATTTCTGTTATTCAAAATAATAACCCATGTAATCAATGTATCTTTGTCAACGCAGTGGTAGTTTATTGATGCCCTTCTTGTAAATATCAGCTGGACGAGAGGCAACAAACTCTTGAAAGGCATTTTGTACTGCCTCCCGGGAATTGAATATTTTTTCAGCTAAAAGTTTCAAAATATGGAATAATAATATCATGGAGTTAGATTTGAATATTGTAAAATAATAATTTTTTAGGAAATTGAACCCGATTAGGGGTATGAGGTACACACAGGTGAAATGTTTAGTGGTAACTAATTCTTGCAGCAAATGACACTCATGTTCATCTTTACAATGAATTATGGATCGTATTACCTCATGGTTAAGATCGAATATCTCGTCATTAGTTAGTAGTTGTTTAGTGTCTTACTCTCACCAGACAAAACACGATTAAGTGATCCGTGCTCAAGCTTGACCTACTAGCCAGTTTATGGCTACGGCGTAGGTCCTCAACTACGAAGAAAAATATTCAAGGTGAGGGTGTTATGCTAATAAGAAATTTAGTTAGCCACTTAACTGCGTTTTAATGCAGTATAATATTTATGTTATAATGACATAATCGAATTCAAGTATAAATTATTATAATTATAAATTATATAATAAATAATAATATATTGTTAAATTCTTGTCTGTATGGTGCATTCTCTAAGAAGAATGTTATGTTCTTCTTTAACCATCTAGTGTGCGTACCTCTTTATTGCATCATTTATCAATATACGTTAATATGATGGACACGACAGTGATAGTGAAGAATGCATGATCGTATTACATTCCGTGGATATTGTAAAGTGAAGTATACGCTTATACTTAATAGGGTAGATAGAGGTAGCAAGGTATTTTTAAGCCGCTTTAAAAAAGAGGCTGTTCTTGATTCGAAGCGTTTTTTTAATAATAATATAATAATAGTCATTTGATTTCAAGCTACATTGACTCATATGTTAGTAAACAATGAAACTTAAATATATGTCAGTAATTTATTTTGTTATGGGTTTCTTGATTTTGTTTTACATTTTTGTCGCTAAATTTTTTTTTGTTAAATACCGCTTTTATATCCTCCGAAGTTTCTCGATTGATTTGCGTGATTCATATTTTATGTGGTAGAAGAAAGCTGTAGACAGCTTTACCCATTAGAATGGGTCACATTAAAATTTCATTATCATTGCTTTATAACCACATTAATTATATAAGGTAACGGCAATATCTCACCTCTCGAAATACGTGTTGATACTACATTAAAATTAAATAATATTGTTTATATATGCACCGACTTCGATCAAGTCGACGGTTAGACACTGCGAGTTAAACTGACTGCCTTTCTTTCCCAAGTATTCAAGGATACGTAGTGAATGATGAGTTGCACCGAACTATGGTATCGATTTTGTACAATCGAATCGATTTCTTATTTTATTTAAAAACAAGGGTCTAAGACAAGGGCATGAGTCTAACACCGTCTACTGGAAATAAATGTATTGAATAATTTTAGTCACGTGATATGTTTTTTCTATACAGCCTATTTTGTAATTTAATTTTTTTTTCACATTTAATTAAATGACTATTTGTACAAACAACCTCTGGAATGTGTGATACAATGTGTGACGTATGTGCGACGTGAGCGGTGAAAAACAGTGCATTATAAAATATTATTTTTACAAGATAGGTGCTAGAAGTGCTAGTAACGAAGTGTACAAACAGACGGTGAAGAAGTCTCGAAGTAATTAGTAATAAATAAAGCATTCAATTACTGGGTGTTTATTGCGTCGCCGTGCGGCCGAGGTAAGATCTAATTTAATTACAAAATGCGTCTACTTACAGTGCGTTGACTGAAAGCATTTTGTAATGGAATAATGACTGCTTCGGTATATTAGTAACATTGTAACCAATGTCCATTGTTGGATCCAATGTTGGAATCAAATTGTTTGTAAGACACTATCGAATCTGATTATATCCGACATTGTCTTCTGGTATTTTTTGGTTGATACAAGATAAAGCAACTCTGCAGGATATATTATAGTGCCGTGAGCATTCATGCAAATGCAAAGCTAATCACTCGTTAGCCCCTTCCCTGAGTAAGTAAAGAGAGGGTAGGTATTGGAGAGTAGTCCAACGCGCGAATCCAACGTGGGTCGGCGGACTTCACATATCTTGATTTATTTTTTTATTTGTCTTAGACATGTAGGTTTCCTGTGAATGTTTCCTGCACCGCCAAACACGTGGCAAATCAGCAGCAAAAATTATAATTAACAATTTCATTGACGTGGTGGATCTACTCGTTAGGTTATGGTCTTCTGTCTCTTGCTTACAGACGTAAACTCCTGGACGGTTTAACTCTGCAAAGCATATTACCATAGGTTTGACTGCACTGATCTTGTTGGTCAAATGAAATTCTGAGTACTCGGGGCGTTACAGCGCGAGGCGTGCCCAAACCGCCTGTTCGCTAATGAACTCTGCCGTACTAACGCTGTTGTACGAGCGCCTTTAAGACGACTCACCCAGTTAAATTAGTAACTAACATACTGAGTGGAATAATTTAAGTAATTGACATGTAAGCATACAAAAAAAAGCAATGTATTATTGTTATTTATTATAATATTCTATATTAATATTTAAAAACTACATTTATAGATTGTTTTCGACGAGCAATCGGGAGTATGTTGGATAACCAAATATGTTTATTCAAGACCTTCTGTCATCACATTGCTCGGGCCCATGTGACGTCTATGGCTACGGGTCCACCTGCTTCTGACTGTACAAGTTGTTTTAGTTGTTCTGTTTCTTACACTTTACGATATATGGAAAACCATACGAATTTTACATATACTTTTATAATTATCTAAATAAAAAAATAATAAATAATTTCGTAATGGTTAGATAATTGTAAAAGTATATGTACAATTGTTTGTTTTTCTTAATAAGAAAATAAACCGACAATGCATTTGCGACTCCTCTGGTGTTGCGGATCTCACGGGCGGCGGTGATTACTAACCATCGGGTGGACTGCACGCTCGTTTGCCGCACATACTAAAAAAAAAACGGTTTTTCTCGAGTGCCTTGAATAAAAAGCTTAGACACAGTTAAGTATTTCTTCGATTTAAACCCAAGCTTAGCCAAGTGAAGCCAGTTAAATTACTTTACTTAATTTGCATTGAAACCTGCTTTGTTAATACGAAATTAATTCACATAGACAAACTGCCAATAATTTTTTTGCATGTTGCAAAAGGCTCGGTGTCGCCATATAATGTATCCTCATTAAATCATTATCGTACTTAATGTCAACAGTTTTACACAGGTCGTCGCGCATTAAAAAAAAATGGATAAATTAGTATTAGGCCTACGACTAGCACTTATATGGATAAGAAACATCTTTTATTCACCGCAGAACTGACTATAATTGCGCGGAGTACACTATAGTGCCTTACGCATTTTACATGCAGATTTACCAAGGAAAACATCATTCGACCCTGACGCTAAATTCCTATACTATTAATACACACACACTATATATAAATATATACATATATATATATATATATATATATATATATATATATATATATATATATATATATATATATCCCCGATGCCAGTACCAATTGCATTTTTGAGTTATCTGGCTGGCAATGCATTTGCAACTACTCTGCTGTTGCGGATGTTCATGGGTGGCGGAGGTCACTTACCATCGGGGTGGCCTGCTTGCTCCTTTGCCTCATATTCTATTAAAGAAAAAAGAACTAGCCACCGAATACGAGAAGGTCGTGAGGTAAACCTAAGTGTTTAAGATGTTAATAATAAATAAGATATTATAAAGACGTGAACTCCTCCAATTTGCAGTGCCGTAGGGTGGACGGTGCTTCAATACCTTCTCTTCATAGATCTTCTATGTCCAAAACCACAATAATAGACGAATGGCAATACGTATTAATGATGCAAATTACTTTTAAAATCGTAAATACTTACATACGATACTGGGTATTTAATTAAGGAGAAAAAGATTATACGGTTGCGAGGCCGTTGCTTAAGCGCAGGAATTAACAATCCAGACACGTTTGATTGTAATCATAAAAAATTGCAAGTTCCGCCCCGACATATTTCAATGGGCAAAGACAAATGTGGTATGTATAGCAATAAACCACTGTTTATAGAGCAATATAATAGTGCAAGATATCTAAAATTTGAGAGTATAATGATCTATAAATAGCCAATTGAAGAACTTGTAGCTTAATAATGTTTATTGTAATATAATTTTAATATAATAAATATAAGGCTAAATATAAAAATATAAACATCTAATTGTGACCGTAATATTGTTATTCATTTTGATAATAATAAAAATAAGGTTAAATATAAAAATATAAACATCTAATTGTGACCGTAATATTGTTATTCATTTTGATAATAATAAAAATAAGGTTAAATATAAAAATATAAACATCTAATTGAGACCGTAATTTTCTTATTCATTTTGATAATAATAAATATAAGGCTAAATATAAAAATATAAACATCTAATTGTGACCGTAATTTTCTTATTCATTTTGATAATAATAAATCTGTAAAATTGTTTATTATTGATTGTAGGTGATAAACAAGCACCCAGTTCACCTGATGGTAATTGATTCCTGCGGCCCATGACATCTAAATCCACAAAGATTCAAGATTTTCTGCCATGCACAACAAATCTGTGGAATGATCCGTCGCCGGTAGTATTTCCGAACTGGTATGACTTAGTGACCTTCAAGAACAGAGCCTGCACCTTTCTTAAAGGCCGGCAACGCATCCGCGACTCCTCACGTTGCGGTTCATGAGAGATGTTTGCTTGTTTGCCAACTATTCTATATTAAAAGAAAGATTTTTAGGCATTCTAATTTCTGAGAAGTGTGATGGGACGTTACCGGTAATTGGATCCCAGGATCCTGCTATTATGCATGCTATATTACATGCTGGTATTCTATGGGGGCGTGGTAGGACCTCCGGTCATGTCGATCAATTCATACTATGGTAAGAAACTAGCTACAGTGTGACTCCACACTATAACGTTAGCTAAGGAGGCCTAACAATCCGTTAGGCCAGGCAAGTACCTAATGCATTTAAAAGTAGTAAACTGGAAGTAAAATCATGATAAATTCTTAAGTCAGTTACCATGTAAGTTGTTGTCCAAGGCTCGCCGTAATATTTAACATAAAACGATATTAATTCGAGACGCACGAGGTGAACTGTTAACATTAAAATAATCTTTTAAGCTGAGCTGTAGAACACGCTTTAGACCTGAAGACACACTGGACGGAAACAAAGGGGGAAATTATAAAATAAACCGATTATATATATATTTTTTTATTAAATTGAAAGTAACTAACTAGCACACAGTTCACCTGATAGTAAGTGATTCCTGCGGCCCATGACATCAACATTCATCCTTGATAAGGAATCATAATACAGATGCGTTGTTACCCTAGAGGACTGAGATGGAATGCCTTTTCACCAGTAATCAAGGTCTCCGGATTCATGCACTCACCAGACGAAACACAAAATCAATATGCTAAAGTTTTACGTTGGTATTTTGTTAGGGCGTGGTCCTACTCCGGTCGAGCTGACCCATTCATTCTGCATCTAGAAACAAACTGCAGCGTAGCTCTGCCAGTGTTAAAAAGTATTTAAGACAAACGAGTTGACACTTTTTTTTATTGAATTACAGTTCCTTATAAGGACTCATAATAATAATATAATATAATCATGTATTTTGTATTCTCTCACAAATTAAGATCAGTAAATATAGTACAGTACGGATTACACAGTTATTAACAGTGTGAGAGACTGGTACTAGGTGATACTAGGACGCCCTGTATGACAGATCACCAGGTGAAGGTGAGGACTTTAAAGAAAGATAATTTTAAGGAATATTTTTTTTTGCACTATATATAGTATATATAATAATTAATAATTATATATACATATAAATAAAACAATTAATCTTTATTAAAAAGGTAATTGTAGTGTGTATTTATACAAGCACTTATGCTAATGTGTGTTTGTATGTGTACGTGTGTGTGTGCGTGTATTACTGTACTAGAGAGTGCATCTGCGGAAGGGTTAAGGGTGTAGGGTGACAGTTTCTGATAACGGTATGGTTTACATTATTCATAGTTCACAGTATAGTTTTCAGCAACACTTCCGTCGTATCATAATCCAGGCTTTTACAGTGGTAGTGTTATACTGCAGATTGTTTCTAGCTGCAGAATGAATGGGTCAGCTCGACCTGGTAAGGGACCATGCCCTCATAGAATGCCAGCGTAAAATAGCAGCATAACGCTGCTGCGTTTTGTCTGGTGAGTGCAAAGACCCGGAGACCTTTATTACTGGTGAGAAGGCATTCCATCTCAGTCCCAAAGTGTGACAATGCATCCGCATTATGATTCCTTGTCAAGGATGAATGTAGATGTCATGGGACACAGGAATCACTTGCCATCAGGTGAACTGTGTGCTCGTTTGTTACTCACAATGTCATAAAAAAAGGTTAAGAGTATAATGCAGATGCGTTGACGTCCCTGTGGACTAATTATTGTATTCCTTATCACCTTTAACAATGGTATCACTAGAGAAAACATTAACACACACACGAACACACCGTTTCTTGCTAATATTTTGTGGAGACGCATCGTTTCCTGTACACTTGACTGACCCATTCATAGTGCGGTTAGAAACAAGCCACGGTATGGATCGGCCGCTGTTATTTACTTCACGTTTTATATTTTAATTTAAATCATTAAAAATGCTCTACCAATAATAATCTAAATGTAGATATAATTTGTTTACCTAGAAATATTATTCTATATCTCAATTGTGTGAGTGATTTTAACCATAACAATAATGATATAAAAACATTAATACTCTTAGATCCACATCCTTTTTCGATAGAAATCAAAGTTACAGGCGTTGTTATCCTCTGTTGCCAGTTTTTAGTTGCAGTATGGATGGGTCAGTTGGTACGGGACGGGACCATGTCCTTACGCAATACCTGCATAATGCTGATGTGTTTCAATTGATGAGTATAAAGCTCCGAGAACCAATTTGAAGCGCCAATAGCCTTATGGTTTAGGGTACGGTCTGCAAATCTGAAGGTTGTGCGTTCGAGTCCACCATTCGACTATTGTCGGGAACCATCTCGGTGCACAAGCATCAGCTTAGTTGGAGTAGTTAACTGGTTAGTTAGCAAGCTTAATAGCATAGCAGTGCATACTTTACAGAAAATACACCTAACCAGACATTCCATCTCAGTTCTCAGCGGCGACAAAACATTTGTATCTTTAATCTTTGTTGAAGATGCATGTATATGGAAAAGATTGCAGTCATCCTTTACTATTAGAAATATAAACTATAAATATGTACATATGTACGAATATATACCTAGTCCGGCCATAAATTCTGTTACAAATGTAAATGCATTTTGTTTTGTGAAGTAATGTAATATTATTAAAAAATATACCTACATATTATTTTATTAGTCTCACCAAAAAATAAAAAAATAATCTATTCGAAATGGGGCCCCCTTGACTTTTAATCTGTTTGGCCACAAATCTATGGATTTACGCACTGTTTCCAAGGGAAATTTCGCCACTGCTTGCTCCAAAGATTTCTTAAGAGACTCAATGTCACCGTGTCGTTTAGAGCAGGCCATCTTCTCTAAAACTGACCATAATTTGAACTCTAAAGGGTTTAGGTCTGGGATAGATGAGGGCCAGTCTTCATCTCTTATAAAATTCAGAACGTTGGTTTCGAGCCAGGCTTGGGTAGTTTGTGCCTTGTCACCAGGTCCAGAGTCCTGTTGGAAAGTCCCCGGTATATTTTTGAAAAGTGTATTGCTAAGAGATTTACAACATGATCCAAGACTGTATCTTTATACACTTTGGCTGAAGTTTTCACTCCTTTTTCACAAAAATGTAGTTTTGTGACTTGATAAGACAGGCCCCACCAAACCATCACTGACGCAGGATGATGACACCGTTGTACCTTTCCGACCACTGAAGCTGCTTCTTTAGAACTGTGGGCGTACACTTTATCATTTTGCTTATTGTAGTGTTCTTCAATCGTGAAATTTTTTTCATCGGTATAGAGGATATTTTTGTGCCGTTCACCTGCGTATCGCGACAGAAGGCGATTTGATCGATCCACTCTCTTTAATTGTAAAGATTGATTTAGGGCATGTCCTGTATATCGACGATAAGCACCGAGTTTTAGGTCTTGTTTTATAATACGCGACAGAGTCCTAGCGGGAATCTTCATTTCTCGGAATAAGATTTTTTGCTTCCAAATGGGGTTTCGACGAATTCTGGCTTTATCAGCATTAACAGCCTTTGTAGTTCTAACAACACGCGGCCGCCCCGATCTTTTCTGTTGTATCTGTTGATAGTACGATATACGAACATACGGTTGATACCAAGCTTTTGAAGTGTCTGGAATATGACCAACGGCTCCATACCCACATTGTGCAAGGTGATCGCTGCAATCCTATTTTCTTTAACATCCCATTCCATATTGTAATTTGATAATGAGCACGAAAAAATATGTGATATGCGCAAAATCGAATGAAGTTTTTAAAATAATATAAGTGTTCCAAATTCAAAATAATTAAAAAGATGAAAAATATAAACGTTTTTATGTAATAGTATTTATGGCCAGACTAGTTATTTATACACATATAGTGCTCTTCTTATATCTTCGGGGAAAGAGTTCCAGAGACTTGTAGTTCGAATGGTGAAGGAGTTGTCAATGAAATCGGTGACGTGATGGGGAGGAGAGACAAACATGATAAATAGTGGCGTTAGACTATTATTAAACTAACATTTTACTCTGACATTATTTGAAGGAAAGGTATTTTTCCAAATGAGGGAGGTAGAACTACACTGCAGTTTCCAACATGATATCAGCAAAACCGGGAAAGGACCATACCCCTACAGAATACCGGTGTAAAAGTCAACGTTGTATCATTATATTTATTTAAATAATATTATTTATGTATTTTATATTATCATTCAAAACGTTGTCGTGTTTCACCTGTGAGTGAAGGATACTCTTTTTAATAGTGACGTAGCGGAAGAATCTCAGTTCCCTGGGTTGTAACTATATTTCTATACACTATGATTCTTTATGATTGTAGGTCTTATGAGCCACAGGAATAAGGTAAGCTGTGTGCTTGTTTGTCACCAATCAATACACTACACACTCTGTGAAATCAGCTGTCACCAACGGTGTTACCGAACCGATACAACTTAGGGACCTTCAAGAAAAGAGCCTATAACTTTCTTAAAGACTGGCAGCGCATTTGCAACTTACCTCTGGTATTGCAGATGTTCATGGGCGGCGGTGATAACTTACCGCATGTAAGCTGCTTAATCCTGTAAAAAAAATCACTAAAAAAGGGTACATCGACCCATCGAGGCTATAGATAGTTAAAAGCAGGTACTATTCTTTCTTATTATGATATTAAAACAAACAAGTGTACAGTTCACGTTTAGGAGGTTCTCTTTATTTTTTTTCCTTCGAGAGAAACAAGGAGCTCGTCGAGCTTGAGGCGGAAATCGTCGTCACCAAAGTCCACGAGTTGGGACTGGAGGTAGCGCCACTATATTTCAAGCCGGTATTCTGTGACATGTCCTAATCCGGTCCAGCCAATCTTTTTGTACTAAAGCTAGTTTATAGTTACGGCGCGACTATCCTACTACTACTATCGCGTGTGAAAACTGAAGTATGTCTTCCTTCAGTCATAGAGGATCACTGCAGCTGCAGTACCATGAATCGTTCGGCACCCCTTCACAGAATACCAGCGTGAAATAGCTTCATAACGTTGTTGCGTTTCGTTTGCTCAATTACAGATAGCGAAGTATCGATCTCAGGCCACAGGGTCAATCAATCGGAATCAATCAGTCAATCGCGTCTTGAGTCTTTGTTGAATATAAATACAGATGTTATAGGCAAAGGCGTCTCTTGCCCATGTAGCGCCCCTGTGCAATCATTACTTTAGCGCCCTATAGTAAGCGCGCGGTCAAAATGGAATAGGTACAAATGATAACATGTCTATTAAATCAATATATAAAATATTAAGTCAATATTAAAAAAAAATGTTGGCATCAGATGAAATGTGTGCGTGTGTGCTAGTTTCTTCACTTATTAACTTATTTTATAAAATCAATTATCACTTTCACGGTTAGTGTGTACATAGCTTTATTTAGTTACCCGGTTTCCTCGCCGTCCCTTATCGGCCGCGGTCCGGTTATTATTTTTCACTGTTATTGTTATTGCAGACGGCGTGCTCATTACACTGCCATTATATCGCTTAACAAACTATTAAACATCTTCTTTTAGTGTCTTGGCATTTCGATAAATTCTCGCGATCGGCCGTTGTAAGGCGCTATAATGTAAATTAAAATTGAAATTCACTTCAAATTCCTACACCACTTTTAGAAACGTTTCGTTTACAAGTATGTTTTTAAATACATTGCTCATTTAATACAGCTAAAGCATTAATGATTCATACCACGGCTTCATTGAAAAGCAGCATATCGCTGTTTAGCATTTCGTATGGTGAGTGTAAGGAACCGACGCTCTAAGCTAAGCTACTGGTAGCGAGAAAAATCATCTCAGTCCCTGAGGGTGACAACGCATGTGTATACAGAAGATGGATATATGTAAGTGTTTATGAATTGTATTAATCGTTTTCTTTAGTTAAACTGTATGATCGTTTGTAGGTTAACATAACAATAATTGATTTCATCATCGATTGTTTGTTTTTTCTGATACGAATAAAATATATAAGATCTGAGGTATTTTTCCCCGATTAGGCTTGACAGATGTCATAAGCAGTGTGAAAAAATAAATAGTAACTTAATGTAAAAGGATAACTATACTGTAATGTAGAAGCTATTTTGTGAGGCTTATAAAGAAAACCGGAGACCCTTATTTTATATGGAATAGTTGGTAAACGAGCAAGCAACTCACGTTGGGGTTGCAAATGCGTTGCCAGCCTATAACACAGGTAAATAAAAATAATGGTAAGGAGGCATTCCATTTAAATCCAAAGTTGATAACGTATCCGCAGCTTTATTGTGGGTGTTCGGCGTGCTCGAATGTCATCCCAATGAATAGATCAGATAATAGTACCAACCTTATGTACGTAGTAAATAAAGTAACGACGTGTCTATAAATTAGTTGTACTTCGAGTAAGTCGACGTGAACGAAGTAAGGATAGCAGCGTTACATAGTATCTGAGCACTGTGTTTCGTCTGGTGAATGTAATCGATAACAATTACCGGTAATGTGTGGGTTAATTATGTGCTTGTTAATCATCTCTTTATAAGATTAAAAAACATACATTTCGTTCGGTCGGTGTAAACATATTAGTTGTCCTTTAAGAACCTATCTTCTTTTTGATTGTTGTTAGGATATAATCATAAATTATTATCATAATAATAACAACTAATGACAGAAATCATTCCGCTTCGTATTCCACACATGCCAAACCAAACCGTGCCTCACCGTGACTGACGAATTTTTCACTGTATTTATAAATTCTCGGATATGCTTAGAGGACAGAATATTTTGTTTTATTTATTGTTTAGTGCATTCCCGCTGGACCGATCAAGTAATTCGTAGAACTTCCAGCGCAGTCGGAAGTGGTGGTAAATGTCGTTAATAATAGTAATGTTATTAATTTAGTCAATCCGTCAGAAGTAACTGACCGAGCCGAGGTTTGGCCCTTTCGGGCAACCTCGTTAGCAACTAGCCCGGCCAGGGTAACGGTCCAAGCCGAGACCCCCGTGACTCTCGTGAGCCATTGTGCTAGTTACTCGTTAATAAAGGTTTTGCTGAGTGCCCTAAGCGCCCGGCCACCTGTCAACCCGGTGAAGCTGCAAAAGCGCACGGGATAACAGTCGCCATCAGCCATAATAAAATCGTAGAACTCATAACAATTATACCAGAGATGTCCTCCACTAGATGGAGGACTTACATGAAGCTTGCGGGAAGTCGATGTATACAGAATCATCCTTTTTGGCTATCTATGGGGTGGCCTATATTGATTATGATGATGAAATTTTAGCTGTAATTTAATATAATAGGAGGGAAATAAGGAAGGGCGTTTCCTCGGCCTACGAACCTGCACCAACTAGCGAAATACCAGCATATAATAGTGGTCAAGATCTACCTAGGTATAGAAGTTTTGTCTGGTGATACAAAGAAACTGGAGTCTTTATAAAGTCAGTCGTCAGGGATGATATACATCTGCATTATCATTCCTAATCGAGATCGAGAGATCAATGAAAGAAGAGTAAAACATAATGTAATATCAAGTGAATAGTATACTCGTTTATCTTAAAAATAATATTGCCACACTTTATCATATACCTGCGTTTCTTTACCAACTTTACCAATACAGTTTAATCGCCTAGCAGAATAATAAACCTTTAATAGGAGGTAACTTATTTTTTTACTTACTATTATTATTTACTTAGTATAATTGGTTAGCCGTATTACTTTACACATCACACGAAACATAAGCGTTTTGGCTGCGATTTCAACTATATTGTAGTATTGTGCTTTATGTAGCATTCTGTGAGTACATGCCTCTTCCCTGGTCGAGCCGATTTTCGACATATAAGCTAGCTACGGCTTGGCTCTAGCACGCAAATATAGGTAAAATTATTATTTCAAATTTATGTCCCTCTAATATTTAATAAAGTAGTATCGATGTAAATTCATTCGTGTCATTTTGCTACATGTACTTATGTAGTACGTAATGGTACACAGTTTGAGGAAACAAAGGTTATCAAGATCTTTTCTTCTGGACGTAAGCTTACTATGGACCTATATATATTATACATACGTAGTTAACCGCATTAGTTTACGTTACTCGGGATTGTGAGATAAATCCGACCACCAATATAATTAGTATTCGTCAAATTCTGACTTTCGTTAAAATTCGTTTTGATTGATCTGAATGATAGTTACCAAGTTGATAGGATTACAGTGTCAATCTATGTTTGAGTTTCGGAAAGATCTAGCGAACTAAATAAAACATAACCTGACGAATTGATGCGTGAAGTAAATTCGACGAACGAGCAAGCATTTATATATAAAATATACGTATGTTTTTTACGTAAAAAATACAGTTTTTGGTTTAAGTAATCAATAATTTATTTATCCTTTTTTTAGTGTAAATTTTTATATTGATTTTTTATTTTGATTGATACACGCAAACACAAAAATTAACATTATATTTACAGCTAATAGTCCATATCTTTTCAACGGAACTATTTTATTACATTCAATATTTCGATAGTGGTAGAATACGTAACGTAGACATTCGCGGTAGAAAGGGCTGATATAGTTGAAAAAATCAGCAAGATTAAGTGGCAATGGGCTGGACATAGAGCTCAAAGAACCAATAACTGATGAGGAAGAAAAGATCTTGAGTGGCAACATCGGACTGGCAGTCGTAGTGACCCCCTAGATGGAGCGACGACCAATTCACGCAGTGTGCCAAGATCGTGCTTCGTGGCAATCTATGGGCCTATGTTAAGCAGTGGATTAAGGGTAGTCTGTGATCATGATGGTGGGAGCCGAGCTACAGCATACCTGGGTCAGTATGACCGAGGAAGAACTATGCCCATACAGAATACCAGCGTCAAATATAAAATCCCAACACTGTATTTCATATGGCAAGCACACAGGAGAACAACTACTCGAATTAAATTCGTATCTTTCCTGAGATGTTTATGGCCTCAAGCCATCACTTACTATCGCGTGAACTCGGGTCAACTCATATTTGTCATCCTTGGTTAAAAAATATCTATGTCAAAAGAGATTAAAACCATTACACAAAGTTATAATCAGTTTTTTTAATTTCTGAGGGTAAGTTACTATTTTAGACTGGTATACTACGAAAGCGTGGACCTTCCCTGAAACCAAATTTTTGGCGATACAGTTAGTTTGTTTTTGCTTTATGGTTCCACTGCGTAATATTTATTAAATCGTCATAAGATTACCGCGTCTTTTGACGTTTAATTTCCATTTATGTCGATTAATGTCTTCTTTGAAAAAATTATATTTTTTCGTATAAATTTTTTATCAAAGAGTTTCTTAGCATTTCGCATTAGGTCTAAAATAGTTTATTAAAAATGTTAGTATCCAATCGGGATTATCCGCATACATTTCGCGTAGTTGGCAACCTTGGAGGGCTATACAAATGGCGGGGCGTTTTGCCTTGCGCTTGAGTCCGTGCGAGAGATTCACGATATCGGCGGCTGGATCGCACCGCGTAGTGATTAATGCCACCGATACATAGAGTTGCCTTTAACTAAAATTATTATTAAATTTATTATTATGTATTTTAATGTTTTTCTTATGATCACTTACCATCGGGTGGGCTGCTTGCTCGTTTTCCAACTATTCAATAAAAAAAAAATAAGATAAAAAATGAAATAAGCGCTTTAGATAACTTTGCCATAACTGCAATAATAAAATAAATAAACCTAAAATTTTTGTAATAAAAAAGATATTTAAAAAAAATTTAAATTAAGTAAATTAAAATAAATATTTAAGACATTTTGATTTTCTTTTTTATTTTCGCGTCATTGTCTACATTTTTCGAATATCCTTAATAAGTACTCAGGGTTTTAGCGAGCTAACCTTGGCTTTTAATCTGAAATAGCTTTTGTAGTTTGCTAATGACCGCAGTGTTAATCGTTAAAGATGAATTGGATTTGACGTCTCTTACTCGCCCAGTCCCGGACCTTAGACTTACAATAACGCGTCTTCCTCCACACGGCGAGGGCGTCGCTAACAAGGTTATTCGCGATACCGCCATGTCACTGGCCGGTTCTCTCCAGTCCATACAGATAGAAGTGTCACTGGAGTTTCTTGCGCCACTTCTTCTGCAGCGCCCACGAATTCCGAAGTGGTGGTACAGGTTTAATAATAATAACGATATTAATTTAGATAATCCTCTGTCAGAAGCAACTCGCCGACCCGAGGCTAGGCCCTCTCGGGCACCTTCGAGTCAGACGCTCTCGCGAAACAGGGTGACGGTCCAAGCCGAGGCTCCCTCTCTGGAGCCCTTGTGCTGGTTACCCATATATAGAGGTCTTGACTGAGTGCCGTAAGCACTCGGTCAACTCTCAACCCGATGAAACTGTAAAAGCCCTCGGGCTAACAGCGGCCATCAGTCTGAAAAAAATATATAAAGTTTTCCTCCACCTCGTGTTATGTGATCCCAATGTTTCTTAAAAATTGCATAAGGCTGTTCTGTCACGTATGGTGAGTGTAGGGATCCTGAGGCCCTTACTGGTGAAGAGGCCAACTTAGTCCTTAGGGGAGACGACGTATTTGCATTATCATTCCTTATTAAAGATGAACGAGGGTGTTATGGGATACAGAATTCACTTTTCGTCAGGTAATTGTTATAATCGTTTGTAACCCTCAATACAATAATAAAAAAGTTCAAACATTTTGTCATTATTGGTATATAACGTGTTCTTATGAAAAAAACCCCCACCTTCTGCAGCATATCAAGCATTGTTTTAGGGGCAGCCCGAATAATTTAACTATTAGATGATTTTGCAGTCTCTTGCCTTCGTGTATAAATTAACAATGGTATGTATTTCACAATTTAATTTGTGCTTACACGAGAATGTACCTATATATCAGCTTTTAAACAGCTAAAACGAACCGTAAAATGGATAATAACTCTAAATTAGCAAACAATTTCATTTCTAATTGTCTTTATCTGGAAAGATATCTGTTTTAATAAATCAATACGCGCCCGTGGGGTATTTATCCGCTCGATAAACTTACTTAATTTATAACAAGCAATAACAATGTGTACAATATCTGAGGGGTAATTTCTCAAATACACACCTCGCCTGTAGCACCGGCTATCCAACAAATTAAATAGCCCAACCGCCCGCTCGAACGATGGTACGCATGCCTTCACTCTTATTAAATGATAAGCTTCGAGCAGATTATTTTAGATAAAATTATTTTTATATTATTATAATTTTTCTAAGAACTAAAATGAACATGTAACAATGTAAATAAGGCTAAAAATACTAAAGATAATATGGAACATCAGACAGAAGCAGAGCTTTTCATGCATTGTGTGTAAAATCGAGTTTACCAAAGCTCTGTAATATGTAAATAATTAAAAGAAAATATATAAATAGGAATGTCGTTATATACTAATACAATTATCTACACTGTTCCTTTCTTGCCCACTATCTCGCTCATTCACATGGGCAGCAAGCAATACGGGCGGCTCTGCGTTGCGCCACTGTGTTCGCTCGTTTCAGTATTTGTTTGTTAGGTTATTAAGAAACTTCGCTTCAAAAACTCGCAGTGCCTTTGGGTTTGAGAAAAAACCTAGTGTTCTGTAAAATATGCTACTATGCATATTATATAGTTTTATGGTACTTTTTATCAGACCTGCAAACGTCTTCTTGATCGAAACCGCAAACATTATTACTATCCTATTACGTTGATGATTATAGTAACTCAGAACATTATTATAATTTTTCTATGGACTTAATTCTTACATTTGATCATGGAAGATGCTCGCTAATGGTTCTGAATTTGTATTATTATTTTATTATTATTATTTTATTATTATTATTATTATTATTTTTTTATACTTAACGCATTATAATATTCTACTTAACTATATTACGCAGTTCTGATATTGTATTTGGTATCAAAAGGTCGCCGTGGTTGAAACTGATCAGGAGATCATCATAATTATTTTCCTTTATGATAAATTCTGAGCAGCGTTTTAAAAATAAATTCAAATTATTATGCTTCTATTAGATTTTTTTTAAAATACTAAGGTGTGAAAATCTATGTGTATTAAAATTAAGTCAACTTATTTGGGAAAAGCTACACTTTAACATAATTCATATCTGATATATTTCGTAACGATTAAAAGAAACCGAAACTAACGGAAGGACTAAAAATATAGAATCAATATTTTTAGTCCTTCCGTTAGTCATTTCAAATTTAACGTATTTAACTTATTAATTCATCCTTAATAAAAAATATGCGTTGGCCGCACATAATTACATTAGATCCAAATAAATTTTAGGCGCATGAGAACTGAACAGAAATTTAATTAACGGTAAACAAGAAAACAAACGTCGAAAAGGCATCAAGGAAAATAAAATAAAAAAGCGGTTACGAGAATCCGTACGATACCTGCGAGCCTAAACTGCCCGCACCTTGTGGCAAATTGAAAACGACGCGCTTGCCCTGCGAGTTAATAATAAATTCTCAAATAATAATAATTCATAAATAATAATCCTGGAGGAGTCAAAATAAAAATATTATACACGTCGAAATAATAAAGGATTCGCCCGAGACCTTTTACACTGCCTGCTTTTTTTGAAGACAGTAAAATTGTTTCTATATTTTCTATTATTGATTTTATATTATTATTGATTGTGACACGTTTTAGAAAGAGGCAGTAAATTTAGTATTTATTGTGCATACATAAAAATAAATGTTATATATGTACTATAATAATAAATAAAGAAAATTTAATTGATTACTACACATATATTATATTACACATTACTATTTCTTCGGTTCTCAACGAAGGAATATTTGTGCTGAACAGTTTGTTACTTGTAGTTTCCATTTCTGAAAGTCTTGTGCCTAAATCTCATGTCACTGAGATTGCATTTGAAGTTTCTCCCTTCACATCATATTACAGCTGGATTAGAGAACGAGATGACCATCGAGTGCCATTGTATTTGCTCTTGCGGCACTATAATATGTTCACACTTTGTCATTTTGTAATAACCAGATGATAAGATAGTCGCAATTGATTAGAATGACGTCAAAGTTGTGAAGTCTTCGTACGGTAAGTAAATACAATCGAAGAAAAGGCGTCTAAATGGTCGTGAATGGGCCGCGAAAGTGGATGCCGAATTCGTGTATAAAAGTGATTATAATAATAGCCCCGTGTGCGCCGCGCCGGCCGCACAAAATTGTTTTTTCGTGCAACATCTATAATTAGGCGATACGTTACGTTTTTGTTTGGCCCACATTTCCCGATCCTCTAATTTTTGGTGGTTTTTGCTGCTTCTTTTGTAGTCGTTAATATGATTACACCGTAGAGATGATGGCTTCATACTCGTTTTAGGTTATAACTTAATTTGCTCGGCCCGATGTATTTGTTTTTTATTGTTGTCTCGACTTCCTGAGAGCGGGCCTGTACCAGTTTTTTGCTCATGGTCGTTAGACTGAGGTTATTGAATGAGATGGTCGGTGAATTGTCAGCTCGGCGTTTCTTAGCATACACTATGGCGTCACGTATTCGGTTTGATTTCGTTTGTTGACTCAGTGTTTGCTGTAAATTGGTTTGTAATCTGTTAGGGGGTTTTTTGTGGTTCGCAGTGCGTACGTATCGTCTGCGTGTCCTCACGTACTGTTGTTAACGGTACGTACGTATTTAGGTTATTTTTAAAAGTGTAAATTAATTTCTAATAGCGTCTTTTTCGCTCTACGTGCACTTAATAAGTTAAGGCTCCTACTCACGCTATGGTGTAGATTACAGTTTGATGTTTTTTAATACGTTAAGAGTAACAAACAAGCACACAGTTCACCTGATGGCAAGTGATTCCCGCGGCCCATGACATCTACATTCATCCTTGACAAGGAATCATAATGCATATGCGTTGTCACCCTTGAAGATCTACTCCAGTAATAAAGGTCTCCAAATCCCTGCACTCACCAGACGAAACACAGCAACATTAAGCTGCTATTTTACGCTGGTATTCTGGTGGGGGCGTGGTCCTACCCAGGTCGAGCTGACCCATTCATTCTGCAGCTAAAAACAAACTGCAGTGTAGCTCTACCAATGTAAAATGTTATGTTTTGTAATGTTGTAATCTTACAGTGTTCATTTATTTAATAACAAAAATTTTACGAAGTTAATGTAACCTCAAAGTGATGGAGTGGGTGAATTAAACAATAAAACAGCAATTTAATGTATAAAAATAACTTATATAGAACAATATATGTCATTGCAGAATATTTAAGTTGTATTTTAAGACGATTTAAATCATATTATGTTCTTTTTGTGTTTTTTTTAACTTTATATATCTTATTAGATATTTTATACTATTTTATTTTATTTTTAGTAAATTTTCCATTGGTAAACTTAGGCAAATACGGAGAACTAACACAATTCACATGAATTCTGTGGAGAAAATTTTGTTTTCTTGTTTGAATTCTCGTTGAAGAGATTGTGAAGGTTAAATAAAAATATGAGCACTAAGAACTTATTCTAACGTCATTAGTTTTATCATTAATAAGCTCTAAGAATCACATAAGCCTTTTACTTGGAGACCTCTACCTGGACCACTACTGCGCGCTTCACGCGAACTTTCCTGTCACGCTACTCTGTGGAATCAGCTGTCGACGACTTAGGGACCTTCAAGAAAAGAACCTACACCTTACTTAAAGACCGGCAACGCATTTGCGACTCCTCTGGTGTTGCGGATGTTGATGGGCGGCGATGATCACTTATGATGGGCTGCATGTTCCTTTGTCGCCTATACTATAAAAAAAGAAAATCATTGTACATAGATGGGGACGTAATTGTTTGACGTTTATGCAACGGTGCATTTTCTATGTAATGGTATTACAAATTCTGAATACTAACAATATCCCCATTCATCACTGCAATTCATATCTTCGTCGATTCTTTTATAGCTTTTCTTTATAAGTCTTAAATAGTCCACTGCTTGACGGCATTTTAGTGAGGAATTCCTTCATGAAACAGAACCAAAATCACCACGAGGATGACGAGATGTCTGCTCTGAATACACACACGTCACTTAAAATGCCTGTCCTAGCGGCATGCATAATTTCAAAATTCCACTGGCCTCAGTATCCTCGCGATTCGGTTATCCACAAGAGAAACTCTTGAACGGTTTAGCAAATCATTAATTTTCAATACGTTAAAAAGCCTTTAAAGTAACCGTGTATTGCCGGCTGTAACAGTAATGTCTTAATAAAAGCGAGGGGGTCGATTTGACAAGGAAATTGTCGGCGCGGCGCGACGTGCAAATTGTCGGCAACACCGCGTACACGCGACCGGCGCCGCTCGATACGAATTACTGCCCTATTTATATCATCTCTATTCGTTAAAGATTCAGTTTACACCGTTTCGTTTGCTAGTTAGTTAAGATTACACTTTTCCCTTTTTTAAGTTACATCAAGGCAAAGGAAGTCCACTGCATTTTACCATTAGCAATATTTTTCAGGTTGGTGAACACAAAGTAGATGTCTATTTTTATGACATTTAAGCAGGGCCAAATAACCACGCAGCGGGCAGTCGCAATACAAATGAGTGGGCACCCCTTAGTTCCAAGATCGAATGCCTCTTTGATGACAGTAAGATCTCAAGTCTTCAAGAGAAAAGTATATAGGCATCTATTATTTTTTTTAAGTTTCAAAAAATATATTTTTTTCTCTGCATTTAAATGGAAAGACGCAAATCATTGATATAATAAAAAAGTCCAAGAGAGTTCAAGACAAATTTGTTCTTTCTTTATTTCTTAATTCTTTGCGTAAGTATTAATACGAAAAAGTTTTTAACAGGAAGCAACATTCGAATAGTTAGCAAAAATTTCATGAATGCGCAAACAAATGGCAGGAGAAAGCATAGATTTTGTTCTATTAAATAAAACCTGTTTCCCTCAGGTGCGAATTATAGGGACTTGTTTAGGATATTTGATAAACATCTGTATCGGCTTCAGCTAGTATTTGATAAATTAGTTTGCGCATTTAAATACAGGTTTAGTGCGTATCGTGATCTATTTGTACTTTATATTAGCATGAAATTGTTTGTGATATTTTTAGGTTATGTACTTTAGATCTTTAAATATGTTTAAGCTATTTAAGGCAAAGTTAGAAACTAAACAGTAGTCTACTGATAGCATAGCAGAACGTCAATAAGATCGATAAAAAACTCTGTTTTCTCTCCTCGTTAGCACACGGGGAAATATGTTCCCACACCAATTCCTAATAAATTACTTTATTAATTTTTACATACAACCTTCACATATCCGCTTATAAATCGATACTTCGGTATCTACTAACACCTACCTATAAACATAATTTACAATTTGTATAACTGCCAATTTTGTATACTCTTTATCTATGTTTATTGCCGCAACATTATAACATAGTAAACGGTATTAAAGATGTATGTTTGTCTATCTATCACCGTCATTATGCTATTAGTTACTTTATTACTCGTCATTTTATTAGTGTTTAGACGTCGGTATGTTCGTTTTAGTATACCACATTAGTCTAAGTTGTAGGCGTTTAGATTGTTTGGACATATTGGCGTTCACTACGACACTAGGGTGATAAGGTATGAATTGACAGACATTTGTCTAGTACTGTACATTGTTTGTGATCTGGACAAAGGTCACAACATATTGACGACTGCGACTATACGAATCAAGAAATCATTTTTTATTTGGTTCCGTCTCTAGCTTGACTATCTAGCCTGTCAGAAAGAACTCTCCACTCGTATCTGATACTGTATATCCTGTAAATCAGAATCGACACAGCAAACAAACTAATAATAATAGTTGGTGAGGTCCAGGTAGGACAAGAATTCTAATAGGATTCGCATAGAATTTAATTATAAATATTATTATATTATTAATAAGAAAAATAAAAGGAGGATTACGTAAGCACTGACGGTCAAATGTCATTCTCATAAATTGCCATGCTAATCACGATCTTGAATTAATAGTTCAGGGTTGCCAGTTCAACGCAAATGCGTTGATCGACTTCCCATAAACTTGTACAGTTCATTGCTGCTATAATGATGAGTGTATTTATACTTAGATAGTACGAAGTTATTCTCTGAGAAATCTTGAGAATCTTCCCTACCGATTGCAGCACAGATACAGGACACACACAGATCAATAACGACAAGTCCAACCTAAGCATTATCCATATATGCGCATGCGCAGGAGCCCGTTGTTTACTATGATACGTGTAAATTGGATATATCTGAGTTTTATACTTATATATTATATTTTATAATTATATATTATATATATTTTATAGTTGTAATCGATGTTTATAAAAAATAGAGAAAGCCAAATATAGTCGGATGGTATAGAAAAAGAGCAAAATTACATAAATAATAGGCTGAAGAGATTTACTCGGCTCACATCCGCAACTTTATAGGGTTGCTATTATCATTATAGTGCATATCAACAGAGTGTTCCAAAATATTGAATCTATATTAATGCGGACGATTTCGGGAGCGCTTCTAGTTCATATTAAATCGATCGCTCTCCGTGAATCTAAATCAATTTTATTAGCGCTCCAGCATAACGCCCGAGCTCTGGTTAAGTAATTACAGGACTGCCATTTAACATTGACCTCCTTCTTTGGTGCTCCGTATAGTGCTGAAGAGCACGAGTGAGGGAGATCGGTAGTCATTGTAAATTGGACTACAGTTTGTATGTTAATTTTAAAAGCGAGCGCGCTGATGAAAAATTGATTTCGACTGATACGATTTTGATTATATGGTTGGTAGTCGTTAGACACGATTATGTGATTGCGGAGTGAAGTGGAGTTACGTCTGATTGTTTTCTCAATGAAATAAGTTCATAATTTTCCATAATCTGACTTATTTTAGTTTTACACACTTTATTTTACTTACTTGATTTTAGATGAACTGAAGGCCTATTTAAGTTTACGGGAAATCAATGAATTATCAACAGTGGTAGAGTGACGCTTCAGTTAAATTCTGTCAGCAGCATGAATGGGTGGGCTTGAGCGGTGAAGGAGTAAGCTCTCACAATCACCAGCATGAAATAGGAGCATAAGAATGCTGTTTCATGTTACCCAATAACAGTCAACGAGGCGTTTTTTCGATCCTCAGGAGTGACGACGCATGTGTATCACTAATCTTGGTTTAGGATGGATGTAGATGTCTTGAGCAGGTCGAGTCACATAACATAAGGTGAACTGTATGTTCGTTCATCACTTCTAAGATCGTGCACTGTCGCTTATGACTAGTGGACTAATACTGAACTAACACGATGATGTTTATAATGGTATTGTTGTTATCGAAGCTCGATCTATATATAATCTAATACGCAAAATCTTCATATTAATACCTTTTCTTAATAAACATACCTTGTGGTGGAGTTACGCTGCAGTTTGTTTCTAGCTGCAGAATGAATGGGTCAGCTCGGGCGAGGTAGGACCACGCCCTCACAGAAGATCATCGTCCGTTGAGTATAGGGTTCCGAAGACCTTTATTACCGGTGACGAGGCATTGCATCTCAGTCCTCAAGGGTGACAACGCATCTGCATTATGGTTCCTTGTCAAGAATGAATGTAGATGTCATGGGCCGCAGGAATCACTTACCATCAGGTGAATTGTGTGCTCGTTTGTACTACTCTCAATGATATAAAAAAAAATCTAGACTATCCTGCCATGCGTTTAAAAAGGTCGGAAGTTATTTATGTATATTAAATCAGAATTTAACATAAAAGAGCTGTCGATTAAAATGTTTATTATTTAGACGTAAATTACTATGACCTGATTATGAAGTTTTGAAAATGACTTTGATTCTATACACTTTGACAAAATTATTTTGACTCGATGTCAAATTTATTTAATAACTAGCTGACCCGACAGATTGTTTTTCCCGATTTTTTTGGAAATTTCTCCGTTTTCTTTCTATATAAACTTAATTCGGTCTTAAACGAACTTTTAAAAACCGAAACGGTCCAGCCTCAAATGATGCGCTTACCAACGAACAGCATTTAATTTTTATTTATATAGTCTACGCAAGTGTCGGCCGCTCGTTTTAATGACAGTGGTCTAGCTGGACGCCGAGTTGCAGGTTCAGGATACAATTCCCAGCAGGAACCACAATGTATGTAACACAAGTTTTTGTGACAAAAAATCGTAACTTACTGTATCATCTGGTAAAAACCAAATGATATCGTCATTGAAGAACCATCTTTTTTTTTCGGGCTGACGGTCGCTGTTTGCGCGAGGGCTTTTACATACACCGAGCGTTTATGGTGCTCAGTCGAGATCTCTATTAGTGGGTAACTAGCACAGGCCTCTGCTTGTACTGTTACCCTGTTGCGTGTGAGCGACTGACTCGAGAGTGCCCGAGAGGGCCGAACCTCGGCTCGATCAGTTGCTTCTGACTATAGATTATTTAAATTAATATCTCTATTAATATTGTCAAACTGTACCACCACTTCGAAATGCATAGGCGCTGCAGAAGTGGCGGAAGAAACTCCAGCAACGTTTCTATCGATGTTAACTGGTGAGAACCGGCGATAATTTTGTTGTTTGCGACGCCGTTGGCGGGGGCGGTATAAAGGTGCAGTATATGTGTGTAGTGTTGTAGGGTGGACTTGAGCCCTGGTGGTCGCATCGTCGGGGTCGGCAAGGGCGTGCCTCTGTTTCCTTCAAACGCGGGTGAGGAATCATCATATTTAGTAAGTAAGTAACCATTTGTTGGGATCTGTTATCCTGTTAAAGGACTTGAGATCCTTAAAATACGATCTCTACATCAAAATCAATACGAGCTTAGCCACTAGGACATCAGACTGTGGGGTTTCCTTGTTCTTATGTAAATTATTTACTAATATGTCTTTCCTGTGTATTGGGTATAAGGGTATAAAGTATTTGGGACTAATAATGTAATATAATGTATTAATAATCTTCATGTGAAAAATGGGAGCTTTTGGTACTGCTATGTACTCCAAGTGGAATTTAAACCGTGGGAGCTTTTATTTATATATGTCGTTTTACATTTATCTAATTGATCGCTACAACACCCACTTTTATGAATGAAAATTCTATCACCAATCAAACGCGTTTGGTAACTTTATGGTTTTATTGAACCAGTTTCTTCCAATACGATGTAAAATGCACATCAAATGATTTGATAGTCCCGCCCCGAATGCCGTCGAGTCAACTTGAATAAGTTAATTATAAAATATAGTCTATAAGCAAGAAAGCTCAAGGCAAAAAGCTTAGTCCTTAAAAAGCTCTTATATAATCAGTTAAAAAAAATTACTTTTTCTTTATGATGAAAGTTTTAGATCGTTTTATTTTGAGTTTTTCTATTTAATTTTTCTTCATCAAGATGTATTACGAAATCATTTCTGCTTTTCGTATTTGGATGTTAAACTGTAAAATAGTATATTAAACTTGAAATTTGGTATACAATATATGGGACGAAGTAAAAGTTTAATTATTTGCCGCCAGTATTTCATGAAATATTCGACGATTTTCACCAAAATCAGTGATTTATATTTTATTTTTATATAAAAATGTTATATATGTTTTCTAATTTCCTGTAGCAGTTTTGGTGGCAAGTAACGGCACCATTATATGAAATGGCGCCCGCAGGTCACGAACATTTCTTCATTACTATTGTAGAAATTAAAATATTGTAATTTAATTGTTTTCAAGCTTTCCTATATAACTAGGAGTTATTTTCTTTTTTTTCTCTAAAAATAGAGTAACAAATGAGCACACAGTACACCTGATGGTAAGTGATTACTGAACCCCGGTCGAGTTGACTCATTCATTCTGCATCTAGAAACAAACTGTGGCGTAGCCCTACCACTTTAGCGGTAATCGAGTTCACTGTTGACTCGATTATTTAATTTTTATTATTATACATACGTACGCAAACCTGCGCGATAATGATAGGTTTATGAAAAGAACAAGAAGAGAAGTTCAGTAAGTGCTATAACAATGGGTATACGGCAAGGAGTTAAATGTATATATATTGGAAGTCGACGAGTATATAAGCAGTTTGTTGAATATTTTTTTACAAAAAAATATTCAGTCGAAAAAGAAAGTAATCAGTATTACAACTTCTGTATCTGATCTGTATTAAACAGGTACTTTATTTATGCAATATGCAGCAGCGGCTTAGTACATTTACTTTTAACCGTCGAAAGCAAAAGTTGAATGTTATAATTTTTTTTTTTTAAATGTATCTGATGTCTCTTTTAACTATTCTCAAAGGAATTGACCAAAATGCTATTTGAATATGGTAGAAGAATTATTGGCTGCAATCAACTTAGTAATTAATATTTTACAGTAGTAGAGTCATGTAGCAGGTAGTATTTAGCTGCAACATGGCTCTACTGCTGCACAACTACTCTACAACGGCGTTATATATACACTACTATACATTATAAATATATTTACATATAAAGTACATAATATACATACACATAAATACGTAATTAAACATAGAACAAACAACAACAAGTGTAACACCATATTAATTAACACCGTAATATAAGAAAACAGTTAACGTATTAAAAAAAAAATCTACATACGTTTACCCTTTTGAAAATATTTTCCGCATAGTTAGAAAACTCAACATATCTATAATTAAATCGTTTAGTATGCACGTAGCGCTAAAACAATGAGGGCAGTTAAAAATAATGCTATTTTAACACTTAGCGGTAACGTTCAGGCGGTTCGTTAAACTAAGGTCGGATTGCGTAACTCCTGCAGGCGGGCGGGCGCAAAATGCGGAAAGGGCATCGCACTGGCTTGCACGCGATATGCTCAAATTGTTTTCGTAACTCATTTAATTCTAGCGTTTTCAAAACGATATTAGGGGCTTCCATTTGTAAGATATACGAAGATAGATAGTATGTGATTATTGGTACAGAGAATTGATTACGAAAGGGGAAGATGCATTATTAAGACCATAGGAATAAGATTTAATAAATATTCTATAAGGAAGACTACACGGTCGACCGACTGAATCCGTCCGTACGCTATTGCACTAATGCAAGTTTTAACCTCATCTGATGGCAAGTAATTACCGCCGCCCACAGAAACTTTATGCCAGATTACGTCCTAACACCAGAGGAGTCGCAGATGCGTTACCGGCTTTTAAGAAAAGTGTTGGATTTTTCTTTAAGTTCCCTATGGCGTGTCGTATCTTTTTCGGAAATACGGCTGGGGACAACTGATTAGTTGTGAAAATAGTGTTCAGTAAATATCTATTATAGTAAAGCACACAATGGCGGATTGCCAATCTTGCAAAAGATGAGGATGTAATTTTGAATTCTGTCGTGATGTTTAAACTCGGCGGCTGAAATTAACCTGAACAACTCCCCATGGTAAATTTATAAAAAAATATATAGAGATGCAAAATCTCTTCACAATGCCATTGAATCGAGCCGATCGGATAACGAACGTTTGGATGACTTTAACCACGACGATATCTATGTATGTAATGGATGGCTAGATCTACACAAGTAATGGATTTATTATTTTAATCTTTGCATGCGTTTTCATTGTTTCCTATCTCTTGCCTGCAATCTGATCGCTACATAAAACTACTTTTGTGACTAGGGGTCAAATTTCCTGACCTGGTCTTCAGGTCTAGGTATTTAAGTTCTGTGTCTGTCAGATCAGTATGCTGAATAGCTGAACCCTCCTTCGATGTTATTGTAACTACCTTATATCGTACCAAAAAAACCAGGGAAGGGGATGACGAACTTACTGATGCCACAGTACAGATGAATTTTTTTTTTTTTAATTTGGATGGGTGGTTCTAGTGATTATTTTTTTTATTACATTGAGAGTAACAAACGAGTACATAGTTTACCTGATGACAAGTGATTCCTGGGGCCCATGACATCTACATTCATCCTTGACCAGGAATCGTAATGCAGGTGCGCCCTTGAAGACTGAGATGGAATGACTAGTCACCAGTAATAAAGGTTTCCAGATCCCTGCAATCACCAGACGAAACACAGTAGCATAAAGCTGCTATTTTATGTTGGTATTCTGTTAGGGCGTGGTCGAGCTAACACATTCATTCTGCAGCTAGTAAAAAACTGCAGTGTAGCTCTACCACTATCAAAGATTGTTTTTGATGATGGCTAAACTTTGCATAAGCATACTGTTAGAAAGGGATGTTTCTTAACCATACGAGCCCAAATGTATAGGATGATAGGTTTTCTATATCATGCAGAATTTATCTACATAATTTGATGTTTTTATTGGTTATAATTTTATGCGAAATAACATTTTTGATTCTATTAAATTTACGTTTCTCTTGATTAAGGAAATTATGAATTAAGGATTTCGATGAAGTAAACCTAAATTATATTACAAATTAAATACGGATTAGTCAGTACGAGATGTTATAGGGTGCGTGATAAAATGAATACGTTTATATTATCTAGCTTATAAACTTGATCAAATATAAATTGTATAGTTTCTCAAACGTTAAAAGAAGTCGTTGCGGAGTAAGGCCTGAGTAAAATCCAGGAACCTAAGCTGCAGTTTACAAAAATCTCTTATAACTAAAATGCTGTTGTGAAGTTTAGACTTCTACTACTACTAAACCAATTCCAGAAAAAGCAAGAAGCAGTAATAATAGAATCGGTATGTAGAGCCTATGATATCACTGCCCATCACTGAGATTGGATTCGGCTATGTCATATTACTTCTACTAAAAATAAGTATCATTAATAAACATTATGAAAATGTAGAAATATGTATTACTATTATAGAACGTAATCGCTGTTATGGAAAATTACTAAATTTTTTTCTTATCCCCAAAGTAAATGATTCTCTAATGACATTACCTAACAAGTTTTCAAGTGTAAAATAAAGGCCCGAATGAACATTACATAACCTTTTAATGTCCATTTCCATTTGCTCCTAATGCCCATAGCGTTTAGAGCGATATCCAAATCAGATAAGGGTAAGTTCACATGGCAATGGAAAGCAGAATGACTCCGTCCTACAATTATAAACGAATTAGCCCAAAAATTGTGCTTTCAATGGGCACAAATTGATATAATAAAACGAAGTAGATATTTACCGGACAGGGCTGGGCTTTTTTTTATGTTTTTATGTTAATTAATAAACTTTAACAATATTATTTAAACAGGGAAAGGAGGGTACAATAATTACATACTTTTTTTACATATGGATATATATGCGGAATTTTCGTAGAATTAAGTTCCGTGATGCACGTATACTTTATCGGTCGTATATTCAATGTTTGTGTGACGCGTGCTCTGTGTTTTGTTGCGTGTTCACGAGTGTCCTTGCGGCCGACAAACACCAACATATCCCCAATCAACAATCTGTTGTTTTGATACGTAAGGATAGTATGAATATGTACTGATACACCCTTGCAACGTTAGTGATTTAGAGAACAGCATCCCCTTGCATATCTAGACTCCTAGGTATTTTGAGTGAGCTGTTCAATTGCGATAGTGAAACAGTCAGTTGTCCTTCAATCCCACGATGGGTCGGAAGTCTATATAATAATAATAATAAAGTTTATTTGCTACTACTTACTTACTAAATAGAGCTACATTGAAGTTTGTTTAAATATAATTAAAAAAAATCCACAAGTAATAGTCAAAAAAATCAATAGGAGGATATTGGCTTAACCTTATCTACTGTACGTCACAAACATTTATTTATTTCAATCTATAGAACTCAAAAATTCAACACAGAATCGATAAAATTCAACGGAAACTAATCATTGTGGATTTCCTTGTTTTTGAAAAATACTAAATAATTTACTCTTCACCTAAGAACTTCCTCCAATTACTCTACTTGTGTGCTGGTATCAGGACAAAGATGGTTCGCCTATCCTAGACACACAAGGTTGAAGAATACGAAGAGGTATAGGTCTTGTTCCTATGTTCCTTGTTAGTACGTTGCTAACACAGATGCACCAAAATCAAAGAAAATCTGTAATCTGTAATAATATATGATTACCACTGCCCATGTAAATAAGCAACACCATAGCCTTTCCCTTTCTCTACTCTCCTCGGGAAAGAAAATTGGTATTATGCGATTGTTGGAATCTGGGTACACATTTAAAAAGGCATTGCAGCTCAGTCCTTAAGGAAGACAACGCATTTGCATCTTGAATCTTAGTCATTTTTAGTTAATTTAGTTGGTTAGTTGAAGATGTCAAGGGCCGCAGTCATTATTTATATGTTACAACTAAAATCAATACAAACTGTATATGTAATTATATTATAAACTTATAATTAAAAAATAAGTAAGTTTTAGACATACTCGTAATATAGAATTATTTATATTAGGAATAAAATAAAGATTGAGTCGAAGAAGACTTTTGCCGGTTAAAGCAGTTGATTTATGTCGTTTACAGGAGTTTTTGAAAGCAAATTTTTGAATAAAGACTTGAACACGAAATGTTATACTCTAGTAATTTGTGCAGTCACGCCGATACATATATGTGGACAGTTTAGAAATAAAGCGTGACCAGTCTTTGTTAATTTGATTTTAATACCAATGATCAAAATAAATAATTAACTTTATTGCACATGAGTAGACACATAATTGTCTCCCTGACGTCTGACCTATGGAGCAAGAGTTAGTATAGATCCTATATCTACTTATCAGAGTCAATGTAAGTAAAACTTTTGTACAAAATCAAAATCTCTGTCTTCAACCCTAACGCGAGTTGGAGGTGTCGCCCAATAATTAAGTGATTACGTTAGGACGCGTGTCGGTGCGATTTATATCACTGTCGGGGGCGAACATTAACCCGCCGTGGAATTGCCCTTATGCACGGGCCTCGGACTCGGACCGTAATACTTGTCTAATGAATACCGATGTTTCTTTTAGTAGTACGCTGAATCCAATAATCAATGTATAGAAGAAGCATAACTAATACAATGAAGTCACTAAATAAAATAAAATTTGATCACGTATTTTATAGAAATATAGAACAGATTCCTTATCAATGGCGAGTGTACAAAGGTTGATGCAGATTTGAACGCCGTTGAATTGCGTGTTGCGTTTATCTTTTCTTAATTATAATTTATGACAAAGAAAGGATGGAAATTAAAGAAAATATTACCTTTAAAACAATAAAAAACGCGAATGAAAAAATAGCAAATAATATAGGATTGTAGCGAGTTAATTTATTAATATGCTTATTTCTTTTTCGGTATTAACATCCAGATAATAACGTACGGTTTTAACTATTCTTTTAAGATACTATACTTTTGATAATTCGTTATTTAAGTTGTGCATTTGGTAGAAAGATTATTGCTCACGATAATACGGCTAAATTAAAACGTAGCCGCGCCGAATTGAATAATTTGGTAACAAATGACTTCATTTGCATACACTATAATTACTTTGTAATTCATACCTTAGCGGCCATGCCTTGCTTGCTTTCTGACTTATTACGCTTCTATTTACAAATGAAATGAGTTTTTTGTTTGAGTTTATTTTTCACTTTACTGAATCTGAACCTTGCAACACTGTAGCATTTCAATTATGTTTATCGTGATATAATACACATTAATTAGTAAATTCTTTAATTAACTCCGATGTTTATTTAGTGTTTTTAAATATTTCTTAGCATGTCCGCCAAGAACTCACACTCGGGATTGTTGATTTCATGTTTTTGAAATATATTTTTTATTTTATATCTTAAAACTAAAGGTTCTATTTTTTCTTCACAGCCAAGCACGTGGTAAAATAGCACATAAAATTACGATATACAATTTCATTGGTGCTGGCACCTAGGATTGAACTTCGATCTGCGACTAGACACTGAGCTACCACTGTACTGTTAGCGTTAAAATGATTTCACAATGCTTTGCCTCGCGGTGTTGCTGGCAAATGAGAAGTGTATTATTTCAAAATTTAATTATAGAATGCAACATTACGAAAAATATTATAAATAAGTTTACATCCAAGCTCTATAGATGGCGGTGTATACTGTTTCTGGATAGCGCTATGGTTTTGTTACGCGGCTTTTATTTTTTTTTACTCAAACCATGAGCCTTATTTTAATAAACATATATCTACGCATCCGAAGCTGTCAGGCTAGTCCACGATAAGAATCATAATGCAGATACGCTGTCACCACTGAGACCTAAGTTGGAATTCTTCGTCTGATGACGTTCCAGTTACTGATGTAACTGGAACTACGACACTCTACACTCATCAAACCAGGCAACATTACGTTGTTATTTTTTGCTAGTATCCTTTAGGGCGTGGTCCTTCAATACTCGAGCCGACCTATTCATGCCACAGATTTGAAGCGTCAATAGCCTAATGGCTTAGGTTAGGATTATGTAAGTTCGAATCCAACATCGACTAGTGAACCATCTCCTGGCACAAGCATTTCCGGATTAGAGTGGTTTACTGGACTGTTAGTAATCTTACATGCACTGTTAGCATTCTTTAGAAAAAATCAAGCAACCCGCGCCATGGCTCTTTTACTGTTAAAATAAACTAGTAATATATATGTATACATATAATATTATTACAGTGAAAATATATGTATGTTTATGTATTTGTAAGAGGCAGTTATTAATGGGATATAATCAAGAAATATACTTATCATGCCGGTCGGCGCTGTGGTAATTTGCTTCATAACTCATGAGACGCGGACGTGTGAACATTCGCAGGCACTTGATGACTGTAATATATATTTTTTATTGTATTGAGGGTGACAAACGAGCACACAGTTCACGCGACGGTAAGTGATTCCTGCGTCCCAGGACACCCAAATACATCCTCGATAATGCAGAAGCGTTGTCACCCTGAGGACTAATATAGTAACCATTAATAAGGGTCTGTAAGATTTATAACTTGAACTCATTCTTTTATATCTAACACTCATCTCTGTTGTATGTTTTGTACGTATGTATGTACTGTCGGTTCGTTAATGCCAGGTGTAATAAATAATTTGGTGGAGTTTCACGATTTTTAGTAGAGTAGAGATGGGTAGATAATGTTTTATAATAATAATGGGTGACAAGAGAGCACACAGTTTACCCGATGGCAAGTTATAACTGCCAACACAAAATCCAAAATTATCGTATTGTGAATATCCAAGATCTCTAAGGTCACCTTTGAGGACTGAAATGAAATTACTCTTTACCAGTAATTTATGGTATTTGAGTATTTCTAGAGTCTCTAGATCTCCTACATTACTTAAAAATTCTGGTATTCTGTGAGGGCACGGTACCTCCAGGTTGTGTCGACATTCAGATTATAGTTAGAAGCAGCTTAAGTTTCTACTGAATAGATTAAATCATTGAAAATATATCAAATCTCATTGTGATGTGGTAAAATTATCTGGTTACTGTGGGTTATCCGAAAACCTTGCCTAGGAATTGAACTTGCGGCAGAGAACATAGAAGGTAGTCTGACCTCAAGGCTGGCTACAAGATCGTCCCGTGTAATATAAAGTAAATACACAATGAAAATATCTGAAATCTTGAATGAAACTAGTTTCATGGATAGTATCGCGTGTACTTAAAATAAAATATCTCTATGTCGTCCCAATGTGTGTGTCATATAAAAATATAATCATAAAATATAAAACCATAATATAATGTGAGGTATTCACGTAAATATAAGAAATCATTATATTAAAACAAATCTTGAATTAATAAATTCATTTGAATATTAGAAGTAAGAGATGAAAGTTGATAATTCGATTTGTTACGTTAGAGGCGAACAGGTAAAGTGGAACATTCATTAGCGATTCGCTACGACTACTGCTCGGGAGACCTCGTGCGCCGGCGCAGGGTTACAATGTTGGTTTACTGATATTGAATTATCTTATGTTAATGCGGCGTAGTGCTACGAATACTTCGATGCTGCATCGTGAGCGTGGGTACCATTCCTTGGTGTATATATATATAGTAAAGTAACAGCATATATATCACAAATATATATATATATATATATATATATATATATATATATATATATATATATATAGAAGTATTTTTTTTACTTATTTCTTTAGATATGTAGGTTTCTCCACGACGTTATCCATCACTGTTAATCACATAGGAAATTGACCACATCGCATCCAATCGCACCGGGGATCGAACTCGGCGTACCGTGTATTAAAATGAGCGCTTAGACACTAAGCTACTGAGAGCCAGTCAGTGGGAAGTAAACCGGCTCTTATTTTGCTTAATCAACAGTAATCATGACACGATTTGTCACTTGATTTTATGCAACTATTAACCCACTGTAATTATTCTTAGTCAGTTATATATAATTTAGCAATTTTAAAGTTAATAAGCGGACACTTATCTAGGTACAGAGAGATGTTATTTTGTCATACTGTGCTGTAAAACTTTCTGAGAGCCGAGGTCGATTTTAATTCATAGTACGCGAGCACGGCTCGATCCCTGGTCCATGTCTAAGAAATAATATATATATATATATTTATATATTTTGGTGTGTTTTATGAAGTACGCCAATTTACGAGAGAGAAAGGCTTCCATGCCTATCTATTGCTAGGCATGGAAGGCTTCCTTAATGCCGACTTGCTCAGTGTGATAAATATAGGTTACCCTTGGAACAATTGTTACTTTAGTGTAAAACGTAAAAGACAATAACAATAATAATAATAATAATCATTTATTTACTATGATATAATTACAAGTTTGTGGTAACTCTGTAGCTTGTGCTAGTGTAAACTGTGTTACAAGCTACAGTGTCTTCCCAATTAATGTCACTAGTTACTTAGTATATATCTTAATATAACATAAGGTACATTAAAACAAATGATTTAAATTATTTATAACAGTATATCGACAGATCTAGACATCTTCAATACTAAATATGCAGTCTTTAGAAACGATGTCTCAAAAATATAGCGATAACTGTGTCTGTTTGTCCTGTTCCCTTCATTTAACTATTTTTTGCTAAACCCCAGAAATATAACCGTTAAAACTTTGTTAAACATTAACCTTTAATTTTTAAGTACTTAATCTGCACTTTGTTCCTTTTTTCATAGTTGTTTTATATAGTCATGTCATGTACACCTACTTCGGTTTAAAACCTCGCTTCTTGAACTTATTATTCTCATTTGTAATTATGTATTTAGTTTTAAGCTGTTTGGTGAAACTAATAAATAAATAAATGATATCATGGATGCTATTGAAAATTAATAGTTTAATACTGCTGCGTTACGTCTGGTGTTCAAAAGAAAGAAGTGAGCTCATTACAGCATCTTAGTTCTCAGGGATGACAACGCATCTGTGTAATGATTCGTATTGAAGTTGAATGTGGGTGTCATTGTACGTAGGATCGCATACCATCAGGTGATCAGCGTGTTCGTTTGCCAGTCCTCTAATTTTGTTAAAAATATATACATATATATGTAAGTATAAGGATTCCTTACTTAAATTATATGAAATTGGACATGTTCAATGTGTTCCGTTTCGTTGGTTTTTACTAACCTTTCGTTTCGTTTATGTTGGTTACTAACCTGTGTGTATAGTTCATCTGATGGCCTAAGTTATTCCTGCACGACATCCACATCCATCCTCGATAAAGATTCAAGGTGCTTACTTAATCTCCCCTAAGGGCTGCAGTGAAATTTTACCTAATGACTTGTAATTGGGCTGTAATTACATGCTGACCCACAGCAACGTTATGCAGCTATTTTATATTGGTATTGTGTTATGTTGGGTTTGGTATTATATCATAACGTGACCCTTCCCCATTCGTGTATACTTATTGATGTTACAGAAACAATCTGCAGCGTGGCAGAGATCTGTTGTGTTATTTTTTTATAGAAAGAGCAAGCAGATCACCGCTGCTTATAAACATTCCTATATGGGTATCTCTCGAGAGAGCCTTTGAGAAAAGCCAACCAGTACGATGATCTGAGTAGCATATTTCGAAACATGAACGTCTCCCCGACAATTATTCATTTAATTTATTTGTCATAGATGCAGGTGTATTTGTCATAGATGCAGGTCTCCTTATAAAGTTTTAACATTCACGCCAAGCATGCGGCAATTGAATAAAAACAAAATAACAACGTTGGTTGTGGAGTAAAGGGAGTGCAGAGGTCATCTTAGTGCTGTGGGGTGACTAATATATTCTATACTATCTAGTCGAAGAAGAATATAGTAGGTGCCTACTATTAGTTGAACTACTTTATGCTTATTGGTCACATATTCACAAGAAAATAATATTTCAAATGCCACGCACTTTGATATACATATAATACATATGTTTATTTATTTATTCTTTATGTTCCCTATACAACAGGATTACAATGGCCGACTTAATGCCCAGTCGCAATCTCTACCAGGCAACCCTGGGAGTTGAAGAGAATATGTTGGTAGGCATAAAAATAAAAAGGTATAATAAAAATATCAAATTATACATAGATACACATCAAAATAATACGTAATAAATATAAATAATAATACATAGATAACAATATATATATATATATATATATATATATATATATATATAAATATATACACATAAATACCAAGAGAAAATATATATATCAGATGTTATTTGCCTTAAAATAATGTTGTTGAAGAGATTTAAAAGAAACTTTACTGGGTGCATTCTTAACATCATTCGGAAAGGCGTTCCAAAGGAGCTTGGAAGAATCCAGTGCAATGGAATGGAACACTAATTCTCATTCTATTTGAGGATCGAGGTACACGGTCAAGAGAGGAATGTACAAATATATATATATGTGTTGTGTACCTACAGACACAGTCGTAAAGCCTACCGCGGACCGAATCGAATCGGCAATGAAGCGCGGTACGTTAATAATTTTAAAATCGCACAAATTATCCGCCAGATGTTTACCAGCAGAGCGAAATGCCGCCTTTGACATCGGATATCCGTGAAACTTTACCGGCACCACAATGCCCGTGACGTGCCTGATGCCTATCCAGCTCACGAATGGATGAACGTCGCGTTGCATGGGCTATAAACGAGATTGTACGAAAACTTTTCGTTCATTCTTGTTCTAGTTATAATATGTAACCTTTTATTTATTAACTATATCCTATAGGTCTATCGAATATGATCTTATGATATTAAAGCGTCAATGGACTAGGATGATGTGTTGATTTTGGGTACGGTCAGCGAAACTTGAGGTCGTAGGTTTGAATTCGACGTTCAATTATTGTCGTGAACCATCTCCTAGCGCAAGAGTTTAAGCTTAGTTGGAGTTGAGATCCGGAATGTTAGTAAGTTTAGCAGCAACCGGCTCTTTGCTAAATCTGAAGTATGGTATATGTGATAACATTTCCCGCAGTGGAACCAGCCTACAGCTAGTTCGATAAGGCAACGCCCTTACCCTCGAAGAATACCAGCGTTAAATTTGTAGCACAACGCTGATGTGTTTCGTATGGTGAGTGGTCCATACATATAAGACTCATTTACCTGCGTCATTTGCGTAATGGTTTAGGGTATGGTCTGCGAAACTTGAGGTCGTTGGTTCGAATCCACTATTCGACTATTTTCGTGAACCATATCCATATAAAGCTAATGCAGCTTTGTTGGAGTGGTTAGCCAGAATGTTAGCAATGTTAAAATGCAAGGGTGATAACGCAAGTTCATCTTGAATCTTTGTTAAGGCTGGATTTAGTTCTTTTTCATTGCATTGACAGTAACAGCAATACACCTGACAGTACAGTAACAGTTCACCTGATGGTAAGTATATCATTTGGTTCATACGCATCCGAAAGAGTAAGGAATTTTAATGTAGTGGCATTGTTACCTCTGTGAACTTGAATATCTCGTTACCAATAAGGTTTTCCGTCTCTTTCGCTCTGCTTACCCACTAATAGAGGTCTCGACTAAGCGTCATAAGCGCTCGTTCACCTTTCAACCCGGTGAAACTGTAAAAGCTCTCGGGCTAACAGTGGCCATGAGCCTGAAAAAAAGGGTACCTTCCCATGCCACCTTATTTGAATTGGTCAGTTAGGGCGGAGAAAGACAGCGTAACTGTTACATCCGTATAACAAGCGTGATAGTTGTGGCCCGAATATAGGTAAAATAGCCCTCCATCTTCGATTTTTTCTAGGACTTTATCAATCAAAGCAGATGACACGATCGTAAAGGAGTGTGAAAAAGAGGAATGGGAAGTGGTTACTACTCTCAAAGTTGACGAACGACATAAGGAGAAGAATCTCAGCTAATTATTTTTACCCAGCAATCTTATTTAATATAGGTATATAAATATATATATTCTTACTTATATATTACCGTCTCATAATGACGTATGTACATCTTGTTTTAAGTTGAAATATAAATTTGCATGAGAGGAATACACTCTCATAGTCTGAGATAAATAATCCTAATGTTATTCAACTTTATTTTCTTTTTTTTGAATCAATGAAATAAATAGAAAGGTTTGATTTTAATGACGTTATATTTTGAATCAATAAGTTACTGATATAACATACTTTTTACATGTTACAATTTGTGATAATCAATTTACAAATATCTATCACGTCTTGTTTCTTTCTATAAATATAAATAAAACTTAATTATTTTGTACCTAGCGTATCGTTTCGGACTACAAAAATTTACGATGAAAATATTATGCATCTCCAATAATGTGTTTTGTACCAAATGTACAATGAAAATAATTACGCGTGTCCAAAAACATTTTGTAACGATAAGGTTCCATACATTATCTAAATAATTAATTGCGCAGTGCCATATGGCCTTTCTAAAAGAACCACGATTTACTAAGTTCTGCAGGTTGTTCTGATATTGGCTTGTTGTTCAACATTGATGATTGATTTAATACATATAGTTTTTTTATTTTGATTTAGATGACATTGAATCATTTTCAGTTTCACATACAAATGTTATTACACATACATAGGTTAAATTTAATAATTGTGAAAACTGATATTGAATTAAGGTTCGTAATATATACGAAAAAAGTATATATATTAAATAAAGAAGTTACAAATTAGAAAACCGAACCAAATCACAATGTCCACGCAATTTTAGAGCAAACATATTTACAGAATTATATAAGGATTACGATTAACTCGACATGTATATTCTGTGCTTAATATAATTTTTAAATTCTATACTTAACATTCGTAATTTTAAGTTGAAAATAAAAATTTCCACTTAACAAAAAATATTATATTTTTCAAAGTGCTCTTAAATATCCTATGTCTTAGCTATGTATTATTGTATAAAATACTATGTACACGAAATATTAAAAATTAGTCTATTATTTATTGATTTTGGTCGTAAAGGAAAGTTTATGTCAATACAATATAAAACAAGTTATCTTAACATTTAAAATAGCAGAGATAACAATGCAGTTTTTATTATTTATAGTTATTTATGTAATGTGTGTTAGTAATACGTAATACCTGCATAAGTTTAATGAAATAATGTTGATTTTAAAAGACATAATTGATATTAGATATATTAGAGAATATCAGTTGAAAAACTCAACTGCTTGTGTTAAGGGTCTTATTTTTTGTACCGTTGTTAATGGATTTACAATTTATACCATCTTGAAACAAATCAATTCGAATAAAATAATTATTGACTTTCGATTGCTTAGACTTGTTAGTCATTTCTGTTCTATTTTGGTTAAGTTTGTGGCGTGTTACACTAAATAATAGAATCAATAATTTAATTAAAACTGAACATTACAAGTTTTCGAGTCTGATTGCGTATGGTTATTATTTTTTTATTAATACACTTTTCAAATAACTGTGTAGTTAATTTTCTATTAAAATATAAAATATTGGTTAAGATTTTGCACGTGTTTAATCATTGTGCAAGCGACATGGTCGCGCCCTCCAGTAAAAATGCCAATAAACCGGCCCCGCCATATTGTTTTCGCTAATTGGCTGCCTTATCGGTGGTCGCGCGTTTTGCATTAATTACTTACTTATTTTACGACGCAAGATTGTATTTCTTTTGAGAATAATACCTAATTGTATTTGCGTCGCCATATTTATTTGTATATTGATTGTGTGAATACTTTATTACTTTGACAATTTGTAGGCATGTAAATGTAATTAAAAATATTCGTCAATATTACATATCTCTTTAGATGCAATGTTCCCAACCGATCGTATGCATTGAACAAGTAATGATATTAAAAAAACAATATTATTGAAGTTTTGTTACATATACGAATGTTGGTATAATTTTACAAGTGGCTATAGTTTAGTGTAGTTTATTTTAATCATTTGTCTACATGACGTTTTTAATAAGTGAAGAATCAAAGATGTTGAAAGAAATTGGATTCCATCAATCCAACATTAACAGAGTTAAAATCATATACTTTTGATTAATTAAGTATCATCAATGTATATTAACTAAAAAAAAAAACTAAAAATATCACTGAATTTAGCCTTACAGCCGTCATCATTGCCTGAAACTGAAACAAACTGGGAAATTTCTTTTCTTTTGGTATTTAATTATGTTGTTTTTACTGATTTTGGTATGTATATATATATATATACATACATATATATTAGTTTCAAAGTTGATGTATTATCAAGTTCTATTGCATAAAATACATCGTTTAAAAATTCGAATTTAAAATTAGATTATTCTAATGATTATTAATGATATTTTACACCTTCACACAATCATTACACATTAAAACTCTGGGACATTATATTCTGGGTATACGATATACATATGTTCTATAATCATTTGATTTGGTCATACGATAACAATAAAATCTATAAGTTATAAAGAAAATAAATTAGTGTAAGTTCAACAAATAAGATAATCAAATTATTGCCACAAATCGATAAAAAAAAACAAACATTAACATTCAAGACGAAAATAAATACGGAGACTTTCTATTTACACTACAATCTATATATTACAAAGTTCCTACATCTAATATTCACACAGGATATGTTAACTGGTACCTATTAGTCTTTATTACCGAAGCACTAGTGATAATAACATTTCATAATAATATTTAAAGCAAAGGAACATTCCATCAAATGCTTGTATTCAAGTTGTTACAGATAAAATTAGATCCGAGAGCCTCTTTAGCCAAATCTAATTCTAGATAAGTCATTTTCACGTGTTAAGTAATGATTCTATACTAAACGGATTATGTTTCCTTGTCCCTCCGTTTCTTGATAGATCTTGTTCCGTAGCTGTTCCTGTTCCGCTGAGATCTAAGGAGACAGCTCTGCCTGAGTCGAAGTCAAACTTTTCAAAGCTCGCCCCGCTTGCGCCAAATTGTTTGAAGAAAGACGGTTGTGGATCTGGGATGGGACTGAAGTTTCTGCCTGAGTGGGCATCTGATGTTGAACTGTCAGAATTGTTAATTCCATCAGCTCCCGAAGGAGCACGGAGTCTTCCCGATAGTGAGAAGTCTTCAGGGCCGGAATCGTGACAGGAGTCTCCTCCTACTACGTCGATCATACTGTCTTCCCCTTCTCCGTCTCCATCAGAATCGGAGTAAAGGCCGCTGTTTCTATGCTGGGCTAGGTACTCCGCCTTCAGAGCTTCAAGGTCTACTGCGATGCCTTTAGCGCGTAGCTTCCTGGCTTGTCTTTCTAGCGCTTTTGCCAATTTCTTTCTTCTTCGCGCCCTGGTAATAAAATAGGGCCCAATAAGTATAGAATCTAATAATAATAGCATAAAAGTTCGGCCAAACTTAAACTAGTCAGTTCTCTTCAGTCAAGCTTAGTGAAGATTTCCTGTGATTTGTGTGCAGGAAATTTAGCACGGAAGTCTATATTCTATATTGAGATTTGAATTTACGTAATTGGTATTGAACAAAATGCTTTTTATAGTTTTGATTCATTTGATCAGCAAGTTTTTATTAACATAAATTTTTAGTTTAACAATGATAGTGAACTGTAATAAAATCTTTTCATTGATAAATATGGTATAAGTGGATCACCTCTCGCGAGCACGTAGCTCGTGCGGGGGAATAGGTTCCCCCGAGCAGGATTGGGGATGGGCATTATGTGCTGGCCTCCCTGGACCTTTCTTCGTGTGCTCCTTTTTGCGCCATTTCGCGCGACGGTTCTGGAACCAGACCTATTGGAAGAAAATAATATTTATGATGTTTAATATTCAAGCTATGAGTAAATTTCTAGTTACATTTATCAAAAAGTAAAATATTTTAGAATAAGTAATAGTGTAAAAATATACCGCGGCTGTAATCAAGCTTATGAGAGTTGACAATTTGAGATGAGAGCTGGTTATCTAGTTATTACGAGATTATATCAACTGTAGAAGATATATTACATATTTTTTTTTAATTAGATTGAGAGTAACAAACGAGCACACAGTTCGTTTGATGGTAAATAATTTCTGCTGCCCATGACATCTACATTCATCTTTGACAAGGAATCATAATGCAGCATTGTCACCTTTCAGGACTGAGATGGAATGCCTCGTCACCAGTAAAATAAAAGTCTCCGGATCCTTACAGCTCTCTTTCGACTTACCAGATGAAACACAGAAGCATTATGCTGCTATTTCACGCTGGTATTCTGTGAGGGCGTGGTCCTAGCCCAATCGAGCCGATGCATTTATTTTGCAGATAGAAATTGCAGTGTAGATCTACCGCTATAAAAATATATTATAGTATATATATACCACTATAGACATTATTATAGTACCATAAGCATTCTCTTAAGCAAACCTTACAATCCAAGTTAGTTAATAAACGCGCAATGAGATCTTAGGAAGATCCTATGCTTTGTCAGAGACAAGGAGACAAGCTCGTACATACAAAACGCTCTGACTCGAAAACCGGGAGAATGAGCGACCGAGCGCTTATGGCGCTCAGTTGAGACCTCTGTTAGCACAAGAGCTCCCAAGAGGGAGCCTCGGGCTGACAATTTGTGATGCACAAATTTTGTTCATCAGTCGTCACTCGTTTAAGGATTTGCGACGCAGTCACAAGATACTTGTAATCTGACATTTGTAGTCAATAATTCATAAATTATATACGGCATGATCCAAATATGATCGTAATCATAAATGCGTCTCTTAGGCGCTTACGTGGGGTACGAAGTCCTGAGAACTAGAATGGAATGCTTGGTTCACAATTAACTTATAACTAAAAGCTGAGAACTATAAGATAGATATGTTAGAATAGGTGGCAAACGAGCAAACAGCACATCTGGTGGTAAATGATCACCGTTGAACATTTATCTGCCCGTGGACATCCGCAATACTCTTTTCCTGAAGATTCCTTAGTCGTATCGGTTCGAAGATACCGATAATGTTTAAACTCATCGGTTGGAATTAATCCGAACAACTCGTCAGAACATACAACATGGTGAAATTGATCAGTTAAGTAACATCTCAACGGCGACAATAGAGGACGTTATTTTTGATATTAGGAGTGTCATATCAATACACAGTTCTCCTGTTGGTTCCCGCGGGTCATAATATCCTTTTACAATAAGGCTTCATAATGCATGGACTGCCTCGTTACAAGCTATTGCTACTGGTTTCTTTCATTCGCTAATCTATCATTTTATGCTGGTATTCTATAAAAGAGAGCCGACCTATTTATGCTACAAATAGTTTATAGTCGCGAGATAGTTTTATCATATAAGCGTTAATAAAAATGCATGAAGCCGCAACCAAGTATGCAAAGTGAGGTCGGATTGAGACGTAAAGTTGCATTGCGCAGACGCATGCATGCTAATACTCTTGGATCGTGCGCGCGCATTCGTCGCGCCGCCGCCACGCCCTGTGGAGATGAAGACATCCCGCATTATGCTCGAAACTCGAATGTGTGTTTGAATGCAGTTATGTAGTTTAAATTAGTTAATTAAAAATACCGTTTTATAATTATGAACACTAGGTGAAACATAACAAAAAACAAATCCCACATACTTACGTGACGGTTCAGGTAACATATGTGCGACATAATTTTACGAGCGACCCATCGCATTTTATGGCTAAGGATACATTTAACGATACCCCTGCTCCTGGATTAATTTGGATTAATTTAATAAATTTTTATTACGACTTCTTCATTTTGATGTCGGCGTTTTAAATATAATTAAGGGTGGACTGCATTAAAATTATACGTCAACAATTAAAAGAGAGCTTTTACGTTTTTTTTTCACCTCCTGTTGTAGGACGATATTTTTTTTTGCTTGTCTTACATATTTCTTTTTACTATGTTGTTGATTTAAGGTAAATGCAGATGTTTTTATTAGTTTTATTTTTCTTTCAACATAGCTTCTTTGTGTACGGGCGGCTTTTATAGCATTATTCGCGAAAGGGTATCCTCATATGCAGGGTATTGCCTGTCCAAGGTCACCGGATGCATGCACGTTCATGTGCCCGGTACCGGATGTCACAAATAACAATTCTTAATTGTGATATTATATATTTAATTAACAATATGTTGTCATTATCTAACATAATTACACTGTATTATTTTAGTCTGAATTAAAATATTATTACTATGATAAGTCAATAAAATATATATAGTCCAGATGGCCGATGGTTAGGGAGAAAAGGGAAAGAAACCGGCGGACTAATCAAAAGTTATTATTGTTGTTGTTTGATTTTGAAAGCAAGTACTTACTCTATGGTACTTATTCTATGGACAATATCTGTTACAAATTTGATAAATTAATCATAACGAGATTTTCTTGTGTTTCTTCATGTAATATATGAAGAATAACTTGATCGACTTTTAAACGTGACTGAAAGGAAATCAATGTTTTTATATTAGATTGGTTTTGGTTAGTTTTGTGTTGTTTGATTTCTGTCTTTTTGTTTGTTCCTATAGTCGACGGATTTTAAACGGAGTCGTCGGGCAATAAATGTCACTGACAGTAGGAATGTGCACGCAATGCAACTCGTTATCGATACTTAGCTACCTGCGCACGCGGGGTCGATGCGTCATCGTGACCTTCATTAGCACTCTGACTCCTGATTGGTCGTTATGAGTAAGGGTTGTTATTTTTCTATAAATATAAGTTTTTTGTTATGACGCTCATTACATTACTAACGCTTCGTTACGCAATACGCACAATGGAGAATTTATTTTCTAACGTGGTTTTGAAGAAATATTTTCAGATAGCAAAAAAATATTCCTATTAATACTTAACATAATTTAGCATAACGATCGTACCTAACCCGTTATCGATATGCACCTCTACAATTCTTACGCACATCACTACACCTCTCCGTAAGACCTGTAAGTGCGAGCAAGACAGATAGGTAAATATGATTTATGACCCGAAGTCTCAATTCATAATGCGTCGACTATAATACATTCTATAACAAAACTCTAAATTTTAATGTGATATTTTGAGTTATATAGGTTACAACATGATAAAAATTACATACAGGTATATATTTCAAGCAAAAATAGGAATTTCGGAAATTATTATAGGGCTAAAAATGTGTTTACTTGAAAGTTAGTAAGTCATCTGCATGATCACACTCTCATTCTGGATAAGCCATCATAATGAGGAGGACTGAGTAGGAATGCTTCTTACTTACTGAAACAGAAGCATGATACTACGTAGACGTTAGTATTTATAATAAAATTGTATTTATATAATGCATAAACATCTCTGAATACCCTCATAACCTTCGTCCATATCTATAACAATTGCTATCTCGATTAATTACAATGTTTATTAAAGTTTTACGCGATGGTTTACGTTTGTGTTAAATCAATGGCGTCAATCATACAGGAATTGCCCAACACCTTTTCCATATCTTTCTTCCCGTCAAACAATGCTGGTCGTTTCAAATCGACAATAGTAAATAATTACAATCCCATTCCATTGATCATGTTAAAAAAATCGATTTGCTCGCATAATTTCTGATTAAATTATGCAAGTTTATGTTAATTAACATGTACAAAGAGAAATAAAATAATTTTAATTGACGTTATATTCTTTAAAGTTTGTTTTCAATACATTAATAGCAATAATTACTCAATTTACGACTTGTGTAAGTTAAAGTTCAAGTAAATAGTAAATAACTGCTCGTGATATTTTAAAATATCTAATTACTAGAACGAGGGTGACCGATGGCTCAAAAGATCAGCAAGCTGAAATGACAAATAGCTGGCGATACAGCTCATAGAACTGATAGGCGATGAGGAAAAAAGGTCCTTGAATGACGATCTCGGACTGGCAGTTGTGCAGGACAACCCCCCAATAGATGTAGCGTAGACTTACGAGTATGCAAGTTTGTGGCTTTGATAGGAGAGGCCTCTGCACTATGTATTTTTTTATATTTCTTTTGTCTATTAATTTCGGTATGATGATTGTAAGAATTTAAAACAACTACCTTGCAGTTATAACTTCCAAAGATGTTGACTTAGATCTTATTGTCAGTAAATATTATGGTTTATGATATCGTATTAAGTAATTTAATTGTATATTCGGTTTGGAAGAGTAATATATATAAATATATATTATTTAACAGTTGCAGACATAAATCATATTATTGTAACACTTAATATAATGTTAAATTTAATAGTAAGCTATTATAAATTTTATATCTTTAATACTATCATTATATTTAAATATTTTACAGTCATTCGCGTCTGGGTTACAAGATAAAAACAAATTATTCATACATTGTTGTTTTCATTATTAAGTACCAATAAATATTTCTGTACACGGTTGCGAATGAAACAACGATAAAAATGCCTAAAAAAAGAACATTAATTATAACACGAAAATCACTGGCTTTTTTTAATCAAATGCCCTCGCCTCTGCTAATCGAAATACATTGATTGCGGAATAGAAACGCACGGGCCGCCGGTAATGGCCATCAGTGGGTTGTTCCCTCTTTTAATGAGCCACGTATATCGCCACCCCTATTCCACCTCCCACCCTGCCTCCGCCCTGGCGTCATTAATGCCCCGGATCCCCGGGGGGAAGTACCAATGTTTTACTTGTCGGCTTTCTAAGTTCGCCGAAATGTGATTTATGCCGTTTTAACAACAATCTGTGTCGACAACTTTACGCTTTATAAGTCTTATTAATTTCGGTAATTATGTAAAGATAATTGTAGTGTAGTAGTGTGGCTGGAGTGGTTCCGTTGAAAACTAGGTGCAGAACTAACGATTGAGTCCGATCGGAAATGACTACACAATTACGGTACTATAATATATCCTGCTCAGTTGACGTCATCTGGTAACAAGCAGAAGATATCACCGAGTGGTAAAGTTGCACTGCAGTTTGTTTCTAGCTATCTAGTAATGGTTATTCCATACTATTTTCAGAAGCTGCATAATGAATGGGTCAGCTCGAACGGGGTAGGACCACGTCCTCACAAAATACCAGCGTAAAATAGCAGCATAATGCTGATGTGTGTTCCCTTGATAAGTGCACGGATCCGAAGAGCTTTATTACCGATGACGAGGCATTCCATCAATCAACAACAACAACACATCTATATTATGATTTCTTGTCACAATGCAGATGAACATGTCATGGGTCGCAGGAATTACTTATCATCGGGTGAACTGTGCGCTCGTTTGTTTCTCTCAATGTAATACCAAAAAAAAATACTAGAATTAAATAGAAACTTAACCGTTCTGTGTCGTAATAAGCCAAAGAAGCTGAAAGCGTAATTACTGGCATAGACGCATTGCATTTTGTTCCTCAGGATTCACTATTGTTTGATTGAGATAGAATCTTAATTTCATAACTAAGATAAATGTCACTTTGGGCTACTCTACTCTGATTGCATAAAAAAGTAATATGTCAGCTTCGTATTTAAAATCCTTAAAGAACAGTGTAGTGTATAAATATAATTGGAAATTCTATATATTATATGTAAAGTTCAAATTTCAGTATATTTTCAATGTCTGGGTGGTAGCTTATAATGTCATAACAGGCAAAAGAAATAACTAGTCAGGCCATAAATAATGATAAAATTTTAGTTTTATTTTGAATTCAAATTTGGAATGCTTTGGTTGTACTACGTTCGTTTTATTATGAATTCAAATTTGGAATGCGTTGATTATTTAAGAAACTTCGATAGATTTGCACATATTTTATTTTTGCGGTAATTGATTTACACAAAGTGGGCATATTAGCTGTCATATTTTAGATGCTTTAATAGCTAGGATATTGCCCTATCGACAGGTACACCGGTAGTCCTCTGTCGAAGGCCATAAAGCTTCGGGGAGAGCCAGTGATATTAGAACCAGACGGGTTGTGACCGCTTCCAAAGTCAGTTCAGAATTCGACGAAACTACAGGCTGTTCAGGAAAAAATTTTTTGTACAAGACATGAAGCTACAGGATGTTCAAGAAAAAAAAAGACATGAAACCTAAGCTAATCGATTGCTGTCCTGAAACGCTAGTGTAAGACATAGAAATGTGCTATGAAAAAACAAAACGAATGAAGTTCCTATATAATATGACTAAAGAAACCTCACAACTTGCTGGAAAAGTTCAACGATGTTATCATTCTGCATCAATTACGGTTTGATGGCGTCCTACCAAAGAGTCACGAATCTATATGTTTGTGATAAAGCAGTAAAGACTTCGGCCAAAGTTTATCAAGAGACTGTCTGGGATCGTATAGTGAAGTCTCGGTGATACATTTTTCAACAACGTCCCATGTACTTTCCAACAAGACTATGTTGGTTTTAACAGATTTCGTTAGTTTTACACAGTATAAACTATATAAAACTATGGAAATTTTATAAAAAGCTACAAGTTGTATTTCTTGTTGTAATAACTTGTAACTTTTGGGTAACAATGAGGCTGATGTAGTCATAGCAGTGGTGGATAATCACAAAAAAAAATAAAAAAAGACATATAAAACTTTCCCTCCACGGCGCCAAAAACACTTATTTTACTTTATATTCGTCCTAGTTTTATTGAAAAGTCAATAGATATCAAATGAAATTTTAAAGACGCTGTTTCGATACCAATGTCTCCATTATCGCAATTGCAATGGTCAAAGGGCAATTTATGAGAGAAACAAAAACCGCCCAAATCCATGTCATTTGTTCCCCCGCGAATTGCCTACTTTAAAGTCAACGACGACGTAATAAAATTCATACAGAGACCATTTACGAAAATCGTTATACACAATTGACACTTACTACGGTTACCATGAGGCTGAGATGTTCCGTTTTAATGATTTTTTTAAGTGAGGTAAGTGTAAGTTTGCAGTAAGTGTTAATAAGTGATTTCTGTCAATGGCATTCATCTTCAATACCTTATTGAGATTCAGATGCGTCACCTTTCAACTCGTTAAAACTGTAAAGCCCTCGGGCTTACAGCGGCCCGGAGCCCGAGAAAAAAATAACAATTTCTAATTACACCCTACGAAATATAATATATAATATACATTATTTTGCTACGTAAGCTTGTGTAAAAGAGTCAGACCCTTCACCGGTCAGATGAAACATCGATACTACAGCTTCTCTTTAACTAAAGCGTCACTCTGCCACATATAAAAAGTAAGTACGTAGTTTTTAGTAGTAATGTTGATTACAACCTTTTGGAAGGATGAAAGTTTTAAGTTTGTGTGTGAAATCCTCTTCGTTACTCCTCTGGGAATCGAACCCAGGACCCGCAACGCAGTCTCCAATATTTTGACTACTACACCTTGCAACCATCAAAAGGAACTATGAAAATATACGTATCACTCAGCCCTAAGGCAGAAGTTACTCTGCACTCGGGTGTCACCATTAATTTAAACTTTCACGTAATTATCGTGATATGAACTCATGAATAAACAAATTAAATTAATGATTCCTATCGAAATTCTCCTTTAACAAAATAGAGTAGGCTAATGACGTGCTAGAATTATAAGATGCTGCGTTAAATTTTACGTTTATTATATAATTTTGGAACACACTGTAGTTTGCGTAAATTTGAGGCGACAATCCTCTTCTATATTGTTATTAAATGGTTATTTAAATATCTTACTCCGATCTCTCTCTCGAGTGAAGGTTACCGCAAACTTGATTTCGGTTAAAGCTTAGTAATAAGTAAGTTTCATGTCTAAATAATAGTTATTTGAATTGAATAATAACTGTAATGTCGACGTTTTGGCATGAATATTAAAAAGGAGTGACCTAAAATAATATTCGTATGGTATTATTGTTCGAATAGCGCTATTTGTTGTTTATAAGTTAGGTCTAAAAAATAAAAAAGCGGTCCTACCCTACCTACTATAGGTAGGGAGATAGACCGTTGAATGAGCACATTTTCATATAATAACATGAGTAAGGTTAGCAGACTTTGTGTGTTTCATCTGGTCATTGTACGAAATCGAAAACATTATCCGTCTGCAGGACTTACCTTAAACATTAATTAATCTTAATCTTAGGTTTCCTATTTATAACGAACATATACAGGATACACGTAGGTGTCATTGAACGTAGAGTTCAATTATCTAAAGGTACAGAAAATATAAAAAAAATACTAAGAAGATATTATTCTTAATTAAGACGATGATAAAGGGTCGTAATAGTATAATCATAGTCAGATACCCTCTTATTCCTCTATCTACCATTTGTTAAAAAAATTGTTTTCGTAAGACCACGCCCTCACATACAAGTAATAGCCGCGTAAAATAGCAGCATAATGCTGCTGTGTTTCGTCCGGTGACTGCAGGGATCCGGAGACCTTTATTACTTTTGACGAGGCTTTCCCTCTCAGTCCTCAAGGGTGACGGCGTAATACAGATTATTATGTTTCCTTGTCAATGATGAATGTAGATGCCATGGGCCGCAGGAATCACTTGCTATCAGGTGAACTCGTCTGTTGCTCTCAATGTAATAATAATAATAAATTAAGGAAAGCTTACGGTTTCGGGGACAAGCATTGGATCTTTATTTCAGCCTATAGAAAGTCCACTACTAAGCCAACACAGAGCCACCTGCATCCATCGTTCTTCCCGCAGACTTGAATAGGTCGTCACCTCGTCTAGTCAGGTTCGTCCTACTCTGCGATAGTAATTACGAAGTTGCCAGTCGAGAAACTATCTTCCCCATGGTTGACAGTTCTACGAGATATAGGGCCAACGCTTTGCCACTTCAGCTCACTGATCCCTTGAGATGTGTCGGTGACCTTAGTCCTTCAGCGGATATCCACGTTTTTTATCGGTCACGCAGAGAAACACCGAGCATAGCCCTCTCAATAGTTGGCTGAGCGACCTTGAGCATCCACATACGGCCAGCAGAGAAGAACCACGTCTCACATCCGTAAATCCTCACTGGCAACACGCACGATTTATAACTTTGTATTAAAGCATTGAGGTATATTCGAATAATTTTAAAAACAAAATAAGCTTTGTTATATATGCACGTGGTTAATAAATAAAAAATAAGGAAATAGTCTTACGTTCAAAGAAAAGGAGAGTTAACCTAAATCCACCATGTTCCGAATGGTGTAAATAAGAGAGCGCCCCTCGTCTGTAACGGTGGTGGGGTACATTGACTTCTATTTAGGTATGTACTTATTTCCCCTTGTTGGGGGAAAACGATTTCCCTTTTTCCTGTTTGTCGAATTTGTGCCCAATATTGGCCGGGAATAACGCGGATAGATTATAACGCAGCGAGGCTATTGGTTGATTTGGAGACGATTTATAATGAAAAAACATTTAATAATGATGAACTGCACAATACTCAAAGGTCCCTCAATTTATTGACTTCGTATTTCAAAGTATTTTAGTTCAATTTAATAGGAAATTTTATTTTCAGTTTTTATCGGATGTGTCATAATTTTTTTATTGCATTTAGTGTGATAAAGACAGTTTGTTTTCGATATGGAATTATAATCCATATGCGTTGTAACCTTTGAGGACTAAGATCGAATGTCTCATCACCACTTGCTGCAAGGGTCTCCGGATCCCAACACTCACCAAATGGAACGCAACAGCGGTATGATTCTATTTTAGGCTGGTATTATGAGAGGGCGTGGTCCTTTCCCGTTCGGACATATTAATACTGTTGCTAGAAACAAACTGCAGCGTGGCTCTATCACTGTTCAGTCCACTGTCGGGCTATGCTACGTTACAGCTGATAGTTACATTAGCGTTGAGCCCATTTGATGGAGTTCCAGACTTATACCAATGCAATTACGGCACTATAATATATTGTACTCAGTTGACGTAATCTCGTAATAATCAGAAGATACCACCGAGTGGACACTGCAGTTCCTTTCTATCTGCAGAATGAATGGGTCATCTCGTCCGGGGTATGAGCGTAAAATAATAGCATAATGCTGCTGCGTTTCGTCCGGTGAGTGTAGGGATCCGGTGACCTTTATTACTGGTGACGAGACATTTTATATCAGTCCTCAAGGGTAACAACGCATCTGCATTATGATTATTTGTCAAGGATGAATGGTGATGTCATGGGCCGCAGGAATCACTTACTTACTTAGGTGAACTGTTTGCCCGTTTGTTATTCTCATGATGATGATGATATTAATTTATCCCTAATGGAAAAGGCAAAGGACTTTAGTCCATACAGCCAGGTCTTGTTCGTATGATGGTTGGCCTGAAACTCAGTGTAATTGAAAAAAACTGGTCATTAAATTAGGAGAACATCATAGTAACATTATTTAATTAAATTAATATAATAAGAGAGACGAATTAAAATATTATTTAGTTTTGTTCATTATAAGTACGGAAATCGTACACAACACATTAACAACTAATTATATTAAAATACTCGTTCATCTCGGAAGGTTTTACTGTGTTAAGTCGTAAAACATTGAAAACGCCACGTTATTTTTTCTCGAGTTATCCTTGCGTCAAAGTTTAGATTAAGACTTCAATGATTAACTTAAGTTGCTTGCAGATTTATAATCTTTGATTTGTTATTTACAATTAAACAAAAAAAATAAAAATAACATTAATTATATGTTTGAATGAAACAGATTATTTTTAAAGTTTAAGGTTTTTAAATTATATATAAACGTAACATTTAGTTGTGAAAAAGGGCAACCCTAACAACGGCTGTCTATCTTTTACCGCTAAGCCTAGGGCGGTAAAGCCGGCTCATGTTTGATAGCTCCACAGAGCGAGACAGCAGCAATCGGTACAAGTTTAAGACAGATAGGGAGGGAAGAGTCCTTAAATTTTATATTCTATCCGCATTTTGTCGCCTAAGCGTTCCATTTAGTGTTCCATATTTAAACATCGCGGTTTTTTTCGAACGAGCGGGGAACGTAGTGCCTTTTCTATTTTTCTTTTTTTTCTTTTGAGGGTGTTTCCAGCCGGCGCCGGATGTGTTAGGAATACTGATGTGTGCGTGCGACCGCCAACGCCCTGTTAGGGAATGAAATTGGCATATAAATGTAAATTTTATGCTATGAATTTTAAAATGAAGTCGATACTTCCTCGCTCGCGGCGGATTCAGCGAGCCATTTTCGTAAGTTTCGCGTCGAGTGGGGATGAAATTAGATCAGAATACGCTACTTTTGGTAAAGAATGGGGTTTTAACGACCATCGTGGAAGCCTCATAATTTCGAACCAATTTATTTAGCATATAGCATGCCATAAACGTCATAAATATTATTTTACAATTATTATGCAATTAAACGATTTTACAAAGTTCCTTCATGCCATTTTTAAAATATATTAATAGAAAATGTAAAACAATAAAGCTTGTCCAATCTTATGACGATGGAGTCCTTGAACGTAAGACATAAAATAGAGAAATCACAAAGAGGAAAAAATCCACTTTACAGACGCAAACAAGTCACTTTAACTTTATTGAGCTGTAATCGAATTGTGACGTCGGTGCGGGCTGCTGCACGCTCAACGACGAAACGACGAGATCTGTAGCCATCCTTATCTGACCCTGCCATTTAAATCTATGCTATTCAATCGTGCCATCTCGCTCGCGTCCCAGGGGTGCCGGCGAGATTGCAATCTTTTGATTTATACCAACTATTAGGGTAGTCTGTCTCTCGGAGCGCGATCCAACGATAAGAGGCGGATACAATCGACGTCAGATCTTATTATACAAACGGATTTGTTACGTACTGTTTGAAAATTTGATAAAACACATACTCAGTACGTTCACACGTTTATTGTTTTATTACTATACAATAATACCTTTTATCTGCCACAATGGATATATATATATATATATATATATATATATATATATATATATATATATATATATATACATATATATATATATATATATATTATTCTTTAGGCATCATAGTTAGAAGAACCGTACACGATGATAACTCAGTGTCTAAGCACGCTTCTAATTCACGTTACATCGTGATGGAACCTTCACGTCCAAGAAATAATGAAAAATATATCTATCTAATATGGAATCCGCTAATCTCTCTCTTAAGAGGGGGCATGGTCCCAGCAGTGGGACTGATATATGTATGTAGTCTGTTAATTTACTTTTTACGTCATACTTTACAAAGAACAGGTATAATTAAATTCTTTGATACCTAATCGCGACGCTATCTATACCAATTAAAACAGAGCCAAATTCAATGCTATTTTTCAATTACATTAAGCCTTTGGAGCGACTCCAAAAGACATTTAACGAATGTAAATCAAATGCTAAACTGTACGCCGGGGTATGGCAACATTGAAATAATAAAATGGGACATTGAAATGTACTATGCTTACTTGGCTGTTGCGTGTCAGATCCTCGGTTCGATTTCCAGACGAAGGATTATATTTGTGTAAAACAAATTGTTAGAATCTGGGTGTGTTGGTACGTCCTGTGTCCCATACATGCATCTGAACGTTCCTCCGATTTTATTGCATATGCATTACATCGGAAATAGGGAAGGGGGCGACGAGTGAATGTTTTCTGTATTTGCGGAAATGCTAAATGCATTATATTATATTCTGTGTAATTTGATCATCATTTATAGAAATTATGACATGATTAATTAACCATTATAAATTAACTTTTTACTTCAGTAATACCTATGATTATATATCTAAGAATACATTAAAGCTTGTTTCAAAAAAATGTGAATTTTAAAATTAATTATTTCACGGAACACACATACAATATGGGTTTATTGCACGTGTGACCGGAAAACCACCAACCGTTTGTGGTGTGTTGAAAAAAAAATTTTTTTGGTCCTGGAATCTAGTTACGTACCGACATCTGAAGTCGTGCACCCTAAACACTACACCACATGCCTTTCAAAGGTCGCTTTCACAAGCACTACGGCACATGACCATCAAGGGGCACTTCCTATACTATAGATGTGAAATGACTTATACGTTGGCTCGAAAGTCTTTTATATATTTGTCACCTATCATCTTCCTCGAGGTAATGAGGGTAAAAGTCAAGGGCACATTTCACTTGATTATGATTCGTGTGGTCCGTGGTACCCACATATAATGGTGGAGCTACGCTGCATTTTCTGGCTGCAGAATGAATGGGTCCACTCGACCGGGGAAGGACCATGCCCTCACAGAATACCAGCGTAAAATAGCAGCATAATGTTGATTTGTTTCGTCTGGTGAGTGTAGGAATCTAGGGAAATTTATTACTGGTTACGAGGCATTCCATCTCAGTTCTCAAGGGTGACGCATCTACATTATAATTTCTTGTCAAGGATAAATGTAGATGTTATGGGTCACAGAAATCACTTACCGTGAGGTGAACTGCTTACAAACGGTTTTACTCTCAATCTCAATGAAAAAAAAATCATACTCGATATGAAGTCATAATCAGGATTAAGATGTAATATCGCATTATAAGCATCTTCCGTTCACTCCACTCACCTGACGAAACAGTAGAGACATGCAGCTATTTTATCCTGGTATCCCTTATAAAGATGTGGTCATTCCTCGGTCGGACCGACCTATTCGTAAGGCGGCTATTGTAAAAAATCTTCCTATAAGAAAACTGCCCCCATTCAAACGCATTATCCGTGGTCGAATATTATTCCATTTCCTGAATCTTATATAAAAAGTTGCGTAGACGTCCCGGGGTCCCCGATGACCGCTTAGCCCGTGAAGGTCCGGGAAAAATAAGGGAAAACGTCCCTCATTTATATTGAACGGAAAGAGACTTCCCGCTTATGTATACCGAAATACCTTTATTACCACAAATCAATGAAATAGAAAAATATGTTTTTTTTGTCCTCGAATACGTGCTAGTCAATTTTGTATTATGCCCACAATAGGTACATATTTTTTAAAAAATACAGTTTTTCAGAATTTACCATGGGGAGTGTTCTAAGGAGTTCTTCGGATGAATTCCAGCCGCTGAGTTTAAACATCGTACATCACGACAGAATTAAAAATTTCATCCTCATCATCTCGATGGTTGGCAATCCATCATTGTGCGTTTTATGCGAAATTATCTGCCGCACACAACCAATTCCTAGAATCAGCTACCACCAGCGGTATTGCCGAACCGATACGACTTAGGGGCTTTCAAGAAAAGAGCCTACACCTTTCTTAAAGGTCGGCAGCGTATCTGCAAATCCTCTGGTGTTGCTGATTTTCTTGAGAACCTCTTAATAGTTGTGTAGAGACAGTTTGTTTCTAGCTCGCACGTATGGTTCGGCTCGACCGGGGAATGTCCACTCACAGAATACAGTTTGATGAGTGTAGGGGTCCAGAGACACTTGCGTGACGCGGCATTCTATCTTAGTCCTGAGCGGTGACCACGCATTATGATTCCTTATCGAGGATGAAAGTAGCTGTTATTTAGAAATACTTATCAGGTTAACTGTGCTCGTCTGTCACCCTTAATACAATAAAAAAGCAAGCCTTCAAGGATAACAATGGAGATTCTCTGTTGAGGATAGACGTAGATGTCATGGGCCGCAGGAATCACATACCATCAGGTGAACTATGCACTCGTTCGCCCTTATTACAATAAAAAAAAACTTATCCTTATTTAATTCTACATTTATAGAAAGCATCCTAGTGACCACTGACAATTAATTTCAAACGGTTATCTCGACTTATGTTTTTAAACTTATTAAGAAACGATCATTCAACTATTTGAATTCTAGTTGTGAAAGATAGTTTAGGAGACTTCCTAGCCTAGGTTCTATGAACCTTATTTAACTGTAACGTAACATCCTAACTAATAATCGACCACATCTACCGAACCACGACCGAATCTACATTTAAGTTTAAAAATAAAATCAAATTCTTACAATATTTGATTTCAACAGTGGTAGAGCTACGCTGCAGTATGTTTCTAGCTGCAGAATGAATGGGTCAACTCGACCGGGGTAGGACCACGCCCTCACAGAATACCAGTGTAAAATAGCAGCATAATGGTGCTGTGTTTCGTCTGGTGAGTGTAGGGATCCGGAGACCTTTATTACTGATGACGAGGCATTCCATCTCAGTCCTCAAGGGTGACAACGCATCTGCATTATGATTCCATGTCAAGGATGAATGTAGATGTCATGGGCCGCAGGAATCACTTGCCATCAGCAGGTGAACTGTGTTCGCGTTTGTTACTCCCAAAGTAATAATAAAAAAATATATTGAAATACTTTAATACAATTTGTTTAATTTAAATTAATAAAATATGCTCAACATTTTCAGAATTTATGAAATAGAGAATAGACATAAATTTATGAAGACGTAAATTATATTGTATAATTTTTAGGTCAATGTACATATACTTAAATATTTTTATAACGTGTAATGTGTGTGTGTAAATTTAATTAATTGTGTAAACATAGATTTTTTTATAGAAAACGGGAGCAAACGAGCGGCTGGAACACCGAGGCCCATAGACAAGATTAAATTTTAATATATCATTTTACTAACGTTTATGTTGATTGGTTGAATATTGAAATTATTTTAAATATTTATAGCTCACGACGATTAGATAAAATTGATAATGCTATCTATAAGCTCATACTTTGACTTGGATCTTGTAGTTTTGGTCGGTTTCTGATATATTGCAAACTGTGGTAGCCTTAGAAAAGAGTAAATGCTACTTTATTTTCATAGCTGGTCACTAAACTACTACTCAATTATTATATATAAAAAGCCATTATTAAAATAAACAAACATAACTTAAAAAAATAAACCTATTGGCTATTATTGATGCGTAGAAAATGAAAATTATTCACGATCAGAATTAAGACGTTAGGCGTAAAATTTCCACGCAGCGCCCTTTAGAAGTAACATTCTAAATATATTTAATAACCGATACACATGGCGTCTCAAAGGATAATGCAGTGTTTAAGTACCACGACCGTAGTTGATGAGTCATAAGTTTAATGTTGCCACTTTTAAAAAGTGTTTCCTGTCCATGTCACTCCATCTATGAATTTCGATTGTGAATACATAATTATCGTATCGTTTTACGGGCTCTTTTAACGCTTCATAAATTGTATTTCGTTTTTAATTTGCTGTACAATTTTCTACTTTCAAATTACTTTCTTTACGCGTAGGGCGCCATTAAACAATCTCTTGTTGGGATGAGTAAAAGGGTATCATGAAAATCTCGTTACATTCATGTCAAATACTAGCAATTTTATGTAGACCGGTGCGGAAATCCGCTAACCATCTGATAATAGTAAGTCCTTTTAAATAAAAGTGATGGACCTCTTCTTTAGGAGTGAATCTTAAAGAGAATGTAAACGTTAGGAAGTAATTTCCAATCACTTATTGAAAATTAAATACGCAAGAATACAAGTATTTTCAGAACTGTTTATAGAACTTTAACTGGCGTAGTTGTTAGAGAGGCTGCTGCACCGTTGTTCACGCTTTCGATTCCTAGCCTGGGAAACAATATTTGGCAACACAAATTATTGGGTTTATCGGGTACCCTAGAAACTGCATCGAGGACGGTCCTCTGACCTCACTGAACATGTACCAATGTAATACATCGGATTAGCAGCACTATAATATATCCTGAGCAGTTGATGTCGTCTGGTGTTAACTAAAAGATATGCCGTGGTCGAAATCGAGCAGGAGGACATCATATAATCTTAAAATTCTACTGTTTCATGAAAAAATATTAAAACAAAAAAAATATATAAAGAATTGACTACATAAATTTGTACACACACTTTTGATAAAAAAGATTTTTAAAAAGTAATAAAAAAACTTATTTTCGTCTTACCGCAACACGGCTTTCTTTCAGGTCTAGGCGCATCGCGAGAGCCTCCCGCATAAACACGTCAGGGTAATGGGAGGCCAAGAAGGCCCTCTCCAGCTCCTCAAGCTGCCAGGAGTTGAAATTGGTTCGAGAGCGGCGTCGCTTCCCGCTGTCACCATCGTCATCGCCCACACCACCTGGCAGAAAGTACAAATTGTCTATGACTTATAGAAGGCCGAAAAAACATAATACTAAAATCACGCAAAAACTAACGACGACCTAACACATTACTACATACTTCATCAGTGCTAAGGAATCATAAGAGATGTATGACCCCTAAGAACTAAAATGGAATGCCGTGTCACCAGTAACCTCAGTCGAGACTCTATTATTTTTGGAAGGTTAATAATTTATTATTTATTTTAATTAGATTAAAAAAATAATTTATTGAAGTAGGAATCATTATAATTAAATTGTAATACTATGTAATTGGGTCACAGTTCTAAATAAAACATATTAATCAAAAAAATATTTAAACAATAACTATAAAAGAATAACAAATAAATAATAATACAAACTAAAGATAATATAGTATAGCCCTGTTTCTTCGTGGAAGGGTACAAAGTGTAGGCTGCATTTCCTCAGCGAATTACTAGTTACACCATTGAGCGAGAAAAGTATTAAATTAAGAAATTGCCATCATTGAAGCGAGAATATTTTCAATCGATTGAAATGAACAAAGACATAATCGTAAAAGACTTCGGCAGTCAACAAAACTCCATTTACACAATTCCTCGGCCGTTAAAACAAAGCCGCGACTGGGGGCTCATAAAAAAGAGATAATCTCCGACAAAGCGTCAGAACAAGTTTTTGTAAAATAGAATATAATTTCTAATTTTCTCTGGGTGATTTTAATTAAAAATGGCCCCGAGAGAGCGAGACGGTGCGACCGCTTTCAGTTAGGGGTTGGAAAGGGACAGCCATAAATTACCCATTCCAGCTTTAGAGCTAAATAAATTAGAAGTGATTAAGAGAAGCGCGCTTCTGTTGTGATTACATTGTTATTTTGTTGCTTTCAATTTAGCTAAAGCGATTTTAGATTATAATTACTAACAAAAATGTCGATAAAGGTCGTTAACAATCAAAATCATTTATATGAGAAGGTGGAATAAAATTACGGGTAATCTTATTTTATTTATTACTGGATTAGTTAAAATCGAATAAAATAAATCAAATATAATTGCTGCAAATGTTCAAATCATAAGACGTTTACTTGAACACTCTCAGGGTCATATATTAAACTCAATTAACTAAGTTACGATGAAATGACAGCGTTCCTTACTATATCAATAAGTTGCGATGTCGCCTTAAGAGAAAAGATTAAATCATGCGTGCTAGAGTGAGTCAGACATACAGTACTAATGAACGGAGTGAGGGAGATGAGTACGGTTATTGTATTAAAACAAACGGTCGCCTTGGGCCCACAGACAACAGTTTTGGCGCGCTTTAATTTAGCCAGCCTGCTCAATGTTTTAATGTCACAGGGGCGGTATGAGTGAGAGGGGGGGGGGAGACTTACTAAGTATCTATTTGAGGGTTGTATAACGTTGCTAATAAATTCCGTGCAGTTAATAATTCTACTTTGTTATGTTGTTTTTGTACAGTGATGAACTGGGGATTTTTTTAAATGGTATTGTTCATTTTTTACGCTCTGTGGCCACTTTAGAGTGTTATCATTTTTTGTCATTACCGCTCGATACCGATTGATTGTTTTTTTAGCACGCTTTTTTAATAAAATATATATTAAATTAATTCGTATAATAGACAACATTCAATTTTATAATTTACATACTGCTACACAATTAGGTTGTTTTGAACGGTGAAGGACTGAGCTTTCACAGAATACCTTAGCGCATAGATTGTTTCGTTTTGTGAATGAAAACGTCTTTTCTTCGGGTGACAACGCATCTGCTTTATGATTTCTTATCGAAGACGAGTCCTCGCGCGATGCTGTGGCGAGTAAAAGCGGAAAAAATTATAGTCGACGAGGCATTCCACCTCAGTCCTTAAGCGTGCCAGTGAATTGTGATTTTATGTTGAATATGAATCGCTAACTATCAATGAATAGCTTAATGGTTTAGGGTACCGTCTGCGCAACGAAACTTCATAGATCGTAGGTTCGAATTCACTTGCCACTATAGTCGTAACCAACCTCCTTGTCCTCGTTAGTAATAAAACTATTTGTTGTACTAAAAACTGTATGTTCTTTTACTGCCCTCTAAATGACATAACACTAATATTGAACATATATTTGGCAAGCATGTTTTTCTTTCCTTCATAGAACGCTATTCGCTTTATCGTGCTTCATCGGCGCGGAATTAAATATTTCTATTCAATAAATGCGATCTCATTCGACGCCCGTCATAAATCTATTAAGGGCAGTAAAAGGGAATTGATAAAGTGCAACTTCCTAACAAATTGTTGGCAATTTATTACATGTATTCGACGCGATAGCGATCTTTATTTGCGAGAATTCTGATTAGTTTTGCGTACGCTGTGTAGGGTACCTATTATTGTATTCTTTTTATTATATTGTATAAGAAAAATGAGGCATTAATGGTTTATTCAAATCTATATATTACAAGTGACTTAGAATTTATTATAAATGGAAAGAAATGAGATGATATATCATTCAAAAGGTACTGTGCAATAGATGCTAAAAGGTTGCCGTTGCCTACAAGCGATACAAATATACTTAAATGTACAGGGATGTGACCGCATTCAAATACAGGATGTAGACGCCAGCTGGCACCTTCAGCGGCAATTATGTTTTCGGCTATTGTCTCAACCGGAAGTATTCTTGGAGCCTTTCGCAATACTAGTGTTAGGCAATACCAAATGAAGGTGTTATTCTTTTAGCGTCTTTCTATCACGTACTTTTTTGTCGAAAACCGTAGCCCGCTTGGAATGGTCTGGAGTTAGCGTGTCTAAGTTTCTTGCTCAAAATTTTAAAGTTCGGCTTCTTTAGAACACTTTCCATTACGATCAGTGCATTGTTTTGGTCCTTTAAAAAAACATTGAATTTATAAACCAACATTTCAAAGCTTTTAACGAACATAATTTGTTATATAGGATGATTCCATTACATTTCAATACGGTATCAATATGCAAGTTTGCGGAAAAGACATTTTTAAGTAATAAAAAATAATTTTTAAGGATATACCCTTATATCTTATTTGTGATATCTTTTTATAATCTGAAAGAAAAGATATGAATAAAAAATCGAAGATTGCCCGATGCATCGTAAACAGCGATGAATTGCTTAATCATGATGTTATTCGCAGAATCCCGTCATTCGCAACTGGATACCAAAATTTTATCGATAATGAGGCACCGTTGTAAAAAATTACTAGCAGTGTGTACACAACTTAATGTAAACCGATAATCAAGTATCGACAATGTTCACACTAGTGAACGATAATTATGGTTCTTCGTTCACCACTATTTCGGAAAATTGAGTTTATAGCCTCCTCGAAGTTGTTTCTGCCAATAGCTTTACGTTATTTAATGAAATGTGTCTGACGTTTAATTTGTTAATTGAGAAGTTTAAAGTAGTATTGTATTAACGACACTTTAGTTAAATTAATTGTGAAACTTGTGTGACGTTTTTATTGGTATAATGCGAGGCAACAAAACGGAATATCTGTTCGGTGTAAATAAAATGAATTTTTAAATTTAATTATTGTATACAATATATATAAAATAAAAAATAATACTAGGTATAAGAAAATAGAGACATTTTAAATTTGGTACAATCAACTTTCTTTTTTCTTCATTGAAAACATTTGTGTAAATAACACGATGTGAAATTAAAAATGATTACCTCCCCGAAAAGCAGCATTCCTAAAAACTCTTTAAAGCGCGTGTTGTCCGCCTGTAATTTAGTCTCGATCCCGGGAAATTAATTTTCGAAATAACCGCCAATAATAAAGTAATAATTTTGACTTAAAATGGGTGACTCGCTGTCAGGATGGACACGCCCGCCAGGGACGCACTTTGAAATTAAACAAAAGAGAGCATCAGTCAGAAGTATAATGATATAAATCCCTCTTTTTTGTAGTTAAATTCTCCAAGTTAGATACAAGAAAAGTTTGAAGTCTTGAGGTATGAGCTCAAATAAGTACCAAGTATTCAAACACGTACGGTGGGTTCAATAGATTAGATAGATTATATCATTGTATATAATTTTTTTTCTAGCGTAATTAACAACCTCACTAAAATTTTTAAATGACTAATTCACCCAGCAAAAGACCTTATAAAATAATGAAAAGCTATTACTAAAAAATAAAATCCGAGTCTGTCTCTGCACGGATCGATGAAGACATCGGTAAGAAAAGTGGGTTCATTAACTATGCACTGCAGAGAGCGCTTCCAAGAAACGCAGACGTCTCGGCTCGACCTAATTGAATTTATTTAATGTGTCGCGGTGGTAATCCGACTCAAATGCAAAGGAGTCAGATAGTTGCACAAATCGTGCATTTAATTTGAATGGCTGAATAAAAACCTAATCAATTTTCTGAGCTCAAAAGCTAGCGACTTTTTAAAAATGGAACAAAAATTTTCTAATTTGCAGTAAACTTTGCACTGCACTTTGTAGTAATAATTTTTTTTTCTCCATCTTCCACTCGTCTTATAGTACTAACGATGTTAGGATCATTGCATAAATTTTTGGTGCGCCGTGTAATGTTTGGTATGTCCCTAGTAACCCAGTTTATAGTTTTACGAGTCTAAAGCAAGATCGTCGGGCATCTTGATTATTTAGGAGTAACTAAAAAATTCCCCAGAGCCATTTTCGTCGGGACTAGCTATATCGGTTACCTCCGAGTCTTCCACATACCAAACTTTGCGTTGCGTAACCTTGCCCGACATAGTTAGCCCATTTGTGCTGTAGCTGGTTTATATATAACGTGGCTAAACTATGTATACTATGTAGTGGAAGGAAGAAGATACTTTGGGACCGGTTCATTAAGTATACAAAAACAATTAACCACCTAACGATAAAGAATAACTGTATTAATTCTTACAAATATAACGTTACAATAAAAAACTTCGGAAGCAATTTTCAGCCCACGGACAACGTCTTATAAAGTTATTTAATAATAGTGTTATTAACAGACATATTTCAATATAACTAACAATATTAATATGTTAAAATAACTAATGTACCGTGCAGTGCATAAGAGTTAACTATAGGTTTTGTCCGACACTACCTATGATACGAGTAATTGGTATCAAGCTACGTCATTAATTATTATTTATATGGTAGGCTACGACATGGTATAATGTATTAATTTTTTTTACATTTACATATCAATAGTTATACTGCAAACGTGGGGACTTATGTATATTTTTTTTAATTATTTTTGTCGACTCTACCCTTTTAAAGTCGGCTAAAATTAGTTATTTAGAGTTCTCTTCTGAATTTTAGTTCGGTTCTGAAGTTAGTTATTTAGAGTTAAGTTGGAATATACGTAAAAATCATATTTTAGACTATCCGGGCATCTCAATATAGGTACTTCATTTCGTGTATGTATGTACGTTTGTGTGAAAATAAATAAAATCATTTATACATTTAACACTCAATGGTCCATTGAAGTCGACATAATTATAAAGTATATTCAACTAATTAATTGTTGAAAACACTTGACTTCTCTTGAACAGACACCGACCGACCTCGGCAAGGAAGTAACGAGCAGAAGGAGACTTCTAAGGACTAAGATTGAATTCCACGCTCAAAATTTATTGGGTCTCCAATAGCATTAAACCTCTATTTACCATCTTCGGTACTCCGATTCCTCCGGATAGAATTGATTGATGTTACAGTTGGGTTTTGGTTGGAGGATGATGATCGTGTGTGTGAGACGGTTCCTGGATTCGATTCCCAACTGTGAAGAAATATTTATACTACATATTTTGTTGATTTTTGGATAGAGGTGCTGTATCAACGCTCCGTGTCCTTTATACTGTCTAAACTTTCTTATGGGAAGACGAATAATTGCTTGTTTTGAGCTTGCAAAAGTTTATTATAACTAGTAATAATCAGAAGACTTAGCCGTGGTCGATATAGATCTGGGAGTCAACATTTTCATTATCTGACTCTGGACTTACATGTATAGAAGTAGAATGTATTAATATATATAATAAAGTTATAAATATTCTATATAATTTAGTAGTAAAGCTTAATTTGGTGCTCGATTTTAAAATATTGTCATAGAGTATAATTATTTTCTTTTAATGATCCTGGTGACGACCAAGGGGATGCCGTCGAACAACGATTATAGAGGTTGAATGTGGTTGTCATAGCTCGAAGGAAACGCTGACCATAAGGTGAAGCTCTTCGTGACCCTCAACAGAATAATAAAAAAACAATAATAAAACAATCAAATATTTACTTGAGTAATTGAAATTTGAGGAAACTAAATATAAAAAATATTTAAGTGTAAACGTATGTATGTCCTCATTGAAGAAAAGATTTTCGTGATAAATTATAAATATAATATGTATTACCATTACTTCACTATCATAATTTTTCGTTATCGATAATTGACACAATTTCCTTATAATGCATGCGGGTTTGCGGACTGGTGGACCGATTGTTGAAGACAAAGTTTTTAAAGTATGCTTTGCTTTAACTTTAAGTTTGATCAAGAAATTAATGTTCACCGATTTATTATTTTTATCGAAAAAGGCAAGGCCAAATCGATATTATAATATATGCTTTAAAAGGCAAAGAATTTGGTACAATTATTCCTTGTAACCCATTTGATATGTGACATTGTCTCGTAAATACAGGAAATATTATCTTGGTTTGTATAAAAAAATATTATAATCATTTAGTAGCAGCGTTAGTATGTATGTTAGTTTAATCCCGCACAAAGATGTTTATGGAGATGGTTATGCATCTTTCATTTACCTCGATTGTTGCGCGTGACTCCTATTTCAGCTATAAAGTATAATATCTGGAATCTATAGTACAATATCTGGAAAGGGAAAGGATCCATTTTCAGAACATCATTGTAAAATAGTTGCACTGCTGTGTTGAGTCTGGCGAGTGCAAGAAAACGGAGATCTTATAAGTGTTCACGAGGTTTTTATCTTAGTCTCCAGGCATAACAATTTTTTTTTATTACATGGAGAATAAAAAATGTGCACACAGTTCACTTGATGGCAAGTGATTCCTGAAGGGCCATGACATCTACATTCATCCATGACAAGGAATCATAACGCAGATGCTCTGTCATCCTTAAGGACTGATATGAAATGCATCGACCAGCAATAAAGGTCTCCCTGCACTCATCAGACGAAACACAGAAACATTATGCTGGTATTTTACGCTGGTATTCTGTGAGGGCGTGGTCCCACCTCGGTCAAGCTGACCCATTAATTCTGCAGCTGGGAAAAACTGCAGTGTAGCTCTACCACTACTAAATCTGCATTATGATTCATAATCGTGGACGTTTTCGGAATATCATGACGTGAGGAATTATACAAGGCTACTGTCATTTCATTATCATATGTAATATCATATTAAAATTTAAGGTTCTCTAAGACAAAATTATCATTTTACATGGTAATGGATATTATTAAATATTTTATAGGTACTTGAAATGAACTTTTATGTCAATCACATATTTCAAGTGGACAGAACGACCTAGCGATTAGAGGTGAAAATTGTTAACTCTGTGCTCTAGTAACAGTATGAATGGGTCAGCTAGACAGGGGGCTGGACTACGCCCTCAGTGTTTCGTTTGGAGACTTTAAGGATTCTGAGAGATCCACAGAGAAGCGAAATATTCAATTCTCAAAAAATCAAAAATCACAGTTCTCAGTCAATATGTCACGCGCTCTGTGTGTAATTTTCATTAAAAAAAATTATGAAAATTACACATTATAATCAGATTCAAGTAAAATTTGGAAACCGGAAATTTGGAATAAAAACTTTATCCATTGTTTTTAAATTGAAATTCGAGTAAATATTCTGTAATAATATTGTATATTTATATCTTTTTTACTCTACGGTGTTGCTTTTAGCTATTAATTATTTAAGATTCTTTTATTTTCCATCTCTTATTCTGATATCATCGGTTTCTTAGCATACCTCCATTTAGTTGTAGTATTTTTTTTTCTTACATTTATCCTTATAATTAACGAATAACAAACCTTTAAAATATACTATAAGCAGGATATATTTAAATAGACATGGTCTAACAAATTTAAAAGATCTAACCACAAACTGAAAAAGAATGATATTTATAAATATTACTGGATATATTCCTCCTCATCATCAACACAAGTGCGACACTAGTTAGTAATTACAGATGATCATTTGTTAACGTCACATAATTGAGTTATAATCTGTGCCGATATGTAACAAATATGGCGTATGAAATAACGCGGGAAATCTCTTGAAGCGTCAAGATTGACAGGTCATTTGCCGCGTATTGCATAAGGTGAGCGATGATGATAGGTGGGATTAGTACGAGAAACCGCCTTTCATCACTTAATGCTAAGTACGTGTCATTATTAAGTTATAACGTAATATTCTAATAACTACATATTTATACAGTGGTATTTTTTACCTTTTCCCTAGTTTTGATGAGATTTTTTGCTGATCGGTTCTATAGAAACCAGATTACTTCCCATCATATTACCAGGTGATATAAATATATTATCCTCACTTGTTATCCCTTTCGCTTTTCCTGTGTAACAGGTCAGAATTGAGGTGATTTAGATATAGTTTCAATTACACGGAATATCCAGATGTCGTATATATTATTTTATTTATCAAGATATATTAGAGTGTCAAAAAAAGATGTCCTGCCGAGGAACAATATTTGTATACAAGTTGGTTTTCGATTCAAGGTTTGGATCAGTCTTTTGTTTGTGTATTACACTGGACTGGGGGAGGAGATGACGTGCGAGTGCCAAGTGCGAATGTTTGCGCCAATGCTTACTATGCTATGGCACTATAATATAACCTGCCGGCCAAAAGTTTAAGACCCCACATAATTTTCAATCAATTGTAATAAAATCCCATAGGATAAATAAAAAAATGCACATCTGTATATTCTATTGTTAGTATCGAATATTTAAAGAACTCATTCTTTCTTTCAAGTTATTGGACAATGAACATCTATTGTTTTCAAACACCGAAAAACGCTGCGCTAGAGGCAGGTGGTAGAGTTCGTAATAATATTTTTATAATGTCCTCATTACTTTGCTTTTTTCATAATCAAAAATGATACAATCAGTGACAATATATAATTAAGACAGCATATGCAAATAAATTAAAATTCAATCTAACCCTTCGAATCCTCATACCGACCGTTACGAAGAGCATAGTTCACGGTCACCAATTTCCTTAACTATCTAGATAAGCAAGCCTCAATATCTTATTGGTTTTGTGTACGGTCTTTTTTATTTATTTAAACTTTATTGGTAGCACCTTACAAAAAGTAAACAAAGGGCGGACTAAGTGCCGTAAGGATATCTATACCAGTTAGCCCGTGGCGTGGAGAGACATTGTGGTAGGTATAGTGCCTACATTGTAAATAAGAGAAAAAAAAATTATATATATATATATATATATGTATACCTAAAAATATACATAAAAAATAAATATACATATATAGAATATTGTCGTGAATTATATGTAAGCACAAGCATGTTCAGCTTAGTTGTAGTGGGTAACTGGAATATTAGTAATGTTAATGGCAGTGTCAGCATAAAAAACACACACACACAGCAATAAGGCCTACACTACTATTTTGTGACCAGTACTTAACAAGTCAACTATTTCTTCAATTAATTTTAAATATAAATCGTATCTTTTATTGAATATTCTATGTCATTGGTACTATGGACACACTTGCGTGTGTACAACCAAAACAGGGATCCTTGTCTCCACACAAACATTACCCGCTGTCCCGAGGGAGTTATAACTCAACGGTGTCTGAGAGGGCCTTTGTGGCGTTCAGTGGTGCGTTCATTCGAAGATTGTGATTTGTGACCTTCGTATACCAGATGACAGGGAATGTTTAAAGACTTAATGCCTTTTGACATTAAGGCTCAATCAGGCAACCCTTGAGATAGAAAAAACGTAGACTTTAGGTACTAACTTCCCTACTCAGCGGGCCCCCGCTCGCGAGTCTGTTTCCTAAGACCTACAGTATCACACGATACTCAAAAAAAAGTACTAACAACAAAATAATCCTAAATATAAACAATAAATTTAACTTAATATTACGTATGTTTACCGTACTTAAAATAAATTGTATAAAGGATCAATGATTAAAAAAAAAATTACATTACGTTAATATTTTTATTTATTAATTATCTATGATTCTTTAACGTCCATATTTCATTATGATATTATCGACTTCATAACATATTCCCATTTAGTGGCGGTATACTTTTCTCTTCCATTCATTACTATACATAACTTATATCCGTACTTTGAAATATGCGCAAGAATTCTTCCAATTTGATTACATTCAATTTGACTAGGTATTTATGTAAATGTATATTTGTAAATTGATATTTTTTTTCATCAATAACTTTTTTATTTTATGCCTACCAACATTTTCTCTCTTTTCCCAGGCTATTAACTGGCAGATAATGTCACTGAGCATTAAGTTCACCCTTGTAAACTTTGTTTAAGGGACAAAAATAATTAATAATTCGGACGCGTACATAACCTCGGTCGGTCAGTAGACATCACTATCCATTCTCCACTGTGGAGAATCTTCCGATAGCTAGAGAACTGGCAACTTAGGTGGCATTCAGATAGGAACGTGATCAGAGCAGACCGACACGCTCAGTGTATGAGCGCTTTGGTGTAAGGGAACCAAGCTCTATAACCAGCTCACGGACCCCCCAGTTCCGTGAGTCCTGTGTCCAATGAAGCTGTAAGACCCGCATAGGCTAATAGCGTCAACAACAACAGAATAATTAAATAAATAAAAATAAGAAGCAGATGTCTACATAGTATGGAATTACAAATTTAAAAAATTGACAGTGGTAGAGCTACACTGCAGTTTATTTCTGGCTGCAGAATTAATGGGTCAGCTCGATCGGTGTAGGACCACGCCCGCACATACAGTACCAGCGTAAAATGGCAGCATAATACTGCTCTGTTTCGTCTGGTGAGTGATGGAATCCGGAGCCTTTATTTACTGGTGGCGAGGCATTCCATTTCAGTCCTCAAGGGTGACAACGCATCTGCATTATGTTTCCTTGTCAAGGATGAATGTAGATGTCATGGGCCGCAGGAATCACTTGCCATTGGGTGATCTATGTGCCCGATTGTTACTCCCAATGCATTAAAAAGAAATAGATCCCACCGCAAAAAGAGAAAGGATAATATTTATTTAATTAAGTGAACCGCTCCAGTTCTAACTAATGTCGTGTAATGGATAATCTGTCGTGGAGTTTATAACAGTGTTCTAGAAGTCCCCGGGGAGAAATAAATCTCCGGCCTGCTCCGCAGGGTGACCCGTTATAATGTTACCCACAGATGTAGCTACGGCATCAAAACACAATTTTCAGACTATACTTTTGGCTGTTCGAATATTTGCAACAAGTATAACTAACTAACTAGTAATTTTTTATATAATATAAGACTAATAACATAAATTGTTCATGTTAGAATAAACACGGTTTTATTCAACTGTAAGGATATATAAATAAATGAAAGAATCAGATAAACACGGACATTTTGAAACAGTTTTTATTTTTCGTGCACCGAGTTCAATAAAGTGTAATCATGTTTATTTTAAAGTACTTTCATCAGTGTGTATTCAAATAGATAAGAATATTTACACAAACAACATGTTTGTGTAATCACTAGTGATTTTGTATAGTGAAGAGTGTTATATATAGTACATGGTCTGTCTACAAAATTCTGCAGAAGAATCACAATGTAAGTAGTGTCATTCAGGCAAAAAAAATGTTTCCAAAAAATTTCTAATTTTATTTTAAATTTTTTTTTTTTATTTTGATTCACAGTTCACCTGACAGTGGTAGCTCTACAGTGCAGTTTGTTTCCTGCAGAACGTATGGGTCAGCTCGACCAGCTCGAGGGTAGGACCACGCTCCTTACATAATACCCGTGTAAAACAGTAGCATAATGTTGAATCTCGGAGATTTGTGCAAAATGACACAAAAATAAAACCTTCGTCATTTTTAAGAGATTTTAAATAACGGCATAACTATGATTGTCATCAAATTTATTTTATCAATAGTAAATAGAAAATAGTAAAACATATTACAGTTACAACATGCGGCGAAAATAAATAAGCCAAAGAATTTAAGATTTATTAGTTTTATATATAGACATGTATAAAATATTTGCACGCACGTACAAAATCATACTGATAGTATTCCCTTAGAAAAGGTCCCTTCCGTAATAATTCGTCTCGCTTTGCGTTGGTCGGCATAAGGGCCGAATTATCTTGTGGCGTAACTTGTGGGAGATTTATTGCGTTGTTATCACGCTCTATTGGGACGCTAGCGCTAAATAATTAACTAGACATATTACCGTCGGTATAAATAACTATGGACGAGACATTGAAAACGCGAAACAATGAATAATATCTCGTTACTTTTAATAGTTTTTATAATTTACTAGCATTTAAAAAGTGTCGTTTGCACGTCAACATACATATTCGCACATAATATGCTCGGTTGTTTTTAATGCGAATCTAGATTCTGTTGATGTTTATGCTGTTAGACCTTGGCTCTTACAGTTTTATCGAATACAGGGCTCACGGAACAGAGTGGTCAGTGAGCTGGCTAATTTTGTTTTTTTGGTTCTCTTATTTACACAAAGCGCTCATTCACTGAGCGTCTGTATGCTGTGATTTCGTTATTAATGTGAACAAATTTGCGTGCGACAGTCGTTCTGTTAAAATATAATGTGAGAGTCTTCAAGATAGGAGTGAATAGGCATTTGCTGAGTTACTTTGCCTATTAGGGATCGAATCGCGAACGAAGTTCTTCGACAGAGAACTAAAGTTATCGATATAGCTCAACCAATTAGCAGGCCGAAGTGGCAGTGGATAGGCCATATATGCCGCAGAACCGGTGGCCGCTGGAGCAGACAGGTTTGAGTGGTGACTGCGAATCGCAAAAAGTAGTGTAGGGCGCCCTTTAACTAGGTGGGGTGATGATATTCGTAGGGCAGCGGGCAGAGATTGGAGGAGAAGAGCTGAAGGGTGAGCTCAGTGGCGTGCCATGGCAGAGGTCTATGTCCAGCAGTGAACTGATACAGGCTGATGGTGATGAGTGAGTCCGCTCTACCATCAATGTGTACCACTTAACACCAGATGGGTTAATAATAACCACGGCGATATCTTCAGCTTGACGTCGACTGTTCTGAAATTTTATTCATAGTGCCGTAAGAATTTGCACTAACACATACCCTCACTCACTCGTCTCCCAATTCTGATGTAAACAGTGTACAATAAGATCAGAGGAAAGATGCAGATCTGGACGCAGTGTCAGAGACACGGGGATATATAAAGCTCCCGCTGAGGTTATAGACAAGCGCTGGCTTGTATACCTCTAAAAAAATGGTTGATAAGGTTTTCCCTCTCGGGAACCCTTGTGCTGGTTACTCGTAAATAAAGGTCTCGGCTGAGTGCCCTAAGCTCTCGGCCACCCTTCAAATAGCCCTCAGACTAACAGTGGCAATCAGTCATAAAAAAAAGTGACGAACTTCAGTACTAAGACAAATGACGAAATAAAGAGGACAGCTCTAGTTATATGCATCATAATTTTCAATAACCAGAAGTTTAGACTATAGAATAGGTAAAAGATTGTAAATATGCAGGCAGAATTTATGGTTACTTCCTAATTTGTCGTCAATGCTCGATTTTGACAGAATTTTGTCAGAATACTTCAACTGCACCTACGCATGTATGACAGTGGCGTTAGTAGTCTCAAAAAGAAAGGGACGCCTTATTTTTTGTCTACATCTCAAATCTCTCATAGTACAAGTGCTACAAATATTTTATTTTTATTTAATGCAACGTTACAACTATCGTTACAGGACTGTCCTAATGCGAATGTCAATGGGCAGAGGAACCTACTAACTAGTGACTGTTTGCCCCTTGTTTGCACAATAGTTTCAAATGAAAATAAAAGAAACAATAACAATGACTTAAATTATTTGATAATCTATTACGTAATATTTATTAATTGCCGTTAAGTTTTTCGACACAGTGGCTAAAGTCTGCTAATTATATATTTGCTAATAAAATTGCCCTGTGTGCCCTATACGTAACGCAACCTTTCAACCCGGTGAAGCTGTAATAGCCCTGTAATCCTGTAATCAGCCGTAAAAAAAACTGTAGAGGAAAATGAATTCATCATTTAAAATATAATGTCCTCCTAGGTGAACCTAATCACGACGTTATTGTGGTTATTTATTACAGGATCGTCGTTGTCCCTTATAAAACCTTATAAAGAAATAAATAATTCTAAACTTTCCATTGAAATATGATCTGTGATAATGTCATTTAGAGTAAAAAAAAAAATTTAGTTATACAACCTTACGAACGCATTACTCATTGTAAGATTTCGATTGACCAAAAATAGCACCTTAGGCTCCCAAGCCGTCTCGTAGTTAAAACATTGCGAGCACCGGCCGTGACGCACGGGTTAATTTTATGCTACATTAATACCGACGAGGGTTGGAGCTACTTTTTAATAGGGTTAGTTATGGTGCGGGATCTCTCGGGTCCCCGTCGCATGCCTCAGAGTTTTTCACGGGTTATTGGGAGAATACATTTCTGCAGGCTATATGTAAAAAAATAATGACAGTTACCATTGTTAAATTATATTGTCTTAGGCTATAAAGGCGTAAAATTGAAAAATCAAACTTTAAATTTCATTTTTTAAAGAACTTATATTGTGTTTTGTATAAATATTTATATTTTTTTCCTTAGTAAGAACATCGTAACACTCGAAAACAATTTAATTATACGACCTACATATATAAGTATTTATTTAACAAGAATGTAATATTCATTGAAAGTGATCTAAAAACTAAAATTGTTGCCTAAACCTGTTGCCAAGAATGCGGTATTTACTCAATGAATTGTTTTAAAAAAAAATCGATTGGTAGGGAATAGTTATGAATATACGCATAAAATCCGATGATTTTAAAACCTGACATTCTATAATTAAATTGATAAAATCAGCAAAAGCTTTTTGGATAAAATAAGTGTTTTAACATAAATAAAAAGATCTATACCGAAACTCCACCAAATTATTAGGTCTACGTCCATAACGAAATCTGTTAATTCATATTAATAATTTATTCATGCGCCGTACGCCACCGTAGAATTAGTTATTTGTTTTTTTTTGTGCTGTTAAAAAACATGGGTGACATTTTTGGGAAGGTCCCACGTTTTATTTCTAATAATTGTAGTATTAACCAATTCGTTACAACAAGCACATAACAATTGATTCCATTATTAACAAAAAACATTAGAACAAAAAATAAAACATTCATTTGAAAAAAGTTTTGTTATCTTTATCAATGAGTTTAATTGTTTTTGGTATTCAAATTTTACATGTAAAAGAAAGTACATTTTTAAACTCTTAATCTAAATTAAGTTTACTACCACCTTTATTGTAATTGTTTTATTTAGCATTAATTTAATATATATTTAAATGGGACCTCCTACCCTATAGGATGTTTCATCTGCATATTATAATGTATTTTATGACTTCTATTTAACCCAAGCGCCATCTTGGCATATTTGAAGACACAATACCCGTGGGTCCAATTTCACTGCTACTGAACCAATAAACCGCTAAACTATTGGACATATTGGCGCGAAATCGCACACGTCTCCCGTGACCAATTCCTAGTAAGGGTGAGAGAGGGCAAAGCGGTACACGGCGATAAGTAAACAGTAAAAAAGCGAGTCGAATTTGACAAATGCGTGTTTTGGGCCACGCGGCGGGCAATTTGACACGATGCGCGTGCGCCGAATGCGCCATCTAGGTAATAACTTCGTAAATGTTAGCAATGGTCTCTATTGGTTTTTTTAATCACATATGTAAATAAACCAATCAAATATTCTCTATGTTCAAACGTAAATCTAAAAATTATTTAATTCAGCTATATTAGTACTACCTTACTTACGTTGGTTTATATTGTATTAATTATTACTAATTAAAAACTCGAAATGTATATAAGAATTAGTAAATCATATCAATCAGTTTAGGATTTAAATGAGCAGTTAAAATGTTTCAAATTAGACTAAGTGAAAATAGAAGAAGTAAATGTTTTTAGTAATTGTAGCAAAAATTGTCAATAGGCTAATGGTTTAGAGTACGGTCAGCGAGACTTAAGGTCGTAGGTTCGAATCCGCCATTACCGTGTCTTGAAACATATCTCAGCATAATAATTTAAGCTTAGTTGAGTTATTAATGTTACATGTTACATGTTGAGTTTTTCCGTCGCCGTTCTCAGCAAGTATATGTATTCTGAACGGAATTATTTGACAAAAACACTTTAATGGATTATTGTAATAAATAATATTGAGTTTGAGTTGTATTTAAATTTCATCGTTGTTAGTTCTTGATGTATAAAATTTCTGCATTCAATTGGACGACACTGCCTGTTTCGGCTGCAGCTTCAATTGTTTAAATTTATCTTCATAGACTGTACTTTTGTGATTGTAGCCTTTCTTTTCTTATTAATATAACGATTCCTTTTAATTTTTTTTTAAAATTACTTTTCTTCATTGCGGGCACCACACAAAAAAGTTTAACAAAGAAAATATCTCGTATGGTTAATAAACTCGCCACAATTTCACGATACAACTCAAACAGCTGCATCTAACAAAATTAGTTATCGTCCTCCAGCTTTATTTAGACTCCCTTGCAAAGGGTGTGGAGGAAATGACCCCTGAAATTGGACGACGCGGTCGTGTCTCGCGCACCTTGCCCGACGACTTGACTAATAGCCCTTATTAGTGCCCACGCTTTTGTCACTAGCTCGATGTAATGAGGCTGTTCAAGTCAGTTGAGGAATGCGATGTCACCGTACAAGCGTCAGGTGTTCTTTTTAACCGATTTTTAAAAAGTAGGTTATTGATATGACGCGTATTTTCTCCGAATTTGTAAATTTATTTCGATATTACAAACGTATTGGAAGCTTTTGATTCGATGTCACATAAAAATTATTTGGTTTATTCTATTTGAATTATGTATATATGTATAATATATGTATTTGTATTATGTGATTCGTATAATTTTCGTCATTAGTTATTATAAAATAAATTGTGTGCCTGCTTATCACGTTTAGTTCTATAGGAAAATGGTAGTTCTTTGTTAACCCTCAAAAGACGTATGGATATTAAAAGAATAGTAGATTACATTGTTTGAATTCAAAAAGGACTTTATCGCGTTTATTTAAAACTTTTTTTTATCCCGCCGTTTCGAGTGCTTTTTGCAATTATTAATAATTTATTTTTTCGTCCGATCTATGCAGAAGGAGCTCAAAATGGCTTGTGTTCTTGCAGTGATATGTCTGGTTTGTGATTTAAATTTATTAGTCACAAGATCTTAAACCGTTGGTAGAACTCTCTATTGAAATTGGAATGTTTTTTTATTTTCAATAGCCTCGCGAATCATCCATGATAGGAATCGGTGTTCTTTTGTTAGGATTTGTAGTTAATCAAATCTGATGTAACGGTTGAGCTTATCTAAGGTATGGTCACAAACTACAGACTTCATAAAGTGTCGATTTTTCAAGTCACTTATATGCTAAATATATATCTCTATATAGCTATCACTCCACGCCACGGGTTTACTGGTAGAGAATGCCTTAAGGTATAAGCCTCCCCTTTGTTACCCTTATTGTAAATTGTGACCAATGAAGTTTAAATAAATAAATGTTATATGTACTTATGTTGGTTAATGTCTAATCTAATAATAAAGAATTTGATGTTTTCATAATGTTTCTGGGGTAATGACATTTACTTTATTATAACTTTATAGCAAGGAAGTGAACATGTAAATTAATAACTGCTACTTAATAAGTTACATGTTTCAATTATATATATTCGATAATATTTGTAAGTTAATTAGTATTTTTAAGCGACCAAATGTTTTTGATACCTGTTTTTAATTTTGTCACGAATTCAGTTGTTTTTTTTTTCAATGTAAAGATTATTAATATGTTATCTAGCTAATGACATTTATAAGACCTTTTATGTATTTATAATCTTCGTCCAACTTCACTTTATCTAGCCTTTTCTCATTTACAGAGTTTTCTTATTACTTACATAGTATAAGTGTGTACAATTTTACTCACTTTATTATAATTTTAGTAGCTCAGTGTTAAATCTCTCACTATTAATTCATGGTACGTAAGAAAACCGAGTTCGACCTCCGGTCGGTCTCCGGTGACCTATGAAATTATTAATTGCAACTGCATGTCTGAAAAATGTATTACGAAGACGCGAAGTCTGCCGCAGTGGGGCACCATTGTGGACTATGCTTTAACCTTTAGAAAGAAGGAAGCGAATGCCCATCAGTGGGATTTATATTATACCTATATAGGTTGTTACTTTACTTTACTTACTTTTAGGGGTGAGTTCAACTGAATGAAAGCGTTTCTTGCGGCCAATGACAACCTCGTTATTCTTTATTTTATATATATTATAGATTATACGATAGACTATTATATTATATACATTACAAATCATAATAGAAATGTTTTGTCACTGCCTGAGTACAAAAAAAGTGAAATAATGGCATTCTATGAAAACGTAATAATGAAAAATTCTTTTATTTACAATAATTGTTCTTCAGCGAACGAAAAAATACAAGAACATCAAATACCCCAATTGACAAGTAGTAGCTTTTAACAAATCATGAAACGTTCGCAGAACTTAAAATAACTCTATTCGAACTTGATAAGGGAGGGTTGGTGCGTAATTTATTCGTCGCTCCAATGCCGGCTTACCCTGCCCTGTCGCGCCCCCTATTGATGCACTTTTTACTTGTCGTGATTCCCGTTTATTAGACCATTTATTATGAGAAGTTTCTGTTTACATGATACAAGTGTTGTTTGTTTTTCTTTTTTTTTATTATATTCAGGGTGACAAACGAGCACACAGTTCGCCTGACGGTAAGTGATACCTGTGGTTCATGACAGCCACTTTCATCCTTGACTCGGGACTGAGATGGAATGACTCGTCACCAGTAATTAGGGTCTTCCGGACCCTACTTTCACCAGTCGCAGCGCAGCAGCTAATGTTTTACGCTGGTATACACTGAAGGTGTGTTCTTTTCCCGGTCGAGTCACCCCTTTTCTGCCGTAGTTAGAAGCCAACTGCTGTGAGGCTCTACAACTGTTGACAGCTCTTCGTTTATTACATTCAACAATGGCAGAGCTACACTGCAGTTTTTTTCTAGCTTGAGAATGAAAGGGTCAGCTCGACCGGGGAAATAGCAGCATACCGCTGCTGTGTTTCGTCAGGTGAATTTAATGTAATGTCAGTCCTCAAGGGTGACAACGCATCTGCATTATGATGCCTTGTCAAGGATGAATGTAGATGTCATGGGCCGCAGGAATCACTTGCCATCAGGTGAACTGTGTGCTCGTTTGTTACCAATGTAATAAAAAAAATTCTTTATTTGTGTTTTCTTGTATAAAAAGTAATGTATAAAAATCATATAAATATCATAATAATAAAGAATTGAAACATTCAAACATTCTCGTGCAAAGAAATGTCATGATGTGAATTGAACATAAATATTTAATTATAATTGTAGCATCATGTGTTTGCTCACATTATGGAAATAGAAAACTATTATTATTATGGCAGAAGAAGTTCGTAATTTAAGGGTAATGCTAATTTAAGTGTTATACTAATTTTTAGATGCTTTTCGCTATGACGAGAATTATAATTGTTAATCGAAAGTAGTCTTACATTCGTGACTTCCATACAAATGGTCTAGTACCAATGAGAATTAACATTTGCTGGCATTCTGATAACAAAATAAAACCTTCGTTGACATCTAAATGTATTTATTTACTTGACGGTGATAGCCTAACTTTAGACCTTTCGCCTTTGGGACTTTATAAACTCAAGGTGAAATGTAGACTGCGTATACACTTATCTTCTAGGATAAGCGATGCGAGATTCGAAAATTTAGTCTTCAGAAATTAATTGAAACAAAGTAAAAGTTCACCATTTATCATTGGAATATAAATCATGAAGAATAAAGACTAGTTCAACTTGTTTCACACTCACAGGCGAATTTAACCTGTTCATCGCACGATCAGAGCAGAGAATAAAATCGATTGGACCTGCTCCGACTGACAGCAAGTTCGTTCACTTGTTAAATGTCCAAAATAAAAGTTGTTTTCATGAACAATATTATGTTATATATATATATATATAACGCCTGTTTTAAGTTGTAGTGGTTTTTTTTATTAAACTAAAGGGAAAAACGAGCACACTTTTTAACTGTGCTGTGACACACGTTATTTTTTTTTATAGAATAGCTGGTACGCTCAAGCAACTCACCGGATGGTAAGTGATTACCGTCGCCCATAGACAACGGCAAAATGAGAGAAGTCGCAGATGCTTCATCTAGAAACACTGGCCTGTACAGTTGATCTAGTTATGATCGGAAGTTATAGACGCTGTCGAAATCGTCCGCAAGGACATCATCTTTAACATAAGTTACTTAAAAAGTTAATACTAAGCACTTAACTACAACACTTAAAAATTAGTGACAAATTTGAACTAAAATCAGGAATAAGTATACTTCTAAATGCAGAGGCACCAACTAAGTCACAGCTGCATACGAATGTAGCTTTTGCATATTCACTAAGTTATTTCAATAAATATGTGATTCCAACGATAAGGAACAATCAGACTGTTAATCCGTATAAACAAGAAAAGAGAAACGCAGAGACATGCTTGATAGCGTGAGATCCAAAGTATCTTGAATTTATTCATTTATGAATCAATTTCTTTTGATAATTTTTTATATTTACACAAACACATTTATTACTATTTTGTAGGCTTTCAGTGAGTTGCTCGCTCAAGATATTTTGAGCACCTTATTGCGTACATCAGATCAACAGAGAATTATAAAAAGAATAAAGGTCAAAAATTCTCACTCGATTGCCGAGTGGGGTATTACCCATCCAATACCAACAATTTTGGTCCACAAACATTGTTCCTCGGGAATCAAATCGAGGATCGGTGACGTCAATACTCTCAATTAATCAAGACCAAGGATCGCCCAGAAATAGATAATGTGGCCACTGAGTCCTTCCGAGGATAAAGCTAAGAAGTATACGTATATTATATACATTCTTTTACATAATCAATCAAGGTGCACATAAAAGGTTATATACATTCTTTTACATAATCAATCAAGGTGCAAATAAACAATAATTAACACATTATTTCAATTGCCATAATTAATGGGAGTTATTGCAGTTTTATTGACTATGCTCTAACCTAGTTTAATATATAAAATTATTAAATAATAATTTATAAAAGATAGTTACAGTACCGTGACTAGTCACGCAGTGCTGAGGACTCCTCTTTTCTTGTTGTAAAGAAAAAGTTATTAATCATAGTTAAACAACGATATTTCATATCAAACAAATACATTATCAGTGGATGTAATAAAGAAGGTATTCTTTGCCGCACTTAAAAAAGGACCTGATTAAAATATTTACAATATATACTAATAGATATAGTCATGCTTTGAGTCGAGGTTTACCGGGACCACTACCTTACATAATGACAATAATAGAGCCACTCTGTTTGTTTCTAGCAGTGGTATGGGTCGGCTACCTTGAGGAAGGACCACACCCTAATAGAATACCAGCGAAGAATTGTTTTGTATGGTGCATATAGGCGGGCCCTGGTTACTGGTGGCGTGGTTTGATCTAAGCGTAGAACGTTATGATTCCTTATCGAAGCTGAATGCGAATGTCACTGTTCTCTTAAATCACTTAATGCTAGCTGTGATAATTTGAAAATTCTTCTGCATTAGATGGACAAGATATTAGTTGAGACCAACGACATTCCGTTTAGCAAACCGTACCCAAAGCGTTTACGTCATTGACGAATCTAGTTTAGAGAGTTTTTAGAATTAACTTTATTAGGCTTGTCTTCCTTTCTACAAAGAATATAAACATATTCACTGATTTCAAATGTCTATATAACAACCTTTTTTTTTCACGAAACTCGTACAGAAAATTCCAGTAAACAGTGCTGTACGGTAAGCGAATAAAACGAGATACTTAATTTATGAAGGGGATGTCGATTATTTATACGCAATATTAATTCATAATCGATATGCAGATATTTTAAGATTATTTATTATATACTTATAAACACAATTCCAGAGTAAAATAGCAGCATAGTGCTGCTGTGTTTCGTCTGTTGCATTAGGGATCCGGAGGATTTATATTTGATAACGAGGCATTCCATCTCAGTCCTCAAGGGTGACAACGTATCTGCATTATGATTCCTTCTCATGGATGAATGTAGATGTCATGTGCCGCAGGAATCACTCACCATCAGGTGAACTGTGTGCTCGTTTGTTACTATCAATGTAATAAAAAAAGTATATAACTTTACTGTTCTTATATACTTAACGCCGTATGACCTTAAAACCCTTTTTTATTCCCCAAATTACATAATGTAACAACCTCTCTTTGTGCTTGTTTTAAATACACAACAGGTCAACGACTTAAGGCTCACTAACGTTGAGGCACACATTCAAACCCAAATCATAAATAGACATGCAAGGCAAACTAATTACCAGACAATATCGTTTAATAGCGCCCCGATAAAGGCGTCCTGTAAACACATGAATTAATCAATGAACGATTTAATTAACTAACATGAGATACATCACGACATGTAAGGGACCGCGGTGTCACTCGCGTCATTACTTTACAGTTTACGTATCTCATAATATTGTTAAGTTATTGGATGTCATAGAACGGTAATACCAAATGAAATTAAGATAAGTGAAAATGGGTATTTCGCATCAGATACGAGAGCTTCTAACAGAGCGGTGTATGTACAATCATAAATCTAATGTTATCGCTCCAGCTTCACTACGTAGCCCTTCGTTCTGGATGTTTCTATTGAGGAAACTAATGCTTTTTTTAAACATAAATTGAGAGTAACAATCGAGCCACGACACACTTCACAAGATGGCAAGTGGCGGCACATAACATCTATATTCATTCTTGACAAGAAATCATAATGTAATGTAAATACTATTTAAGCCTGGTATTCTGCGAGGACGTGCTCCTACCACAGTCGAACTGACACATTCATTTTGCAGCTATACAAACAGCAGTGTAGCTCTGTCACTGTTTTCAAAACTAATGTATATCACGTAAACTTTTTAAATACTATTCCCACAATGTATTGAACTTTAACATTGTCAAACGTCTTGGTAAAATCATCGATATGTATTATAACAAAACTTGATATACTTGTTATGAATACCGCCCCCGCCCCAAAGCTTATCCAAAAATGTTAACTTCCACGCATGGATGTTGGACCTCAAAACATGAACCGATTGGTGCATATATACATTTACACAGTAATATATATTTTGATAAAAATGTTATAAAAACGTTATATGCGCCATCTTTACGTAAGTTTAGAATTGATTTATGAATAAAATCAAACAATGTCATTTTCCTTTTCTAAAGATCACAGCAATAAATTGAGCGGTCTTTTGCAGCTGTTCTGAAGATTTCGCATTGATATTGTTATTAAAAACACAATTTTGCGATTATATATCAAACTGCCTTTGCGTTGTCAAGCATCATGTTGAAATGAAACAACTTTTACACTTAAACTAAATATATATATTGAATTTATATTATTTTTATTATTATTTTATTACTTTGAGAGTAACAAACTAGCACTGAGGACAGAGATGGAATGCCTCGTCACTAGTAATAAAGGTATCCGTATCCCTTCACTCACCAGACGTAGACGGCAGCATTATGCTGCTATTTTACACTGGTATTCAATGAGGGCGTGGTCCTACTGCGGTCGAGCTGACCCATTCATTCTGCAGCTAGACACAAACTGCAGCGTCCCTGTACCACTGTTAAAACATTCGAATAATTTAGAAACATTACTCATGTCTTTCATGGTAGAAATGAACTGTTTTTTTTACATTAAAGTATCTACAGTTTGAGTTTGACGAGATGAGGTCCAGGTTCCAGCAACCACAGTGGCCTTAAAGACCATTTTGAAGCGTTATCTCGAAAAATAATTTAACGTATGATTTCCCATAATTTCCTCTAACAGGTGATAAATATATATTTCACTTAATTTATTTTTATTTTGAAATACCTTGAGATAGTGGATCCGGATACTTACATATGTACATACATTTAACGAGGTATTAATATGGAATAAATACAATATAGAAATGAAAATATATTTTGTCAGATGCATCTATTTTATATAGAGATATTTATTTATATGAATTAAATCTCTTTCCTTTTTGTATATGAGTTATGTTGTTGTTCGAAGTGCGTCAATTATGAATAATTTAATATGTACGTCATCAGTGTAAACAAAAGATGGTAAACCTAATAAATAAATATATATTATAAAAGCACACCTCTTAAAAATAAAAATATATTATAGAAGCAAATAGCATTATATACTTATATATATATATATATATATATATATATATATATATATATATATATATATATATATATAATCTTACAATTGTGTTATTAAATTAACTTACCGCTCTTTGTGAGTAACTTCACAACATATTTTTTTTTAAAAATGCCAAATTTAAATTTAAAATTAAATGCTTCGATGTTCATAATGATTGATATTTCTATTATACATCTATAAAGAACTTAATATTTTGAGATACTAAGCGAGTGGGTCATGCGTCATCGACAACACGCTTAACATCATAATTCGGCGGGTAACACAACACTAGTGCCGACAAAAGAGTCGATAAAAATCTGGCTATCGACATGCGAGCGGAGAGCACGGCACAGCAGGAGTCCGAGCCGACCGCCTAATAACTTACATTTGTATTACACTCGTTAGACTTCGCACCTTGCCCGTCGTTATTTTTTTATTAATATAAAATTTATTCAAACGAGACCCGAGCGAGAATTCGGGAATAATGCCTTAATAATGTTAAGAACATAATTTATTGCTAGACACGTGTGTGCGTGGACAGAGAACGAATACGTTGATACGTCAACGATATTATTTTTAATCTGTGGTCAAGCGTTTCGATAAAAAATCAACACCTTGGACGATTCTTATTGGATTAGACAGTATTTCGGAATGAGTAATGAGGACTTATCGCTTGATTAAGCCTTTTGGTCGAACACCCGTTGTTATCGAACAAAACTTTCGTTTAACAAGATATTTTGTCACGGATAGATGTTGCATTGCTTCGGGTGTATGTAAGTGATGTCATTGAATCATTATTGTATTCGATTTAAACATTAACGATACTTATTCGATTCGTCGCTTCGTTACGCACGGTTGGGTAACGGCGTGATCGTCAAAATGGCTCCAATTTTTCATTTGTCAATTACCTGTCAGTTTTGACGCAATATAATGCAATTACGTGTAATTGATCTAATCGCGCAGCTTAGGCTGAAATTTACAAGTTAATGTGAACGTGGAATGAATGCTTACAAATATTAGAAGAAAAAATAAACTTGCTTGGCAATAATTTTAGGAGTACAGATCTAAAATATTGTTATAAAACACTTCGTTATTTTTAACTTCTGTAATTCTTCTTCATCAACTTGTGACGGATCCGTAATTATATAATATATATCATCAACGTAATATATTTTGATCTCATCTAATAACTAACAGAATATATCGCTGCGGTCGAAATCAACCAGTAAACTGTCTAACGATCTTATTATTATATTTTATTATTATTACATTTAAAGTAACAAATGAGCACACAGTCCACCCATGATAAATGATTCCTGCGGCCCATGACATCAACATTCATCTTTTACAAGGAATCATCAATGCAGATGCATTGATCGAATGCCTCGTCACCGGTAATAAAGGTCTCCGGATCCCTGCACTGACCAGACGAACAGCAATATTATCCTGCTATTTTACGCTGGTATACTGTGAGGTCGTGGTCCTATCTTGTTCGAGCTGACCCATTCATTATGCAGCTTCTGAAAATAGTATGGAATAACCATTACTAGATTAGTCCCTTCACAGTAAAATAACATCACGTTGATCTTTCGTTGGTTTTTCTCCCTATCGACTTTAACGACAGTAACATCTTCCATTGTAAGCTGATGCCATCAATTGTGCAAATTATATTATAGTGCGGTACGTAATCGTGCAAATACAGCACTTGCTCGCCGTCCCCTACCCTAGTGTAACTTAATAGGATAGAAAAAGGTTCAGATGCAGACGGGATATATACAAAAAAAGATAATACGCATCGCATATAGCAATATAACCAGTTAACTACACCATTAAGATAAAAGATATGTTATATTGTAGCATATTGGAATACCTTAATCATAAGTAAATAAAAAAAAATACAAACTTGTTTCATTTTCTTGATAAATGCGGTAGCGATCGGGGATCTCAATTACGATTAACTTGTGCTGTTTACACCGAACGACTGCTTTTCAAATAGAATTTTAAATGTCACTTTGTTCACAATGTAAGACCAGTTTTTTTTTTAGTATTCAAACTCCTTACAATGAAGTCTTCAAATTGTTATAACCTTTACATAATCATTATTTCAGGTTAGTCTATGTAACTGTTATTACAAAACGTTAAATGCTACAAATTTTGAATAATGTAACTTAACATTTGGACTATTCAAAACATGCTCTATTACTAATTTGTTTATGTAATTACGAGTGACATACGAACACACAGTTCATCTGATGGTGGATCCTTTTTTATATAGAATAGATAATAATATCTTAAATAGGTGGTAAACGAGCAAGTAGCTCATCCGATAAACATCTCCAGCACCAGAGGAGTCGTTGCCGGCGTTAAGGAAGGTGTAGGCTCTTTTCTTGAAGGACCCTAAGTCGTGTCAGTTCGGAAACACCGCTGGCGATAGCCTATTCCACAGAGTAGTTGTGCGTGGCAGGAAATGTCGCGTTAAGCGCATAGCGTTGTATTGCCAACCATCGAGATGATGAGGATGAAATTTTGTATTCTGTCTAAATTCAGCTGGTGGAAAACGTTCGGTTCACGATACCTACATTCATCCTTGACAATGAACCATAACGCAAATACGTTGGCATCAATCATCTCAAGACTAAGATAGAATTCTTCGTTACCAGTTCACCAATCGAAATACGAGTGTGAACATTAACGAGAGAGTATACCCAAAATAAAATAAAAATATCTATCGTTATGTCATATATTAAAATCTTTTTTTTTCATTTAATTACAACGTACATATGTCCTGATAGAAAAACTATAATTTGCTCCAAAGTTATTTGCTCATGAGGTCGGGCGACCGGTTCTTAGTATATGAATATTTAATAACAATTAATAATGATCAATAGAGAATTTTTCCGTTTTTAAAATTGATAGGAAATATATTATACTTACTGGAGGCGAATTCATCGTTAAATGTTTTTGATTTAAACAAGTTAAAACATTAAAATGAAAATATTTTCTGTTATTTACTCAGTTAGAGAAAAATCTCTGTCTTGACCAAGACGTGTATTTATAATTATTATCAGATGTTGTCAACCACGAAGTATATCGGTATTATCATCATACGAACAAGACCTGGCTGTATGGACTAAAGTCCTTTGCCTTTCCCATTAGGGATAAATTAATATCATCATTATCGTATATCGTTATTATTCGCACAAACACAGAAGCACTCATTCATAAAGCATGTGGACTAAAAGCGGAAGAAGGTTCAGTGTTATGAATAAGAAATATACACACAAAATACATCTAAAACAAAAATCATAATATACAATTATTGTTTTGGGTATCGAGTTACCAGCATCAAGTATTTATTTTATGATAAAGTAATTTTAATTCGTCGTGTACTTTATTCTGCCTTTAATTTCGTCCATTTTGTTTATATTAACTTAATTTTTAACTTTAATACTTTCCCCTTATTATGCATATTGTGGCTGCCCTAAAAAGGTTATTTTTTTGTTTATTTATGTTTTCTTTGAAGTTTTCAGTATAAAATAATAAAAAATACAATTCCTTAAATAAATAAGAAAAACGGGTGTTAACTGGTTATAAGCATTAAATAAACAAATAACTTAGTACATAAAAGTACAGAGACAACGGTTTATAAACGTTAAACTGTCAAATGAATATGGAACGAATTCATTTATAACAGATAAACTAGATTTTCAGATGTACTAAAATAATGTGACCGTGACGTTGCCGAAATTCTTGGGTAATTTTTAAACTTAAACTCCGGTTTATATTCCGGATATGATTAAACATTTTTATAAGTCACGGATTGTTCTTAGATGATGTTGCCTTAATTAATTATGCTTAATTTAAACTCCTGTTTCATACAAGCTTTGATAGATATATTAAACATTTTACTTAAATTTCTATAATGATGATGATGATATTAATTTATAAAATGGGAAAGGCAAAGGACTTTAGTCCTTAAATTTCTATAAGTCATAGATAGTTCTTATGTGATGTTGCCCTAATCAATGATGCTTAATACCCTGATCTTTAGCACCATGGCTTCAGAACTCCTTTTTTCGAAAGAAAGGTGATTTCATACTACGGTGTGCTACGCTACAAAATGCCACAATAAATCACATATCCCATACAATTATATTGAGCTTATGAAAAGAAATGATAATGAAACGGTTTAACGTAATTGTAGATTAGAATTTCACATCTGACAAAAGATTTGTTGTACACACACGACTGCAGTTCACCTTTTACACTAAACATTGGGCATGGCCTATAATATATCAAGACCTCCTTGATTCAAGACGATGGTGGATTATTATCCTTGAAGACTATTATGGAATGGGTCGTTCGTAATTTAGTCTTTAGTCTTTAACCGATTACATGATACTATTTTACATTATTTTTCTTTCAATTTAATTTGTCGTTTTTTACGATCCTTTTATTTTCAATTAACATAATATTATACTTGATATTATGTTAACAAATTAAATGAGAAATTATAAAAACATCAGAATACGTTTTTTTTTTAAATAATAAGCTATTTTATTTGGTTCGATCATGTAGAAATGACTAAATATCTTTTCTTTCAGGGTGTTACTCAGTGTTTCATTCACGGTTGAGGAGATCCATTCACATTGGAACTTGTAACTAGCTACAGCTCGTATCTCTGTTAATAATATTTGTATACCTTTCAATAATCGCATAAAATAACAATAAATGTCCATTCCGGACAGTTATTACATCTTAAAAGTACATTTTGTAACATTATATTAATTGAAAGACGTTTAATGTTAGTGGGATTTTCAAGAATATCATTTATAAGTCGTAAAATATTATTTATGTTGCAGTGCTTGGATTGTATTTAATCAATATTTTTTATTTTTCTCCTAAATTATATAAATATAATAAAGAAGTTCATAATTACTCAAGTTTAGTTTATTTATAGCATACCTGTTTGAATCAAAAATGAACAGTGCTAAAACTTGTTTGAACTGAAAACTATTTATTTTGAATGAAAAGATATAATTGGAATAAATTAAAATAAATTCCTTAAGACATTTATTTTCTCAAAAAAGAACAATTACAGTTCACTTAGATTGGGAATAATCTGATAATTGTGTTATGCGTTATATATATAACTGTGTAATCTAAAAATATAATTGCAAAACAAAACTTCACAAAGTTTAAGGTTTTAAAATTTTTAAGGTAAAATTTACACAGTTCTCCTGATGATAAGACAAGTTACCTATGAAATTTACACGAATCCTCGGCAACATTCAAGTTGCACCTGCAAGTGGCTTCAATGAACCATTGCCGATGTGACTTTTGCCTTAAACCATATCCCATAGAAGAGTGTTACCTCAGTTGCCGTGAGCGGAATTAAAATGTCTGTAACTTCAAAGATATTGCCTGCATACTTTTGAGGAGGTTAATTTATAATTAGCTTTAGCATGTACTAGTTATAAGGTAACTATAGCACGAATAGGTCAACTATACTAGGGTAGCACTATCCTTTAAAAGAATACCAGCGAAAAATTTTAGTTTTAACTAATAGAAACAAACTGGTGACAAGACATTCCATCTTAGTCCTGAGGAGCGACGACGCGTTTGCATTATGATTTCATATTAAGGATAAATGTGGACACGAAGCAATTATCAGTTATTATATTAAAAAACTATTATTAAAAATGCTAAGGCAAAAATGGAGAGAATAATAGTTCAACAGATAGGTTGTTGTTTTTTTTTTATTTGTTTTATTTATTTTATTATTAGACATTGCACATAGAAGTCAGAGACCACCAAGATTGATTTATGAAACTCAAAAATACACACACTAAATGTTCTTTCATTAATAAACTATTTTACCTAAACCCCCAAAATATACTCCCAAAAATAGCGCAATAATACATCTATTTTTCTATTTTTCTAAACGCTTCCTAGTCAAAGCTAAAATCGAAAATCGTAATAAAAGCTATTGAATTGATTTCGAGACTATTGTTGACAAATAAACAAACGGACTAAAGTTCTAATTTAAGTTCAATGACTTTTAAATTGTTAATTCCATGTTTCAGTCACGGTTTTTGTAATAGATCAGATTATCCTCGTCGACTTCAACAAAAAAATCTAAACCTAAAAAGCGAAATAAGTTAATACAAAAAAAGAGGCAAAGACCAGCGCCCGTATTAAAGATGGAAAAGGTGCCAGTTGTGATGAAGCCACATCGCAACTTTGGACTACGTAAACAATAATATGTAAAAGTAGTAAGTAAAATACATCAGAGATGTTATCACTGGTAAAAGGCTTTTGTCAGGAATGCCAAAATCTATATACTCTTTACAGAGAATAAATGTGGATGATATGGGCCAGAAGAATAACTTACTATCAAGTTAACTGTAAACTGGTTTATCACGCTCATATCTTAGAAAAAACTCAGGCCTTTACGTTTGACAGATTAAAAATAATGACAAATAAAAAAAAATCTTATATTATATTAAGAATACTTAAAGTATGTTTGGATATTCCAGTAGGGTATTAAACTGTCCGTCGGATATCTTATGATTCCCGGGGATTTCCCACAGGTAACACAATTCACCTATACCGCCACCTATAGTATTTTATACATTAAAATGAAATCCCAACATTCACCAAAATCCTACCCAACTAATTACTTAAATAATCATAAATGTTATTATTATTTTGAAAACTGACAATTTATATTTGAATCAGGTTAAAACAAGAAATTTTGATTTGGTTTTGTATGGCTTTCGGGTGTTATGTTGCAAATCGGCAAGAGTGATTTAGTTTCAATATATGTATGCGACGCTTCGACTTTGCGTTTATATGTCTGGGAAATTTATCAGCGGTCCTTCAGTTACTTCATTTCGACATAAGGCGTTTCGAATACGTTAAACATTTTTAAACACTATTCCTCTAACATACGTCAACAAACATATTATACTTAAACTCTTTGCAGAACCAAACCCAAGGACTCGCTTTCCGTCATTTAGATTTACGTCGCGTATTTCTAGAACCTAACACGGCGCAAGTACGAGTACTGCGTACTTAAATAGTTTGTCTTAGCGTACTCTAAAATAACACAATAGAGACAATGAATTAGTGAAACAGAAATGACTTAAGAAATTGATCTTTCTTATTCTTATTTACGCAACACTAATTATTCCGCGAAGCAAATAGACCGTCGCGGCGGCTTCATAGGCCGTCGACAGGAAATAAAAATCTACAAATCAACCTTTCACTGGGAATTAAAAATAACTAATCAGCCGTTCACTGGATTTTTTTTTTGTAATGTCTACACTTGAATTTATATTAAATGTTGTTACACCTAAATTTTATAATAATATTACAATTACTGATGTGTTATCATTTGAGTACATTTATTTTATGTTAATTTATTAAATCTAGCAAGTATGGACTTCATTGTATATGATACATATTAATTTATTTAAAATAATTAAGTAAAAATATATGTTTAAATTATAAATTTAATAATAAACGTAAGAAGGGTTTTATATTAAATGTATTTAAGTGAAGGATAACTGTAATAGTTTTTTTTTCTTTTAAAATAAGTAATTTCTTACAATTTCAAGTTTTTAAGGATAATTTGTACAACATGTCGCAACGTCCGTTTATATGAATTACGGGTAATTATAGAAATTACGAAATGAATATATTTCTGCAGCTTTAAACTACATATCTGTAACACTAAATATATATTTATATATACTTTAGCAGCAATAGGTCGTCCGCGCAATTCGGTATAGTAGCGTATTATAGTTTTGCTCTACTATGTTTTGTCTGATGAAAGAAAGACACCAGAAACTTTATACGAGTATGCTATCCAACTCTGGTCCTTAGAGCTGACAACGCCTCTGCATTATGATTCCTCATCGAAGATGAAAATAGATGTCATGAGTCGCAATAATCACTTACCATCAGGTGGAAGAATGAAACTGTGCTCAATTGTCATGCCTAATATTTAAAAAAAATTAACAGGGTGACATAGCAGTTTTGACAATATTTATTTAAAATAAGGACAAAGCGTGTTTCGTTAATAAGGATACCATTGATTAATAATAACACAGAATGTTTAGTGAAACTCCCCTTATCACACTAGCCGCGGTATTAATAGATAATTGACAAATGCTATTGACCTTTGGCATCGTTAGAAACGGCAAATGATATCATACTTACATTTTTAGAAGATTTTGAAACGTGGGGAAAACAAAAAAAAACCAGACAGCGCCTAGTATCAATAATATAGGGTTATATAATACATATATAAGAAGATTTGTTGGCTGCACTAATAATTATATTATTATATGAAAATATTACTAGAAGTATTCAGTATAATCTAATTTTATTTTTTTATTATAAAAATTATTTTAAATATAAACTCCAAAACCTTGACAATTGTAAATATTTATCTTTATACACCTTTGCTGCAGGTTACGATTATTATTTTGAATTAAGGCCGTGTAAGCATAGCGATAAAATAAAGATGAAATTATTTAAACAATTATTGTGTAGGACGACATTCATTTAAAAACTTCAGTCCTTGTGTGTTTAGCCAATGAAATATATAAAATACTCTATATAACTAAATAAAATACAATAATATAAGTAAAACAAATAAATACAATGCCCTTAATTATATATTATTCATATTTATAATTTATATTTAGTATTTATAAAATTATTAAATCATTGCTGTCCTAATCGGTTGATCAATGAAATAAATAAAATAAATTGAATACAATTTAATAAAAAGGTAAAATAAAATAAATACTAATAATTTATTATTATTATTTTCATCTAATAATATATTATATCTACTTAAAATATTACTGTGCTCCGTCGGTATTTCGTATAAACAAAAACACTTCCATTCAATAAATGTTAATAAATTAATTCATGGTATAAAATTAACATTATTCATTTTAAAGGTCATATATTTTAAGTGAATATTATAATAAAAACAAAAAAAAATTAAGAACAGGTTATTTGAACAATATTTATAGAAATAAGAGCCTAATTATTAAAAGAACATTATTGTAGAATTAAATTAAATTATAATTATATAAATACTATTTGTTTCCGTTCCTAAGGTGGAGACAGTTTTAAAATTGGTTTTTTTTCATAACATTTTATTTAATTTATTGTTGTTGTTTTTATTTTATTTTTATAATAAGGCTTTTAAATCAATTAAATTAATATAATTTTGTTTTGACAATATTAGAGTTTTGCCAAGTAGTGTAATTATGATTTTTTTTATTATTTGTTACCATTCATATTCCTAAAAATATATTTCATATTTTTAATAATCAAAATTATTAATAAAAAGCGTTCTAATTTATGCCACCTGTAATTTCATTAATACTTTTAAAGTATTACTTTATTACTTTTTACTTTTACGCTAATACAAAAATTAGAAGAATATTTATTTATTAAAAACATATTTAATAAATAAATATTCTAGTTAGATTTATAAACATTTCCCATAAATTTAAACAATATTAACGTAAGCACGACACCAACCTTTGGTGCTAGCACCATCCTCATTAGAGTCTTCACTGGGCGGCCCATGTGGAGCCCTCACCAACGGCTGCGGGAGCCGAGGCCGAGCCAAGAACGGCGGTGGCACTCCGAAGAATGGCAGAAACGGCGGCCATGCGGGCCTCGGGGCCAGCTGCGCTGCAGCCGCGTACAGCTGCAGCGGAAGAGCACCCTCCAGCACCATGCCGCGCCCGCCGCCCCCCGCGCTCGATATCTTGACTATCGACACCGCTCTACACTAGCCCAGCGCATCATAACACGAACAGTCCACAGGATCCCTTCTGTCCCTCACTAAACTCGACAACATACGCTCCGTTTACATCGCACACAATGCACCAGCCTCAGAAGGTGTATCCCCCGGCACGGCAGCCTGGTCACTGAGATGACGAGCTTCCACAGGGCGGAGCGACCCCCCTCAACTCCCTCCCTGGCTAAATGAATTCTCCGCCTCCTCCATATTATAGATTTATTCTAACCGGTACAACGTATACGGACGTTGAACGATTGTAAACCTTACGGGGCGCTCGTTACAGATGCTTATTGAATAGCGGGCAATAAATTAAGACTCTACCATACGGAGAATTAACGACGTCGCGGTAAAGTTAGTATGGTGAGCTAAAACCAACCTTAAACAATAGACGGTAAAGTTCATTATCGTTTTCGTGAACGTACGTCAAATTTAAGTCCGTACGTTTGCGAGGGCTGTCATAATCTTTTTTAGCCGCATGGCGCTCCGGACGACATACACACAGAATGGGCAAGGAGTTACGATAGGAATTTCGCCGGTAACATTTGTATCGCAAATATGTTGCCTGCACATAATTAACAGAAAATTTCGTCGTTTTTCGATATGAAGAGAACTTGAATTTTTATTCATTTAAAAGTTATAACCTAATGATTTTAAATATATATTTACGTATCAAACATTCAAAAGACGTAAGATATTTACTAAAGACATTTTAAGGTATTTGTACACTATGTACAATGAGAAAGGGCAATTATAAATTTTCACCTATCGCCTATAATTTGACAGGCAATCTAAGCCGCGCAGTGGTTTATTAGTGGGCACAATAGAAGCGTTGCGTAAAACTAGATTATGGCCGACCAATCACTCTAATGACGCCCCAACAATCAATCATACAAAATTAACACGTCCCAGATTATGTTCCTGACAGTGATGAATCATAAGGCCGAAAGGCAATCAATTCCACAACCATCTTATTCCATTAAAACAACGAAAAAAAAATGTAATAACCTAATTGACATAAATAATAAAATATGTAGAAGCGTAGAGTAAGCGACGTGACAGCTCTATCAGGATCTTACAGCGACTGTACTCTACGCCCCTCCTTCTTGCCTTTGTTGGATACCGCTTCGTTCTACGATTGGTTGGAATAGGGAGGGCGGCGTCGACAAAGGCTATTCGGAAAGCTTAGTGTTGCATGAATTTAATTAGTGCGAGGAGCACCTCGGGCGCATTAGGAGCTGCGATGGGTAAGGCAATAAAAGATATAAAGGAATGAGTATAAATTAAAAGTTAAATAGAGAGTACCGTGCGAGTGGGACAGCGGTAGAGGCGGTGTGTCGCCCTCTCGCTCACACCACAGAGGGCCACGTAATTGTTTGACGATCTTATTAGTATCAGTTAAATGTCGCGCTCTCTTTTTCTCTCGCGAATTTAATTACATTTTAATTAGTGAGGGCTTAATGAGGGTTTTGGGATTGGATTTTTCCGATTACGTTTAAAAGGAGTGTACACAATCTGTCATGTTATTGACTTAAGCTTTTTATTTATATTATATTCGCTTTTTATGAAGTGTGTTAAGTTAGGAATTTATGGCTTCGTATCTAGAATGGTTGCTTACAAACAGACGGATCGTTATAATGGTGATGTAATTGATGGTTTCAATCATCACCACCTTAACTCATCACTAGTCCACTATGGACATCCCCCAGAATCGATACATTCGCGAACACATGTAGTTAATTATATAGAATTACACACAAACAACCTAAGTTTTTAATAATTATTAGATATATGATATACTAAAAGTAATACAATTATATGAACGTTGGGTGAATTCATTGCGGTTCCGTCTATGCTGGTAGGTCTGTATTCGAAACTCATCTAAAGCCAATGTTTGAATGAAGTACCGACTAATTATTTTCGGAGGCGTGCTGTAATTATCCCGTCTCACTGACACTGCGTTTTGTAAACCTCGTCTTATTGCTATATGTTATATGTTATAGGATAAAGGATGACGACCGTGCGGCCTAGATCTCAAAGTATCTAACTGATGAGTCGTTTTGAATTGTGTTACATAAATTGGTGACTCTCACTTGGCTCTCACTTGGTCATTGTTTATTACAAGGTCTCATTTTTGGATCTTCTTTTTTGTGGCTTGTTTTAAGGCCTATATATCATCACCGGGTTGAGTCTTTTGATTAGGGAATGGAAGGAGTTATTGCTTCTGTGGTTGCGCAAAATTATTTACGGCGCTTTAATATATATACTCATTGATAATTTTTTTTATGGTTTTTAATTTAGTTTAGTTTGAGCTATTTTAATTCTACGTTTCATTGGAAATAAGAGAAGCTGAGTCGGTTATATTTTAATAATTAGTATTTAGTCCGATCGACCCAGGGGGACCTTACCGTATCCTGTTTCGAATTGCGAATTTTAACGTATAAACGCTGTCAAAATATATATATATATATATATCTTGAGCAGTTGTTGTGTTGTGGTAATAATAAGAAGATGCTGCCGTCGAAATCCACCTTAGTGCGTTTGTGTTTTGTACTTTGTTATTTTGTACTTTAATCTATTTTTATTTAAAAAAAATACTAGTTAGTGAAATAAGTAACATTTCCATTGATCACTCGAAAAAAGCTTAAATGCTTGTTCTAAGAGCTGGTTCACGTTAATAGTCGATTGACGGATTGCAAGATACGATGTTGAGTTTCGCACGCCGTACCTTAAACCAGTTACACTATCGACGCTTAATCTGTTGTCGATTTGTCGACTGAAAATTGTTTCTTTATAATATGTAATATTTTCATTATCACTGATTGTTTCCTGTAATCTATACATATATATTTTTAATAATATTAGGGTTCACAAATGGACATATAGTTGACCTGATAATTAATTCCTACGGCCGCATTCATGCATAAGGAATCATAATGCAGATTCGTTCGTCACCCTTGAGGACTGACATGGAATTCCTCCCTAACTTTATCTGACTTATCAAAAGAAATACAGCGGCATTGATGTTCTATTACATCCTGATATTGTATAAACAAGCCTCTACACTTCAGCCAAGTTATCCGTTTAGTATGAAACGTAAATATTTGAACGTGTTCAAACTTATTAGTTTTGATAGAAACACAAACAAACACAAAGACATAAGATCTTTAGTTTTTGTATTCCGTTTGGTGTATGGCAGACATAGTTGGATTAGTGCGTGATCAGGGTGAGGGCTCTGATCTATAATCTGATCGTCCAGGAAAGTTAACACGAGCACGACGGCAATGTGGTGTGGTCCTCGGTTGCTGATACGGGACAGGGTGCTAGGGGAGGTGAGGCCTCCTTCATAAGAGATCCCGGTTCCCGTACCAAAGAGGCTACACCTTTCTTAAAGGCCGGCAACGCATTTGCTACTACTCTGGTGTTGCGGTTGTTCATGGGCGGCGGTGGTCACTTACTTTTAGCTACTGAGCTACTTGATGGTTTGCCGTCTATTCTATAAAAAAAATGCATTGACTATAGCCATCGAAGGGATTTTAGTGAGTACAAATCCCACATAACTCTGTATCCATAGGAGGTAGAATATCTTTTGAAGATTTCCCCCTTGCTACGAAAAAAGGGCAGTTTTAATTTCCGGTAACGAGACATCCCATTTTCACTGGTTATGCACTGTTATATAATAGTTGTTTCTGGTTTTCAGTGATCACAGATTAACCGTCTGCTCATCCGTCACCGTTAATATCATAAAACGAACGATTACGTAAGACCTTTTATATCAAAATAGATATTTAATTGAGCCGTGGTAGCTCCGTTTCTAATAGCTTCTAATTTTGTCGTTACTTTAGCAAACCTAGTTACGATTCACGGTGATGCTACGCCACGGTGGTCACGATGAAATTGTTGATTTCATTTATAGGTGCCGAGTTAGTCGAGAAAGACAACCACTTGGAAAAACCTGCAGGTCTTAGAGATAAAAAAAGATATATATGTATATGTATTTACAGAAATGTGAAGTCCGCCCAGATCGCAGTGTGGCCGCGTAGCACACTGTGCTACAAAACCCTCTCCGTATTGGCGTATGTCCAGCTGTGGGATCTATAATATACATAGGCCACGACTTTATTTTGTTTATCTGTTGGCTGTTGTTAGTAAGCGTAAAAACTATTTAAATATATTTAGTTTACTGACATAAAAAAGTTGTTGATGTCGATATGATTTTTTTGAAAACCTTAGCGCTCCAGAGCATCCATCTTCAATTCAGTTTAGACATCCACATCGTCCGTCTCCGTCTGGCACGCTGGTGTTTGCACGTGCCTCTCGTTCGTGCTCATAAGGCGGTCCATGCACGCGTCCGCCGTTACTCCTCATTACCGCGCGGCTTACCTACGCGGCGCGCGTTCGCGTTATGTATTGTCTGTCGGGAATGGGGCGCTTTAGTTGTTTTATTGATGCTTGTGCCTTTCGTGAATTTTAACATTTTTCTCGATCACGCTCTCTCTCTCTCTGTCTCAAGGTGTTGCGAGCTTCAATAAAAATGAGTCCCATTGCACATGTTGGTTGTAAATTAATTTTATTAAAATAAAATTAATTTCTTTTTTTTTATATAGTTTTAATGTGTGTCTTTACGCTATAGCAGGCTTGACTTGTGCATTGCCATTATTCTATATGTGTTGTGTATTAATTGTAATTTATTTAAATATATAAATATATTAATGGATCATTGTTATCCGATAATAAATGAATTGAATTGAATTGTCTAAATCGGTTTTTTAAGCTTATTATTTCATGTATTTATATATATTTAAGTTTAGACCAATAAACCTATTATTTTTATTATGGATGATCCATTCCTCGTCTGGTTGGTCAATAAAATAAACAGAATACAATATAATAAAATAAAATTATAATATAATGATATTATTCATTGTTATTATATCTATCGTTAACCACCCACAAAGCATAATATTCGATTCTAAGTGAAATGTAGTACTTAATTTAAGTCAATCTACCACTGTGCTGCGCTTCACGTGAAATTTCCTGCCACGCACAACTAATCTGTGGAATTAGCTCTGGCGAGCGGTGTTTCCGAACCGATACGACTAAGAGACCTTCAAGAAAAGAGCCTACACCTTTCTTAAAGGCCGGCAACGCATTTGTGACTCCTCTGGTCTTGCGGACGTTCATGAGCGGCGGTGATCACTTGCCATCGGGTGGGCTGCTGGCTCGTTTGCCACCAATTCTATAAAAAATATATAAACAATAAACATAAATATTTGTTTATATAATGTAATAGTATTTTACGGCAAGTACTTTAAGCATACACCTACCTCATTTCATCTCTGCATTGCCCTAAGGTTGACTGGTAGAGGATGCCTAAGGCATTAAGTCATTTATACACACTGTATATGAAGCTTAAATAAATAAGTAAATAAATACTGCATGCATGCTACTTTAGAGGCTTTTACACTCCATCTGTTTCTAATAATGAATAAAATAAATCTTATTTAATTGAAATATTAATAAATCTTACAAAATTAGCCTTAAAAAAATATTCAATTTAATTACCATTAACCATATTTAGAAGGAAAATCAATGCGTCACTTCCGGTTAATGAACTCAAACGGGAAATAAGAAATGATGACGTTATAAATACAGTAGCTAGTAAAAATACACATTATTTTGTATTTGATTATTATACACTATGTAGATACTATAATACACTAGAAGAATATACCTTTAAAACTGCAAAATTTTTAAAAGCATTCCACATTAGTCTTGAGGGGTCACAAGGCGTTATTGTGATTCTTTATGTAGCATGAATATAGGTGTACTGGACCTTAGTTATCAATGCAATAGAAAAAGCTTTACCCCATCCACTGTTGTGTTTTTAAAAATAGGAAATAGATAATAACAATATATAGCCCTTTTAAAGATTCGTCAAAGATAACAATTTTAAAACAACCGTGAAACAATGAATCGTCAATTGATTAATGAAAATGGTTTAGGGTAAGATTTTATTTTTATAACATTGAGAGTAACAAACGAGCACACAGTTCACCTGATAGCAAGTGATTCCTGCGGCCCATGATATCTACATTCATCATTGACAAGGAATCATAATGCAGATGCATTGTCACCCTTGAGGACTGAGATGGAATGCCTCGTCACCAGTAATAAAGGTCTCCTACGCTCACCAGACGAAACACATCAGAATTGTACTACTATTTAAAGCTGGTATTTTGAGAGGGTTACGTTCGAGCTGACCCATTCATTCTGCAACTAGAAACAAATTGCAGTGCAGCTCTACCAATGTTCAAAGAAACTGCAATACATAAGTTCTTATTCTATTCGTACTGCTGTCGTCAGTTAAATTAAATTGCTTAACCGGAATGTCATCAAGTAAAGCAAAACAAGGGGTGTTTTTTTTATTTATAGGAGTTAAAATAAATGCGTGTGCTAACACCCTGGTCGAAATCGATGTCGGTGCTATTTCTCCGATTGTTCCGATGAAATCAGTTGCGAGAATATTTGCAGTGCAGCATTCTCGCAATCATAACGTTCACTTGTATCATTACCAAAATATCATTCAGGAAATGTTGAACATGAATCAGATGCAGTGTAAAGGACACTAGATATTCACACAACATTTATATACATATACTATGGAGTGTCTCGATTCGTCTACGACAGGTACCCACGACCTTTAAGCAAAGACCTACGCACCTACGACTTATCTGTCGTTCATGGGCAGCGACGATAACTTCCCATCAGTTGAGTTACTTGATTGTTTACCTTAATCCCTCAGAAGTAACTGACCGAGTCCAAAAAGAGGTTCAGCCCTCTCGGGCATCCTCCAATCAGTTGCTTTTGCGCCCAGGGTAACGGTCCAAGCCGCGGCTCCCTCTCGGGAACCCTTGTACTGGTTACCCATTAATAAAGGTCCCGGCTGAGTGCCTAAGCGCTCGGCCACCTTTCAACCCGATGAAGCTGTAAAAGCGCTAGGGCTATCGGGCAGAAGCCATCAGCCATAAAAACAAATGTTTAGCTTTTACTTAAAATTTGTCTTGCACAAAAATTATTCCTCCAATAAATAATAAATACGAACCGAGATACTGACTTAGACTACACTACTCTGTCCACTACGCCACGCTGCTGTCAAACGTCAAAAAAGGGGTAACTTCTTTAATAAAAACTCATTTCCTTTCTAATCAAACTGGCAGGACAGAACTAATGTTTGTTTCTTTCTTTCATTTATCGATAACAGAAGATGGATGGCGGGCACGCGCGCCTCCAATTGATTTAAAATTAAAATAGAAAATGTCGTGATGATTGATGGATGTGTGCGACACGTCACGCCCCGGGCTTCCTGGGAACGGGATAGGGTTAAGCGAATTCCGTGATGTCGAATCGTTTTGCATTGACCGATGAACTCGGCGAAAATGGATTTTTCATATTCTATCGTCATACTTCTGATGGTGATCTTTTATAATATTACCGACCACATAAACATTTCTTCGAGGTATTAAACTCATTTTTATATAGATGGATTTTGATCCGTATACCAAATACTAAAGTAACTTATTTATCCGTTTATTTCGTATTATAAGTATATATTAATCCCATTGTTGGGCACAGGTTTCATTTCTAGTGAGGGTAGTTTACCGTGCGTCTCCATTGCGGATACATTCGAAATATATTTTTCTCACAGACATGCAGGTTTTCTCACGATTTTTTCTATCGCACTTCGTAAATCATCACTTGAAATTGCAATGAAAAATTTTCGTTTTAGCTGGCTGATACCGGGGATCAAACTTGGTTTGTATATCGTAATTTAAAAATGAGCGCTTAGATATTGATCTATAATGGCTCTTAAAAGTAGAAAAGAAAGTACTAAAAATGTATATGTATTGAGAAAATTGGGTCTACAGATCACATTAAAACATTGAAACTAGTCTGTTTCGTAGAATACTCTAAATTGCAAAAATAAGCCTGAATGATATCATCGTCATTGTAAATAAAAACTCATGAAAATATATATTTAATGGAAACCTTATACGTTAATATGATTAACGTCTTTGTACTGTATTTTCCAACAATCCATTCGATATTTATATATACATTTTAATGATATTTTTTTGCGCTGTTTCCGAACGGATACGACTAAGAGATCTTTACGAAAAGAGCGTATACCTTTCGTAAAGGTCGGCAGCGCTTCTGCGACTCTCCTGGTGTTTCGGCTGTTCATGAGCGGAGGTAATCTCTTACCATCAGGTGAGATGCTTGCTCTTTTATCACCTATTCTTTAATTTAATGATAAGCTATCGCTGAAATATTTTTTTAACTTATTGTGACAAACTAGCACACGGTTCATCTAATGGTAAGTGATGACTGGAGCTTGCAAAAACCTACAACCATCCTAAACAAAGATTCAATATGCAAATGCGTTTGTAACCCCTGATGGGTGTATCGGAGAGCCTCGCGACCAGTAATTGGGTCTCCGGGCTCATCAAACGAAACACTACAGCGTTATGCTCCTATCTCTGGTACTCTGTGAGGATGCAGTCGTCCCCCGGTTTCCATTCACGCGTCAGCTGTTAGAATAACACATATTAATGGTATAATGTTGGCGTTCTGGTCGCTTCGATCTCAAATAATCTGGCGTTCGGTTAGGAATTCCAAATTCAAATGTATTTCAAATTTAGGCTTGTTTATTTATGTTTTGAATTTAGTGGTTCATTTGTTTTCGCGCCACGGTTTTTTCTTTGATATCCTCCTGTTAACAAAATAGAAAACTTGAAATATCGCGTTATTAATGAATATGAGTTCCACAGTGGCACCAGGGCTGCAGAAACAGCCCGAAGAACTAATGATGTGTATGGGGAAGCTACTATAAAAGAAATTACGGTACGTTTTGGGTTACAACGCCATAATTCTGGAGATTTTGACCTCCAAAACAAACCCCGTGGACGACCGGAGACCTAAGTTGCTTCGGTGTGAGTGACAAAACAATTTTAATTTATTTGAATTGCCACTTATATCACTTGAGTTGATTGAAGCGCACCAACAAATACGTTTTAAGTGCAGTGTTACATTACTCAACCGTCACAATAACGAGGGAATTTTGAGTCGTATCGTTACTTGGGATGAAAAATGGATACTGTATGACGCTCATCACAATGGTTGAACCCAGGAAAACCGGCCAAATAGTGACCTGAGTGAAAATTGACTCAGAAAAAGGTAATGGTTAGTATTTGATGGACCTGTGCTGGTGTCATACACTATAGATTCCTAGATCTGGCGACGATTACAGGGATCTGTATTGTCAACAATTGCAAACTATGATGGAAAAGATGGCGTTAAACAACCGAGACTGGTCAATTGCTCTAGACCCTAGACCACTGCTGTTTCATGGCAACAATAGACACCATACTTGACGGCAGAGGTTCGCTAAATTAGAGGAATGTTTCCGACACAAACCTTACTCCCGGACCTTGTTCGAACAGATTGCCACTTTTTTCGGAATTTGGACAATTAAAGATTTTATTGATTCTCGCGCCAAAAATCTTTCAGCAATGGACTACTATACAGTGCATATATAATAACGGTACACACTTCTAATGATTTAATATATAATTTCATAAAAAAAATTGTATTAACATTTATAGATTAACATAGCTACTGTATAAATCATCACGATATGTATGGCCGGTGACAATTATTGGCAACTTATACAAATATATTTATCTTAATTCACGGATAAGAATGTAAATGTAAGTTCCATTCCATTTATTAAGAACAGGTTGATATGTTCAAATAAAAGAAAACCGGCTTCCATGACACTAAGAAGAGATTTATCTAGTGTTCTTAAGATCAAACGTCTGTCAACGTCAAGTGTTATTTCGAAGAGCGGCAACAGCTTTTGATAAAGCTGTGCAAGTTATTACTAATTTATAGGTATTAATTTTTGATTAATAATTCATGTTCTATTATAAAAAATAAAAACTCTAGTAAAAAAAGTGAAAAGCATAACTCTTTTATCGTGATAATTACAATGACAAGTATACAACTCTCTACTCAAACATTAGTATCATCATCATTCTTACAAACTTAATTCAGTCTCGCATTAACGTAATCTTAAGATTCACACAATATGCTATAAATTGGCAACACTTACAAACTCATAAGTACGTTGGGCACTTAATGAGTACAGTATGGTAACACGAACTGGAGTTATTCCACCCCCGACACGGATACTGCCATTCAAGTTAGACGCCACTTAAATGTACGTTCAAAAAGCTCCGGGATTCATAATCTTGTTAGCGCTGAAATTTGCATTAATTAAGGCGCTGAGGCCTCTCAGTTGTGTCTAAACTCTTGTGGTGGTGGGGTGAGTGGGGGAGGGTTAGATAATATTCAAATGGTACATATAACGACGCGCCCCAAGCCCGAGCCACGCCGCCAGCAAGCAATATAGATGGTACAGTCGTCTACATAAGTCAATTGATTATTTAAATAATCGACTCTACAGTATAATTATGTATTAATTTTCGATAAATATACAATAATGATCCTAGATTATGTCATAATTAATACAATTAGGGAAATAATGAATCATTACAGTTGACGCAGATTTGGACTGAATTTAGGTTTTTATGAAAAATTTGTACACAGTTCTATTAGAGTTTCTTGCCGCTTATGAGAATTAAGATTTATAATACAATGCTTTGCCACCAGCATTTCACCACCAATGCCACTCTATGCCGACTTACCGGCCGACTGTCGACTGGTATTTAACCAACTTTGTGCTACAGTTAGTTTATAGTTACGCCGTTGTTCTACCACATAAAAAAAGGTGTTTGGATTCCCTCATTTATTACAGCAGCTATTCCAAGATAATATTCTATAAAGTTGTGTCCATTTAGTCATAGATTATCGTCGCAGGAATATAAAATAACAAAGCCATTTATAAGTTGAAGCTACCAGTGGTAAAGCAATCTACCGCCGCCACAATTATTTCCATAGATATTGTAACGGACTGCTAAAGGACATAACAGAAAATTATAATGCACTTCGCCAAAAGGCAAATAATGCGAGGTACCAGTTACTAATATAATTGCCATTCCCTTGTCGTTTAATACAACTTATGTTCAATGATCATTTAAAAATCTGATGATTTTATATATAAAAAATAGAAGTGTTTGAATAATTTTTTAAGAGATAAAAGAATTGTGCGCGACATTACCTCTCTCGGAGCATCGAGGGTACGCTCGACAATTTCCTCCTCGGGTAATTCACTAGGATTTAATTTAAATTAGTTTTGGCTTGGCTTAATAGCTTCCCCCGTGCAGGGTGGGGGCTGACCGGGTGATGGAGGGGACGTGGCTTCACTCCAGGAGCAGTATTCTGGAATTTATCTTGGTTTCTATCGTGTATTTTTTTCTTTTTTGCCTTTTATGTTGCTGATATTGTTTCCGTGCTGCAATGTACAAATAATTAATTCCTTAAAAATTTAAATACCATTGATATTATAATTTTAGGTTAAAAAGTTTATCAGACGATACTTTATAATCAGCTAAAATAAAAAAAAAGTTTTCAATTATTTCGAAGTAACTATGTATATATTTAAACGTGTAAGTGTCTGGTGCTAAAGCAAATCTGAACGGAGATGCGCTAAGATTTTTTTTTTTTTTTTATTTAAAACTCAATCGTAAAGTTAGATTACATTAATCCTTCAACATTCAACATTAATTCTCCTCTATATAAACCTGACCTGATGGCTATGTTGAAGTCTAGGGTTCGATTTCCAATTAAGAAGCAATACTTGTGTATTACAAATTGATGATTATTAAGTCTGCGTGTGTGCTTTATAATCATATATAAATACTTAATATCTGATCCGTGTACTCAATAGAACACGACAGCTATTTTGTATGTATCAAAATAATAAACAATAATTTAATAAGACAAATTGTATAAATGAATAGATTTAATTTCCACACTAAAAGTAAAGTTTCCCAGTACATTATAAATATCGTGAAGTCTATTTGTGAAGTAACAAATATGAATTAAAAAAAATATTAATAATACTCAATGGATGACACAAAAAAAGTTATTTGAAAATATTGTTATTCATTTCCAAAACATCCTGTATATATACGTCCTAATGAATTGCATATCGTGAGTAAACTATTTTTGTTTGTATTTTCTCTGAAATTCTAAATCTTAAATATAAAAAGGAAGCTTAAATCAGATTATAAAAATCCAGGTAAACATCAAAATAAAATCAAACTCAAATCGAATTGAGAATTAATATGCCGCTATAATATCCACCTCCAGCCGCTGAGTTTAAACATCGTACACCACGATAGAATTCAAAATTTCATCCTCATCATCTCGATGGTTGGCAATCCACCGCTGTGCCTTTTACGTGAAACCGAACCGATACGACTGATGGACATTCATGAAAAGAGACTACACCATTCTTAAAGGCCGGCAGCTTACCTGCGACACCTCTGATGTTGCGGATATCTATAGGCGGCACTAATAACCATTAGGTGAACTGCTTGCACGTTTGCCACATATAGAAAAAAATCACTACAAATATACTAGAGAAGATCGCTTGGAGCACGGAATTCAACTGCGAACAAGATAGACCAAAAGATCCACCGAAAATTGGTATCTTAGCACAATATTTCCACTTGTGAGTAAAAGAAACCTCCGAGAAATTCCACCTTAGTCTTTAAGCGCGGCAATGCATAATGATTCCATATCAAGAATTTAACAGTGGTAGAGTTACACTGCAGTTTGTTTCTTGCTGCGGAATTAATCGGTCAACTCGATCGGGGTAGGACCATGCCCTCACAGAATACCAGCATAAAATTGTTATTTTATCATAATGCTGCTGTGCTTCGTCTGGGAGTGTAGGGATCTAGAAACCTTAGTTACTGGTGACGAGGTATTCCACCTTAGTCATCAAGGGTGACAACGTATCTGCATTATGGATGTAAAGGATGAATGTAGATGTCATGGGCCGCCGGAATCACTTACCATCGGATGAACTATGTGCTCGTTTGTTACTCTCAATGAAAATAAAAAATATGAATGTCATAGGACGGAATCACTTTCAAACAAACGCAATGCGTACTCGTTTGTTTGCCCTAAAATTAATAAAACAATTGCAGATATAAGTAAAACTGTTGTTAATATTTCACTGTAAATATATAAATATTTTTTGTTTCATCTATGATATAAGAAAGTAGATTTATCAAGATATGCCACGTCATCAAAATACCTATACAGGATAATTATGTTAACGGAACTTTGAATAGTTTTAGTATAGTTCGAAAATAACAGAATAACACTCCGACATCCGGTTGTTAGTGTAAATAGAGAAAATGACTCCGCGCCCGGGCCGACGCGACGAGCGCCAGCTAATTATTTGCGTTCACTTTAAACACTGTCAATTATATTGACTTCGTAAAGTTGCCCCGCTTTATGACTCGGAATCGAACCGTGGAAATTACAGACGCGGCCGTTTAATATATATGTGCACGGTCTTGTTTGCGAAGATTTACATCTTTATGCTCGCACCGTTAAATGTAAAGACGTTATGTCGCAAATAAAAAATTAAACCAAAGAAACCTTAGGACACACAAAATATAACCGGCAACATCATTATTTATTTGTTACTGTATTGTGAATCGACCGGGGAAGGATCACGTCTCCACGGAATACCAGCGTAATATAGCAGCACAATGCTGCTCTGTTTCCATTGGTGCGTGTAGGAGGAGACCTAATTAGACACTAGGCATTCCATGTCAGTCCTCAAGGATTATATAGCATATGCGTCTTGGATCTATAATACACAAAATATGTATTACGTCCGATTTAAGTCCTGTTGATTGCAAAATTAATAATAAAAAGAAAATACAGACATATTCAATGTGATATATATATATATATATATATATATATATATATATATATATATATATGGATATTGTACATATTTCAAACTGAATATGTCTGTACTCTCTTCTCTTCTTTTTATTAATAATTATCACATATAATATATGTATAGTGATACACGTGATAGTAAGTGGTTCCTGCCAACCATGACATCAACATTCATCCTTGACAAGGAATCATAATGCGGATGCGTTGTCACCCTTGAGTACTGATATGGAATTCCTTGTCACCATTTATGTTACGTATGTACATATGTTATGTTTGAAACTTTGAATAAATCATGTTGACTTTAAAATATTGTGCATTATATTCAAATAAAACATAATAAAGAAAAAAAACATCGATCAATACTAAGGGAAAATACACTTTGTATTTTAATAAAATATTTAATGGTAAAGCTAATAACTGTTTCTTCTTTTTTATTTCTTGTCGTGTTGTGAAGTGTTATTTTTTTTTTTATTTATCAAAAAATATCAGTTATAACATTTTATTTTAAGTGACTGCGTTATGTATACATATAGAAATGCTTAATAATTTCTGCAGTATACAATATACAACATTTAATTCGGTAACTAGAAGCGTATACGGTATGGCCGCAGTTAGTCCGAGGGCTTTTACAGTTTCACCGGGTTGAGAGGTGACCGAGCGCTTATGGCGCTCAGTCGAGATCTCTATTAGTGGGTAACCAGCACAAGGACTCCCGAGAGTGAGCCTCGGCTTGGACCATTACGCTGTTCCGCGAGTGCGTCTGACTCGAGTGTACCCGAGAGGCCGCGTGAAATCGAGCTAATTGCAATTAGCACATGAGTTTACGAGGCGAGAGCTGCACTTCCGAAGTCAATCATGTTTTACCAATTAAGAATGGTTATATCTATCTGAAAATAGATTTCCTATTACATATTCAACAGATGCACATATAAAATAATATGTATAGTGCAGCTACTGTCTTGCTGTGTCATGACGTATGAATGATATAAATCGCACGGGCGACAACTATGTCCTCGAAGAAAACCAGCGTAAAATTGTAGATTACCATTGTACTGTGACCACGGCTGCTCACCGTCAGAGTAATTAACTGCTGTCTGTTTCTAGCTGTAGAATGAATGGGTCGGCCCGACCGGGGTAGGATCACGCCCACATAGAATACCTGATGTGTTTAGTCTGTTGAGTGTAGGGATGCGGTCTCCTTCATTACTTGTGGCGAGGCATTCCATCTCAGTCCTCAAGGCGGACAATGCATCTGCATTATGATTTCTTCTCAAAGATGAATGTAGATTTCATGGGACGCGGGAATCACTTGCGATCAGGTGAACTGCGTGCTCGTTTGTTAATCTCAATGTAATTAGAAAAAAAGGTGACAACGCAACTTGAGTCTTTGTTCGGGATGGATGCGGATGTTTATGAGCAGAATATCCTGCCGTTTCTATTGGTTAGTTACCCAGTTACTAGGAGCGAGGTATTTCATGTAAGTCCTCAGCATGGAGAAACGATGTGCATTTTAAATCTTTGTTGATATCTGATTATTGAACCATTAGACGTTTTTGTTTTTGATTGTTTGTCTTAAATTTTATAAAATACATACATACAAATAATATTCCATATTATATTTTCACCAATATTCGATGCATACTCTAAACTACAGAACTTCTTTTCTTAAAACTTGGTAAAGAGTGATTATTTTTATCTCGACGAAAACCCTCGGCGGCTAATGTAATGTAAATATTAATAAGTAAATTGTTATATAATATAAAAAAAATCACTACATATATTCGATCTCAAGCACAGTAAGTGTTGTGTGAGCAGATGTGCTAGTTAAGGTTATGGGACGCGTGGGATACGCGGTCTCGAGAGATGCACCGCTCAGTGCTTAAAGGGATGTACCATTCGTTATCGATTCATTATAACAGCGATTAGATAGGATGTTACTGGCTGATAATAATGTGTTTTTTTCACTTTAAAAGAAATTAAAAAAAAACATGTATTAAGATTTTAAAATGAAGTGTTTAATAAAATTTTTAATTCCTAAAAGTTTATTATTATTGGAACATATTTAATAATACGATAGTTTGAAATAAAACAAATATCTATTTTAATTTGCACTGGCAACTTTTTGCATTGTTTGCAATAGAAGTAAATTTTAATATTTACTACAGTGTAAATGAATACACAGTTTTATTTACAAATATATTCAGTATAATAAGTAATAAATATACATATATTTTAAGCAATACAAATTTAGTTCGAATTCTTTCTATTAATTGATTCATCAAATCATCATAACATTGCTTGAGTATAAAATTTAAGATTTATGTACGTTTGTTTGAAAATTAAAGCGTTCAGTATGACAAATTCTCAGGATTTACGGAAAACTGTGTTTAGACAAATATATATGACCCTAAAAATGTAATAAACCATTCAAAAAGTCCAGGCCAGATGACATTAAAGCTTTTTATGACTATATTTTGAATATTAAGAGTGACAGGTGTCAAGCTTACAGCTTTTATTGGCGCTAAATAAAGATAAGAGTAAAACCACCGAAAAGCGCGCGATGTGCCCGTTGACACCGCGACACATGTTTCAATTATTCTTATCGGCTATCTTTTTTTTTGTTTTGTCAGTTGATTTATCATGTTGTCATTCTGCCATCAGATAATGTGGCTGATAATAAGTTACATTTACAAGTTGTTATTAACATATTTAATAGTTCATAATCACAAGTCCGTGTCATTTAAGTTTATAATTATAAATACATTATTATAGAATATATTATATATAGAAGAAGTTGGTTTAATACAATTCAACAGAATAGTGATTATTGTGGCTTCTAAATCCATAGCTACGTCCGTTCTGGATAAAAAAGAGATGTAGAGTGCTGCCACTAATGATTTTAATTACAATTTCAAAAGCTTATTTACAACTCTGAAGAAAACCATCGCGAGGCTATCTGTATATATGTGATTATTAAAACTAAAAATATTTCCGAAAAACATGTCTCCATTACCTTATTTACCTAACAAAAACCTACGGCCGACCGTAGGATCTAATATATATAGGTACTATAAGTATATAAAAAACTAAAACTATTGATCTATTTATTGGTAATGATTTGTTCTTTCCCCGGTCGATCCAAACGATTACCGCAACCACTAATTTCAAGCTGCAATGTCTGCACTTCACAGAAAGAAATCCTAAATAGATGCATGGAAGAGAATTACGTGTAGCGCCGGCTCAAAATATCAAAGAAAACAGAGTAAGAAAAGGATGATCTATTTTATTTTTAACCTTTGTAAATAGAAGAATATGGAAACAGTATAACAGACGAGGGCGGAGGGAGGGAGGGCTTCAACGATATCCTTAACAGTATAACGTTGAAAGGCTGTTACTTGACTAATTAAATATTCATTAATTTAGATTATTTTACATTTTTTATTAGTTAATTTTTTATTTATTTATTATTATATTATAGATCAACCACACAGACGTACGCTAGGTCCCACCAGTACGTAGTTGTACACCTAAGCAGGACGTTCCCGCTCGTGGGGAAATCGTCTCCTACATATTGACGGACACGTGACTTAGTAGTTAAAGTTGGTGCATCACAAATTGACGGTATACAGGTCTGTATGTATGTGTAGTATATTTGACATTTATTATTATTATTATTATTATTATTATTATTATTATTATTATTATTATTATTATTATATTATAGATCAACCACACAGACGTACGCTAGGTCCCACCAGTACGTAGTTGTACACCTAAGCAGGACGTTTCCGCTCGTGGGGAAATCGTCTCCTACATATTGACGGACACGTGACTTAGTAGTTAAAGTTGGTGCATCACAAATTGACGGTATACAGGTCTGTATGTATGTGTAGTATATCCCCGTGTATTTGACATTTATTATTATTATTATTACATTGAGAGTAACACTCACAGTTCATCCAATATCAAGTGATTCCTGTGGGCCATGACATCTACATTCGTCCTTGACAAGGAATCATAATGTCGATGCGTTGTCACTCTTGAGGACTGATATGGAATGCATCGTTACCCGTAATTAAGGTCTCCGAAACCCTACTCTGACCAGACGAAACACAGGTATTCTGTGAGGGCGTTGTCTTTCCCCGGTCGAGCTGCCATTTATTCCGCAGCTAGAAATGTAGCGTAGCTTTGAGTTCGTAGTCTCTGTTAAGCAATAATAATGCAAAATATAAATAAAAATATAATGCATCTGGTCCTCCCTGCGCGGATGCTGTCACCTGGTAATAACTACAATATCACCGCGGTCGTAATCAAATGGGTGAACATCATCTGATTGATGATGATGATGAATATAAACGATGATTCATTTATATTCATTATTATCATCATATGCTAGAACAAAGCCAATTATATGGTGTGGTAATGGATGGGTGTCCCACTCTGATTCTAAGCCACATAAATGCATTGGTTTTCTGCATGCTTACAGACGTTGTTCTCTATTTATACTTATTGCATAAATATGGCTCAACTTTTATGAATCCATTGCAAGGGACAACTGCGGTTAAAAAAACAATTAACATTTAAATAAACGTGAATAGTGAAACGTTTAAAATATTATCTGTTTTGCTTTCAACCGCAATCGGGACTTTTGTTGCATATGTCACATCTGACAAAACACGACGGTCTCGCATAGTGGCCATTGTTCGAGGGTTTATTTGACACCACCACCATTGTCGCGAGTCAAGGGTAGCTATTGAATAAGCGGGTTATAACTAAATGTGCCGTAATATTACTTGATAGTTAGAAATTACACTTTCTAGTATTTTTTACTTCGTTCAATTTCGTATTAATCAAACTTTATTTGATATATATATATATATATATATATATACATATATATATATTTCATAAACAACAATAGAAAAAACGATCTTGACATTTACTAGAAGGTCATTTCCCTCGAAAATTGTGTTACATCGGGTAAAGTATTTGAATTTACTTCTATATTTTTTAACAATCCATCCAAAAATTATAATTCGGAACATGCAAACAAATCTCCGAAAAAGGCACGACGTCTATATCAAGACGGAAGAAATATAACAAAAGCGGAGAAAAGCGCGCGCAAATTATGAAAAATGGCCGCCGCTACCGATTTACTGCTCGTCCGAGTAATATCATTAGTGCTCGTAAATTTTATTTTTTTTAAAACCATAGACACGGTGTAAATAGAAGTGAAGTAATAAACAAGATATATTTGTTATGTAGATTGCAAAGATCGTCTTAAGAGATTTGCGAGGGATACAAAGTTTTGTCTCGACTCAATTTGGAGAGCTGAGTTGTATCACCACCATACAGATGAGCTCTTTCTTAATCTGAAGACGATAAATTGTTAGGTACTATTCTACCGACGGCCGCTGTTGTTAGGTCATGATGGTGGCATTCGTAGGGGCCGAAACCTGTCACCACCGGAACTGGACATTTGCACAGGCAATGGTGTATTTTTTATTAATTAGGGATGACAAAGGAATGCATAGTTCACCTGATAAGTGGTATCTACGGCTTATCTCGTCATCCTCGGCAATTAAACCATATATATATATATATATATATATATATATATATATATATATATATATATATATATATATATACATATATATATATTTCATAAACAACAATAGAAAAACGATCTTGACATTTACTAGAAGGTCATTTCCTCGAAAATTGTGTTACATCGGGTAAAGTATTTGAATTTACTTCTATATTTTTAACAATCCATCCAAAATTATAATTCGAACATGCAAACAAATCTCCGAAAAGGCACGACGTCTATATCAAGACGGAAGAAATATAACAAAAGCGGAGAAAAGCGCGCGCAAATTATGAAAAATGGCCGCCGCTACCGATTTACTGCTCGTCCGAGTAATATCATTAGTGCTCGTAAATTTTATTTTTTTTAAAACCATAGACACGGTGTAAATAGAAGTGAAGTAATAAACAAGATATATTTGTTATGTAGATTGCAAAGATCGTCTTAAGAGATTTGCGAGGGATACAAAGTTTTGTCTCGACTCAATTTGGAGAGCTGAGTTGTATATATCACCACCATACAGATGAGCTCTTTCTTAATCTGAAGACGATAAATTGTTAGGTACTATTCTACCGACGGCCGCTGTTGTTAGGTCATGATGGTGGCATTCGTAGGGGCCGAAACCTGTCACCACCGGAACTGGACATTTGCACAGGCAATGGTGTATTTTTTATTAATTAGGGATGACAAAGGAATGCATAGTTCACCTGATAAGTGGTATCCACGGCTTATCTCGTCATCCTCGGCAATTAAACCATATATATACAATATCAAATTTCAAGCCGACCCACTAGCTACGAAGTAGCTACAGAATCAATCTACCACTATCAAAAATATACCACAAGAACACGAGTATAGATACGAACGAAGAACGATAACGACTCATAATTTAACTTTTACTATGCCTAGAGATTTCGGAGCTATTATTCAATAATATATTTTTAAGTAAGACAATAATATCCAGCTTACTTGAAAAAAAATACTGCGATATAACGTAGTTTAAGTTGTGATTTAAATTCTAATTTGAATATAAAAAACGTACTCAGAACGACTTATGTGTCACATTTATGGGTACTTTTATTTATCATTTCTTATTTTAGAACATTTATCAATGTATTCATATTTTTAAAATAATAACGACAAGATGAAGTATAACATTAAAAAAAAAAACCAACTAAATATAATTTGAAAAGGCTTAACAACGATATCCGGGGTTTTACAATAAGCAACTTTCCATTTTTCCCGACGCGCTCTTTCCCCGCCTCTACTTTTTATTTATTTTTCATCGCCCCCGGGCTCCACTCCGATATAATATCGCCCATTTTGTTTATTTTTATGATGATATACACCCAAAAGCACTATTATTTTTATAGAATATACAATGAAGAGGGGTGGGTATTCTTTTATAGGTACGTGTTAACAAATTTTATATAAATATTATAGTTGAAAATGATATTTTGTATATAGGAGTCTCACTTGGAAAGGAGCTACGAGCATAATTGTAACACCTTTCTGAGCGAAATGTCGATGTTTTGGGTTTGTATTACACCAAAAGTATTACCAAAAACATTTTTTTTTATTGTATAGTTGGCAATCAAGCAAACAGTTCACCTGATGGTAAGTAATTACTGCCGCCCACGAACATTCGCAACACCAGAGGAGTCGCAAATGCGCTGCCGGTCTTTAAGAAAGGTGTACGCTCTCTTCTTGAAGGTCGCTAAGTCGTATCGGTTCGAAAATACCGCTGGTGACGGCTGATTCCACAGATAAGTTGTGTATGGCAGAAAATTTCACGTAAAGCTCACAGTGGTCGATTGGAAATTTTGAATTCTGTCGTGATGTACGATGTTTAAACTCATCGGTTGGAATTAATCCGAATAACTCCTCATTGTTAATTATATATATAGCCACTAAGTATCTACGCTGTCGAATAATATAAATAAACCTTGCATTATGTAAAATTATAGTGTATCTTTTGTATTAGGAGGTATTTAAGATAGATTCGCCATTAAACTGTTTTGACAGTTTGTCGAAACTATTATTTAGTAATTAAATTTAAAGTATTTTAATAAATACATTATAAAAATATAAATAAATATAATAAATATCATTAATCACCATTACCTTCTCATCCAATCATTTACCTCTCACAAGACAAGGTCGAACCAAAGCTCGTTCCACCTACATCTAAAGAGTTTCCGTCGAATTGAACACTTTGATGGTTGAATAAGACGAAAGATGAAAAATATTGGTTTTTAAGAGTTATATGAGTGCTTTTGTTTCACTCTTTTCTTTCAATTTAAACGAACAAATACACTACAGCATTAAAGTAACTTGCAATGTAATCCTTAAAAACCAATAACAGAAAATCCATAGTAATACTTTATATGTGCGAAGGTATCGAAGCTACATTTGTAATACACCAGCTTATTGAACATTTTGCAAGAAATAATCTCTCTCTTTTAAAGTTTCTGTGTTTTGAATTACTATGTGTATATTGGTTATAATAATCCTGAATAAATGCTGCATGCAACCCGTCGAAAGAATGTTCTCCTTAAAAATTACTCCCCTGACTGTCCCACGTCATACATGTTTTAACTAAATAAAATACATTTTTCGGTGTTTGAGCGTGTTAGAAATCGCGTGTGTACTCAGCTCAGATCGCGTACACCACGTAAAACAGAATTGAATCGCCAAGTTCCGCTGAAACAAGCTCGCACCGCGAATTATACTGTTCGTCCACTCACTATTCGAATTAGTATATCGAAAGGACAGCTTTATGCAACATCACATTATTTATTACCTTCAAAAATGAGACCTTTTGAAGTTGACTTATATATTATATAACACTGTTGAGGACGTAAAATATTCATCTATTAAATAGGGTTAATGGTAATGCGACGTATTCCCATTAGGAGGTGATAGGGGTGACTATATGTGCTAATTTTAACCCCCATATGCATTATGCAAAAAAGAACCATTTTTGAGTTATCATATTTTTTATGTTTTTTCAAAATAAGTCAAAAATGCAACATCAAAAATTAATTAAAAAAGTATCAAATTAAATCTAATTTTTTCTTCTGATTTATAAAAACGATTAAACACTAGTAATTGGTTAATATTAAAACAACAATTATCGGTCCAAATATCCAAATACGAGACGAAAAATTGAATTTTTTTTCCACTAAAATGCCCTAAAAACAAAAAAATAACCGTTATGAACTTAAAATAAATAAAACTGTTTGAATATCTTGCAAATAGGTTTAATGCGTACCTCAGCCTTAGACCTTAACTTTAGTTCGCATACGAATTTAAATTATACTAAACGAAATAGATATATAGTTTATATAGGAAATATACTATCAAAAATAGTTAAATTTGTTAATACAGCCTTCTGCATAGATCGTTCACACTATTTCGTTTAGCTATCGACCATCAAAATGGTTTCCAATCCGTCTCTATTCGTTTGATAGCAGCCTTTTATCGTTTCCATCTGCAACAGACTATTTACGTACCTTTCACATATTTGCATATGTAAACACTGTAGTATATAAAACTGTGAACGCGTAGTTTTAAATAGAATCATAAAAGGAACTCTACTCGTAGCGTAATTTGTAAAAAATATAAGTTTCAGTCTATAGCTGTTGAATGAATGGGTCAGGTCGACAGGGGGAGGACCACGTCTTCACAGTATACAAGCGTGACATAGTGTAGGGATCCGGTGACCTTTATTACTGGTGACGAGGCATTCTATCTGAGTCCTCAGGGGTAACGATACATCTGCATTATGATTACTTGTCAACGATGAATGTAGATGTAATGGGACGCAGGAATCAATTGCCATCAGGTGAACTGTGCGCTCGTTTGGTACTCTCAAAGTAATAAAATAAAAGAAAAATATATATTTTCTAGCCGCTGAGTTTAAACATCGTACTTTCACCACGGAATTCAAAATTACATCCTCTTTATCTCGATGGCTGGCAATCCACCACTGTGTGCTTTAAGCGCAATTTTCTTCCACGGACACCTACTCTGTGGAATCAGCTGTCGCCAGTGGTATTTCCAAACCGATACGACTTAGGGACCTTCAAGAAAAGAGCCTAGATCTTTCTTTTTTTAAACTTCCTAAGCAAGTACTTGACCACGATCCCAACTGATGTTAAGTGGAAATATATAATATATATATATATGGTGCAGTCATGGACATTGTAATCGGAAGGAAAGACAGACGCGGGCAAACTATTCTTAAAGGCCGGCAGCGCGTTTGCGACTCCTCTGCTGTTGCGGCTGTCCATGGGTGGCGATAATCACTTACCATCGGGTGGGCTGCTTGCATGTCAACTGTCTTTGCCAACTATTGTATAAAAAAATGCAAGACAACACTGCACAGGAGTACGCTTCACTAAATAATTGTAGTACCCTCCTCCGTTGACGGACTACACATGTCTTTAATATTTCCTTTTAATTATTAATTATTTCTTATATGTATTTTTGCTCACGACGTTTCCTACACACGATCACGTGTTTGATCAGCAATTTAAATGGTGCCGATATAAGGAATCGAACATGGTACCTGCGTGATATTATTTCCTCAGACAGTGAGTTTTCTCACAGCGTAATCAATAATAAGTCAGTAATTAAATTTCTTTCTTTACTATACACCAGTCAGACAAATGAATACACAAAGCATTGGTTCACAAACTAAACCAGGCTTGTATCTTAGGGAACCAGAGTTGCTTGCGTCTTTAGATTACAAATTTATATATAAACAGTCTAATAATATTAACTTGACCGGTGCTGAATCAATATACAAGTATAGTAAGAAATTAGAAAATTATATTAAATTCAGCTTTAAAGAGACTGCTTAAACGAATATGTAAAAGCCGCGCGCACACGACAATATTACTTATAACTGATGTATAAATTACCTGAATTAAATAAATATAAAATAAGAACTGTTAAGTCCTTAATTTCGTCTCCATCTACATTTTCTCTCCTAATACACTATAGTGGCAAAACTATGCCTTTTAACCTTTTAACAAAACTTTTTTTGAAGTGGCAAATAATCTCACAGTTCACTTGATAGTAAGTAATAACTGTAATGCATAAAGACTATATCTATCCTTAACAAAGATTCAAGATTCAAGGTGTTACCCCTAAGCACTGAGTTAGAAAGTCTCTTCAGGAGTAATCGAGTCTCAGGTTCCCTTCACTCTCCATTCGAAACACGGTAGAGTTACGCTGCCATTCCACACAGAAGTTCTATGAGAACGTGATCCTTCCACTGTCAAGCTGACCCATGCTTAGTGTAACTATATTTTTTTTATAGAATTAGTGGCACACGAGCATTCAGTCCACCCGGTGGTAAGTGATCAACGCCGCCCATGGACATCAGCAACATCAGAGGAGTCGCAAATGCGTTGCCGAGCTTTAAGGAAGGTATCTTAAATGTCCTTAAGTCGTACAGTTTGGGAAACACAGGTGGCGACTGCTGATTCCACGGAGTAGTTGTGCGTGGCAGGAAATATCTAGATAGCTAATGTTAAATGCATGTTTATTTTACTTTTTAATTTAATTTTTATTGTATATTTGGCAAACTCTACTAAACTCTTTGTATAACGTAAGTTCTGCGGAGTGGTGACCTGATGTACTGTGATTTACAGGTTTTTAATACCTACTGCTGGCATCAGTTAGCAACGACTATGTACTTTTTTTATTAAGTAGAACGTGTTTCTATTATGTAAAATTTTTATTCTATGTATTTAGCTGTGGTGAAAAATAAATAAATAAATAAAATAAAATATTAAACTTTAAACTTTAATCTTTTTACATACACACCACATTACCTTTCCAAATTTTAGTTTCACACAATTGTTGCCGTAGGCTAGAAATCGATCAGGACCCGTGACTATTTCTAGCCTTCGGCATTCATTCTTCATAAATTGGCTGGAAATAGAACCCCGAACACGCGAAGCGACAGTCAAGTTCTGTAACCACTACACCGCGCGGCCGTCGTTGTGAATATACCACGAAGAGACTAGCGACCTGGATAGAGACCATGAACGAAAAAGACCGTGTGCTCGCAACGGTAGGTAAATTGAAATTCCCATGACTCTTGAAACTCTTAAAACTTTAAACTTTGACCACTTGTGCTCTTGTGCAATGATATACCTTGATGAGATATCACTGCTCATTATCTAAAGTATCTATATTTTATATGACATAAGAGGTGAAAAACTAACATACATTTCGACTGACAATAATTGATCCCAGCAGCGAGCCACAATAAAGATAAAGAACCATAATGCAGATGCATTGTCAACTGATTACTAAGATAACTGGGGAATAAGATAAAGCACCCTAAAACCTGTATTTAGGTCCCTAGTTTCTTTCACTGACCAGGCAAAGCTTAGTATAGTCGAGTAGATAAGTAATAGTAAATTTACGATACGGCTGATTTAAAGTTGCTTTACCAAATATAAATATGGTTGGTTTAATTAAATCAAAAATCACGAGCCAATGTGTACCCGATTTTTAAGTTAAAGACATACGTCTAAGGACAACTTAATACAAGATCAATATGAAAACTTTTTTATCGATCGTCTTATTAGACTTACTTCCAGGATTTTAATCAAGGTTTCTAAATGTTCTTGAGAACATGTTCGTATTTTACTTTTTCCTAAAAAGTTAAAAGCTAAAAATCTTATCTATCTCTTACGAGACTGCGTTGTATAAATCATACTATTTTAAACACTCCTCAACTGAAATACGCAATCGACGGTGGCGTGATGTGTGATGTGATTATTAAACTTTCTAAAAGTTCTTTTGATCCGTAGAATATTAGAGGTTACCACTTAGCAATCTTTTCCACCTCTTAGTTTTTCACATCTTAGTTTTACCACCATCGACCTCGACCAAGACGATATCTCTGGTTATGACCAGGTGACCTCAACTGCGCAGGATATATTTTATAATGTCATATGCACTTGCACAAACAGAGGCACTCACTTGTCGTCGGACGTTGTAATAACATCGAAGAAAGGTCTGGATGCAGAGTTAGGAACACGGGACCCACATAATACATCTAGACCAGAAAACCAACGATAACTCTGATGAATGACACAAGGTCTAATGTATTCAGAAACGGTATTACGTCAGATGTAAGTTAAAACCAAACTATACTAATTACTTAACACAGCTACTTAACAAATTATCTTAATAATAAATAATCTCACCGTACGATTATTACTCCTATCAAAATCTCTACAGTTACACACACAAATCCTATTGTCTAATTTACATTCTCTGACCGTATCTCAGGAACAATCAGTAATTAAAAGCGGGTAACACTATCCCTTGTAGTACAGTCGGCGAGTAAAGTGCTAATCCCGGTAAATCCCCGGGCACAAACAACGCGCGGCGGCCGCCACGTGATCGCCGCGTGCCGACCCATTACGCACACATTAAGAAGATATTTCCGCCATTACTGGCCAGTTATCGCGTTATCTTCGAAATCGGTTCATCGCAGATTTCTGTTCACCCTGGGAACTGAATACTGATTCGTTTTCGTTTTTATTGATGTATGTTTTTTTTGTTATCCAAATATATATATTTCCAGTTGTTGTTTCAAGCATGTGATAAACGTGATTAAAATTGCCAGGACATTAGACTAGATAGACATAGTCAGGAGATAGAACTTTCCGTTTGCATGATTTGGTAATTAGATTCCACTACCATTGCGTTATAAGACAACAGATGTACATATGTTACTTACAGACACCACTCATTTCTTTGAGATTAGACAGAAAAGCAAGTGCCTAAGAGCTACATACAGATAATGTTCAGACTCTAGACTTATTATTTTCTGTAAAAATCGAGTAAATAGATAACGCTACATTATTGCCTACAACAAAATATAGTAAAACAGTTGCGTATATAAACTTTTCTTCAGTAAAACAAGAAGAAAACCAACGTGCACATGGGCTCATTTCATATTTTACTTCCTCTCTCAGTCCAAATTGCAAAGAAATTTATGATATTTTAATACTACATAGAATTTTTTTTGTTATATTTACAGATGATGACTTTAATTTGTTCATAGTGAACATGACAATTAACGAAATAAAACATAAAACAACATTTAAGAAAAAGTAATGAAATGTCAACAAACAAAAAGTAAAGAACAAAAATAAAGCGAAAGTCAAAACGTGACAATAATAAGAAAAAAAGCTTTCAAACCCTGACGCCGCCGAATTACGTAGGGGAAGACTCACTTAAATATGAATCATTTCATTATAATACCGTATTCAATCCGAGTAAACCTCACTTCATGTTGTTATTACAACAAGGGGAGTGAACAAACATAAAAATGTATTATACTCGCCTTAAGCCCCGTGCACACGATAACTGACACTTAATACCATAGAGCGTGACCACATTACTCTGTGATCTATGGTCCGTGGAATCTGTGTGCGCAATTTTGTCTATGGATCGCTCCTGACTTGTATCTGTCAAAAATCGGAGGGAACTTAAAGTGTTTCGAACGTAAGTGTGCGAAGTTTTAATAGGTTGTAACTTAAAAGATATAATTTTCTACCTTATTACAACATCATACCACATATAATTCCATGTGCCCCATTAAGATACGAATATAATTCCACTATAAGGTAATATCGTATTTATAACGGTATGTTTAAGATCGTGAATGGAATAATATTTCGAACGTGGCGAGGATTGAAGGGGAGACGGAAGTTTTATGGGAACGGCAAATTCGGCACGTGTCATCCGATGGAATTAGCTGTAATACTTGCATTAATAAAGTGTGAAATTGGCACCGACCGCCCGTGTTTACTGTAATTCCTTATTAAGTTTTTTGAGCACTCACCCTCTATATTTTACCGCGTTGTAATTTGCAACTGCTCTTTTAGTGGTTTACGTAGCTGAATGCAATAATACCATCCAAGTTTCTTTTAATATTTAACACAATTAATATATATATATCCTAAAAACATTTTTGACATATATAATGATTACAAAAGGTCTTATAAATTATAAGAAATCTATTCCTAGGTCTAGGTCTCTAGGGAGAACTTTCAGTTACCTCTTCAAATTGATAATCGAAGTAATAAACATTATCCATCCACACCAAATGGCACTGTCCAATGTTCTTAAGACTTTCAAGTCACACAAGAATTGTCAGTTTTTTTGTTATTTATGGATGTGAGAAGCGAGCACTAATTCACCTGATGGTAAGTGATTTTGGTACGGGCCATTATATCCATCCTGATTATAAATAATAACAACATAGCAATGTAGATGGATAGTTATCCCTGAGGACATGCCTCGTCACCTATACCAATTGTAAGGTCGTCGATCTCTTTCTTACACCAGACAAATCGCAGTAGCACCAAGCTACTATTTTACGCTGATTGGATAGCGTGCTCTTACATACGTCGACACAACTGTTCGTGGTACAGCTTATTTATAACAATGAAGTACTGTACTTCGTAAGCCTTATTGGACAGGCAGGTGTTACTAAGTTACACACGTACACCGTACATAAGTAATATTGCTTCAAACAAATAGCTAATGAGATTTGAATTCGACATATTCTGATGGATCTCTCGCCATCAGTCTTTTTTTTATTACATTATCACCTGATGGCAAATGATTCCTGGCACCCCTGATATATACATTCATCCTTGACAAGGAATCATATTGCAGATGCGTTACCCTTGAGGACTGAGATGGAATGCCTCGTCACGAGTAATAAATGTTTTCGGATCCCTACACTCACCAGACGAAACACAGCAGCATAAAGCTGCTATTTTACGCTGATATTCTGTGAGAGCGTGGTCCTGCCCCGGTTGAGCTCCTGACCCATCCATTACCCAGGGAAAACCGCGCGCCCTTACTCTCTATTGTCTATTCCGGCTTGTATGACTAATGACTTATAATTTGGTATTTTTTAGATGTTTATTCAATTGTTAATCTGTTTAGACACACAGGAAGAAATTGTAATGTCATTATCTTTTCCAAAATGTGTTATTGATACTGGTGAATTCAATGAGTTTAGTTTACATATATTTAACATATTTTTTATAACTTAAGCGTGGTCTTGCGTAAAAAATTGCCATAGAATATCTTATAAAAATAGATTTAAATCTATTTCAAGTCAAAGCTAAGTGATTTAAATAATACGAAGCATTCAATAATGTATTTTTTTTCTCCATTTATACGTCAAATAATTACACCGCAAAACTCCTCGGAGCGGAACGTTAGGTAGGTACCCATAATGGCTGCACGCTGTATTTAATTCCGGCGCGGTTTTACGGTCAGAGCGTTTTATTGATTGCACGATCCACTCAAGCGAGACGCACCACACTGGATAAACAAGGTTTGGAAAAAATAAAAAATAAAGATGGCGTTGGTAGCACCGCCCCCTGCCGCGCGGCCAGCTACCGTTTCCGAGTGTCATTCTCCACTGTTCTAAGCGAACATGACTGTGATGGAATAGGTATGTGTCGAATGTAATAATTTTATCAAGTTTATTATCGATATCGATATTTTACTGATAGTAAATTTGGACAAATTATATTAACTAGTTATAATAATGCTCCTTTTGTGTACGCAAAAATTTCTTTTGAATCCAAAAAAAATGTGGAAGCGATAGGAAGAAATTATAATGTTAAAAGCGTCCTAAAAAGCAAAGATAAGAAACATTGTAACGGGATTGCGTAAAGTATCGAACACAATCATAGAAAAAATATATAACTGAAACCATTACCAACTATCTATATATTCACTCGATCTAGTAATGAAAATAGGCTACGATTTTTTTGTTAATATTAAAGGTGATAAACGAGCACACTGTTCACTCTATGGTAAGCAACTGCGGCCCGTGACATCTAGATGGATCTTCAACAAAGATTAAAGATACACATGCATTACATCTGAGGACTGCGTTGGAATACCTCAGTACCTGTAACTGGATACCCAGATCCATTCACTCACCATACGAAACAAACTTCGTGTTCGCGTTGTGTTACTATTTTACGTTAGTATTCTGTGGCCTGACCCATTCATGTTGTTCCAAACTAGCTACAGCATAGATATAACTGTTAACGATACTGAATAACTGATAATGAAGAGACACCTGCATTAATCTATCCGCAAATTGGCATATGTTATTGCTCAGTAAAATATGTCCATCGAGAAAAATTACTGATTCTAGCATGTGTTAATCTACTCCTGTATTTTTAATTTTAGTACACATTATTAATAATTTAACACGATTTAATTAGTAATATAAGCATTAGATTAAATATTATTTAAGCAAAGTATCGATAAGAAAGAAGAACAACCTTCCAATTATTCACAGCCAAAAATCCAAAGTAACCGGTGCAGTGGATCGTTTAAATTTTTTTAGACAATCGTCTTTCAATTCGATCTTTGGTGATATCGTTTCGACTTATTCAATTTCAACAACTATTCTCATCAATCGTGGTGTGATCATTTCCGTCGGATATTTTTTGTCGATAACTTTTTTAGCAATCGTTATTGTCGATAGAGGCGGCTGATTGGTCACGCGCATTCCTAGAGTTGTGGAAGTCGCTTTTAGGCTTTTCTTTGATCAGTCAGGTGCAGCCTATGACACCGGCACGTTTTTTTATTACTTAACGCCATTTGTTTTGAATGGCATAATTAAATGTAAATAAAATTCGTATATAATCCATTTCATTATAAAAATCACACCTCACTATTGTAGAATTTTGGGAGTGTATCTAAACTTACGATTACTGACAAAATAATAGATAATCCAAATGGATATAATTATATTATGGAATAAGGAAATTCCTTATTCCCGTAATTTAATTCAATCGTCACAAAAAGCGTCAAGCTTATTTCTAATAGGCAGCATTAGGCTAAAACCCGTAGTGATTAATGTAAAAATCTTTCTTATTAATTTTTAATTAATTGATTCATATATTCTTTATTATTATATATAGAGTTGATATATTCTGCTAGATTACGTCAACTGTTCGGAATATTTTATAGTGGCGTAGTCATTTACGCAAACACTGACGCTCTCGTCATTCCTTTTATCGTTGTCCTTTCCATATTCCAATGTAATGTATGTGCAGTAAAATCAGAATTAAGTTCAGATGTAGTGTTAAGGAGGACATACACACAACACAGCCACAACAATTTGTGATTAGCAAATATCGTAATTAACAAAAAACATTATTAAGGGCGATACGAGGGACAGATATAAAATTTAACAGCATTGAAAATTGAAAATCCTATTCTCCCAAATGAAATACGAAAATGGCCTGAATAATATGTCTACTTTATTAGTTAAACAATTACGTAGTTCAAATTAAAAACTCGCAAACAACTGTCAATCTGACAGCCATCAATCAAGGATGAGCTCATTAGTGGACACAATTGACCCACTTAACTAACTCACCGAGGGGTGTCCCACCAATGTACTGCGTCATTGGGTCCGGCTGTGGTGAAAACTGTTAATTGACGTACTCTGAGAGGTGACGTCCTGCTGCGTTTGATCGTGAACCCGGTATGAGGTCCAATGATATGGGGAGAAGACCCTTGATTATGTACGATACCAATATTTTACTCGAATAAGTAACATGCATAATACTTTATAAAACTTTAAAGATACAGTCAAATGAATATATATTTTTTAATTTTAACAGTATACTTATCAAAATTCATTTGACCATATAATAATAATAATAACTCATTATCTATCCAGCACCAATAATACAAAAAATAATAAAAGAAGAATTAAGCAATAGATACAAAAACAAATCATAAAAGAAATGTACACACAAAGAAATCAAAATAAAATATGTTTTCACTACAACAAAAAATTTAATGAAATAAGTGTAAGAATAATATTCATGTCCAAGTATTAGATGCATAACATACTCGTACCCAAAAACCATAACGACGATGCTGGATCAATAAGGTTTCAGCTCAGCATTTTGTTGACCTAGGCCAACACTGGTATTCTGCTGGTACCTGACTACTTCCCTAGGTTGTAAATATTTTTTTTAGTGATATATATCATTTTATATTGATTTTTTAAAGATTATATTAAACCTACTTCAACGTCTTTATTTTTCATTTATTAATTTTAGTGTATGGAGGTTTTATTGAATCGCAACCTGGGACTTGATGATTTAAAAAAAATATCTTCAGTACGTTTAATCTCTTTAAATCTGTATTGTGTCATATATATTTTACACCTTTAACCATTTTAACACATACTGCGCCCCTCATCGGTCTCGAGTGTTAGTGGTTGTACTGAAGTAGTGCTGTAGTGTAGTGTAGTGTGTATATTTAGATCCGTACGAACTATTTTCTACAATAAAATTACTGGATAAAACCTTGTTTGTTTTATTATGTTAATATATATATTTAAGAGTAACAGACAAGCACACAGTTCACCTGATGGTATGTGATTCCTGCGGCCCATGACATCTACATTCTACATTCTGATCTACATTCATCCTTGACAAGGAATCATAATGCAGATGAGTTGTCATTCTTGAGAATTTAGATGAAATGCCTCGTCACCAGTAATAAAGGTCTCCGGATCCCTATACTCACCAGACGAAACACGGAAGCATTATGCAAAATAAAATATAATGCATATTTTTAATTTTGGTGTGAAGTAATAAAAGGCGCCAATACGATAGAAACTATATTCAGACTTCAGTGTACGTCAGGTTGCAGTTTTAAGATATATTGTTCGTCGGCGGCAAAAAAGAGTATGAACCATTCTGTCAAAAGTTTTCAAAGCATGTATAATGTCCCCGACCATTGACAACACCGTTGTCTATGCTGTTCGTTCTCTGTTAATCACTAATTTAAATACATATAGTACAAGCATTGTCTAAACATCATGTAAAAGTATTTCTAAAGTAACGGCCTATATACAATATATAAAACCACTGTAGAGCATAATCCTCCTTCTTAGGAGATATATAATTCAACACCCTCCGTGTTGGATATATTTCGTAATTACAATTCCACTGACGATTGGCGGACTTCATGTCTGCGTATCTTTTTTTTAATTTCTCTCTTATACTTCACGTCGTTTTCCTTTACCGTCGACTCTGAAGACTCTATCGCTTATACGTAAAAAATTGGCCCTCTCGGGCACGACCGAAACATGGTAACGGTCCAAGCCGACGCTCCCTCTCGGGAGCCCTTGTGCTGGTTACCTATATATAGAGGTCTTGAATGAGCGCCATAAGCGCTCGGTCACCTCTAAACCCGGTGAAACTGTAAAAGCCTTCGGGCTAACAGCGGCCCGAGAAAGAGACAAAAAAAAAAGTAAAAAATTACAAAATACTCTACAAAAGCTGATCGATGTACATCAATACAAGAATCAAAACAAACTTGTGACACTTATTTTTCGTTTAAAAAAGGTACAGAACAAGAACGACTCTTGGGTATTAGCATAGGCATATTTAATTAAATTACGCAAACAATAATTGATTTGCCAATAAACAGATTTAAAATTTTGGTTAAAAAGCAACGAACCGATGTAATCCTACTACTCTTTGTCAGAATATTTATCTGACAAATAAGCTTGGAGCCATGAGCTCAATACCTGAAAACTCCTGGACATTTTGTAACAACTTTTTTCAAAAAAACTTGTCGAGTTTCTTGCCGTTTCTTCTCGCTAGCAGCTGCCTTCTGAAGCGGAGGTCCTATTAGCTATCAAGACGAATCAAAAGTGTTTTGTATAAACCTAATTGAATAAAGCTTCTTTTGGTCTGATTTGATTTGAAGGTCGAGAACATATACTGAGCTACTGCTGCTATCAACGGTCACAATTTCAAACTGTAATTTATCTATCGATGAATGGATCGGTACAACAAATCAAAGTCGGCGGGGAGTCAATAGAACGGAAGCTCAAGTCAGGTCGCGACATCGGCCCTAAGTAGGGCGTACAGTTGATAAAACCTGCATACGCAATCTCGCCGGCTCCTTTACATTGATGTAACGGAACTGTATGTAACAAACTGCAGTGTAGCTCTACCTCTGTTTAATAATAACAATAATTAAACTATTTTTATTATTTTATCTCTTCTCATCTGAGTTCGGTGTTCATGTATTTAGTAATGATAGTTCTCGAGCGTGGGATGTATTATATCACACCTTGACTGTGACACAGCGTCTGACCTTTATTTTGATCTTATCTCATTACCACTACTACAGAGATAGAAAGAAAATGTCGTATAGATGCCTTTTATCCGTCTACATCGGACACAAGGGCGTTGATTATAACAGCAATGTTGCATATGATGAATCTTATTCTATAATTATAGACCATCAGGTAAAATGTAAGTATATATATATATATATTCGGGAATATATAGGGAAGGTCCAACTCCTCACAGAATACCAGCGTGAAATGTCAGCATATTGTATGGTGAGTGTAGGGATGCGAATACCGAATTACTGGCAATGAGGCATTCAATATTGGTGCTCAGGAGTGACAGCGCATCTTGGAACTTCGTTGAGGATCAATGTAGATGTCATGGACCATTATTACTTAACTTCAGGTGAACTGTGATACATACATATATACATATATGTATATTATATATTTGAAATCAGTACAGACTTATTCGTTTGATGCGTATAAATATTTTTTCTTAAATGGATCGAAACTCAAGTGTCAGTCTCATTGATTACCACATAATTGTTTCTTATAACAAGACGGAAGATTAATTAACGCATAAGCGTGAAAAGTGTAACATGACACGTTTTTAAAATATGGGCTAAATTTGCATTTTATCTTCGCAGATCTGTTCGTTAATTAAGAGGAGCGTGAAGGTGTTTCACGCGTTAATTAACAACTGATTAATGATACGTTACCGGCGTTTTTATTTGCGATGAAATCGATGCGGATAATCGATTTTTCGATTTCTTAAATAAGCTCGGTGACAGTTGCGAATTTAAATTGACTAACAGCGCTACCCGGTCTCTAGGGTGACTTTGAATTTTCAAAAACCTGCTTACTTCTTCCGTGTAAACATCCGCCCGACATGGGAATGGCCACACCTTGATAGAGGTCCTATCGTGAAATAGCAATATAGTGCTGCTGTGTTTCGTATGGTTAATATAGGTATCCGGAGACCTAGTTAATGGCAGCGAGGTTTTCCATTTCACTCCTCAGGGGTAATAAAATTACCCTTTTTTTTAGGAGTCTAAGTGTATATAATTTGAAATATAAGAATAATTATCACTGCTGTCAAGAGTTTGTTGTCCCTCAAATAAAAAATCGAATATATTGTCACATTTCATAATACTACAACCTACCTACACCAATATACATTGAAAAACAGTCGAACCATCTGCACTGAAAAGCAAGTGAGTGGTGAGGAATAAAAATAGTATATCAAATGATAGTTAATTCTTACTGGCACATACATCTACATATATCCATGATAAGAAATTTTAATGCTGATACATTATCAGCCCATGAAAATTATAGTTAAATGCCTGAACGTTGGTAAGAAGATCGTCAATTTCTTTCACTGACTAGAGGAAACACGGCATCGTTCATTTTAGCTTTTTAATTCGTATATTTCAGTTATAAAATAAATAACTTATTAAATGTAACACAACCGTTTTTTTGAAAATCGAACAGGATTCTTAATTACCTTGTCAAGTTACGAGTGACAGTGAATTATCATTCTTTTTTTTAAACACCGTTGTCAACCTTATCATACACCTTTTTGTCTTTAGCTTAAATAAAAATCTTGCCAGACAAATCTCACGCTATACGAATTAAAATTTACTATATTTTGCGAAATGTTTGCGCTCGTAGATGTTTAATCTTACGTAACAAATATTAGTTAAGTATAATTATCAAAAATAAAATTGTTAAAACAAAATAGAATATAGATTTTTTACATTTTTACCATAAATATTCAGGAAATTGTTGTTCCGCACTTCCGCAACTTCATAATAATTCCGTTGAAGCAACCAGGAGCGTAGCCTTACCCTTAAACGATTTTATTGTTTCTATTTTTTTATAAAAAAATTACGTGTAATTGCTAATAAATACCTTGCTTTTAGTAATTGTAATTACGATGTATTTGTTTATTTATTATTAAGAAAGCCAACAGCGTTTTTTTTACATGCTTAAAACAAATAATATAAATTAAAAAGTAAAGATAATAACAGGTATTCCTTAATTATCTAAGTGTAAGCGTGGTTGTTAAATAAATGTGCCCTAAGTTATTTTACTCGAAAAGGCCAATTGATGATCAGCTAGTTAATTTAGATTCTAGATACACAAAATAGATCCATACACAGGAAGTGTTATTTATCAACTATTGTATTAGTGATTTCCTTTGAATTTGGATTTACTGCCTATAAACAAGTCAACGTGATAAAAAGCAGCGTTCTATGTTCGAACAATGCCTGTCAGAACAGAATTCTTTGCGATATTAGTGTGATAATAGGGTATGTGTAGCAATGGCGTATGACGTGTTTGGTACGAGGGGACTCTGAAATCTATATTTTGTAATAAATTGGGACAGTCTATGTTGCTACTCACAATGTCAAATAGAAGGCAAGAGTCTTTGTTGTAGGGTTAATAGACCATGTTCGATGCAACCATCTTCGTAGGAGTCTGGACTTTTACGGAAACGATAATTTAAATGTTTGATAATAATCTTTTGAATCCGTTAAAACGATTTTTGTAATTTATGTATTGTAGAGACCATATTGGGCTTGCGTACTCTAAAATACCATACGCGAAATACACAGATTTAAGAGCGGCCACATCTGCGAATGGTTTTCAAACGCCTAAAGCAAAACCAAGATTTTTATAAACTTTGTTTTATATTTTTATTAATTTGCTAACTTAATCTGATTGGTCAAAATGTAACATTTTGTAATCAAAATATACCCCTAAATTACAAACAATATTTGTACAATCGTACTTATCGTAATTAATATCCCATTAAATGCGTAATTATAAATCAAAGGCATTTTCTTCCGTGTAAAAGTAATATATTCGCATTAATTTATGTATCTTACGTCCATAATATTGAAATAATGTAATAATAATACATCTTAAAAAAACCAATTTATTGCCATCCAAGGAGTTATCTTTCAGAAAATCATTTTTTGTCTTAGTATTTCTCTTACAAATCATATTCCTATACATTTTTTTTGTTTTAATAGTATACGTGGCACAAAACAACAATATGGAGTCTGGTAAATCAAAGCACATAGATAACCAGGTCGCATTAGATGAATGGGCACATGTGTGTGCTCAATGTAACAGATAACACAGACAGCCGCTGTTATTCAATGAGCTAAAGTAATAATTAGCGTAACGATATCGATCTAGGGGCACAAATCATTATTATCGTGTTACACTTAATGTCCAATTATAAATGTTCGAAGAGTATTATGCCACAAACAACAATGAAACAAATACATTCTGTTTTGGTTAAATGCCTTAGTCTGGCAATGATGTTTGGGTACCGGAATACCCAATTACTCTTATCGATGTATTCTATCTTAGTCCTCAAAAGTGATAACGCATGTACATCTTGAATCTTTGTTCATGATGGATGTGAATATCATGAGATGAAGTTATCACTTTGTATTTGTTTTTAGTTCGCTTTATTATTTCTTTTGTAGTAATTTTAACAAAATAAAGGTGACAAATGATACACCAACACAACCAGTGGTACCTACATCTCGGGTAAGAAATTACGGAGATGTAATGTTACCAAAAATTCGGTGAAGCTTTTTCTAGATGCAAAATAAATGGGTCAGCTCGACTCGGATAAAACCACCATATCACAGAATACCAGCAGGAAATATAATATGAGCATGTTTTTCGATTAATAAGTGTAGGAATCCAAAGACTAAGTCATTCAACTTATGGTCCTCAGAGATGATGACGCATGTACATCTTGAATCTTAATTGACAATGGATTTAGGTATTTATATGCGTCACAATCGAAACTCACACATTAGATGAACTCATTTCTTCCCTTAGTTTCATAAAATTAAATTATCAACGTATGTTTTTGTTCTAGTAAATTAAGTCGTAATTTGATTAATTTAAATTTGTCTTAATAAAACATATGTGGCATAACACCGTCCACAGGCAACGCTCTGTGTCAAAGTAGCTGTCGGTTACTGCCGCACTATCTCAAATTCCTATTGCTACCAGAGGTTATCGGTGTTTTCATTGAACACAGCCGGTTCACTTGTGCATCCGTTGTGGCCATTACCTACGTACAACTATTTTAAATAGATACATTGTAACCAAAAATACATTTCCTCGATCACTACGAAACTAGAGGAAAAGTGGCAGAATCATATTATTTTCCGTTTATAACAAAAAAACAAATATAATATAAACAACAATAACGTGTTTAACATTCATATAGCTTCAATTGTGAGGTACTCTAAAACAATTTTCAGGTATTTGAGATAGTCTGCAGGGTCTAGCTGAAGCATAAATAGTTCGATGTATCTTAGGACTACGACGCCGTATACGATGTCTGTATCACAGTAATTCATATGGTGAATAAAATGAACCTAAGTACCCTAAACTATAATTTTATTGAGGTAAAATCGGTATTGAAGTAACATTGGTATTAAGGTAATATTGGTATTGAGGTAACATTGGTATTGAGGTAACATTGGTATTGAGGTAACATTTTAGTTCTGAGAGATTACAACGCTTATGCACATGTGCATTGACTACTCCTTAACGAAGGTCTTTACAGTACTGGAGCCACAGTCAGTTTCTTTACCACATCATTATAGTGTTGCCTAGACATTTTAACAGAAATAGAGCAACGCTGTAGTTTGTTTCTGGTTGCTGCACGAATGTTTAGGCTCGACCAGGGACAGAGCATGCCCTCATAGAACACCACCATAAAATAACGCTACTGTATTTCGTCTGGTGAGTGTAGTGGTCCGGAAATCTTCATTAATGGTGCGGAACATTCCATCTTAGCGCTCAGAGATTATTTAGATTTAGATGACTTATCTAGGGTACGGTAGGGACTTATATATATGATTATATCAAATCATCGACTTAGGGTCCTTCAAAAAGCGAGCCTATCCCTTTCTTAAAGGTCGGCAACGCATCTGCAGTTCCTCTGGTGTTGCGGTTGTCCATGGGTGTCGATGAGCACCTCGGTGTTCCAGCCGCTCGTTTGCTCCCTTTTTTCTATATAAAAAAAACAATTCAATTTCCAGTTTCTCAGTCCTCTTGGTAACCACTCATATGTAAGTGTGTGCTCTCTTTTCACCCTAAGATTCATGCAGCTGTTGCTGAAATGTTATTGCAATATATTGATATTGAATGCATACGACAAATATATTTCACCTCCAGATTCGCATACTGTACTCGAGATCACCACTATTGGCGCTTTCCGGACTTACAATGCTAGATTCATGCTGCTGCCTGTATGTAGCTGCACCATGAATGTGTCAGCCTGGCCGAAGGACCATGCCCTCAAGGAATACCAGCATAAAATATTAGCATAATGCTGCTTTGTTTCGTCTGGTGATTGTAGGGATCCGGACACTCCTACTGCTGATGAGGTATTCCATCCTAGCCGTGAGGGGCGACAGCACATCTGTGATATGATAATAATGATGCTTATCGAAGATGAATATGGGTTTTATTAGACGCAGACAAAACTATAATAACAAGTTTAACAAATATTACAGTAATGCTATAAAGAAACATCAGTTTTCCCCAAAACGAACGAAATAAGTCCCATAAAGTCAATCTATCCGCCATTATTTTTCACTATAGCCCACGCGACGCTATCGAGCCGTAAATCGTGGCCGGCCCATCGACCGCCTCCAGCGCTTTTGATCTGGCGTGCACAGCCTAAGTTATGCGTCCCCGGTGACTAGGTCTGATACATGTTTATTTGCTCGTAACGTTGCTTGTATGTGACGTGTCACTGCTTGTTAGTTTAAGCTGGACCGATATTCCGAGAATTGCTTGTTATTCAATTTAATTATAATTTCAAAACTAGTACAAGTAATAAAGATAAATATTGTTTATAATTTGTATGATTTATTGCTTATGTCTCAGTTTAGACTAAAATTTAATTGCGTAGCAAGACATTCACTGTAATTGATTTATCGCGTTTTATATGATTATAGTCTAATTGAAATGTATGTTTTATTAGAATTCTTTATGAATAGAAGCCCATTCCATGATGGATATTATGTAGTACACTATAATTTGATATTTACTATCCGTCGTAGATCCGGTTTTAGACGCAACAAGAATGGGCCACCGCGATCAAGGAACCCGTGCAGAATACCAGCATAACTGTGCTGTATTTTATGGTGGGAATTCAGTGAACCCATGACAGGTAGCCCTAGTATTCATCTCAGTCCTCAGGGGTGACCACGCAAGTGCATTTTGAATCTTATGCTGGAATGATGCAGCATTTACCTGACTCGCTTATTATCCTATGTGTAACAGCATAAAAAATCAACTATGTGGTCTATTAAAATTCAGAAAGCTTAAAAGAAAATCAATAGATTTGGAATATTTATTTCAGTATATTAAGAAGAATTTATATTTTGAAATCATGTAAGGGTACTGTGTGGAAAGGATAGTGCCTCGAGAGATAAAACCAAACGGTATTTAGAACAGAATTAAGTATACCTGTGAACACTGTGAAAGATAAATTTCCAAAATAGCATAGCATTATCACTAATTCATTTTAGCCCGTTTACCAACTCATTTGTACCATCCTCTTTAGAGCAAGCTATTTCGTAACAATCAAAAGACAAAGGCGGCCATAGTTCACCGTGGAGCAATAGACTGCGCCTTTGGAGTCCGCGACGGAGTGCAATAATTCAACAAATTGCCAAAATATACCGCCGGAATTGCCCATAAAGATGATATATGGTGCTGAAATAAACCAATAGATGTAACGGATTGTTTTAGTGCCACGTTGTCCTATGTGTTACAGTTCTTATACTTACATACATACGATTTAATATTATATTTTTTCTACAAAATTTTAGTTATAATATATAAGCTGACCTAACAGACGTATATATATATATATATATATATACATATACGAGTATATAAATTAACATATTCTTGTCATTACTTAAGAACTCGGAAAAGTTGCCTGGTTTCACAAAACGATAACAAACGTCGGTTGGGACAGCTAATATATATATATATATATATATATATATATATATATATATATATATAGAGGAGAATACATACAGAGCAGTGTTTCGTATGGTGAGTGTACGATTGTATTTCGTATGTGGATCCGGGGATTGGGTACATGCAAAAAAGGGATAGGAAAAGCTTATGATTCTAGATCACACGTCTGAATGATAAAATGGAAGATGCCTTCCTTATATCAGTGGGCTTGTTCCAGACAGGGCAGCAGCGGATTTTTTGTTGTTAATTTAAACTGTGTTATACCATACGATTTCATCGATGCTAAAAGTTATCTGGATTAAATACAAAAATTGCTACAAAACTTTGTTTTGATGCAGCTTTACATTGCATGCATTTATTAAAAGCCCTTATATAATCGTATTTCGGTAGCAACGTTATCAAGAATGATTTAAAGATGCAATAATTTGCCTCTTCTTAGAATATATTGTACATAAAAAACATATATCTAAACGGGAATGTGACACTTATGTCGATCAAACACTGCAGGCTTTAAGCTATCTTTTATATATTTCAGCTTTTCCATATCAAAATTTGATACGTTTATAATCATAGAGTCATGCTGGTCCTAATAATTCGTTGTAGCATAAAGAAATCAGCGTCATTGGGTAACGAACCACACCAGTCAGAACAGTAAAGGAAAGCGGAGACCAAGTTACTAGTAATGAATCTTTCTACCTTAGTCTGCAGAAGTAACATTACATCGAGCTGCGATAGTTGTTGTACTGTAACCACTGTAAGGTGAACTGTTTTTTGATTGTTGATCATATACTAACTAGTCTCTCTTCTCTTTAAATTAATTTACTCTTTATTGTATAAACCTAAACAAAACTGCAGATACACAAATGGCGGACTTAAAGTTTTCTCTACCAGTCATCTTAACTTGTGTGTGGAGAGTGATTACGATAAGTGCGGCAATATATTAATTCAAAATAGCTTATATAACAAATATAAATACACAATTATATATACATACATAAATGACTATATATATATATATATATATAGGTTGGAATGACTGCTAGCTTTCATGGTATAAAATATATACATAAAACACATCTTGATTGGTTGATGTCAGGTATCAGGTATCAATAACGAGGAAATACCGTCGTGGACAAAATGAATAATGAGGGTATCATCTTTAAATAACGCTTACTATCCACCACAGCCTATCAACAATCCACCCTCTAAAGACATGAGGGGTATTGTAGGCCTATGCTGTGTGGAGGGCAGGGGATGGGAGTATAATTAGCAAGGGTAGTTTATTCTGCAACTATTTAGCAGTTGCAGAATGCGATGCTGCTGCCATCGGTCTGAGTGTCTGTCTGAATGTCTGTCAAATTGAGACAAACATTCCGCCATCTATTAGGGGCTAGTCCGAATTTGTATATAATACTTAGAATTTATTATATAAATATATATATATAAGTTGTTTTACAATTAGTAATATATGTTCTAGTATTTCCGTTTCTGTCAACAAAAGAATACCTACACTACTACTACGGTCATAAGGGTTACACCAAGGATATTTAGGGGTAAGTGACAAGGTGTCAGACAATGACAACGTTATCGGGCGCCTAGTTTCTTTCGACGTCTTTATTTTTTAATCAAAACACAACAGAAACGATACTTACATGAGCTAGTTATACATTGAATTAATAAACAAAAATTCGTTTAATAAATTAACGATGGCCGAAAGAATGAAAACAAAAGATAAGGTATAACATCTTGTTCCAATAATATAACAACCAAAACAAGTCGGGGCTAGGGCGCTCCTGATAAAACTCTTGTATTAATTTGCTGGTTCGTAAGAGGACAGTGCGTTTTGTATAACACGACCGATTGAAACTGATCAACCGTAGTTCTATTTTTCCTATAATATAATATTATATATTACTATATTTATATACTATAAGCTATTTTTTTATTATATTGAGGGTGACAAACGAGCACACAGTTCACCTGCTGATAAGTGATGACTGCAGCCGATGACGTCTATATTCATACTCGATAAGGAGTCATGTTGATGGGGTGATCACACCTGAAAATTTACTGATAACGAGGCATTCCATCTCAGTCCTCAAGGTTGGCAACACATCTGTATTATGATTCCTTGTCAAGGATGAATGTAGATGTCATGGGCCGCAGGAATCACTTAACATCAGATGAACTGTGTACGTTCGTTACTCGGAATGTAATAAAAAATAAATAAATTGGAATGTCTCCACCAGTCACAGAGGTCTCCCACTCACCAGACGAAACACAGTCGCGTTTTGCTACTAATTTACGTTGATATTGTGTGGGTTCTTTCCCTGTCGAGGTGACCGAGTGGCACTATCAAATATTATTTTACACTGTTATATTTAAGTTATTTCAGATATTTCTATTAAACAATTTTTATTATAATTGTGAAGTCTATTCTGAAAAGTTAAATATTTCATAATCACGGAGATTTTTATAAAATATATTTAGTATAACATAAAGATGACAGAGTCTTGAACAGATTCCCTGTGTCTGTGTTGATTGTCAGCCAAAAACATCTTTCGATTTCCTTAAACTTTCACAGAGCCAAGTCTCTCATTTGCCTCAGTTTTAAGTACAAAGATTTATAAAATATAGATCCTTCATTGATTAACTCATTATCTATTGTTTCTATAAGTTAAGATCGAGAGTGCGTTTCCTTTGTTTATCCTTAAAGACCTTTGACAACTTTTATGAAACAATTTTAAAAAGATGATTTGATAATCTGTTAAATTTAACACCCTTGCAAAGCTAGTACGCGTTACTGCCTTTGTCTATATCGTCACTTTACTTATCCAAAATTCTAATACGAATTGGAATTTTGCTTGAGCACTGGCTTATAGATTATAAAAAAAAACATTCGACAACTATGGGAATTTTTCTCACCCTCCAATAACTGGCAAAAACCCGTAGTAATACTGGAGAATAGTTCATACGCATACAATGAAATGAGAAAGAGTTGTCTTGACCTGTAATACTGTAACTTTTATACTTCTAAATATAGTAAAATGTAATTGAAACCGAAAGACAAGGTACAGAGAATAAGTAAATACTATGAACATTCCATCTTGCGTTTTGTAGGCCCAATGTAACTGGATGAGTCTTTTGAAGTGCGCGAGAAGAAATATTAGCAAGCGTCTATTTTTGTAGCTACGAATCACAAAAGTGACAGAAAGAAATTAACTGACTACTGTATCATGAGTCCAAGATCCTCTCACCGCTTTCTATCAAGTTAATTATTATAGTTCCGCATTAGCCCGATTTTATGAGAACATGTTATATTGAACTGATATGAAGGTTATCTGTACCGAAAACCCAATAAATAATAAAGAAATCTTCATACATTTTTTATTCAAGTAACCGCCATAGATAATTATGTTTATTGAATATTAATATCGCTTTAGACGCAATAAAAAATGAGGTTGACAGTGTTTCTAGTGCGTGATAAAGTTAAAACCTTATTTTATTCTTGCCGACACCATAATAATTATTTAGTTTAAATTGGGCATACAGCTAATATACGCTTTTATCTAAAGGAGACACACAAGAGTTGTAACATTTTTACTAAATAGTTATTGAGCAACACCGATAGAAAAGTTTTGTAAATATAGTTCGAGAAATTAAGATACACTTTTGGTATAAAAATGCATGGAGATGTATTTGCTATAGGCATAACTATAATTGGTAGTACATACATATATGGACTCTTTGAAATCACAGTAAGCGAGCATTTAGAGTTCGATCCTCGGTGCAGGCATTGTTGAATGTAATTTGAAATGCTGGATTTACCACTTGCCCGGCGGTGAAGGAAAACATCGTAAGAAAACCTGATAGAAATGTTTCGAAGGCAAGTGAAGTCCACAGATTTGTAGTCGCGCCAAGTGGGCTTAGCTCTATCAAAATAATATAGACCTTAAAAATTTTAAGATTAAACTACATCCTACAGAGATAGCAGCTAAAGAGCATCTGCTGAATTGTGAACCTTGCAGTCACAATAATCCTCATAGAGTCATAGAGACTATCACTGGTCGGTTCTCTCCAGTCCATACAGATAGAAGCGTCGCTGGAGTTTCTTGCGCCACTTCTCCTCCAGCGCTCACGCATTCCGAAGTGGTGGTACAGATAGCTAATAATAATAGCAATATTAATTTAGATAATCCTCTGTCAGGAGCAACTGACCGAGCCGAGGTTCGGCCCTCTCGGGCACCCTCGAGTCAGACGCTCTCGCGAAACAGGGTAACGGTCCAAGCCGAGGCTCCGTATGGGAGCCTTTGTGCTGGTTACCCATATATAGAGGTCTCGACTGAGTGCCATAAGCGCTCAGTCATTTCTCAACCCGATGAAACTATAAAAGCCCTTGGGCAAACAGAGACCATCAGCTCGAAAAAAGATCTGTCTAAATAAGTATCAACAGGCATTGCGTTGTTGTCTCTTAGCACTAACATGAAATTTCCAATTACAGTTATCGTGTAATCAAACATAATACAAAATACAGCTACGTTCACCTACTGTTTGATACTCATATTTTGTAAAAGCGTCGACTTCTAATATTAAATAAATAAAAGAAGAAAAACACATGAAAAGTTTGACCATATCACGTATATATAATATTTTCTTTTAAGTTAAAGTACGATAATTTATTATAAACTATGAATCTCTTCATCACAGCATTTTGCGTCTGCATTTATGATAGTGCCAAGATACCAATAAGTAAATTTGTAGATTGTAGATATTCAGATTGCATGTTTAGAATTAACATCCCGACCCAGCTTCGTTTGGAAATTTAGCTATAAATAACATATAACATTTAATTCATGAACAATATCGATATAATTGAACAAAATCTATTCAATACTTTACAATACGAATAGACGCAAAAAGCGACTGCTTTATATTGAAGTTATGATACGAACTAAAAGAAACAAGATTACTGTAGCGAGCATAAAAAATATGAACCTACGTAGACCACAAGGTAATGTAAACAGTAAAATAAAGATGTTGAGACGATGTCAGTCAGAACCCTAGGCAGCGCTAAATAAGACGTCTACGCCTCCATTCCCGCAGTGATTTGTGGCCATTGTTATTCTCTATTGTGCATAGCATTGTTGCTACTGACAACACGGCGCGCTGGTAATATGGTAACACTACGTGCGACTTTAGATTTGTTAACCACTAGGGTTGTTCTACACTAGCTTAAGTTTAAGCATACGCGATTTATTAATGTGGAATTTTTAAATTGACTGATATCAATTAATTCTTACTTTAGCCGACTTTAATTAGAATACAAATTTTAAGCTATATCTATAAGGATATTTTTCTATGGTTGTTGAAACGTCGGAATAATAAATATTTAAAATAAATGCCATAAAATCCGTAAATCTCATTTAGTATTCAATTGTCGATATTCACGGAAACAAGAGAAATCAAGATATATATGTTCTTTAGAATATCCCAATTTAATTTTTATTAGTGGCAATATTTTTACATTATCATTAAATACATTACTACCCTTCAATCTTTCCCAATGATTAAGATAAACTTAATATACATAATACCTATACTTAAAGTATACATAGTATACATCTTATATATCGTAAACAAGCGAATAAAAATATTTTAGTTTATTATCGTTATCCCAGCTCTTCATTGGTTGAAAATTTGAAATAGTTGAAAATACATCTTTCCCACTTCTACCATGATGCGCCTGCGCATCCAACATCTATTGCAAACTTTCATAAGTCATTATTCCATCTAGCCGGAAGTCGTTTATCCTTATTACGACTTCTGTAAGTTAAAATTGGCAACATGAAGTGGTTAAGTATTTAAGCACTGAAAAACGGACGGGAAGATATATCTGAACTGTAGTTTCTTGAACCGTTATTCGGTTGTTTTCAAATCGCCAGTTGACCCTTTAGGTGAAGTTGAAATGACCTAACTAGAATGACTCCTAGGTAAACACAATCTTTGAACTTTGGGCATTGTGCTCCTATCAATATCCGGTATAGTATAGAATTTACGGTCACGTGTGTATTTTTTTTTAAAACTTTTTGTTAAAACGTGCGTTTTGGAATTACCACAACCTTAATTATTGCAAACAAAGAAATCTATTTCAAGACATATACGAGTATGTATGAAATAGAACTGTGAGATGTTATACGCCAACCATTCTCGTAAAACCACCCTCTACTGCATGCGGTGCACCTCACTGGCGAATAACCCTGTCGGTTGGAGTACTCTCTTCGACGTTCATCTGAATAATTCTTACAAATATACTGAGCCTACTTTTCACTGATGACTGATAAGATGCACCATCACTATCACAAGAGTAACAGCATTGCTTTCATCATCAAAATCGCTCGCTTTTGCTTGGTGGATCTTGATAACCCTCAAATCATGTAGAATTAGTTTACAAAAGTTGATGATGAATTCGACACAAGCGGAAGAATATAATGTGGTGTCACTAACATGTAGATTAATAATATCAGTAATTAGTCTGTTCCTAAAACTTTGATCCCGGCTATAGAATTAGCTTAAAGCCAACGATTTAGTAATGCCTAAAATTGACGAGATCAGTCCCACAGCAGGGAAAAGGGCTTCCTCATGAATAAAATTGTAATTCATCACAATCCAGTGCGGAACACCACGTCTTAATTTTTTTTTACATATTTCATACATGCAGCTCACGGTGTATTATCCTCTAATTACTGTCATAGTTAAAATTAAAAAATCGATTAAAAAATCGAGATTTACAATTTAAGTTCTATATTATTATTAAAAATATTTTCCATTTAAATTGTGGTATTACTAAAAAAAATTACGCAAAGATACCACAGCTCGCAAATCATTTGAAACCATCTCATTCCAACCATTCTAACCGAATCGCGTTATATCTCTCTGTGAAAAACGAATGAAAATAATTTAAATAAAGAATGGAAACGGCATTGGCGAACGGGAATATATGCACACGCTGTGTTGCCAACCGAATAAAAATAAATCAGGCTTGATTTATTCTAGCAGCAATGTCGCATAGTACGAGTTCGTTTCGCGCCACTGCGAGTCCAACTCCCTCCTCCTCTCGGATATTGCGAGTACTGCACTGCATTTAAGGTTTCCCGCCTTTATTTAAAACTTAAGATACACGAACATACGGTTTTTTAAATTGTCAAATTATTTGGTTTTATATGAGCGAGAAGAAATTATAGATCATTATAATTTCTTCTGGTTCGTCTCGTCGTTTTTATGTTATTGAATCAATATGTAAATAAAAAGTAATGTATAAAAATAAGTTATATATTTAGAGTAAATCATAGGTATTATATTTTATAGTTGGTTTATGTTTTATACCAACGGGAAGAAATTATGTTGTTTTTGTGTTATTGAATGTGTGAATCAAAAATAATGTATAAATATAAGTTAAGGTAAAAAATTTAGAGTAAATCATAAATATTTTACCGCTGGTAGTAAGGCTCCACCAAAAAGTTTACTCTGTAATCATTACTTATTGTTAAAGTGCTTGATATATAAATGAATTTATATCTGAATCTATATATATTTTAACATTTAGAAAAAGTTATCTAACTCAATTTACATAATTTAAATGAAAATTTCTTTTAAATACATTGAAATATTGACCGATTAACGTTAAATCAAAATTCAAATCGCGTGCCTTCCGGGTGCTTACCCGGAAATTGAAACCCGGTACTATCTCAGGATTACGTCGCTTGACCTGCGCCTTTAAACTGACAGCTGTCAAAATCATCCCAGTCTTCTATACGTTCCCTTTCTTAAAAATATGTTTTTTTTTATATAGATACTACGATCGTTTCTTTTTTTTCAATATAAATCTACATTAAATTATATATTTTATACCATATACTTTTGCAAGTCACCCCGAGTGGTAGGAAAAGATAATGGATTCCAATTTTATATGACTAATACAACTTCGAATTTTCCTCATAATTAATTTAAATTTTTTTTTTTTGTATATTGCCAATCTGAAATAAGATGACGCTGCTAAAATAAACTAGGTACTAGTACTAACTAGTGTAACTAGTAGTACAAATAGATCAGCTCGGCCAGAAAAATACCAAGACTTCTTATACCTACTTTATAAAAATAGAAATATCAATTAAGTTATTAAGTAATTAATTAATTAAAGAACTGGCTTTCAATCACGCCATTCTATCATCTTAATGTAAGATTTGAATCAGAATCTAAATTATACTTTAAAAAAAAAGTGTTTTTTTTCTCTCTCTCTCTCACATGCCAATTGAGTATTCACTCAGTAGGATGAAAAACTAATTCTTGTTAATTACTTAACGTGTAGTACGTTACTTGATGTAAAGATCTTACTTTTTTTTAAAAACGTCCGGATTTGTTTTTCATATTACATACCAGAGTGAAATAAAAACCTTATAAGTGGTAATGTAGCATCCTATCTTAGCCCTAATTGATGATACCGCATCTCAATAATGGTTCCTTATAGAGGTTGAAGGTGGGTGGTGTCGCGATATTAATTTACCATGACAATATTCTCTTTTATCATAAAAATACTTAAATCTTAATGGATATGTCACAATTTTTGAACAGAATTTCTGTGGTGTGTGCTAATTTTTACAACCCGTAACCCGTTAAAAACAACCCGAAAAGCCAGCTTATGTAAGATCTCTATTATTCTCTAGACGTTAACTGTATAACAATTTAAATTGAATAGAAAGAAATTACTTCACTGTAGTGCAGACACAAATATACAGACATTTACGAGATTTAGATAAAGATCGAAAAAATCTTGTGCGTTCACTTGAATGAAGTTTTTAAAGTGAAACTTCTTTGGGCGCGATAAGAGAACTATTTCAACATTATATTTGATTGCAACCTAACATGTGTAACCTGGAACCTGAATTACCTTTGCATTCGCAGCTGAAGACATCCATCACAGGCAACAACTTCTTAATCATTCGTTTTTGGCGCAAAAAGGAAGTAGTACCTATTAGGTACATTGTTTTGCTTGCTATTTTGTTGGGCTTGTTTTTGTACTCCTCTTTACTCTTTTTACCCCTCTCTCTTTCTGTTTTTTTTTAGTTAGTAGTTTTTAAGTTATTGTATATATATATATATATATATAAATTGTTGAAATTGGTGGTGCGACGTTTCTACAAAATGTAACTTTTCAAAAAGAAAAGAACGGCAAATCGTTTACTTAGCCTAATTCTCTTTTTCTTACTATATATGTTACTTATGAATTTATGTTTAACGTGTAGAGGGTCAAAGAAGTTTTACTTCTGTCACAAGTACTGAGTTGCACGCGCTCTTTTTAGTATCAATATATATTTTAACTGATATTGCAAATGGAAGTTCTCAAATTGTAATATTCTAATATCTGTTAGCATGTGGGGATTTTGATAAAAGTTTTGGGAATACCAAAGATAAAATATACCTTATAAGAAGACGTCGGTGACAAACGTAAAATAATACACGAAATTATTGTACGTTTTTGGTGTCATTACCACATGCAGACGTACCAACTTCAGGATCTCGTCCATTATTGAGACTGGTTAAAAAGATTAATATGTTGAAAGAAAAACTGTTAAATGTTATTAGAAACAAAGATCAAATTGCGTACAAAGTCATGTAGAAATAGTGTAGTGAACGATATTTTTAGCTGTGTTGTTAAAATAGAAACTTAAAAATCAATTCGTGACCCGGCAGGTCGGCGTGTGATAGATCAAAAACGATAACACTTTGCAGTTCGTTGTTTAGATGCTCGAGACGTTATATAAATGCCCATCAAAGTTCCTATCAATATTACCAATAAATTCTTCGTTTTACTCTCCAGTACCAATAGATAAAGTCCTGGGATCAGCTCGTGTGTGCTCTTCCTTGTGCTGACAAAGTGTGGAGAATTATAAATACAAGCTTTAGACTTTTTATAAAAGATTTAATTCTCAAGCCATACTAAAAGTATTTTAATTATGATAAATTAAAACACTTATAACTGTTTCTAACGTATTTACTGTTTTTTAAGGTACTCTTACTGACAATGTATACACAAAATAAAAGTAAAAAAAAGTATAACTCAAATGTTTATGAGGTCCAATGTCTTTATTCATCCAAACCAAATCATTGTGGCTTCTGGGCTTTAGAATTAACATTCTTGATTTTTGGAAATGAAATCTCAAGATGCACGGTCCGTACTCTCTGTGTGTAGGGTGTGTCAAGAACTTCATTGTTTAATGTTTTAAATAAAACAAACATATCTTCTGCGGAACTGTATCGCAGACTATGACCCTATACGCATTTTAGGAAGGGAGCCTATGTCCAACAGTGAAATAAACATATATATACCCCGTTACCTTACTTTGCGTGCTTTCATATAATTAAATTACAATTTGGCAAGCCTGCCCAAACGGATTCGAACTCCAATATTCTCTTAAATTAAACGTATAAAGATAGATACTTTTACCCTCTAAGATACCTAAGTAATACAGATCATTTTGCCTGATTACTTTTGTTCTAGAACGTGTCTCTGGAAGAAATATCTCGAGGAAGTTGAATGTCTTTTAAAACATTTAATATAATAATATGTTTTAAACTTCCTCTCATTTTTTGTAATCTGTTGATACTAAAGTATAATGTAACACTAATTGTTCCAACATTGTTTGTTTATATAAAAAGGTTATTTGTGCTTTAGGATAACTCCAGAGTAGCATGTTGATAGCCTTATTTTTGCTCCTTTCAATTTGAAGGCCTTATGATTACATTCATTATGCTCTGGAAAATTATATCGTGGTCTGATTAACTTAATCACACCACTTTATAAACATCGCTGATCTAAAATTTATATAATTAATATGATGAATAATTTCTGCACAATTATTTAATGATTTCTTTCCATACTTGGCAACCTTAACCGGTATAATGAAGACATACTGTAGGGTGCCACGCCTACTCTAAGCGGGTAATTGAGTCATTATAGTTGCTCTCGCGCATAGTACCTCGCTCTCCCACTATCGGCGATCGGGAGATAGTACCCGATACTAACATCGAGCCTCAGGTATTTCAAAACGTACGTTAATACTGGGTAAAAGATCCTCTCAGATTTCTTTTCATAACTTAAAAGTATATTATACGATAATTTTTTGCCGGAAGTAATTTGATGTGGAGGTTTTCCATCTTAGCCTATTATTACGATTCCTTATCAACGACGTGTGTTCCTCTTTAATTGACGCTTTTTTTAGTCTACTTCAACGAGAATACTTTTATTCGCAATACTTTATATGCTATAGGTAAGGAAATAATTGTTTCCCGCATTCATATTTTATTTCCTTCCTTTTTCCATCTTTTCTACTCCTGCCCTTTCATTTTATAGTTTCTATATGATAGTACGTTTGATTAACCTGCCAACTTTAAACTTATGCAATGCTTGTCTGTATCGTATTAACTTAAAGTAATAATTTATTTATTTATTTAAGCTTCACACTGTATAGTGTATAAATGCGGACTTAATGCCTTAGGCATTCTCTACCAGTCAACCTTAGGGCAATGCAGAGATGAAATGAGATAGGTGTATACTTAAAGAACTTGTAAAATACTATTATATTATATAAACAAACAATATTTGCGTAATTATAAAATACATGTACTACAATAACTAGACATATATAACAAATAAAAATATACATACATATATATGATATATATTAAATGTCAATTGAAATTTGTTTTTTGTATTTTATTTAATTACGTTGAGAGTAACAAACGAGCACACAGTTCACCTGATGGCAAGTGATTCCTGTGACCCATGAGATCTACGTTCATTCCTTGATAAGGAATCATAATGTAGTTGCATTGTCACGCTTCAAGATTGAGATGGAATGCCTTGTCACCAGTAATAAAGGTCTCCGGATCCCTAGACTCACCAGACGGAACAAAGCAGCATTATGATACATTTTACGCTGGTATTCTGTGATGGCGTGGTCCTACCCCTGTCGAACTGACCCATTCATCACTGTTGTGTAGCTCTACCACTGTTAAAATTTTATACGTAAATTTTTATTACGTAATCATAAAAAATATTTATGTGCAGCTAATGATAAACAAACACGACGGCTACACATGGTAGGTGATGACTGGAGCCAGTTAACCTATATTAACCCTCAGCAAAGATTCAAAATGCACCTGCATAACATCCCTGAGGATTGAGAGGGAATATCAAGGTACTAATTGGGTCTCCGACTCCCTACAATCTTTCACGTTAGTACTCTCTCAGGGCTTCAGTTCTTTCCTCACTCGTGCCGAACCACATGCTTCACCATGAATCAAATAACAAATAAAGTTACAAAAACTTTATTATCCATTTTATATATTATTTATATATGTCATTTTTTATAGTAAATTGTCATTTCCAAACTGTTGATAGGTTTTTTGTGGAAGAATCAAAATTTAAATTTCAGTAGATCTCGAATATGAAATGCACACGTTTCAGATAAGTTGTAATTATACTTTAAAAATAAAATTGCCTCTATTTTATTCTAATTTGTGACAGCTCTGCAAATATTATGGAAATGGGATTAAATTTCGTCAAATGATATGGTCGGGCAAACGAAATCTCTGTGTGTAGTGTTTCTTTAAATTAAGTATTGTATAGACCTGACATATGATGATGTGCTCCTCGTCGATTTCGACCAAACTAATAATTTATGATCATTAGCGCTTAGGGCTTCACACGGACTCAGCCGAGACCTTTATTAATGGGTAACCAGCACAAGGGTTCAAGGGTGAGAAGGCCGAACCTCGGGTTGGTCAGTTGCTTCTGACGGATTAACTAAATTAATATCATTATTTACCAACAATTTGGAATGCGTTGACGCTGGAGAAGAAGTGGCACAAAAAACTCCAGCGACGCTACTATCTATACTAATTGGAAAAAACAGGCCTGAAATATGGTGGTAACGTGAATAATTCTGTTTATGACGCCCTCGCCGTCGGCGGGGGCGATAGGTTGGTGCAGTGTTAATGTTTAGTGTTTTGAGCAGGGCATGGGCCCTGGTGGTCGCGTCATCGGGGGCCCTTCCCTATTCCGATTTATCGCTGCACATCGGATTGCGCACAACAATTACTGAGTGCACAAATATTTTTCCCTCCGCTGAGGATTGAACCTGGGATCTACAATAACTCTACTCTAATTACAAATTCAAATATCCACGTGATACCTCAAATTACTAAATGTTAAAACTATTTATTTATTACCCATCCAAATTTAAACTCAAAGTCCAAAATATAAGAGAAATCTAATTTATATCAATATAGTATGAGATGATTTGATATTATTATATAAATATTAGAATTCTAAATTTTTGTTGGTTTCTAAAGGACCAATTTTAATTTATATTTACATAAGGCGTTGTAGAACGTAAATTGCATATGCACACAGGGACAAAAAAATTATCAGCATCTTTTGTTAGCGAGACATGCTTCAATGCACTACTTTTATCTGGCCTAGCATACCTTGTCTAATCTATATTCAATACGATATTGACGAGTCCTACTAAGTTTTAAAATAAACTGTCAGTTTGACTGTTATAGTAAAAAGAAAATTAAATCTGACGTTATACTCTTTAGGGATATTTCAAACGCATAGCGTAACAAATATACAAGTTTCCAACTTATATATATTAGCTACGTATATATTATAACTAAACACAAATATTATGTGGCGTACAGGTGCCCGAAAGCAAGATGCCGACGCTCCTCCACCAGCACCGGATCCCGCTCCACCACCAGCACCAGAGCCGGCGCCAGAAGCGCCCCAAGAGAGCGAACCATCACCGCCCAAAGAGGGGGACGTGCCTAGTGTCCCAGCTGTACCAAAATTGGAAAACCACTATGTGCCAATTATGGTCATTACTGGTTTGTTCGGGGCCATGTTTATAATATTACCATTGCTCGTACGAAAGGGACCTAATAGAGGGTAAGTATCGCCAGATATACAAATATATATTGCATAGCCAAATTTCAACAAACAATAAAACTTTTTAAAAGATTAACCTAATAGCCAAATTGCCATAAGACCCAACTTCAGGAAACTACATGGAATAACGTCGCAGAATGAAGCTGCCGAGACGAAGATAGAGATAGTAGGTTGTCTGATCTCCCGATGTACAGTCAGACAACCGAAGCTTGGAGAAGAGTCCATTCTTTCCAGTAATCGTAGTCTAGGTGGTGCTCTTGGGAATGGTAACTGTTTAATTTTCTGTTAGTCCAATATTCTGCGAAAGCATCGTCTTCTTTTGCCTTTACGAAACGAACTGTGTTTAAGTAACTTAAAATAATTAAGAGAGAAAATAGCATAATAAATTAAATGTAAATAATACTGCTTCAAATTACAATCTGTGTCAGGATGGTCTATGGGTTTATGTGCGTAAGGAAGCGTTTATGTTAGTGCGTGTTTATATACGTAGATATAACATATATGTGTGTATATATATTTTCGCTTTTACCAACTAAATAACTATATATGTGCTTTTAGGATCTTCAGATGCTGCATAATGCTGTCAGTATTCTGTATTTGGATCTTGTAAGTACCACAATTACCTCATAATGTATATATAGGTAGAGCTACACTGCGGTTTGTTTCTAGCTGCAGAATGAATGGATCAGCTCAACCGGAGTAGGACCACGCCCTCATAGGATACCAGCGGATACAAAACAAATGTGAGCAGTGAGAAAGAAGCAGCAACATGTACTGCTACTTTGATTAATAACTGGTCACAGCAGATGAACCAAGAAGTGATGCCCTAAGAAAAGTTTTCAAAGGAAAATGCTATGAAGGACCATGAAAATGCATGTTTGGGAGAAGTCGATGGTTGCGGATTGCTATCCTGGCAATCATCGGGGGAAATCTATGTTCAGAAGTGGATTATTGATGGGATATATAGATATAGAGGTTAACAATTATAACATACGGTCATTAGACATCAATTTAATTCGTTTGGTTGACGTGCGTGTCGAAATCGCCGTTTCCAGTTACGTTAACACTACACAAACCGATACTGTCCATATTATTTACTGTATAAATATTTTACTCTAATGCCAATAATCAACAGCATTGAAACTGCATCCGTCCTCGCCAGGGAATCAAGGTATAAGTAATAATAAATAATAATAATACTTTATTGATAATCACATAACAAATGTATGAAGTCTTTGACTGCTACTTGAAAAACCTGCATATCAGGAATTTGTGCTACCTGTACTTTTCAAGTACAATTTTACAATAAATCTTGACAGTAACTTTTTGATCTAAACAATTAAAAAAATTAATTAAATTAAGCATTTTTGGGTCTTGTCATGTCTTTATATAATAAATCTCTTTATATAATACATGACGATTATTTATATTTACAATAAATTCTTCGTATGTATGTAGTCTTAGGTTAGAAGTCGGCTGTTAATTTTGTTACACTTTTGATACGTGCATTGCTCAAGGACCATAATGGAATACCTGATTATTGTAAACGGACTTAAGCTTCATACAACAATATTTAATCCAACAGCAATGTTGTACTATCAGTACATAGGTATTCTGTGATGTTAAAACACGTTTAAGCTGCAGTCAGAACGAAGCTTAAATGTGTCTTTATCACTTACATGATATGTCAAGACAATTAGGCAGAATTTAAAATGGTTATATCTACTACAACCTTTCTGCAAGTTTTTCTTTTTTATTTCATTTTTTGTAATTTTTTCCACATTTCATCGGCGGTTGCCTCGACCCGTCCCGCCTTGAAATTGTCTTCAAGCGAACTCTGCCCAGGGCGAGCCTCCCTAGATCGAGGATATCTTTTTGGAAATTGTTTGAGGAGGTTTTCTTTTTCTATAGGATTTTTGTATGAAGTTAGATCATATATATATATATACACATATTTATAGGTTTTTTAACTATGAGTGTTATTTTTTAGTTGGGTCACAATCTACATAGCGCAAATGAATCCTATAATGGGACCACGCATGCGCAACACTACAGTTGCCTGGATCGCTTATAGATTTGTAAGTTTTTTTTTTCTAATATTAGTGATGACAAAAGAACATCCAGTGACCCATAACAGCCACATTAATCTTCGAGGTAGATCATAATACGGTTGCGTTGTTATTCCTAAAATAATTCTAAGACCGAATGCCATGTCACCAATGAAGTCTCTGTTTTCCAAAGATATCTTCGGGCCATGAAACCCACATTCATCGTCGATAAGGAATCATTACCTAAATGCGGTGTCACCGTTGAACTAAATAGGAATGCCTCCTCGCCATTAAAGGGATCTTGGGAATTATTCATCAGCCGAAAAACAGCTGCATGATATTGGTATTATAAGATTTCAGGTCATCACGCTAAAACCTTAACTTTTTCAGGGAGATCCAATAAAACCTGCCACTCCAAGCGTAGGAGGTGAAGGAGAAACTATGTAGCGCTAAACAGATAAGAAAAGCAATCGGGAATTTACACAAGTAATACTTTCTTAATATTTAAACGACTTCAAAAACGGACGAGATTTTCAACGCTTCTGCATTTTGCCGATATGCATTCTACTTTTTATGGCATTTCTTAATTTACTTTTCTTTTTTTACTATCTGTGTAGCTAAATATTTTATTTTTAGCAAGATCTGATAACTTCGGAGATAGACAATGGAACTCTTTAACTATTTATCTTTAATAATGTGTCTTTAAATCTGCATGCAATTGGCATTTTAGACTCGCACACTTCTCTTCAGAATAATTGTTTTACTAAAACAAAGAAGCAAATCTTTTTGATTATCAAATGTCCGTATATATATGTGTCCGTATCTGTATGCCTCTACTTTTAGCGAAGTCGTTTTTTTATGTTTCCTTCGAACAAATGCATTTTTTTTATTACCTTGAGAGTAGCAAACGAGCACACAGTTCATCTGATGATAAGTGATTACTGCGGCCCATGACATCTCTCATACTCTCTCGACAAGGAATCATGATGTAGATGTATTGTCTACCTTGAGGACTGAGATTGAATGACTCGTCACCAATAATTAAGGTCTCCGGATCCCTACACTCACCAGACGAAACACGGCAGCATTATGCTGCTATTTTACGCTGGTATTCTGTAAGGACGTGGTCCTACTCTGGTCAAGCTGACCCATTCATTCTGCGGCTGGAAACAAACTGCAGCGTAGCTCTACCAATTATACTTATATACATTTTTATTGTTCACAGGGCAAGAAAAAATGCTAACTCTTTTAGAAAAATAGTAGGATAGTTTTTTTTTTAATTTTACGAATAATACCATTATAAATAAAAACTACCAAAATTAACTTTGAGCTTCATTTACTACTCACTCCTAACTTCAGTATACTCATTGTCACCATATTTCCACGTTAGTGGACAGAGGCTATTTATTGCAAGGTTGCAAAGCAATCTTAGTCTCTCTGATTTTTTTTTCGGGCTGATGGGCGCTGTTAGCCCGAGGGGTTTTACAGTTTCACCGGGTTGAGAGGTGACCGAGCACTTATGGCGCTCTGTCGAGACCTCTATTAGTGGGTAACCAGCACAAGGGCTCCCGAGAGTCTTTCTGATCTTTGTAATTTCTAGGTGGAGATATCTGTGAAAGTTTCTAGGATGTTAATAAAGCCCATCTACTAGCTCAAGGTCGAGAGGAAGAAGGTGACATTTAGTGCATCAAGTTTTTTTTTTTACATTCAAATCATTGCTCTATTTAATTGGAAAAGCTTCCCTAAGCTTCGGTCTTGCATATGATAGTACGTTGATCAATTAATGGCCCGGCGATAAATGGTTTAATATTCTTATGTGGCAATAGAAAACTTTATTAATACGTTCGCAGTGTAAAAATAAACATAACTTCATATTATATTTTTCTCCCGCCCTCTTCAAATTCGCTCACAGATCTTGCATCATTAGGCCCTGCCTAAGTTATCTCAGTACGTGTTATGATGATCAATTCCTGGTAGCGGTATAAATGAAATTATTGATTTGACACATTCTCAATTTTATTTATTGTTTTTATCATATCAAGGGTGACAAACGAGCACACAGTCCACCTGATGGGAAATGAATCCTGGGGTCCGTGACACCCACATTCATTCTCGTCAATTAATCATAATGTTGCTGCGTACCTTTGAGAACTAACATCTCAGATTCACCAGATGAAACACAACATATGTTTTACGCTGATATTCAGCGAGTTCGTGGTCCTTCTCCGGTCGGTTCATTATCTTCTTTATAGAGAAGATCTATGTCGTGTACTAATAAAGATAGTTTTAACCGAGTCTTATATAGAAAGTGGGTTTCTCGATTCTACGCGTATTTTTTTAATTAAGATATATAAATTATTTTTCTCTTTTATATAATACAATATTCAACACCGTAAAACCTTTTTGATTTCTTTATTCAAATAAAATAAACATTCACATAACATAATTCACTGTACAATTCGTTTACACACCCCCACACGAATAAACACGAAGCAATCAAAGTATCCGAACAGCGGACGAATTGTAATCGCGCGCCCCCAAAACAAATGCGACGATATCGCTAAAGATCAAAATAACATTTGTACCAAAATCATTTATCAGCGCTGATTCTCTTTCCATTCGACGTCCCCCGGCCAACACCGCGGCTTGTTAGCGCGATCCTAAGGCCTGTGTTTCATTAAACCTAGAACAGCGATTTTAGATTTAATATATTTTAAGAGGCAGATAGGCAATAGATGTCTTTATCATCTACTATCGAAATAATGATTAGCTTTTTGTTGTTGTTAAGACTATAATTTTCTACGTGTAAAGAAATGAAGTAATAGTGTATATAGGTTTCACTGCTTAGACAAAGATTAGTAGTTTGTAGAAGAATTATTTATTATGATACAACGGTAATGGTAAACATATATAATCTTCGATAACCGAGAAGAAAATAAAATAAAAATGCAATATTTTGTTGCATTCGATTCGTTGTCCGAAATGCAGTAGTTTATGCTCCTTTACCTTATTCTAAAAAATCATGGTTGTTTTGTTGACAAGAGTAAAAAACAGATCCCTAGCAAATTTAGGTGACCAATCTGGAGACTCAACCCTTGCCCAAATTCTTTCTTTTAATATTTGTTATTCCTTTTATTATATATAGGGCGTTACTTGTTTCTACTTTAACAATAATTTTATTATATACAACTTTGAGAACCTCTATATTCGTTCATAAAACAATACTTGATATTTATCTTCGTAAAACCAAATGAAAATTTGATTATAGTTTAAAAATTCAAAAAGTGAAATACCATCATTGTTAAAAACCGCTAACGCTTGGTTCTGAATCGTGCGCGATCCCCTTCGGACGCCGAACTAATGCGTTTCATGGGAATACCATCTTTGTGGGGAGATCATCATTAATACTTGTTGGTGACGACGTTTACATTAAAATTTAATATTTGTATTAAATCTGGCCGATTGTTATGAATACACAGCAAGTTAAAGTGATTAAGTGCTAAACTTTGATTCTGGGCGTCTATGCAAGTCAAGTAGCCCATGTGCGAGTACAGTTCTCGTTAGAAACGGAATTAGACCATAATCAGCTACGCGAGCCTACTTATGGTTGGACATGCATATATTATTAAAATGTTTATACTTTGCAGACTTTGCGGTAAATTGTATCTTGTAAAAAACTAAAAATTGTACCTCGAAAACTGTTGAACCTATTTTCATGACACTCAGATTAATTTTAAGAAGCTAGTGCACGAATAACGTATAGATTTGGACCTATCCTTTAGGAGTCTAATTTAAGTGGAAATAAACAACCATACACCTAAACCGACAAAGATTCCATTTCTTATAAATTAAATTGACATTAGACAGTAATAAAGTACGTCTAGAGAAGACGAAATCTACTATTTTGTGTTGATATTTCCATAAGATACTATACTTGAAATTTCCAATACGTTGAAGTAACTATTTCTCTTTTTATATTTCAAATAAAAACAACACCCTGAACTGTCGCAACTCTTAAAATCCCAAAAAATCCCGTTGCAGTGGTCATACCCATACGTAACTCAATTGACGCGTCGGCTCTTTCCCGATCTTATTTTCGTGCCCTAAAGCCAAATTCGCGCCATATTGCGAGGCTCCCCATCTAAATGATAATTCGAGGGCCCTCCTTACAATAAAAATTATTGCGACCAGTTTATTTTATTACAGTTTGTATTGTATTCAAATACCCGCAAGAAGGCCTATATTGGTTTGCACTCAACAAAAAGGTTTTTGAGCGAAAATGAGCCATATGTCCACGGAAACAGAATATGTGAAAGAGTTTTAAGATTACAGTTTTTTTTTATTACCTTTTTTGGATAGGGTATTTTCTTCGAATACCTAGTGATTCTGGGCCCTTACCCCATTGGACAATTCCCTTTTCAGCGAGGGAATTTTGTGAGACGTTGGGTTCACCAAGTATTTACATATTTAGTTTATAAGCAATCTATAAACAAAAAATCGATTATATAAATTTACAATTTTTTTTCTTTCCAATAAAAGTAATCCTTAATAATTACAGCTAATATGCAAGATGAAAATGTCCAACATTGTAAAGTACATTTTTATACATAAATTGACTTTGTATACTCCTGTATAAATGTAATATATACAGGAAGGAAACAGGAAGTTTTATTCCATTACCACAATAAAACAAATGATAACTAATAGAATAGGAATTATATTTAATTAATTCATTAAATTTCACTAAATAATTAAGTATTTAATATATTTTAAATATTTATACAGGGTAATAATTAATAATTATTAATAAAAAATAACATCGAGAGATCGCCGTTATGAAATAGTTATAAAGCGTTGCTTGTTGTATTTCATGAAAAAAAATGTTTTCTAGTAATTGAGGCACAATTTTCAATTCATATTACTGACTAAATAACTATAATATATAAAACTGTTATATTTTAATTAGTTTTGTAATAAATTCTATATTTTATATAAAATAAAATTATATTTCTGTTTTATACATATAGGTTAAATAATATTAAGTAACAGCCTATATAAATCCCACTGGCGGGCATATCTTTCGTAGAACGTATGCTCCAACACCCTGTTGGAGCATAGACCACCACGTTGCTACACCGCGTTTTACTGCACAATGTATTTCTTCACGTTGAAAATCAGCACTTGAAATTATAATTAACCTTTTCATTGTGGCTACAGCACCGGACTCGAACTCGGTTTGTTCGCGTACCGTGAATTTAAAGTAAACGTTTACACTGAACTAAAACTACGGCTCTAAATAAAGTAAAACGGTTTTTGATACACAGGTATTTAGGTATTATGTAAGAATATTTTCTGGTATAATTCTATCTATCTAAGTATACCTACGATTGGAGGCAAATACTTTTATCGAATAAGTTTTAATGAATTTTGTATTATACATATTAAAACGGTTTTCAGAAGCCAGGGAAAGGGGAATAACAATTTATCCTGTTTTTGTACGCAATTCACAATATATAAAAGTGTTTTAAATCTCATTAAATAACATTTCAATTAGTATTAGTGTTATTAGTAGTAGTGTTATTTTTGTCAGATAGGTTTAAGTTATAATTAGAACTTGTAAGTTGTAGGAATTCCATTGACTTAAAAAATAGATTAAACCATTTTAATGGAAAAAAATTCCTTCAATATCTTTGCAAGAGCACATCTGCAGAAAGAGGCAGATCGACAAAAATTGCTCATGCCCACTGATTATAAGTTTTTTCTTAATACCTAATCGGTGGTAAGTGATTAGCGCAGCCTATGAACATCCGCAACACCAGAGAAATCGTAAATTCGTCGTCGCTCTCTCGAAAGGTGTAGGCTCTTTTCTTGAAGGTCCCCAAGTCGTATAAATTGCCATTTGCCGACCATCGAGATGATAAGGATGAAATTTTGAATTCTGTCGCGATGTACGATGTTTTAAAGTCAGCGGCTGGAATTAATTGATTATAAGTGGGGCATCAGAGTCTCATTGATTACCTACCCATGTTCAGCGCACGTTTTTTTTTTAATTTATTTTTATTATAGCATATTTTATATTTATAAAGTATAGTCCTCACATCTAATATAAATATATAACTTGTGAGTAACCATTCTGTCCATTTTCCAAGATAATTTCCACGTAGTAGCAACAGAGACCTATATATATTGTATAGGACCTCTGGCGAAGGATTCTTGCAATATGGTTTCGCTGAAACAATCTTCTATGGTGGCGATTCCTGCACAATCTTGGAGTTCTTTAGAAGGTAGACCTACATTGTTTTCGTGCCATGACGAACTCAGGAAGGAGGCATTTGTGGTGGAACGTTAATAATTATAATAAAATGTATGTATTTGTTGACACTTATGTTATCAATCAAGGTTATGTGTTCCATATTATACGACGTTTACATTACGTGGTAGAGCTACACTGCAGTTTATTTCTAACTGCATAATGAATGGGGCAGCTCGACCGAGGTGAGGAGAGGACCACGCCCTCACAGAATACCGGCGTGAAATAGCAGCATAACGCTGTTGTCCTTCGTCTGGTGAGTGAAGGGATCGGGAGACCTTTATTACTGGTGACGAGGCATTCCATTTCAGTCGTCAAGGGTGACAACGCATCTGCATCATGATTCCTTGTCAAGGATGAATGTAGATGTTATAGGCCGCACGAATCACTTAACATCAGGTGAACTGTTTGCTCGTTTGTAACTTTCAATGTAAAAAATAAAGAAAAAATCCAGCTGGTACTAAAACAGGCATAGCCTTTGCTAAAGTGCCTACAACCAAGTTGTACATTATGTAGAGCATTATTTTAAGTACAAAACAATATAAAACCTTATTTAAACATAACATTTTTACTTTTTTATGCGTGTCTAATGAATGATTTAGTTGCCAAAGGTTTTGTGAATTTGAAATTCATCGAATTTTTTGATAAAGGTTCTCTGACTCATTGTATGTCAACTGTAAGAGCTATTTTTTGATCTCTACATTACTATAACGTTTCTGTTTTTATGCAAAATATTTTTTATTTTATTAAACATAAAGCACCCCAAATTTTCAACTAAACTCGGTTCCACGTATATATAACTCCAAGGTACTCCGTACATTCGCAACTATCGTTGTTGAGTGGACGAATAATGAATGATGATGTTCTGAGAGTCTTATAGTTATCCGTTGCTTCAGCACAATTTGCAGAACAAAATGTTGGCGTACCGTTAGAACTTCCCTGTGGTAACGCTCCTTTGTGGGGAAACGAAAAGGCTTTTCCCTGCTTACTTTCAATATTGCTCGCTCAATGCTAACGTCCTATGCGGAAATGCCCGATGTCCCTATCGTTCTGGCGATTCTGGGACGAAGTTGATGTCGAAGTGGTCGTGAAGAGCTTCAATTGGCCAGGTCTCAGTCCAAACATGAATCCAAATCAATTATTTGTCAGATGTTCTAAAATCACTTAAGTCAGGTATCAGGTATCACTTAAGTCAGGTCAGTTTTACCGCGCCAGTAATACGGTATTACTTTAATTAATGTTCGGTTTAAATACTCTATATTTGTAAATCTTATTACTTTACTATAATTAAAAACTCTTACGCACGCCTATCAATGGCATCGAAGTTCCGCAATAAGGTTCGTAGGTAATTTAATTAGTAACTGGTTACACCCCTTCGAATATCCATCAGCACAAGACAACGTGGTTAGAGTGGGATTCCTCAAGACTTTATTTAAACTATCGATATCGATCGATAAATAACCGCACAAAAGGGGATTATTGAGGGTTTGACAAATTTTCTGTTTTGCTGGTTTTGAATTTTCTTTTTTATTTTTATTTTAAAAATTCCCAATTATCTTCTACCAAACATCCATTATACATTTTGATTTAATTATGAAAAAATACTGGGAGTTTGTTCAATTACATCATTAGAAAGACAACAATTAAGCTTTTGGAAAAATTATATATTAGTATTCATTTAGTTTAAAAAAAAGCGTTTTTGAGGGAGTGAGTCGATTTAATTACTCGCAAGTGTAGTTGGTAGATTGCAATTGTGCAATTGCAATAGCTTACTCACTATTTAATGGTTCAATCAAATTGTTAATGACTCTACAATCTTGATTTAAATAAATCAATATCAATAATTTGATTGCAATTTCCTAGCAGATGCTCATTTTGCATTAACACAATGTACAGTAATAGTCATCAACCACAAGACAAAGCTAGCAACCCCAACGTTATCTCCCTTTCAGATCGCAATCAGTGCCGCCATGTTTGACGCCATTATGAATCAAATTCCCGCCTTTTTACTTTTTTCCCATTCGCTAGGCACCGGCGTCAGATCTCACAGCCGATAAGGTCTTTATTATCCTGGATGATTTTTTAATCTACGTTCGCACTCAGGTTTCACATTAGCAAATGCATTGTTGTACACACATAAAATAGAAGCTGTATTTTTTTTAAATAACAATTCTCGTTGCCCGACGCTAGGGCTTTTAAACTAATTTTTTCTAGCGACGATTACAAGTGACCTTAATATGTTTTAATTTTACAACATAAGTAATACACAGCTAAACTTGCTCACAGTTCAACTATTCATAATTCTGTGTAATTAGTGGTAAAGCCACGATGCAGTTATATTCTAGTTATATCATGAATGTCTAAGTTCGGCCGGGGAAGGACCATGTTTTAAATATGTAAAAAACTTCTTCACCGCGTGGCAGCACCAAACTGTAGCTTGCTCTTAACTGTAGCATGAATGGGTCAGCTCGACTGGGGAAGGACCATGACTCAGAAGCTTAATGATTTTCGTTTGGTGAAGTATTCATCAGGGGTGTAATTTTTGTAAGTCGTAGTCATCCCATATTATCAGGTGAACTGTGTGCTCATTTATCATCTCCAGTTTCACAAAAAATAAGTCAAATCGTACATCCATCTTTGATGTCACCCCTTTCACCATACCGACGAGTAAGCCTACTAATAAGTGCGACGGTTCCTTTCACTCTCTCCAGATGTAACACATGTTTCATCTGAGTGATAACTTACGCTAGTATTATCTGATAACGCGGTTCTACTTCGGTCGAAATTTTTATGGGTCTACGACGACGACTTAAGTAGAATCTGATGTATCAGGGACAAGGATATAGTTACAACATCTGAAAAATAATATCTTGTGGTTATCCTGATACGTTCTACATCGATAATAATTATGTATATATTTATATATATATTTATTTTTAGATATGTTTGTATTTATAATATTTATATATTTTTGTTTTATAGTTTATGTAAATGTATATAAATATCTATTATTTTATTTACTATTATAAATTCTATAAGATATGTATATATAATTGTATAAGTATTTAGATGTACTGTATGTTTCTTTTTTTCTTTATTATTATTCATCTGTCCCTACCTTGATTTCTTTGAACCCTCCCTAGGATGACTGGTAGATAATGCCTTAGGTATTAAGTCCGCCTTTGTGCATGTGTTAGTTGTACAAAAGTTTATAAATAAATCCGTTACTCATTTTTTTTAAAGAATTAGCAATGCTATTAACATTACTAATATTCCGGTTAACCACTACAACTAAGCTGAAGATGCTTGTGCTAGGAAAGGGTTAACGACAATAGTCTAATAGTGGATTCGAACCTACGGCCTAAGTTTCGCAGATCGTACCCTAAACCATTCAATCAGTTAATCATTGCCTTCGAAACGATTTCTTACAAAGGCGCAACTAAGTAGTGAATTACTCACACTTCTAAGCCATCCGTCATCTAACATATAAAACCTGTACAAAGTAACCAGACACATAATAAAGTGTGAGAGATTTAAACCAAAATAACTCTGTCTGAAAACTTATGTAATAGCGAATTCGTGGTTCGGGGAGAAAATTGGCAAAAGGAAACAAAAGAGGCGGAAACGCAAGCTCCCGCGAAGTTAGTCTCTAAGTAGATTTTCCAATTTGAAACTCTTTACAAGAGACGCCGAGGATCGCGCGCTCTTTTTCACTTGAACACGACAAGGGATTTATTGGTAAACTTTTTTCTGAAAATGCAAGTGGAGACGAATGAAAATTGTCAGAGACGGTTATTTATTGAGCGTCCGCGAAGACCGCACGGTTTAATAACATATCGCTTAATAATAAAGAAAAAAGGATCTAGATTTACCAAGTGCTTTTAAGACGTCTGGTTATTAATACTAGATTAAACGACGAATGACAATGGTGCTCGGAATCTTCGAAAGGTATATCGAAGAAATAAATACTTCATAAAATAAATTGTAATGTCCTTTTTAGGCGGTAACAAAATCACTCTACTTTTTTTCGTCTCTTTTCATTTTGCTTATTGTCATGTTGCCGTAACATCTGCTATATTTTTAATATCCTTCACCATGTTATACATAAATAGCGTATTTTGTAAGGTAAACATGATGCCAAGTTAATTATTTGAGCAGCACTAGCGCCGTAATGGCGTCACTTCCGGCGCGGCCGCCATTAGTGGCCATTTCCTGCTGGCTTCCTGTCGCATACAGCGCCGCGTTGCGCTCTTTTAAAATAACTTGCTATAAAATAATAACGTTATTATAAGAAAAAAAAATACAATAGCGTTTGTTAGGGCACACGTTGTTTGCTTTTTACAGAAAAAATACAATGGAATTATTATTATTAAGTGTGTTAACCTTTAATAACCGGTTTGCTTCTAAACGTGACAGCTTATGAAACAGAGGAAGTTCAACATTATAAAATATGATTTCAATCATTACATTCACTTACATCACATGTAGCCTAAATAGTATAACAATGTTTAAGATTTGATAACGAACAATTTAAGTCGACAAACTAACTTAAATTAACTTGATGCTAATAGGTTGCTGGCTTTGAACCGTGAGACCTACATTCACACAAATGCTCTGTCTTCAAATTCTATTTACTAGTAATTGCGTTCATCCAGCTTCTCTTCCACGAAACACGCCCAACATAGTGGCTTCGAGATACTATTTTAAATTCCGTGACTGTGTAGATGTGTTCTCCTATCGAACTGATCAAAGGCGTATAAACTAAAAAGGGTGACGTAATAATAATAATAATAATATAGGAAAACTTCAACAGAAACTTCACAACGAGAGTGTTCTTTTTAAATACAAAACAACGTGTAGAAAGCCATAGTTCTTACGAACCTACATCTTGAATCTGAATATGTAAATGAAATTATAGGCATTAGTAGTTGCACACACTAATATATTACAAAATAGAGTCACTTGTTAGTATATTGCCATTATTACCATATTGCCATCTTTGTCTGCCCTTTTTCCACTCGCATCTTTTATCTCAAACAGGGATAAAAGATGTGTATTTCGGCAGACAAAGATGGCAATATCCACATTTTATATAGCCAATTATATGAATAGGTATATTAATGTAGATAATTCTTAGCCAGAAGCATCTGACCGAGCGAGGTTCGGCCCTCTCGGGCACGCTCGAGTCAGACGCTCTCGCGGAACAGGGCAACAGTCCAAGACGAGACTTCCTCTCGACAGCCCTTGGGCTGTTTACCCACTAATAGAGGTATCGAGTGAGCGCCATAAGCGCTCGGTCACCTCTCAACCCGGCGAAACTGTGAAAGCTCTCAGGCCGCAAAAAAAAACACATTTTATCTTTTTTAATTGTGTTAGAACCAGATAAAAGTTCTTGCAGCACGCATTCATGGGTGGCTCGATGTATATTCAGAGAAGGAACACATCCTCACAGAATACCAGCGTGAATGGCATCAGCTGGAGACAGAATTACCCGCAGGCTGTACAACGCATGAGCATCTTGATCGTTCGTTGATGATGAATGTTTGTTATGGGCTGCATTCATCACTTACCATAAGGTGCGCTCGTTTGTCACCTCTAATATTATAAAAAAAATATCCTGGACTATTTATGGTAACTAACTAATCGAGGGAAATGATTAACCGATATTGTTGTCTCTGTTTAATTAGATCACACTATACAAAAATATTTACACAGAAGACATTTTAAAGCATAGACTAAACATTTTATAGAGCAATAAGCATAGACTGCATATTACTATAGAGGTCGCCAAACACACTCAAAATTAAAACTTCTACAAGTAAACCTCGGAAATTCATTCATTTTTTTTAATTCATTCTTTTATCTGGAATACGAATCTATATCGCGTATACCCAAAAATAAAATAGATTTTTTAATCGTCCTCTCCGGCACTCTCGAGTCAGTTGGTTTCACGCGCACGATCCAAGCCGAGGCTCCCTCTCGGGAAACCTAATCCTGGTCACCCATAAATAAACGTCTCGATTGAGTGCACTATATGCTCAGCCTCCTTTCAACCCGGTGAAGCTGCTAAAGCCCTCGGGCTAACAGCGGCCAACAGACATAAAAAAAAATAGTTTTGTTTTTATAATCAAAAAGGGCAACAATTTTGTTCATTAACTATATATACTACCTCTTGAATTCGTTTAAAAACCACTTCACATCGGCTAAATGTGTTCCGGTGCGGCGAGGTCTCGGAGCTAATGGTCTTGGTGACAATGCTGCAGAGCAAACAGCGCTAAGTGGCGGAAGCTCACCCTACAGGGAAGTGAAATGGGCCCCTCGTCCATGATACAGAAACATAATATCGATAGCCGTTTAAGTATAAATAACTTGAAATATACCTAAACTTTGCCTAAATTTACTTTGACATTTATTTAGTTTAGTTTAGTCATCACCATCACAGCCCATCACTAGATAATGTAGAGCCACGTTGCTGCTAGTTTCTTGTCGCAACATGAATGGGCACGACTGGCGCAGGACCACACCCTCACAGAATGTCAGCGTGAACAAAAACGTAACACTGATGACTTATATGGGATCTGGTGATCCAATTACTGCAACGTGGTATTCGATATCTGTCCTCTGACAACGCATTTGTATCTTGAATCTTTCTTGATGTACATGTCATGCACCGAATTTATCACTTATCATCAAGTAAACAGTGCAAACACACTGTTTACTTGCCTACTCTTAATCAAAATTTAACAAATCACCTCGTATATCGACTTCTCCCGTGCACTGTCTCGAAGTTCGATCCCGATGATCTGTCTACTCTAAATTTAAATTTTAAAAAATCACCTCGTATGTCGACTCATATGTCCATATGTCATGCACTGTCTGGAAGATCGATCCCGAACCACCAGGCGACATACGTCGTCACTTCAGCAAATTGGGAGTTCTACACTGTCATAGCCAATATGTGGTTGCCACTCGAAAACCTAAAATACGAATAACGTAAAATAGATAACTGATGAACAGGTTTTACTAGCTTCATGGCCAGCCCCTTACCAGTTCAACACACCAATCCTTTGAGCTATGCTATGGGTTACATTTATATGTATGTATATGTCATATAAATTTGATCGTATCAAATTTTTGGCTTAAAAATTTCAATATGCTTTAACTATTTCCTATATTTTCTTAAATTCACTGATTTTATCGAGATTTTTCCAGCAATTTTTTTTCTTTTTTAATACCTTATCACCTATTAGATAAACGAGTAAGCAGCTCACCCAATGGCAAGTGACTACCGGCGTCCATGAACATTCAAATTGCAAATGCATTGCCGGACTTTAAGAAAGGTGTAGGCTATTTTTTTTTAAATGACCTAAGTCGTATTGGTTCGGACCCCTGGCGACAGCTGATTCCACAGAGTAATTGTGCGCGGCAGGGGAAATTTCGCTTAAAGCGCACAGTGGTGGATTGCCATCGAGATTATGATTATGAAATTTTGAATTCTGTCGTGATGTACGATGTTTAAACTCAGCGGCCGATTCGTGAGGCTATTGAAATTAAAATAACATCCTATTTTCAATAGACACGATGGGCGCGATTTCCACTGCCTGTCCTCAAGATACTGTGCGCTCTATCAAAAATTAATAAATATAAACAAATGGTAGCCCTAGATAACTTTAACACCAGGACAAAACACTTCAATGAGATAAGAACCATAAAAGTCTTATTCAAAGCTGCTACTAAAATATAAATCGAAGAAGAAAATTGACAATAGTACATAGGTTTTAAAAGAAGAAACTTCCTTAATAAGAAGTTATTTAGAAAGACCAGTGTGAACTAACATCTATGCTTTCTATATGTCTATCTATGTTTTAACGCAAAGGTAATCGTGACTTTTCTTATAATATTAATTTTATATTTTATAAAATTAAGAGTCATGACATGACAACCCATGACATTTACATCCATCCTCCACGAAGATTCAAGACGCAAATGCATTGTCACACTTCAGGACTGAGTTGGAATGCCTGGATACATCTAGTTAGATCGTTGGACCCCTACACTCACTATGTAAAACACAGCAGTTATGCTGATATTTAACTCTAGTATCCTGTGAAGGCGTGGTCTTCAGAGCCGACCAATTGATGTTATATTTAAACCCTAAGATACTATCTTCAATCTTAAATCTTATCTTCAAACTTTGCTGCCTAATTGTATAGATCTTATTTAAAGAAACCTAACAACGTAGTTGAATAATCCAGAGTATAATTTTTGTAATAAAGTATTTCTGGATGTAAAAATTGCGCAACGTATCCCAACCAGTTTGATTAGTTTCGCAATTATGAAAGTAATAAGCTAACAATAAGTAAAAAGATTTATTATTGATAAACAGTTCATTACTGCTAAACTCTTAGGTTATGTATTATAAAATTTGTTGCCTATACAAATACAAAAGACACCATTAGTTGTAGCTAGTTTATGTTTTTAAATTTAAATATCGAACACTCAAAAAATATGATATGCGAGCCGGGGGCGCGGTGCAATCAGCCGCCGCATCGTTTGGAGCGAAACGGAATTTTAAAGAGATCGCGTGATATTTTTATTATATTAACCTCCTTGTTTGGGGCGTGATTTGTGTGGCGTCATTCATAAAACCGTTTCGTATTAATCAGCGATGACGGCATCTTTACGGAAGCGTTCGAATACATTCGCCTGATTCGCTAACGAATAGTTTTTCATAAACTATCATCTTGTGTCACACTATCATAAAAGGCTAGCTACACACTTGCAACTGCTATGGTGTTGCCAATGACGGTGCTAAAATACCATTATAAAAATAAAAAAATAGTTTAAATTTCGACTAAGCATTAAAATGCTTCATTGAGAACTTATAAAACAACACTTAAACTTCAAAACACCGAACCTTGTGAAAAGATGTATATTTACATTTCATTTTAAATTTGTAGTAAAGTATCAAATATATTCATAAAAGTTTATTTGAAGTTTGAAGTGCGGTGAGAATGAGAATAATAACGTGATTGTTTGGGGAACGTACGGATCCGGAGACTGACTCTGATAGGGAGGAATTCCATCTAAGTCCTCAATATGACTCTGCATATGCATCCTGATCATGTCATTTAAAAAATACACAAAAAATTCGAAATATTTTTTATTTATTTTTTCTTTTGACATACAGGTATTCTCACTTTTCTCATCACCGCACTAGCACTGTTTAATCTTATGTTTAATAATACATTTTATTACTGGACATTTGTCATCCTAGAATAAGATATTTTTATCAGTCTTCTCTTTATAGGCTAGATCTTAATAGGATCTTGAAATAATAAAATCCAGAAGCTACCTCTATATGTAAAGTAGAACAATATAAGGTAGAATACCTAAAATTTATGTTCTTTTTTATCTTATCGTGTAAAATACAGTTAAAATTTATACATAAAATTCAAGAAACAATTTAAAATGCAATGTAATAGTTAGAATTTAATTTTTTGTTAATCAGATAACCATGGTGAGTTTATTATTCTAAATCATTAAACAGCTTTCGCGCCGACCCATTCATGTTACAAAACGTTACTTAACTGACTTACACTTATACTTTAATATTTTCTTACCACTGTTTTTTTACTGGTTTTAGTTTTTTCAGTGCTGAAATGATTCCGAAATTTCAAAGATTATTAATTTAATGAATTCGAAAATAGTTCTCTTTTTAGAATAGTATAATGATGTGTTAACAGACAAGTGAGAACATATTTTACCACGTAATTATAGTCGATTGAAAATATAAATGCGCAGTAAGCGATATAACGACAGCCCTCATTATCACGCTCACTGTTTAAACTCAATGATGTTAAATGAGCCAAACCACAAAATGCGAATATGGCGCTGGCCGCTTCACCATTATATTGATTTCGACGCCATTAAAACGAACCGGAAATTAAAAAGAAATAAAAACATATTGCTTTCCCGCGCGCACCAAACTTCACCCAATTTGTACATGTTCCGTTTTCGAACGGCGGCACCAATTTTCGAAAATATAAACGTCACAATTTGTATTTTCTTTCTCTAAAATTTGTACCTTATTGCTATAGACATACAGTTTGAAATACTTTGCTTCTGTTTTCGATAATATTTGACATTTCACGTAATATAGGGTAGGTAGATTTTATTTGGCATGCCATTATTGTCAGCATGATATGATTATTATATTATTGGGCGATAAACGGGCATAAAAAAGATATATCGCGCCGAGGCAATCATCTCGACCGAGGATTATGATGTTATTACACTGTTTCGTGTGGATTTATCGGAACGAGCCGCTCTAATTAGGTTTCTGAAGCGCACAGAGGGAGTCCATTAATCATTGGCTCAGGAATTAGACGGGAGCATTAGTTGCCACTATAACATTAGATATATTTCTGTATCGTTTTTATAAAATTATACATTAGCACGGAAGTAAAATGACTTTTTCTACTTTTTTATATATATAACAATGTTAATATTTTTCAGCCAGTATTTTTTTTTATACCATAATTTACTAACATTACAAAATATTACTGACTTGACAGCCAAATACACTGTATAACGTATATACCTAATAAGTATAATATAAACAAAATAAGGAAATCCCTGTCAACGAGATATACAATGTTGATACGATGTCGAGTTTCAAGCCAAAGAAATCACTTGTTATCAAGTCTTGTTAGCTATCTACTTGTTTGTAACTTTGATTTCATAAAAAGATATCATACCCTGCTTGTTCTTAGATAGAAGATTATTATTTCATAGTACTCTAATAGTAGAAGTCAAAATATCCAGAATACTCTGGGTAAATACTTTAAAGCACAATGTTTTTCCCCGGTACCGCCAACTGCGGTAGCTGCAGAATGAATAAGTCAGCTCGACCGTGATAGGACAAAGCCCTCGCAGATTGCCAGCATGAAATTGCAGCATAATGCTGCTGTGTTTTGTTTGGTGAGTATAGGGCTCTGGAGACCTTTATTACCGGTGACGAGGCATTCCATCTCAGTCATCAAGGTTGACAACGCATCTGCATTATAATTCCTTGTCAAGGATGAATGTAGATGTCATGGGCCACAGGAATCGCTTGCAATCAGGTGAACTATGTGTTCGTTTGTTAAATTCAAAGTAATAAAAAAAAACTTTTAAGAAGCCTTTGGGGCTAATTTGTACTAAAGTAAAATAAATGAGTGAAAATGAAAAACCGTTAATATGCCTATACCTTTAAATTTATAATGCGGAATAAAGTATTATTTTATTTTAAAAATCAATTAATTTATGACGATTTGTATACATATTGTATATACTTATTTAACAAGTACCTTATCCGTTATCTCACGTAAAAACATAAACTTTATTACATTTACATACGGATATCATAAGAAGAAAGTAAGCGCTACCTACCCACAAACAAAGTTTTACATTGTTGTGTTTACATTGCCTCTACTACTTACGATACTAAATTTCGTAGTATCGCCTCTGAATTATAACAATTGTAAAATTTCGTAGTATCGTCTCTGAATTATAACAATAGTAAAATTTCGTAGTATCGTCATGAATTATACCAATAGTAAAATTTCGTAGTATAATCAATGAATTATACCAATAGTAAAATTTCATAGTATAGACAATGAATTATAACAATAGTAAAATTCCTCCAAAAACTATTACTACAAAGAACTAGTTTCGTGACAACATATGACTGTGACTATGCGTGATAAGGAAAATAAACTAAAGTTATAAAAAAAAACTAATATGCGTGGCCATAGTGATTTTTTTTTATAATATTAAAGGTAATGCCAATCGAATAGCCTGATGGTAAGTCATTTCTACGACTACACCTATATTTATCTTAGATAAGTAATCAAATGCAGATTCGTTTTACCCGCTTGAACGCAGATTGAATGCCCTATCTAGCCACCCAGGAATCATGTTATGATGTGATGAAATGTTCAGAATAACTCCTTGGCCTTCGCTTAGATATATCGTACCATGGGAACTATATCTTAAATCACCTAAATAAACAGTCATAACTATTTTTCGAAGAGACTGCCTTATCACTCAAAATAATGGTTGGAGGCCACCACCCCGCTAAAAACTCACCGTTCACCTTTATGTGAACGTAGTTAGCTGTGTGTATATTTAATATCTAATTCCGTTAAAGTACACAAACATTCCCTCGCACATATTACATAAAATCGGTGTAACTCAACGACATCGATTTCCACCGGTAAAAGGATCTCCCAATAACCAACCAATAAATTGGCGGCAAAATGTGACAGCTTAGAGTACTACATGAAAAACACATTAGACGCGGTAATGGCATTAATGGACGACAAATATTTGCATCGGCTTCAATTGATAACGCTTGAGCACCGAGCTGGGATTTAGATAGAAAAGTTATTTATTGCGTGCTTGTTACCATTTAGTACTTAGGCTTATTTGTAATAGAAAACTTATAAGTTTTACTTTAGAAATTTGTTTAAGTAAAACACAATCGACTTTCTTTATTTGGACGCAAGAATACTCACATTTAATGATGAACTAATTTCATGCATTGATTATAGGAAGTCAATGTTTATGTTTTATTTAAATTATTTTATTGGCCATTCTTAGTAACGACAGGTGTTTTGAAGAATGAAAAAATACATGAAAAAAGAATTTGAAACATTTAGTCCTAGCAATATGGGAGAAATTGGGTATAAATAAAAAAATACCCAACAAATTGAGAACTTCCATTTTTGTAATCGTCTTAAGCCTTGATTCTTAGTACATTAAATCAAGTAAAATATCATATTTTTCAATAAATTGTTTTTTAATAATTGATCTGGAATTTTACATTATTAATTATTAACGCTTATTTTTTAAATTCTAATCAAATAAAAACATTTTCACAATGTTAAAAGTCTGTATTTCTATGTACTCAATTAATTCTCCAAAAACTTCCCCCGTGCAAGTTTTAAAGGTTATATTTGCAACTACTCCAAAAATATTTAAAAAAAAAGGTAAATATAAAAAAGTAAGTCATCAGTCATCTTAGTTTTTAATTTCCTTAAGAGCACGCCGGCTTTGAAATAAACCAACTCGATTTCTGTAAACCATCAAGGATTAAAAGTTGTAATATCTTTTATATCTAATCACTATATAAAGCAAACAGAAACCTTTATAAAAAAATAACCCTACATTCTTTTAACACAATCAGGAAAATTGATGGAATTTGACAGTTTTTGAAACCACGCTGCACCTAGTTAATGGCTGCATCATCATTTTTTTTTGGCTCGACTAGGTAAAGACCAAGTCTAAAATACCATCGTGGAATAACAGCATAAGGCTAGGGTTCCAATTACAGCTAACGAGAGATTCCTACCCAATCCTCACAGGTTACAAAGATTCTTTGTTATGCATGCATTTAGATATCATGGGCTCCACTCTCAACTTATCATCAGGCCTACTGTGTTCTTGTTAATCCTCACTAATATTATTAAAAGAATAAGAGTTATACGTGAGCACATGAATGAGAAACTTATCACGCCAAAATGTCTCCCGTACGTACATAACAACGTATTATATGTTTATTGACATGACCGTGAAAGGGTCCCTTACAAAATACTAGCATGGAATAGTAGCATTTCGCTGCTGTGTTTCGTATGGTGAGTCTAGAGAACTAGAGATGCGATTACGAAAAATGCCGCATTCCATCTTAGTCCTGAGCGGTGACGCACATGACGATCTTAAATCCTTATTGAGGTTGAATGTCCACGGGTTTATGGGCCGCAATTATCACTAACTATCTGGTTCTATGTGTTCGTTTGGTGATTACGTCTTTAATTGAATAGTTTTTTTATGTGCTTTGAAAGTAATTGTATATTTTATTTAAATTTAATTTTATCATATTCCGCTATTACATTAATTAGATTAACTTTAATAGGATTGATTCCTTGTTATAACAGATTCAGATTCGGGAAAAGTTCACCATCTTATCATAATTCATTTTACAATTAATTAAAAATGGCAAGTTTATCGCGAAATTTAACAAATGAAATAACAAGCAAGAAAAATGTTTCCTTGTTTTTAAGGCTTAACTTTTAATTTAAATTATTGTACAAACATACATTTAATATATATATACATACATTTTGAGTAAACAATTTCTTGTAAGTCATACATTTTAAGTTTTTTGATAATAAAAACAGTGTTATAAAACTTCTGCACATTTTATTTCTATCACACCAAAATTTTGATAATCCTTTTAATTAAGCAATAATTCTTTCAATGACATCTGTTGTGTAATAACGCAAGTTGTAAGAAAAAATAAGCTATTGGCTACTAGATGTAGCAGAAAACACGTACTTTAGCTGTATCATAGTTAGTTTAACGTTGAATCAATAGATGGCGTTTTCATAATGAAATGATATAGTTCAATGACTCATTGTCGGCTACGTTCACACTTGTTCGGCAAGTGGCCGTTTTTTAACAGATGCAAGCAAACGTAGAGTAGTTGGCATTGTTTGTGGTTTATTTTGTTAAATATTTGCGTCAAACGTGTTTTACACCTGTGTATTAATAAATATTTATTTTAATCGACTTATATAATTCGAATTGTTTAACGAAGATTTTGGTTGTGTGTTTTTTCGAACAAATTATGTGAAAAGTAAACTAAGTTTTTGGATTTGAACGTATTGAGGTGTGAAGTGTGACAAAATACTTTCTCGCATTATCAATTTCGCGCTACTCGGAAAGCGAATTCGCCGAAAATGAGTTAAACAAACTCTTATGAAACGGAAATATTTAGTTCTGGACCATTAGAATCAGACTTTTGTATTTATTTTTGGTTTATAATGACAACGGACAGATTTCACAAGTAAGTTTTTTGATACCAAAGGTACTTATTGGCTTATATCGGCATTACCTTCTCTACTGATAGATAAGATTGTAACGATGATTGTAATCAAACTGAATTACTAGATTCCTGTCTAGATTTATCGTCAAATATTTTTTTTTGTAAACGAATGTAACTCATTTGACATCATACTAAATAATTTAATTATCGACTGCATAAGTCGTGTTTACCTTTTCGGCTTACTATCATGGTGAAATCTCATGTTTATGGACAAAATTTTACCTATGATTGCCATATTCGTCCTTGACTTTTCTAATTCGTAAGCCCCATCGAAGCTCCGGCTGAAGTATCAGTGACACACTCGTACAGGACACGATATTCTGGGTTGGAAACTAATACCATACATACAAAATAGTTCTCTGTTAAATGGTAAACGATACCATGGGAACAGCATAGAGAACTCAATACTTCTATAAAATATATATTACATGATATTAAGGGTGATAAAAAATCACACTGTCCATTCGATGGATAACTGCGGCCCGTGGCACCTGCGTTCATCCACAACATACTTACTATATAATGTAACATAATATTGTTGCATCGTGGCTCTAACTCTATTGAGTATCATTGATGATTGTGTCAGAAATAGATCAATTTTCACAGAATACCATAGACGGTAAAAGTTAAGACGGTAGCTTAGACTTTATACCTGATGACAAGATCTTCCTTGCTCCCCAGGGGTGATACCACACAATCATTATAATTTCTTATTGAGAGTAAACGTTGATGTCATGGATCAAAGGTATCACTTATCATCACGTGAACTCTGTGTTCTTTTAGTAGGTTTATTTCCATATAAAAATGTACACTTCGAGCTGTGCTTTCACCCCCTTTTTCGATAGCGACCCGAGCCGAGGTTCGAACCTCCTTCTGAGGGGCCCTCGGAGTGCAATCGCCCCCCTCCGTAGTCGTCGACGTTCTTCGTCGATAAGGCGTGTGCAGCAGTGGTGTAGCCGTTCATCGTGCCAGGATCTCCGTTGTCTCCCTACTCAGAGCGTCCCCCGCTCGCGAGTATATTCCGGTAAAGCTGTAGAGGTCAAAAGACCAACAGCATCACACAAACACAAAAAACGAGCCGTCCAGTCCCTACAATTATAGTTTCTTGATGAGAGAAGTGTGTTGGTATACCGTATAGCGTTGTTTTTTTTTGTTTTTTATAAGAATTCCAGGAGTCATATAATTATTAATTTACCCTCTAACCACACGGTTTATGACAATAGTTGAATGTCGGATTCGGAACAACTACGACTCATAAGTTTTGCAGATACCGTACCCTAAACCATTAAGCTTATTGACGGCTGAAACTTGAGAAACTAGTTAAAAGTTATAAAATCACGGTAAAATGAGATTTTAGATGTTTTTTAACGAATGTTAGCATGTTCCATGAACATTCCAGTTTACCAATACAACTAAACTTAAATGCTTGGCCTAGGAGATGTTGTACGACAATGGTCGAACACGGAATGGACGGACTCGAATCTTTATCGATTACGAATCACTAGGCTAATGACGAATGATTCAACAATTAGATTTCAGTCCAATTTTTTTTTTTTTTTTTTTTTAATTATTTAATATATATAATTTACTTATTAAAGAAGTGATACAACAACAATCACTCGATACATTCTGATCGTCTAGCGACGCTGTTGTCTGCGCTGTTGGTCTAGTATGCTAGTGTATTGTACGGTCTGCAAAACTTAACTTCGCATGTTCGAATCCGCCATTTGAACTCCTTCTCCTGGCACAAGCGTCATAGTTAAGTTTGAGTAGTAAACGGTTTAGTAATGTTAACAGTATTCTTTTTACAACAATAAAATATAAGGTTATTGTTATTTCTTACTGTTTTCATATAAAAAATATCTTAAAATATCTTTTATTATAAAATATATCTTAAAATTAAAGCTAACGATTAAAATCATGTATCATATAAAGATGATGCCTGCCCACGTTTACAGCACTATAATACAACCTGCCCAGTTGACGACATCCAGTAACAACCAGAAAAGATCATGAGCGTGCATGCGTCCGTGCTTGCTTACGTACGATTGTTTGTGTTGTCACATGTACAGTCGTGAGCAAAAACAGCGACTCTCGCCATACGCTTTCGGTCAAAATATTCTCGTGAAAAATCAAATGTAGCTCAGATTTATTTTTAACTATAAAAGATTAAAGGTGAAGCTTTCAGCTTTAAAGTAATATTTATATTAATATATTTTTTTTAATTTTATTAATAATAAAAAACAATTAATTTTTAGTGTACCTCTAAACCTGCTTCTAGTTTAGATGAAAACCCACTCGGTTTTTGCCTTCATTGAAATGTCCGTACTTGGTGTACAGACATCCAAATGCTACATGAACACATATGCAGCACTGAGCGAATCTCTCTCCAGGTCGTTGTCGTCTATCGCTGCCGATCGAGTTCACATGTTCTCTTGCAAAACGAGGTTGGGCTGCTCGATGAGCTGGGATCAACTTTATTCATCTTCTGACTGTCCAGCCGCTAACTCCTTGCGCTTCTCCGAGCTCCTGTTGTTCTTGAATGCCAAAGGGCCCGTTTTCTGAGCGAAGTACTGACGATGTATCGGTCATCCCTCTCTGATGAGCATCTTCTTCTGCCGGATCTGCTTATTCGGTTAAAGCTACCTGTTTCCTGGTATCAGCGATAAACTCTGGACACAGCAAAGTGGCTCATGTTTAACACACTAGCCACTTCTCACTGACTCTGGTCCTTTGTTCCGATAGGGCAACCGCTTGCGCCGCTTCTTCAATAGATGTGTTCATCTTTAGGCAATGATTGTGTTTAATAATAAGGGATAAGTGTACCGGTTGACGTTTAACGACTAACTGATAAGGGTAGGTCAGGTAAATGGGCCTTTTATGGGGCATGACAACCACTTATTAGCGCTTTTGTAAACAGCTCAATTGCTCCTAGTGCAAAGGGCTAGAATGTAAAATGCAAGTGTTTGAAATTAAGGATGCAATTTCATCCTCATCATTTCGATGGTCGACAATACACCAATGTGCACTTGTGGAATCGGCTGTCGCCAGCGGTATTTCCGAACCGACACGACTTAGAGAACTACAAGAAAAGAGCCTACATCTTTCTTAAAGGCCGGCAGCGCATCTGCGACCTGGAGTTGCGGTGATGTCCATGGGCGGCGGTGATCACTTACCATCGGATGAGCTGCTTGCTCGTTTGCCACCCATTTTATATAAAAAAAGCAAGTTTTTGACATTAAGGATCCTAGATTCTGTTGATGTTGATGCTGTTAGCGGCTATATGCGGCTCTTACAGCTTCATCGGACACAGGGCTCACGGAACTGGGGGGTCCGTGAGCTGGTTAGAGAGTTTGTTTCTCTTACTTAAACCAAAGCGCTCATACACTGAGCATGTCGGTCTGCTCTGATCACGTTCCTGTCTAAATGCTACCTAAGTTGCCAGTTTCCTAGTTCATTCCTTACGGATGTTTGTCCAGAGTGGAGAATTGATGGTGATGTCTACTGACCGTCCGAGGTTAGCCTCTGGCGGACGCCACCTGTTAATTGGAACATTAAGGATGTTATAATGAATTTGACGTCAGGGCGAGAGGACCATGCGCTAGTTATGATTTTAGCTGCAACATGAATAAGTCCGCTGTACCGGTTGGGTTGCGTCGTTACAAAATATCGGCATGAAATAGTGCTGCTGTATTTCGTATGGTGAGTGGCAGAATCTGGATAACGGGATAAATACACAAGTTAATCTTGAATCTTGGGTGAGGATGAATGCAGATGTCATGAACGGCACTTGTCACTTCACATCTAGTTTGCTATGCTCGTATGTACCCCTAATAATATAAAAAAATAAAAAAAAATTGCGACGTAATCAAGGTCCGGTTAACATGTCATATCTGTTCAACAATCGTATAACCCTGAAGTGATCAGAACACGTCAGCTGTTTCAATGTTATTGTCGCGCCCTTCGTGGCAGGAAGTGGCAGGAGACACGCTCCGCGCACCACGGCCGGTTCAATGCACTACTGAATAAATTGCGAGGTAACGTACAGCATGAGGCATTCTGTAGTTTTTTTTTATATATTTTTTTTATTCTATAGGTAATATAATCAAGCGTCACTTTGCGGAAATCCATAACAAAGATAAACTAATTTACTAATTTCCGCACAAAATAGAAGTTGGTGAGTCTTATCAATTATACCAAGTGTAGGGGGTCTACGTCAATATTGAAAACTATTAATGTGGAAATTATTGCCACTGCCAGAAACCGGTACCATAACCACCAATCCTAAACATATACACGAATCGATATATATATATATATATATATCTCAATGGTATAATGAGTTTATACCAATGGTGTCATCGTAATAGAAATATCTAGCTGATCGAAAAATTGCAATATCATTGTTTGGTGAAGAAAGTTTATTTTTCTTCGATAATGCTGTTAACCGACAACCTGGCTGAACGAACCGAACCTCCTGAATGGCGCCCTCTGTAGTCGTCGACATTCTTCGTCCACAGGGGTCCTAGCAGCAATCTTCGTGCTAGTATCGTCGTTGTCTCCCTACTCAACGGGTCCTCCTGCTCGCGAGTCCGATTCGATAAAACTGCAAATGTCACTGGACCAACAGCCTCACACAAACACCATGGCCATGGTTTCTGTCCCCACGATGGTCACAAGAGACTCGAAACTCGACTTCAAGACTAAAGTATACTGCGCACTTATATGCCCTTTTTTCTTTTATTAGGGTTGACAAACGAGCACACAATTTACCTGGTGGTATTTCCTGCAGCTCATGACACACATCTTCGATAACCTCGATAAGCAATCATCATGCCGTCTGAATCATGATTCCTTATCAACATATCCAATACGAATAACATGTATTTTTTTTAACAAATATAAGTTTCAAATTCCGACCCAGCAATACTAATATTTTAAATCGCAGCTTGGCATATAAATTTAAATATGACTCGTAGTTTAAGGACTCGTGTGGTAAAAAAAGCTAAAAGCTGCGTAACGAAACCATAGCGCGATTTATAAACAGTGCACTACGCCATCTATCGAGCTTAGATGTAAATTTATTTATAATATTTTTCCTAAACTTTATTTAAGAAGCTTTTATGTTGATTTTCATGATTGCTCCTTCAAAAACATGACATTCCATCGTAGTCCTGAGGGGTGACAAAGCAACCGCATTATGATTCCTTATCGATAATGAATGTGGCTGTCATGGGTTCCAGGAATCACTTACCACCAGGACAAGAACTATGAGTTCGTTCGTTACCTTCAATACTAAGCTCTACCAAATAAAAGAATCGATGATATCCTGGTAATTATGAAGTCAAACTGTAGCAAGTACACTCGTAAGTTCGAATCTCAGCAGTCTTTCACACGTCATCGAATATTCGTGATTCAGATGCTCTGTAGATAAATTTAGACGTATCTACTTTAGACTAGATACGTCTATCTAGGTTAAAAATAAAAATTAATTTAACAAGTGACTAATACACAAAAATGATCACGTACAACAACAGGAAATGTAAAAATAGGTGAGCAAGGCTTTAGCAAAGCTAGAATATATATTTTCACTGACATCCGGATTAACCTGTCTTTGTTTGTTTCACTGGAAACGCGATACGTGGACGAAGACCGTTTACGCTAGAAGCGGTAAAAACTACGCTTACCCGTTGCGGTGAGGAAAACATGACGTTTCTAATTAGTAGTAACGAATCTTTCAAAAATATATTAATTATAATAATTTATTTAATTAACCTTAAACTTGTGACGAGATATTCCACCTAAGCCGGCAGAGATGTCAACGTATTTCCATTGTGGTTGTCACGGGCCGCAAGAATCACTTATCATAGACGAACGTTTATCATTTCTAATATCATTAAAACTTCACACCACGATGCAGTTTGGGTCGGCTCGACAATGAAGGATCACGCCTACACAGAATAACGGCGTTTAATGCAACATGACGCTGGTGTGTTTCGTTTAAGTTTGGGGATCCTGAGAATATTATTACAGCAGCCCACACGAGATTCACTCGCAATCTAGGCCGATTCTAATTCGACCTATCGTCCCTTTTAGATTGCAGTCCGAGCCGAGGTTCGAACCTCCTTATGAGGGGCCCTTAGATCGTATATCACCCCCCTCTCTTGTCGTGGACGTTCTTCGTCCACAGGGGTCGGATCACAGCGATGGTGCAGCATTGTCAGCGTCGTCGTTGTCTCCCTGCTCAGCGGTCCTCCCGCTCACGAGTCTATTTCGACAAAGCCGTAAAGGTCTGTTGGTCCAGACCAACAGTAATATTTCAGTTTAAGAGGCATTATATTTTAGTCTTCAGGTGACAAGCAACCCATCTGGATTGGAATGATCAACAATGATTGTGATTATCACAGGTCGTAGGAATCAATCATATGAACTATCACTATTGAAGAAACTTTGTCGTTTAACACTTATAATAGTAATGTCTTAAAAAAATCATAAGTATTTTTTACCATTAAATCTAATTCAATACGAACGCAAACATTTAGAAAGCAAATATAGTTTATGCGTCGTATTTATCCGTAATTATTTGTTTTGTTTAAACAATTTTATATATCGTTTGTTATGAAAACGTGTATTGTTTTGTAAATAACAAGCACCTGGGCATCCGTTCGCTTAAAACACAATACAACCTTACTGGGAACTGTTAACGCTATGTATATCTTTAAACTACTGCAGATATATTGTTATATATCACACGATTCACGCTACAAAGCTATATATATATATATATATATATGTGTATATATATAAAATATGTATATAGTAAAACAAAATTGATGACAAACAAGACCGCAGTCAAAATTGAGGTAGACGAAGAAGAGAGTGAATACGTAAAAGAGTATATTTACCTAGGTCAAGTCATATCTGTGGAAGACTTATCAATTAAAGAAGTAGAAAGACGAGTCAATAATACCTGACAAAGATACTGGTCTCTCAGGGAAATTATGAAAAATAAATCTATACCCATCTCGGAAAAGAAAACCGTCTACAACACTTGTATACTTCCATGCCTCACCTACGGCTGCCAGACCTGGCCACTGACACAGAAAATTGAGCACAAACTGGGTGTATGCCAAAGAGGAATGGAAAGAAGTATGTTGGGACTAAGTTTAAAAGACAAATGGAAAGCTACAACAATTAGGAGCATCACCATGCATGACAAAGTAGCAGATGTTAAAGTAAAAACGCGAACCTTGAAATGGAAATGGACTGGTCACATGATGAGATCAACACAAGCAAAGTGGACCAAAAAAAGTAACAGAATGGTACCCGCGGGACCGAAAAAGACGTAGAGGAAGGCAGAAAAAAGACGGGAAGACGATCTGTCTGCCCAGAGGTTGGAGAAGGACAGCATTGAACAGGCAAATGTGGAGGAAACTTGAGGAGGCCTATGTCACAATACAGCCTGACCTGGTAACTGATACCAAATGTTAAGTTATATACAGACCGAAAAAAAATTTAGAAATAAGTATAGTAAGTATAGTATAATTAAGTATAGTTAGTACAGTTTTATGTTTTATTATATTACAAATTGTACAAAGGTCAGAGTAAATATAGGATATTTTTATTTATTTATTTATTTATATATATATATATATATATATATATATATATATATATATATATATATATATATATATTAATAATTAAAAAATACGTTGCAAACAGATATGGCAATTAGACATACACACTCGTAGTACATATGATACGAGTCATACCATTGATTTGATTATATGATTATGACAAACTAAATGGGCATAAATTAATTAAATGCAATTAAGTGGATACAATTAACTGTGATTAGTATGTTATATTAAACATGTACACAAATAAAACTATATGGTCTGATTTTAAATTTTAAGATCAAAAAAAAGTCTAATTCAGCGAATACATTATATACAAATCAACTCTTACGGCTTCGAACTGAATAACGGACCAGAATGAAATTTGATGATTGAAGTCATACTTCTTTAGGCAGAGGAAAAAGATGATGACACTTTAATAAGCGCGCGCGCATCATAACGAAAACCATAAGGAAGTGAAGTGTCCTTAAACATGAAACATAGTTTAGCAAAGTTGTACTTCTTTTGGTTTATTGAGAGAAATTATTCAGCATTCCGACCGGCGACCGAAATTCCATGCACAGTTAATGAGAACTCGAATCGAGTTGAGTTTTTCATATCGATAAAGTAGCCCATCTATAATGTACCGTCCGTTTAAATGTTTAATTTATTTGTACTACATTGTTCATATAAAATATATTCATATATATTTTTTTGTATACTATGTTAATTTAATTATGATTTTAAACAAACTTTTGTTGACTGTACTTGTAAACTAAAGGCAAAGTTACAGCTAAGAAGCATTCTCTAACATTCAACCCCGGGAGTAACGAGAGATGAAAACAAGCTTATGCAACGACTAAAGTCTATAAATACCAAATTAACTAAATTAAGTAATTATAAAACTGCATAAAATAAATATATTGACAAAGTATGTAAGTAAGTATACATTCATATACATATATATATGTAAAATTAATTAAATTATCATGTCTCATTTTCGACAACTATGGCTACTAAATAATGCTACGCAGCAATTATTTATGTTTTTAAGAAGAATTTGGTCTTCTGTGATAATATGGGGAGTTCTACACCAAAGAAATATATGTTCTAACGAGCATACATAAGTTCACGCACCGATGTATTTCAATACAATATATTATTTCATCTACAGCCAACGGTTTTTTTTTTAAAAAATATTCAATAACGAGTCACCACAATACCCACATGATTCAAACCCGCACCTTCACGCTCGCCTGCGCAGTGTAAAGAGGGTAGAAATTTATATTACAATACTTATTGCACTTTGGACTTTACGATTCTTCATTTAGAAACTATTTTTCATCGGCGTGAAGTCATTATCAATATATCGATTGCCAATGTTGCAATAGTCTGGTGTCGGGTTGCTAGGCAGTTGCGTGGTTCAATGCACTTGCAACTCTAATTGGGCTTTTTGCATAACAAAGGCTTCTTAGAGGTGGACAGCCGTGTCGTGGAAATACGTTTTTCTTCATCGTTCAAACTTTGATAGAGGAAATTACTAATTACAGATAGTTGTGCGTTTATTTATTTTATTTATATTGTTGTAGCTTGCATCTAACCGCAGCATGAATGGGTCTATTCGACCGTTCAATTTTCACGCGTAATCATTTCACACAGAATTCAGAATACTTAAACTATATTATAAATTATACAGTACCAGAGCTACGCTGCAGTTTGTTTCTAGCTGCAGAATTAATGGGTCAGTTCGACCGGGGTTGGACCACGCCCTCACGGAATACCAACGTAAAAAAGCACCATAATGTCAATTAAGTCTCGATTATGACTCCTCATAGAGGACGAAGACTTAAGGGCCGGCAACGCATCTGCGACTCCTGTAGTGTTTGCGGATGTCCATGGCTGGCGGTAATCACTTACCATCAGGTGAGCTGCTTGCTCGTTTGCCACCTATTCTATAAAAAAAAACTAATGTGGACACACGATCAGGCGAACTGTGCGCTCGGTTGTTACCTCTTTTACCTTTTTTTACTTTTTCTTCCTTATAATAAATATTATATAATAGGCTTGAAATAATTTCTGTAATATTTGCCAATTAATCGATAATCGTTATTTCAATCAAGAATGCCAACCCAACTACGCAGGTAATTCGTATCGATATCTACTAACATTATCTACTTAGATAATTTATATTTTTGTTGTTTGCCGCCATTGATAATGTTTCACAAGTGGAAAAAGTAGAGAAAAATATATGTAGACTAAATGGATCACATTGTCGGACTGTCTTACCCAAGGATAGACCTCCTCGCTCGAGAGGGTAATACAAGGATACACTCCTCGCTAGAGAGGGTACAACAAGGATAGACCTCCTCGCTAGAGAGGTAATACAAGGCTAAACCTCCTCGCTAGAGAGGGTACAACAAGGATAGATCTCCTCGCTAGAGAGTGTAATACAAGGATAGACCTCCTCGCTAGAGATGGTAATACAAGGATAGACCTCCTCGCTAGAGAGGGTAATACAAGGCTAAACCTCCTCGCTAGAGAGGGTACAACAAGGATAGATCTCCTCGCTAGTGAGGGTAATACAAGGATAGACCGTCTCGCTAGAGAGGGTAATGTAAAGATAGACGCTAAAGAGGATAATAGAGCATAAACCATCACCCGGTGAACTTCACATATCTTGAAATATATATATTTCTTTATTTATCCATGGGACATACACGATGGCAATGTTTTCTTTCACCGTTGAGCACGTAATAGATCAACACATAAAATATCGTTTAACAGTTTCATTGGTACATCAGGAACTGAACTCGGTTCGCTCGAGTGCTGTGAAATTAATAACGAACACTTCGAGACTAAGCTATCACGGTTCTTTGCCAAATCCTAAAGCTAATAGAATTTTAACATTGGTAGGTCCATACTCCAGCTTGTTCGTAGCTAACGTTGGATATAACGTGTAATCAATCTGTTGAACAATTAACAATAAATCACATTTGGTCACCTTGAAAGCGCGGTTTTGAAATAATAGTAAAAACTATTGCATTAATTTAGTTAGCTGCAAGAGTAATTTAATATGCGATTTTTTTTTATTGTAAATAGGGTGACAACAAAGGTTCACCACTCATTCACTCTCATTCATCTTTGATAAGGAATCATAATACAAATACGTTGTCATCCTAGAGAATTTAGATTTTACTATTTATCATTGTAGTTGAGTTTTTTGTTGTTTTAAGTTTTATGAATGGGAGATTTTTATCATTAAAGTTGTTTTTTTTGTATTTTGATTTATAAATAGGAGATTTTTATGTATATTTTGTTATTAATTAGCGTCATCTGTCTCATCTCCACGGTTCCACTGAAAACCAGTATTCACGAAGATTTGTCAATTTCGTGATTTAAAGCCGAGTAGAGACCATTTTGGTGCATTTAATAGTAATTGGTGTTGTTTTATATGTACCAAATAATGTTTTTCTTGTCCCTTTCTAATGCCTCGCCACCAGTAATAAAGTATCTTCGGATCCCGACCACCAGACGACACGCGACAGCATTTACGTTGGTATTTTGTGAGGGCGTGGTCCGATCTATTTGTACAGTTGCCAGAAACAAACTGTAGCATGGCTCTGCCACTATTATTCCATTGCTTATGTAATTGCTAATTAAATTTGCAAATATTAAAGTTAAGACATGTAATGAAGCAATTAAGCATTGTGTTCGTTCGAAGGTTTTAACTGAACCGTGTTAGAACTGTTCACACGTGGACTGCGTAACTTGTGTCAGTGAAAGTTATTTCGTTTGACTGTTTTATTCTTTTTTGGTATTCATGTTACACTTTTATAACTTTGAATATATTATATTTATTAAGCAGAGGCGTAGGGTATAGGAAATGCGGCCTAGTTAGTGAATCCAATAAATCACCCACTAACATTTGTGCCTGGTTTACGGCGTCAGGGATGTCTCCTGTCTCTTATTGGTCTTATATTAAAGTTGAAGGGATAGCGTTCTAGTTCTGTCCACCCCCTGATAATTAATATACGTGAATGATTGTTATTACACATGGCAGATCGGCTGGAATTTTCTGATATTCCCAGTTGAATACCTGGTACGGCAGGTGTTCATGGGCGGGAGTTACTGCTTGGTTGACTCACGTGCTCGTTTGTCCTGCTTTTATCAAAAAAACTTTATGCGTACTGCCTGTGTAATAATAAAACATTATTTTTATTTTTTAAACCAATTTTATATATATAGTGCTGAGAGGTTTCGAATTCTTTGCGTGTTAATGTGATTTTAAATTGCATTTATGACATTTTCGCTATTTCTTATTGTCCTATTACCTATAAACTGCCATTAAACTGTGAAACAGTTTTGACAAGGAGACCTACGTATGTAGTAAAATTACAAAATGAAACCGATTACGGTCGTATTGTCAAAGTACCAGGTTGTAAAATCTATGAGATCATCATTTCCGAACATGGATTTTATTTTTAACTTTTTTATTCAAAATAAGGGATAAGTTTCAAGTGCCTATACCGATCATGATCACAGAAAGATTTGAGGTGTTTGACGTGTGTCATAGTTAACCCGAATTACAGTTAGCTTGTAATTATTAAAAGATTTAACTTTTAAAAAAAATTGAAATTGAACGTGATTATATCCGTAAAAAATAGTTTTATTCAAGATTTAACGTCTGTCTACAGAGCGGCCAAAGACGGCCTCCTGGATGTGCTGCGAGAGGCAACGAGAAAGGAATGCAACAACAAAGACGAATCCGGAATGACGCCCACGCTATGGGCCGCTTTCGAAGGACATATAGCCGCACTGCGATTGCTATGTGGAAGAGGGTAAGTGTTAAGTGTATTAACTCTAAGGGTTGAATACTGAGAAGTTTCCAAATGTTACAATATACACAAAATTTGAGTCGAACTTTATTTTCGAAGAGACATCAAAAAGCTAACAATTTGTCTGAGGCTTAGCCCGATGGCAAACGATCACCACTCATAAATATCTGCAAGGTTAGAGGAATTGAAAGTGCTTTGCCTTTTTGAGAAAAGGGCAGTATCTAAGTCATATTGCTTAAGAAATACCGTGGGCGACAGATTCCACGAAGTGATTATGCGTAGAAGAAAATTCCGTAATATAGAAAATTGTTATACTTAGGTAGGTTTCCGAAACCCCAGTCAGAATAGCAAGCCTAGTATTATTGGTAATTCTATTACCATTAGCAAGTAAACTATTTAAAAATAATGCCAAAAAATACTTAACTTTCAGAGTTTAAATTTACGTTTAAGTATTCTCTCTAATTGTTGCCTCTAATTGTAAATTTGATGATATAAAACTAAAAACACTACTTAATGGTTGACGCACGAAAACAAACGTTGAATAATTTTATAAAAATCATGCATCCATTTCTATGAAGTCGTTGTTGTGTTAGTCTTGAATAAAAATTTTACGAATTGTGTCGTAATAATCCTTTATTTCAGACTGAGGTGATTGACCTCCGGATTTCGTAGTTGTCTTTATAATTATTTATTTTTTGAACCGTTCCACGCAGAAGGAGCTAACCGAATGCTGAAGTCTTACAGGGGTATTTAATTTCATTATATCTATCTTCTATGACGCTCTATATATCTCTTTCTCTGTCATAGCACCTATTGCAATTAGTAAGTTTTTTTTAATTTCAATATATTATTATTATTTCATATCCTTAGTAGAAATTGATATTAGTTTGACTTCTTAGAGGATTGATGTTTCAGGTCAGCATTTGTGGGAGTGCTTAATATACTGTAAAAAAGGAACATCTGCTCAGACTTTTGTATTTATATGTCGCGACTAGAGTTCGATGTTCAAAGTCTATAACTTTTACTACAGTTTAAGCAAATTGAATTAAATGCAAAAACAGTTGCGTTATTTTTTAATCCTCTTTAATTTTAATAAATAAATAAATTATCCTCGATGAGTTTTCAATAACTATATCTAAAATATTGCTATTCCGACATCGAAAGGTTCGCTTCGCATTGTAAACTCGGGAACATTAACGTGGTTACACTCGTAGTTACAATATGAATCTTCAGCGAAGCTCGATAGTGGGGCCAGGCCACACGAAATACAAGAAACATTCTGAACTGTGTCAATTTGTTTGTAAGTTTTATTTTATTTTTATTATTACATACAAAATATCTATGGTAGCTGATTGTCTAAGCGTTTGAATTTAGTTCACGGTGCTCGAGTAAAATGAGTTCGATACGCGGTGCTAGTATTAATGCAATTGTTAATCGCAATTTTACCTGCAACCTGATTAATTCGAAGACATTTGAAGTCAACCAATCCGCAGTGGACTATCCTCTAACATCCTTTCTAGAGAGGAGGTCTATGCTCAACAGTGCATAGTAAATAACCGACGTAAATTAATATATTAATTATTATAAACATTACCTTTACGCGAAAAATCAAAATAGATTTGAGTTGAATTGTTCTATGTAATAAATTATAATCGCGGTAATAAACATACGACAATAGAAGGGATATTACGATACTATATTATCATATAATAATAAATAAATAATAAAATACGTCAAGCGGTATCCATTATAATAATAACATTACAAAGATATAATAATTATAATGATGATGATATTAATTTATCCCTAATGGGAAAGGCAAAGGACTTTAGTCCATACAGCCATTATTAACCTAAACGGAATCAGATGTCTAATAATAATTATACTTAAGTTTTATTCTAGTTATTTTTTTTGTTATAATATTAACCGTGACAAATAGCACACATATCACTCGACGGTAAGTTTCTTTTTTTTTTATTACATGAGAGTTCAGACACTTCACCTGATGGTAAGTGATTCCTGCGGCGCCCGACATCGACATTCATCATTGACAAGGAATCATAATGCAGATGCGTTGTCGCCCTTGCGGACTGAGATGGAATGCCTCGTCACCAGTCATAAAGGTTAACCTTAAACTAAACAGACGAAACAGAGCAGCATTATGCTGCTATTTTACACTGGTATTGTGTGAGGGGGTGATCCTACCTTAGTCGAGCTGACCCATTCATTCTGCAGCTAGAAACATCGGTCCGTGACATCCACACTCTTTCTCGTGCATTCGGATGCGTTGTCTTTTCCGTACTTCTCTATAATTGACGTCAGCTATCATCATCATCGTTCCAGCTCATCACCAGTCCACTGCTGAACCGATGCCACCACAGATTGCCACGGAGAACGACCCTGAGCCCCTCGCATCCATCCACTTCCCTCAAACTTCGGGACAACTAGACTGTCACCGTATTCAGCGATGGCGAATTCGAGATTACCATTCGAGGACCTGTCAGTTTATGCCAGTAACAAACAATTATCGCCGTAATAGTAGCAACTAGGAGAATAATTAAGAAGCGTCAATAGGGTCTGCGAAACTTAAGGTCGTAGGTTCAAATCCCCCACTAAACTAATGTCGTGAACATCTCCTAACACAAGTATTTTCAGCTTAGTTGGAGTTGTTAACCGGAATGGTTAAACCTAATTAATCATGTATACTATACATGGGCACCCGATGTAAAATTTCCTTTTTCTATTGTTTCTGTTATTATTATTTTTTGTAAGCTGTTGAATACACTAGAACTTTAACTTGTCAACTTTCATGTTATATTTTTTTTTTGTAATGATTTTTTATTATTTATTCGTTTTGTTATTCTTTTATTACTATCTTAGATTATTTTATATATTTTTCATTATAGTTTATAAAATGAGGACAGCCACTTCTCTGGTGCAGCTTCACGGAAGATACGGGTTGCGACCCAAGTCACAACAGTACCTGAGTGGAGATACTTTTCTTTAATTGGCGCACAGCAGGTTTAATTTGTCTTCCTTTCTGTTCTTCTCATTTTTGTTTTTTGTTTATTTATCATTTTTTGTTTTTCTGTTTCGATTAGGTAAAAGTATTTTGCTCGTTTGTTATTATTATTTTAGGGGTTTTTTTCCATCTCCAATTGGTTGGTCAATAGAATAAATAAATAAAAAAGTATAAACATATAAAGAAACAAATATATACCTATTAATATAAATATAAACGTATATATATATATATATATATATATATATATATATATTACAAACATCAAACTTAATTCAAAGAATGTTTAACATCGAACGATAACAGTGCTTGGAACTGGTCTGTACCATCGACAAAAGCTGTTCTGTGCACATAAAGACAATCCCGGGCCACTACCGTCACTTTCACACTCAACTAATTGTTAAAGTACATTTCCCTAGGCGCGTTGCGTCTCTTCGCTTTTTGTCATTTACCGTGTAATGTTTTGTTTTAATTAGCGCTAAGTCCGCGGCATTACCTTAGGTTGCTTACACACGAACGATTTTTTTATTTATATAATTAATTCTTTGTATTACATAAGACGAGGATTGTTCTTGACAATTGTTACGATATTGCACGAGTTATTTGGTTACTTGTCCGTATGAAATATTAATATAAATACATCATTAAGTGGATATAGATACATGGATAGATCTGGCCGTAATCACCGTGCCCAGGTGAGTGCGACATCTCGTCGCATTTATGTCCGATGATTTTGGAGATACTTATTCCGTTTTGTATCGGAAGCCAAAGATTTATATATGATATATATGTACGACACCCACGAGAAAAGAGGGTGTGCAAAATTCTAAAATTGACCCCGTACGGTTAACACGTGATATTTATATTTTCCGTTCACCTAACAATGTGTAATAACTACGAATCATCTACGTCCATCCTCAACGAAGATTTAAGGTCAACATGCCTTGTTATGCACGAGGGCTGAGGTGAAGTGCCTCGCTACCAATAACTGGGTTTCCGAATCCCTACACTCTTCAAATGAAACACAACGTCATTATGCTTTCATTTCACGCTGGTAATCTGTATTAGTGAAATATAACACCAAAAATATCATAGCCAACGATGGTGTTTCTTTAAAGAAGCCTACGTCAAATATTCCCATTCTATAAATTGAAACATATTTATGTATACAAAACATTATACAATACAATACAAACAAAACAAATATAATTTTTCTGATCATAATTAGTCTGTTATAACATCTGTATGTATGTGAAATATAACACCAAAAATATCATAGCCAACGATGGTGTTTCTTTAAAGAAGCCTAAGTCAAATATTCCCATTCTATTATCTATATTCCCATTTGACGTAGGCTTCTTTAAAAAACTAATATTTACAATACAAACAAAACAAATATAATGTTGCTGATCATAATTATTGTGCACCGCTATATTATATAGTATCATTCCGGAATGTTATCAGGCATCCTTAAGCTCAAGACCATGACTTAAAGTAAGTCAAAGTTTGTGCGGTATATGTTTCTTATGATATTAAGGTTGTGAAACGAGCAGTAAACACCTGATGTTTACATCATTCATCCACGAATCATAATGCAGATATGTTGTAACCCTTGATAACTAAGCCATCATAATGCTTCATAAGGTCTTCGGTTTCAATCCCTCACCACATGGAACACAGCGCTAGCGCCATCTGTCAACATATTAATTGCAATACCACGTAAATGTTTAGTCTGCTCATGTAGTTCTTGTGTCAATTGCCTTATTACTGGCGATTTCACTTTCTTCGTAATAATGAATTAAGCGCTTTTTACGCTGAATTAACTCGTTAACCTGCACGGGGTCGTATCGTAACTGAATTCTCAAGCAAATAAAACTACACTGACTTTCTTTAATTTTTCTACTTGCTTTATAAAGCTTACGTATTCATTAATTATTAATTATTATATATTTAATTTTATTAGCAGTAGTAAAATTATTAATATTGAATATGTAATATTGAATATGTATTAATTATGAATATGTAAGTATTTTGAATTATTTATTTTCCTTTTATTGAATAATTCCATCTATAATTTACAAGTTAATCAGTCGTTGCTATGATTATTTTATGCTATGACAGCATGACAAAACTTTTCATTGGCATTGATAATAAGAAAAAAATTTATTTCATATAATATTGACTCATCATCATGTATTTGTTGAAAATAACACTTGAGAATCTGTGTTATTAAAACTATCAAATGAAATTTAAATTTACTTACTAGTAATTATATGATATTTATAGTTACTTACTAGTAATTATATGATATTTATAGTTACTTATTAGTAATTATATGATATTTATAGTTACTTACTAGTAATTAATTATTTTCACATTATCACCTTAAGATAAATTCGCTCAGTACAATATATTATAACGGGCACAGGCAAATTTTTCTAGCCTCGGAATGATACATCAAATTTTACGCAAAATTAATGTGACTCTTCGAATGTTTAGTTACATAAAATGGGCCAATGCGCGCTTGTTTAGGCAATGGTTGGTTATTAAAAGTTATAAATAAATATTAAAGTATTATTTTTGCAGACTTTAAAAACTGGAATTTAAATTGACCTGTACATATGTATTATTATTGAAAATACGTTATATTATGTCTTTTGTGCAGCTAAATAAAACTTAATAATAACATTTTAATTAATAGTTTATGTATTCGTTTTAACTGTCAATGCTTCCCCAGGCAGGCATTTTTTTTTTGCATTAAGTTTATTCCAATAGTAGAATAGAAGGATCACATGCGTCCTATACTAAGAACAGATATATACTATATTGCAGGTGATAAAAAGACAAATTCACGCATTACAACTAAATAAATCATTGCGCATGTAAATCGCACCTCTGTTAGTTTGACGTATGCGCTTTGCTCTAGAACTGTAAAATAAATTTTGCTCGCTTTTTGCCAATAGATAATATGATGAGTAAAGTGAAAGTATGGTATAAGAGTTGTAAAGTTCCTATTTATTGAACAGATTGCGATTCCCTTTAATAACAAATGGAACCCCCAGTTTGAGAAACGATAAATTAGAATATAGTGGATGCTTCATTGAAATCATTTCAGTAGTTAAAAATAATTGTGTCTATGAAATTTGTATTGTAAAATAAAATTGTTTAAATAAAACGAAGTCCTTGAAGATATCTAAAATATTTCATACGTCGTCTTCGATAAAGTTGCTACGTTGTTTTATCCAAATTATTTCATTATCTAAGCTTTGGTTATCTATGTTAAATAGTTCTATGTTAAATAGTTCTAAATCCCTATCCCAATTAATCTAAAATTCTAATTTTAATACTTATTTGTGGTTTCCGATTCCGATATCTTTTGACTTGTCTTGGGATACAGTGCGGCTCAATCTTTTGACGATTCTCCCAATCAACGTACCAAAAAAAGTGATATACCAGATTACAAAAATAAATACTATAAATATTGTCTTTTGTACAAAGGCACTATTTATTTTATTTATTTTAATTTTAAATATGTTCCAGTAGGCCTTCTACTGGATTACTTAGACGAAAAGCAGTATGCACTTGCTTGTTTATATAGATATATATACAAACAAACACACATTAGAAATTAAAAACAAATATATAAACTTTACGTATAAATATACGCACATGCACTGGTATATACCAATTTATATACATCAAATCATTAATTATTATTTCATTACGACGATATGAAGAGGTAGTGTTCTTCAACTAGATTTTATAGAAGTAAGGGAGAAAGGAACAAGCATACAGTTACCTAGATGACCTATGTAGAATAGAAAAAAATAGAACATATTTTATTGCACAGCATAAATAACATAAAAGCAAAGTGACACATTAGAAAGATTGTTAAATGCTTATCACTAAAAGCTATCTTTTCCAGACAAACTTTGGATGACAGGATATCAACAAAACAAAAATATGGTAGTGGGTCACATACAATGTTTACATAAACCTAGATCCGTTGATACCGCTAAGGAACCCTTTTGCATGGAAAGCGTCTTTATCAGGGAGAAGGTCGTAAAGTTCTTTGCACATTCAATACAAAAAATAGTACCACTAATCTAGTATTTTACAAAGATTTTTTCTAAAAGCGAAGTCCACTTCGATCGTACCGAACCAGAAAGTAGTACGACTACGGCCACCTTTTAGCCGGCTCGTATAATTGATTCTTAATTATACATTATAATTATATTCAGCGGGGAACCGGACAAAGCCGATTACTTCGGCAACACGGCGCTCCACCTGGCAGCGGCGCGAGGCCACAAGGAATGCGTCACATTCCTCGTCAATTTCGGGGCGAACGTCTACGCGATAGACGTGGATGGCCACACTGCGCAAGAGCTCGCGGCTATCAACGGACGCGAGGATATATTGCGGTTCCTCGACCAGGTCACCGGCAAGCTAGAGAGTAATGACAAGTAAGTTATGATACTACGAGGAAGACCGCGTGGCCTTATGGTCGAGGCTTAGCTGAGGACAACAAAATTTGTGCACAAAGAAATTTTTTGGTTCAGTGCATATAACCGGACCAGGAAAGGACAAGTGAGTGAGTCTGTGTTTACACGAATAATTACAGCGTTATAATATATTTTGAACCGTTGATCTCATCTGATACCAAGCAGCTGATATCGTCGTGGTAGACCGAGGACCAGGAGGATATCACCAACACCAAATACGTAAGTCTTCTTTAATCTTAGTACAGGATAAGTAAGATCGTATCATGTTTACATAAATTTAATGAATGTACGCAAACATACATACATACAAACAATTAAGAGAACACTGCAGCATAACTTTTAAAAGCATAAATTTCATTTACCTTGTGATACACTTTTATTTACAAGTTTGGCCTTTTTTTTCTCTTACTTCACTACCCCCTAATTTTAGTGTTATTTATCTAAGAATTGTCCCCAACTTCCCAAATATTGTATATACAAAAAAAAATGTATTTAGATTAAATTTTATAATATCATAAAGTAAAGTAACATCCTGTATTTACCCAGGAACCGGGACGTTACATAAGACGACTTAAATTAGGAAAAAAAAATTGTATGGTTATTTTATGTTTTTTTCTATTTTTAATATAATACACCAACACCTATATACAGTTACAATTACCGAAAAACTAAATTTATCGCACATCTCTGTTCTGTGCTGGCAGCATTTTCTCTCTGATTATTATACTCAAACTTTAAGCTAGAAAAGAACCAGCCTTTATCGTAATCCAGGATCCTTTGACCCATCATCTGGACACAAATTTAGTCTTCGCTTAGACTTCGTAGTTAAAATGCACATTATCAATTTATAATGTACATTTGAACATATAACATTATTTCGTTTCAGAAAAAAAGCAAAATCATTGAAAGAGAGAGCGAAAAAAGACCACGAGAAGATGCAAAAACAGTACGCGAAGAGGCAAAGTAAAGCAGAGGTTGTGGCAGAGAAGGAGCTGAAGAAACTCGCGAAGGAATGGGAGCAGGGGTACAATGAGGAAGTGTCCACAATGCCCCATCGACCCAGCAATGTGCTGATGGCGTTAAAACAGAGGATGATACGGTCTTCTAGTCAAGGTAGAACTTTAATTCAATTCTGTGTATTCTTTAATTATATTTTGACAGTGGTAGAGCGACGCTCCAGTCTATTTCTAACTGCGGAATGAATGGATCAGTTCGACCGGGGTAGGACCACGCGCTCACAAAATACCAACGTAAAATAGCAGTACGATGCTTGCTGCTGTGTTTCGTCTGGTGAGTGTAGGGAACCGGAGATCTTTATTACTGGTGATGAGGAATTCCATCTCAGTTCTCAAGGATGACAACACATTATGATTCCTTATCAAGGATGAATGTCATGGACCGCAGGAATCACTTACCATCAGGTGGACTGTATGCTCGTTTGTTACTCTGAATGCATTTTTTTAATACTTTTTGGATGCTCTGGTTGCAGTCTGAAGATCGAATTTGAGTGCAGTGTTTTCATATAATAACGTTTAACGATACATTTCTGACAATAGGTTGGGAAAATAGATATTTGACCAGAGAGAGAAAAGGAAATAACTATTATGGATAATGATTTGGACCATTGCGATATCACCTGTTTATTAAGAGATGACATAAACTTCGCAAAATATTTTATAGTGCCTTAAGCATTAGAAAAACACACCGCCGCACATACAGAGAGATGATGCATGTACAATATGATCTGAGGAAGATTCAAATGCTGTGTTCAAGACACGAGACTTTCACAGTACACCCAGATACGAAATCCAACAATTTGTTATGTACAAATATTGCTCCTTGGCTGAGAATTGAACTTGAAACTTGCGACGCAGAAACTAATTACTCTTACCACTAAACACGCGATCGTTATCTGTTATAGAATACGTTACTGACATTTAAAAACTTTTTAAAATGTATGAAAAGTATGTCATCACGAAAACTTCTTAATATGTAAATAACCCCGGTATCAAAATAAAAAGTTATGCCTACGAGAGAAACTTAACGACATATTAAAGCGACTAATTTGTGCTCAGACCCTACTTTCATTTTTAAATAATTTATTTCATGGGTTAGTTAGCTATCGAGAGTGTTCGTATTGTGGTTTGGTTCACGACCGGTTAGCTCGGCGGATGAAATACAGGGCTATTGCGTCACGACTCCTAGTGTTGAATCACAATCTAAAAGTAATTGTTTTTATTTAAATCAACAAAAACAAGTTTTAGGCCCTAGATTTATATATTTCTACCGTTCGTTTCTTGTATATTTGTATAAGCTTGTATAAATCCTGCGTAGTTGATGTGATTTTAATTGGAAGATTTCGTTATAGTCGAAATTAATCCTAATCTGACCTATGCTTGATTTTTTTAGTAAAATCAAAAGTTTGGTAAATGCTAATTCAAATAAAAAGTAAACAGAGCGTTACCCCAAATTCTTTAATAGCTTACACTAAATTACCTATTCCGATGTAATAAAACTAACAATGTGCAGTGAACAAATACTGCTCCTCTGTATTTCGATTATATATACTGCTTTCGCACCGATCATGAGATTCATCACGCTCTCTTTTTAACTTCCCACTTCGACGATGTGAGAGTCAGGTTAAAAATATTATTACTAAGTTAATCATTATTATGTATGTCTCTCTATTCTAGGGCGATTAACTTTTTGTATATAACTCATGTCACAATATGTAAAAGTATTTTTTGTAAAAGCAGTCGATACAAGTACTGCTGTATTTCTCGTTTCTTCTTGTAGTTCTCAGAGATATTTGCGATCCGGACTTTTGTAATATTTAGGGTGACCAACGGGTACACATTTCGCCTGATGATCTAAGCATTTTTTTTTACCAAATTTACAGTCTCACTCCCCTTCTTTGGATTAATTCCAGCCGCTGAGTTTAAACATTTAGTATATCACGACATAATTCAAAATTACATCCTCATCTTGATGGTCGTCAATCCACCACTGATCGTTTTACGCGAATCTCTGTGAAATCGACTGTCGCCAGCGGTATTTTTTACTTAGGAACCTTCAAGAATAGAGCCTAGATCTTTCTCAAAAGCCAGCGGCGCTTTTGCGACTCCTCAGGTGTTGCGGATGTCCATGGGCGGCGGTGATCACTTGCGATCGGGTGGGGTGCTAATTCGTTTGCCACCTATTCTATAACAAAAAAAATATAAGTAATAACTGCGGCCTTTAACATCTACGTCCATCTTAAACAAAGAATCAAGAGTCACACCTGAGTACTGAAATAGAATACCTCGTTTTCTAATTCTCGTCTCCGGTTCACCGTACGAAACACAGTAGCATATGTTTTTCCATCATTATATTTTGTGAGGTCGCGGTACCCGGGTCTCAGTGTGACTATCACGTAGCTATGCTCAACGGTAGCTTGGACATTTTGATATAGATACTGTGTTCCTGACATTGCATTCAAACCTTCCTGCTAATTATGCATTACATTGGACAAGAGAAATGGACGTCGAGTGCATCGGACTTCATCTCGTCTGATTTCAACCAGAAGTTATCATCGTGATGGAGATCGACCATGTGGAATTCTTGCAGCTCCGTACCCACCCATATACCATAGACTAAATGTCCTTTGCTTGATTTCTTTTATCACGGATTATATAGAGATCCTGTAATCTCTCCTATTCAGGTAACCTTCTGGCGGATGAACAACCGCGCCCTACGTACAGTGCCCTGGTGGGCACCGTGAATTCCGGCGCCAGGGGACGGGGTGCTGTCTACAAGAAGGCCCTCGCCAGTAAACTGCGTAATGGCACGCTTGGAAAGAACGGCGCTAATAACAGCGATGACTTTAAGGTTCGTTAAGAACTGACGCTCGTAACTTTGACGTCATTGAAATTAAATCTATGATAATTAAATAAATAGAAATATATATATAAATAAATTATATATATTATATAATTTATATTATAGTATTCATATCAAATTAAAAATTAATTTATATTATAGTATTCATATCGTGATTTCTAATTTATATATATTTTTTTTATAATATTACGGGTGACAAACACAGCTCACGGTTCACCCGATGATAATGACTGATCCATAACATCTAAATCGAACAGTGTTGTCACCCCCGATGTACGAATGGGTAAAAAAGATACTTAAAATTAATTTAAAAAAATTGTAATAATGTAATTACTTGTAATCAACATCCAATGTTTGATTTGGACCGTCAAAAGCCTAATGGTTTAGGGAACGGTCTGCGAAACTAAAGGTCGTAGATTCGAATCCATCATTGTCGTGAACCATCATCCTAGCACAAGCAGCTTAGTTGTAGTGGTTAACTGGAATATTAGTAATGTTAATATTTAAAAAAAAACAAGATTATGTAATAAGGCCCTTAAATCTATGGTTGTAAATAAATGGACAGCAATGTTGAGTAATTTGCTAAATATTAAGACACGTACAAGACCTAATCAATCATGGTCACATCGCATCATAATTATTTTCACTGAGTAAGTTTTCAATTGTCATTCGTGCGAAAGAGACGAATTCATAAAAGTGTGTCTCGCTTGGCGCGTGTTTTTTTCGTTTATCCTATGATAATTGTAAAAAATAATATCTTTATGGTCATTAGATTGGTAGTATTTATACTTCGTTGCGATTACGAAGGGCAGCTTCATTTTATATATAGCACATATTACTGCCATAGTAAAGTAAAGGCCAGATCTCTTTGAAGGTAGGTGAGGTGGAGCGTACAGGGCGTCGGTCTGTGACGTCACTGAGCGGGTTGCGCCGAGACTCTGAGGTGATGTACGTGGGCACATTCGGCGCCGGGCCGCAGCAGCGAGCGAACGTCGTTGATGTGTTCCCAGAAACTGAGCCCAAGAAGGCCACACTCACAAGGCACGTTTTTTTGAAATACTTTTTTTTTTTTTCAAATTTATTTATACTAGATATTTTTTGATTATTTTATTCATATACACGTACACGAAAAATATTAGATATAAATTTCGGATATATTTGTTGATTTTGTACGTCTCCTTCTCCACGTCCCAAGGAACAAGAAATATTCTACACAGTATCCAGGGATAATATACAAGGGAGAAATATATGTAATATTACGTTTGGATGAAATGGGTCCCGGGGTAACTTTTCATTTATATAAATATATTATGATAACAATATTTAAATAGATTATAATATCAGAACCGACTAACATATAAGGACATGAAAGGGAAAGATAGCTATATTAGTTTTTTTTCTCTATCATAGATCATACAAGAATAGAGGGTAATTATTGTCATATACAAAAATAAACGAGCGATTGCTTTTGAACTAAGTTTCTAACCTACATCCAGAAGATTATTATTATTATTATATTCCGTTACGTTTCCTGGATCGGATTTCCAGCTTAACGTCTTTCGAGCATCTGCATCATGTAAACAATTCCTAGCGCCATCTGTTGTTGAGTAGGTGATACCAATGCATGAATATTTTATTTAGCCTTGCAATGCCATCTATGCTTGCTTAAAGTAATAAGTAATAGGGATTTTCAACTTTAATTATTTTACTTAAATAATTCTATGTTAAGCTCCTCTCCCTAAAAAATTTAAAGTTTCGTTTACACCAGTATTCTTGAAGAATGGTCCTCCCAGAGTTATTTCAAAGTCTGGAGTACACTTAATCGGATAAATCTTGATTGAATAAAAATGTTATGTTATATTTTCCACAGATCAGCCAGTCAGCCGGACTTCCTAGCGGCACAAGGTGAGGATAGTGGGATCGGGCAAGAGGTGCTCCTCCAAGAACCCGCCAGTATATTTGACAGGCCCGGCTTCGGCAGTGTTGCGTTCAGGTTAGAAATGTTGATTTATTGATAAAACCATAGCCTATTGGATAAGGGTATGGTATTATTTAAGATATACTAAATCTAGATAAATAAACCTGCATTCAGTAAGACACTCATAATTTAAATACCAAATATCCAAGCAATCACAAGATTATTTATTTAGTAATCGTTGTTTAAATATGTAAATTGGGAAAAACATTTTTGACATTCGCACAAGCAATAAATACCTCGAACAGTTTAGTGCCGCGGTCTAGTGCCCTGATATAACCAGCCTGTGACATGGCGGTATCGCGAATAACCTTGTTTGCGACGCCCTTGGGAAGGATTGGGCCGTGGGTGTCGCGTAGTCGGGGTCGTTGAGGGCTTGCCTCGGTCTCCTTCGGACGCGGGTGAATATATGATTCGCGATGGGATTGTCGAAATATCGGCGGGAAGCCGCCTGCTGCAGGCACTGAGCTATGGTCGGTAGCTCGAGATCTATGTGTAGATTTTCGCAAGAACCATGCCTTGCGCATGAAACGATTTTGTATTACCTGAAGTCGGTGAATGTGACGCGGGGAGGATCTATTTACTGCACCACCGAACACGAGAAGTGGGAAGAGAAGGGTCTTGGGTCAGATTGTTACTGGAGTATAAGTAACTTGGATATATTTTTATGAACCTGAAGGTAAAATAGATTCCATTCATTATGTAGTAATTATTTCACAGCTGTATAATGTATACTAATATTATATAGCTGAAGTTTGTTTGGTTGTACGCGCTAATCGCAGGAACTACCGATTCGAATTGAAAAATTGTTTTTTGTATTAGATAGTTCATTTATCAAGGAAGGCTATAGGCTCACACAACAACATCAACATCACGCTACGACCAAGAGGTGCGGAGGATCAATGAAAAATGTTGCAAAAACGGTAAAAAATATTTCTTTTGAGAGCATGAGATGCGTAAACGGTTAAAGTTTTGCAAAAGTCATGTATCACGGACTTGTTCCCCTTTAAAAATTCTAAGAAAAGCGTTGCTTTACATGGGACGTACCAGGTATCCTATAGTCTACGCGAACGGAGTCGCGGGCGCAGCTAGTTATAAATAAATTATGAGTCGCTGCGTTGTGAGTTGGATTTCTAACGAGTGATGGATCTTGTTGTCTGAATTACGTCTTAGTGTTTTTCTAATTTTATATAGTTCAATACTCATAATTATTATTTTAATGATAAGTGTTTTATTATATTTTTCAACAGGCGGTCAATAACGGCGACATTGAGTGCGTTACCAGCTGTGGCGGGTGGTCCAGGCGAGGACTTGTCCATTGGCTCTGCGGGCTCGCTGGCACGGCATGCCTTCCAACCCACCGAATGGAACTCTGTCCATTCCGGTAAGATATCGATAATACCAATTAATATTGCTCTCCTTGAAACAGTCATATTTTTTAATAGAATTAATTAGATTAGATTCTTCGGTTTTGAACATCACGCACCTTCGCCAATATTACACTATGTCCGACTAAATTAGGTCTTCTCTCTAGTACGCATTCCTTATAAAGTAAACCATTACCATCGTATTAATATAATAAAACTTAAGTTGTAAAATGTCATAAAAATGCTTGGAATTAAAACAAATAGAACAGAATGCTATATTTATTGAAAGCCAGTTTTTCGTTCGTTAGCATACATCTGCATTACAAGTTGTACGATAGCATCGACTATAAAGTGTCAAAAATGCTTATAAAAAAACTCGAAATAAATTCAACATCTAAAGAAAATTATTAATAGAGGTAACGACTGAGCGCCATAAGCGCTCGGTCATCTCTCAACCCCCTGAAACTGTAAACGTCCTCGGGCTGAAGCGGCTGTCAGCACGAAAAAGAAAAAATAAATACATTAATACTCGATTTTATAATCGTGTTTGGGTGAAAAAAAATTGGCGTTGCAATCCATTATTTTGGTTATTTTGGTTTTGGAGGATGTTATACATCTAATACATGAACATTTTTTTTTATATTTATTTCATTTAATTTTTTGTTGTACTGAATAAAATATTTAATGAAATTTTTTTATATCTTTTATGATTTGTTTTTCATGTTTGTATCTATTGTTTAATACTTATTTTTTTAATTCATGTATTATTGGTACTGGATCGATTCAAGGAATTATTATTATTATTTTAACTCTTTAAAACCATTTTATTGATATACTTTAATCGCCTTTAGGAAGCTCAACAATAACCTCAGACGAAGAAGGCGAAGTGGAAGAATCAGGTTACGCGTCCCTCGAGAGATTCCTCATCGCATGGGGTTTGTCTCAATACGTGCAGAAGTTTAAGGAAGAGCAGATAGACCTGGATGCACTCATGTTGCTTACTGAGAGCGACATGAAGTCCTTAGGGCTTCCCCTGGGACCATACAGAAAGTTAGTCACCGCGGTGCAAGAGAGGAAGCAAGCTCTCTCCCATCCAGGCCCGTTAATAGACACAGCCATATAATATCTTTTTCTTTTTTTACTAATTAAAATATGAATACTATTTTCAAAACCAATTGTGTGATTTTTCAGTTTCTTATTGATTTTCCGATTGTCTAAAATTAGTAAATAAATGTGTATATTTGTACTTTAAATAAAGCATTATACCTTACATCCACGTTCTTCCGGAAGTGACGAAATATATTATGTCGCAGATCTACTTATTACTAATCCAAAATCAAAATTATTTAAGAAATTTCGATATTTAAGCCTATTTTACGACAATTACATTTTCAATTTATACTATTCCCTATTTTAATGTAGGACAAATCGCATGCGCAAATAGAGGCGTAAATAGGCCTCTGGATTTTGATCTAAGAATGTAATAAATGCATTAATGACATTCTTAGTATATATTTCATTCATCATTCATAGACATGTGTGCGTAATTGCATCTCCACACACAGTATTATTTATTACCTTGTCAGGTCCATTATTCAATACTTTGTTTGTGTCATCCCATACTATTCAAATATTTGGTTTTGTCATAGTAAAACTATAAAATATTTGCAAATGTAAAAAATATTTGTTAAATGTTGCCAATTATATTATACGACGTGAGAAATACGCTATAAAAAAAAGCTATACCTAGTTTTATTGGATTTATTCGTGTGTTTCGCTTTTCATATTTTAGCGTTGAATCCTTAAGAAATAATGATTGAAGGCTTCATGTACATCCATGACGAAGTTATGTATTAGAGATTTTTATAAATATTAAATGCCTAGTGATATGTGATAATTTTTAAAATGTAATCCATTCCATCCAGTATCGCCATATTAAATATTTTTGTACAAAGATTAATAAACGTTTAATAATTCACGTTTTTTTTTTATTTCATCATGAGTATAGACTAAACATATAATCTATACTTTTATCGTATAGACATTGTTAGTTGACAGAATGTTTAAAACATCCCGAAGGCCTTCAACAAGGGCACATAGGTCCAATTAGGTGGCAGACTTAACGTCGAATGACCTAGATCACGGTTAAGAATAGGTCAGCTAGTTAAGGAGTAATCGTAATTATATAAGCGACCATTGTTTTAGTATGCAACTGTTAAGATTAATCCTCTAATGTGAGCAACAACTCGATCGATATTTACTTCTAAAAGCAAATTTGCTAATAAGACTTTAATATCAAATAGTAATTGCTTTGTAGCTAAATATTTAGATCTTATATACAAATAACATGCTAAATACGACATGCTATGCAGTCGAAAGTATAATTAATTTGCGACATGGAGTTTGCATATTGTAGTTCCTAAATGAAGCAACTTGGGGTGTAAACCTTTTGTTGTTACCCACTGCCATATTGACCATCCATCTCATACAGTTTCATCCTCGATAAGAAATCATAATTAAGTTGTTTTGTCAACACTGAGGAATAGCAAAATATATTAATCTGTAAGATTTGCCCATATTTTTTTGATATTGTATGATATTCTATTATGTATACATTAATATATATAGATACATACACATATATATTATACATATATATATATATATATACATACACAATAATATACAATACAATAACGGTAGCTACCAAATTCCGTATGTGGATGACAAATTAATCTGATTTCAGATAACTTAAGTAAGTAATCACGAACCAAACTTTTAAAACTGTTTTTATTACTATGATATACGGACCTTCCTGATTCCCAGAGTAGTGTAGCTCGGATTGCAAATGAATTTGCAAGAAAACCGGTAAAGTGAGCTGGAATACAGATCTTGTTATTGAACGAAGATGTCTGACATGAGATAAAGAGAGATATTGGAATTTTTAAGATAAGAAGGTGATGAAAAATCATTTAAAATGGAGAAGAGAAAAAGCAAAATTCTGGGATTATGCCTTTGTTGTATAGAAAGCTAATTAAGCTGAGATCGATATTGTGTGATATGGTCATAATTACGCAAACTAAAAATAAATCGAATGTAGTTATGTATAGATATTATGTATTTATACATGTATTATGTATTTAATATCTATATATGTATGTATTATTCTTCACTTTTATTAGTTATATTTTTCTTTTCATTAATTAGTTTATTGCTACACCTATCGTAAACATATCTCACCACACCTTGGGTTGACTGGTAGAGAAAGCCTTCGGCATTAAGTCCGCCCATTGAACTTTGAACTTTCTTAAGGTTAATGCAATAAAAGTAAATAAATAAATGTTTACACCAACAACCATAATAGCTTCAACATTTAGTTACTCTTTATGTTTTGGTCTGACTACATCTATCCGACGTTTAGTGTTAGTCTTACGTTACATTTTAATGGAATAAGGTATTGAATTAAAAAAAAACAAGGACAATTTTTTACATTTTTATTTTATAAATTTTAAATATAAATCGATCCGTAAATATGGTAGAAACACCTCAACTGCACAATTATAATGATACATTTGCAAAATTTGAAATATCTAAAAAAACACTTTAACGCTACACTAATGCTTACATATATTGGGAAATAAGAATTCAGTATACCATAAGATATTGTAAGGACGGATCTCGATCCTCAGTCAGTTTAACGTATACCGCGAGATGGTAGAAAATTGAAAAATATCAAAATATTATACAAATCATATTTACTAAATCCATACAAAAACTTACGACGACTCTAGAATCCAATAGACATGACGTTTAATAATAAAATATATATTGACCTAAATTATCTAAACTATTTATAGGATATGTTTATTCTAAACGATATTGTAAGAGAGTGAGCATTTATATTTTCGAAAGGCACTATACTACATCCAAATTACATTCCACAATCACCCGTTACATTCAAAAAAAGATATCGCAATATCTTACAAAGATCTTAAGCTAAAATGTTTTGTTTTTGCAATACACTTATGGCGGAGTCGAGTGCAAGTCGACCTACTCCTAAATTATTTTAAGTACCTACACATCGGATATATCTTGTTACATTTTACAGTAACAGCTAAATTCGTGAAAATATTTGTTCTATAAAACGTCACAAACGGAAAACTCGGAAAGGTCCGGTGCTGTTAAGAGTTTCGTAAAGCCGTGCCACAGAGGTCGGATCAAAAGTCCGTTTAAAACTCGTCGTGAAACATCTTAAAATTGCATCGAAACAGTTTCCTAAGCAATTTCAAACAGACCTTCGCCCCAACCGTAATAGAAAACGTGCCAATAAGTATTTATCATTCAACCAGATTCGGGCCGCCCATAAGAAACCAGTGTATGAATGTATTTTCACAACCGAAAGCCGAGTTTAAATATATAACCATGAGCATCATACACTGTAAGGCATTCGATCGAAACTCATAACATGTTTTCGTTTTATTTAAACAACCGCGCGTTTAATACATGAATGCAAGAAATAAATTGTTGGGTTTGGAAGACTTCCGCGTCCCCCTGTTGCACTTCCATTTGTTACGATTCACCCTGCCACCGTCGTCGTGGTAGTACGTGTATTCGGGGTAAGGGATATACGCCCCTGTGACGCTGTCCAAAGGGACCATAATTGGTAAATCGGTCATGGAAGCCGGTCGATCGTATGACGAAGACGAGTCGTAGACCTTGGGCTCTGCATATTGGGGACTGCTGCTTTCCACTTGAATTTCCATTTCGTGGCTTTGATTGCACACAGGTACGCTGCGACTCGTGTCAGCTGATATGTTGGAGCGAGAACGCAACATGGGCCGGGTCGACGAAAAGTCGGTGGAAATCTGTAGACTTCTAGACCTAGGTCTCAAAGTCTGAGGGGGGGTTTCGTCTATTCTTGATAGTGTATGCCGCCTAACTGGGCGGTAGACTTTCTTATCGCCGAGCTTGGGTCGTTTAATTTTGCGGTGGGAGTTGTATGTCTCTAAAGAGGAGGGGTTGGGGGAGGGTTTGTATGGGACGTGATTGGGGGAAGGGTTTCGCGCGGGTGCCTGGGGAGCGGGCGGGTTGGCGAAGTTTGCCGCCGCAATGTCCCTCATCTGGTCGCATGCTCAGTAATTGTAAGGTCCGTATTGGGAGCCGTGGTAGTAAGGTCCGGGGTACGCTTGGGGTGGCGGGTAACCGGCGTATGCGTACTGCTGTTTTTGTGGGTACACTGTAAACATAAATACATGTTAGATTTATGTCAGTTGTTGTAAATGATTAAATGTTTAACAGTTACGTTAAACTGCATGCACCCTGCAAGCAAGTTAGCATAAAGTCCGTGTATATTTACATTAATTTCTGAACCAATCAATGGGTCGATATGGAATAGTAAAATTATGAAAAAAAAATCTGTAAATATGATTATAATGATGAGAGCTGTTTACCAGGCATGAGATACTGCATATTAAGAGCCTCCTCTCTCTCCCGCTCGCCGCGCAAGCAAATGGCTGCCGATGAGAACAAAATGGCCGACAGCAGCGACAGACCGACGCCACACCACGCGACTATGTACGACCAATCGTACCAAATGCGATAGTTATCTCGCAATATCTGGTTTGTACCAAGATATTCAGCATCGAGATTTTATATGTACATGCGTGTAAAGTATCATTTGTATGTAATAACGTGTATATGTACAGAAATGTTTGTGTTGGGATTACATTAGGGGAGGTGTTTCAATATGTACAATCCCATAGATTAGAGATTAGTGTTATTTGTTTAGTAGTAGAAAGCGTGTTAGTTTTGGGATAAACCAGATATATTAAGATACAGCGCAATTATTTATATTGGCGTTAATAGACGATCGTACATTGGTCGTTTCGTTATACGCAGTAGCCACGTTTCATAGAAACATGAAAAGAAAGAGAAAAGCATTTTGTTAGTATGAGATACTTACACGTATCACTCAAATTATATTTTGGTTAAAGGTTTATTTTTATAAAGGCTAATTGACTTTTTGAGATGATGTAAATGGTGATTTACCCACATATAAATAGATTTATAGAATAATATATCAATTAATTATCGTTATCGAGAAGTTATAGTCATAATAAAGATTAAAAATCCTTATTATGACAAAATTGAATTAAAGTCATAAATAACAATTTATTAAAATTTTGTTCTTTTATTGCTTTTCCATGACTTAACTTTATTGTCATAATGTACGCATAATACTATAGCCATGATAATGATGACATAAATAAAAACACATTCAAGAAACAATAAAATATACAAAAGTCCATCAGAATCTGAAAACAGGCAAAATCCAAAACCGTTAAGCGTTAATCAACCACCGAGGCATCGACAAGATGGCGGATGCCACGTAATGGCGACGCCAATATGGCGGGCTAACCTGGCATTATGTACTGCACATTATTCTGTTGCTCGCGGCGTTTCTCTTTGCCGAGGCAAATGGCCGCCGAGAAGAAAAGTATGGAGCTTCCGAAGGAGACACCGACGGCTAACCAAGCGAGTATGTACGACCAGTCGTACCAAATCGCTGAGTTGTCTTTTAATACCTGTCGTGAGTTGTGTTATACATACTTCGTATTAATTGTCTATTATGTTCGTTTCTGTTAATGGTTTCTCTTAACCATATAAAAAAAAACAATCAATTCATCTATAAAAGACGATTTAGGGTGAAAATAAAGCAAAGGATGAACAGTTACATTATTATCAGGAAGATGTCAAAGTAAGAATCAATAGTTGCAGAACAAACGTAACAACTTTGGACAATTATTCATTTTTGCTTTATCTAAGAAAGACAATGAGCACAAAAAAATCTTTTATGCATATTATGAAAAGTTTGATTTAATAAATCTAGAATAAATTATTACAAACTAGACCAGTGGTACTTTTCTGTTATTTTTGTATAGATAAAGTAATAAGTTAATCGACGTATTTTACTTTTTTAGTTTTTATAATCAAAATTCATACAAGAGACGTAGTTTTAAGCGGACTTTAATTTTTAAATGTCAAAAATAACTTCGTCTTAGGTTAAAGCCTGATAGGGCTCTGATCGCTTAAACATAGCATGGTCCATGCGCATCCATCATTGAGATCCCAAATCTTATAGTTCTTCACTGACGTACCAGAGAAAATAGAAATAAACCGTTTTTTATAGCACCTATAAAGAAAATAGAACACGCCGCACGTCCTGTGCGGGTGTTGAGACAATTTCCTTGGTCTCAGCAGAGGAGATCCAATTTAATTTACGCCACGAATATTGAGGATAAGTGGAGAGAAAACTTACATTAGGCCACTGCTGGTAATACTCTTCGCCGACAACTTTCTCCTTTTCGTAAAACTCCACTCCGTGCCACAAAGCCATCGCGCCGGCCGACAGCAAACCTGAAATGGCAGCAGGATCTCATTAATTTCAAATATGTATTATTTTGTTTTTTTTATTATTATTATTATTATTTCATTGAGCACACAGCTCACCTGATGGTAAGTGATATCTACATTCACCTTGACAAGAAATCATAGCGCAGATGCGTTGTCGCCCTTGAGGAGTGAGATGGAATGCCTCGACACCAATAATAAAGGAACACAAGGATACCAAGAATCCCTGCGCTCACAAAACCAAACACATTATGCTGCTATTTTACGCAGGTATTCTGTGAGGGCGTGGTCCTAACCCCGGTTGAGCTGACCCATTAATTCTGCAGCTGGAAACAAACTGCAGCGTTGCTCTACTACTGGTTTGTAACGGCCTCAAACATTTTGACTTATATAAAGACCCGAGACGCCTCGAATGACAAGCATTACACCTGCAGAGGATGGCAATTAAGACGATTCTTCTTCGACAGAGACGTGCCTATCCCAGCTATACATTTTACGAGCTTGTAATGTTGCAAAACCGTTAAATATTATCCAAGAAATTAGAATACAGGTGTCTTGATTACGGTGACCACGATTATACGAGGATTAATGTGAGCCATTCATCCTCAAATACTAGTATTTTGTGGTGGTATTCTTTGAAAGCATGGTCCGATACATGCTACGGCTAATATTACGTATGACGTGTCATCATAACTCTGTATAAGAAAAGTATCAAAAACAGAAGTAGCAAAGTCTATCGGAAAATTATCTATACAAATTACATAGATTTAAAAAGGTATAGAATTGGCAGTCTTCTAATATGTATTATATTGGTAATAACATTGGCTACGGTTCAAATTAATACATATTCACAAACTAATTGGAATAGGCGAGAAAGTGACAACGTATTTATATCCCGCAACTTATAATTTGTCGTTTTTGTTACTATCTCCGTACAAGAAAGATAATGAAAACAGAAGTCGTGAAAGTGTATTGAAAAATGATCAATGCGAATGACATAGGTTTATGAAGGTATAGAATTGGCAGGCTTATACAATATATTACATTGGCTATGGTTCAAATGAATACATAGAAACAAACTAATTAGAATAGAAAAGCGAGAAAGTAACAACGGTCTATTATGTCAGTGGGATAGTTTGCATGTATTTTTTGTCTAATACCAAAACTGAAAAACTATTTGTGTATGTTTTTGTTTGTTTGAAATAAGCTTTTTTAGGAATTTACGTTTCAAGTTTACTTTTTGAATCTTTATTAATTGTGTAATTCATAAAGTCAATTACTTGTTACGCTTTATTACAAGCGTGCCCTACGCTAATCAAGGAGCAAGCATCAAGTATTTTTTCTAGTATCAAAATCATACATTAACTATCGATTATTAGATATACAGTAAATGTATGATGGCACCCTAAGGACGGATGTGTCAGATAATTATACTAATTATAATACAATGCATGTAATATAAGGTGTTGGTTGCAGCCGTATCCGTCTATCTTCGATTGTTATAGCGCCTTGAATCATTCGTGACGTTAGGAATTTTAATAATTATCTTAAGCAGATTAAAAAAAAAATTAATTAAGATATATATATTTAATTATTTTTTAATTTACGTATCGATTTTGGTTTATACAAAAGGAAGCGCTACATAGAATTTGAGCTTTGAATTTGAGCAAGAGATTTGAATATTAATTCTACTCTCAAGTCTATGTGCATTGCCACACTTTGCGGTTGGCTGAGTCGTTGATGATTTTAATATAATAAGCATCTGAATAAATATACTTACAGGTCATAAGCATCAATATCGCCGTGGCAGTGATGTTCCCTGGACTACGCTTCCAGCAGCCCACGACACCGGTCCAGAAAGCAATGAAGAGCACCAGGAATGCCACTATGAACAGCGCCACGGTAGACCGCGCCATGTGCAGCCTGCAACAGATAAACGGACACAATTGTAATGCCGTGAGAACGCCATTGGTTACAGCTGCGCAGAGTTTATTATAGTCCCGTACATCCAACACAACATGAAAGGACTATGTCAGCGTCAATGATACGTTAAGAATTTTGTATTTATTTTTCAGACAGTGATGTATCTCAATACCTACCAACTGCCACCCTAGAATTTTGACCACAGCTATATTTTATTTATGTATTTATTAACTCTTTATTGCATTAACCTTAACAAAGTTAAAAGTTAACAAAGGGCGGCCTTAACGTCAAAGTCATTCTCTACTAATAAAACCCAGGTTTGGTGATATAGTGATACAAATAAAGTAGGTAGTTATATATATGTATATATATATAACTACCAATAACTTCCATCTGTGGATGCTGAACTGATCTGACTACAGGTAACTTAAGTAAGTAGTGACGAACAAAACTTTTAAAATTAGAAATTACGTTCATTAGACATATTACACCAATCAAGTGTAGGTCAGAAAAATATCTAAAGGAAGAGGCAAATGATTCAGAACGAATCGACACCGAATATGGACACGACAAAACTGTCATGAGTAACAATATTACATGGCAACACTGTCGATAACATTTTAAAGTTCAGCGCCCATCTCTAAGTTAATGTTTACTTCTATATCGTTTCAATTTGCATATTCTTATAAAGGCAATTATGCTTCCGTTTAAATGGTTTAAATTTTACTTGGCGAAACATTTACATCAACAATAAGTTATGTACGTAAATTTTATTTGATATTTTTAAATTCGGTATACTCTCTTCATTTACTCATTATTTTACAAAACAGCATCCCACTAAAGTCAATTTATTTTATATAGGCTTTCAAAGGTGCTTTTGAGACGTCAAATCGTTACAAGCTCTCGATAATATAGATATCTCGAAATCAACCGAGATAAAGATATCTGCTGAGAACAACAAAGAAACTCACTTTTCAACAAGTGTTTTAGATGGTTGGTTATCAAATAAATTTAGTCGTCCTAAGTTGATTACATATTCTAATTATTGTCGACTATATATGTAGTTCCGAAAATAATAATATGACTTACTGACCGTGGAATCTTATTATAGATGCGAAAACCCACCCATAAAGGACTCACTTAATTTATGGAGACATAAACTTCAGGCACTGTATTCCATTTCTAGTATAAAATAACATGTAAGTCACTGCTCTTGATATATGGATGAATTCACAAACAATTCCTATAAATATATTGAGTAAATATTTATAGCAATTGTTTGTAAATCAAAAAGATCCTGCATGATATGGAACTCAATTTACACTTTTCAAAGCTCCTTGTACACTGTCGTATATTTTGAATTTGAGTATTTTGTGTACAACATACAATATCTCGAACACGTTTATCATTAACAAATGGCCTATATTATTAAAAAGAAATTAAAAATGAACACTAATCGTTCGTGGTTTTTAATTTTTTCCTTAAAAGACCGTAAAATAACGCTTACTGAGAAAGTTATAAATGTGGAGTAACTTTCTCTTAATATAATTAATACTAGAAACCTAAATAAATTTCTTCGCAATAGACAGTTTTACACAATTTAATAATAGAGCTGCCTGTATGTTTATTACTTTTGCCTTCACATAACGAATGGTTATTAAAGAATAAAGTTATTGTCACGCTATACTATGAACTCGTTTTTATAAACCCAAGGCTATAAAAAGTGCAATGTTTATGTAGACTTAATAAAGACATCGAGCATTTGATACTCGACCCACTTGTTTTCATACGTTTCATTGTACCGTTTGATGAATGCTCATGTCTGCGAGGAGTCAACTTGGCAAATATACTGCAAACTGAGAACTTTTACACTAATGTACCCACTTAACTGCAATCAACGTTTAGAGAAATAAATTGTCTTGTTTATATAAACCGATTTAAGCACATCTTCTTTTTATTTTATTGTTTAAACTTTTTTTTTATTTAGTTTGTTTTGTTTGTTATATCATTTTATACGAACTTAGCCATAATTTAACGCAAGTTTTCAAAATAGTCACTAGACACAAAATAGTTCAAAAATATAATTTACTTTTTATTGCATTATTAACGTTAAAAATTAAAAAAAAAACACTAAACTGATGAATGGGCAAAACGACGAATTTAGTTTACTTAACGTCCGCCGTAACTAATACAACCGTTAACCCCCGGTTTGAACGGAACAGTCCCGTTTTTATGTTATTTGTCCCGCAAAATCTTTGAGGTAGTTTGCTGGCCTGACAAATATAACAAAAAATACTTACTTATCGTTAAACTAAATTTAATTTAAAGCGATATAACAGGATAATAAGTTTAAACGAATAAAGCCATTTCTTGAAATAAGACATTACCTAAGTATATATATAATAAAATACATATCATATGCCGCACTTTATTTTCAACATAATCTCCCTTTAGCTTTGATAACGATTTAAGATGGTCCTAACAGACTTCTGTTTGGGCGATGACCTCGCTATACGTAAACCGTTGTCTGCTGAACGAATCCAGTAAATACGGTAGACGGTGTAATAGTTCTAGCTTTATTTCCATTTTGGGCAACAAAACTGCGCAGTGCTTCAAGGATCTTTTTCAAATGAGGACGGTTTTGCTAGATTTATTCGCCTTTTAACTAATTCACCATATCGAAAACCATGTTTTCATCCAACTCAGTTTTGTTTTATTGAGGTCTTGAGGTGTGCCTTTAAAATATGTATTCAGCCACCGCTCGAAACCTAAGTTTTCCGATTTTACTAAATGAACACAAGTTACTTCAATGGACAATAAAAACAAAATCTTGTAACAGATACATATACCTATGACTAACAGCAGTCTAATGACAAAAGATGCTTAATTAAAACAAACCTCATTCAACATAACCGAGTGAAACCTCTTGGTTTTTCTATGTACTTATTGAATGGCATAATGGCCGAAATATCTGGTCTCAGTTTCGAGTTCTTGATTCGATAACCAGCAGTACGCAATCCCTACTCAGCGGCCATTCTGCTCGCGAATCTGTTCGATAAAAATCAGGGGCAAAATTTGCAGAAATTATTGGTTGTCGTATCTAGGTTACATTTTGCATATACTATATATAATATATAAGGATTTTTTTTTACATGCATTGCATTACATCGCGTTTAAGAATGAGACGAGTGAGTCTGTGTCGGCACTAGGACATATCCAGTTGCAGAGTTCCAACGTAGTAGTACATCGTACAACTTGTGGTCTGATTTACAGGCGTCCAGTTCTGATTTTTTGGCCAAAATTATGGTCATATTAGTCACAGTGGAAGTTATATTTAAAGCTGTTTCCAAACCAATCAATCAACAAGAATTAACCGAGTACTTTACTTATAAGCATTTTTCGCAATATTGCTTCCTGTGATTACATCGTCTTCGTTGCTGCATGTAAACAAACGTACGGTGATTACGTTTATTAACCGGCCAAATTATATTTTACAAAGTGTAATATAATTTTTCGGATATTGGCAATATAAAACTATTGTTAATTGTTTAGCAAAAATTAGGGGTGTAAATAATTAAAGTTTATATATGTTGCAACGATTTTTTTTGTTATTAGAGACCAATTAGCGATCTTGGCGATTCAAAAGTGTTTTAAGTAAACCTACTTACTTGAATAAAGGTTTTATTTGTTTTCATTATTTAGCGTTGGAAAATACTTTAGAAATATAATATATTGAATCGTTATAATGCATAGCTTGCTTAATGACAATGTGGAGTGTATTTTGTTAATTTATTGAAAAATGGTTAATTTTTTTTAATCGAAAAAATTCATAAAACCGGCGTAAAATAGCAGTATAATGCTGCTGTGTTTAGTCTAGTTAGTGTAGGGATCGGGAGACTCTTATTACTGGTGACGAAGTATTCCATCTTAGTCCTCATGGGTCAACGTATCTGCATTATGATTCCTTATTACTTGCCATTAAGTGAACTGTTTACTAATTTGTCTCCCTCAATACAGTAAGAAAATACTCAAAAGGCCACTCATTGTTTTTGATTCATTGGAAACACCCGAGGTTTAACTTCTAATAGATAATTTAAGTAAACTATGGCAATTTAGAATAATGATAGAATACATAACATAGATATCCGTGGTACAGCGAGAGTGTGCGACAGCTCAAAACATTAGCAAGACTATACGGCTGAACCTAAGGGCTCCTTTCGACCCGGTGACGCTGTAAAAGCCTTCTGGCTAACAGTGGCCATCTGGCATAAATAAAATGAAGACATTAGTAGTAATTAATTATCGATCGAAAAAAACGTTTCTATATAACAAGTGTGATTAGTATATAGGTCAAATACCTGTTCATTGCATCATCGGAAAAGCCTTTCGTTTCGTTGTTCTCGTCAGGTATGAAATAGTCGACATTACTGCAGTGCGTCTCCACCGGCGACAGGTAGATCTCGACTGGAACGATAAACGAGATAAAATTAGATATCTAGCTCAAATTGACAGTAACAAAATTAGAAACTCTATTAAAATATTGTTTTATATCTGAAAAAGTACCGCGCCTTCGTAGAATACCAACTCCAACAGCATAAAGCTGCTGCGTTTCGTTTACATCTGTCTTCAGGAGTTTTTACTTTTGTATAGGTTCACATACCAGCTGAACTGTGTGATCCTTTGGCGGCGTTAGTTTTATAAAAAAAAAAAAACAATTTTGCATCTTACTCCGAACACTGACTTTTTTTGCAGATATCATGTTTATAGTACTTATTAAAAATAATTGATTAAATCTAAGTTTATTACATACATATATGTCATTGATATAATATTTGAAGTTTTTTTTTTCACTGGAAAAATGTAAGTTTAATAACATATATATCATTCATATAATATATAAATATTACTTAATATTTAGTTTTTCACATTAACCGTGGAAGTTTTCCACGACCAAGTGTGTCCAGACATTGGAGCTGGTAAGACGGGTAGAGTTTGCACTACCAAACCATCAACTCACTTAGCAGGTGGATTGACAATAGAAATAATATATACACGAGCTAAACGTTGCTGTCAGTTTTGATAGAGAAGTGATTCTTATTCGAAATTCTTATAAGAAAAATATAAAAGATTTCTCCTTGAATTTCGTGCTCATAAAACTAGTTTCTATACCAACTCCTTCACTGTGCTGGGAATTCGTTTGTGGAATGCTCTTCCTGAAAAAATTCGTGCCACGAGAACTGTTTTGCTATTTAAAAAAACTAGTGAAGAAACACTACTTAATTTTATCCAGTTGAATATATAAAGAAATATTATGTTAGCATTATTGTATGGTATATATATATATTACTTATATTTATATTACATGTTATTATTTATGTATTAATTAATAAACGTATGAATGTTTGTAAATAAATGTAGTTCTGTATTTATTTTAATTTTATTATCATGCTTTTCTCTATTTTTCTTTATTTTTATTATTTTGTGAGTACACTATGTTTTTTTTCCCCGATAATATGTCCAACACCAGGCCTGCTGGAAGAGATTTTAATTGTAACATAAGCTGCGCCTTTGTACATACCTTTCCTATATTACTTCCCTTATAATTTATATAAGGGAAGTAATATTTGCTTTTTGTAAAAACTATATTTATTTGCTCGACTGCCCAGAACAAGAATAATGTTTTTCGAGCGCATGAATGTGTCTATTTCTTTGGAACACTATACTATATCATTAGATATAGTACCGTTAGATTGATCTTAAATATAAAAAGGCTATAGGTATACGTTACGATATTAAAGTTATATTTATATTGTAGTATATTTTATTAATGCCTAAGTAGTAAGTAATACAGTGGGTTTATTTTTTTTGTATTTTTAATAATTTTTTGAGACAAAGAATCAAAAAAAACCCTACTATATATGGAATATAGAGATCATTATGGATAAATTTTGGACAACAGTTATGGTAAACTGAATGTTGCACTTACGCGTTACAGCCACGCCTCGACCATGAACTAGCTGTAGCAAGAATAGCTCGGTTCGACGAGGTAGGACCATAATTTTATAAAATACCAGTGTAAAATAGTATCTAAACGCTATTACGTTTCGTCTTGTGACTTGTGCCATTTGTTGTCGACAACTCATTAGGATCATGATTCATAATCGATGATGAATGCATTCTTAGCTCAAAGATTTTTTTTCGGCCAGATTGCTGCTGTTAGCCCGAGGGCTTTTACTGTTGAAAGGGTTGAGAGGTGACCGAGCGCATATGGCGCTCAGTCGAGACCTTAGCCCATGGACTGCAGACTTATTATTATATAGATTAATTATCATCAAGTGAACTTTATGCTCGTTTGTCAATCCAAATAAAATAGAAAAAAACATTGTTTTGAATTCGTATCTCCATCTGTCGTACGTTCAACGTAACTGTTCGCAAGATTTTATTCTGTTCTCGATAAATCCGCCTTCGCTTAAGGAATAATATATTAACATTATAAAATGCCACTGTACTGAGTCATCAAGAGAGACCATAGCATACTTCATTGAAATGAGTAACAAACTTTTGCGAGATATCCGTTTCTTATGCATGTAGAATGAAAATATGTTATATTTTACATACATTAATTTGCTAGAATTTTTCAATATAGAAAAATTATTGGTATGTAAGTTTTCGTTTTTTTTTATTATTGTGTGATGCTGTTGGTCCAGTGACCTTTACAAGTTTATCTGAATAGACTCGCGAGCGGATGCTGGCAACGCTGGCATGAAGATTTCTGCACCCTGTGGACGAAAAGCGTCGACGTCAACAGAAGGGGAGCGATATACGATCCGAGGGGATCCTAAGGAGGTTCGAACCTCGGTTCGGAAAGCTAACCAAAAATTTCATTCATAAGATTGGAGTCAAGTTAGTTCAATCTCGCATACCGTCTTAACTTTGTATGACGTTGTATATGCCTTCTTGATTCATGATCATATTTTTTGTACCCGAAAACCGATAACCATTGGAGTGGAACGATCCTCGAGTGGCAACCTCGTACTGATAAACGAAGTGTAGGTCGACCCCCTCTAGACGAAACAACGACCTTCCCAAGGCAGTATATCTAAGAATGGAAGTGACTTTGGATTTTGAATTATGCAGGTAAGCAGGTTGTGCTCCAAAGAATTTATATATATATAATATATATATATATATATATATATATAATATATATATATATATATATATAATATATATATATATAAGACTCGCAAAGACCAAAGGAATGCTCTCACACACTATTGACCACTCCACCACTCCTCAAAAGATGGAATAGGGCGCTTTCCACCTCTCTATCTTATATTAACTATGTTTTTCGATAATATGTAACTGAATATTTTATCTATTTCGAGTCGGACATACCATAACTTTTTTTTATTCAAGTAAAAGCAAACAGTTCACCTTATACGATGACTGCAGTCCATACATTTCGAAACCATCGTCAATAGTTATATATATATAGTTACATACGTCACGCGTTGTCGTCTCGGAAAACTAAGATGAAATGGGATACCTTGCTCTACACTCACCAAACGAAATAACGTGGACGTATAAACGTTATGGTACTATTTAGCAACGATACTTGATGAGGGCAAGCTCGTACAGTGGGTGGGCTATAACAGTATGCAGTGTAGTATGTACTGTACCGCCGTGTCACTGTACGAATTGTAAAATTAAAAATATAGAACCCATAAATTACATAAAATATATTTTTTTCTCCGGCTGTTGGCCGCTTTTAGCCCGAGGGCTTTTATAGTTTCGCTGGGTTGAGAGGCGACCGAGACCTCTATTAGTGGGTAACCAACAAGGGCTCTAAAGAGAGAGACTCGGCTTGGACCGTTACCCTGTTTAGCGATAGCGTCTGACACGAGCGTACCCGTGAGGGCCGAACCTCGGCTCGGTCAGTTGCTTCTGACTAAGAATTTTCTACATTAATTCACTATTATTGAATTTACTATTATTATTATTTATTTATTATTAAATTAATATTATTGCCTACCACGCGTGTATAATTAAAAATCTATGGTTTTTCCCCGCGTTCTGCCGTTGCGTCACGCAACAACAATTACATTCGCCGGAGAGTATAAACGAGCCGAGTGGGAGCGAATGCCTGTCGATACAACGAACCAGGAAGATTGGAAGCGCTTCGTGTAAAATAACATAGCTTCGATCTCGCCACATTCTCTAAGGGACAATGCACATGAGTTTTTATTTAAACTGTACATATATGCACTAAAACCTATTCTTTTATAACATTTGGGGTGACACAATTCACCTAGTCATAAATCAACATGGTCCATGACATCTACATTCATCCTTGATAAGGACTCTTAACGGAAGTAAGATAACTTTCAGTGCATTTAATTGTGGAGAAGAGATCTATGGACTACATCATCGAAAAAACTTGAAGATAACCTGGACAACCGGTTCATGTAGTAACAATTTGCAATTTACCTTGACATAATTTCAACTCCTAATAGAACTACACTGCAGTTGGTTTCTTGCTGCAGAATGAATGGAATCGGTCAGCTCGACCGGGGTGCGACCACGCCCTCACAGAGTACCAGCGTAAAATAGCAACATATTGCTGCTGTGTTTCGTCTGGTGTAGTAGTGTAGGGATCCGGTGACATTTATTACTGGCGATCTGCATTATGATTCCTTGATAAAGATGAATGAAGATGTCATGGAACGCAGGAAACTTACTATCAGGTAACAAAGGAGCGCACTCATTTGTTATTCTCAATGTAAAAAACTTACGGTGCAATAGTCGAAAGCAATTAAGCCAGTTTGAAGTAATTGATTTCACACCACTATTATCGATAGAGTGACAGTGACGTCACCATACCGAATAAACACAAGGTTGTAGAATTAGTATTGGCATGTGCGAAGCCAGTGTATGAATATTCAATGAACATTTGTATGAAGGCGACACACGTATTGTCCGACTTGGCCCACGCAGCCCCGGTATGCGGATCGCTTACTTTTCTAAATACGAAACGAAGTGAGATCCGACACCATGGTCTAACTGTGTCAAAGCTTAGTCACATTTGCATACTTGTATTTAAAATTTATCATAGTTATATTATAGATATCTATCAGTCAGACGCGGCATCGTATGGAGTGTTGAGGTTGCATGAATTAGTTTAAATATTTTAAACTAATTCATGCAACCTCAAAACTCAAATTGCAAAAGCATAAGCAAAAGCATTGTTAATTTTAAATAATAGTATTAATAGTTTATGTTCTGGCCTAGTCGTATTATCGATTCTTTTATTTTTTTATGTACTTCGTATCGTTATTTTATTTTTGTGACAATAGAGGGATAAAAGAGCACAAACCTGATCATTAGTGATTCCTACTATTTATGACACCCAACATTCGTTCCCGATAAGGGATCATTGTGTAGATGCGATGTAATCGAGGACTAAGTTGGTACACCACGTTACCAGTTGAGGTTTCCGGTATCCGGTTTATATATTTTGTATAAGGTTGAGCTATAAACGTGCCATAGATAGTTCATAGCTAGGGCGCAAATATATTTTCTTCTATATAGTGATATATCATATGCGATCACAATATAGAATTGTATAACGTTGATAAACCGTATTAAGTCATATTGAGTGACAAGTTCATTGTATAAAGATATTTACATGACATAAATAATAGATTAAGATTAAGGCGGGATTATTGACATAGAGCAAATAATATAACACAATTAAATACGACTAACATCTCAAATTCTCTTTGCTAAACAATTAAATATTTTCGTTAAAATATTTTTTAAAATGACAAACAAAAAGTTTAAAAAGAAAAACTATCAGGAAATCCAAACTCCTCCCCTGAGTATTCCCCGTAACCACGAGTACTCATAACGACGGAATATATAAGTTAAGATATAAACGCGATAATATCCGTAGAAATTTGTTTTATTCGATATATTAATTATTAAAAATCAATCAAAGTAACTATTTGAACTAACACAAAGAACTGGCTCGTAGTTTTTGACTTGTAAGAGCTTTCCTAATCGGTATCATAGGACAAATTACAGTACCTTTAGCCCCAAAAACCAATTATGCCTTGATTTCACATTTTTTATCGGCTTCAGTTATCGTCACGAACGTAGGACGATTTGGGTTTACTTTTATCGCTAAGCGTTTATTAGTTCGCTAAATATTTTATTAGTAACAATATAGGTAAATAGGTGACTGGTCCAAACGACATTTCAGACTCGAATAAATGTGGTTAGAGAAAGTCCAAACGGCGTCCTTGTTTAACGGACTCGCAATAGGTGTTAGGCATTTCGTAAGTACAGGCTATGTAGTTAAGTCAGCTTCTATGTTGAGGCCGGTTTGTATTGTGTAGATTTTAATTCAAAATGATTGATTATAATAAATAAATCTCTTAGAATGAATTTTGAATTAGTAGTTTCGAGGGAATCGACCTTAGTCGCCCGTTGAAAACGCTTCCGCGTTAGGATTCCTTGTCGTGGATGAATGTAGGTTTTATGAGACACGAGAATCACATACCAACTGGTGAACTTCGTGCGCGTTTGTTCCGACTCTCTCTCTAGGGTCGGTCCCTAATGTCGTGGATCGTGGTCACCATCAGTTTCTGTCCAGCGCGTCTCTTACGATCGTGTAAAACTTGGAGGGCGACGAGTCTCTAATTTGATCGGTCCATCTTGTTGGTGAATGGCCGCGAAATCTTTTTCCTTCGGTGTTCTCAACTAACTTTTGTTCCGACAATCAACATAAAAAATACGTAACAATAAAATAAAAATAGCATATAATTATAATTTAAAGCGTCAACATCCTAATTGTTTAGGGCTGCGAAACTTAAGGTTGTAGATTCTAATCTGCCATTCGACTAATATCATGAACCTAACTAACACAAGCTTTTTTCAACTTAACTAAAGTTATTTACGGGAATTTTAGTAATTTTAATATCATAGCTGGCATTATTTTAAATAAAAGAAAACTTTTCGTCTAAGAAAAGAGATATACATTATGTATGATATTTCAATTAACGCTGTCTTTCGCTAAGTTAACGAGACAGCCAGCCTAGGAAAACATATTGTCGACAAATTTACTACTGTTACTGTTAAATAAACTTTTGAATAGCTATATTTTGAATATTTTTTTATAGTAGATGAGGCATACGAGCAAGCAGCCCTCGATGGTAAGGGGCCACCGCAACATTCGCGTCAGAGGAGTTCCGGGATGTAGATGCGTTACCGTGAACCGTGAAGACCCTAAGTCGTATCAATTATGGAATAAGTTCAGAGGTAGATCCATATGATGAGCTTTTAAGCTCACTCATGGCACTTTAGATAAATGATATTGGTGATGCCTTTGTAGACAAATTCGAACAGGGCGATATTTTCTGTTTATGACCAGATGCCATAAGGATTCGCGCAAATACAGATTTACTCACTCATGGTTTTTATTACATTGAGAGTAACAAACAAGCAAACATTTCACCTGACGGTAAGTGATTACTGCGGCCCAAGACATCTACATACATTCATCCTTGACAAGCAGAGTTATGCTGCTATTTTACGCTGGTACGTGTTTCTGTGAGGGCGTGGCCCTACCCCGATTGAGCTGATCCATTCATTCTGCAGCTGGAAACAAACTAAAGTGTAGCTCTACCACTGTTGCTCCTTCCCTAGTAATGTATATGCTGTTAGATCGGAGCAAAGTTTAGATCCAGTTTCCATGACATGGTATTTGTATATAAATAACACACACAGACCCAGAAACCAATAATTGGTGATGCGCAGTTTGTTTCTCGGATGGATCGAAGAGATCGAACTCAGGACTCGCGAGTTAGGAGCCAGATTCTGTATCCACTAGACAACGCGGCCTTCATTTGGTTATTTACAAGTCACTCGCTGCAGTAATATTATATTATCCAATCTTTAATTTACCGGGTACTAAAAACTGCATCGTAATGTTAAGCTTAAACCGACATTCCTTAGTACTCAGGTCTTAACCCCACTCTAATGTATACAATTAAAACTTAAAAGCACTTTCATATGCGCACAGCAAAGCTTGGATTTGGCAGATAATGTCAGCCTTTAGAGGTTAACCCGTTAAATGACTAAGTGACTTAAAGACAAATTTATAGCGACTCGGTCTGACCTTAACTGGACTTTTAGGACGCGTACGCTAATAAAAACTAACCAAATATAAACTAGTCTCCGATTGTCCATCGATGTTGATGTCTTACGTTGTTGAGGTCGGCCCACACAAAACAAAAGAGATGTGCGATAGCTGATTGATTAAGAGAGGGGAGAGGTTTTACTGATGAAGGAGCGTTCTTTATTTGGGTAACGCCATGCTGCAGTTTGTTTCTTGCAGGAGCATGTATCGGTTGGTTCGACGGTGGAAGAACCAAGCGTGAAATAGCATCATAACTTTGCTGTACCGAATGGTGAGTGTCGACATAATTGCAGCTAACGGGACATTCCATCTCAGTATACGTGGCATGTGACAACGCATCTTGAATCTTTCTTGAGGATAGATGTAGATGTCATTGCACTTCTATGTCAACCTTATGTAAGAAAAAATAATATCTTAGTTCTCGGGGGTGACATCGCATCTGAATGATTACTACTACTCCTACTTATAACTAGCTATGCCCTTCGTTCGTGTAGACTACAGGACGCTTCGTATGTCTTATGTTAACTTTTAATGGGGAATAATTCCGTCATACATGATTTTTGCGCAACTTTAACCGTTTACGCAGCACACGCAACGGAAACTCTCAAAAGGATTTTTCTTCAGAAAATTTTACCCGTTTTTGCAACATTTTTCATCGATGCTCCGCTCCTATTGGTCGTAGCGTGGTGTTCTATAGTCTATGAGAATTTTATTTATTTATTTAACTTTTATGTACACATGGCATTTATATAAAGGAAGTAATATAGGAAAGGTATGTACAAAGGCGCAGCTTATTTTATAATAAAAATCTCTTCCAGCCGGCCTCGTATTGGACATTGTACTCACGAAAAAAAAAGTAATAGAGAAAATAGAGAAAAAAACAAAAAAATACAGGACAATATTTATTTACAAACTTGCATAAATTTATTAATTAATTCATAAATAATAAGACATATAATACATAATGTAAACAGAAAATATATATATATATATATATATAGCACAACAGTTGTTCTGGCACGAATTTTCAGGAAGGCATTCCACAAACGACTTCCCTGCACAGTGAAGGAGTTGGTAAAGAAACTAGTTTTATGAGCACGAAATTCAAGGAGAGATCTAAGCTCCGATCTGCAGGATTCATCACGCGGATGTACAAACGAAAACAAAAGCAGGTATATCATTTAAAATTGACTTGATTACTTATATCATTGGATTAGTACCGTCGATTTTACATTAAAACAAAACCCAAGGTTTAGTACAGCATTTGGTTTTGTCTCAATTTAAAATTTACACGGAACGATATAAAATTGTAAAATATAAAAAACTAAATTGAATAATTTAATATTAAACGAATGATTTCTATAGTTGTAAAAACAATTATAACATGAGCGCTATGAACGGACACGAAGGCAAAAAACGATGAACCGAACATAATGGCCTTCACTTTAGACATATTATATATTAAGACAATGTTGGTATGAAAATATGATATGCAAAGTAGGTACGTCTCAAACTAAAATTATATGATTTAATATTTCGCACACTTACAATTTCAACAAATTTATATTTCTTCTTCTTAAAAAGATGATCCATGTATATATTACTACTAATAAGACATATACAAGGTAGTGGAAAATCGATGGATCTGCCAAAACACAGCTAAGGATGAGAAACACCGCTGGCGATAGCTGATTCCATAGAGTAGTATACTTTTACACTTAAGTTATTAAAAGATTCTTTAAAAAAATATATTTTATTGGGAGTTATAAACGAGCACACGATTCCCGTGATTCCAACGTCCAATGATACCTCGATAAGGAATAATAATGCAGATGCAATGCCTTGATGATAAGATGGAATGCCTCGTCACCAACTGGTGATTCCTATGATGCAATTCATCTTACATATAGTTTATTTACATTTATTATATCACTATATTATTATTAATTACGACTTTTATTAAATTAAAATCGAATCCGAATTGATATAACACCATGTTTTAAAAATATTTCTTTTTATTGACACTAATTTCTTTACTTAAGACTTAAACACACATATATACATAGCAATAAGTAAACAACAGGAAAGAAAATGCATGATGGCCGCGTCAACGTCTCACTTTTCCCGCCAATCGACCATTGACCGGTCTTACTTTCGCGCCACTTTTCCGCCTTCTCTAAATGGCTACCGGTCATTCGCGGGTGTACTTTCGGTACACGACACGGGCAGAGAATTATAAACAAGAATCATTTTAATTGATTTTCGTCGCCAAATTCGGCGTAGACACCTTTAATGTCGGACAATCGTAGAAGTTTTTCTATAACTACTTTCACATTTTTTATAGAATAGATGACAATGAGCAAGCAGCTCGCCCCAGGGTAAGAGATTACCACGGACCATGAACATCCACAACACCAGAGGAATCGCAAATGCGTTGCCGGCCTTTAAGAAAGGTATATTCTTGAAGACTTATATTATGACGTCATAATTTTGAGAATTTTCTTTTTTTCAATAAAACTATTTTCTACCTCTTTTTTCTGATGAAGCGTCAATAACTTAATAGTTTAGGGTACGGCATAACAGGTTCAAATCCGCCGTTCGACTACTGTCATGTACAATCTTCTAGGGTATAAGCATTGTAAAATTATCATTGGCATTCTTTTCAAATAAGATATTATCGACCATATTAGAGACGGTTTAGAATCTAGGTTCGAGGCAATCCGTGAGAAAAATCCACATTCAGGATCGAATATATGATGCGACTGGAATGATAACAATAATCATTCTAAGCAAAACTTTACTGCAAAAAGTGAAACGCCAACTGTTTATTTTATTAGCATGCAATTATTTTTGAAACTTCAGGATACAATACCAGAATACTTCATACAATTTATATTAAAAAAAAACTTTAGTATTGCCATTGGCTGAAATTTGAAGCCATGTTTTGTGAACAGATACAACAACAGAAGCAACCTCGCTATCTCCAGTGTCACAGTGACACGAATCGGAACAACTAACACATATCAATTTAACAACTCGAAAGCAATTGGGACGTGGTTTTGCAAGGAGTGGCGATGGCAATAGCGACCGATTGTCTTTGAGACACCTCTCACGTGTGCATTGATACGTAATCGGGTTAGCGTGTTGCTAACTTGGCACATCGGTTATTGTCATTAAAATACGGCGAGCGCTCAGAATAAAATATATTATATTTCCGAACCGATACAACTTAGGAACCTTCAAGAAAATAGCCTACAAATTTCTTTAAGGCCGGCAGCGCATCTCCGACTCCTCTGGTGCTTCCTAGTTTAAACCAATTCCCAAAAAAATCCAAATTCTGAGCGCCCGCCGTCGTATATACGACGTACGTTTTTTAAATTTGTAATAAACATATACTTGTTATATTCACACAATATCAAAACATAAAATAAAAAAAAATTACGGGTTTCACGATGTTTGACTTTAACATTTTATAATCACCGGCGTTTCTAATGGTTTATATTCTTTATATTATATACGATTATTTGAAAAGATTCACCGGTGATAGAGTCACACCACAGCTAATTATGGAACTACTTGAATCGGTCGGCCGAATGGGGAAGGAGGATCCTCACAGAATACTAACATGAATACTGGAACCCAATTACAGATGAGGAGAAGAGCCACAACACGATATCATGAGCGACATGCGCATCTTGAAACTTTTTTGATGGAGGTATATTTCCTGGGACGTAGTTATTGCTTACCATCATTTGAAATGTGTGCTCGTTTGTCACCACTGATATTATGAAAATGTTCACAATAGGAGGACAGTAGAAAAAAAATAGTTAAAACAACTAAATACAACATATAGGTAGCAAGAAACCTGCTTTACCGTTAAATATGCAAACATGGTCAAGACGATTAAGATTAGACCGCACGCAACTTAATAATAAGAAACTTCTATCTTTTTATTGGAAGTAGATGAAAGCATACAATTACCTTATGGTTGGATGGGTAGATCATGTAGGTACAGTCAAGTACATATGTCCCTTCTGAGGTATGAAGAAGTATTGTTGTATGTTCCAAAATAGGATACTTTCATTCTATTTATATCTATGTTTTGTTCTATAATAAATTTTATTTTATTTATTCATTTATATGCTGCGTGTTTTAGGCTAGCTTACTGTGCAATCTCAGGCAAATCGACGTATTCATACCACGACCAGTTCCTAGTACATGGTGTGTCTGTATGTTATATAAAATACGTAACGTCTCTTCTAACTTGGACCAATATTCAAAACGGTCAGACAACGGCACTAAACTCTTCGTCCACAATCCGCACGCAAAGCGAAATGCAAATAGACTTATCGGTTATTAAATAAGTATGTGTCGCAGAAAAGTTCGCCGCAGACCGAGAAAGTAAACAAAGTACTGAAATACACTTTTCATACTAAAATGGTAATTTCATGCCAGGTATGAAAAATGTATTTACTGTAAATTTCATACAAAATAACACATGAGAGTAAGTGGTAACGACAGCAAATAAACTCCTAAATCCATTTTTTGATAAGCTCTAAGCGTTGTCAACCCTGAGGACGGAGATAGATTTAATAATAATAATAATTTATTCAGAAACATAATAAATATATTGGGCGCCCACATGATTATCTCATTTAAATTTTCTGTGATAGTTGTATATTTCCGAATAAGGTTCTCTTACGTATCATGATTACCCCTTTGTAATTCCACTAGACACATATTTAATTATATTAGAGATTTTAATTTAAATAATTCATAGCCAAGCAACTGAACGAGCCGCGGCCCTCTCGGGCACTCTCGCGTCAGTCGCTCTCGCGCAACAGAGTAATGGTCCAGGCAGAGACTTGTGTTGGGTACCCACTAATAGAGGTCTCGACTGAGCGCCATAAGCGCTCGGTCCCTTCTCAACTTGTTGATACTGTAAAAGCCCTCGGGCTAACAGAAGCCTACATATATTATTTTGATTTATAATTATCCGCTTTAAGATTTCTAATTAGCGGGGGTAAATTGTTTCAATATTTTGTAGCATTATTCTTAACACTACCTCTAAAAGCAAACGTTTTAAAGGTCGGGAGAACTAATAAAAATCTAAATCTAATATCACCCGTAGTGACACCCCTAATTCCACCTAAATTTCTTGTAGAGGTATGACGGTTGTTGGGACTTTTCTAATTTACGCTGGTACTCTGTGAGAGCGTGGTCCTTTACTGGTCAAGCTATTACATTCAGCTAGTAGCTAGCTGCTTTCTTTGATTTTTCAGCTAAAGCTTTTATGGTTCTGCCTAACCAGTCAAGTAGCTTTTTTAGTAATTTTGCTTATATCAATTAGTGCATTATTCTTTGTTTAAACTTTGTAATTAATTCAATCAACGGTAATTTGAATATTAATCGTACAAATTTTGCGGTAAGATCTTAGACGATATCACATTGCATTCAAAAAACAATAAATGTCAAACTTTATTCAGCAAAGAAATACTCATAGTAAGGTAAAATTATTAAACAAAAACACACGTATATCACTTTTCTCATCTCAGTCTTATAATAAAAGTGTTAATTAAAATATGTTATAATAAATTTTAGTACTTATTAAAATTCCACTTTATATTAAATTTAAGTTAAAGAACGCGCTCCGATTCAGGGAACACGCCGATACAGCCATAAGCCGTGATGCGAAATAAAGATATATATGCTACACTATAGTTTGAACGTAGCTGCAGCATGAATGGGTCAGCTCGACCGGGGTAGGGCCACGCCCTCATAGAATAGACGAAACAAAACAGAATATTGCTGTTAGGTATCGTCTGTTGAGTGTAGGGATACGGAAACCTTTATTACTGGTGACGAGGCATTCCATCTCAGTCATCAAGGGTGACAACGCATCTGCATTATGATTCCTTGTCAAGGATGAATGTAGATGTTATGGGCCGCAGGTATCACTTACCATCAGGTGGATTGTGTGGTCATTTGTTACTCTCAATGTAATAAAAAAAAACATACTCATTCTACATCATGGTGCTAACTATGATGAGCAGTTTGGAAACCGGATTAGGATAAACGGGTCGATACGAAACAGACATACTAAAACCAGTATACTAAGTAGGACCGTACGGTATTAAGACACGCCTGTGGTGCGACCAATTTAGGCTGTGGATGAAATAGAAATGCTATTCAAAATTAAACTATATCTACGATTATTTTGTTTTATTTTATTAATGTAACGATTATTATACATTTACAAAATATATTTTCAGTATATGCTATTCCTTATGTTTAGGAGATAAATACTCAATACTACTATACTAATACTCATTGATATCGCCTTTATCTATCGTTACATAAAGATCTAAATGCATTAGGACCTATCGGCACTATGTTAGCGGTCATTGCTTTTATCACCATATGAATAGCAACAGCCTCAAGCTTCTGATTTACGTTGATACCAAAGAGATGAGTGGCGTGCACTAGCAGATCTCCAGTTGACCGATTCCGACGAAACCCGGTACTGTCGGTCGCTAAGGATGTCATTATTTTCTAGGTATTCCACAAGGCACGCCTTCATACAAATTGGTCGATAATTGACAGGATCGGCGGGGCTACCTTTTTTGGGCACGGGTTGCACATTCGCAAGCTTCCAGGACTTAGGCTTAATTCCGGTCTTAAAGGCGAGACGGTACAGACGTGTTAAAACAGGAGACAACTCGGGAGCACAAGACTTGAGAACTATCACTGGAATACCGTCAGGCCCATTGGCTTTGCTCACGTCTAAACAGCGCAGCCTCTTGAGTACCTCTTTATCTGGCATAGAAGTATTACTGTGAGGAAAGGTAGGTGGAATATTATCGCCGGGATCCAGAGGAGAGCTTTAGGCAAAGAGATTTGCAAAGAGGTCTGCCTTCTCTTTTGCCATGTGGGCCAGAGAGCCGTCAGGCTTACCCAGCGGGGCCAGTGAGGACCGACAGAAGTTTGCCTCAATCGCTTTGGCAAGAGACCAAAACGCTCTACTACCAGTTGGCTGAGCAGAAAGTTTTGTACCAATATGTTTGAAGCGATCAAGAAGTGCTTTCTGTAATTCCTCGATAAGGAATCATAAAGCAGATGCGTTGGTACCCCTTGAGGAGGTGCCTCATGCCTCACAACCAGTAAATAAATGACTTCAAGAACCCTAGGCTAAATCGGATTTAGAATAAAAAGATAAATAATTCGATAGAGAAAACGCTGAAAATATATAAATAAAGCCTCATAATTATTAGAAATGTGTACCCGTGTACATATATAAGTAGCATTGCCACAAATAGATTTCGAAAACGATGGTACAAGGAGCCTATAAAAATGCACAGCGCGAACAATTCAATACAAGTAGGACAAACAACATTTTCGATGTAGAGGAGCTTCCATATTCTAGTGATGGGCGACTAACACACTTACGGGCCGGGCGTCACGCGGAATACCTTCACGGTACGATGACGCCTTACAAAACTGATACAGACATAGGCTTGCTCACGTTTACGAAACTCGAACGGCTAAACGTTTCGAAGCAACTCATTGCCCCTCGCCTGTTGGGTTTCGAAATAGAAACCCGTCGATTACCTATCGATGTAATTGCATTATGCTGTCGAGTAAGTGCCACCTGCAAATCTATACGAGCTTAGCTTCCCTGAATATCGTATAAGTAATTGTAAATTTATCGTTATCTCTTTCCTTCTTCCATAAAATGAAGAAGGATGACTGTAAATTAACAGTGCTATTAACGTAACGATCGCTGGTCTGTTTTGGTTAACTGATGAGCCACTGGTGAACTCGATTCACAGTTGAAGTCAATATTTGTAAACCCAACGACGCCAATTAAGCCCGAATTTCTATCAAAATTTGCTGTTCCCACAGACGCATTTGGTAGAACAATCTTTGACAGAGGACAAACTTACCCTTTTCGCTCCGAGCAATATCAAATATGATTATTATTTACTCCGAGTCATATTTACAATGAGCTACTTTTTCTACTCCAGGACTATTGGAACGAAAATTGTGATAAAAAAATCGTATACTTTTTAAAACGATGTTTCATAAATGAATAATAAAAAATGACACTTTAATTTTCATGACAATTTCAAGAATATCACCGACATATTGTCGGCGAATAACGCCGACAACTTATCTTATGTTATTTGCAGAGCTATAATAGATGCTACAATGCTGACAGTACCGTCATAGATGCAATAAAAGTTGAACAAAAAGTGTAAATAGTCCAGAAATCGTTTCAGCGATAAGTTTTAATGATCGAAGTGACCATGCTTCTATTCAACCCTTATTCCATCAGTCACCAGCAAGTTTATCATACTCGTCATCTCAGTCCACTGCATAGAACACGTCGTTTAAGCATGAAGGGGAAGAAGGGTTCTTGAGCGACAACCTCTTATTAGCAAACGCAGTATAGAGGGATCCCCTCTAGATGGGGCAACGACCTGTGCAGTTTCATTTGTAGGCGAATATTTTTACAAGACGATATAAGTGATTTCTGCAAGACATGAATCCAACATTTATTCAGCATGAGAAATTACTAAGCGTTAATATAGAACGCCTTGTCATCGCCGTCTCGGTTTTCTTTTACTCACCAGTACGAGTAATTACAGGAAGTGAAAGCAGAGGTCGAGCCGAACTCTTAGTACTACATCTGGTATATAGCTACGGCAAAGTCCAGGAACAGATGAAATTTCAATCACGAATCTTAATCTCAATAAAGTCTATCAATCTTCTATTTCTACAATTTCATGTACGTAATTTATAAGAGGTGAGTTATTTTTTATGAAAATTAAATACTAATCATTGAATAGATTTCTATTTTCCATATCTACGTAAAGTACAAACTATGTCACAATAGAAATTCCCGCGTAATGAGAACTTCGCATTAGCTTTATACGGCTTAATGATAAGTCTCGAAACGATGCTTCCGCGATGACGTCATACGTTCTTCGAATCACAACGGACAGAATTCCTCCAAGCGGAAAACAGAACGTTAACGGGGAAGTAATTTCTATACGAACAGTAGATTATCTGTTATTATTGTAAAAGGCACACCAACAACAACACGTACATTTTCACCGGGTAATTTGTAACTATTGATCGTGTTTTGTAATCTGGAACTTTCCAAATTACGATTTATTATTTTTATTTGATTTATACACGACTTCCGTTCGCTTTAACTAGTTTATCAGATTTTCAAATGTTAATTCTAATCGTATTTCATATAATAAATTTATTGCTCATTTTGGTAGAAAAATAAGAACCGAAAAAAAAAATTATTATAATCTGTTATCGTTGTTTAACCTATTATATTACATTAAACTCTTAAGATTTCTTGTAATCGTCTCAGAAAAAAAACTAAATAGATGGTGTTTTTTCTTTTGATATGGCTATAATCTATAATCTGTATATATATAGATTATAGGAGGAGGTAGCTTAAGCCCAGTTGTAAACTATTTATAGGCTGTAATGATGATCATAAAAATTCTTCCATTCTATTTAGTATATATATATACTATATATATATACAATATATATATACTATATAAGGGTTATGGGACGGCCAGGTGGCCTAGTTGACAGAATACTTGACTGCTTCGTCACTAGTAGTTCTTTTTTTCTTAGTATTGCTGTTGTTCCAGTGTTACAGTGTTATCTAATTAGACTCGCGAGCGGGAGGCCCGCTGAGTAGGGGGAGCAACTAATTATTAGTTTCCCTACTTAGGAGTGTTGCCTGTTCTAAGTCCCTAACACAGCATCTGAACGTTTCTCAGGTCTTATTGCTACACATGCATTAGGCATCAGACTAAGGTAGCGAACGACGAATGAGTTTATTGTGATTGCGCGAATATTTTGATATCATCTATTGATAATCAGAAGATTTGGAAGAAAAACATTATTAAATCATCACAATAACATCTCTATAAAATATTAATACATTCTTCATTAATAGATTACTATACATATAGTTGTATTATAGAATTATATCTTTACTAAACTGTAACACAGTGGAGGCAAGTTTTGTTTAACTTAGAATGTACGGATTACGGAAATGAATGAAACCCATATGAATATTGAATATTTTTTTTATATTTGACGATGAATATAAAGGCCATGGGCCGCAATCGTCACTTACCATAAGATAAAATTTAAAAAAAAACTGTGTGCTCGACTGTCACTCCTTGATAGTAGTAGAGCTGCATTGTTGCAGTTAGTTTCGAGCTGCAGAATTAATGGGTTAGCTCGACCGGAGTAAGACCATGCCATCACAGAATACAAGCGTGAAATAGCAGTATGATGCTGCTGTGTTTCGTCTGTTGAGTGTAGGGATACGGAGAACTTTATTTTTGGTGACGTGGCATTCCATCTCAGTCCTCGAGGGCGAAAACGCATCTGCATTATGATTCCTTGTCAGGTGAACTGTGTGCTCGTTTGTAAAATAAAAAAATATTTATAACTTTCTGTTCTCATCGAAATAAATTTTAGTCTTTCATTGTCCACGTTAATCTCAGATTAAAAATAGCCGCGATAAGACCGACCACCGCTTAAGCGGTTAATAACGATACATGATGGTTCTATGTATAATCGCAATGAGAAACTTCAAGGATACTACGCTCGGTTTAAAGCGTAATAAAAACCAGTTACAATATCTTACTATATAAATATCGACATACGTACCTATGTTACGTCTCAAAAAGAAAACTAAATATGGTGTTATTTCTTTTGATACGAGTATGAGAGTTGAGAGAAAGCGAAGGAAAGTTATCAATTATAAACGATTCAAGAGATTAATCACTATTAAAGGGTATCAGATTACAATGAACTAAACACCTGTCTGTATACAGACTTTAAAAGTACTGCTCGGAAATCTGACAAAACAATCTTTTTAAAAATTTTATATTTTTTGTATTAAAGGAGTCATAATCATATTAAAAATATATGTACCCTTGTGGTACGAGGGTATCGTACCCTTTTCTTTTAAAATAAAATATCGGAAAAAAAATATGATCAGAACATAATGCAATTGAAAAAAAATATTTTACCGGATAGCAACTCGACTCGTTGATGACCAGGTACTTTTTACTGACATTTTGCATCTCTGCATTTTTTACCGTATTTACTAAACGGAATGTTCTGATGAGTTATTCGGATTATTTCCAGCCGCTGACTTTAAACATAGTACATCACGACAGAATTCAAAACTGAAATTTTCATCTCGATGGTTGACAAAACCACGGTACGCTTTATGCGAAATATCCTGCCACGCACAACTACTCTGTGGAATCAGCTCTGGCGAGCGGTGTTTCCTACCCGATACGACTTAGGAACCTTCAAGAAAAGAGCCTACACTTTTCTTAAAGGCCGGCAACGCATTTGCGACTCCTCTGGTGTTGCGGATATTTATGGGCGGCATAATCACTTGCTCGTCTGCCACCTATTTTATATTAGGTCTTTACCTATGAAATTGCCGTTCTTCAGTATTGGCCATTTCAATCCAAAAAAAGTTTTGATTGGCTGTGAATTCCAAATTCAAATTAATTTTGTTTTAAAAACATGACATTCTTTTTACAGAGTCAGTCTTTTGTTTATAAAGCTAATCAGCTTTGAATTTTCATTACGTTTGAACATTTTTGTCATAATGGATAAAACTCTTGTAATTATGGAATATGCGTTCCGTCGTGGCATCAATGCGGCACACACGGTACGTAACATCAACGACGTTTACGAAAAGAACTTTACAAACGAACGCACACTTACAGGAGCTTTTGATGTTAACATCAAAACAATATTTGTCCATTTGTGACAAATTGGGAAAGTACAAAAGCTCGCCAGCGCAACGTACGCGTCAAGACCTACCTCGCGCTTCGCTCAACAGGCACAGAAATTAAAGAATTGTTGCGTGCGACGAAAAATGGATTCTGTTCAACAATCGAAAGCGCTCAGCAAGTTGGTTAGATCCCGGTTCAGCACCAAAGCAATGCACTAAACGAAAAATAACCTCTAAAAAGTTGATGTCTGTGAAAGGTCTAGTGCCGTTGTGATTCATCACAGTTTTTACCAAACGGTATGAGCATTACTGCAGATGTGTACCGTGAAGAACTGAAGTCACAAGAAGGGCATCAATAAACTACCAATGCGTTGGCAAAGATGCATCGATTACATGGGTGATTACTTTTAATAACAGAAATAAAAAGTTTGAAAAAAAAATACTACTTTAACTTATTTTATATAAAACCTGCAACTCCATAGGTAAAGACCTATTAAAGACAAAACAAAACGCGTATATTTTACTTAACTGTAAGCAAGTACGCGTAAGTGTTTCGTCTGAGGAGTGAAATAAACTAGAATCCTTTTTAGATGTGGCAACACTACGATTTCTTATCGGCGACAAAGATGGGTGTCGCGGGTCACAATCACTTACCGTATGGTGAACTGGATGATTTTTAAAGACCTAATATCATAAAAAAAATAAGAAGACGCATTAAAGTTTCCGTACTTTATTTAACTATTACGTGGTGATATAAACCCAGACAGCCATGACATCACTCAAAGCTTCATTATAAACTCTGCAGTAAGTTGTAGGTATATAAAACAGGAAACTCCTAATCGCAACGCTGTTGCTTCTTCGAATTCAATCAAATTTGATTGTCGAATGATGTTATTTCAAATAATTATTGACGAATCGTTGGACTTCTATATGATAGGAATTTGCATATTTACAATAAAGGATACAGGTGCACCCAAGGGAAGGTTTTGCTCATATCTATATTATTAATTAGGTATATACTTAATTGCGTGGACGTTTAACATCAGCGCCATCTATCTTATGTGACTGGGAATTACTACTGTACGTCATCATACGACGGGTAGCATTTACTGTTTGGCAAACAACCAAACACAAATGATTCTTACAAGACTAAACAAAACCCGAAAATAATTAAGAATGCTTAACTAGAACCTCTGTACAAAGATTTAGTTGATGATTTAGCTTTTACAACTTGAAAAAAAAAAAAAAATACAAGACGATTTTTGTTTCACGTCTGTGTGCGTTGATTATGTCAAAAACAAAACACTACACAACAAAAAACTTTTTAGGGGCATTTATTAAGTTATGACTATAGTAGGGTATTTTAATTTCTTTTCTTTAGACGAAACGAAGACTAAAAAAAATACTTGCTCGATATTTTTCCGATAGACATATTGCACATATGATATACAAGAAAGGGTTATAAAATTTAGAGAAAAAATCTCCTTTTAATGCATTCGATATTGCAAAAGTTTAGATGTCGCGATTGTCAAAATCTATTATCCAATCTTCATATAAGGCCGGCGTGGACGGTATTAAATACAATGCAAATTACGCATAATTATTGTCAATTTTCCTCAGAGATCAAACAAAGAAACGTGGCATGATGTCATATCCTAACAATATAGCAGTATGGCCTATTGAAAGGGCCTCGCTGCTGAGTTGCTTCTTTCCCGGTCAAAAATTCGATCTTGGTGTATTGCACGCACATCTCATGTCTTAGTCTTCCTTCGATCATATTGTGTTTTTTTATTACATTGAGAGTAACAAACGAGCGCACAGTTCACCTGTTGGTAAGTGACTCCTGCAACCCGTGACATTAACATTTATCCTTGACAAGGAATCATAATGAAGATGCGTTGTCCCCTTGAGGACTGAGATGGAATGCCTCGTCACCAGTAATAAAGATCTCCGTATCCCTACACTCCCCAAACGAAACACAGCAACATTATGCTGCTATTTCACGTTGGTTTTTTATTACATTGAGAGTAACAAACGAGCGCACAGTTCACCTGATGGTAAGTGACTCCTGCAACCCGTGACATTAACATTTATCCTTGACAAGGAATCATAATGAAGATGCGTTGTCCCCTTGAGGACTGTGATGGAATGCCTCGTCACCAGTAATAAAGATCTCCGTATCCCTACACTCCCCAAACGAAACACAGCAACATTATGCTGCTATTTCACGTTGGTTTTTTTATTACATTGAGAGCAACTAACGAGCACAATGTTCAACTGATAGTGAGTGATTCCTGCGGCCCATCACATCTACATTCATCCTTGAGAAGGAATCATAATGAAGATACGTTGTCACCCTTGACGACAGAGTTGGAATACCTCGTCACCAGTAATAAAGGTCTCCGAACCTTTACACTCACAAGACGAAACACAGCAGCATTACAGTGCTATTTTACTCTGGTCATTTTATTCTGTGTGGGCTTGGTCGTACACGTATCGAGCTGACATAATGTGGACTATAAGAGAGCAAACAGTTAAGACTTTAGCTGCGGCTTGAATGGGTCAACTCGACACGAGAAGGACTACTCCACAGGATACCAGCGTAAGATACCAAATCGGGCATCGGAGACCCACGAAACGAGGGATTTCATCTTAGTACTGAGGGAAAATATGTAAGACAACGTGTAGGTACTCGAATGTCTTACCGTGAATAATGCATATTAACATTGGGCACAGATGTATCTCGATAAGAAATATATCTAGAACAACATTCCGAGTCTAACAATCCAGTCATGTCTATGTCGATCAAAATGTAGCGCATTGTTGAGAGTTATTTGAATAGAGTTCAGTCGAAACAATAAAACTTGCCATTTAGTTATCAAATCAAATCAAAAGAAGCTTTATTCAAGTAGATTTAAACACAGCACTTTTGAATCGTCAAGACAACTAATAGAACCACGGCTTTGGAAGAGAGCTGCTAGCGAGAAAAAACGGCAAGAAACTTGACTAGTTCTTGTTTTCTTTTTCTATTTTAAATAATAAGTAACAAAATGTCCATAATTTGTCCAGTATTGAACCCGGAGATAAAAGCTTAAATCTAAGCATATTTGTAAGACAAATATTCTGTAAACCTAGCGATGGAACTGAATTTTCAAAGTAAATACAGATCTAAAGTGGTGCATGACCTTTTTCTTAACAACCTTCATGCATATCAAATGAAAGAGTTTGCCAATCACAAGTGTGATGTGATGTCATTCTAATTTCAAAATGGCTGATGCTCAAGATGGCGAACGCGTTAAGATAGTGTACTAAATCTCTATCACCACTTCAGCATGTATATGTACCAAATGAGGTTTGAGGAGAAGAATAACATTAATGATATTTCTAAAACCATATTTTTAAAAAGATTTATTTATATATTTTTATATAAGTATACACTTATTACTACGTTTGGTAGCGAATACCCCCAAACACCCTAAAGATGTCATTACCTTTAGTTAAGTATATTTTAAATAGGTTTAGTAATAAAAATAAATTTTGTGTTCTTATCGAATGAAAACTAGATATTTAATTACCTCCATAGATCGATTAAAAACAAATTAAAGTAGACCCAGAACCATTTCGATTCGATTCCTAGCCCACAACTTTTGTTGCTGAACTTGGAATCGAATCGTAGACACACGCCGCCACAGCCACGTACTAAAAGCATTACGCCACGGGCCCTTAAAAGTAAATCCGTGTAAATAAAAGCATAAGCATTTGGTAACATGAGAAAACAATGACAACAAAGACCTAGGTTACGTTTCAAATCCTTGTCGTTTTGAGCCTGTGAGGCGTTTAAACTTTTTAGCAATAGTATTACACAGTCGGACTAAGACTTACGACTTTCTGTATTAATTTCATTGTTAGTATAGAACTGTCTCTTGTTAGTGTTGCTACTTAACTACTACCTCTAAAGTCTCGTGTACTTAATAGTATATTATTAAAGATATTAATACTACGAATAAATAGTATTATAAAAAATGTAACATTTAAAAAGTTATAATATAATTTATTAAAAATAAATAAGTAAATTTTACCCGGGATGTGAATGAAATGTTTTTACAAACAAACAAATATATATCTATATCTATCTTTATGTATATACCACAAACATATTAGTATTGTAAATTTAAGTTAAGCAAATATTATTGTAACATTTTTATAAATCGCCCTTAACCTTCTCTTGTACAACTCAATTATGATATAACAAGTATTATTAATTCACTAGACTAGTTATACTTTGTGTTTACGATTTTAAACTAAGATAATTTACTACTACCTTCCTTATTGGGATATTCTTTCTTTTTTCTTTAATTAATCTATAGTTTTAATGTAACAGTAATTCTAAGTTTTATTTAAATTATACTTCATCCGGAGGGGCTTAGCAGCTGTAACACAGGTCTATGACCTAGCACGGTTGCTAAAGAGAAGACAATAAATGGTTGAAATTGTAATTGTAAATCAAATAAAAATTATATTAGGATTGGTTATGTAAAATGTGTGAAATAAATTAGTTGTAATAACATATAATAAAGTGTTTTATTTTTAAGTATTCTTTTAAGAATGACAATAACTCTTTTGTGTTTATAAATACATAATATACAGCATAAGCATGTTGCTTTTGTAAGAAAAATCTGTAGGATTGATCTCCAACAGTCGTGATTAAAGCGAAACTTGAATCATAATTCCACAAAAACTTTTGGATCTCACTGCACGATGAGTATTAAGCATATAACATTCCGGTTTTCCGCAAGTTGGCTCACAATCACGCGACCTTTGCCTGCTGTGTTAATTTGCGTTAAAAAAAAACATAAACATAAGACCGTCGTCTTACATATAAAGATTCTCGTGAGTTGTCACACAAGTTCGGGACTGGTCGTTCTTTGTGGAACGATGATTTCACCTGCAAAAGCGCCAATCGGTTAATATAGCCACACTTAATTGAGAAAGTATTGTATGTGCATTAATGTGTTTGTTGTGTATATGAGTACTTGTGCAATAGCACCGATCTAGTTTTTACTATGTCCACTTGTGTCTCACTCGATCAAACAAGTTGACGGATGACTCAGTTAAATAATAACTACATAAACAAACTAGATGTCTGGATTAATATTCGAGTATTTTGCCTTCATGGGATCTTAGTTCAATGACCTTGCATAACAAAACTTCGAAAACTTACATGGGTACAGTACAAGTCGATAGTTTAAGGTCTATACCATAGCTTTCCAGACTTTTTTCCCATAGACTGCAGCTACATTTGTGCCATATTCCCAAAACTCGACAAAAAATGTGGAATATGCAAGTTTTTACAAGCAACAGTCGCTGAGCTTCTTAAAATATTATCTGCCTATTACATTGATACGAGAAGAAGTCAAGCCCACATTTTAGTTCTTCACTATCCAAAGCAAAAAGGTTTCGTGGACTTACGAATTGTGAACCCCATTTTTTGTCACGCCAACGTAGACCCCCGCAGAGTCTCCAGTGGACCCCTAGGGATCCACCTTGACCACTTTGGGAACTAAGGGTCTATACCCTAAATGCCACAATATAACTCACATTAGGTTTAAAAGTAACTTTAGATACATATTTACAGCTAAGTGATCACCACCGCAATTTATTTTAATAGGTGAGATGTGCATTTTTACCACTGAGTGTGAAGAATTCACGGTAAAAATGAGAAACGAACTAGGCATGGTTAACTAAAGATATAACATAAATAGGTCAACTCGACCAGAGAAGGACCAGACTCTTACAGAATGCCATTGTAATATAACTGCGCTTGTCACGCCTAACATTACAATATATATATATATATATATATATATATATATATATATATATATATATATATATATATAAATTATGTATAAAAAATCATTACTTTACTAAAAAAAAACCAGCAATGAAACACACAGCTGATGCTCGTATCAACGAACGTGCGGGCGAAACTGTCTCAAAAATTAAAAATACTAAACATAATAATGAATCCCCCCAAAACAAACCGTTGTGGTGGGCCATGAGCATCAGCTGCTGTTGATTTTGTGTTTCATTGCTGGTTTTTTATTAGGAAAGTAATATAGTTTTTATGAAACTGACGTTTCATTTATCTGTACTAACATGATGGAGCGTAAATAATGCTAATGAAACGTTTTAAAAATATGTTTTTCGATCACGATCGATTTATTTTCCGTCCCATCATCAAAGGTGTCATTGGTACTATCGTCTGTCTTCGTTTTCGGAAGCGGTCTACTAAAACCCAGTATATATATATATTTTAACATATTGATACTGAGAATTTTCATAATATTTGTTTATAATCCGCTTGCATGATTTGTTAGTATTAAATGGTGCGAGACAAGTTGCACTTAATCCAGCCATTGGCTAACATGAGTTGCATTGCCACACGTTGCCAACTCATAACGACGTCGATTACACGCACACCAAAAGGACGCTTTGACAGTTAACAGTCATTAATTTGACGTCACGAAACTTGCCACAAAGATGCCTCAATCAATGGAACTACGAACGAATAAACAGAAATTACTAATTGATGACATTTACGATATTTTTACAAAAGAAAATGCAAAAAGAAATTAGTTGAATGGTTACAGAAACTTAATTATAATGCCACTGAAAGATTGATATACGTTCCCGTATAAATGGAAGCTCCCCCCCATCCCCCTCCCCACACATCCACACATCCACCACACAAACACACACACATACACACAACCCAACTAAGTTATTTTAAGTTAACTAATACTTGTTTTCATATAATCAAATGTTTCTTTTTTTTTTTATTTTTTACTTTTCTCCAAGAGACATCTCTATTGTTTAACTGAACAATATTTGTTTTATATTATTTATGTATTATAATTGTCTAGCATATGATAGGGTGGAGGCCTGATGACTCGACAATACAAGCCCAGAGTTTAGTAAGTTTATCAGTCTCCCGCAGTATACATGTCAACATATGTAAATATTATTGGTTTAACTTAATTTAATTAACATGTATTGTGGAGAGAAATAAATAAATTATTATTATTATTATTATTAAACCTTGAGGTTTGCAATAGCATGCTATTTTGACATTGGTAAGAAAATTGGTTCCTCATGTTTCGTGATTGATTTTATTATCGCTACTCGTGATGTAATGTCAAGTAAATACAATGCGATTGCGTACTTAATTTTTACTTAGTTATTGTAACTTAGGTTTACATACGAGGACAAAGTTCGCCTGATTGTTAGTGATGATACCTTTGGCTATCTATCCTCAAGCAAATGCTCATGTTCGCTAGTGAGTGTCCGTTATAGCTTTGCGCTCGTTTGTGGGTGATAAACAGGCAATTATTTAATTTAATGCAATAAAAAGAGAAAAATTGGGAATGCTTTCCAATTTCAAGATTACACAAACATGCTGACAGGCAGGTAGCATCATCTACTTGATGGCAATTCTATGATTGTTTATAAAATCAAATAAATATTGCTTCACCTTCTACGACGGTTTGAACTTTTCCTAGAGATAAATCTTCCAAACATTTTGACATTGTCAAACAATCTGCAAATAAATCTAAAAAAATATATAAATAATTACTGAATTACCGAGAATATAGAGATCATGGCCGCGTCCTCGGTTAGCTATAGGAAATCTGTAGGCGACGACCTCAGGTTCGCTTATTGTCAGCTTCGTAACACTTATCCGAGACAAATTGGCGTCGTTTCCCAGTTATTTAACATCTACCTCACTAACCTTTAAAAGTACTAATGCTTTTTATCTATCCATGGGAGACTTGAATTAAATTATTTAACGATTTATTGTATCCGGGCATGCTTGAAATACCATAGATACCATTGTAAGGTGATATTGGTCTTGATTAAATCAATATTGATTATTGTACAATGTTAGAAAGACGATGCATTTTGTTTCTAGCTACAGTATTAATGTACCAGCACGACCGTTCCTTAGCAAACTACGTAACGGTATAAACCACTGTAAGGGTTTAATTATTGAAGAATTAATAATAATAATAAAATACTGATTGTGGGTAAATGGGTTAATAACAAGTATTAACGACCTTCACCTGCCGCATTCCACACTTGATTATGGAGATCATAAACGAGTTATAGCCAGCATATAAACGGCATATCAAAAATATAACACACACCATACATATCTAGCAATAATATCTTAAATATAATATCTTAAATAAAATGTTATTTCTGAATACATAACTGAAAAGGGGTATAGCAAGCTTGAAGTCTTTGTTCTTGTATATCTATGGGTCTCCATCTGTCGTAATTTGTTTTAGAATCCTGGCCTTGTCACTTCAATTCTTGTGTCCAATAAGATGTTGTCAAAAAACAATGTGTGAAGTACCTATTGTGGGGAGTACATTACTTCACTTAATATATTCTAATTGCTGGTAACCCGGAAAAATTACAAAAAACGAAACGCAAAAACAGTTTCAATTACGCGTCGCGTGCTCAGTTCGCATAATAGTTATCATTTTATATTAATATATCAGAACGAATTATGCTGGGGATCTTTAAATATTTACAAAACACAATGAAAGAAAAATCCGTGACGTATATATATTATTTTAATTTGCGTGACGATGTCATTAATAAAGGATAACATTTTTTTATTTATGAACTAAGTGTGACAAATGATCACACAGCACGACAGCGGCCTTCAAATACCTACATCCATCCAAAACAAAGATATTGGATCCACACGCACTTTTATAACCCCCGAGGAATGAGGTGGAATATCTCGTTACCAGCAATTGGTTTCGCCGGTTTCCTTCACTAACCATAGGAAGCGCTATTGTGCCCTTTCAGCTTTGGTCCTTACCCATTCCTACTAGTTAATTCATACTGTAGCTAGAAAGTAGGTATAAAGTGACAAGAAAAGAAGACAAGAGTAGAGTGAATAGACATTTACTGAGCTAGTGCGTCTTACCATCCAGGACTGCATTTCCGCTTAACATCACGTGGTCAAGCATTTACTTAGAAAGTTTAAAAAAAAATGTGGCTCTACACTGCTCAATAAAATAAATAAAAACCTCATATTAATTGTTGGTTTAAAAATGTACTATAGTTTTACTCAGTATGCCATATGCTACTTACTATTAATTATAACACTTCACCCAAAATGAGTTATACGCCGTACGGTGAATTATTGGCAATGAAACTGCCTGCAATTATTTAATCTAATAAATGAATATTAAATATCATAACTATAACGTGAATGGTATAACGGAAAAATTAAAGCATGACAAGGTGAACTTAAATTAAATTTACAAACAACGCCGATAATTGCGTGGCCTAGACATTATTTTGTAAGTTTGAGCCATGTCGGTGATAAACCGTCTAGATTACGCCTCAGTGTTAATTGCCGTACTTTCTGACATTACAGCTATAGATGAAAGACGCATAAAAAAAAACAAAGTATTATAACAATCTTATGTATTCGGAATAAATCAAAGGAATCTAAAATATCATGATATGCATAATACGATTTCAGTTGCTGGTTACTGTGTTGCGAGTTCTAGGTTCGGTTCTCAACCAAGGGATATATTTATTTGTTTTCAAGTCCGGTTGGATAATATGTCTCGTGTCCATATATGCTTCCAATGAAGCTTCCTCAGATCTCGTTGTTGTTGGGAAGAGGACGAGTGCCTTTGTTAGGCAGAATTCTAACGACACTTGCATCAATTAAAACCCAAAAAAATAAAACGCGGTAAAAACCCAATTTAATAATAATGTTACAATTACCTTACACCAAGAGGTGTGGTCTTAAATAACTTTTACATTGTTATATTCATTGTGATTCGATTGACATTATATTATGTGCCAAATAACGATTGCATTTAATTGACTTTATATATATCATATATACATAGTTCATGTTATTTTTTTATATACACAATTTTCTATGAATAATCACTTTTATTATTTACCGTTAAATGAGAAACACAGGCCATATTAAATATTATAAAAAAAAGTAATCTAAAATCTTATTATAAATTTTTTGTTCAACACTTTAAATATATAATACCTCAACGATATCCGCATATGCCCATGACAATATTTACTTAGTAATTATCACACTGTACGAACGTGATGTTTATACAAGCAAGATATATCCTTAGGAGTTAATAAACCATTTAATACATCACGTTTACACGCGCCATGGCTATTCTAGTCTAGACTTCTAATAGATTTGTCATACGCAAAACTTTAGAAACTTAGTTTTACTGACAGTAGGGACATTTCATGCACCGATAGACACTTAAGGAAATATAACCAGGTTGTGAATCAGGTGTTCACACTAAAAGGCCAAGCGGTTATGGGTTCTATTCTCGATCCAGGTCAATATTGCTACGCAAATAAGTATTTGTTTTCTCAAACATAAAGAACTGTATATATTGCACTATAATACTAAGATTTTTTTACATCTTGAAAAGTAACTAAAAGTCGCCGTGACAACAGAAGAAGTCAGTCAGTCAAGAAATCAGGCCTGAAGCTATAGGAGGACATTATTATGACTGAGTAATAAATAATACGAATTAACTATATTTATAGTTTTATAACTATTGAACATTAAAATAGTTTAAGGTTAATTTAAATGTATAGAAACGTATAAGGTGAGATAAGTATATTTCCTTGTCTTGCACATTATAACTATAGGTACATGAGTATTGCGTACAATGATTGTTCTCAGAAAAGATCCGAGATCCATATCTGGTTGGTCTGTTCAAAGTCAAAATCAATTATCAATCGGCACGTACGGCCTAGACCTTCGACGGAAAACATTGACAATACATATCCAAATCATTGTACCGAATACCTTTACAGCACGACGCGTGAAACTCAATAGGAATAATTGAAACACAATTAACTTTCCCACACGGAATGTATTCGTTGATGGCAGGACACGGTTAACTTTGAATGTGTCATTAGCCTCATGCTTTAGGGGACGCTCTGAGAAACTCAACGGCTTAGACTCGAATCCAGCCATTTGACTAACTACGTGAATCATCTTCTGGTGCAATTATTGAATCTTAGATGAAATGGTTAACTGTAATGTTAGAACTGCTAGCATGCTATTGCCATTAAAAAAAAACTCTCGCAACTCTAATAAATAGAAGTACAGTCCAATTTAATAAACTTAATCCATTGACATTGGAATTTGATATTGCAATAGAACTAGAACGAGATAACACCTGCCCTGTGAACGGGTGAAATCATAATAATAGTATGTACACAGACTATTGCTGACACGTAAATCCTCTGCAATGTGAACTTAGACAACTGCTCTCTAAAACCTATACTCTGTTGCACTATCTTCCTTTCACACCGGTTTACGGTGAAACTACATTGCGTATATCTAACATACCGAAATGTCTTCTTTAAAAATGAAAGTGGAACTGACGATATAAATGTTAATTATTGCAGCCATTAATGTGTTACGGACTTCCGGATTATGATAGAACACCGGTTTATGTTTAGCAGAGTGTTTTGAATAAACATTAAGGGTATAAATAGTCATACAAGTATCGTGTTGCATGTCAGTAATAAGCGCTAAAATTAATTAATACCAGAATCGTAATTACAGACACGGGTGGTCGTTAGTGGCACGTATAGAATAGATGATAGATGGCAACCGTGCGAGCAGCTCAGCTGATGGTAAATGATTACCGTCGCCTATGGACATCCGCAACACAAGAGGAGCCACAGAGAGCTCTTTTCTTGAAGGTCCCTAAGCCGTATCGATTCGGAAATATCGCTGGCGACGGCTGATTACATAGATTAGTTGTCATAGTTAGTACATGAGACCGAAAATTTGATGATTTTTTTTCTGGCGTGATTTACAACTTAAATATGTTGTAGTGTCAGTAACTTGTTTATTTACGAGTTATTCAAGATTTAAGAAATTTCGAAATGAACACCCCAGTTTCCGTGTTAAAATGTACCCTAGTAGTTAATTTTACGAGATTTTGTTTGGGAGTCTTTGTTTATTTTTCGTTGTGGTTTTGTAACCTAACTTAAAAAGCGGCGTTGTGGAGCTTATTTTGGTTTTAAATGAGAGTCTAGTCGTTTGCCTATCAGAAAATATCATAATAAAAGGTAGAAAATCTCGTATAATTAATTACTCGTGTACATTTTAACGTGAATACTGGGGTTTTAATTTAAAACTCTTAAATGTTGAATAACTCAGAAATAAATAAGTTTCGGACACAATAACATATGACCAATATGATGCAAACGTGCAAAGAATGTATATTCATACATTTCCTATCACCCATTATAGCTAAAAATATATAGATTAAATTGTGACTAAGTTGAGTAAAAATAGCAATTATCGTCTAACACCGATGACCACACTAAGATTATAAGTTTTATGACATTCGTTTTAGTATTTTATCACTGCACTATAAAGCAGGTCACGACAACGCCGTATAATAAAATTGTAAAATGAGATTTTATGAAAAAACAACACTGACTAAGCTAATACACTGAAAATGCTGTAAATGTGTTCTACTTTAACTCATTGCAAGGAATGTATCGTATTTCGGATCAGCCTGTATAAAAACAGTAAAGTTGACCCATAAATTTACCTTGAAGAGTGTTCTGAGGAATTGTTCGGATTAAATCACGCTGTATAATTTAAGTTATAAATCACGCTAGAAAAAAATCATCAAATCATCACAAATTTTAGACGTATAATAAAATTGTAAAATGAGATTTTATGAAAAACAGCACTGAATATGCTGTCAATGTGTTCTACTTTAACTCATTGCAAGGAATGTATCGTATTTCGGATCAGCCTGTATAAAAACAGTAAAGTTGACCCATGAATTTACCTTGAAGAGTGTTCTGAGGAATTGTTCGGATTAAATCCAACGCTGTATAATTTAAGTTATAAATCACGCCAGAAAAAAATCATCAAATCATCACAAATTTTAGACGTATAATAAAATTGTAAAATGAGATTTTATGAAAAACAACACTGACTAAGCTTTAATAATCTGTGGAATTACAGCTAATGTATATCACAGTACAGTTGGTATATTTAACTGCACCTCTTTGAAGATACCGTACATCTGTCCCACTAACCATATTGCTTCTTACTCTGAGACTCTCGATAGACTATACGATTATACAATTAGAGACTAAATTCCTAAGGCTCCTAATTTTGACTTTATTTTGCGTTCCAATGGTTTGAGTAATCATTACCGTGAAATATATCAATTAGAGTAAACAACGTGATTCATATTTACGTGTAATTGTGTCATTATGTGGTATGTTGTTTTTAATTGGGTATTATGTTTATTATATAGGTCTTAATTATAATATTATATCAGGAAATGGAGTTCTTTATGTTCTTAATATGATGATGTCCCCATTGTCGATTACCATTAAAGCGATATCTTCTAGTTATTGCCAGATGACATTAAATGCGGACCAAGATCGGGAGAAGGCACTGATGCAGTGTCGGGAGCACATGACATACATACAATACTCCAGACACGAAAAAGCAACAATTTGTGTGCATAAATATTGTTCCTACGCTGGGTGGGAATAGATCTGCAGTTTGTTTCTAGTTCATTTTTTATTGCGTCTAAAGCGATATTTATATACAATAAACATAATTATCTGAGGCGGATACTTGAATAAAAAATGTATGAAGATAAAGTTTTAAAACTTAGACGCTTAAGCGTCTAGCGTATCTACATCAGTAACATTTATCAGATTGTTAGATCAATAACAAAAAGGCAATATTATAACAATTGACACATCACACTAAAAACAAAACAATATGCTTACTCATCGAACAAAAACAAACGGTTGGCACGTAAACAAAAACAAAAGAGCGTTTCGAGAACAAAAGAATGCACGGTACAAAAATGCCGACTCACCTGTAGGCGGCCGCTCCTTGGGGTAGCAGATACGGAAGAGGCCTCTGGTCCTCGTGTAGAAGTAGTACTTGTTGTTCAGGCTCTCGAGGATTGCTTGAGAGTTGTCCGTGTTCGCCGTCACGTATGACTGTAAAGAAAACGACGGGTTAGCTGGATTTTATTACAAAGTGAAACATGTAGTTAAATCCTGATGTTGGCATGAGGGGTGAATTTCCACTTTAATAATGTACCTATATTGTTAAGACGTTTCTTTCAGTGGTTACGTCGCAGTTTGTTTCTGGCTACAGCATAAATGGATCAGCAAGACTAGCAGAATCGCTGCCATAACGTTAGGTGTATTGTTCATATATTTATGAGAATAAGCCTCCCTCTAAAAAGGTATTAGATGCTTAGCTCACTGCGGAGCGACGGTCATCAAAAGTGTCTATAATATATTTTTTTATTTCTCTATCATGCAGATTTTCCCACGATATTTCCTATACCTTCAACGCCGAGATAATTTATATTTGCAATAAATAATTAAATCGTGTATCGATCTCGGGTTGCTTAACAAAAACGTTACCTGCGCCTGACAAAAGGGAAAAGAAAATAGGAAAAAGTATTCCCGAAACATAAAGACAGTCTTCACTTACCGAAATAGGAGAAGTCATTGCTCGTATACTTTGTTTTTTGAAAAGCAAAAACATCTTTTATTGTAATTTCTTATATATAATGTAAATTAGTTTGTTTTTTCTCTTCTTATTGTTAAATCACTCTTGCCACAAAACAAAAATCGTTTAATAAAGTCGTTACTACGCTACAACATAAGTACCGGGCCTCAATCCTAATACCACAATAGACCTGTCCGTCGGTAGTCCACAAAGGCTAATTATATACAAAACCGGTTCCAGCAATTCCGGCATTCCTGCGTCGGAACGAAATTGATTATTGAAACTGACTAAGGAATTTAGAAGAACTCTATACTTTGTTTACTTGGTATATTTATTTTTTAGGGAGTGGTTGTGACTGAATGGCTCACGTAACTTGCTTATCTATTATAAGACAGACGACTTGACACAATTACTGCAACAAGACGTGTTGCATTTTAAATAGTTTAAATCGTTCTTGAGGATGGATATACGAGTATGTGTTTACAGACCGTGTTTGTGTACCCAATGAAATGTGTGCTCGATCGTCACCGTTTTAAAAAAAAATAAGTACGACTTTTAATTCTAGTCTTGAGAGTAACAAACGAGCACACAGTTCACCTGATGGTAAGTGATTCCTGCGGCCCATGACATCTACATTCATCCATGACAAGGAATCACAATGCAGATACGTTTTCACCCTTGAGGACTGAGATGGAACGCCTCGTCACCAGAAAACAAAGGTAAATTTCTATACATTTAAGAGTATCGTATCAAAAAAATAAAAAATACAACCACACACCACAACAAAAGCACACAAACATGAGTTAACTGCCCAGACATCGAATTACAAAATTGCAAATCACTTAATAGTCAAGTTCATTTGCAACTTACATATTTAGATTGCCAGTCTAACATCTAACACGAGGGCGTAAGGTATGGAAAGGTAGAACGTGTAACAACGTTAACATTGACTAAATTTAAATGAAATAATACTAAATTCAAATGGAGTAAACATTTAATTGCCGCCGGTTACGGTGATATAGTTGCGAGCTCTCGGTCCTTGGTATAGTGAATGTAAATATTAACAGTAGAATGCATCCGGTTGGAGGAAGGCTCTTCAAACGGTCAGATCCGGTAACAGATACGGTAAAATAAAATTAATGAAATTGATGATGACACGCGTCGAATGCATTTCTACGTAGTATCTTCACTGAGTTCTAATTAAAGCAAAGCATTTCTCATTACCGATGTACATATCTCACTTATTACTAGCATTTTCAAAAGAGTTTTTTTTTTATTAAGAGTGACAAACTTGCACACAGGTCACCTTATGGGAAGAGACATTAATACAGTTTGAAAATGCACATTGCAAGTTTTCACCGCCTTGGTAGAATGCATCGCATTCAGTAACTGGATCTGGAACTCTTACACTCAGCCAACGAATCACAGCATTGTTTTGTGTTATTTTCCGCTGGTGTTGATGGCAGGATTCTCCCCGATCGAGCCGACCTATTCGTGCTTGATACAAGATCAAGGGTGATTGCCACTATTATATGAGTGTTGACTATGTTTATATACCATTGAAAACTGATTTGTTGTCAAGAATAATTATTGTTTGTACATTAACATGAAAATAACCTATGTGCTTCCCTATATAAATAAATTACAGTCGGCGCACGATGGCACCAACTTTTATAAAAAAACTTCATATAATTCAATGATGTTGCTATTGGTATTAACTAATAAAATGTGTTGATGGCAGGATTCTCCCCGATCGAGCCGACCTATTCGTGCTTGATACAAGATCAAGGGTGATTGCCACTATTATATGAGTGTTGACTATGTTTATATACCATTGAAAACTGATTTGTTGTCAAGAATAATTATTGTTTGTACATTAACATGAAAATAACCTATGTGCTTCCCTATATAAATAAATTACAGTCGGCGCACGATGGCACCAACTTTTATAAAAAAACTTCATATAATTCAATGATGTTGCTATTAGTTAATACCAATAATCATTTTGCGATTTATTTCCGGATTTTATTATTTTGTGTTACATATTTTATAAAATATTTAACGAAGTTACTTTTGTCATTTTATTTATATTTTTATTAATTATTGACATATGTTATTCCCGAAAAACGCTATTACAGGTGATCAACCATTGGTATCTTGAATCATTGTTGAGAATGGATCTGAATGGATTGATGGATGGATCTAAAAGATTGTGGGCCGCATTTATCACTTAATAAGGTAAACTGTGTGTTCGTATATTATATATATCTTTGAACTTACGAAACGAAACGTAGGTTTAAATTAACAAAGAGAACAAGTTTTCTTGTATGTATTAAAAATATATACAAGATATAAAAAAATATATATCGAATATAACTTAGAATTAAAGTAATAGTATAATAAATTATTTTTTGACCTATACTATACATATGCAAATCAGATCCTCACGAGAAACCATACCATCCCCACCTTCTGTTAAATGACGATTAAATGTTTTAGGTGGTAAGCGCATCAGATAAAAACTGTTGGGTTTCTTTCGTTACGACAGTTAAAACATTTTTTTTTTTCAATAAATATATTTCAGTGTTACAAACGAACATTACAAAGCGTGATTAATAAATTAAAACCGAAGCCTCCACTGCTGGACACACACTCACTTGGAACTACTGTGAGCCCTTTCTGTGTAGATTGAAGTAAAAAAAATAACAATTAGAATCTGATTGTAGCACGGGTGATCTATAACGGCGTCAAACATCTGTCCTTCTCGCACAACGTGACCATACGTGATTAATATAGAGTAAAGAAAGTTCTACAAACGGAATAAAATCTCTAAAACTTTGTTTCATTAAAAAGAACGGTACTCAAAAAAATTTAACATTATTTATAGAGCGACGAAATGTCACCGTAATTAATTATATTTTAGCATTGACGCTAAGCAGACGGGACGGTTCACGGAAGTTTAAAGGTCGATGAATAAAATTGCATGGCAACGTTCTTTAGCATTGGTAAACAAAAGGAAGTGTCAGATTAACGAAGCATCCGTCAACTGACACTCGTATAATTGAGGTCGTGTTTTGTGACGTCATCAAGTACAACTGTAAATGATTGAATCGATATAAGAACTTATTTCATTCGCATTACTATTTTTGTATTTTTGGTATAGGCCTTTATAGCTGGTGAGGAGACATCCCATCTCAGTCCTCAAGGGTGACAACGCATCTGCATTATTGATGCCTTGACAGAGATGAATATAGGTGTAATGGGCCGCTGGAATCGCTTGCGATGGCAGGTGAACTTTGTGCTCGTTTGTTACTCTCAATTAAATAAAAAAAATGTTTGGTAACCATATTAGAAACAATTCATAATATTCGTCATAGTTTACTGCTAATAAAGCAACATGGGTATTCCATCACAATGGAATTAACCATGATCCAGAGATTCAAGCGTCCATCGATTTCCCGCAAAGTTGCATAGATTGTCGCTTGATTAATTGGATTTTTACAAAGATTACCACAAATACGTGGTTGCCTTTCTCGAAAACCTTTTTATACAGTAAACCCAGTAATACAGGTTTCCGCTATCACAACGGCCCCTGTTACGAGTATATAAAGCGGTTCATAAATAAATTTTTAAGATTTGCATTTTTAAAACATTTTTCCTCTTCGTTCTGTTATTTGTTTTGATACATGCTCCGTCACTTAGCCGTCTATGAATGTATATTCGACTACACAAAAGGATTCGCAACGTGGAACGTCATAATCCTAAAGATCAAGAAGCTTTAGTGTCAATAATTACATCGGTCGCATAATTAAAATTAATTGGACCTAATAAGAAATATCCAGTTCAAAACCTTATCATACAAAGATTATTTAACAAATTGAAGTATTTTTATTCCCAAAGTTAAAACTTAAGACTCGAGAGATTTTCTGAAGTTTTGATTTTTTTTAATTATTTTTTACTATAACAAAAGGGAACATTAATTACTAGGTACTGATAAATTCCACGCCCCGGTCAGCAATGTCAAAGCACAATCGATTTCTACACAGACCTTTATGTATATATCTACTAGAAACGGTCTCTCAGAAAAACACCTATTATAGACATATATATGTTTTCTGTTTTTGAACACGTAACACGATAAAGCTTATATAAATGAACTGATTTTGATTCCTTATGTACATAATTTATACTATATATATACTATTTATATAACACAATGTGCATGCATAAGATTTTGGATCCATAGCCTTTCACAAACTCACCTACCACATACCTATGTATATACATACATCATTTTAGAAATTTTCAGCAACGGAAATATCTCATTTGTTGATAGCTTTTTGAAATCTTGTTAAATAATTTATACATACGAGAGGTGGGGTAAATCAAACACTAGTAGCGTGTCGACTGGTGTATTTTTCATATACCTCCTATTCCAAAACTGTTTAGTTATTTCCAAATACCTGACATCCCCCTTCTTTTATTTATTTAAAAATTAAAAATACATAATTTTAAACATTTATACATACTTTAATAAATTCTACCTTACCAACACTCACATCCCCCACCTTTAAGATATTTTTACAATCTACACACAATACATGAACTTATTCTATTAAATTAATTCCTTCCATGAGACTTATATAAATTATAAAAAAATGTGAGAATTAAAAAAAATTACGCTAAAATAAAAAGTAAACTTCTATTTACTTATAAAAAAAACTAACTTGATACTCAGATTTCGGTATAAAATGACTTTAATTATTATAATGTTTTATGTAGTTATTTCCAAATACCTAACAAATCTATTTGATTTTTTTCAGACTTTCGAAATATTTGCAGTTATAATATAGAAATTGGTAATTTAAACGATTAGATTTTCCTATTTTATAGTGATTGCAAGATGAGTCTTGTTTTTATTGAAAACATTAAAATCTTATGCAAAAGTAGGGAATGAGTTGCGCATAATTTGCAAATAATATTCATAAAACTTTCGGCTCAATAGTCTGTCCGTCATAAATCAACATTATTCATGCCGTCATCGTCTTTACGTGGAAAAGAAAGTACCGTATCAGTACAGCGATAGGCACTACGTTGAATTAATTATTTGCTTTCTATATATGAAATTTGATACATTAGGAAAATTATATTATGGATGGTTTGTAATAAATTTTATATATCATATTTCATTTCATTTATAGTCTGTGCCACCCTTAATTCATTAAGTATTCAGTGTCCATCTTAACATGAGTAGATAGATATAGCAAGAGCTATTTACGTTACACCTACAGTTTGTATGAATATCCCATGTAATCCCAGTACCATAAAAGATATACAGTATATTATAGTTTAATGTTTCAGGTTCCGACTAACCCAACTTACCCTATCTCCACTTCACGGTATTCCGTCGAGAAGTATCAAAATCAGAACAACACTCTAAACAACCTAAAATAGCTACGGATATATTTTACGGAAAGATTATGAACAGCAAAGGAATAATAGAAGATGATCGTTCTCTTAGACAATGTGTGTTCTTTGGAGGCTTAGACAAAGAACTGAGAAGAGAAGTATGGCAGTCTTTTCTTCATTGTTACCATACAGACACTAAACGTGAACCTAGCTCCGATGCTACTGCCCATACCATCACATCGGACTAGGGATGAGGAAGATGTGAGTGATAGTGTGATAGTGAGTGTCTAGTTACTAGAAGGCCATGCAAAGTATATACACAAAAATTATAGTTTGCCAAAAGAAATAATAATAATAAAAATGTTTATTTCATTCCATGCTAGTCTTCTAACAAAATTAGGTTGAGATCTTCTAGTAAGCAAGAATATGCTTGTGTCAGAAGATCTCGCTCTTCCAAAACAAAGTTAACGAAATAAAAACAATTTATACAAAAATAACAAAATAAAAAAACCTAAGTAGATACGTAGATACGTATAAATTATAGTTCAGTAGTAGTTTTAGATGAAATATCCAATACTATTGTTCCAATAACCAGTTCTCGTTTAAACGGTTAACATGAAATTCGTCAGTTTTCATCAATATTTTTTTCGACAGTTTGCTTATTTTCTTGACTACCTGCGATTGGCAGTTAACCTGTCTACGCTTCGTCCACAAAGCCGACCCGTACTTTTTTAAATTCAGAAATCTCACTAACAACCGTTGTTCGTGAACAAGCAGTGAGCCTGCTAATAGTTATAGCTGAAAGTTCAAAAGATTCTTTTGACTTTTAACATTTTATACGCATAATATATTACAACGCGAAAATTACATCGAGTGAGAAATAAAAATTACAAAAAAATATTAAATAGATGTTACATTTCAAATCTATCAGCAAAGGCTGGTTGCCCATACGATTGTGTACAACTTACTAGTGTCAAAACGAATTAGTAAAGGGTATATGATTTCCTTTGACATGACCCTAGTATAACTTGTATATTTTATAATTGTTTACTATTGCGGCAAATTGTCACAAGTTAGAGGAGTCATATTACTTATTTTTTATTTAATTCAAACTAGTCCTTGACATAATACCACGTAATGAATGTAATTCAAGCAATGAAATATTCACAGGCAATTGATAAATTTCAAAATAAACCCATTTTTTGTATTTTTTTAGTACGTTCATTAAATTGCCGAAGCACCGATTTTATTCCGTAATGAGTTTTTAATAACGCAATCATTAGATTTACGACAGGGTTGGTTCTCTTCCGTATAATTAACTTGACAACCACAACCGAGGTATCCAGGCAACTATGAACAGCCAGTTTAGATTCTATAAAAGAGAAATAATCGTATACTTATGTTATAATTATGATAACGAATGATCTCACACAGATCACGTGATGATGGTCCATCCCCGATAAGGAATCGATTGCCTCTTTACAAATAAAATAGGTACCCTGTTCTTTCTTTTCCGATACGAAACACAGCGGCAGCTATTATGACCAGGCATTATGTGAAATCGTTGTTTCAACTAGTTTATCCTCTTTTATTTATAGAATAGGTGGAAACTAACTACAGAAAAAAAATCTTGGAAAATGACTGAACGTCGTCAAACCTGTTCCAATAAATAACCTAATTATGTACTTTGGCTAAATATGATGATAAGATAGAAAGTTGGCTATTTAATTTTTTTTTTTACACTCGATGACAAACGAGCAAGCACATCACCTGATGGCAAGTGATTACTGCGGCCCATGGACATCCACAACACTAAAGGATTTGGAGATGCGCCGATAGATAGTATATCGAAACATTCTTCACGACTTTTCGTCAAGTACATATTTATAAGACATTTTCGACCCTGTGGGGAACTTTGATAGGATCACGTGATAGTGCCACGCAGCCAACTATAAATTTGATCCATGAATTGATCAGCTCAACAGGAAACCAAAGTAAAATTAACACAGCTTTACTGAAACAGTAAAAGAAACAGGAGACCATAATGCTGTTACGAGGAATTTCATTTTATGGATAACATTGTATAGTATAATCATGAGTGTCTTTGGCCGCAGGAGTAAATTACCATCTGTTGAACTGTATGCTGGTTTGACAACTAACTTTAAAATCAATAGTCCTTAAGGCAAAAGCCCTAAGCAGTTTTCGAGGCCGACTTCGCGACCTGCGTTTATTCAGATTTAGGATTACATACAAATTTATTATACATACTATAAAAACGCACAGAATATGATAAAAAAATCCTTCAAGGATCATGTTAACCGTAAGACTTTAGGTTTCAACGAACGTGAGTTCTACAACTTTCATATTTAGATCTCTCGCTCCAACCTGCCTGTAAGTTGGAACGGGAACTAAATTGGACGGACAGACAGTCGATAAAAACTTTTAAAAGAGCCAGTCTAGCAGAAATGTTACTAAAATATTTTTAATACAATACATACAACGCATCTCTGCCTTCACACTTTTTAATCATTCAGTCTAATAGTGCAAATTGTAGTAAATTTTTTTGCTTTTCTGTGTTTCGTGTTTTGTAGTTCATATTAGTTTTAAGTAAATATTGTCTTGAAACATCCGTTTTCTGCCTCATTGGGTACTAACTGTGAATATACAATACACTCGTGCATGCAATTTAACCCAGAAAAACTAGAAGTCTGACATAAATGGGGTACTAGAGTAATTAAAAAGCAATTAAATGCAACTTCTATACGCTCGATAAAAAAGGATATTAGATAAATCGGAGCACAGTGTAATCACGATAGTGTAACTTTTTTTTCTAGCGCTGTAATTATTTAGAAATATCTCTTGGTTAATATATGTAGATACAGAGCGATATACGGTCTAGAGCAGAGGTTCTCAACCTTTTTTTCCTCTTTACGATATCGTTCGATACATTTACATACATTGTACATGCCCCCTTGCTTAATATCCCTGGGTCACCTTAGATAAAAATATCGTGTTTGTAATTCCCGCGACACACTTGTTATGACTTGCGACAGAATAATGGATTATTCTTCATTTTACAACTATGTATAATGCATACGTGGCTTTTGTAATGTTCAATTCACTCTAGGCAAACTTTCTAAAACGTCTCTAGCTATTTTTAACAAGATAGTGTAGCTGTGATAGTGCCTGGCTGTTGTGTACCGGGTCTTGGGTTCGATTTACTGTAGAGTAACAATATTTGTATCACGATTAGTCGGTTTTGGAACTGTATGTGGTTGGTGTGTTTGTTCCGCGTCTCTGACAGGCGTCTCATATTAATGTAAAATTAAATATAAGGGTGTTTGCACGAATGCTTAAGGGCACTATAATATACTGTCAAATAAATACCATAACCATAACTTATATACATCAATAGTTAAGTATCCGCTCGACCGTGGTAGAACCACGCCCTCACAGAATATCAGCGTAAAATGGAGCATCATACTGCTGTGTTTCGACTTAGTGTAGAGAGAGAGAATATAGATGACATGGGCCGCAGGTAACCCTTGCCATCAGGTGAACTGTGTGCTAGTTTGTTACTCACAATGTAATAAAAAAGAATTATTTATTCGTCCTTTAAGTAAACAATAAGAGTGTACTAAACTAAATAAAAAAAGTTAAGTGACGCTGCGTGGTGCAGATCCAACTCCTGAGTCGTTACACGTGCCGTACAATAGAACGATGTGTGAGGGGGTAGAAATGAAAGGCATTTGTAAAATCGTGTATTACTCGTCAGAAGCCTGTGAGTCCGATCAGAGCATCGTGCGTGCCGTGTAATAATAGTTGATATTCACGTCCAGTGACACACGGATCTAGGATCGAGTTAGTGACGGTTCAACAAACCTGTTACGGTGATAACTTGATGGACATGTGCGGGGGCTGGGACAGGGTGGTGGTGGGGGAGGGGTCGATGCACCTAGGTCTGAAGTGGAAGGGACGGTTGATAGGTTGACAAAGATTTTGTAGTTTTTGGAATATTTCTTGCTTGTCATAAGCCAATGAAAGATGTCATTTTTATTATAATTACCGCAAACTTAAATTAGCACAGCTATAATCAATTTTGTCTATAAAATGACTATAGAAGTATATATATATATATATATATATATATATATATATATATATATATATATATTATAATGGTGATGATATTATCAGCATTCTCGTTAACCAACATTCACTTTCAGAGTTATTCGACCTCTCTTTTCAAATACTCTTTTATTGTTGTCTTTATTTAGTATTAATTAATAAATAACTAGTAGTAACAAATTGCCTGAATACAGAGTTAATAATACGTTATTAATGGAAAGATAATTTAATAACATCTTTATTAGTTATGAAGTTCGTTAAAATTTAATAATAAAGTTATCTGGCCACCCTACACAAACTTGTCTCTCTTTGAGGTAACTAAGGCGTAGATGATTGTTTATCTTGAAATGTCTCTGCGTGTGATACTATGCAGGTGTAGAGAGACGTGACAAAAAATGTCTTTTAAAAATGCAAAAATACTTGAAACTCTTGGTGGCTTGGAGTAAATTTATTACTGTCACGATGTAATACGACGTTCTCAAATTTAGTTGTTGGAATTTTATATTACATAGACCCTAAGGCCTACTGGATACTAACATTTTAATAATAAATATATATATATAATTTGTTCCTGTAATATACTTTAGAATTTTTTTTTGAAATTCAAAAAAATTTAACCTTTTCTCCAATAGTAACATATTCGTATTCTTCAATCAACTCAAGAGTAGGCTCGCAGAGAATGCACTTTAGCATTTGTCCTTCTTTTCTTACAATGTATAATTTTCGTGTAAATAAAGTATTAACAAATAAATATTAAATGGTCTCTAACACTGCAAAAGTAACGTTATTCGACTGATACGATATATGATATATATACGGGTGTGATAATTTTTTTGCTGTTGCTCTCTCTCAGATAAATTTTATGTCCTCAAGTAGACTTTTATTAGTATGTATGTGCTTTACGTGCTTTTTGGGCTAAAACCAATCCGATACTAAAAGAGTAAACTAAGGAAACTTGAAAATATAAGTAATGTCTAGTGCCACTTTCAGGCAAATTGTTATTATCCCGTGTAAAATCCTTCCAAAATAATGACATCTCTTCCAGTCGCTCATACAATTTAAACGTCGATCATTGCCTTATATTTCATAATCAAACGTGAAAACTTACTAACACACTTTAATAACAAGCGAGTGAGCAAAAATTTAATACTGTGACACATACCGAGCAATCGATATTTTTTTATCACGAAACGCAATATGAAAAATTTAATCGAATTCCCACGAGATATCTGCGTAAGTAGCACACCTCTAGTTTTGTGTACTATCGTAATATACGACAATAAGAACCTTTGTTTAAAAAATAAACTCACTAACACCTTGATCAGGCATCGAAGCGAGACGTTCTTTCAACTCGAGTTCATCGATCGATCGATTTTATCGTGTTGACTATCGGCTTGCAGTAATCGATGGGAAAGTCAAAGAAAGTTGTGATAGTTCATTACCAGTAAGGACTTTACACTAACGATGCTTGTAGAATTGAGATCTATAGCTGTACGGATAAAATCGTGCAGAATTCAAGAGTTTTGTGTCTGTTTGTCTGTGCGTTTGTACATGCTAATCTCCACAACCGCTGGACCAATTTAAATGTGGTTTTCAGTGATGTATTGAGATAAACTTTGATAAAAATTTTGTTTCATTTGAATCAATCAATTGAAAAGTATAAGTATGTCAATTTAAAAGTACGATTCGGACGTAAAGAAATCTCAGACTGTATCTAGTTTTATTTATATTAATATTAAAAAAGATATAAATAAAAAAATATAATATACCGAAGTAAACGAAATATGTAGCTTCCCACTTTTTACGAAGTGTTTTTAAGTTTTTAAACGAAGTGACGGTTACAAACAAGCACAGCTAGCCTGTCACTAACTGAGTACTGACATAGAAGGTATCATACTGTCCCCTTACCATTCTAAGTTTGCAGTGAGCATCACGTCTGCAATTCGCGGAACTTCCATCTGCGACTAGAAATCGAAGGGTCGCTACAGGGAACTATTTATTCTTAGATGTGCAGATATCGTGATTTTGTTTTCCTACACCTTCGAGCATTACCACGTGAACGTAATCTGCACTTTTTTTTTACATTGAGAGTAACAAACGAGCACACAGTTCATCTGATGGTAAGTGATTCCTAAGGCCCATGACATCTACATTCATCCCTCAAGGAATCATAATCCAGATGCGTTGCCACCCTTGAGGACTGGGATAGAATGCCTCGTCACCAGAAATAAAGGTCTCCGGATCCCTACACTCACCAGACGAAACACAGTAGCATTGCAGCATGCTGCTATTTTACACTGGTATTCTGTGAGGGCGTGATCCTACCCCGGTCGAGCAGACCCATTCATTCTGCAGATAGAAACAAACGGCAGTGTAGTTCTTCCACTGTGAAAACTTAATTTTGCATTAAACATTTTTTTTTCCAGACATTTATTGGTATCGAGGTATTCCATCTCAGCCCTCAAAGATGACAACGCATCTGCATTATGATTCCTTGTTAAGAATGAATGTAGTGTAATGCGCCGCAGGAATCACTTAACATCAGGGTGGACTGTATGTTCGATAGTTACTCTCAAAACTGTAAAAAAAAAAAATCGTTGGTGCTGGCAACTGGGATCAGTTTGCTCGCGTACTGAACTGTGCTTAGATAGACACAGCTTTGCCGGCCTTGAAGAAAGATGTAGGCTCTTTCCTTGAAGGTCCCTAAGTCGTATCGGTTCGGAAATACCTCTGTCTACAGCTGGTACCACAGAGTGCCGTAGATGTGCGTGGCAGGAAATTTCGCGTAAAGCGCACAATGGTGGATCGCCAACCACCGAGTTGATGAGGATAAAAATTTTAATTCTGTCGTGATGTACGTTTAGACTCAGCGGTTAGAATCTATCCGATCAACTCTTTAGCACTTTGTTTTGGGAATTTACCATGATGAATCCATGATAAATTCGAAACAAAAAGGCATAGAGGCTAATGTCGGTACGTCACTATAATCGTCTATCCCCTTAAAGCCTATTTAAATTTTACAGACAATATAATTAATGTATGATATGCAGTTTAATATTAACATACTATCTATAAGATAAAGTAATACCCTTAGGTGAAGAACTAATTCATCTGACTCCTCAAGGATGAATGTGGGTCGTGGGCTGTACGAGTCATTAACCTTCAGGAAAACTGTGTGCTCGTTTGTCACAATAAATACATTAAATAAACCAAAAACTCTTATTTGTTGCTGCGTTGTATTTATTAAATTAAAAAATTATCTAATATACATTCAAACCGCAAGAGAAAGAAAGTGAATGAAAGTTAAGAATCATTCTTTATCGCTAGCAGTGAGTGAATTTGCATGAAATTAAAGTTAAGAAAAAGAGAAACCAATTCATTAAAACAAATCGTTTTACTCCTATTATCAAAAGAATCGTGTCTAAACAAAACGAAATTTCTTTAACAAATATAGAAGTGCAATAAATATTAAACTAAAAAAATTATAAGAGAATTTTACAACAATATTTAAACCAGTATCGCATTGCATGTCAAGAGGCAAAAAAATTGTCAGGAACACGATGCAGTGCTTTGCGAACTTCATTTCATAACACAAGTTGTTAAATCTCGTGTGGAAATACCATAACAATTTCCATGTGTTCGAACATACGGTGAGCTAGATAACAATCTATTAAATCTTCAAGCTGATGTGCACTTTATATTTAGTTAATAAGATACGTTTTAGCGTGCCACGTTTGGAGGACTGTTTGAAAGTTGATCTTAGACGGTACATTCGTATTTGGCACCTTTTTTAAATATCTTAGACAATGTACCTATTACAGGTTTTTATTCCTATTTTATATATATATATATATTACTACTAGTATAATATAACATCCAAACCCACACTTTGATTATTCAGCGCAGTAGGTTTCTCTGCAATAACAGCTTTTGAGACGCATGTATGTTTTAACGGTTCTCACCGCTACATCCTAAGCTAGGTCCGTATACCTATCCTTGAATGTTAAATAGGTATCACCACCCATACCCACTTCCATACCCATTCTCCACTCTGGGAAATTCCTTGGCCATAACCTTCGGTGGCAAAAGAAATTACACTGAAATAAAACGCGCGTTGTACTTCGTAATAAATAAATAATCATAAAAAATCTAGCTCTCTAATCTGATCTAGCCCCGAGATCATTGCGTTCAAAACATCTGTTACCTAATCCGATGTAATGCATGTGTTGTAAGATCGGAATAAGGTAATAAAAAATAATAATTAGTAATAAAAAATATAGAATTTATATAAATATTATACGCCACATGACCATAAAACCTTTTTTTAATCTCCAAATGACATCATGAAGCACCCTTCCTTTGTGCATGTTATAAATACACACCAGATCAATGTCTTTAAATTGTCTTATTTATCATTAAATTGAGTAACAAACGAGCACATAGTTCACCTGATGGTAAGTGATTCCTGCGGCTCATGGCATCTACATTCCCTTCCATCCTTGAGAAGGAAACATAATGCAGATGCATTGTCACCCCTGAGAACTAAGATGGAATGTTCGTTCACAGTAATAAAGGTTTCCGGATCCCTAAACTAACCAGACGAAATACAGCAGTATTTTGCTGCTATTTTACGCTGGTATTCTGTGAGGGCGTGGTCCTACCCCGGTCGAGTTAGCGCATTAATTCTGCAGCTAATAATAAACTGCAGAGTAGCTCTACCACTGTTAAACTTAAAGCTTACTAACGGGAATACGGGAACTTGTAACAAACGAAGACATAGCTCATGTCACTGTGGCCAAGACATATAAGAATATTTATGCAGATGATTTATTTGGTAATGAGGTTTTGTGGCTTCTTAACGTAAATAACAGATTTCAACATTTCACATTTTAACATACAGACAATTAGATTTAAAAAAAAGTGAGGTGTCATAGTATAACTGATAGAACAAACAGACACAACTTCCAACGTAAAATACTTTATTGAAAAATTTGGATATATTTTTAAAACTATTTTACTAATAGGAAAATAATAATAACATTCATTTATATGATTATTTTAATTCTAAAATATTTTTTATATTAACAATTTATTAAATAAGTGTTTACACTTCCTACGTATACTACGCATATATTCAGTAGGTGCCAGCCAATAAGGTGCGTTGCATCGCCGCGTTCGCTCATGTCACTTTTAACGAATTAGTTCCCCAACACGAACGTGTATTAAGAAGCTTCGCTTCAATAAAACGATAGATTTTAACTTAGCCATGTTGCCAGGGATTAATTCAAAAAGTAATTTTCAATTACCCACCAATAAAAACAAAAACACAATCATCGTGGTCTTAATTCAACGGGAGTTTAGTAAAAAAAAAAAAGAAAAACAACAAATGCCCAGTAAATTACGGTCACTTTCGGTATACATCTCACGACACGGCCAATATAATTATGTTTGCAACTCACCTATTGTCTATGAACTTTCGCTCGTTGCTGACGCTTCCGCGATAAAATTTTCTATTTGCTTCTACAGACTGGGCATTATAGCTCACTTTAATTGTCAGTTAACTTGAAGTGAAGCATTTTTTTAAGAGCTCGATACTAGTTCAACGGAACCGACCGACCAAACATTACGTTTTATAACGGTGCATATAGTCATAATGTACGAGTAAATGCAGATTGTCCACGTCTTTAGGGACTACTAGTGTAATGAATTAATTTATCAATTTTTAAGTGAAACAGAAAAAATCTTTAAATTTTAAATGGCATTTGTATTATGTCATATACAACATATATCGAATATATTTTATTTAAAAAAAATTAAACAGTAACATATTGTAGCCTTCCGCGGTGACAGACAAAAATACGGTTCACCTGGTTTTAAGTAATTCATGCAGCCCATGACATTCGCATTCAACCTCGATATAGAAAATACAGATATGTTGTCATCTCTAAAAGTTAAGATGTGATAAGATCACAATGAAATAAAAACTTTATTCAACATGACTGAATTCAATGCTTCCCCAAAAAGCTTCCTAATGTTATAGCTGAGAATTAGAAGCGATGCGATTATCTCCGAAGTAGGTTAGGTAGGTAAAATATAATATATGAAAATAATCATTTCTATTTAAAATAAATTTAAGTTTAGATTCATATCAGCTAGCACAAAGTATGTACAGAATCTAATTATTGAATAAGATTTGAATAAAAATAATAAATAAAAGACACCATAAATAAAAAAATCGATCAAATACGTGTCGTACACGCGCCCTGGGAAGATTCCGTTGAGTTGCTGAGTAAGTAATTCAAGTAAATTCGTAATTGCATTTTCTTAGAATCTAATGATGTACTATAGAATAATATAGAATCAAATCTGGGAATAATAATATTTACTACACTATATGACATTAACGGCAAATACAAGTTTGTTTTAACATTTTAATATTATGATTATATTTAATATAACTTAAAATATGGTAGTTCCATACGGGATATAACATTATTGATTTTAGTATTTCACTTATGCTATAAAACTTCCCACGACTTACTGAGTTGGAATTTTAGTTTTCGGGACTGTATATAATTATCTTCGATAAAGAATTGTTTAAACATATAACTAAAACGCTGTCAAAAGAAAATCAAGTATAGAAAGAGGTAGTTTTGATCCCCCATAAGGTATTTATGATCATTATGCTATCGATAAATTCGACACGTATCGTATTTTGTGTTTATTTCTAGTATTGATGTAGTATTAATTAACGATACAGTATGTTATTATATAATTAAGCCAAAACCCTTTACAAGTATACTTGAAAAGAGATGCAACTGGTATACATCATGTTTTTTCTTCTAGTCCAATTCAGAATTTATGAAAATATATTGTCTATGAGAACAAGACAATAACGATTCACAACGTAATCCCGTTGATATCTTTTGTATAGACGCACAGTTTTAAACTACATACATTACTCATATTACATTTAATCTGTGTTTAAATAAATGCTATGGTAAAAGACATTTTTTTACGACACCGTCAAATAAAATTTAATTTATTTCCTGGTAAGAGCACAAAGTTATTTATTCCAAGAACTCTATGCAATTGCAACAAGTCTTTCTTCATCATAGAAGTGGATTGAGAAGGGTAAATTGTAATACGATTCATTGGAATCACAATTAACAACAGTATTGCGTTTTAAATAAATATCATTTTAATAGAACTTATTTGTATATAATAAAGAATCAAATAAAATTACAAATAAAGAAAATTGTAAAAATCTCGTTCGCTAACGTTTCTTCTGCCCGGTTTGAAAGTTGGGTACTATATACTTGTTCTTATGTTTAAGACGTAATAACATCTAGGTGAAAATTAATTAATTAATTAATACGAAATAAATGAGTAAATATCGTATTAACTTTCAGACGTCTTTATAGTTTAAAAATAGTAAAGATGATTGGCCTTCAAAAAAAGAAGAAAGAAAACCGAATACCTCTGTCGGTCGAAGTTGGCCGAAGGCACGTTTTTTGTTCGACTATAATTATACGAGGTACCCGAAAATTCCACTTATACATCTCAGTTATCTTATTATCTGTCTGGTTTTTTTTATTTCAAAATTTTCAACTTTTTTTTTATCTAATATATGATACTACTCTAAAAACATTATGTAAAATTATGTTATAAAAACAGATAATCTTACAATCAGGTAAAATTAGACGTTTACTGCTTGTGCTTTACTTACGAAACTATTTTATTCGCTTTTAAATATGCCACGTAAAGATTAATGTAGACAACAAATATGGTGACATTAAGAGTATTTATGAATGAACTTGCGGCATTATTTGAATTTAATATAACCTTAAAGGGCATTATTATTACGCAAAACACATAAATTCGTAAATCACACAAAAATAAATACATACATATAACCCAAAGTGCGGTGCGTCGGGACAATGGCCGAGATACGAGGTCGAACCCTGCGCGTGCGCCGGGACTCGCTCACCTTGCAATGCCGACGAGCCAGCCACCCCGCACACATACACGATATGATTTTACGTAGTCCCTGTATTGAACCGGACCCAATGTTTTGTTTTTATTTTGGGAACCTTTTCGAGGCAAGGTTGCGGTCAGCCAAATGACTTTCTTCGTTAAGCATTCACGCGTTTCATGTTATGACTATAGTTGTCCGTGTGCGATTTATGTTTATTTTAAGTGTATGTCAATACAAATTAATTTCAATTTAATAATGTTTAAGTATAGTTAAATAATCATGTACCAAAAACTTCAAAAATCATTTAAGGGATGTTAAAAACTAAGTAAGTAAACAGCACAAATTATTACATAAAATCTGACATAATAAATATATATGATCCGTTGATCACCCGTCGATTAAAGGTTACGATTTTTTTTTCAAACTTTTCCGTCAATATAGAACATAAATAAATACACGGCAATTGTGTTTGTGGTGGGTTGTAACAAGTATTGCTTTTAATTTTATACCTCATATCACACCCAAACATATTAGTATTTTCTTAATTAGCCGACTTACTCAAGCGGTGCTAGAATAGCTGCTTTAGTTTTTGTTAATATAAGCGCCTATATACTAATGTTTCAGAGTGTGGTCTACTAATTTTGACATCGAAGGTTCGAATACGAGTATATCATTCAACTATTGTCTTGAACCATGTCCTTGCACAAGCATTCTCTCTTAGTTTTAGTGGTAACCATGGTATGTTAATAATTTTATTAGCATTACATGAAAAACTAAACACATACAGGTTGACAAGGTTGTCAAATATTTCTTTATTTAGTCGAAAAATCTAATATACTTATTTGATATATGGTAATGATTCGGACATCATATCAATACAGACAGCTCGTAAAACGGAGTACCAGAGATTTTTTATAATATTAGTGGTGGTGACAAAAAAGCACAAAGTTTACGTGATGGTAAGAGATGAATGCGGCCCATCTATATCATTCTTCAATAAAAGATTCACTATGCGCGAAAACGACTGACACGAGGGTGCCCGAGAGTTGCTTCCGACAGATGAACAAGTTTGCGGGTTGTCGATGAAATAAACACAAAATAAACGCCACTACGCCATGTTTATGTACCAGCCACGATAATAATAGGTATGGTATTAAATACCAGTTGAGAATATACTTTTTACAACAACAGCAAGACTGCACATCTCTCATTGGCGAGTTAAAAATAGACAACACCTGCATGGATCAGGTATCAAGCGTCTCCCCATGGAAGATATCAGGTTGACTTTATCGGAAACGTTTCTGAGAACACATGGAATTATGAAGTTTATTTACACGATAAGAATTAATAAGCTTCGCTTGAGAGGAACGCATATTTGAAATATATACTAATTTGGAATTATTATATCTGTATGTCACGTGTACTTCATTCAAAAACTAATGTGAACCCAATTTTATTTATACTAAATTCTAGAAGAATGTACCTAAATCTATTGTTTATCTGTCACAATTATAATATTATTTTTAAGAACACCGATAGATGTACCATATATACTGATATTAGATGAGAAGAAAACAATGATGGGTTTATATTGAGCTAATAACATGTTTACACGGGTAGAAATTGATTTTTGTTTTTATGAAATTAGGGCTAGAAAGAGCTAAAAATTATGATAAAATAGTTAATGATTCCTTCAGGAAGTAGACAAAGGAATCCTTCTTCAGAAATTCAAAAGGGTTTTTTTTTACATAGCACTGGTGAGTGCACAATTCAGTTGATTATATGTGAAAAGTGCAACCGCCACCCTTGGCCCCTTCCTTCGTCATCGATAAGTAATGAAAATACAGACGAGTTGTCAACATTGAAGACTAATATGGAATCATCCCAATCATATGTAGTAAGACATTCATCCGAGGTAACACAGTGCTACTTTACTCTGGTATTCTGTGAAAAGATAATCTTCTTCTTATGGAGTCAACTTGGTTTACTCTATAGATAGTTTAGATTTGAGACATGGCTTCTACAGCCTCAAAAGAACACTATAATTACAATACAAGATATTGTAAACAATTGATTTTTTTTTCTATCTATTTACCTTAAGTGCTTTTTGTATAATGTGTATTATTTTTACATCAATTTATTTACTCTTAAAATATTTTTTTTTTCATGCACCCACAATATATTGTCAGCTCAACCCAAAGATAGTCTGATACGTGATAGTAAAAAGGGCATTTTTCCATTAAGTCATTAGGTATTTGTGCAAATATATAAACAATAAATAAATAAATATCTTATAACCACTGTAGACTAAAATTCGTGTGTGAAAACAATGTGTTTTTACAGTCAATGTTTCTTTATCTCAAGGGATGACTGGTAGAGAATGCCAAAAGGCATTAAGTCCGCCCATTGTATAATTTTTTTTTTAAATAAAGTGTTTACAACTGTAGGTTAAATAAATAGATTATATCGACTATGAAACAGACAAGAAAAAAATACATTATAATTGATACGTTAAGTATGCATTCACCGTTACGTGGTAGAGTCACGCTGCTGTTATAAGGTAGCTCTAGCACGATATGGTGGGATTGAAGGAAGTAGAATCACGTTTGCCGGTTTACTGGTGACGACGCATTCCATCTTTGTACTAAGGGATCACAAAGCGTCTGCATAATGACTCCTTATTACGGATCAATGTGGGCGTCATGGATTGGAGGACATACTTACCAGCATTTGAACGTGCTAGAGCAACGCTGCAGTTTGTTTCTGGCTGCAGTTGGAATAGGTGAGCAAGACCGAGGTAGGGTAGGACCACGCCCTCACAGAAAAGCAGTATAATGCTACTGTGTTTCTTCTGGTAACTGTAGTACCGGAGACTTTTATTACTGATGACGAGGCATTCCATCTCAGTCCTCAAGGGTGACAACGTTTCTGCATTACGATTCCTTGTCAAAGATAAATTTCGATATCACGGGCCACAGGAATCACTTGTCAACAGGTGACACAGTTCGTTTATAACTCTCAATGTAATAAAAAAAAGAACCGTGTGTTCGTTAAACATGGTCTATGTTTCCGCAGACCACGTGTGATCGTCATATGACCACGACGGTAAACGTTGGCGACAATTGCCGTGCCGTGGTGTAGTCATGACAAGTTTCACTCGTCGCATGGCCCTGGCGCTCACGCGATCTTATATTTATATATACGTTATAATCGTACACGTAGTTTTTTTATCACACGATTACTTTTCACGTTATATATTTTGTAAATTAATTTCAATATACTTATTAATTTTGTAAAATAATTTCGCAAATTAATTATTTGTAATTAATTTTGTAAATTAATTATTTGTAATTAATTTTGTAAATTAATTTCAATATAATTATTAATAGTTTTTTAAAGAACGCTAACCTTACAATGATCATTATTAACATTCCGGTTAAGCTTCCAAGTAAGCTTAAATTGCTTGTGTGCTAGGAGATGGTTCACGACAATAGTCGAATGGTGGATTCGAACCTACGACGTCATTTTTTTTATTACATCAATAGCAACAAACTAGCACATAGTTCACCTGAAATGATTTCTGCCGCCCATGAAACCTACATTCATCCCTGACAACGAATCATAATGCAGATGCGTTGTCACCCTTGAGGACTGAGATGGAATGCCTCGTCACGAGTAATAAAGATTACAGGATACCTGCACTCATCAGATGGAATACAGCAGCAATATGCTGCTATTTTACGCTGATACTCTGTGAGGGCGTGGTCCTACCCCGGTCGAGCTGACCCATTCATTCCGCAGCTAGGAACAAACTGCAGTGTACTAAATTAGGGTATTGACGCTTCATAAATATAGGATTCATCAGAATCGACTTTGAGCATTCACTGGACTTTCACCACCAGCGCATGCTTTTTATCGCATGATTTATCTAAAAATACCTAAGACAGAGATAGTTTCATATTTGCTTGGTTTTTTATTTTCAGTTAAGTTAATTCCCAAATATGACAATATCAATATGGTCAAATTTAGAAACAAGACATGGTCTTGCAGATCCAGTGGAATCTAGTGTATTTCTTCTTGAAAATATAATTTAATCTCATCAAAGGTCATTCATTCTTTAATATGGTTGCCGGACGCACTCAAAATAAGTAATAGCACACTCTTAATTATCATATAGGCATTCAAAATAGTTCCACATAAGTACATACAGTTAAATAAAGCATCATATTCCGCAACATAAATGGCGAAAGGAATTCACAATTATTAAGCGAGCGAATCACAAACAATTATGGGAGAGTTGTGTGGAAGATAAGCGATTTAGAAACACACCGTTGGGTCATCGTGAATTATTTTAGTCCCATAAAACAGCGCAGCTCGGACATTTACGTGAAGTGGGTCGAATCTGCCAGACGATTTGATTCATTATACAAATGCCACCGTTCTGATATTATTACCACTTCGTTAATATTAAAAAGTAAGTTGGCATTCTTGTTTCGTAAGCTTTTAAAAATAAAAGTTTGCATGCAACTGTACCTTTAAGTTAATAAATTTTATGTATAGTTGATTGTCATACACTACTCATTTCCTTGTTTTGTTTGTCATATTAACTGTAATATATACGTATCTTAAAAGCAAATTCTGTCCACAACTCTCATATATGTACATATTAGAATATTACTATATTGTTCAGAGGTTGAATCTTTCAACCTCTGAAGTGGGTAATATGTATTTTAATGGTATATTTAAAAAAAATATATATGTCATATTATTTATTTATTAATTAGGAGATAAGGAAGGAACGAGAAGACTAGTAACTTATAAAAAACATAAAATATTTTTATAAAGAAACTAACTATAGAAGGAAAGGATTCTTAGAAAATGACAATGTTCTGTTTAGAGTCTTCTTCCAATAAATAACTCAAGTATGTACTTTGGTAATGACGGTTAAGATAGACTGTAGGCAATTTAGTTTTTTTCTTTTTTTTTATAGAATAGATGGCAAACGTGCAAGCAGCTCACTGATGGTAAGAAGTGATTACCGTCTCCCATGGACATCCGAAACATCAGAGGAGTCACAGATGCACTAGCGCTCTTTATGAATATTCTCGTTTCTATTTGTTATGTATGTAATTTAAAAGAGACGTCTAATTTGTTATGTTGTTATATTTTCATGTTTAGCCAGTTTTATATCTCAAATGGTTTTTAACATTATTTAAAACATAGGAACTCCGTATAAAATATAATTCATTCTAAACATATCTGGGGTCATCGGTGAAGCACGGTTAAAGTGAAAACTATAAAAGATATGTATGAAGAGGCATTCGTGAAAGGCGATGATCATAATCGACGACGAACGATCTTCATTAGCCACACTTTCCAAGTATTCAAATTCCTCAACCACGTTTGTTTTGTAACAATTCTCGATTTCCAAAAACCGTTTACTTATGCAACGAGTTGTTTAGTTATAGTTATAAAAATGTTTATGTAATGATGTGTGAATGGTGTTTTATGAATAACTTGTAACTTTTAACTCAATTAAAGGTATATATACTATCCACGCTTAAAGAAATGTTTGCGGAAAATAATGAAACAAAATTGTAATCGTTTTTTGTAGAATAAGGTAAATTAATTGTAATAGTTGCTTATAATCTAACATACTTTATGATCATAGCGCTGTTTAGATCCTAGTCGCTTATATAAAGGTTTCAAATATATATATATTTTATAACATTGAGAATACATACTCACACACAGTTCACTTGACAGTAAGTGATTCTTTCGACCTACATTCTTTTGATCTACATGTGATATATGAAATATAAAATCCAAATATTCAGTACTCATGCGTTGTCACCCTTGAACACGAGAGAGAGATATATAATGTCTCTTCACTAGTAATTCATAGCCGATTCCCTACATCCACGTTTAGTTAGTAATTCAAGCATTATGTATGGACGTGTTTCTTCCCCGGTCATGCCTAACTATCCATGCCGTAACTGGACACTGGCTGAAGCGTGGCTCTAACTCCATTAACAACCTAATCTACCTAGTTTTAAACGGTCTTGATTGCGTTACGGGGACATATTTTATTACAATCAAATTTCAGCTTTTAAACCAGCATTCTAATAGCGTCAAGCTACGTTGAAACTCATCAAGGTAATTTTAATTACAGGCAATTACGGTCACCCATTAGCCGCGTCATTAATGGCGTCGCTTGAATTTTTGGTTTATTACACGTTCGTAATGCTATTTGTGGGTACATAACTGTTTATGAGTGTTGTCATCTATTGATATTTGGCTTGACATTTTTTAACAATATATATGTATTTGGTTTTAGTTTTTATTCGCCTTTTTACATATATATGGCAATACATAATAAACATATAACAGACAATGACAAGAGTAATTTACCATATTGATTACGTCTTTAAATAGTGTTCCCGTACCAGCCTAAGCGCCCTATGACCTACGATAAATACAGCCAAGCTCATCCCTAGTAAGGAATCGTAATACAGATGCCTTCTCACCCATGAAAACAGATTGAATACCTCCTCACCACCACACAGTACACGAACAGAAACAGGTAAACAGTAAATACTCGTGGTAACGTAACCGTACCCATCCATTCATACTGCTCCTAGAAACAAACTGCAGTGTGGCTCTACTAATGTAAGTGTCACTGATGTGTAGTATCTTGCTGGCTGTACACACATTCAATGCCAATGGTGATATGGTCTACGATTGAGCTAAATCCTTACATTCTTTACCTTATGACCGGAAAAGAAACAACTGGTACTTCTTCGTTTACAAGATTATTTTCTTCTGACATTGATTCTTTATTACAGTGCACCTGATGGTACGTCATTCCTGCGGCCCATAACATCTAAATTCATCCTTGATAAGGATTCATAATGAAGTTGCATTGTCACCGTTGAGGACTGATGGAATACCTCGTCATCAGTAATAAAGGTCTCCGGATCCCTGCAACTGACCAGACGAAACACATCTACATTATGCTGCTATTTAACGCTGTTATCCTGTGAGGACGTGGTCCTACCCCGGTCTGTACATCTCGGTCTTTTATTGTTCGTCTCATTTTCCGTAAACTCATAGTCTTTTAGATTATTGATTTTAATATTTTTGAAATATTTACGATTTTATAATAATGTAATATAAGCAAATACGGACTAACAGACCTTATTTTATAAGTAATAAATTGAATATATTTACACATAATTTAATATTATATGTTAATAATAAATTTTAGTACGAAGATAAAGTAAAACTTTTTTTTTTAATAAGATTATTTGAAAATTTTGTCATTTAATTAATCCATTTTGCCATCGCTGGGGTCTAAGATGGAAGGTCTGCCTAACAGACACTGACCAAACGAAACAGCGGCATTATTACGTGCTGGTAATTTCTGAGCTCGTAGGCCATCCGTGTTCGGGGCAACTGATTATCGAGTTGGCTCATAGAAACAAGCTGCAGTGTCGCCCTGTCATTGTTATTTTTTGTTGTAAAGCATTTCTTTTTCTTTTTTAAAAGAATAATAGTAATGCTATGAACATAATTAATATTCCAGTTAACCACTACATGCTTGTGCTAGGAATTGGTTCACGAAAATAGTCGTATGGTGGATTCGAACCTACGACCTTAAGTTTCGCAAACCGTACCCCAAACCATTAGGCTATTGACGCTTGTGTTATATGTATTACGTAAGTACATAATAATTAATTATTGTAAAGTTATTAAATTATTTCAGTTATTCTGTTCATGAGGAAAATAACTTGGTATACGTAAACGCGGATAGATAACAGTTCTAATTAAATTGATTTAAAAACAGGTCAAAGTACACATACATAACAACATAACAGGGCAACAACATAATCATACTTTTTTTCCTTATAATTGTTTATACATTCATTTTTTAATGGGTTGACGACCCAGTTTTTTCAAGTTTTTTTTTAATTTTTAAAAGTTTATTTTTCCATCAAAATAGACAACGTATTCTCCTTTTTGTTTACAATTTCCTCCCACCGTTTAGTAAGATTTACAATACCTCGTTGTTAGAAATCACCCGGTTTCTATTCAGAAAAAATCATCTAATCAAGATCTCATTTATGCACCAATATTAAACAAAGCTCCGCCCAGAAAGAAATCCAACAAGGTAACTAAGAAAAGAAGTCTAACGAAAAATCAAAACATATATTACGTTAGAACAAAACATCCCCTTTGAAACAATCTTACACATTACACGTTTAACGACATGCAACATAAAATAAAAAATAAATAAAAAAGAAAGTACTTAGTTGCCACCCTAATATAATCCCATTCATCCGACAACTTATACAATTTTTTCCTTACCCAAAATAGGCCGTATTTCTGTTATGAAACTTAGATATTTCGCGCGCAAATTCCATAAGATTTTACGAACCTGCATGTACCGTTTACTTAATGCATAACCATGGTGACTTCCGCCACTAAGCCAGGTAGGTTAGATCCCCCTTTCTTATCCATTTCAACATACAACAATGTGACACTTTTAAATCAAGAATTAACTATCAAGGTGTATAAAAAGTGATATATTTGTAGATGTCTTAAATCTGGAATGAATAACCAACTATAATAGTATGCGTATGCTTTCTGAAATGTTTATTTTATTAAAGTACCCATATATTGACTATAGAATGCTGAATCATATCGGTTATGGCGAGACCATTCCATCAAAGTTCAAACGGCGACCGTGCAAACTACAATTGTCACATTATCTAGGATAAATGACGAGAAGGGGCGATGCGACATTATTAAAAAAGTGGATTCATGGCGCAGGTAGACCGGAGAAGGACGACGCTCGCACATAATAAACTGGCAATGTATCAGAGTATATATAGGTGATGCGGTATTGTCATGAGGTAGTATATCGTCTTTATTACCTTAATGAGTATTAAGGGCCGCAGGAATTATATTCCTTCAAGTATTATTTTCAATCATTAGTCAACTATATCTTCACTGTATCTAAAGAGTTCAGCTAACTTGCACTTTCTGTCTAGCTGCAGAATGAAAGAGGCAGCTCGACAGGGTTAGGACCACGCTCTCACAGAATACCAGCGTAAAAAAGCAGCATAATACTGATGTGTTACGTCTGGTGAGTGTAGGGATCCGGAGACCTGGATTATTGCTGACGAGACATTCCATCTAAGTCCTCAAGGGTGACAACACATCTGCTTTATGATTCCTTGTCAAGGATGAATGTAACTTGACATCTTCAAGGCCGCAGGAATGACCTGCCATCAGGTGAACTGTGTGTTTGTTACTTTCAATGCAATTAAAAAAATCATAAAAAAAGCCATTCGTGCAAAACCAAAACTTAGCTGGATGTAAACCGTGCTTGAGATAAGAATGCGTTCAGATAATAAAATCGCGAAGTAACAAATATATAAATAGCATAAATAACATAACAATTCGTGTTGATGGAAAAACTACTAATAAGGTCGAGATTATGAGAGGAGTTCGAAAGGATTGCATTTTATCACCTTTCTTATTCTATTTATAATCAGAGATGATAATATAAGCATTGAATGGCCTCGAGCATTGAGTCAACAACGTTCGGTACGCAAATGAGAGTTTTTTTTTTAATATTAGGGGTGATAAACGAGCACACATTCACTTGAGTGTATTTGATGACATCTAAATCCATCGTCAACAGAGATTCAGAATACACTTGGTTGTCATCCGTGAGGATTCAGATGGATAACCTCGTTTTCCAGTCTTCTATCCTTATCATCAGGCCAACTGTTACTCGTTTCATCATCATCACCATTGTAACCCATCACTGGTCCACAGCTGACCATAAACCCTCCGCCCCCAGCATCCGGCGACTTCCCGCAGACTTGCATAGCTCGTCTATCGTCATCTAATGGGGGATCGTCCCATGCTGCGATGGCCAATACGATGGTTGCCACTCGAAAACTTTTCTTCGGCATCGGTGTCATCCTGTCTACAAACTATATGGCTAATATGTCACCTCTTAAAAAAACACTAACTTTAAAACTAAATTCGACCGGGGAGAACAGATTATCTCGGAGTGTGGCGTATTCATTGAAAACTCGATAGCTGAACAAGCGACATGTTTACATCTCTAATTGTGTGCACAGTCTGGTCAAACTTCCGCCGCATGCGCATAGGATCTCTCAAATTTTTTGTCACTTTCACAATTCGATTTCTCTCGCACTTTCCGTCGTCACATCATCAGATTTCTGTTGAATAATATTCAAATATCTCACGAATTACGCATAATGTCTAACCATTTGTTGCATGTTAAGATAAAATATAGCAATCAAACTAAACATCATAATTTGAATTAATAAAGTTATTTTGTATATTTCATATATCTATGTAATTCACTTATCATAAAACTATTGAAAACTAAAAATTATTATTAATTTCAGGTCATGAAAGTTCACATGACCAACTCATGTTAATTTTTACTGTTGCTAATTTAACGACAGATAACAAACGGCGCTTATTAAACAAATTGTATGAAATAGAAGTTTAATAAAAGAATAAAATGGCGTTATTATAAATAGAGGGTATGACTTAATTTAAGGGTTATCCGAAAACAGCACGGATTATTATTATTTTTTAATGATTTTTGTACTGTATTTTATATTAAAAAAAAGTGACCAAATTAAAACGCTTTTTACGAAGTTACTGTTATTATTTGTAAGAAGCACAAACAGCTAATTACCTGATTCGTGTGTTTAGTGAAATAGCATAAAGACGAAACAGACGAAATAGCAGATAGAACAAAGATGTTCCGAATGTTTTAGTTTGACCAGTGAAGTTCCACGGTTTCACAGAATTCTGGTATGTTTCATATGCCATCTCAGTCCTCAGGGTACGCATATGCATCTTGAATCTTAGCGCTGGACCGATGTAGATTTATAGATCGCAGTTGTTACTTGCCATCAGGTGAACTGCGTGCTTGTTAGTTATAAAAAAAAAAGAAACGTAGAACCCACAATCAACCTTTGCGTCGAACCCCTGCTCGTAATCAATGATTTATGTATGGAATTGTGGGTTCTTTCATACGTACATACATCGTGAACAACTCGCTTACATTTTCGGCAGATATACAATGATAGCCTAAATTTCACGATCGAGACGTAATAAGTTGTTGCCAAAATATAGATATAACATGCTATCTCTGTCTACCTCGACTAGGGGTAGAACTGTCATGTGAGTGGAAAGCAATTCGTAAGATTAATTGAAAATATATATTAATAAATAATAAGGTTAGCAAGATCCGAATCAATGTAAATTAGTATGGACTGGTCGCCCTATTCGCTTGCGAAGGTCTGATATCAAATGATTGTCGAAAAACGTGTAAGGCAAATTATAATTAAAGTATTTTTAATTATAATTTGATTAAAATTAGTACGTACACGTAAAACGATCACTTAAGTAAAAAGTAATTAAGTAAATAACAACGAATGCATTTAAATATATAAAAATAACAAAGAATTCTATGTTATTTTAATATAGAAAAAAAGCCATAATAATTACCTACATATTCTTTCAATAATTTACTACAAAATTACAATTATTATTTTTAGCTTGTGTACCATATTATTACAGAAACCTACATCACTTATTTATAATGTTACACATTAGTATAATGCGGACTATATATATTTGGCCTCTTTTGCCAGTGATTGAAATAACGTAATTATAATGGACTATCCCTATTAGTAAATTATGCGATTTAGACTGTAGCAATCGTTACGCAGGCAGGCTACTTGTAAGAGCGTAACGTAACTTTGAGTTAATTTGAACCAAACATTTAATATTGCTATGCAAAAAATAAGTATAAAAACTTTATTAACTTCTGGCCAATCTTTAATAAATCTAATTACAGGTATCCAAACTATATCAGCAAATACCTGCAAAAAAGAGCATTAAAGTTAGAAGAGCGTCGAAGACCTTAGCCTGATGTGAAGTTGTTACAACCTTTTAACAAAAAAAAACTAAAGTATAGATTCTCCCGTCGCAAAAAATCTTGACCCAACTCGTAAGCAAACCCAGTCATGCAAAAAGTTTGGAACAGATTATAATTAAATTAACCATGAAATGTTCCAATTGTTGCGACACTGGATTTTAAATCTGTAACATTCCTTAGTGATGCACCCGCATGTTTGTGAGAATTTATCGATAAAATCTCTCTCTGTATAGTTGGTATGATCAGTGGTGGATTCTTAGATGCCTATCATAATGAGGTCGGTCATTTCTTTATCTCCACGAATGGATGCACAGGAGCCGTTCACGGTGTAGTACAGTTAGGCCACACGTTCGTGCCAATAATACGTGCATATTTATGCGTGCCATGTCTGTTATAACGGTCCCGTGGCAAGGACTCGATACTATGTGTTACAACAATAGCAGACACACGTTATAAGAAACGATTTTATCGGTATTCCGATGAATTGCAGGAAACGAAAATGGTTTAATTTTTACAAGATACTAGTAACTCGATTCGGTTCGTTAACTTGTTAGTAATGTTAAGTAAACGTGTATTCAATTTCCTAACAATACTTCTAGGCTCGTTAAATTGTGATTTTACTTAATTTAACGCGAGCCATTGACAAATCTTAATAATTATAATAAAATACAAGAAAAAAATACTACATGTCTTCACTTTCTTGAAAAAATCAGGTTGTCGCGCTTTCGAAATAAACATTACCTAACATATGGAATATAATACATAGATTTCATTAGTTCATGTATATCTATTTTATGCTGTGTATTATATAAAAATATATTATTTTGTAATGAACTCACATAATTTAATTGGTACGCGCATTAAAAATATCTAAAATAAAAGTACCCTCATGAAACAGTTAAAATTAGGAGGCGAACGGAGAGAGCGACTTTTAAAAAGTTTTGTTTGAAAAATTTTAAATTAAAAATTTCCACGGAACAATATAACGGAAAAAATATTAAATACATAAAAAATTGTAAACTTACCTGAATGTTACTTCGCTTCACTTCAATATATAGCCAGTTGTCTGTTGAAAATGCAATGGCCATCAAAGCAGCAGCCACGATTGCTGTAATGGTCGCTATAGACAAAGTTACCGCTGAGCAAGGCATTTTTGCAACCTTCAAGAGATAGCAAGATATGGAAGAAAAATATAATAGTAGCACAATCACAACACTATGTTTATTCGAGTTCACCTATGCAGCATTTTTGTAAACACTTAACGGAACGGAGAACACGACAGCACTCTCACAATATACAAAAACTCATATGAATGCGGTCATCGCCTGCAGCGTACCGAGTTCGCGCGCGACACTTTGCCTACTTCGGTCTGCCTTGTCTTACCTTGCCGCTCTCTTGCGGATGTGAAACTTTCGAAAGCGAACAACTCCTCCAAGTGGCGGGAATGTAAATTAAAAAAACCGGTTTTGTGATACCAGGCATCAAAAAATATAAGACGTCGGTAGAATTCTGCAGGTCTTTATTTTACATATAAGCTTTATTTACTTCGTGGGTATTGAAGAAAATGTGTTATTCTTTATATTCTGAAAGTGAGTATTTATCTCCTTTCTCTCACAAGAAGCATAAGAATTTAGAATGAAGGCAAATTAAAAACGTTATCAAAATTATTGCAAATGTAGTTGTGAAAATTTATTTGTGAGAAATGGGCACTTTACTTATATGTACATTTTCAAAAAATACCACTAAAGTGATATTCTTTAATAAATTGATTTAGTTGAATTTATTAATTAAATTAGCAGCATATATAGAATAATAAAACAGATTCAATGAGTCTTGATCTATGTTACAACATTTTTAATAATTATCATTTAATAATTAAGACCTGGAAGTTATGCAGAACTTTAAATTAACACATTTTGAGCAAAAATTTGATTTTATTTCTAATATCATAGCTATATTTAAATATTTTCTACTAAATATTAAAAAATAATAATAATATTAAAATTATGATTAGACTTATACTAAATTAGTAAAAATATATACTATATTGTATTTGCCTGTAACAAGCAAAGGATACTTACTTTAACATACCAAGGGTAGAGAGAGACAAATCAACTCAAGGTGTGATAAGATGAAGTTATCTAAGCAGCTTTAATTTTTGGCTTGTTAAATTAATCATAGATCACATCATACCTGTACTGTGTAGCTTTTCTAAATTCTTAGATCATATAAAATTACAAATATGCATTCACAAGATAAAAAGTGGTAATATTATAAATATTTTGATGTAAATCTACCCTCCTCTCCTCAAATCGGTTATTATATTAAAGATAATGTCTAAGTTCAGTTCTATCTAACTGATGATTAAATTTAGAAAATAATTATAAGCATCAGCTGATGCGAAGAATGAGTAAAGGCGTATACAACTGATAAGTGATGTTTAACGATTTGTTTATACCATAGTATTGGTATTTACTAGCATCACCTTAACTTGTCCCTACCATAAGAGTATTCTACACCTCGAACATAAATCCAGTAATAATATAAAAAGTTATATAAGCTGTACCGTATGCAGGTAACACGATTTTAAACGTCAATCACACAATGACAGAACGCAATGTTCGAAAATCAATAGAATTTCTGTAGTAAGTGTAGCGCTTTGTTTATATTTGTAGGATTTCCTCTTAAATATTATCAATATAATAAACATGTCTGATACTAATAATATTGAAAAATACGACGATGTCCTAGCATCTATTTTGGTCAACGAAAAGTCTATATTAGGATTTTTATCTTCTATCTTCAATTTTCTTGCTCGAAGGTACGAATCATAATTAAGACACCTTTTTAAAACAACACGACTAGTAATTATAATAAAGTAATATTATGAAAAAAATTATAATTACTGTACGGTTGTTACCCAAAGTTTTGTGTTAGAAACAAATCACTGGTAAATTAATCTTTCCAGGACCGACTTCTATTATGTTCCTGAAAACAAAAATGAAAACATGGGATTCCCACCAGGAGTTGCAGAGGAACTTGTTATTAAAGTCTTGAGATCTTGTGACCCCAAGAATTATAAATCAAATAGTGGCACTCGCAAGCTATCAACATCAGAGGTAAACAATGACATCATGTGTAATACTGTAGCCAATGAGGTTGAGGTAATCACAGAAGATGCAGTTGTTCAAAATAATATAGAGGAATATGGAACATCTAGGAGTAAAGATACACCAGAAGACAATAAAAAAGCTAAAGATGAAAGTATTTTTCCTGAAGACTATAAACCGCCAGTTATACCAGTTCAAAAGAACAGTGAATCTTACAATGGAGCTGTTAGGGAAAAGTACTCATGGTCACAAACAATCATGGATCTAGGTATGATTTTATCTTTGGTTACTAAACAAACTCACTTTTAGATTTGATGATCTTGATTGTATTTAACTTTATATTATTTATCTATTATTGATTAGAATGTATCATTATTAATATCTCTTACTTAATAACCAGGAGATAAGAGTACTACACAGTATTCCATGTGGCACAAATTACATAGGATATATTATTATATTATAAGCATTCATGTAAACTGAGGAAGTCACCTAATCCATTGTAATCTGCTATATGTGGAAGGTTTGGATGCAATGTCAGAGACTTGGGACATAAACATAATATGTCCAGACCCAAAAATCCCCAATTATCACCATCACAATGATATTATAGCCTATCCATAGTCTACGGCTTAATATGGCCTCCCACATAGATTGCCACAAAGCACAATCCTGAGCCACCTGCATCAATCCATTTCCCACAAAGGTAGCATAGGTAGCAACTAAAGAATCTTCAAGAACATCATCAAAACTTAGGTTTACAAACTTTGATTTTTTATTTTGATTTGATAATGAGTTATTCTGTGCTAAGTTATCAATATTCAGTACAGCATCTTTTATATTAGAACATAGCAACATTAATATATTATTCATTTTTTTTAGATGTAACAATAACACTACCACCAAATATAAAGTCAAAGGATTTACATGTGGCTATAAATAATAGTGACATCTGTGTACAATGTAAAACAAATGGTGAAATGATTATAAAAGATTCCCTGCCATTCAAAATCAGAAATACTGACCTTCTTTGGAGCATAAGTGAAGGGAAACTCGCAATTCACCTTGGTAAATTATTAATACTTTCTAAATGCTAAACAAATATGATTGCTTTCATAATTTTTTTAAGATTAGAATTGTTAATCTATATTTTTTCTTTATTTTTCAAAATATTGTATATTAATATTATGCAGAAAAAGCACAAGAGCGCTGGTGGGATAGATTACTGAATGGGGAGGAGCCTATAGATTTAAATAAGATAGATGCTTCAAGGCCCCTTGATGAACTCCCAGAAGATCATATTGCAAAGGTAAAAATATATCTTCTATTAAAGAGCAAATGTCATATGTTGTTTTATTTTATGTACATCATGAATTGCTACATTAAGCAAGCATATCTTTTGTTTAAATAAATTATTTACATCTTATATAATATTTATATAGGTTCGAGAGTTGCAGTGGAATCAAGAGCAAAAACTGAAAGGACTACCAACAAGCAATGAAATTCGTAACATGGAAATATTGAAGAAAGCTTGGAATGCTGATGGATCTCCTTTTAAAGGCAAAGAATTTGATCCCAGTACAGTACAGATACAATAAAATGTACCATCTTAGTTAACATATTTAATAAAACCATCAATAGACATATGTGTTTTAATTCTTTAAAATCCTGATAGGACCAACTTTCCAACCATACTCTGATCTTCAATAAGCTTATGAGCCTCCCTTAGTTTAGCAGCATTAATTGGAGACAGTGTCTTGGTGATTGTACTTTTCAATAATCCTTCTTCAAACATTCTTGATACAACCCGCAGTATCTCTTGATGCCTACTTTTATCCTCCGTGTCATACTTGATTCTTGTTCCCATCATTTCCGACACCAAAGTTATACTTTTGTCTTTAAGAGGCCGCAAATCTACTAACCCGCTACTATCAACAATTAGACATATTTTTCCCTGAGGTTTAATAGCTTTCATCAGCATATCCCAATAAGGGTCATAATTTACCAAGATGTAATCAACCCCATTTCCGAAACCATTTGCATCAAGTTGGGGAATAAGGTTTTTTGTGTGGTTAAGGACAATGTGAGCGCCATTTCTCCGTGTGAATTCTTCAGTTTCAGTACGGGAAGCAGTACCAATTACTGTGAGATTTAAATTTGCAGCCAACTGTGTGGCCACTGACCCTACACCTCCTGCACTGTTTATAATAAGAAGTGTTTTACCACTATCTTTCTCAGATAATAATAGTCTGTCATAAAGTGACTCATATGCTGTCACTGTTGTCAGCGGCATAGCAGCTGCCTGCTCAAAGGTTAGGTTTTTAGGCTTTGGACCTACAAGAATTTCATCTAGCGCTACATACTGAGCGTTTGAACCATTTTTACGCAGGTCTCCCGTAAAGAACACTTCATCTCCTAACTTAAACGTGTTTGTATTGTTACCTTTGGCAACAACAATACCAGCTCCATCCCAACCGAGAATCCTTGGTGATGTTTCAAGTGATGGTACAGTTTTAGGTGCTCTTATCTTGGTATCTATAGGATTAACTGCAATCGCCTTAACTTGGACTAAGACCTCGGTATTTTGTAGTTTGGGTAGATTCACTTCTAGATCGATTAGACTATTCATATCTGATATTGGCAAATACTTGTACAAACCAACTGCTTTCATAGTTTTCGGTAAAATTTTTGCCATCGTAGTAAAATTTTCTTGTTGAAAATTAGCGTGACAGTGACAAACACACAGTGATAGTGTTATCAAAGGCCAGATGTAAACATGTATTGTACGCATTGTACTGATTAAGGGAATTGTAGGCATTATACTATATGAACGAAATAGGTATTAGAAATAATTATGAATGAACATTCAAATCTTATTGTATACAACTTCTTTCTTCGTTACATAAAATATATTTATTTATAGATGTGATACCATAAAACTTAATTCTACATTGTAAACCGCATTTTTCTACTTATTTTTTTAATACGGTCCAGTGTGACCAGATACAATTTCACAACCATATCCCATCAATTGACCACCGAGACAAAATAATACGAAAAACCTACTTTGACAGAATGTCAATATACCAATTTTAATCAAATGTTTTAATCTATACTTTAACATAATTTATGTTGGATTGAAATGCAAATAGAAAGACAGCATTTCGTCTTTGTTGACAAATCTGTTTCTTTGGTTTTGATTAAATTTATATGTATTCACATGCAACATTTAATACGGATGAACAAATATTTATTAAAACTGGATACATTTTTAAATTTTTCCCGCGCCCTCGTTATTAGATTTTTATTCAATTTTGACCTATTTTGCTCCTTAGGCCTCACCCTTCGTACTTCATAACTGCAGAAAATTACTTTCTTCTGCTATTAAGATTTAGGGTTCTATACTCTTTGTCAAATCGACCCTTTGTTGAAACCCAAAATCGACAAGTAAATACTAAAAGTATCATGATTTATTATACTCATATGTATCTACAAAATCTAATGTCAAAATTATTTGCAACATTTTTTTAATATTACATTGAGAGTAACAAACGAAAACAGTTCACCTGATGGCAAATGATTCCTGCGGCCCATGACATCTATATTCATCCTTGACAAGGAATCATAATACAGATGCGTTGTTACCCTTAGGATGGAATGCCTCGTCACTAGTAATAAAGGTTTCCGGGACCCTACACTCACCGTACGAAACCTAGCAGCATTATGCTGCTAAATTTCGTCTATTCTGTGAAGGCGTGGTCCTGCCCCAGTCGAGCATTCTAGTACTGTTGGAAACTAAAACCAATTAATTAATAAAATGTTGTCGTGTTTGTTCGAGTATTACATGAAAATGATTGCCATGTTAAGTCATTCAAATCGTATGGCTTAATATTATAAATCATTGGTAAACCAACAACTTGTATCTTAGCATGCAACCTAAATCGGTCAGCGCGACCAAGGAACGACCACCTTCTCACTGAATACCAGTGATACGTGAGATATCAGCATAACATTCCTATGTTTCGTTTTATGTGTGTATATGTATCTGAATAGCATAGTAGCGGAAGGAATAGGCATAATGCCTAAACAATCTGAATCATAATTTAGGATTGGTGTATGTAAAACTCAATATAAACGTAAATGTAAATTAAGGATCTTAATATAAAAAGTATCTATATCTTCCCTAGGTACAATAATGTTCACGGAAGTAATTCAGAACATTATTGTAGCTTTGGGACCACAGCGGATTACTTGATAATAATGTCTTAAAAAACTTGTAAGAAATTTTTCCAATGATATCTAATTGAATACGAACGCAAACATTTATAAAGCAAATTTAGTTCATGCGTCGTATTTATTCGTAATTATTTGTTTTGTTTAAAAAAATATATTTATCGTATGTTATGAAAATGTGTATTATTTTGTGAGTTACAAGCACCTGGGCATCCATTCGCTTAAAACACAATACATCTTTACTGGGAACTGCTTTTTTGGGCTGATGGCCGCTTTTAGCCCTAGAGCTTTTACAGTTTATCCGGGTTAAAAGGTGACCGAACGCTTATGGAGGTCAGCCGAGACGTATAAATTAGTGGGTAAACAGCACAAGGCCTCCCGAGAGGGAGCCTGGGCTTGGACTGTTACACTTGCGCGAGAGCGTCTGACTCGAGAGTGCCGGAGAGGGCCGAACCTCGTCTTGGTTAGTTGCTTCTAACTCAGGATTATCTAAATTAGTATCACTATTCTTATTAGCTATCTGCACCACCATATGTTCGGAATGGGTGGGCGCTGGAGAAGAAGTGACGTAAGAAACTCCAGCGACGCTTCTATCAGTATTGACTGGTGAGAACCGTCCTGTGACATGGCGGTATCTATGCAGAGGCTACTGGGGCCTAATGATCAGCAATAAGATCATGGGCTAATTTGTTGACCATTGTGTACTGGGGTCTTGGGAAAATATAAGAATGGAATAAGCGAGCTAAATGCAACGCAGAAACATTTATTTCAAATTAGTTATGAATCCTGTTTATTATGACATAGTAAATTATTACAAGCAGATCAATATATATCACAGAGTATGCGTAACAATTCACAATATACGAAATATATTTGACATAGGCGTAGGTAATAAGTTATCATTTTGGATATACCACGTGTCACTATAACAATTAACAAACAAAAAGTTCTAACATGATTATTACATATGTAACTAAGATTGTATAGTTCCGTATATAGTTTTTAGATAGAACTAGATAATGAAAAGAAAGCTATTGTACAACTCAGCAATTCAGAAGATAAATTACATCAAGAATTGTCAAAATGAATACAATGTTTGCCTAAATTAAAAAAAAATGTTATTTAATATAAGAATATGTATACAAAATGCAACAATTTTCTAAACTCATAATTTACTTAACAATTACTAAAAATTTTATTATATTTTCATGAAAAATAAAAATTACAAATACTGTTTGAAATATTTTTTAACTCTCGAAAAAATTAAACTCTCTTAATACTTCTTAAAATCAAACTAACTTCTAGTGATGTGTTTTCTTTTAAAGAACTGCCGAATTTGTACGTACTTTTATTTGTACGCACAGTTCAATTTTAGATATGGCAGTCAATTGTGATATGAGTTGAGAAAATATGATAAATTTTAACACATGTTTAAAGATTTATGATCTAGACGTCAGGTACAAAGATTCTCGTATAAACATTTCAATTGATATATTATTTACGAACATTTGAAGTTTTCTTTTTTTAATGAATGACAACACTTTATCATACAGCCATGCTTTCGCTGATTCAAATGAGCGCTGGATGACTTTCCTATTAAAGATATAGATACATTTGATAATAGAGTTATAGGCTTGTATACCTATAAACCATTATTTTTTATTATCTTCTTTTTTATAATCTTCAGCGAACACATGAATACAAAGGCATACAAAATTAACCACAAAAGGCCCTTCAAAACTCATTCTTTTTACATTTGTCCATCATTGTGTTGCTCCATAAGCTTCTAAAGTTCTCCAAAAAAAAAACTTTAGTCACAATCATATTAAAATACAAGCTTGTTTTACACTATACAATTAATTTCAATACATATTTTTAGCATTTTAGTACCATATGTTTTCAATCCCAAACTTTAATTCTATTGAGGCTTTTTAAAATACATACAATAGTAAGTACCTGGTATCTCTCGTGAAATTTAGGGATTATTATTTGTATAGAAATCCTATGCTACAAAACAATATAATAAGCATGTATTAGTGCCCTAAAAATGCATTATGTGCCACCCGACATTATGAAGAATAATTTTTAATCCATTTTGATTGGTAGTAACACGAACATTCTTTGATATGTTCCGACATGTTCTATATTTTTTTTGATTCAATACCCACAACTCTTATTATTATATCATTGTATTATAATACTGCTGTTATTAGTTATTACTATAACGAAAATTGTATAATGTATACTTTTCTTATTACGTATTTTTTTTGTTTATTTAAAATTTTCTCTATAGCGAATCAATTATATGTGAATTCTAAATGGTATTTGGAACAGAAACCTTTATAAATATTTCATTCAACATTCTAAAAAACTACAATACTCTTTAATTGTTCTTAATGATAATTACGTTATTATTTAAATACATTTTTGGTAAAGTAGATATATTCTTGGATCAAATCATTTAATTAACAGCAGAGCTTTAATTCACTTATAATATTTTATAATATTTGTATTATATCTTCGTATCATTATGTTCACGATAATGACATTTCCACTTAAGGTAAAGTAGGCATCATAAAATTAAATTTGTACTACAAAATATATTAGGAATACACGTTTTACGTTTTTCTTGTGACTAGATTGGCAAATAGTGAAATTTTATAATAATCACTATCAAATTAGTAGAGACATAGCTTGCTTAAAAGTTTTATATTTTGTTTTTATACATAACTGATAGAGTATTTTTTTTTACTTATTGAAGCACATATATATTTATATTTAAATACATTAAAAAAACATTGTTTTGCATATGTATAAAGGAAATGTATGATGGCATATATTGTTCACCTTATACGTTTATGTTAAAACAAAAATACAATTGTTAAACTTTTCTTCGACTGTGTTAACTTACACTATTTTTCTATTATTATTCTAGAAACTTACTCGTTTGAAATATAACAAAATAATAATAGAATAATTAAAGTTTATAAAAAAACAAATAAATAGAATTTCCAATTATTTTTAAATAATTAAATTGTATACATTATAAAACTATACCCCACAACAAAAAAAGCAAATAAACAAGAACTACTGTTCTAATAGAAATTTGAGATATTCTTTCATAGTGGATGCGAAAAAAAAACATGCTTTTATTTTTTCGGGCTGATGGCGACTGTTAGGGGTCCGAGGGGTTTTACAGCTTCTAGAATTTATCTCTTGATCTTTTAACCATTTTACTTTTTAAACTACAACATAGATTACCGCGCTAGTGGATAGTGACATATTTTGATGTATTTTTAATATGATATACCCGTATGTATCCGGGCAGTCGCTTATATCTCAAGGTGCGCGAGAAAATTGTGTCCGATCGGATGCACCAATGAAGTTGGTAAATGCAGTTTATGCTAGCCGCAGCTAGTTTTATGCGCTAGGTCCAGTCTAGGTCGGGGAGGAACCGGGCCCTCATGGACTACCAGCTTGATATAGTAGCATAACGCGCTGTGTTTCGTATGATGAGTATCTGAGGACCCAAGGGTTCCATCTCAGTCACCTGGCGTGTCAACGCAAGCGCATTTTGAGTCTTTGTTGAGGATGGACGTTGAGATGACATAAGCTGCTGTCATGACTTACCAGGTGGATTATTTGCTCGAGTTCATTTTTATTGTTAGAAAAATATAAAAAAGAAAAATTCTTGACTTACGACGTGCTCGGCGGTTAAGGGAAAAGGGGTTTCCTCACAATGTTAACCTTTAGGAAATAAATGAAAAAAAAACGATAATTGTAGTCTACTAAGTTACTGTTGAACTGCGTGTCGGTCTACCTTCTCAAGAGCTTGTCATCTATTCTATTTTTTTTTTAAATGCATGTATATTAATTACTATCATATACATAACAACGTGAAGCCTGCCGTATAATATATTAGTTGTAACGTATCTCTTGTTTGTATTGACGGTGTGTACAGGTCTTAGCTTTCGATCAGTTCTACTGTACGGCGTATGCGCAGAAGTCATGGGAACCAGTGCATTCGACGCTAGGCCTGTGCGTAGAGTCCCATATGCCGGGCCCACATCTCTGGCACATGCCCGCCAGGGTGCACGGTATTCGGATCAGCTGTCTGAATTGGTGCAAGAGGCCTCGCGCTTTCCGCAGTATTAAACGGCCGTCCATGTACATGGCTGTGAAGAAGTTAGTTTTGAATGAGAAAAGGACATTTAGTTGTGTACTAAACAGCTCCTGAAACGTTGGTAAGTGCCGATTCAGTAAGCTTGTAAAGTTTAATTCAATAAACATATCTTCAATTTTATTTTGAAAACATTTGGGACACGTCAATGAAACCTCGAGATCGGTGGACATTGTCTTGGATTTCATCATCGTCATCATCACGGGCTTTCAATATGTACTATATATATCATCCACCTCCATAGATTTAAACACGACCCTGAGTCACCTTCATCGATCAGCTCGCCAGGGTCGTCCTATGTTGCAATAACCAGTCAACGGAAATAGAAATGGACTTTAAAATGGAATGAAAATAAAATTATTTTCAATTCCGTTGATTTATATATTTAATTTAAGTCAATCTTCAGCGCATACATGAAAACTGTCTTGATCCATAAATGTATAAAGTCAAACCTGATGCATGCACCAATTAAAGATGATCTCATTTATGGTTAACGGTTATCGTGTTACATAATGGAGATAACTAAGCAATAACTGAATCAAAATAAAAACAAAAACAGAATTAAATTATCAAAATGAAATAAATTAAATAATATCGTAATAAACTAAAATTAATAAAATATTTACATAAGATTTTAAAATGAAGTCACAATAAAATTTAAATTAAGTGGGAAATAAATGAAATTCATTGATATCCGATTACAATGTTATTTTCGTATAAAAGCAAGAATGACCCAGGAGCGCGTAGTTAACAGATATCTGATCCATCCTTGGGTGCAAATTTGACTAGGGGAGTGGACAACGAGAGAGTTATGTATTTGCGTGAATGCTTACGAACAGGCACATACATGCATACATACTTATCACACATACATACACATATATATATCTAATATATCCACACAATATACACATAATATATGCTGCATTAATCCCATGTTGATCCCATGTTGTAATATCTAAGAGACATTTCCGTGCTCAAAGTCGATCAGGACGACAGTTCAAAAGTTCTGTTGGACACGGGACAATAACAACACAGCCGTCGTAATTCGTAAACATTGTGTGTTAGCTAAATGTGTGCGTGCGTGATGTGTATCTTACCTAGCGAACTGAAATGTAACAACATCTCATCGGTGTTGAGATCCTGGGCTATGACGTCATCGGCGTACACGGCGATGATAGCAAGGCAGAGGAACAAGTGGAAATAGTCCGTCTGATAATTGGCCCAACAGGCTTCCCACATACGAAGCGCAACCGCTTCCGTGAACTCGCGTTTAAAGCATCTGCAATGTTCACGCAAATGTTTGATAATAATGCACACGCCACAATTATAAAATGGCCGGGTAAAGATCCACTTTGAAGGGGAGAGATAACGATCTAACGTAAAATAAACGTAAATGCCCGCAGCCCCTTTTACGACTCCTCTGGTATAGTGAACGTCCATGAGCGGCGGTTATCACTTACCATGAGGCTAACCTCATGCTAAGTGGTAACCGCTGCTTGCTTGTTTTCCACCTGTTCTATAAAAAGAACTTGTAGAACATGCAAGATGTCACATTACAAGGTCATCTGTGACATCTTGTATCTTTGTTGTGGATGAATGTAGACGTCATGGGCCGTCGTTATCATGCCACCACATGAATTGTACACAAGTTTGTCACCAAAAATATTACGAAAATCAAAACGGGAATCCTTATTGTTGGTGACGAGATATTCCATCTTAGACTTAACTTGGTGACAACGCATCTGCAGTTTTATTGCTTGTAGATAATATCTATGAGTATTGGTATCGTGGACCGTAGAAATTACCATCAGGTTAATTGTGTGCTCGTATTCTTAATAACATATAACAAAAAACAAAGTTAAATGTTGATAAAGATATAAAACTATTTTTTTATTGTTGACTTAATGCTAAACAGCGTTCTCTCCAGATGAAGTGTGCGATAGGGGATCTAAGCAAGTGTCAATAAAAAAATTACGATTGTATATTTAACAACAAAATAACAGCTGATATTTATCATTTCTGGGCATAGATCTCATCTCCGCTCTAGAGAGGGTGTTAGAGCATAGTTCACTACGCTGTTCCATTGCGGATTGTCGGGCACCCTTGTGCTAGTTATCCATAAATAAAGGTCTCGGCTGATTGCCCTATGCGCTCCGCCCCTTTTTTATTATTTTTTTTAAATCATATTGAGAGTAACAAATGAGCAACAGTTCACCTGACGATAAGTGATTCCTGCTGTCCATGACATCTGCATTAATCCTTGACAAGGAATCATAATGCAGATGCGTTGCCACCCTTGAAAATGAGATTGAATGTCACGTCACCAATAATAAAGGTCCCGGATCCCTACACTCAACAGACGAAACGCAGCAGCATTATACTGCTATTTTAAGCTGGTATTCTGTGAGGGCGGGGTCCTACACCGGTCGAGCTGACCGATTAATTCTGTAGCTAGAAGCGAACTGCAGTGTAGCTCCACCACTGTTAATATGTATGTATGTACTTAATATGATGTTTTCCTTTACGGTTGAACACGTAGTGAATCAGCACTACGGTTTACCTGCGTATCCTGAATTGAGAATCGAGCACTTACATCAATCACTATAAATACTACGCTACGTCCTTATATAAATACTATATAAAACTACCTATATATACCTACGTATATAAATAAAAAATGCTGTTCGTTGATAACCGCGTCACTTGAAAACGGCTGGACCGATTTGTTTTTTTTTTTAAATATTCCTAATAGTCCGATATTAATTTTATAGAAAGAGAATTTCTTTTTTTTTTTTCAATTAATTTTTTATGACATAACTCACAATTTGAACGATGGGTAATTTTTACAAATTCCCAATCAATTGTTTAGACAATTTGAACAGGACAACGTCTGTCGAGTCAACTACATAAAACCATAATAATTATTCCAAATTCAAGTGTCGTTACTTACAGCAATATCCAGCGATGGCAGAACAACAATTCCATAGCATCGACGTGCTTCTCCAGGTGTTTGTAGAAATGTGGCAACATTATCCTAATAAGCTCGCGCAGGTAACTCTGTAATATATGAAATTTTATTATCTTCTGGTTGTTACCGAATTATAATTTTAATCATTTTTAAAAGGGACTACATTCACAGACACAAGGGTCGGGTACGGAGCACTACTACTTCTATTCTCTTCTCTTTTTCACTATTCTTTTCTTATTATTTCTTTCTCTCAGTCCACTGGGGTGAGAACGCAAATGCGTTGTATCTTGATCTTATCTTACTAATCGCTTACTATCAGTTGAACTGTGTGTATTTGTATCACCCTTAGCTTCATAAATAAAAATCAGATCACTACACACTACACTACACATACAATAATCAATCAGACACGTACCCTTGTTTATTATATATACCTTACCCGATGAGTATCATAAGGAATTCGTCTGAAAATTAAGTGCAATCATAAAAAAAAAAGATTATTAAAAATATTGTCACTTTTCTCTTTTATATGAGTAAGAGATTAGGATAACGATAGACTGTAAATCTAGATTGTATTGATATTGATGCTGTTAGCCTATGCAGCTCTTACAGCTTCATCGAATTCAGGGCTCACGGTACAGAAGTCCGTGAGCTAGCTGGACTGTAAATAGAGGATAATCAAACTTCATATAAGTTGTCAGCTCAATTGCCACACCTACTATAAGGAAAATATTATCAATTTATAAATTAATAAAATATATGTTTTTAACCGAAATGAAAATACATATATATGATATACTTTTCGATGAAATATCCAATACCAGGGCTGCTGGAAAATATTTTTATTTTCATAAAATAAGCTGCACCTTTGTACATAATATATGCACTTTTCTTGTTTTCGTTTTCCTATAAAGTTACTGTGTGCACATACAAATGATTTAAAATAACATCAAATGTAGAAATTTATTGTATAAACACAAATCTAAGAACTTACAAGGTTGTTGTCCATGTCATTGTCGGTAGGTGTGCATACAAAGATTGCACGCTGCATGAGCCCCACAAAGCACCAGAAAGCTTCGGCTTCGCACTTGATTTCGCAGAGCACGGGGGCAAGAAGGTCGCTCATGCCTTGCGTATAACTAAACAAAAACGTCAAAAGTTTTAGTTTCACTATTACAATCTATTATTATAACTTATTATTACATTACAATGTTAGAAGTCAAGAGCGAAACTTTAGGCCTACGACCTTACTACTCTAATAAACTATTAAAACATAATTGTCATGAACATCTCCTAGCTCAAGCGTTTAAGCTTAGTCGGAGTAGTAAAACGTAATGTTAATACCCTACTACTACTGAAAGCATTATGTTTAATTAAAAATGAATTGAGCATCAGACATGTTATGTCGTACATTTAGGTATCACGCAAGGCTGTTATTTAATTTTTCCCTTAATTGTAATAAGAAAGGGAAGGTAAACATATCGATCCTAGCCGCAGTTCACCTCTAAACAATCACAATGAAGTGGTGTGGTCACTTATGAGAACTAAACTAGAATGCCCCGACATAAATAACAAGGTCCCCGGTTCCTTCTACCCACCAGACAAACACTATAGCTAGGCTTCTATTTCACACTGATATTTCCCCTATCGAACAGACATATCCGTGCTACAGCAAGTTTATAGGCTGCGTCGTGGCTCTTGGATTGGGCCGCTAATTTGATGACGACAAATTATTAGTTATTAGTCTATGAGACTTAATCAAATGCTCTCTTGCCACCTATTCTGTATAAAAAAAAACTAAAGTGAAGTGAATCATTATTCGCATCATCATCCTTGTCATTGCCTTTCTATAATCCACTACTGAACATAGATTACCACAAAGCACGATACCGAGCCACCTGCAACCATCAAGCAAACCTATATATAATTTACATAAACTATTTAATTAGTTATTAGAATTTCACTACCACTCACCTCAGTACCGGATTATAAACAGCATAGTTCAACAAAATATTCTTCATAATTTCTATATTATAATTATTTTCACCAGCGAAGAATGGATTCCCTCGATCAGTCCTAACTACATCTTTTTCTATAACACATTGAACTGTCTTCCAGAACACCGCATGCTGTTCCGGTGTCATCTTCTCCAATCTTCTTCGATTAACTTCTTCATATTCTCTTGTTCTTATCTGAAGTATTATTTCTCGCTCGTCGTAGGTAGAAGTGTATGGGTAACAATGAAGAAGAAACGGCCATACTTCTCTTCTCAGTTCTTTGTCTAAGCCTCCAAAGAATACGCATTTTCTCAGAAAGAGATCATCTTCTATCACACCTTTGCTGTTCATAATCTTTCCATAAAATAATTCCGGAGTTATCTTAGGTACCTTCCCTTCTTCAGGGTGTTGTTCTGATTTTTGTACTTCTGGACGGCATACCATGAAGTGACGATAGGGTAAGTTGGGTTCGTCGGATCCTGTAACATTAAACTATAAAATACTATCTTATATATAAATAAAAATTAAATGGTATTCGTAAACGCATCTCTTGAGAACGGTTGGACCGATTTGTTTATTTTTAAATTTTCATAATAGACCGAATTAAGTTTTCATGTATAAAAGAAAAATGGAAAAGTTGCCCGGATAATTAGGGAATTCGGGAAAAACTCATCGTTCGTTTATGGTATTTTTGAATAAACTCAAGACAATGCCTCACTATTCGAACGATTGATAATTTTCACAAATTCACAAAACAATCACAAACAAATGTTGAAATGTGGTCGTTCAGCACAACCTAATATCATAAAATAAAATTACTCTTTCTTAGTATTCAGAGGTACAGCCTCGCTGCTGTTAGCTTCTGCCTATAATACGAGTGGGTCGACGGGAGAATGACCACTACCTCACTAGTGTGATAAGGCAGCAAAACAACGCTGTGGTCTTGTGATTGTAAGATAATCCAGGGACCGGATTACAGGTAGCGAGGTATTCTAGGTACACTTAAGATATAATCTGCATTGGGGAATGGATGGACTTCATAAACTTCACTTACCATCAGGTTCACCAGTGAACGAGCATAGGTTTATCAACCCAAATTAAAAAAAAGATTGATAGCTTATGGTAAACACAAGGTACAATAATATGCCATGGAAATGGACCTGGTGTCAGCTTAATGTTGTGCAACAGGGAGTGCCACCGGTGCAAGACTTGCGCGAGGTGGTCCAGCCCGCCGTGGTGGAAGTGCAGGATCTTGTACTGAGACTCGCGCGACGCCACCACCAGCTGCCCGCACGTGCAGTTGTCGTCGTTGAAGAACAGCCGTAGGGATCGCATCTGGCTGAGGTCCACCGAGAACCTGTAAAGTTGCAGTTTATAAGACCGGTCATAGCGCAAAATATTCCTCCGCTACATGAAGCCCAAGGTGTGGTGGGTGAAATAGAAATAGTATTAATTAGAAGTAAAAATTGTTATAAATATATTGTGATATTAGAATTAAGAATTTTTTGATATTCTATCAATAAAGAAATAAAGAAACACCATACAGGAGTAATTGGAAGCTCCTATAGTTTAATGGTTTCCTATAGTTTAGAGTACAGTCGAAAGTTCGTACATTTGCATCCGCAATTTGACTATCGTCGTCATCTCCTAGTCTCACACATTTTAAGCCTCATTGAAGTGTGTAACCGGAATATTAACGTTCATGGCACTGCCCACATTCTTTTAAAATAAAATAAAAAAGTAATAAGTAAACAAGAGATCTGATATGCAAACTTGATGAAGAAACAAGACATTTATCACTTCTGGTAAGTATAAGGAAATACATATTAACAAGAGATAGGATAGTTTTAATGATTTTATTCTTGCACGCAATGCAACCCGTTATCGCTACTTAGCTACCTGCGCACGCGGGGTCGATGCGTTATCCCTAGAAAAGATAAAAACGGCACCCAAATGGCGGCCACATTACGATCTATACAGTTTCTCTATGATTACGTCGAAACAAACATGTTATCTTACAAATTAAAAAACTTTTATTTTCAGATAGCGAAAAATTATTCCTATTAATACTTAACATAATTTAGAATATTGATCGTACCTCCCGTTTTTTTCGGGCTGATGGCCGCTGTTAGCCCCAGGGCTTTTACAGTTTCACCGGGTTGAGAGGTGACCGAGCACTTATGGCTCTCAGTCGAGACCTCTATATATGGGTAACCAGCGCAAGGGCTCCCGAGAGGGAGCCTCGGCTTGGACCGTTAGCCTGTTTCGCGAGAGCGTCTGACTCAAGGGTGCCCGAGAGGGCCGAACCTCGGCTCGGTCAGTTGCTTCTGACAGAGGATTATCTTAATTAATATCACTATTATTATTAACTACCTGTACCACCACTTCAGAATGCGTGGGCGCTGGAGAAGAAGTGGCGCAAGAAACTCCAGCAACGCTTCTATCTGTATGGACTGGAGAGAACCGGCCAGTGACATGGCGGTATCGCGAATAACTTTGTTTGCGACGCCCTCGCCGTCGGCGGGGCCGATATGGGGGTGACCTCCCGTTCCGTCCCGTTATTGATATGCACCTCTACAAATCTTACGCACATCACTACACCTCTCCATAAGAGCTGCAAGTGCGAGCGAGACAGACAGATAAATATGATTTATGACCCGAAGCCTCAGTTCATAATGCGTCGACTATAACAAATTTTGTTTCTCAGCTGAGAATCGAACCCAGTACCCGTAATGCCAAACACTAACTACTATACGCGGTCGTAAAGGAATCGTTAGTTTATCACAGCACTCATTCTCAGATCGCCACGGAGCACGCACCTGATCCTTGTGGTGGTTGCAGACGTCTACACTAATATACTGTGGATACCTTAAGTTTTATAAACATATAACGACAGCGCCTGCCATTAAGCTGACCGCGATTAATAATACCTACGAAAACTTGCCCGCACAGAGCGTGCAGATTCATCGCCGTGTACAATTATCAACATAAAAATATATATAAATATTTTAGTTTTACCTAAGGTATTAAAAAAACGTAGCGCAATTGTAGATTTTACAGTGGTAGACTTTGTTCCTAGCTGCGGAATGAATGAGTCAGCTCGACCGGGGCGTGGTGCTGCCCTTACAGAATACCAACGTAAAATATTAGCGTAATGCTGTTTCATCTGGTGAGTGAAAGGATCCGGAGATCTTTATTTACTGGTAACGAGGCATCCCATCTCAGTCCTCAAGGGTGACAACGCATCGGCATTATGATTCCTTGTCAAGGATGAATGTGAAAAAAAAAAAAGGTGAACTGTATGCTCGTTTGTTACTCTCAATCTAATAGAAAAGAAAAAAAAAGACTATATTGCATAACATTAAACATACCTAATCTTTGATTGTGCCAGGACGTATATTTTCTAATAATAAGTAATATTATAATTATAGGTGTATTAAATAAAACCCTTCTATTTATTATATTATTTTACTTTTCACTTTTTTGCAACATAAATAATTAATAAAATTGAAGCGTGAATGAACAAGATTTCAAATTAATGACCACGGTACCGTCCAAAGTACTTGGCTGAGCCGGTATAATTTCGTTGCAGGCTTAACGAGATACTAGAAATCTGACAGGAGCTTGAACGTTAACAAAAAATAATCCGCATTCTCCCCTTTTATATAAATCTCCCTTATTTTTCCTGGATTTTTTTCTAGGTATAGGGGAATATACTACGGAAAGCTCCAACAAGTGATACTCGTAAAATGTAACTAATACTCCGTATATTATTTTTGGATAATTCTTTAATTTCAATTACCAAGGACAAACATGTTTGTTAAATATACGAATATTAAAGCAACAACCTATATATACAAATCCCACAGCTGAGCATAAGCTTCCTATAGAGAAATTGTGTTAAAGCAGTTTTTAGACATGCAGGATTCCTCATAATGTTTTTCTTCAACTCTGAAAATATGGTAAACCAGGACAGTTTTTTAGAGTACTATGAGTTAAAAGCGAGCGCTTAATCACTGAGCTACCACGACTTATATAAGAAATATTTCAGTAAATAGTAAAATTTAAAATATATATATGTATATATATATATATTTCAGAAAAATCTCGTCATTCATGTTTTTTACATGTTAACATAGAATCAGTTTTTATATGTCACTCTAGATTCTGAACCAATGCATCGCATGAAGCAGGAAAGATGCAATTCGGTCGCATAAGCAGTAAGAAAAGTCACGCAGTTGAACGATGTTGGTACTGCTAACCAAGTCTTTTTTTGTTACAGCATAGTACAGTATAGTATTAGTGTTAAGTCATATAGGATACTTTATGTAACGTATTTAAAATAAATTATATCTTTACAGTGCCACTTTTTCGCCTCCATAAAGATCCTTGGAGAAAGTATTTGCGTCTATAATAAGATTCCACGGTCTCTTTTAGATTTGCCACTTCTTCAACGAGAACTTATAAGGATATTATTTGATCGACAGAAATGCTTGGAATAAGAAAACGTTATTTTTTAAGTAGGATGACTAACTATTTTATGTAAATAATGCGATCAATATAAGAATACGACGTGGCTGACTGGACTGAACTGAACAATGACTTCGACCTGTCAACTGTCACTTTAAAAGTACGGTTTGCAAAGAAAATTATATAAACCATTTTCATTTCATTCTTTATACTTAATATTAATTGATTCAAAACAAACATGTACAAAGAATTGAGAATGATGGATTATTGGAATTTTTATTATAAACAAAGGTAATAACTTCCCGTTCTTAGCAGCAGATATTTTCATATCTAGTTAGATGACGGTTTGTAACTATTTGACCTATCTAAAGACTCCAGAGTGCTTTTAAAAAGGTTTATTGAATGATTCATTGCCAATATTTTATATACCTTTCGATTTCACCATCATTATTCCACTGATATATACAGGTATCGAGTAAAGTATGTTGAGTATAGGTTGCCTTCCCGCAAAAATCCTTCTAGTGAGGCTCATTATACAGACCGATGTCCAATACGAGGTTTCCTTTACCCTTCTATCCTTGTACCCTACCTCCCCAATTGTTATCGAGCCTACGTACTACTATAGGGCCAGCCCGTTACCACTGCAGCTTAATGATTCCTTATTCACTTTGATCACCTCGATACAGTGACCAACACAATGGCAGTAAGCCAGTCCACTTCTCCTCAGCACCGCTAGAGTTAGACTGAAAATAATTAAACATTTCAAATCTATTGTTTTCGTGATCGCTATGATGAATTTAAATTTTTTAAGATCCCAATATCTCTAGGAATGGTGGTAGGAAGGAATTTAGTTTTTTTTTTTTTTAGTCGTGAAACAAAATAATTATTTCTTCAGTGCTATTCAGAAGCTGCTCGATGATTTTTGTTATTTTCGATGGTTTAAGTTTTCTATCTAACAGTTATTCAAAAAACGCCGAAAAATATTATTAATTTCACCTTTACTTAAATTAATTAAAGTGGTACAACTTCTCCCCTAAACATTCAACGCAGAACAAATTCAATTAGATGGTGTGTATCCTGTAATTAAATTCCAGAGCTCCTGGAATCCGAGGATAATGGCGTACGACCTACGACGTTATTGAATATTTATTCACTTCGTGAACCGTGCCAATGTCGAACCAATTACGAATAAGCGCTTAACAGGGTTTCCGAGTTTTAACGAAATAACATTTTACGTTAGCCGATAAGGTTTTGTAGATAAGTCCACCTTTTAACCGATTTCCTGCCGTGCGTAAACGCCGCCATCCGCTTTTTTTAAATAGACTCTTATTAGATCCGAGAAAATCAACTCCCATAAACAAGCCTCTGTAGGTTTATCAGGTAATCGTGCAAGTGACACGGTGATTCGTGGCTCTTCATAGATTAAGGTGATTACATACGTTGAACACCCTTTACGCACATTTATTCATATTAACATCGTACGGGAAATCTTCTTTTATTGTTTTGAATCTAAAATCGTGTAATGACGAAGAAATGTGTTTTAAGATGAGAAGTCTATCAGTATATATTTTTATTAGCGGCGTAAAAACTACTCGTATGTTGTTAATTTGTTTGGTGGTGTTCTCTATCAAATTGTATAGAAGGCCCGTATGCCACCTCGACATGGTCGATATCGAGAAGGCCATCAACAGGGTGGAGGGACAGACGACACCCAGACACGCGACCACGGTTGTGTTCGCATGTTAGGTAGTGTAGCTGCAAAGTTTTGGAGTGGCCGCTACGGAAGCCGAACTGTTCATCCCGTACATTAATGCACGGGGTGACCCTCCACAACAGCAGCCTTTCGAAGAGTTTCGCTACGTGTGATAGCAACGTTATAGGACGGTAGCTCGCCTCCTGTCTTTACCGGTATGGGTCTTAGTGAATCCTTGGAGAAAGTATTTGCGTCTATAATAAGATTCCACGGTCTCTTTTAGATTTGCCACTTCTTCAACGAGAACTTATAAGGATATTATTTGATCGACAGAAATGCTTGGAATAAGAAAACGTTATTTTTTAAGTAGGATGACTAACTATTTTATGTAAATAATGCGATCAATATAAGAATACGAACGTGGCTGACTGGACTGAACTGAACAATGACTTCGACCTGTCAACTGTCACTTTAAAAGTACGGTTTGCAAAGAAAATTATATAAACCATTTTCATTTCATTCTTTATACTTAATATTAATTGATTCAAAACAAACATGGACAAAGAATTGAGAATGATGGATTATTGGAATTTTATTCCAGAGCTCCTGGAATCCGAGGATAATGGCGTACGACCTACGACGTTATTGAATATTTATTCACTTCGTGAACCGTGCCAATGTCGAACCAATTACGAATAAGCGCTTAACAGGGTTTCCGAGTTTTAACGAAATAACATTTTACGTTAGCCGATAAGGTTTTGTAGATAAGTCCACCTTTTAACCGATTTCCTGTCGTGCGTAAACGCCGCCATCCGCTTTCTTTAAATAGACTCTTATTAGATCCGAGAAAATCAACTCCAATAAACAAGCCTCTGTAGGTTTATCAGGTAATCGTGCAAGTGACACGGTGATTCGTGGCTCTTCATAGATTAAGGTGATTACATACGTTGAACACCCTTTACGCACATTTATTCATATTAACATCGTACGGGAAATCTTCTTTTATTGTTTTGAATCTAAAATCGTGTAATGACGAAGAAATGTGTTTTAAGATGAGATGAGTCTATCAGTATATATTTTTATTAGCGGCGTAAAAACTACTCGTATGTTGTTAATTTATTTGGTGGTGTTCTCTATCAAATTGTATAGAAGGCCCGTATGCCACCTCGACATGGTCGATATCGAGAAGGCCATCAACAGGGTGGAGGGACAGACGACACCCAGACACACGCGACCACGGTTGTGTTCGCATGTTAGGTAGTGTAGCTGCAAAGTTTTGGAGTGGCCGGTACGGAAGCCGAACTGTTCATCCCGTACATTAATGCACGGGGTGACCCTCCACAGCAGCAGCCTTTCGAAGAGTTTCGCTACGTGTGATAGCAACGTTATAGGACGGTAGCTCGCCTCCTGTCTTTACCCGGTTTCGGCTATAATTGACATCAAGTAGGTTGAGAGGGGCAGAGAAAGTCAAGATTCACGCGTGTTCTAGTGTTCTATTGGGTTTTCCATAAACCTCATAGGTTATTCACAAGCACGTGACTCCTGTTAGAAAGCAGACTGTTTACATCCAAGTGCTTCGTAAATAAAAACTATTTGATTCGCCGGGATGTAATAGTTAAATAGGTAAATAGTTTTAAGCTCCCCCTCTCCCGATCACCTGCTAAACCGAAGTCGGTTTTAAGTCAACTTATACGATAGGTAGAGGGTACTAAGCCCGGGACTGCACGGCTGGTAAATTCAACCCTTTAAAAACAGCGATTAAAAAGGATCAGAAAATAATAGCTTATTTTTATAATTTTCAATTATTGTGATGTAAATCTATAATATACAGGTTACAGCGTTAAGCTGCAATTTCACGCAGGCATACTGTGAAGATCAGGTCCTTCCCCGGCTGGACCGGCACATTCATGTTAAAACCAGAAACAAACTGCAGAGTGGCTCTATCACTTTATAAACTTCATAATTAATTCAAAGCTGTAGTGTGAGCAACATATTTTTTTAAATCCATATTATATTAATTAATAGTATACGCACTATACTTAGGTATTCATTAGTGCAATTTAACGCTCGTTATAATCAACCTCTGTTCTCACAAAACCTTTTATCCGGGTCAGGCTGCAATATATTCAGTTGTTACGTGAAATCCTCGTTTCTCTTTGTATGCGAATCCCGTTTAGCTATTATTTAAAGAAAGCTGGCTATGCTATCAATACTACAAACAATTCCCATTATTCACTCTAATTAACACTAACGAACACCCCACGACGAACGTTTGAAGCTACGACGTTTTGAAGACTGTACCCTCACCGTTAGTCATTGACTTTTCAAATTATTATTTATTAGCGTCTGTTTTTTTTTAGGTGACTAAGTGTAATAAATAAACACAATTCGCCTGTGGCCCATAAAACAACTATATCTACGACGACGACGAACGAAGAAGTTGATAAAAGATAAAAGATATTTTCTTTAAAAAATAATTTATTTATTTAATCTTTATTGGTACAAGTAAAACAAACATTGTTCAAAAAGACGGAATTAATGCCAAAAGGCATTTTCTACCAACCTACATGCTACAACCCAAGCAGAAAATATATACCAGTGTGTAAAAAAATCGACTGTCATGCACGAGGTTGAATGAGGCTTTAAAAAAAAACTGATGTCTGAATTGACGTCTACTGAAGAAGTGTAACAAGCGGTTGCCCTATCGGAACCAGGCCAGAGTCAGCCAGAAGTGGTTCGAGTGTTTAACATGACCCAGTCTGCGGTGTCAAGAGTTTACCGGTTCTACCTGGAGACTGGTAGCTTTTACTGAAGAAGTTAATCCAGTGGGAAGGTGTACATCAGAGAGGGATGACCGATTAATCATCAGTACATCAGAAATCGGGCCCTCTCTGAGTTTCAGGTCTAACAGGAGCTCAGAGAAACGAGAGGAGTGGCTGTTAGCAGCTGGATAGAAGAAGAAACTTAGGGTGGCTAACATGACTTCAAAAAAGCCAGATACTGACGGACTTAAGTTGACCCCAGCAGACTGGGCTGCTCGATGAACTGTGGTCACGTAGTCAAGTTTCGCAGAAGAACATGTGAACTGGCCGGACGAACAGTGGAGCTCTCTTGTTCTCTCTTCTCAGTATATTGAGTATTATTAGAGTGTTAATGAGACGAGCATAAAAGAAAAATTCGGGAAATAGGGAATAAAGAATAGAATACTGCGCCAGCTACGATATCGGAGGTCCAAACCGCACTCTCTGAAGAATGGAATACATTGAAAAATCTTATCGGCTCCGAATAACAGATTACGACTTAATATTGAATTGTTTTTCATTATTTCATTTAGAATTATTATGTCATTTTGTCTGTATTATACATAGGAGTTAATGTTTCCTTATTTTAGAGTTTAACAGGAATTTTGTATATATTTTTTTTATTAATAGAAAAGAATTTATTTATATGAATGTTAACAAATTGTAAAGCTAATACCTTTTATCTACTAGTCGAAAAATAAATCTGTAGAACAAGGGTGACCGACATAGCTCGAAGGATTCGAGGCCCATTGCCCCATCAACTTCAAAGGGCTGGCCATATATACTTTGTATACTCTTACGCATGGTAAAATATTATGTATGATATAGAGAAGAGGTCATTCCCAAGTGCACGTCATATTGCGCTATTTACGTAATTGGAGTTGACCTTGCATCACTAACAAAACCCACATATTAATTCACATAATGATGACATAATAATCACCTTTTACATTATATAAATAGAAATATAAAAGGTAAAATAAAAAAGGTAAAAAAAACGCCGGTATATCTTACTATGTTTTATTATTAAACTAAAATCTAACGTTACTAAGTTTTCATATTATCCAGTAATGTAGTTTTTTTTTAAGTAAATTGAGAGTAACAAACGAGCATACATTTCATCTGACGGCAAGTGATTCCTGCGGCATCTATTTATGACATCTATATTCATCCTTGACAAGGAATCATAATGCAGATGCGTTGTTACCCTTGAGGACTGAGATGGAATGCCTCGTCACCAGTAATGAAGGCCTCCGGACCCCTACAATCACCGGATGAAACACAGCAGCATTATACTGTTATTTTACGCTGGTATTCTGGTAGGGCGTGGTCCTACCCCGGTCGAGCTGACCCATTTAATAATCAGCTAGAAACAATCTGCAGTGTAGCTCTACCACTGTCAATAAGTAGTCCATATGGACTATAGACTGTGGAAGTAGTTTGATATATAATAAAAATACTAATTGTATTTATATTTTATATTAAAACCTAATTACGTTTATTAATTTATATCGAATAAATATAATTTGATCGTTTACTTTAACGCGATTGAAATGTATAAAATAGATCGTATAATATTATCAAAAACGTATTTTTTTTTATAAAAATTCGATAACAAAATTATGACGTTAATGGGCGGCATTAAAATAATCACATACGCTAACGCGAATGACATCCGATCTTTGCTCTTTTTCCGAGAACTCATTTAAATAATCCCAATGTAAACAAGAATAGTTCGAATAGTATAGTATTACTATTCGCTCATTTAACTTGTAATAAATATTTTCTTTTTAATAGCCTTTCAATTTAATTTAAAAAAATCTCCAAAAAGAAACTCACCTTCGACATTTCATAGGAGCACGACGTTGTGGTACTGGAGAACTATGAACACTATCAGGGAACACCAAATTGTGTTTCAACGCCAAAAACTCGGGTGTACTCATCCAGTTGGGATTGCCCTCGTCGCACGAGCTCAGTGATAGTGACCTGATGAACCTTTCACTCGACAGCGAGTCCGGGGTCAGATCGATATTCTCCACGTTCGGATTAGCGATTGTTATGTTAACAGATGTCATTGATTGCGACCGTACGTGGCGTTCAAAGTCAAATATCTGATCTTTAGATTCGTCCTTTTCCAAATTGTTAAAAACATCTTTATTGGTATCACCTGACTTTACAGTTGGCTTCGAACTAGATGATAACTCTTGAGTGGTATCGTTTTGGGTAAACCGGGTGTCGGTCGATTTGATACTGTGCTTATCGAAGTTTGAGTTAAGACTCGTGGTTTCCGAGGAATCTGAAAATGCATGTTCATTATTGGCATCTATTGCAACCTTTGCATTAATCTTTTGACGCGGTATATCTTTTGGATTTGTCGGTTTATTTGTAGTAAAACCGAGCTCGTCGCACGGACTGCTCTCCACAGCTGATGGGCATTTCTTCAGCGTAGAATTAGGTATCCAATTGAGGAACAACGTAGGCCGTTTAGCGTTGTTATGCTGGTCAGTAAATACTTTAGTAGTCACTGTGAGGTAACCAGGATGATGCACTATATCCAACTCGTGTCGCGCAATCGTCGGCGGATGGACGCAAACATTGTTCTTACAAAATAATATTTCATTGTCGACGTAATCGGGGGGATCTTCGTTGTCGTCGAACTCCAGGCCAAGGAAGTAGCTAGACGCTCTCTTAATAAGCTCGGGCAGCGGCATTTCGATCACATTTCCTTATTGCATTTAACACGGAGTATGCGACTTCGCGCCTCGGTCGCGACGACCTCATCAGAGGTAAGCTGTGTGTATACTAAGAACGCGCATGTAAACACCTACACAGCTTGATAACGCGGTATTGATCGAGGGAACGAGAACGCGCCGGCACTCGTCAATGCCGACCAAGTGACACAACTGTTTTACTCGTATACGAATAGATATTATCGACGAAGATAATCTGACTCATTGTGTACATGACAAGTGTAATCACCCCGGCCTTTGATTATGTACATGTATGTAATAAAAGTTTCTTGCAAAATGTTAGCTTACGTTTGACATCAAACAAATATATCAAAGACAGTTTTAATAATATTTGTATAATATATATAATAGATATATATATATGTTTAAAAAAATATATTGATCACTAATAATAATAATACGTAAATTATAGCTCTGGCGTTAATATAGAACATATAGTAAATGTATCGATGGTCGATTCGACTATAGCAATATTGACAAGTCAACTGCGCGGGATATAATACATACACGAAAACCTCAATGCCTCGGATTGAAGGCGATTCCAGGTCTGGCGATTCTCTGATCACTACACTACGCAGTCATCATAATGCTATTAACATTTCGTTTCAGAAACGTTAAATAGTATGTTAGTAAAATGGCCAAACCTAGGATGCGAGAGATCGAGTGCTTTATTTTTAGATGAAACAAATAGGCACTTAGATTAAGGAAGAACATAATTGCAGATGCCAGTCAGCAGTAATTTGCGAACAATAAAGCTTTTTCTTTATTTATCGAAGGTGTGCCTTACGATACGCTTCCATAGCTTACCTCATGACCAACTGTTTGCGATATGTGTTCTTGTTTATAACTACATTAATAAAAGAAGTATAGTGAATTAAAAACGTATGCGTATTTTACTAAAATTCTAAAAATCTAAATGTTAGACTAAGCTAATACACCTATCAATCTCAAAGTCTAGACCTTGGTTACTCCGCTTATTACCTCAAGGCATCTGCATCTAGCCATAAGTTAAGGTTGGTCACTGGGTGCGGTGATGAGTTCCCATTTTTTACGTGGTAGAGTGACGCCGTAGGTATAGCTATAGAACGAAGGTTAATTCGACCTAGGTAAGACTAGACTTTCACAGAACCCCAGCGTAATAAAATAACTTAGCGCTTCTGTATTTATTCATGCGCGCTTTTACTCACAAGAAGAAATACAGCAGCGCTAACAGAAAGTGGACCTTGGGACGAAGAATTCCGTTTTAGAACTCAAGAAAAGTCTGCAGAAGGCAGCCTCTGCAGACTATCTTGATTGTGATTCTTTATCTCAGATGGAGGAAGAGCTTATCATTGGGTGAATTGTGTTCACATTTATTATTATCTAATTTAATAAAAAAAACCTTTTGGTATATTCTTACAATTTGAATATATACCTGTGATTTATTAGTTACGTACGCCTATTGTTGATTCACAGGCTTTGATATTATGACGATTAGATGATATGACCGACTATAGATATTGTTAACTTTCAATACAAATGTTAATACTCATGAAATGAGCCTACGCACATAAATAATTTTAAATGTTTTGAAAGCCGAACTTCTACACAACAAAAAACCTTGTACAAACATCATTTGAGATATATTTACATTATTATTCACAAAAATAGCTTTATATAAATTATCAACATTAATTAAAAACATATAATACAAAAATCAATCGACTAATTTTTTTAGAAAAAGAAGCTAATTTTAAACAATTACATATATCTTATAGATTTGGTGTGTAAATATCTATATTTAAATTGAGGTAAAGAATAAAACATAGTTCATTAAAATTGTGTGAAACAGAACGTTTATCTCATTTTTTGCATGAAATTCCGCACGATGGCGTTTCCGTTGTATAATATATAATTAATTGACGCATGCGCCACACATTGCAATCAGCTGTCAGAAAGAACATAATCACGTAAAAAACAAAATTATTTGTGTCTTTAGATAATTCCCGTCAATATGGCGGGGCAAAATCCAGGCTCTCCAACTGACTTCCAATATTTTTACGAGGATGAAATATATAAGGTCAACAATCGCGGCCAAGTTGTATTCGGTCTTGTACTTGAAAACTACGAAGCTAACTCCAGCGATCAGGAGAGCGACATTGAAACACCTATCCAAAAAGGCGAAATTCGTGTTGTATGGCATCCTTCGGGAACCGAACGAGTTATTTCTGAAAAATCGGTGAGTATTCATCGTAAATTGCATTTCGATATAGAAATTTACTTTAATTATTTTTCGGAACAAGCTATTGAACGACAATAATTATGACATGTTTAAGTGTTAAAGGTATGATGAATCTTCTGATCAATAGCTCTGATTTATTTCCGTATGCTTTTTATTGAGGGTAAAATAATATTCGAGGTCTATGATGTAAAGTACCCACATAGATGTTACTTTGTTGAATTGCAGACCTAATAAGTCTGTTAAAATTTGTAGTTGAAATATTTTTTTATCATTGTTTATAAATTTCGTAATATAGTGCTTATTAACATACTAACACTGTTAGATTAATATTTATGTACATGAATGTATTTTCAAAGTGAATGTGTTATTTTTTCTCAAAGGAAAGTATTATGTAAATATATATAAAGCATAGATATTATATAAAAATAGTAAAAAATTAGAACACAGTTCAATTAATGGTAAGTGAAAATGTATTTCATTTACCTTTGACCATATACTGGTAATGAGAAATATTTCATCTTTGTCCTCAAGGGTGACTGACAATGCATCTGTGCATTCCATATTGAGAGTGAATATGGATTTCACAAGCTGCAGGGATCACTTGCCATCAGGGTATGCTTGCATGTCATGCTGCAATTCAACTCTTAATATGAATTCATTACTAAACATAGATATTATGTAAATATATTAAAAAGTTCAATTAATGGTAAGTGAACATTTATTTTATTTACCTTTGACCATATTACTGGTAATGAAACATTTCATCTTAGTCCTCAAGGGTGACAATGCATCTGTGTTATGATTTACACATTGCTTACCACACTTTATTTTTTAACCTCCACAGCACACAAGATGTTGATTGTCGCAGGGAGTGGGGCTCCCTCGTGACAATCAATATCTTATGTTACAAATGGAAATTGAAATATGCTGAATCTGGACTCACATATAGTGTAAATTAATGTCATCTGTCACTTATAACTTTTTGATTTAATTTAGGGTGGTATTAGTGAGAAAATAGTAATAAATCATGCACACAATATATGAATCTATATGTAAATATACTTGATGGATTGAACAATTCCCATAATTGCACCTTGGTGAACACAAATAAAATGAGGTCAAAACAAATTCTATTGTTTCACTGTCAAACATATAACTCATATAATCTTGAAGTTTTTATAGATATGTTCCATAATTTTTGTTTAAATCTCTGAAAAGGAATATTGAAAGAAAAGCTTAAGAGGTTATGATGTTTAGTGTCATTATCTGCTGGCTGGACAGCCACACGGTGTAAAGGTTAGAGCATCTGGCTGACACATTCTGGGTGTTGGGTTCAATTCCCAGACAAGGAAAAAATATTTGTTTATTACAAATTGTTCATTATTGGGTTCTAGGTGTGTTGTATGTATGTCTGATGTTCTTGACACTGCATTTGAACCTTCCTCAAATCTTATTGCATATGCATTACATCAGAATAGGGAAGGTGACTGAGAGTGTCTGTGTTTGGTGTGAATGCTTACAGCACTATAAAATATTTGGCGCAGATGATGTTACCTCACAATATCCAGTAGATGTTACTATGGTCAATATCAACCAATAGGACATCACCATTATCTGCTGATTATGACCAGAGAACATCAACTGTACAGGATACCATAACCATACATGGAGACACTGCCCTCTGATTTGATACATAGGCAATAAGATATTATATATTATATATATTATTATAGTAATTATAAATTCTTCAAGCAATAAATATTTTTATATGTATAGATGAATGGACAACAATATGTCAATTTTATGGTCATTTTTGACCAATAGACTTTAGCCACTGTTGATAATATGTTACTACTTTTAAAAAGTATAGTAGTATTATATATATATATATATATATATCTATTTTTTTTATTACTTTAAGATTAACTAACGAGCATACAGTTCACCTAATGGTAAGTGATTCCTGCGGCCCAAGACATCTACATTTATCCTTGACAAGGCAACATAATGCACTTACGTTAACAGCTTTCAGGACTTACATGGAATACCTCGTTCCCAGTAAAAAAGGTCTCCAGATCCCTTCACTCACCAGATGAAATACCCCCCTCACCCCCTCTGTTGTTGACGTTCCTCGTCCACAGGGGTCGGAGTGCAGCGGTGGTGCAGCAGCAATCTCCGCCTTTGCAGCACCGTCGTTGTCTCCCTTCTCAGCGAGCCTCCCGCTCGCGAGTCTAATTAATAAAGCTGTAGAGGTCTCTGGACCAACAGCAATACGCACACAAAAAAAGCAGCATTTTACTGCTACTCAACGGCTGGAATAAATCCGAACAACAGTTCTCTTGTCCTCTTGTAACACATATTTTCTTTATTTTGTTGACATTTAATTATATTGTTTTTATTAATAGGTTGGCCTAGCAGATCGTTCATTGATGCCCGGCGATGTGGTACGCCGCCTCATAGCCGGGAAAGACACCCAGCGCGGATATTGCCGTGATATAGTGATGACAGCGGCATTGCAGATTGTGGGAACGAAACATGTCATACCCAGTGTGTCAAGTGAGAGACTGCAGCCACTGGAAGAGTTCACACCGGACCTCGCTGTATGTTTGGACTCATGGGTCGGCACATCAAAGGTGATATTATGTTATTAGATAGGCTAACACCGAATCAGTATTGCAGCGTCAATTACCTAATGGTTTAGGGTGCGGTCTGCGAGATTTAAAGTCGTAGGTTCCGGAATCCGCCATTATTAGACTTGTCGTTACCCATCTCCCGGCACAAGCATTTTCAGCTTAACTGCAGTGGTTAACCGGAATCTAATTAATGATAATGGCACTGCTAATATTCTTTTAAAATTTTTTTTTTTTTAAAATAAGTGCCCCTATTTAATTAACTTAATCATTTTGTTACGAAAAAATAATGATACGACCATATAAATAACAATGTATTTATATTGGTTTATGGTTTCACCCTCAAATATACTAGTAAAACACCACCCACCAATTTTGATAATGTTTTCTATTTATATGAAAACTAAGTTTAAATATTGCATAATGAGTTTATATTTAGAATTATTAGTGAGTATAATCATGCTTAAGCTTATAAAAGCATTTTGTTTAATCCAACTTTTGAACCCTAAGTATAATCAAATATGTTTCTTCATTAGGCCGTTCAGAGTAAACTTCGTCTTGTGTCAGCCGACGGTTCTCGTCTTGAATACCCGGACGTGGAAAGCTGTCCTCTTGAAGACTATTCTATGCGGCGACGTCGATCCACGCCCTATACGCCATCAGAGTTCTACCCAGGACAGGTGGTGTATGGACCACTAGGTTCATTGGAAAGTGCCAATTGGCTTCATATCAGCAAGGAAATGAAGGCTGCTAGGAAACACAAAATGCATGATCATAAGGTAATCAATGTTGCAAAATATTTTTTTTTTTTTTCAAAATTAGTACACGCACCGCCACAGAAGCTTGGCCACATCGGATTTTGCGAAAACTTGTTTCTTGTGCAAAAATTAAAATCTTAATAAACTAAACCAAAATAACCCATTAATGTTATTGGACGGAATTTAATCGTTTGTTTTTTAAGTTTGTTTAATATCATCCATTTAAAAAGTCATTGAGAACACACATTGTCTAACCTAAGCGGCATTACCTCCTCTCGACGTCATTATTGCTTGCATTCGTTTGACATACTTTGAATTATGTTTTTCATAACAGCTTGGGGTGTGCTGTCCCAAACGGCCATCGCTGCACTTCGGAGCTGGTCAAGCATCTGTGGTGGGTTGAAAATGGACTTTATTTCTTTTAAGCATGTCCCAGATGTGTTCTTATAGATTCAAAACTAGGTTGCGAGCTGGCCACTTTAGGTTTTGAATAATTCTCCACGGAGCATGAGACATGTTGATGTTCATTGTTATGTGCATTCAGACGACTGAGTCGTCCCGATGAATACTCCAAATAGCTTTAAATCCTCCTGGAGGATCTCGTTTATTTCTTGTTTTACAGTGAGTTGATTGCTGATGTCTTTTCCACTCAATATCTCAATATGGTAATGGGAAAAAACAGTTCCATTTTTACTCCACACTCCTTCTCGCGATACTGGCGATTCCACACTCATCTGTGCTGTAGAATCGACCGTTGCTCATGGGGCTCCATTTGACATGTTCCCTTTTGAACTTATATCGAACCATTCGGTTCTGTCCTTGGACCTTGTACTTATTAAAATTTACTTCTCACCGTGTCCCTGACATTGGTACCTGGTTTCTCAAAATTTTCCAAGGCCATAGAGCGAGTGGTCTCGATCTCATATGCTCCTAATGCCTCCACTGCCTGCTCAGCGGGTGTAGCCGGCTAGTCTACTGTTATCGTTTCAGGGTACACTGCATTGATGTACATAGCACGTTATACGGTAGCCACATCACATTGTATAGCTGGTGGTCTATTAATGTACTAGCTTGTATAACTTGTGATTGTGTTAGTATAATCAAATTTAATCTTACATTTTCATTATCCGATAGTGTTTATCACAGTTACTGTGTACCAAAATCACAAGAATTTAATAATTTTATGAGTAAAATCTTTCAAAAAACACAATTTTGTTACTTCAACTTAACCGCATGAAAAAACCAATTCAACTTGAAATCAATTGAACTTATAAAGTAAACTTTTTTAATACTACCTCCATAATATAGTCCTCAGAAACACTTCAATATTTTGTTATTGCAAGATAACCATCAGGTCAAGTATGTGTGCTGAGTGTGGTAGGATAAAATCAATTTTTTCTTAATATGTAGGCACTTGTTTGGTTTTAATTTCTTAAATTAAATCAATAACAGAGAGTAAGTTGCCTGTTGTTCTTGTAAATTTCATAATGCCCAAACAATTTAAGATCTTATAATCATAATTGCCGACATAAATACAATTATTATTTGAAAAAAGCAAACATGTTAAAAAATATATTTTAGCATTTCACATTTTTTTTTAAATCCAATATGTACTTTTATACTGCATATTATATGTCAATGATTACAATCTGTTGGAAAGATCTGCTTATATTTCATCTACCTATTCAAGATCTTTTATTCATAGGTACCTTGCAAACTATTTGTAACAAAGAGTACTTGATAATTTTACTATAAATTATATACACTGCAGACCAAAAGTTAAAGACCACCTTAATTAAAGTAGGTAAATAAAGTAAAACTCCAATAAAATATTAAATGTTTAATTAACCTGATTAATCATCTAATAGAACATTGATTGACAAAAAATATACTTTAAAAGCGTAAAGAAATATTAACAGTCCTTGTTTTGCAGCCTTAGTAGAGGTTTTCGAACGGCAACGCGACCATACAACTTCGCATCTATCAGTCCCCTTTTAACTGTAGTCAATGATAAAGGTTTAACTCGGGTTTTGTTTACTTTAACGCGGATTTCTGGTGCTGTCAAGCGTCTATTTTGCTTGCTGGTAACAAGCACTCTCATGTTCGGATTTGCTTTCATTATTTAAAACAACGATGGCAGAACGTACTTCACTGCTAATTTCTCGAGCTTTTCCCATTTTATGATGTCTTCGCAGTAGAAACCACAAGTTTAGACTGAGATTGTTTGTGAACAAACCCAAGTAAATTCGGTTAATAATAAGTCAAAAACACTTGTTTTCAGGAGCTAAATAATCCTAATTATTGACCAATACGTAACAAAAGCAAATTAATTAGTAATGAGGACATTATAAAAATATTATTACGACTCTACCACCTGGCTCTAGCGCAGCGTTTGTCGGTGTTTGAAAACAATAGATCTTTATTGTCCAATAACTTGAAAGTAAACAAAAGAATGACTTATTTAAATATTCGATACTAACAATGGAATATGCAGATGTGCATTTCTTTTATTTATCCTATGGGATTTTATTACAATTGATGGATAATTATGTTGCATAGGTGCGGCCTTAAACTTTTGGCTGGCAGGGTATATCCTTGTCGGATCAGTTGGATGATTTTATATTTTTTGTTAGGCTGTATAAGGCTTCAAAGTTTCATATTTTAGATTCTTAATTATATTGCACCTATATAATTAAAAATCACTGTTTGCATGCATGTATATGTCTCTCATCGCCCCCTAAACTGTTGCACCGATTTGAATCAAACATGATATATATATATGTCCACTCTGTAGAGACAGACATTGTGGTATGAGGGAGAGAGGTGAGATGACAGATATAACCCATACAACTCTGGTTGAACATGTAGAATCTTATAAATTATATAAATATTTGTATGTTATTTAAGATATTAAGCGCATTCACTATTCATTCAGTTCACAGTGGAGGCGGTAGTGACGGAGAGTGTGAGTGTGCATTGGCAGTGTCGAGCTCTTTGCACGCACCCAACCGAAACAACCGCTCCACAGCAGCCAAAGTTCGTTGTTGATGGTATGACACTGTTCTAACATGGTATTGTATTCGAGCAGTTTTATTTTCTTAACAGATCTCAATACATCTGTTTTTTGTATGTAACATATTTTCCGTGCAAATTTTTTTTTTAAAGAATATTAGTCATGCTATTAAAATTACTAATATTTCGCTTAACCACTCCCAACTAAGCTGAAAAGGCTTGTGCTAGGTTCACGACAATAGACTAATGGTGGATTCGAACTTACGGCCTTAAGTTTCGTGGACCGTACCCCAAAACAATAGGCTATTGACGCTTCAAAAGTATTAATAATATCTTTTATGTATAATAAATAATGAAAAAAAGGGTTTCAACTCTTATATAGCTTCAAACTCATTAGATTTTCTTATTAGATTCGCAGATTAACTTTCGCATGTATTCAATTTTTTTATAATATTAAATGGACTTCGCTGATAGTAATTATGTAAATTGAATAGTATTACAAGTAATTTCCCTTATTCATGTTAGGTAAAGTTTAATGTATTGTCTCTAGGTGAAGATTTGAAGAATCTAAAACTACTCAACGTGTTTGAACCCTGTACACTGCAGGTCGGTGACAGAAACTTCCTCACTATTGGAACAGAAGATACCTTTGTTAGTAAAAAACAGTGGAGGAATGAACAAAGTAAGTATATTGTTTGGTCGATGTTCTATTATTTGGAGCTTAATGTGAACAACAGTTATTTAAAGCAGTGTCAAAGATTTAAGATATTTAATATATTCCTATATAGATTATATAGATAGCAGTTCCAAAGATTCAAATTATTTTATTATATTCCTATATAGATTATATAGATAGCAGTTTCAAAGATTTAAAATATTTTATTATATTCCTATATAGATTATATAGATAGCAGTTTCAAAGATTTAAAATATTTTATTATATTCCTATATAGATTATATGCATAGCAGTTTCAAAGATTTAAAATATTTTATTATATTCCTATATAGATTATATGCATAGCAGTTTCAAAGATTAAAAATATTTTATTATATTCCTATATAGATTATATGCATAGCAGTTTCAAGATTTAAAATATTTTATTATATTCCTATATAGATTATATAGATAGCAGTTTCAAAGATTTAAAATATTTTATTATATTCCTATATAGATTATATGCATAGCAGTTTCAAAGATTTAAAATATTTTATTATATTCCTATATAGATTATATGCATAGCAGTTTCAAAGATTAAAAATATTTTATTATATTCCTATATAGATTATATAGACGGCAGTTTCAAAGATTTAACATATTCCTTACTGCACCTTAGGAATATCTTAAAAAGAGGTCCTTGTACTGGTAAAATACTGATCCACTTCTCACTTCACTTCATCCCTTTTTTCACTTTCATTTTCTACCACATCATTTGATTTAATTTTATTCTTATGTTTAATGGGAATCACCCATTATACATGAGAATAAGGAAATTGCACAAAAAATTCCTAAGAGGGATGTGCAGTTTTCAGCTTCGGTAATGATGTTAGGTTGGACTTTAGCACAAGTTCTGGTACAGATGCTGTTTTTATACGGAAATAATGTTGTAAATATAAAGGTATACCAAGATTATGGAAACTAGTCTGCCGTTAATATTTTCTTATATCTAAATTTGCGAAATATTAAAGAGTTCTTTCTTTCAATGATTATTTCGAAAGAAATTCCGACTCTGGAATTCATAATTTCATGCTGCTTATTAATTTGTATATAATGATTCTTTATAACATAAAAATAATATTCTCAGGCAAATACTACAGGAATCATCGCAAACAGACTCGACCAGTTAAGAAAAGCTTAAAGACTGATGCAAACTCGGCAGAACATTTGCCTTCAAGACCTAAGAAGCGTGCCTCGTCACACCGTAAACTGAAATCCACCGATGTAAGTGGTTCGTCGGTTTATTTATTATCTGACAACAAATTGAAGGGTAAAGGTTACTGAATCGCAACTTCGAGCGGTGGCGAACGACAGACGATCGCCCACCACCTATGCATGTTTGCAGTTTGTTTCTAGTTGTAGAATGAATGGGTCAGCTCGACCGGGTTAGGACCACGGCCTCACAGAATACCAGCGTAAAATACCAGCATTTTGCTGCTGTTTCGTCTGGTGAGTTTAGGGATCCGGAGACCTTTATTACTGGTAACGAGGCATTCCATCTCAGTCCTCAAGGGTGACAACGCATCTGCATTATGATTCCTTGTCAAGGATGAATGTAGATGTCATGGGCCGCAGGAATCACTTGCCATCAGGTGAACTGTGTGCTCGTTTGTTACAATAATAAAAAAAATAAAAAAGCAGATGCATCAGGATTATTTAGCAAGTGTAAGTTCGTGCGTGCGCGCGGGTGTGTATGCGTGCGCGCGCGTGTACATGCGTGCGTGCGTAGTAGTAGTAAAATAATTCACAAAACTAGTTATGTCATTTCACTCTTAGAACGAAATGGAGGTTGATGGGGCTGACGACAAATTGGAGTCACTTGATGAGGTTCTCAAGGCTGATATGAACTGTCCTAGCATCAAAATCGAACCGAGCGCTGACGTCACCATACCAGCGGGTAGCAGCCATGAGGACACGGCTATTGAAGAGAAAAACGATTCGGGCATCAGGTAAAGACTTATTATATTTTTTAAAAGACTCTTTATATACATTTTTCTTAATATATCTCTTTAAATTATCTGTGTCTATAACTTTTTATGCAACGGTCATTGGACATGTGAAGAATAGAATAGAATTTCAAAAAAGTTTTTGTTTCTAATAATTCACGAATGCCAGAGCAATAAAAAGTAATTATTGCTTTAATTAAATCCCTGTAATTTTCTTTAATAATTTAAAATGCCCCGTTCACAATCCACCATACTTCGCCATGCGTCATTACACGTCACCATGAAGACTATTACGGTCGGTTAACGTGCGATTTAAGATGGTTCGATCGGCCATTGTCTCAACATAGAAACGACCCGCAAAGCATCAGAAGCTCTCGAAGCGATGGTCAGAGTAGTCTATCGTGGATATATATTTATATATATATATATATGTATATATATACATATATACATATATATATATATATATATATATATATATATTGTGTATTGTGTGATGCTGTTGGTCCTTTGGTACCTCTACAGCTTTAGCGAAGAAACAGATTACGAGCGGGTGGCCTGTTGAATAGGAAGCTATTATATATTGCAATTATTGCAGATTTTTTAATGTTATGTTATATGTTAGTCTTCGTATTTACGGCATGTTAGTTTCTCAGTTATGTGTTAAGTTCTGCTAGGACTTAAAGTAAAATAAAATTGTATTTATTATGTAATATATGCTTTATAACTGAAAGTAAGTTCTTAAAAAATATGAGAACCGTCGCGAACGTTGGTTCTAGGTAATTACCCTATGACATAAATCGAAACGTTCAAATGTATATTTGAGTAATTGTGTCAAAAAAAAATATTTAACATAACTCGAAATGTCGTAATTCGAGGTCTGATTTTACAAATATACAGTTTTTTAACACGTATAGAAAAACAAACTAATTTTTAAAATAAATTAAAAGTGAAATTCTTGAATCTGTCTCATAGGAGTGAAATTTAGGAACTGGTAAATCTATGAATTGTCTATCCTAAGGTACAGGTATCTGAAAAGTTTTAATTCAAATATTTTTGTAGACATTTTTTTTTTATTTCATACATAATTAATCTTTACTCATGTCTTAGTGCATGCAAATGGTAGTAGTTCTTAACGCAACAAAATATATAAAGTATTTCACACGAAAAATAAGAAATTGTATCCTCTCTTTTATCTCTTCTCATTTCCCCCACATGGAATCTTGAAGGTATTTTTGAATTTCACACGTAATACATTAATTGCACGTTTGTATGTTAGATTATGTGAATCTTACCAGTAGTTGTAAAATAATATATTTTGATTATAACGGAGTGGGCTAAGCAAATGCCACGTCCGCAGCCCCGAGCCCGCTAAGGAGGACGGACATCTGTTGAACGGCAACAGCAAGACTGCGGCGGACCCGTGCCTCAACGACGACGACGATTCGGACAACTGGGAGAACACAAGCAGCGATGGCAGCGACACCGATAGGTAAACAGTACATTGTAACGATTGGTAGAGCTACACTGCAGTTTGTTTCTAGCTGCAGAATGATGGGTCAGCTTGACCGGGGTAGGACCACGCCCTCGCAGAATACCAGCGTAAAATAGCAGCTTAACGCTGCTGTGTTTCGTCTGGTGAGTGCAGGGATCCGGAGACCTTTATTACTGGAGACGAGGCATTCCATCTCAGTCCTCAAGGGTGACAACGCATCTGCATTATGATTTCTTGTCAAGTATGAATGTAGATGTCATGGGCCGCAGGAATCACTTACCATCAGGTGAACTGTGTGCTCGTTTGTTACTCCAAATGCAATATAAAAAAAAAAAAAAAGTGGCGCAGAGCTACGCTGCAGATTGAATGGGTCAGCTCGATCGGGGTAGGAAGGACGGTGCCCTCACAGAATACACCAGCGTGAAATAGCAGTATATTCCTGCTGTATTACGCGTCTGGTGAGAGTGTAGGGATCCGGAGACCTTTGTTATTGGTGACGAGGCATTCCATCTCAGTCCTCAAGGGTGACAACGCATCTGCATTATGATTTCTTGTCAAGTATGAATGTAGATGTCACGGGCTACTGGAATCACATACCATCAGGTGAACTGTGTGCTCGTTTGTTACTCCAAATGCAATATAAAAAAAAAAAAGTGGCGCAGAGCTACGCTGCAGATTGAATGGGTCAGCTCGATCGGTGTAGGAAGGACGGTGCCCTCACAGAATACACGAGCGTGAAATAGCAGTATATTCCTGCTGTATTACGCGTCTGGTGAGAGTGTAGGGATCCGGAGACCTTTATTACTGGAGACGAGGCATTCCATCTCAGTCCTCAAGGGTGACAACGCATCTGCATTATGATTTCTTGTCAAGTATGAATGTAGATGTCATGGGCCGCAGGAATCACTTACCATCAGGTGAACTGTGTGCTCGTTTGTTACTCCAAATGCAATATAAAAAAAAAAAAAAAGTGGCGCAGAGCTACGCTGCAGATTGAATGGGTCAGCTCGATCGGTGTAGGAAGGACGGTGCCCTCACAGAATACACGAGCGTGAAATAGCAGTATATTCCTGCTGTATTACGCGTCTGGTGAGAGTGTAGGGATCCGGAGACCTTTGTTATTGGTGACGAGGCATTCCATCTCAGTCCTCAAGGGTGACAACGCATCTGCATTATGATTCCTTGTATGAATGTAGATGTCACGGGCTACTGGAATCACATACCATCAGGTGAACTGAGAGACCATAGAGCTCAACTTGGACATACGAGAATACATAAATAAGGGAATGTTACACTATTGGCTTTTGTAATAGTTACGTTACCTGGACCTTTGTAAATTTATTTACGAATCTTACAAAAACTGAACAGATGAATACATAGGCCATCTATCTCAAACAATTTTTTAATATTACACTAATAATCCGAATAAAATAATATAAAATAACTAATACGAAATTATGTTTGGTATGGTATAGATATCGTTCTATATAAAATCGTATCAAATTATAAAATATTGAAACCGAACACGTACATTAATGATGACAGAGCAATATTAGGGACATGACGCTTATTGCATCCAGACCCGAAGGTCAATGATATTTTTACACAAATATCGTTCCTTGGCAAGGAAGGCTATATCATACGACTCGGTACCGGTTTACAGGAGATAGAAAAGCGACTTCGTTTTAATTTTTTGCAATAATGTACTTGCTATAGGAGACACTTACATTAGATCGTGTGTTTGAATGTCACTACATAGTAACCAAAAACCTATATGTGCCCATAATTATGAAAGTGGTCTAAGTCATATATTTCTTGTGTCCAGTTATTGAATGAATTGCATTTGAACAAATTAAAAAATATTTTTACATTATACGACATTTTAATTTATAATATTTTTTTAATGAAAATTTATTACGAATATGGAATTTTGTCTGAATTTCATACGAAAAAGTTGTTTTTAAAGCTTGAATTGACTTAGACCATTTTCAAAATTAACTGAATGTCCTATAAACGAGTTAATGCAATAAAGAACTATGAGTTTTATTTGAAACAATAACTGTAATGAAATAATTCATAAACATTTATTAATTATTATTATACAGTATTATACATTTTCATCTTAAAAATTTAGTTTAAAATTAATGTGGTGTGAAATAAGTGATAAACTATTTTTTTAGACCACTTTCATAATTATGGGTACATAAATGTTATCGCTTCGTGATGCAGCGGTGCGACGTGGTCGTCGCGTTGCTCGTCCGCGGCGTCGCAGCGCGGCAAGCGGTCACCGCAGCTGGCAGTGCGGCTGCTGCGCGGCAAGCGGCTCAAGCGCACCGTGCGCCGCGCGCCGCCCGCCCCGCCCCCGCGCCTCGGCGACCGCGTCGTCGTCGAGACCCTCCACACCACCAGCCGCGCCAACGTCGTCTGGCAGGTCTCTCTCCCTCTCTCACTCTCCCTCTCTCTCACTTTTATCGCAACTTTTCACTGGCATGAATGCTTGCTCAGTCTAATCTCCATTGCACCACATTGCAATGCAATTTGCTCTCGCATAAAGAAATTGTAACCCAAATATACTAATTTACGCGTAAAATATTTTGTTTTTTTATTTATCTGCATTTTGAAGAACAAATTATGCATATTAGAAAAATATCGCTGTAGAAATTATCATATATATATATATATATAAATATATCTATAAAATTTAATTTCACCCACGCAAGTAGTCATAAAATCTAGATTTATTCTACAGGACGGCACAATAGAGATGGGCATACCGTCGACCCAACTGTATCCGATTCACCACTTGGACGGGCAGGAGTGTTTCCCCGGTGATTTCGTCGTCAGCGGAGCAGCTAATGTCGAGGAAAATCAACAAGTCAGTATGAAAACTAGCAATTACATTAATAATGAACTGTACAGTTGTAAATGGTGTAACGACTGCGCGGTCACACAATACCTGGATGCAGTTTGATCCAGATTTCGTTTTACAACCGACACACAGTTCACCTGGATGACAAGTGATTCCTGCGACCCGTGACTTCTACATTCATCCTTCCTTGACAGGGAATCATAATACAGATGCGTTATCACCCTTGAGGACCGAGATGGAATGCCTCATCAAAGGTTCCCGGATCCCTATACTGACTATAAGAAACAGCAGCATTATGCTGCTTTTTTACGTTGGTATTCTGTGAGGGCGTGTTCCTATCCCGGTCTAGCTGACCCATTCATTATGCAGCTAGAAACAAACTGCAGTGTAGCTCTACGACCGTTAAAAAAGATGGTTCTCGATATATATCTTCACTAATATATACAAGGATCATTTTTTTAAGAAAAAGAAATATAAAATTTGTAGAAATTGTAGATATTCGAAATATTAAATCATATAATTTTAGTTTGAGACATTGTCTTCATATAAAATATATTTGATAGATTGCTCGTTTGACACATATTCTATAAAAAAAAACCCGTGCAATTATTGTCATCGTCTAATAATAATCGTATATATAATTACTAAATGTTGGTGCTTAATGGATGAAAAGTAATTTCTGGGGCCCATGGCAACAATCCCCCCTCTATAAGGAAAATAATCCAAACGACTTGGCAAATGCGAGGAAAAGATGGAATACCTCGTCACTAGTTATTAAGTACACGCATAAATGTAACTCTCAAAGCGCCTGTTGAAGTATAAATGAAATAATTATAAAATTACAGCTAAAGCACAGGGAATATGGCGTCGTACAACGCGTGGACCACCACGGGAGGACCGCGATCGTGCATTGGTACCGGACCTATACTAGCGCTGACAAACCTATGTGAGTTTTACTCTTTTGCAGTAGCCCCCTCTTCTACTAAGCCATCCCCCCGGGCTTAGTAGTAGGGGGCGTTATAGTAGTAGAAGGGGGCAATCGATTCTTATGAAACGAGTTCATCTAATGATAGACGATGATCTAATGGCGAGGCTGTGGTCTATTGAATTCATACGTCGTTCATTATTAAAATTCCGAAGGAATGAAATGCGGTATTATATCATCTTTAATTGGATCTTCGGAGTTTTACACTCGCGTCAAGCGTAAAGATTCGGTCCATGCTGGTATTATGTGAGAGCATGATGTTCCTGCGTTATCATTCATCCTACAACGGTATGATTATTTTTATTGATATGAATATATAATCATGTGTATCTAAATGTATCTGTTGTATGATGCTACGAGGGCCGTTCAATGTATTCTCGGTATCGGAGTTATATACTAATGATGAGGGTAATTAAATTATCTCATTAGTTGAAGACACTCTTTGAGGGTATAATAATAAAATTACATTTAATTTTCACTATTAGTATTCAAGATATCATTACGAAAAGGCAACTACGGTTACTTATACGACAATGTTAACAAAAATCGAGCATCGAGCTGTGAAAAAATTCCTTACAAAAATAATGAGACTCAAAAATTGACTGACGAAGAAATGGTGGCTGTTTACCGAGATTCTCCTCCTTCATTATCTACTATTCAGACATGGTGTAGTGAATTCCAACGGGGTAGAGAGAGTATTGAAGGCGACCCCCGTGCCGGTGGGCTGGTTAGTTCCACTACTGAAGAAAACGTCAATCTATGAACCTTGTACTCAATGATGTCCGTGTAAGAGTCAAGAAAGGACTAAGCTAGCCGTGGGTACTATTCACACTATCCTTTATGAGCATCTGAATCTGCCCAAGGTCAGTGCAAGATGATGTCGCGAATGCTCATGGCGATTCAGAAGCATAATATTATCGACCGAATCGTTACCGGTGATGAAACGTGGGTACATCACTATGATCCTGAGGGTGAGCAAGAGTCCATGCAGTGACATAAAAAGGCTACAGAACCCCCAAAAAAGTTTAAAGTCACCCCATCCGCCTACTTTTTTCAACCCGGTGAAACTGTAAAAGCCCTTAGGCTATACGGCCATCAGCCCGAAAAAAACCCAATCCGCCGGAAAACTCATGGCCACATTATTTTGGAAATCTTACTGAATGAGTACACAAAAAAAGTCAAACAATTACTGCCTCATCTTACGTAAACACCCTACCTAATTTAAAGGAGGCAATAAAAGAAAAAAGACGTGGAAAATTGACCGCAGGTGTCTTGCTTATTCACGACGGGACGTTCACAGAGGGCGCGTTGCCAAGACTGCTGTACAGGATTGCGGATTTGAAGAAATCAATCATTCACCCTACAGCCCGGACCTAGCCCCCTCGTGTTTACTTTCTCTTCCCCGACCTTAAGAAAGATCTTCGAAGTTGGAGGATTGAGAGTTGAGGGCGGCAATTGATGAACATTTTTTAGACAAGGAACAAAAATATTTTTAGTGGGTATTGAAAAGTTACTTTTTCTTTGCGGGACTATATTTCTGCTTATTAAAGAATAGCATGAAAGCATGGTTATACCGAGAATACATTGAACGCCTGTAGTATCTCTAGTAATCTGTTTATCTGATAAACACGTCTCACCCTGAGTGCGTTGATCAGTGGAACAGGCTCCCGGTCAAGAAGAAAGCAAATCGACCAGCAAACAGTGAATTAAGTTACGAGTAATTTAAGCAATCAAAACTTGCACGGCCATTGTTAAGTAACGTGAAGTGAATACGGTCCACTCGATTACAAGGACTGTATCCACCGTGTTTATTCGCGTGAGCGATCATTCCCTACGAAGGCCGCTAGGGGATTTTTATTAAAACAAATTAAATGATTAAGGAATGATCATGATAAATGATCGTCGATAGTATATTCCAAGATATAGAAAAGCTAATAATGCTGTTATTATATTGTTATAATTGAAAAAAAATGTGTAAAAGTCAGCTATAAAGATCGACAATACATTGTCTATCCCGACATTTTATATGCGTATGGTTCCTGGGTGGTTAAGACTTCTGTTTGTAATTTTTGGCACGGAAGTTGATACGCTAATTATTTTTAAAATGTTTGGTTAAATTATCCAATTAAGAAAACATAAACTTCTATGAATTGTTGATGGATATTGTTATACTTTGAGTTGAGCCAATTTGTTTTTTGTCGTTTCACACTTTATGTAATAATGGTCATAAACCGGCACTTATATACCTGTTTTTTTTTTTATTGAATAGGCCACAAATTATAAAAGAGAGCGAGATGAGTGTATATGATCTAAAAGATCACCCAGACTTCCAATATCGACCCGGCACTGTCGTAATCAGAGTGGCCAATTTCACGGGAGAAGATGCTAATTGTACTGCCGGACAGGTTAGTAGGAAAAATAAAATAATGTCTTAAAAAAATGTCATAATTTTTATGTAAAAATGGCGTTAACGTTTTTTTTTCTTCAGGTTATCGATAACTTCCCGTCAGGTCGCGTGAAGGTGTGGTGGGTAGATGGTCATACTAGTATGTGCTGGCCACAGGATTTGTACAAGGTAATTATAACTCGAACTAATATTTTGATTTGATTTTTGATGCCAGCCTCGGTATTCTCGTCCAAATAAAATAACAAAAAAAAAATACTTTTCGGAAACTTAAAACTTCATCAAAATGATATAAGGAGAGAATTAAATTTTATATAACAAACAAATTTTCCGGAATAATAAATATAATTCCAGAAGAGCGGAATTTGCTTCACAATCACTATTAAAGTTGTAACACTTCTTTAGGTGGGCGAATACGACTCGGAAGAGGGCGAGTTGTGGGGTTCTGAGGGATCCGGCTCGGAGGACTCGTGGGAGACTCAAAGCTCAGCACGCGATGAACCGAAAACCCCCGAAGTTGCACTACCTCACCCGCCGCAGCCTCCGCAGCCTTCGCAGCCTGCAGAGCCTTCGCATCCTGCACAGCCTTCGCAGCCTGCAGAGCCTTCGCATCCTGCACAGCCTTCGCAGCCTGCACAGCCTCCGCAGCCTGCACAGCCTCCGCAGCCTGCACAGCCTCCGCAGCCTGCACAGCCTCCGCAGCCTGCACAGCCTCCGCAGCCCGCACAGCCTCCGCAGCCTGCACAGCCTCCGCAGCCTGCACAGCCTTCTCAGCCCCTGCAGCCTTCGCAGCCTCCAAAGTCATTGCAGACTGCACAGCCTTCACAGGTTCTGCCACCTCCGAAGTCATTACAACAACTACTGCCGGCGCTACTGCAGCCGCTTCTGTCGCCGCTGATGCAACCTGCCCAGGCTCCCCAGCTATATGTGTTGCAGCACGGCAGAAGGAGGATTGCCCTACCAGGTGATTTTATTTTTAGTATCGCATACTTTACTCGTTCAACGTATTTCCCGCTCTTTATTCAAGGCTTTAGAAAACCACGTAGATTCACTAATCTTTCATAAGGAATGTCTTTTGTAAGTTGATTTTCCCCTTGAGACCAGTAGCAGAAAAACGGAACAAAACCCATTTTTCCAAAAATGAAAAATATGTTTAGTATAAAATTTCTACGCAATCTTATTTTATGACTAACGGGACGCCAATTCATCAGTGGTAAAGCTACACTGCAGTTTGTTTTTAGCTGCAGAGTTTATGGGTCAACTCGCCCAGGGTAGGACCACGCCCTCACTGAATACCAGCGTAAAATAACAGCATAACGCTGCTGTGTTTCGTCTGGTGAGTGCAGGGAACCGCAGACCTTAATAACAGGTGACGAGGCATTCCATCACAGTCGTCAGGGGTGACAACTCATCTGCATTATGATTCCTTGTAACTGTGTACTCGCTTGTTACTCATAATGCTATAAAAAAATGGTGTGTAACATATAATTTTGCAGTCATTAGCAACAGTCCGAGTGAAGAGTCTCCGTCGGATGGGTGTAACACGGCCGTTCTGGTGAGCACCGCAGGGGTGCCGCGTCTGCTCGAGCCGCGCGTTGCGGCGCATATAGAGCGCGGACGGGTCGCTATGCGCCGCCTTGAGGAAATTTTCGCTAAATACCCCACACTGCAGAGCCAAGAGGTATATTATCTCCTATCGTTACCCTTACCTGTGTTGTTTTTTTCGTGTGAAAATGTCTACGCACCCTCGCGGCGGCGGGAGCGGGTTATGTCGGACAAGCACCGACTAAAACCCCATGGCAGTCGCCACCAGCGCTACCGATGGGTCGCGGGATCTCCGCAAGCAACGCAACCGCAACTCCTAGCTACGGCCTTCCACGACGATTTATCCCCGCGCAGCATCGCCATCATTATCTTTAACTTTTTTTTTCGGGGAGGTCACTTCGAGTTGCCGTCCCCTACGTGTCCGCTTGCCCGGACGGTCAGGCCCGCACCCGGATCGCCAACGAACCAGAAGTTCCCTTTTACGACAGGCAGGGGGTGCCTTAGCCCTATCCTTATGCTCGGGACCAAAGGGGTGATCATTACCCTTACCTAGCTTAGCCTTGGTTCCATCACCAACTGGAGTCTGTGATTGTCGTCATATCCTTTCATTCACTCCACTCCACATTCCGCTTCCGCTACTTCCATATAATTATTCACACAATCTATATTTTCATTCATTCATATGCATCGCTCTCCGTAATACGACGTTCAACCCTCGACTTGTCCAAAACCTGTGACTTCTCAAGGCTGTTACTCTAAAATTATATAATAGAATATACTCACTTGTCCATTCTTGTGAACACCACAGCCATCTCAAAAGTCAGGTATATTATATGTCATGGTCAGCGAAATAAACCGGAGACCCAACTGCTTTTACGTCTTAATCTAATTTAATATAATTTAGTATAATTATGGAATTAAAAGTAAATCTTTTACTTTTAATTCCATAATTATACGCAGGCGTGAGAAAGAATTTCCGGTTTGATATTTATGTAAAAAAAAAGTACATATATGTGAAAAAGTCGTAGGTATGGGGCCCAGGACCATCAGGTGCTGTGTGCTCATTTGTCATCATGACGGAGTACTTACGGTATGGTGGTCAGCGTTGTTAAAAAATTTTGAATTGTTAATGGGCAACGTGACAAATTCGCCGACTTGCTTTGTTTTAAGATAACGAACAACCAAAACCCAGAGCTAAGTTAAGTTATTATTCTAGTATTCGGTGATAGTGTGGTTTCAAAGTCGTTTCACCGACAATTCGAACTTCAAATATTTATAAGCGGCGTTTTTAAACTAAAGTATTGGACAAAGGTACTTCCAACCCATTAATAAAAAAAAATCTTTTTCGGTTAGTTCTATTAAAACAAGAAAAAAAATGTTTACTATCAAAACCGTTCTATTAACCACATCATGTAACATTTTCTATTGTATTTATATTTTCCCTAGATAATGAGGAAATTGCTGAACCTCTACAAGGATTGTCGTTTCCTGGATCGCCTGATGGGCACATCATTCTTCCATGAAGATCATTTTCTGGTAAATAATACACATATACAATATTTATCATAATTGGACATAACTAAATCTAATTATATCACAAGAAGTATGCGGTACACAGTAATGCACTATCCACAAACGTATAATGACTTAATGTCTAGAGAATTGTATCTCAACCATAAGCCATAAAGGTTAGTAAAAAGTCTTGCGATCCCTTATAATAAAATTTTTATTAACATTTATTTTTTTCAAGCCATTTATGGTGAATATTGTTGCAGATGTAAAATGTATGATGAAATTCCTTCCTTTAATAAACGTATGCAGTTCTTATTTATTGAACAGATCGCGATCCCCATTCATAACAAATCCCCGGGTTGAGAAACGATAGTCTATCGTATTAATATTATAACTATAATATGCAGAGGTTTTACACATTCGTAGTTCCTATGATATCCACATTGGGCAAAGCCTGCATTGTGGGGGGACCAACACTATTTATTTCCAGAGTTTAGACTAAACTCGGCCTTAGGTTGCGTATCTAGAATTGGAACTAATTATGGATATAATATAAGAAAATATTTTTCAATTATGCACCTGGTTTTGATTAAATATATTTTTTCTGTCTAGAAATATATAATCGAAAACAATTTTATATAGCAGAAATTATGCAGATCCTTGTTGTATAGCATAGACGGCGAGACGGCGCAACAAATTGAAATTTACACAGCTTCTATATTAAAGTATATAATATGTAGCCACAGTTATACTTATTTACTCCATAATAATAATAACGGGATTCTCCCTGTATTTCCCTGTTCGTTACACAAAGAATTGAATTCACCTTATTCTTTTCTTTTTTTAATGGCAGGAGATACTACGAGCAATATATCTGGTACCATAAAACGAATTAATTCTAAACAAAATCATGCCACTTTTGATAATATACGTCAGTGTCAAAACGCACGACCTAAGATCGTAAGAAATGCGTTAGAGTTGCGTACTGTGTCCATTCTATTATAATATAGAGTATGTTCTAGTGCCTCTACAGTTTGAAAATTTTACCTAACTTTTTTTATGCTGTTGTAAAAAGGATTATTATTTCTCTAACAATATTTGTAACACGTGAAACATCTTAATAGGCAAGGTCCGGGGCACAACGGACTCATATACAAACTATATGTATATAAACTATATGTATATAAAATATATGTATATAAACTGCAAAAAGCACGAAAAATAAAAGTGAAACATGTAAAATTGTAATTGTTTATTGTAAGTTGTTGGCTGACTTATTTATACTAATATTTTCACGTACCCCTGAAATCCGATAGTCTTAAGACAGTGTTTTCTTTTTCTTTATTTCATTGAGACAATTGCCATTATTTGTTGAGAAATGAATACAAAGAAATAATTAAAAAACCTTGATGAATTTCCACTATAGATAGCAATGGAATGGAATTTTTTTTTCACTTATAAAAAGGACCAAATATTTGACTTTAAAAGAAAACACAATAATTCCAGGGGCTTATAGAGCGTGTTCGCGAGCGAGGATCCAACACGCCTCGAGCTGGCGAACGTCGCGTGCACGAACAACTGGCCCGTCTCTTCACACCCAGTGAACCCAGCGAACCCAGCGAGCCCAACGAGCCGAGCATCGAGATCAGTGAAACCAATGAGCCAGGTGATGCACCCGATGCCGATGGCATGCTGGTCGACGGTGATAAAACCAACGGGCAAGCTATCATCACCTCTAATGTCACTGTTGAGCCAATGGAAGTAAGTATATGAAAATTGTCCTACTCAATAATAAATAATAAACATTACCTAACTTCTAAGAGGTTAGGTTAGGTTTGTTTATTAACATTTTAGAATACTGTTCAACTCTTTGAAAATGTCGTCTTAATATTTGGTAAAGAATAAAATCTGTCCTATATAAAAACTAAGGAAGAATTATAAGACTAGATTATTATAATCTATCTAGGTAATAAAAAGATTTACAGTGAAATATTATAATAAAGTTATAAATTTGGTGGCTGGTATTCTGTGAGGGCGTGGTCCTACACCAGTCGAGCTTACCCATTCATTCTGCAGCTAGAAATAAACTGTAGTGTAGCTTATATCTATAAAATGAAAAGCAGTTTAATAGCAGAAAGTTGGAAGTCAGAATGATAGCAATGCTTTAAACTATACTAATATTCCGGTTAACCACTAAGCTTAAAATCCTTGCGCTAGAATATTTTTTTTTTAGCTACCTTTTTAAATTTTAACTACCTAAAGTTTAGTAGACTCTAAACCATTTGACTATAGAAGCGTCTTAGGTTATTTCTATTACATCGTAATTGATAATGTTTAGTTTCTGCAGGTTATAAATGTTGATGATTATCGACTCTAATTATATATATGTAGGTACATGTTTTTGTATGTTATTTCGTGTTTATTTTTAATAGTGTTAGAATGGTAGCAGTTAGTTTCTGGCTACATCATGAATGAATCGGCTCGATAGGGGAGCGATCACGCCCACACAGAAAACCAACGTTCCGTATGGTGAGTGTAGGGAACTTACTAACGAAGGAACTATAAAGAATTCAATATTAATCCTTTTTTTGTTGTGTTCGTTCGTTACACTTAATCTAAGAAACAAACTGGCCATGGTATATTGACTTCAGTTATTGTGGAAACTCGAGAGTTTATTGCTTATTTATATCCGATCTATAACATTAGCTAATAATAATAATAATTATTATTATTATTTATTTGCCAATATACAAGGTATTAATAAGGATGTTGTTAATTTCAAATTATGCAACGGTTTCTCTTCTATCGGTTTCCGTCTACACGAAGCATGCAAATTAATGAAAAAGCATTACATCAAAGAAATATTAAATGTCAGATATGCCAAATACTTTAAAGTCATTACAATATATAACTATTATTTAATATAGATAGATGAATGAGCTGTTTAGTATATATTTCGACAGGGGACCCAAGTCACATAACACTTGTCTCAGGGCGCTACTATTGTAATGACCGTTAGACGACGCACTCATCAAATGTGGAAGTAACTAGTTGCTTAATGTATTTTTAGTTTAAACATAATTTACAGGTGGAAAGTAATATCCAGAAGAAGACATTACAATTGAACGTTGATCCTATTGAAGCCTCTGGATCTGAAGCGGTGCTTACCGAAAATTCATCCACTGACACTGGTAAGTTCTTTCGAATTATAATTTAAAGCCACATATATAATAGAAATAATAAAAAATTAAGTCTATCAATCGAAGAAGACTTTTTGGGAATTATGTATAAAATAAGAAAACAATTTTATTTATTCATATTATTTATACTATTTTTTCTCAAGAAAAACAGACATTGTACAAAAAAGCGGCGGATATATATATATATATATATATATATATGAAGAAAGAACATTCAGAACTACTTACTAAATCAGTGATCTTAGAATTCTTTGGCAATGTGCATTCATCTGGACTCCGCTGCGAGAATGAATCTTCTTTACTTGTATTGAACACTCGGGTGAAGTTGGAAACAAAATTCATATGAAGCATCCATCCATATTTTAAGAATATCTTTAACGAGATTAGTGAATAAGCATTCACTGACATTCCCTTCACTATCAATTACTGCATCACCACTGCACTGCATGTGGAGTTGTTATCGAGGAAGGGTTTGTTTACTGTTAAAAAAAAACTCATTAAAATTAAGACGGTATAACTTGTTTAGCTACAGTATCCGGGGAGTTGGAGGACGAAAACTCTTCGCGTAACGTCTGTTACAGGCTGTGCTCACTGATACACATGCAGCTGGTGAAGGCTCACACTGAAGTCAGCCGGTACGTACTGCCCCCGTTATGGTTGTCACATGTAAAACATTTCACCAACAATATGTTCGTATATTGAAGCCTAATAATGGCTTAAGATATGGTCTGCGAAAATTTTGTCGTAGGTTCGAATCCACCATTAGACTATTGTCGTAACTAAGGAGATACCTAGCACACCAGCATTCTCAGCTTAATTGGAGTTGTTAACCGTACTATTCTTATTAAAAATATATATATGAAGAAATCTTGATGGTGAAAAGATCTGAGCTATATGTTTTATTAATTTATCACTTTAATTCTTCATCGGTGTAAATCTGGTTTGGAAGGACCAAAATCTAGTTAAATGGTGATTGGATATCATTTATTATTTGAAGTTTTTAGCCATCGGCTTAGATTTTTTGACCACATGATTTATTTTACTTTAGCATTTTTTTTATTTATTAAAATGTTAAATTAGTTTACAATAATAATGTAATGGCAAGAAAATGCGAACGCAATTTTTTTATGATTATTATTTTTATAATATGTAAAAAGGAATGTGCATTCTTTCTTCGATTAAAATATGTTTTAGGAACCTACATGAAAATAAAAAATGTAATTGTCTTGTAAACTCGTAGAAAGGGGTGGACTGTGTTTACTTAATATTTGACATATTATTTTACGTATTTAATAACCTTCCTGATATCAACAGCGTAATAGTAAAATAAAACGACAAAACCTCTTTACAAGGTTGGTAATAAAAATATTTCTATTAATATATATTGCTATTTACTTATAGTAATAATGTTTCAAATAATGAGATAAGATTATTGTTAGCAAAGTAATTGGGAAGCTTTGTATAAGAGGTTTAATTTGTTTTCCGCAGGAGAAGGCCGCTAGAGTTGGCCGAATTCCTTAACAACTTAATGAAAATTCCAAACGCGAGCGAAGAGAAGTTACCCTACCACTTTTCAGTGTGAGACTTCATTTTATTTTTTTTTTGCTTTTCACGTTTTTTTGTACGTATGGAAATCTGTAATAATAAATTTTAGCACATAATGTTTTCTTTATATATCATGTAGCTTCAAAAGCTGTTTTGATTTATTTTAAAGTTAAACTTTCGTAAACATTTTTGAAATGTTAATAGATATGTTCCATAATGGACTAAATAAACACAGTCCGCGGTGTGTAAATATTATATTAAAACTTGTTATATCGATAGTACGTAATTTATAATTAACTTAAACGATAATAAATAATTAAGTTACTAAATTATGAACAGATCTCCATACACATATATATGATTATATCTATATATATATTATATCTGTTGCGTTTATTTTTGTGTTACGTTTTACTGATTTTTATATCTATACTCACAAATACAATTGACATTTTTTTATTTTAAATAAATCAGCCAGTAAAATAACTTAATGTCCTTTAAAAGTGTAAATTTATAGCATCTATTGAATAACTTATTAGCACTACTAGATTATTTTAAATATTTAACTATGGTTGTTTATTGTTGTCCCGCGATTGCGATATAGATTAACATAACATAATCGATATCGCAATACTTAATTTAAACCAAGAATATTGTCACTAATTCAATCTTTTAAATTTTAAATTTAGCTTCAAGCAATACCTATTTTTTAATCTGTTAAATACAGTTCCAGAATATTCATTTTATTTCACATTACACTCGCCTCCCTTTTTCTTTACACGATTAGAAAAAAATAAAATTTTGCTCCACAGAATAATGATTCACTTAAAAAACATTTGCTCGAAAAAAATATTAAAATTAATAATCATAGAATAAAATTTCAATACACAACACAATATTTTTACTTTTTTTTTTTTTTCATTCATTTCGTAGATGACTGCAAAAAGTGGTAACTTAATTTCTCTATTTTCAAAAACATCATTTTGTTAAAAGATGTCGTACATGTATCGTATCATGTGTCGTGTTTCCCACGCGTGGTTCTGTCATGTCGGATATTTGTTTAATATAAGCGTACATCTGTGGATTGTTCGTCATATCGTTTCAAGAACTTTTATGTGCATGATAAGTTATTGACTAGACTAGATTTATTTAGATTCACAATACGTGTCTTACAAGATAGAGTCCGTTATTAACTGACTTCACAATAAGAGGCTTTCGAATCGATCCATTTTATGTGTGGTATGTTAAGGGATTTCTCGGAATTTTCTGTAATTTTATGCAATTTTTTTTTCATTCGGAATATAGTCACGGACTTTTAGAATAGTGGTATGGTTAACCGAGATGACTGATATCCCGAAGCCTCCCCTAATGCAGTGCGTTGCAGTGCAGTGTGGCCATCTGGGAAGTTTTAGTCAGTGCAAATCCTATAAAACCCTGTCTTTCCCCCCGCAGGCTTGGTATCTTTTATAGATGTACACCCGATAACAAAAAAGATCTCTAAATGATACTGAAATAATCTCATTATCTTTGGTGGAGTTTTTTTTATTATATTGAGTGTTAACATACGAGAACACAGTTCACCTGATGATGAGTGATTCCTGCAACCCATGACATGAACATTGATCCTGGACAAGGAATCATAATACAGATTTGTTGTCTCGGACTGAGATGGAATACCTCGTCACCAGTAATAAAAATGGAACATCGCTATCACAAATCGGTTTTTAATGTGCGTGACTGAGAATTATTTTATGCTCGTGATTTTTTCTGGTAATAATGAATGATTAAATAATACAAAAGATTGAAATGAAAGCTATCATCCATTGGCATTCGCGACATTTCGTGAACGTATTCTTAGGCGCCTAACAGCGTCTTCGCCTTGAGTCTATAGATTTTTTTTATTGATTGTACACGTATAATGCTTTATTGAAATATTAACAGAGGCATCTCTTGTCTTGTTATAACGCTACCAACCAGCCCAATACCTTGGCAGTCAAACCCCTATGTCAACATGATATCAACGTCACTACAAGTTATCTCGTAATTTGTTCACTTGCCATATCTGTGCGAAATTACTGCCATGAATTTCATAGTATTTACTGCCTATTCATATATACTTTTATATCGGAGATGCTTCGGGGAGAACAGAAACAACAAAAACGCAGTCAAAAATTCACAGAAAATGTAATCATATAGTCTATTAAAAAATCTTATATACACTTAAAAGAGAAATATTTTAATCATTTCAGATCATTTTTAAAATAACCTTTCAAAGGCTGACTTCGCTTATCAGATGTGCTTTTGATGATAATTAATTAAATTAATAGTACCATGGCAATCAATGCGATAATTACAGCACTAGGTGCCCGGGTCGCCGAAATTGCCGTTCTTCAGTACTGGCCATTTCAAACCAAAAGAATAAGTTTTGATTGGCTGTGAATTCTAAATTCAAATTAATTATGTTTTAAAAACATGACATTCTTTTTACAAAGTCAGTCTTTTGTTTATTGATTGTATTTCTTTAAAAAATAGTGTATTTATGGAGTATGAGTTCCGTCGTGGTATCAACGCTGCACAAACGGCACGTAACATCAACAACGTTTACGGAGAGAACCTTTCAAATGAATGCACAACCCGTTATTGGTTTACCTGGTCCCGTTCTTGAAATATTGATTTGAAAAATGAACCTTGTGGTCGTCCGGACACTGGTCAACAATGATGAATTAAAGGCGACTGTGGATACTCAATCTACAGCCGAGCTAGCAGCAGCTTTTGATATTAACATCAAAACAATATTGGTCCATTTGCGACAAATTGGCCAGGTATAAGCTTGATAGATGGGTGCCCCACGAACTTGACGATCGCCAGCGCAACGTACGCGTTCAGACCTGCCTCGCGCTGCTCAACAGGCACAAAAATGAATGAATTTTGAATTATTATTTGAATTGTTACGTGCGACGAAAAGTGGATTCTGTTCGACAATCGAAAGCACTCAGCAAGTTGGTTAGACCCTGGTTCAGCACCAAAGCAATGCCCTAAACGAAAAATGACCTCTAGAAAGTTGAGGTCACTGTTTGGTGGTCTAGTGCCAGTGTGATTCATCACATCTTTTTACCCAACGGCATGAGCATTACTGCAGATGTGTACTATGAAGAACTGAAGACAATGATGGAGAAGCTCGCACATCTGCAACCAGCTTTGTTCAATCGGTCGTCCCCGCTGCTCCTACACGACAACGCGCGACCCCGTACTGCACAACAGACACTCTGCAAGCTGCGAGAGTTGGGGTTGGAACAATTTCGGCAACCAACTCGACTTCATTAAAGCTATATCTCGTTTGTAGTTTTTAAGATTTGCACTAAAGTTCTAATCTAACCTAACCATAACCTTCCCAATCGACGTAGCGTTTTTGGTCCCCTTTTACAGCTTCAACATGTTGTTTTCTTTTAGCAGTTAGAAACCCTTAGACAAATTTTAATGCAAAATAGTGTGGATGTATTGCTTTCTGATATCTTTATGATGTTAGCTATCTCACACAGTGTACTTTAACGGTTGTGCAAATATTTTACATTTTTTTATGTTTTCCGGAAGAACTGTACAATTTGGGCGACAAGAGCGTTCGGCATCATCCGTACGGCCCCACGTTTAAAATCAACAAACCACTTCCATACCATACATATCTCGATAGAGCAGAGTCCAAAAAACAATTGTTAAGTCATTGCTTTCCTTTGACGTTGTTTGTTCCCATTAAAAAAAACTATGTTGTCTCCAATATACGCAATTGATATTGATTGAAAAGACATCATTAAAACACTTTAACTTGTAAACTAATGGCGTGGAATGTTTGGCACATTTTATTTGAAGGTTATTTAAAAATCGTATAGATCTGTCAATAGTGGCGCCATGTATATGTCATCTTACTTTGTGTGTCTGTCCTAATACTGGTATTAAAAATATCATATTCAGTGGGAGTGCGAGCTACAGACAGAAGCGTAATGTTATGATAAATCCCTTGCAAGTGACATCTGGTGATGTATGTTATCCAGACTTCGTGGGTGGGCAAGGGACCTGACCTGCTCATTTGAGTGCCGCAAACATTTCCCATGGAGCATGGCCGCCAAGCCTTCCATGGCTATGTAAATTCCATACGCGATGATTTGAATCATCTTTCCAATCTGTTTCTCTCCCGACAATGGAGGGGAGTCTCAAAACCACTTTTCCTACTTCTTTGTTTATTCTTAATGTTTGAATTTTGTGTTAAGAATTTAAAGATTAACAAAAACATTTAAAAAAAAATACTCACTACATTCGACTTCAACGTCCAACGCCGCTGAGTTTAAACATCGTACATCGCGACAGAATTCAAAATTTCATCCTCACCATCCTCGATGGTTGGCAATCCTGTGCGCTTCACGCGAAATTTCCTGCCACGCATAACTACTCTGTCAGCTGTTGCCAGCGGTGTTTCCGAACTGATACGACTTAGGGACCTTCAAGAAAAGAGCCTACACCTTCCTTAAAAGCCGGCAACGCATTTACGACTCCTCTGGTGTTGCGGATGTTCATGGGCGGCGGTGATCACTCACCAACGGGTGGGCTGCTGGCTCGTTTGCTACATAACCTATTGAAAAAAATTGTTTTAATTTATATACTGTTATCGATCTTTGTTTACGGCAGCGCCAGTGGTGTGCTAAGAATTGATGTACTATTTCTATAAACAGTTTTCAGTGATATATTTGTGCAAAAAATCAATGCGATCGGATGGTATTATGTTTTCTATTGCAAATGGTTATCATTATAATTATGTTATACCATTCATATGTTCACAGTCAATATGGTGCTTTAGTGGTCAGCGTCAGTGGTGCAGATGACGATGAAATAAGTCCTGACTTTAAAGATCCCACTACAACTTCCGCTACGTCAACTCCTGATACAAAAAGTGAGTTTAAGCTTTTTAAAGTACTAAGAGAGGCATGCCAAAAGATTTTATTGATTAATTTTTATTCTGTACTACAGGATCTTTCGATAATATTTAAACTTGTACACATACGTTTTTCTTATTCGTCTAAAGCGTTTGTAAAATACGTATAACCACTATTATAAACCTCGGAAATCTCAAGGTTTTAAGCAGTCAGGACGGCTTCTGTGCTTTAGGAAGTATCCATCCACCATGTCCTGTAGGAAGGATGATTACGGTATTGTGTTAAAAAATCGAGTGATCTAACAAAAATGTCGAAGAAGAAAATGGAGCCGGTTGACTGACTTCGGCCAACTGTCGACATACCAAGCTGATAACGCTCTTATAGTCGCACACACCATTCGGAGTCAACTGTGCTTTGTTCTTAGCATCATAGTAGCAATGTGCCGCGTCTTGCTCAAACATGAGGCAACCGTGTGTTTCTGTGTGCTACGTGCACGGCGACGTTTTGTTGGGAATCTGCTTATCTTCAAAGCAACAGCTGAAAGCGAAGGATCTTCGGTTCCGCAACGTGCAAAGGGATCCTCATCATTAAAACTGCATGCTGTCACCGTCTAATTAAATATAATAATGTCCACGTTTACATAAAATAATGTCCCGCAGTTGTAACGCCAGCGGACACCGCGCCTCTGGCGACGGCGGAAGTGGAGGCGGAAATCGAGAGTGTTGAGAGTGCCGAGGGTGGGGAGGGCTTCTGCGTGCAGGAGTCCGCGCCCGCCGGGCACCGTTTCCGACTCTCCATGCTGCAGCCGTCTGAGCCGCGTTCGTTCTACTCGGCGGTCAAGCGTGAGATCAAGCTACTCAAGAGCGACCTGCCGCCCGGGGTTAGTATCCTCTGCCTTTGTTTCACATTATCCAAATTAATTGTTTTCCCATTGCAAATACGATAACTGTTGTTGTAAATAAAATGTAAAATCCACAAACAATCAAAAACCGTTTTACAATCCAATCCAAGTGTAGTAATCCAATGCAACAAACACAAAGTCAACGCGTTAAAAGTAATACGGAGCAAAATAAGCCGGTATCAAATCAGCTGCGCGACGAAAGTATGCAGCGACCGGCTGAAGTATCTTCGGTGTACCCTCAAGTGAGTGGTCAACGGTAAAACGGTCCTAGAACAAAATACCGGTTTGCGGTCAAAAAGGGCGTTGCACAAGATGCCGAAGGAATGTTTAAGAATGTTGAAGATTTACCAATATTCATTTGTAACATTTACAATGACACAAACGATGATGAGATCATAAATTACATTAAATTAAAGCCAAATGAATCTGTGACTGGAGAAAATTTATATTCAAAAGCCGGATAGCTACAAAGCATATAAATATTTTTGAGTAAATTGGAAATATTTTTGTGGATGAAACTATTTGGCGTACGGGCATAATTTTTAGACGTTTTGTCAATATGAAATATATATCGAATAATGCATTTAATAAAGACGACTTAAAACATCAAATATGATGAACACGGCTTTAATAAAACTAGCAACTTATAATTGAAAAAATGTAAAACGTTCCATTGAGTGCATCCGAGAACTGTGCTTGTCTTGTGACGTAATCGCACTACATTATACCTGGCTGCTGCGTGGAAGACCGTACGGCGGTGTCGCCCCGCTGTGGAACAAGTGTGTTTCAGATAGTTCTTGTGTTGCCGTGTGATAATACGCGCCTTTCTGCTATCAAAATAATAACAAGTGAAAGACCTTTAATTGTAATGTGTGTCTATATGCCAAAGGACACAAAGGACAACCTGGTTGAGTTTACTGACCGTCTCGGTACGGTGAGTGCGATAGTGTGTGAATACGGTATAGATATATATATAGAGGGCTTTTACAGTTGCACCGGGTTGAGAGCTCAGTCGAGACCTTTATTAGTGGGTAACCAGCACAAAGGCTCCCAAGGGGGAGCCTCGGCTTGGACCGTTACCCTGTTCCGCGAGAGCAACGGAATAGAATCGACTTTTATAAATGGGAGACTTTAATGCCCATCCTAATGAACTTTTAGATATTTGTAAAGAACAAAGTTGGTATTGCGTAGATGTAGATATATTAGGGCTATCATCCGATAATTACACTTTGGTAAGCGAATCTCACGGATTTAATGACGTTAATAACTATGTACGTCTTCATTCACTAAGGAGGATAATGAAAAAAACATAGCAGGAAAATAAATTAGTAAATCAAAATATTGTATATAATGAAATATTATGGGGTGAAAGAAATAATCAACAGATAGATCTATATTATGCGGAATGTAACGAAAAGTTAAAATTTATTGATTACTCCTTAGAACTTAAAATGTGTGTAAATTGTTTTTCTAATAAATGTAACTGTAAAACGACTATAGATAAAATATACGAGGATATTGTGGGTGTTCTTAGTGATGCGGCAAAGAAATGTAAAAGTTATATTAAGTATTAAACCGTTGATTGGCTGGAACGTCTACGTAAAGGACGTGCACAGAGTGGCTAGACTGAATTTTAAAATGTGGGTTTTGTACGGAAAGCCATCTTCGGGCTATATTTATGATAAAATGTTTAAAATCCAGGCTGAAGTGGTGTCAAGACCATCTATACCAAATCAAAATCAATCGGTTAGCCTTTCTTCACTCTCAGAAAGATTTTCGGGATTTTTGGAAAAATACCAATAAGTTAAACGTTTCGCCTGGCCTGCCTGTGAGTGTCGCCGGCTCTAAAGAAATTGCTAATATGTTTAAAGACAATTTCTTAGTCAAATTCGTAAAACAGGTATCACGGGTGCACGGTGCTGAGATGCCCAGTGGTAAGGTGACTACTTGTATAACGGAGGAGGAAGTGGCTCGCACAATTAAGTCATTAGCCAAAGGAAAATCTCCCGGTCACGACGGACTCAGTATCGAGCACCTGGTGTGTACGCAAGGCCGCATGTCGCGAGAGTTTTGAGCATGTTTTATTCGCTGTTCCTGAACCTTTCATATTTGCCATCGGATCTTACGAAAACTGTGGTTGGTCCTGTCGTAAAAACTAAAACGGGTAATTTAGCAGATAAAAATAATTACAGGTCCATATCTCTCGCGACGGTTATGGCGAAAGTCTTGGACGTAATACTGAACAATAACCTGAATCAATACGTAAAAAATCATGATAACCAGGTACGGATTCCGTCCAGGACTTTCCACAGATAGTGCAACCGTATGCCTTAAGCATACGATTGACTATTATATCACTCGAAAAACCAAAGTGTTTGCAGGCTTCCTTGATTTATCGAAAGCATTTGACCGGGTTGCTTATGATATTATGTGGAAGAAAATTGGTTGAACAACAATATTTGTATGGAGACCAGGTCAATGTGGTAAAGTGCTCTGACATGTACTCTGATCCGTATTAGCTGGAGTGTGGCGTAAGATGGGGGCTAACCTCTCCTGCCTTGTTGAACCTGTTCGTCAACGACCTGATCGTTGCGCACAGCAGTCAGCATGTCGGCTGCCATGTTGATCAAGTCTGTGTAAATAACATTAGTTACGCAGACGACACGGTGCTGTCGAGCGCTTCGGTCTGTGGCCTGAGAGATTTGGTCGCGATTTGTGAAAATTATGCGAATAGCGACAGTTTAATCTATAATGAAAAGAAAAACGAGTACATGATATTTGAGAGAGTTGGTAAAAATAGGAACAATTATCCTGTACCATTAAACTCTGTGGCTCGACTTTGAGTAGGGTATACCAATTGAAGTACCCAGGGCACAGCATTACCACTGATCTCAAAGACGACGGTGATATAGAGAGGGGGCGAGGGGCGTTGTCGGTGAGGGCCAACATAATCGCGCGCAGGTTTGTTCGGTACTCGAAGGAGGTTAAACTCACTCTATTCAGAGCTTACTGCACGAGTTCCTTTGCGAGCAGCGTGTGGGCGAGCTACAAGCAAAAGTCCTACAACGCCCGTCGCGTTCAATATAACAACGCACTCAGAGTGCTGTTGGGGCTGCCTCGCTTCTATAGCGCATCAGGGATGTTTGCTTAAGCGCGCGTCGATTGCTTTAATGCCATGATGCGGCAAAGATGGTGCGCAGGGTGCGTGCCAGCCCCAACACCATTCTGGAGATGGTTGGTGGATGGTTGCCTGTACACTAGATTGTAAGTATGTCAATCACTGCCTAAGGCTGCATGTGGCAGGGATCATTGTATGTAGCATTTTAGGAAAGAAAATATCTATATGTATTGTTACTAGCATAGTTACTAAGTGTCTTACTCACAAAATTATGAGCATAATATTTGACCTTTAAATATTATTATTATTCTTATTATTTACAAGTAACAGTCGCTGAGTTTCTTAAAATATTATCTGCCTACATTGATAGGTGAAGTCAAGCCAACATTTTAGTTCTTAACTGTCGAAAGTAAAAAAATTTTGTAGACCCCCATTTTTTTGTAAACGCCAACTTAGACCCCCGTCGAGTCTCCTTCGGACCCGTGGGGTTCCACCTGGAGCACTTTGGGGACCAAGGCTGTTCATGACATATCACTCATTCTACCAGGTGTGGGTTCGCGGTTTCGAAGATCGCATCGACCTGCTGTCGGTTATGATCGCCGGGCCAAGCCGCACGCCGTACGAGGGCGGACTGTTCGTGTTCGACGTGCAGCTCGGCGGCGAGTATCCCCGCGCGCCCCCCCTCTGCCACTATCACTCCTATTGCAGCGATCGCCTCAACCCCAATTTGTACGAGGACGGAAAGGTGAGTACACACACACAATAAGTACGATATACAGTATGTGCATAAAACTTCAGTACTAGCCTAGGTACCAACGTTGTTGTAATTCAAAAGGGACTCTTTGCATTCGGTTTTTGCAAAGATCTTTAATATGGGTTACTAAAAACTCCCAGACTATTTTTTATAAACAGCTGCTCTAGGACAATTTATCACTGGAAATGCAACACCTTCATGGAAGCTTGAAAATGGTTATTAAAAAAATTGAGCAGTGAAAGGTGTTATTAAAAAAGCGTGTACGTTTTTAAAATTACTTTTAAATAATGGAATACACACAAAAAAATAATTAACTTTTTGAACGTCGGAATTTATCTACTCGCCTTATAATTTCGCCCGAGCGGCGATTTCGACCGCGAAGGGTTAAAGTAAATTTACATATTTCATTTTGTGAACTAGTTAACTATTTCGATGTTTTTGTAAAGTTTGTCCCCTACGTGCGTCGTACAAATAAAGCGATGACGAATATATTAACCCAGAGTGTGTTTGATATGAAACTATGTTGCAATGAAATGAGTTTAATATTTCATGTAGGTTTATTTATTTACATAAAAACAACAGTGGTAGAGCTACACTGCAGTTTGTTTCTATCTACAGAATGAATGGGTCAACTCGATTCCATTGAGTAGTTGTGCGACAGTGCACAGCGGTGGATTGCTAACCATCGAGATATGAGGATGAAATTTTGAATTCTTAAAATTTGTTAAATATAACACTTTTACATGTGTTCTTTATGTTCTAGAACAAAGTGTGTACTATTTTATATATTTTTTTGTTTTACGTGATTATAAACGTGTTTTTATTTATTTATTTACGCAGGTGTGCGTGTCCCTGCTGGGCACGTGGTCGGGGCGCGGCGTCGAGGTGTGGGGCAAAGACAGCTCCCTCCTGCAGGTGATCGTGTCGCTCCAGGGCCTCATACTTAACGCCGAGCCCTACTTCAATGAAGCCGGCTATGAGAAGCAAAAGGGTGGGGATGACTTTTTGTTCATTTTTGTATCACGTTGTTTGTAAACAATGAATTAATTAAAAAAAAAATGGTAAAGACGACCGGACCACTAACTAACTAACCTACTCGTAGAATACCGCTTAATAGTATAAAACGACAGCATATACTTATTTAGTTTATACGGTTATTGTAGATAACCAGAAAACTTAATTCCTGTCAAAGAGTCCAGTTCAATTCAGTCCTCGAGTGTGATAGATCGCATAGGAGGATAGATGAAGATGTTTATGGACCACAGTCATTGATTATCGTCAGTGCAGTAATTGTGTGCTCGTTTGTCACCCTTAGTGTTATAAAAAAGGGAGCAGTAATATATATAACTATATAGATTTCACGAGTCGAGTTCGGTGTTTTTTTAACCAAATTTATTTTTTTTATATCTATGAGCATTTTGAGGACAAAAAAAACAATAATTTTAAATCATTTATCTATTGAAAATCTTTAAAGTAGACTAAAAAAAAAATCTATTAACGCTTTTACTCTCAAACAACAGGCACGCAGCAAGGCAGGGAAAACTCTCGCATGTACAACGAGATGGTGCTGCTGAAACTGGTACAGTCGATGACCCGCATGGTCCTCAGCCCGCCGGAGCCGTTCCGCGAGGAGGTGCTCGCGCACATGCGCGGCGCCGCCGCCGGTCTGTGTCGCCGTTTGGAGTCCCTAGTGCTCCTGTCGAGCGGTCGGACCGCCGACGTGCAGCCGCCCGACTACCCGCTCCTGCCGGCCTCCAGAGGCTTCTGTCTCACTTTGCGCTCGTCGCTCGACGCATTCCGCGTCGCTCTCCGTCGGCACGAGATCGAGGTCCTGCCCACCGTCTTATAGCCACTACTCGTCTGCGAATAACTTTACGTACACGTACGCACACACACACACACATACATACATACATACATGAATACAAACAAACTTGTTACACACATGCAACGTGAAACGCCCCATGCAATTGTGACCATGAGAGACCGTCTCATACTCGCCTATTGTTAAACGCGTTATTTGTCTGTACCTATGGGGCTAATGAGTTGTTAAAGTATTGGTTTCGTGCGAGATTGATCTTACTTTCGTTGGCTGATAAGGGTTATTATTCCGTAAAATAAGTTTAGTTATCGCACAATGCGAAAAAATCTTGCTCTTTATGCGGAATAATTATCGTTTACCCTTGCTATATCAATGAAACAAGCTTACTCAAATAATTAGCAACTCGTTACTAATGAAATACGACATTGCATATAAAATATGACGGACTTAGAATGCGTGGGGCTTAACCATAATAAGACGTTTACGAATGATAGAATCAGGGGTGTTTGAACTTAAATGAATTTAGCATGCGATTGACACGTCATTCAATTACTCTCTGAGATTTGCTTATAGAATTATTAATAAGCTCATGATATACTTAAACAAAAAATATATATATATTGCACTCGCACACACATATCCTATGTTGTGTGTTATTTTTGCATGTAAGTGTACTCGTTCTACCATATATGTTATTATCTCGAATCGCTTTTGTAATTCTCACTTATAAAATAGATGTTAAATTATAAATCTTATGGTTATAAAATATTAAGGAACTAGGTGTATGAATATATTGTTTAGGTGATTATAAAATACTTTGACGTTTTCAATCGCATCTACTAAATTCGTTATGCAAATGTTTGAAAATGTTTTAAATAAATATAAAAATTAAACATTGGTGTAATTGTTATTAATTTTAAAGTTATATATATATATACAATTATACATAACTATGTATGTATAAATTCTGATAAGCCAATGATCCACCGTAAACACATTCACAGCACATACAGATAGACAAGTGAGGATAAAAATAAACTTTATAAGATCCGCCTTCTTCTCAAATATATATATATATATATGTGTATTTTGTACAGTTTGCGCGGATCTTAATCAATGAACAACTGTCCTAATTCTCTTCGAAACCCATACCAATTATTTTATTATATATAATAATTACAATATCCTTTAGTCATTCGTAATCGTCCACGATGATACACAAATGCATTTGAATAGTTAAATAATACGTAATAAATGCATTGGTCAACCACACAAGGTAGTTTCCGTCACCGAATACGAGACGTCTCTATATATGAAAAAATTAATAATATATTATTTATTGGTGGTGTACTTTTCGACTATAGAAAATATCTTAGATGTTCAAACATGGCTTTCATCGAACATTGTCTTTGCTTTTTATTTCGCGAATTTAAAAAAAAACCATTTCCAAGTCCGGTCGTTCGCGGGTTTCAGACCAACCATCATACGAACAAGACCTGGCTGTATGGGCTAAAGTCCTTTGCCTTTCCCATTAGGGATAAATTAATATCATCATCACCGGCCGTTCGCGCCGCTTTAAGAGGCGAATTTGTTGTTCATATTGCAAATTAATATGGTACGTAACAGTTTGCCGTTTTTAAAATCAGATTCTGAATAAAATATTCGACCTTACTTATAGTTATTAGAATTATCGAACTCTGATAACTACCGATAAGACATATGTTAACACGATAGATTTAAATTATTTATTTTTGTTTAAACGTAACGCTACTATTTCACCAATTATTCAAGTTATGAGTACTTATTTATAAATTTATTGTATGTAATGCACTTCATTCGTCACTATATTATACGACAAAATTTATTTTAGCGCGTCTAGAGTATTAGTATAAATAAAATTCCATTTTCACAGCATGTTGTAGATCGGGATCGAGAGATTTTTACCCTTTTTTTTTTTTCTAGTTATGAATTGTATGAATAATGAGTATCTCATTTATTATTATTATGTTATTATTGTAATTTTGCGTGATGATACGCGCCCACTCAATTTCTTATATGTAATGATAGTTTTTACTTTTATTTTTGTTTTATACAATGAAAAATATTAATTTATATTGTAGTTATGAGGTGTAAAACTGATATTTGGTAGTTCGGCTCGTTTGTAAAAAATGAGATTCTTATCTTCTAGTTACCAGTGCCCTTTTATTTATAAACACAAAATATAATTTCACGTTTTAACGCAATCTGGATTTCTGTTGTCTTCTGTATTTTATAAAATGGTGGATTTATAAATAACTTGCAACAATCTCACGTCGCTCTAACGGTGCACATTTGCATCTTTTTGTAATCTGCAAGTTTATAATATACAGCTCGGGACAATATTAAATAATATTTATTTAATTGTAGAATCATTATTTCTTATGTCAAGAAGATTTTGTCATAAAGACAAACTAAATCTTGAAAAAAAATAAAACCCTGTAATTTATTGCGATGTACGGGCATTTAAATAGTACATCTTAATTAGCAGTACTAATAGAAAAGTTAATCATTAAAAAAGTTTTTAACACTATTGTAAACCGCTTAAAATTGTGATGCTCGTAAGAAAAAAAAATATTTAAACTAAAAGCTGTACTGTTTTTTTTTTCATTATAGTTAAATGAATTTGATATATTTTGCTATATATTTTGTACAAGAGTGGAACATATTTCAAGGAGGTAAGATCTAAATTGTATCAGAACTACGTCCAGTTCTTTGTTGCGGGTATAAAATAAAATTAAGTTTTTTTTTGTGTCCACTGTTAGTGCTTATAGTTGTACAATGGGCAAGGCGTGGGCCGCTGGGCCGCGCCAGCACAAATACAATGTAAATCCATGCCAAAGTCAATTGAGCTATGAAAAGGCTTTTTCTGTCGCTTGTGTACGCGATAAGTGACAAATATATATATGTAATGATGAGAATAAATATTACTTCAACCTTTCACATGTTGTTTCAATTTTACGTCCTATGTTGTTTCTTTTTGTTCTGTTGATGTTAATGCTGTTCATTCATTCGTTCACGAGATGTTTTTGAGAAAATGCTCGGTAGCAGACACTGGGTCGGCTCAGCATATTGCAGCAAAATTCTAATTACTGAGCTGGGGATGCCCTTCAAGGTGTGGTAATGTTGAAGGGGGGGCTCAAGCATTATTGACCTGACACTCGCACTGCTTTTTTTATTATATTGAGAGTTGCAAACGAGCACACTATTCTACTATTCATCTGTCGTTGGTCGTTGGTTGTTATAGACAAAACGATATGTCAACGCGGATTTTAGCAATGACGTAATATTTCAGCCGAGATTCAATAGAATTTCCATTGGTAAACAAATATTAATATCCATAAAATCATTCATGTGCCTATGCAGCTCTTACAGCTTCATTGAGGTCCATGAGCTAGCTAATTTGTGGTTCAGTAACTATCCCAAAAGCGCTCTTTTTCCGAGCGTGTTGGTCTGTGCACTCTTCCTATCTGATTTGCCGATATTGATATTTAAGTTGCCAGTTCCCTAGCTATCTGAAGATTCTCCAGTGTTTCATTTTAATTTACTTTATTCCGTTTAATAAGTGACGTAAGAGGCGACGAAACTAAGATCTAAGGTTAGTTAGCAATGGTGTACTGCATCCCTAAAAGACTACAAAAAATACAATGAAGAACGAAGTGTCTTTTAAATTTCAAGCGATAATGCCCAATGATTTAAAATACGGTCTGCAAACTTAACTTTCGCGGACCATCCAGCACATGCATTTTAGCTTTTATTAGGAGTGGTTAAAGAGAATGTTACTTAAGTTAATATCATTCTAATAATAAAAAAATAAACTTAAGAAGCACCAAATACATATTACGTAATATTTTCAGGCAATTTTTTTTTATGAAATTAAAGGTTGCCAGGATTACACAGTTCACCAGAATGTTAATTGCACATGAATTTAAACGAACTAAGGGAAGTGAGCAGCTCTGTGTTTGCGCAGATGCTTACGGCACTAATATATATTGCTCAGATATATCTGGTCACCAGAAAATATCGCTCGTGGTCGAAATCTACCAAGAAGTACTTAATCATCATATCATCACTTCCATAAATTGCAGGCATATCCCTGCCGGCCCAAAGTTTAAGATCGCACATAACATAATTATCCATCACTTGTAATAAAATCCCATAGGATAAATAAAAGAAATGCACTTCTGCATATTCTATTGTTCTATACGGTTGTTATGTACGGCGACTGAGAGGTGCGAAGTTGTATGGTCTCGTTGCCGTTCGAAAACCTCTGCTAGGGCTGCAAAGAAGAAAAAAACGGATGCAGTGGGCTCTTGTCCGTCGAGATTGGACTGAAGAAGATTTTAAAAAAGTGCTTTGGACCGATGGATCCAAGTTTGAACTGTTCGGTTCAAAAGGTAGAATTTACGTTCGACGCAGTGCCTAAGAAAAGATGAGAGATGTTAGATTGTGTAGTCCCAACAATCAAGCATTCCTCTAGCCAAGGAACTGGTGATTTGATTAAAATTAAAGGAATTTTGAAAAAGTACAAAAACAACAAAATTCCGTTTCTTCCGAGTTGCGATGGATTCATTTTCCAACAAGATGACCCAAAGCATGCAAAATGATGTAGAGGATTTTTAGAAGAGAAAGAGGCACAAGGAGTGTTAAAAAACATGGTTTGGCCTCCTCAGAGCCCCGGATCTTGATACCATTGAACTTTTGTGGAAAGAGCTTGATAGGAACGTCCGTAATCGTAGCCCATCCTCGCGAGAAGAAATATGGAATGCTTTATGCGGAATTTGGAACAATATATCACAAGACACCATTAACAAATTTTGCTTTGATTTCCCGTATGCTGAGACTTGTGAAAAAAGTCATAAAATGTAAAGGATTTTTTGATGAAAAATCAGTTTAGCTAACTATAGCCTGTTTTTGCATGGACTGTTAATATTTCTTTAAGCTTATAAAGTATATTGTTTGTCAATCAATGTTCTATTAAATGATTAAACAGGTTAATTAAACATTTAATATTTTATTGGAGTTTTGGTCTGCAGTGTATGTACCGTTATTAAATAATATAGGTAACTTCACCGTTACTAATGTCTTGAATATTTTTTTCTGTTTTTCTAGTTTCCGTTATTTTATTGTTTTGTTAGCTGTATTTCTTTATGATTTTTTGTTTTTGCTATTTTTTATTACTTTATTATTTTAGTTTATAAAATGAGGACCGCGAATGATCAGTGTTGTGTCCCTAAGTTCTTAGCTCGCTTTTTAATTATTTTTACTATACCTGATTTTTCTATTTATGTGTGTCAAAGAGGACTACATTAATATTATTAATAAATAGCAAAGACTAAAATCATGTCACACGAACTCCACATTTGTTTAACACATACATCTGGGTCATGACATCTTTATTCACAAAAGTAAAAACGAATACAAACACACAAAATAAACTTTTATTATTTATAAAAATATCTTGACACTATAAAAATGTTAATAAATCAGTCAATCTCTGCACATTCGCTACTTTACACAACAAGATGGTAATTCTATCACAGTTAACATAAATTGAATTAAGTAATTTGTTATTTTAATCCTAAAAGATAATTGGCATTTTATAAAAGCACATTAAATCACAATATAATATAATTATTGTACTCGCAACATATTACAGCCGAAATATCAAAATGGGTGACCGCTTAAATATACCAGTCTCGAACTGCGTATTTCGAATGTACCAAAAGTAACTTTACCTTAATAGATTATTGTATAAAAACATATCATTCTTTTACTATCTAATTTATAAATAACGAAGGTAACTTAGAAAATATTTACTTGAAAAGTGAGTCTAGTCTTATTGTGGCGATTATAAGTATTGGTTATAATATAGTTGTTGTTGAACCTTCTTAGTTCAAAATGTTATGCTAAGGCGTAAAAAAAAATACCTGGATACATAAAAACAACTATCATTGATAGTAGACATTAATACTTATCTATATGTATCTATTCATATAATAAATATATTTAAATTGGCAAGAACTTTTTTTTAAATGTAAACATTGATATCCAAATTTAAGATATGCAATACTAGCTTTAAAACGTCACGTAAAAGAGTATATTAGCATTGCATTTGTGCGCTCATATTGATAGTCAAGGAAGTAATGGCTACACATTGAAATATAATTTAAGGTTGAATTGGTGTCTAGTTGAAAATTCATGTTTTCTCTGACATTTTAATACACAAATAAAAGATTTTTTTTGTATAATTATGATTGTTGAACATACATTTGATAGCATAATCGTTCTATTCGAATCAAAATATGGTGAAACGTGGTAACGATTATTAAGAAGAGGTTTGCTCTATTTACTACTCTAGAGTCTTATAAGAGCAAATGCGACGCCCTATTCATCTCATCTAGATTATAAAGCAACTATTGGAAATAATTATTATATATATTTCAATTTAAATCCAACTATATGTCAACTTATATCATGTTAAAAATAAAACTTGACAATTTCACTTACCATTTTAGTTTATATTGAAATTTCATATCGATTAAAAAAAACAATTGCACACGTGACAATAAAGACGCAAATAAAATGGTTGTTATATAAACTTACGCAAAGTTACAGTTTCAGACCAACCATCATACGAACAAGACCTGGCTGTATGGACTAAAGTCCTTTGCCTTTCCCATTAGGGATAAATTAATATCATCATCATCATCATCATCATCACGCAAAGTTACAGTTTCAGACCAACCATCATACGAACAAGACCTGGCTGTAAGGACTAAAGTCCTTTGCCTTTCCCATTAGGGATAAATTAATATCATCATCATCACGCAAAGTTACAGTTTCAGACCAACCATCATACGAACAAGACCTGGCTGTATGGACTAAAGTCCTTTGCCTTTCCCATTAGGGATTCATTAATATCATCATCACCGGCCGTTCGCGCCGCTTTAAGAAGGCAATTTGTTGTTCATATTGCAAATTAATATGGTACGTAACAGTTTGCCGTTTTTAAAATCAGATTCTGAATAAAATATTCGACCTTACTTATAGTTATTAGAATTATCGAACTCTGATAACTACCGATAAGACATATGTTAACACGATAGATTTAAATTATTTATTTTTGTTTAAACGTAACGCTACTATTTCACCAATTATTCAAGTTATGAGTACTTATTTATAAATTTATTGTATGTAATGCACTTCATTCGTCACTATATTATACGACAAAATTTATTTTAGCGCGTCTAGAGTATTAGTATAAATAAAATTCCATTTTCACAGCATGTTGTAGATCGGGATCGAGAGATTTTACCCTTTTTTTTTTCTAGTTATGAATTGTATGAATAATGAGTATCTCATTTATTATTATTATGTTATTATTGTAATTTTGCGTGATGATACGCGCCCACTCAATTTCTTATATGTAATGATAGTTTTTACTTTTATTTTTGTTTTATACAATGAAAAATATTAATTTATATTGTAGTTATGAGGTGTAAAACTGATATTTGGTAGTTCGGCTCGTTTGTAAAAAATGAGATTCTTATCTTCTAGTTACCAGTGCCCTTTTATTTATAAACACTATATAATTTCACGTTTTAACGCAATCTGGATTTCTATTGTCTTCTGTATTTTATAAGATGGTGGATTTATAAATAACTTGCAACAATCTCACGTCGCTCTAACGGTGCACATTTGCATCTTTTGTAATCTGCAAGTTTATAATATACAGCTCAGGACAATATTAAATAATATTTATTTAATTGTAGAATCATTATTTCTTATGTCAAAGAAGATTTTGTCATAAAGACAAACTAAATCTTGAAAAAATAAAACCCTGTAATTTATTGCGATGTACGGGCATTTAAATAGTACATCTTAATTAGCAGTACTAATAGAAAAGTTAATCATTAAAAAGTTTTAACACTATTGTAAACCGCTTAAAATTGTGATGCTCGTAAGAAAAAAAAATATTTAAAATAAAAGCTGTACTGTTTTTTTTTTCATTATAGTTAAATGAATTTGATATATTTTGCTATATATTTTGTACAAGAGTGGAACATATTTCAAGGAGGTAAGATCTAAATTGTATCAGAACTACGTCCAGTTCTTTGTTGCGGGTATAAAATAAAATTAAGTTTTTTTTTGTGTCCACTGTTAGTGCTTATAGTTGTACAATGGGCAAGGCGTGGGCCGCTGGGCCCGCCTCCAGCACAAATACAATGTAAATCCATGCCAAAGTCAATTGAGCTATGAAAAGGCTTTTTCTGTCGCTTGTGTACGCGATAAGTGACAAATATATATATGTAATGATGAGAATAAATATTACTTCAACCTTTCACATGTTGTTTCAATTTTACGTCCGATGTTGTTTCTTTTTGTTCTGTTGATGTTAATGCTGTTCATTCATTCGTTCACGAGATGTTTTTGAGAAAATGCTCGGTAGCAGACACTGGGTCGGCTCAGCATATTGCAGCAAAATTCTAATTACTGAGCTGGGGATGCCCTTCCAAGGTGTGGTAATGTTGAAGGGGGGGCTCAAGCATTATTGACCTGACACTCGCACTGCTTTTTTTATTATATTGAGAGTTGCAAACGAGCACACTTCTACTATTCATCTGTCGTTGGTCGTTGGTTGTTATAGACAAAACGATATGTCAACGCTGATTTTAGCAATGACGTAATATTTCAGCCGAGATTCAATAGAATTTCCATTGGTAAACAAATATTAATATCCATAAAATCATTCATGTGCCTATGCAGCTCTTACAGCTTCATTGAGGTCCATGAGCTAGCTAATTGTGGTTCAGTAACTATCCCAAAAGCGCTCTTTTTTCCGAGCGTGTTGGTCTGTGCCTCTTCCTATCTGATTTGCCGATATTGATATTTAAGTTGCCAGTTCCCTAGCTATCTGAAGATTCTCCAGTGTTTCATTTTAATTTACTTTATTCCGTTTAATAAGTGACGTAAGAGGCGACGAAACTAAGATCTAAGGTTAGTTAGCAATGGTGTACTGCATCCCTAAAAGACTACAAAAAATACAATGAAGAACGAAGTGTCTTTTAAATTTCAAGCGATAATGCCCAATGATTTAAAATACGGTCTGCAAACTTAACTTTCGCGGACCATCCAGCACATGCATTTTAGCTTTTTATTAGGAGTGGTTAAAGAGAATGTTACTTAAGTTAATATCATTCTAATAATAAAAAAATAAACTTAAGAAGCACCAAATACATATTACGTAATATTTTCAGGCAATTTTTTTTTATGAAATTAAAGGTTGCCAGGATTACACAGTTCACCAGAATGTTAATTGCACATGAATTTAAACGAACTAAGGGAAGTGAGCAGCTCTGTGTTTGCGCAGATGCTTACGGCACTAATATATATTGCTCAGATATATCTGGTCACCAGAAAATATCGCTCGTGGTCGAAATCTACCAAGAAGTACTTAATCATCATATCATCACTTCCATAAATTGCAGGCATATCCCTGCCGGCCCAAAGTTTAAGATCGCACATAAACAACATAATTATCCATCACTTGTAATAAAATCCCATAGGATAAATAAAAGAAATGCACTTCTGCATATTCTATTGTTCTATACGGTTGTTATGTACGGCGACTGAGAGGTGCGAAGTTGTATGGTCTCGTTGCCGTTCGAAAATCTCTGCTAGGGCTGCAAAGAAGAAAAAACGGATGCAGTGGGCTCTTGTCCGTCGAGATTGGACTGAAGAAGATTTTAAAAAAGTGCTTTGGACCGATGGATCCAAGTTTGAACTGTTCGGTTCAAAAGGTAGAATTTACGTTCGACGCAGTGCCTAAGAAAAGATGAGAGATGTTAGATTGTGTAGTCCCAACAATCAAGCATTCCTCTAGCCAAGGAACTGGTGATTTGATTAAAATTAAAGGAATTTTGAAAAAGTACAAAAACAACAAAATTCCGTTTCTTCCGAGTTGCGATGGATTCATTTTCCAACAAGATGACCCAAAGCATGCAAAATGATGTAGAGGATTTTTAGAAGAGAAAGAGGCACAAGGAGTGTTAAAAAACATGGTTTGGCCTCCTCAGAGCCCGGATCTTGATACCATTGAACTTTTGTGGAAAGAGCTTGATAGGAACGTCCGTAATCGTAGCCCATCCTCGCGAGAAGAAATATGGAATGCTTTATGCGGAATTTGGAACAATATATCACAAGACACCATTAACAAATTTTGCTTTGATTTCCCGTATGCTGAGACTTGTGAAAAAAGTCATAAAATGTAAAGGATTTTTTGATGAAAAATCAGTTTAGCTAACTATAGCCTGTTTTTGCATGGACTGTTAATATTTCTTTAAGCTTATAAAGTATATTGTTTGTCAATCAATGTTCTATTAAATGATTAAACAGGTTAATTAAACATTTAATATTTTATTGGAGTTTTGGTCTGCAGTGTATGTTACGTTATTAAATAATATAGGTAACTTCACCGTTACTAATGTCTTGAATATTTTTTTCTGTTTTTCTAGTTTCCGTTATTTAATTTTTTTGTTAGCTGTATTTCTTTATGATTTTTTGTTTTTGCTATTTTTTATTACTTTATTATTTTAGTTTATAAAATGAGGACCGCGAAAGATCAGTGTTGTGTCCCTAAGTTCTTAGCTCGCTTTTTAATTATTTTTACTATACCTGATTTTTCTATTTATGTGTGTCAAAGAGGACTACATTAATATTATTAATAAATAGCAAAAGACTAAAATCATGTCACACGAACTCCACATTTGTTTAACACATACATCTGGGTCATGACATCTTTATTCACAAAAAGTAAAAAACGAATACAAACACACAAAATAAACTTTTATTATTTATAAAAATATCTTGACACTATAAAAATGTTAATAAATCAGTCAATCTCTGCACATTCGCTACTTTACACAACAAGATGGTAATTCTATCACAGTTAACATAAATTGAATTAAGTAATTTGTTATTTTTAATCCTAAAAGATAATTGGCATTTTATAAAAAGCACATTAAATCACAATATAATATAATTATTGTACTCGCAACATATTACAGCCGAAATATCAAAATGGGTGACCGCTTAAATATACCAGTCTCGAACTGCGTATTTCGAATGTACCAAAAGTAACTTTACCTTAATAGATTATTGTATAAAAACATATCATTCTTTTACTATCTAATTTATAAATAACGAAGGTAACTTAGAAAATATTTACTTGAAAAGTGAGTCTAGTCTTATTGTGGCGATTATAAGTATTGGTTATAATATAGTTGTTGTTGAACCTTCTTAGTTCAAAATGTTATGCTAAGGCGTAAAAAAAATACCTGGATACATAAAAACAACTATCATTGATAGTAGACATTAATACTTATCTATATGTATCTATTCATATAATAAATATATTTAAATTGGCAAGAACTTTTTTTTAAATGTAAACATTGATATCCAAATTTAAGGTATGCAATACTAGCTTTAAAACGTCACGTAAAAGATTTGAGCATTGCATTTGTGCGCTCATATTGATAGCCAAGGAAGTAATGTCTACACATTGAATTATAATTTAAGGTTGAATTTTCAACTAGACAGTTGAAAATTCATGTTTTCACTGACATTTTAATACACAAATAAAAGGTTTTTTTTGTATAATTATGATTGTTAAACATACATTTGCGAGCATAATCGTTCTATTCGAATCAAAATATGGTGAAACGTGGTAACGATTATTAAGAAGAGGTTTGCTCTATTTACTACTCTAAGAGTCTTATAAGAGCAAACGCGACGCCCTATTCATCTCATCTAGATTATAATGCAATTATTGGAAATAATTATTATATATATTTCAATTTAAATCCAACTATATGTCAACTTATATCATGTTAAAAATAAAACTTGACAATTTCACTTAGCATTTTAGTTTATATAGAAATTTCATATCGATTAAAAAAAAACAATTGCACACGTGACAATATGAAAGACGCAAATAAAATGGTTGTTATATAAACTTACGCAAAGTTACAGTTTCAGACCAACCATCATACGAACAAGACCTGGCTGTATGGACTAAAGTCCTTTGCCTTTCCCATTAGGGATAAATTAATATCATCATCATCATCACGCAAAGTTACAAATATGTTTAGACAATCAATACAAAGTTACATGTAAATACTAAGACCATTACTTCATATAACATAAAGAAGCGCGATTAAAGCGTTTCGCATGGAAACTCATTGGATTCAAATTATTTGTGCATAAAACGTCGATTTTATATTTATTCAACACAAATGTACAATAATCGGTAGAAATTAGAATAAATATCAAGAAAATTAATACACAGCGAAATTAAGTTTTAAGTTTCTTCAGTTTTTTCAGTACTAGTTAATTTCTAACCGCTGATGAATGAATGTGTCAGCTCGACCGGGGTAGGGCCACCTCCTTACAGAATACCACCGTGAAATAGCAGCCTAATGCTGCTGTGTTACGTATGATGAGCGCAGGGATCCAGAGACCATTATTACTGGTTACGAGGCATTCCATCTCAGTCCTCAAGGGTGACAACGCATCTGCATTATGATTCCTTGTCAAGGATGAACGTAGATGTCATGGGTGGCAGGAATAACTTACTATGACGTGAACTGTGTGCTCCTTTGTTACTCTCAATGTAATAAAAAAAAACATCACAAATAAAACCTTAATTTTGTCTTCTTAAAATAATTATAATCTAGCACCTTATCTACAAGTATCTGATCAACAGATAACACTAAATGACGATGCATCACATTTTTAACTAACAATAATTTATATTCATAAAAATAATTGAATCATTTATGTTCCTTATTGTCATGCAATTTTTAATCTATAGGAATACAATATTAAGCATTGGTATATATATTTTCTATAACAAACTATGAACGTAAAAAATATTTGCAAATATTACATAACATGCTTTAAACACACAATTAGGAGTTTAATTGAAAAGGAATCAAAGTTATTATAATAATAAAACGCAGTAGTTAAAAGTACATAAAAGATATTATAAGCAAAGAAGTGTGGCCCTTTAGAATTTCTGATCATAACATAATTTATTTTAAATATAGAATGGTAATTCAAAAAAAGAAAATTAAATGTCACATTCAGTCATGCCTATGTAATTGTTTCGTTTTTATTGGTTTCTTTGTTATATTTAGTTTATTTAATATTTTAAACTAAGGGTTATCGCAGTCCGACGGAGTTTTGACGAGTATAATTTAGTAATAATTGATACTCAACTCAATTCCCTTTAACATACGACTGAAATTGCTAAAGAATTTAATTCACCACAGTGGCCATACCTTTTATTGTGTAATAACTATAATAATCTCTATGTAATCTCAATTATCAAGCTTTAATAACATTTAAATACAATATTAATAACAGATTTATTTGATTCATCCGAGGCCGTATAAGCAATTATGGGCCAGCATTATTCACACACGCACTAACTTAATCTTCAAAACTGTAATTACATTTGACACAGATTATATAAAACATATTAATGTCATGATTTTTTTTCGAAAATATTCACTGACACTAAAATAATACATACGAACGACCAAAGCAATACAAAAACAGCCCATGCTATATGAGAGAAGGGGCTTTTGTATCTGTTTACGACGCCCAAACCCAATAAATTCGTACAGTGTCGCCTAGCGGACAATACTAGAAACGTGGGCATCAGATATTGTATACCCGTCCCAGCGTACGACCCTGTAAATTTTATTAGAACGCTGATGTCTTCTAAGAAATACGTCAGCAGGAGAGGAGGCACAACAGTTACAATTGGAAACAACAGTTTCCTTAATATAAAATTGTACGACTCCAATCGAGTCGTATCTAAAAAAAAACTCTGTAGATTATTTCTAAGCGTAATCGCGATTATTGGAAAACTAGTAGAGAGCGTGAACACTGGGAAGAGAGCAAGAAAATATTCGACAATCTCCAAGAATATATTTTCGTTATCCGTGGGCACAAAGTTAAGCGTGTACAAGTCGCTTAAGTGCGCGAAAGCGAACGCGCCGGTAAACGCTAGAAGGAGATAGAACATACTAATTAACGCGTAGTCTAGAGCGAGATGCAAGCCCAAACGGTTCTTTCCCCTGATAGGGCTAATGAGCCCTGGTAGTGAATGGTGGCACATAAAGGAGTATACACACGCTCCGAACAGTGTGGGCATTCCCGTGAAGTCAAATGCAGGTGGCTTCCCTTGGGGTCCGTGGCCGATGAGAAGATGGATTGCCATAGATATCATGATCACGAACGCTGAAAATATTTATAACACTAGGTCAAAATAATTTAAAAAAAATGTGTGTTTAATTAGGTTGGACATCATTTAATCTTAAATATATTTAAGATTTATTTATGTTATTTGAAATTATTCGTTATTAGCCGTATTTTTATTACTATTTATTCTGTATTTCAAATATAAACATGTAAACATCTTGATATCATAGTACATAAACTCGGAAAAGATAAAGCCTTATAAAATATCGAGTGATAATCTAATCTTACTATGTGTAACTAAAAACAATAACTAATATATTGCGAAAACCATTAAATGTTTTCTATCTATTTCAATATTAAACAAATGTATATGTATAAATAATCCTTATTAATACCGTCTGTGATATATTAACTTTATTTGTGGACGCTCATTAAAAAAAAAACTAACGTTATGGTCCTTTGATGTAGCAATACACAATTTGTCCTGCTTATATAAGCCGGTCTCATCTAATAAATTATGAAAAAAATCTCAATACGAACTAAACATCAAGATAGTGTATACTATGAAGTGTTATATCATTAAAAAAACAACAGTATAAAAAAATAAAAAATCAAATATATAGGCCGATATGATTTTCTTTACAATCGTGTCTCTTATGGATTTATGTTTAGTTGAATAAATTGGTTCGAAAGAATCTAGTGAAGCGCATTTAAAATGTATTTGTTGTTGACAATATTTTTGATTAATGCATAAGTCTGCTCGCCAAGAATAATCCTCCGAAAAATATCTAGGCGTGAAAAAAATCTCCTAGCAAAGTTTAGATTGGTACATTATAAAAACAATTATCCCTTTGTACTCAAACACACAGTACAGTATTGCTAACACGATATTGTTGAAATTAATAAAGTAATTTATGTTTTAATTTTTTTATGTACTGTGCATTAATACATAATATTAATAATCATATGCGTTTTATTTTTTTTACTAACTATTTCTAATCTTTCAAAGTTCTTTAACGGCTCGCTCGGGCCATTGTAAAATGGTCTGGGAATAGCTGTAAGCTCGTTGGCCGGTTGAGTGGGAATTACTGGTGGTGGTGGTCTAATATAACCATATTAAAATTACTCGGAATACAAAGGTACACAGACATTTATTTGTACGTTCCGAATGAAACTATTAATGATTGATAATTATTAGAAACAATTTCTTACCCAGCCATCTCATTCCAGTGGTAAAAAGCTGCAGATACTTGGTCTTCTGGACATTGCAAAATATAAAAGGTCCAGTGATCCCGACAAAAGTTAGCAACGCCACTCTATAGCAATCGAGGCGAGTGTACACGGCCAGTTCTGTGGAGGAGAAGTTGAAACACGGCAAGCTATCCCAGTCGGTTGTGTTCGTCAGATTCGAGGGCACCGTCGAGCTATGAGAAAAAACATTTGTAATAAGTAGAATAAGTATCTCTAACGACCACATTATAATACTCATTTTATTACTATAGAAGTAGACGAAGTCGCTAAGAAAGCCAAGATATTAACGGAAGATTTAATTCTGAACAATGGGTCTACATTATGATCTTTTTCGTGGATTAATATAGGTTTCATGGGCATGAATCACATAGCATCGGATGAACTGTGCTCGATTGTCACCGTCAATACAAAAACCAATTTAAAACATTCCGAACGCCAATAACAACAATGCGGAAAGAAAAAATATATATTATCAGCTTAACGCAAGGACTAGTAGAGAATTACCATTGTATTAGATTTGTTATTACATATGAAATTGGCGTTTTATCGAACTGGCCACTTTGATCTCGAATAATCTGGCTTTTGGTTAGGAATTCCAAATTCAAATGTACTTTAAATTTAGGCTTTTTTATTAGTTTCGAATTTAGTGATTCATTTGTTTTCGCGCCATTTGTTTTTCTATGACACGTTCTATTAACAAAATCGAAAACTTGAAATATCGCATTATTTACGAATATGAGTCCCACCGGGCACAGCTCAGCAGGAGAAAAAGCTCGAAGGATTATTGATGTGTAAGACTAGCTATTGTAAAAGAAAGTTTTTGGTTCCAACGTTTTCGTTCTGGATTTTTTGACCTTCAAAACAAACCCCCGGACAGCCAAGATCAATGTTGACAATGAAGAATTAAAGGTGATCGTGGAAGCGGATCCATCGCAAACCACGTCAGAGTTAGAGGCAGGCTTCGATATGAGTGACAAAACAATTTCAATTCACTTGAAACAAATAGGGAAAGGCGACAAAGCTCGAAAAATGGGTACCGTTGAATTGAGTTAAGCACAGCAACAAACGCGTATTGAGTGCTGTCTTACATTACTCAACCGTCACAATAACGAGGAACATTACGAATGTTACTTGTGATGAAAATGTATATTTTATTTTTATACTTAATATTGCTACATTGTACTTTTACTTATCATAAAAATAAATAGTATATGTATATATATATATGAAACACAATACAATTAAACACATTGCATATTAATATTAAAATTATTTTCTTATTTCTTCTTTTTTCTCTTTTATATTACTTATACATATTTCCGTAATGTATAAAAAAGTTATTGTATCATATACTCTATATATAACTTTTTTTATGATAAATATACACTAAATATAATCTTATTTTTATACAATCCTTCGGCGTAACAGTGCCAAATGTTGATGTCTAAATTGCTTTATAATTATAACTACTCCATGGTACTCGTAGCTCAGTCTCTTAGGGCTCGCTTTTAATTTTGGGTTTATAATTATGCGAGCAAACCGAGGTCGATCCCTGGCACAAATGAAGTCGTTAATTCCAATTTCAAGTGCTGATTCACCACGAGCTCGACAGTGAAGGTAAATAATCTGCGTGTCTAAGTAATAAATTAAAAGAATATATATGGCCAGATGTGGAAATTATATATATATAGGCATTTATTTTACTTTTTTAACTTATATATTTCAGTGACATAAGTATTAATCTAACCATGTTCGCCTCATAGCATTCTAATCTTTATAACAGACAGACTCGATTAGCAAAATAAAAAAACGTAGTCTTCGATACCGTATATTGAATGAAACTAATTATGTTATTTTTAACTTTATTTATATCGACTTTTCGAGTGTTTTTCCAACTCTCACGGTCCACGGGGAGTCCCCCGCTGTGAAGCATTCGGCACGTCGGGTTAAAAGTTAAAAAGAAACTGTCAGTACCGATATTTTTTTAATCTGTGTATGCACTTACAAATAACCAAAATAATAATAATCTTTATATATATTAAACGTTTGTAATTCTTATTACTGGTAATCATGGCATCTATTACGAGACAACCTATCTTAGTATTTAGGGTGACATCACATCCACATTATGATTCCTTATTGAGGTATAATGTGGAATAAGTTGGGTATAATGAGCCTACTTAACATCGGGTGCACTGTGTGCTCGATTGTCATCGTTGTCACACACAATACAATAAAAATACGCTTCTAGTAACTGTATTACATGATCCCTTTTCCAAGCAACGGTATTTATGTTACCATACAAATTGATATTGCGGCAATATTTAATCGATTTATCGCCACGTTCGTCGGACGCGCGCTGCGTGACGTCATACAATGCAACAGAAAAACAATGTGAATATTGAAACATGGCAAAATAATAATAACATACAATACTTTTTATTTGATGATTTAATAAATCAATATACGGTGCGCTAAATTTGAATCGATTTATCGCCACGTTCGTCGGACGCCCGGTGCGTGACGTCATACAATGCAACAGAAAAACAATGTGAATATTGAAACATGGCAAAATAATAATAACATACAATCCTTTTTATTTGATGATTTAATAAATCAATATACGGTGCGCTAAATTTGAATCGATTTATCGCCACGTTCGTCGGACGCCCGCTGCGTGACGTCATACAATGCAACATGTTTACAGAAAAGCAATGTGAATATTGAAACATGGCAAAATAATAATAACATACAATACTTTTTATTTGATGATTTAATCAATATACGGTGCGCTAAATTTGAATCGATTTATCGCCACGTTCGTCGGCCGCTCATTGCGTGACGTCATACAATGCAAGATTGCACTTGATTAAATATGTAGAACGACAATGAGGTTCTAACATGGCAACATATTAACAATAATTTTTAATTTTCTCTTATTCAGCGAAACTTCAAACAAATAAAATGTGTAAAAAGATACGTATCGAGTTTAAGATGCCTTGATGTTTAAAAGTAGGTTGGTTTTTTGGGTTTTGTCTTCTCAATGTTAAAACCTTCGGGAGAAAGTTCACGGGAGTAATAATTTTATTTGAATAAATTAATACTCAAGACCATATGAATTAGTTTAAAATAAAGATTTAAAATATAAGAAAAAGATGTGAGAAAATATTATATGTTAAGTTCGGGTTTCATTATTCATGCGACCCAATATTCTTTTATTTATTACTTTATATTTTTTTATGATTTTTATAGATATTTTTACTATTTTAACACAAAAATTTTAAACACACGACCAATTTCACGTTACATAAAGTACCTTGTGTTATTTAAGCATTTTTATGTTACTAAGGTTGACAAAAGAGCCCACGGTCCACGTGATAGTAAGTCATAAGTGGACCATATAACACCAACTATATCATAGTTCATGGTGCACAAGCGTTGTACTTGAGGACTGAGATGGAATACATTGCTACCAATATACAATTGGGTTTCCGGTGCTCTGCACTCATCATACGTAACACAAATAGCTACACAACTGTATTAAACGGCCGCGGACTTATTTTACGTTATATGATAAGAACTGATTATCTCCAAGGTATATTAAATTCGTTAACTCATTACAGGCATTTAAAATTAAAAAGGTGCACATAACAAAAAAATACAAATTATAACACGTATTTAATTAATGTCACGTATCTCTAACACATAATAGGATTCCGCCTACAACGTTTTAGATCTCACAACTGTTAGAATGCCGTTTGGGTTTTTACTAAAAATATGGTATACGCAAATATTAAATTAAGGGCCATGTTCTGGTATTGTTATTTAAAATAATATTGTACCATTTCGTACAGCGTGTGAGACAAGCGGAAATTCACTTGGCAAAAAGCCACATAATGTGAGTCTAGTCCTTATGTATTGATTTGGCATTCCAATTTCCATTAGACGGAGAGACCAACGTAGGCAACTAAAACGACACGACGCGATGCTACACATTCCTATGACCTAAATATGCTACACCATTTGCTCACTACTTTTGGAATCATAGAGAAGTACATTGGTGTTTTTTTTTTTTAAAGTTTACTAGAAGTTCATAAGTTTAGTAAAAATAAATAAAGAAAACAATAATTATATTTTTATGATTTTACTATAGATATTTTTACTATTTTAACACAAAAATTTTAAACTCACGACCAATTTCACGTTACATAAAGTACCTTGTGTTATTTAAGCATTTTTATGTTACTAAGGTTGACAAAAGAGCACACGGTTCAGGTGATAGTAAGTCATAAGTGGACCATATAACACCAACTATATAATAGTTCATGGTGCACAAGCGTTGTACTTGAGGACTGAGATGGAATACATTGCTACATACATACAATGCTACATACAATTGGGTTTCCGGTGCTCTACACTCATCATACGTAACACAAATAGCTACAACTGTATTATAACGGCCGCGGACTTATTTTACGTTATATGATAAGAACTGATTATCTCCAAGGTATATTAAATTCGTTAACTCATTACAGGCATTTAAAATTAAAAAGGTGCACATAACAAAAAAATACAAATTATAACACGTATTTAATTAATGTCACGTATCTCTAACACATAATAGGATTCCGCCTACAACGTTTTAGATCTCACAACTGTTAGAATGCCGTTTGGGTTTTTACTAAAAATATGGTATACGCAAATATTAAATTAAGGGCCATGTTCTGGTATTGTTATTTAAAATAATATTGTACCATTTCGTACAGCGTGTGAGACAAGCGGAAATTCACTTGGCAAAAAGCCACATAATGTGAGTCTAGTCCTTATGTATTGATTTGGCATTCCAATTTCCATTAGACGGAGAGACCAACGTAGGCAACTAAAACGACACGACGCGATGCTACACATTCCTATGACCTAAATATGCTACACCATTTGCTCACTACTTTTGGAATCATAGAGAAGTACATTGGTGTTTTTTTTTTTTAAAGTTTACTAGAAGTTCATAAGTTTAGTAAAAATAAATAAAGAAAACAATAATTATATTTTTATGAAGGACACATTTGGGGGATACCAAATTTTTGCCATAAAATAAGTTATGATTTTAAATACACAATATTTTCACAAGAAAAACAGACATTGTACAAAAAGGCGACTAGTAGAGAATGATTATTGACAACTTATTGAGAAGAAGAGATCAATTGTAAAAGTATATAAATATAATATATATTAATTAAGATTTACAACGTATAAAATATACATATATTATAGAGACATCTATATATATTGAGTAATAAGATTCCGATTGTAATTTAATATTTTTGTAACATTTGACCATTTCGTAGTCCTAGGTAACGTAACTATTCAATTTAATCAAAACTCATCTCGCCGCAATGACACCATATGTTACTCCTGAGAACTAAAATGGAATGCACAAGGCATTATCGCCAGTAATAAGGGTCCCTGCATCCCTACACTCAGCAGACGAAACACAGCAGTGGTATGCTACTATTCTACATTGGTATTCTGCGAGGGTGTGGCCCTTTCGCGGTAGAGGTGACCCGTTCATATCGCAGCTAGAAAAAATCTGCCGCGTGGCTCTTAACACAAAGACAAGAAAAAAAGTTTTAATCGTGTTCGTGTTAGCATCACGTTTGTTGCTTACGCAGATCACCCCGTTAATCCTCAGGTGTGACAGAAATCTGCATCATGATACCTTGGCCGTATGGAATTACTTACCATCAGGACCGTGTATTTACGTAGATATAAGTTATATTTATTGTATATAATAATAACGATTATTGAAATGATAACACGCCTTCGAAATGAAATTATCGCTACATGCAATTTTCAATAACCTAAAATAATTTTGTAAACACAAATTATAGAAATAATAAGCCTCCAAGTTTCTTTCGCCGGTTCTTTTCAGACGCCGTGGCTTTCTTTTATCGAACCGGTACTAGTATTCATATAAATAAGTGGGATGATTTAATATATATATTACAGACATTTAATATGTTAAAAAATAATATATATATTGAGAAATGTGGTTATAATTAGCTGATGTGATAAACTTTATAATCTTCTAATGACTGTTAACCCCAAAACCAGATTGGTTATACTAATAATGATCATAAATAAAGTGTTGTAAACTTTTGAATTCTAGGAAGCCCTGCCATTGTTTAACATGACTAGACAGTCATTGCATCAGACTAGGTTTTATTGGCAATAAGGACATACCAAGCAATCCCAAAGTTTGTTGTTTGAAGACAGGCATACAATTCATATTAAAATACCCATAACACCCCCATCTGTCCAAAAAAGATGTAGGTACTGGAACATGTTCGACAATCATGTAAACTTGTTTGCCATTCCACAAATTACATACAAAAAAGGAAACCTGGTGCAAATTTTCCCACTGGGGACTAAGACAAAAGATTATCGATAATTCCTTTCACTACATGAAGCTAGTTTTAAATTGCATTGCAATTATTATGAAATCTTGCTGATTCCTCATTCATGTTATGGCCAATTTTCAGCAGCCATCCAACTATACCACATATCATTTAATGTTTTATATAATCGCAAACAACTTACCATACAACGTCCATGATAGATTTAGCTACAGCCGCTGAATAAATAGAAAGATCTCCAAACAAATACACACATAAGGTGCAATAGAACATAGTTCTTCCAGTTTTATTTAGGAACAGATTGGCCATTTCACCAAGTTCTATTCGTTGGTCAAGACTGTAGTACCGGGATGGGATTGAATCACCGCATACAAGGGGATCATCCATATCCCCATAAGAATGCTGTGAGTAACCAGGTTCCTCATCTGATTCATGTTCTTGTATCTATGGAAACAAAAATTATTACATAGATATTTTAGAAACTTTTTATTTTATTTCCTTAAAGTTTATATGGTTTTTATGGGAGCTTTATTTTTCTTAGTTACTCAGTGTATTTAATTATAATAGTTGTTGTTCACTTCATACAGCTTGAAATATAGTTACCAAATAAAAATGTAAGATGTCTCAACTTTACTAAAAATATTTCTTATATTAATCTCACAATGCCTACACAAATGATTTAAATATTATTGCATGTTCCTATTGTCTTAAGAATAAAAATTAATAATGATAAACAGTGTAAAAAAAAATAATAATAATTTTATTTAATTAATTAATAATTAATAAATTAATAATGTAAGCTTTGCTGTTTTCTTGAATACATACTAGTGTACACTCTATTCAAATTAAGATGTAAAGCCCCAATCCTTACATCTTAGTACACAGGGATGTCAATTCATCTGGATCAAAGGATGATAGTATGGTGGTCATATTTCACAAAAATGACACCATCAGGTGAACTGTGCAGGCTTATACATTGTGCCCTAATTTCAATAAAAAAAAGACTTGGTTATTCATATTTCATATTAGGTGTACAGATAAGTTGTCGACCGCATGAATAACAATTCTCCAGAAACTACACAAATTGCTAATTGTGATGTTGTGCAATGATACTTTTGTCTGGGAGCCTTAATTACGAACAACAGTGTATTCGACGATACGTCGAAGTGAAAAGGCGTATGGCAATTTCTAGGTCTGCAATGGACAAGTTAAGGAAAATATGGAGGAATCGCAACATATATAGAGCCACAAAAATCTGGCTAATTCGGGCACTTGTATTCCCCATATTCTTGTACGCCACAGAAACGTGGACCCTGTGGGAAGTAGAGAAGAAGATAGACGCCCTAGAGATATGGTGCTGGGGGAGAATGCTCCGAGTATTGTGGACTGAATTCCGTACTAACCATACTTCGAGAACTCGGCATCAAGCAGTGTTTATCATCTTTGGTACAGTCTCATATCCTCACCTTTTTTGGTCATGTATGCCGCGAGGAAAGGTGTTTATTCAGCAACTTGTAGTCCAGTGAAAGGTTGAGGGTACCAGGCCATAACAAAGATCGCGAAAGATGAGGTAGACTGACCAGATATATGCAGCAGTAAATGGGTCATCATCACTACTTGAATGCACAAGGAAGGCGGCCATCAGAGAAGCGAGAAATGTGAATCATCATCATCAGAGAATGTGAAGCTTGCCACCAACACCTGAAGTGATGACCGCATGATTTCCTCTTTGGGTTATAGTGGATCCATTTTTCATCACCATGACTATATAATTCATGACTATACAATGCAAAAAACCCTGGTATGCAGAATTTCACATGTTGTGCATAATCAGAATTTAATGTTTCTTGGCTTCAGTTTATATGAATTTTAAATAATGTGAAATTACTTGTTGATTCACTGCTAATATGAATACAAGTTCTTCTTGTGTTCGGCCTGAACCTTCCTCCAATAACGCCTCCATCTTCTTACACTTGCGGCTGCTGCATTCTTTGTCTTGTTTGATGTCAAACTCACCATTCTTAAAATTTTGGACTCACAATAACTTCTCTCACTTAAAGCAGCCTCACCATATGGTTCTACAAGCAATTGATGTACCTCAGCTGCAGATTTCTTCAGATTAAAGAAGTAAATAAAAAGTTCCCACAAAATGATGCTTAATTTGGTTCAAAGCTGGAAATATTCTCATAAAGAAAGTATGTAATCGCGAATACTTAGAGATTATAGTGTTGTCTGATGTCCAATTTAAACTTAAAACTTTTTTACATTTGAACATTTCAACCAAAACTTACGAGTGGGGCCATCTCTTGTCGAACGGCATAAACTTTTTTGTACACCTAATAGTAAAATACATTTAAAATCTATAAAGTTGCCTAATTCTGTTTTGGTAATCTTTAAGAAATATACAATATTTAAAAACAGATACCTTTTTTTACATAGAACATTACACTTATTATAAAATGAATAAATAAATTATTTTCTTACTTATTATACACAACTTATTATAAAAAAAAAACTTACACTGTTCCTTTTAATAAATTGGAGTCTTTTCCATTTAAGAACTGCATTAGCACATGCCATGGTCTCTATCACATATGTGGCATTCATGAAGCTCATGAATGCAAGGAATAGCAGAGAAATAGTACTCAGGCCCCATCCTGCTCTTGCAAATGCAGCTGGTAGTGTGAGAGCACCCGTGCCCACAATCAAATTGAATATATATATCAAACCCACCTGATGATGAGAATTGAATTTATTGAAGTAAAAAAGCAAAGTAATGATTTTATTTACTTATAATGGTCTTAGGACTTCGAGGGACCCATTCCCTACCACAATTTTGACAAATTATATATTTACAGTATTCAATATATGCCAAAGTACTATTTTACTATATAATGGTATAAAATATTTTAAGCTTTTATACTGCTGGCCTTAATAATTAGAACAAAGAACTTTGATCATGTTTCTAAGACACTCAAGATTTTAAAATAACCTAGAAAATATGTTTTATTATAAAAGAACAACATAAGTATAAACATATGTTACACATTGTCAAATGTTATAAAATGTACTTGTTTTTGTTGTATTAACAGAACAAAGAACTTCAAACATTTTGGTTTCTAAAACACATGTAAAAAATACTTAGAAAATATGTTTTCTGTATATTGAACAAGAAAAATATAAACATATGTTACAATTATTTCTGTCAAATGTTATAAAATTTACTTATGTTTTAACAAAAAATGCTTACCCATACTGAATATTGATCCCCAATTTCAGTTACGGGCATTCTAAACATTCTTACACCCAAAACACTACGCGGCATTTCGCGTAATTAGTCAATATCATATCGACCCGGTGACTACAATACAAATGCCTAAAACCCCACGTATAACTTATTATTTATTGATAACGGAAGATCAACTTAAGATAAGTTTGATCGATAATTCACGTTCAATTGCAATGGATAAAAACAAATGTCAGTGTCAAACTATCGGGTTTATTGGAAATTTTGTTTTAGTCTCAGTTACAAGTCTTTCAGTCAATATTAAATAATGGATGTTCTAATTGTTTATCGTTTCTTCAATATTAGCGTCGTAATTAATATGACTACTCTCAGAAAACGAGTCTGATCTGTGTGTTCTTCATAAGGTAGCAAATGGTAATTTTGGGAATGAGCTGCTAGAACAACGACGCCTAAAGGTATGCTCGGTACAAGTTACTCGGTTGTTAAATTTAAGAATCATAACATAAATACAATAATGTATCGCAGAATAATCGGTCTTTAGAATGTGTACTTTTATTAACAGCATATAATTATAACTAAGACATTTGCAACTGCTTCATAGATACTTTTAAACTTTTGGTTAGGTAATAAAATAAAAAGTTGTCATTTCATGTTAAGACTAATGAATGTAGTCTGCAATTAGTAATAGTGTCTCAGATTTATTAATGTTACTTACTAATAATTTTGTAATATATAAAGTAAATTGTGGTCTGTTAATTTTAACCAATTTAAAATAACAGATATTTTATTCATATATCACGCGGAGGTCAGGTTACGTTTCACTTACCTATGTAGAGTATTGTAGATCAGCAGGTCTTTGCTAATATTTTTAGGAAGTAAATTGTAGTAACTCTTAATTCACATTTTACGAATATGTCTAAATTATTATATCTATATTGTCTTATAAAAAAAAAATGATATATAAAATGGCCCTAGATTCACACTGAGATAACTACAAAAGTTATTAAATTAAATATTAGGACTATGTATGAACAATTACAAATGTGACAAATCTTCCCGTCCAATATTCCTCAACGCAAGACAAAAGTTTTTGATAAGAGCGTGTCGACAGTAATAAATTATAGTACTGAGATGTTTTCCTTCATTGCTGACCGTATAAGAAAGTTAACGAGTCACTCTGATAACTAAGGAGAGGGATGTGGTCTGTATGTTTAGTTTCGGCTGACGTCACGCGAACATTTTCAACTTTTTATAGCGCATGTGGGCATTATACATACATTAGCACCACTCAGACTAAAAATATTTTCTATGCTCGACGGGGATTCCTCTGATATAAACATCGATTATGGCTTTTAATCTAGGACATATTAAATAATAGTATGCTTACTACCATAGACTATAAGGTCCTGTTCCAAAATCAAAACTGATTGACATGTGCTCTATCGATTTTTGATTTAACGATTGTGCTGATAGTGAATAATAATATGCTATTAATTGATCGAATTTACAGTAAAGCATCTGAGTTAAACACTTTTCAAAAATGTAGTACTATTACTTACTATTAAGCAAAACTCTGTTTCCAGTGATATAGAACCAGTGAAAAAAACTCAAAACTCCTGGCCTGAGAACAATTTTCTCGACTTCGCAAAAGCTGAAGACTGGTACTCGTCCAGCCTGACTAAAAATTGTATTCTGTATGGCCTGATCGATTATGGTATATATGTGATTATGCAGTGGGTAAATTCACCTTGGAGACAAGGGTGTAAAACTTCTTTCATTAAACAGTTTTTTATTAATTGTTTATTCTTCGAGTTAAATATGTACACAAACGTTTTATTATTATTAAACTGTTTCTTTAAAAATATATGCATTTAATAAATACTTTCATGCTAGTTAGATTGTCGAATAAATATGATAATCATAGTTTTATTTTTGACCTTTAATATGTTGGGAGGAGGTATTAACATTTAGCATCGTTCGTGAAACAACAACAATAATGGTATGTATTTAAATGATAGTCAATTGTAGAATGGTATCATCATCATAAGCATAGCTTATATAATAAATATCACAGTTTTACTTAAATTTATGTAATTTATGGAGATGAAAATAAAAGTTATTATTACTATAAAAGTTATTATTATGTATTATTAGTAGTAAAAATGTTAGAATGAATATACAACGATAAGTGACGAAATTTCTTTGATTACTTTTTTATGCACGATGCTGGTCAATGTGATTTGTTTCAAACCAATTACAATCTTTCACAAAAATCACTTCACCAGTCGCGTAGCTTGTTTTGTAGCCCCAATTTATATAAAACATGCGGAAGGTAAAATCGTCCAGGACTCTTGAGCCTTACTTAACAATGATGACATGTAAAAGTCGAGGAAAAATTTGTCCTTGATCCGAAATCCATAACTTTACTACCATTTGTTAAAGAAAGTTTTAAACTTCTTTGTAAATAGCATACTTCAAGGAGAGAGTTAAATGCTACTTAGAGATCTTTTTTGTATTATACGTAATCTTGGACGATGCAATAATAACCCAAATGCACTTTCGTTTAAATGATAAAATACTTTTAATAATGTAGAACTTCAATCCAACTTTTCGCGTACAAGAAAATGCTATTCCGCTTAAATATTATCCAATCTTAAATTATTCCGCAACAGCATATAAACCAAGCATAGTACGGCGGTAGTCACGCTTATTTCGCGGTCGAATCGTTCTAAATGTTAAATAGACCCACTGTACCGTCAGTTTCTATAGAGCAAATTGTTGAACACATAACTGGTTTTGTAGCAAGGTTTATTTCTAAAGCTAAATGCGGAGAATATAGAAATTTAATGTTTGCCTCGTCAACATCATCATCGTTCATGGTATGGTTCAAAATTTACCATCGTGCAGAATGTGTCAAGAAGTATCATCAAAATTAGATCACGAAACTCATTACCTAGCAGACACAATGACATTAATTTATTTTTATTTTAAACAAAATTTAATAACTAATCTAGTCCCACTGCTGATGATATGTTGAACGATGATCATTTTACGCGATATCAAGAAAGCATAGTGTCAAAAACGTAGATTTCATTACATGCATTTTAGTTGCCATTATGGTATACGAGTAGTGTCAACTTTACCAACACAAACGTCACTCGATGTAATTATCGAAGTATTAAACAAATAATTTTTTACCGATATTTTGTCTATATTTCATTTTCCATAACAAAATGAAATCACACAATATGGAAATGAGGAAAATTACCAGGGCGTACTCCGTAAGCCTTGGTAGCTTAGTGTATAAGTACGCGAGCAAACCTAGTTCAATGCCAAGTACCCGGCACCAATGAAATTATTGTATTGGAAGACATGATGTCGGCCAATCGGCAGTGGGGTCTTGTGGTCCAACATCCTCTCTAGGGAGGAGGCTATATACCAGCAGTGGGATTTATATGTTTATAACTTTATACCATAAGCGACGGTCCAAGCATCAGGAATACATCAATACGATTGGCACCCTGGAACGTAGATTCCGTGAAAGGCAGAGATGCAGAATTAAATGACGTATCTAAAATGTGCGCAAGATACTTATAGACAATGTATAAGCTTATTTATAATGAAATCATAGGGCGTCGGAATTATACAAAAATAGAAAGGATAAGTGACACGATAGCCTTAAAGTTAGCAAAACAACATATATATATATATATATATATATATATATATATATATATATGTACATAAATGTCTTAAAACTTAATGAAAATAAGACAACATGTCGTACGTTTGTGATAATGCTACTAATCGCAATAATTTTAAGAGCTCAATAGGAAGTACTGTACTACTTGGCTTAACGATGATAAAATCGATAGTAACGATGAAAGTGAATGCATGTGAAAGATAAGATTCAAGTGTACAAGACGGTCATTAGGCCTGTAGTTCTGTATGGGTCAGAATTATCTTATAATAATTATATGGAAATCCAAATACCCATTTATTTGGATCTAGGTTCACAAGGAAGAATTAGCATAAATTGTCTAATAGTAATCTTTTCGATCATTCATCGTCCCATTTTGATCCTTTAAATAATATCCTCCAAACGTATAAACACCTTTTATAATATTTTCCTCTTTTTATCTCTCTCTCTCTCTCTCTATCTGTGTTTACAAATTTGGGTTTAGATCTCCAAAGAAAATTCATTTCTGTCACGCGCTGTACGGGCTCTTTTTCTAAATGGCAGCTATTTTTTCAGTTCTGGTAACTAATTCATATTTGTAGACTATGCGTACATTGATTTAGAAAGCTACATTTTTTTTGTACTTACCAACAAAAATCCATTTCAGACAAAAATAAAAAACAAAAATGACGTATTGGCGAAAAAATTTAGTATTGGATATTCCTATGTTGTTTGCGTATGTGTAAACCCGCGCGAGTTTGCACTCGACAATGGAGTCAAGCATACGACATAATCGCAACGAGAACGAAATATAACATAAAACGAAAATATAATTATACAGCAAATATATACCAAAAAATAACTGGTTCAACGGTATATAAACGGAAAGAGGCCGGAATCTTTCTAAAACCGAAAAATTTCCTTTTTTATTATTTATTATCGTATACGAATACTTTTTGTTACTAAATTAATCTACTGTTTTGCATACTTTAACTTGGGAGATATTTTGCAGCTTACTACCGCGGTAATCAACTAAGTCAGAAACCAAGAGGGTAACAGCAGACTAATTTATGAAGAATGAAGGAATTTTTGTGATGTTGCACTCCTTCCTAAAACACCTCCATAGAAAATGAGCTAAGTTTAGGATTTAATTCATCGTGACGACTAAACGACAAAAGTTCTTAAAATTAATGAGGGAAAGTAAATAGCTAGAAACGTTTTATCGGAAGAAACCTACGCTGGGTCCCCATTACGCCCAGATTTAAAACCCAAATAGCTATCAGCTCAGAATAGTAAAATATATCAACGTAAAACTTCTACAAACTGTCCATGCGACAGTAGTAAATTGATTAAAATAGGCCCATCGTATAAATAGATTCTATGAGCTCCTAGTCTCATGGAAACGACGTAAGATGTGACTTTAACTTAACAGACAAATATCTAAATTAATGTTACTTAGCGCTAGTCTGTTTCGCCTAGTGTGTGAGCCATTCCATTTTAGTCCTCAAGTACATACATCTGTATTATGACTTTTTTTTGGGGATAAATATGGGTGTCGTGGGCCGCTAATCAAAAAGTGGTTCGTATTGTAATTTCCCAATTTCATAAAATAAGTTCATAGCTCCAATGTCTTTACCAAATATCTATCGGACATAGTTGAGTACTCAGAAAGGAGTCATCATTATCGCTAGACTTTTTATTTAGTGTAGTACTAATCTGATTTGCTCCCACAACCCCGCTTCTCGTACAGAAAAACGTTGGTGAAGTGTGAGAAAAGTGAGTTTTGACGAAATAACAACACTTTCTCGGACATATTTTAGCAATTTGATAGGTTGCCATACGAATACAATTAATTAATCTTCCAAAATTACTGAAACAACTTCCAAATAATACAGAATCAGTAGCTATAGAAATAGCCATTTATTAAGCTAGTGCATTTTACTATATTTAACTGAATCTCCCACCTAATTACCCATCAATTAGTTGGGAGACTGAATCTCCCAACTAATGTATGTAATGTGGTGAAGCGCTGTCTTACAGATTATAAAAAAAACCTTCTCACTCCATAAATGAGTATTCACGCTATGAACACTGACAAATTATCATATGTTAATATTTACCATGATGACGTTGATGAATTACTGCTTAATAAACGATTTCAATTAAATTTCTGGGTAACATGCCTTATAGTAAAAAAAACTACATAGAGCATATTATTTTTATGTGGCACAGCCACGATGCATATAAGTTTATTTGTGATACGAAATAGATCAACTCAACTGCTGAGAAAATCTCATTTCATAGCATCAAAGAAGAAGAGCAAGCGTAGTTTGATAAAAGAAACCACAGAGCCAATTGCTCTGGAGATTTTGGATCTCAGGGTTGAAACACTTAACGTATTTGCATTTTGATTGCTAATACTATATTTTATTTATATATCATGTCAAACATATGCTCGTTTGCTACCGCAATTCCATATGAATGAAAAATTATTTTATTCTTATCGGAATAGATATAGAAAACAAATTATTCACTGTTTACCGGAGCATATTAAGTCCCAAACGTAACCAGGTCGAGTTTATCAAAATTTTCAGTCAGACCACCGCTATAAGATGAATAAGTATGCCCGTGAAAAACTATTATTATTATTACTTACTTTTACGTCCAGCATCTCTCAAAACGTGGATTTAGTACCTGCGTATTATGCAATTTAAAGTTTTTTTTGCTTATTATTATATTGATACTTTTCTTTTCTTGGCATTCCTGTATGATTTAATATTATTTCATTTCATAGTGTAATAAATATTAAGTACATACTGTTGGCAAAATGTAAGTATCACAACAATTCGTATACACTCTTTTTATATTGATATATATATATATATATATATACAATGTGGTGCTTGATTGACAGTAATACAAAAATAGATTACAACATCGGAAACAAAACAGCTAAGACCATCGTGCATTTTGTATTCATAATAATTTTAGTTGTATTACACGATATCATTGTTATAATTTTTATTTGTGTTGAATCCGAAATATTCTATAGCAGTAAATCAAAAAACATTAATTAGTATAACTTGAGCAGTACCATCTATACAGTTAACTCATTGCCTATAGCGAATACTTATTGGTATGGCGTATGAGTACGGTATTAATGTTTATATACTACATCAAACATCTACTTGTATATATCAAATCGCTATAACCCGACTATAACAAAAAGACTGACATTAGAGTGTTTTGACGTAAAACCATTGGCCATCTTGAGTTAGTATTGTTTTGTAACACTTCGTGTGAACCCCGACGACGAAATCATTCCATCCAGCCGTCGAAGCCGTGTTCTCGGGGGTTTGGGATTGTGATTTTGTATAAATCTATATAGTTATTGTGCCAACAACTATACAAAACGAAGGTATGGACATATATTTGTTATTTTTCGTAAAATAGTATTTAAAACCTTTGTCGATCATATTTAGCATTTATGGCATCGCTTTCTCAGAGGTACGTTTTGTCTCGCTTTAACACACGGTACGTCAGCATCGCATTTATTTTCTATCTCGTTCTATCTAGTAATATAACACCGTTGTGCTCGTTCGTGTCACGTAAGATTTTTTGTATTTTCTCTAGCAAAATTGTATGTCTTAGCAAAACTTTGTGTTTTAAATAAAGTATTAATGATGGTGTTCATATGGGTATATTTTTTTCTGTTATATATGCTTAATTCTATTGATATTAGGTCGTATTAACTTTCACTCTAAGTATAGATAGGTATTGTAGATAAATATACGTAGCATGAATAGATATATGTATAGAGTCTGTAGATATTCAACATCGAGTCTCAAGGCCGAAATACACAAATACTAATGTACCTATATGTACCTGCTGCTCGAAGAATAATTCTATAGTTCGAATAGAAACGTTGAGACTATAAATATATACATAAAATCATTATGGAGCTTAGGTAAGTACCAATTGTGATTTCGACGAACATTGGTGGGGTAAAGTCGCCAAATGTAACTTGGATTCCAATGGTTATTGTATTTCAAGATACACGCTTATCGCGTCTGTAAACGACGCAATTTCATGTCAGTTTTATAATTGTGTGTGCCACTTGGCAACAACACCTCATGTAGGTACGTAAAGGTATTTTGAAGAGCACTGTAATGGTTAACCTCAAAACATTTTCTTCATATCTTTGATAATTTGATCGATCGAAGATATCATCATCAAGTAACGAGTGAGTATTGTGCAATTTTTTTAAGCATAAATGTTAGAATTGTGTCAATTTCGTTGCCGCAGATAAACTAAATCGTCACGAGCTAACTGCTAAGCTGCTTTAGAGGATCTGCCGAGCCCGCATTATCTGTGATATACAGCTCAGCCTCTCGTCCGTCCTAAAAGGTGGGTAGTATATGTTGTAATTTATTTTCTAACTGGACTTGATATTTCATAAAATCATTTATTGTTAATCACTTCACTCAACACACATTTTTGAAACATCTGATTGATATCTGCTTGTATGATATTGAAAAAATTTTTGGTAAGGAAATTAACTACCTGTATAAATCAGTCCAAAATTCAAAGGTAGGGGCTATTAAAGATTATCAATTGAAAATATTTAATAAATTAATAATTGTGGTCCATTATGGTACATATTTGTAATAATTTTTTTTAATACGGTTCTATCATTTGCTAGCTTGATATTTCGTATTTTGTAGGGCTGGGCCAATTGGGGCAAGGAGGCGTATCCGCAGCAGCTTCAGCGGTGATCTCACCCTGCCCTCTGCCATAGAGGCATTAAACACTGCTACCTGCTTTATTGACTGCATCACTACGAACCATTGTTACTTAGTCTTTAATTGAAACAATATGCAATCTGTGAAAATAAGTATAATGCTAGGTGGATATTGTAGAAAATTATTCTATTTATAAATAATTGTCTGATGTCTAATGTTTCTGTAATATTATGTGTTCCACATTTAATTAAGGATAATTGTTACTCCAATATTGATACTGTTACCGAACCAATGCAATGTAATAACTCCACCTTGATGTTGGTGGTAAACACAAATAAATTTGGTGCTTTTAAGCGAGTCGAAGAGAAGAATGAAAGTCAGCAAGTTAGTGTAAAAATGGTAGATAATAATATTTATAATGTAGAGTTTGTTGATAGTATCCAACAAAACCAAATGATTGGCGATACGCCTAATGTCTGCATTCCTTTAATGATTAACGCCATAACAGTCCAGGGTATCTCATACAGTGACCCGTATTTCAGTAGCTTTAACTTAAAATATAAGATGGCGTTTGGAGCGCCAGAATATATGAACAAGTCTGATTACGCTTTTAAATCCTCAGTTTGTATTATACATGAGCCTTGCACAGATAAGACGCAACTACTTAACGAAAAGTCTGTTCGTAATATATGCAAAACGAAAACTCGAATGATTACTTGCGAAGATAGGTCTAAAAACCATGACAATAATACATCGAATGTTGAAGATCAACAATTAACTTTAAAGCGAGCCAAGAAAACCTTTGCGAATGGTGATCTCACATTTGATGCAATGTTAGAACTAGTGAACAGTGAGAGTAGAATCATAACTGATTTGAAGAGACGTCAGAAGGTTGATTCATGGGGTGTTCCTCATCTATTACAATTATGCGGTGGTGGAGAAAGCTCCCTAAATGCAGCAACAGGATGGGGCAGTCCACCAACTTCCAATAATGGTAAGAATCATTTTTGTAATGACAGATCATTTAACAAATTTAATATTTCCAATTATATGTGAAATAAAATGTCCTTTGCAGTGTCCAAAGTAAATTTTAAATAAAATTTTGTTATTATTAGTACATTGATATGCATTATAATGTAATATTATTGCCTCTTGCCCGCTGCCAATATAGTGTAGTATACAGTAGTCAATAATTTAATAACAAAGATACTTATTATTTTCCCATGCATACTAAATTAAATACCAATAACAATGATAGAACTTTGTGTCCCATCTTCAGCTGCCAATTGGGGTGGTAATTCTAGTGGCCAAACTAATAATGGGACAAATAATACTCAGCAATGGAGTAATACGGCGCAACGTCCGCCTACTTCACAAGCAGACAGTATGTTTTCAATATCATTTTGTAAATAGTGTATGTATGATGTTTTTAATACTAATTATACTTTTTTTTTTTGCTTTTCATAGTAAACAGCAATAAGGGAAATGGGAATCAAATACCTCCTACCAGTGCATCAGCTGCTCAAAGCTGGCAGAGCTCTCCCCCCAACATGCAAAATGCACCACCCAACAATAATGGTGCACCTGCAAGCAATGGTACAAATATTTGACAAACAAATATTGGTCAAACATTGGTGATTACATCACTTAAAGAATGTTATGTTTTAGGTACAAATAATGCAGGGAATGGAAACAATGGAGGGAACAACCCTTCAATTCCATCAGCAAATTCAAATGGGCCTTCGGCTACTAATGGCAATAATGGTAACATTGTCAATACAACATCTTCAGCTAAAATAGAACAACTAAACTCGATGAGAGAAGCCTTATTCAGTCAAGATGGTTGGGGTGGAGTGAGTATACAATTTATATAATAATTTCCTCAAGACCAAAATCTTAAATTTTAAAATAAAAAAATATTAAACAATAATTTCGGAATGTGAGATTGTTTAATTTTGAGAAAATAAAATAATAAAATTTGTAACATGATACTCTATAGTAAAGAAAATTCTCATTTATAATATTGCTAGCTGATATTCACCATGGTCTAAAAGTTTGCACAATGAAGGTAAGGTTGTTAGTGCATTTAAACATAAAAAAATATTTTGATTATTAATAATATAATCTCGCTTAACTGAAATGAACCCATTTATCAGATCTAACAATTAATTTCTCTAAACCGTTAAAAAACATTTTTTGTCTTTGCTCTTAAAATTGGTTGGGTTATGATGCTTTTTTAAGCTCAATGTCATCTGATAATCTGTTCCTTGACACTGTTATAGTTTGAAAATAATACAATATTCGCCTGGACCAAAGTTGGATGTAAGTACCGGTGTACTTACATCCAACTTTACATTAATAAACTGGCACATTGTCTTGCAAATGCAACATGCACATACCCTGTTCCATTTTCTCCCCTTTTTTCCTTCATAGCTTCTTTTCTTCCTAAATATAGAAGCATAGTATTCTTCAGTAATCATACTACCCTGTTTTCTTCATCTAAAAGTGCTTAGTGCAAAAAATTGCATTTCAATCTTAAGGTTATATGTAGCACGAAAAAAAATTGTAGTTTCTTTTAAAATGGCTTGATGATTCATTCATCAATTTTCAATGATTAAATTATTGTTGCAATTAAAAAAAAATGTTAAAAAAGTTACACTTTTTTTATTTCTTTTCTATATTTGTCTATATTATGGTGAGAAAATTCGATAATAATAGCTATTTATTGTAAATATCGTAAGTGCGCACAAATATGTATTCGCCTAATTAGATCTGGAGAGATGAATTTAGTGTCATTGGAATGTGAGAAGATGCATAACTTTCTTTTACAAAGCAATGGCATCTTTCACTACTAATTTAGTGACCAAACGAGCGTGTCCAGGCGACAGTCGTCTATCGATCCAAGACTATATTTAAATAGACTATGCGTAAGCTAATGACATTATAGATTTGAAAATTTAGTTATATACTCCTAATTAGTATAGAAATAAATTTATAATAATAGGATTTCTAAAATAGGTGTTGTTCATTATCCCTTCATTTCGCTTAATCTATTCGCTTTATTCAGGACCTTTCGCGAGCGCTGAAGCGGACAAGGCCACGTGGAGTCAGGGTAAAATAGTCTTACTCTTCCAACTAAGACTTTCTGTTTAAAATTCGAGATAAACGATATTGATGAAATAATCAATTTGTCACCATTAAAAATGATTAAATATAGGTAGAATAGTAAACCAACAAATCCAATTAGGTCGAATTTTTTTTATGCAACATGGATTTCATCTTTATGATTTTTTTTTCCTGTAAACTGGATTAATTTCACAGATTTTACACTTATAACTTATGGCAAGGATTCTCGTTTAAATTCCTTTATTTAATTTTTTTTGTATCCCATCTTCACAAAAATTACGTTTTTTAATTTTTAGAGGTTAAAAAAATCAAAGATTGTAAAGATAGTGTGATTAGTCTTTGTACATTGTTCTTTTTAATTTATTCAATTGCTCTTCAATTTTAGCAACACGTGAATCAAGACACAAATTGGGATGTGCCTGGATCTCCTGAGCCTGGATCCAAGGTTGAACCTGCTGCTGGTGGTCCACCTGCTTGGAAACCTAAAGTTAACAATGGTGCATTCCTTGGAACAGATTTGTGGGAAGCCAATATAAGGAATGGTGGACAACCACCACCACAACCAGCAGCTAAGACCCCATGGGGACATACACCTACAACTAATATTGGTGGTACCTGGGGTGAGGATGATGATGCTGCAGATTCTGCTAATGTTTGGACAGGCCCTCCTCCACCCCAGCAATGGACAGCTGGTCCTCCACAACATGCCCAACAGTGGGGTGTGCCAAAGAAAGATGATTGGAATGCTTGGGGAGAGCCTCATCGGCCCGCTGACCCCAGACTAGACCCCCATCGCAGTCAAGATCCTCGCCAGCAGCCTGCTGACCCACGGCATGACCTTCGTGGAGGAATATCTGGACGGCTCAATGGCGATATGTGGAGTCAGCACCACCAACATACTGGTGGTCCTAATAAGATGATGCCCTCGGGTGGAGTCAACCAGTGGGGTACACAGGTAACATGCTTTCAAATAAAATAATATTTATCAAAAGTAAATACTGACAATAGTGGTGAATTGACTACATGCCCTTGTATTGTCTCTTATCAATTGATGTATAACAATCAGATCAAATTATATATTTTATATAATAAATTGATAATATTTATCCATAAATATTAATTATCTATGATGCATAAAAAAAGGAAAGTTAATTGTTCAATTTGATATATTGTTCATATAATTTTTATATTCAATGAATTATCTTAATCAGGAAGTATTATTTTTAGGGTCCTAAGGATCCTATTAAGTCTTCAGGATGGGAGGAACCTTCCCCGCCAGCCGCAAGACGTGGTTTTGATGATGGAACTTCATTATGGGCACAAAGGGGGGGTATAGGAGGGATGGCCGGTCGAGGAGCCCCTCCTGGGCCTCCAGCTACCCAAAGAATTCCACCGACTCCTACAAAGCCCGATGCAGTATGGGGCGCACATTCTCAGCGAAATGGTTCCTGGGAAGAACCCCATACTCCAGGATGGCCTGAAAGGGAAGTTGCTGGTTGGCCTGATGCATCAGGGCCTGGTCTTTGGCCTGTACCAAAGTCTAAACCTACTGGCCCAGGTGGCGGATGGCCTGATGATATCGGTGAATGGGGTGGACCAAAATTACAGCAAAGTGGCCCTCTTGGCAAGCAACTTCCTAAGGAAATGGTGTGGAACAGCAAGCAGTTCAGGTCAGTATCATAAGGCGTAGGAAAGGAATATTAGTATGCTTATTTGGAGGTTATTTATTAAAACTATATTTAAAAATATTATATAATAGGATAAAATAGGAGATTAAACAATTACTAAATGGGATATGCATTGGTTATAGTACTGCGGATATATCAAGTGTATATCCAGTACAATACAGTTATTGCCTCTTAAATGTTTCAAATCAATAGTATGATATAAACAGTGTTTAACAACATAAGGGCAAATTTGCCACATGTTAGGTTTTATAATTATTTGTTATTCTTCCTTATCCGTGTTTGTAAGATTAGATAAGACAAAAATTTATTGGTCTTACAAATATTAATGTTTACATGATTTCAATAAAAAAAAATGAGTAAAGGGTCCATAACTGTCCTAATGGCTGTCTTCAGGTATAACTTAAGCTGAATATAAAAGGACTTTGGAATTTTTAAATATTGGATACTTCAAAAAACTCTTTCATATTTCACAGACCAATAACATCATAGACATTGGATATCATCTGTCTGAGACTGCCTATTTGTCTGTATAGTATGGAGATGATTGCAAATCTTAACTGAGCTCTTTTAAATTTCTAGAATTCGCCACAGCTGTTACCCACCCTAACACTAACTTGTTTAAATAATACCTGACTGTTGTAAACAGTAAAGAATATTGATGATTTCTTTAAACAACAAACTTTTTGGACTTGTTGTATTAAACAACTACCTTAAAATTAAATTAAATTAATAGGTACCTAGTAGAACTTGGTTACAAGAAAGAGGAAGTTGAAGCAGCACTTCGTAGCAGGGACATGAACGCCGAGGAGGCTTTGGAGCTTTTAGCAGCCGCAAGAGGCGAGGGTTGGCGACGAGATGACCATTTCCACCATGCACCATTCCAACCGCCGTCTGTGCCTTCGGTTTCACCAGCCGTTGTGCAAAAAATGCTTAACCAACCTCCACCACAGCCTGTCCAACATCATCATTCATACAACCCTAACAGGTAGTTTTAAACAAGCCAGCTTTATTTTTTTTAAGTGATCAGCTCCTGATTGAGATGTATGCTATTAAATAGATCTCTTTTGTAAACAAATAACATGTGAAATAATTTTTCTATTTCCTCTTATTGTCCATTATAGTGAATTAGGAATTGGTTTTAATTATCTAATTTGCCTGTATTGTTATAAATGTTCCATTCGATTTAAGGAGTGAAGTAATAAGTTTGGCACAATGGTATAATTTAATACAAAATAATTTTTTATACTGAATAAATTTACATTTAAAATTGTTTATTAATTGGGTCACATTTCTAAACATCATAATATATTTTACAGCGGAAGTAGCAACAGTGGTCAGCCGAGCACAGCACAACTTCGCATGCTTGTGCAACAGATTCAAATGGCTGTATCTGCTGGGTATCTCAACCACCAGATCCTCAACCAGCCCCTCGCACCCCAGACCCTTGTGCTGCTTAATCAACTTTTACAGCAGGTTGGTTTCGTGGGGTGATGATTTGTCAAAATAATAAGTGTTTTAGGCAGCCTAGAAACAACAATTGTTAGATTAAAGTAATTTTATTTCATGCATTTAATTATATAAATAAATAATACTGAAATCTGAATAAAATTTAATATCTAGTATATCTAAGTAATATCTAATATCTAAAATAGAAACTAGTTATACTATTTTATGTTCGTCTTTGTTATTTAAAGTTAATAAAAGTAAAGTACAATCTAAATATATTATACAAGTAGATCCTCTGTAGGGCAAGGGCCTATGTTATTTAATTGTAAATAATTTAAATTTCTTACAGATTAAAGTGCTTCAGCAATTAGTACAACAACACACATTAGCGATTTCGAAAGGCAACTCGTCTCTCGCAATGCAATACACACTGCAGATAACAAAGGCAAAGCAGCAAATTCAACAATTACAAGTAGGTTTTGTTTATAAACTACTATACATTCTAATATATGTTTATTCAATAATTTTCAAATTTGTGAATATCTCTTGATAGTTTTGAAATGGCATTTAATTTCTTTTAACTTTTTACATACTATGGAATATGATTGTGGAATAGCATCAAAAAAAAAATGTAATTGTAATGATCCAATGAAACAATTGAAAAAGAAACAGTGGCCTGAACAATGTACATCCTGGTGCATTGTAATATCATTTTCTTATGATTGTTCTGCTTACATACCAATTTTTTTTATTTAATTTTGGTTAAGTATCCAAAATATTATTTTCATTCAAATTAGTAATATAATAATAATCATTTCTATATGTCACCTACAACCAAATATTTATTTTTTATTACATTCAGAGTAACAATAAAACAGTACACCCGATGGTAAGTGATTTCTGTTGCCCACAATATCCACATTGATCCTTGACAAGATAAGATATCATAATGCAGATTTGTCGTCATCCTTGAGGACTCGTTACCTGTAATAGAGGTCTCCAGATCTCTACACTCACCAGAAGTTAAACATAGTAGCGTTATGCTGCTATTCTTCGTTGGTATTCTGTAAGGGCGTAGTCCTAACTTGGTCGAGCCAACTCATTAATTCTGCAGCTAGAAAGAAACTGCAGTGTAGCTCTACCACTACATTAAAGATTAAAATATCTATATATTCATTTTAACAGAACCAAATAGCGACTCAACAAGCATTGTATATGAAGCAGCAAGCTGGTGGCGCAGACCTGTTCAAGCAGAGCCACGATCCACTCATTCACTTGCAGAATAACTTCAGTGATATGACCATTAATAAGGACACTCAATCCGTAAGTTATTCTTTATGTATCAATTGATATTGTATTGGGACACATTGTTTTATTTTTTATACAAGGTTTCTTGTTGAAGTTCATCTTAATAATCTCAATGTGAAGCTTGATGTACATAAAATAAAAGAATATATGAACATGTAAAGACTTTTATTTCTACTTTATATTTCTAGACTGGACTACTCTAATACTTTCTATCTGGTTAATAACCCATCATGAGGCTTATTGGCTATTTTATAATAATGTTTTTACATACAGGCCTATGGTGCAAGTGGCGGCAATCAGCAATCGCGCTTAAACCAGTGGAAGTTACCTTCTCTGGATAAGGATGGAGAGGGTTCGGAGTTCAGCCGGGCACCAGGCACCGCCAAGTCTACCACCAGTCCTCAATTGAACCAACTCGGCTTGCAGCCTGATTCGTAAGTGCTATATAGAAAAAAATATTTTGATACTATTCTTTCTTTTTTTTCCAATGTCCAATGACAATAAAAAATTATGATAAAAAATATAGATTTTATTCACCAATTCTTTTGAATATAGTAAAGTTATGTATGCCTCATTACTCCACATCACACAGAACACATCCTTATAATTATTTGTAATTCATTTCCTTCCATGCACAAGCTCATCTCCGCTCATCCAATAGTCCAGTGCTAGAAAAAGGCTCACATAGTCATTGTCCTAAATAAATAAATTCGACAACATATTTGATTGATGTAGTCTCAACTAAAACATATATAGGCCACATTCATTTTACAAAGCTAACAGTTAAAAACACAATTGAGGTCATTGAGCAGAGTGCTTATGGACCTCTAAGAATGTTAAAATCACTATTGTGTCATATCTAGTTGATGTATATTGGAGGATTGAATGCGAACATTGGAGGTAGAGAATAACAAAGTATATTTGTTTACAGGACATGGGGTGTCGGTCGTAGTTCAGAGGGTTGGGGAGATAGTGGAGCAGATGTAGCCGACGGTAAAGACGCTTGGGGCTCACATCCAGCCCACCAGCCTGTTTATGACCTGGTACCCGAGTTTGAACCTGGCAAGCCATGGAAGGTCCGTTTTGATAAAAATGTCATTTAAACAATAGAAAGATAGTAACATTTAGCTACTTATAAAGACGGCAAACATTATTAATATTTCATTTTGGCATATTAATAATGTTTTATATATAATTTATTTTAAAAAAGTGTATGTGCGGATTTAATGACCCCTTCATACAAGCCATATTTTTACAAAAAACCAATAAGAATTAGTTAAGGAAACATGCATAACTATCCTTTTCTATACTCAACAGGGTAATCAAATGATGAAGAATGTAGAAGACGACCCTGCAATGACCCCGGGCTCAGTAGTCCGCTCACCACTTTCTCTAACTACTATCAAAGACTCAGATATGTTGGGAGGGAAGACTTCCCCTCCAGGTGGTGAAAGATCTCTATCCTCTTCTACATGGAGTTATGCTCCACCAGTGAGCAGTTCATCTGTCGGTACTGGGTTGAAATCCGATGCATGGGGAACAAAACCTAGACCAGCACCCCCTGGTCTCAATAAAGCCTGGCCACAGCACCATGTTAACCAGAGGGCACTACCATCTTGGCAGGCGTCTACTTGGCTGCTTTTGAAGAATCTTACTGCACAGGTTAGTTAAGAAAAAAAGTTTAAATTGGAGAAAGAAGGTTTATTTTTTAAATTGTGTTGAGGTTTTGTATAGTGCACTATATTATTTATACAAAATTATTATTTTTAGAATGAGATTTTTTACTGAGAAATTAGCACATAGGTTGCTTGATGGTAAGTTATTATCAACACTTGAATTCATACTCAGTAACCAAACATGGTGTGTGGCTCAGGATCATTCTTTGTGGAAATCTATGGGAGATGCCTATGTATATCCAGCAGTGGATAGCAGCAGTCGACAGCAACAGTGGACAGTAGCGGTGGTATTGATTAGCTGGATGGTTGACAATGACCAAGATGCAAATGTATTCATGATTAGATACCTACTTACTAATTATTATTTTTTTTTTTTAAAGTAAGTAAGTAAGACCTAGTTGCCAATGTATAAAAAAATGCTCTCAATTTTGTAAAAAACTAATGCATATGGTATTTCCGAACTGATATGACTTAGGGACTTTCAAGAGAAAAGTTTATTTGTTTCTTGAAGATTAGCAAGCAATTCCATAGCAACTTGATTATTTACCATTGTGTGAGCGCCATTTTGTAATTTGCCAATTTTTAAAAAAATTTAACTTGTGGATAGTAATGCAAAAGTTGAAACGAGGAATTTTTGGGGGTTGTTAGCCATAGTTGTGTAGAAAATCTTTTTTTCTAAATTCATGATATTTACATAGATATTTATAGTTTTTGCAATTTATGGCTAGAAACAAAATGATTCTCTGTCATTATACAGTGTTTCTTTATCGTTATTAGTTTAATATACATTATTCTTCAACATACAGCATAATCTTCAAGTCACGGTGTGTTGTACACACTTGATTGATTGATGTAAATAGAAATACCTTACCTATTTTTTTTACTAAAAATAATAAAATTAATCACATCATAAATAATATTTATTATAATAATTCCATATTAAGATAGACATCGTTCAGAGTTTGATATAAAATAACTTCCTCAACATTTTCAAAATTAGTGAAAATATTAATATATGACCCGGGCAATCTGTCCAGATCACTAATTATTTGAAATTTAAAAGTTAAATATCTATGTATATTTATTTAACCCTGATCAAGAAGTTGAAATATATATCGATAATAATTTTCATCATTACATTTTTTTTGCAATGCAGATTGATGGATCGACACTTAAGACGTTGTGTGTCCAACACGGTCCCCTACAAAACTTCCACCTGTATTTGAACCAGGGACTCGCACTTGCACGTTACTCCACCCGCGAGGAGGCTGCTAAGGTATGTCATATTCCAGTATTCGTAGGATGTTAACAGTGGTAGAACTACACTGCAGTTTGTTTCTAGCTGGAGAACTAATGGGTCAGCTCGACCGAGGCAGGACCACGCCCTCACAGAATACCAGCGTAAAATAGCAGCATAATGTTGCTGTTTTTCATCTGGTGAGTGCAGGGATCCATAGACTCTTTATTACTGGTGACGAGGCATACCATCATGAAGGCTATATTCAAAAGTGAACTAAGTAATAACCGGTATAACTATTAAAGGTCTTGCCTAACTACCTTTCGTATTCGTCATTGGTCTAAGCATTGCATTGACCATGACACTGAACATTTAATGGTATTCTGAGAAATTGTGATACATTCCCAGTCAAGCTGTTCCATTCATTTACTTCAAGAATAATATATATATATATATATATATTTATATATATATATTTATATATATATATTATATTTATGCATATATATATATATATGCAGTGAAGACGCCCACTTTGGGAATTAAATGTTGAAATGGCGGTTAAAAAATATATATGACGTTTGAATTCGTTCAGGTGTTGCATACATATATGTACATATCAAACTTGATCTATGGGCATATTGCACTCAGGAAGAAACATATAAATATATAAAATACTAATAGTTGCAAGTTAAATCCCCATATTAATATTTGTATTTGCTTATTAGTAATAATTGATACCTCTTTGATTATAATTAACACTTGCATTATTATTTTTGTAAATCTTGAAATTATTGAGCGGTCGACGTAGTACGTCTGTGTTGAAAAAATTCGATCATACCATTGTCACTGCATTTAGATATGACCTAAGCGTCGAGCGCCCCGCCCACTTGGCATATCTCCCTTGTTTCTAATATATAATTAACCGTTACAGGCGCAGATGGCCCTGAACAACTGCGTGCTAAGCAACACAACTATATTTGCGGAGTCACCCGCAGAATCAGAGGTTCAGATGATATTGCAACATCTCGGGTCCGGTGGTGGAGGCGCATGGCGTGGAGGTGGAGGGAAAGACGGCTGGGGATTCCCCGGTCTGTGGCCTGATCAGCACGAGCAACGTTCCACCCCGTCCTCGCTTAACTCTTTCCTACCCCCCGACCTCCTTGGTGGTGAGTCTATATAAAACAGAGAACACCCAGTACCGATGGACTAATGACATCAAATATTTGTCTGTGAGACATGTTTCGAAGATCATGATGCAAGAGTTGCTGGGATATTATCAGTGTCAGTAATACAGTGAGTTTTTAGTGTTTAATCTAATGATTTATATATCTCTTGGATGTTATGTACAAAATGCAAGACGAGGGTTGTACACATATATTTCGAATTGTTTGTGTAGTGAAAATTTTAGTTACTTGTTAATAAAGCCCCCGTCATTGCGTCCAAAAACTAAACATCCCACCACCAACTGTGTCGTGACATCGAAAGTCTTTAGGTGTCTAGTTTTAATTACGCTTCGCCGTCCCGTACGGGGACGGACTAAATTTATTCGCCTAGTCAGATCGTATCGGCCGCTTTGAGTTGCGAATGCGGCGACTCGAAGCGTTCGCTGTAGAAAACTGTCCACAATTCTATTATCTACTGTGTCCTAAGTGTTCATGTAGATTTAGTGTACATAAGAATTATACATATACATCGGCAGACATATAATGTATCGACGGTTATTGTACCTATATGGAGTATATTAGGTTATGTCAGCGGGCTAAAGCGTGGGTGAAACTCAACCAGCCCGCTCGCTGTTGTTTGTCGTTGTGTCAAGCGCGACCGTGCTCGCATTTCTAATATTTTACGCGATCAGAATCATGATTGCGTTCATTGTGGCAGCCGGCGGTCATGATTACGTTCGTAGTTATAAATAGGCTCGCAAATCAATTGCGCACTTAATTGTGTTCGCCGGTATGCAAACGTGACCGCTTTGTGGGCTCGCACTCTCTTTACGATCAAACGCGCGATGAAGACGTTCGTTATGTCACGCTTGCATTGAGTTCGGTTGTAATTGTGATGGTGTCACGCTCGCGCTCATAATTATGATCACAATCATGATTTTTCGAAATCATCATAATGTTCGCGATAATGATAATGGTCACAATTATGATTGTGTCGCTCCTGTAATTACCAAATAACGTAAGGTATCGGATGTAAAGTAGTTGCGTCGCGGGCTACCTCAGTCACTCGTCCCGTGGCCTTATTCTAGTATGTATTTATTTTTTGTTGCGCTCAAGGGCTGTTGTTGTTTCGCCTAACGAGCTGTTGCGTTCCGAGTTTCTTTCGTGTTTTTTTTTTATTATTATTTCTAGTTTTGTGGGTACTGTGCGTATTAATAATTATTTATTCTGTTTTCGAATTCTCAATCGCGATGAGCCCTCGTTTTCCATTAGATGATATTTTAACCAGCAATAAACGTGTAAGTGCATTTCGCCCAATATAGTTTGTTTTTAAAATTAGTTTGTAATTTTTACTCGTGTAACAAAATTTTGTAAAATGAGATTCGAAGTGCATTCTTGTAGAGGTAAATTCCTTTAAGCCGTATAGTCTGAAATGGAAAGGAGCGTAGGACGGAGCTAGCAGCGCCGTGTGGCGACCGTTTGGAACCGTGGATCGCTCACCGCAATGGCAATAGCGAACGCAATCCATTATCCTGTGATGTAAAGTATCTTGCCTAATGTAAGGATAATCTATTTTGTTGGAGATACGGTAGAGGGCGCGGCGGTCGGCCACCGCCAAAGCTGATATTTCCCCAAATTTTTTCCAGTATTTGTGATTCAAGTGCCACTTTATGTTTAATATATGAAACGATTATCTAGATTATACGATTAAGATGTAAGGGTAACCTAATATATTAAATTGAAAATTGTTTTATCATTTTATATTACATACATTTGTGAGAAGTGTTATAAAAGTACTATAATTGACAGTAATTTAAAATATTACACTTTTGTGTATAGGTAAGGATAAAGTTCTAACTTAAATTTAGCCATATCAATATCTATTTAATAAAAAAAAGATTTGTGGTATTTTCTATAGGCTCAATTTGAACGTTATTCAAAGTGACATATGCTTTAGATATTCTGTTAATAATATACTTGTAGTTGTAGGTCTCCCGGTATTACATCATTGTAGATATAAGTTAAAACTTAAGTCCTATCGTACGTGTGGATAAGCATACTATTGATATTTTAACGGCAACGATTCGCACGTGTAAATGTTCGTTATGATAAAGTTTATTTACATTTTTATTTACTTTTTAATTTATTATGGTGTGCCACAGAGATACTCTGCCAAAATATATCATTACCAATACACAGCGGGATTAGCAAAGAGAGGTTAAAGTTCACCGGCGGTTCAGTTGTGAATACGCGACGGTCGGTACGCAACGTCTCGCGCTACCCATCATCCCTTCCATCGCCTTCTGCCCCCTGACAAGACACTGGGCAGCCGCCGCGCGCCCCCCGTCTAAGACGGACCCACCACGCTTTACGATTAAGCAATCGAGCACATGAAGCGAATGACTAAGTAATGTACATTGTATCTTTTGTATTTCAAACATCTTCCAGTGATCTTACGATTAAACATAACGTTTCGTAGTGCTAAGTCTAGGCCTTTAAGTAATCGCTGTACCTTGTCGGGCAATAGCTCGGGAACTCTTCACAAATTAATCAAATAAGTTAGGTGAGAGTGCGGTGTTGAAAGTGAAGTGCGTTTTTAACTATTCGATCGCTTCGGTCTAGTGGTAGATATGATATAGTGTTAAATGTTTCGCTGTATGATGTGTTCATTTAGAAACAAAATTAGCATTTTCACACGATTAACTATTCAACGTGATAGAGGGACCGATGATCGATATAAAAAAAATGTCTCTATTTTTATTTGCGTATACTCTGTTGCCTTATTTTTAAAGTTTTAAATGTTCACAAGTTTTCAATCCCGCATACATATAATTAACTGTATAATGGTATTTGTGCTGTATTAAAATTAGAATACGAAATACACTATGTTAATGGCAGGGTTTATGCAATAGGAACACAAAAATTTAGTTTCACTAGTAGGGGGGCCATAATGACCTTGTCATCGCGACGTTAATGTTAGGTGCCAAAGAGTGATTATCAAAGATATGATAAAGGTATCTGGAACAATATGATAGCATCTGCGTACATATCTTCCAAATTAATTTGAAAATATTTGCGGTACGGGTTATTGATCTGATGTTCCTAAACCATATTCGTGTTAATTCTATGCAACAATAGCGCACGTAACTTAAAACATCCATTGTCAATTCTATTGTTGTCGAGCTCAATTGAGTAAGGGTGTTGTGTTTTCTTTCATAGAGTGTAATGAAAAATATATTATTTTTATTTAACGTGTTATTCTGTCCGAACTGAAAATTCGAACAAGCGCCTTAAGCGGGCATCGCTTTGGTCTAGTGAACTTATAACAGCAATAAAGTTATAATTTTATACAAATTTTCCATTTTAAAAATCTAGACGCCTAGCAAACGAAAATTATAATAATGATCCAGTGCCCTTTAGTATATATAATATGTTGTCCATAGAGTAAAGACGATAAAGTCATGCCTTGAAAATTTTTAGTCAGTTTAAACAGTACTTAATGAGTATATTAATTGTAAAAGAGACATAATGTAAGCGTTGTGGTGTTAGGTTTTCGATAGGGAGTCGCGAGTCGGGTAGCACGTAACGCCGACGTGTGCGTTAACATACGGACGTGCGGGCGCGCGTTCGTTATGTGCGCGTGCGCACGCACAGACGGTAAGGTTGTGAGTAGCGGCGCTCGCGCCGTGTTTAACTGAATCTCCCCTCGGTTCAATGACTGCTTCATTATTTCCTCTACACAATTGCGCAACGTGCAATTAAGTCTGTGTTATTTTATTATGTTGTTGTATATTTATATCTTACATCTATACTTTTAATATGTATATAATGTGAAATTATATTCTTAAAGGATTTTTAATACGCTTTTCACGCTTTCACTTCTAACAATTTTTTCGTGACTTGTTTCTGTTATTTAGAATAAATTTACGTACCTAAAAGTAATTATAATAATTATCTTAGATGTAAATGTAAGAAAGTAATAATAAATAATTAAATAAAAAAAGAAAACAAAAAAAAAAGTGAAAAATTTAAAAGTAATTAAAATAAACCAATGATTGTGCCTCAATGAACTGTGGTACGTTACCGTAACCGATGGCAGGTGTGATCGTTTCCTTCAAAAAAAATGTTATTGTGTAATGAATTTCGCGCTGGCATCGGTCGTGGCTAGCCGTAGACAATATGAGGCTCGCGTCACGCCTTGTGTAATCATAAATGAGCTTAGCTGTTTTACTTTTTATCATAAGTGTTATGTCATCAATCAACATTTTATATATACATACCTATGTGTAAATATTTTTATCTATTTATTTTTTGGTTTTTCATGAAGTTTACCCGAATTATTCGCTAAGTTGCCTCTATAAAGTCGTATCTTTATTAGCCCCGGTTGATGTTTCGATTCCATAACACTTTGTATGCCAAAGTCGATGTCTCGTTGCCATTAACGACCACTATGTTCTTAGTTAATCTGTGTGGATCTCTCGACATCACAACAAACTATTGATCGTACAAAAGGGAGCCATTTATTTTTATACAGCCGCCGTCGAGGTTGTTCCATCCAAGCTGCTCTGGTGTTTATATTAGCTCAAGTACTCACATATTAGTTTGCTCATAATATTGTTGTTAATTTTTTAATTTTTTTTTAATTAATTAATTTAAAAAAAGGTGAGCTCCATAATGCGGAGTAAAATTCTAAAATTATGTTCTCAAATATCGAATGTTTTAGCTTTTAATATATTTTTTTTAAAATTGAATGGACCATTATCTGAGAGTATAGCATCGTGTTTGCACAACCGTTGAACCGCCTGAAATATTTCTCCTTAATAATAATTTCCTTTTCTTTATTCATACATTTCCTGTGACGTATCTTATTAGTACTGTTAAGTATGTTGCGCTACCTTATTCCTTTATCTGTGGTCACATTCGAAATTTGAACTTAGTCAGAATTCAAACCACACGCTGAAGCAAAACGGATACGTAGCGCGACGTACTTTATATTAAACATCCATTTTTAAATTTTTCATCCTTATTATTTGTCACCAGTGAATCTAATAATATTTTCGTGGTACAACTTCTTGTAGGGACCAAAGTATGTACGAACCCGGTTTGCTTTACAACAATACGTCCAATTATTTTCATTATACTCGATGCATACTAAAAGACATTCTCATTAATTTTCATTCGTATTTTTTTTACTTCGCTTCGTAACGCGGCGTAGATGATGCGTCGTCGTTCTTAGTGAAAAATTTGTTTTTATATATTTTTGTATGTTGACGTTGGTAGTCCTAACAATAGAAGCACATAAGGTGATATCTACAAAGAAACTAGTCTTCCTTATTTATGAGGGATCGTGGATGATAGGCGGACGGATGGATGGATGCTCGACGCGGCGTCGGCAAGAGAGGCAATTATTCCTCTAGTCTAGTTACGTGGTGCGGTTAAGTGAATACCAAATATAAAATAACGATGGCTTTGATGTAGCGTGTAGGCGGGTAACCTTAGATTCGGCCCGAGCAGCTTGGACCCATGTGAAACTGAACAAGGGAATGGTTTGGGGTAGTATTATTGTAATGCATTTATTTCTCTATTTGTCATAGTCACTCAAGAATATATTTAATTAATTGAGCTAATGCCTAAAATTGGAATATCAGAGTTTATTTAGGATGTTTCATATTTTACATTTTAGTGTTTAAATATCTAAAATTTACCTTAATTATAGTGGATGGATTTTTGTATTATTGGTATATAGCTGTAAGACAAAGGGTGTTCTTGTTAAACACAAACAACTGATTAATACAAAATAATGAAAAAAAAATGTACTGAGTGACTTTACGAGTAAACAGAGAGGGCCATTGATTAAAAAAAAAACGTTGAACTAAGCTAAATTCTCTATATGGTAATTTTAATAAATGTGATTGCTGATAATATTTTTAACTGCTATATATACGTATAGATATTATAGATCAGTAGGGGTCGCCACGTGCCCGTAACTCACTGTGCATACACTGAAAGAAGCCATTTTTCGTCGTCAACTGCGGGCCCCCTAGGCTCACTGGGGACGCCCGCTAAGTGACATGTGCCTTACAGTGTGACCGGCACTTTAGGCATCGGCCCGCAGTATCACAGACCTAATTCCCCCTGGCGAATGGCATCTCATTGTCGGAGTATATATTTTTTAACTTCTTATCCGTAACCATACCTGCATTTGATTTGATCTTTGACTAGTGATTTATGTATATTATATGTATGTATGTATGTATGTGTATCAAGGCCAACCCTCCTAGCCCCCACCAACGGAATTGCAGTTAATTGATGCAGTAGACTCGGATGCTGCTCGCTAACTACACAAGACACTGCTTCTCTAGTCTGTCTCGCATTCGAACATCGCTTTAAACGAGCTTTTGATATCGAGCATAATTTTATAGATCATCATATCCTAATAAGAAACCCTAGTTATTATTCGTATTATTCTTTCATTAGATCTCTGTTGTACCTGTGTGAAGTTGTTTATATTTCAATGTTCATTTGTACTGTAAGAGAAGTCTCCGACGTCTCCCCGCACTATTGATATACGTAACAACGTAGCCCCAATGACCAAAATTCGTGTATTTTCCCACAAAAAAGAAAAAAAAAAAAGAAAAAAAAGTAAAATAAACCTCTCAATATGTCCAATGTTGATAGAAAAAAAAAAAATAGTTAATACTCTGCGGTCTTAAATTAGTCACATTTGTACCTTTTGATCGTACTTGTACATGAATAATGAACCTCGTGCGTGTGAGAGGTGACGACTAATCCAATTCTGAAATATACTTAATTTAAATTTTGACAGACTGATAGCTGTGATTAAGAAAATATTTTTAATATTATCCAGTGAGTCGGATGAGAATATTTATTTTATTAGAGGTCTCCTACTGCCAGAGCGACACGTATTTATATGACGAGATATAATTGCTTCGCATATTTTTTTACTTTAGTATTGTATCGTAGAGCGTCAAGCCATAGGACGGCTTCAGTCGACAGGTGTCGTCGTACAAGGCGAACAAGTTTTATATGAATCCGCCACGTTTAAAATACGCTGGAGTGGAGCGTCCGATTAATCAGATTTCCATACAACATGACATCCGCTGTACGCGCACGGAGACTGAAAAACAAATTTTTGAATTTCAATACCACCGATGTCATCTGAAATTTATTTTCTTAAATGTTTGATCTTTAACGTTGCATATCGACTAACATTTCTATTTCGAATGATTTTGTTGTAACTTCCATCATATTCGTTAGATTTTGATATTTATAAATGAAACTTAATTTAACATAAAAAAACGAAACTTAATTGATTGCCTTTAATATGTGTAGTGAGTCTATCTCTCTAAAGTTATTATGAACGATTGGCGTTTTATGATAAAATATATTTTTTGGTACCACCTTTGAGTTAAAGTACAATGTAGTTATATAAAAAAAGCGTGTTTCAGTGGAATAATTCATTATAACAATATCAGAATAAAGCTAATCGATAAGTTAATATAGATTAAGGCTGTCTCGTCTCATATTACAAACAATAATATAAATTACTTGATCTTCGTATTGGGCACGTATTAAACTAGGCAAATACTAAATTTTTCATAATTATATCAATAAGCTAAATATAAAAAGAATTTTTTCTGTGCAAATCTCTGTGATGGGAAAATTTTATTCTAAATATTTCTAGTATTAATTGTTAATGTAACAGATACAATTAATTGTGACCCGTGCGCGAGGGTGGCTATTTCTGAACTTGCAGTCTACTCGAATCTCTCGAACGCACCGGATGTGTCGCACACCTAACAATTAGTCGTACTTGTTATGTTGCGCTATTAAAAAGTTGAACTTTTCAGTCTTTTCGCGCAAAGGGTTGTGTATTAATTTTTATGTAGTACAAATGTGTTCGCAATTTGATTGCTGCTGTAGTGTTCCTTTGTTCTTGTGTAACTTTTTGGGCATTTATTTGAAACTTGTGTATTTCTCAGTATATGAAAGAAAAGATTATATGTAAAATTGTAAATTGTTGTCAGAATATGCATGCGTGGGCTAGCCTCCGCATGCACATGCCTTACTTTGAATTTATCCGTAACTGTATAATAACTCTAGCTCGAGTACGTATCTTCCAAGATCAATGGTGAACCAATTGTAGCCTCGCGTACCAAATAAGAGACGCAGGTGCTGCCGAGACCGGCGTCTCTCGTCGGAGGGCCGTTGGCGGTGTCACGTTCTTTATCTTTATTACCTCATTCAGTAACCTCACATATAATCAGACTATTATTATTGACTTTCCGTACTTATCAAACGCACAGCACTGTTATTTGGTACACCCCACCCTTATAAAATTCTCTTTAAGTTATTTTAAGGTTTATCATGAATTATATCAGCGTATATGTCGTATAGTTGATATATTTTATTGTTATTTTTCTGAAACTATCTAAAAGCAATGTATTTTACAAACAAAGCAAGAGAACAATAATTATTATGTAAGTGTAACCGTTAGTGAATTTAAGTGTGCTATTTTCCATTCCAGAACTCAACGATATCAATGTTCTTGTAATACTTACGTTCGGGTTTTAAAAAAGATGTTATTATTGTATAATTAAACTAAACCTTATGTGATTGAAATGCAATGTTTAGAAGTATTTTATTCTTTATTTTTTACCATTAATAATAGTTAGTAGAGATCTATTTGAGAGTCTAATGTATCAATTATTTGTAAAGTTGGCTGTAACTAATTAGAAGTTACAATAAGGTAGGACATATTTTAATATAACATTTGGAGCAAATTTTATGTAGATGACATATAGTTGTTTTGATCATTATGTGAAGTGTTGTTGTATGCTATCGTATCGTATCGTATCGTATTGTAAATCGTTAGCGCATTGTAACGCACAACGGTGAGGCGGGTCGGGTGGCGCCGCCTCTGCGCTCAGCTGCGCATGCGTGCGCACGTGCGTGCAGTTGTTGTGTCGCGCGTATTGCGCACGTATGCGCAAGTCCGTGCATGCGAGCATGTGCGCATGTCTCCGCGCATGCGTGCGTAATGATGTACGTACGCGTGCACTTATACTTACGCATACGCGTATGCGTGCGCGTGCACCAATGCGAGCGTTGCATGTTCCTGGCGCTCTATCGCTCCTCGACCCGTAGACCCTCGACTCTCACTGCACAGCACTGCTAGGCTAATTCAGTTATCGCGTAAGGATATTTTTCTTACATTTCATAAGAGTAATGTTAATCGTATAGGCAATAAATAACGTTTAACAAAAAGTCCCTATGTAATCGAACTGACGACAGAAACGCGTGTTATATTTGTGGCCTCTTTATAAATAAGATCTAAGTTACATGTTAAAGAAAATTAATTTTGCTATGCACAGAAATGATACTCAATTAATTGCCAAAAAGTAATATGTATATTCATAGTTCAACAATATTTCTTTTGGGCATATTTACTTTGAATTTATGCAAAACTTAGATTATGATTAAGTAGGTTGTAGACTATATGTAGAGTGGATGCATATATAATATATCTATATATTTAAAGTAAGGTGAATTTGAGATGTATCAATTTCTTGTATCGTTCATAAGTTTAGATAATAAATGGGTTTAGCCATACTTCGGCTGGTTTGATATGTATGTTATCTGATTAATTGTAAAAAAATAAATAAAATATATAAAAAGTGCGTTTTTATTTCAAGCCCTTCCATCCAAACTTCTTCCTAAACTTGAAAGTATGTTAAAGTTTTGTGAACCTACATGATAAGACAGAGAGGTCAAAAGTTTTGAGACTAGCCGGTACGTAAACAAATATAGAGATTATGATTACATCCGAGTCGGAATTTAATTTTATTGTAACAATTTTATTACCGTAAACATACTGATGCTTACTGCAACTGGCCATTTACAATATTGAAAATAATAAGCTATTACGGAATTCGAAAATGGAACTCTAGGAACTTGTTACTTTTTAATTAGTGAATTTGTTTTTTTTTTTTATTACATTCTGTAACAAACGAGCGCACAGTTCAAAAATACTTCGTACTGTTAATAGGCATTGGAATAAGCCAAGTGGATTTTTTTGCGTAGCATAGGAATCTTTACACTCTACGCATACCGCATGATTTAACGTAAGACCAGAAAAAAGAAAAAATATTTAAATTTAAATATCTCGAAAAATGTTTAATGAAGGGCAATAATTGCGCTGTCAATAACATCGTGACAGATGACAAAACTTAGGTGTACTACTGCACCCTTCAGCTCGGACACTTCGAACCTAGCGACTTATTTTTATTTTAATTATAGTTAAGCTTGGAGGTTTAGGATTTATAAGTCCGAAAGAGTCCCTACTGAAGACTTGATACATTAATTCACACAATGGTTTCAAAGAATGCAAAAATGTGTAAATAATGTAACATAATGTATCATAATTATAATATCTGTTCTTTTCAATTTGTCAAAATCTATAAACTTTCAGTACGACCTATGTAAAACGTTTTTTACTTTTTTTTGTCTTGTATATTATGGTAATTGGGCAATACAGCCAACGACCCATGACACCTCATCTAAAACTAAGATTCAAAATGCACGTGATATGAAATACTACGTTACCTGTTATCAGGTCCGCGATGGTTAGACTGAAATATCTATTTAAAAGTAAACGATTATTGCTTCTTATTCTATTCGCAATTACGAATTTTTTGTTACATTACGTAACAGCCGGCTTTGTTTGGTTTTTTTTAATGGCTGGTTTCCACCGTTTTCCCGGCTTTAACAGCTTCACCGGGTTGAAAGGTGGCTGAACGCTGAGAGGACTTTATTAATGGGTGATGAGCACAAGGGTTCAGGTTCAGAAGAGGTAGCCTCGGCTTGCACCGTTACCCTGACTGATTCCGTGGACTCGGGTGCCAGAGAGGGCGGAACCTAGGCTCGGTCAGTTACTTCTGACGGATTAACTAAATTAATAACATTATTATTATTAACGACCAACAAAAGGTAAAAATCACCTTTGTTTGTCCTCTTCGGACGGTGACAATAAATATTACGATATACACCAATGTCGTATGCGTAAACAATTCTATTGGATAGAATCGATTTGAATACATGAATACACATTCTATCGCTCGTAAATATTTATGTGAATGTTAAAATCAATAAACTTATTTTGTATACAAAATGAATACTAAGCGAAAATTACGCTAAATCCCATATTTACTTACTAAACGCTGTAGTTTTATGACACTAAGGGTGACTTATGAGCAAACAGTTCACCCGAGGTGATTTCTACGGCACATGGCAGCCCCATTCCTGTTTGTCACATCATCATGCATTATCTTGCTCGTCCGGGTTAGGATAGACCACGCCCTCACAGAATACCAGCATAAAATAGCAGCATAATGCCGCTGTGTTACGTATAGTGGAGTGCAGGGATCCGGAGACCATTGTTACTGGTGACGAGGCATTCCATCTCAGTCCTCAAGGATGACAACGCATCTGCATTATGACTCCTTGTCAAGGATGAATTTAGATGTCATGGGTCGCAGGAATCACTTATCATCAGGTGAACTGTATTCTCGTTTGTTACTCTCAATGTAATAATTAAAAGGTAATAATATCATCATGCGGAGATGGAATGCCTGTTCACATATGATTGGGTCTTTGGTTCCTTACACTCACCATATGAAACACAGTATCGTTAGTATGTTCTATATGGACGTGGTTCTTGTCCGGTCTTTTCCGACTCTTTTACCTTATTACCTGAAGAGTGACTCTATCACTGATAAACGTATTATTAGAAACGAGGTGTTCCATGTTAGTCCTGCGCGGTGACAACGCATTTTTATCTTAGTTGAGGATATAAGTGTCATTTGGTGATCTTTGATTTGTCTATGATATGAAAACATGATTATAATAATAATAATAATTTATTTCAAGCTTAACACTCATATTTTGTTGGTAAATTGCGAACGTACTAGAGCTACGCTACAGTTTGTTTCTAGCTGCAGAATGGATGGGTCAGCTCGACCGGGGTAGGACCACGCCCTCACAGAGTACTAGCGTGAATTAGCAGCATAGTGTAGCTGTGTTACGTTTGGTGAGTGCAGGGATCTTTTTTTAAATTATTGTATGCCACTACATGTAACATACAATAGGGTGGTGCAATGGTTTATATAAAAACAATCCAGCATATTATGCGAAAGAGATGCGCACCAGAGACCCGCATCTCTTTCTCGTTGTCGCCTGAAAGGAGTCGACTCGTACCACTGCAAACATTCCTGCGCTACAGAAGAGGGAGCCCCATTAGCAATACAGGCGATATTATACAGCACTCGAAGGACGTTGTTAGATGTTTGAGTATAGTCCGCCCACAGGCTGGTCGTGTAGAAACATGTACGATAAGCTCTGAACAATGTAACCTTCACCTTTTTTGAGCAAAATTGTCTTATTAATATTGATTAAAAGTGCATTTCGTCAGTAGATGAAAAGGCTTTTACTTTAGCATCTATGGGTCTAGATTACCACTTAATATTAGGTGAACTGTGTGACCATGTTTGTGACCATACTTACTACAAACTAGTAAACAAAAAAATCTAACTAACTAAATACTAAACAGTAGTAAAAATTTTACATGTGCATTTGCAGTTAGTTAATATTGCGAATCAAACATGTGCAATAAATGAAAAATAAAACTCTACTTTTATTTTATACAATTTTATTGTGCTAGTTTAAGAAATATTATTGTATTATTTACCAATATCCTAACTAGATATCACCTCTTACAATTCCTGCTTAATCTAAACGAAGCAGAAACATTAAAGCTGTACAATATTTCTATAGAAGATAATTTAACAATGTTACAAGACCAACTGTTGTCTAATAAGAAGCAACCACATAAGGGATGTTACTAATCATATATTATTATAAAACATCATTTAAACACTATTTTAGCTCTTATATATTCAGGAGTGCTAACTAAAGCAATTTTGCCTATTTACAAATGGTCATTAGTTTAGGTATCTATTTAACAATTTATTAAATTATTCTGTTAAGTCTGTTATCTTCCATCACCTTCTGACAGAGTTTCAAATATGTGCTTGTACCAGAAGTCCACGGTCTTACCCCACGCGCCAAGTGTCGACGAGTCCAGTTTTAAAACCTCGATAAACATCTTCACAATAACATCTTTTAAATCCTGTTAACAAAAATATATGAATAGGACAATTTATGAGCACCAATAACCTAACGGTTTAGGGGATGGTCTGCGAAAGTGAAGGTCCCGTGGTTCTAATCCGACGTATTCGTGAACCATTTAGCTTTTTTGTATGAGTATTGCTGTTGGTTCAGTGACCTCTACAGCTTTATCTGATTAGACTCGCGAGCGGGATGCTGAGTAAGGAGACAACGACGATGCTGCGAAGCTGGCACTCAAAAATAGAAATGGCTGGAAGTCTTCACTGATGCTGCACCACCGATGCACTCCGACCCCTGTGGGCGAAGAACGTCGACGACGACAGAGGGGGGACGATAATACGATCCGAGGGCTACTCATAAGGAGGTACTATCTGTAGGGAGTAGAACCATTTAGCGCAAGCAGTCACTTCAACTAAGCTAAAGTCTAAGTTGTTAACGGGAACGTTAGAAATGTTGAAAATCATTGCTGACATAATTTAAAAATCTACCACGACCGGTCAAATTACCGTTTTTTATATTTTGTTTAAAATTTTCTATATACGACGTTATTATACCGTCATTAAACTTTACGACTTTCCTTAAAATATACGTAAACAATTGTTAGTAAAATATCCAAAATTTTTTCATGTTTATATAATTATTATCATCATTCTATAATAATAAATATAATTAATTTCAAGACCGTTCATTTGAATATTCACCGTATTAAAAGTTATTTGACCGATCGTGGTAGACATACACGTAAGCTTCGCCGTAGTCTAGTGATTAACTAAACACTTTTAATCAGCTATATAATAAAAACAATAAACACTCCTAAACGAGCATAATATTTCTCATGGAATATACTACTATTAATTATTCATATAATATCATTATTCTATCAACATCATATAAATATAAAACTTAATAATGTCATATAGGTATTACGTACACATGTATGCATCTTTTGTATACAAGAAAATACTCACAGCCTGTTTAAATATCTCACACAAAGGGCCATAGGTTTTATCTCTAGGGAAGGTGTTGGAGCATAATTCGCCACGCGGCTGCATTGTGGATTGGCCGAATTCACACGTCTCTCGTTTTTAGACTTACATATACGCGATATTTTTTATATATTGCAGAGCTACATGCACGACAATCAACACTTGTAACTGTATTAAACAATTTCATTGCTACCGGCATCGGGGATCAAGCTCGGTTTGCTCGCGTACCGTGAATTAAAAGCAAGTGCCCGGACGCTATCTCTGCTCTATTATTATAATAATTTAATGTGACAAATAAAGAACTTTTTGTGTTGCCGAATTATAAAGTTTAAGCAGAATGTGCTCAAATTTTGAGTCCTGCTATTCATGCTACAGCTAGCATATAACTGCAACGTGACTCTACCATATCCATTTTCGATGACAAGTCAAAATAAAATGAAATATATAAATGAATAAAATTACTTTTTGGTTTTCAATTCTGTACGTACTTTTATGTATATTGTATAGCTTTTTCTCAAAAATTTCTCGGCTGATTCGCGCAATTCTCTTTGCAAACGTTATTCTTTTAAAAAATAAATCAAAAAGATGTGATTTATCGATTAGTTAAATGTTACTTAAATATAATATTGCCATTAATGTAAACATAAATAAGAAGTGAACAATAGAAATCTATGAACAAATTTTCGTCATGAACTACCTTTTTATTCCACTTGCTTTATATTTTGTGTCATCATATAATGTAACCTTCATTTAGTCTACTTCGGGTGAATTTAATGTCGTAAACATCCTAAATGGAAGGAGAATAAATTGCTGGGGAAACATATCGCATTTCTATGAAATGTAACTTTGTATAGACTTGCTTTTGTCAGGTTGAATATACGAGAGTGGATTACGTTATGATATAAAATGTACTATATATATGCTTATGCCATTATTACTACGGTGTTAGAAGTGTTTTTTTTTACATAATTTATTTCTTTTTCTATTCCATATTCGTTTCCTACTTCCGTACTTCTGCTAGCTTATAGATACAATATAAATGCGTTGGCTCGAGCAGTGGAAGGAGCACGCTTTTTAAAAATACCGGCATGACGCTTCTGGGTTCGATTCTCAGCTGAGGAGCAATATTTCTGTCTGGGTGTAGGTATTGTATGTGTGTAACGGTTATGAAGAGTATTTCATACAACAATAACCAATAGCTACGGTTGGTAGGACACCATAAAGTTGAGCAGGAACTTGTTAGGTAGCGCATTAAGAAACTTTAGAAAGAAACATTATTTTGCTGTGTGTCGTACGACAAGTGACGTCATCCAAATGCCTTTATTTATAACTTTCTGGGATATGCGAAGTTTCATAGACTTCTTCTGAGCTAAACATTTCATCATCTTAATTACTTATTAAAAATAGTTATGGATAGTAGTAACGGCGAGAACTGTGTATTTACGCCTTTAATTTAATTTGCATTAATATTGTTAATACTCGGCGTAGGCATGCACTGTTTATTTTTATTATAGAAAGAAGGGAGCAAACACCATGGCAAACATCGACGTTCATGGACCACCGCAACACCAGAGGAACTGCAGATGCGTTGCCGGCCTTTAACAAAGGAAATATAGGACTAATCCGTTTTTAATGTAAAAGCTTTCGACCTTTTCGACACGCCTCCGCCAAGGCTTTGTTCTCATGTGATGAGGATTGACTTATTTTAGGAATTTAGAGAAAGTTGCATTTAAGAACGAAAAACTTACGAAGAAATGTTGTTTCTGTATTTTTCTCTTCTGATGCGACTCCCCGATCTTAAACATCATCTCCACCACAATTTCTGGTTGGTTGAGATTGTTGACGGCCAGGTTGAGCGAGGACATCAGGTTGATGACGTGAGCTTTGAATTGGAAGTTCTTATCGTATTCCTCCTCGGGTTGTTTCCTTACCATCCTGAAGAACTCTTTTGTTTCTGGGTAGGCGCGGAATAATCTATTATGAAAATAATAAACATTTAGAAACGCAAAAATAATTATGTCACCGTTATTGTGCGTATTGTAGTATAGTATTTGTTTGCATGTTTTTATATAAAAAGCTATCATGATTTTTAACCCAAGCTTTTTTTATATAATATTAGGGATGATATACGAGGAGACAAATCACCTCATGGTGAGTGATAATTGCCGCCCATGACATCTACATCTATCCACAGCATCCACAAAAATTTAAGACACCAAACGTTGTCACCTCGGTGCGAATCTCGGCTCGGATCGCTATCGAAACGGGAGGAAAATCCCTACAGTCGCCACATGAAACACGGCAGCTTTATGCACTTATTTAACGCCAGTACTCTATGAGAACTCCCTCTGGGACCTATTATATATTTACCATTAGCTTAGGAGTCAAAAACGTAACACAGCATTCAGCATTTGTATGTAAGAGAATTATAATTTCTATCTAAAGTAACCGAAAATCGCCTTTTGTTGACTGTTTGTTTGTTTGTTAGTTGACTTGCACCTAACAGATACTCATCAACTGGATTCGAATTCATAACTGAAAGATCGTAAATTACACAGAGGTACAGAAAAGAGATATTCCTTTCTTATCTATGGATTTATGATTTTTATGCTATTTTGATGTCTCGTGTATAACATATATTTGTCACATAAATATTAATTATAGAATAACAAAGCATAGATTTAGACATTGGCAGAATTATCACAACGATAGTTGCAATATAATTAAAAAATATATAGATAACCTCTTTAACAATTCAATCCCGTTTCCCATAGAGTCTCTGTAGACAAGGGCCCAGGACTGTTGCACTGCATAGACCTCTCGTCGGGTAAGTCCCGACACCGGATTCATCTCGTCCGGATCCCCGCCCCACCAGAGATAGCTCAGCCATCCGCCCATTTTCCCTTGGAATCAGCCTTTTTGTACTATTTGTAATTCTGAAACACTAAAAGAAAAGAAAGGTTATGTATTTAAACTTCGTTCATTGTCGTTACTGCTAGTCAGTTAAAGAGTATAAGACGGTCTATGAAACTTAAGGTCGTGGATTCGTATCCACCATTGTGAACCATCTCCTAATACAAGAATTTTAAGTTTAGTTGGAGTGGTTAAGCGGAATGTTAGTAAAGTTAAAAAGTATACCTTTCGCTTTGCCTTTACCCGCTTCAAAACTAAAAACGCCGACAGTAAAAGGAATATAGAAGAGAGATAAACGAACAGGAGCATTATTGCTTCCTACACTGATTTAAATACTTTCCTTAGTAATAAACTGCGGCGAACTGAAGTCTAAGATAATTAATTTATCGTTTTATCACGAGTGTCTCCATTTATCTGTACGACAACAAAGTCATTTGTCTCACAAGACAAAAACAAATAAGGGGACAATCAGCTGACGTGCTTATTCACTAACTTACATAAACTGAAATCACGTTATGTTTGCATTTTAAAAGTTAATATTTGACATCGTTTGCTTGTTGTTTTGTATTAGTTTTACAGGTATCTAAGACTACGGTAAACAACTAACTCTTAGTAAAGTTTCGTGATTTTAAAATTTATTTCTATGCATCAATTTATTTTATGATCAACTATTCCATGCAGGGCAGTGATAGTGCCTGGCTTTTTGTTGGCTGGCAGTTTTTTACTACGGCTTTGATGTGATATGAACTGACAGTTCACCTGATGTTAACTGATTCCTGCGGCCCATGACATCTGAATTCATCCTTGACAAGCAATCGTAATGCAGATGCGTTGTCACCCTTGAGGACTGAGATGAAATCCCTCGTAATAAAGGTCCATAAAGGTCTCCGGATCCTTGCACCCACCAGACGAAACACAGCAATATTATACTGTTATTTTATGCTGGTATTCTGTGAGGGCGTGGTCCTGCTCCCCCGGTCGAGCTGACCCATCCATTATGCAGCTAGAAACAAACTGCAGTGTAGCTCTACCACTTATAAATACGGAAGGACCACACCCACATAAAATATCAGCGTAATCTAGCAATATCTAATAAATAACTAGAATAAATATATAACTAGAAATCTGTGGTGACTAGGCTTTCGATCTAATCCATGCGTGACATTATGTTTCCTTATCGAGTATGAATTAGAGTAACTGTGTGCTCGGTTCTAACCATGAATACAATTATAAATGATATGTGTTTGTTGTGTATTTTAAAAAAAGGTTAAAATCAGTTATTTTTATTTAAGAAATTGTGAGCAACTAGTAATCAGTCTATTTAACGATATGTGGGCACCGTCATTGACCTACTTTTATTTATTTATTTTGGAAAACAATTGCAATAAAAGGACAAACAAAAAATGTTTATGTTTGTTTATGTATTCCTTTATAAGTATGTTAAGTAAAGTTTTTTCCAGTTGTTTCCAGTCTCGTAAGACTCGACGTAAGAGATGACCATATTCACACACAAGCTTACAAGCACACGAGCAAGCAACAATTCTACATCTTATAGAGGGAATGCACTTATTGTCAGATTATAAAAAAATATAAAACTGCTTCGGTGCTAAGATTAAATCACACGATTAAAAGCACGTTTCCGACGTCTCGGTCAATAGGAATTAAAAAAAAAAGTTAAACGCTATTAAAATTCGTAGAAATTAGTTCAACAGTTATTAATTCAAAATTTAGTACTTCTTAATTCACGGTACGCGAGCAAAGCGAGTTTACTCCCAGGTACCAATGAAGTTGTTTGTGCTCGTCGGTGAAGAAACCGTTGTGAGTAACCTGCGTGCCTAAGAAATCATTAAAAATATATATATTTCGAAGACATGTGAAGTCCAGAAGTCGACAGTGTAGCCCTCTGGTGGACTATGCTCTAAGACCCACTCTAGAGAGGAGGCTATGTTCAGCAATGGGATTTATATATACATATATAGGCTGTTACTTTACTTTACTTCTTATTTACTACTTACATAGGTACTTGTTAAGCTTCGCTAAGATCGCTTCCAATACATTTAATAGTCGATTTTCTATTCTCAATAAACTATCACGTTGGCAGGTTGTTTTAATCGATGTTAAGACAGGTGTCGAAGATTTGCTAATAGTAGTAGATATTCTGTGAGGCCCTGTTGACGACCTTTTCATGCCGTATCTCAAAACTAACTGAATTCCAATATCGTATAAGCTTTAATTTTTTACCTTCCATTAAAATGCAACAACTCTCATCATGGTAGAGTTAATATTTTCGCGTTGAGTGGGATAGAATATTAAAAAAAAATTAATAAGAAATGGTTATGAATTCTATCGGCTAAAATAATTATTTTTGTTTTACTGATATGAATGTAGAGATAATGTAAAAGTCCTTCTTTAACTTCTGCACTCAAATGAGATATATTACGGGTTTTGGCTTAGCGACTTTCGCCTTAGTGGCGACTGTATTATGAATTCAAAAGTAAATTTAAATGAATGTTACGTATTTTATCTACTAAAAGTTTGTGTGTATGTAAAATGAGTATACATTTATTTAACGACGGCAAGATTTTCAATTTCCCACAGAGATGCGAACGCCTCAATGCAAAATAGTCCTAGGGGTGCGGGTTTCTCGAAATTGCTGGTAGGTCAAATTAAAAATTGCTCCGAATTCAAAGGTTTATAAGGACTTCATATCCCGCCCTGGTGCGATGTTAAGGATAAAAAAGTTATTACCTCAACTGAATATAAATTACATGTTATATTTATAAAAAATTGTTTAGCATTACCGTATCGTGCTTTTCATATCAATTTTTCATTAATATTACATTAAATTGTTAACTTATTAATATTCGATTTATAGATATGAACAGATATAAGTATTTTAAACACCTCACATGTGAAAATGTAATAGATACCACTGTTATCGTCTCTCCAGAGGGTATTGAAGTGTAGCCCACTACATGTCTCCACGACAGTCTTAATATGCCTTTGTACATATTTTTAGACATACAGGTTACGTTGCGATGTTTTCCTTGATCGCTCAATACGTAGTAGTTAAGGGGATACAATTTGGATTGCACGCTCAAGCGTCCGGATTCTTGGCGTCACATTCGGCTAGTAATTGGACAAGGCTTGGATTATATTACCTTGATCTATATGTATGTACCTATGTATACGTTGAATTTTTTATTCAGTGTTCATTAATTTCTAGATGGTCTGAAATTTTTCAAACGTGAATTAGAAACCGATAACAATACAATATTTTATAACTATGAGTGTTGTTTTAGCTTTATAAATCAGAAAAAATATTAATTCAATTAGAGCGTAGGAGGTAAAAATACATAAATACAATTCTTCCACAAACAGTTCTGCGGTTTGTGGTCGATGGTATGCGGTAAGATGTTTGTAAAATCAAGGAATTATTTAAGCGAATTCGTCGTGGTTTTATTAATGTCAGTGTAAAATAAATTGAATATTATAAAATATTAACGGTTGTCTAACTAGTATACAAAAATAATTCGCTTTAATGATTTGTGGACAAATTTTGAGCGTGGAAGTTTGAAGCTGTAAGCTAGCTGTAGCACAAATAGGTCAACCCATTCGCGAAATAACCACCTTTTATACAATTAGCGTAGCTTAGTACTGCTTTGTTTCGTCTCGTTAGTAAAAGAAACCGATGACCTACTGAATGCTACGTGACATCGCATCGTTATTTGACATTTGTCCTCGGGGTTACTTTTTTTTTTATAGTAATGAGGGTAACAAAGAAACACAGTTCCATTGATACAGTAAGTGATGACTGTCGTCCATGGCATCTATATTTATCGAGCATGTGCAGCCGCGGTTGGCATTCGGAGAATAAGCTAGTTATAATTACATTTACTTTATAAATTTAATGCATTTAAATCACAACATTAAATGCGTCGCCATTTTGAAGGTAGTAGAGCTGCACTCTGCAGTTTATTTCTAGCAGCAGAACGAATAGGTTAGCTCGACCGGGGTAGGACCACGCCCTCACAGAATACCAGCGTAAAATAGCGGCATAATGCTGCTGTGTTTCGTCTGGTGAGTGCAGGGATCCGGAGACCTTTATTACTTTTGACGAGGCTTTCCCTCTCAGTCCTCAAGGGTGACAACGCATCTGCATTATGTTTCCTTGTCAAGGATGAATGTAGATGTCATGGGCCGCAGGAATCACTTGCCATCAGGTGAATTGTGTGCTCGTTTGTTGCTCTCAATGTAATAAAAAAAATTTATAGATTTACTTCGAGCATGTTCGAGGCAAACTGTTAGTTTTGAAGAAATTCTGAAACATCATTACACCTGTTTGATATAGTAATCTATTTAGTGCTAAATGAACTCATATACCCAGTCCCGTTCCACCTAATATATTATATATATATTAAGAATATTTATCTTTATGTTATGTTAAGTACATTTCATAAATATATACATGAAAATTACACAAATGCGTTGTAATTTCGTCACAATTTGGTTGGTTTGGTTTGGTACTCCAAAATTATATACTATATACTATAACTAGTCTGACCATAAATACTGTTACATAAAAACTTTCCTTTTTTTCAACATTTTAATTATTTTGAATTTAGAAAACGTATATTATTTTAAAAACTTCTTTTGATTTTGCGCCATTTCACATATTTTTTCGTGTTCATTATCAAATTAAACTATGGAATGGGGTGTTAAAAAAATAGGATTGCAGTGATCGCCTTGCACAAAGTGGGTATGGAGCCGTCGGTCATATTTCAGACACTTCAAAAGCTTGGTATCAGCCGTATGTTCGTATATCGTACTATTAACAGATACAACAACACTTCCTCTGTCGAAAACCAGAAAAGATCAGGGCGGCCGCCTGCTTATAGAACTACAAAGGCTGTTAATGCTGTTAAAGCCAGAATTCGTCGAAACCCCATTAGGAAGCAAAAAATCTTATCGCGAGAAATGAAGATTCCCGCTAGGCTAGCTAAGCTCCGTGTGACGATAAGGTCGATATACAGTACATGCCTTAAATCAATCTTTACAATTAAAGAGAATGGATCGATCAAAACGTCGGGATACGCAGGTGAAAGGCACAGAAATATATAAAAAATATAAATATCTTTACCGATGAAAAAAAATTCACGATTGAAGAACACTACAATAATCAAAATGATAAAGCGTACGCTCACAGTTCTAAAGAAGCTGCTCAAGTGGTCGGAAAGGTACAACGTGGTCATCATCCTGCGTCAGTGATGGTTTGGTGGGGCGTGCCTTATCAAGGAGTCTACATTTTTATGAAAAGTACATTTTTGTGAAAAAGGAGGGAAAACCTCAGCCAAAGTGTATCAAGATACAGTCTTGGATCATGTTGTGAAACCTCTAAGCAAGCAATACACTTTTTAAAAATATACCATGGACTTTCCAGCAGGACTCTGCACGTGGTCACAAGGCAGGAACTAACCAAGCCTGGCTTGAAACCAACGTTCCGGACTTTATAAGAGCTGAAGATTGGCCCTCATCTAGCCCAGATCTCAACCCTTTAGACTTCAAATTATGGTCAGTGTTAGAGGACATGGCCTACTCTAAACGACACGGCGACATCAGAGTCCCTTAAAAAAACTTTGGAGCAAGCAGTGACAAAATTTCCCTTGGAAATAGTGCGTAAATCCATAGATTCGTCGCCAAACAGATTAAAGGCCTGTATAAAAGCCAAATGTGGCCATTTCGAATAGAATATTTATTTATTTTTTGCTGCCTGATTAATAAATATTTAGGTTTAAATTTTAATAATATTACATTACTTCATTAAAAAATGCATTTTCATTTGTAACAGAACTTATGGCCGGACTAGGTATATTATATGTTGGATTAAATATTTTCTGAACGAAGTGTGATCTTTTTCATTCTTTCTAGAGAGTGAGGCACACTGTATGGACAGCGTGCCGATACGAATGACGATACGACGGAAATAATCATATAATGTAATGTAAAATGCGTAGAATAGGTATTTTATGATGTTACATATAGCTTTTTTACGATATTACGGATCGACGTACGCAGTTAACTTGATGGTAAGGTGGTCCTGGGCACAAGATATCCAGAATCATCCTTGAAGGACAAAGATTAAAATGGAGTCCGTCACCGGTAGTTTTATTTGATCTCAAAGTTTTTTAATTTCACCAGACTAAACACAGCATCTCTACGTAACTGTTTAACGTTGGCATTTTGTAATTATGTGCGTTCTACCACGGTCAGGTCTCTCGTAGCGTAGCCCTCGGGCAAGCTACTCGTATTTTATGCGGCGTAGCTCTACCGTGTATAAAATAAAGGTTGTCTTTATTTTTCATGTATTGGCACTATTCTGTAATTTGTGACATCAAGTTATACTTAACATAGAAACTGGATAACCAATTATTTATTCTTTTTGTCCCTCAAATAAGATTTAAAAGGTCGGACTTACGAGGGCACATTGAAAAGTTTTGAGCCTAAGGTTGACATTTAAATTCAAAAGAAAAAATAATACTAGCACGTAATAGCCATTTCTTTTTTAATTATAATATGCTGTCTTTTGTTTTTCTTTTGTCAAAATTGCAAAATTTGTGATCGATTTAAAAAACGAAGTTCGCGGTTTCCGTAGAAATGGATGAAATTGAGCACCGTTCCATCATAAAATATTTACAAAGAAAAGGATTATAGCCAAAAGAAATTTATGAAGATATGTACGTGACTTTGGGGGAATCTGCTCCATCATATGCCACTGTCAAAAGATGGGTAGCGGATTTCAAACATAGCAGAGAAGCAGTGCAAGATGAACCTAGGAGTGGTAGACCGCCGACGGCTACCACAGACGAAAATGCCAATAAAATATTCGACCTGATTTTGAATGACAGGAGATTGACGATTGCAGAGATAGCAGAAGCAATAGGCATTTCCTATGAACGAGCACAGAACATAATTTCCAACGATCTTGGATTTTCTAAGGTCTCTGCCAGATGGATACCTAGACTGCTTTCAGCCGAAAACAAATGCACCCGCCAAACAGTATCACAGGATTGTTTGGATCCTCAAGATTTTATTAGCCGTTTCGTAACTACGGACGAAAAAGGTAAAACCATAAATGCGGACTATTATTGCACACTCTTACAACGTTTGTGTGAAGAAATAAAAATAAAAAGGCCTGGTATGTTATCTAAGAAAGTTTTGTTCCACCAAGATAAAGATCCTGTCCATACTGCGGCGAAATCAATCGCACAAATACACAATTGTAGTTTTGAATTGTTGCCGCATCCACCCTATTCGCCGGACTTGGCCCCGTCTGATTACCATCTATTCCCCAATCTAAAAAAACACATGGGAGGACGAAAATTTTCGACGAATATCGTTTCAATTTGTCCACATTCAGTTGGTACTATTACACTGAATCATACATTAAAATTCATGTAACATACATCGTTGTTTTTCTTTTATTTTATTATTTCGAGAGTAACAAACGAGCACCGGTTCACCTGAGTGTAAGTGAATCCTGCGGCCCATGACATCTACATTCATCCTTGACAAGGAATCATAATATAGATGCGTTGTCACATTTGTGGACTGAGATGAAATGCCTCGTCACCGGTATAATAAAGGTCTCAGAATCCCTACACTCATCAGACGAAACACAGCAGCATTATGCTGCTATTTTACGCTGGTATTCTGTGAGGGCGTGTTCCTGCCCAGGTTGAGCTGACCCATTCATTCTGCAGCTGGAAACAAAATGCAGCGTAGCTCTACCACTGTTAAAGTGGTAAACGACGTACGACATGTGAAACTGGTTCGACCTTCCGATAATAACTTAAAACAAGAAACACATTCATTTTATAGCTATACTGGAATGCATTAGCTCCGAGAATAATTGAATCAGCGTCTTATTGGCGGAAAACGTTGGTTGAAATAACGATCATTCGATCAACATTAAAGGTGGCCGCACCGGTTTCTGGGTTAATGCAATTATCGGAGTTCAATTCTGTTAACGCGTGCACATCAAATTCTCATTAATTGCTGTCATATGTTGCGATTATTTTTGACGTTTTAGTAAGAAATTATTATTTTTCATTATGTTTATATGTTTATATATTTATACGTGTACGTATAAATATATATATATATATATCTATACGTGTGGTTGTAGGACGCAATATATAAATTGTAACATATTATTGTATTAATAATAATCTTTATTTGTACCATGACATGACATATGACTGTGTGTTTATGTGGCAGAGCTGCATTCTTACCTGGTAGAGCTGCGATGTAGTTAAAAACTATCTCTAATCGGGGTCGGTTCGATAGTACAAAGATCACGATATTACAAAAAACCAGCGATACGCTGCCGTGTTTCCTCTCTGGTGAGTGTAGAGATCCGGGGACCCTTGTTAATGGTGACGAGGCATTCCATCTCAGTCCTCAGCGGTGATAATATATCTTCATCATGAATAATGTGTGTTTCACGGGCCGCAGGAATCTCTTGCTATCTTGAACTCTAAGCACGTTTGTCAATTCATCGTTTCATCGTTTGTCAAAAATAAAATGGAATTTCAAATTCAAAATTGAATGTTTCAAATTTGGTGTAATTGACCGGAAATTCAATTATAGGTAAGGCAAAGGGATCGGTGTAACTTAGTCTTCAATAGTGATGAGGCATGGATGATGAAGTGTTCGGGTCAAAGTCAATCACCAGTTGATTTATTGGTATACGAAACTCTACCTTTTTTTTTACACGGGGAAGTGCCTACGCGTACCCACCACTGCGGGGGCAAGGATCTTAAGTTTAAATATATATATAATATTTGAAGCACTTAAACTAAAACTTAATTTTAATCCTTTCGTTCGAGTTTGGCAGCCCTGGCCTGTACTAAGATGGCGGCAAATATTAATCCCGTACGCTGTACGATCCCGGAAGCTTTAGTTTAAATTATTAATTATCGCCAACTATAGCTTCTACTGTTTCACCGTAGTTAGCTCCATTGAGGCATCAGTCATTTTGACATTCTGACTTCGTATTAACTTAATTAAAAAGTTTAAATTATTTAGTAATTATTTTGAAAAATTAATTTAAATCGCAATATTTAAACCCAGAAGGCCTCATTGATCGATGGTCTAGACACATTAGATCACTACAAATTTCATATTTACTTAGCTTAAATAGAGCACCCAATAGAGCTACAAGAGAGAAGAGTTTAGATATTGGTAGGTACAAAAATATTAACTAAATATCTATACAATGTTGTTGGTTTTCATAGTCGTAGCAATTACCTCTATAAGCGAATTTTATAAACAAGAAATAATCAACGAATTAGACAACTTAAACGCTATTCTTTAGAATTGACCTCGCGGTTCGTCTTTACTAATAGAAATGATTTACATTACATACTTACAACAATATGCATTGGGAATATATGTATACGTTGCAGTTCCCTAGAGATGACCAACATTCATTTTACTAGAAATTTTAAAATTAATTTTTTAAATGAAAACCACGGACTGAAAACTCAATTGAAAATAATGTGAAAATACTGACAGATGAAAAAATTTGATAAAAATTGGCTTATATAAAATATAGACAAACAAAGTGATAATGTAGAATGAATAAGGGAAGAAAATACAAGATATGAATCAATAGAAGGGATAAATACTAATACAATATCAGGCGAGGTTCTAATTTAAATTTGGCACATCTCAAACAATAAAAAGACATTATCCACTATCAGCGTGGCGTGTTACCCTTACCCCATATGATGCACCAAATGCAGATTGTTGGAGAGAAATTTGTTGAAAATACTCTGACATAAACAAGTAAACAATATGTTACATTAACTATGTGTTATGAAATATATACATATAACAGTGTACTCTGATCGTTATCATCAACGTATCAGTTGGAAACGCGTAAAGTGACATATGTCGACAAACCAATTAAGACAAGAGTAATTAAACGGCCAAGTGACAATAATAAAATCGTTCTTCTTATTATAGTTTTAAACTGTTCAGTAAACGCTACAGTTCAAGGTTTTATACTTCTAAGTTGTAGTATTTAATCTACGAGTAAAGGAAAAGTATACGATGCAATGCTTCCCGATGATTTTTTTCATCACCAGTTATAAGTTATTCAGGTTCAATACAGCATTATAATAATATTTATTAAAATAGACACGTGTCAGAATTTCGGAAGGTCTTATCACAGTCGAACTGAGCTCTTCGTGTTACAGCTTATCTTATAATCGGCATATTTTTTTTGTATCGTACAAGGCACTTAGGCCAAGAAACTACCACAAAGTCGATATACAGGTACCGTTAATAATGTGTAAATTTTGTCATGTTGAACGTCCTAAGATTGATGATAAAATGGACTTTTGCTACGATAGTAAACAATGGTTCATAACGCAACTTTCTCATCAATCTTTTTCGATGTTTATTGCGCCGATAACGTGGCAAATCAGCGTTTAAAATTGTAATTAGCAATATCATTGATACCGGCTTCGAGAATATAGAAATTCGCGTTTCTCGCTTCCGCTACTGTTTTTTCTTTTAATCCAACCTTATTATCTTTCACTAGTTATATGAAATAATATTAAAAGTGTAATAAATGTGGCACATTTTTCAATTATAATAAAACTATTGATGAATTTAAAACAAAAATTTAGAAAGCACCTTGCTAGTAAAAATAGCAATTTGTTAGTTCAAAAAGAAAAAATAAAGAACAATGGCATTAATCGCGTACAAAATATCAGTCTGTCTATATCACTGGAGAATATTTCCCACACAACTATACAGCAGTGCTCTTCGCCTTTCATCAAGGGAGATGTAACGTAAGCCTATTTTAAATTAAAAAAAAAATCTAATTTCCTCACTTTTGTGATACATTTCCTTTGCCAAAACTCTAAATATGTAGCTTCGATAAAGTGTTATACAAACGCATCGATCAGGAGTAACAACGTAACTTTAATAAACTATGCCGTTGACACGAATACGAAAGTGTTCTTGCCGGTATTTATACTAGAAATTGTTTGTTTGATATTTCCTTACAGTTAGAGTTGTACCACGCTATAGCGTCGTAGGTCCTGGGGTTTAATTCCTATTTATTTAAGTTTTTACTGGTAGAGATACGTTGGAGTAGGTTTATAGATGCGGCATGAATGGGCCTGCTCAATAGGTAAAGGATGCCACGCCCTTTTCTACAATTTTACGCGAAGACGCGGACAAATTCTAGTACATATATAATAAATATTTTAATTCTATAAAATAGTTATTTAATCATTGTATTGTATGCCATCATCCAATTATTGGAGTCTGCTTTTCACGAGACAGGAACGCTAGGCAATGTGTTTTTTACCAACCACGAGGTTATCGGAAAGTCCATCAGACCGTTTTCGCATCTTATCCCAAGTTGATCAAATAATTTTTCTTTAAAGATTGCTATCATCTATGCGCATTCCACACAATTAATAAAATTAATTTTAGTTATATTATGGTGTTAAATTTTAACTTTTTAATTCCCGACGTTCCGAGCGCGTTACGGCATACATGGTCACGTACTGGTGTCGAGTTTGACTTTAGGTACATGCGCGGAATTTTAGTGATATATTGATATTCAAATATTAACACTGCCGAATTTAAGTGCCCGCCATAACCTTTGTGCGGTCATTGTGTAAATTAACAATTTATTTTAAGCCTTCTATATGAGCATTACATAATATAATTTGATATTTTGTTTAGTTTAGCATTTGTTTATTGTAATTTTATAAGTAGTAGGATAGACACGCATCGCAGAGTTACTCGTAGCCCCAGAAAGATGGATGGTCCGATGGAGTGGGGATGGGTGAAGCTATCACTGAATACTATCGTAAAATAAAAAATTAATCCCGCTGTGTTTAGTCTGATTAGGCAAAGAAACAGGACTAGTAGTTAGTAGTCGTTCTATTTTACATAAATTTAGGTAATTATAATCTGATATTTTAATTATTAAATTCAATCTCCGAAATATGCTGTTGGTATGTCTTTTCAAATAAATACATAAATATTTATTAAATTGGTTTCATGGGTGTCAACGCTCCTGCATTACGTTTCTTGTTCTTGTGCTATATTGTCACCCTTTTATATTATAATATATATATATATATTAAAAAAAATATCGTGACTAGATCAAATCTGAAAGTAGATGTCCAACGACATTCTGACGCTACACTGCGATTTGGCGAACTTGACATGTCTATAGTATACTCGTAATATTTGTCATTTTGTTTCATAGGCATTTTAATGGTAGAGATACATTGCAACTAGTATCTTGCGCAACATGAATGAGTCGGCCGGGTAATTATCACACCCTCACAGAATACCAGCCTAAAACAATAGATTAATGCCTAAAACAATAGATTAATGCTGCAGTTTCGTAAGTGTTATCTAGGGACTCAAATGCTGCTAACGAGATATTCCATCTCAGTCAGGGTGTGTCCACATATGCATCTTGAAGCTTTGTTGAGGATGTATGTGGAGGTCATGGACTACAACCACAACTTACTCATACCGTGTGATAAACTGTGTGCTCGTTTGTCACCTTCTAATATTAAAAAAAGAGTAAGGTAGATTTTCTGGCAGTTTTTTATTTTATTTAAAAAGGGCCCGCGACTTCCAACTCGATTTTCCAAAAATATTTCACAAAATACAAATCATTAAGAAAATTTAATATATTTTCCAAATTAAATGTACCTTACATTAGGTACAAATAATTCACTAAGATGATAATGCGCTTAGAACACAAATAACGAAAAATAAATCAAACGGAAATGAGTTTGAATATTATATGTCGAAAATGTTTGCTCAGATCTTTGCTTATTTTGTATTCCGGATTGAATATCAATTTGCCGCATGCTGCGAAGGGAAGGATAACACAGACAGGAAATAGATAAAGATGTGACAAATCTAGAACCAATATAGGGTCTATACATAAATAGGGTGCAACTTTTATAATTGTTTATTTATTTATTCATGGACAATAGTAATATATATAGAGTATAATAAAATCATAGAGTTATATATCACGAAATATAGTACATATAGAGCTTATTTCTACGGAAATCCCGACAGCCCCCCGAAAAAGGAGAAAAACGTAAAAAAGTGTGAAGGTTGAAATTGAGGAGAAAATAAAATTACCGTATAATTTAGCGTTTACAATATTATATCCACACAGAGGGTCTGTGTGTCCAATAATTTACTAGTGACAAGTGGCAAGTATTTTTTCAATTGTTCCGTGCAATGTCCTATCAGCGACCTTTCCAACGATCTTATTACAAAATTGATTACATTGGATTAAGGGAGATAACCAACTGCAGTATAAAATATTCTGCGTACGTGATATAGCCGTGACTACGAGGACAGTTTTAAGCCAAAAAAATGGATTTATTAAAAATCTATTATATTAGATAGAAAAGTTTTCCACCACACACACAGTCTTCCTCAGTCTGCCTATTCTATAAAAAAAAAAACTGTTTTTTGTATAGTCTTGGGTTCGACATCTGTGGAACAATATTTGAGTATCACGAACTGTTGGTTTTTCTGGTTGTCTAAACTTGTTGTATGTCTGTTCAGCGTCCTTAATACTGCATCTGAAACTTTGTCGCATCTCATTGCCCATGCGGGATATCAGGAACATGCAGTATATCATATAGACGACCACTCGTGAAAATATTACCGGCCCTCTAATGTATCAAGCACAGTTGTCACGAAGTGGCGGGATGAAATCGGCCAGAATCACCATCAGAACACAAGAAATAATATTAAAATTAACATCATTCAGAAACATACTCAATAATGTACAATCCATTTAACAAACATTGATCGATTTAACGTTGCAATGTTTTCTTTTACGCCAATAATAATTCACAGTATATATATATATATATATATAGATATATATTAAATTTCGTATATATACATATGTATATATATACGAAATTTAACAAAATTTAAGCCAATAATAATAATAGTTTTAATTAAAAGATTATTTGTTGTAATATATAAGTAAAGTCTTAACCAAATATTTGTGTAAACACATAATTAGTTTTCAAGTACAAATAAACATGAAGTTTGCCTGGGAAATGACAGTGCACATGCGTTGACATCGAGAGTATGAAGTAGACAGAGTTATTGGTTTCGGGTTTGGGTGTTATGAATGTGTTGCGATAGTATAACCGTGCCTCCCACCGATTATGTCTAAATTACTTCTAAATGAGGGAAGGAGGACTGAGTGCCTTCATATGCATAATGTTTACCATACTATAATATATGTTCCCACCTTATAAAAATATGTACAAAAGAGCGGACTTAATGCCCTATAGCATTCTCTACCAGTCAGATCGTGGAGAGAAATTATGATACGTTAAAAAAAAACTAAAAAACATTCTAAACATATAAAACATCTCTACTTATATGAAATATACCATATTATATAAATATATATTATAGAAGTATATATATATATATATATATATATATATATATATATATATAGGTATATATATATAAAATAAATTCCAAAAAGGCTAACTGTAGTAAGAATAAATTGACTTGAGTGATTGCAGGTTGAGACCCTCTCAACGCTTAAGTTGTCACCGAGAAATAATTCACGTTTGACAACCCTAGTCAGCGTTGAAGATTAAGATGTCGACGAGTATTAATCTAAAGTTGACAGTTTGAAGACTAAAGATGTCAGCGAGTAATGGCATGAGTATTTCGCACTGGAATGCTGAGCATTAATTTGGTATATTAACCGTTAATGGGATGCTTTTAAAAACATTTTTATTGTGGTAGGGCTATATTGCAGCTTGTTTGTAGCTGCAGAATAAATGGGTCTCCTCGCAGAATACTAGCGTAACGCTGCTGTGTTCGACTGGTGAGTGTAGGGATCCGGAGACCTTTATAACTGGTGACGAGGCATTCCCTCTTCACCAGTTATAAAGGTTATAAGGTATTCTCAAGGGTAACAATGCATATGCATTATGATTTCTTGTCAAGGTTTTCGTATGGTGAGTGAAAAAGCCGATTACATTAATTTTTTGTTCTTTTTTCGGGCTGATGTCTGCTGTTAGCGCAAGGGCTCTTACGGTTTCCCCAGGTTGAGAGGTGACCAAGCGCTTATGGCGCTCAGTCGAGACCTCTATTAGTGGGTAACCAGCACAAACGCTCCCGAGAGGGAGCCTCGTCTTGGACCGTTACCCTGTTCCGCGAGAGCATCTGTCTCGAGGATCCCGAGAGGGCTGAACCTCGGCTCAGTCATTGGCTACTGACTGAGAATCTACATTAATATTACTATTTTTATTGGCTATCTGTACCACCACTTCGGAATGCGTGGGCGATCTGTTTTAACTGGAGAGAACCTGCCTGCGACATGGCGGTATCGCGAATAACCTTGTTTGCTAAGTCCTCGTTGTCGGCGGGGGCGATATGAGGGTACAATGTACGTGTGGTGTATTAGGAAGGGCGTGGGCCCTGGTGGTCACGTGGTCGAGGTCATTGACGGGGTGTCTCGCTCTCTTTCGGACACGGGTGAATCTATGATAGGCGATGGGATTGTGAGTGGCGGCAGTTATAATCTACGGGTTTGGGTGCGTGACGGCAGAATCGAAATATCGGTGGGAAGACGAACGCTTCGCCACGTCGAGGAAGAGGATCCCGGTTTGGTAGCCCCGAAGGAATTTTCTGAGAATGTGCTCCGCGATGTGCTACACTTGAAGTGTGCATGAGTGTTGAGTGCGAAACCCGAACTGATCACTGATTGGTAACCGATAGGCTGATGGATCGGTGTGGTGTTTCGAGGGCTTGAGAATCTCTATGACGTCGGATTCCTTCCAGGTGTTTGCGAAAGTGCCTTCGGATATGGCCGCGGTTATCAGTTCATAACCAATAGGTGTAAAATGGGCATGGGTAGGAGTTTTTTTCACCTTTTTGGTGATGCGGTCGGGGTCGGGAGCCTTGCGTGGTCGTAAGTTTTATAATTATGGACTCAACTTCGGTGCATCTAATGAGTAACGAGCACGGAATCGCGAGGTGGTTCCTTAGTCCTGTGGTTGACCTCGCTGTCATCCATTGCAAGGTGAGCGGCGTCAATCGGTAGGGCGCTCTGTGCGCAGTGAAGCTCCATATTGTCAGCTAGATATTCGGCTTTCTCTTCGTCTAAAAAGGCTGGCGGTTTATTGGGATGAGGGTGGCTGTTTGGGCGGTATCTCTGCTACTACTATGGTTTTGGTGGAAGGTGAGGTTGGGGCTGAGGGCCCTAACCGAAGAAGGACAGGGTGATGATCGGAAACTTGCTCGTGGACCTCTATCAATTGTAAGGCGAGGTTGATGTTCTTGCAGATGGCAATATCAAGCACATCCGGTGCGTGACCCAGTGTGTATGGAAAGTGGGTAGGCGTAGAAGGCGCTACTTTATCGAAGTTGAATGCGTCGCTAAGCGAGTCTATAGCCGACCCGAGGGTTGATTGCTGTATTCCACCGAGTGTGCTTGCTATTGAAATCTCCTGCCAAAATGAGTGAGTTTCCAAGGGAAAGGAGGGCTACGAAGTCATTTCGTAAAATTTTAGCATCCCGTCTGCAAGAGAGATAGACGGACGCGATTTCGAGATTGTGATGGGGGCGTGGCCGGTCATGGCTAGCTGACAGACCGAGGCTTCCAGGAAGGTGAGGGTTGGCGTGTCGACGGGCACGCAATGCAAGGAATTTTTAATAGTAGACAAGAGTTCCGCCGTTAGCGCCGGAAGTTCTATCATTCCTAATGATGTTCGAAGTGTTGGGATTGCGAGTGTGCGGTTTGAGGAATGTGTCTTGCACGTCGACTTGGTTGTCGAACGAAATTGAAGATTTCGTCACGTTGATTATTAATACTGTTCGTTTTAAAAAAGGCGACGTTCAGGGATCTTGGTTTTTCTCCGCCGTTGTACAGGTCTGCTAATCTTTAAAATTAACGATCGCGGACACTCTATGTCGGTAGCGCATTGTGGCGGCAATTCTGATTTCAGGCTTGCCATTGGAAACCCTCAGGGCTTTGGGGAGGTCTGATAAGTCGGCGCCGTTGAAGACGGCGGCGGAGCCGCACAAGGTCGAGGTCGCTTTCGTTAATAGGCCGTTCGGCGGGTGGAGATGGCTGCTAGACCGGTTGAGCGACGAAGGGCGAAGAGGTCGGATGGGATTTTATTATTACTATTATCACTTACTATACAAAAAAAAATAGAAAGCTATAAAAAGACTTCCATAAAAAAATACACACAGCAGCGATGTGCTTCCACTAGGTAGAGCCACACTACAATTAGCTTCTAGCTGTTGCAGGAATGGGTCCACTCACCGGAGAAGTATCACGCCCTCAGGGAATACGTTTAGTGTCCGGAGTGGTCCGGAGACCTTCAGTACTGGTGACGAGGCATTGCTTTTAGTTCACAGGGCAGTGTGCATCATCCATAAAATTCCTTACTGGATCAACGTGGGTTCCAAGAACAACTTACAATCAATTGAACTTAGTGCGCATAATGTTTCAACAAAATAACACGGTATTTATAATTAACCACTCTTTCCACCAGAAACAGACCACAGTAGCGAAGTCCTTTTAATAAATAAACGTTATGTAAAGTACGTTTTTAATTAAACAAGTTAAATTGGGCAGTTTAATTGTATTCTCATTTAACAATTTAATTGGGCAAGTTTTAATTCCTATTACGAAGCGTATCTCCGTCATGGCTAATTGGCGAAGAGGGAGTAAAAAAATATATGCAAAAATTGATAGAATCAAGTTACGTAAATAGTTAAATTATTACAAATGGTGAAGTGAAGACTTTGAATAATCTTTTTATTTTATTTTTATGATTTTATTGACCAAAAGGAACGCAATGCACATTTAGACGAAATAGCGGACTTACGCTACTATTTTAGGCTGGCTAAAACTTGGTTCTCCCCTGGTTGACCCCGCTTATTCGTGTTACCAATAGCGCATCAGCATTGCTCTGCAACGTAAATATCTTATACTTAGAACTTGTTTCTTTTGTCCTTGAAAACAAGACTATGCGTGTTGATTAACGGTTCTCGTCAAAACACGAAAGGAAATGCAAAGGCGTTAGCCTGGTTCATAACATTGATGTTAAAATAAGTTAGTATTTAGGTCGATATCCATAGTTAAAGACTAAAGCATAGTTTAAAATCGTAACAAAAAAAATTGTTAAATATTATACAGTAATTTATTTCTCCTTTGACTTATTCTATATATAGTCAATTAAGAAAACTGGTACTAATAAATCGATCTTGAATACAACTAGAACTTGAGACAATGATACGAAACTTTTTCTTCTTTAGAAATAGGTCTTTATTACAAATATTTAGTATAATATTTGTGACACATTGGCTGTGAAATTGTGTCGTATTATCGAATGAAACTACAAACAATTGAATCATCAACTTCTTTATTAAAACGCGTTGTAGTAATTACGCACGCGGTAGGATTGCCTCTTTGTTTTTTTTAAATCGACGAGAGCACGTTCCTAACGATTTAATCATGTAAATATATTTGTTTATATATATCGAAATATATCCATATAAATGAAAATAATTATATCGAATGAATCTTATTCTATATTTAATCTATATCAAAAACATACAATTTTTTATGACAAAAAATTTACAGAGATAATATAAAATAGCTTTACCTTAGCAGAATCTTTTCTTATACACTTTCAAAGGTTATTTTTTATTTAATAAAGCACTATTAGGCAAACCATTGGTATTTTTAATTAAATTTTTCCGCGTTAATTTATTTATTTATCACAACGACACGCGCAATCCTGTCGGAAGTTGGTGCTCTACTGAAGTATTTATTTTAACTTTTTATTACGGTGAACCTTGCAAACCTTTGCTATATTAAGTAAGCCCGGGTGGATAGGTTTTTAAAGTTTAAAATCTTATATTAAAATATTCCGGGACCTGGCAAAGAACTACATATACATTTTTTTATTAATTGAACGAGTGTATACTTTATCAGTGGTATCGCCAAACTGCAGTTCCAAACTATAGTATGAACCGACCTAGTTCGAGTGGGGAAGGATCAGCCCTCAAAGAATATCAACGTGAGATGGCAGTTGGGATCCGGATATCCTTATTTCTGGAGACGAGGATTTCAATCTTAGTCCTAAAGGGTGACAACGCATCTGTATTATGATTCCTTGTCACGAATGAATGTGGGTGTCATGGACCAAAGGAATCACTTACCATTAGGTGAACTGTGTGCTAGTTTGTCACCGTCGCTAAATCAACAATACAAGAATTAAAAAAATACTTCTGTATGTTGAAAAGTTGTTTTCAAATCGATATTAAATTATCTTCACTAGACCTGGTGAAGATAATTTAATATAGATTTGCTGATGAGGCCGAGAGCTGCCTTCCCGAGCGTGGACGATCTTGAAAACTGCCTGTATCGAGTTATTGTGCCATGAACACAAGTCTTCGATAACTTCAGTTGTGAAGCTATCTCGCGTTCGGATTTACCTTCATTATTTAAAACAAAGATGGCAGAACGCACTTCACTGCTAATTTCTCGAGCTTTTCCCATTTTATGACGTCTTCACTGTAGAAACCAAAAGTTGGGATATTGTTTTTTTTTTTTTTTTTCAGAAACACGTGTTTTCAGGAGTTACATAATCCTAATTATTGAGCAATATGTAACGAAAGCAAAGTAATTAGTAATGAGGACATTATAAAAATATTATTACGACTCTACCACCTGGCTCTAGCGCAGCGTTTTCGGTGTTTGAAAACAATAGATGTTTATTGTCCAATAACTTGAAAGTAAACAAAAGAATGACTTCTTCAAATATTCGATACGAACAATAGAATATGCAGAAGTGCATTTCTTTTATCTATCCTATGGGATTTTATTACAATTGATGGATAATTATGTTGTTTATGTGCGGTCTTAAACTTTTGGCTGGTAAGGTTTATATTAGTTTCTAATGATACTTTACTTTATTAACTATTATGAATGTGTGAATATGTACATTGTTGGTGTGTCTACAATAAATAATTAAATAAATAAATAAGTGATTTTAAAGATGTAGTGGAAATTTAAGAGTACCTGGATGCTCTTGCGGGTACTGTGATCGATCTCAGCCGTGGAACAATATTTGGGCATCACAAGTTTTTGGGTCTAAGGGTGTTGTATGTATATATCCAGTCTCTTTCACACTACATCTGAAACTTCCTCAAATCACACTGCATATACATACATTATATCGGAATAGGGATCTTTTTTTTCCCTTTCACGCTGATGGCCGCTGTCAGCCCGAGAGCTTTTACAGTTTCACCGGGTTAAGATGACCGAGCGCTTATGGAGACTTATTGAGACCTCTAAAGGGACGACAAGTGAGTGCTTATGTGTTTGCATTTGCTTACGGCACTATAAAATATTCCGCGCAGTTTATGTCATCTGACTATCTATATATCTGAATAATCAGAAGATACAGCCGTGGTCGAAATCGACAAGGTCGACATGATATTCACCATCAACCTTGATAAAGAATCGTAATGCAGATGCGTTGTCAATCTAGACTATGATTGAATGCCGCATCATCGATAATAATGTCTCTGATCTTTTCATTTTGTTTTTATTGTAAAACGGGAGCAAACGAGCGGCTGGAACACCGAGGTGATCATCGACGCCCAGGTACAATTGCAACACCAGAGGAACTGCAGATGCGTTGCCGGCCTTTAAGAAAGGAATAGGCTCGCTTCTTATTTGTCGTACTGGTTTGGAAAAACCCCCGAGGACAGACCGTTCTGGCGACAAGGCAGCTGTACTGGGCAGAAAATTCCGCGAGAAGCGCACAGTAGAGGAATGCCAGCCATACACGTGGTGAGGATGGAATCTGGTGGTCCGTCGTGTCTCGGCGGCAGGAATCGTTCGAAACAGCTCCACTGAGCACTCCCCGTGGTATATACGATACCAGACTAAACACAGCAGCACTAAACACAGTTAATTTTACGCACACATGAAGCTTGTTCCTACCCCGATCGAACCGATCTATTCATGTTATCGGTAATTACTATCCGAGTCCGTTAATCTACAAAGTATATAGACTAACGTGTGTTAACGAAATTTGAACGGTTGAACCTTTTTTTTTGTGTGTATAACTGTAAACATAACGGTTATGTTTACCTGTACACAATGGGACGAACGAAGTTTTTTTTTTAAATATTCATGTAATAAAAAAGAGATTATATTAAACTGAATGGTTTCCTTTTTTCGACGATTTATGTTTTTATTTATATATTGCATAGGCCATAAAAAGTTTATAGTAATGTTAAAACTCGACTCGGTTATATTTTTTTGTAATTATCCTAAATAATATTGTATAATTGTGTTGTCCATCTAATGTGTCTGTATCTTCCGGTTTTGGCGGACCATTGTTACTAGTACAATTACGTTTTTATGTCTGTTTTTGGATGGTTTCATTGTGTTTCCTTCATTCTGTCCTTGTTTTATTGTTCAATGAGTGTCAGATATACAAAATTATGTATATTTTGTTCAATATTACGTTTCATATGCTTTAAATTTGAAGATTTGTTGTTAAGAAGTAGTACGGTATTGGGCCAGCCTATATACCTGGTCCGGCCATAAGTTCTGTTACAAATGAAAATGCATTTTTTAATGAAGTAATGTAATATAATTAAAATTTATACCTACATATTTATTAGTCTAAAAATATTCTATAATCGAAATTGCCACCTTTGGCTTTTAATCTGTTTGGCCATGAATCTATGGATTTATGCACTGTTTCCAAGGGAAATTTCGTCACTGCATGCTCCAAAGATTTTTTAAGAGACTCAATGTCGCCGTGTCGTTTAGAGCAGGCCATGTCCTCTAACACTGACCATTATTTGAAGTCTAAAGGGTTGAGGACTGGGCTAGATGAGGGCCAGTCTTCAGCTCTTATAAAGTCTGGAACGTTGGTTTCAAGCCAGGCTTGGGTAGTTGATAGTTGGGTAGCCTTGTAACCAGGTGCAGAGTCCTGTTGGAAAGTACACGGTATATTTTTAAAATGTGTATAGCTTAGAGGTTTCACAACATGATCCAAGACCAATCCAAGAAAGTATCAAGATACACTTTGTCTGAAGTTTTCCTCCTTTTTCATAAAAATGTAGTTTTCATAAAAATGTAATTTTCATAAAAATTTAGACTCCTTGATAAGACACACCCCACCAAACCATCACTGACGCAGGATGATGACCACGTTGTACCTTTCCCACCACTTGAACAGCTTCTTTAGAACTGTGAGCGTTCACTTTATCATTTTGCTTATTGTAGTGTTCTTCAATCGTGAAAATTTTTTCATCGGTAAAGAGGATATTTCTGTGCCTTTCACCTGCGTATCGCGACAGAAGGCATTTTGATCGATCCACTCTCTTTAATTGTAAAGATTGAATTAGGGCATGTCCTGTATAACGGCGATAAACATCGAGCTTCAGGTCTTGTTTTATAATACGCGTCAGAGTCCTAGCGGGAATCTTCATTTCTCGCGATAAGATTTTTTGCTTCCTAATGGGGTTCCAACTATTCTGGCTTTAACAGCATTAACAGCTTTTAGCAGAATTGTAGTTCTAAGAGCACGCGGCCACCCCGATCTTTTCTGCTCTTCGATAGAGGAAGTGTTGTTGTATCTGTTGATAGTATGATATTCGAACATACGGCTGATATCAAGCTTTTGAAGTGTCTGGAATATGACCGACGGCTCCATACCCACATTGTGCAAGGTGATCACTGCAATCCTATTTTCTTTAACACCCCATTCCATATATATATATATATACATATATATATATATATATATTATATATGATGGCAGAGTATTATATATGATTATATATGGTACCCTGCCGGCCAAAAGTTTAAGACCGCACATTAACAACATAATTATCCATCAATTATAATAAAATCCCATAGGATAAATAAAAGAAATGCACATCTGCATATTCTATTGTTAGTATCGAATATTTAAAGAAGTCATTCATTTGTTTAATTTCAAGTAATTGGACATAAACATCTATTGTTTTCAAACACCGACAAACGCTGCGCTAGAGCCAGGTGGTAGAGTCGTAATAATATTTTTAAAATGTCCTCATTACTCATTTACTACTTGTTACTACTTTGCTTTTGTTACGTATTGGTCAATAATGATTATTTAGCTCCTGAAAACACGTGTTTCTCACTTATTACTACCCGAGTGTACTTGGGTTTGTTCACAAACAATCTCAAATAGTAAACTTGTGGTTTCTACAGTGAAGACGTCATAAAATGGGAAAAGCTCGAAAAATTAACTATGAAGTGCGTTCTGCCATCGTTGTTTTACATAATAAAGGCAAATCCGAACGTGAGATTGCTTCACAACTCAAGTTATCGAGACTTGTGTTCACGATACAATAACTCGATACAGGGAGACAGGCAGTTTTTAAGATCGTTCCCGCTCGGGAAGGCGTAGAGCTACCACGTCTAGCAAAGATAATTTAATTTTTGTTACCAGCAAGCAAAATAGATGCTTCACAGCACCAGAAATCCACGTTGAAGTAAACAAAACCCGAGTTAAACCTTAATCATTGACTACAGTAAAACGGCGACTGAGAGATGCGAAGTTATATGGTCGGGTTGCCGTGTGAAAGCCTCTGCTAAAGCCGCGAAACAAGAAAAAATGGTTGCAGTGGGCTCTTGTCCATCGAGATTGGACTGAAGAAGATTTTAAAAAATGCTTTGGACCGATGATTCTAAGTTTAAACTATTCGGTTCAAAACGTAGAATTTACTTTCGTCGCAGTGCCCAAGAAAAGATGATGTCAGATTGTGTAGTTCTAACAATCAAGCATGGTGGTGGCTCAATTAAGGTTGCTTCTCTAGCCAAGGAACTGGGGATTTGATTAAAACTGAAGGAATTTTAAAAAAGAAACAGTACAAAACATTTTAGAACAAAATGCTGTTTCTTCCGGGTTGCGGTTAATTGGAGATGGATTATTTTTCCAACAAGATAATGATCCAATGCATAGATCAAAATGATGTAGAGGATATTTAAAAGAGAAAGAGGCACAAGGGGTATTAATAAACATGGTTTGGCCTCCTCAGAGCCCGGATCTCAATCCCATTGAACTTTTGTGGGAAGAGCTTGCTAGGAACGTCCGTAATCGTGCCCTATCCTCGCGAGAAGAAATGTTGAATGCTTTATGCGAAATTTGGAACAATATGTCACAAGACACCATTAAAACATTGATTGCCCGTATCCCGGCAGGCAGGAATTGGCAGGAAATTTCACGTGAAGCGCACAGTGGTTGATTGGCAACAATCGAGCAGATGAGGATAAAATAAAATAAAATTCTACAATATGCTTCACCTTCATATTCTCAATAGCATCTTATTTTTCGTTTCCGTCGTAGAGTTCGTCAGAACTTTTAATAAACGTAAACAGAATAATAAAAATTCATATGCGATTTTAAATTACGAACGCCATCGTTAATGTATATAATTTGCATTTTCCACATCGTGTGCTTTACAGCGAACTCGAGGTCATGGAAGAAATGAGGATTTTAACGGTCTCACATCATAGTTAACCCAGACTATCGTCAGCTTTGAGTTGAGGATTTTTGATCCTATCTATGCAGAAAGAGTATAGAGTATCATGACGTCATGCTGTATTATTTTAGGGTGGGATTTTTTGTTTTTATTTTCAATGGCCTCGCGAATGATGCTTGGCACGAAAGGTTATCTTAATAAGTATTAGTAGTTTATTAAATGTGATGTGAAACAGTAGTAGAGCTACACTGCAGTTTGTTTCTAGCTGCAGAATGAATAGGTAAACTCGATTTATTATTATTTTTATTACATTGTGAGTAAAAAACAGTTCACCTGATGGTAAGAGATTCACAGCCCACGACATCTACATTTATCCTTGACAAGCAATCAAAATGCAGATGCGTTGTTACCCTTGAGGACTGAGATAGAACGCCTCGTCTCCAGTAATAAGGATCTCCGGATCTCTTCTCTTATTAGACGAAATGCAGCAGCATTATGCTGCTTATTCATCCTGGTATTCTGTGAGGGCGTGGTCCTACCCCGGTCGTGCAGACCCATTAGTTCTGAAGCTAGAAACAAACTGCAATGTAGCTCTACTACTGTCAATGTCGTTATGATGCCATTTCTCATTGGTTTTCTGTGACAAAACGAACATTCCCCATTAAAAGTCCCCAGTGGTCACTCTCAGTGCATTTGGAGAGGCTCCAGGATCGTCAGCGGAGCGCACACTCTGCACAGTGCCTAAGCACGTCCCAGGGGAGGTCAAGCATCCCCAAGCATCCTCACTGTGGTACGGCAAGTTAAGACCACATCGAGTTGCCGTTCTCTCCGGGTTCATTTACTCGGCTAGTTATATCCCCCACCCTGATCGGTCGAGAACCCTTTAATTCGCATTACACGACAAACGGGTAGCCCTATTCTACAAGCCCGGGACTAAAGGGCTGGAGTCAGTTTGACGCGACCTGTCGTGTCGTAGCTAAAATCCTCCACGACACTTAGGTCAGCCACGGTAGACCAGTCTTTAACAAGTAAACAAATATACAATCTCACACACTAATAAATTCATTAATCAATATAAACAAAGTTATAAATCACAAAAACGCAACGAACTAGGTAAGAAATTACGCATTAAGTTATTTTTGGGCTTTTTTAACAAATATAATATAAAAACTATTTTAAAGCGGAATAAATTGTATTTGTCCATTTCGTATCGCATATTGTGTCGTCGTTGCTAAGGTGTAGTTTAAGTCAACATTTGTGAAGCAAACAAATGCTTGCTTTTCGGGTTTTAGTCGACTAATACTAAAACTAATATATTATGTACCTTAACGCGTATGTGTGAAGGAAGAAAATGTACCTCTTATTAATTGCAGATACGAATGTCGTGTATATTATAGAAGATACATAACTATAGTATATATACCGTAGCCGGTAGCTTTTAATTCACGTGATACCGAGTTCGATCTTCGATGATGGCACCATGTAATTGTATTTTTAAGTACCGATTTATCAAATGTTAGGCGGTTAAGGAAAAAATTGTAAATCAGTTTTGAAATCAAAATAAATATAAAATAATTTAAGTCCAACAATCCTCAATGAAACCCGTGGAATATGCTCTAATACCCTCTCTATAAAGGAGGCTATATATATATATAAATATATATATATATGTACATATGATGACTACGGCCCATGATATAATGCCTTGTTACCTGTTATTGAGTTATAGCTACTGACCATACGAAACAAACCGACATTGTGCTACTAGTTAATTATATACATATATATAATTATAATACTAATATATTCACGCCGATATTCTGTACAGGTATGTCTTCCCCGGTCGGGCAGACCCATGCTGCAGCTGGATACAAGCTGTAGTACGGCTCTACTACTTACAAATACTACTGTCGTTAACCTACTACACTATTGATGAGTAAAGGTGACAAACGAACGTACAATCAACCTTATGATAAAGGGTCATTGTAACCCATATATAACTCAAACAAACTTGAAATTGAATGAAAAGATGTAATTGGCCCACTAAACTCATCTCATAAAAAAAAATTAGATTGAAAAAGAATAAGAAATATACATATGTAACCACGCATAATATAGTGCGCATAATGCTCAAATGCGCAGCACTGATTTTCAGCGCTATAAACCACCATTCAGACGCGCTGTCGTATTTGTAAGCTAAGGTAATGTTCTTCACTTACAAATTGGAGATATCAATAGAACACAATATTTTTTGTTTTTGTATTAATACTATGGACAGTTTTAATATTTATTATTCTAAATTTATTATTATTATTATATATATTATTTATTGTAAAATGTGGTAGAGCTACACTGCAGTTAGTTTCTAACTGCAGAATGAATAGGTCAGCTCGACCGGGGTAGGACCACGACCTCATGGAATACGGGCGTGAAATGGGAGCATAATGCTGCTGTGTTTCGTCTGGTGAGTAAAAGGATTTGGAGACCTTTATTACTGGTGATGAGGCATTCCATCTCAGTCCTCAAGGATGACAACGCATCTGCATTATGATTCCTTGTCAAGGATGAATGTAGATGTCACGGGCCGCAGGAATCACTTAACATCAGGTGAACTGTGTGCTCGTTTGCAACTCTCAATGTAATAAAAAAATATATATTACAGACGTTATATTATATTTATATTATAGACGTAACTTACAATTAGGTGAACTGCGTAATTGTTTTTCACCTTTGGTGTAATTAAAAAATGTAGAGTCTGACGCGAAAAGAAAAAGAGGCCTTTTATCAACGTGTTAGTTTAGTGATGTCCTTAATTTGGTGAAAAGACCGAAGACCTTTATTAGAGACAAAGCATCTTAGTTGTCCGGCAGGGCATTACCTGCATTATGGGGTTCAATGTGTTTGTTATGCGCCACTAGAATTACTGCCTTCAGGTGTAGGTTCTACTCTCTTTCATGAAAAAATAAAAGAAAGAATTATAAAATCAAAGTTAAAAGCGGGCAGAAGTGAATTGTTTGAATAAGCATTTATCCCGTTGGAATTTTTTTATAAAATTTCGTTTTTACATTATCATATTAGCTTGCTAATTTGGATAAGATGTTTTGATAATATTTTTGTGAAATCACTTCATAATAATATAGTTTGACCAAAATAGAGTCGTCCTACGTTTCGTGTATATAAGAACGCCCCTATAAAAAAAGTCTTAAAATACTTTATTTCATAATAAATATAAAATAAAGAATATACAATGCAATAATATTGTAAAATATAAAAAGAAAACTAACTAAACATATTTATACGACTGCCGTGGTAGCTCTGTGTTCCATGCACTCGTTTTTTTTGTTTCCCTAGTACCAATGAAATTGTCGAAGGAAAACATTGTGGGGAAATCTGCATATCTTATAACTATTTAAAAAAAACTGTTTATAATGGCTTCAAATAATCGCCACGCTCTCAACTCAATGATGGGCGCTTTTTGTTATCCCTGTGTCGGCGCCATAAAAAAAAATTAATTGCGTATTTACCACGTGCTTGTCAGCGAAAGAAAACATCGCAAGGAAACCGGCATGTCAAAATATTATTATAAAAAATAATATTTCGAAGATATGTAAAGATATATATATTATATTATCACTGTTTTATATATGCTGTACGCTCTATATACAACCGTCTACACGTAATAAAAAAAAATTGTAGACTTCCAAACAATTGTCTAATAAGAGTATGCAGTTGAGATTATTATAATCTACAACAACGAAAGGGAGAAAATATTGTTATTATTCAATATGATAAACATAAAAGATACTATTATTTGATTATAATACTTACAATTTCACGCATATATTTTGCCGAAAATTTCCCGCGCCGCGTTTTTAGGAATTACATGCACACAACCACCCTAGGTGAAGGCCCGCGCCGTACTGAAATATATGGCAGCGGTTCCGTTGTTTACTACAGAGTAAGACGAGAGTCGCTTTCAACGAAATAATCAGTAGAAAGAAATTCCCTGAGTAAGCATTTTCGTGTTTGCGATAAAAAAAGGTAGAGTCACTTAAATTATTAAGCGTATGTAATATTTCTCTGATATATATACTATGTTCGTGGTAATTGACGTTGCAAGTATTATCTATCTATAGAATGAACGGGTTGAATCGGCCCTGGGAAGACAATGCTGCTGGGTTTTGCATGATGTGTGTAGGGTGTGTACCCAATTATTGGCTGACCAGACGTTCTATATTGTCCTCAGGACTGCATCTTTGAGTATGAGTGTACGAGTAGATGTCATGGGCCGCTGTCTTCACTTATTTGACCTTTCCTACTGGTGATGAGGCATTCCATCTCAGTCCTCAAGGGTGACAACGCATTTGCATTGTGATTCCTTGTCCAGGATGAATGTAGATGTCATGGCCGCAGGAATCACTTAACAACAGGTGAACTGTGTTCTCCTTTGTCACTTATAATATCATAAGAAAATATATTAAGAGCGGTATTCAAAGAAGTTAGTAATGTTAAAAATTCAGAATAATAATGAAGATGTGTGAAGACTAAATAATGTCATAACTAGTCATAAATACGGTCGCGGTTTTGCCACCACGACGAAACTATTTACGCTGCAACTAGAAACACGCAACAGCGTGGCATTACCATTGTGCAAATTAATAGTATCAGTGCTCGCTTCCTCAAACCTGACGTTACTTAAACTAAAATCAGGATACAGTTCCAAATAATTGTTCAAGACAAAGTATCGTCAGAAAATACTAAGATTAAAAACTTATCCGTACAGAAGAAATATTGGAAGAGAATCTAACTCAGAACCTGCCATTCGGAGTCCTGGTGCTCCGACTATATAGCTTTTTAGTTCGCGGAAAATAATAGTGAAACCGCACACTGGGAAAATAGTGACAAGAGTTGGACTAAAGGTGAGGAATTTATTTCTCTGATCGTGGTTTGTGGTCGACGGATATATATTACGACAATGACTAAATACTTCATTAGTGCAGTTAATAAAATTCCATAGGTAGTTAATAGAGAAATTAACTATTATTAACCTAATGGTTTAGGGTTCTGCGAAACTTCAGGTCTTGGTATGTAGGTTCGAATCCTCCATACGATTATTGCCGTGGAACAGTTCTAGCACAAGCATTTTCATCTTAGTTGAAGTGGTTAACCGGAACCGGATTAGTGATGTTAATTGCATTGTTAATATTCTTTATAAAACTGACTGATGATTGCGGACCATAAAGTCCACATTTTTTCTCGGTAAGAAAAAGGCGTTGTCTTCACTGAAGATTATATAAAATATTGGAAGATTGAGTAGTGAATAGAATTAAGAGTGAAGAGAATGTTAATGAAATATTATGTAGTCGTGGTCAAAAGTTAAAAGGTAAATTAGTTTTTAAGTACGCAATATAACGCTGCAAATTTAATCTATAAATGATAACTAAATCAACGCTGTGTTAATGAATATTAATTCATCTTCAACGAAGATTTATAATGCACTTCAGGGGATTGTGATGAAACAGCAGAATTATTTTGCTATTTCAAGCTGGTGTTCCGTGAAGACACGTCCTCATCTTTCCCCGGTCTAGTCGCCCCATTCTTAATGCCGTTATAAACGTAAAAAACGTTAAATGTAAAAAAAATTGTACTGTCATTTTCGAATCTTATTTATAATTCGATAAAATCGTTTGTACTTATTATCCGTATCTCTATTAATCTTATCAGTTGTTGAATGATTACATTCAGCAATTTCGACACCGTCTTAATATATCTTGTTAACTTTTAAGTATTTAATTTTTTTTTATAGAATAGGTAGCAAACGAGTAAGCAGCCTATCCGATGGTCAGTGCCGCCCATTAACATCCGAACCACCAGAAGAATCGCAAATGCGTTTATGAAAGGTGTAAGCTCTTGTCGTGATTTATTAAAAATAAAAAAGGAGCGACAAGACGAATTTCTTGGCGTTTCTTCTCGCTAGCATCTGCCTTCCAAAGAGGTGGTCTTATTAGCTAACTTGACGATTCAAAAGTGTTTTGTTTAAACCTACTTGAATGAAGCGTCTCTTGATTTTTTTTGATATGAAGTTGATTTAGTATTTCAAAAAATTACCACATGTGTAAAATAAAAAATAAAATCATATGTGAAATTGTTTTGACATGATTATAGATGACAAACGAATACTGTAGAATTCATTAGACATTAAGGAATCGTAATGTCTGTAAGGTCACAACTCAGGTCTAACATTGAATGCTTCATCACCAGTAAAAATTTCCTAGGTTACTTTGACTCACTAGACGAAATGAGAGAGCAAATATTGCGCTAGGATACTATAGTCGACGCATTATGAACTGAGGCTTCGGGTCATAAATCATATTTATCTGTCTGTCTCGCTCGCACTTACAGGAGAGGTGTAGTGATATGCGTAAGTAATTTTAGAGGTGCATATCGATAACGGGATAGGTACGATCGATATGCTAAATTATGTTAAGTATTACATAATTAAGTATTACAGGAATAATTTTTCGCTATGTGAAAATATTTTTTTTTATTTGTAAGATAAAATGTTCGTTTCGACGTAATCATAGATAAATTGTAAAGATAGTAATGTGGACCTGAAAAGGGCCGTTTTTATCTTTTCTAGGGATAACGCATCCACCCCGCGTGCGCAGGTAGTTAAGTATCGATAACGGGCTGCATTGCGTGCACATTCCTACTGTCAGTAACATTTATTGCCCGACGACTCAGTTTAAAATGTATCGACTATAGTGCTATGGTATTCATACATATATGCAATTCGTGCTTATGCTAGTTTATAGCTACAGTTTGTCTCTATCACCTAATACTTATTTGTAACTAACACACTCTTCACTTGATGATAAATGTTGACTATATGCTACTCCTAAATCCATTCTAAACAAATATATAATATGTATCCTCGTTGTAACCCTCGAATAATAATATGGATTGGCTTGCTACGAATGACTTGGTTTCCGGAAACTCGCCAAACGAAATATTGCTACGTTATATTATTATTTCACACTGATAGTCTCTGAATCTTTCCTGACCGAGCCGAGCCGTTCACGGTTGCGTGGGTGGTATTCTTAGAGACTTATGTCTTTAAAGATGGAGAGATGTTAGACCTGAAAATATGCCTTAGTTTGCCGAAGTCGTTATTTTATTTTTTAAGATGTAACGTCGTATGCTTATTCCTAATCCTCTTTCGTCCGATCCAATCGTCCTGCGGTAAGTAATTATACAAAAATATACATCGCTATCATAGAAATTAATTTCATAATGCTTACATCCGTTATCATAATTAGCACATACGTAAGCACTGTTATCTCTTGGCATTGTTTATCCTGAGAAATATTTCTGATCTAAAGTCCAAGTCAAATAGAAAATTTCTTTATTTAGCAATTGGAATTAAATGATAGCAAGTTATTCCTGCGGACCACCAGACTACATCAATCTGATAAAAACATTAAATTTATTATATGTTATTTCATCGTTTACCCATCTTGGGTTCTGTTCATTTTATCTTTTCTATTTGTTTTGAAGGTTACCTAACGAACACATTGGTTGGTCTGTGATAACTACGGTCATGTCATCTACATCTATTCTGATCAAAGATTCTAGATATCGCTAAACAATGAGTTCAAATGCGTTGTTATCTGTATTCGGATTTTGTGTTCCCTAAACTTATAAAGCGAAGCACAGGTGAGTATTTCTGCTATTTCGCTGGTATTCTGTGAAAGTGTGGTGCTTTCACGGGAAATGCTGCAGCTACAAATAAACTGTAATGTGTCTGTTTATTTAAATGTGTAAAGAAACAAGGCATTTATATAACAACGGCCTCAATATTGGGTGTAAGCACCTTCTTTATAGATAATTCATGCTCTCATGTAGAGCATGTAGTTTTCGATATATTTTCGATATATTGTACGTGCAAAACGTGCTAAATCGGCACCTCAAAATGCAATCGAATTAAATTGCGATCGAGTTGCATGCGTGCTGTGATATTAAAAATGAGCGCCCGGACACTAAGCTGTAACTATCAGTTCTACTTTTATTGCAAAAGAATTGTGCATATTCCTTTAGCTTGTTAAGTAAATCGCTTATTGCGACATATATGAACGACGGTGCACATATAAATCTAATTTGGTTTTTAGAGTAACGATACTGATACGTACGTTTACAATTTTTTATACAAAAATATTAGCAATTTGAACATCAGTATCCTAAACGCTTTAAGATATTAGTAAAGGCTCCAGTTTCTTAGATCTATGGAATCTAAGATGCAAATATCCTCAAAGACATTTAGTAAAACTCTTTCATGTTCTCCGCATGTCAACGGCGTCGATCGAATCGAGCAGCGTTCGTCCTAGGTCGTATGCACCCGTTACTCAATAAAAATAGCAAAATGTCCCTGCGTAATAAAATTACACTATACAAAGCGTGCATCCGACCCATAATGACATACGCAAGCCCCGTCTTTGCGCATGCCTCCCCGCGTCACATTCACCGACTTCAGGTAATACAAAATCGTTTCATGCGCAAGGCCACCGGCGCACCATGGTTCTTGCGTAACAAAAATCTACACATAGATCTTGAGCTGCCGACCATAGCTCAGTACCTGAAGCAGGCTTCCCGCCGATATTTCGACTCTGCCGTCACACACTCTAACCCCTTGATTGTAAGTGCCGCCATTTACAATCCCATCGCGATTCACAGATTCACCCGCGTCCGAAAGAGACCGAGGCACGCCCTCGATGACCCCGACGACCTGACCACCAGGGCCCAAGCCCTTCATAAAACACAACACACTTACATTGCACCTTCATATCGCCCCCGCCGACGGCGAGGGCGTCGCAAACAAGGATATTCGCGATACCGCCATGTCACTGGTCGGCTCTCTCCAGTCCATACAGATAGAAGCGTCGCTGGAGTTTCTTGCGCCACTTCTTCTCCAGCGCCCACGAATTCCGAAGTGGTGGTACAGATAGGTAATAATAATAGCGAATTTAAAGAATCCTCTGTCAGAAGCAACTGACCGAGCCGAGTTTCGGCCCTCTCGGGCACCCTCAAGTCAGACGCTCTCGCGAAACAAGGTAACGGTCAAGCCGAGGCCCCCTCTCGGGAGCCCTTGTGCTGGTTACATATATATATATATATAGGTCTCGACTGAGTGCCATTAGCGCAGAGCTTTAACAGTTTCACCTCTCAACCCGGTGAAACTGTAAAAGCCCTCGGGCTAACAGTGGCCTTCAGCCCGAAAAAAAAAAATCTTTCATGTTCGTATTTAAACAAAATAACTTAGCAATATACTCCATACTTTGTATGTTAAAACATTATAAATCTGGGAACTTTGGACGTATTGTTAGTGAAATAGAACGTCATCATTTATAAAATTTATGTATAAAAAGGAAAGTCCTTAAATTACAGTGGTAGGACCACACTGCAGTTTGTTTCTAGCCACAGAATGAATAAGTGAAATCGACCGGTGTAGCCACACTCTCTGAGAATACAAGCGTCAAATAGCGTCTCAGTCTTCATGGGCAGCAATGTATCTGTATTATAATTCCATGCGAAGGATGAATGTATGTAGATGTCATGGGCCGCAGGAATCTCTTGCTGTCAGGTGAAATGTATGTTCGTTTGATACTCTCAATGAAAAAAAAAAAAAAATGGGATTGGTTATGCCTCATACGAGAATTTGCAGCAAAATTATATGTCCACGTTTACTGAAATAAGCTGTCCAAATAAGTCCAACTTGAAATGTGTATAGTATGTCTATGTATGTATTTTTATTGACAAATACAAACACACCTTGTAGGCTATAGTGCTTTATGGACATGGAGAGTCGATACATGCACTTGTTGGTAATCTCAAGAAGGTGACAATGCTTCTGCAATTTGATACCTTATCGAGGACAAATTTGGATACTTCGGACGGCAGAAAACTCTTACTACCAGATGAACAGAAATTCCGTTTATCATGACTTTGACAAAGCATTCATGTGTTGATAGATTATCTGTTGTGATTGTCAGAGTCAATTAAGCGATTATTATTTTAAATTTTACACTATGTATTTACAATAAAAACAGTAAGAAATAAGCTATTATACAAATTTTATTATTTTATGTATTTTTTTAAGAAATATTCTCATTGCTATCATTACTAATATTCTGGGTAACCACTCCAACGTAGTTCATAATGCTTGATGATTCAGAACATTAGTCGAATGGTGGATTCGAATCTACGGCTTTAAGTTTCCCAGACCGTACCCTAAGCGAATAGACTATTGACGCTTAATTTATTAGATTTGAGGTACGCAAAAATGGAATGTGCCTGAATTCGCCTTAATAAGATACATGCGCTAAATCCCAGACATGCATACGCACACACATAAAAAGATAAAATATATGTTACTCCTGTTGCACATACATTTGATAGAAAATGTATATGGTTGTAACTTCTTTGATGGCTAAATATCCTTGTTAATTGTATTTATGTTTAATGTTTCTTGTATGCCGTGAAGTTTCCTAATAAAGTAAATAATAATAATAATAATTTGTCTTCTTTTTCATCTCTCTTTAAAAGGGACACGAGTGCATCAAGGCGAAAATGCGTTAGCCACCAATAGAGCTTGGTTCAATGAGAAGCGGCACGATACCAACATTAGGGTCTCCGGTTCCTATACTATGCCATACCAAATAGCGATAAGTGTTCTATGGAAGCTTATTCGATCCCTGCTTGGGACAACGGTGTCGCTTAACTATCTTGAAAAAACAAGACAAGGTATCACTTGATAAAACATTATTTTATATAATTATTTTATAGACCCTTGTTGCTGTGTCAACTCTCTTGATATGCAGTGTCCCTACATATTTTCTCTTTCAGTTCACTTGATTGTAAGTGATTTCTGCCCACACATCTACTTTAATCCTTGACAAGGAATCATAATGCAGATGCAGTAATAAAGGTCTTCGGATCCGTGCACTCACCAGGCGAAACAAATCAGCATCATGCTGCTATTTTATTCTAGTTTTCTGTGATGGCGTGGTCCTCACCCCGCTCGAGTGGACCCATTCATTCATTTCAAAACATATCAATGATTCTATGAACGTTTTTCTCATCACACCTTGAACTTCGTGTCGTGACTGCGATGCGTGCAACTATGTTGCATTATAAGGATCATTTATGTCCCACGAGACATTGCTTTCCAATCTATTGAAGTGTACTACATTTACTGAATGTATTCATTTGAATTATGTAAAGGAGCTTCGTAATTTCTCTCGGAAATTGCGAAATGAGAAGGTTCTCTCTCGATTCGATGCGTAATTATGCGTACAGTGATACCTACGTAATTTCTGGTCCGATTATATTTTTATTCGGTAAGGGTAGATTTCAAATTGGTTCGTCAAACTTTTCGTTCGTTTATTCATGGTGAATTTTCATTTACCAATTTCGAGATCTTTCTTTCGTTGAATATTTTTGTAATCAGAATCTATACAATGAATATTCTTCTTTTTATATAATAGGTTTGACGGCGGCGTGGTTTAAGAACGTGACTACTACGTCGCGGGTCGTGAGTTGTACGTCGCGTAACAACATTTGATTATTTTTTTTTAAAGCAGACATTATTTGAAAATATTATAAACTTAGTTAGTAGGCAATGGCTTGAATTGGTTAGTCACGGTGAGATCAGTTAAGGTCTGCTATTTTGTGGTCACAACATTTTTTTTTTTTTTTTACATTTTACAATAAATATCACGATTTCAGCATCTCATTCAGTTAGGTCAGAATTTGTCCTTCATTTTCATATCATAAATGACTTTTTTTAATTGTTCAATGCTAATCACAATGATAACTTTATTCGTAATTGTTTTACTAATAAATAAAACAACAGATATAAATACTAATATTTATTAATATTAAAAATATTAATTACCGTTATTATTTATTAATAATTGTGTAATCAATATATTCAGCTTGGTTTTAACCGCGCGTATAGTTTACATGCACTCTTTTTATTATTATTACATTGATACGTTTCTAATAAATAAATAATTTAATAATGACGAGAAATGAGATGAAATAAAACTATACAATATACGCTTACTCATTGATTATTAAATTACAATTACCGGTTTGGAAAAATACAGACACTGATCTGAACCATAAAAAGAATCTTAGAGAGATTATTTTTTTATAATTTTTTATACAATATTTAAAATATATTTCAGAGCCTGGAGCAATTATTTCGTTTCCGTCGTGGTCTTTATGATTTTATTAAAATATTTGTTAAGTATTTTGATGTAATATGGTAAAAATTATAAATTACACACATTTAGATTTTTTTTGAAATCATACTAAAATTAATTATGTAATTATATATTTCTCTTATATACAATATTAGATTATTGAAATGAATTGAGGGTTAAGTAACAATTTTAATTTATAAACATCATTGCACTTGGTGGTCTAAACTCTAATTCTATTATAACGATTGACGTTTTCTCGCTTCTTCATCACTATTTATTTAGCACAATACGAACATTGCTTGTAAGTAGGTCGGGCCATAAATGTCAAGGCAGTAAAGGGCATGGAATGTTTCGGGTGTATTTGTTCGTCAAACATTTTAATACCACGTCCGCGTTTATGTCCGTCTCCTATTATGTTATTACAATTTGAAAAGGGTATTCAAAATTTATTACAAAATGTAACTTCGTGCAAAATGGTGCAAATGTTAACGTATGCAGAATGCTATATAATTCTAAAATGCAAACAATGTATTTCATATTTCTATTGTCCATTAGATATGTCCCAGAGATGCTTGTAATAGCCGCGTTTGCCAGATCACTCTTTTGTAGATTATAACGTTTTATTTAAGATTGAATGATTGCATTGACAATCGAAAATAAAACAATAGATCTCACTGTTGTTATTATTTTATAAAACTAACAATAAAAATCAAATAGTAAACTAAATGTATCAGTATAATAAAAATCTTTAAAAAGGGAGGGAGAAATGTAATATGTAAAACGTACATAATTAGAACCAAGCGCGTAATATAAACAAATTATTGTCGACTATAAATAGGTGTCTTGTAATAATAATATTTATTAAACTACATAATAAAACTAACTACAAACAATAACAAAAATATGGCAAAAAGTCAGATATAATCCGACCCATAAACACTTACATCCTTCCAACAAATTTCTATACCTTTTACCCCTTGTCACTTTGTTTAAGGACTGAGATGGAATGTTTCGTTATCGGTAATTGGATATCCGGTTCCTTACACTCAACTATAATTCACAGTAGTGTTGTGTTGCTATTTCTCGTTGGTATTCTGTTAATATGCGGTCCTTCCCCGATCTAGTTGAATTTCATGTTTTAGCTGGAAATGCTAAAGCTGTTAAAAAGCTGATGATAAGCGATCCTTAGAGTTTAAAACATCTGCTTCCGCCCATAAGGGATCAAGATACAGTTGCGTTGTCCTCATAGTATTCTGTGAGTGTATGGTCCATCCTGGGTCGAGACAGCTAGAAACTAGCTGTGTAAATGGCTCTACAAATGTAAACTTTTATTCGACAAATTGAGTAATAAAACATTTCAGTATTCGCTTTTAAGAGACAAACTTGATCACGGTTTTGGAACACAGCAGTGTCATGAATAGTTATATAATATGTTTTGGAATAGCAGTATGAAACGCTTTTCATGTATGAAATAATTGTCGTGCATATATTCACAGAAGTGAGCAAAAAAATCGACTCACGCCCTACGCTTGCGGTTAGGATGAGATTTCTTGAGAGGAAAATGTCTGAGTAACATTTTAAGCAGGCCATGACGTCTACTTCTGCAATTAGAAGCTCACTGCTTCAGTTTTTATGACGTCCGGAATATTGTTTTGAGTTGTGAGTTGTAAGTGATCAGAAACAGAGATTTTACTGTAAAGTTCATGCTAAGTTTTTGAAGTACATATATCACTGTGTCTTCACTACACGATCCAAGACAGTTTCTAGACAAACCTTGGCCGAAGTTTCTACACATTTCTCACAAAATTGGCAGTTTATTTAATTACACCATTGGCGTTATATCTAATAAATTATTTCTTACTTCTTTTATTTCTTTCTTTCTATCAATCCCTGCTAGTAGCAATGATATGGTATCACGATCACGAATGCCTGGAGACGATCGTCATGACAATGATATAGCTTAATAATGGTCAATTCAATATAATTGATTACGTCTATTGAAGAACGCAACGTGGACAACGATGACATGTATGACGCAATATTCTATTAATTTCAATCTCTGTAAAAAGGCATTCGGTTCAAGACATCAAGATCTCCACTTCGATACTGTCTTCATTAGTGTATTAATCAATTTTTAACTAACTTATGTTAGTTTTTATTTAATTGATAAATAAGTTAGTTAGTTGATTTCTTATTTTAATTACAGATGGTTAGTTTCATTATTATTGTTTATAATTGTATGTATTTTTTTATGATTTGAAACTGTGTCCTCCTGAAATGTACTGGCGATGTCATCCAGGTATTATATGAGTTAGTAATTGCGTACATGCAAATGGCATTATAATAAATCCAGGACTGTACAACAGTGGACAGGCGAAGAGCACATTAGATGATAATTAAAACATTTTCGTGAGTATCTACCCTAATAGACTGATAGATTCGGGTAAAAAAGCCTGAAGTTATTTATTTGCTTGTTTGTATTATTATAGCAATAATTTTTTTATCAGTAATCCACTATTGCTCAGTGCCCGGGACCTGGTTTCTATATTTACAATCCCAGGTCACGAAGGAAACGTAAAATTGTAATTTCAGATCTCCTTTCCCCTCGTACTAAATAACATACTAGAACGCAAGGGTGACGCCAGCATACAGGACACAACTCCTCAACTAGAGGAAGCTGCTTGTGGACGGCCAAAAAGGCTCGCTCAGTCAGAAGTGGCTGGCTGGAGTAATCAGTAATTTCCTTTACGATCGCTCAAAAGATCATAGTGGGGACGAAGGACACCTATCGTTTTATATCACTTTATCTTATAATACTAGGTAGTGATTGAGAGTTTTGAGAGGAAATCTACATTTGTGAAGTGTAATATAATATCAGATCACGAGAGAAAATATCTGTGAAGGGTGTTTAATTTTTTTAAATTAAACTGCTTATATTTTAATTATTAGTTTTAATTTTACACATTTTACACACATATCCATGTATCCACATTAATTCAATCTAAGGAACTTTTTTCTGCAAAGTAAAGTTCTTTTAGAGGAAATCCTTTAACGATCTTGTTCGACACTCTATAAAACTGGTCTCATATAGTATATTATTGGCAATAATTTCTATTATTGATAGTATACCAGAGAATATGTTCCTCGTTGAATAGAGATAACATCTATATATCTAATTCAATTCCTTTTTGTCATTAAGTTTATTATTTTCCATTATCATTCATCATGTGCGTAGTTTTAGATCGTAAAAACAGGTGTGTTAATTAAATAAACACTACGATACTAGGGTTGTCTATGGTCTAGTTCTCTTTCAATGTTATAAAATTAGACACAGTAAACTGAGGCTGGATGTCTGTATATGACAGCATTAAAAAAAAAGAGTTGAGATCGTCTATAAATAAAACACCTCTAAAGAGTTCATTGATAGGTTTTTCGAATTTTCGAATGTTCTAAGGAATTAAGCAGACTAGTGAGACAAAAAGCAAAAACGTCAGCAATATTTTTTTATTAATGTATACAGTTTATTTTAATGATAAATGCGCCCACAATGAGGTGCATTGTCATCTCTAGGCATATAATTACAGAACTACGATCTAACGATTGAGAATGAAATACCTCGTGACCTTCAATTGGGTATCCTTTTCTTTCACCTACAATGTGAAATAAAGCAATGATAGATTTAAGTGAGAGCGAGAAATGAGTGTCTTGAATACAGGATGTAAATGGATTCCACAATGGATGGGTTAGACGACCTGACTTAACTTGATCAACATATTTGCTACATATAGTTAGTGTAAGTTTTCGCTTTCATATTATATTTGTTAAATAAAAAAAAAAAATAAGAAAAGCAAAATAAACCTGTAACCCTCGTCTCGTTTAAGAATACATGTCGTAAATATAAATGGTTGGCGGAGTTCCGTAGTGCTTGAGCTGTAATTGGCTAATCGATGATAAGGATCCCTAACGACCCATTGTCTGTACACACGGTCGATCAGTCTATATTGTATTTATTGATCTAATAGAATATTTATAGACCACTGCACAGTGACGTTAAGTAATAGTTTATATGAAATACGAGTATCTTTATATTTTAATTTTTGATATAATATATAAAATTAAAGTTCTTTTGTAAAATTTCAGACATTTTCATTCGGAGACAATTTCATGATAGGACTCTAAAGAAATGGCGGTGGACATCCCGTTTATTTAATTTGTTACTAGTGCAAATAAAAACGATAATGTCATGAGGGTCGTTTACAGCATGAGGATGAAGAGGAGGACCTAAAGATGGAAAACAGTGGAAGAGTCACACTAGAACTAGTTCCTAAGTGTAACATAGAGGCATTCTGTGATAGCATGCTCGGGAAGGAGCATGCTATCACAGAATACTTTAACTGAACGTTTCAAGTGGAGCCAGGGTATATGTATCTTTAATCTTTGTTGAGGTTGCATGTGAGAGCAATAGGCCATATTTATCATTTACCATCTGGTAAATTATAAGCTTAGTTAATCCTTTCTAAAATTACCTAAGAAAATAAAGAGACTTAGGTGGTTAAAGGTTTATTGTAATGGGTCGTTGGTCACTTTATGGATTGTTATGAAGAATAGTTTACAAAATAACACTTTATCCATAAATCAAGTAAATTTTCCAATTGCAAAAACATCCAATGAATGTGTCAAAAAGACGTCAGTCTATTTCCTAGGCAACACTTTCGCTTCAAGAGCTTTCAACATTTTCTGGTCAGGGAACTTAATCTAAAGTGTATACGATGTTGGAAATGACGAAGGCTCGAATGTAACGACACAGAATAAATATATCCAATATTTACTAATCCAATTTCTGAGTTAGCTAACAAACTGCAAAGAAATTGTGTTATTCCGATGAGGAAGTACTTCTAGAACACCAGCACGTACAATAAAGATCAATATGTTTTAGATATAATTCCGAAATCCTTTTTTGTTGGGAAGATATTAGATAATCGCGACATGTACTTATTGACAGAGCCGATACAGTATTGTGAATTAGTATGCGGGAGATACCGTTAAACAGCCCGTGTAGGCATGGATTATGCAACACCGTATCCCGAGGGAATACTAATTGATATTATAAAAGTTAAATATTTTTTTTGCCTTGGTAGCTCAGTGATCGAATGATTACCTTAATAATTTGTGTGGTATAACGATGTCGTTGCTATAAACTAGCTGTAGCATGAAGATCATCTCGATCGGGGAAGGACCAAGCTTCCACAGAAAGAAACCGGAGATGTTATTATTGGTGACGTGGCATCCAATATAGCTGTTAGAGATGACGACAGCAGATTCTAGGATTCCTTATTGAGGGGTTTTTATTGGATGTACCGTGAATTCATTTGAATCTGATATCAAGTAAAAGAAATCTACCTCAAAAACAGAAAATGTTTTCATTTCATCTATACTATTTTGCATATTTTACTTGTAACTTACGTATGCGCGATTTTTGCGTTTCCTTTTTACCTTAGAACTTACAGTCAGTTCCTATTAGAACTTTATTTACAACTTCGACGATAGGTATTGGAATTTTTTAACAGGTGTCAGTAACTGCTGTAATGTTAAATAATAGATAGTCGAACAACTGGATGGATTTGAGTTATTGAGACAGTGAAGATGACTTTTGTTAAAGTAAAAAAATCCAGAACGACCTCATATAATGTTTGTCATGAATTTTCTCAAAGACTCTGTCTTTGTTATTTGACTGGAAATTAATAAGTAAAAATAAACCCATAAATTGGGTTATTACACATTTATTTTTTAACTAGGAATGTAACTAAACTTTGTCGTAACGACGTATTGATATTTTATTTTAATATCCAACCTAAAAAGCCACCGGTAACCTCTTCAACTATAAAAATGTCAACCGACCAATAAACCATGACCATGTCTGAGGACACATAAAGTGTACTTCCATTCATTATTATCTCTGTGGTCGCGATAACGAGGTTAGAGTTGAAGTTACTCCACAAACCATATCTCTATCATTTATAAATAAGATTAAGTTATATACTCGTATTATATACATAATAATTGTTTCCCTTGCTGGGTAAGGGAACTCCTTTCTAGAGAGTTTGGTGTAAAGCATGCCATGAGGCTCCACTACGGTTTTATGGCCTCGTGGCATACCTGGCCGCATGCCGACTCTTGGTTTTAATCGATCCCCCCTGTAAAGTTGCAGGGACTGATAAAGGGCATGTCCTGTGTATATATCATATGTAAGTGTGTATATAACGTTAAGGAACTAGCTTCAGGTCTTGTTTAAAAATACGCAAGAGGAGTCATAGAGGAAAGCTTCATAGTACGCGATAGTATGAAGCTTTCCTAAGTAACTAAGTATTTTGCTTAGCTTATTTATAAGGATTCCTTGAATTCGAGCTTTAACAGCGGTCACAGCCTATCTGATCATAGCAGCACGGGATCGCCCCGAACATGGGTCTGGGGTCGACGAGTGAGTACCCCTGTGTTCGTGCGAACGTTTACGGCACTATAATATATTCTGCACAGTTGATATTGTCTTGTAATAACCAGATGTTGCCGTGGTATAAGTCGAGCGGAAGTACATCATAAATGATAACTTTAATCTATACTAATATTATAAAGCTGAAGAGTTTGTTTGGTTAAACGTACTAATCTCAGGAACAACTTTTTTGATTCGAATTGAAAAATTATTTTTGCGTTGGCTAGTCTATTTATCAAGGAATGCTATAAGGCTATATAACATTACGCTACACCGAATAGGTGCGAAGCATCAACGAAAAATGTTGCAAAAACGGTAAAATTTTTCTTTATGAGAGCTTCCGTTGCGTGTGCTGCGTAACCAGTGAACTTTACGCAAAAATCTTGTATGATGGAATTGATCCCCTTAAAAGTTATAAAAATAATGTTGCTTTACATGAGTATGAGTTGATTACTTGCATACCAAGCATCCTGTAGTCAGCTAGTAACCATTAGTACCTTACTAATGGTGACGAGGTACTCCACCTGGACTCGTATGAGACACTTCAATGTTATTATTCTAATATTCCTGGCTATTGGGACGTTCAAATTTTGTAATTTTTTTATTTTCCGTTGCCGCTAAAGGTATATTGCCGTCACATAACGCAAAGCCGACAATATCGAGATAAACTTTACCCGCGTCGCATAAACATCGATACCGATAGACTGGAAATAATTAAGGCGCACGTGCATATTGGCGTAATTAATATAGACATCTTTGATTTCTTGGGATGATTTAATTGGTAGCGGATCTGGCAATGACTTATGTATTTGTATAGAAACGGTAAAGGGCGCTCCATGTACATAATGATGGGGTGATATCGATCGTGACATATGTCGGAAAATTAAAAAGTCCCCGGAAGACTGACAGTGTATAAATTTTTTGAAGACTGAAAGATTCTTAAAAACAAAAGTTTTTAAGTTCATTTCAGCCCGTGGCTTCACACGGTCGGGGAGGTAAGGCTGCATTATTCAAAGCCTTGAAAGTTTAATGCGAGGCACGTTCTTTTGTGTTTTATTTCCTTTATATTTTCCTATATACCATACATATAATATATATATATATATATATATATATATATATATATATATATATATATATATATATATATGTCTTTTCATTGCTAGTTTATAAATTGCTTGGTCAGCTCGACCGGGGACCACGCCCTCACAGGATACCAGCGTAAAATAGCAGCATGATGCAGCTGTGTTTCGTCTTCTGAGTGTAGGGATCCGGAGACCTTTATTACTACATGATATGTGACATTCAATCTCAGTCCTCAAGGGTTACAACGCGTCTGCATTATGATTCCTTGTCAAGGATGAATGTAGATGTCATGGGCCGCAGGAATCACTTATCATCAGGTCAACTGTACTTATGTTGCTCTCATGGTATTAACAAAATATATATATACAATAAAAGTAAGTAAAGTATTAGATATAAAATAAGGGCCGCCCAGGAGGACTACGGGGTTTATACTCAATTTACTGGCTTAACATAAAATTGGTGGACAGGGCCCGGATACAGGGGGGCAGCGTTTTGTCTTGAGACGATTAAGTAAAAAAAATATTTTATTGCTTTCAGTTATTAACGGATTTATTATTTCGAATATGCCATACAACAAACACCAAAACAACAAAGAGTCGTCTAAAGGAGATGTTTAGAGAAGACGCTTGTATAAAATTGGATTTATAGCAAGCGAATTAAATTGATTTTAAAAAATAGGGTCTTAAACACTTTATTAAAAGGATTGCCAAATTCGTCAACATAATAATATATATAAAATATATATTTTAATTTATTATAATTGTATATTTAATTACAATTTAAGATTATGTAGGTTCAAGGTATTTTTTTAAAAAAACATTTTTAATGGGGTGAATTAATTAACATAATAATTAATTTACCACAATCTATGAAACATAACAAAAAAGGTTGAACAATAAAAAGTAAACTTTCATTATATATAATTAGTTGTAACTATTTGGTTCATGGTTTTTAATATCTCAATTACATTATTATTCTTATAACCAAACTCTAGATGGAATAAAATATAAAGTAAAATTGATATAAAGATTTATTATATATTAGATAATTTAACATTTTATCTTAGATAAAAGTAATTCACCAACTTAAGCAGATGTGTCCGTTCTAATCTATAGTTTACATTGAGTTGTTATCTGCTTTCATCTTCGTCATTTAGGGTTTCGAATATGTGTTTGTACCAAAAGCCGACAGTCTTTCCCCACGCTCCTAGCGTTGCTTCGTCAAGTTTTAGTACTTCGATGAACATCTTCACTATAACATCTTTTAACTCCTATAGAGAGAAATAAATAAACATTAAGAACACTTTTATTTGGTACGGAATTTTAAAAACAAAAAGCGATCAACAAACAAAATCTAAAATTAAAGATGCAATGAGTTATTTTCAAACTCATATTTCTTTACATTTTCTATTATGGTTCATTATTTTTATTTAAAAAAAGTTAAATGTTCTACTAATTGGGTCACTAAATTACTATAACGGTAAATGAATTTACTAAATTTGCTTGGCTTATAAATTTTGGGTTTAATATGGCGCTGTTAAATTCTGTGTGGGGTCTTGCTTTTAAAACTTTTGCAAGAGACAAATATTTAACACCGATTTAATTACATTACATCTCAATAACATCTTTACAGTGAAGAATCGTCATGTAACTTGGGGCTGATTGTTTCTACAATTCAGGGTGAAATGACGGTGGAATTATGTACAGAGGCATTCAACCTCAGTCCTCAGGGGCGAAGTTTGTGCATCCTAGAATCTGAATGTCATATTGACTGGGCCGCAGTCTTCACTTACGGATCACAACTGTGTGTCACCCGAAACACATCATAAATAGTATTTATCGGGAATTATAATAAAAATTATCTTACGTGGAAATTCTGCTCTCGAATTTTTCTCTTGCGATGTGACTCCCCTAACTTGTTCATCATTACAGCGACCACTTCTGGTTGGTTTAGATTGGTGACCGCCTGGTTGAGCGCCGCCATTAAATTGATGACGTGAGCTTTAAACTGGAAATTTTGACCGTATTCTTCCTCTGGTACTTTCCTTATCATTTTGAAGAACTCTTTAGCGTTCGGGTAAGCTCGGAAAAATCTAGACAATCGGACAATTAGATTATTGGCAAGACCTTTACTTATAGATGCGACTAATTTTTGTATATATAAATATATAGTATAGAATGTTTAGTATATATATAAAATTAAAATGAAAATGAAATGTTTTAATTTAATTTCTTATATTCCGTCTGATTTTTCAGATTCTTTGGTGCGGTAACGTTAAAACTGTCGTAATACTGTCCAGATAGTTTTTTCGTTTACGGATGAAGTTATTGTTAAAATCGCCGTAAAGGGTGGATGTATCGGCATCTATATTCAATTTTATACGAATTGCTCTTATACGTATGTAAACCGTTTTAAGACTTGCGGCCAGAGTACTTGACTGATGCTTTGTGGACTACGAAATGGATGTCATGCCGAGACTAGGACATAGAGAGAGATTAGGACATCACTAATTGTTGGTTTTCGGGTTTAGACATGTTGTATATTTGTCTCGTATCAATATTACAATATTTTTATTTTTCTTCGATATTATAGCACATGCATTACATCGAATTACAGGAACATCGAATGGAAGAATACTATTATGGAAGTTGTAAGCAGTTGATGTCATCTCGTAATCACTAAAAGACATAGGTAAAGATATAGTGTTCAAATTCGACCAGCAGTACATCATTTTAAAATTTATTATTATTAATATAGCAATCATAGATCTGTGAAAGTATAATTTTAAACAAATCTTTTGACACAATCAAAACATTAAGTTACCCCTTCAAGTACTGTAGACGTAAGTATTGTAGACGTCTAGTGAGAAATCATAATTTTTGTTATTTTTTATAAACCTTTAGTGATAATTATCAAAAGTCAAAGTAAAGTCAAGTACCGTTATTATATGTATGTATGATCGTTTAGATATATTATTTTTTATATTACTTAATTATAGTCTTTTCACTTAACTCAATATCGCACTATGAATGGATTTGATTAACCTTCAATTTTGTGAACGTGGTAAAACATACGGTAGTAAATAAATAAGGTATGCTTTGCTTGTTTTTAAATTATGTTTCTATCGTATTAATTAGGTATTTTAAGAATTTGCAAAAATTTTCCCCTTTCTTATATGTGTGTTTTCGTTGAACAGATTTTGTATTCATGAGGATACGAACGCCGAGACAGATTTGAAACTCCATTTATTTTTATGTTCGTCAGTCATATAATTCACAATGGAGCTAGATTGAATTCGGCCGTTTGTATTGTTCGGCTTTTATAGATTCACTCCATTGAATGGTGAGTGTTGAAATATGATAGCATACTAGTACTACGGATAGATTAAATGATTGTCAGTTTAGAATGTAGTAATATAATGGTTTAAAATTACTTAAAGACGTCTGATACTAATTGATATGGTAATTTATTCTTGTTATTGTTTGATATATGTTTATTATGTATTGCTTTTTTTGTATATATATATATATATTTATATATATATATATATATAGGCCCTATCTATATGTATAGTATGTTATCTTTATGTTTATTAGTAGAATTATTTCTAATTCATTATTATAATATATATTTGTATGTATACGTGTGTGTATGTATGTATATATATACATATATTAAATTTTAAGTTATAAGATATATATATATATATATTTCTTATTTATAATGTAGGCACTACACCTACCACAATGTGTCTCCAGGTAGAGAATACTTTACGGCATTAAGCCTGCCCTTTGTATCCCCTTTTGTAAGATGTGACCAATAAAGATTAAAATAAATAAAAAAATAATAAATATTTTTTTATGAAATTAGGGGTGGCAAACGACCACAATTTTCACACCCTCATTCATCCTTGATAAGGAATCAATGCGTTGCGAATGCGTTGTCATCCCTAAGGACTTAGATGGATTACCTAGCCGCCTAAATACATACTTACTACCTCGAAAAGAAATCGTAGTTCTGATTACTGGTTCACACAAGTGTAAGCAAATATGATAGCACATTAAAATTAAATACTCATGGTTCTCTATTAAGAACTAAAATATGAGTATGAACTTTTAAGGTTTCTTGTAATTTTTATTAGTAACATTTAGCAAAGCAAGTTAAAGATTCAATCTAGTAGCTGCTAAGAAAAGCGTAACTTAATATTATATATGTTTAAAATTTTGTTATGGATTTCCGAAAATTAAATTACAATTCATATTTGAATTATACTTATTTACATGTACTCTAAGTACGAGTATGTGAATAAGCATTTACATATAATCAATATTTATCATACCAAGCAAAGTTCGGTAAGTTAATCAAGAAGATTACAAGAGACCAAACCTTTTAAGGAGTTCGGTTCCTGTGTTTACGGAGTCCTTGTACACGGGTGCCCAGGAGTTTTGTACGGCGTAGACCTCTCTTCTTGTCAAACCCGAAATAGGGTTGACTACATCTGGATCACCTCCCCACCATAAATAGCTGAACCAACCGCCCATTGTGACTATAAAAAAAAAGTTGCAATAAATAAATATTTTTAACAATGCGTCAATAGACTATTGGGAAGTGAAGCTTAACAACTTAACAACTACTAACTTAAAAAGCTTAACGCCAATATCTAAGTGAAAACTGGTTGGACTCAACTGAGAAATTGCATACTCACTGAAGCAGGTAAAGTGGCAAATAGCTGCTGGGTGTTGAAAAAAGGAAAGATAAAGAAATGGACAATTCAGATTGAATATTTCGCAGAAAAATTACCTAAACTGGTTCCGCCCCTGTCGAGTATGTACGGTGCAGCTGAAAACAAGATACAGCATGGTTCTATCGCTGTAAAACGTTGTGTTGATTACTATCAATTACGACGTCTAAAGGCAGAATATACAAAATAAAAATTCTATTTTTATTCTATTATTATTCTGCACGCAAATTATGTCCATTGTCTTTCGGAAAAGTTATTTACGTTATTGATAGGTTCCTATAATTAATTATCCATTGAAATATAAATAAGATTTAAAACATAAAATAATCAATATAAAAGGAAGAAGTCTTCTTTTGATTTTTTATGTTTTAAATAAAAAGGTAAATTCTTCCCTTCCCTTTATAGATTTTTACGACTGTGTGACCTCTATTTTATTTGAGAATAAATGACGGCTAAAACGCAATGTGAATTAAATACTATTTACGGAGGAATATAGATTTTATTTTTGCAGCTTCAATAGTCTAATGGTTTAGGGTACGGTCTGCAAAACTTAAGGTCCTAGGTTCAAATTCACCATTAGACTATTGCCGTGAACCATCATCCTAGCACAAGCATTTTCATCTTAGTTGGAGTGGTTTACCGGATTATTAATTATTTTTTATTTAAAAAAGAATAGAAAATATTTGATTGTTTATTTAAAGAAAGTGCTATTTTTTACGTGACGAAGCATTCCATCATAATCCTTAGGGTGCCAACGCATCTACATTATCGAGGATGAATGTGGATGCCTTGTCAACTTTGAGAACTGAGATGGGAAATGCCTCGTGACCAGTAATAAAGGTCCCCAGATCCCTACACTTACCACACGAAACAGCTACACCTCCGCTGGTATTGTGTGGGCGTGATACTACCCCGGTCGAGGTGACACATTAATTCGGCAACTTGAAACAAACTGCCAGCATAGCTCTACAACTGTTGTGGTCCTATTGCAGTCCGGAGACGACACGAGCGGACGTTCAAGAACAGGTACGGTTTCGCAAGTCATACTCGCTATCACGCGAGGAGTTCATGGTAGTGGTCGCCGCTGACGGATACGTCAGGGAGGCCATTGACTATCAGAATAACCATAAGTAAAGGCGGCCTGAACAGGCCTGAATTCAAACGGCTACAAATCGTTACGCGTTTTAAGGTGAAGGTTCGGGAGTAATTTCTCCACAGATTGGCAGAATCATCTCAATATTAAATGACTATGTATTTATATATATATATATATATATTTATATATATATATATATTTATATATATATATATATTTATATATATATATATATATTTATATATATATATTTATATATATATATATATATATTTATATATATATATTTATATATATATATATATATATATATATATATATTTATATATATATATTTATATATATATATATATATATATATTTCTTATTTATAATGTAGGCACTACACCTACCACAATGTGTCTCAGGTAGAGAATACTTTACGGCATTAAGCCTGCCCTTTGTATCCCCTTTTGTAAGATGTGACCAATAAAGATTAAAATAAATAAAAATAATAAATATTTTTTATGAAATTAGGAATTGGCAAACGACCACAATTTTCACACCCTCATTCATCCTTGATAAGGAATCAATGCGTTGCGAATGCGTTGTCATCCCTAAGGACTTAGATGGATTACCTAGCCGCCTAAATACATACTTACTACCTCGAAAAGAAATCGTAGTTCTGATTACTGGTTCACACAAGTGTAAGCAAATATGATAGCACATTAAAATTAAATACTCATGGTTCTCTATTAAGAACTAAAATATGAGTATGAACTTTTAAGGTTTCTTGTAATTTTTATTAGTAACATTTAGCAAAGCAAGTTAAAGATTCAATCTAGTAGCTGCTAAGAAAAGCGTAACTTAATATTATATATGTTTAAAATTTTTGTTATGGATTTCCGAAAAATTAAATTACAATTCATATTTGAATTATACTTATTTACATGTACTCTAAGTACGAGTATGTGAATAAGCATTTACATATAATCAATATTTATCATACCAAGCAAAGTTCGGTAAGTTAATCAAGAAGATTACAAGAGACCAAACCTTTTAAGGAGTTCGGTTCCTGTGTTTACGGAGTCCTTGTACACGGGTGCCCAGGAGTTTTGTACGGCGTAGACCTCTCTTCTTGTCAAACCCGAAATAGGGTTGACTACATCTGGATCACCTCCCCACCATAAATAGCTGAACCAACCGCCCATTGTGACTATAAAAAAAGTTGCAATAAATAAATATTTTTAACAATGCGTCAATAGACTATTGGGAAGTGAAGCTTAACAACTTAACAACTACTAACTTAAAAGCAACGCCAATATCTAAGTGAAAACTGGTTGGACTCAACTGAGAAATTGCATACTCACTGAAGCAGGTAAAGTGGCAAATAGCTGCTGGGTGTTGAAAAAGGAAAGATAAAGAAATGGACAATTCAGATTGAATATTTCGCAGAAAAATTACCTAAACTGGTTCCGCCCTGTCAGTATGTACGGTGCAGCTGAAAACAAGATACAGCATGGTTCTATCGCTGTAAAACGTTGTGTTGATTACTATCAATTACGACGTCTAAAGGCAGAATATACAAAATAAAAATTCTATTTTATTCTATTATTATTCTGCACGCAAATTATGTCCATTGTCTTTCGGAAAAGTTATTTACGTTATTGATAGGTTCCTATAATTAATTATCCATTGAAATATAAATAAGATTTAAAACATAAAATAATCAATATAAAGGAAGAAGTCTTCTTTTGATTTTTATGTTTTAAATAAAATAAAATTCTTCCCTTCCTTTATAGATTTTTACGACTGTGTGACCTCTATTTTATTTGAGAATAAATGACGGCTAAAACGCAATGTGAATTAAATACTATTTACGGAGGAATATAGATTTTATTTTTGCAGCTTCAATAGTCTAATGGTTTAGGGTACGGTCTGCAAAACTTAAGGTCCTAGGTTCAAATTCACCATTAGACTATTGCCGTGAACCATCATCCTAGCACAAGCATTTTCATCTTAGTTGGAGTGGTTTACCGGATTATTAATTATTTTTTTATTTAAAAAAGAATAGAAAATATTTGATTGTTTATTTAAAGAAAGTGCTATTTTTTACGTGACGAAGCATTCCATCATAATCCTTAGGGTGCCAACGCATCTACATTATCGAGGATGAATGTGGATGCCTTGTCAACTTTGAGAACTGAGATGGGAAATGCCTCGTGACCAGTAATAAAGGTCCCCAGATCCCTACACTTACCACACGAAACAGCTACACCTCCGCTGGTATTGTGTGGGCGTGATACTACCCCGGTCGAGGTGACACATTAATTCGGCAACTTGAAACAAACTGCCAGCATAGCTCTACAACTGTTGTGGTCCTATTGCAGTCCGGAGACGACACGAGCGGACGTTCAAGAACAGGTACGGTTTCGCAAGTCATACTCGCTATCACGCGAGGAGTTCATGGTAGTGGTCGCCGCTGACGGATACGTCAGGGAGGCCATTGACTATCAGAATAACCATAAGTAAAGGCGGCCTGAACAGGCCTGAATTCAGAGCGGCTACAAATCGTTACGCGTTTAAGGTGAAGGTTCGGGAGTAATTTCTCCACAGATTGGCAGAATCATCTCAATATTAAATGACTATGTATTTATATATATATATATATATATATATATATATATATCTATATTTATATATATCTATAGAAGTAACTGACTGGACCATAACCCTGTTCCGCGAGAGCGTCTGACTCGAGGGTGCCCGAGAGGGCCGAACCTCGGCCCGGTCGGTTGCTTCTGACTAAGAATGTTCAACATTAATATCTCTATTATTATTATTGACTATCTGTACCACCACTTCGGAATGCGTAGGCGTTGGAGAAGAAGTGGCGCAAGAAACTCCAGCGACGCTTCTATCTGTATTGACTTGATAACCTTATAATTTTTTTTTTCGGGCTGATGGCCGTTGTTAGCCCCCGTGCTTTTACAGTTTCACCGGGTTGAGAGGTGACCGAGCGCTTATGGCTCTCAGTCGAGATCTCTTAACCTTATAACATGACAAATGTATTGAGGGGGTTTCTTTGCAATTTGTTGATTTTAAAGATGCAGTGAAATCGCAAACGTACGGGACATCTATTTAACTATTTTGTCTTTTTCGATGTAAGTACATACGTCTCTAAGAATTTTTTTTACAAGTAATATTAAACAGACATAGTGAAGGTTAAAAATGTTTAGACTAGCTATATTTTTTTATCATAATCGGGGTGACCAATAACGACATAGGTCACCTGACGGCCCATGAAATACGCATTTATTTTGATACGAAATATTATCCCTGAATAGTTCAGTCACCATTGAGAATAGTTCATATATTTTATAAGGGATTTCGTATAATTTAGTGAAATATTATGGAAATTATGAAAAACACTTCAAAATTACGAATTTATTAATGGTAATATTCCATTAATAAATTCGAAAAAAGAATTGCATTTTCTGTCTTAGGTGGACGAAGCTGCGGTCAAAAGTTAATTAATTCGTTTTTAAGTTTGCGATATAACGCTTCAAATTTAATATCTAAGTATCCTAATTATCTTAATACGGATGATAACGAAATGTACTCTGTGTTAATAAATATTAGTAATGTTCGTAGTACTACTGGCATTCTTAAAAAAAATGTGTAGGTACACTCACACAGCTACGAATTATTGTCACGCGTATGTTAAATAAGATCAAATATTATTTATTTATCGGAATGATTTTGCAGTTTCGTGATATCTATGTTTGACTTCGTATTTTCCTCATAAGAACACTTTGAACGTATGAAGTTTATTACGCAATTCTTTTTTTTAATAAATATCAATTTATAGTTAAGTAATTGGTTTTATCTTTTACAGATAAGAAAGCCGGATTCTTAGATAGCGGTTTTTAATTATTTTCCTGTTAGATATACAGGAGAGGATATTGTTGTTTTAATTAATTCTATTTATAAGCCGTCAAACTTAGTTGTATTTTAAGAACTTGAATGGGATTCAAACTTAGATATATATGAATGTGATTCTGTTTTCGTCACTTTTACGTAGGTACTTACAAAAAGAGCCGTGTTAATCGGTCTCCAAGAGTTCGCTTTTAATTCGAGATACGAATGACATCGGCTGCCTTCCAAGTTTATGAGTATGGTATGGTGCCATTGGACATGGCCGCGTTGTAGATTGTCACCAGTAGGTGTAGAATGGACATGGGTAGGAGTTCGATTACCTTGTTGGACATACCGTTGGGGCCGGAGGCCTTGCGTGGTCGTAGGTTTTTAATTATAGACTCAACTTCGGTGCATGCAACTTGAGTAACGGAATCGTACGCGAGCAAACCCAGTTGGAGCCCCGGTACTGGCATCATTTTACGTGCTATTTATCACGTGCTCGGCGGAAAATTCATGAGGAAAATTGCAACTCTAAGAAATAATAATAATTAAAAAAAGATCACTTAAGGCGAAGAAAACCAATTTCTGTGCAGGTGACGAAAAATATTGCTTTAAAAGTATTTGCGTTAGTTTTGTTTTAATATAATTTCTAATAATCGCGTATTCTCATTAACTTAATATAAGTTACATATTAAATATATTGTTAAAGTTAATGAAATTCGAAGAAAGTTCTATTAACAACTATTTTCATAATAGTTAGGTAAAACGGCCTTTCTTAATACATGAATGAGCAATAAAGAGCTTAAGTTTAAACTAACTATAAATCGGAAAACGTACTTGATTCGATGCGAATTTTTACAATATATATGTGTAAATAGATACGAAATTGCTGGGTTGATTTTTTCGATTCTTTTTTACTCAATGGCTATTTAATAAAAGCTCTTGAATCACTCTCATATAAATTTCATTAATTTTGGTAGAGTACTTTTTTAGAGACTAGAGCCATGGTAGCTCAATGTTTAAACGCTTGATTTTAATTCACGGCGCACAAGCAAATCGAGTTCGATCTTTGGTTTTTTTATTTGCAATTTATGAGTTGATTTATTATGTGCGCGGAGGTGAAGGAAAATATCATGTGGGAGTGGGAGGGAGGCAGAAATAAACATGTCTAAATAAAAGAAATAAAATAAAAAAAATATTTTGAAGATATCTGAAGTCCGCCAATCCACAAAGGAGTCACGTGATAAACTATGCTCTAGAGAGAAGGCCAAACGATGGAATGTGTATATAGGCTGTTTCTTTACTTTCGTAGTTTCCCTTTTTTCAGTCGACTTGAAATGTATTCAGTTTAAATTTTTGTGCGCGCATTAATTTGAATTAAGGCGGTTTCTTTTATAACAATTTTAATATTTGAAGTTTCTAAAGCATTGGTTGTCATATGGGTGATAATTTTCAGCGTACATGTGAATTACTAAACTCTAGATTGTTTAGTCAAAAATAGGTCTATTCTCAGAAATTACTGACCTTTATTCTCATAATGAATTGGTATATATATATATATATATATATATATATATATATATATAATATATGTAGATGTATGAGTGATGCTAGTTCATAAAAAGTACTTGCTGCCCTCTTAAACTGAACTGTACTTGAACTCTTGAAATAAACTTAGTATTTCAAATCTAGGTTTATCATGAAAATTGACATTGCTTTATTACTATTGAGTTGAAGGGGTGAGAGCTTCGAAAGGAAGATTGATCATCTGTATAGTATCTTGTGGCACTTCTTCTCGTTCGAAGAATGAGTTATTAAATTAAAAAAAATCCTTTAGCCTCTGCCATTATTTATGAATTATAGCAAATGGTTATCAGATTTTGGCGTATTATATTATCTTTCGTTATTAAAACTGGGTATATAATAAAAAATTTAAATATTCAAAATGCTAGTGTGATAAAAGAGAACTCAGTCCATCTTATGGTAAGTAATTCTTGACCCGTATTAATTCACGATAAATGATAATAACGCAGATATGTTAACGTAACTGTATTCTATTTTACGTTGCAAATTAAAAAGTTATTTCGTGCGTCGAGCCTATTCATTTGTGATAGAGGTAGTTTATAGCTGCGGAGTAGTTCTACCACGTAATACTTCCAAAATATTTTTCGATCTTACATATAATACTGACAAATTATAATTATAATACATATGTTATTTGGTATCTTGATTTAAAAAAGGTCATGAAAAGCAGCAAATATTTAAAGCTTCTATTTTCTATTTTCAATACTAAATGGTTGGAAAACGTCCAAATTAACTGAAGCTTTACAATTTAACGCCTAAAACTTCTCTCGACCGTTGAAAATCTTCGGTTGAAAAATTAAAATTAGTTTTGTTCGATTTATTGGCTGCATAATAAGTTGTGTGTTCAATGAGAATATTTATTATTTTTTCATGACAGATGCAGCTGAAAATTGTCTGTAACGCTCAATTCTAATGCGGAGGAAGTATAACGCATTTACAAAATACTTATAAAATGCTGTTTAGTAGCTTAATATAGTGACTATATGAACGGTCAATGAGGAAAATCGGAAACCAATTCGAAACAAAATTCAATCTCCAGGTGTTTCTTTATCTAGGGTGGACTTTGGGCTCGTTTGTTATTAAGATTGTAAAAGAAATATAAAACAAAATAGCTTAACCAACATTTGTACAATTTTCAAACAAGTGGTAAACTTTACTTTTTTAGATGCCTCACCATGCATATGTTCAATTCTTCCGAGTATCGCTAGTTAAGTTAGTGCTTTTTTTGGATAGGTTGTTACTACGTTGGACTATTTAAAAACTATAAGAGATTTACAAGGAGATCATAATATAATAATGGGAATAATAATACTAAAAATGTTTGGTTTTTATATTTTTACACGTACAGACCGCTATGGACCGTCCCAGATAGCTTGCAGATAAAGGATAGGAAACAAAGATTCATACGTAGCGGCATAGTATTGAAACGCTGCGATGAAAGACTCTCAATTAGATATAGAGACAAAAATGGATACAGGATGGAAGAGATTGTGTTTCGTGGAATTTTTTGGGGGAGCTATATAGCAGTGATATATTTAACGAATTATGGATTGACATGAACTCTTTCGGAAAAAAAGTATTTGATGATATTTGAAGACGAAAATGCTGTGATAGTTATGAGAGAGGTCTGTTTATTCTAGATTAGGACATAGAATATATATATATCTTTTTATTTACTCTCTTATAAACATTTAAAGTAAGATTTATCTAATATAAATATATATATATATATATATATATATATATATATATATATATAAATAATTCAACAAGAAACATGTACGTAATTGATTTGAATCCACAAAAAATGTTTAAATGTCTCGTTCCAATTTGACTAACACAAAGCATATAATTATAATGACAGAAAAAAAATGTAAACATTGATTATGAATTTGTTAAAAAAACTTTGACCTTCGCATTTAATTTTATAATAAATGAGCTGGTTAAACTCGAATTTATCTACGTAATAAAAAATATTGTGAAGCTATGTAAATATTAAACACAAAATACGTGTAAAATATATAATTGAAATTAAAATTTTGATAACAGATTAAACAATCAGATAAGTGATACAGTGATTAACATCACAAATTACATTAACTCATCAGTGATGAATGTTAATTTTACTATTCAAGTAATTTAAAAAAAATATTATACCTACCTAAAAATACGGTTCTCTAAAAAGTCCTTGGTGCCCCTCAAAGGTATAGCTTAGTATTTCAAATCAAGTTTTGGCGCCAAAATTGACGTAGCTTTATTTACTGGAACCGTGAAATCAACACTGTCGCGTGAATCTTAAAAAAATAACCAAAGTCGTTAAGAATAGTTTCAAAAACTTTTTTTGTTTAAAAAATTAACGAATATATTAAATTGTAGAGCACGCGCGCTACGAACCGAGAGATGTGTCGTACTGAGATGTCAGTTTGTTTTCAGATTTTAACTTCCAAGTCGCTTCCGTTAAATACGTTCCCCTTAACAGCAACAATGACTTGACACGTTATTAATATGCAGCACAGAAATTACGAGTCAGGAGGTATTTCTTTTTTCAGCTTAATATGGATAAAGCGTCATGTTTTAGATGACACCTGTGGATGACTTAGATTGCTAAGCAAAGTTAGAGAAGATATTGTCTTAAATAGATTAAAAATGTTCTCTACTCGAACAAACAAATTGAGATAGTATTATTATACTAATATTATATTCGTGAAAGAAAGTTAAAGTTTTTTACGTGGTAGAGCTACAGTGCAGTTTGTTTCAGCTGCAGATGGGTCAGCTCGACCGGGGTAGGACCACGCCCACACAGAATACCAGCGTCAAATAGCAGCATAATGTTGCTGTTTTTCATCTAGTAACTATAGGGATCCGGAGACCTTTATTAATGGTGACGAGGCATTCTCTCAGTCCTCAAGGGTGACAACGCTTTATGATTCCTTGTCAAGGAATGTAGATATCATGGGACGCAGGAATCACTTACCACCAGGTGCACTGTGTCCTCTAAATTTCTGTCCGAAAGTAATGAAAAAAAAATTAAAGCATAAGCCAGAAGTTTCCACTAAAGTGACTGTAGTCCACAAATAGAGAAATATATTGTAATTGTACATCTAATTATTGCGAATTGCTTTGCAATTATTCTGGTTTACAAAACATCTATGTTCATCCTCAACTAAGCTTCAAGATGCACAAGGGTTTATTACCCATGAGGACAGGGGTGAAATGCCTCGGTACCAGTTATTAATTCACTCACCATACGAAATACAACAACGTTGCGCTGCTTTTACTAGCCGGTATTCTCTGAAGACCATCTCCAGTCGAACTCGGCCGACACATTCATGCTGCACCTAGAAAGTAGCTAGAGTGTGCTCTTATCACTATTGTATTATTATAAGAATTAACTAGTGGGTACGGTCTCCGAAACTTAAGGTGTTCGAATCCATTATTTCACTATTGTCGTGAACAATCTCCTACCACAAACATTTTAAGCTTATTTGGAGTGGTTAACCGGAATGTTAGTAAAGTTTTTTGCATCGCTTGCAACCTGTAAAAAAAAGAATTAGCTTAATTGAACACACAAAAACTAACTTGGTACAGAAATATACTTATAATATGTAACTATTGAACAAACAATAGATTTTTTTTAATAAGTGCTACGTTTGAAAAAGTATACCAAAAAAGTATACCAAAAAAGGAAGAAACTTTCTTTTTATACTACATAGTAACATTTAATTGATTTTAAGATGAACCATAACAATTTTACTGTGGGATAAATTAACAATTGGATGGTGATATTAAAGATGATTATAATAGTACAAATAGACAGGGTCGTATGTGATTATGACGAAGTCGTTGTCACTGAATAAAACCAAGTTCTTATCATACGTTGCTATAGATCAAGGGAAGGTCGAGACATGGGTTAAGTGAACGCAAAATGCAATACAATATTAATGGTACAATATAAGCCGGAATAAATTAATACGTATATATATTGTATTACACATAATATGTTTATAAAAGTTGTGTGATGAATCCACATGTTTAGATCCCTTTTCTAGATCTAGGGTACTACCCTATATCCACTAGGATTATTCAATTCTTCAAGCAGTTTCATTGCAGTTTGGCGGTCTTCACATGTATTCGAAATAATATTTTAATGTATTTATTATATTAGTAAATAAATTATTAGAGATTAAATTAATTATTATATTATTATTTAATGCTTGTTGGAAATAGTAATAGTATGTTAAAGGTGGACACCTTGAGAGGCAACATAAGCTTCTTAGTTCTGAACTTTTAACCAGACTTTGTCATATTCCGTCAGAAACAACTGACCGAGCCGAGGCTCTCTCTCGGGAGCCTTTGTGCTGGTTACCCATTGATAAAGGGCTCAGCTGAGTGCCCTAAGCGCTCGGTCACCTTTCAACCCGGTAAAGCTCTCGCTACAAGCTGTAAAAGCCCTCGGGCTAACAGCGGCCATCAGCCCGAAAACAATAATACCAGACTTTGCTAGATTTCAGGTTAATTAGGAGAATATTGGCACGATCCATTCGATTCTGTATTCGTAAGCTTACACAAAACCACTGGTCATGCATGCTGACCAAGCGTGCAATTACGTGCGCGTTTACAGGAAATAAAACGAGATAAGAATAAGTACGAGAAGGATTTGTACTTTTAGGGCTCTGTATATATTATCATAATCATCATGTACCCATATTATTTTCTTAACTTTTATGCACTTAAAAATGTAATCCGAAGTATCCATTATTACCGTAGCGTTTTCATTATCTGGGCGGAGAATTGTAAGCTTTGGTCTATTGTGTAAGTTGTTCAAGACCTTTAATTTTTTTCTGCGTCATTGGAATGATGCTGGTACTTATAGCTAAGGGATTCCTATTTTAAGTATCAGCAGTTAACTAATTGTACTTCGCATGTAACTATGTAAAATTATAAGTATAGCATATAATCGATATTGTGAAGCAGATAAATAGATTATTTCTTATAATAATTGAATATTGCTTGGTATGAGATTTTTTGTGGTGTTATTCTTTTTTCTGTACTCATTATATTAATTTTAACTGGTTTTGGGTTTGGTGCTGTGTTATGGGTCCTGGGTTACCCAGCTGGATTTTCGGAATTGTGTAAAATGTACTGCGTTGTTTTGCATTGCCTTCGTATGCCTTTGATTTATATATACATATGTATATATTGCCTTGCGAAAGGCGTAGGGCAGGTCTATTGACTGTCTCTGTTAACGCAGTATTTTACGATTATCTTATGAAGGGCAAAATATGAAATTTAGCATGAAATATTATCATTGATGTGAATTAAGTTTGTTTTATGTAGACAGTCTACGTTAAATAAAATATTTTCAACATTTTTTTTCTCTCTTGGCTACTCTACGGCATATCAAATTTCTAGAGAAAATTAAGCTCGAAAGTTTCAAGGGGCTTGTTGAGTTGTGTTTGAGAGGTCCTTCAGAGAAGTCATGTTCAGGTCGCAACTAGTTTCAAGCTGCAGTGTGGCTCTAATGTGAATGTGACAACAAATCAGTATCTTTTACCCTATCGTTACATAGGTTTAAGTACAGTTATTTGCACTTCCACAATTTGAATTATTTAACAAATAAAAATTTCATCATGATTTTTCTAGCCGTACAACAGAAACAATTGTACATATAGACTGGTGACGTGCAAGGCATAAGCGTTCTATTTTTCATTTCGCATGCCGAACCCCAAAAAATAATAAGAATCACGAACTTAAGCCACGGTCCCTAATTTAAATGGAAAGATCCAACACAGATATTATACTACTTGGCAACGGTACTGCCAAGTCATGTCTTTTTTATTCATATTTAACACATTTTTTAGCAGTTATGTGTTAATTTAAATGTTTAATTATTTACTTTGTTGATTCAACTGGGCTTGTGCTAAGCGATGGTTAGTAACTGGTGGCCATGTCCCAATATGACGAAGCAAAATTGACTAATGAAGGTCAGTTATCGATTTTCGTTCGGTTATGTTGCTCAGTGATTTTATAGTTGTACATTATTATAATATATCAGTATTTATTGTTTTGGAATGTTTGTTTAACTTTTATCTTGTAACCTTTCAATGATGTGATATGGATTAATGAATTGATAGTAAGGCCCGCAGGAAGGGGTTTGTGTTAGCCCTTACAAATTTGGGGTCACGACAGTGTTTGTTTGAGTTAATGAAATTTTTATATGATTAGGTTTTATTTTTATAAATTTCCATTGTTTAAAGGGTGAAATAACGAGCACACAGCTCACGTGACGCTAAAAAATCTTGGTTGGCAAATCAGATGCTGCGTTGTCACCTTGAGAACTAAGATTGGATGCCGCGCCAGCAATAAGACTCTCCGGATACAAGACACCACATGAAACACAGTAGTTATGCTAGTATTCTGTGAAAACATGGATGCTAAATTTCTGGTTGCTGGTCTTTCAAAATTTATACAGGATTTTTTATTCAATGTGTTGAGGAGTTATATATATAAATACATAATATACATAGAATGACTCCCATTTCTTTTTCATCATCGTATATCAAGACGCATGACACGTTTCTATCCCTTGTGGATATTCCTTGCATTCGGACGAAATGATACGCATCATCGTTTTTAATGCGAACAGCGAAGAGTTGGAATAATTTTCCAGTGACAGTCTTTCTGATAATAACGTGTGTCTTCAAGAGGAGAGTGAATAGGCTTTTGTGGAGCTGGCGTACTCTACCATCAATTTCCACATCAACACTTAGCACCAAGTGATGTTATAAACAAACACAGGCTTGTATACATTTAAAAAAAATCGTTCTACTCAAAACATTTCCGTTAAACAAGGTAAATCTTTCACAATTTAAAAGGCACCTTACGTAATACGTTCAGGAACAAATGTGGCACAAATGTCGTCGAGCGTTATTAAATTCCATTAGAGATGTCGAAAATAGAAGCAGACGTGAGCGGTGTTGGGTTACTTCGGTGGCATTTCAGAGAATTACATGGTTCTAGATGTTATTTTCTGCTGAATATTCTCAACTTCAATTCATGCTTTTAGCTATGGGTTACCGGATATAAATTACAAAATATGTTTACAAACGCTATTCTGTGTTAATGTTTATATGTATAATTATATTACTAACAAAATATTAGAAAATATAAGAGAATATTTGAGCGGGGTAAAGACAAGCTATATCTGAAGGAATTATTTTGAAAGGGGAAGAACTGTACTTTAACAGAACCAGAGCCAAATTGCAGCATAACATACATTACAAATGATGGGAGAGGAAACACAATATTTAGTAAAAGGACGTTCCAGTTACTTTAGAGTGGTAACGTACCCTTCAAAATACATCATGATCTGTCGTAGAGAATGGATGCGGTGAAGATGATGAAGATATCCACTATGTCAGTTTCAAACTTAAAAAAAAAATATCTGCTGGTTATTAACATATCAATCTCAAGTGGTAGAATGTACCAAACTTTATTAGTTTGAGGACTTTATGGAATGATATCAAAGGATATGATTTAAGATGGATGTACCAAACATATGACATGAACGGATGATAATATGAGATGGATGTACCATCGTATGGGCCGCTGTGATCAGTGAACATGCAAGTAAGCAAACGTCACATATTCACGTTTAGGGTATAAATAGGATATTTCGAATAAAAACACAAAATAATGGTTTAATGACAAGGATATATTTAAGAAAATATCTTCGGCGCTACAACCCTATATGGGTCTTGGTCATTTTAATAGTGTTTTGCCATTCGTTCCGATCCTTGGATTTCCTTCCCCAGGCGGTAAACTTTCCCATGGCCCTGATATCTTCGTCAATGATGTCACACCATGTCATCTTCGGCCTACCTCTTGGTCTTTTTTGTTGCGGCTTCCAAATATATAATATATCAGTATATACGTCTGTCAGAATTTATAAATAGCTTAAAGTTTATAAATAAAATGTGTTACTTCATAATAATACAACTTGTCATAAACTCCCATATAGTGTGTGTGCGTGAACGGTTAACAAGTTACGTTTACACGCTAGAGTCACGACACCAACGTGAAATATTAGAGAACTGTGGTGTATTGTCAGGTTTGTATTCCGTTTGTGTTTCCGAAAACCAGCAATGAAGGCATCCGATGTTATATGTGGTTCCGAGGCCATTTTAATACTTAGGAGTGATTACGCATGCGAATTATGTTTCCTTATCGAGTATGAATGTGCTCTTTTTTACCGTGTAATATAATAAAAATAGGAGCCGCGATAACAGTGCCCGGATGTATGTCATTTTATAGTACGTGAGCAACTGAAATTGATTTCCGGTGTGGGCACCAATGAAATTTGTAATTGTAATTGTAATTGCTGCGTATATAAATAGTTAAGCAACAACCTACATACATCATCTAAATACTTATATTTATATATGTATATATATATTTATTTACTATTGATTGCATTAACCTTAACAAAATGAAGCTGTATCATAAAGGTTGGACTTAATTCAATCTGTCACCTAAGGTGTGGTGAGATATTGTGCTAGGTGTAGTAATAAACTAAGTAATTAAAAGAAAAAACTAAGAATAGCTAATACAAAATACACAAATAAACACTAATACATACATATATAGATAAAAATTATATATATATATATATATTAATGTAATACAGTAGCGATAAACCAATAAATTCCATACTTCCAACCAAACCTTTAAAACTGTTTTTATTATTGACCTTACTTACCTATGTTATCGAATTCCATAGTGTAGCTCGAACAGTAAATGATTTTGTAAAAAACAGGTTGAGTGAGTTACAATAAAAAACTGATTATTATACGAAATCGTAGAAATCTGTCATGAGATAAAGATAGTTATTGGAATTTATCTTTAAGATAAGAAGGTGAGATCGATTTCGGGAGACATAAATATTTATTATATAACGGGTCGGGGAAAAAGTTATTTCGTATTTTATATACAAATTAAAAATATTTTTAATATAATTTTTTATTTAGATTGTTTTGATTTGTTTCATCTGGTGAGTGTAGGGATGCGGAGACCTTTATGACTGATGATGAGGCATTCCGTCTCAGTCCTCAAGGATCGCAAGAACGCATCTGCATTATGATTCCTTGTCAAGGATGAATGTAGATGTCATGGGCTGCAGGAATCACTTGCCATCTGGTGAACTAAGTGGTCGTTTGTTACTTTCAACGTAATAAAAAAAAGATTTGACTAATATATATGTGCCATTTTGTTCGGATAAAGTGTTGCCATTGAGATCCGAATCAATGGTTTTTCCCGGCGCTGAAAGCTAGTAATGAACGATGCTCTTCCGATCCCACCATACACACGGCATCACTTTATCGCGAATTAATACAAGTTTCGCTATAGTCTATGGCGCTTGACTGCCGTTTGAGCATAATCTTTTTCGCACGTTCTTGTTATAGTTAGTCCGATTTTCATTACCAGTGACCAATAATTTCAAAAACGGTTAGGTTTCTTTACGTTTCAATGGAGATTTGCAAATAGACCATTCATTAGGTTTCTTTCAGTTAGCCTCGTGTGGCACCCAAACATCGAGTTTTTGTGTATATGTAGACTTTTTCAAATGTGTCAAAAAGATTTTTTAGCTATGTCATAACTACTAATATGCTACTACTAACTAATAATATCTTACTCCACTTTTTCAAAAATGGCATCGACTTGTGTACATGTGACAGGTCGACCACAACGAGCTTCATCTTTGACAATAAAAAAAATCCTAGACTGAAAACGCTTGAAACAATTTTGTGCTACTCTTAGTGACACTGCGTTAAGTAATTTTGGGGTGAAACAGGAGTTGGGATTTCAAGGGAGAGTCAAGAGAAAAATTTATACTATATGGATTATATTGAAGAGAAGATGCTCTAAAATATCATCACAACCCACTGCCCTGGACTTTATGGCTAACTTTTATTTTATTTCATCCTACTAACTACACTTACGACTTATATTGGATTTTTTTGTACATTCGAACATTCGAACTCATGACTCGCCAAATTGTAGATATTCTAGTGTTATCAAGGCTATACACGCTTTTTGAAATCATTGTTTTGTTCTTAATGAAATTAAGAATGACACACAAGTACACGACACCTTTGATAATAAAAATACTTTATTGTTTTATCTTTTATCGGCTTCAATGTAAGGAATACAAAGCGCGCTTACTTGCCTAAATAAAACTTCCCAAGGGCGCATTGTATGTTGCTAGGCACGTGTACTTCATCAATATGTCAGTAAAAAAGGTTACATGTTTGTAATATTTAGTATTAATTCACACTCGATATGCTATACAACGGCGCTATAAGAATCCATAAGAGACATCGTGTTTTGTATGATATTAAATGATAAACGAGTACATAGTTTACCTGACGGCAAGTGAGTGATTGTGACTTACTTGTCTCTCACCCACATATTAATAATTATAATGGAGATGCGTTCTCACATCTGAGAATTGAGATAGAATATCATAAATACTGTCTACGATTATATCACTTGATGTTTGTTCACAAGTGTCTTTATAATGCATCGTAATGGTAATCAATGACTTAAGACAGTAGATATGCTAGTATAATATCGGTTTTCGGTGTTGTGTTCAGTTAATTAAGGATGGTATTTCGATACATATATCAAGTATTAACATCCCACTTGGAAACACAAGTCACTCTTAATTTATTCTATTCACGGAGTACATAAGTATTTTTGTTAGATATTTTTTGTGCGCGTCTTTAACGCGAGTCATCACACAAAAGAACAGGAAATATAGTAGAACTTCGATAAGCTAAAGTTCAAAACGTTAAATAGTTTGTGTTATAGAGTTTTGAACTTATGGTTTAAGTTGAGGAGTTTTTAAAGGTTCATATTTTTATTTCGTGAGGTTCGTTTTGGTGGTGCTTTCTACAAAATAATATGTATAGTTACAATGGCCTAAAATCTGAAAATGCATTATAGCCCTGTTCCTCATGAAAAGAATCAGTTATCTTGTTACCAGCGCCAATTATAGGTCATGGCTTTAGTTCTTTAGTTTAGTTTGCCTTTTGTTCCTTAACTGCACGTACTTATCGTCTCGATTGCGAAAGTGTTATAATATAATTCGCGCTATTTGGACGACGCTTATGTCTCATTGTGATGTGTCGATATTGAAGATGATGCTGTTTTTTTATTATATTAAGGGCGATAAACAGTTCATCTGAGGATGTCGGTTTAAACTCAAGGGCTGTAATTAATCCGAACAACTCCACAGAACACTACCCATGGCAAATTCGTAAAAATACAAAGAGATGCAACATCTCATCGCAACACAAGTGAATCAAACCGATCGGAAAGTACCTGGTCATCAACGATTTGAGCCGCTTCCCGTTGAATGCAGTCAAACGGAAGAAGCTGATATTGGGGTGCCCCGGCGAAGAGATGAGAACAGTATTCCATTTGAGGCCGAACTTGCGCTTGATATAATGTGTTTATGGGATCAGCCCTTTAGTACCGCGCTTTTAGACTAGGACTAAGGTACTCCCTGTCTGTAGTATAAGGCAACTAAAAGAGTATTACGAGTTCGAGGTCGTTCAGGCGTCTTATCACCCAAGTTAGCGAAGATCTCAGAGTCCCCACTCCCAATGCACTGAGCTGGACACTGAGGGGATACCATAAAAGATGGTGTATATCGGATGCAATCATCACCTACCGTAAAATGAAATATGAGATCGTATGTTACTGATAGATATGTAGAAAAAAAATACAGATATACCTCATAGACAGATGGGAGTTCCTCAGTGCTCTTATGAAGATATTTTTTGTCGTAAATCTCAGCATTGAGTAGACGAATAAGAAGATAATTTAACCCAATGGTGTTTATTAGTTTTAGTAAATATTTATATAGATTTTACGTTATAGGTTTATATTTTTATTTCTTATTATAAGACCTTAAAAGACCCCTTGTGGTGGACTTAATGCTTTTTCGCATTATCTCCCTGTTAATTCTAGACGTCGAGAGATATTGAAGTAGGTGTATTTAAATGTTTATATATTAACCTGAATTGAAGTTTACCTTGCTAGTTATCGTTAAATATAATTAATCTTTATAAATCAAAATATCAGAAATACCACAAAGACGGGCATCTAATCATGAAAAATAAGCATGACCAACGACGTGTTTGACCAAACAATTGAGTCAATAAGGAAGAGCATTTTTGTTAACGATTGTGTCATCATATCAAATTAAAACTTAATGTTTTCTCGAGTTTAAATTTAGCTTAATGTCTACTAAATTTCTATTATTTTTAAAAATATCTTTACAATATTTTGTAAAGATATTTTTTTATTGAAATGAAGTTTCTTTGGAGCACGCATGGTAAGAAAAATATTGGTTACGGTACCCTTATGGGTATGAATTTATGTGTGAATATATTTTTTGTTATTTAGTATAAATAGATGCTAGGTAGGTACGTAAGTAGGAAATAACAAATTTTTATGTTTTATTTTTGTATTTACGAGCCCAATGTCGGATGACTTAATAAATAATATATAAAATATACCCATATATAAGAATGCAGTGTCAAGGACGTCTTGCGTGTCAAGGTCAACCTATGTGTCAAGGTCGGCCTATGTGTCAAGGTCACCCCTATTTTATTAATGGGTCGTCTCGACCTGTAGAGGACGTCACCTTCACACATCTGTGTAAAATAGCAACATAACATGGTGACTATATGGAGCTACCTAATTAGGAATAGTGAAGTTTTCTGTCCTCACAGGTAAACAATGACTTGAAATTTAATTAATAATAATGTGCTCGTTTGTCACCCTCACTTTTATTTAATTCATTAAAAACATACACATAACTTAGCTTGGCCCTGAAAATCAAATAATGTATTGCTAAACTATAACTCGGCTAGAAATCGAACCTAGCACCCTCGACGCAGATCCCATCAATCTGACCATTACCTCGCGATAAACAACCGAAAACTACGTGTATCTGTACGTGTAATGTACGTGTATGTGTAATGGAGATCTCAAAAACAGTATAGGGGTCTCCACAGGCATATTAATAATATGAGATCTTACTGATAATGACAGGTAAACTTTTTATTAATATTAATAAATGTAATCGTCATAATCATAATACTTAATAACCAAATTATTATCATTTATATCCAAAATAATTGATGCCTTTTATCACAAACATGTAGTAAAACACGGTATTAAATAAAAGTGTAGTGGTAGAGCTACACTGCAGTTTATTTCTAGCTGCAGAATGAATAGGTCAGCTTGACCGGGACAGGATTACGCCCTCACAGAATACCAGCGTGAAATAGCAGCATAGTGTTGCTGTTTCGTCTGGTGAGTGGAAGGATCCGGAGACCTTTATTACTGGTGACAAAGTATTCTATGTATGTAATGTATCTCAGTACTCAAGGATAACAACACATCTGCGATATGATTACTTTTCAAGGATGAACGGAGATGTCACGGGCCGCAGGATTCACTTGCCATCAGGTGAACTGTGTGTTTGTTTGTTACTATCAATGATATATATATAAAAAAAACAAAATTATATAAAATATAAAATTATATTATATTTATATGTAAATTGAATACATAAAAATGATCATACCATTAAATCAGACACTCGTTAATATTTATTTTCACTTAATACTTTTATCACAATGTTGTCGTCAACACATTTTGTTTAACATCATATTCCACGAATGGAATAGTTTCTAATTCGATCATATTCTCATATCATCAGTCATCTATTCATTTAATACTTCGAAAATATGCTTGTAGATGAATGTCACAAATTTTGCCCATGAACCGACAACATCGTCGGGCAATTGTAGGTCCTTCTGTAGGATGCCCACCAGAACTGTTTTCACTTGCTGAAAATAAACGTAAAATATTATAATTTCATAACATTAGATTTTTATTACGAATATTGATGTTCTCTTGTTCGAATCACCACGGCAATATCTACGGTTTTTTGGTACTTTATAAATCAATAAGTCAACCACAAGCTCCCCGTCAGGATTCCCTGTAACGGGCGGGTTTCTCTCTAAGCGGGCATGGCCTATCTAGTAATATAAATAACTTAAGACAGAAACAACAAAAATACTAAACTTTCAGTTTCGAACTTGGAAAATAAAGTAATAGTAGTTTTAATATTGACAGTATTTGGTGACCTTAGAAAGGTTGAGCCTATCTCTGGTAGGTTAACCAGCTCATCAGTATCTTGTTTAAATCTCCGTCAGCCATTTTGTTTTCATGCAGACGGAGATTTAAACAAGCCAATGGGGTTTCAGGTGTTGCTACTGGGAACTTCAATCTACCAAGCTTTTCCTTTTATGGGAAAATTATAGATTTTATAGGCATATGTCATACAATGGATTTGTTTGACATGGTTATTACGATTGTTTATTTAACAATGTTTCTATGCTACAGAAATTGATCTAGCGTTGGTGCCAATTTGATTTTTATTGATTGCCAATATACATATATATATATATATATATATATATACATATAGTTACAATCCGTTAAATCCCGAACTTGCAATGATTGAGTAATAGTTACATTGAATTCTAATAATTTTATTATGATATTAGGGTATAACAAAAGAGCATACAGGCGGAAATTGACTCTAACATTGATTCTCGATACGGAATCATAACGCAGAAGCGCTATCAACTCTGAGGAATATGTATGCCACTTCTAGTAAATGTTAAAATTCTTTCATTCGCCAGATGACGCATTGATGACAGATGACATTTATACGATTGTATTCTGTAAAAATGAAATTCCTTTCCGGTCTTGTTGATGTAGTAAAATTGTACTACGACCTGTATATACCTTGTTATAATATTTACTTACGTCAAAATGCAGTTCCTCTACGCGCCTTTTTCTGTGAGTCTCCCCTAACTTATTCATCAAAGCTATCACGACTTCCGGTTGGTTCAAGTTTGTCACCGCCGTATTGATGGATGACATAAGGTTTATTGCGTGAGCTTTAAACTGAAAACTATTTGAAAGCTGCTCCTCGCTCATGTCTTTGATCGTCTTGAAGTATGTTTTTGTAACTGGGTTCAAACGGAATAATCTGCAAGGGGATTAATTTAAATCACTTATAAATGATGGAATATCATCTATTTCAACTCAATATCTACCGATTTTATATTGGAAATATAACACCTAAGATTAGATCGTATTTTTGAACATTATCAATTGAATATAGATAAAATTTAAAAGCTGTCAATAACCGTGCAACTATTAGAGATTATATATTTTTTAGAATCTTAATTATACATATATATATATATATATATATATATATATATAATGGGCTTAAAATTTTTATATTTAATCACTATTGGACATGGAAGTAATGATATAAAGGTTTTTTTTTATATAATTTCAAAATAATACATCCTTTGACTAAGTTTTGTGTAATAATTATTTAATTACACTGTAGAACTACCCGAAATAGTAATAGTAATCACATATTTAACTTACATAATAATAAAAATAGTAAATATCTTTTTAATCAATGAAATGAATGAAGATTTCAAAAACGCATGAAGTCATAGTTGAGTTGGGTGGAGGTCCATACTGCAATACTCTCTATAGAGCGTTGTGTTACTTCATTGTTTCTTAATAATCATAATAATATATAAAGTAAAATATTTTACCGTATAAATAGCTGCAGTCCATACTTTCCAGCTTCTGCGAATATCACGGCCCAAGATTTTTGTACCACGTAGACATCTCTAGGAGTGAGGCCGGTTATAGGATTGGGTTTGTCGGGATCACCACCCCACCACAAACGATTAATAATGCCTCCCATCTCTATGAATAAGATAAAACAGTAAAATGATAGCTGCCAGTAGATTTTTTATAGTTAATCGTTATAAAAGCCTATTTTATAATATTAGTTCTGTTTTCGTTTTGTATGAAAACTAATCGCACTGTAAATTCAAAGGCAAAAGAAATGTCAAAGGTAGGCAATAAAGAGAATACAATCGGTCATCCAATTATAAAAGTTTTGTATCCTATTAAACAATCTGGCAGCCCTAGGTAAAATGTTTCAAAGTAAGAATCAATCAAACAGTATGTATATCGTCTCGTAGTGGTATGGCTACGAACAACGATGCACATGTCACTTTGTGGGAAATCGTTCTCTGTGTTGGCTCTTTAGGGGAGATCAATGTGAAGCAGTGGATGAATGATGGTCTATAATAATAGTGATGATGAGTAGGCCTAGATTCGGTTCTCTGGTTATTTCTGCATTTCGTAGAGCATGTACACCTTCAAACTCGAGCGAGTGCTACGCTTTCACAGAATGCAAGCGATAATTGACAGTTGTATGACGTATGTTTTTGTATGGAAGTTATGTGAGAATAGAAGTCGAATTACTGGTGTATAAATGATTCCGACTTATTAAATTTCATTTATGAGCCATGTTAGGTCAGTGTCTATGTCGGTTCGCATTTAATTCATGGCACGCGAGCAAACTGAGTTCTATCCAATGTGTCGGCATCAATGAAATCGTTTATTGCAATTGTAAGTAGTAAAGGAAAACCCTGCCTAAGAAATAATTAAAAAAAATATATCATAAACAAATGAAACCGGATAATCCAACAGTGGTCCCGCGTGGTGGACTATGCTTAAACTCCTTCTATAAACAGGAGGCCTTCTATGTCCAATAGAGAGATTCATATATATAAACTGTTACTTTATATTCCTTACTACTTAAAACATTTTATTTATTAAAAAAAAACGCTTCAATCTAACTACAGCAACATATGCTCCCCTTTCTTGGACAGGAACATGGCCGAGTTTCGATGATTACTTAATACGAGGTAAAAATGCGTGCTGTATATTATGTGAACGTAAAATATCTAGGGTGTTTTTTTTTCAGCATGGTGGTCACTGTTAGATCGAGGGCTTTTGCAGCTTCACTGGGTTGAAAGGTAATCGTGCGCTTAAGGCGTTCAGCCGAGACCTCTATTAGTAGGTAACCAGCACGACGACCTTTTGCGCGAGAGCGACTGACTCGAGGGTGCCCGAGAGGGCCGAACCTCGGCTTCTGATGGATTATCTAAATTAAAGTAAAATATCTAGAGGGGTCGGTTATAAGATTATGAGAAGATGATTAAATAGAATATGGTATTAGAAATGTTAATTTCATTTGTGTTCCCACTGAAAATTAAAACTTGTGAAAAAAAGAAAAAGAATCTAAACGTACACGGTAGACAAGCGGATGACATACTGGAAGTGACGTTATGTTATTAGTTTTGTTAGCACATAGCGTGGGCAAATTTAAGCTGCAAAAGTGACTTCCATTATTTTTACATCAAAAACGTTGATTAGCATGTTGTCATATGTGACATTAATTATTGTTGTTACATAACGTTTAAATTATTTAATACTCTGAAAACTAAATGGTTTATTTAAATCGTTCTCCAAGAATAAACTATTTGGCGGATTACGTAAGGTTTTGTATGTAGGTAGCTTGGCAAACTATCACACAGTCACCTGATGGCAAGTGATCTCTGTATATCAGATTTTAAATACAGTTCTATAACTGTTATTTAGTCTATACTAAGACCTTCATCACCAGTTAACGGGGCACTGGTGGTGAAGTGATGAACTTCACCTACACCATTCGAAAAACGGAAGATAAACTGCCTGTGCGCCGTTTTGACTATTCGAATCAATGAGATAGTTATCTCTAGGGCGACTTTCTTATTTCGTTATTTTTCTTTTATATTATCCTTTTAACAATATTATTTAGGTAGATACGTATTTAATCACCGCTACTAATCATATAAGACAATGTTGAAATAACGCTATGTCCAACGACATTACTGCTACCTGCTGGCTCGTAGATTTAATTCTTATACGATGTCAATAATTTTATAATTTCAAAATTCTAGAATTTCTGAGTTAATTGTAGTTATTCCGTTTCGCTGATAATCCCGAATGTGATACTTTGCACTTGATATCTTTTTGTTTTTACTATAATATAATGTATGCTCTAATATCCATTAATGTAAAAAATATGAATTAATGGTCAATATTCCGTAAATATTCCGGTTAGCAACTAAGCTGAAAATGCTTGCACTAGGAGATGGTTCAAGATAATAGTCAAATGTTGTATTCGGACCTACGACCTTAAGTTTCGCAGACCGTACCATAAACCATTAAGCTATTGACGCTTCACTAATATTCAAATATCATTTGTCTACTACAGCTACTCATATCAATAATTTGTGCGCTGCAAATTATCGATTTGTATAAACAATTACATTTTTATTTCGAAACAATGAAAAAAGTAATTAAATTTTCGGTTTTCGAATCCATTACTCATTAATATGTAATTTCTGACACATTTCACTTTTACGCCCACAGAATTTTGAATTTGTTCTTCCATGAATTGTCACAATACTCTATACTCTATGTTATGGAAGAGATACAGATAACAAAATCATTTAATTAATAAAATATCTTCGACGAACTAAATAATATCTGATATCAAGTGCTCTTTTTACCCTAAACAATTTTTAATTAAAATAACGTTCATTGAAAATACTTACGTACTGTTGCTAATGTTAGAATTTTGCGTAAAACAGCGGGAAAGATGTACAGATAAAAAATGTTTTATATTTTTATAATTTCACGCGGCAAACAGAAACGTAGCGTGCGGCCGATCACGGTCGACTAAAGGAATTGTGTGGCGATCATTTTATTTTCCAGCTTGTCATTCAGTGTCGAAACGACTATAGCACACGATGCCAAAATAAATATCAATTTTACGTTGTCATGTTTGCACGTGTTCCTAAGGGCGTAAATATTTTGTAACTCTTCAAGTTTCATTATAAGATGTAATGCTTAAATATTATCAACCGTAATAATTACTTTACAAAAACTTCACTCAAAATCAAGTTGTTTTTTTTTACTTTTTTGTGAGGTTTAGGAATAAAGAGTTATAAAATATGTTTTTCTTTTTGTTTAAGAGTCTACAAAATTGAATAGTTTTTAGCAGTGGTAAGGCTACTAGCATAAAATAGCCGCATAACAGTGCTGTTTTGCGTTTGGTGAGTGTAGAGATCTGGACACCTAGAGATATTGGTAGCGGAGCATACATTCCATTTCAGACCTCAGGGATGAAAACGCACCCATTATTATTCATTATCTAGAATTAATAAAGGTCTCATGGGCTCCGGGTATCGCTTACTATCAGGTGACTGTGCGTTCGATTGTCACCAAATATAACAAAAATATTTTGCGTTTGAACGCGTGGCCAATACGGAGCGGATTTTGGGTTCAATTTCTAGTCAAGGCCAATATTTGAGCGTCATTTAAATGGTTGGCTTTCAAGTCTATGATTGTACTGTTCGTGGGAGTTACACGGGTAATGGGGTAATGACAGAAATATGATATGAGAGTAATTGGAGTTAATGTGATTATAACTGAAGAAATCAATCATTTGATGACAAAAGAAGTGGAGAACTCATTATATGGTACGTGGTAAAGTTACGTTGTATCTGAAAACTAGCAATGGGAAACATCAACTGTGAAATGAATTCACAGAATATGCGTCAAAGCGGTAACCCAATTATTGGTGATTATAGATGCTTCTTAATTCTCAAGAGTGACTTCCTTTATTTTTTTTGTGAACGATTCTATTCTGTTTTATTTTAATTAATGTATTTATTTTTATGAAAACGAATCATATTGATTTAGGCATGTAGCTCATAACTGAAATATATATAAATATATAACTGAAATATAGAGACGATTTATATAATATAATTAAATCATACATATTGTATATTTTAATGCTTAAATTTCATCTTAACAGTATCTAAAGTAAAACTATAAACAGTGAGAAATACTAAGATACAATATAGTGATAGAGATATACGTATATGATAGATATATAATGAATGTAGTGGAAGAGATACGCTGCAGTTTTTAACTGCAAAATGAATGGGTCAGCTCGACCGGGGTAGGACCATGCCCTCACAGAATACCAGCATAATGCTGCTGTGTTTGGTCTGGTGAGTGTAGGGATCCGGTGACCTTTATTATTGGTGATGAGGCATTCCATCACATTTCATAAGGATGAGAACTCATCTGCATTATGATTCCTTGGCAACGATGAATGTTGATGCCATGAGCCGCAGCAATCCATCAGGTAGACTGTGTGCTCGTTTGTTACTATCGATGAAATAAAAAGTAATTTGGATTTACTGTCACGAATTCAATTAAAATATATTTCAGTATTTAAACCCAAGATTGATCGTTGGTATATGTGGATGTCAAGTGTTAGTTCGCGCATTGGTAAGAACTAGTGTGATTTAAATTTAGAAACAAAAAAGATTTTACAAGTTTCCCTCCAACGACGTGGCCTAATAAGGTCAGCTTTTGGCGTTGGGCCGGGCCAGTATGGCCCCTACGGATGGAATCACTAAGCGTACTTTGGATGTGAGCAGGTAGACAAGGGATGGTGGAAATGGCTGTGTTGCAAGGTATGGTTTTTTCCACGTTTCGTAACCACGAGGGAGTCGTGGGGTATATAGTCAGTTTGTTGAGTCGAGTTCGTCGATTCCTTAATCAATTATTGAGAAAAGCATTAAATAAGATTTTTTCCAAACACTAATTAAATGTTTTCCTCTTCTCATACTCCATATTTCACTGGCCTTTACACCCCTACTGGCCCCCAAATTAAAAACAATGTTGTCTTAAATCTTAGACTGCGTCATTTTGCGACTGCTCATCTCTTTGACGAAGCCTTTTTATAACGTATAGTATCGTTTTTTTTTATTTTTGCGGCAATGACTCTTCATTTTTGTTAACACCCGGATATTTTACGTTGTTTATCGAAGATAATGGATATTAATTAGCGCTGCATAGCAAACACATGTAATAATTTCTCTTTATGGACTTTTACTAAGTAATTTCATACGGAATTAAAAAAAAAAACGTTTCCAAAACATTCGATTTCTCTACATCGCCAAACGTTATAATTAGCATAATTTACAATATTTTTTTAGTTATGATCACACTATTATAACATTATAAATGTGAATGCTTAAATGTTTGGATGTTTGTTACTCAATCACGCAAAAGACGGCTTTGAATCCAATTTAGCACACTGATATACACTGATACCTTTTATCCCGGTAAATGAGATGGCTTAAGGACAGTTTTTTTCAATTGATACTAAAACTAGCAACTGTTCACGACTTCGTCTGCGTAGACTTTGGTATTAATACGGTAGTAGAGAGTGCTCAAAATTTGCTCGTACTGATGGAAAATAATAAATAATGTAAAGTCACACATTTTTTTTTCTGGAGCCAATTCGGAAGTTCACGCAGACGATGTCGCTGGTACTAGTATATAAAATAAAACTAAACTATAACTAAAATTAAACACAAAAAAATATAGTAGCAGTCTATATATAAACCACAATGCTAAGCTGCATAGGGGTGCTCTCTAGAGAGTATGTTAGAGCATGGGCTGCCACGCGGCTCCAGTTGCGAATTTGTGGTCTTAACATCTCTTAGAAATATTTTTATTTAATTTATAGACTTGTACATATTCTTTCATTCGTTTCTTTATGACCATTTCCTTCACCACATGGTAAATCAGCACCTAAAATAGAAATTAATAATTTGCTCGCGTACCGTGAAATTACAAGCAAGCGCCCGCACACCGAGGTACCAATACTCTAATCAAATTATACGAATTACTGCTTACAGAACTCTATTCCAAATAAATCACATAAATTCAACTGTTTTGTAATAAAGAATGCTAATTACTAGCATTCTATTAGCATTACTAACGTTCCCGAAAACCAATTGAAGTTTTGCAGACCGTACCTTGAACCATTAGAATTATTGGCAATAAACGTTGTCCCTATCTAACAGATTAAATATCAATAAGGAATCAAATTGCAAATGCTGAGTCACGACTTTATCTTCTGTCATCTTGGAATGCCATATCAATATTTATTCTTCCTTTTTTACTATGTAATCTTTTTAAACATTATGTAATATATATATTTTTAATATTCGAAAAAGGCATTCCATATCAGTCGTGGGGGTGGGAACGCATGTGCAACTTGAATCTTAACTGAGAAAAGATTTAGATAGCATGTATCGCATACCTGCACCTGCCATCAGGTACACTGTGTCTTCGTCATACAGAATATTATAAAAAAATAACACTATATCATGTTATGTAAATTGTTACCATTGTCTTAATTAGCTGGAGACTAACTTTACTATACCTGTATAAAATAAAATTGACTATGTAGAAACCAAAATGATAGGTTATTTGTATGTATTATGTTACATGTATAAAGATATCTAATATAGTTAAATTATAGCGGAATGACTATCACATAAAAAAATAAGAGAAACCAAATAACGGCACATACATAATACATGTACGATATTAGTTATCTTTGTCGATACAGTTTAGATAATCTTAATAATATAAATAAGATTAAGTGCCTGTTTTATGATTATGGTGATAAAGAAAATGTTTGTTGGCTGTTGTTGAAACAATTTTTAGATACTCATTGTTTTAATGAAATCATACCCATACATTTTAAAAAGTAGCTCATAATAACTTTGTAAAAATGGAATTTTATTAGCCTTTATAAAGGCCAGTACTAAAAAAGAAGAAGTTTTATTATGTTCCATTCAAACTGAAGTAACATTATTTGTTTTTTACTTGAAAAAAATAACAATCTCACTGTGGATGCCGTACATTTCTAAGGAAATATTTATATAGATCCTACGTATATATAACAATTAGATAATAGAGTCATGCCACAGTTGTAAATAGTATAAATAGATCGGCTCGTCAGAAGTTACGTTTTTAAAATTGTAGTGAAAAATAAATAAAAATAAATAATATAAATAAAAGCATGACGGACTAATTTTTGTTTGGTGAAAGAAGGAAACCTAAATTTGTTATGAACGTTACCAACGAGGCCACCTTCGGTCCGCATATCAACCGCGTACGGAATCGAGCAGCGTTCGCCCTAGGTCGTTTGCAACCTCAATAAAAATAGGAAAATGTCCCTGCATAATAAAATTACACTATACAAAGCATGCATTTGACACCAGGGCCCAAGCCCTTCATAAAACACTACACACGTACATTGTACCCTCACACCGCCCCCGCCGACGGCGAGGGCGTCGCAAACAAAGTTATTCGCGATGCCGCCATGTCACAGGCCGGTTCTCCCCAGTCAATATAGATAGAAGCGTCGCTGGAGTTTCTTGTATAGTGATATTAATTTAGATAATCCTCTGTCAGAAACAACTGACCGAGCCGAAGTTCGGCCCTCTCGGGCACCCTTGAGTGAGACGCTCTCGCGAAACAGGGTAACGGTCCAAGCCGAGCCCTTATGCTGGTTACCCATATATAGAGGTCTCGACTGAGTGCCATAAGCGCTTGGTCACCTCTCAACCCTTGACTATCGTGTATGAGGGGAAAATATTGTTTTCTTGTATGATGATGTAATTATAATAACTATTCATAATTCTATAAATTAATAGAATAATGTTTGCACCTGTCATAATTCTTTCTCCATCATCAAAGGTTGATTGGTACAGAATGGCAAAATGAAAAATAACTAATGTAACCTTTTTTTTTATTTTAAGGTGTTAACACAAAGAATGAATGAAATAAAAGAAGGATTTTAACGACATCGTAATAAATAAATTATATTTATTACAGTACAGTAAATAAATTTTATTACAGCAAGTTGATAGCTTTCTTTTTTTACACTCATTATATTGAGCGCGTGAAAGCAGCTGTCAATTAGAGAAGATTCTCAATCAAGATCCGTTGAGGTATCGATATAATGCTGAGGGGTGAAATATGAGAGAGTTGGGACCTCTGTAAAGAAGAATCTCTGTTCTTGGAAGACATATTAATCATATTATTTTCAAATCAACGTGATAAGATAAAGCGTGCCTAAGTTATTTTAAGTAAAAAATATATTATGCTAAATTGAAGATCTTATAACACTTTTTAATATTGTGTTATATAATTTTCATACTGGTGCTGAACAGCTTTAATATCTTTGCCTTCTCCTTTGTAAACAGTACTTCATAGCCACATTGACATTCAAGCAGACCAACCATCATACGAACAAGATCTGGCTGAATGGACTAAAGTCCTTTGCCTTTCCATTAGGGATAAATTAATATCATCATCATCATCATTGACATTCAATAATGGAACATTTTATTTACCTTTTCTGAACACGTTTTGCTACTGTCTATGATTTAAATAATTAAAATATTTCTTTTAAGTCACAAAAATGGTAAACGTTAGTGAATCAGCTATTAAAAATATTGGAAAAGTTTTAAACGATCCAGCAAGACCTATGAAAGAGCGTTTTCGAGCACTTTTTAGTTTGCGAAATTTGGGTGGAGAAACTTCTATAGGATGTATCAGTGAATGTTTTAAAGATGAGTCAGTTCTTTTGAAACACGAATTAGCCTACTGCTTAGGTCAAATGCAAGACGAAAGAGCCATCCCAGTGTTAAGAAATGTATTGGAAGATACAAATCAAGATCCTATAGTTCGTCATGAAGCCGGTACGTTGTAATATTGTTACCCTTTTAATTCGTCACGTACACGATAATATACGATAAGGAATTTTAGTACTACATTCTTTACTCATATTTCTTATGTATATACAGACAGATTCCGTAATTCGTCACTACTGATAAAATGATTGCTCAGTTTTTTTGGAAATATTTTTTTGATATCTAAAATACGATAATACAGTTTTAAAAAAGAAAAAAACATAAACGCCTATGTTGAGTAGTGAATTGATGTTAACTTTAGATAAACATCATCACCATTTTAAATTAAAATTATAGGCTACAAAAATATTCTTTATGTTTTAATATCTATCATTATCATGAACATTTTTATGAACAGATTGTCATATTATGTTATGATGTTCATTCATTGTTATGATTATCATTTTTATGAACAGTTTGAAATATGTTACAGTAGAGCTTTAATTTTTGATGAAATTAGAACTCTGGTAACATAAAAGAAATTCATTTATCTAAACAAGAGAACAAGCATATGAATTTAATATATTCTTAGTAGAATATATATACTTTATGATACTTTAGAACACTTATTATAAGATGAATATTCATTTGTAGTGTTGGTCAGCCTGTTGTCGCCTTAAGTATTGTTTCAAACATTTTTGACACATGAAAAACTGAAAATTCTCAAGTCATTTAAGTCAAGCTAAGACAGTAACATTCTGTTTTCTCTCTCCTAGAGCAGCAAATTTATTGGTTAAATAAAGCAATTAATACAGAATAATTTCCTATATATTACAGGAGAAGCACTTGGTGCTATTGGAGATCCAAATCTTCATGAAATCCTTGAAAAATACCAACATGACCAAGCCATTGAAGTTGCGGAAACTTGTCAAATTGCTCTACAAAGACTTATCTGGATTGCAAATGAGAATGCTAAAGATGTCAATTTATCAAAGAGTGTGTATTCATCAATCGATCCGGCACCACCTAGTCATGAATCAGATGTTGAGTTATTAAAGCACAGTTTGATGGATGAAACAAAGTCCCTGTTTGAAAGATATAGAGCAATGTTTAGTCTAAGGAACTTAAGTACAACTGAGAGTATTAATGCTTTGGGTGAAGGTAAGTTTTGTACTACTTTTAAGGGATTGCAATAAAAAATAAAATCATTGTAATTGGTATGATTAAGCAATGATTAATTTTTATATACACTGCAGGCCAAAAGTTTAAGACCACCTTAATTAAAGTAGGAAAATAAAGTAAAACTCCAATAAAATATGAAATATTTAATTAACCTGTTTAATCATCTAATAGAACATTGATTGACAAACAATATACTTTAAAAGCGTAAATAAATATTAACAGTTCATGCAAAAAAAGGCTATAGTTAGCTAAACTGATTTTTCATCAAAAAATCCTTTACATTTTATGACATTTTTCACAAGTCTCGGCATATGGTCAATCAATTTGTTAATGGTGTTTTGTGATAGATTGTTCCAAATTTGCAATATAACATTCCACATTTCTTTTCGCAAGGTTGGGCCATGATTACGGACGTTCCTATCAAGCTCTTTCCACAAAAGTTCAATTGGATTGAGATCTGGGATCTGAGGAGGCCAAACCATGTTCTTGAACACCACTTGTGCCTCTTTCTCTTCTACATATCCTCTATATAATTTTGAGCTATGCTTTGGATTATTATCTTGTTGTAAAATGAATCCATCTAATTTTAATCAAATCGCTAGTTCCTTGGCTAGAGAATGAATGTTGAACTGTGAACCATGTATGATTTTTAGTACTACACAATCTGACATCATCTTTTCTTTGGCACTGCGTCAAACGTAAATTCTATGTTTTGAACTGAATAGTTTCAAACTTGGATTCATTGGTCTAAAGCACTTTTTTTAAAATCTTCTCCAGTCCAATATCAATGGGCAAGATCCTGCATCCGTTTTGTATTGTTTTGCGGCCTTAGCAGAGGTTTTCGAACGGCAATGTGACCATACAACTTCGCATCTCTCAGTCGCCATTGTACTGTAGTGTATAAAGGTTTAACTTGGGTTTTGTTTACTTCAACGCGGATTTCTGTTGTAAGCGCCTATTTCGCTTGCTGGTAACAACAATGAAATTATCTCCACTAGACATGGTAGCTTTCGGCCTTCCCGAGCATGGACGATCATGAAAACTGCCTGTGTCCCTGTATCGAGATATTGTGCCATGAACACAAGTCTTCGTTAACTTCAGTTGTGAAGCAATCTCACGTTCAGGTTGCATTCATTAGGTAAAACAACGATGGAAGAACGCACTTCACTGCTAATTTCTCTTGCTTTTCCCATTTTATGAAGTCTTCACTGTAGAAACCAAAAGTTTAGACTAATTGAGATTGTTTGTGAACAAATCCAAGCAAACTCGGGTAATAATAAGTCAGAAACACCTGTTTTCAGGAGCTTAATAATCCTAATTACTGACCAATATGTAACAAAAGCAAAGTAATTAGTAATGAGGAAATGCATCATCGGTGTTTGAAAACAATAGATGTTTATTGTCCAATAACTTGAAAGTAAACAAAAGAATGACTCTTTAAATATTCGAAACTAACAATAAAATATTCAGATGTGCATTAATTTTATTTATCCTATTGGATTTTATTACAATTGAAGGATAATTAAGTTGTTTATATACGGCCTTAAACTTTTGGCCGGCAGGGTATGTTTGAAAACATACATGGTTAAAATATGACCAACAATGATATATTAATACTATATATATAAAGATATAATATGCCAAACACTATAAAAATTAAAAAGGAACATTTATTTATATTTATAACTAAAAAAAATGCTTCATACTGAATTATAATAATTACGTTAAATTTGTGTAATTTCAGGTTTTAAAGCTAGTAGTGCACTATTTCGGCATGAAGTCGCATTTGTCTTTGGTCAGATGCAGGATGAACGCAGTGTTCCATATTTGAAACAGACCTTAGAAGATATCAATGAGCATGAGATGGTGAGACACGAAGCTGCTGAAGCACTCGGTTCCATAGCCACTGATGAATGTATTGAAGTTCTAAAGAGGTAATTTAAAGTGCATTTATAATACAGATACCCTATATACCATTAATTAAAGTTACTACCTGGACACTGAACTATCTATCATGGCTTATATAATTAATTTTGCATGCATTTATTATCTCATTATCATTTTAATATTATGCAAGCATTCTATTTTGGCAACTTTTGTCTACAAAAAATATTGATTCTAAAAGTTTTATTACAACATAAAAAATATAACTTTCAAAATAAGATATATGGTACTGATTCCTTGAATCTATAAATCTTGAATTTAACGATAACTTGGAAGGGACTTGTTAATTACCCTTTGTTATTTAAACATTTAACAAGATTCACATTTTCCTCCTTACTATAACTGCCACACAAATTAAATCAAAATTACTACAAAGTGTGTGTGTGAATTATGTATTGTTTATTATTAATGTAAAATATAAATTTTAATATGTTGGCAAGTTATTATAAATCTGCTGCTTTCTGCATTATCAGATAGTACTCACACTGCTGCAATTAACTAGGTGTAAATAGGTTATGAGGTACTGCTTTTTGTCCTCAGGGGTGACAATGCATATATATTATAATTTCTTTTGGACATTAAATAGTCTTAATTTTCTCTAATCTTCATTTGCTGCTTAAGTTAATTAAATTTAAATTGGTTTTTACCAATGAATTTATCTCACACAACACTTACATATTTTTTTGTTTTTTTTATTACTTGGAGAGTAACAAATGATCACACAGTTCACTTGATGGTAATTGATTCCTACAGTCCAAGACATCTACATTCATCTTTGACAAAAAGAATCATAATGCCCTTGTGGACTGAGATGAATGCCTCTATCACCAGTTATAAAGGTTTCCAGATCCTAACACTCACCAGACGAAAGTATTATGCTATTTAATGTTGGTATTCTGTGAGGGTGCGGTCCTACCCCGGTCGAGCTGACCCTTTCATTCTGCAGCTAGAAACTACAGTGTAGCATTATATGTTCCTATTGTAGAATGATAAATCCCAAAATTGGGATTTAATCTCCAGTTAAAAAAGATAATTGTTTTCTCAATACCAACTGATATAAAGATACATAAATCAATAATATTTTTTCTAACTAAAGTTTTATTTTCAGATACCTTAATGATTCCCGCCGTGTCGTCCGTGAGAGTTGTGAGGTTGCATTAGACATGTCCGAGTATGAAAACAGTCCAGAGTTTCAATATGCTAACACCTTGCTTGCAGTCAATGCTTGAAAACAATTTATAATAAAAAGTTTAACCATTTATTTATTATATATTGAACGATAGTATGGAAAAGATGTTAAACCATATTAAAGTTATTCTTTGTTGCATTTTGTAAGGTTTATTAATTTTACATGAAGATTTAGCTGGGACTACTGTTGGATTTGAATGTTTTTTCCAAAAAGCATAACAATATGTTTATGGTTATTGTTCAAATATAATCAATATTAAACTTGTAAAATTATACATATGTTATATATCATGTTGTCAACCAAAACATTTTGTCCTTAACTAAATTCTAATCAACAATCAATACGTAGCTGCAGTCGCTCTTGCGTAATTTATTCTTATTTTCAATTACCAATACTTTTAATTTATAACTTGATAGCAATTTGATTGAGAAGATATTTAGACTATAGATATGTACAATAAATACGAAATCAAAGTTTTTTTTTAAATGTCTGAGAAATTATCTTTTCCTCTAAGTACTTAGGTTTAAATGGCAGACAGATAATCAGGCACTTTTTATTTACCGCTGGGTTTAAGTTCAAAAATGATTAAATCATACTAATACAGGGTAGTATTTTCCACAGATTTTATAGCATTTTCCGATCGATTTCAAAAATGTTTCATAATTAAACAAAATTTCATGGTTAGGTTGTTGATAGGTTATCAAACATTAATATCTAAAAGATGTTAATATTCCAACATTTTTTATTTCCTCATAGATGGAATACCATTGTTAAATTTACTTTACAGTTATATTTTAAAGTAGCTATAGATTAAAGTATTATTTTAAATTAAAGTTTTGTTTTGTCTAATTAGTTTGTATTTCATCATAAAATATCATAATTTATTTTGCATCACAAAAAACATCTGGTTGTTCTGTTGATGTCCTCCAGGTAGATTTCGATCACGAGATACTATCTGGTTATTACCAGATATCAACGTAGCAGGATAGATCATAGCGTAGTAAGAGTTTGTATAAATACAGAGGAGCGTGCACGCCTTTCCCTTCCCTATTCCAACGTAACTCGTGTGCAATGAGATCGTTCGAAGGTTCCGATATCTGTGTGAAAAACTTTGAACACAACACACCGTGACCCGAAAACCAACAATTTATTAAAAAAAAATGGTGTTCCTGTCAAAACTCTGAAAACACACCGTGACCCAAAAATCAACAATTTATATTTAAAAAAAAATGGTGTTCCTGTCAAAACTCTGTAAACACACCGTGGCCCCGAAAACCAACAATTTATAGATATAAAATGGTGTTTTTGAGTTAGGTACACACTAACCACAACACAAGACACAAAACTTCATTACTGTACTGTGTTTATAGTGCCGTCAGTATTTATAGTTCTAAGGGACTCGATTTAACCACAGCATTATGTCTGGCAACAACACGGACCATATGAGTACTCGGGAGAGATAAAGCATCTGCATGTGGTTTCCTCATCTCGGATATAGATATTACTAACCTTCGCGTGTACTGTGCTCACTTGTCACATTTACTTACATTACAAAAGACAAGATGTATGATCGATGGCGAAGCTTGAAAATCGTTATACCTTGGATCGCCCACGAACCGTGAACGTGATAGTCATTTATATATTACACGATATTTATATAATGCGTCAGGGATTTTTCATATTTTACAAATAGTTGCAGAAAAATCTATTTGGTTGTAATGTATGTATCTGGTTGGTCTTAGTACCATTAAATAGATGACATTTTAAAAATAGAAAAATTAAAATTAAAAACGGATTCCCGCTATTTTACTATAGTCCACCAAAATGTATGAAAAACGAAGAAATTCGATACATTTTGGTTATTAAGTTTTATTATGGGAAAGGGAAGAATGCGACACAGGCCGCGAAAATTGATTGTGACGTTTTTGGACTTAATGCAGTAGCAGAAGAAGAAGCACAATCGGTTCAAGCGTTTTCAGTTCGAGAATTTTTATGTCAAAGATGAAGCTCGCTCTAGTCGACCTCTTACAGATAAAGTAGATGTCATTTTTGAAAAGTGGAGCAAGATATATAGTAGTTTCTACATAGCTTAAGAGCTAGTAGGGGTTAACCACAAAACACACCCCACGAACTCATTGAAAGAAACAATGAATCGCGTACTCATTTACGAATCTATTGAAACGTAATGAAACCGAACCATTTTTGAAAAGATTGATCTCTAGTGATGAAAAGTGGATAATATCGTAGGTAGACAAGAACGTGCGTAAAGGATCATAGACAAAATCCAGTCAAGTACTGCAGCGTATAGCGAAACCTGGATTAACTCGCCATAAGCTGATGGTGTATTGGTGGGATTGGAGGGGCATCGTTCATTATGACCTTTTACCGCTAGGCATTACCATCGATTCAGATCTCTACTGGCAATAGCTTAAACAACTGGAATTGAATAACAGAAAGCGTGTGGTTTTTCAACATGATAACAAAAGACCATACACATCTTTAGCCACTCAACAAATATTGAGAGAACTTGGTTGGGAAGTGTTAATGTAGCCACCATATAGCCCTGACCTTGCGCCATCAGATTTTCACCTGTTTCGGTCTCTTCAGAATTCGTTAGGTAGTGTTAGGTTAGCATCAAGAGAGGACTGTCAAACTACTTGTCCGCAGTTTCTCGATCAGAAGTCCCAAAATTTCCTCAGCAATGAGATTCTGTCACCACCTACAAAATGGAAACTATCGAACAAAATGGCACATATGTAGATATTATAATCAAATGTAAATAAACTTTGATAAAAAATATTTTGAATTTATATATAAAATACGAAAAAGCTTTTTACCCAACCCATTATTATAAGGGATGACAAACGAGACAACAGTTCGCCACATCTGCATCCGTCCTCAGCAAGATTCAAGATACACGTGCGTTGCCACTCCTGAGGACTGAGATGGAACATCTCGTTTACCATGTTATTCCGTTATGAATGTTGATTCACTGGCATTGCGAAGTGATGTTGCATCTCTGCATTTTTTTATCGAATTTACAATGGGGAGTGTTCTGGATTGTTGTTCGGATTAATTCCAACCGCTGAGCTTAAACATCGTACATCACGAAAGAATTAAAAAATCGTCCTCATCATCTCGATTGTTGGCAATTCGCCACTGTGCGCTTTACGTGAAATATTCTTCCATGCACAACTACTTTGTGGAATCAGCTGTTTCCAGCTGTATTTGCAAACCGATACGACTTAGGGACCCTCGAGAAAAGAGCCTACACCTTTCTCAAAGGCCGGCAGCGCATCTGTGCCTCCTCTGGTGTTGCGCATGTCCATAATAGACGGAAATCACTAACCTGCTTGCCCGTTTGCCACCTGTTCTATAAAAAAAAATCTGTAAGAGGCTCGCCGGAATCCCTGCACAACCTATACCAAACACAGGACGTTTTGATGCAATTTCACAGTGACGTTCTGTGAGGGCGTGGTCTATCCCTGTTCAAGTCGACCCGTCTGTGCTGTATCTAGATACAAGCTGCAACGTAGCTCTACCAAGGTCAAAAGCGCGTCTCTTGTGTCATCTTGAAATACGTCACTATGTAGCTACTAACTCTACTTCAGTTGTCTGTTTTCACCAAATAAGATGTTTCAGTTTAAAGAAAACTAAGTCATTACTTTATTAGTATAAGTTGTAAACAGGCAGTTACATATATAGATCATCATCCGCAATTGGACATCTTAAAAAACTTTATACTGTGATTACAAGAATCGTTTCTCTACCGAGCCACACTTCCGAGTATCGTGTTTACGTGTTTATCCAATAGTTGCAGTGTAACTTTAAAAGTAGCTTATAAATTAAAATATAAAACGAATAGTAAAGTTGGGTACGGTTTAAATATTGTTTATAAAACCTGTTTGTAAACTTTATAGCCCCTGATCACATATAGTCTATATTCTATAATACTAAAAAAAGTAATAAAAAGTTTATTATTTTATGGAAAAGCATGTAGTTTCAATTTATGCGATGTATTGTGATAATACTCCATATGATGGAATTGTTTTGGAATAAATTCGTTATTTTTATTTTAAGTTTTTTAATAAAAGTTGCTGTAAGTAATTAATATTCAAATTCAAATAATAATATAAGCATTGATGTAGTAAATAAGTAGAAGGTGACGTTATGTACTTTTATTTTTTTATGTTTTTTTTTAGGTAACTGATTTGCTGGATACAGAACGTACTACGTTTTTCGGTATGACGCATGAGGTTCCGTTAAGTGTGGCAACCTTGGAGTTGGTTGAACAACTGCATACAGCTGTGTGGCAACACGCTCAGGGAGACCGCAGGGTACGGCGTTACTTCGAATCATATAGCACGCCGTTTGTTGGACAGGGTAGACGGAAAATGACGAAAAATCGATGACCTATTTTATATTATATTAGAAATAATACTTTATATTTAATCTTACAAACTATTTTGAAACTTGTTGGATGCTAGGTTTGATGGATTATGTTAAACATCTAATTTATTTTAGAGAGACGCGTTAGAAGTTATACTTTTTTGGCCAAATAAAAAATTGAACAGAATAAGAAAGATGTTAATAAAAAAAAATATAGTTAGAAGATTAATTACGATAAATACGATTAACATTTTAATATTTTAGTAATCTTAGTTAAGTAAACTGCGTTTTTTTATTTCAGTATAACCTTTGTAACTTTCACTTGAACTGTGTGTGTAGTTTAGTAAAATTTTTATCGCTAAGAAAGATTGCGTTCTGACGTCTTCATTGACGCCCGAATTCAGATGTTATATTGTAATGACTTCTCGAAACTTATGTGATCGGGTAAAACTACATTTTACTTGCTTACAAGAAGTATAACTTAGGAGTTTCCGAGCGTTCTAGGTTCTAGAAACTTAAAAAGAGAAAACTTATTTGATCAATTTGATAATGGAGTTATTTACATATTGATAAAAATAACTCAATAGATTCTGTAATTATTGATATACAATTGAGAAAGTTTTCATAAAACCGATCCATTTTTGTGAATATAATTGTTGGTCTATTTTCAGCGATATAACAAGTGCATTGCTCTCGTTCCTTGACATAGATGTGTGTATGCCACACAAAACCAACAATAAAAATTCCCAATCGATCTTTCGCTATTTTTACCGGAACAGGCGCTTTAAAACCGACACCAACTCGGGAGCGCATGTCCCAAGCACAATGGGAGGAATTCCGTCGGGCCCACTCGACTTGTTAACGCCTCGAGATTGCAGTGCTTTACGCACTGATCTCTGACGACACTGATTAAACGGATGTCTCAAAAATGGATGTAAACAAAACTTTTATTTATTTATATACATATATATATATATATATATATATATATATATAAAGATAAAAGAATTTCATCTTTTTACACAAAATGCAACTGCCCAGTTAAGCCACATACCAAAATTATGTGAAGCAATAACAGAATTTATTGTGGCTTTTAAGCTCCGCTGCATCCATTGTTATATCTGTCTGAGAGTTCTCTTGTTCTTTATTACAATTGATATATATAATATTTCATTGGACGTTAAGCTTATTTCTTTTTATAAATGATTTTGAAAAATATTATGGAATAATTCAATTTATGGAGTAACGTAGAATAAAACGAAAATATGGAACAAGTTCACCAATCATCCGATGTTCCCTGCGGCACATGCCAAATACTACAATCCTAGATATAAACCACGATAAAGATAGGTTTATATCACCCATGAGGACTGTTCGAAGGTAAATCAAACGCTCCTGGCGTGGCGTACGACCATCATCTTCTTTACACTGAGTCTAATACTTTTTGTTACCTTAATTTCTTGCTTCAACATATGCCATTAATATAAGCATTAGACTTAAGGTTTTATTATTTTTAATCGATTTATTCGTATTGTCTTTTTTGGTGGCAATAAATCTATATTAATTTTATTATTATTACATCGTGATATTTCCAATAAAAAAGACATTTTTACCAACATTCCAAAAGACTATAGCAAATCCACAACTGTACAGTGCGATTAAATTTTCGTTTGTATAGTTATTTTTGCAATAGCGCGATATTATTTTTAAAATGCAGGAAATCCTTTCTAATGTATAGTATAGGTTTAACATTACAGTCCACTTTATAGCCTTCATTGTGGTCATACTCTTCTACATTAACTTCAAAAGAGAACCAAAATGTTCCACGATGGTAAGAAACTAAAAAGAGAATAATATAAACTAAGATGAGAAATTACAACTCCAATGTGCAGGATAAAATAAAATGAACTGGTAAACTATTAAATAAAGCACATACACTATTAGTCTACTAAAATTTCCCATCGTTATGTAATAAATAAAGAAATGAATGTGACATGTATAAAAAAAACAAAGGTGTTGTGTTATGTCTGTTCTCAAGTCTGTTGTCTGTGTTTTTTGACTCGAGTCATTTTTATCCTATATAAATGTATGTAAATGTTAATGGGCTGAAGTCATTAGAATTCATCAGGTGAACTGTGTGCTGTGTCGAACTAAATTGCATAAAAAAAATCAAATACGGCTCCATTGTTTATCGATTATCACAAGAACGACAAGTATTCAAATGATATCAGTGCGAACAGTGCGTCCGTGTCCGTATCAAGTGCGGACTTGGTGATGTCTAATGCAGATCTATGCATACTTCAGATACCAGCTCCTTATATAGACGTATTTTAAAAAAGTTATTACTTTATATGCTATCTTGTATTGTGCGTGTAAAGTGTGTAACGTTTTATTTCTTTTTTTTTATTATTATAAGATTTTTAATATTACCTCTAAAAACTAGGATGAAATGCCTGTTACTTATGGAATATCGGGATGTAATCACTCAATGCAATCTTATATTACAGAACGCTGCAGCGTTGTCATCATACGCTGGTATTTTGTATGAAACTAACTAACTTCTAACCTTTACGTAACGTTATTATCAAATGCATATAAAACTGTATCAATGTCAAGTCTGCTTTTTCAATTTTGTTGAAAGCTTTTTAAATACAAGTATATAACGGAAAGTATTCATCGTTTAGAGCTTCCGTGAAAATCGTATGTCATCAAGGCCCGTAAAGGAGGTTTACCGCGTAGGCGAGGTTTTATCACTTATTTAGGACCCGGCTTAACGCTTTGCTTTACACTGGCTCAAATTTTAGGTAAAATTTATTTATATGATAGAAAAAATAATAATAGAAACAAATTAAAAAACAACAACGTTACTCAGTTTCACTTCAGTAGTATTCACTTTACCAGAATATTTTTCTTTTTCATCTTATTATGTTCGAATTTGGTCAAGCTTTTGTTTTTATCACATTGAACGTCATTGGACTGACTGAAATACTATTTATTATACAGCACCATTGCTTATATGTTACTATAATAGCGTATGGTTTTATTTATAGAACAGGTGGAGCGAGCAAGCAGCTCATCAGATGGTAAGTGATTACCGTCGCCTATGAACATTCGCAACACCAGAGGAGTCACGGATGCGCTGTCAGCTTTTGAGAAAAGCTCTTTTCTTGATGGTATTTCTACTTCGAATGGGTAATATTTGTTAGGCCTATAAACCCATTTGACGATATTCTAACATTGGGAGAAATTCAAAAGCCTGTAGTGCGAGATAAATAGTCTAGATTTAGTTATTATTAATTGATTGATTATTAATTGTCTAGAATTCACAATTTCATCCTCATCATCATGGTTGGCAATCCACCACTGAGCACTTCAGATGAAATTTCCCAACACGCACAACTACTCTGAGGAATCAGCTGCCGCCAGTTCTGAATAGATACGACTTAGGAACTTTCAAGAAAACTGAAGATTGTCAGACTCCAGATGTCTTTGAAATTTGTTGAATTATTTTTCTTTCTATTATGTATTCTTTCTTGGACATGCAGGTGATATTGACACGATGTTTTTCTTTTACCATCAAGCACATGAATTTATCACGTGCTTGATCGATCACTTGTAAATCAATTTCATTGATGCCGGGTCTGGATCTAGCTCGGTTGGCTCGCGTAACGTGAAATTAAAATGGAAAATCTAGACACTGAGGTACCATTTAATTATAATGTGAGTAGTTAAATAAAAATTGAATAAATTAATAGCTAACAGATACGTACCACGGACGGTAATTTGTACGTAATATTATTACGCTCCGAGAGTTTGCTCCCAATTGTTAGTGTCATTGGGTCATTTAGTTTTACTGTAATGCTCGGTTATAGGTTACAATAAACTGAGAGGATGTTTAAGCTTCACGCCATGCCATACCTTGTTATTACAACTTATGATAATGGTCAGCTTAATGTCTCACAATCCTCTATATGACACTTGTTGCGATTTTATTGTGCAATGTTATAATTTTTTTACTACATAAAATATTATAACTTACGAACTGGTCATTTAATTATCGTACTTTATCAAATATATCGCAATTAAATATGTACATGCTAGACTGGGAGAAGAGAACATCGACAGTCTTTAAACGGAAGTCTTTATATAATGGGTTGGGAAAAAAGTTTTTTCGTATTTTATAAGTAAAATGTTCCAGTGAAATCTCATTTATGTTGTTTTATTTGTTTTCTGTCCGCCAAAATTATTGAATCTAACGAAGAAATTCGATACATTTTGAAATTTTATCACAAAAAAGGAAATATGCGATACAAGCCGCGAAAAAAAATTGTGACGTTTATGGACTTAACGCAGTGTCAGTAAGAGTAGCTCAACATTGGTCCAAGCGTTTACAGTTCGGGAATTTTGTTGTCAAAGACGAATCTCTCTGGTTGGTATTTTACGTTACGACATAGCTGAAGAGCTAGGGGTTGACTACAAAACACTTTTAAGCAATTAGTCATATTTTTTTCATATCTATAAATTTTGTATCTATAGAAGAAAATTATATTGTAGCACATATAATGTTCAATATCCCATCCTATATTTTACTGTAATAGCAATTTTCAAGCATCCGTAGATCACTTAGTATCTTTAACAATCCTGTTCTAATTCCCTAAGGATTTAAACTATAATGACATTTTTTAAATAGAGATATTATATAAATTACAAGATATTATTTAAATTTTCAACTACTTGGGCACAAACAATGCGAATCCAGAAGTAAACTGACATACTACTTTTTTTTCTAAGGTTTATGAGCATAAACATTTCTAATATGAATTAAAAGACTACCAAGGTTTTATAATTACGATCATCGTAGCCTTCGTTAATCTCCTGTTTAACGTTGGCCTCTCACCGATGTACTGAAAATTTAATAAGTCGGTTCAATGCAACAATAAAATGTTAGATTGCAGTCATACTTTCAACAATTGTTGCGAACATATTTTTTAGTGCCCGCCAGAACTATTCGTGCAATTGTATTAAATTAAATTGAACTTTTATGTTTCATTGTTTATTATACTATATATCAAATATAAAATTTGAGCAATATACATACATACATACTATATGATTAATATTGGATAAACAATAGGATTATAATTTAGCCTATGATTGAACGGGAATGTCAGTAAAAGAATTTTATCAAATTGTATAATCTGTACCCCTTTATATGATGTTCTGTTTGCGCTATAAATTTATTTAAAAGAAATATATAAGCTTTTTAGTCGCGTAACTAGTGAGGCATTAATATTAAGTGGCGGAAACAAAATTCTGTGGAACATCTCGTAGTAATAATTTTATTTATTTGTTTTTATATAAATATGTACACACTGCACACTACCCCGCAGTTTGTTTCCAGCTGCAGTATGAATAGGTCAGTTGGACCGGGGTAGGACCACGTCCTCACAAAATACCAGCGTAAAATAGCAGCATAATACTGCTGTTTTGTCCGGTGAGCGTAGGGAGACCGGAGACCTTTATTACTGGTAACGAGGCATTTCATCCCAGTCCTCAAGGGTGACAACGCATCTGCATTATGATTCCTTATCAAGGATGAATGTAGATATCACGGGCCGCAGGAATCACTCATCATCAGGTAAACTGTGTGTAGGGAGACCGGAGACCTTTATTACTGGTAATGAGGCATTTCATCCCAGTCCTCAAGGGTGACAACGCATCTGCATTATGATTCCTTATCAAGGATGAATGTAGATGTCATGGGCCGCAGGAATCACTCATCATCAGGTGAACTGTGTTCTCATTTGAATTGTAATAATAAAGAGAAAAAAAATAATAATATACTTATGAAAACATTAAAAAAATCTAAAATTTCATTTTTATTAAATTGAGAAACCGATCAATTTCTATGACTCAAAAATTCAATTTCGTATTGGACAATTTGATTCTGACATAAGCAAGACCTAAAACATAAAATAAGACAAGTACACGTTAGAAATAAACTGCACTTTAGCTCTATCACTAAAATTTCGTACATCTTGAACTATTCCAATATAAGCTTGTTTATACCATTTCAGCTTTTTCGGATGATGATCAGATGTTCGGTGGGATAAATAGGTGTACAAATTTCCTCCGATGTCAGTTCCACTTCAGTGATAATTTGTTTCGTTGTGGCGAGAGCTGCGTTGTTTATCCATTACAGCCAGGTTTTTATTCCTTGGACATTTTGGCAACCCTAGTGACTGTTAGTATATCATAAATTGCCAACAAATACTTCACGATCTTTGCCAATTCAGTCGGGGTGTTTATAGTTTTCAGGTTACAAGTTTTTAGTTTTCAGGTATATCTATGATTTCAATGGCATACCTGAAATATATCAGGTATACCATTGTTCAATTTAGTTGAATATAAAATTTTAAAGACTCTCAATTACTTTTCAATCCCTAATTTTGCGATTGATATAATTTTCGGTTTCCCACGCATAGCTTCTTCCTGTTATATTGAGTACTAAGGAAAGTTATTGAGACTTTATACTATCAATATTTTCACTTATTTAACTGTAACGTTACTTTTTACGTTCTATTTAAAATAGGAGAGTATAGTTATTGTAAAATATTTTTCATATATGTACTGGTTATAATCAAATCAAATATTTTTTAAGAAACTCAATGTCGCCGTGTCGTTTAGAGCAGGCCATGTCCTCTAAAACTGACCATAATTTGAAGTCTAAAGGGTAGAGGTCTAGGCTAGATGAGAGCCAGTCTTCAGCTCTTATAAAGTCCGGAACGTTGGTTTCAAGCAAGGCTTGGGTAGTTCGTGCCTTGTGACCAGGTGCACGGTCCTGCTGGAAAGTCCACGGTATATTTTTAAAAAGTGTATTTCTGAGAGGTTTCACAACATGATTTAAGACTGTAACTTGATACACTTTGGCTGAAGTTTTCACTCCTTTTTCACAAGAATGTAGTTTTGTGACTACTTGATAAGACACGCCCCACCAAACCATCACTGACGCAGAATGATACCACGATGTATTGATATTAACATTAAAATAAGTACATTAAAATTTGTATAAATAAATAGAACATTAAATATTAAAGATGTTCTAAGCTTCCTTTTAATTAGATAAATAGTAAAACATAAACGTGTTGCTTGTAAATTAAATGAAGACTTGTGGACATTAAGTTAAGCTGATGAGATAACGTATTAATAATTTATATGTAAGAGGGATTCGACGATAATTAAGGTTTAATAATGAAACAAATTTTCTATGTCGTTATGACAGATAAGCTGTTTGGAGTTATTATTTATTCACATTTCGGCCCGCTTGTCGGCCTGAATTTTTTAGTTAACAATATTTTTAGCAAGATGTAGAGATATTTTTCCTAAAACTGGCTCGATAGGCCTTAAAAGATAAGTATGACATTTCACTAGTACAGATTTTTCCCCCAGATAATACAATAATCTTTGTGTAACAATTCATTTACTACCCGTTATTTATCCGATAAATTCATCAATCGTTCTGCGATTACGCCCCAATGACCAGGACTATGAATATTATTTTCGTTTCATTAATTAATTAATTCCACCCCTGAAGGGTCCATACTTTTCAAAAATAACTGGTAACTATATATAAATATCTTCTGGTGTATTAAGGCTATTTTTGTCAGTCTTCCGGTATAGAGTATAACGCATTTTTGTCTGCTAGTTTGGTATCGATTTTTGTGACAAGTTTTGATTAATATAATTAAATAAAACATATAAGACTATTGAAAATGAGTTTTTCTTATAGTAGTCTTTTTTCAAAAATAAAATATAATAATAGTTATAAAATATTGCGTATAATAAATACAATTAATTGAGTACTCAAACTTGTTACACGTTTTAATTTTTTACAGAATAATGATGAATCTAAGACAGTTGTTAAAATAGCTCCATAACAGTTTAAATGGCAGTACTTCGTACAAAAAACGTGATAGCCTGTATTTTAAGTCATGAAAAATAATAATCAATTGTTCCAATTTTTATTTGTTCTTTTTAATTTTAGTTGCAATTGACATTTCGTTAATTACTTAATTAAAAATTTAATCTTCTTAATACCCCTAGTCATATTTATTATTTTATATCAATATCGATCCCGTTAGATTTTTAGCCGAAGTTGCAATGCATGTAGAGTTTAACGGCTTTAAAAACGAAAATTAGGAAGTAAAACTTTATTACGCTGACGGTAAACAAAACTCTCGTAACTTTTAATGAAGTCATGGTAAACTGTGTATAAACGAGGTCTATTATATATAAGAAATATTGTAGGATTGACGACAGATACTAACTTATGATATATAATATTTTATTTATGTTTTTATGTAGTAGGAAGTTTTAGCTTAGCGAGGTAAGACAATTGCGCACCCGCAATTTCACCAGAATATCAAACTTTAGTTAGTAAAGGTTATCAGTAAAACTATTATGATTATGGTCTTAAGGAATGATCTAGTAATTTCTTCTCATCAAGATATTACTAGATATCAATTAATAATGAGAATATTCTTATTGTGCTACTACTCAAATATGACTAGACTACACTATAGTCGACGCGTTATGGACTGAAGCTTTGGGTCATAAATCATATTTATCTGTCTGTCTCGCTCGCACTTACAGGTCTTGCGGAGAGGTGTAGTGGTATGCGGAAATTATATAGGAATTGTCGAGGTGCATATCGATAACGGGATAGGTACGATCTATATGCTAAATTGTGTTAAGTATTAATAGGAATAATTTTTCGTTATCTGAAAATAAAAGTTTTTAATTTGTAAGATAAGTGTAACGAAGCGTAAGTAATGTAATGAGTGTCATAACAAAAAATCTTATATTTATAGAAAAACAACAACCCTTACTCGTAACGACCAATCAGGAGTCAGAGTGCTAATGAAGGTCACGATGACGTATCGACCCCGCGTGCGCAGGTAGCTAAGTATCGATAACGGGTTGCATTGCGTGCACATTCCTACTGTCAGTGACATTTATTACCCGACGACTCAGTTCAAATGCATCGACTATAGCATAAGGAGTATTAGTGCAGTGCAAATTAAACCAAGCCAATCTCAACAATTTTGGTTCGGATTTATTGTTATATATTATTATCAACGAACCCTCATGACTATCTGACCTCTCTCACTTACAATATCATTCTCATGTAAACGAGTCGTCTATCTCTGTCTATTAAGGATGAAAAATGAGCACACAGTTCACCTTATGGTAAGTGTTCCTGCGGCCTGAGTCACCTACATCAAAAATGCATGGATGGAATCAAAATGGAGATGCATTGTCACCTCACAGGTGTTCAGAAAGTTTCTGTTGATAGAAATAAATGAATTTGGTCGAATGGAAGGAGCTGGCATGGCCTGTCCCAGAGATGAAAACAGTATTCCACGTTAGGGCGAACTTGCGCTTTGTAAAGTTGCACATAGTGGGCTGACATGAAATTGTCTTGGTCTATTAAGCTTGCCCATGTTTTTGAGATCAAATTGACCGTACTCCCCAAGTGACCATGGAACTGAACGCCGCTCGATATATCAACGCCAACGATTCAGATACCAGCCGAAGTAGCAATGGGAGTGTTTCCAAAATTAGGAGATGCGAAAAAGGGATTCTTTTTGGGGTTTCCGTATTTCTATACCCCTAGAGCTACTGTAGCTAGCTTGTGTAGCATAAAAATTACTGACGATTTTAAAGGCATTTTATATAAAGCAATCACTGCACTTCTGTTTTTCTTAAAGCCCCAATTCATAATGTAATTAACAATTATGGAGAAAAATATTGGTGGGCATTCCATATTATTTTCGTTAAATTATATAACAACTCTTTAAAGGCATTTTGTACTGCCTCTTGGGAATTGATTTTTTCCTGAGTTGTCCAAATTTTGGAAAAGGTAATAGTCGCTGGGTGCAAAGTCTGGTGAATACGGTGGATGAGGGAGAGCTTTCAACCTCAATTCTTGCAGCTTGGAGACTGCCTGTTGTGCAGTATGGGGTCGCACGTTGTCGTGTAGGAGCAGTGGGGACTACCGATTGACCAAAGCTGGTCGTAGATGTGCAAGCTTCTTCATCATTCTCTTCAGTTCTTTACAATACACATCTGCAGTAATGCTCATGCCGTTTGGTAAAAAACTGTGATTAATCACTTCGGCACGCACTAGGCCACCAAGCAGTGAACATCAACTTTCTAGAGGTAATTTTTCGTTTAGGGCATTGCTTTGGTGCTGAACCAGGATCTAACCAACTTGCTGAGCGCTTTCGATTATCGAACAGCATCCACTTTTCGTCGCACGTAACAATTCTGTTCAAAATTCTTTCATTTATGTGCCTGTTGAGCAGCGAGAGGCAGGTCTCAACGCGTACGTTGCGCAGGCGATCGTTAAATTCCGTGGGGCACCCATCTGTCAAGCTTTTTTACCTTGCCAATTTTTCGCAAATGGCGCAATATTGTTTTGATGTTAACATCAAAAGTTGCTGCTAGCTCGGCTGTAGATTGAGTAAGTAGATTAAGCTTCCACAATCGCCTTTAATTCATCATTGATGACCAAAGTGTCCGGACGACCACGAGGTTCATTTTTCAAATCAAAATTTCCAGAACGGAACCGGGCAAACCAATAACGGTTTGTAAAGTTCTCTCTGTAAATGTTTTTGATGTTACGTGCCGTTTGTGCCGCGTTGATAATGAATGGAACTCATATTCCATAATTACACGAGTTTTTAAAGTATCCATTATGACGAAAAATGTTCAAACGTAATGAAAATACAATGATAATCAATAAACAAAAGACTGACTTTGTAAAAAGAATGTCATGTTATTAAAACAAAATTAATTTGAATTTAGAATTCACAGCCAATCAAAACTTTTTTTTTGGTTTGTAGTTGCTAATACTGAAGAACGGTAATTTCATGGGTAAAGACCTGCATATTGGTATAAGTACATATATATTTGTATAAGTACATGCATGTTTGTATAATTATGTACAAATGGTAGATATTTTATATAATTTGTTTTGATTAACTATTTAAAATATTCTTCTCTTTACATAATCGAATAATCAATTTCTGGCATTCCATCTTGAAAGGTCCACAGATTCTAAAAGGATCCTAAAAGGACCGGAATACCAGCTTCTTACATTTGATCGCATACAACGGAGAGCGAATTGTCGATAACCGAGCGCTCACCGAAGGGCTGGATTCTCCCTGCGGATAGACGTTAGTTCCCTCTGCATTTTTATCATATATATCACAGTGAGTGCTCCGAAGAGCTGTTTGGAACGATTCCTGCCGCCGAGTTCAGTCATCGGACGACACGGAAGACCACCAGATTCCATCCACACCACGTGGAAGGCTGGCATTCCTTTACTTTGCGGTTCTCGCGGAATTTTCTGCGCCGAACAGTTGCTTTCTGGACCGGCCTGTCCTCTGCGGTTTTTCAAAACCAGTACGACTTAGAGTCCTTCAAGAAGCGAGCCTATTCCTTTCTTAAAGGCCGGCAACGTTTCGGCAGGTCCTCTAATGTTGCGGTTGTCCATGGGCGTCGATGAGTACCTCGATGTTCCCGCCGCTGGTTTGCATCCTTTTTTTCTATAAAAAAAGAAAGAAGGTGACAGCGTATCAGCATCTTATTTTATTATTGTGGATGGATGTGGCTACTTATCATTATATTGGTCTCTTAATCACATTGTTTATCCTGTGTTATTTCAAATCAATACGTAGCATAAAAGTAAGGTCCCGCCACGAGACGTCTATCTTCAGAGCCATTGTATACATTTTAGTGCAGTTTTCACTGTTCTGGTATACATTTCAAGAGGCAGGTTTACGTGTATTAAATTATTCTTTCTTATACGATCTGATCAGTGATCGCGGTGTTTGTGAATGAAACAAAAACTAAATTCTAACCTAATATATAAGTAAGTCGTAATATTTTCATGTCTATTCAACAAGTCTTTAGAAAGTTATAACTAAAGAATAATGGTAATTTGTGATAATGTGACCGACAAATTCTATGTATCAGCAATTCTATTAGAGAATTTAAATTTTGTAATTAGAATAAATATATAAAACTCACAGTGAAACTAATATTACATATTTTCACTGAGAAATGCAAGACACTCCCAGATGACTGTGTACTATGTCTCTATATATTTCCTGTAACCCGTGCATACATTTACCTTGTCTTTTCCTGGTACTTTTAAGTTGTCTATAAATCTCAGTTGTTCGGGTGAACTTTGCAAACTACAGAAAGTGTTTGTTCTTTTTTGACTCTTCCGGCCCGCCGTGAATATCTTTTTTCCACGTCCTTTTTTCCATTTAGTTTCTTGCAAAACAAGGTACGAATGAACTTCAAAGTACAGCGGAGATTTTTACAAACATATCCGTTTATCACAGCTCGAAAAGGCTACTAATATTTCTTGAGGGGTATTTACAATATTGCACGTAAAGTTATCTAAAATAAAATATAATCACTGAATATTATCAAGATGAATGGCGATATGAATTAAATGAGGAAATCTTTCGTGAATTGAGAACGCTAAAATTTTCCATATAATGTCAGAAGTTCTTATGGACCTGCTACTTTCATATTTCTTACACATCTCTTGTCAATTAATTGAATATCCAAATATCTTCCTTCCTTCTATCTACCTTGACAAAACAACATTGCATATAATATAGTGATCAGACAGCAGCGTAGCACTACCACGGAACAAAATATGTGAGTCCGCCAAGTCGAGAAATCTTTGTGTTGCGTGTTGGACCGATCTGACACCATCAAAATAGAAGAAGACTATGCCAAACAGGATATCTGTATATATATTCAGGCAGTTACTTTACTTTATGCCTTTTTATGTGGCTTGAGTTCTACTTTCGTTGCCCTTTAGCTGATCTACGTCCTAGGTATGAGCAGGACCTTGCGTTAGACAATACTTGTTCATACTACAAATAAGTAAGTACTACAGAGATTAGGGCTTAATATACAGGTCCAGTCAAGTTTTGCCGCTAGTGTTCATTTAATAATAAGAAGTAATTGTTCTTTTTCATTTTTTATGTAAATTCCTAATATGCTATTTCATAGATCTTTCCAGCCGCAGAGTTTAAATTCAGCCGCTGAGTTTAAACATCGTACATCAGGACAAAATTTCATCCTCCTTATTTCGATGGTTAGTAAAATATCACTGTACGCTTTAGGTGAAATTTTTTGGACTTTGTGGAATCGTTTTCGCCAGCGGTATTTCCGAACCAATAGGGCATATGGACCTTCAATACAAGACAGCACTATTGTTACTAACTATTTAATGTTAATTAGCATTTTAAGTTTTATTATGCAATCGATTGTATTAATAAATACGCTATATATACCATTGGATATATAAAGTAAATATGTTTTATATGTTGGCTGACGAAACGATGAAAATGTATAAATAGAACATTTTATCATTTTGTATAATTTCTACGTCGGTTTGATATGATAATGTGCTGTTTCTCGTTATTTATTTAAATTAAACACTTAAAACGATCCTTTCCAGTCGCATCACTACAGTGATGGGTCTCACTCAGTGAAATTAAGTGGTGGAAACAAAGAAATTTTGGATAATGTCGTGGTAATAATTTTTAAAAGAAAACAAATTGTTTCTGATTAAAATTACTAATATTTCGGTACTATAGTTATAACTAAGCTTAAATATTTGTACTAGATGGTACACGCCAATAGCCGAATCAAGGATTCGAACCTGTACTCTAAAGCATTAAGTTATTGATGCTTTCAAAGAGTTTAACTTTAAGATTTTCCTTACACCTTTCAAATGTATAGACTGTATCATAAATTTAAATATTTTTTGTACATAGCACATATAGATTGTACGTATTAATAGTTGTTTATTTCTAAAGAAATATTTTTTAAATGTTACGCGAGCTGATTTGATAGAGAGATATGATTCTTTTGATAGAAAGATCTGTGCAAAATAAACTTATTAGATGCATTTTATAGAATGAGTGATCGATGATAAAGTTTCATTCGATTCACGTAAGGAGGCAGCACATTTTAAGTTTCTTATTAGACGGAGATGTGTTAATCGAAATTAATACGATAAGCCGTATTGTATTTCTAGGAAACCATTCCGCTATAGTTTAATTGTTGTTAAATGTTTGACAGTCACCGATTTGCTAAATGTATGTATGTTATATTATATTTATATATTTTTAGATATTCTAGTACAATCAGCTACATTTGCTTTACCGATTTGAATCTATCTAATATTATGATAATACAATTTTTTTTTGTCGGTAACTTTAACAGTATCCTTAATGAGACTTGCTTGAAGCCTAGTACTGGTGCAGCTTTTCAAACGATCCTATCAACATTCCATTATATGGTAACATCGACTTGCCTCATCACCGATAACTGGGAGCCGAGTGCAGATGTTGATGGTAAATTTAAATTATTTCAATAGATTACAAATATGACATTTAATTTTTGAATAATTCAATTTAATCGAATTACCAACTTTGCGTGATTGAATAAAAAAATACAATATTTTTGTATTTTGAGTAGATTCGTAATTATGTCCAAGAATAATGTATATCTTTTGGACAAACAAGCTTTGATTTATCTTTAACCAAGATTTGGATAAAAATATATTTTTTTCGTACATTATTCATTTTAATAGAAGTTGAAGCTTGAAGATTTTGTTGTAGGCTTTGTCAATTCTATTCAGAAATAAATACTTAAAAGCTAAATATTATGTGGAATATTTAACATCTTTAACTAGTTTGATTTGTGCAAACACAAAGGTCACTATTCCTCATCAAATAAGATCGAGGCTAATTTCTGATGTATTATGGGACACATAAAAAAATCTGTACTGTATTATATTTTAGCATAAAAATAATTGTAATATTTTATATTTTAAGTTTGGTGTTGCTAAAGTGTAACATAATATTACTTCAGATTGTGACACATTTCATTTTATTATCGTCGGCGCTGGTACAGCTGGTTGTGTCGTAGCTAATCGGTTGACTGAAAATACTCACTGGAATGTATTGCTCATAGAAGCTGGTGGCGATCCACCCATCGAATCTTACGTAAGTAAAGTTATTTCATAACAATTTTCAAAGTACTAAGATAACTGTACCTTCCACTCCTTCCTAGCGGGAATCTTCATTTCTCGCGATAAGATTTTTTGCTTCGTAATGGGTTTCGACGAATTCTGACTTTAAGAGTATTAACAGCCTTTGTAGTTGAAACAGCACGCGGCCGTCCCGATCTTTTCTGGTCTTTGACAGAGGAAGTGTTGTTGTACCCACAATGTGGAAGGCGATCACTGCAATCTTATTTTCTTTAACACCCCATTCCATATTGTAATTTGATAATGAACACGAAAAAATATGGAAATGGCGCAAAATCGTATGTAATATATATATATATATATATATAATATATATATATATATATATATATATAAGTATATTAAATTTTCAGATACCACAGTTAGACAAGAGTTTATTCGAGTCTCAATTAGATTGGCAGTATACAACTGTTGTAACAGGAAAAACAAATCGGGCAACTGTCGGGGAAACAGTGTATTGGCCACGAGGAAAAGTTCTCGGTGGCAGTAGCACTATTAACGGTATGGTTTATTTCCAAGGTCTCTACTATGATTATCAAAAATGGTATGATATGGGTAATCCAGAATGGCATCCAGATATTATTCGAAAATATTTTAAAAAATCTGAAAGTCTACAAGATCAGGACTTGTTACAAAATCCTTATATAAGAGATACATATGGTCTTAATGGACCACAATTTATAAATACATTTAATACCACATACCGAAAACTAACTAAAAAGGTTCTAGAGTCATATAGTGAAATGGGGTTCGAGACACATCAAGACTTACAAACAGCAAAGCTTTTGGGATCAGGAATACTTAGAGGTACTGCTTATAATGGACGTAGAGCTAGTGTGGCTACGACGTACTTAAGTTATATACAACGTAGAAAAAATTTTAAAATAATAAAAAGAGCATTCGTTACGAAAGTATTGTTTAATAAACATTCCGAAGCTTGTGGTGTTGAAGTAAACTACAGAGGTAGAAAAATGAAGTTATTTGCATCCCTTGAAGTTATTTTGTGTGCTGGAACTATCAATTCACCACAACTATTAATGTTGTCCGGTGTTGGGCCGAAGAAGCATTTAGAGTCCAAAAACGTACCTTGTCAAGTTGATTCCCCAGCTGTAGGCCAAAATTTACAAGACCACATTATGATGAATGTTCCGATTTTTGGTAAAGAGCCTGGATACGAAAATAAGGCACAAAAATATTTGGATGTTGCATTGTATTCTTTTAACCGTACGGGATATTTAGCACAATTAAGTATTGCAGATATAGTATTATTTTATGCAAGAGAAAAAAACGCTACAGTACCAGAATTTCAAATACAGTTGATGATATCATCAAAAAATTCAACTAATGCCAAAACATACTATTCGAGATATAAAGAACCAATAGTCCAATATTTTTCGAAGTTAATTGAGAAGTATGGTCTTTACACGTTTAAGTTCAAATTGTTACATCCATACACGCGCGGTAATATTTCTTTAAATAGCAATAACCATTACGATCATCCATTAATTTATGCAAACTATTTCGATGACCCTCGAGATCTTGAAGCTACCGCAGAAGGTATACGTAAATTAACGAGTATAGTCTATACAGATTACTTTAAAAGTATTAATGGATTTCTTGCTAGATACAATTGGTCAGAGTGTAACGACTACGAACTGAATAGTATAGGTTATTGGAAGTGTATTTGTCCAAATATTGTAGGTACGTTTTATCATCCAGTGGGTACATGTTCAATGGGACCTAATCCAAAATTATCTGTTGTGGATAGTCGTCTACGAGTACACCAAGTGAAAAGATTACGCGTTATTGATGCGAGCATAATGCCGAATATTACAAGTTGTAATACCAATGGACCTACTATTATGATAGGTGAGCGAGGTTCAGATCTAATAAAAGAAGATTATGGTGTGCAGCAAAAACCTTCTTGGGAAATTTGTACGTCATAATTTCAGTCGTTAACAGTGTTTTAGGTTGTAGGTTGTTTAATCTTTTTATGACTAATCTTTTTGTTTTAAAATAAATTATATATTTTAATTATAATAAATAATTTAATTCGGTTTTACATTGTTTTTGTCAGAAACTATCTAATGTTAAAAATAATATTAAAAAATAAAATAAAATTCTGCTCGGTAACCAAATATCCGAAGCAAAAACTGTCTACTTAAATGTATGCAGTCACATACATATATCATTCAGAATCATAGTCATGACATTCAAATCGATAGTTGTATGCTAGTGCTTCCAGGATCGAGTTGGTTAGATGGAGAGACGCAAAGGATATTGCATGGTGTGATAGTGCGCACACAATGCAACATACATAGCATGACTATAAAACCGTTAAACCGTGCCTGGCATTAATGGTTAAGGCGCTTTAAAATCATGGTAGTTCCGCTATTGGGACTACCATGATTTTAAAGCGCCTTTAAAAATTTCTTATATTGCAATCGCTTATAGTTTACCTAAATATAGGCAATGCTTTTTTCTTGCACCATACAATCCAATCAATAAAAATGTTTCATCAGTCACCCAGCGACCTGTGCTCAGAAAAAATGGTCAAATACCAAAGCCTACGTCTATAAAACAGACGAGTAGGTCAACTCGCACAAAGTCTTGTGTCTGTTGAGTAAACCCTGAAACCTTCTCACTGGTGTCAAGTGGAGGATTAGAAATCTCAGGTTCTGTTTTTGGGTTTGATGCGCATAATTAAATTCATTTACATTTTTTGACATTAAGTAGACATAAAGTAATGAAACTGTTTACAACGTCCTAATATTTTTGGTTACTATTAACTTTAATTATGATATATCCGCAAACAGTTTATGTCACAAATGTCATTCTTAAAGAATTACGTGAAACGCCAATCAATATAAGAGGTACTGAGTTCGACCACCTTTTAGTGAAACGATTTCTGTCTGTCAAGTAGCAGTAAATTTATTTCAGTTATAAGCTATTTTATAGTTTTATAGTAAAGCAGTATTTTGTACTTAAAAGAAATGAACGCATTCAACAAATTGCTAATACTCTTATATCTTTTTATGCTTCGCCTATGTACGAAAAACATTGCTGTGAACAAACCATCCTTCTTTAATTTTACTGAAGTTAAAATAAAATTTCTTCTCCATCTCCTTCTCCTTCTACGTTAAAGGAGATTTTCTATCAAATGGACCTAAATATCTCTATCAATCTATCTATCAATTATATAATTTGCACTTTAGTGGTATTTGTGAAACAAATTAAAATAAAATTCAACTTTGGCTAAACCGGGCCAGGCCGACAAATACATAGAGAAGTGATAATAATTCCAAGATTACTCCACAAGTGTTTTGAAACGTATAAATAAAGAAAAATGGTAATTTACGATAACGCGACCGGTATTGTCGTACGAATTTGCAATTCTATTTAATTCTTATTATTCTTTTACTAATTAGAAATATTTTAAAAAAGTGGATATGGATACAATAATATTAAAACACATATTAAACAAATATTATACATTTTCATTAGCAAATGCAAGACACTCAAAAATGATTGTGTAGGATATCTATTATCTCTATCTATATCTAAAACATATATAGATATAGAAATATAGATATATCTCTCGGTTGTTCTCTTTTTAACTGCAATTAAAAGTGACACAAAGAGGAGAATTCGAAGATATAATAGTGTTTGTATTTATAAGTTTTTTTAACTCGGTAAAATCTTTAAAACAATTCGGTATATTTACCACAAATTACATTTTACTATGGAGTAATTCCTTTATTATTATTAAAAACTAAGACGAGTAACTTTATATTATTATAAATATTATAAACTTAATTTAACTTTGATTTGCATTAATAATAAGAAAAGAGCATCTCAAATTGTCTTTGTATCTTTTCTTACGGTATATATTACTATATAATAAGGTTGATGTTATTATTTTTTAATTATGACATTGGTAATCTTTTTCGTTTGAAGCATAATGAATTAGCATTTACTTTTAATATTAAATAATAAAGAAATAGCTTCACACGTCCCATTCCGACTGGGAACATATATAATAAAAGACTATAAAAGCAACAAACATAACAAGCGCTGTATATATTTTTGCCGTAGCTATAATTCGTCAGAAGTAACTGATACAGCCTTTCAAAGCTTCTCTGAAGTTAGTAACTTTCACGTGTAGGGTAACGGTCCAAGCCCCGGCTTGCACCCTCTTGGGAACACTTGTGCTAGTTACTCCGGCTATCTTTCAATCTAGTAAGCTTAAGGTCTTTAACAGCTTCTGCGGTGGCTATCATAATTCATCAGCACAAAATAAAAACCAGAGATTACTAAGTTATTTATAAATTAAAAATATAAACGTGACAGTGTAAATCAATTTTAACGAGGTTTATGAAAGTAATTAGGCATATTTAGCACAAATTTTATATTGTAAGAAAAAGTAAAGTCTACGATATCAGGGCGTTATTCAACAAACTCTAACGAAACTTTATTTATGCAAGTTTATACAAAATGATTTTTAATGATCAAGATCGCTAGCGAGACGAAATGGCAAGAAACTCGAGTGGTTGTTTTTTAATTTTTTTAAATAATAAGTTTTAGTAACTTAAACAGTCCAGGAATTGTCCAGTATTGAACGCAGAGCTCAAATCTTAAACTCAAACATCAGAAAAATATTGTGACAAGGCACAGTAAGATTTTTTGATTGGTGTGTTTTTAAACAGAATTTGAATATATTTAATGGCAAATCGATTATTTGTTGTGGAGTTTTATTAAATATACCTAATATATGCTAATATTACCCAAGATCGACTCTGTAGTTTTTAGTCGTAAAATAGGTGCCACAAGTATGTTTTTGTTTCTTGTGTTGAGAGCGTGTATATTATATTAGCTTTTGTGAAATATTTTTAAATTGTTATTTATAATATTTTTTCTAACATTAATTAACAAACGAGCACACATATCACCAGATGATAAGAGTTTCCTGCGGCCCATGACATCTATTTTGTCCTTGGAATCATAATGCAGATATGTTGTCACCCTTAACGATATGATGCAATGCGAAGTCACCAGTAATAAAGGTATCCGGATACGTACATACATAGGAAACACTGTAGTTATTTTACACTGATATTCTGTGAGGGCGTGATTCTAAGTCGGTCGAGCTGCATTCTCTTTTCACTTTACCGCTAGAAAAACTGCGGCGTAGCTCTACCATTGTAATATATATAGTTATTAATAAGTAATATGTTATCATAAATATAAAAAATTCACCCTTAGCGATACTCTAGATTTTAAATGATAAAAAGTGCAAATAGCTCTTTTTGTAAAACAATTTAAATTAAAAAAAAAATGTTGTTTAGTTACAAACTTTACCTTTGGGCAACTAAAAAAACACATTTACGAGTACTTTTCTTTTTTTTTTTTTTACTTCGTATATGTAACTAAATTATTTGTATCAAACCAATATAAAATACGTATAAGAGCACAATTAAACCGTTTACAATTTCATAGTTATTTGTCTTTTTACCTATGTATTTTAAAAATTTAAGGTGTATCAACTGAAAATAGCACAACGTCGTAAATATTATCCATAAAATGTGGTAAGTCGTTTATATTAACAAAAAATAAAAGAGGCCCTAAAATTGAACCTTGTGGTACACCCTTTTCTGAATTCTTTTTATTAAAGTAGGAGTAAAAAAAAAAAAAAAATTAAAGGGTTATAAATTTTAACGCAGGCTCTTTAACCTCTTAGTATGTAAGTTTTTCTTTATGACATCATGCTGAACATCGTCAAATGCTTTTGACAAATAACAAAAAATACCAACAGCATTTTGTAATTCTTTCCAAGCATCATAAATATGCTCGATCAAAAAAAAAAGCGATAAGCCCGTATAGTAGAATTACCTTTATTTTTTAGCTTCCAAAATTTTTGAAATACCAATTTTCATGTTATTATATCATTTTGTAACCGTAATAATCCAAATATTCTAAAGTTATATTTATATTTTTCTACTATTGATTAGAAACCACTGTGGTCTTATCATCGTCGCAGCCTTTAGTAATCTACATAGGTTGTTCCAATCGTTAGAAGGGTGTTATTTTCTTTAAAATTAATTATATATTTTATTACTATATTAAATCAAGTAATTTAACTGTTAATAATTTAATGTACCGTACAGTATTTGATTTTATATAGTAACATAAAATAACATTACCCTTTTTAATTATAGCACATTTTATTTAAATGACTAAAATGTTAGAGCCTTTTCAGGAAATTAATTACTTAACATTTAAAATGATTCGTTTAACTGTAATTTTTTTTTAGCGATCGTGTGTTTAGTAGTTTAGTTTTTAATTATCAGTACAGGAAAGGAATAAATTATATATTTTGTATGTCTCAACTATGATTACCAGAAAACGAACACCTTATGATGAACAAATTTTATTACTTGTTCGAAAATAGGTACTGCTACGACTCAAAAGCCGGGAACTTTAATCATTACATCACGCGACTTTCAATCAGGCCAATATTATAGTTATGACCGAAATGAAAATTATTTTTTTGTTATTATATTTGCTATAAATATTCTCTACGTTTTTATAGCTCTAATGCCGTGTGATTTTATTTCGTTATACCAATTTCAGTCGTATGACAAAGTAAATTAAGTTGAATTCTAGTTACTAAATTAATCGCTTAACCGCCATCCCGGCTATCTGCGCTGACCCTATAGGACACACAATAGCACTAAGATGCTGTTTTACGTCGTAATTCAGTGAATTAATGCTATTTTTCTGGTAGAACTATACCGTTGCTGATACTACCCCTGTTTAAAAGATCTTGGATTCATTATGAATCTTAAAGGTTCTTATTAGTTTGATACCGAATTTGAATACTGAAGAAACTTGTTTTAGTAACATATAGAAATTGAAAAACTAATTAAGATTAGTATTTAACTAAACCGTAACGGATATTATTACCTACGGTTGGATGAAATATACTTATAAAGTTTTTATAAAGTTATAGGAAAACATATGATAGAAATTTGTAGTAAGTGTATGTTAGTGCTTTTTTTCCTGTAATTCTGTAAGTATTTTTTGTATATATATAAGTATATAATCTCTATCTTTTTGTGAAATAAAAACTGTACTGTTGTGCAGTAAAGCCATGCCACAACTAAATATTGGTTTTAGTGGCGGCAATGGTATAATACTGCACTATTTCACAGCAGAACGACATAAGCGAGAGCAGCTTAGCAGCGCTGTGATTCCTATATGGTCTGAGAAGACCGACAGAGTGGCGTTGAAGCGACTTTTATAATAACAAGTGAATTTCAACTTAACATTCTTTTGGACTACGACTACATAGGAATAAAGTTCTTATTACGACATTAAATCACACTAAGAGGCCAAGTAATATATCCAAGTAATATAATTTACTTTGTTGTACTAATTTAAATTAAATTTTATGCAAAAGTAAAATAGATTGAATTTGTCAAATGTTACTTAATTAGTCGTTTCGTTGCCATTTTATGCTGACCCATAGTGACTGAAAGAAACCGAAGACCCTATTACTATTAAACATTTTACATAGTTGTTAATCCAGTACTATTATAGTATAGTAGGTACAACTATTTGTAGAATGTCTAGTTAGGTTTACCTTGCTAAATTAAACCAGAAATCATAAGTATTTCGGTAATGAGGGTAAAGGTAAGAATTAAGCTCGCCTGCGGTCACATAACAGTTTAGCCACAAGTGTTGTTGGCAGTGTTAGTATTATTAACCTTTATGGATTAGATATATAGGATATTTAAAAATATCTGAAAATATGTACGAATTTCAAGACATCATCGTGTTAAGCAAATTGACAGATCGTATATATAGATTCAATTGCATTCATAGAGTTTCTGTGTGAGGGTTCGCAGTCATCACCTACCCTTAGGTGATGATAGTAAGTGATAACTTCAGCTGCTAAGTATTTATTTATATTACTATATAAGACATTGTGTCTTAAAAAGAGATAAATACGAAATTAAATTACAATTTAAATATAAAAACATTCAAAACAATCGCAACCTTCAAATGATAGCAAAAACTAGTCTAAACTCCAGTTCCTGCTCTTTCTAAGGGTTGTTTTCACTTCCGTATCGAAAGTTTATTTTAATGTTACACAAAATAATATAGCTACAATTTTATTATGGTCTGCCCACTCGTTATACCCTCATAGTTCATAATATGGTTATTAAAGTCAATTTCAGTTTGTATTGTTAAGCTTACATGATAAAAGACTGAATAGGTTTCCATCATATAAGCCATCGAAGCACGATATCACAATGACTTCTATAGAGCTTAAATGTTGTATTCATTTCTGTTCATACTTTTGATACGTAATATTAGGTCTGCACAAAACCAATTTTATAATTTAAATGTGTTGAATAAAATAGTAAGTAAATAAAATTACGTATCTCTTTCTACCAAATATATCTACAGGTGAAAGACAAATGAAGAATTTGTTAAATTATTTGATATTTACAACGTGGTGAGCTGTGAGCTCGTTGGTTATCCGTAATATTATAAGTGATTACTGCAGCCCTATATGCGTTGTGACACCTGAGCCTCGTTCCGTACACCCAGCTACAGGTTAATTGATTATCCGAGTCCCTAGACTCACTTCCACGAAATACAGCAGCATTATGTTGCCATTTTCGGCCGATGTTCAATATAAACTTCTGTCGAGTCGACCCATTCATGTTGTAGCTACAAATAAGTTGCAACAAGCCTCTACCTCTATTGCCTCCAGTGTAATAGCGTACGTAATATGGACTCCATCTTACATATCACCGCTATTTAATATATCTTTGTAACGCAGAAAAAGGTACCTTTCAATTAATATTCCTCTGCAGAAATCGATACAGTGATACTGTTCATAATTATATTCATATACGAAAGCTTCATGTATAGAAGTCCAAAGAAACTTAAGTATTTAAAGAGATCTGTAATAGATCAACAGAAACTGTAAAGAACGATAAACATTATGATAAGGTAGAGTATATATATAGAGATATAGAGTGGGTTTTAACACCTTATTTTCAAATATCATTTAAACTGATTTTTGTATTAATGTTTCAGTAGATGGAGATGTTGTACATTTTTACACGTACCTTCAAAGCTTTATTAACAATTTTATTGTATTTATGCGAATAAAACCATTAAATAAAACAATTTTTACAGATTTCTAATTTAGAATAGTAACCCATATGATATTTGTAATTATATTTTATTTTAGTTATGTTTATATAAATTGATTCAATGGTAGTTATTAATTTTAAGGATGTAAAAATTAATAAATGTTAACAATCAATAAAAGTACACTACACGTGTTTCAATTTTAGTTATTTAACAGTTATTACTGGCACTTTAGGTGTAAAAAGTTGTAAGTAGTAGTGTAGTGTAAAAGGTCCTTTGATACCCTATCTATTAAATATATGCAAACAAGATTAACAATATAAATAAAAAAATTAATTATAAATAAATCATTTTAATGATATTACAAAAGCAGTGTTCATTAACAAACAGTTTACAGAAACATCATCTCGAATATTATATTAAAATTGAAAGACAGTTAATTTTAGAAGCGGAATTAAGAGACATTTTAATCTCAGTCCAGTTTATTTCAAACTGCTGTTGATTGGCTGGATTTTACGAAATTACATTTCATCTTGTAGCTTCTAAAATAATAATATTTTGGTACATTATTTTATCCCTTACTGACATTTCTGCATAATTCAAGATCACAGTATACAATGAAATATAATATTTTTTCTTTCATGTTGGACTAGGAAAAATATTGAACATCTAGAATGTTACTACTGCTGTTTCCAGATACATAGCTAATGCGTTTCTGGTCATGGATGAGTCTCATAGCTGCGAAAAATAATTATGCTTTATAAATTGTTTTAACGTCTGTGTCCTTATATTGTGGGTCTCAATACTGCATTTTAGTTTTTCTCTAATTTTATAGCACGTGCATTTTAGTGGACTAGGGAATGATATGACGAATGAGTAGCTGAGTATTTGCGTGAATGATTGTGGCACTATAATTAATCCTCCGCAGTTAATTTCATATCATAGTCGAAATTAATTACGATAAAATATGAAATAAATATCAATTTAATAAAAATAAAAATGTTCAGTATGAGCTGTGCGTGTGGTGCGTGTAAAATGAATGTCTAACATTTTTATCTACCACGCCAATTAAACTATATGCTCATCGTAAAAACTTAAATACGAGAATATCCGAATAGTATATTCAGTTTCACCGATCGTACCTTAACTATTTGGTTATCGGCGTATTAATATAATGTATAAAAGTAATGAAATGATAAATATATTAATTTATCCGCCACAAATGTACAATAGCCTAAGTAACAGAATAAGTATCAAATTACAATTAAAAGTGAGTAAAATGTTTTATACATTCTACTCAACTTTATTTATACTAAATTGTATATCGTAAATTTATATAACACAAATACTCATGAAATACTATAGTTAGTCACTGGAAGTGGCTTATAAAGAGTTAAATAAGAGTATTGTAAGTTTTCTTTTAATTTTTATAATTGTTTTTACTCTTTAGGTTTAGTTTTACATATACTGTTTGTGAAATTAACAGATTCTTTTTTAGTCTTTGAAAAAAATATAATTTCGGTGTTTAAAATCACATTTTATTTTCTATAAATAAAATTCTTAAATTTTCGATGGATTTGTTACCAATTTTCCCGGTTCATTTTCATTTTTAGCGATAAGAGCACGACTATAATGTGTCAATAGAAGAGATACAAACATAATTATGTATTTAATAATAGCTAATGAGTGGGCATAAGTTATCCACTAATCCATTCAAGTTTCAAAGAAGTCTATTACCCCGTTAATTAGAATTTCATTACAAGGTTATTATTTTTTTTTTTTTTGTAATTTATGATTTGCTGTAACATTAAATGAGCCTTATATCATCAAATAGATTTGATGATTTACCAGTACCACTTGATTTAGAAGAGTTTGACTTCAATTATGGTTGTTGTGAAATTAAGAAAAGAAAGAAACATTTGTATAACACAGCCACAACAAATCCAGGTAAGTTAATTAGTCTCATAAATTAATAACATTTAAGCATAAGTAAAGAAATATATAATATTTGATTATAAGAATAAAAAGCAATAAAGTATAAAATAACCTAATAAAGCTAAAAAAAAAATAGCTTACTTTCTTTTACTTTTAAAAATCTTAATACTGTGGTTGAATTCGATTAGAAGATCATCGCCACATTCTAAGGGAATATAACGGACAACGGAAATAATCAGAAAAACGAAGGTCTCTGATTAATTCCGTTATTTAGCAGTTATTAATCTTATTAAGAGATGAATAATAATTAATCGGAATTCGGTTGTGGAACATTCGTTTGTAAAATTCAAAACCCATGCTACATATTCTTATACATTATTTTACAGATTAAATACTATAAATAAAATATTCATCATTCATGAAATTGTTGCGGTTCGCCTTATCTGAGGGGTTTGATAAGGTTGATGACCTGTTCGTTAAAAAGCAAAGTTCAAATTATTTCTTTTGAAATCCGAACATTTGATGGAGTCTTTAGGTTGATTTTCGAAATAAGCTTGTTGATGTTGTAGCCTACGGAAAAATTACTTAAATTTATTTAACACAATTTTAAGGTTTTTTCTTTACTAAAAAATTATGTTTGCAGTGCTATTAATATGCCAGATATTCCAGTGAACCAATCCAAATATGCTGCGGAATATGCTTGTACCAGGAGATAGTTAACGACAATAGTGGAATGGAGGTTTCATATCTGAGACCTTGAGTTTCGCAGACCGTACCCAAAACCATCAGGCTATGGACGCTTTTTATATGCACAGATATTATAACAGAAGTACTATAATTATTTAACACATTTATTTATAATAGTAAAAGTAATTTTTCATTTCGTATTATAAATATTATAATTAAATTAATATTATTACGAGTTATTATTACTCAAAATAATTTGATATTTCGAATGACACTTTTGCATACCGTGTCGACTCAGTACTTTGTTTCTTAATTTGCTTGTCATCTTAATGTCTACTACTAAATTCGACTAAAACAAAAAATATTTATTTTTATTTCGGTCTATAAATATAATATATATTTTTTTTATTCATTAAGAGTAACAGACAAGTAGACAGTTTGAAGGCAAGCGATTCCTGCGGCCTGGTTTATACTTATAGTTATACGAGTAGTGGGAGACCAGTTATAAAGGTTTTCGCACTCCACACTCGCCAGACAAAACACAGCAGCATTATGCTGCAATTTCACGCTGGTATTCTGTGTGGACTTAGTACTTCCCAGATCGAGCTGACATTCATTCTGCAGCTAGATACAGAACATAGAACCAGATAAAGAATTTGGTTATGGTAATACTTAAACTCTTTGTAGAGTTTAGGGTTCCTAGAGTTTCGCATACCCAATTTATAATAATTGCAGGTAATGAGGCATTCCATCTTGGTCCTCAGGTGTGATATTTCTTAATATATAAAACTTTGTACCTTATATGCGACAATGAGTAGCGACTGTATTTCTGTCTGAAAAGTAAAGTAAAACCGATATTTTTATATTTTAGTGATAGAGCTACACTGCTGTTTGTTTCTAGCTGCGGAATTAATGGACCACCTCAACCAGGGTACGGCCACGACCTCACAGAATACCAGGGTAAGGTAGCAGCATAATGATGCTGTATTTCGTATGGTGAGTGTAGGGTTCTGGAGACCTTTATTACTGGTGACGAGGCATTTCATCTCAGTCCTCAAAGGAGATAACGCATCTCCATTATGGTTCTTTCTCAAGGATGAATGTAGATGTCATGGGCCGCAGGAATCACTTACTATCAGGTGAACTGTGTGCTCGTTTGTTACTTTCAATGTAATAAAGAAAAAATAAATATAAATCCAACTGTTGGCTATATGGATAATCCGCGAATCCATTTTTTTATTATTTCCTAGACATTCAGAAGAAGAAACCTTTTCTTCATGATTTCTCCTTCGACCTCGTTCTTAGATGTATTTGTAAATTAATTAATTATTTTATTAGAAATAAATAAAACATTGTTTATATAACGCTTTTTAATTAAACGATAACACCTTTCTAGATATCACCGCCGTAATTTTCTGATGGTTAGTTACTTAAGGCAGTTAAAGACAAACACCGGGAGTATGGCAATTAAAATCGTTTCACAAACCTATATACAGAGATTGATAATTGGTTAACAACTCATGTACCATATGCTATGGACAACTTAATTAGTTGAGTTGTGATAATGCTAATTATGAATAAAAATAGGATTTTATCCTATAATCGCCATCATTTTTTTATGTATTAATTTTAATACTGTATTGGCTAAAAATGTTATCAGAACAAGATCAAATTTATCGTGGTATTATAAATCTGTATTTAAATTGCATAGTCACGCTCGTTGGCAAGTGCACGGGATTTTCTCTAAAAATGGATTTTCTTTATCGGTTTCATCAAACTTTATTCATAAAACATTTAACCGGTAACCGGAATACTAATTTTTAGATTACAAAAATAATAGTTTATTACTAATATAAGTTGACTCTAATAAAAACTTATAATAAGGCTGTGGATAATAATCCATGGACAGTTAGAAACATTCGTATGTCAATATTTACTTTTAAAATATTGACACACGAAAGAATTATATGCATTTTCTAACACATTTTACGTTATAACGATATTAAAAAAGATACGTATCTATCATACGTCACAAGGTCCCATATTATTTGAAACCAGTATTGATTGTACCCTAAAAACTTACAAGAGATTTGATAGACGTCACAGACCCATACTAAATGCGAACTAAGGACGAATGCAAACTTTTAGGATATTTTTTATTTTTTTTAATATTATGGTACTTCTACTTCTACTTTTATCCAGTAAATTTTATAAAATTTCTTAGTCTCAGTTTTAGTAATGTGAATGTGGATTTTTTTATTTCACATATTTTAATTAACATCTCGTTTTAAATTTAATCCGTCAGAAGCAACTGACCTAGCCAAGGTTCGGCCCTCTCGGGCATCCTCGAGTCAGACGCTTTCGCGCACAGGTCTAAGCTAAGGCTCCCTCTCGGGAAGCCTTGTGCTGGTTACCAATTAATAAAGATCAGCTGCGTGCCCTAAGCGCGCGGTCACCTTACAACCCAGTGAAGCTGTAAATGCTCTCGGGCTACAGTGTCCATCAGCCATAAAAAAAAGATCGTTTTAAAATAATGGCGATAAGCATGGGGTGTAAATCTTCAAGCTGTTTTATTATGCCTTCTAGTTCCAAGTGCATTAGTACTATTTTGTAATGTGTAAAATTCCAAATAATATTTAGTTCTTATAAAACTGGTGTCTTTCTCATGGTTTTTATTTTGTTCTAATAAGTATTATAATTAAGATTTAAAACTATTTTATTTAACATATAACAACTTAAACATGTCTTAACTAACAATCCGATTTAGCTTCGCCCAACTTTTCCTAATCCATTTAAAAATATACAGGAATAAAAGCATATGTAATAAATTTTTAACAATACTGCTTTCTTAAAACTTAACCTAAACACTTCATCAGAACTATAAATAGTGAGCAGAAGAGTAGTTCTTCTTATAGCCATATGGTTAACTTTTTTTAATTATAAAGGAAATTTTTAGGTACTTCAATTAAATGTATTTAACAGACCATGAAATTTTATTGAGGTCATTATATAAAAGTTGTGCACAATAAATCTATTACTTGCGTTTATTTCTTTATACTATCCTTAGCAGTATCGTATAAATGCTTTTAATTTTCCATTGAAATAGATTTATGGGACAAATATGAGTAAAAAAATAAAAATTAATACTATTTTATATAAGTAAGCATCAACTCTACTTGGTAATATTCTGAACACTTATTGTACAACTGTTACAATTCGTGGTATAAAGTGGCGACAATTGAATCGTGAGCGTTTAAATTAAAAAAAGTCTAGTTAAAAATCTAACTTAACATATTATTCTTCGACATTACTTTTTTATTATGCGATCATTTTAACATTAGTGGCAATATGTTTCTATTTCATGTATAGAAGTACGCACGCAGTAGTAATTGTCGTTCTAGATCAGGCATGAATGGGTCGGCTCGAACAGAGGAGGACCAGTCCCTCGCTGCCATAATGCCGCTATAAAATAGCAGCATAACGCCGCTGTGTTGAGATTTGGTGACAATTGTTTGTGACGGGGCATTCCATCTTAGTAGTTAGGGATGGCAACGTATCTACATTATGATTACTTATTGAAGATGAATGTGTCATAGGCCGCTGTCATCACTTCCTATCAGTGAGCCGAGTGGTCGTTTGCCGCCTATAATTCTACAAAACTGGAACATGTTCTAATATGGATAACGAAAATTGAGTAGTTTAAACCTGAGCGTGTTAAAACTATTTTCATGGCAATGAAGGCTAATTTCCGAACGGAAGCGTATTTGCTGTAATTTAATATTTACGAAGATTTAATATCCTGAAAATAAATAATAAATAAATTGAATGGGAGGTGAATCTTGTCCAGTAAGAGGTGAAAATTTTCTAAAATTCCTTCAATTTAGTAAAACCATTTTCATTATAAATGTGAATTAGAAGATACAAGGACGACAAAATAAACATCTTGTGTAATCTATAACGCGATAAATCATTGGAGCAAATCAATTGTGATTACCAAACTAAAATATATGAGTTATAAATTTATATATCTTGGCCTTTCAAGCACATTTCTCTAAGCTTCTATGTCTTAAGCTTTCGCTTTCCAGTATATGAAATATTTAGTACTTAGATCAACATCATCCAATCAAGGCTTGACTGCCACGCCCATCTGATTTTCCCTTGCGAATATTATAGCAAACATGTACGTGCTATTCACTCCTCCATGCGGTAAACATTTCCACCATAGCGTGGTTAACCGGGCTTAGTTATTTGTTAATAGTGTTCAAACAAACCATCCATCTCGTGTTTGTAACGCCTTTTGTAACATGAGTACTCCTGCACATTGAGAAAATGATAATCCTTCTTTTGAAAACTAACTGGCACTATAAATTTCTATACGTCTATTTAATTAAATAATTTACCCACTGATGTAGATAAACTATTTAATAGAGAAAGGAGATCATATACTACGTTCCATTTCTATAAAATACACTAGAACTATAATTTATATAATTATTTGTAAATTTGAATTGCAACCTTTTTGGATACGAGAATTCGAATAATATTAATAAAATACCTATACATTTTGCATATTAACATTTTTTTTTACCATGGACAATTTCATATTTACTACTATAAAATATGTTGACATTATCATCTCAACCCATGATTTGTCCACTGCTCGTACCTCTTTCCACAAATTGCCACGTAGATTTTTTTTTCGGGCTGATGGCCGCTGTTAGCTCGTGGGCTTTTACAGTTTCGCCGAGTTGAGAGGTGACCGAGTGAGTATTAGTGGGTAATCAGCACAAGGGCTCCCAAGAGGAAGCCTCAGCTTGGACCGTTACCCTGTTCCGCAAGAGCGTCTGACTCGAGGGTGCCCGTAAGGGCCAAACCTCGGCTCGGTTAGTTGCGACTTCTGACAAAGGATTATCTAAATTAATATCGCTATTATTATTAGCTATCTGTACTACTACGTAATGCGTAGGCGCTGGAGAAGACGTGGCATAAGACGTAACTCAAGCGATGCTTCTATCATTATTGTCTGGTGAGTACCGGCCTGTGACATGGTGGTATCGCGAATAACCTTGTTTGCGATGCCCTCGGCGTCGGCAGGTGCGGTATGAGGGTGCGATGTACGTGTGTAGTGTTTTATGAAGGGCTTGGGCCCTGTAGGTCACATCATCGAGGGCGTGCCTCGGTCTCCTTCGGACATGAGTGAATCTATGATTCGCGATGGGATTGTAACTGTAGACTTTTGGTAGGGATAACCTCAATCCTCGATTTCGAGGAGTTTACAGATAGCATCTGGTTTGAATCCAGATGCGTAGAGGCTGGTGTCATCGGCGAAGAGGGCTAGAGTGTGTAGAGAATGGGACCTATAACGGAGCCTTGTGGTACTCCGGCTCGAATGTAGTAAACCTCGGAACGTGTTACCTCGACGCAGGACCGAAAAGTGCGATTGCGGAGAAAGTCTCGTATGATTAGTACGAGTCGATCTGGCACACCGAGCTCATATAGTTTGTATATGAGCCCGTTATGCCAGACCTTGTCGAATGCTTTCGCTACGTCGAGGAAATGTGCCCCGGTTTGGCAGCCCCGAATTAATTTATTTTATTTATTTGTGAATGTGCTCCATGATCCGGTGCACATGAGAAATTTATATCGCAAAAATCTGTCATTTATGCGGTTTCTTACCAAGATAATTATCACAGATATTTGTTAATAATAACAATACACTAAGTTTAATACAGTCAGGCTAGTAAACAATACGCACAGCAAAGAACTGGAATGATCTGCTTGTGAAAGAAAACTGCAACATTGAAAACAGAACATATTCGATTATTAATTATGAAATTATTATATGAATTAACATATTTAACCTTTCTACGAAAATGGATCTCTTCAAGTAGTTATTTACAATTGGGATTGCAATGCTGGAACTATAATACCAAGAGTTTACTTTATATTCTGTACAGTAAGTACAAACTATAAGGTAAAGGTCAGAATAATCACCTTAATACCTACAGTAAAATAATTAATCGAAGTATTCCTTTCTCTACAAGAACAGCGGTTCCGTAATGTTAGTTGTTTCTTCGAAGTTCACTGGCAGAATGGAGTGCTGATCCGGCCACCTTTTAATCCAGTGAAGCTGTAAAAGATTTTGGGATAACAGTGGCCATACGCCAAAAAAAGCGGAGAGTTCTTTTAATGGACGTCATACTGCTGCGTTCGTGTCATAGCAGCAAACAACATTTAATGACGATTACACTTGCGTCCGTATTTTAATCGGATTATGTCTTTGGTTCGATTTTCTACGAATTTTATATATGTTAGTATAATATGTTTGTTCATTGTCTATACAAATGGCCTGCCTAAAGTAGTGAATCGCTAAATAGTTATTCTTGCTGATGACAGCACAATCATATTTACCTGTCGAAATAGCACAAACTTTGAACTGTAAATTATAACACATTCCGAAATATAGTTGATTGGTTTAAAGCTATTGTGTAATTAATGTAAACATTAATTTGGACACGACATATTTCATGATATTCAAACAAAGAGTTAATCAATTAAACCCTTTTAAAATACTTTATTTAAGTAAAAGAGTTAAAGAGGTAGAAAAGAGAAAGATTTTAGGCATAAATGTAGACTGCAATCTTAGCTGGAATGCTCCCGGAGAGGTCATATGCACTAAATTAAATAAATTCACTTACGCACTGTATATACTCAAGAAAGTAGTCCAAATGTCGGCAGTTCTAATTTCCTATCACGTATTTGTTATCTTAATATCACGTTATTGAATTGTGTTCTGGGGTAAATAAGATACGGTTTTAGGTGAATCTTTTTGTTGTTGGTTTTTGTGCTTGTTCTAAACAATTACGAGAGAAATATTTACCTTAATCATATGAATCTCATAGAGTATGGTTGTCGCCATTTTTTAATTAATAATTGAATTATGTGTTTTGAGCGTTTCAATGATGCTTGTACTCGCTGTAATGAATTTTCTTTGTAAATGTCTTTCGTTTTATCCAATTACAATGACTTTAATTTTACAATGAAATATACTAAAGTTTCGCTGAAAAAACCCAAAGAAGGTATTTGTTAAGTTATTTCTCATTATTGTTTGATCTACTTGAGCGAGGTGCAAGTACTTCTGTCGAAAAATTCTACAACACATTCGTGAAACATGTAATTATTAAACTCCTACCACTCGTCTCTAAGCGATAATTGCGGTTCATAAACACCTACGTTCTTCTTCAACAAGATGCACATGCGTTGTCGCATTTTAGGTTGAAGTATCTCTCTGTATATGATGTCTGGTGAATTTATTTATAACGTATACTTGGGAATTTCATCGTTTCCAGCCGTCGAAAACATATGCAAATATTTTTTTTTTAATAAAGTGAGAGTAATAAACGAGCATGCAGTTCACATGATGATAAGTGGTTACTGCTGTCCGTGAAATAATGGAGATGCGTTTTCCCCTTGAGGACTGAGATAGAATGCCTCGTCACCGGTAATAAAGGTCTCCGGATCCCTACACTCACCAGACGAAACACAGCAGTATATGCTGCTATTTTACGCTGGTATTGGACGCTGTGAGATCGTGGTTCTACTCCGGTCGAGCTGACTCTTTCATTCTGCAGCTACAAAACAAACTGCAGCATAGCTCTACTACTGATAAAATAAAATTAATATACGATTATTTCAATGTCATAAGTGTTTTCGAATACTTGATAAAATTGTCAGGTATGGACATGCGCTAATTATGATTTAGTAGATAGTGATTAGTCACTACCTATATGTAGAGCTAGAGCAAGAATAGAAGAAATAACCTGTCTCTAATATTGCTATATGAAATATTAATTTATTTATTTATTAAAGTATAAATGAAATATACATACCTGTAACAAAAAAGGTAGAAATATTTTTGCCTACTAATAAAACACTGCATTGTCCGTTCCCTACATATAATATGATTATATTATTTTATAAGACTATTTCCCATTATAGAAAATTGCCTCACATTCCCATTGTCGAAGCTACTAACAATATTTTTTAGTGTTAGCACTAGAAATGATTTCCTGCACAAAAATATTATAAAATAATATTCGATAGTTTTCTATAAACTTACTGACACTTTTGGGCATTTTAAAATTATAGTTGGCGCATGTCCATTTCTCTTACCAGAACTTAGGCTATCAAATAACAAATATGAATATAAACAAAAATTTTAAGCAGCCGAAAGTTTGTACCCAACGGTATAAGTTAAAGTATACATATATGCCAGAACAGCTGAAAGTTTTATCGTCGCAACACGAACTTTTATCATCATTTCAGATCGCTTTCCGGCGAGGCCTTTCTTACTGAACTACTGATTTCGTAGGAAAGCTATTTACATTTATTATTTACATATCTGCAACTTGAGTTTCCAGTATTTTATTTAGCACGCTCCCAAGAAAATACAAAAAAATTGTATGTAAAGTTATTATAAGAATTAAGTTAAGTTCTAAGATACAAAAGCACTACTATGTAAAAAGTTTTAATAAATTTACGTTATTGTTATTATAATTTTAAAACCTTATTACTGATGACGAGGTATTTCTTATTTTATCTTAGTGCTCGGGGGTTAAAATGCATCTGCATTATGATATCTTACTGAAGATAAATGAGGGTGATTCAGGTGAACTGTGTAATCGTTTGTCATCCACAATAAAATAAAAAATATTGAGTGCAAACTCGAACTGACGATCCCTCACTAGATGGTGCGACCACTTACATATTAAGGTCATGCTTTGTGGCAATCTTTGGGGAAGGCTGCATGTCTTTGCATGTTGTGTATTTTATTTATTTTATATAAATTTCAGTTAGATTGTTATTATTATTATTTATCAGAAAGTTAATTATCAAGAAAGATATCTTTGCTGTATTGAAATTCCTTACACCGATAAAAACTACCGAGGCCGGCACACGCATTTTGCCGTGACAATGACAAATGCCTAACATTCCTCACGCAAACCTTATCTACAATCTGCAATACGAGTAATGGACAATTTTTTTCAAATGGATATAAAAAGGTTTCCAGACTTTGATAATAAATATAATATGTATTACGTGTTAAACATCTTATATTTACCAACGAGATACGTCACGTTTTAAAAATAAGAAAAATATTAACATTATTTAACAAAATAAAAACTATTATTATACTTTATAACAATGTTTGTTAGTTTATAATTTAGTGTATCTTCCACATAGAAATGTATTACATTACATTAATAAACTAGGTAATGGTTACCACCTAGATATTAATAATGTGAAATACGTATTTTACCGTTTATGACGACAATAACTACAGAAAAGCGGTCATAATATGCTTTAATATAATTACATGTCATAAATAAATAAATTACATTTTCATACTTTTATTAATACTTTGATTTATCCTATTAAGTTTTGCGTTCGTAATCGCCGATGTATTTAACACAGGACTAGAAATTGTGTTCAATTATTTTTTTTATTTTTTAGGTTTATTATAGTTTATCAGCAGATATAATCAGAAAAATCTTTACATCAGATACATCTTTTTGTCGGTTAAATTTACTATAGTAAATGTAGCTCAGGGCAATATATTTTTTATACTAACACGAAATAAGTTAGCTATACTTGGAACCACTCTTTCATCGAATACTTTGGTAAATTATTTTGGCACTGCGGAGTCTCATGTCTTGTGAGTAAAAGCAATCATTGGTATTCTTTGTTAACCAGAGATTGGGACCTACGCCCTGGTATCTTGGTTCGTAGGAATCACTTCCAATTGGCCTAACTGTGTGCTTGTTTGTTCCCATAATAACACAAAAAATGTCTATCTTCGACTATGTATTGCAAAGAATTATTTAGCTAAACTATCATCCTTTCAAACATTGGGTAATTGCCACCGTAAAGTATTTTCATGGGCCTGAGCATTTTAGTATTATTTATATAACATAAATAAGAATATTTTTTATTTTTCTATAAATGTACAATTTGCTTCGAACTTATAACTAACATACATACTACATAACATCACCATTGGCACAAGAAAGTACGTTGCCGAACTAGGTTTAAAGACCGTATTTCAGCCTTCGGCGCCGTTCCCCGTTTCAGGAAATTTACTTTAAAATAGTACACATTAAAAAAAAACAAAGAGGTTAACATTCACGAAAAATCAATAACAGTAATATAAAACGAGAATATAAATAAAAAACTTTTTAAGTTGAAAGCTGATAGAAAAAAATCCTCTCGTTGTGATAAAGCTTTTTATAAATATTTTAGAGTAATATTATTAACTACCCAAACTGATTTATTGCGCACACATTATTTTGCATTACATTACAAATGGATTCAGTAATAAAGTGATATTAGTATTTTCCTTTGTGTTCATATTTCATATAGTAAAATATATCAATTTACTCCATTTTGCTTTCAGATTAATGACATTATAGACAGGCCCAATGATGCTTACCCAGAAATATATTTGTTTGCCACAGATTTTTTTATATAACCTTGACTGCTCTGATTTGATGGATTAGCGTGAGAACTATATATAAGTGAATTATTCTTCAGATTAGTGTAAATAGTTAAAGTGATTTCGATATGTTAATTTCGTTTCTATACATGCATCGTATGCATTGCGTCATCTTTCACTCCATCAAAACAAGACCTCCGTGGTCCCTCTACATATTTTACTTCTATAAAACAAATGCTAGCAGAGCTTACTATATTCAATTCAGGTTAACCACTCAATTTGCAAAAGCTGAAAATGCTTGGACTAGGAGATGTTTCACGACAATAGACGAATGAAGGATTCGAACCTACGACCCAAAGTTTCGTAGACCGACGCTAAACCCTAGGCTATTGACTCTTATTGACTACTTACTTGACCCAGAGGATTAAGGTGGAATGCTTGATTTCCTGTAATGGCGTGTGAGGGCTTCACCAGGTAAGCTGACCCGTTCAGATCACAGCCGCTAAATGAAGAGTGGCTCCAAAAATTTTCGATCTATAATGTTTAAATTGATATGAATTTTAGATACACAAAAATATGAGGGAGGATAGAAAGAGAAACATATAGTTTACAAAAATATAGATTACCGTCCAAATCATCCATCGATTATAAGAAATAAAAAATAAAATTAATTAATCAATGAAAGGCTTTTGTGATTTTTTTCATTATTTACAATCTGAAGCGAGGTATTGAACGTAGCGCTAGCGCTAAATGAAAGTCATCCCTTACAATTAATTGAACAGTATGCTCAGGATGTGGATAGAATAGATTAATGTAGGGTCAGTTCTAATTGCGGTTACTTGCTACGAATGCTGTCCGTATAATACAAATGTTATGGGTAAATACTTTGTGTACACTCGGTGTTAATTTATACTTTATTTGCAGAAGTAAAATTAATGCAAAAAGGCGTTAGCAGAGTTAACCTTCCTTTATATATCTGGTAACTATATACCTATGACTCACCAGCTCAAACATCAAAGCTTATTTTACGTGAAATTCAGTCCGGTAAATCTATAGCTAGGAGTAAAATGCAAAAGGAACTAAAGGAGCTGAAGCATCAATTTTCTCAGTTCAAGAATGATTTTCATCTACGTATAAAATACATGCGTGTAGTTTATTTATCTCAGTGTGGCGAGGGGAGACAATAAATATGTCCGACATGTAGAAAACTTGGTTTCATTTTCAGGTATCATAGAACTATTTTCTACATCAATGTTCCTGGATAAAACCTTGCCATCCCTAGTTGTAATGTGCTCCTCGGATCCGATGAAAGAGGATTTTTTTATATTAATAAAACTCAATCAAAATAAACTTCTTAACTATGATATGTGATATTGCTTAATTCATAATGGCATTGTATGTATGTTAAGTTAATTAGGTAAAATGAAATATGAAGATGTCTTACTTGATTTCAATCACTGACATTTCTACTGTACCCCAACATTATTCTTCAATTCACTTTCTTTGTGGTAAGTTTTAAGCATAAGAAGACAGGAAAAATCAGAAGAGAACTGTCTTACAAGGGGTAATCCATACGTCGATTGTACTTTAGATTGCGCAGGCTGGGCGCTCGTTTTTAATTTCACGGTATGTGAGAAATCCGTGTTCAATCCTCGGTGCTAGCAACATTGAAATTGTTAGATACAGTTTCAAGTGCTAATTTACCACGTGTTCGAAGGTCAATGAAGCAAGGTGAGGAAATCAGCATGGATAAGAAATTTATAAAATAAATTGTGAGAAGACACGTGAAATTCGCCAATCCTCAGGCTCGTGACGGACTATGATCAAATATCCTGAGCCTATGTATATAGGCTCGGTATCTTTACATATAGACTCTTACTTTTCTATGTATAGGATCAAACACAGACCCAATTTATAAAAGTCAGCTAGAGCTCATTAAGTCCCCAACGTGACAGGGGTGAACCAATCGCCATACATCTAACAGAAATGTCAGGAAGCTTTTTCTTGGTACTAAATATCCGATGTACTCACAAGTACATAAAAGTGCTTATATTTCGTAAGCCATTGTAGCTCAGGGTGCATTTGTGTTTAATATCACAACACGCGAGCAAGCAAAGTAAATTATATACTTACGATATCTGGTGCTAGTGAAATTGTTAATTGTATAATAATTTTTAAATGCTGATCTACTACATGCTCGTCGGTGAAGGAAAACTCATTGAGTAAACTTGCCAGTCTAAGAAATAAATTGAAAATATATGCTTAACTGTACTGGAGCCGCATGTTCCATTCCCTCACTAGAGAGGAGGCCGATGCTCAACCGCGGAATGTATATATGTATGTTTGTGTATAAATATATATATATATATATATATATATATATATATATATACATAAATGTGCATACACTTTGGTGTTTGGCGTCTGGAGGCCCTTTACATTGGGAGGTGCGTAGTATTCAAAACGTTAAAAATAAAAAAGTTAAATGTGATCGCGACAAAATTCGTTAAATTAATTAAAACTATTCAACGTGAAGTATTCGTGTAAACATAAGAAATCTTTATATAACCTGTACCATACGTTATACATTATATAACATGTACTTTACGTTATACATTATGTCAATCGATCGCTAGGGGAAAAATACAAGCTTGAAAATGTGTATAGAAAACATTTGCGTACTATTCAAAGGGATTTGTTCAATCACGACTCATCGATCCCCTGTGTCTTTCGGAGTTTCAGCTGCGACGGGATATAGCTCATTTTATTTTCTTTCAAATATGAATACGTATGAAAAGGAAAAAGTTGAACAAATCTTATATTTTGACTACATATCGATTGCAATACTTTTAACTTTGCAATGATATTGTCATGAAAGTCTATTTGAGAAAAAATCTGGATATAGTGAAAATTAATACGCACCTCAATACCATATACGCCATCAAACCATATACGAGAGAGGTAGTCGAAGACCCAGAACAGCAAATATGGTAATATCAGGGACTGGAGCAGTATTAAAGATGCTACCCGGTAGAGTGGCGAAAGATAAACGTGACTACCATGTCTGACTGTACTTTATTATAACAAAGAGCAATTCTAAGCCTATTGGATTTTGCCATTTGTATTCATTTAATTAACACCAGTGTTGGCCCTTATGGAAGCTCATACATATTGTATGTAGAAAAGTTGTTTTCCTATATCTTTATTTAGTTGTATTATTTCGTTAATGAAAAAATAAAATGGAATGATATGTAAGGCATGAGTGGATGAGATGGAAATAGGTGTGTGCGAAAGGGAAGCAAGACGAAAGGAAAGATGGCGAAATATGCTACTCGTATATACCGTGTACACGGTATAATCAGGGAATTGAGCTGTGATCTTTATTTCTTAGGTGTTTTGGTAAAACAATACAATATATAAGTACATATATTGCAATGCAAATATATATATATATATATATATATATATATATATATATATAAAGCAATTTACAATACAAGCTAGTGTTAAAAAATCTATGTAAAATATTTCTTTTCGGTCACTGTGGATACGCATTTGTTTGTATCTTGTGCGTGAGAGAACGATAGAATCGTCGTAATTTAGAGATATAAATGGCATCGGACATATTACTTTTCAGAGGAAATTAAGCAAGAGTAGACAAGACGTATTATTATTTTAGCCCATCGCTAGGCCGTAGCAGCGTGAGACGAGCCCTACTAGATGGAGTGACCTGTGCATATGTGGGAAGTCGATAGATACAGGTGGCTCGGGATCGTAGTATGCGGCAGTCTGTGGTCTGTCATATATCTGTTGAATCTACCTTCCAAAGTTTGCTTGAAAGTTCTATCAAGTTATTTATATATTTTGGTAAGGACCTAGTGACGAACTATTTACTCGATAGATAGATAGAAAAAAAAACCATTTACCTTAATTAACTTTGCCAATATTATTTTAAAACTACCCACCGTTAAAGTCCATAAAATTGGTTATTAAACCGTAACTGCCAATAAAAAGATTTTAAAAGCCATCAATGAGCTGTGATTTAACTGGATTTCCATAAATAAATCCTACGTTCAAACATGCGATTTTCTTTCTATATAAAAAGTTTTTAACTCATTGTTTTAATCGGTGAGTATATCAGCAAAATTATTAATATTCACGTTTAATATTGTAATGTTAAAAGTTGCGTGATATATACGAGTACGAAACAACGTCCATAATGGACTAGAGCAGCAAAAATAGTTAAAGATCCATAGCTTTTTTTGTTTTTAATCTTGTCAGATACGCCATCATTCAACGAGTATGGTTTTTATTATAATTGATAATAAAACCGATTTCCCTAAAACCGATCAAAAATATAAAATTTGAAACTAGTTAAAATTTGCAATGTTTCGAGACGATTTCAATTTTATACTCTTTCCCTTTGAAGAAATCCGAAACATCGTTACGAAATAAATTAGGAAAGATTTATAGGGTAGAGTAAAGAAAGTTCTTTTTTTCATAATTGAATTAAGATGAGTCCTCTGAAGGAAAAAGGAATTGAATTTGTGTTTTCGTTCACTCTCAATTTATTTAAATTTACAGAAAATAGCCACAAATAGAAGAAATATAAAAGCATTTTGGGGTAACTTTGTTATAAAAAACTTTTTCATTCTATTGTTAGAGTAATAGAATATTGATAAGATTTATTAAAAAAATAATTGCAGGCCCAAAAATCACAAAAATTAAATCGAAACAAGTGTTAAAAGTCGAGGGGAAACTTTGTAGATATGTTTAAAAATGTAATATTTAATGTAACCTAGCAGTGATAAAAATAATTATTTGCGCTGGTGACTTGGAGGTATGGGGAGATTATTCGAGGGTTACTTCCAAGTCTATTCATCTAAGCATATATATATACTCTATATACTCGTGAGGTCAGGTCTAGCCCACGTATTTTGTCGAAAATAGATAAAAACTGAAACATAGCTTACCCATTGTTATTATAAATTGTTGCAAGAAATAAAATTAAAGTATTTTCATGAAATAAACCTTCGTAAACTGATTCGAAAGAGGGCAATTATTTCAAGTTGCAACGCTACGTTTACGTAAGCGTTAATAGCAGTGGGTTGCAACCATTCTACTTCCAAACACTTGGTAACTTTATTCAGCAGCTGCTGTATTACGGAAGTTGTGACAAAAGTTACTGTAGTTATTGGTGAATATATTTAGCGAATATTCTATGCATTTATTAGTTAAATTAACAATTAAGTGACTAACTCGCGCATTGTAACAGGCGCTACGTACCATATTTAAAACAAAAGTAAAGTAAACATCATATATATATATATATATACGTTTACGAATAAATTAATTGGTACGGTACCGGGGCTTGAACTCGAACTTTTGCTCATATGCCGTGAATTAATAAGTAAATTAGCATATACAGATGGTAAAGTTGCCATGGGTCATGGGTGGTCGTCATCGTCTCTTACCACCAGGTGAACTATGTGCTCGTGCTGTCCTCTAATTTTGTAAAAAAAATGGTTAACTACTTTTATCTTAGGGACACCCATATTGTCATCGGACCGATGTCACTAAAACATATTTAATTGATCGTACGTTTAAGTAACACACAAGTAAACTTATGTAACGCCTATTCTCTTCACCCTCTGATACGCAAAAGTTGTCAGTTAGCTTTTTGTAGTCACAGAACAGACGTGGTTATACTAAATCGAAGGCTCAACCAATTTCAATACCAGAATTGGACAGTTTTGGTATATTGCTCTGGTATTTTTGTATATATCTACGGGCTTAAGTCAAAAACTAATTAAAAATAAATCATTATTGACATTTGAGGGTTTTTATCTTTTTTTTCTACCCATTACACATATAAAAACATAAAACACTTTCCAGTTTTACTTGTGTGTTTTGACTGGCAAATCTATTCGATTTTAATGGTAAGTTTTAGTTAGTGTAGTTAAAGATTTTCGTAATTAGTTTTTAACTTTATTTATGGAAAAGCATTTCATCTTTAATTTTCATTGGCAATCTAATAGGTTCTGACAAACCTATTAACATTATAACGTACCATTTCATTAAAACAATGAAATGTCAAAAAACTCATCCTTTCGACCAAAGTAAACTTATTTTATTATTTATGAGTATTCGATTATGCAATAACTTATTACAAATGTAATGTATTTTCACATTTCAACTGAACTTTATACAGTTAATGTTAAAAAAGGTTTTATTTCAACTTGTAACTTCTTGTTCAGGTATTTCCAGAAAAACTTTACCTAAACTTTCGGTATTGATATATCCTCCCGGAGTAGTATTTGAAAAGGTTAATAAGACGTATTAAAAATAAATTCTTTTCATAGTTATCTGTATTCTACCGAAAACTTAGAAGTCAACCCTTCCGGTCAATTTAAACCATAGCAATATCTTTTAGTTAAAAACCGATGACATCAACTGCCCAAGACATAAATGCACGAGTATAATAGTGCCGTAATTATTTCTGTATATACTGATACAAGTCCCCTTACGTAGTTCGATGTGTTGTTAATACTGCATTTGAAAGTAAGAATAATAAAAAATTACCTAATTAAAAAAAAAATGTACTTGATAAGCCAAGACACCCCAACCAAAATCGGTTCAATATTTTAGTCGATACTGTACTTACTGTCTTTAATATACACGTGTTTTTATCAACATTAGTTTTATGGTTTAACCCTAAAAAAGGTAAACTAATCAAGCATTTCTTACCATAGTTTGAATTAAAAGTATTGTTTTATTATAATAATTTCGCGAATTACGTTGTGGTAAACTTTGTACTGTTAAAGTAGGTGTCTCTCAGGTCGGACTCAAAAATACAACATTTTTGATCCCTTACCTTTTAAAATACATACTCATTATAACTTACCAAACTACCTTGTGTAGTTTTTGCGACATTTATACTATTTGTCTTTTTATTATATTTATTTAGTATATTGGGTAGATAAACTAATGACGGTAAGACATTTTAACAATTGCAGAGCTACGCGTTCTACGCGCAACTTGAGCCAGCCTAATCGATTTCATCATAGGATACATGCGTGAAATAATAGTATAAAACTTCCATGTTTCGTATGGTGAGTGATTGAACATCAACGGTTTAACTCGTGAAAATGATCGTTGAATATTACTTCACTCGTATTGAAGAAATTAAGTTACCTTCATGTTACATGCGAATGAGACAAAATACTTAAATGTTTTTAATCCTTAAAATACATTATTTTTATTTGATACAGTAAAACGAGTGTTGATGGCGATATTTATATTCAAATACAATATCGTACTGACTAAGAAACTGAACTAATTTTATCGTCGTTTCATGAACAACGATAAAATTATCATATAATGCGACTTCTTATGTTCGTAGGGGCAAGTCTATGAGTGCAATAAATTTTGACACTCAAGATAATGTAAAAGGAAAAAATAGACGGTTCTAGTGTTTTTTTAATGTATTCGAGGTGATAAATAATCACACAGTCCAATATTGTGACTGCTTCCCGCGGCCAATGATACAGATATTTATCTTTCTTAGGAATACACAATGTCACTCCTGAGGGTTAAGATGAAAAGTCTCGTAACCAGTAAAGTTAGATCCTATACTCACCAAACGAAACTTATTCAAGTTGCAGCTAGCTTATCTCAGATCTTATTCTGAGATCTATAATATCTATAATGTTAGATAAATAAACGAGTAAGATGAACTGATGATATATATATATATATATATATATATATATATATAAATCGATTCCGAAGAAGTTCATTTTGTGCCATCTATCATAGCTTATATTTTTGAATATTAATAGAAGTAATTAATATTGCCCAGTCTACAGTGCTGTCTTCTATCCGCATTGGATTTTTAGAGACTAGCCAGCATACTTCGGTAAAATGTAATACTGTATTCTATATAACTACTTTGTTAGAGAGCTTGATTTAGTTTTAAATAATACGGTTTGTTGTTTACAATATTATTTACTTAACGATTATGATTACGTAGCTCAGCGACGATAATACTTGACTAAACTTCAATAGTTATTGGCTAAATATTACTTAAATTTATAGTTTATATCTTTTGTGCTAATTACAATTTAAATGTATTAATATGATGCATGAACAACAAAAAAATAAACGGATTGTTAGACTAGGGATTATACCATGAGTACTGAGTTATAACATGAATACTGAGCTCAAGTAATTTTAGTTACTGATACCACTGTTTTCGTAAACCAAAAAGAACTGGAAACAAGCTCAAATAGAGACCGACACAATAAAAAGAAAAGTACATATTTATCTAGTCCAGGTTTCTTCCGATCGGGTAAATGCAGTGCAATTAGTGGGATATGTAATGCAATAAGTCTAATGCGTGTAGACATGTATGTATGTATATAGTTACTTGGCTATATCTTCAAGGTGCTACGTTGTTAGCCGTGTCAATTCACTTCACTTAACCCTTACTAGACTAGCAAAATACTAAAATGTACAATTTTAAACACATATGTATAATGCAATAAGTGGGATATGTGAATAATTAAAATAAGTAATATATATGTTGGTAATATATACTTGCATATATTTCTAAGGTGCTACGTTGTTAGCGGCCATCGTTCGTGGTATGTGCGGTTCGTAGCCACGTCTATACACTTCACTTCCCCTTTACTGAACTATTAATTAAAAAGTATAGTATTCATACCGTAACTGGGGCCCGTAATTATATTTTCTCATAATGTTAGACTTGTGTTAGTTTTATATGTTTTATATTTTGTAATGGTGACAGATATGTAACTCTTCACACTTTTAATATATGAATGAGGCATTATTATATCCCCACAATTGAAATTACAAACAAACAATAAAAAACAAATATTGTTATGAATATAAATACATTGATTATCTCATTAGAACTGTAAATGAACCTTAAATAAATATAAGGTTTTCTGAATTCAGACTCGGTGAGTTTGTGTCGTTTTAATCAAGTAAAGAGGTTGCCGAGCGAAATTTTTATTTTCTTCAAGAAATGTCGTGGGATACTCAAATACGTTTTTAAATGTTGTTTGGGAATCACCGAAGTTATTTTCATTGCCATCATCAAACGTGTTTATATACGTGTGGATGTGTAAAATTAAAACAAAAATGTATTATGTAAATTTAGAAAACTTAATGCAATTAATTATATTGATATACACGTAGCCTTGGATTACAAGACTGCTAAGTCATGATTTTCACGTAGGATTACCAGGTAAGGATAATATATATGCATGACATATAGTCGATTTTCTTGTATGTTAGTTCTGAGCTTGTCCATATGTTCATCCATCATATTCGTATTAAATAAAGCGATGAGTGAATAGGTTTTCATTGAGCTAGTGCGTTTATCTACGGCTATATTGATATTTACTATCTGGCGGGATAGTAGTCAAACATTAGCCAGTTGTGATAAAAAAAAAATTAAGATACTTTCTGATTTGCCCACAAAAATAGTATGTAATAGTGTGATAATATGCAGTTAGATACAGTTTGGTTACAATTAAAATTTCGATCTCATTAAAAGTTTTAGTTTATTAATTTCTCTAACAAAAAAATAGAGTCCGTAAATTAAATCATGCTGCTCGGTTTGAATTTCGACTCACACTGTGAAATAAATTAAATTCTAAAATATTTTGTATTATGTACGCGTGTGAGTTTATCTTACTCTACCATGCAATTATATTCAAATACGAATCGTAATAAATAATCGAAGTATTCAAAGTATAGTTTCTGTATTTCATAGAAATATACTTAAATAACAATTGCAATCATAGAGCCATGTTTAAGCTATAGTCGACGCATAATGAACTGAGGCTTCGGTTCATAAATCATATTTATCTGTCTCGCTCGCACTTACAGGTCTTATGGAAAGGTTTAGTGATGTGCGTAAGAATTGTAGAGGTACATATCGATAACGGAATAGGTACGATTGATATGCTAAATTATTTTAAGTATTAATAGGAATAATTTTTCGAATCTGAAAATAAAAGTTTTTAATTTGTAAGATAAATGAAGAAGAAGAAGAAATGAAGGTCACGATGACGCATCGACCCCGCGTGCGCAGGTAGCTAAGTATCGATAACGGGTTGCATTACGTGCACATTCCTACTGTCAGTGACATTTATTGCCGGACGACTCAGTTTAAAATGCGTCGACTATAGTTCTGCACTGCACTCGCTGTAGCTTAAAAGGGGTGGCTCAATCGGAATAGGACGATGACTTCGTACAATATCAAGGACATACATAACAGCATCACAACGTGGCTGTTCACGGTGAGTATAGGAATCCGGTATCCTAATTACTAACAATGCGGAATGCAATCTTAGTCCGCAAATGCTTCTTTAATTTTGTAAAAAAGATTTAATTTTGTAAAGAAAAAATATGTTTTTCGGTTGAATTCGTACTTTATGTATGCACAAATATTAATGTATAGTACATAAACACTGTAATATAATTTTTTTCTGTTTTAATAACTTTTATACAAGTGAAGGATCACATGATAAAATACTATTGTATAAAATTTCGTTGGTTTTAGGGTCTGATTGTGTTGTATATTTATCTCGTATATTTGACAATTGCGCATGTAGACCATCGGATTAGGGAAGGGCATATGACAAGCGAGTGCCTCTGTTATGTTATGTTGTGCAAATAGTAAGGGCGCTACATTACTCGCATAGACTGCGCAGATGATTTCGACGTCACCGTAGTTGAAAACAATCAGAAGGAAATTAAAATAGCTTCTTGTGTATTATGAAGTGATTATTATTATATCCACTTTATAAATGCTTACAAAAGAACGTTTTCAGTAAAAACCGGTATAGATTGATGAAGACGTTCTTTTGTTGATGGCTCTATAATTGCGATTGTCATTTAAGTATATTTCCATGAAATACAGAAGCTATACTTTGATTATTATGACCGTTTATTACGATTCGTATTTGAATATAAGTGCATTGTAGAATAAGATAAACTCACATGCGTGTATAATTAAAAATATTTTAGATTTTAATTTATTTTCCAGTGTGAGTGTAAATTCAAACCGAGCAGTGTGAATTTATTTACGGACTCTGTTTTGTTGTAAGAGAAGTAAAATAAAATTAAGAACTTAAAAAAGCTTCTTGTATATATATTATGATATTATTATTATTGTCTCCGTTTTATAAATACTTACAAAAGAACGTTTTCAGTAAAAGCCGGTATAGCTTGATGAAAACGTTCTTTTGTTGAAACATGGCTCTATAATTGCGATTGTCATGTAAGTATATTTCAATGAAATACAGAAGCTATACTTTGAATATTTTGACTATTTATTACGATTCGTATTTGAATGTAAGTGCACGGTAGAGTAAGATAAACTCACACGCGTGTATAATAAAAAATATTTTAGATATTAATTCAAACCGAGCAGTGTGATTTCATTTACGGACTCTATTTTGTTGTAAGAGATGTTAAATACATTTAAGAAATTAAAATACCTTCTTGTTTATGTATTATAAAATTATTATTATTATCTTCATTTTATTATTATATATTTTATACTTACAAAAGAACGTTTTCAGTAAAAGCCGGTATAGCTTGATGAAAATGAGTTCATAAATTAAGTTAACTGCTTTACAAAGTAAACTCTAGATAATCAAATTATGTCCAATTTATTTTCTAATACTGTTATGCTTTATCTAGATAATTAAAATTTATAAAATTGAACTGCAATAACTATGTCAATTATTTTAATATGCATACATATTATTTTATATGAAATTTGATATTTTATATGAATAAAGTTTCGTTCATATTCATTATTTTTTACTTCACTAATTGGACAATTAATTTTAGTTAAATTAAGATTAGAAATCTGAAAAATGTATCAATCATTTTATCTCCTGTTGTAGTAAAAAAATTAACAAGAAAGAACAGCTACTTGTTAATTTTTCTTACAATGAAATCTCTTAATTATCACAACACTCCTTTTAGCCGAGGAGAAGGAAAATTAAAACGTAGGTACATAACCTTCGATATTGCCTTCTTTTTTAATTGCAGATATAATTGTTTTTTTTTACATTAAGCATAACAAACGAGCACACAGTTCACCTGATGGTAAGTGATTCCTGCGGCCCATGATATCTACATTCATCCTTGACAAGGAATCATAATGCAGATGCATTGTCACCCTTCACGACTGAGATGGAATGCCTCGACACCAGTAATAAACGTCTCGGCATCCCTGCACTCACCAAGCGAAGTACAGCGGCATTATGCTGCTATTTTATGAGGGTACTGTGTGAGGGTGCGGTCCTACCCCGGTCGAGCTGACATTTATTCTGCAGATAGTAACAAACGGCAGTGTAACTCTACCACTCTAAAAACTTTTGTTAAATAATGTATCACTTAAACAAAGCAACAATTTGAGTTTTATTTTTCCTAAAATTTAAATCATGGAAATAATAACTTTCGCGACATAGTATTTGCTAAACTCGCATCATATTATAGAGTTAAAATAATGTTAAACAATTAATCTACTCAGTTAAAGTCCGTACTTAGGATAGAAAAAAAAAGTTTAATAATTCAAATTTATTTCGTACTACAATATAGAGCCGTGGTAGCTTACTGTCTTAGCGCTCGCTTTTAATGTCGCGGTACGCGGGTAAGCCGAGTTCGATACCTGGTGCCAGCACCAATTAATTTTTTAATCGCAATTTTAAGAGTTAATTTACCACGCAGAGGACTATGTGGACTACCCTCTCTGGAGTCAACTATACTTAGCAGGATAGGTTGTTACTTTACTAACGACAATAATGCTTTAAAAGCAACTTAACATTTCCGGAAAGAAATGTAAACCACGGTCGGAATAACCGTCTTGTAAGTCCTGGGCTAAGCGTGACTCCTTACAGTCCTTGGCTGTGCCTCGAGTTTAAAGGCTGCAAGAGTAATCTTGACCGTTTAGTGTTATTGGTTCCTTTCAAATTTTCAAACTTTTGTATGTTTTGTAATTATGGCACATGTCTATTAATTCCATTTATTTTATGCTACTTTCCAACTTTTATTTTAATATATATGTACCATATAATAATTACCAAATATATTAGATAAAAATAAGATAAAGCTACAGTTACTTTTCTCTATGATAAATAATATCTTGATAAGTGATGGAGTTAATTATGATTTGCAAAATTGTTTAAAATTGATAACATTAAACCTCGTTCTAAAAGAAATTTCGTAGGACTGTGGGTAAGAGGAACTTGACGTATATCAAATATTTTAAATTATTATGTTACATGTAAAAATGTCAAGTCAAGTTTAAGATTTTGTTTTTTCACAAGAACCATATAATTCACATAAACGAGAATCATTTAAGTTATATAAGTATAAATAAAATTACCCTAAATAGGAACTATTATTTGATAAGTTATTAAAAAATATAAAATGGAATAAAAATCTATTTAATAGGTTCCAATAAAAATAATAAATCAATATATATATAAAATATTATAAATCAATGTTTTTATAACGGCAATGCTTTAATTTCAAAATTTAATGTTTATTTTAGTTACGTTAAGAAATCGTTTTCTCTTTTTAGGACCAGTTTAGGTTATCTTTCTATTTTTCATTTTTTAATTTATATTAAACTCGTTTTTTTTATCATTGTAGGCTGCTGTAAACAATTTCTTTAGAAATAAATGTGATATTTAATCTAAAGATTTTTTTCGTATTTAAATACAGATGAAAGAAATATCTAATGCTTGTCGATAAATGAAATGAAGAGTGTGATACCGAGAAAATACAATAGAAAATTAAAATTCTGCAGCTTTGTTAATACTTTGCAAAAGTTCTACCCTGATAAAATTTTATTTATCAACTTCAAAGACATTTTACCTCGCTTCTTTCAAAGTCAAACCTTAATACGGATTTATAATATTTTTCCTATAAAAATAGTAAAGGAATTAAACAAATATATTGCTATAGACCCATAATAAAAAAAATTATGCTTTGAAAATGATGGTGTTAATTTAAAAAAAAATATACAGGTACTTTCAATTCACACTCAAACATTTTCTTTTGTACTAAAGTTAATTCGACATGGTTACAATCATGGTTGTTAAACTTATTCTTAGTTATTTACATGGAATTTATTTGGAAAAGCGCACACAGCTTCTCTGACAGTAAGGACTTAAAATCACATGTTATATAAATAAAATGAAATAGCGTGTAACCCTTCTGGTGAAAGCGTATAAGCATATATTTAATATACATATATATATATAAAAGTAACAATCATTCAGTTCGGCAGTATTCCATACTATAAGAGAAATTTATTAAACACTCATATATTATGATTATCATTATTTTCACAAAATAATTATGTCCTTTTAAATAATTACATTTATATTTTCAGGAATCCATTTCAAGACTATTAGGATTTCTTAATTAAATTGAATTTAACTTACTTTTTTAATTATACAGAATATTAATGCTGTAACATTACTAATATTCCGGTTAATGAAAGTATTATTATTGCATGATGTTCATAAGGCTAAATTAACTTTTTTAAATAAAAAAAAGATAGGTATAATAGTAATGAAGGGCCAAATATGTGAGATGATTTATAGTGCTATTATTCGAGACTCCATGTGATATGGGTCAAAAGGGGTTGCACACGTTTTTGATATATGAGAGTAGGAAGTTTTATCTGCTATTATATTTATATTTTAATAAATCTAACCAAATAAAGCCTATAATCAAACTATCTGATTACGGGTAGTAAAGATAGTACGGATAGTCGGGTCCTAGATTATCTTTATAGAACAGGTGGCAAACATGTAAACAGCTCACTTGATGATAACTGACCACCTAGCTAGAAACATCCACAACACCAGAAGAGTTGCATATGCGATGTCATTTCTTGAAGGTCCCTAAGTCACGTCTTAAATACATTAGGTCAATTTATAATTAATTGAGCGACTAAATTTACAATATCTTGAGATTATCTCGGGCCCTACACTGCATCCGAATCTACCTAAAAGGAACTTTGTATGTAATTATATAAGTATGTCCATTTTATAGGACAGTCTAGTATGTGACAACGATTATTTAAATTTTGTGGTCCATACCACACATGCTACGATTTTTATTTTTGAAAAGAATGATAGAAGCGCTCTTAAAAATACTAACATGCTCTCTAATCACTGCAATTAGGCTTAAGTGCTTCTGCTAGTCAATGGTTTACGACAATAGGCGAATGGTGCTAGAATCTACGTAGTTAAGCTAATCCGATCGTTACCTAAGTTACTAGGCGTTAAATCTTTGTTATTTTAAATAATTTTAAAAATGAAAGCGTTTTTCACAATTTTCATTAATCTTTCATATTATATAAAATAAATCAAATCAAATGAGAATATTAACAGCATATAGCGCAATTACTTAAAGGAACACTAATATGTTTAAGTGGCCCACTATACGGCAACTGTCATAACTACGAGTATTGTATGTTTTAACATTTCCGAGATTAGACTTTTCCTTAGACAAAGAAAAAGCTTTCTTCACATCATTCTTTTATGTAAAAATCGGCGTGTGAACGAAGAGTAAATATATACGATTTCAACACAACTTTTCTATTCGTTCCTTGTTTATAAATCGCTTCTGACTTCGATTCGAAGCCGAAAAACAATATTTAAAAAAGGTTTACACTTTCATGTTGTTTGTATGTCACGTACCTGACATTGCATGTTAACCGTACTACTATTTTATTCGATACATGAATATAACAAATTAAAAATACGAGTTGTGAAAAATAAAATAATGTGCATTTTAATATTATTTTGTAATAACCATGATGATTCAAAATTTTCCTGGATATTATATAGAACACTAATTTGACTCGTCTGTAAATTGTGAATCACTCGTAGTGGTGAGTTGGTATAAAAGGGGGAACACACAGTGTTGCGGCAGTTGCTCCAGTTGCAGGTATTAAAATTAATGTGCTATTTAATTCTGGGTATTAATTACTATTATTTAATTCTTGTATAAAATAGTCAAGGTAATTTAATGTACTATAGTCTACGATAAAGTTAATGCTATAACTATTATCAACCTTAACCTCTAATATAAATATATATATATATATATATATATATAATATATATATGTATATATATATGTGTGTATATATATATGTATATGTATGTATACCATGGATATGTGGTCTGTGGTGTCAGCTATCGCCAACGGTGTTTCCATACCGATATGAATTAGGGAACTTCAAGAAAAGAGCCTAGAAAGATCTAGGAAGACCTTAAACCCAACAACTTCTCTGGTGTTGAGGATGTTCATGGGCGGTTTCACTTACCATCAGGTGGGCTGCATGTTCGTTTGCCGCCTATACTATACAAAAAATTTTGATCCTATACTGCTAAAAAATATATTTGTCCTTTAGATGGTCCTTTCATTAACCAACTTCAAAATTCTTCGCTATATATTGGATAAAGTTATACCAGTTGCTACACTTGAATTGAACTTAATTTCCTTACCTCGTAAATTGTAAAGAAATAAATTGAATATTTCTCGTAAACCCTTCGCTTGATTTGAAAGGTCTATCTATGAACTTTAAGGAGAGCACTACATTTAGAGAAACTAGAAATTTATTTGTGTGTAAAAATAACATTATTGAAATAAACTATTTAGTATAATGTATAAAAATATGAAACTAAAATATGTATTTTTATACATTTTATAGATCAATAAGAAAAATAATGACAGTTAAAGTAATAATATCTCGTGGATACTTTAACATTATAAAATACACGACACTTACTTACACTTTCTAATTATACCTATATATATATATATATATATATTGATATAATTTAGTTACAACATACACTCTTTCAAAGAAGTAAAGAGAGTGCCTACAAAATTCGTTTATTCTCTGGAGATAATGTAAAACATGCTCTATTAAAAAAAAATACTTACAAGGGCTAGTTTTCACTCGCTCGATGTAAAAAATACTAAGCAAACCAGTACAACGAAGAAATAGTAAAAATATGTCAAAAACATGTACCCCAATATACACCAATCAATACCCCAAATCGCAGTTTAACGTTGTGGTGGACTATGTTCCAAGTCTTCCTCAAGACACGAGGTTTGTGTCTGACAGTATTGTGTATAGTACTTCATTTATATACGAATAAAATTATAAAAGATATGTTGTACAGTAGGCCTGAAGTATTACGAGGTTTGCAACCGTAGCAGGATCGAGACATTGTTCCTTTGCATGTTTTGTTTTTTCTTCACCATAACGTCCCTTTTCGTAAAGTTTATTGCCTGATGGCCTCAAACTCTAAAGGTCAGATTAATTAATTAAAAAAAAATATTTCAGTTTTATTTCACTTCACAAAAGTCGCTAGAGAACAAAACAATCACCGCCTTCCTCATTTTTCCGCTCCTTTATCATTAAAAATAATGGAGGTCGATTGACTTTTCTTTGTTTTTTCAGATAGTATTTTTATTACAAATAAAATCGTTTTATATTAAAATGATTGTTAATAAAGTTATATTGTATAATAAAGATAATTAATAAAGCTAAAGTGGCTTGGTACGCCGAATAGAATACCCCCAATAAGTAATATAATTGTATTGAATAAAACGTAGTAAATAAACACTCAAAATTTGCCATTAACAATTTTATTAGTGGCGGGACGTTTATGTAAATCGTTATTAGAAGAATTAAAAAAAAGAATCGTAAACAGACGATTGAACAACTGAATGAATGATAGAATAACACTAAATTTAGTAACAGTCCATGAGGCATGTAATATCATCTTACCGCATTCAAAGTATATGTTGACACTTATTATAATTTGGAAAACGGAGAAATGCATAAAATGTTATTAATCAAGTTTTATTTGTTGAGTCTACACACGTATAGAGTAAAGTCAACTTTAAATGTTTGTTGAAATTTCAGCCGTTACAATTAAAATTTCGATCTCATTAAAAGTTTTAGTTTATTAATTTCTCTAACAAAAAAATAGAGTCCGTAAATTAATTCATACTGCTCGGTTTGAATTTCGACTCACACTGTGAAATAAATTAAATTCTAAAATATTTTGTATTATGTACGCGTGTGAGTTTATCTTACTCTACCATGCAATTATATTCAAATACGAATCGTAATAAATAATCGAAGTATTCAAAGTATAGTTTCTGTATTTCATAGAAATATACTTAAATAACAATTGCAATCATAGAGCCATGTTTAAGCTATAGTCGACGCATAATGAACTGAGGCTTCGGTTCATAAATCATATTTATCTGTCTCGCTCGCACTTACAGGTCTTATGGAAAGGTTTAGTGATGTGCGTAAGAATTGTAGAGGTACATATCGATAACGGAATAGGTACGATTGATATGCTAAATTATTTTAAGTATTAATAGGAATAATTTTTCGAATCTGAAAATAAAAGTTTTTAATTTGTAAGATAAATGAAGAAGAAGAAGAAATGAAGGTCACGATGACGCATCGACCCCGCGTGCGCAGGTAGCTAAGTATCGATAACGGGTTGCATTACGTGCACATTCCTACTGTCAGTGACATTTATTGCCGGACGACTCAGTTTAAAATGCGTCGACTATAGTTCTGCACTGCACTCGCTGTAGCTTAAAAGGGGTGGCTCAATCGGAATAGGACGATGACTTCGTACAATATCAAGGACGGTTTTCACGGTGAAATTCACGGTGAGTATAGGAATCCGGTATCCTAATTACTAACGATGCGATATTATTATTATTGTCTCCGTTTTATAAATACTTACAAAAGAACGTTTTCAGTAAAAGCCGGTATAGCTTGATGAAAACGTTCTTTTGTTGAAACATGGCTCTATAATTGCGATTGTCATGTAAGTATATTTCAATGAAATACAGAAGCTATACTTTGAATATTTTGACTATTTATTACGATTCGTATTTGAATGTAAGTGCACGGTAGAGTAAGATAAACTCACACGCGTGTATAATAAAAAATATTTTAGATATTAATTCAAACCGAGCAGTGTGATTTCATTTACGGACACTATTTTGTTGTAAGAGATGTTAAATACATTTAAGAAATTAAAATACCTTCTTGTTTATGTATTATAAAATTATTATTATTGTCTTCATTTTATTATTATATATTTTATACTTACAAAATAACGTTTTCAGTAAAAGCCGGTATAGCTTGATGAAAATGAGTTCATAAATTAAGTTAACTGCTTTACAAAGTAAACTCTAGATAATCAAATTATGTCCAATTTATTTTCTAATACTGTTATGCTTTATCTAGATAATTAAAATTTATAAAATTGAACTGCAATAACTATGTCAATTATTTTAATATGCATACATATTATTTTATATGAAATTTGATATTTTATATGAATAAAGTTTCGTTCATATTCATTATTTTTTACTTCACTAATTGGACAATTAATTTTAGTTAAATTAAGATTAGAAATCTGAAAAATGTATCAATCATTTTATCTCCTGTTGTAGTAAAAAAATTAACAAGAAAGAACAGCTACTTGTTAATTTTTCTTACAATGAAATCTCTTAATTATCACAACACTCCTTTTAGCCGAGGAGAAGGAAAATTAAAACGTAGGTACATAACCATCGATATTGCCTTCTTTTTTAATTGTAGTTATAATTTTTTTTTTACATTAAGCATAACAAACGAGCACACAGTTCACCTGATGGTAAGTTATTCCTGCGGCCCATGATATCTACATTCGACCTTGACAAGGAATCATAATGCAGATGCATTGTCACCCTTCACGACTGAGATGGAATGCCTCGACACCAGTAATAAACGTCTCGGCATCCCTGCACTCACCAAGCGAAGTACAGCGGCATTATGCTGCTATTTTATGAGGGTATTGTGTGAGGGTGCGGTCCTACCCCGGTCGAGCTGAAATTTATTCTGCAGATAGTAACAAACGGCAGTGTAACTCTACCACTCTAAAAACTTTTGTTAAATAATGTATCACTTAAACAAAGCAACAATTTGAGTTTTATTTTTCCTAAAATTTAAATCATGGAAATAATAACTTTCGCGACATAGTATTTGCTAAACTCGCATCATATTATAGAGTTAAAATAATGTTAAACAATTAATCTACTCAGTTAAAGTCCGTACTTAGGATAGAAAAAAAAAGTTTAATAATTCAAATTTATTTAGTACTACAATATAGAGCCGTGGTAGCTTACTGTCTTAGCGCTCGCTTTTAATGTCACGGTACGCGGGTAAGCCGAGTTCGATACCTGGTGCCAGCACCAATTAGTTTTTTAATCGCAATTTTAAGAGTTAATTTACCACGCAGAGGACTATGTGGACTACCCTCTCTGGAGTCAACTATACTTAGCAGGATAGGTTGTTACTTTACTAACGACAATAATGCTTTAAAAGCAACTTAACATTTCCGGAAAGAAATGTAAACCACGGTCGGAATAACCGTCTTGTAAGTCCTGGGCTAAGCGTGACTCCTTACAGTCCTTGGCTGTGCCTCGAGTTTAAAGGCTGCAAGAGTAATCTTGACCGTTTAGTGTTATTGGTTCCTTTCAAATTTTCAAACTTTTGTATGTTTTGTAATTATGGCACATGTCTATTAATTCCATTTATTTTATGCTACTTTCCAACTTTTATTTTAATATATACCATATAATAATTACCAAATATATTAGATAAAAATAACACAGTTACTTTTCTCTATGATAAATAATATCTTGATAAGCGATGGAGTTAATTATGTTTTGCAAAATTGTTTAAAATTGATAACATTAAACCTCGTTCTAAAAGAAATTTCGTAGGACTGTGGGTAAGTGGAACTTGACGTCCATCAAATATTTTAAATTATTATGTTTCATGTAAAAATGTCAAGTCAAGTTTAAGATTTTGTTTTTTCACAAGAACCATATAATTCACATAAACGAGAAACATTTAAGTTATATAAGTATAAATAAAATTACCCTAAATAAGAACTATTATTTGATAAGTTATTAAAAAATATAAAATGGAATAAAAATCTATTTAATAGGTTCCAATAAAAATAATAAATCAATATATATATAAAATATTATAAATCAATGTTTTTATAACGGCAATGGTTTAATTTCAAAATTTAATGTTTATTTTAGTTACGTTAAGAAATCGTTTTCTCTTTTTAGGACCAGTTTAGGTTATCTTTCTATTTTTCATTTTTTAATTTATATTAAACTCGTTTTTTTTATCATTGTAGGCTGCTGTAAACAATTTCTTTAGAAATAAATGTGATATTTAATCTAAAGATTTTTTTCGTATTTAAATACAGATGAAAGAAATATCTAATGCTTGTCGATAAATGAAATGAAGAGTGTGATACCGAGAAAATACAATAGAAAATTAAAATTCTGCAGCTTTGTTAATACTTTGCAAAAGTTCTACCCTGATAAAATTTTATTTATCAACTTCAAAGACATTTTACCTCGCTTCTTTCAAAGTCAAACCTTAATACGGATTTATAATATTTTTCCTATAAAAATAGTAAAGGAATTAAACAAATATATTGCTATAGACCCATAATAAAAAAAAATATGCTTGGAAAATGATGGTGTTAATTTAAAAAAAAAATTACAGGTACTTTCAATTCACACTCAAACATTTTCTTTTGTACTAAAGTTAATTCGATATGGTTACGATCATGGTCGTTTAACTTATTCTTAGTTATTTACATGGAATTTATTTGGAAAAGCGCACACAGCTTCTCTGACAGTAAGGACTTAAAATCACATGTTATATTATACCCTTCTGGTGAAAGCGTATAAGCATATATTTAATATACATATATATATAAAAGTAACAATCATTCAGTTAGGCAGTATTCCATACTGTACGAGAAATTTATTAAACACTCATATATTATGATTATCATTATTTTCACAAAATAATTATGTCCTTTTAAATAATTACATTTATATTTTCAGGAATCCATTTCAAGACTATTAGGATTTCTTAATTAAATTGAATTTAACTTACTTTTTTAATTATAAAGAATATTAATGCTGTAACATTACTAATACTCCGGTTAATGAAAGTATTATTATTGCATGATGTTCATTAGGCTAAATTAACTTTTTTAAATAAAAAAAAGATAGGTATAATAGTAATGAAGGGCCAAATATGTGAGATGATTTATAGTGCTATTATTCGAGACTCCATATGATATGGGTCAAAAGGGGTTGCACACGTTTTTGATATATGAGAGTAGGAAGTTTTATCTGCTATTATATTTATATTTTAATAAATCTAACCAAATAAAGCCTATAATCAAACTATCTGATTACTATCTAGTTGGGTCCTAGATTATCTTGTTAGAACAGGTGGCAAACATGTAAACAGCTCACTTGATGATAACTGATCACCTAGCTAGAAACATCCACAACACCAGAGGAGTTGCATATGCGATGTCAGCCTTCAAGAAAGGGGCACGCTCTTCTTCGAGGCATTTCTTGAAGGTCCCTAAGTCACGTCTTAAATACATTAGCTCAATTTATAATTAATTGAGCAACTAAATATACAATATCTTGAGATTATCGCGGGCCCTATATTCCATCCGAATCTACCTAAAAGGAACTTTGTATGTAATTATATAAGTATGTCCATTTTATAGGACAGTCTAGTATATGACAACGATTATTTAAATTTTGTGGTCCATACCACACATGCTACGATTTTTATTTTTGAAAAGAATGATAGAAGCGCTCTTAAAAATACTAACATGCTCTCTAATCACTGCAATTAGGCTTAAGTGCTTCTGCTAGTCAATGGTTTACGACAATAGGCGAATGGTGCTAGAATCTACGTAGTTAAGCTAATCCGATCGTTACCTAAGTTACTAGGCGTTAAATCTTTGTTATTTTAAATAATTTTAAAAATGAAAGCGTTTTTCACAATTTTCATTAATCTTTCATATTATATAAAATAAATCAAATCAAATGAGAATATTAACAGCATATAGCGCAATTACTTAAAGGAACACTAATATGTTTAAGTGGCCCACTATACGGCAACTGTCATAACTACGAGTATTGTATGTTTTAACATTTCCGAGATTAGACTTTTCCTTAGACAAAGAAAAAGCTTTCTTCACATCATTCTTTTATGTAAAAATCGGCGTGTGAACGAAGAGTAAATATATACGATTTCAACACAACTTTTCTATTCGTTCCTTGTTTATAAATCGCTTCTGACTTCGATTTTAAGCCGAAAAACAATATTTAAAAAAGGTTTACACTTTCATGTTGTTTGTATGTCACTTACCTGACATTGCATGTTAACCGTACTACTATTTTATTCGATACATGAATATAACAAATTAAAAATACGAGTTGTGAAAAATAAAATAATGTGTATTTTAATATTATTTTGTAATAACCATGATGATTCAAAATTTTCCTGGATATTATATAGAACACTAATTTGACTCGTCTGTAAATTGTGAATCACTCGTAGTGGTGAGTTGGTATAAAAGGGGGGGGGGGGGAACACACAGTGTTGCGGCAGTTGCTCCAGTTGCAGGTATTAAAATTAATGTGCTATTTAATTCTGGGTATTAATTACTATTATTTAATTCTTGTATAAAATAGTCAAGGTAATTTAATGTACTATAGTCTACGATAAAGTTAATGCTATAATTATTATCAACCTTTACCTTTAATATAAATACATATATGTGTATATATATATATATATATATATATATAATATGTATATGTATGTATACCATGGATACATGGTCTGTGGTGTCAGCTATCGCCAACGGTGTTTCCATACCAATATGAATTAGGGAACTTCAAGAAAAGAGCCTAGATCTTCCTTAAACCCAACAACTCCTCTGGTGTTGAGGATGTTCATGGGCGGGCACTTACCATCAGGTGGGCTGCCTGTTCGTTTGCCGCCTATACTATAAAAAAAAAAAAATTGATCCTATACTGCTAAAAAATATATTTGTGCTTTAGATGGTAATTTCATTAAAACTTCAAAATTCTTCGCTATATATTGGATAAAGTTATACTAGTTGCTACACTTAAATTGAACTTAATTTCCTTACCTCGTAAATTGTAAAGAAATAAATTGAATATTTCTCGTAAACCCTTCGCTTGATTTGAAAGGTCTATCTATGAACTTTAAGGAGAGCACTACATTTAGAGAAACTAGAAATTTATTTGTGTCTAAAAATAACATTATTGAAATAAACTATTTAGTATAATGTATAAAAATATGAAACTAAAATATGTATTTTTATACATTTTATAGATCAATAAGAAAAATTAATGACAGTTAAAGTAATAATTTCTCGTGGATACTTTAACATTATAAAATACACTACACTTACTTACACTTTCTAATTATACCTATATATATATATATATATATATATATATTAATGTATATATTAATATATTATATATTAAATATATAAATATATATATATATATATATATATATATATATATATATATATATATATATATATATATATATATATATATATAAATATATATATATATATATTAAATATATATATATATATATATATATATATATATATAAATATATATATATTAATATAATTTAGTTACAACATACACTCTTTCAAAGTAAAGAGAGTGCCTACAAAATCCGTTTATTCTCCGGAGATAATGTAAAACATGCTCTATTAAAAAAAAATACTTACAAGGGCTAGTTTTCACTCGCTCGATGTAAAAAATACTAAGCAAACCAGTACAACGAAGAAATAGTAAAAATATGTCAAAAACATGTACCCCAATATACACCAATCAATACCCCAAATCGCAGTTTAACTTTGTGGTGGACTATGTTCCAAGTCTTCCTCAAGACACGAGGTTTGTGTCTAAGAGTATTGTGTATAGTACTTCATTTATATACGAATAAAATTATAAAAGATATGTTGTAAAGTAGGCCTGAAGTATTACGAGGTTTGCAACCGTAGCAGGATCGAGACATTGTTCCTTTGCATGTTTTGTTTTTTCTTCACCATACCGTCCGTTAATCCCTTTTCGTAAAGTTTATTGCCTGATGGCCTCAAACTCTAAAGGTCAGGTTAATTAATTAAAAAAAAATATTTCAGTTTTATTTCACTTCACAAAAGTCGCTAGAGAACAAAACAATCACCGCCTTCCTCATTTTTCCGCTCCTTTATCATTAAAAATAATGGAAGTCGATTGACTTTTCTTTGTTTTTTCAGATAGTATTTTTATTAAAAATAAAATCGTTTTATATTAAAACGATTGTTAATAAAGTTATATTGTATAATAAAGATAATTAATAAAGCTAAAGTGGCTTGGTACGCCGAATAGAATACCCCCAATAAGTAATATAATTGTATTGAATAAGACGTAGTAAATAAACACTTAAAATTTGCCATTAACAATTTTATTAGTGGCGGGACCTTTGTGTAAATCGTTATTAGAAGAATTAAAAAAAAGAATCGTAAACAGACGATTGGACAGCTGAATGAATGATAGAATAACACTAAATTTAGTGACAGTCCATGAGGCATGTAATATCATCTTACCGCATTCAAAGTATATGTTGACACTTATTATAATTTGGAAAACGGAGAAATGCATAAAATGTTATAAATCAAGTTTTATTTGTTGAGTCTACACACGTATAGAGTAAAGTCAACTTTAAATGTTTGTTGAAATTTCAGCCGTTTTTTTTTATTTTTTCCTTTCATACGTATTTATTACATAAAAAATAGTAATTGGCAAAGTAGAAGACAGAATATTCAATGTTAATAATGAGTTTAAATTTTTTTCTTTTCCTACAAAAGAAAAGACTTAAAACGAAACGTCTAAGCGTTGTTTCGCGTTGGTAACGCTTTAACATTCTGAATATTTAAATAGAGGATCACAACATTTTATTGATTTATTTTTGGGATGACGGCATGGATGGGTCGACAAACCGAAGAAGAAAGAAGGACAACTCCCGACTACAGAATATCAGCGAACAAAAGGATCATAATGTGGCAGTGTTTCGTCTGTAGGGATTTAGAGATTTTACATTTTACAACAAATTACAAAAATCTTAGTTCCATGTATACATTTTTTTATTATCATTCATAAATTGAAGTTATTTTATTCATTATACTGAGTCTATCTTTACATAATCATGATCTAAAACGAAAAGTTTCTTTCATAGAAATAGGTAAAACCAATTAATTTCTGCACAGTAAAACCTATTTCCGTACAGTAACTGAACATAATCACAGATATTTTTCTTTCTTTACTCTGTAGACATTTTATTTCCTTTTTACGTCCTTTGTAACGCAATTTCCCCCTGTAAAAATAAAATAGCAACACGAAACATTAAGTCGCGTGTTATTCTTTCCACGTGACATTACACGATTCGAGGAAATTTTATTAATATGGATGTGTCAATCAGATTTTATTATTCAAAAGGGAGAAAAAAATATGAAGTGTTTTTAATCACATAATCGATCGTTTTAGACATGTATTTTAATGAAATGCCAAATACTTATTAATTACTCTTGTCAAATGCAACAATTGACAAGAGTAATTAATAATTAATATTTGTTGACGTGATTGTTTACAATATGATAACTAATGTCTGAGACAATTGTTATAACGTTTACACCACATTCGTAATAATTAAGAGATTGAATGGTATGGCGGAATCTATAAAAGTCGGCCTAGATTAGATTAGATGTTAGTGCTGTTTATTTAGATCTTTATTTATTTCTTAGGGATGCACTTCACTTTCAATGCAGCACAAGTACGTGGTAAATCAGCATCAAAAATGTTCTTAAGATTATAAGATTGCGTCATATTTGTAATGACTCATTAACATCAACGAGATGATTGCTGAAAAAGTTATATCGCGCAAAGGGGAAATAACATGGCCTCCCTGAAGTCCAAACCTGACCCCATTATATTTCCTAATGCATACATTACATGAGAAGTCGGGTTTACTGCATTGAAGAAATCGCCTATTCCACGAGTACTGATCAGCGAGTTTATGTCAATTTGAAGACAAGGTTCAAAGTGTTTACAACAAAATAGATCACACCTGGATGATCTTATTTTCAAAAAGTTATTTACCCATATTTCATTTTAATTTAAATGTCTTTATTTATTTTTAATTTGTTTTTAGTTTTTTTTCTGTGATATTTTATTATACACCAGACTTTTTGGCCCATCTTGTATAAAGTTAATTGTTCTTTTTTATAGAAGGTGACCTTTACACTTAATTAAGTGTAAAGGTCACTTACCATGTTTTTTACTTTTTCTATGTTTAAATAACTTTTCAAAGCTATTAATTAATAAAAAACATTTAAAAAAAAGTACATGCATTTTATTCTTAGTATCCGCATATTGATCTTACTGGACAGGTTATTTGGAAAATATAAAAATGTTTCGTGATAGAAACAAACAGTAGGGTAGAAAAATCGTAAACTTTTAATCTGAGTGATGGATTCCTTAGTCTCTTGAGACTTCATAAAATCGCCGTTGTTTTACTTATTGATTGAGTTATAAAAACAATGTTCCACCGATCTAAAGCTTGTTTTATTTTCTATTCTATTGTTTAATCTGTAATTATATGTGTTCGTTGACTATAACAATGCGGATCGGTGGATTTAGCATGTCGACGTACATTTTCTAATTAATGGACTTGCAAGACTATACATTTCAACAATTATAATAGAATTAATTGAGAAAATATAATTGTAAATCGGACTACTTATAGTATGAGATGATCACGTATCGTGAGTCGTAGGTATCGTGGAGAAAATTTCCTAAAAAAAGACCAACACAAACTGGCGCAAACGTATTTAAAACAAAACAATAAGAATACGACAAATAAAACATCTTAATAAAAATATCAATTCATAGCCTAAAATTTTATTGAGCCTATTTTCAAAATAATTTTAAAGTTTGTTTTGAAATAAACATGATTTTAGGCAGTTATTATATTTAATTAGTGGATGAACTATGATAAGTATATACCTATATATAGTACTTTAACTCCGCGAGGTGTTTGTTTGCTGTCTGATTCGCAGCCAAGGAACAATTATCGTGTATCACAAATTGTTGATTTTCAGGTATATTGTATGTCGTTTATCTCTGTTACTGTACTTTTTGTGTACGATAGATCCATACTGTAGCTAGTTTATAGCTCTAACATGAATGGGTCAGTACGAGTGGGGACGAAACACGCTGCACATTGCCAGAGTAAAGTAGTATATCAGCATAACGCTACTGTGTTACATCTGGTGATGATCGTAGGGATTGCGAGACGTAATCATAAGTGATGAACGAAGCGTTTAATTTCAAACTACACGGGTGATAACGCTAGTGCATCATGGAAGTTTGTTGAGGATGGGTGGATAGGTCATGGGCCACAGATATCACCTCCAATCGGGTGAACTTTTGCGACCCCAAATACTATAGAAAAAATCTTTATATCTCTCTGTTCTTATTGCATTGCATTACATCGGAATTGCTTCTGTTAACACTTGTGGGTCTTGTGGAATGACTTTTTATTCATACAGCGTAACGTTGTGCAAGAAATTACTTGTACGAAGAATACCGCCCCTAATGGCGCGCCCTCACCCGCTTTATATAAAATTAATTAGAAGTAAGATAACAAACTAATAAAGTGAAATTATTGTATACAACGCCAAATTAATATAATGATTAACTAAATTACTTATTATGAATTTTAGTTATAATAAGGTATAGGTTAATCACTAGAATATCATGGGGAGTATTTGTTGTACGTCTAGTTAACACTTCCTTATTCGTATGTAATGAATGTGACCACCAGGAGTCAAACCTTTGTTTGCATAATTTTTAAGTAGTATATTAGGCATGCTATTAATATTTCTAATATTCCTGTTAACCACTCCAAATATGCTGAAAAAGTTTACGCTAGGAGATGAATCTAGACTATAGTCCAATATCGGATTCGATCCTAAGACCTTAAATTTTGCAGACCGTACTCTAAGCCATTAGGCTATTAACACTTGCTTATTATTGCTTACGGCGTTCACTGATAATGTTATTTAGTAATAGCCGGAAGATATTGCGGTGTTCTAAGTCGACTCGGAGAACATCGCATAACATGCGAGATTTTCAGTTATTATATATACCTATATGACATGGTACTCAAAAGCCACTTTGTTTTGTTAGAATATATGTTTTGTCCTACCCTCGCTCTTTTATCGTTCAAAATATACATTCCCATACGACTGACCATTTCAAATGAATAGATTGCTTTGTTACTTTGTCTGGGTTCAATGACATTCCAGACTGAAGACATTTGCAGATTCTCATTACGTCTGTTGATACTCAGCTTTAGTTTCGCTGAAGTAGTTTTTATCTCATAAAATTACATAGTTCATGGAACAATGTTATACAATCATTTCAATCTGAATATTTTGTGACTGCTTGCTTATTTGTATTATCTCAATGTTGTTAAATTAAACTTGTACAATTGCACCAGTTGTATTCCACCATTCCAGTTCGTTGGCGGACTTCACATATTTTTCGAAATATTTTTTTTATATATCATGCAGGTTTTCTTTCGTCATCGAGCAGGTTTTAAATTGTTAAAACAAATATTCCCATAATTATAAAAAAAATATATAAATATAATCTCCTGTATTAAAAAAATACTCTATTTTTTTGTGAGTACACTGTTCCTGTTCCGTATTTTCAATGATATGTCCAACACCAGGCCTATTGGAAGAGATTTTTAACATGCTTTTAGAGCCTTTGTACATACTTATCTTATCTTAGTTTTCATGTATAGATACTATGTGTACATAAAAGTTAAATAAATAAAAAAAAAATATCACGAATATTGTATTTGACTCTCAATGCAAAAAATGATATTTAAAATTAGCAACGATGAAAGGGCAATTGACGAGGGGTTTAATCGCGGTCACCATTGACGAAAGAGATTATAATTCGTGTTTAATTATTACATGCGAGAGTCAACTCGCGTTGGTTATATTGCTATAATATTTATAACGAACGCAAGAAACGTACATTGCCTTATTTTTTGCAGACATTTTGCAATATTCTGTCGTATTTAATATGTTTGTTGGCAAAAAATCTCTTAAAAATTTTACAAAGTGTGGTGTTTCGTCAAAAATTTTCTATTTTCTATCTTGAAAATTATTTTTTATATTCACTGTACAGTAAGCTAAGATGGAGAAAAACAGAATATACCAGCTGCTTTTCTATGATAAAAGTAAGTAAACTTTTCAACCACAAATTTGTATTACCAGTATATCCTGATCTATGATTGATGATGTTCCGAAAATCGGGTGATAGCTTTAATAAAGCTCCGTGGATTTAATAACATATGCATGAATAGAATATATTAACATTTCCTTCCTCATACTAATTAATAGAAAGTTTTTTGTCGACTAATGCTTTTAATCTTATTATTAATCGAAAAATATTTTTGAAAATGATTTTTTTCCGACATGCCTTTGTACTTTATACTGACAGCAGCTTCGGCCGGCATGAAAAATGAGAAGTCGATTAAGCTTTTACAGACTAAGCATTATATAAAAAAATATGTCTCGACTATCGTCGACTATTGTTGCTGTGTATTTATGTTTATATTTTTTCTGTTACACTAACAAAACCGAAATAGTTGTATCATTGACAATGCCTGAACATTCCTCCAATCTTACTGCACATTTATTTCATCAAGCTAGTATAGTGAGTTTGTCCGTGTTTGTGCGAATTCTCCCGGAATTATAATATGTCTTGAGCAATCGATGTCGTTTGCTAATAATCAGGAGATAGCGTCTTAGTCGGAATCAACTAGGAGACATTATCGTGCATATACAATGGTAGAGCTACGATGTAGTTTGTTTCTAGCCGCAGAATAAATGGGTCAGCTCGACCAGGGAAGGACTATGGCCTCACAGAATACCGGCGTGAAATAGCAGTATAATGCTTCTGTGTTTCATCTGGTGAGTGTAAAGATCCGGAGACCTTTAATATTGGTGACGAGGTATTCCATTTTAGTATTCAAGAGTGACTACGAATCTGCATTATGATTGCTTATCAAGGATGAATGTGATAATGATGGACGGGCCGCAAGAGATTCACTTCCATCAGATGAACTGTGTGTTCGTTTGTTACTCTCAATTTAATAAAAAAAAGAAGATATCGTCTAGTTGGTGTCTTGGTTAATGACGTCATCATTAGTATCTTATAAAAGCTCCCAAGGGTCTATGGTAAGACACGTTGATATTTATATAGGGTATTTTAAAATGTCTAAATAACAGTTTGATAACCTGCCACTGTATTATAGGCCAGACATGTCTCATTAAGTTTACTGTCCAATTAATAATAAATACCATTACAATAAATCTCAAAATCAATCCGTTAATTACAAAATAAATATAAAAATTTTAACATAAATATATGTTTATGTATAGATAAATCCGGTATGTAGTCTCCAAATCATAATGAATTGGGTTTTCAGACCAACCATCATACGAATAAGACCTGGCTGGATGGACTAAAGTCCTTTGCCTTTCCCATTAGGGATAAATTAATATCATCATCATAATGAATTGTCACTCCCGGCCACCAATTGGCTTATGTCAATTGCTAGACGAATACTGCTCGTGTTCCTAGAGTTGACATATAAATTAATGTAGTATTAAATTTGCACATGCATCCATAAAAATTAACTCATATCATTTACCTCAAAAGCAGTTGTGGCTTGTAAATAATTTATTTGTAAACGCCTGTGCGTTTTTCAGAGTATATATTGCAGATGACTGAAATTTGGCTGAGTTATAATAAGCAGTTACCCAAATAATTAAATATAATAGACGTGAGGTTCAAAAGTCGAATATACCGAAAATCTAAATAACTAAGTTTCTATTTATAAGTTGAGAAATTAAAAAAATGGGAATATGGGAACAAAGAATTCATAAAAACACGATTTCAAAAATAGTATAAATCTTTAACTTTTTCAATATTTTTAGAAATAATATTTACTTAAAATTTGCAGTACCCACCGTTTCACCGAAAACATCATTGAGAAAATCTGAGAAAACATAAATTTGCATAAAGGTTGTAAAGTATAGTATGAAGCATTATTAGCTTGATTTAAATAAGATACAGAACAACTTAAATGTAACCTGTTTCATTTAAATATGAATTAAAATTAAGTAATAAAGAGGAAACGTTTTTAATGTTGATTGCCGTCCGTGGTTAACGTCCGTCCTGAAGGTGCTAAATCCAGCCTCGTGGAGTCATGACACGTTGTTAGGATTTAAATCGGATCCTTTTTACTGTAATTAGCCGTGGTTGGGATTCTTATATTCCAATAGAAATATACTGCAACCTTCGCCATAATTCTGTTACAGTTACTAGTTTATTTTAAATGTATCAGTTTATATAGGTTAAAATTACTTTTATATTAGTTTAAATTGCGATATTATTCACAAATTGTTTTCAGTGACCATAGGTGAAATAAAGATAACAGTTGTCTTAACATAATAAACACTTATTCAATCCTTATATACTCGTAAATACCTATTACGAGGAAGGAGAACATTAAATACTGACTGATATAGATACTTGAAATTACTATTTTAACATTAGTTAGAAATTTAAAAAATAACTAGTAATGTAATAAAAAAAACTAACGAGTTGCCACTCGAATCACTTAAAATATAACAAAACCTTCGATAACCTTTACTGACATACATTATGCCCGAAAAGAAAATTATCCATCGTATTCGATGCTACAGATTTTCTCCTGCATGGAATGAAATGAAAAATATATTTAATAATAATAATAATTTATACACTAGTAGTAATAATAGAAAATAATTTGTGGGCACGTTAAGTACTTTATCTAACAAAATCCACACGGAGTTTCTCTATTTCAGCGTTGTAAGAAATTAAGCTGACCGTTGTGAGTTGTAATAAGAAGATATTACATAAAGCCATGTCTTAACATCCCATCGATGTATATTGTAACCTATTACTGAGCAAGGGTAATGACCTTAACAACTTGCGAGCAAACTCCCAGAGCGAAGTAATATTACTTTGAAATGAACCGTCCGTGGTGAGTTTATGACAATAATATATACTTACGTCCCGTAAGTATTATTTCATAAATTATGATTTGAGTAATTCATAACAAACTATAAGCTTTCGTATTTAATTTATATATAAACATATATTTGTCGTCAGCACCTAAAAATATATTATGGCGAATTTAAATTGGTGTTTTTTATTACTATGCAGACCTCTGACGACTGAGTGAAAAGGCGACGCTGTTCCCTTTAATGCGATGTCTTCTAGATAACCTATTACAAGGGTTTAGGGTTTTTTCGGAATGGGTGTAGGAATTGAAAGGAATAATAAAATATTTTAATTGCATAAAATAAACTAACACACATAGGTAGGTATAGATAAATACATTTTTTTAGGCTAAGACCACAATATATATAGGGTAAGAGGCAAATCCACTTTATTAAGTAATGAAAAGACATATTATGTTTTTTTCCCAGCATTTTAAAAATAGGAAGTGATTTACCTTCTCCGGTTGCTGTGAAGTAGAGTTCACATAAGGCTATAATAGAAAAATAATTTGTATGAAAGGAAGAAGACTCAGAATTATAATTAATATATTTTTTGTAATATGTAGTTCACTGATGAACGATCTGTTGGGGGTTTCTGTTAACACATTAGACATTGCTCTTTTCGTATCTTCCAAGTTTTTGTTACAAATGTTTGCAAGTTATCGTTTCTAAATTAATGTATTCCATTGGTTTGTTATTAAGATATTCAGCTTAAGTTTATAGCTATCAAAAGAGGTACCCCTTTGCGATTTCAGTTAAGCTGTTACGAATTACTCTGTAGCAAAGCTGCTTAAAGTCTTTGACATATTACGTGAATAAGTAAAACGTGTTCATCCATTTTTGAATTACTATATTCATTGAACTGTAATGAATCTATAATTATAATTTCCTATTTATTGATTCTTGAATGTTTTATTTGTATGTATATACTATAAAAAAATATGCGCACACACGCATTTGATTTAAAATAGGACGATTTATATCACATTAATAAATTCCTATGATGCGGTGATCATTAATGTAAAATGTCGTTACTATGGAATGAAGTTATAAAAACAAATAAATTAGCAGGGCTTTAAATTTTCTTTTTATATACTTTGAATAAAGAAATATTAAAAGAACACTATCAGAGTTTGGACAGTGTAGACTAATAAGTAGAGAAAAGAGTACAGTTTTGGTATAACATATTGATGTTGGTTATATATTTATTTATTTATTAAATGGATTACCAACACAAGATACAGCATTTATATTTTATACTATACAAGAATATGGTATTCTATGAAACTGTTCTTACAATTATAGGTAACCACAACATGCTTAAAAATGTGTAAATGAATGTAAACTTAAAAAATTAAAAAAAAAATTGTTAACATTAATAAAAATAACGTTTAAATAAAAGTTGACTTGCTCATAAAATAAAATTGTTATCAATTATCAAAAAAAATAAACACAAATATTCAATAACGTTTCATTGGTATAATTTAAATAATAATAAAAAAAGTTAAGAAAAAATATTTAAAAGTTGAATACAATTACTAGGAGAATTTAGGCTCATGTCTTTTCTTTTTATAAATTTACAAAATAATGTTATTAAAGAATGTAAAGATGTATCGGGATTAGCATGTCACACGTACATATTAAAACAAATAGTAACGTAAGATTTTTAATCTTTCTCTTAAATTTTGTGAGATCGTAAAAGGTTAGCGTTCCCACGACTGAGTAGAGTTGCCACAGCAGGATGTTTTCACATTTAGGTAACATTTCTATGGCTGAATAGCGCTTCCATGGTTTTTTTGGGTCTTCTGATCAAAATGACAGAATATCTGAGGATGCAAGGTCAGGTTCAGCTATATGGTGGGTACATTAATACTTACCAACCAAGCTCTCACAATATTTGCTGGGTGGCTAAAGATGTGTTTGGTCTTGCGTTATCATGATGAAAGATCACACCCTTTCTGTTGATAAATTCCGGCTGTTTATTCTCTATTTCTTGCTTGAGTCTCACCAGTTGTTGGCAGTAGAGATCCAAACTGATGGTTTTGATGGTGTTTAGGCAAGTTATTATAAAGGAAAGCACGGTACGTTTTTGGTTCCAACGTTTCCGTTCTGGAGATTTAAACCTCCAAAACAAACCCCGCGGATGGGTGGAGACCCAAATTGACAATGAAGAATTAAAGTTCGTGGAAGCCGATACACCGCAAATCAGGGTTAGCAACAGGCCTCAGTGTGAGTGACTAAACAATTTTAGTTCACTTGACATAAATTGGAAAAACGAAAAAGGTCGGGAAATGGGTACCGCATGTATTGAGTGAAGCTCACGAACATACGCGCATTAAGTGCTGCGTTACATCACTCTACCGTCACAATAACGAGAGAATTTTGAATAGTATCGTTATTTGTGATGAAAAATGGATACTGTTAGACAATCGGAAACGCTTATCATAGTAGTTGAACCCAGGAGAATCGGCCAAAACCTGTCCCAAGCGAATGTCGACTGAGAAAAAGGTACTGGTGAGTGTTTGGTCGACCAGTGCTGATGTCATACACTACAGCTTCCTAAGATCTGGCTAGACGATTATGGCAGGTGCGTATTATCAACAATTGTAAGCCATGTTGGAAAAGCTAGCCGTTATACAATTGAGACTGGTCAATGACTTTAGCCCACTGCTGCTTCATGACAACGCTAGACCCCATAGCATAAGAGGAGCTGCGATTGGAATTTCTCCAACACCCACCATACTCCGCGGACCTTGCGCCATCAGATTACTACTTTCTGGAATTTGGACAATTTGTTACAAGAAAAAAAATTCGACTACACTTGGCAGTCCAAACCGTTTTCAAAGATTATATTGATTCTCGCTCAAAATCAATGAATGGAAAGCAATCAATGAACTTCCTATAAAATGACGAAAGCGCATTGATAATAATGGTACATACTTTAATTGATTAAATATAAATTTCATTATGAAAAACGTTCGTTATTTTTTCCATATAAACCGCTAATTTCATATCTTAGGTCCAATATAATCATATATTTTTCATCTTTTGTAAATCAATGATAGATTTTTAACCTGCTTTAAATGAGAAACCAAAATTTATGGTGTTTATTAAGATGTATTTTATTATTTACTTTCCTTGATTAAATACTTTTCTACTATATCTTATATTAGCTTAACGATAATAATACATGAAAATTTACGTTACCATAATCTTTATTTATTTATACATGTATTCCCTTCTGAACAAGACCTATATCAAATTAAAAGGATTTGTTGTAATCTCCACGCATGACTGGCACGTAGTAAGCTATGTAATTTGTCTCCTATTTGGCCGCAGTATATTTGCCGCATTTTCAAATAAGGTATTAAGGGGATAAAGGGCAAGTGTTCTAAAAAAGTAATTACAAGAAGTGTTTATAGTAAGTACTACCCGAGTTAGAAACGGTTTTACGTTTTTGAATATATTTTCCTGTGAAAATAAAGTCTCAAATTGGAGATTTGTAAGTACAAAATATCATAACTACTATTACGCTTCCCGTACCTTCGAAAATTTAAAACAAGGGACAAGTATGTGATAGGTAAGATGTTTGAAGTAATGAAACACAATTATATATAAAATTTTGTAAATTGTATATCTATTCAAAAATATTATTAACAGGAATCCGATAAGAACTGTCCTACTGAAGTAAAGTATAAAACATTAAAAGGAGGTTAGATCAGAACAAAACATTTTTATTTGCACAATCATGTGATATGAAACAAAAATAAACGCCAATAGTCCAATGAGTACGGAAAATAATAATATGAAAATTAAGGTCTTAGGTTTGATTCATCATTCGAGTATTATCGCGAACAATTTACTAGTTACTTATTTCGAGTGGTTATCGGGAATACAGTTTATGTAAGCTTGATGTGTGTACGATTTGTGAAATAGATATTTCACTCTCTTCTGGAACGTTGAATATTCTAAAAATTTTCAGCCGTATTAAGAATCGTTAACAATACTATAATTTCATGGTGTGTTATTTGAGATTTTCACGAATCTTAAAAACTATTCAATGAAATTTAAATAACAGTGGAACTGATGGTAGTAGTAAAATTAGACAAGTAAAGAAAAAATAACTTTATGAAACAAATATTTTCTGGACAAATAAAAATGTTAAAACTCGGTGCTTAACTGATTTGTTGTTTTTGCTAATATTTTTTTCTGAAAACGATAGCATTAATATCTTTCACCCTCATAGTATTCAATTATGTAACAATTCATGTAATACCCCCATCAACGGCGACGGCGTTGCAAACAAAATTATTCGCGATACCGGCATGTCACAGGCCGGTTCGCACCAGTCAACATACATCAGCGTCGCTGAAGTTTCTTGCGCGACTTCCTCTCGAGAGCCTACGCATTCCGAAGCGGTAGTACAGATAGTAAATAATAATACTGATATTAATTTAGCTTATCCGTAGGCAAAAGGAACTGACTGAGCCGAAGTTCTCTCTCGGGGGCCCTTGTGCTGGTTATCCGCTAATAAAGGTGATGAGCGCCATAAGCGCTCGGTCACCTTTCAACCCGGTGAAATTGTCCCATTATTTGCGGTCGTTTTCCCATTTCTGATGTGCCGATCGGTTTGCCTTGGGTTGTCATTTCAGTAAAATTGGCTTATTTCGGGTCGCGGGCAAGCATGTGACTTCTTTAGTTGTAGTTCCAAGGCCTATCGAATAATGTGGTCTTCAGGTCATTCATGAGACATGCTAATGAAGTCTAATTTGTTTTGTAGTTTGTGTGATGGTCGCAATTTTGTAACTACCTTATATGTGTTCATTTCGCACCTCGTTAAGTCTTGTTACTCCTGTTGCCAATCTTAATCTCAACCACATATAGTTTTTGTTCATGTGCCTGTTTTACGGCTCATAGACGGCGTCCTGCATCATTGCAGGTCTTACGTCTGTTTTGTAGACTTAGCCTTTAACTTTAACCGGTATTCTTGTTTCGCAGAGGACTCCCGAGAGCGCAATTCATCGTTGGCAGGCAACTTTGACTCTGTGTGTGATATCAGTTTCGATATTACCATCAGCCGCATCGTTCCGAGATATTTGAACTGGATACCTTTAAAGTGGATCTTGATATATATATGCCGATACATATATGCCGTTTGAGATAGTGTTATTATCTGCTTACTTCTGTTGATACGAAATCCATTGCACTGTTGGCTTCGACTCTATTACTTGCGTGTCATTTGCAGTTGTTGTAAACTTTTATCAATGAATACGATGTCATCCACGTCGTATAATATACACTACGGTATAGGAGATTTGATATATTTGGTAAGATAATTCATTCCCAACCTTAATGAACACCGACTTTGACTTCATAGGTCTGGGAGCAAGACTAGTCTAGTCAAACTTCGCACGTTCGTTCTACTTCCGTGGTACGTGTCCTGGACAAGGGCTGCGTAGTATTCCGGTAGTCCCATTGCCTTCATTGCTTGCCATACCATGTTTCTTGGCACCCGGTCATGCGTCTTCTCAAGACAAGGTGTAAATCTGTAGTAAACGGTTTATACCTTTAAAACTCAAATAAAAAAAGAAAATTAATTTCTCACATGTATTTGGATCCAGTCGTTGGAAATAGAATTTACGTTGAGCTTATTAATAAAGTTACAAACGTGATGAAACTTCGAGCAAACGTTAACTTATATCCGTATAGCGGAAACAACAATAAATGAGTGATTTTGATTAGTTTGAACATAACAAAATGAGGTATGAAAAGGATAGTTAGCGATAAAATAATTCATATTGTTAATAATTATTTTAACGCTAACATCTGTCAATAAATAACATCAAGCCATCATCCATAAATTGCTTCTTCGTAACTATTAAAATTAACTAGTTTAAAATATATATATATTTTTAATAATTTTTTATTTATTTATTTATTTATTTATTTATTTATTTTCACCACAACTAAAATACATAGAATAATTTTTACATAATAAAACTATTATAATTATTTTTCGAAGAATTTCATTAAAACCTTTTCCCCTTTCGGAGAAAATAAGAAGATAATCTATTTATCAAATAGTAAGCTGTGCTTTGAGACCTTTCAATTTAAGTGTTCAGATCCATCAAAATTTTGACTGAACTAAAAGACTAAGCCAAGTTTTTGCAACTCATGCAATAAATTAATATAGAGAAAGCTAAAATAAAAACTGTGTGAATTCAACATCGATCATCGATTTCTTTAAGAATTAAAACAAATGAATAATTTAATGATGATAATGACTTTTTTGTCCCGTGTTTAAACTTCTAACCATTATGATATATAGTATATATTATAGTATTTTTTAATATCTAATTAAATTATTATTGTAATACATGTTCCTTTACCATCTTAATAAACATAAAAAGATGAGAGTATGACGAAAAATATAAGGAAAAAATTATAATGTATTTTATAGCGCACCGCTGTCTACTTCTTACAAGGGTCAAATGATTGTGTAGTTTTCTCAATTTATCATAACGTAGTTGTTTAGAGAAAATACCTTTTTATTATAATAAAACAAAATGAGCTAAATCAAATACTTAGTTTACTAGGGAATGAGTACTGTAAAAAGAAGGTGATTTAGTTATTCGTATGCCTTCATCCCCTAATAGATAACCAACCAATGTGGACATTTAGCTAAACTATTATAAAAAAATATGTATGATCAAATAAATGGAGCAAAAATATTAAAATTTATTTGAGATGTATATCATGTATAACGTAATTTTGGATGGAAATTGGGACAAATTTCCTTGGAGAGCTGCCCTGGTAAAATATGGTTAATGCTTTTATGATAATTGAAGCGAATGATGATTGAAGCGTCAAGGTACGGTCTGCGAAACTTAAGGTGATAGGTTCGAATCCGCCATTCGATTATTGTCCTAGCACAAGCATTTTCCGTTGAGTTGGGGGTGGTTAACTTAACCGGAAGTTTAGTTATGTTAATAGCATCACTAATATTAGTTTTAAAAAAAAATAACACGATTTTTTTTTCTCTCTCGTAAATTATCAATATTCTGTTTTTTGACGGTACGTTATATGATCTTTGTTTAATGTGTAAATGTTATGTTATTGTGGAACTATGTCGTCTGCGATAAATGTGTATGTTTTGTGGTGGGGTTGACACGCATAGCGGCCTAAGCGGTCGTTTATCGCGAATATCGAATTATATTTAATAATGGGGATGGGTCTCCCCATAACTATGTTAGTTAGGTCTGTGGGGGTATTTATAATAATTATAATACGATATAACTGTTGCCTTAAACAATGTTATTTACTTTAATTGTCTTTTTAATATAAGAGCTACGCCGTAGCTGTCTGTTTGGTGTAGCTAAATTTCTCCTTTATACTGAGTAATGGCGATGATGATGATGTACTCCTGGTCGATTTCGACCACGGCAATATCTGTCTCGTTATTACTAGATTACATCAACTGCGTAGTATATATTATAAATAAAACGTTGAGAACATTGGATTTTTCTAGGAAGATTCTACCTGTTATTATTATCTTACCTTATTTTGGCTGTTTTATCGCCGAATGTGATACTAGTCTACGTATTCGTGAGCAGTACTTTAATAACAGCATACGTACATTAACAAATATTATCATAAAATATTTTTGCGTTGTCAATGAATATGACGCAAAATCTATTAACGAAGATTAACGAGCAAAAAATGTTGTAAAAGCTTTTTGTAATGTTGGCTACCAGCCAACAACGATGACGACAAGGACTGAGGATTATTTTTCGAAAAAATTATTCACTTCTTCCGTTCTTTTATAGCATACTTATTGCATTTTATAGCTTATTTAGTACTCTTATTTTAATCTAGATGACAAAATATAACGAAAAGAAAAGAAAAATGATATATTATACTATAATTAACACAAATTACTTTAATATTATCAACTTTTACCACATATAAAGATCTTTCTATACTTCCATAATCTGTGTATGATCGTGAAACTACCGACGTCTTCACTATTTATGATTGTATAGTATAGTATATATTATTATATAATATATATTCAAGCACACAGTACAGGATAATAGTCAATGAGACTCCGAATCAGAATACAGCAACGTTATGCTTCCATTTCAATTTGTTATTCTGTGAGAGCATTGACATACCCCAGTCGAGCCAACACGTTCATGTTATCATCAGAAGGAAACGCATGCATCAAACAGTATCATACAATGATTCCATAGACTGATTAGAATCCCGTATTTGGGCGATACGATTCCGAGCAAAACAATTGTTGATTTTTGTGCGGATGTCCCGTGTATTGTCCATACATATTCCATCGAACTAAGAAAGAAGACGTTGAGTTAGCACTAAAGCTAACTACGTGATAATATATCCTGCATTATAGTTGGCGTCTGGTATTAACCACAAGATATCGTCGTTATCCAAACCGTCCAGAGACACATCATCATTACCCTTGATAATAATTATTGTTGAAGCTTACTTCGGTTCAGATAGTGTATAATTAGACTGGCTTGAGCCATCAATTGTAATCTAAAGCACCCTGTTGAAAATTAACTCCACTTCTCGTACCCTGCCGGCCAAAAGTTTAAGCCCATACATAAACAACATAATTATCCATCAATTGTAATAAAATCCCATAGGATAAATAAAAGAAATGCACATCTGCATAATCTATTGTTAGTATCGAATATTTAAAGAAGTCATTTTTTTGTTTACTTTCAAGTTATTGAACAATAAACTAAATTTTCAATCACCGACAAACGCACAAACGCTGGGCTAGAGCCTTATAGATATTTTTATAATTTCCTCATTACTAATTCTTTTTCTTTTGTTACGTATTGGTCAATAATAAGGATTATTTAGCTCCAGAAAACACGTGTTTCTGACTTATTATTACCCGAGTTTACTTGGGTTTGTTCACAAATATTCTTAATTAGTCTAAGCTTGTGGTTTCTACAATGTAGACGTTATAAAATGGGAAAAGCTCGAGAAACTAGTAGTGAAGTGGGTTCTGCCATCGTTATTTTACATAATAAAAGCAAATCCGAACGTGAGATTGCTTCACAACTGAGATTGAGGGAGATAGGCAGTTTTCAAGATCGTCCCCACTAGGGAAGGCCGAGAGCTACCACGTCTAGTGAAGATAATTTCATTGTTGCTCCCAGCAAGCGAAATAGACGCTTAACAGCACCAGAAATTAACCGCGTTGAAGTAAACAAAACCCGAGTTAAACCTTTATCATTGATTATAGTAAAACGGGACTGAGAGATGCGAAGTTGAATGGTCGCGTTGCCGTTCGAATACCTCTGGTAAGGCCGCAGAACAAGAAAAAACAGATGCAGTGGGCTCTTGCCCATCGAGATTGGACTGAAGAAGATTTGTAGATTGTGTAGTCCCAACAAACAAGCATGGTGGTGGCTCAATTATAGTCTGGGGTTGCTTCTCTAGCCAAGGAACTGGCGATTTGATTAAAATTGAAGGAATTTTGAAAAAGGAACAGTTCAAAAACATTTTAGAAAAAAATGCAGATTCTTCCGGGTTGCGATTAATTGGAGATGGCTTCATTTTCCAAATGAATATAATTGATTTCCTACCGAAAACAAAACTAGTAATAATAATGGGAAAATGTATTTAGTCGCAAAATATAATTTTAAATTTATTTATTTTCCTATATTTAATTATCACATATCTTGCCAAGTTTAAATTTGACGAGATACAACTTTTAAAAATCGTATTTAATACTTACTTACGTTGTTACTTTTTATGTTCTGCAGATATGACTATGGGGTCAGTCAATACATGTCACCAGATTTGAGTCACCTTATATGCTAGCTATAGTTAAGTACTAGATTAGATATAAGACATACAGAGCTTTAAAATTTATTATGGCGTACTGAAATATTGAAAAGAAAATGAAATGATATTTCTTTGAATTTCCATGGGTATTATATTTCAAACTTTAAAAAAATTCTCGCTATGTTCGTAAATACTTTCCGTCGTCGCAAACTTGATTTACTGTAAGAAAAGTTAATAAAATAACATTTTAAAGTAGCAAGAGGATTTATCAAATAAATGCTTGCTAAATACTAAAATTTGCCATACAATAAATTATCAGTGGGACAAAATGTATTTACATAATACGTTACAAACATATATGTATTTACAATAACCCAATGCACAAGTAATGCACGTTTATTTATATAAAAGCATATGTAGTTGGTTTACACACAAATATATATATATATACATACCAACTAGCATTACTACCATTTAACTTTAAAATACACAGTTGCGTTATATACCTACCTAGTTATATGTCCTATAATTGAGAGGGTATCTTGCACTAGGTACTTAGGAATCATTAATGATGAAAGGCTCTCTTGGCATTCAATTCATTTGAATGTAATAATAATAATAGTAAAAAATGCCAACTAATTCTACCTAAGGGAATACATGAGTTTTATGTATTTGTGTAATCAAGTTATAACTATTGTCTAGACTGGTAATAATTTAACTAATATAAAAATAGTGTTTAACATAAATTCAGTAGTGTGTAGTGCATTGTAATGTGGTAAGTTAATATTGTTTGCAATAAAATAGAAATAGTTAAATAAAGTATACTACAAGGCATCGCTAAATGCAAAATATCGAGTTTAGAATTGCTTAAATGCAACACAATGAGAATTATGAACTGTTCAATAGTGTCACTTTACTTCAATCGTTTTTACTTCCAAGTCAATCGTCTATACCTGTTGACTTGTCAATGTCTCTGACCATCTTTTGAACATAGTATTAGATAAACAATTAAAAGTCTTAATTCAATAATAATCTTTACATAATATTATGTAGACTATTATAGAATTTATAATACTTTTTCTGTTATTCCAGTTGTATTATCTCCCGATAATCCACTTGCTGCTAGGAGGTGGTTGTTCCATCTAGTGGGAGGTCGTCCTAAGTCTCCAGCTGACTTTAGCTTGCTAATCTTTTGAGCTATGTCGGTCACCCTCGTTCTACTCCTGAAACACCGAACACAACCTGCTCTATACACTGAGGGATTCTATACATATATATATATACTGATATATATATGCGTGTGTGTATATAATGTCTAACATTAACGAGGCAATAAAGTCTTAACTATTAACGTTTTTAATCTAGGCATTTGCATTTTATTTACTTACAGGATAATTACAATAACGCAATAGTCATTTCCGAAAGAGAAAATCGCTATTAATGACATATTTAAAAGATGATTTGGAATAAAAATCTTTTGTCTTTACAAGAACTAAAGCAAATATTAGTAGTTTTTTTTTAACCCCGCATATATATTAATAACCAGGGTTTGCAGAAGGAAAAATATGTAAAGTGATTGTAGTTAATGTGATGTTATATCTACATTGTTTTCTTACGGGATATATAGGTCGTAATGTATTGAGGCAGCGTTTTGTTATAAAAGTCAAGGTTTCGGCGCGCGCGGGATTTTTGTGCACCCTTTTACGAAGGGGTGTGGGAAAATCCAGCCTTATTCAATGAATAAGGCAGGGTACAAAAGCGTCCTCATAGTCTAGAGCAAGGGCGTAGAGACGAATACTGTGTTTTAGCCATGACTCTTTTGTTTCTCTTGGGGTATTCAAAGTTTCGTAGCAAAATAAATATTTTGCTACCAATTTTTTTCTGAACTATTAACAGTGCTGACTGAATTTATTAAAATCTTGTATTGATGATGCCAATTTTCCCTTCAGCAGTCTTTCAAAACTTTGAATCATTTAAATTATTTCAACCTCGGGATCGCCATCTCGATCATGTTTAGTTTCCTATTTTACGCAACTTTTAATTTAATAATACATCATATTTTTAATACGTAATTATCTTTCTATCTATTCAACATTGATAACGTTAATGTAAGTACTGACTTAAAGGGTTACACCCTATATGACGAACACATTTTTTTATTACTTTGAGAGTAACACACGAGCTGTGTGTTCACCTGATGGTAAGTAATTCCTGCGGCACATGACATCTACATTCAAAATTGATAAGTTATCATAAGGCAGATCCGTTGTCACCGTGGATTGAGATGGAATGCCTCGCCACCAGTAATAAAGGTCCATACAGTAAACCATTAGGTGACTTGTATGCTTGTTTCTTACTCTTAATGTTATAAAAAGAACATAAGCGTCTTAATAATCGAAAAAAAAATTAACTAAGACTGTTTATAATATAGTATTTTTAGTTACAAAAAAAAACATATGTGCTCTCAAGAAATCATACTTACTTTTTAGCTATACTCCATGCAATAGCAAGCAACTAGAAACCGGTTGTTTTCATTATTGTTCATATTTTATAATCAAACTCTTTGAATTTATAGATCTTGTAAGCCCTTTTCAGGTATGATAACTTAGAGCTTTTTGCAAACACTAAAAAGTCTTAGTTATAAATGTTTTAAATCCTTAAGGTAAAATAAGTATTTTAAATCCTTTCAAAAGTTAAAGATGTTAATGTTTAAAGTTCGCTGCCTGAGACTTCTGTCTTTCTTTTTAAATATTCGTTATTCTAAAATTGAACTAAACTAACTAATTATTATAAAACACAACGTAAATATTGATCCTAATTAAGTGGATTTCATGTTCAATTTCATAATTCAATACAACGACCTATTTATTATTTTACGAATAGACGGCGTTTCAATAAGCGCTATATCTTTTACTAATGTAGTTGGAATATATTATAAATGAAAATTTGAAAACTACGATCAAATTATATCCGAAAGTCTAATTAACTTATTAAAACTGCTGAAAATAAATACTTCAAACGACTTTTTTCTTTTAAAAACGCTTAAATGAAAGTTTTGTAAAGACACAAGTGAGCTTAATAATAGCTTTGCTTAAACTGCTTCTTAGTCATTACGAGTTTTCCTTATTGCTGCATATTCGATATTGAAATCCCCAGCAGTCAATATTTCACCGTACGTCTGACAAGATGGTAGATGATTTAAGCATTGATAACACCTGTTATCAAGTTATTTTAACATTGTGTACCACGCCTTTACCATGCAAATTCGCCACAATACTTTCTAAGTACTCGTTTTAAGAGAATGAAACAATAAAAAGGTTAACAACAAAAACTTTTTTTAAAATACTTTCTAAAGATTTTCACAATTCCAAACTGAAGGAAACAAAAAAACGTTTTTTGAAGAAACGATTTTTCCACAATATACATTCCATTTGTTTAATTAATACGTCAATCAACACGAACTCTTTCACAAAAATTTGTTAATGTTTGAAATAAAAAAAAAGATTTTAATTAATTTCAATCCCGAAGACTTTTATTTTGTAGCAAAACACAGCTATCGTATAAAAACATTAAAAAAATATTATTAAAGTGAATTATTATTTCATACTTTCATTAATTCTTAATTTTCATTGTCCCAATGAAGCATAAAAAATGGTTGACAACAATTTAGAATTAAGATGAATTCTGATCAAGCTTTTACCAAAACCGTCCTTTCGTGAGCTTTTATTGTTTAAATATATTGTGCATGCAACGTGCCGCATTAATTGTGAAGAAATCTAGATATGTATGGATCATCATAATTTTTCTATATACTTATGAGTACGTAATTTTTTTTTACATCGTTTGAACGAAAATTATTTTTTTATTCAAATTTCATTTAACGTAATAATATACAAAACTTATATACATTTGGTCAATTATTCTATAGGATTATTTTTCATTATATATATTCCAGCCTATACAGTATATAAAATGTTTTGTCAACCGTAATAAACCTCGTGTTGGTTGTCCATTCATGCGTGACTTGTGCAGCTTAGTGTAAAATCAATGTTTTTTTTGCGTATATTTTATTTTGCCACATACTAAATAATTATTAAATTTCGTTTACGTGTTTCTATATGTTTTTAAGTAATTTCTTACACGTTTTGCACTTATACAATTGAAGAATGTAATTTAATATGTTTTTCAAATTACTTTTATTATGAAAAGTGTTATGAGAAGTTTTATGCGAATAGTCCTTAACAACACTTAAATGCTTGTCGTCTCGCTAGCTGAGTTTGTTAAAAAATAATTATTTTTTATGGTAAGTACCACAAAGAAACTAACGATTTAGTTTAGCTTCATCCACAGGAACAAAATCTAAGAAAATATTTTCATATTGGTGATATATAAATATTTTCTTTTTGCATTGCCAGTATAAAGTAATTGAGTAAAATTAAGTCACAGTGCCCTTGCATTGAATCTCACTACAGGGCACAAGCATGAATATTGCGATATATAGATCGTCATAACTTTAAAAGCGGTCGATCTAAAGTAGGTCGAAGTTATTTCCAGGTTACTCTACATTTTCGTTTTCCTTTGACATTTTGGTATAATATTAGTGGTGTCAAACGAATTGTTCGTCCACTCTATAGATAAGTGTAAAATATCTAAATGTATCCTCATCAAAGATTCAAGATACACATGCGTTGTAACCGCTGTAATAGAAAGCCTTGGTGCCTGCAATTGTGTATCCATCTCCTTAGACCCATCATACAAAACACAATAACGTTACATGATATTGCATGCTGTGAGGTTACTTTGACTTCCCGATACGGTAGAAATAGATGAAAAGATTATTTTCCACAATTTAACTTTCGTTCGTTTGCTATGTACTTTTTTGCTTGTCTTGTGAGACGCTGTCCAACTTTTTTAATTTTTGAAAGATTATTAGCAATGCTAATTAACAATACTAACATTCTGATTAGCTACTCCAACTAAGCTGCAAATGCTTGTGTTAGGAGATGGTTCACGATAACAGTCGAATGGTGGATTCGAACCTACGGCCTGATTTTCGCAGACCATACCCAAAACCGATAGGCTGTTGACGCTTCGTGCTAACTCCTGTAAACATGTGCCGATGCCTTGCATCTCCAACTTAACGAGCTCTTTCATCTTTGCAATGGTGTCCCCAAACCTATCACTGGCCTAGCAAAAAACGTGTACACCAACGGCTGACAAGTCTATTTAATGTTTACAGTAAAATCTTTAAAAAAAGTTCCTTGACGCCAATGACGTTTTTAATTGCAAGTTGTAACTGTCAATTGCATGAAATTATTTCCTATCACGGAAACAATTTGATGCAATTAGCATTTCTATTAAATAAATAAAAACAATATTTCACAAACATATATACCACTAATGCGCGAACCTAGTGGGTTTTAGCTTTCACAAAATACTAGCGTAAAGTAGAAGCTTCTTACTGTAGCTTTTGTGTAGTATCTGGTAAGTGCAAGATACTGCTAGAGAGTTGAGAGGCGTTAAATCTTATCTATTCGCAGTCACATACACATTTCAATGAAGAAGAATGATGTTATGAATGGAAAAAATCATTTACCATCAGGTGTGCTCGTTTATTAACAAACAATTTTATAAGAAAAATAAACAAAGTCCAATAGTCCACTGCTAGCAGTGTATATATTAGGTTATGTACATCTTAAATAAAATTGATGTTTTTATCATAATTATAGTTATATAACTAAAACGTTTAAAATAATTTAATCAATATTCAAATAAGAGTTTAAATATACAAAATTGACAATTTAAAAAATATTTTACAAAAGTTTTAACGATGGTATATGATAAAATATTTGATGGAAACTCATGTTCTTCACTTGTAAAATGTCGAAAGCTCACGTTGAACCACTTGTTAATATAAACATTAAGGAGTTAACGACGTGTTTCCAACATAGGATTTTTTTTCTGGCACATTAACTTTTAGTGCCGGCTCGTGAAATGAGTTTGAAAAGCTTTTTATTGGCAATTGTGGTTTAATTATCAAATCGTTTTAAAAGTTTTAACACATTTCTTTTATTTTATGTATAAGTATTTAATATGATTTCATTCTTTTTTCATGAAAAAGCTGTAGCTGGAGCAATCGTCATGCGCTTGGTGGTAATCACATACTCTTAGTAGTTAAACCACTTGAATATTATCCCCGCTGCCGACATCAATAAAATTATTGATTGTAATTTTAAGTGCTGTATTGTTGTGCTATATATATATATATATATATATATATATATATATAATATGTAGAGCGTCACGGCATACGGTGTCATCATATTTAAAAAAAACTTTAAAGACTGCACATACCGAATTATGCTCCAATACCCCTTTTGCAGGCCTGACATACAATAAGCTTATTATAGTTTTTATATTATAAGTAATACTACGTGAGCACATTTCGTCTGAAGGTCAGTGATCCCTCTGTTCTGTGATAGTTACACCACGTAATATGGGATCACGATAAAAAAGCGTCACCACTCTTAAGCATTATATAGATATAGCTGTAAAGCCTCATTGAAAGGGTCTTCAGAAGTCAGATTTGGTCCTAAACTTGTTTTGTTGCGAAGAAGTTTTGATATTATTTTACGTGTTACTGAATAAAAAGAGCATAAGATCCTCTATCTATACAAAAATATAACTATTTTTTTTTGTCACAATAGTTAATAGATACTACATACACACATACATAGACAATACATTAAGACATTTCCAGTTTGAGTACTTTGATCTAGAAAATGCATTTTATGAATTTTAAAATACTTACCAATTAAACTTACTTATTATATTTATATATTTTCCTAAAATATCTGGAATATACTTGAGTTTAGCCCTTCCGTGTTTTGGTGTGTTCCGGCCAGCGTACTCACTCTTCCGGTGATTGCATATCCTGTTTCCTGTTTGGCGCTCGTGTCCGCGTTTGTCACATGGTTCTCTAGAGGCATGGTGGATGTTGTCATTTTGTTACTTTATTATAAGCGTATATACCTTTTATGAATTATCTGCATTACGGATATCTTAGGAAAAATATTAGGTAAAACTAAATATTAAGTTTGAATTCGAATCGGCCTAAAATAATAGACTAGATAAAAAATTGGTAAATTCAAACATAATAATGTTGGTGGAAAGATATGTATATATTTTTTATAATATGATATAAATATATGTACCGGCATAATAAAATAAATATTTAATGCTTTTTGAAGTATAAATTACTTACTAATAATTAATTAATTTACTTTAATGGACGTTTATGTCCAAAAATATGATTGATTGATACAGATTTATGTTGACATTATCAGATGACAATACTCGAATATAAGTACAGTAAATTTGAACTATGATGGCATTTACGGAAAATAAAGAAGTTTTTTGTTTTTTGGCGCAATTAAAGGAATTATCAGTTTCTTCAACAAAAAGCATTTATAATTTTTTTATGGAAATAAAACTAAAAACCTTTCAATTATTCACTAAAAAATAAAACTTTTTTAAAATATACACAACAGTTACATACGGACAAAGATTTAATATTTTAGCATAGTATATCAACACAGGTAAGAGATAATAAAGAGATATGTACTTAGCAACTCCAGCAAAAACCTCGCATCACGAAATATAAATACACTCAAAATAGCAGCTTAATACTGCACGTGTTTTGCACGGTGATGGAATAAAACCGATTTGAAATAAATGTTATAATCTTGATATAAGTTACTTTAGAAGCTAAAACTACTATGTAAAATGAAGTAGATTTTTTTGACACGTTCTGATTATGCATTATCGAATGAGAGGATCCCAACTCTGCGTGGTCTTACCTGCCTTACCGTAAGGGTACATGCAATAAGCACGGAACTAGAAATTCGAGGAGGTGTACGAAGAAGCAAGCCTAAAAAGCTGAATGGAAATTAAACAGGAAAGAGACAGGTGGTGATTGTGGTAAGCCTTGAAAGTGATCTATGAACTAGAAATTCGAGGAGGTGTACGAAGAAGCAAGCCTAAAAGCTGAATGGAAATTAAACAGGAAAGAGACAGGTGGTGATTGTGGTAAGCCTTGAAAGTGAACTATGAACTAGAAATTCGAGGAGGTGTACGAAGAAGCAAGCCTAAAAAGCTGAATGGAAATTATACAGGAAAGAGACAGGTGGTGATTGTGGTAAGCCTTGAAAGTGAACTATGAACTAGAAATTCGAGGAGGTGTACGAAGAAGCAAGCCTAAAAAGCTGAATGGAAATTAAACAGGAAAGAGACAGGTGGTGATTGTGGTAAGCCTTGAAAGTGATCTATGAACTAGAAATTCGAGGAGGTGTACGAAGAAGCAAGCCTAAAAGCTGAATGGAAATTAAACAGGAAAGAGACAGGTGGTGATTGTGGTAAGCCTTGAAAGTGAACTATGAACTAGAAATTGAGGAGGTGTAATGAAGAAGCAAGCCTAAAAGCTGAATGGAAATTATACAGGAAAAGAGAGACAGGTGGTGATTGTGGTAAGCCTTGAAAGTGAACTATGAACTAGAAATTCGAGGAGGTGTACGAAGAAGCAAGCCTAAAAAGCTGAATGGAAATTAAACAGGAAAGAGACAGGTGGTGATTGTGGTAAGCCTTGAAAGTGATCTATGAACTAGAAATTCGAGGAGGTGTACGAAGAAGCAAGCCTAAAAGCTGAATGGAAATTAAACAGGAAAGAGACAGGTGGTGATTGTGGTAAGCCTTGAGCTCAGTAGCGAAGCAATGGTTGACTAGATAAAATTAAAAAAAGGGGCAAAAATGTCTTTTCGTGTCTGTGTTGAGCACAACGTCCGGTCTTTTTTAAGATATCGTTTTAAAATAAAACCTTACCATTCAGGATGACCAAAAATAAGTAAAACAGCTTCATTAATAATTTTATTTGTGCATGTCCAAAGCGAGCTGACAAATTGACAAACTTTAAGTATTAATCGATATGGCATATACCAAATAGTCATATTATGAAATGCTATAATTACGCAAAATTATGGGATTTATGGATTGAGTTAGATGAAATTGTTTTTACTAATCTTCCTAATAATGATATGAAAAGTGTTCATTAATGAATGGATTATTCAATTTAATAATTATATAATTTTATTTATCGTGGCTGATTGATTGATGTGTAAAATTGCCAGTAATTATTTATTAATTTTTATTTTGCTTCTGCTTAAGGAGTCATAATTTATGCTGTCATAATATTATAATAAGTATTTATATAAAATATTGTATTTATTTTATTGAGCATATATTTTTATCTTAACTACATTTATAACAGCGTGTAAAAAAAAATATCATATAATGAATAAAGGTTTGCATTCGAAGCACGTATTTGAACGGTTACTTTCCACACAAACTGTATAAAATCAGTTTTAACTTTAAAGCATACTCAAATAATTTTACGGAAAAATAAATATAAAAATATTATTTGCTATAACGACACAAGATCATTTGGGGTACTGATTATATTCTCTTTATTTACAAACATGTCCATTGCGTAAACACAGCGGCATTATCTAAATCCTTAGTTTCCAAAGTGGTCCAGGGGGTCCACCGGAGACTCAACGGGGGTCTACGATGGCGTGAAAAAAAATAGGGGTTCACAAAACTGGATCCGAAAAATTTATTTGCTATCGATAGAGAAGAACTAAAATGTTGGCTTGACTTCACCTATCAATGTAACCAGATAATATTTTAATATGATATCGTGGTTGAAACTCAGCCGCAACGCAAATTTCTATAGTAAGATTTAATCTGCACATTTTTTGTCGAGTTTGGGAATATGGTAGAAATGTAGCTGCAGGGGGTCTACAGGAGTCAAATTTTGAAAGTTATCTATGAGAAAATAAATCTGGGAACGTCTGATCTAAACTTAACTTTGTACTATGGTCTATACGAATGGCAATCGCAAGAGTTTTGGCAGTTAGTCCCCTTACGGATTACAATACTAAAAGCTAAGTTGAACATTGTATAAATAGTTCATTTTCTCTTAATCTTCAGTTATTGCACAACTAGTTTGTGGTACTTTAAGTGGTATTATGTGTATTTATCAACCTATGGCCATTTTTTTCATCAAATCAAGTTGAACATGTAATTTTGTTGGTTCTATTAAATTAAAATAAATAAACAACAGGCTACAAACCATATTGATTCTTCTTTTATCTGCAATTAAATCAAATATCATAATCCCCATAAAAACAGATCTTTCCATAATATATTGTGTAATACTTATAGATCATATTATGGCAATGGTAAGTGGAACGCCTTATATGCTGGATATGTCTGTGTATGTGAAAACAAATAAATACCAGAAATTTTACCATTTAAAATTATGAAGAGTACACTAACAAAATTGATTTGTATTATGAAGAGTACACTAACAAAATCGATTTGTCAACTATTGTTAGTATAATGAAATAATATTGTGTACTCGTATGTGTTTTAATAAGGGTAGGAGAATATCGCAAATAGTGCAATATCGAAGATTGGTCAGCTCCACCAGGGAAGGACCACCTGCGTGATACAGCAAAATAATTACTGTTCCATATCGTGATTATAAGTGGCCGGTGATCAAAGCACAGGTACAACGCATGTACGTCTAGTATTTTGAGGACAGGTGAATGTCATACGCATTTATATCTGACCATCAGGTGAAGTGTGTGCCCTAATATTATATTTTAAAAAAATGTTGCTACTTTACAATATATTTATTATACCTATTTATGCTTGCAATGAATATCATTATTTATCTTTATTATTTTTTTGACATTTCTAGGAAGCCAAGTTTTGCATATTAGTAAATAAACGGAGTGATAAAATATAAATTATCATCATCATTACCTTAGCCCATCATAAATCCACTAATGAATAACTGATCATCACTTCATCTAAAGGAGGTAGCCGTACAATCAAGAAAGTCTCGAAAGAAAGTCCGCCATTAAATCATTCAAACCAACCATTCAATACAATAAAATATAAAAGCTTTTAATTACACAATCTTCCTGTGGTGGGTCTCTAAAAATATTTATGATGGTCAGTTTTGACATCTTTAAAAATCAGACAACTCACTGTTATTAATACTGCGAGACTCAAGACTATTTTAGAACTTTCTACGGTATCAAGTCCTATGGAATTTTGATATGGGGCAACTGATGTTAATATTATATTTATTATCTATTATATTTGTAATCTAAAATATAGAGTATCGCTAAGACAAAAATTTAAAGAAAAAGGCATATTAACGGCTACCTCACAATATTTTTATGAAAAACTTCTTTCTACGTAAAAATTTACAAAAACAGTACACATTATCAATACAAGAAACAAAAACAAACTTGTAGACACCTATTTTTCTTTAAAAAAAGTTTCGTATAATTCTTACGTAAAAGCATATGTAAATTTAATAAAATAAACCGATTTCCCATTAAAAAGATTAAAAATATTGGTAAAAAATCCTAGTACACTTTCTCAGAATATTTGTCTGACAATACGAACATTATAGCCTTATTCGTAATGAGAAGTCCAAAATGGGATACATTTTAAATGTACATTGCAAAAAAATACATTTTAAATGTAGTTTCCTATTTTTGACGATAGTAAATGTGTAAACTTTTTTAAGCTGTAATCCAATAAAACATTTCACTATACACACGAATAGCTAAATAAAACTTATGCCGATTCCAAATATGCTAAAAATAATTATAAAACTATTAAAAACTAAGACACGCATAGTAATGCAATTATTGTATTCTAATCAGTTCTTAATACGTCAGACGCAGAAAAAGATTATTATTCGGACGTCTAGAAGCGGGTGAAAATTTAATTTAAAAAAATCTAATAAAAACGTGTTAATAATACAACGACAACTTTATGCTGAATGTTTATGCTGTTACTAACTTTTCCAGCTTAAATATTTTTCTTAAACATTCCATAGATAAACAAAAGAATTTGGCAATTCACGCATCGGTTACCTGGTCGCGTCTTTTAATAATAGCTTTATTCGTTGCCCTCACTCGATGTCGAATGTGACAGATGTTTTCTTTTGTTCTTTCATTCTTGTTGACCTGGTTTTCTTATAGGTTTGTGTTTGCTTAGTGGTTTGGAAGGTGTCAACAACTTGAATAGAATCAAACATTATACCGGTTATTTTATTAAATTTACATATGACAATTTAACGATGACTTTCTTTTTCTTATGTTTATGGATTTTTTTTAAAAAAATCTACTTGATTTCATACTAAGTAAAGTCGTCACAAAGACTTATTTTGTGGCAACTCAATATATTTTAAGGCTCAAACGTTCAATTTATTGCTTCTTTATGAAATTAATTAATATTTTTTTACATAATTTTTTCTTATTTATAAACATTTTTTTACAACATGTGTAAAAAATTTAATACTAACTTAAGGTGTAAATCACATTTTCATAATATAAATAAATCTGATAAAAACTTTATGGTAATATTAGTGCACAAACGTAGAGGCTACTTAGAACTTTGTTTTATATTTAGCGATTTTTGTTGTTATTCTGAATTTTTGTTAATGAAGATTAAAGTAACTTTTAAAGTGCAACTTTTAAATTTAAATTAAAGCAAACACTCATAACTTCATCGCAAAATTACAGTTTAAAATGGGAAGATGACCACGTTATTCAACTGTATTTATTAGAACCAAAACTCTCACAGACATTACAAGAGCACTCTAAAAATTAAATATTTGTCCTTATTCAGCGTTGTTTCAGAAAAAAATATAATTATTTTAAAAAAAGCAAATCGTAGCTAGTACGATATAAATAGTGCCTTTACGTAACTTTTTCTCCAATGCCAGCGGACATTTTTAATTTGTTAAAAGCTAGGATGGATTAAATCATTTTTGTAAGTCATGACGTATGTTTAAAATTTTTAAGGGAAAAGAAATACAAAATCTCATTATAGACAAACAAATGAAAACAGTGCTGATAACACGTGACGTGTTGGTAAAATTTTCCTTGTTATGTATTTCTCCATATTTTTCTTTTCTATATTTCAGAAAAGGAATAAAACTGTACTTGGTCTTCTTCTTTAGTCTATGAACAGTCCACTGCACAAGGCAGGCCTTGCTTAATTCGAGAAGAATTGCGTAAATTCTTACCTGGCAGTTTGGGGCGAGGTGCCAACCCTAAAACACTACTACTTGTTATCGACTTGAGAATTCTGTCCTATCCATATTCGATATAATTATTACTCCATCTATCACAAATCAAAATATTATTTGATCTTTATCCGCTATCGTATAATACAATACACGCAACCAAATGAATAACTTATTTTTTTGTAACCAGCTATTCACTACTCCACGCGCTTAATTCAAAAATTTAATGATATTCATTATTGCATAAATTCATTTTATGTATTAATTGTTTTCATTACTTATACATTACACATTATAACATATGAATGAGTTAATTATTATCGCATATTAAAGTATCAATTTTAGACGAATAAAATAAATGACGTGACGTCGACGTTCCAATGGTCATTTTTATTTTACTTTCTACAGAGATAAAAATAATATTATTGTATAAATACAGCTACAACAAACGACTCAGTGTCCAGACTTTAACTTTGTCTCGTTTTTAATTTCACGGTACGTTTACAAACCGAGTTCGATTTATGTTGCCACCACCAATGAAATTGTTATTCTAAGCGCTGATTTACCGCGTGCTCGGCGATGATGGAAAACACGAGGAATGAAAAAAATAATGCTGTAACATAGTAATCGTAGAGTCACGCTGCACTTTGTTTCTAGTTGCACATGATTAGGTCGTCTCGCCCGAGCGTGGAAGGAGAAGCTGCTGAAGAAGGAATGTAGTGCTTAGGAGCCGCATTTTATCATCATCATCATGTGGACCGCGTGCTCCTTGTTTCTCTTAGTTTCATAAAAAAAAAACACGCTATATTTTTATGATGATAAAAAACTACTACAAAAAATATATCTTATTATATATAAATTATATGATGTAATTAAAAACTAACTGAACAGCGAATTAGTTGATGATTTCATTTATTTTGTTATTTATTAACCAAGCAAATTGTATTTCGAATGATGAAAATGAAAAGTCCAAAGTTGCAGACTCATTTACTGCAACTTTATACGTAGTTAAAACAAATGGTAAATAAAACCAAAGAAAAGGATAACGTCTTTATAAGGAATGTAAGAAGTCGGATGTTTCCTAGATAGACGTGGAGACCCCGATCTGGCAAAGGCGCATTTAAAGATCGAAACAATTGCTAAGTATTGCTTACAAACTGTTTTAATCAATAATTTTAACCCTGGCGTGAATGTCTTATATCAAACTTCTTATTCTTGTATTCTAATATTTACCTTAATCTACTTTCCAGATGGTTTATTGGTCACGACCCTAGGAACTATATAACTCCGTAGATTCTTGTCCACCTTGCTACTTGATTGGTGGGATAGCTTATTAGGACTAAAGGCGGCAATCGTAGTCCCGCTTCCTTGCTGGTAATACCCGTACTGAAGTCGGAAGCAGCTGAAACTCCCGTGTCCGATTCGAGGTTATAACATGGTACTTCACTAGAACTTAAATTAACCCTTTCTTGTTACCACAAAAGTGTGGTAATAGGTCCAGTCTCAGTAAATGTTATATATATATATATATATGTATATATATACGTGTATATGTATATATATACAAATATACATGTATAGGTCATTACAGCATTTACCTTCTCATGATCATAAAAAGACGCGCACGTGGACGAACTTGCGGGCACAGAATCATAATAAAGATTTTGAAATAACATCTTCGTACACTCTAAGGATATAAGGTATGGAAAAGAGATTAATGGGCGTTCCTTTTGTGAAAGCTTTTTGGAATGTTGGTTAAGAGCCAAGAGTGATGAGATCAAATATTTTAGTTATATCCTTTAATAATTGATTTACAATTCTTTTCTCTCCATTTTTCGTTAAGGTCATTGATCATACGATTATTTTAAACTTCATCTATTTAATTTTCATTTACAGAAGTTGTTCTACCAGTTGCAAGCCAGTTATCAACCAATTGTGTGTCTATAATCTTGTCGCATTGTTTATAAAATTAGCCCATTAACCGTTGAGCAAGAAAGGTTATTAAGTGTAACAGATCATAGGCTTCTTTAAGAATACAACTATAAATTTGATGTCAACAAAAAGTTCCTTAAGATTTTGAAAGATAGTTATTTTTACAATATCGAAGTTAGACGGCTGTCACTACCCAGTTCTATGGTAATTAGATTGTCAATGTGACTGGAAGTATTTGAAATTGATATCATTGTCGGTGGAATAATTTCTAGGTTTCCCTACATACTGCTTTTCTTTGATTTCCGTCACGATGTCATGGGCCGTAAGAATCACTTACCATCAGGTGAACTGTGTGCTCGCTTGTTACTCTTAATGTAATAAAAAAAAATGACTATCTGGATCTGATCATAGACTACAGACTTCTTACATCGATGTTCTTCGTCAATAATGTGTTACACATTAAAATAATACATCGATAAATGCAGTCCTAGTTTTGAACCATCATATCGATAGCACACGAATTGTGTTGTTACAAGGTTCTATAGTGCGTAAATGAAAGTTAAGAGTAGAACTGTGGTTGTTTGTTTTATACAAAGAAAAAGATTAATGTTTAAATTGACATGAACTCTATTGTTACGTTTCAACTGGAGGTAACTAAACACAACGCCAACGGGGAAGCAATCTGAAACGTTCTTGTATATTGAGTACAAAGGAATATGCAAATACATCACTGTTGGGTTCGAATGTTTTCTCTTTGTTTATGGCTAAATAAAAAAAAATGGTTTTTGTTCACATACAAAAATATGTTTATCTACTTTTATTGATGGTTAACACACGCGCATATAATATATCAAGGGTAAGTCATAAATGCAGGTGCGCGACGTCTACATCAACTCTGAACAAAGATTCAAGATAATCATGCCTTGTCACCCCTCAGGCCTGGGATGGAATGTCTCGTTATCTGTAAAAGGGTCATCGAATCTCTAAATTCACCACTTAACGTGGATCATCGTTGTTTTTCACAATGGTGCTCCATAAAGATGTGGTCGATGGGGAAGGATTTGTGCTGAACAATAGATTCTTGTCACAATGTCTTTCAAGTAACAACAATTGTTGCATGATTTTAAATTGGACTTAACAACAACAATTCAAATTATATCCGAGCTTGGTTCCCTCTTTTAAAAAGGTTAAAACCTCTCTAAATATATTACGTATTGTGGTTTAGTATTGTAATATTCTTAGTAGATAAACCATTGTACATACATCATTAGATACTGTAATAAGCCTTTCGATGGTAATAAGTTTTGGTATAATGAAATAACTTTTTAATTATACAAAATTAAATGAAAAAAATATATATAGTTCATTAGACTCAAAAGATATATATATATATATATACATTTTATATATTATAATATTTTATATATTATTTATTACATTGAGAGTTGCAAACGAGCACACAGTTCACCTGATGTTAAGTGATTCTTGCGGACACAGCGTTATGCTGCTATTTTACGCCGTGAGGGCGTGGTCCTACCTCGGTCCAGCTGACCTATTCATTCTGCAGTTAGAAACAAACTGCAGTGTAGCTCTACAACTGTTAAATATAATATTTAGTGATTATGTATATTTTAGTAATTTACATCATGCTGATCTTGTTTTCTATCCCCTAATATAAGTTTAATAAATAAATAATCTTTATTTAGTAAATATTATTTACATGGGAAACTCAATTTGTCATTTTCTGATACGTCATCAGTTTGACGGTATTACGGTCTCGTTCCAGTATTGGCCTTGGTCGTCTTCCAGCAAGTTTGGATTAATAAATTTCCGGTTTTTGTATTCTTACCCATTAAAAGTCACATAGATAACTTAAAAGACGTGAAAGGTGGATCGCAATTACTATTTCTTTCTATCGCAATTGGTATAAAATATATCCAAGCGCTCTCAAATTGATTACTTCAAATACGCATACATGAATACGATTGATAGCTTACATCACCGCCTAAAGCGTTCGAAGGCTGTTACTGTGATCACCAATTAACTTGCCAAGCGAAGAATATTACTGTTCTGTGCATATTGGGGGAGATCTATGTATATTTAGCTGTGATGTTTATTTATTTAACGAACTTTTTAAACAGCTACGAATAAAAAAAAATTATACCATTGAGCTGAAAGCGCAAGGCTATTTTAACTTTTCTGTAAGCTGGTAATGTATGCACTGTAGAGCTCCGTACCAAAAGTGCTTTGATGTATTACGTAACGCGGGGTTCTTAAAAGTTCCATATCGTTTTCTTAAACTGAAAATAAAAATATCTTATTTATTGTTGACAATATGTAACAAATTTTCCACAAGCGTAAAATATACTAACACTGTTTGAGATAAAACTTATATAGACAGATTTTTTTTGCAAACCATATAATTACATCACATCAAAAGAAATATTCGTAGTTTATAAACTAATGGTACAATGGGTGACATTATTTCTCTCATAGATCTCTTCCCGGCATACATTGTATGAGGAAGTTTTTAAAATATATATATTTTTGTTTTATTAGTATTTTGGTAAGTTTGTTCCATTAACAAATTATACTCATATATGTAGAGCATGCAGTCTTAATAGTTCAGAAAAATAGTCAAAAAAAAGTCGAGAAAATCGACATGACTTTTCTTTAACGCTGATAAGGCTGCGAGGGTCTCCCACCCTTTTTATCACAACAACGACAAATGACTAGTATTTCTCATGCAAATCTTATCTATGATCTGCAATAAGAATAATGTATGATTTTCTCAATGTCGTAAAAAGCATTGTAGTCTTGTAAATATTGAATGCAGTTTTGATATCTATATATCAACTCCTATATACAATCCAATTAAAATTAAAATTTATATACAAGTATATATAAAAATATTTGTATTATTTGTTGTAACATTACTTTATAAAAGCTACTCTTTTTCTTTACTTATTTACCTTAGATTAGAAAATACCTTCTTGATGTATTTAATATATCACCACGGTATAAGGGACTAATTTAAGTGAAGGTTATTATCTAAATTAACTTAAATTTAGGATAGTTTTGATGGCTATGTTAGATTTAAAATCACTTAATACTTTAACTCGTCGACACTCAGGGTAAGATTTTAAATAAATTTCTATGAGGCATTTCAATATCTGGTTTTGATTCAAAACACCTAAGAGTAAACCGTAGCAGATAGGTGCGAGGACGGAATGATGGTGCAGAATCTGCCCAGCCAAAATTTAAGAATGACTATCGCAATATAAAATTTTATGTGACTTATAACAGACGTCTCGATTCATTTTCTTATAAGTATTATTGTCGTCTCAAATTAAAACATTTGTTTTAGTGCAGATGGTGAATTATCGATTTAACTTCTCTTGTATTATTATTTATAAAAACTGAAAAATAATGTTACCTTTTCTGTTTTGCTAACAGTAAATCATGATTACTTCATAACTGTCATTATATAAATATTATCTTTCTCTCTCTCTTGTTTTATATTAACTATGGCATTCGGAGTTTCATATTTATCTTCATACTTCGTATTCATTGGTCGTTTCCAATAATTTCTTTGTGACCATGCATTTGCAATCTTACGTATCTAAGCATTCCAGTTCTAGAGCTTTTATCATTCTAAAGAAATTTCTTTCATTTGGAAACGGCATCTCGGCTCACCCCTTGACTTCACTTTTTTTGAGCGAGCTCGATTTTTCTGAATTTTCCTGACGATGTTATTATTCACCCCTGAACAATAGGTAATTCATTACTTAAAATTGCAATTATCAATTTCATCCTTTGTATTCTCGGGGTCAACCTCGGTTTGCTCGCTTAACGTAAAATTAAAAGTGAAGGGTTAATTTTACAGTGGTAGAGCCACACTGCAATCTGTTTCAAGCTGCAGAATGAATGGGTTAGCTTGACCGGGGTAGGACCATGCCCTCACAGAATACCAGCGTAAAATAGTAGCATAATGGTGCTGTGTTTCATTTGGTGAGTGCAAGGAACCGGAGACCTTTATTACTGGTGACGAGGCATTCCATCTCAGTCCTCAAGGGTGACAACACATCTGCATTATGATTCCTTGACAAGGATGAATGTAGATGTCATGGGTGGCAGGAATCACTTACCACTGGGTGAACTGTATGCTAGTTTGATAATCAAAATATAATTTAAAAAAAAGACATTGAACTATCACGTTCTCAATCTCGCTCTAGTATAGTAACAATTTTATTTGAACTTAAATCGTTTAGTTTTATTTAAGTTACACTCTTATTCTTATTTAGTCGTTTTAGATATTTGATGATAAAAAATTGAAGCCATAATTTTTTTTAATAGCTTAATAAGCATTTATTAATTAAACTAGTGGCTAAGGAAAATTCCATGCGAATCTTCTTACTTCCGATAGTGCGCGTCGTCTTATTAAAATCAGGTTTAAAATATTCTGATCCGTAATAGGTAGTAGTGCCTAAAGTGTGTTATAAAAGTATAACTTTTGATATGTTTAATGTATAACTTATGTTTAAAAATTCAGCTATCGGGTATCTCTAATTTGTAATGCAAGGGGAATATTCGTTCTCTACGATGGGGATTTATCTGTCTTCCTACCAAGATGTCTGTACAAAGCATTGATCCAGATACAACAATTGACTTGACTACAGCGCAAATATTAGTAGTTGTAAAATCTATAGCTTGTTATAAGCTATTATTTTTGCATATTTATTCATATTTCCATATAGAATTGTACTTTCTCAATTTAATTTAATTCAACTTTTATCCTCGTCATCCCGATGGTTGGCAACGCACCACTGTGCCCTTTATACGAATTATTTTGGCATGCACAATTAATCTGTGGAATCAGCTGTCACCAGCGTTAATTTCGAGAGTAACAGTCTACACTTTTCTTAAAGGCTGACATCGCATCTACGACTCCTTTGCTGTAGCAGATGCTGTATTTCTTCGGCTGGAATTTATACGTACTTATATCATCTGGATAGACAAGTAGGTTCGCTGGAGAGAGTATCCTGATCTCGCTTATCTTCGTTGCACGTAATGTCTATTGTAGGTAGTTGATATTTATTCCCCTTAGCAACTAGTCTAACCAAATGGAATACCTTGTTTAGTACCTATCTCCCACTTTGGGATATCATATATAGAGGAGAAGTTCCTAGGTTTCACTTACTATCCTATAGGCATCAAAGTCAGTAAGTATAGGATAGTAAGCGTTAGATGCAAACTATGGCATCCATTTATTTATTCCTATGTTCATGATGAATATGTTCAGCGTGTGTCGTTGAATTGGAGATGGTTTCATGACCTCATTGTCTTAAAGTGATACCTGAGTTAGATAGCATCGACTCTGAATAGTCGATGCGAGCCAAGTGATACTTATGTAAGGAAGTAAATTTTAGAATAGTGTACTACATGGCTATCTTAAATACAATTCAAACCTAAGAGAAGTTCAGTATCATAAAACGTCTCGCATCGAATCGCGGTCCTTAATACAGACTTCACATTCTGACATTAAGACAGCTGTGAAATTATATAGCGCTCATCCTAGGATTATTAATATTTGCGATTTGCTATATGCGAACTGCTATTGAGCGTAATAGAGGAGTGAATATTCTGAGACTCTATGTAATATCATATCAATATTTTTTTATAGTACACAATATACATAAAATATGAATAGTTATTTAGACTAGCGCTGTGGATGAAAGTCAAATAAATTCTTAGCTTCTCTAAATGTTGTGCTGTCGTTAAAATTTACAGAGCTTTTAAATCTAGCGAAGGAGTTTCGAGGGAGATTTAGAATATTTATTAGCAAATGTTGCGGCAAGAAGGATTGTCAAATTTTAGTGGAGTCTGTGACTCCCGGAAAAAATCATAGAATAATTAATAAGCAAAAACTGAAACAGAACAAAACATTTTTGTAATAATTAAAAATAATATACATTTGTTCCATTACGTAAGGTATAATATACGTATAATTTAACAATGAGTTTGATTGGAAATATTCTATAATAGGAATTGGAAATTATTATATATCTATTAAAATTCAGCACGCGACACCATTGCGGATGGGCGAACCTCATGTCTTCGAAATTGCATTTAACAATTACCTTGGTACTCGCCCCGGTAACTGGGACCGCTCGCTTAACGTGAATTAAAAGTATATGTGGTATACGCCTAGTAATTTATGAACGTAAGTTTTAATACTAGAACGCATGACTAGTTTAAAACGCCTTGAAAGGTACGCTGCTTAATGAAAACCACCCTTTTCATTCATAGAAAAGCTTGAACTGTGTAAGTTAATGAAGAGCAACCGCAAATGCGGCTTTTAGCCAAAGCCACACCCTCTCTATATAATAAGAGTCCAATGGATAAGATAAATTAAACGAAGCATTTGTGCTAAAAGAAAACTAAAAGGACCTCAGAAATTTCTGAAGAATTCCGTTTTTTATGTATTTATTTATTAGTATATATTAAATATGCCAAAAACTAATATAATGTTAATTGTATTTCGTGAAGCTATGAATTGTAGAGAAAAAGTATTTATCATAAGTGAAACTCAATATGTTGCGTTAACCAATAATTGCCGTGTTTATCGTTATTATTATAATTCAATGAGAACAATGATTTATTGAAAATTTAACTAAAATAAAGTTATATTGGGTTTATATCACTAAAATAAGATAATGCCTTTGGATTATTTAAGAAAGTAAGGTAACAGATTTTACTTCATACTTCATGCAGAGAATTGAAATGTATCTTGTGTAAATCTTACATAAACGGTATTTGGAGGACAAATCTAGCTTTATGGTTAGGTGAAACGTTAGCGTGCTAAATACAAGACTAGAAAATATATATTTATAATTTTTAAATCCTCAACTGCGTATAATCCATGAAGATTCGATAGAATGCTTGTCTTTCTGACGCTGGCGCTGGTAGAATGATCAAAATGTTGTCATAATAATAGGAAAAGTAAATAAGTGTGTTAAAATATTGTTCTCTCTTAATCTCTTATCTGCTAGACCGAATTCTTCCTATAAATACGAGTATTTATTTCATCAGAAGTAAAGTGTTTGATCGCTCCATCTATTATTAAATTGAACGATTTTTATTGGTAGAGTCTATACTATTCAGTAAATGATTTACTTTATCATTAATAACCTGTTTATTTATGGTATGCTTTATTTATTTATTAAAGATTATATAACTATTATTTTACATATAAAATTCTTTTGTTTATTTAATAGAACTACACTTTTCATTTATGCTTTACATTTCAGTGGTCGCTTTTTCTACAGACTATAAAATAATTACAAAATTTTAAACGTAAGCTACATACAAATGTAACATTTAAATACGCTTAATAATACTTTTATCTGTCTCTCTGCCTGTTTGACGAAGTGATTTTCTCAAAAACGGCATTGAGGACTTGAAAATATTTAAGACAATTAACAGGCACAATAACTAATAGAAATATTTCGATTCCAATTTAAACTTTCTGATGAATATAAACTTAATCATATTTTTAACGCTGGATTGAAAAATGTTTTGTTTTGGTAGGCTCAAATATTTTAGATTAATTTACCACGTAAATATTTCGAATGTGTTTTTTATTCCATTTTATCACTATTTTCAATAGAAATGAAAAAAAAATTATATTGTATAAATCCCTAAATCGGAATATCCATGTCAAGGAGATTAGTCGAAAAGTCACTGCCACCTTACGTTTCTTATATAGTCTTAAGTTCTGCCCGTCAAAACCAAACTTAAGCTGATTAATACCCTAACAATACGAACTATTCCAAACTTGTGTTCATTTTTGCTTTAAGGAATGGAATGGTTTAATAAATATATGTACATATAAATTTACTATTACCATCAAATATATATATATAATATTTTACGAATAAAATATTATCATATTGGATGGAACTGAAAGTATTTGAGATTGAAAAGTAGGTTTAATTTACAATCAAATTATTTTAGTGTAGCAAATATTATGTATGTTTTTCCATAGAACGTGACCATTAGAAATAATCTAAACTTGAATTCCTAGCACGCGTGCCTGTACGATAAAACAACCGGTAATAACAATCTGAAGGTTTTAGAACAACGTAGAGAAATTAAATTATTTAATTATTTCAAAATATCTCTACTGTTGAAACAAAATCAATAAACGCAAGCTTACCATAACATCTCTTAAATGCAAATTGTAAACCCGATCACTAAAATATACAGTTCAGTACCCAGTTTTAGTTTTATATTCACACATATTTTTTATATAATTTTTCCATTTTACTTTTATATTCACTATCCTTCTGATGTGGCGTGCGACTTGAGAGTAAGGTAGACTGAAAATTAGCACATTAGGGATTTATACAATATAAAGGCTGAAATTTTTCATTTCTATTGAAAATAGTGATAAAATGGAATAAAATACACATTCAAAATATTTATGTGGTATATTAATCCAATATATTTTAGCCTACCAAAATAAAAAAAATTTCAATCCAGCGTTAAAAACATGATTAAGTTTATATTCTTCAGAAAGTTTAAATTGGAATCGAAATATTTCTATTGGTTATTGTGCCACTAACTTGACGTTATGTTATTAACTGTCTTAAATATTTCCTTGTATGAGGAAATATTTGTAATGTGACCCCAAGTGTGAGGACTTTAATCCCTTGCCAGTGAAAAACAATCATATAGTTATTGTTTAATACATATTTTTCGTTGAATAAAAAAATATATAGTCTATATTATTTGATTACACAAGCTCAAACACAAACTCCATTACTTGAAATAGACATTATTAAAACTAGTTTTGACCGTCGAAGAAATAGTTAAAGCTACTATACCCAACTCTGAATGCAGATATCTGCTGAGAAGAGCGGTCAAGATACTGAGCGCTTGTTTTATTCAATAATTGTTTTTATTATTAGGTTTCTATTTCTATGCTAGAATTTACATAGAATTAGTTTCTAATTCTACGCTAGTATTATAATTTCAGAATAGTATAATTTATATTACTAAAAAAATAATGTAAATATCGTACAATCTTATTATAGATAAAAGATTTTACTTGTTCCATAGAGTATTAAATAACTTTATAGAGACAATAATATATATATATATATATATATATATGTATATATATATATATATGTGTATATATATATATATATATAATAAAAAAGTTAAAGCTTAATTTGGCGCGCGAGAAACTTTTGACGTCTGTCAAAAATTCAAACGGAAAAACTAACTTGCAGAAAGATCTAAAAGTTTGTGTAATGCTTGGTATTTATTGACAAAATTTAAATTCATTACATGTCTATACCAACCACGTCAGTGAAGCTGCGAATAAAACATAGTCAATATATAAATATTATATTAAAATTTCATAACTAACTTATATAAACTCGTAGCTCGTCTAAATGTAGTGCTCTCGTTAACGTTTGTAGAGCTTTCAAGTGAAAGAGTTACGAGGGAGAATTAGTTTATATCTTAATAAATGTTTTGACTAGGTTTATATTTTAATGTAGTATTTATTAAGAGGCTTATTTTGATGAACTGAAACAAAATATATGTTTTGATTATTATTTCGTTATCTTACCTGGAGAAATAATTGAACTCCCATTTAAGAGATTCTGGTCATTGGCGGACAGAATGGAGATATTTATCTTTATATATATATCATTGTACATTTGTCAACCAACACATGTTTCTTTCTAAAATATTTGCTCTCCTTGTTACGATGTGTAGGATTCTGTGTTATATTCTACAGTCCCGATTAGATTTGTGGTTGTCTTCCAAAACTTATTATATAGTAAAGCATGTTATAATTGAAAACTGATAAATATGCCACGCTATCATTGATAAATTATTTAGTTTCGTGAGCTGTAAAATCGGGCACTCATTCCTACAAACATATTTATTTGTCCTAAATAATCAGGGGTTGTCACCCCTTATTATATAATTACTTCGTCTCAATAGTCAAGGGTTGGTGAAATTGTCCATGGTCGCAGTAATCATGTTAGCATTAGGTTGTTATTGTTTTAGAATATATGTACATTTAAAAAGATAAATCGGAGATATATTTATATGACTTTACTGACTCTATACTGGCTAAGGTAACCTCTAATCATAATTTTTGGAAACAATTACTAGTGTTAAAAGATTTTAAGAATTTATATTCACATTACAACATTTTAGTAATATTTATTACGCATTTAAAGCATCGATTGTTTATGTTGTACTTAATTACCTCAATTTTGAAAAAGAAATTATAATAAGACTATTAAACGAACTGGATATTTGTGAATATAAATTTCAATCTGACGACATAGATATTTTGCATAGTAATAATAATAACAATTGTATGTTTATTGAGTCAAAACCAAGAAAATTCGGTATTGAAACAAAAAAGAAACAAACCGTACAGCCGCAATACGTACCATAGAAATTTTAAATCATCACAATATTAGAGCCATATGTAATTTTTAATTTTATCTAAATATATCCAGAGATTTTTTTGGTTTTCTTTTTATTACATTGAGAGTTAAAAACGAGCACACGGTTCACCTGATTGCAAGTGATTCTTGCCGCCCATGACATCTACATTCTTCATTGAAAAGGAATCATAATGCAGGTGCTTTGTCACCCTTGAGGGATGAGATGGAATGCCTTGGCACCAGTTATAAAAGTCTTTGGATCCCTGAACTCACCAGACGAAACACTATGCTCCTATTTTACGCTGATATTCTGTGAGATCGTGGTCCTACCCTGGTCAACTGTCAACTGGACCCATTTATTCTGCAGCTAAAAGCAAACTGCCGTGTAACTCTACCTCTACTATTAATCATTATTATTCGATCATTAGTATTTTCAACTTTTATATTTATATTTTTTTAATAAGTATTATTTTTATTTATTTATATATATTTAAATTTTACTTTTTAACTTTTCAGTTTTCAAGAAAGAAAACAATATCTAAATACAAAATTTCAAAAGATAATTTAAGCAATTTTAATTTCCTTTAGTCTAAATTAAAAAATATTTCCAAAACAAAAATATCTACGTAATAGTAACCTACAATAACCGTACAGTCTCGGTAGGGTACAAAGAACGCTTTCTGAATTTCCTCGTGGCAAGTTGCGTCTCTATTTCTTTTAAAAATTTTTCGCCCGGGGATTCTACGGACACATTGTCTCGAATGCACCATATATTTGTTTCCCTGAGATGTGACTCAAGGTCTTCGTCTTTCTTCTACTAAGGAACCATACATTTCCTACTATCGTCGGAGGAGTATTTATGATGAATGGTTTCTAAACGATGACAAGCGATTAGATTTATATTTATATATATGTATATATTTAGATGTGAATATTGTTTATGTGATGGATATGAAAAATTTTGTGTTGATTATTTCTCAAAGAGTTATAGACGAAAACATAAGGAAGCTGATGGTTAAGAATTCCATTGGCACAAATCAGATATCATATACAATGCTAAGAACTATAACCAACATATTCGTGATACACTTAAAACTGTTATGTGCCTGTACCCTTTTAAATGTGTAATATGTATTGTTTATATTGTATATATTATATTTATAGCCATTAAGTGCTTATAATACTAAATACTTATGAATCCATATAATTCTATTTTAAAAAGAAATATTAATACTAGTATTAAAAAATCACTCTCTATATAAAAACATTACAATTTATAACAATTTCATGACTTTTAATGCAATGCCATAATAGTATAGTCCACCGGAGAAGTTGTTATCCTAGGCAAAATGCCATTACAACGCTTATGCTGCGTTATACATATGTCAAACAGAGTACTGTGATTTTTCGACTTAACTGTTTTCTGTTTAGTAAATGAAAGAAAACAGCAGAAACAAAACTCAAGCATTTTATTGCGTTCCGCTGAAAGTTTCGTGACGATCCTTTAAACTATAGTCATATGAGATGTGGGCACAACAATGCTAAGAAAGTTTATTTTTTACGAATTTAACTTTTCTTTTGTCAAAATAAAAGTGGATTTATATTATTATTTTATATTTTAAATGCGTAAAACACACAGTAGGTATTTTTACACAGTTAATTAGTGACTTTAAGAAAACTTTTAGCAAAGCAATGCAAGAGATCTGAATCAAAAGGGTGTTCGAAATATTTTATTTTCAGGAATTCTCTGTTAATTAGACTTTCTATGAAAAATGTATGAAGTTTTACGCTATTCGAATATTATTTTGAGCGTAGTTTTTCTTACGTTATTTAGTATAAACTATATTATTTTACGGTTTAGTATGGCATTAAAAATAATAGTGTCATCTATTAAGTATATATTACATTTATACTATATGCATTATAGTTTTTTCAGTACTCTCTGATATCTCTGATGACTCTCTATATGAGATAAAGAGACCACTTTTATAATTAATCCATTATTTTATGTAATGTAAGGAGCGGTGCAGGCAGATTATGGTAAATATTTTCAACCAAATAAAACATTAAGAACTTTTATGGTACAATTCTAATTTCGAAGTATGATCTGAATTTTTGGTTCGATAGTGAAAAGGTCAGTTGGAATTTGTTAATTTTCCAGATATCAAGTAAAGGTGAAGGTCGATAACTTGGCTGTGAGTGAAAATGAAGGCCGAAGAAGCTTATACATATCGCGTTATTATGATAAAAACGACAATTGGTATTAATATGTAAATAATGGAAAAAATGGGTAATAAAGAATGATTGTGTAAGATGAATTGTGACTACCATCGCATTCTTTTACCGACATCCACACTTTTATCTTGTATATTGAAGACTGTCGCAGGTAAATTATTCCAATCCTTCTCCGTCCGAATGCGAGGATTATCCACAAAGAAAGGGATGTAATCCCGCAGTGAGTTTTGATGTCGGCTGATGAAATGGGGATTGGACAATCATGTCACTCACATTGCGCGTTCAACAACAGTCTTGAATCATTGTTGAGGATAGATTTAAATGTCATGGGCCACATTCATCACTTACCATTTGGTTAACTGAGTGCTCGTTTGTCATCTTTAATATTATATAAAATACTATTTATATCCTAAATTTCCATACCTTTATAGCGCTTGAGTGACTTGATGGAATTTTGACATGGGCTTAACATGTTTTAATAAGCTCCATTTTCAAATGTGCCACGGTACTTAGCTTATATTGTAGGTCAAGTAAATAGCTGTAACTCTATCTATATATATACCTTGTCAAAGTATACCTAGCAAAAAATAAAAAAAACATTCTATTCGAAAGGTGGCCCCTTTGGCTTTTATACAGGCCTTTAATCTGTTTGGCCACGAATCTATGGATTTACGCACTGTTTCCAAAGGAAATTTCGCCACTGCTTGCTGCAAAGAGTTTTTAAGAGACTCAATGTCATGTCATGCCATGTCCTCTAAAACTGACCATAATTTGAAGTCTAAAGGGGTGAGGTGAGGTGAGGGTCTGGGCTAGATAGAGGGCCATTTCTGACGGATATTTCTGTCTTTTACCTTTGTATCGCGACAGAAGGCGTTTTGATCGATCCACTCTCTTTAATTGTAATGATTGATTAATATATAATATAAGATAAGCACTGACCTTCAAGTCTTGCTTTATAATACGCGACAGAGTCCTAGCGGGTATCTTCATTTCTCGCGAGAAGATTTTTTTCTTCCTTCCTACTGGGGTTTCGCCTTTGTAGTTCTAACAGCACGTGGCCACCCCGATTTTCTCTGGTCTTCGACAGAAGAAGTGTTGTTATATCTGTTAATAGTACTATATACGAACATACGGCTGATACCAAGCTTTTGAAGTGTCTGGAATATGACAGACGGCTCCATTCACTTTGCATCCACCCACTTTGTGCAAGGCGATCACGGCAATCCTATTTTCATTAACACCCCATTCCATATTGTAATTTGATAATGAACACGAAAAAATATGTGAAATGGCGCAAAATCAAAAAATAAAATAATATACCTTCGTATTCCAAATTCAAAATAATTAAAAAGTTGAAAAAAAGATAAGTTTTTATGTAACAGTATTTATGGCCGGACTTAACGTAAACGTAACTACGTTTACGTTAAATTTATTGTTCTTTTTGAATAATTTCAAATTTTTAATCATCTTCTAAATGCTAATTCTATAAATTTGTTACTGTGCGGTTTCATATTAGAAAATCTAATAACATATTACGCACAAAATGCCGCAGGTGTTGGTCAGAAAACTCAGGGAAACTTTTATTGAACGTATCGTATTTAACGTAGCCCAAAACAATGCCTACGACTACCTATAACTGTCATTGCAAATTACTACGTATAGTTCTTATATTATATTATTTGTAGTTAGGATTGTAATATTTATAGTATTTTCTAAATTGTTTTTGTATTTATTGTCTTGGAAGATTTTTTTATACTTATACTTTGTTGATGTCGGTGTTTGTTTTTTATTGAAACATACGATTGTTTCCAAGACATAATCGAATATGGCAGTTCCGTCACTATGGTAAAAATATACTAAAATCCCAGCAACCTCATAAAATGTGTCTGTCATCTTCGTGTACGTTCGTACTTCGTACAATTTTAAATAATTTTATTTGCTGTCCAGATTTTCCGTTATACCGCTGCTGGGAGTATTTTTTTCTCGTTTCATTAGTAATGCTGGGTGGATGTGACTTCACATAGCGGAGGCATTTGAACAACGTTCCTTTTTATACAAACTAAAATAAATATTACTTAAATACTAAACAATTTTACATATATATATATATATATATTTATATATATGTATGAATACCATCTATATGAATATGATGCAAAATTATTTGTTAACCGTGGAGTACAAAGCTTTAATTTGATAGTTTATTTATTTATATAACTATTTATTAAATGTAAAATATAATATAAATAAAACAACATTTGAATGCAAAGATTTATTTAATGTAATAAATAAAACCAAAATCTATTCCGCGCATGACAATACTTCCAGGTTAATTTATTTTGTTTTCTTTAAATTTATTGTGTAATTTAGGCTTACGTTAGTTTACGTACTTTTCCTAATGATGATGGAGAAGAACAATAATGCTCGTATACCAACAACTCGTTAACATAAGTGTATATAATTAACGCTTACATACGAACATACACTAAAACAAGCCAGTGTTTACGCTGCCCTTAAATTTAGTATATCAATTTCTAGCAATGATACGAATGACGATTACGTGTGTATTAAATAATAATAGTTAATTCATTTGATGATCATAGGTAGGTAGAAATCCTTTATTATGTTCCGTTTGTCATCACAGTCTATTAATAATCCACTGTTCAATATAGGCCTCCCCCATACATTGATAGAGCTGAACCATGTGATTCCATCAACTTCCCGTAAACTTGCATATGTCATCGGTTATATTATATTAGATATGTTATATTATTAATATAACATATCTATATTTACTTGTTCTGTATTGCATCAAACTTGACAAAGTTAATGGTTCACAAAATGCGGACTTAATGCCAAAGGTATTCTCTACCGGTTAACCCAAGGTGATGTGAGATCCCTCCCGAAGGGTACTCGCCTTGTCACGGCATAGTAGCCGTGGCTTGGTCACCAAAGAGGCACCTAAACGGCTGGGCTAGGCGCTCTGTGGCCGGCCCGAGGTGGCCGCTCTGGGTGGGCTCGTAAAGAGCTCGCTTCGGAAGCGTGTCGGTGGACTGCTGGAGGAAGTGACGGAGCGAGGCCGTCTTTCCCACCCTCAGCAGCCGAGGCGGAGGCGCAGAGGGAGAGGAGTGTCGGTGTTTCATTGCCGCTCTCCCTAACCTCCGCGAGTCAAGCTGGGGTCTTACCGCATGATGAAGCTGCGGTGGGGCCTCGGGGGAAGAGGAGTGTCAGTGTTTCGTTGCCGCTCTCCCTGTCCTCCACGGCCAACTATCTGTTGGTGGCGGAGATCAGGTGGCTGGGATTGATTACTGCTTTCCTGGCCCCCATGGTCTCTGGGGAGTCCGCTTCCAACCAACAGAGGAGGCCGAGTTGGAAGGCGCGCCTTGCCTGGAGGGGTGGAGAGGCGTCCTCCTCCCGGAGGAGGGGCCGCCTGGTTGGCCAGTGCAGGCGGGGTCATGGATGTGTGCTAAGGTATTCCCGTGACCACGCCATACGCGATGATGGAGGAGCACCATGGGGTTTTAGTCGGTGCGAGTCCGACATAACCCATCCTTGCCCCCGCAGGAGTGGGTATGCGTAGGCATTTCCCATGTAAAAAAAAAAGGTGTGAGATATTGTGTTTAAACTAATTAGTGAAAAGAAAAAACTAAGAATAGCTAATATACAAATAAAGAATAACGTATGCATATATAGATATTAAATGCATAATAAATACCATATATATGTGATGGTTATGATGTAGGTATATATGATATATCATCTTGACATTGGTATTTTTGGGACACAACAGTAGACGAGTTGTGACACAGTTAAACAATTACGCTGGTTTTGTTTTCCAAGTGAATTACATACCAAGAATTGCCATTATTTGACTCCCCAGTATATTTTAATTATTTCATATTGTAAGGATACATTCTGAAGTGTTAAAACTAATTCTAAGACACTTAAATGCCAAAGAAGTTTCAAGATGTACATAAAATAAACTTTTAGAGAAAGCGTTTTAATTTAACGTTCATCGAGTTAAATTGCTGCATTTCACAAAATGACGCTCATTCAAGCGATTTAGACGGAGATATCTAACTAAATGAGTTTTCAGAGAAATCTTACCATTTAAGCATAATCTGATCCTGAAACTGGAAATTTTTTTTTTACTTCTTTTTTATACCTTGCATTAATGCAACTAAATAGTTATAATGTTTTCTTTTATTTAGTATTTTATTGTTAAATAATTTGCCTACGGAACTGATATGCTGTCCTTCACTGCTTGCCGTATTAGGAAGCTCAAATTCACCCAGCGAGCTATGGAGAGGGCTATGTTTCTCTGGGTGATTGAATAGTAAACGTGGGTATCCACAGGTACTTACACGGTTCGGTCATATAGCTTGTAGGACCTATAACCGATGGGTAGGAAAGATTACTGAGGTTCTCTCTCGTCTCTCTATACTCGTATAGGCCGCATTTGCAGTGTAGGACGACCCCCCTAGATGGAGTAGCACTAGACTCTGGATCGTCTTCTGTAGCAGGTTTAGGCCTATCACCAGACCAGCAGTGGACTGTTGATAGGTTGAAATACATTTCACACGATCGGTTAAAAATAGCATCTGTTTTACAATGCAGAAGGAAAACCTTCAGAAATATACATACATAAAACTAATATTTAACTTAATTTAGAAACCTATTATTTTCGAATAGATTTTTCTAATTAGTTTATAATAAATCTATATGATATTTTTATTTGAAAGTTCTAGACATACAGACGAAACGAAAGCACTCGTGATGGTTTTAGGTAAAAAGTGTGTCCATGCCTCTTGATAATTCAGTTGCTCTAAACGTAAAATATTTTTATTATTTATAGTGTTTTGTTATTATGTTTGTGATTGTCACGTGTTGGTATATATTATAACTTTTCGTATGGTCAATGCCACTTATCTATGTGTGTACTTATGTACTGATTCGAACATAATTCCTCGAAAATTTTATTGAATACAGTTCGGGCTAGAAGCAATAAACGTTTTCACCATTAAGGCCATGCTATAAATGGGAAGCTATTATCGGAAACAACTCCTTTACACGATGAGTGATTATTGCGAATAATGAAATATTAGTAAATATTATTATCAACAGATAGTAATAAATAAGAATTCTCCCTCGCCTTTGTCCGCATGTAAGCTTTAATCACAAAAACTACCTACTTAACAAAAGGTTTTTCAGATAAGGCCGATATTTTTCGAACAATGAATTCTTAAATATATAAATCTAAATATAAACTCGTTAGATGAATTATTTAATTTGAAATTCCAGGTATTGAACCTAACAGAAACAGCTCAATGAGACCTTTTGTTTTCTTTATTAGTTAAAGATCTAATTTGTTAGTACGGCGAAGGTACATTTTCTAAATACATTATCGTTTATTAAAATATATCTACTATATAAAAGCTATTCCGGATGGTATTTTCACTATATAAAAGCTATTCCGGATGGTATTTTCACTATATATAAAAAAGAAAAATAAGTCGACAGCCTCTACAAACATAGTAGAATCATCAAATGTGTCAAATGAGAAATCCCAGTGTAAAATAGATGCATGATGCGGGGTTTAGTCTGGTGAGTGTAGGGATCCGGAGACCTTTATCACTGGTGTCCTCAAGGGTGACAACGCATCTGCATTATGATTCCTTATCAAGGATGAATGGAGATTCCATGGGCCTTAGGAATCACTTACCATCAAGTGAACTGTGTGCTCGTTTGTTACTCTCAATGTAAATGAAAAAAATACAATACAACAAATATTTTATTATTTATAATGTTTTGTTATTATGATTGTGATTGTCACGTGTTGGTATATATTATAACTTTTCGTATGGTCAATGCCATTTATCTATTTGTGTACTTATGTATTGATTCGAACATAATTCCTCAAAAATTTTATTGAATACAGTTCGGGCTAGAAGCAATAAACGATTTCACCATTAAGTCCATGCTATAAATGGGAAGCTATTATCGGAAACAACTCCTTTACACGATGAGTGATTATTGCGAATAATGAAATATTAGTAAATATTATTATCAACAGATAGTAATAAATAAGAATTCTCCCTCGCCTTTGTCCGCATGTAAGCTTTTATCACAAAAACTACCTACTTAACAAAAGGTTTTTCAGATAAGGCCGATATTTTTCGAACAATGAATTCTTAAATATATAAATCTAAATATAAACTCGTTAGATTAATTATTTAATTTGAAATTCCAGGTATTGAACCTAACAGAAACAGCTCAATGAGACCTTTTGTTTTCTTTATTAGTTAAAGATCTAATTTGTTAGTACGGCGAAGGTACATTTTCTAAATACATTATCGTTTATTAAAATATATCTACTATATAAAAGCTATTCCGGATGGTATTTTCACTATATATAAAAAAGAAAAATAAGTCGACAGCCTCCACAATCATAGTAGAATCATCAAATGTGTCAAATGAGAAATCCCAGTGTAAAATAGATGCATGATGCGGGGTTTCGTCTGGTGAGTGTAGGGATCCGGAGACCTTTATCACTGGTGTCCTCAAGGGTGACAACGCATCTGCATTATGATTCCTTATCAAGGATGAATGGAGATTCCATGGGCCTTAGGAATCACTTACCATCAAGTGAACTGTGTGCTCGTTTGTTACTCTCAATGTAATAAATGAATAAAATACAATACAACAAATATTTTATTATTATTTGTGTTAAATACTTTATTTTTGTGTTAAATGTAAAGTATGTGTAAAGTCATGAGGTCAAATTTATATATATATATTGTAGTCGTTTTAAGATGTTGCATCTTACGTACTTTTACATCTTTCTATCTCAATTTAAGTAGAGCTACGCTGTTGTTAATGTCCAGTGGCAAGAATGGGTCACTTTGGCTGCCATGGACCGTAGCCTGACATCATAGAACACCACCCTGCAATAGCAACATAACACTGCTGTTTTTCGTCTAGCGAGTAAGTCAGCCAAAGACCAGGAATCAGGATTACCAGGAATGAAGTACTCCATCTCAGTTATCAGGGTAATATGTATCTTGAATCGTCAGCAAAGATTAAAATAGAAGTAAATGGGCCACAGTTTTCATTTACCATCTGGTTAACTGTGTGTTCCTTTTGTCACAGTATCACAAACGAATAAAATGCACTTGCATTTCCCAAAGGTTTCTTCATTTGCTTTTGTAACGTCGACTTTATGTTGGTATGTTGTTAATATATAATCTTAGTTTACCAAAGAAAAATACTTAAAAAAGAAACTAATTTCTATATTCAGTTTATATATTATAAAAGTATTATATCTCTCAAAACTTATTTTAATTAAGTGTTAACAAAGATTGTTTATATGATTTCATGTTTTGTGTGTTGTTTATATATAATTCGTGTTCTAGGCCGCTTCTAAATATCGACCTGACCTCCCTTTAGATAGCGATCTGAGTCGAGTTTTCTTACTTCGTTATGAGGGGCCATTGATTCGTATTATCACCCCCCTCTGTTGTCGTCGACGTTCTACGTCCACAGGGGTCGGAGTGTAGCGGTGGTGCAGCAGCAGTCTCCGTGCCAGCTTCGCAGCATCGTCCTTGTCTACCTACTCAGCGGGTATCCCGCTCGCGAGTCTATTTAGATAAAGCTGTAAAGGTCTTTGGACCAAGAGCAATACTCACACACAAAAAAAAGTGTTATATATTGTACTACCGTGTTAACCATTTTTGAAAAGACTTATTTAATGTATCAAATAAATAAAGATAGTAAGTGCTATTAATTTTTATTAGTTTTCAAACGTTACATTAATCTTTTGTCTGTTCACTAAACGAAAATGTAATCCAGTGATTTGTATTGTACGATAAATGTAACCGCATTGCATCAAATGAATTGGATAAATTTGTATAAAATTCGTCTAAGATGCTATAAATAAGTAAATAAATTTGATTGATTAATACTAAAACCTGAATTAGTGTTACTTAATCAGAAGAAAATTGGTTTATTGGTTTAACAATTTTATTTATCAATATTTCTAATTTTTGTATATGTATTTCTATCTTATACAGGATTATAGTGAGAAATGCTACTCAAAACGTTAAAACATTAAGAATATATATTACAAACTTAGTGACATATCTATTAAAATGAAAATATTTCAAAAAAAGCGTAATCAAATCACAATAATTAATGATGTCCACCTGGTCGATAATGACCACAGTTACATCTTAAGCGTATAATTAGGTGATATAAATAGTACTGTAAATATTTACGTTGCAAAGGCACTTACTCTTTTTAAACCGATGGAATGCTAGTGCAATAAGGATTTAGGAAGTATGCAAGGAAAAGAAATACATAATAAAATACAACCTAATAAACTTCACGAATGATAAGGAAAATTTGGTATATACAGACGGATCAGTGAAAGTCAATCACCGAATCATATTTCTTGCAAATATTATATTCTACTCCAATCAAATAATTTATCGTAAAGAAATTGTGTACGGTAACCTAATGTAATCTACGCTAAAATGATACAAGGTATCTCAGATTATTTATATTAAACAGTAATGTATATAATTTTTATTTGGTACATAAACTTGGTCAGAATTTTGAAAAGTAATTTTAAGCTATTACAGTGGTACGTAACGAAAGAATGACTTACATATTTTAAAGTCTATAGGACGTCATATAATTTTATAATACTCGTAAATTACTTATACCACGAACATTCGTCTTTAAATAAGCTTATATAAATATTTTTATCAACAAACACTGTCATCGTTTCATCCGAAAATTTTTGATAAAATATTTAATTTGGAGGGGTTTGGCTGTATTGCTGTTACAGGCGATAAGCCCATAATCTACCGTGGGTAATTCAAACGTTTATTATCTTTCATACATGTATGTATAAGGCATGATAAATTTTTAATTGAGATGAAGCGACTTACTTTATGAATAAAATTTTATAAATAAATTATTATATATTATATTAGTATTATATCTCTCAAAACTTATTTTAATTAAGTGTTAACAAAGATTGTTTATATGATTTCATGTTTTGTGTGTTGTTTATATATAATTCGTGTTCTAGGCCGCTTCTAAATATCGACCTGACCTCCCTTTAGATAGCGATCTGAGTCGAGTTTTCTTACTTCGTTATGAGGGGCCATTGATTCGTATTATCACCCCCCTCTGTTGTCGTCGACGTTCTACGTCCACAGGGGTCGGAGTGTAGCGGTGGTGCAGCAGCAGTCTCCGTGCCAGCTTCGCAGCATCGTCCTTGTCTACCTACTCAGCGGGTATCCCGCTCGCGAGTCTATTTAGATAAAGCTGTAAAGGTCTTTGGACCAAGAGCAATACTCACACACAAAAAAAAGTGTTATATATTGTACTACCGTGTTAACCATTTTTGAAAAGACTTATTTAATGTATCAAATAAATAAAGATAGTAAGTGCTATTAATTTTATTTGGTACATAAACTTGGTCAGAATTTTGAAAAGTAATTTTAAGCTATTACAGTGGTACGTAACGAAAGAATGACTTACATATTTTAAAGTCTATAGGACGTCATATAATTTTATAATACTCGTAAATTACTTAAACCACGAACATTCGTCTTTAAATAAGCTTATATAAATATTTTTATCAACAAACACTGTCATCGTTTCATACGAAATTTTTTGATAAAATATTTAATTTGGAGGGGTTTGGCTGTATTGCTGTTACAGGCGATAAGCCCATAATCTACCGTGGGTAATTCAAACGTTTATTATCTTTCATACATGTATGTATAAGGCATGATAAATTTTTAATTGAGATGAAGCGACTTACTTTATGAATAAAATTTTATAAATAAATTATTATATATTATATTAGTATTATATCTCTCAAAACTTATTTTAATTAAGTGTTAACAAAGATTGTTTATATGATTTCAAGTTTTGTGTGTTATTTATATATAATTCGTGTTCTAGGCTGCTTCTAAATATCGACCTGTCCTCCCTTTAGATAGCGATCTGAGTCGAGGTTTCTTACTTCCTTATAAGGGGCCATCGGTTCGTATTATGGCCCCCCTCTGTTGTCGTCGACGTTCTTCGTCCACAGGGGTCGGAGTGTAGCGGTGGTGCAGCAGCAGTCTCCGCGTCAGCTTCGCAGCATTGTCGTTGTCTCCCTACTCAGCGGGTATCCTGCTCGCGAGTCTATTTAGATAAAGCTGTAAAGGTCTTTGGACCAACAGCAATACTCACACACAAAAAAAATGTTATTTATTGTACTACCGTGTTAACCATTTTTGAAAAGACTTATTTAATGTATCAAATAAATAAAGATAGTAAGTGCTATTAATTTTTATTAGTTTTCAAACGTAACATTAATCTTTTGCTGTTCACTAAACGAAAATGTATTCCAGTGATTTGTATTGTACGATAAATGTAACCTCATTCCATCAAATGAATTGGATAAATTTGTATAAAATTCGTCTAAGATGCTATAAATAAGTAAATAAATTTGATTGATTAATACTAAAACCTGAATTAGTGTTACTTAATCAGAAGAAAATTGGTTTATTGGTTTAACAATTTTATTTATCAATATTTCTAATTTATGTATATGTATTTCTATCTTATACAGGATTATAGTGAGAAATGCTACTCAAAACGTTAAAACATTAAGAATATATATTACAAACTTAGTGACATATCTATTAAAATGAAAATATTTCAAAAAAAGCGTAATCAAATCACAATAATTAATGATGTCCACCTGGTCGATAATGACCACAGTTACATCTTAAGCGTATAATTAGGTGATATAAATAGTACTGTAAATATTTACGTTGCAAAGGCACTTACTCTTTTTTTAAACCGATGGAATGCTAGTGCAATAAGGATTTAGGAAGTATGCAAGGAAAAGAAATATACGCATAAACCAGCTCACGGACCCCTCAGTACCATGAACCCTGTGTCCGATAAAGATGTAAGAGCCGCATAGGTTAACAGCGTCAACATCAACAGAATCGAGATATACGCATAAAATACTAATACCAAAAATTTGTTATACGTAAATCACAGTTTTACTCTCATTGAATCAAAATTTTGCCAAAAGTTTAGATAAAATGTTGACAAAATGGTTATATTCTAGAAAATCACTTATGTTATGTTTTATTAGTATACAACGGATTTACGGATCATGATATTCGTAGGAAATCAAAGTAAATTTTATAAGAACAATCTTCGACGGTTAAATTAAGTCCACCATATCTATTAGTTTGTAAATATGTTAGGATGGTAGAGCAACACTGAAGTTTATTTCCAGCTGCAGAATGAATTGGTCTATTCGACCGGGGTAAGACCATGCCATCAAAGAATATCAGCGCGAAATAGCAGCAGAATACTGCAGGGTTTGGTCTGGTGAGTTTAGGAATCCGGTGACCTGTATCACTGATGACGAGGCGTCCATCTCAGTCCTCAAGGGTGACAAAGCATCTGCATTATGTTTCCTTGTCAAGGATGAATATATGTATTTAGATGTCATGGGCAGCCGGAATCACTTAACATCAGGTGAACTGTGTGCTCGTTTGCAACTCTCAATGTAATAAAAAAATTATATTTTTATAACTAACACTGGATAGTTAAACTTTTACTTGTCTCTTGTTCCACTGTTTATAATGACTATTAGCAGAGGATTGAGAAATAAACTGTATTTCCATGTCAAGGTATTTTGTCACCCGCAATGTACAAAACTTCTACATTCTTTGACATTTAAATTCTACTATCATGTTATAGTTTCAGGAGGGAAATTATTTTAGATAACTGTTCCAATTTTTTATATTAAAATCTTTCTACTAAATATTAATTTATCTCACTGCGTGTTTTATTTGCGTTTTGCCTCTGTTTTTCTTTTAGAAGATATATTTTTTTACATCTTTCTGTTACCAACACAAAGAAACTAGGTTAATATACTTTGAAATACAATTTTACAAAGGATTTGCACTGAGGAACTTTTAAGTATCAATCAAACAACTGTAGTAATTTCATTTTCAATTTTCCAAAGAAGTCATCTTTCTATTTGTTCCGTTGTTAGTAACTAGGTAAGGTCTTAAATTACTTTTCTACGCGTAAACTTATTTATAATATAAGCCTTATTTTATATTTTATGAAATTGCAAATGTAGAAATAATCACAAAGCACTGTTTGGAAATTATAAATAAGGATTTAATCTGAATTATATAATAGGCTTAGATTTTTATTAAAAAAATATTGCTTATTTTTACTTTATTAAGTGTGACAAAATGTTCACATGATGGTAAGCGATAAGTGCATCCCAAATCTAAATAAATTCTTAGCAAAGATTCAAAATTGAATGTATTCAATATTTGATAAACATACTTACGTTTATTGTTAAAATTATTTGCGACCTCGACAATAATCAAAGGATATTTTACACATTCTGAGTCTGAATATAATAAATAAAATATAATTACTAGCAATTAATTTTCTTTAGCAAAAAAATATAGATGTCTAAACAAAGGCGTCAGTGAGTAATAGATAAAATTAAAAATAATCTATTTTAAGACTTGCTTCTTTAATCTGTTTTTGAATAATGATTTAATTTAAACGAACAAGTCCGAATTATTATCCATGTCAGCGTTTATTTTTAATATTTTAAATTTGTACAATAACTTATTATATTTATATAGGTAACAGTGGAATATGGTTTTTATTCGGATTAACGTTCAAGAGTTACTCAGTATTAAAATAAATACAAATTTTAATAATAAACACATTTCTAATTTCACTCACGTTGTAATATTGATCTGTTGTCCTAACTATTAATAACTAACATACATATAAGTATGGAAAAATAACATATATTATAATGATTTAATTTAAACGAATAAGTCCGAATTATTATCCATGTCTGCGTTCATTTTTAATATTTTAAATTTGTACAATAGCTTATTATATTATAATGATTTAATTTAAACGAATAAGTCCGAATTATTATCCATGTCTGCGTTCATTTTTAATATTTTAAATTTGTACAATAACTTATTATATTTATATAGGTAACAGTGGAATAGGGTTTTTATTCGGATTAACGTTCAAGAGTTACTCAGTATTAAAATAAATACAAATTTTAATACTAAACACATTTCTAATTTCACCACGTTGTAATATTGATCTGTTGTCTAACTATTAATAACTAACATACATATAAATATGGAAAAATAACATATATTATAATGATTTAATTTAAACGAATAAGTCCGAATTATTATCCATGTCTGCGTTCATTTTTAATATTTTAAATTTGTACAATAACTTATTATATTTATATAGGTAACAGTGGAATAGGGTTTTTATTCGGATTAACGTTAAAGAGTTACTCAGTATTAAAATAAATACAAATTTTAATAATAAACACATTTCTAATTTCACTCACGTTGTAATATTGATCTGTTGTCCTAACTATTAATAACTAACATACATATAAGTATGGAAACATAACATATATTATGATTATTTAATTTAAAACGAACAAGTCCGAATTATTATCCATGTCAGCGTTTATTTTTAATATTTTAAATTTGTACAATAACTTATTATATTTATATAGGTAACAGTGGAATATGGTTTTTATTCGGATTAACGTTCAAGCGTTAGTCAGTATTAAAATAAATACAAATTTTAATAATAAACACATTTCTAATTTCACTCACGTTGTAATATTGATCTGTTGTCCTAACCATTAATAACTAACATACATATAAATATAGAAACATAACATATATTATAATGATTTAATTTAAACGAATAAGTCCGAATTATTATCCATGTCTGCGTTCATTTTTAATATTTTAAATTTGTACAATAACTTATTATATTTATATAGGTAACAGTGGAATATGGTTTTTATTCGGATTAACGTTCAAGAGTTAGTCAGTATTAAAATAAATACAAATTTTAATAATAAACACATTTCTAATTTCACTCACGTTGTAATATTGATCTGTTGTCCTAACTATTAATAACTAACATACATATAAGTATAGAAACATAAAATATATTATAATGATTTAATTTAAACGAATAAGTCCGAATTATTATCCATGTCTGCGATCATTTTTAATATTTTAAATTTGTACAATAACTTATTATATTTATATAGGTAACAGTGGAATATGGTTTTTATTCGGATTAACGTTCAAGCGTTAGTCAGTATTAAAATAAATACAAATATTAATAATGAACACTTTTTTAATTTCACTCACGTTGTAATATTGATCTGTTGTCCTAACCATTAATAACTAACATACATATAAATATAGAAACATAACATATATTATAAGATAATTAATATATGAAAATTATCTACTTTTTTATAGTAGTATATTATAATAAAATTTCACTTATCTTAAACTGAACTCCATAACCTTTATAAATAAAACTATAAAAAGTATAATAAAATTTTAAATGATGATGTCCTAATTGTCGATTTGACCACGATGATATCTTATTACCAGTTGACGTCATCTGTACCGAATATTTTATAATGCCGTCTCTATGTTTGCGCAAATGCTTATGTACAATAAGTTCGGTCCTCCGCAGCTTCCTAGCTTCACATGCAGTGTCAAGTTACAAAGCGCAAGTTCAGCCTCTCATGGAATACTGTTCTTAGCTCTGGCCCGGGACACCCCAGTACCAGTTTCTTCCGTTTGATCGCTTTCAACGGAGACCGGCTCGAATCGTTGATGACCAGGTACTTTTCGATCGGCTTGATTCACTGGTGTCGTAATTATTTACCAAATTTACTATGGGGAGTATTCTGAGGAGTTGTTTGGATTATTTCCTGCTACGCACAACTACTCTGTGGATTCAGCTGTCTCCCGTGGTGTTTTCGAACCGATACGACTTAGAGACCTATAAGAAAAGACCACCTTCCTTAAAGGTCGGCAACGCATTTTGCGACTTCTCTGGTGTTGCGGATGTTCATGAGCGGCAGTGATCGTGATCTGCTTGCTCGTTTGCCAACTATTCAATATATTAAAAAAAACACTGTCTCCAGAGATGATGTTAGAGCATAAATAAATGATGAAGGACATTTTAATATATTTTTTTTTTTATTACATTGAGAGTAACAAACGAGAATACAGTTCTCCTGATGGCATGTGATTCCTGCGGCCCATGACATCTACATTCATTCTTGACAAGGAATTCTAATGCAGATGCATTATCACCCTTGAGGGCTGAGATGGAACACCTCGTCATATGTATGTTGTTTTATTTAAAAAATATTTTTGCAACAACAATCTTTTAAATTAATCACAAAGTGGACTTTTAAGAGACTTTTGAGACTTGGACTTTTATTTAAATTCGAAATCATAAGTATTTTAGCTACTTATTAGTTATTAGGTAATAGAAAATTATTTGGTTTCAAATACCATTGTATGAAGTCATATGAAATAGTTCGATAAGGAACACTTATAGAGAGCCGGATCAGTGACATGCAATAAAATACGATTTGCATGAATACAATCAGTAATTATGCAAATCGTTCTACATAACTTTTTTTAAAAAATAAAAGATTGCTAGCTGTTTTTTATAATTACTACTAACCACTCCAACAAAGCTTAAATGCTTGTGCTAGGAGATGGTTCACGACATAAGTTCAATGGCGGATTCGAACGCAAGCTTGGGAGACCGTACCCAAAACCAATAGCTATTGACTAAAATCCAGTAAGTCTCTGTACTGAGGTAGAATTTTCTTAGAAGGAACCAGAGTAAGTCATTTTACACGGCTCAGGAATATTTTTATTAAGGCTTTCAGAAAACTCAATAAACAGATTTTAATTAGACGAGGGGTTCTTAAAATTTTACGAGTTGTAGTTAGGTAATTAGGTTCGCAGAAGAGATTTTAATTTTCATGTCGAATATTATTAAATATATACATCTGAAATATTATATATATATATATATATACACATATACATATATATATATTTATATATATATGTATAAATATAGATATAAATAATATATAATATGTTATTACACATGTTAATTGGCTAATTTTGATATTGCCGATAGTACTTCTTACATTTGGTAATCCAGATGCTCGTTACTGTTAATATATTACCCTCAATACAATTCTCAAGAAAGCTCGCAATTTGCAATATATTAACAGTCATAAATATACCCATATAAGGGTCAAAGGAAACAAGATTGCATTGTGCGTAAGATAAGTTTTTCCACGGAAACTCGAAGTTCAGTAAAGCTTTGCCTCAAAGCGATCTAAAGTGATGATAAATTTGGATTGCGAATAACTTTCGACTATACTGTTTGGCTATACTTACGAAATGATTTTCTTTAGTTATTTTATTCTTTGTTGATTTCATCCTGCACATGTTGGATTTTATAAGCTCCAGATAAACCATAAATATCGGTTTTTATAACTCGATTGTATTAAAAGACACCATAGTTTATTCGTACAAAGTTTTATGATGTTATAAAATTACATGTTGATTACTAGGTTAGTAACATTAAACTAACAATAAAAACAAAAGATGTATATTATATACATACATTTTGATGATAACGTTCACTTTAAATGCTGGATTTGAGTAAGGATAAACATTCTCCGAGAAACCTTTGAGAATATTCGAGGCTAACAAGGTAAGTATCTTGATTGCGTGCTCGTAGAGGGTTAAAATTCCGCTTTGCAAAAGTATGGTATGGGTAAAAAAGTTTATTTTCATTATAATGTCAGCATAATATATTAAATTTGAATTAGTTTAGTAAAAAAAATGATTTTTTATTTGTTTAATTGTATCTCATTCAGTCCTGGCTCCGAAATTCAACTTGATCTGCCCACCGGTTTTTGTATTTGGGATTTTTATTGCAAAAAGAAATTGCACATATTAGTGCTGTTCCGTGATTTGTTGATAGCACTTCCTATTTCAATTTGTGATGGGGATGGAAGTTTATTTTTTATCTATCAATATCTATTTGTTTATATATCAAGAATGCATTCCAACGAACACAGGTCATATTATATAATGAAATATTATTTTATTGGATACATGTAATATCGTTCTACGTGTTTTTGACACAAGAAACACACTTGAAAGATCAAAAGGCATAAACTAAGTTTCGACCTTTATTAACATGCAAAGATTTCTACTTCCCTGCGTCCTTTGATCATAGTTATAAGATATGTATAACTTGAATATATATCTCCGATAACTATACCTCCTTAAAGGGTAAGCAAAGCATCTACGATTTTAAAAACACTTCTTGATACCACTGATGTTTAAAAGTCAAGAAAAAAACTTATTTGATAGGTAACAAAACACATTTCATATACAAATTAGCAAGTGTTTTTTATGTAACTGAAATCAGATAAATGAAAAAACATCGACTTTTGATTTATTGTTTAACTATAAATATTTATATATAAATTATAATAGAACTTATATTATATACACTACAGAATAAGAAACACATACAAATTGAAATTGATATGGAAAGCCTTAGTAAGTTAGTATTATTCTTACTTATCCGAATATTGTTGTCACCCGTCACATAGAACACGTGTTTAAGTTCTATGTCTTTTACAAAATTGACAAAAGGTTATGGAGTTGACCCGATAGACTTCCGGGTTTGTTTACATCTAATCACCTCAATAATGAATGATGCAAAGCCGTTGACACTGTAGGACTCAAACGAGGCATCGTTTTCTTTAATTAAATCTACTATTCTTAGCCACTTTGACAACAAGGAAGGTGGCATTTTCATTTTAGTGGTATTTAGTGATTAATCTTTACAAATAGGCTGAAATTAATAATAATTATATACAAACAGCAAAGTTATGAACACTCGAAAAGAGGACGATCAAAAAAATTTACGAATATTGCGTGTTTGTAAATGTAGAAATACAGTAAAGATATGAGAATGATATCGCGACATCTAAAGTAAGGACTTTACATATGGTCTCAGTTTAACATGATCGTCTGCGGTTTTCTTTTATTGGGAAACTAAGCGCCCGAAAATAATTTCCTTAAATTATAAAAATACTGATTCAAAATGATTTAATACTACTGGGACTAGGAGTAAGAAAGAATGCTGTAAAAGTCTTTTTTGGAATATCTTAATAAAGAGATAAAATTGCTATGTAACGAAAGATTATCCTCTAAGCAATTTCGACAATTTCGTGGAAATCCTAAACCTCTATCCTATTACGGTGTACTCGTATTTGCATTACAAAAAATATGACAATGCACATAAAAAGTACACTCGTCTGAGGCTGTCAAGTCCTGGTTACGACTGATTGATATTTGTGAGAAAAAAAAATGTTCACAGGCGTCAAAATTTCTACTAAAGTCAACGAAGGCAATTATCCCTAAGAAGATAAATGTCAGTTGAATTACGGCACAAACTTCATCACTTTACATTTTACTTACTTTCGCTGACAACTTTTATGCTTGTTTTACAAATTTTATAAATAAAATAAGGAAATATATTGAACTTGCCTGTAAATTGGACGCAACTAGTAGATAGCAAGTATTGTTTGTAATTTGTATTTATAATCAGCATTGACTGTTAGAAGAATTACCAGTGGAGGGAAGCAAGGATTACTAGTAGATAAAGACAAATAAAATTATTTAAATCAATATATCTGATTTTTCGTGAATTTATTTTTACGCTGCTAGGGCTTAAAACAATTTTGATCGTGATTATTTATAAAATTTAATGAGAAAACACGGTTTTTTAAATTATAAGTGTTAGGTATCCCATTATTTTTTGCTCTGTCTTTCTGTAATAAATGAAAATTTTGTTTACTGGCCAACAAAACTGACTGGCGAAATCTTTCCCTATTTATATTTTCCATTGTATTCAGTACGTAAAATATTTCAAACTATAATATCTTTGGCATTATGATTAATGACTTGCATATATGCCACATTGCTTGCCAATTTTAAATAAATGAGTCACACATATATATAAACACATATATATAAACACATATATATATATAATCGGTGAAGTAAAGTAATGAGGCGTTCTAATCATTAGATTCTAAAGGGAGCGAAGATTTCTTTTTTGAGACAAGGTAAAGTTTTTAGTTATGTTTAAGATAGAAAAGAGTAGAAGTAAAGTTCCAATTTCAGTTACAGTTCCCAGTTACGCCTCTACTGAATGGTGAGCCACTTAAGGCGAGATATTGCGAGTTTACGAAGTCCGGAAAATATACCTGATTCAATTATTATAGAGGCGATTTAGCTTGTAAAGAGAAATTATGTTTAAGTCTGGGTAACCCACTTCTGCATAATCGATAATAGTTAATATTAGTGTTTGAACAAGCATAAGACTTGTAAAAAGAAGAAAATTCTTCAAACTGTTCACTTATCGTTCAATCACGAATTATATTTATCAGATTAATTAGAAAAATAAAATAAAAAAACATTAAAACCGTACTATCGAAGTCATCATCGGTCCAATGATACTATTCACGTCAATACTGAATAGATTTTTAAAAGCGTTGCCACCTACGCTGTGGTCTGCAATAGACATTAAGAGATAAAGCAATAGATGATAATTTTGTAATAGGCAAGTATTTGTTTCACAATATTACTTAATTTAATGAAAAAATATTGTACCGTATATAACAATTCATTTAGTTTTTCATTAATATAAATATAAATATATTGTTTGGTTCCAATATGCATTGAAACAAAATAATGTTACGTTGTTTAATTTTATAAGAGTTTACAACACGTTGTACAAACAATTGATTTGTTATTTTTTTGATATTGGATTGATAATAATAATAAATGTAAAATTTTATGTATTAATTTGTTTTAAACTCCACAGTCAGAATGTAAAGCGTACTTGATATTAATGTACCGTTTGTTCGAGATTATGGTATTCGTTTGATAATGATTTTTTTTCGACTTGAATTTGGACTTCAAATAAAAATAAGAACCACCAAGTAATAAAATTAGAGAGCTCGTATACATATATTTATTGCCTGTATATATTGCCTTATATAACAGGTGCTTTCATATTATTAATACCTATACTAATAAGGTTTTTTTTAATAGTCGATTAATCTTTAATTTTTATATTAATTTGTAGAAAAAGCTTAGCATAGAGCAGGATTATTTCGTGCAGTGAAAAATATTTGCTAGAAATTCCCTTATTTTCAAATGGTGACGGGGAAAAATCTAACACTGGTGCGTCTCGGAAGAGTAGTTTTATACTTTGTTATTTATACAGCTGGTACAGTCATATTTATATGCAGTATGCGTTTAAAAGTTAAAAATTATTTCATATAGTTGACATAAAAAGTAACTGTTAAAATATTGAGGATACGTGCTCCGAACGCAAACTGTAGCTTTATTTTCATGAAATATTTTTTTAACAAACTGACTTTTTTTAACACACTTTTATAATGAATAAAGTAAAATTTTTATATTTTTTTTGTAATCGAATAAACAAGTGTGATTTTTAATGACTTATTCAACGATCTTGAAGAAATTCTTGGTAGAGCGTCATTTTTTAGGTAAATAAAATAAGTTCCATATAAATTATATTTGAATTAATATATGGCTTATATTTTTCCTTAATTTTATTTTTAGAAAGAATCCCATTTGCAATATAACAGGCCCGCGAGGATAGAGACAAAATATCTATTTTCTTTTTTTTTTTAAATAATCCAGAAGTCGAATATTAATGATTGATATTGTAAATATAGAATTATTAAATAATTTTATAGGGCTTGATACAATAATTTATTCACATGCAACATTGTCTTTTTTCCGACATAAACATATAAAAATTAATACGTCCAACTAACGAAGCAAAAGGGGTAAGACAGAGGGGATTTTGTAAACACTGACTGCCTAGTTGGTTCAAACTAAGGTAGAGTCACGCTGCAGCTAGTAGATGCTAGCTCCAATACGGTCGGCTTGACTGGCGAGGGACACCAACCCTTTCATGACACCGTTTCGAATGAGCAGCATAAAGTTGCAGTTATTCATATGGTGAGTGTAGGTTTTTAAGGATCTAGTTACGGCGCATCCGAGTTCGATATTCAGGTACGTATGTCCCTGAATCTTTATTGTGGCTGGACATCTATCTCATGAGCTGTTGTATCACTTATGGCATTGCGAAGAGATGTTGTGTTTCTATGCATCTTTGTCGAATTTACCTTGGGTAGTATTTTGAGTTGTTCGGATAAATTCCACCCTCTTAGTTTATACGTCGTACATTAAGACAGAATTCAAAATTACATCCTCATCGTCTCGATGGTTAACAATCCACCACTGTGCGCTTTTTGTGCTCGATTTTTTCTGCCACTCTCAACTAATCATACAACTCAATACTCATCTGTCATCTGTCAGGTATTTCCAACCGATACGAATTAAGTACCTTCAAGAAAAGAGCCTACACATTTCTTAAAGTCCAGGTGCGCATCTCCGGTTTTGCCAATGTTCATGGGCAGCGATGATACCATCAGGTGAGCGTTTTGCTTGTTTGCCAGCTATTCTATAAAAAAAAATACTCAGGTGCACTGTATGTTCTCTAACATTATTAAAAACACCATTTTAGTATCTATAGGAATAACGTAAATTATTTTAATTGCTTATTTTCTAAAACTGCAAGAAATATTAAAAACTACTCGTAATATAAGTTGTAGTTCGTCGGATAGAGATAAGAGATTTATGGTTTTAGATAATGTAATAATTAACAATTAACTATGACAATTTTTTATTATAAAATATTATTACATTTTTATCACATTATATTTTTATGTTTTGCGTTTCGTATAGATCTAAAATTAATTTAATAGCCGATATTTAAAATTATTTCCTTCAAAATGAACATGTTATTAGAAATAATATTACATTTTAATTAAACTTGTAACAATAAATAACACCTTTGCGTTTAGCTAGTAGTAGTAATTAAATGTTTATTTCAAATGTACTACAGGATATAATTTAAGAATATATTTATTTTATATATTATTGAAAACAAACATTTCTTTACATTTCACCAATATTATTGACAGGTTAACCTTATTACGTCTTACGGTTGAAGGTTACATCGGTCAAAGCTGTTTAGAATTAAAGTAAAATATTCTAAATTTGTTTTACTTAAACCACGGCAGAAATTTCACTAAGATATCTGAAGTTTTTATTTTTTTTTAAATACCGAATATAAAAAATAAAATTCTTTGAAAGAATGAAAAATTTAATGAAAAACAAAACTTTATTTACTAAAATAAAATTATGCTGAAATCATTATTTAAAGCGAACCAGAGTTATAGTGTTTGAGGAAATTGCAGACAAAAAAATATACGTATTTAGTGTAGTATACGTCCACGCCTTACATACATATGTATATATTTGTAATATGGTAGATTTGTTTAGAGAACCACATTTATTATAATACATTTAAATCTATTCCAAAAGCTCCATGTGAAATTAAAATAAATATACTGTTATATTCACTGCTTTACGAAGAAATCAGCAAAGCCTAGTCATGTGAAGATACGACTGATTGTGCTATCATTTAACTCTCTTTTCCGTACAAGCGTCGCGATTTCCTGATGAAATAGATTTTTTTTGTGTTATGCTATGATTCCAGCTGCTACCGTCTCTATCATAGAATTTAATTCCCCTATCTCCTTTCCACAAGCCTCTGTATGGACTGATGGCACCACAACTATTTGTTGTTCCTATTAATCGCTTTCGGACGTAGCGCATTAAGCGCATAGCGCGTTTCTTATAAGTTTTAAGTCATTCCATCCGAATATAATGTGGGTGCCTTCGAGAAAAGACAAGTGTAGGGTAAAATTAGCATGGAGCTTCACTGCAGATAGTCTCTAGTTGAATAGATCGTCTAGACGGGGAGAGAACAGCGCCATTGGGTACCCGGAGCCTCAGCTACAAGTAGCAAAGTATTCTGCCTAAGTCCTTAGTTGTAATAAGCACGTTAGTAATAGGCGATAGATGTAAGTGTTTATAGGTTACGATCTCATACGGTGAACTGTATGCTCGAATATCAACGCTTACATGTTTAAATTAAATGTACAGTAATTGAAGATATTGCATGTAGATACTGGATTATATCATTGTAAAAAATTAACGAAATAGTGTTGATAATTGGGACTACAATCGGTGACTTAGTGGTTAGAATACTTGAGTCGTGGGCTATTTGTTAGATTCTCAACCAGATTCAATATTTTTGTTACAGAAATTGCTGCTCTTTGATTCTGTATATGCTTCTTAATATCGTAGATCTCTAAAATCCATTTTCCAATGTTATCTCTGATCTTATTACACGCTTAATTTGTATAAGGGAAGGTGGTAAGATGAAATAGTTAAGGCGTTAATACATTCATATACACACATGCAAGTAAATGTTTATCCAATTCCGGCACCAGGGATTGAACTTATGTAAACTTTTAACACACAGAAATATATTTCTCGTAAGCCCTTAAGTGCTTATTCTGGGAGAATTTTCATGACAATAGTCGAATGGCCAATTCGAACCTACGCCGTTATGTTTCGTTGACCTAATATTTTTAATTCTCGTCATTAGTGAATAGGTAAACGATAAGATGCTCGGAACTAATTACTAAGTTGTTCGTACACAATTTCAACGACAAGACCAGATCGGTTCACTTGCCGAGTTGGACGATTTATAATCCCCAGACACGCAATTTAATCAAATTAATTGAATTGCATTCAAAATTACTTGGTATAAAATAGCAACACACTAATCGTAACTATAAGTTAATACATGAATACACATCGAGTCTTGTATCGTACACGTTTATGTAGCTTAATAATAATACAGTGCTATTATTTAGAAACAATTTTATAACAGGTCATAACAAGACACTTTATTTTTAGATATCTTGCGCCTTAATTTGTATGGATCCAAGTATGAACGAAATGTTTATAAAATAAATAAAAATGACGCAAGATTTCAGTAAAATAAAAGTGGGTAATATTAAAAACAATTTTTTGCGACTTCCGGTAGTACTGTAAATGTAAAATAACTACCATTAATATAGAAATATTCGGAGCTTCTGTAACAGAATTTCCACCACCAAATATAAAACATGTTTTATATTTGGACACAAGAACAATAAGTAATTGTGTTTTTTGTATATTTTAGAGGAGTGAAAAGAGGCAGTATTAGTGTGAGTAATTTTTGCTTTATCTTAGTTATAGGTTTTCGCAAAATAATGATATACCATTCGATATACCGATATGATTGATATTCGATGTCTTACCTCATTGAACTGGAGCGTAGTTAACTTGCTATTCTTTAGGTAATAATGCGACTTCCATTAATACATTACACCACGGAGTTCTATAATAAACATGACGTGTTGACAATTAGAAAAATATTTATCTACCAAAGCCTTCGTAGATATCACCGTTTCAAAATACCTCATTTTCCTCCTAATAATAAAAGAATAAACAGATGTCCCTTACCCAACCTCCAAAGCGTAACAGCACGAAGATTTTATGATTACTGTGCCCCACTATGTTATAATAAAATTATTATTGATAACGTTACTAAAACTTATAATAAGCATGAATTTAAAAAGACGTTATACAATATCCTCAAAACGTTAGATTACGAGTCCACTGAAAAGCTTTTGGAACGAGTTGAATAGAGACTTTCTTACACACACACCATACACACATTGAAGTTTATAGCAATAGTTTTCAATTTTGTTTTTCATTTTTGTTTTATTTCCTTTTTTCTCTTTTTTTTGTAATAATTATGTTACGAAAAGATATATTATTTGTAACTATAGTCAACGCATTTTAAACTGAGTCGTTGGGCAATAAATGTACACACTGGCAGTAGGAATGTGCATGCAATACAACCCGTTATCGATACTTAGCTACCTGCGCACGCGGGGTCGATGCGCCATAGTGACCTTCATTAGCACTCTGATCTTGATGATTGATTGGTCGTTACGAGTAAGGGTTGTTGTTTTTCTATAAATATAAGATTTTTTGTTATGATACTCATTACATTACTTACGCTTCCTAACGCAATACGCACAATGGAGAATTTATTTTCTAACGTGGTTTTGAAGAAATATATTCAGACAGCGAAAAATTATTCCTATTAATACTTAATATAATTTAGAATATCGATCGTACTTATCCCTTTATCGATATGCACCTCTACAATTCTTACGCACATCACTACACCTCTCCATAAGACCTGTAAGTGCGAGCGAGATCGACAGATAAAAATGATTTATGACCCGAAGCCTCAGTTCATAATGACTATATGACTATAGTAACAATAATAGTAGTAATTTGTATTGGGAAGACACTGAACCTTGTAACACAGTTTACACTAGCACAAGCTTCAAAATTACCACAAACTTATGTCATGTTACAAGTAAAGATTATTATTATTATTATTACTATACCACTTCCGCTCAAATTTCCATTGCCATAATAAATGGGTTCTACTCGTCTTCGAATTATTAACAATTTTAGTATCAATTCTTTGTAGTGACGTGAATACTGCACATTGAATCAAACTAGTTTTACGGATTTTATCGCATTTATTTTAAAAAAATATCCCGATGTTAATATAAATAATTAACAAGCAGACGGTAGTTCAGGTTAACTATGAATTTACGATATTAAGCATCAAAGTCCTCACCGTGACTATTTGCTGTGAAGCATTCGAAATGTGGGATAAAACGTTTTAAATAAATGCGATAAAATTTGTGAAACTAGATCTATTCAATTTAAGATGCCGTTATCAGAGATCGTGTCCAATTTGGATTAAAATCATTCTCCATTGTGTCCAATTACCGACCACAGCTTACTCTTGATAAAGTTTCTGATTTAGGTTTAATGACAATAAATGTGATGCTGGTCATGCACAATATGGATATAAAAATAAAACGAAGCAGTCTAGATAAAAAATATTAAATAAATTGGCTTGAAAAAAAGACTTTTTTATATTAGAGGTATCAAACGAGCACAAAGTTCGCCTGATGATAAGTGAAGACTGTCCATGACATCCATATCCTCCGTACAAAGATTTAAGATACGTTGTCATTTCATGCCTCATTTCCAGTAATTTGGTCCTCAGATCTAATTTCCCGTATATATACGAATATATTATATATTATATACGAAACTCAGCAGAGTTATGGTGCTGTTACTGTGGGAGCACTGATCTTCACTGGGTCTTAGCTAATAACTTGCTGCATTTTAGTCCTACCACTATTTACTTGTTACTCTGACTATTTATTTGTCCTATAGTGTATAATCATAGGTATTTGTCGTCTAAAATCAATGAATTGATTTTATTATATATTTTAGATTATTTTGAACTAAATAATGGTGACATGTGGCATTTCGCGTCATAGTGATTCCTGCTGTTATGTGCCTGTCGATGCAAAATGTCATGATGCGGTGTCACCGCTTAGAACTAAGATTGAATACCTCGTTATCAGTAATTGGGTCTCCGCTTGCCTTGACTACGAGACTTAGACGAAATGCACTAAAACCTTAATTGGAATCGTTGTCGCTCCTAGGTCTGATCGAACTATTCATAGAGCAACTTGCAATTTGAAAGCAACGTGGCGTAATAATTAGAGTACTGCTACATCACTAATCTCGCATTGTTTGCCAGTGCGAAGAAAAATGTTTGAGTATCACAAATTGTTATACACTGGCCGCGCAAATATTTCTCGGGAAAACGTCAATGAATGCCTGAACAAAGCTATGTCGGAGATCAAGATTTTGTGAAACAAAGCCTCAGATTGGTGTCGACAAAATCTGGTCCGTATTAACACCACGAAAACACAAGTTTTGCGCGTTTACCGCTAAAAAGAATCCCTTTGTCTCATCTCCTAATTTTGAAAACACTTGCTACTCCAGCTAGAATCGGAATCCTTGGCATGACATTGGCATTTGGAGGGTAAGGCCAATTAGTCCTTAAAAACAAGGCCTGCTTAATAGAGCAACGTAGTATTTCATGTCAGCCAACGAGTGATTGCCTCTGTACTTTCGAAAAAGAAAAAAAAACAAAATAAATAAAATGCTCGAAATAGAAATGTGAGGACATCATATTTGTGAAGTGGGGTTCTATAATGAAGCTATTTCATTAATGTGCTCATTTATTTTTTCCAACCGTGTGTCTATAGTCTTCATGATTTAAAATTTATATTTAAACGTCTTAATGACTGTTAAACATATGTATCTCGCATAATTAATTTATGGATGAGTACCCAAGAATGCCGGTAAATTTATTACTCATGTTTTCAAATCATCATGGTATCAAACATTAGGCTATTATAACAATAAACAATTAATTTAATTCATGGTAAATGTAATTATTAAAGTTTCTTTCGTATTCTGTAACGCCGCTTCTCAGGTAAGGGAAGATTGCGTAAACAAATAAATTGATATCATAAGTGTACTAAATCACTTTTTATTACTTTTTTTATTCGGAATAATGAAACGTAACTGAAATACCCTTATAAATAAAATTTTCACGAATCGTATAACGCATGAGGAAAGAATAATATGTGCTGTAATGGTATTTTACTTTTATTAAGGGAGAATTTGTATTTTATTCTAAACATATTGAGTAAAATACACAAATTTAGTGTAATAAGGCTACGATAACATTCTAAATTTCTTAAATTCAATTAAAAGAAGTTTTGGCAGTCAAGAAAAAAAAAAGTTGCTCTTTATTCACAGGGATTGTTATCTCTGTCTCTTCTGATTGGAAATACCTTTTTGTCACCTGCTACATTTTTTAGGATTTCATCTCAAAGAGAGTGGATATAATTACGTATTATGGACATTCTATATTATTAAGATATAAAACGTACCACGTAGAGCTATCTATTTCAACCGTGGGTCTAGTCTCGGAACGTGCCATTGTGTATTTTACGGAAAACATAGTTTTGTGTGTAAATATAAAAATAAGAAACTCCACATGTCTTATTTATTATTTTTTGTTATATTAATTCCTAAATCTTCAATTACTGCTAGTTTACACAGAAATATATATGTTATAACATGATTTTAAACAAAATTATTCCTTGTAGTCTTTAGCACGTTAACAAAACATACTCGTAGATTCTTTGAGTCTGAAATAAATTTGTTTGAGAGTAAAATTAAATATAGAATAATACGCCTCATTATTCTGTTCATGAAATGATGAATTACTCTTAAGCTTAAATAAGCTTTCACGTCACTTATTCCAAAGGAGGTGGACAGAAAGCGAACTCTATCCATTTAGTTGGTTAAGTTTCAAAGGACAAGGAGAAAGCATTTTGTTGAAAAAAGTAAGCATTACTCACTTGTGGTGTGTCATTTCTTTGTTTTATAATATAAGTAGTGACAACCGATCACGCATTTCCCAAACACTTACCCTCGAGTCTTGTCTATGCTCCATGAAATCTACTTCCATCCTCAACAAAGATTCAAGATGTAGAAGCGTTGTCAACCCTGAGGATTGTTTTAGTACGACTTAAATGAATTTAATCCTCGGACCTTGAAAACGTTATGCTACTATTTCACGCTAGTATTACATAAGGGCTGGTCTATCTCCGTTTAAGGTTACGAACGAATTACCATGGCTTTTTTACTGTCATAAATTTATTTATTACTTTTTATTACCAAACACTTTATTGTAACAATGTGTTTCCTTAAGCAAATTTTCTACATATTTTAATAATATCCAATTACTGAATATAAAGTAATATGTTTAGGTTTCGGAGTTAAACAACCGATACTGTAAGTTGGTAAAAGCCGAGGAAACCTAGTTACAACAAACAAAGTGTAAGGTGATCCCTGGCTAGTTGAAGTGAAGTCAATAAGAGTAATTCGTTTTTGCTATACATAAAAAAATGGAAAGCCATTGCTTAATTAAGGATCGAACAAAAACTGACTTTCAATTTATATATCGTATCTATAAGGTGGGTTATTTGTATATATTGTGCCGATCTTGTTGGATAGAAAATTGCCTTAAAAAATACAAAAAAGAATCACTTGTAACACAATTCACTTTAAAAATCCTTTGGAAATTCACTCACTAGTCGCTTTTAATTCACTCTCATGTGTATCGCTTCGTATCAGTAAGTAGTAAAAACTCTTTAGCCGCAACTCGACTAGCATGTACGTGCTGTAAATCGCTCCTTAAGGGTCGGGATTGTTTCAGTTGAATATGGTTGTTTTGACATGGAGTATGGACAGTGTTAACATAATTTGTGATTTACTGGTATGTGTTAGGCTTTCCTCTGAAACAGCCTGAAAATATGTTTCAGTCGGCTGAAAACTCCTGTAAGTTAATGAACATTAAATAAATATATATATCTTCTTCAACCTGTCTCCGTAACAATGTTTTTTAAATATATTGTATATTGATATATTTACTTGAGGAAGTTTCCTCCATATGGTTTAATATTTTTGGAAAGTAGGGTCTAATACTTTTTTTATGGAAATAATAAGTAAATTAAGGTAGAAATTTTAATAACGGTTAAAAGGTCCTCGACGACGAGTCAAGTTTAAGATGTATCATTACCGCCAATGATTAAGATGAAATGGCTCAATGGCAATAATAAATACCATACTAATAATATAAATAACCGCTCCAAATCTAATTATTTATCTATTATTACATGGATGCAATATCAGTGACACGAGATAAAATTACAACTAGATATGGAGTGGATCGTTGTTGATTACTGGCTTAAATTTTATGTCGATTTATATTTAAGGTATTGAGATAATACGTTTCCAGTGATTTCATGACCAAGGCGTCCTGGTGTTATATTTAACCCGTATCAGTTTCCAATTATCAATTTTTGCTCCAATCAACGAAGAAAAAGCTCACAGTATCTCGTCATGCTGTGGAATATTTCGCTTGGAGTTGAATTTTATTAATCACAGGATTACAAACCGATGGAAGCATCCATCCATTTTCTGTATTAAAATTAGGATATTTTTTAATTTCAATTTATTTATAAAAAATAAGCCATCTGATAATTTGTATGAATCAGTCTTTATTCGATTATATTTAGATCTTTTCTAATGATTAAATACGATGACAAGTACGGGATTTAGTACTTACAAGTTTAGTACAATCGTTTATTTTAAGATTCCATTAAGGAGGCCTCGCGTGTAAATATAGTGCTACAATGTAACTAAATTTTATCAGCGTATCGCTGTTGTGATTTGAATGGTAAGGGAACCAGAGAGCCGATTATAGGATGTTATGTATTATTATGTTCAGTTATGATAACGTAAGTACATCACTGTTGTGAATGGATGTAGGTGTTTATGTCCTGTAGTCATACCTTTAGTATAGTAGAGTACAGTTACTTTAGTAGAGTACATACAGTTCACACGACACGGTCATATTAGGTACATAAGGAAAACTTTTGTTCTGATAATATCTAATTTGAAATTTCTATTTACATTGAGGTGGTACTTTGAGATACTTTTTTTATTATTTTTATGTTAGTGAAATATTTGGAACCCTCTTTTTTTCTGGTAATAGATTTTCTGAAATAACACCTTATCCTTTTAACAACTGTAATTAATCTCAATAATTTATAACAAATTAACCATGTGATGTGATGTTACAGTTACATGTGATGGAATAAAAAAGTGTCATTTCAAATGCTACGGAGAAAAGTTTTTTTTATTTATTTATTTATAATAAGAGTACATAACACTTTAATTACACAAAATAACATTCAGAAAAGCACAGAGGTTTGTCGAGAATGTTACTTGACAATAATACTTACAGTAAAAATGTTGAAAAATAATACATTATGAAGTTCTTAATTTACAGACACAGAAATAAAGGTGGATATTTCTATGTATATATAAATAATATATTGCTTAGTGAGTAGTTCCGCTTGCCTTAGATAACATTTAATATAAATTCTTTAGAAACAAATTATATTTATGATTAAAATTCCTTGGCACGCTTGATATGAAACAACGAACTATCTTAGAAAATAGCAATAAACAGTGATTTCCAACAAATATTGCGTGCTGAGAATTGTAGTTAGTAAAAGAGTGAGAAGTTTTTCAATACATCCACTTGAATTGGTTTCTCATAGCTTATACTTGGCATAGGATTATTTAAATTAATCGCCTTACAGTTGGAAAAAAAGAAATAAAATAATTTATAAGGATCACGCACAAGAAATCTTTACTAATGGTTATTACTATCTATCCATCATATATCTGATCGCTTGGTATTGTTCCAGCCATTTTAAAAATCATTCTGACAAGATGTCAGTAAACATTTTTGGGCTCAGAAGATACTGATTCCACAGTCTATTATTAATATGATATTGTTTGTTTGTTATAATTTATTTTGAGAATCTCTCTCTATCTTCTACCTCTAGAAAAATAGTTGTACTTAAGAATTATTATCTATAATATTAAACTGCACCTTGAATGATTGGTCTTGAAACCAGGTATTATTTATTACCAATACACTTTGATGGTATAAATGTTTAGATTTGAGATGTCGTTTTGGCTACTTTATCTCGTCCATCTCACTGTGTCAAGACTTTTATTACCCTGTTTACGGTGTTCCTGGGTTTTTCTGAGTATTCACAATGGGGTGAGGTAAGAGAGGCATGGCACAGAATCATAATCATAAGTTAATGTTAACTTATTATATAAAAAAGTACCATAAATATGGGCCAATAACGGCCCCCTTATGCTTCAATAGAAAAAAATCGCGGGAAAAGGCTCCACGAAAATAGCAAGAATGTAATAATGAACCATGCTAAGGCTTGACTGAGGTACAACCTTGCATTCACAGAATATCAGCGTAAAATAGAATCTTATCGCAGCTGTTTTGGTGATTGACTAACTAAAACCTTAGATGTAATTTCTGGTGTTGCTCCGGTTGAATGTAGCTTGGATACGAATAAACATGGGCTATAGGAATATGTTATCATCGATTAAATTGTGTGCTCGTTTGTTACAGATAGTAAAAATAAAACTTCTAGGAAGCTCGAATTGCAAGGTCAGTTGTCACTTAAAAGTTAATTACTTTTTATTATGTGTATAAGAAAATTTTAAATTTCGTAATAAAGTAATGTACATAACGGCACTAAAGAAAAGAAGATACCGTTCTTTGTAGATAAGCTTTTCTAAAGAAATAGTAGTCGAGTCAGTAAGGACTGGAAGCGATGGAAGTGACGATAAAAAATTGTGTTGTGGATATAACTTCCAGTTACTTACAAAATTTGCATTATTGCATGTACTTAAAAAAAATCCTACGAAATATTTTCCTTTAAATTGTTTGTTTTTATTACAAATTGAGAGCTAATGTTAATTAGATAATAAAGCTCATATAATTGGACGTGTATGTGGATAAAGTATTTTATTCTCAAAGTATTCGTCTTAATTATCTTTAAGTAAGCAATACTAGTAAGTTTTTAAGAAAATCTTCGAAGTGAACATATTTTAGTTACTGTTTTGTAACTGTACAGGAAGATAAGTATGAAACCCTAGTTATTCTTTATAATAAACTGTGATATGTTGAAAAAGATACGAGTACCCATATATTATATCATAGTAGGCACACAATATTTCATTATAAGTGACATGGCGTAGTATGCTTACACTTGTAAGAAAATCAGCATCAAAATATAACACAAAAATATATTTATTTTCGCTTTAAAGAGGGGATAACGCTTTTAAGAAAGCTGAGATACGTAATATGTCAAATCCTTTAAGCAGCTTTGCAACCGAGTACTGCAGAGCTTTCGCTATCAGATTAACTGAAGTTCAAAGAGGGACAACATTTATTTTTATTGCTGTAAACAGTAGCCAAGGGAATAAATCAACTGTAAAGAGAAACTGAACTTGTAGTAAGCTTTTCGTAGAAACTTGCTGGAAATAGGCAACATACATATGTAGAGAAATTATCAATTACCATATAAAATCATGCAGGAAACCGTCCATCAGTTGCATCTCTTCCGAATTTACCATGAGGAGTTTTCTGAGGAGTTGTTCAGATTAATTCCAGTCGCTGAGTTTAAACATTTTGGGTTTAAAAATTTCATTCTCATCATCTCGATGGTTGGCAATCCACCACTGTGCGCTTTACGCGAAATTTCCTACCACGCTTAACTGCTCTGTCAGCTGTCGCCAGCGGTGTTTCCGTACTGATACGACTTAGGACCTTCAAGAAAAGAGCCTACAACTTTCTTAAAGCTAGCAACGCTTTTGAGACTACTCTGATGTTGCAGCTGTTCATGGACGGCGGTAATCACTTACCATCTTACTTACCAGCTAATTACAATATAGTCCACAACAATGTATGCCTCTCTATAGTAAAGTGTCATACAAGATAAAAATATTATGTACTTTTATATTTCTATTATAATTAAAATATTATTGATCCCCTAGACTCAATCTATTTAAACAGTGGTAGAGCTACGCTGCAGTTGGTTTCCTTCTGCAGAATGTATGCGTCAGTTCGACTGGGGAAGGACCACGCCTTCACAGAATACCATTGTAAAATATCCGTATAATGCTGCTGTGTTTCATCTGGCGAGTGCAGGGATCCGGGAACCTATATTACTAGTGACGTGGCATTCCATCTCAGGCCCCAGCGATGACAACGCATCTGCGTTATGATTCCTTGTCAAGGATAAATGTAGATGTCATGGGCTGCAGGAATCATTAACCATCAGCTTCACAGTGTGTTCGCTTATTACTATCAATAAAAAATCTTTAAACACAATAAATAACCTTGTCCGTATCAAACAATACATTCAGATTGAAAGTATATAAACTTCAAGACGATACAAATGTTGACTTTAAACAACCGTTTAAATCCACCCGGACATACAAGCGGAAATTGCATTTAAAAAACATCGAGTTTTAATATCCGGTTAGGCAAACTAGAGTTTGTTTTAAATGGTCGAGATTTAAATACCAGGATAGTGAAGTGTATTTTAAGTAGCTTATTTTTGAGACCATACCTAGTAAAAAAAGTAAAATAACACCCTATATACATCATTTCCATTGCTGGATTTATGTTAGAGGGTGTTAGAGAACAGTACATGAAGCGTTCATATGAAAGGCGACCTTTCATAAGTAGCTTTATTACTAACTAGGCCTATGGCATCCTTATCTGTGGTAACAAGTAGAGTATTTCGATTCGAATATACAAGTAGGTTTTTTCTGCCACCAAATACCAGTTTAAGCTGATGATTAAGGGTACGATCTGCGGAAATTTAAGGTCGTAGGTTCGAGTTCGTACACGTAAACAATTTGGTCGGAAAATTTACATCAAAAACTCAAAATAACGGAAGATTTCATTTAAAATTCATGTTTAGTCGACCGCTCGTTTTATCTCCCTAACATTTGTCATTTGCAATGAAATCTTATTTAGAAGTATAGGATAAAAGGTATGGAATCACTACTCTTTATTTTTAGTACGTGGGATGTGGAGTACAGGTACATCTACCAAGACAATTATATTGACGAAAAGAAAAATTGTCCAACATTTGCGTTTTAAATTTTTTCATTCATGTTTATTAAAAAGAATATTTGAGTTACCCGTCACGGAGTAATGAGGATCGATAAAATACACAACGAGTACGTTTGCGGTAGCCTCGGCGTACGTGACACTGGCAACAAAGTGGGCTGAGATGTTACGTACATATAACGAGAAGACCTGATTACATCAGAAATATTGCAATGAATTAGGGCATCCAGAAAAAGATGAAGGCAAAAGAAGTGGTGGACCGGTGTTATTGCAAGAGAAATATGAAAATATGCGAATTTTCTTCAACGACACTACAAATAGACAAAACGACACTAGAAAAAGACAGGATATACAGACCCCATAAACATGTGAGATTAAAAAGTCCTAAAGTTCTAGAATTAATAAAAATTAAACAAGAATAATAATTAGTGATTAGAATTTAAAAATAATTACAAAACATCAAATAAGTTTAACTTTAAAAAAGTTTTTTTATACACATTTTTCTTACATTAGAGCAACCACCATAGTAAGTGGTGAAAACATCGTGTGTTTCATATGGTGACTGCAGGTATCCGAAGACCCAACTATAGGTAGGCCTTACAAGTTAGTACTCAATAGATTTGCCGATGTTAGGGATCCCAGGTCCAATTTACAATAAACGAGGCAATCCATCTCATCGTTACAAGGTGCGTGTGCATCTTAAATCTTTGCTGAGGATAATGTAAATCCCATAGATCGTACCATCAGCTAAACTGTGTTTTCCTTTCAAATATCTGAATATTAAAATAAAAACACACTATTGGGTCGACCCACAAACGGTATTTTAATGTATAGTGGTGTTTCAACGATTTTTATGATATATATAATATATATATATATATATTATCTATATATGTATATATAAAGCTCCCACTGCTAGGCTCTGCGGGTCTACTCTTTAGAGAAGGTATTCCAACGATGCGAGATAAAGAGCAGTACTCCAACATGTGCCATCGTAACTTTCGAATACGTAGTAAACCAATCCAATAAACACCAGAACAGAACCGAACTCGGTTTTCTCAGGTATTGAAATATTCAAGTCGATTATGTGTTACGTTTTAAAGTCAAAAAATGCAGCATTAAACCTCTGTTCATACAAAATTGTCAAGTTGCTTTACGCAAGTTTAAATTAAATTTATTCGTGAACAGATCTTTGCTTATAATCTATGTGTGCTAACACGGTAGCTGTTAGCTCGTATATAAATATCTATAAAAGCAAAATATGAATAATGTAAGGTTTACAATATGATCTATATAAGGTTATATATAGAAAGTTGGTGTATTTTTTCGTTCTAAAATTTTTAAATCCTTTTAATACTTGCTACTGGAATCACATACTCTTAGTATATTTCAGTATTATATTGATGTTTTAATCATTTAATTGTATCAATAGACTTTTTTTGTATTAAATAAAATCTTAAAAATCCGTTTTATATGCTCAATAATTAAAATTTATAATCTTAATTTACATGCAGTTTAGATTATTATCTATTTATAACAGATCCTTTTATAAATTATAACATATGAAAAGAAAAAATAAAATTATGTACCCATATTCATGCCAAGACTTGGTTACATAAAAAATAATCCATAAAATAAAAATATAATATACATATATAGTATTTTTTTCTGAAACACTAACTATACACAAATCTATTTATAGTTATAATTAGGTCACGTATGTTTAAGCTATTTTGACCGTAGGCTAAACTTAATTAAAATGGTCTACCCCGTGATTCCAATAATATTTGTTGTAACTGAAAGGTTTTATACCCTATTTGACTATCCCGAGGGTAAGGGTTTTATATCTAATGGATTATGCTACAACAAAACGTATAATGCAGGTAAACAAGTACAAACGTTTAACCACGCTGCAGCTTGTTCTTGCTTCTTGCTTACCATGAATAGATCGGTTCGACCGAGGAGGACCACCAGGTAATATATATAAGCATAAAGTTACTGTTTTCATCGTACGGAGATGGAAATCCAGATACTGATAGCGTGACATTCCATCTCAGTCCTGAATGTTACCCACATTGATGTCAGGTTGAATCTCTGTTCGGGATGGATGTCGATGTTATGGACCGCAGTTATAGCTATTTTGGTTAGTGGGATGTACTCCTGATGGACAATGAGTACGGTGATATTTTCTTGTTCAAATGTTCCTGCGCTACATTGTTTGGGAATCGAACCACTTGGCACTCAACTATACTGCGTCTACGTACTTAAGTAACTGCGACATGCAGCTGTCATAATGAATTAATGTGTATACATTATATTGCTATCCAAAACTTGAAAGAAGGTATCATGTGTCGAAGAAATTATTTATTACCCTTTATTTCCTCAAAAAAAATATCGCCAACAAAAAGCTTCTATTTGCGTTAAGATTTACTACCTTGTATAAAAGTATAGGGAAACAAATTCTATATCACGTAACGTCATTGCGACAACATATATATTTTACAAACATTACCATTACAAAATTGGCAATTACATGTCACATTTCAACCGATTGCCGCATAGTTAGAAGAAATTTGCCGTTAGTATCTTTCGTTTCCATGAAGCCTATTGGAACTCAGGAAACTTGGGTGGTATGCGTTAAAATACTTGAGACCTTATTTATGAGCTTATTTATTATTTATTACTAATACCTCTATATAAAGGATGCAGCACAAAAAGCCCAAGCTTAAGTGGGTCTGAGTAAGTTCGCATAGCGGTTGATTCTATTTTATTACTTTTTTTTGTTTTATTACGTTGAGATGAATGAACGAGCACACAGTTCATCCGATGGTAAGTGATTCCTGTGGCCCATGACATCTACAATCATCCTTGTCAAGGAATCATAATGCAGATGCGTTGTTACCCTTGAGACCTGAGATGGAATGATACGTCACCAGTAATAAAGGTTTCCGGATCCTTATACTCACCACGAAACAGAGCAGCATTATGCTTCTACTATACTCTGGTATTCTTTGAGGTCGTGGTCATTCATTCTCCAGCTAGAAGCAAACTGCAGTGTAGCTCTGCCATTGTGATTTGAATAAATAAATTCACGGATGGTCGTTACAATAATGTTTTTTACTGTTTGTTTAGAGTTATTCAGACAAATTATAAATTGTGAAGAAATTAAACAACCATAGTAGTTTTAGTTCTATAGATAAAAGTTATATTTAGAGCAGAATATTTTGTTACAAATCACAGGAACCTTACAATATTTCTTTGATATTTTTAGGAACGGGGCTGGTGGCCGACAGCCAGTAAGAGTATTGACGTTTTATAGGAATATGATTTAAAAGGGTAGAAATATTGATACTGAATATTGGCTGTCAACGGCATTCGAGTACTTCAAGATTCGTTCGTAGCAAAACATCGTAACAACTTCACTAATGGATTAATCATATTAGTTCATATGCAAATAGTAAGAAAATTTGGCAGTAGTAGACCTACACTGCAGTTTATTTCTAGCTGCAGGATGAATGGGTCACCTCGACTGAGGTAGGACCACGCCCTCACAGAATACTAGCGTAAAATAGCAGTACAGTGCTGCTGTGTTTCGTCTATGAGTGTAAAGATTCAGAGACCTTCATTACTGGTGACGAGGCAACTCATCTCAATCCACACGGGAAACAATGCTTCTGCATTATGATTCCTTGTCGATGTCATGGGCCACAGGAATCACATGCCATCAGGTGAACTGTGTGCTCGTTTATTTCTCTCAATGTAATAAAAAATAAAAGTAACGCATAAGAAAACATATTTTCAGTCAAATTTATTCAATTCTTCTAACAAATTAGGAACGATCCGTTAGTTATTGCATGTATTTCAAGCTGTAATACTAAGCTAATAAAATGGTTATTTGTCGTAGCCTGCATCTGTCGTAGATGTTTTGATTTAAAATACTTGAAAACTTGAATTAAGTTTAACATATCACCGTTCTGGCATAATTTAGAATAACTGAGTTCATGTATTTAATGGACTTCCTCTTTAAATTATTACTTGTAGATATTCATAGTACGATATTTACGATCTTTTATACTTAAAAGGTTTAATTAACCACAGAATAGTAAAAATAAATTGTCTTGTTAAAAAGAAAAAGTAAATGAGTGCCTAGTACTCTTTTCAAAAAAATAACTTACTGTTTTTATCTATATATAACAGTCGTGTTAAATTAAATATGTTGTGATTCAAGCTTTTTTTGTGTGTGCCGAGTTCCGATCGTTGCAGGTTTGCCAGCCTACATCCGTTCATAATGCTAGTCTAGCCTCGTGACTTCCTTCTTCATACTATAAATAAAGTTTCCTCAAAACGTAAACATATTCGTACCACTCCCGCCGCATATGCCTCATGCACATCCATCAATGCGAAGGCATGGATTGCTTCAGTTTTTTTTATTATTTATTTACGTACACAAAAAGCATATATTACAGAGACACAGTTCAACATCCGTACTCGGAAAAAATAATCTAATACCGAGATTTTGTCAGCGTCCTAGGTTGTTTCAAGAATTCTATGATGTCTAGCATCTTTATTTGTATTTTTTTTATATTATTGGCGGATCTTGCATCTTTTAATGATGTACATCTCCTAGTTACTTGTAAATAGGACCCAGGATTCTATTTTTTCTTTTATTATATTTTGTTTTTAAGAAACCTTAGTGGTGCACAGTGAAGTGAATCGGTTGACCTTCTGAACTTAAGTACTCTAAAATAAATAAGAGTGAAAAATTACACCAAGATTATTCAGTTATTATATATACGGCTTAGTTGTTATGCATAAACGGTAGAGTTTCTACAGCTACAGCATTAAAGAAGTGACGGGTCAGCTGTATAGGATCAATATAATGATGTAAGGAATTAAAAGGAATTAATAAAAACTTCTTCTTTAGACAAGTATTTATTATTTTTAAATTACTGAGACCGATTGATGAATGTTATTAGTTTACCCTAAACTGCAACTAAAATCAATGCAAATAGAATTAACTAAATCAAATAGGCGTATGAATGCAGATTAACAATAAAAAAAATATTACGCAATTTTAACAACATACTATATTTAATTAAATTTATTTCCAAATTAATATGCACTATATTTACATGATTTATCAATCGCCCTCAGCAACATTTTTATAATACTTTTGTATGCAGTGAATAGTCTAATATATACTAAATACTAAGGAAACGAAATCACATTGATTTCTGCAATGTTAAATATGTAAAAAAAAAAGTTTCTTATCTCGTTTAAATGTACTCTTATATGTCAATATTTTTATTTGATGTTATGTGATTATTTGCATTATATTTAATAAATATACATTGAAAACGCTTAGATATATCTATAAGTAATAAATAATTTTGATTTTATAACTATTGAGCAAAACAAAGTGCCGTTAGATTGTTTATAGATAAAAATCACAATACATAATACTTGAACACTATAAACATTTTTTTATGTTAAATAAGCAATCTGTGATCATTTTTTTATTTGGTAATGTACAAAGACATCCCCACACACAACTGGCATTAATTTGCATATTCTTTTGTATACTATAGACAAAAATTTTTCAGATTACTTCCCTTTCGCAATGTGATTTGTTCCTCCTATCCGTATATCGTAACGATAGAGCTCGCATCAATAACACTGTTTTATTTTGCATGAAACAAACCAACCGCACACTTTTTGCTTCCTTTTATTCACTATAAAAGCAACAGTCAATAATTTGTGTATACTGAACGATGGATACGGTATTTCGTAAACGAACCAGCGTCACAGTGAACAATATTTACTAATTTATTAACAACGAGTGCACGAGAGTTAGTCTAGAATAGGTGGCATACGAGCAAGCAGTTTACTTGATGGTAAGTGATTACCGCAGCCCTTCCAATCCTCAACAGTATAGTAGCCGCAGATGCGCTGCCGGCCTTTAAGAGAGGAGTTCAGTTCTTTTTTATGTAACTCTGGATGAAAAACGAGCATGCAGTTCACCTGATGGTAAATGGTGACTGAACTCCATAAACAGTTACATCCACTCTCAAGGATGATTCAAGAGGCACATCTATTGTCCCTTGAGGACTGAGATGGAATGCCAGTAACTGGTAAATGTATATCCTATCCTGGTGGAGCTGACCCACTCATGCTGCATCGTGGCTTTATCACTGTTGCTAAGTAATGAATTGCATATTATCGATGATGACAATAACATAATATTGAAATTGCAACTATAATTTTAACTATTCCAAATTTATAGTTCGCTAACAACTACTTAGATTATTATATTTCAAAATAACATTTTGAAATATAATCTAAGATATTCATGTTTACTTGTGAAATGTTTAACACAACATTGCTATAAATGTGAATAAAGTGTCTGCCAATTTAAAGGTTTTATTTCATTTATTTGTTATGTTATCTAACTCTATTTTAATTTTCACAGTAGCAAATAATGATTTCCAAAACTGTAATGAAGTATATTTTTTCAATCTTGGATACAAGACGCATATCTTTATATTTTTGTAAATTATAGTATCGTATAGATTAATATAATATATTAAAAACATGACAGTCATAGTGTGCATTTTCAAGTACTTAAATAAATATTTTGTTAAATTAAGAAGAGATTTCATAATAAGAAAATGAATTGTAAGGGCCATTAAATTTATTCTTAGCTACCTTAAAATGTTGCAGAGGATAAAGCAATGTAAGTGTTCTAGGAAGTTGAAGAGAAAATGCAAACTTGAAATATGTACATCCGGTTTGCATTTCTCTAGAAATATTGTAATAAAAATTTCCTTGACGTAAATTGAGTCTTGCAGGTACTAAGAAAGACGAATTTATGTCTAAAGTAGTTGCACTTGAGTTAAGCAAATTTATTTACGATCCGACAATTTTCCAAAACAAACTTTTTAAAATATTTTTATATTGCAATTTAATGAAATGAAAGATAAACAATAATACGTTATTAAAACTTGACATTAGAACCTGAAAATTATGATTTTAATTGGTTGCCAATGAAATCTGACATACTTTAAAACTTGGAACAAAGCTTCTGATCGCAATGACAATAATTAAACAAATTTATCACTGACATAGTTATTACATATAACTTCCCATTATGTTAATTAATTTCTATACGGGGATGCTTCATGATCATGATATACGAGATGATCAATAAGCAAAGCGAAGTATTTATTACTCAGATTAGAACTTTTATAACAAAAATGTAAAACATGAACAATCTAATTCTGTAAGATAAAAACTACTTTGGCAAAACTATCGTAGAGTATTAAACTATGTAATGAGAGTCTGCAGTTGTCTGTTGTCTGGAAAGTCGTTGAACTAAGATAAATAATCTAAAAAATCTACTCATTCGAAATAGTGGCTTATAGTGAAACGTATTTTTAGGTACACAATTTCGATCTCTGGATGTAAAGCATAATTAAAAATTCTTAGTACTATACGTTTAACGAAATATTTCTGCTTTGATTTTGTCCACTATACACTGCTGAAAAATCCATCTTATGCGAAATACTAAATGTTTTTAAAATTTTCGTTAGGGTAGAAAACTTTTAGCGTTTAAAAAAATTATATCCACAGTACTGTTACAGGTTTTTCTGAAGAAATTTTTAGCATAGTAACCTTGGGTATACTTTGTACTTAAGTTTAGCCCATGGCAACACAAGAACTTTTCTTCGTTTTTGTTATAGTTGTCACATAAAAATGGCGACATAACATTAGACGCGGTGGCTCGGGCCGCACCTACAAATGATTTCTTGATGAAATTATGATTTTTCTTGGCTACTTTAGATAACTAAAGAGATTTTGATAAAACTTTTATCAAAGTACAAATTATTATATAAGAAGATTTACATTGAAGAAATAACCAACGTCTAAAATGTATATATTCTGGATACAATGATTGATTTTTACGTATTATGTACACTAGATTCCTCCTAAACTTCTAAAAAGATTTGAAATTCTATTTTGTCGGTAGGACAAGTGATCGAATTAGTCCTACAAATATTTCCTTATTTTTATTTGATGCGAATAGTAAGTTTTATGTGTGTCAAATTATAACTCCCTAATCAAACTAATATCCCTCAAAAGACAGAAATAGAGAATAGAAATAAATTTCAAGAAACCAAAACCATAATATTGAGCTATTGTCCTTGATTATAAAGTATACTGTATATTTACCCGAACGCAGCGCTTTGCTTCGTCTTTCATTATTCGTACAGCAAAGGACTGGAATAGTTTCACACCGCTTAAGAGTAAAAGAAGGAAGAATCCTTTATAGATAGGGTGTAAAATCATAATCCATTATGATGTACTGTTTTACCGTCGAGTTAATAGTAACATCTAGTAAATAGGGTAATTAAAACCCAAACTAAAGTGAAATGTATAAACCACAAATAGTAGCAAAATTGGTTAGGTAAAATATAATCTTAACGTGAAAGAATATTTCTAAGAAATGAAATGTTACAATCATCGAGTTTATAATAGAGACTACAATGCAATTTATTTCTATATTGCGACGTTGTATACTTGCGAACAAAACTCTGAAGTCCTCTCGAGTCCTCAACACGGCGTTTTTGCTTTCTTTCAATTTCTTCTCGACGAAAATGCTTTTCGTAATATAATGCGTAACTTATTAACTAACTATGGGACTGCTGTATAATTAATATTAATCACCTTTTTAATCTTAATGTAATAATGACACCCGTAGAGGGAACAAGGGAGAATAGGGAATAAAAAGATTTTGGTCTAGCAGTGTATTATGACACTTTTAAAAGAAAAAGTAGGCAGTTTGTCATGAGATGGCCGCGTGGTAAAATTTATTACTCCATTATGTCCCCTGAATGTCGTGAGATACAATAATGGGAAAGGTAGAATAATATTTTGAATTATGATAGGCGGAATAATTAACTCGAATACACTTAGTATATAAGTAGTAGTTATAAATAAGGTATTCGAGACAATACATATCTGAGTGTATAGGTACCTTATACATGTATACATATATTATACATCAACCTTAGTAGAAAACTACAGGTTGGTAGAACTATACTGCAGTTGGTTTCTAGCTGCAAAATGAATGGATTAGCTCGTCCGGGGTGGGACCACGCTCTCACAGAATACCAGCATAAAATAGCAGCATAATGCTCGTCTTGTAAGTGTTTCGTCTGTTGAGTGTAGGGAGCCGAAGATGGTTATTAGGCATACCATCTCACTCCTCGAATTTGACCACGCATCTGCATTATGATTCCTTGTCTATAAACATAAATAACCTGCCATCACGTGAACTGTGTTCTCGTTTGTTACTCTCAATCTAATAAAAAAAAAACTATGACATGCTATCCAAGCAGCGATAGAGTTAATGACCCTCGTAAACTCCAAATCCTACAGCATGGAATTTTTGCACAGAAGATGAACACATCGAGGACTTTGTCCGTAATATCCATTTTCGTTGTGACCTTTTACGTAAGGAATATAGATTATACACTTTACGATTAACTGTCACCTTTTTCGTTTATTTATTTACTTCTTTCAACTTTCTCAGAGACAGAAAATTATATTCATACACAATTACAGTTAAAAGTCGCTAGTTATTACCTGTTAATGTTAAAATTACCTCCACCGATATTTCGGCTATTTTGCAGCAGAACACTAACATAACATAGTTTATTACCTTAATAATGTTTTAATAGTTCAACACTAAAACTGGTATTTATTGAATCTCACAACAATCAATACTTTAAGCTGTTAAAATGTTAATTTAACTCTGTCCGGAATTTTAAACGGCGTTTTATAATAAACTCCTATTTCAAACATATGTAGAATATTGCTTCATACTTGATTTGTCATATAGAATACTAAGGAGAATGCAAATCATGATTCAGTTATGGATTTATCAAGCCGGCTTTGTTTGTCGGCCCATACACCGAATTTGAATTTATTTAGAGATGCGGTGGAGAACAACTCTTTACATACAAAAGCTCTGGTAAATCGTTTTTTAACACTGGCAAATAATTATCGTACAGGTAATATTATGATTTCGATTAAGTTGAAAAGTACCTGAATCGTGTCCTGATAAATTACTAATTGAAGATAATCGATTTACGGGAAAATATATCTAAATTAGTACATATAATTCTAATCCAGGACACATATACTCATGAGAGTCTATTTCCAGTAAATGACTACTATTTATAAATCAATAAGGTGTTTTTAAAAAATATATGTTGCCAACTAGTACAAACCTAAACCCAACAGAGTTTCCCTAAGTTGTTTAAATGATACTTTTAAATACTCAATTTTTATTCTAAAACTCATAATTTTTTAACAATAAATGGTTTTATGCACAATTAAATATTTAAAAAATACAGTTTGCACTTTCCGTACCTTAGAAATAGTGTAATAGGGAAATTATTTTTTTAACCATGAGGAAATTTGTCATGAATTCCCCTTTGCTCCACAAACTTCGTCGTCCTTGGTCGTAATAGCGAGAACGCTCTAACACGTCACTGCAGTCCAGAAGGCGTTGTTCTTTGAGATACAACAATTTTTAGTAATGCTATTATATTAAAATATAACATTCCCGCAAACTACGGAAACTAATAATTAAGTATTGCGCTACTACACACAGAGACCCGACGATAGTCGTTTTTTTTATGGCTAATGGCTACTAATAGACCGAGGGCTTTTACAGCTTTATCAGTTTGAAAGGTGGCCGAGCGCTTAGGGGACTCAGCCGAGACCTTTATTAATGGGTAACCAGAACAAGGGTAGCCTCGGCTTGGACCGTTACCCTTGGCGCGATAGCAACTGACTCGAGGGCGAGAGGGCCGAACCTCAGGTCAGTCAGTAACTTCTCACGGATTAATTGATAGTCGATAATTATTTCAGACTGCACCCTAAGCCATTAGGTTATTGAAGCTTCCAAATATATAAAAATTTTGTTAAATAGTTAAGTAATAGTTGAGTAAGTTGCATATTCAGGTTGCTTTCATAAATCTAAAACATGGTAATGATAATTCAGTGTTTAAATTACGAAGTAAGGCGTCGCATGGGATAACACTTTCCATTGATCACCTGTAAACTTAAATTTTATTCTAAATTAGGAGCCAATAATAGTAATAAATTTTAATATAGATAATTGTAACCTATTACTTTGTGGCACATTAGTTCGCTTGTTTTAATTTCGACAATTGACGTGACTTCCAAAAAATACCTATAATGGTATTGATGATAATTATTACAAAAAGATCATTGGTTTAAAAAGGAGCTCGTGTATTTGATCAGAGAATCAAAAGTTTAAAAATATTGTCTAGAAGTGACAAGTTATTATATACATACATTTTTTTAAATCACTTAATTGACTTATAAATAGTAGTATTATACTGGAAATAGACCCTCATTAGTATATTTGTCCTAGATTAGAATTATATGTACTAATTTAGATATATTTTCCCGTAAATCGATTTTTTTCAATTAGTAATTTATCAGGATATGATTCAGGTAATTTTCAACTTAATCGAAATCATAATTTTACCTTTACGATTATGGTTTATCAGTGTTGAAAAACGATTTATGAGAGCTTTTGTATGTAAAGCATTGTTCTCCGCCGCATCTCTAAATAAATTCAAATTTGGTGTATTGGCCGACAAGCAAAGCCGGCTTGAAAAATCCATAACTGAATCATGATTTGCATTCTCCTACGTATTCTATATGGAAAATACCTTAAAATACTATCTTTTTTGGATTATGATTTTAGGAAAGTTGCAGATTGTATTTATATACGGCATAAAATACGTAAATACGTCCATAATGACATCATCCGCAAACTCGTTACAAATCTGAACAAAGGAATTCAATTAACAATTTAATTGAGACTGCCACCGGAAATTGAAATTCGATTCCTTACGCTCAGTGGACGGATCTTGAACTACGAAATCTCTACGCATCTAAACTTTATTAATTTCCCAATTTAATAAAGAAAGTTTCATGATGACACAATAATAATTATTTTGAAGTATTTCTATTGCGAATGAGCTATAGAATTTGTTTTTAAATGCTATTACCTAATTACAATGATGACATGAAAGTTATTTGAAATTATTTCTATTATCAACACCGAGTATTTTAATTTTAACAAAATAAATTGGCAATCATTTATACTTTTACTTGGCTTCAATGAACCCTCTCATAAAATTTGATCATTATTTTCCCATTAAAATTTCTCTGCGATATCTTGTTTTGTTTGATTGGGTTTCTCATTCATTATATTGTGCTTGAAATGGATAAAACAAAAGGAAAGCATAACTGAAGTAAGGGTAATCTTATTGTGAAAATTCGCATTTTTTTGTATTTATGAACTTTTGTAACTGAATGCTTATTTACTTAAACCACAAATTACAAGTTACGAATAAATTATAAAGCCCTCCTGCTTTTTTGTACCGGTATGGATAGATAGTGATTTTGCATGAATTTCGGTTCACCCGGCGAAGGACCGGTCTATCAATAGAATCTACAAATAGAATACCAGTGTTAAATAGCAGAATAACACTGTTGGGTTCGGTATGGTGAGTGTAGGGATCCCAGAACTGAACTAGAGGTAACGAGACAGAACGAGACATTCCATCTCAGTCCTCAGAGATTACAATAGAGTTGCATCTTGAATCATTTTTGATAGTAGTTATAGGGAGCATTGATCACTTGCTATCAGGTCACATGTGTGCTCGTTAGTCACATACAATATTATAATAAAAAAAGTTAAAGCCTTGTTCACTTTGTGCAGAACTCTTTTGATAAAACTGAACTCTATTTTGTTCGGTGTTATATAGTGAAATTATGTAAATTGCATTATTTGGTTAAAACCGTATGTAAATAGCTAACAGTGTGTCTAATGAAAATTAAAAAAAAACGATTTATACCACTACGAATTCCTATAGAAATTGTTTAAGATTTTTATCCACAGTGTGTACGCAATATTTTGTAATTAAAATTGTTTACAAAAGTTAATCTCAGCGGAATTCGTGACGGATACATTCTTGTTTTTGTATGAAATGCAATATTTAAAATTGATTGTAATTTATGTAACATGTAGAGGAACAATAATGATACAATGCGATTGGGCTACTAGACTACACTTACAGATAAAAGTATTTAAATAAAAGTATATAAAAAAGTCTGTAACACAATGGTAAACTCCATACGACGTAACCAAAGCTTATAATTACTATACATTACACGTAAGAATACATATAAAAATATTTAATTTTCTTATCTTAACACAACCATAATACGAAAGTCGTTCGCATAGTCAATGCATTCGCTATATTTTATCTTCATTTTTTTTTCAGGCTTTAGTCGGGTTCACTAAACTGCTAAACTTGGCAATTAAAGCAAATCATTCTAATTGGGAATATTTTTTAATTAGCTTTCTATCTACTGTATTATATGAGAAGTTAGTTAAGCATTATTTATTTATAAACAACACCAACCACATGTTTAACACTTATCACTAAACGAATAGAAAATACAATTCCAGATGAACATGTCAAAAAAAGAATAGAAAAAAGTATAATTTTGTACACTTGTATATTTTAATTATTTATACATTTTAAAATTATGATACTACAGGTTTTATAATAGATTTATCACATTTTTCACTAAATATCTCTGCGGTGAAAGAAAAATATTGTTGAGAAACCTGCATGTTCAATAAATTAATATTTTAAAGACCTCTGAAGCCGCCTATCTGCCGTGTCGCCGCATGGTGTATTTATGGTTCAATACAAAGTACATTTTGAAACGGACGCTTATGCCCCAACCACCTTATTTGTAAATATAGACTTTTGACGTTTTACACAAATGAATTCCAACGTAATAAAAACATTAAAAGAATCATCGCAGTGGGTCAAATTGTCGGTTTAAAAGCGCCATATCTTTAAAATGTCTGCCCTTCGATAAAAAAGGTTTAATGATAATGGATGCGTAATGGTGCGGGTAATTTGCTCCAGGTACCATAGAGAAGCGTAAAAAATAATGTTTACAATGTAAGTATCTTTATTAGATATGATTGTTTTTCATGAAATAAATTTAATTTTATCCTTAAAATTATCCTTTCGTTCTTAATTATTGCATATTTCGGTATTTACATTTTAATAGCGTTAAGAGCAATCACCCTCAATAAAAATGAGCTTCGGGTGACAGACTCGGAAAGTTTGTTGCCCACATTGAGCAGGGAACCGTATGGATACTTCTATCCGCTGTTCCCGTGCTTCTTGCCTGGAGAGGTGGAGGTGGATATGCCAATGGGCAGCCTACATGTAGAATATCGTGGACAGGTATGCGCAAGCCATATCGCTACTTTTAAAGAATGCTGTATTTGGTTCTCGAAGGCCTATGTTTAACAGTGGACTAGCAATGGGCTGAGATATTGATGATGGTGATGATGATTGATTGATTGTGATTATTTGTGGTATTGGAATTTGTATGCAAAATTCAGAAGTAGGTGTTTGGTTATAAGCAAATATTGTTATTTTTTTTATCAGTTAAGAATTTCCGCTATACTTATTAACTACGCTCCATAACAAAATCCAAACATAACGAGAACGATATTTGACAAAATTATTTAGAGTTTAGACGTAGTATTTTTTTATTAACTAAAGAAATATAAAATTAATTTGATAACGAAATAAGTTTGATTTTACTTGTACTTTCTATAACACTATAGCTGTACATTTTGTTTTCAAATGGAAGTCTACGGCTTTATCCAATTGTAATAATTTCAATTCGCATATAATCTTACTATAAGACATTCCAAGAAAGGTATTCGTATAATTATTTGTCATTACGTTTTGTTCTACGAGAGCGATGTGTAATCACTTCTCAAGCAAATTTCAACAAAACATACGTTAAGCGTTTAATAATTAAATACACTTTACCCCTCCTATCTACGTTATATTAGTTAGTTAGTCCTTGATTAAATGTGATTAAAATCAAAACTGTGTTATTATTACGTTTTATCTGCATTAGATTTTTTAGCTCAACTTTGGTATTTTTACTGTATTTTAGGGAATTGAAATGAGCAGTTATTTTTTAGAAGGCAGAAAACTATTTTTGAGTAGAAGACTCCAACCTGCTTTTTTTTATATTCTATTAACCCAGTTCACCTGACAGTAATTGATGGATCCGACCCACAAATACTTACATTCAATCTCAACATAGATTCAAGATGTATCACATCCTTGAAAGCGAGATGGGATTTCGTGTTATCAACCTGTAATTGTGTCCCTGGATCCCCTTTATTCACCATACACAGCAGCGTCATGCTTCCATTCATGTTGTATCTAGTATCTAGCTCCAGCATGGTTCTACCGTCGTGCGTTCAATGGAACAAGTTCATAAGTCTGATAATATACCTTGTAAAACTCTTAGTGAAGGGTTATTTAGTTAAGGCTATCTTATAAATAAACCAAGCTAAATTGGAGTGGACATGGTGGTGTATATAGGATATTTCGTGAATTCAGGTGATTTAAAATCGACGCCATGATAGTCTTGAAATATTTTGAATTATATTTATACTTTGTTGCTAAACTCAAAGTCCCGCTAAGGAATATAAGCATGAGTATTAAAGTAGTTGTATGAATAATAGGATTATATTTATGAATGACTTGGGAGCTAACAACTTAAATCTGATATCAGTTATTAGAAGCAAGCAACAACCTGGCCCTAGCACTGTCAAAATATATGTTTATACCCCTGTTTATATCAAATAATTATAATACTCTAGTTTGACAAATAGAAACTTAAAATATAATTGTTTTTATTGCTACTATTCGGATTTCCTTGTTTTATTTCATTATATCATTGGTGATATAAATAGAGAGAACAACTAATATTGAGAAAGTTAAGATCTTCGGCTTAGGAAGGCAATGCTTTTAAGAAGTTTGTGTTAGGTTATATGTCAAAGCCTTAAAGTAGCTTTGCTACGAAGCACTACGAGGTTACAACCTAACTTGAAGTGCAAAAAAGTAGCAGCACGTTTCTTTTTTATCTGTAAATTCTTTATTTAATATTTATGTAATAATTAAATTTTGTTTGTGCCATATATTCATTTATTAATCATTTTATTGACATAGTATGTAATTAGAGTGAACCATAACGATCATCTCACTTTGTCTGTGTTGTATTGTTTATCCGAAAAAGTCAAAGTCATAAAAAAAATACGGATATTTTTATGTATAACAAATATATAAAATATATTTGTCATATATAATGAAATGTTATAAAAAATGAATGAAAACATTTTAATGACAAATACATAAGCAAAGGTAATAGAATTTTAACTAGTAGATGTGAACTACTACCAGAAACTGACAATATCACTAACGAGGCAGCTAGAGTGAATAAACCGTATTTTGATATCAAAATTTTAGTATGAATAGATACCCACAGTACATACACAACTAAAGTTATTATATCCTTTTTTTATATACTTTTTTGAACTGAAAAAATCCAGGGCACCAAATTATTAATAATAAAGAAATAGCCTTAATATTAATAATTTGGTGACGGATTTTTGCCAAAAAGATTTTTTAGTTCATAAATGCAATTCCGCATGATTTCGTAATGATATAAACGTGACGGCAAGTATCTTCCTTATTAAAATAGGCTGCGATATTGTGGTAAACAAAGCAATTCATCTAGTAGCCGCAATGTTTACAATAAGAGGACGATTGTTAGTATTTGCTCAACTAGTGATACAGTTGTATTTGATTAATTCTAAGGCAAGTAAATCGGTAACAAGGCACGATTGAATACTAGTACACCTAAGTACTTAGTTCTGTTGACAAACGTACATTGTAGGTTTGATGTCGGTTTAATGGTTCAGAGTAGCTGGCATAAGCGTCGTAGCATATTTGTAGTTTTCGGGTATGAGGTGTTGTTTTAATGCTCCGTGTCTTCGAGGGTTGAGGTTATCTGATAACAAAAGTTACCACCGTGGTGAAAATCTACCCTAAGACGTAAGCTAGGTTAAAATTAACAAGTGATAGTTTTACCACCATTGTTGATGTATCTATCCCATAGACATTTTTGAACATCTATATATTTTTTTTTTTTTTTTTTTATAGCATTAAGAGTAACAAACGAGCACACAGTTCACCTGATGGTTGTGATTCTTGCGGCCTGAGGTAGTGATTCCTGCGGCCCATGACATCTACATTGAACCTAGACAAAGAATCATAATGCAGATGCGTTGTCACCCTTGAGGACTGAGATGGAATGCCTCGTCTCCAGTAATAAAGGTCTCCGGATCCCTGCTCTCACCAGACGAAACACAGCAGCGTTAAGCTGCTATTTTACGCTGGTATTCTGTGAGGGCGTGGTCCTACCCCGGTCGAGCTGACCCATTCATTCTGCAGCTAGACACATAACTTATTTTTGTATTTTAGCAGTAAGGTGGAGTTTTTGTATGAAAATTTATGTATCCAACACAATAAACTTGCGCAAAGTAATCGAAAAGGTACAATTTTCGTGTTAAAAGATTTACCGAGTCACCTTTGTTTTTATTATAGCAAAATTCTGCATACTAAATGACGTAATCACTAATATTATTATTACTAGTAACTGTTAGGTCGATAACCTAGACTAACTTTAAGAAACAAAGGGGCATTATGCTATTATTTTACGTTGGCATTCTGTATAGGTGTACCCTTCTCTCATCCGGACGACCCATTGCAGTTTCACTATTTCTTTTGTGTAGAATAGGTGACAAACGAGCAAGCAGTTTACCTGATGGTAAGTGATTACCACCGGCCATGGACATCCCCAATATCAGAGGAATCGCAAATGAACTGCCGGCCTTTAAGAAAGGTGTAGGCTCTAATCTAATTTTACCACTGTTGAATATATTGCATTAATTATTAAGTTAAACAGAACTTGCTACCTTCATGGAAAGGAAAGATTCATAAATATAAAAACCAGCTAATTGCTTCTTAGCGAAATAAACTACATTTATCTCAACATTTAATTAAAAATATACATAGTTCGTATTTATTCACCTTCGGACTAAGATGAAAAGGGTGTTTGATAGAAATTGGGGCAATTTAACACGTGAACCGCAGAACCGTTATTTGTATCATATAGCGAAAGCTTAGGTACACGGCTCTGTTTTATTATGTAGGTAAGAGTTTGTATCTAACAGTGGTTCAATTTTAGATTAATGGTATTTTGTACAATTTTGTTTGAGCTCCATAAGGCTTAAATTGGATTCACAACGTAATATAAAGCACAATTATATTTTACTTTAAAAATTTTATATATTCCCTTCATGAAGTATACAAAATAATCTTTCTTGCCAATACGTCTACGATAGATAGTGATCATTTTCAATGATGCTTATGGAAAATTATTCCCGTAGTCTAGTTTGATAACTCATTTTGAATAACGAAAAACAACATTATTTTGGGAGTTTATCAATAATATAATAAGTTCATCGATTTTCAATTTGGCACTATCACAAGGCCGTCATAGTGAAAGTGTCGATGGTTCCAAAAGAAATCTTATATTATATATAGAACTAAATACAGGGGCTGGTTTGACTCATACATCTTCTATACAGTATGCACTGTGTGAATGTTGTCTATGGTGCCATATCTTCCACGGAACCCAGTAGTCAGTAAGTCAACGACTGGGTTCCGTGGTGGTTGCTCCGGTAGTTGAAAGTTCCAAACAAATCGATTCCCGTGAAGATTTGACATCTTCACTCGAATCGATTTGTCTTGGAAAGATAACCTTCGAAAACAACGTAGATATGGCTTAGGAACGATATCGCCCTATAATTCTGGTGCATTCTTATCCCCCTTTATTGAGAATAAGATACGACAATAATTAAACAAAGGCTATAACTGATTTTAAAATTTAAATGATATTATCATGTAATGACGACAATTTAACACAACTACTACGTTACGTATTAAATGTTATTGATACCTATTGTTTGACAAACATTATATTAACCTCAATATTCAGACAGGCCAGTCGCTGGATATGAAAGACAAAATCTAAAAATTATGAAGTAAAACCTTTTTTGAAATAAAATAAAGTAGAAACTTCATTGTTTCTATTTACAATAATTAATTTATATATATATATATATATATATATATATATATATATATATATATATGTGTATATATATATATATATATATAGCCACAGTTTCTATGTACAAGAAATAAACACTTGTGCAGTTCATTCATATCTACAGAAACACGAGATAATCCAAAAAAATAAGTAAACCTGGAGTTGGAGCATAGTCCGCCACTCAGCTCCACTGCGGAATGGCGGACTTCACGTCTTTGAAACAATTTTATTTATTTCTTGCACATGCTAATTTCTACACTATGTTTCCTTCACCTCCTTGAGCACATATTTTACCAAGATAATCTAATTATTACTTATTTTAAATATTTCCAGATAATAAATTAATCTGTTGTCTCACTATGCTTTATATTCTTGCAAATGGTTAACATTGTACTCTAATAAAGTTGTATTTATTAATTGTTACAAAAAAAAGTAATTGAAAACAATTTCCTAGCAGAAAGTTAGCACTACGCTATATAAAATAGCGAAGCACTTAATCTACTAAGTATAAGTCCCATGCCAATCATTGTCTTCAGCTGTTAACTTGTAATGAGTTTAACTACATCCAGACTTTAAAACGACGTCATAAAGTAAATGCTCGTATTATCATTTCAAGCATTAATTAAATTTTCGTCGCTCTAAAACTTTTCAAGACACTTACATTTTGTGTATAGTTACGTGTAATTAAGCAAGTTTGTAAATAAATTTAGCATATCTCATTTCATTGAATTAGATAGATATATATATATAAATATATATATCTACAATCCTGTCTGCCTATTGCGGGCGCGTCTAGGCTATGTCCAGTATTTTTTTGTAGAAGGATTTGTTGGTGCCTTGTTTACTGCTATACGGTACACCAGTAGTATTGTCGAAATTATAGAAGTTCATGTCTTCCACGATATTTATGCACGTATTCTCCAATATTTTATGTAGTTGAATTACCCTATAAGGTGCCTGTAGCAAATAAAATGTCAGCTCTATAGGGAAAGAATCAAGCTGTAACATAATACCGGAGTAGGTGTACCAACTTGTATTTCGAAGTGATAAAACATTTGCACTATATGACTAGGCCATTTTATCACCCAATCGATTTATGTGACTCTGGCCTTCTTATAACTAATATATATATGTATGTATTGATGATTACTATTAGATATTGATGATATTGTGATATAAGGAATAGCTTGGGCGATGATTGCTCTGTTCAAATAATTCGGCTTAAGTTTGTCAATGGTAGAGTCACACTGCAGCTAGGAGACCAGAGAAGGTCAATGCCCTCACAGAACACAAGTGTGAAATAGCATCACACCACTGCTGTATGGCAAGTGTTTTGCTTATTCCATCTCATCCGTACGCGGAAGTGCCAATGCATGTGTATCTAGGATTTTTGTTGTGGACGGATATTTATATCATAGTGTAGGATATGTATATATTACCTTACATTAGTATCATCAGGTGAAATTATTTTTAATTATTAATCAGAAGCTTTGATTGGAGTGAGACTTATACGTAGCAGATTAAGTGCTTCTTATAAAAGCGTAGTGCTAACGTTTTACTACGAAATTGAGTGGTAGTGCTACACTGCAGTTTATTTCTAGTTGCAAAATGAATGGGTCAGCGAGAGGGGGGTAGGATCACGCCCTCGCAGAACACCAGCGTTAAATTGCAGCAAGCTGCTGTGAGTTCAAGTGCATTCGTCTGGTGAGTGTAGGGATCCGGAGACCTTAATTACTGGTGACGAGGCATTCCATCTCAGTCATCAAGGGTGCCATCGCATCTGCATTATAATTCATTGTCAATGATGAATGTAGATGTCATGGGCCGCAGGAATGCCATCAGGTGAACTGTCTGCTCATTTATTACTCACAATGCAAAAATAGAAAAAAAAATGTTTTCTGTTTTCTTTTCTTATAAATAAAACAATTAATAAATACAACTTTATGAGAGTAATTAATTTATTATCTCCCACATTATTTTCAAATTATTAAAATAAGTAATTATTAGATTATCTTCATTTAACATGTGCTTGACTTAGGAACCTTCCCTAAGTCCGTTCTTAAAGGCGGGCAGCGTATCTGCGACTCCTCGAGTGTTGCGGATGTCCAACAATATTTAATTATGAAACATCGGGTACAACCATTTATTATATGTTTACCTCTGTCACGCTCAATAAGTTAAAGTGTACAAGGGGATGAAAACTTGCTACCTACGACCCTCATTCGAATTAAGTACGTAAAAAGCAATTGTTTCTTTTTTATTAAATACCTAATTTTTTTTTGGATAAAATTAGGACAAAATATCACAGGTAAAATAAAAAACTCATGAGTTTTTTTGTTACAATTTGCTACACTTAAAATATTACTTTAAATAAAGGCTGACATTTAAAATGTTCCATTTTTCTTAATTCGAATTTGGAATCCATTTATTACGTAAGATAATTTCTATGGAATTGCCGCCCTTTCGTGTATTATTTTCTAACGTGATTGTTAATTTCATTACGGAGTGCGGTGTGAAAGAAAACAGAATTATCGACATAGAAATGTGCTCTTTACAGATAAAAAGATTTTTCATCATTTTATTTCTTAATATAAAATAATCTAAGATTCTATTTTTATAAAATTAAGGGTGCTTAGCTCGTGCCCACTTTACCTTATGTTAAGTGATGACTGCGGATGTCATTCATCCTATTCCGTTCGTAGCTATTGCAAAAGTTATTTTATCAGCATTATATATTTTTTCACAAAAGAAACATGATCATGACTAATATTTGCTATATATATATATATATATATATATATATATATATATATATATATATTCATGTTCTATGTGCAGGTATGAATTGACTGATGATTGAAGTATGACGGCTTGAGTCTTGTTATTGCAAAAAAATCCTGGAACACAGTGGTGCGGGCGCCACCCCACAGACCACATTCAGTCCGTTTTTCCACAATAGATTTGTTAATTTGTTAATTTGTTTGTTAAATGTTAACATTGTTAATACATATTGCCTGCTACTATATATATATATATATATATATATATATATATATATATATATATATACATATATATATAGTAGCAGGCAAGCATTGTTCAATTTGGCATTTCAATGAAAAATAGATTTATGAAAGTATACAAAGCTAAGTTATACACCGGGTCTCCGATATAAATCGGAAATGTCTTTATTTGCCAACAAATACAAACGGGCTAGCGATTTTTATACGGAGTTATATTTGGATTCTCCTTTTCATTATATACATAATATATTATCTTTGCATTTAATTATATTATTAAATAATAGAGATAACATTTATTAAATAAAAGAAGTAAATGTAATTTACCCATACAACCCTTTTTAAATAATTTCATATCATTTGCAATCAGATGAATTGACATAGACACGGGATATATAATATCTAACCTAAATGTGTCTATCCAACAATCAATATTATAATTCACCGCCTTGTATCTACGAGTATATTTAAGAATAATAAATAGATCAGTGCATTAAATTTAATATATAAAATGTGTCTAGTCTGGGTAATGATTATTATTCTTTCCTTATGATCTTATGCACAGACAATATTACGTTAGGCTGTGTAAATAAGTTTATCAGTTTAGAGTGTTGATCTTAGCTATAATTAAGTTATGTAGTTATCAGTTCTTTAAGATTAGCTTTGGATGAATATTCAATACTTACGGCAGAAGCCTCAGGCCCATACATAAACATTTCTCATGATAAATTCCACAAAGAGCTTAAAGTTTTTAAAAGTATAAATCGACGTTATCAAATATAACAATCAAAGATAATTATTAGTAACCAACGTTCTTCAAAGTGCTGCAACGGGGGTTATGGCGGAACAAATTAGATACTCCTTACTCATTTGCGGGACACTAGCAAGTTATATATCATATTTTATCGATAAATCTGATAATTGAATTCTTTTAAAATTGAATAACTTTTTTGTAAATGTATTTTTTCCGAAAGAATACAGTATGTATTTAATCGCAACAATGAAGCTCACTCGATGTGATTTTGACGTTATGATTTATTATGACTATAAAAGAGGCTAAAAACCACAAAAAAATTATAACTTTTAGCCATAGCCATAACTATTGGTGCGATATAAAATACGTATATTTAAATTTATAATTGTTTATAAAGGTTTCTTTGTCGGATTGTATTAGAAAATTGTATGCTTCATATATTATAAATTTTTATTTATAAAAGGCTGTGCTATTCCTTTTGATAAGAAAATATTAGTTTTGATCAAAATAAATCAGGAAATAACTGCAACAGAATTTCTTAGCGGACAAAAAGCTCCGCCAAGGGTAGTCCTTTGAAAACATTTTTGTTGTTAAAAAATATTCCTAGAAAAGTGTGAATAATGTAAGAATTACTTTTAGATATGTATGCATGTATAAAGTAAAAAAAATAATAACATAATGATAACAAAACAAACAATAAATAAACTTACCGTCTTCCTATTAACAATATCTGAATTACTAACCCAATCTGAATAGCCAACCGTATTTGAGAGCAGCAGTACCTGCGATTTTCTATATATATATAGAAAAACAGATTTTAATTTATAATTTAAATAAGTTTATCCTTCTAGTCAATTAATAGCTAAATATTTTTTGGTTTGATATAAGTACTTATTTTGAATTCTTATAACATTTAATATAAAGTACTTAACCTTTTATTACAGTTGATAAGCTCAGAAATTAATTTAACAACACTATCAGAAGTATCTTTTTACTCGATACTCGAAGGAGACTTAAGTCGCTGAGGACATTATTTTTATTGGTATATAGAAATCACATGGTTACTATTGTGATTCTATCGCCTGATGTCTACCATCAATAATCACATTAATAAATTAAAGGATTAAATTGTTGGCCACATCTGCGCCAAATTTATACATATATCGTAGCAATAAGTTTATTTCAAGTCAATAATCCTTTCATTCGACAAACGACTTAACATAATTATACAAATAGAAAAATTACTACGTACTGTAATATAAAAATGTTTGGAAATCAATATTATATTAGATATTTTTCTTATTTTTTTTTTTATTTGGAATACATACAGCAAAATACAAAGTAACTTAGGTATATATATAAACTATAAATAAGCTAATAACATGTTCATCATCATTCACATATAATAAATAAAAGAGTTATTAAATTAAATTTTAACTAAATTCAATAACTCTTTAAAATTTAGACAGTATTAACTGCGATTGTAAATTATAGATGCCTTCGAAGATTATGAAACTTATTAATTTACTTCTCTTTCACTTAATGAATTCGAAAAGTACATAAATCATACCGATAAGCATTTATCATTTTCATGCCAATTGCTACTTATCGTTTAGATAAAGTGCTTTTTCGACTTTAGCCTATTTTCAATATAAGTATGTAACATAATTAAGTGAAATAATCTAACTTGTACTTATAACACAATAAATATGACTGCTTGTTCCCAGGAAAAATATACTGGTTGCATATACTGTAATACAAATGGATCGAGTCTCATGAGGATGGAACACATAACACATATTCCAGGAAGAATAGGAGCATACTAAAGGGTGTCTCAGAATGTTTTTCGTTTTTAGATGTTTAATAAAAAACAAAATATCAATTAAATCTCGATTTATTTAATGTTAATTTAAAGAGCAATTCTTGAAGTTTATTTATAAAAACAACCGTTTGTATTCCGTCGTTTACTACAATTGCTTTGGTGTGATGAGTTACAGAACCGTTTGTTCAAATAATAATAAACTTGATTTTAAACAATCTGCGCATGTTTATAGTGCGGTTTCTTTTCGCTAGAAGTTGCCTTCCTAAGCGGTAGTAGAGTAAAATGAAATCGTAGGGTACTACAAAAAAAAAACGATCTTTTGACACATTACCTATAATTTTAATTAGTGTTTCACGCATTGGCTGTCGAGTTCCGAAATGTAAAGAACATGGATGCATTCACGTGTAAAAAGTTTGAATTTTTTATTTGGTAGAGCTTATCCGCTCTATTACAACACGCGTACTAAGATATATATGGGATAAATAAAATGTCTAGCTAAATATTTACGGTAGAATTGTATGTATCTTTTTTCTGTCTTTTAATAGTTATTTTTGTCTTTGATTAGTGAAGTATTTAGTAAAAGTATTAACATGTATGTTGATATTTTGAAATATTTTTGGGAATGTTGATATTTAGATTGGTTTTGGGATTTTCACTTTTCACTTTTTCCTAATTTTCCAATAATTTATTATTTTTCCCAATTAAATCAAATACTCCTTCCAGCTCTTTGTTCAAATCGTTCAGTATTCACCAGTTGTGCTTTCCTTATGCACTTATTTTTCTTTGACGTTTATAAGACTTTAACAGCCTTTGTTTTTATCAACTCCATTTGCATTCTAAAGTTTAATTTCAATACGATTTATACAATAAGGATTGCTATAGATAGCTGGGGGTGTTGTAAATATATAATTGCTTACAAAATTGTTGGAGCTTAAAACTTTTTTATAAAACAAATTTTTCTAAAAAATTTCAGTGTCAGTCTCAAAACATGTCTCAGTATATCTTAACTTATATCATTTTGCTTTTTATCGTTGGATTAATTAAATTATGGAAAAGCCAGCTCTATCTTCAGGAACTTGTAATCCTTTATACTCAGAAGGCTTACTATGTAATTTTTTTACATTTGTTACAGTAGGAAATTTGCTGCTTGGAGTCCGCTTAGCATTAATTAGAAAAAGACGGCAATATAATTATCTTACAATTAGTTTCTTCAATTTGTTTAGATATTCTGAAATAGATCTTCTTTCTTATGTCTTAGAAGATTATCATGTTTTATATAGAGACACGTTTTTGTATTTTTCGAAAAGGTACGTAATCTTAGTTGACTGGGTTTGTTTGCAACTATTATATTGTATTGTAGTTTAAATGATGCTACGAGTACTTTGTAGAAGTTTAATTCACAAACATTTTATTTATATTATGAAAAAGAATATTATATTAATATAAAAATAACATAATTCGATAAATAAACTATTATTATTAATTTCTCTTGTAGAATAAAAGGATATTGTACCTAAAGAAAAAATAAAATTTAAAGCAAAATTTCTACGAATGAATTCTTCAGGTCTTAAGAATTTATCTAAACTGTTTTTGTTTATGGAATATATAAAGAGGTTCAATACTTCCTTAGGTGGTAACTCTTGTGGAATTTGTAAAGGTAAGGGATCCACTCCGGAGAAGGAAACCCTTAGGCGTCAGGGGTCGCGACCGACGCTGTTCGGGTAGCAGATGTGTGTGTGAGCATTCCTGTAGCGCGGGCGTTATTGGCGCAGGTGGAACATTGTTAGGTTTTAGCCGGGAGCGAGTCCAACATATTCCGTCCTTATCCCTGCAACGGTAGTACGAGGTATAACCCTAAAATAGTTAACTGAATTTGATACTATTTTTTATTTGAAAGCGTTTTTTTGTTTATAGAGTATATGGAGCAAACGAGCATGCAGCCCACCTGATGGTAAGTGGAGAAAATCACCACCACCCATGTAAATCCAAATCATGAATCATGAAAGTCGCAAATGCGTTGCTGGGCTTTAAGAAAAGGTGTAGGCTCTTTTCTTGAAGGTCTCTAAGTCCGTTCGGTGTTTCCGCTGGCGATAGCTGATTCCACACAGTAGCTGTGCGACGCAGGGTAGGAAATTTCGCGTGAAGCGCACAGTGGTGTATTGTCAATCATCAAGATGATGGGGATGAAATTTTGAATTCTGTCGTGATGTACGATGTTCAAACTCAGCGGCTGGAATTAATCCGAACAACCTTTCCCGTGGTATGTTCAGTAAAAAATGCAAGTAGATGCAACATCTTTAAAAGTAACCATATTTCTACGAATCATCATTGATGCAACAACTTTGATTTTTTTTTTAATAATTTCGAAATTTGAAACTTAAAGAGAGAGAGAGTGAGATAGAGAAAATCTTTGATATAGAAAAAAACAATTTATTTAATATAATAGTTTCGTCCATTTCGTATAGAATATAGAAAACAACAAAAACTTCTCTTCAGAATAACATCGAACATTCATCTGAGGCGAGGTGAAAAAAAGATATTCGGCCTAATGTAAAGTCATCCCTTACAGTTCATTGAGTCGAAAGCTTAGAATGTGGCTAAATAGGTTAATAGAGGGTCAGTCTCAATTACGGCTACTTGTTACAAATGCTACCCATTGTAATATAAACGTTGCGAAGGAATACATTCACAGTATCTGCACGTTGCGATAGTTTTGGAAAATGTATTGATACCATGTAAAAGTATATTAGCTTCAGTATATATAATAATGATATTTTAATGCATACGAGGAGTCAACTTTCATTCGTCTTGTTAATTTTTTCCCAATACCGACAAGGGCGACAAACGAGCACACTGGTAGAGCTACACTGCAGTTTGTTTCTAGCTGCAGAACGAATGGGTCAGCTCGCCCGGTGCAAACTTTAATCGTACCTTTTAACGTTAATTTTAACGTTAAACGGGAAGAAAATTAAATTAAAATACAATAAACCAGAAAAATGAAAAAAAATTTAGAGTAAATTGTGAGCTAAACTTGCGTAGATAGGATTCCCGTACCATGCCATTTATAGCAAACTTCAAGACTGAAGATTTCATAGAGTATTATCAGTAATCAGTGAGGACTTTTCTTTCATTTCTTTTTTTATTATTTTACAGTAGCAGTGTTGTTATTTTTGGCTTAGGTCATGCAATAAGTTTTTTAATGGTTTATTAATTTTAATATGTTTATTCATGCAATACGTGTTCACTTGTTTTCGTTAAAGTGTGTTTTCAAATTATTTTAGAAATGAATATTAACAGTGTTATTAACGTAATTGTCGTTCCAGTTAACAACTCCAACTTAGCTTAAATGCGTGTGCCTAATCTACAACGTTAAGATTCGCAGACCGAACCCATCCATTAGGCTATTCCATTAGGCTATTGACGCTTCAAATTATCAACCAATTCCATTATTCCAGCTCGCGTTTAAATATATATTGCTGCGTCCCTGCATTCAGATTTCAAAGATGGCCACAATTGCTCCAACGTCGCTTCAGTGCACAAAATAAAGAGATCTCGTTCTTTTTCATTTTAAGAAAGACAAATTCTTAACATAATGCTTAGTAGATATTTTTGTATAAGGATAGATATAAGTGCTATTACTAAAATATGTGGACTTGAATAAGATTTAAAGCATAGTGTATGTAAGAGATAAAAGTATATAAAAGGGATCAAACGAAACAAGATTGCGTTGTTTGTGCGTTAAGCTTTGTTCCGGAAAAGTTTTCTCGTAGCCATCCCCGAAAGCGATCTAAAAAGGCGACAAAAATTCGTGTTACGTATAAAGTTTCTGTTGTTTAATTTTTTATTCTTATTCGTGTTTTTAACAATCGTACGTAACGTGTTAATCTTTTAAAATTAAGTGAATGCTTAATAAAAATTGTGTTGCAATATCATTATCGTTTCTTCAAAGTAGTGTCGCATGTTATATAAATTATAAAAAAATCTCAAATCGTGATATAGGATAGTCAAAGTTTATTATTTTAAAAAAATATTGTGAATGTATAACAATAATAAATAAACAAAATAAAAATTAAATTTGTATGTCAAAAAACGGTTATCTAGATTGGTCATGGATTATATGAATTTTCCGTGTTTTTAACATAGCATCTGAACCTTCCTTCTTTCTTTTTGCACTTGGGTTTTTGTACATGGACATTGAACATTAGACTAGGAAAGGGGATACAGCCATATAATGTTGAGAAGTTGATTTATTTATATAGTATATATTAAACTTTATTCAATATATTGTTCAATTAATACCCAGAAAGTTCCAGGTCCAAATCCTATGCTATCACATTGATAGTATAAAAGATAAATTAAAATTTGCTGTCATCGAATATTATATAAAAATACCATGGAAGTTAATGACATGAGTCATTTGTTACATTTAAATTTGTTTTAGTAATAGTAAGTCCACGTATGTAAAAATGTTTAGGAGAAGCTGTAATCCCTGAAAATTGAGAAAGTTGAGACAATGGCTCTTTTCGCAGTAATTGGTTAGTCTAATAACCAAACCTAACCCAGTACTGATATCCGTATTCTACCACTTTTAAGCCTACACTTGATGTGGTTGATTGATGTAATAGGCACTCTTAATAAATTGAACCCCTTACTCAAGATCGAGCAGTGATCATGGTCTACTCCAAGTACTAGAATCTGTCAATACTGTCAATTCATTTGCAGTCCGCAAATGAACTCAACTGTGGAGACACGTCCCGTTTACTATTTAGTTAAGTACTCTGGAGACGAAAGTAAAACAAAATAACAAAAACTTTTGAAACACTGCTTTTTTAACGGATCAATGGCTTCTACCATTAAAAATTACTTTTTATCGTTTATCAGAATATATTTTATAATGCAACAAAAGCATTTTTACATTATACTGTAAGCTATTAGGTGGTGGCTTAAGGTGTATACAATTTAATATCAATCTGTATAAGATCATTCTATTTAAGAAAAGACAGTATCTAGTCGCCGCATTAGCGGTCAGCTCGACCGGGGCAGGACCACACCCTCACAGAATACCAGCGTAAAATATATAAAACATGTATATTGACGTGAGTTTAGGGATCCGACTGTTATTAGTGGAGACAAGGAATTCCAGCTTGGTCCTCAGGTAACGCAGCTGCATTATGTTTCCTTATCGAGGTATCGAGGGCCGAAGAAATAGCTTAGTATCAGGTGAACTGTGTGCTCATTTATGACCCTCAATAAAATATAAAATAATTCCCAACATACCGAAATTCAATTACTTCATACTGGCACACAAGCAATATCATAGAAATTTAAAGAAAATAATGCAGACGACAATAAATGATTGTTTCGTTATTGTCGAAAATATAAAATAATGTACGAGATTTCACTCAGAATTAATGTTAAGTCGGCCTGTTTTATCGCTCTTAATGTTTCCCATTTGGAATGAAATCTCAATTCGACGAATTTCAAGAAATATAAAGTATCATCACTGTTGGTCTGTACTATTCGTACGTGGGATGTGAATATGGTACGTTAATGGTAACCTTAAGAGTACACACTGAACTTAAACGAAGAATTTTTAATAGATGAAACATACAAAATTATAATTTTTCTCAGATTTAACTATTGATATTTTTAATTATGCTTCAATTAACACTTATTATTATGCAGTTTTAAAAGAGATACTTTGTGGGATATAAGTTAAGTATTTTGTGTGGTATTTAGAAAAAATATTATTTGAAATACGACGTAGGACTTACCTTCAAGAAAAGTGCCTACACCTTTCTTAAAAGCTTGCGGCGCATCTGCTACTCCTCTGGTGTTGCGGAAGTCCATGAGTTCACCTATTCTATAAAAAAAAAATTATTCCCACTTTTATTTGGAATAAAAAAAAAATAATAAGTTAATAATAAAACAAAATTTTTGTTCTATACAGAAAGCACATCTAGTTTTATGTATATTGGAAAATGGAAGTGTAAGAACATGAACATATAATATTGTTCGTAAATATTTGAGGTTAACAAGTCGGAGTACGGCTCTATCTCATTCTTGCTCGTTACGGGTAAAAGGTAACTGAAACGTTACAGAAAAATTACTAGTGCGTCATAACGTTCACGTAAACATTTTATTTGCTGTGTACCGTCTTAGCTTAAAGCCTGGGAACGGACTAACAACAGACTGAGAAAATAATGTTGAAATAAGTGGAAAAGTAAAAATGCGAGGCAAAGTCGTAGGCAACGAATAGTATTTTAAATTAGGTACATACATATGAAATTAGCGTATTATATGGAATATGTAAAAAACTATTTTTTTAATTAAATTAAATAAATAGTTTTTCAATCTAAATATGAATCATTACTATTTATACACTTTCACCATTATAGGTAGTTCATTGCATCAGCTTTTTAGACTGCAATTTTTTTCCTTGCAAGAAATTGTGCAAATTCCGAAAAAAGTGGTAATCTTTACGAGATCCGCGGAGTTTGGCGGTGTTGTAGAGATTCCAATTACAGCTCCTCTAATTTTGCGACCACCTGTCGTGAAGTATTGGGTCTAGCGTTGTCATGAAGCATCAGCAGGCTAGAGCAATTCGTCAGTCTCGGATGGTTAACGGCTAGCATTTCCATCATGGTTTGCAATTGTTGATAATACGGATCTGCCATAATCGTCAGCCAGATCTTAGGAAGCGTATGACACCGGCACAGCTTCACCAAACACTCACCGGTATCTTTTTAGATTTTTCTGTGGATCGGGTTGCTTAAGTAGCAATATTGGTAGTGTTTGACACCCTACCTAGTAGTAGTAGGAAGCTTATGCCCAGAGGGGATGTATGTAGAATTTTACTTGACTTAATTAAAAGAAAGCAGTATTAACTATTTTGCTATGTTTTATATTTCGCTATATTTTCCGTACGTGACATCAGGTAACCGCCACGCCATGTCACTAATACTTTATAGAGTAATTAAATTAATAAACTCGCTACATTGAACATAGTTCAGTATCCTAGTTTATAGTGTCCTAATTACATTACGCTGCAAAGTTTGTTGTTGGGACTGTACAGATTTATGGGATCCTATGTATATTACAAACGGGTAAGATCCTTAAACCTTAAAGGGGCTTTATTATAAACTCAGGTTTGAAACTTAGAACTGTTTAGAATAATATATAGCACAAGCATACGCATGATATTGCATCGTTTGGTATTTTTACTATTTCACATATCGCCGTCGTTGTCTCACTCCATTATTAATTTAGTACTAGCCTAAGGATAACAATAAAATGAAGTTAAAACGAGGTAACTGAAATAACTTTCAACTTCTAATGATATATAACAGATATGTTTCTTTTGAAAGTAGGGAAATAGCGCACTACATTTGAATCCCAAACTTAACCACCAATAATTTATTTCGGAACTAAATGTATCAATAAATAAACTTATGTATATATATATATATATATATATACATATATATATATACATATATATATATATACATATATATATATATATATACATATATATCCATTGTGTATAAATAATAATTTGGAAATCTTAACCGAATTGCATCGTAATTTATTTTATATATTAGGTTATTGGAAGATTACAATCGAAATCACAGTTTACGGTACACATAGACTTGCTTTTAAATTAAACATGTATACCATAACACCTAATACTTAGCGGGGTACACGCAGAGCCAATAAAGGCACCATTACAATATATGTAATTACAAAAAAATTGTAATCATACATTTAATTGAACATTAACAAAACCCTCGTAGCTGGCGGGTTGATGTGTACTAACTCGATTCAGTTTGTGAATACAATACAACCATCTCCTAGTATAATCTTTCTATATATCGTGGGTAGACCCTAACCTTACTAACCCTTTCAAGCTGAATTTTATCGGTAACATTTTTTAACATAGAGAAATACTATTAATAATTGTTACTTTTGTGTCTTGGTGAAGCAATGTTTTTATTATTCATAAAATAAAGCATTTGTACTCATTTATTTATATCCAGAAACTGAATTTGCAACATAGGTAAGAAACGGATTATAGTACATTCCGTTTAATAATTTAACGTTTCTCGAATTATTTGTTTAATTGTTGTTTTGACCACATGTATATATGTAACTATTATATGTACTTATAATATTTCTGTTTGGCATCATTAGTGTCATTGCAGTATTCGTCTGTTAGCCCGAAGGCTTTTACAGCTTCACCGGGATCAAAGGTGGCCGAGTGAATAGGTCACTCAGCCGAGACCTTTATGAAAGGGTAACCAGCACAAGGGTTTTCGAGAGGGAGCCACAGCTTGGACCGTTATCCTGGACGCGAAAGCAACTGACTCGAGGATGTCCGAGAGGGCTGAACCCCGACTCAATCAGTTACTTCTGACGGATTAACTAAATTAATCCGCGCTTGCGGTTACGATATTACTTCCTCACGGTTTTGATAATTCAAGTCATTCGACAAAGTTCGCGTCTTTGTGCCGATTTTAAGAGGATTCAATTAATTTGTTACAGCTATTTTGTACTTGTTGTAAAGTCTTTGACATAATTCTCTCTGAGGTGAAAGCTCGGGCCACATTTAATTCCTAATATTAACATTACTACCGGTTTGTATAATCCAAGAGTATTTTGCTGGATTTAAATTATTTTGTGCCAGGTTTGTGAGGTGACGGTTTATTATTAGGCTTTTATTTTGTAAAATGACATTTGTTATAGAAATCGTAATTAAATAAAATTACACAAAAATAGTAGAAACAAATAACCTGAATATTGAAACCACGAAGAGGCTGCGGGGTTTGATGGGAGTACCATGCCCTTGATAGTAGAAATTGCTTATATATATCCCGGTTTTTAAGTAACATACGTACACCCCTAATTAACATTACACAATCGCATTGAAGCAGGAAGTTGTAAACTGCTTCAGAAATCGACAGAGTTACAAGATAAGATTATATTTATAATGATATAGTTTTGATACAAGAAATAAATATTAATAATAAACTATTCTATCTCTTAATAAAGAAAATATAGAATTTCACTTTAATATATTAATGCATAACAACGGTTAACATATGGCGTTGGTTACCATAGCAACGGTTACCATAACAACCGTTACGGTTGCATAGTGATAAGTGGTATTTCGCTTATAAACATATGTTTTGTTAATGAGTGTGAACAATTCTGTGAACGATACGTAAAACACGTTCTTAGTGAGCGTCTAGATCGCGAAATGAGTGACTATGCTAAATTTAAAATAGATCGGTTGTATAGTTTTAGAGATCTCGTGGAAAGTGGTGTAGCGCTTATTTATATATATATATTTATGTATATATATATATATGTATATAGATTTGACTCTTGATCTATAGATATAAGATGCACCGTCACAGGAAGTGTTATATTAAATGGGTATTTCAAAGATTTTTTAATATAGATTTTTACTCAATCATATTATCTTGAATGTATACTACTTGAAGATCGCCGTAATTGCGTGTCGCATTATATGTTTGAAATCAATGTTTTTTTATATATATATATATGTGTATTTATTTATTTTGTAGATCTATGAGGTGAGTTTAGATCCGGTAAAGTGATATAACAACGATAATGGACACAACTTTCGTTCTCTGTGTACTTTAATAGAAAAATAAAATAGAAATAAGTAAATGTAAGTTATATTAATTTAATTTGATTTAAAATTAATATATATAAATATATATATATATATGTCAGGTATTATATTAATAATAAGGTGTTAGATAGGGTACTAAGCACGTTAGCTTTGAAAATTATTCACCCGTGCCATGGAAAATCCATTTTATCGGTTTGAAAGGCCGACACCTGCAAAAAATTCCAGAGCGCTTACATAGCGGATCACAAACACGAAATGAACGCTTTGCGCGTGTTCTAGGAAAAATTTACTACGTCTAACACAAACCTACTACTTGTTGATTTTGAGTAAAAATACAAATACTTTTATTGCGTGTTTTTAGTGAAGATTACATACACACACACACACACATTTATATATAATCCATGCTGAACTGGTAAGTCGACAACGTATATTATTAAAAAAAGGTATTTATATAAAATAGGTAAATGGTTAAACTTATTGTGGACATCGAAACCTACTCTCTAGCGAGTAAGTAATATATTTAGTAATATATACATATTTATCATATTTACCCAAAATATTTCCGTAGGCTTTTCGGATATCACGACCTTTATATATGTTCCATTATATTATGGAACGGCTAAATTAAGACAATTAACTGTAAATCAATAATATTCGGTACGCCGAGTGGTAGCGAAATAAGAATCAGCGAAGGATGAAAAATATGAGAATATCATGAATATTATGGGAAACGATACGACGGTAATAATCTGGTCAGGAGCACATTACATGGCATACATACGACATTGATATGGCAAGTTATCCAAATACATATTATGAATAGATGACAACTAAGTTCTTTCCTTATTTTATATATAATTATTTTTTAGATATTCCACATGTCATAAAACATCTTTGGCATAATATTTAATATTGTTTGAAAAGGGATGTTTTGTTCTTTCTGAGTCTTTATTTCGTTTTTTACGTTCGAATTCATATATGTATTTGAAATTCCACCTCATCGCTTCGATCTCTTTCAAACTAGTGGTTTCGTTGGTCGGACGATTTTTTGGAGTCGAAACCGGATGATTTCTACCGACGTGGTATTAAAAATATTGTTGGAAATGATAGGAGAAAGTTCCGCATATCAAAAATAGGAGGAAAAAGGCCGAGTTAGCCAGCTTCACCTGCTCATCTGCGCCAATAGTAAAATGTCCCTAAGACATAAACTCCAGCTATATAAGTCCTGCGTAAGACAATTATGGCCTACGCCAACGTCGTCTTCGCCCACGTAGTCGCGAACAAATTAAATCTCACACAGACGATCCATAACCGTTTCACCCGAATAGCGACCGGAGCAGAACCGTACCAGCGCGACATCGATCTGCACAGTGACTTCCATCTCTTCACCATTCCGGAATACTTCCAGTCTACGCCGAAACCTACGAGCCGGTACCGAATACCAGATATCGTCGACCCCGTCACGTCCTCGACGACCCCCACTTCAAGGGGGAGCCGAGCTCCAGTCCATCCTCAACGGACCCCGGATCATCACACACTGCCGACATCTCGCCGCTTCGCCCGCACCTTCGAGCGCGATATAATCTTCGCGACACCGCGTACACTAGATACACCTGCGTGTCAGGGCGGTTCTTACCGCCCACAGCTTCCAGATTGACCAGACAACAGGTAGCGTCCGTCAGAGGCTAGGTTCGCATACCTAACCTCCTACGGTCAAAAGACATAACCATCCATTCTCCACTCTGACATCCTCCGATATCTAGGGTACTGGCAACTTAGGTGGCACTATTAGGAACGTGATCAAAGCAGACCGACGCGCTCAGTGAATGAGCGCTTTGCGTAAGTAAGAGAACCAAACTACATAACCAGCTCACGGACCCCTCAGTTCCGTCCAAGTGTATTCACATACATTAATTACTTATAAACCTTCTGTTACGACTTCACTCGTGTTACGAATGTTCATGAACGTCGTAATCATTTACCATCAAGTAAACTGCTTGCACGTTTGCCACCCGTTCTATTAAAAAAAAATAGTATTTTAAACGTTGCCAAATATTATATAGCAGATATCGTGTACTTATTACACATGGCAAATGGTTCAATTGACGGCCTGGAATTGTTAGATCACATGGGGTTAAGTTCCGACCGCCTTCCTCCATATACCAGGCTTATTACCTATCGGGAACAGGCAGAAGTGTTTCTTCTACGAGCATTCGGATGTTTTAACGTATTACCTACGCATCATGAGATAAACTTATTTAGTACCTATGTCAGTTAGATAACACGATAAGGCTTTTTAATAACATTTTTGTGTGTATCATTCTTACCTATAAATGGTTCTCCCACAGTAGAACCGACCCATTGGTTGGATCCAATCTTACCGACTTGTACCAAAAACTACTTTTCTGATGCTTATTATTCTTCGATGAAAATATTATTATGTTAATAGTATATTATATAATATATATATAATATTTATTTTGTTAATTGTGTTTTAAAGGATAAATAAACTACTACTCACTTAAGTTATCTAATATTTATTTGTTGAGTTTTAAATGAATATTAAATTACTGTCACGGCTTCGTACCCGTTGGGAAATTAGACCTCATTACGATAAGATTATTTTTATTTAGCTTATGTTTAATATACTTTATACTACGTTCTCCATACTAATGAATCACTATATATATATATATATATATATATATATATATATATATATATATATGTATATATATATATATATATATATATATATATATATATATATATATATATTGAAAATATACTGATATGACGGACCATGACTAGTAAATTAGTGTCAGGACGTTTCCTGTGTACATCCCCGTCTTTAACTCAAAAGAACCTCGGAGCAACCCAAGGACAATCACATAAATACCGACGATCAATTAATCGTTGTTGTGATAGAAATATTCCTTAGACCACAAACAGACAAATACAAGAATCTATAAAAACGTAACCTGAATTTGGAGAGTGACATGAAAACCCCGATAAACATTACGAGTATAATAAATTATGTAAGTATTTATACTTTAAGGTGCGTTGAGTAACCTTTTTTATTACTTCCGTTCAATGATCAGTATAATTGTCTATTTCACAGGACGGGGGTTGCTTTGTATTTGAAAAGTATTAAAGATTGTTATTTGAGGCTGAGCGTATTTATGTTTATCCTCATGTTATAACATAATTTATGGATGTATTAGTTGGAAAGGACTTCAATGCATCACAGTTTGATGTATTGGATTAAAAATTACATAGGACGCTTTAAGATTGTTATTTGAGTCTATGTGTATTTCTGATTATCCACGTGTTTTAAGATAAATTATGGGTGAAGACGGGAAGGATTGCAATGCATCTTACTTCCATCTTTTAAATCAAACATTACATGGGACGCTTCGGGGTCAGTTTGACCCGTTACATATATCTTATTTTAGGAAATTACATATCAAATGTCATCCCAATAGAGGTAATTAAAACACGTGCTACATTACCTTCCCGCCAATGAATAATAATATATAAAAATAAAAAATATGAAATATGATACAAATATCGTTCGACCAATCGTAAAATATTCAAACATATTATTGAATATTTTACAATTGGTCAAAGTACAAAAAAAGTGGAAGCTATAGTGATATTTTATTTTATAATAAGCATTCGATTCTAAGATTTCTTTAATTTTCATTTTCTAAACGATGGTTGAATTAATTAAGCTATTTATCAAATATATCTTGAAAGCTAAGGAATTAAATCAGCATCTTAGCATTTTATCAGAATCTTGCTATTTTGAGGAACATTGTTACCATCTATTCATCTCAAAGGCATGTAAATAACCTTGTAGAAAGTTTAACATTTTTGATTCGGGGGAATAAAATGTCGCTCTTTCAAACATGCACAAAATAATAAAAAAAAATATATAAACATGTATATACTAATACTTTGTGGAATCAGCTATCGCCAGCAGCGTTTTCGAACCAACCGATACGACTTAGGGATCTTCAAGAAAAGAGCCTACACCTTTAAGGCCAGCAACGCCTTTAGCACCTTTGGTGTTCCAGATGTTCATGGGCGGAGGTAATCTCTTACCATCGTTTGCCACCTATTGTTGCATATGTAGCTGTTGGCCGAAAAAGTTACATTTTGTGTGAAATGAAAGTATTAATTTATAAATTACTAAATATAGCAATATGTGTATATTTTTAATACCTTTCCAATTTAAGATTTAAAAATTAAAATTACATAAATAGATTTTTATATGCATAATGACTTATATGGCAGAAAAAGCATATATTTTTTTATCTTATAATCCATGTTTAAACAAGGGCTCGAATACAAAACTAATAATACGTACGAATATTTACGCATAACATGCAACATGATATGGTTTTTAGGAAGGGCTTAATAAATAATTGACAAACTTTAACAGATTTTTCAAATTGTGAAACTTCCTTATAAAATTCTATGAAGGATAACGAAAGTACTTGAAATTTGCAACTTAAGTCTCTTTTTGACCGTTATAATTTAAATAGACGTTTTTTAGCACGGCCCCAGGCTATAATACTGTGTGTTAGAAATACTGGCATAATGAGTGATATCCTATTTGTTGTTAATGGTGTTAGTGTCATTAATAAAATCTTATTTTCTTATATTTAGCTAGAGATAAGTTTTCTTATTCATTTTAGAAATGTCACTCGGTGGATTGGTCTAGAGTAATGCCTTAATAGACACATAATTTATTCAATAGATGTAACAGATGGAATGATTTTTCATATAGCACTTTCATAAAGGCCATTGATTACATTTATGTCTTATACTAAAATTCGGTCGTGTACTTTGTTTTTACTGAGGAAGCGTTGGAACATTACGATTCAGCTAATTTAAAAACGATTTAAAGATATCTTTACTCGATCATTCATATTTGTCCCAAATGCGTCTTAAATAACGTTATCGTAGTGAAAATAAGAAAGAATTTTGTTATTTTGACTAATTTTCCTAAAAGTATACTAAGAATAATGTTGGACCAAGAGCCGATTCTTTCAAAACCAAAACATATTTTTTTCAAAGCAATTTAATAATAATATATGTTATGTTATATTTAATATTATTCCTCCTGCTAAAGGCTAGATGACCAAGCAAATTGCACAAGTCTGTAGGATATACTCAGATTGTTAATGACATAACAATCCGAGTATATCCTAATGATTCCTGCAAACACAATTCTAGACACGGACGTAGAAGCTGGTGTTCATTTAATTACCGTAAATACTTAACTAAAGTGTATTGGACAAGAAGGAAGCTTTAAGCATCTAGATTTAAAACAACTAATTTATTCTGTTTAACTATTAATTCCCATCTAAGAATCTTAACTAGTACATCTGACACAGAAGTCAAGTTTTTTTATAATATAGTGCACACAATAAACTTGACGGTAAGTGACAGTCACGTCTCATGACATCTGCGCCGATCCTCAACAAAGACAACATGAACATGCGTTTTCTTCATCTTGGAGAACTGGTACGGAAGGCCTTCATATCTGTACAGTGGTAGAGCTACGCTGCAGTTTGTTTCTGTCTGTCTGTTTTATTCTGTAAGGGTGTGTTCCTTCGTGTTGAACTAGAATCTAGCTGCAACGTAGTAAACAATGTTTAGTTACTTAAAATACTCTGACTACATGCGCACATTGATGTGTATTATTGTATATTGTTAACTATGCCTTCCTAGTCGACTCGTACTAAAGTGTTATCAATCTGTGTTGTATATAGACCTCTATTTCCAAATAAATGTTTATATGTAAAATTACAAAGGTCACTAACAATCATAAAATAAATTATGCTACTGCTACAATTTTCTTACAAATGTTAGTATTTTTAGTTGGAAACGTAAGTACAAATTACATCATATTGTCTTTAACTCTCATTGTAACGGATAATTAATATTTTTTGACTTCAGTATATTAAGTGTGTCTTAAAGATAATTTAAAAACTAAAATAAAATGTGTACACAAATTTTAATTAGTAAGAAATTTTGAAATAAAATAATATAATTTTAGCTTTATTTAACATCCGCTTTGACTACAAAAAAAATCTTTACTCGTAACGAATTCCGTTGACATTTTTTTGTAAACAATTTTAATAATAACCTATTGTGTCCACCCGGTAAATAAGAATGTTATAATTTATATTTTGTTAAGGAATTTTTTGTAGTATACAAATAACTGGTAGACAGGTATTTTTAATATTGAGTTGAAAACAGTTTAAAACGCTTTAGCGGAATATTGTTATTTAATAAAATTTCATAAAACCACACTATAAATAATATATTCTAATTTTATATTACAAACATTGATACTTTACCGGTTTAAGTTAAAAAAACGTATATAATCGATGAAAATTATTCCCAAACTATACCCCGCGGGTAATTGTACGTTGGTTATAAAGTATATAAGTTTATTTTTGGTCTTCATTTCTCCGAATTTCACGTTAGAAATTTGAAACTCGCATTTTTGAAACAGCTCATCAATTTCATTACAAAACTCTTGGATAACAAGAGACGAAAGGTCAGATCAAAGATATTAAGTTATTTTTGTCTTCATTAACTATCATTCATATTTTAATAACAAAATAATATTACTCAAAGTAAATAAGTTGACCTAAGTTTGTCACATTATGCTAGCGCCCTATTATGCTGAGTTACTACGATTACTTACGATTAGAAACAGCCTCTTCTGTCTCAGCTGTAGCTTTTTATTGGACAATATGATAAAACAGATTTCAATGGATAAAACGTACCATATATGTATACAACTCTTTAACGCTAAAAGGTTTTAAAAATCCATCATCTTACATACCCGTGCTCTGGCTTGAAGGAACGAATAAATCGTTCCTGTTCTCCAGACCGTTGGTATTTTCGAGGCGAATGTATTCCTATCCACCCACAGGTTCCAGCTTGCTTACGCAGTTAAAAAAAATGATTAAGGCCACGTATCATCAACCACCTCGAAGAGTCGATTCTCTTGGACGATACCTTCAGATTCCGTCACCGTACGCGGAACAGTCTGTTATGTTTGTATGTACTATCATGTAACGCATACTTATTTATTAACTTCTATATCAACCTTGCATATTTTCTATTCATCTATCTATATTATTTTAATACGTCATTACGAATTTCGTAATTATATACAATTATTTAATTTCGATTTCTATGGAGCCTTCAAATATTTGGGAGATCTATTTATATCGCTGCGCCATCTGACTTAAAATAAATAAGTACACACCTTTAATTGAGTAATACATAGATGGCGCTGTATTTTCTCGCTATTATACATTACCTTTTTATAATCTGTGGCTTATAGTGAAAATTTACAAACCTTGTTTAAAGTACCTAATCATATAGCATTATCCTTTACTTTTACCATCTCGACCGGAGCGGTCTCGGACACAGCCAAGGTACATAACATTTTCCTTTCGTTTCCTTATACTCTATATGATGTCCACTTCTGTCAATGAGTGTACTATTACAACGGATTCCTCTTATTCGTAAATACCAGAGTAGAAAATGCTGGCTTGATGACGATGATTTTATGTTGGATATTTTCTTATAGGGTCTGTTATTGTGTTAGAGTTGTATTTAGTCTTCAAGTATCCCCACAAAAAGAAGTCGACGACATATTTGTCTATCCAGTTGTTCAGTGTATGTCTCCGTTGTTTTTTAAATAATTCCATTCGAAACATGCCCAGCGGCGTGCGGAGTTGGCCCCATGTTGTTGAAAATGTTTTTTATTTTTATTTATAAATATTGAATAAGATAGAAATAATCAATAACGCAAAGAAATCAAGATTCATTTTAGACGAAAATATATATTGATTATCTTTTGAGCTAAAATTGCGCAGTGAACTGTCGTTTTTAGATATAAATATGGCGATTACAATGACACTGAGACATGGCTCGAACTTAAAGCCGGACACTATCAGGCCGTCTACAGCTCCAAAACCTGAAGAACACAAAGATTGAGAACAATTCTCAAAATCTTCAGGTGTAATATCGTTAAAAAATGCCTCATTTCGCACGTCTAATCGATAAAATTTTTCAAATTAATTTTAAGGCGACACGGAAGTCACCCTTAAGTATTAAAATGGAAAGAGGCATTCCATTTCAATACTTTAGGGTGACAATGCTAATATTATTATTCTTTTTAAAAGAATACTAGCAGAGCTATTTAATTAATAACATTCCGGTTAACGACTCAAACTAAACTGAAAATGCTTGTGCTAGTGGATTGTGATGGCGGATTTGAATCTATAACCTTAAGTTTCGTGTACCCGTATCCTAAATCATTAGTCTATTGACGTTTAGTGACAATTATAAGCTATGACTCATTACTCGGAAATAAATGTGAACACCATCAGCCACAGGAATCGCTTACCACAATTGCATAAATATTTTAATTTCTCGTTAATATTATCCAAAACTAGTATCTCTTACTCTACCTCTTTTACACCGCAGGAACCCTTGGACCTCCCCTTCTATGAATGTACATTGTTCTGTCAGTAATAAAATGTCACAAATAATTTTCTGATCGAGATGACACAATTTTGTAATACCCTAATCTCAACGGTCTGAGTGGATATGTACGTACATTTGCGGAAATAAGAAGTTACAAGTAAATGTATAAATTTATTTATTTTAAAAAAGCGTGCGTATTTATATAATCCATTAGTGATTTTTAATAATAATAATAACTCATTTAATCGATCCAGCACCAATAATACAAAAAAAAAAAAGAATTAAACAAAAGATACAAACATGAAAAACAAATCATAAAAGAAATGTACAAATGAAAACAAAATAAATATGTTATTCAGTACAACAAAAAATTAAATCAAATAAGTGTAAAAAAATATTCATGTCCAAGTGCATGCATAACATACTCGTACCAAAAAACCATAAGACGATGCTGGATCAATAAGGTTTCAGCTCAGCATTTTGTTGACGTAGGCCAACACTGGTATTCTGCTGGTACCTGACTACTTCCCTATGTTGTAAATAACTATAAGACGCATCCTCTTTTACCTTTTTTATAGTTCATAGATTTTTCTAAAAAAATAATACAAAAACCCAATTGTACTTTAAACATTCCATTATTATTTGAAGTTACAATATATTGCATTATTAATTTTACATTCTGGCAGCAAATTTCTAAGCTAAGTACTTTTTGTATATTCTCTCAATTTATATTCCTAAACATATAACATCTTTAATCAAAAATCCATAACTGTAAAGAACGTTCTCATGTAACTCAATATTATTTTTTATAAATAAACAAACAAACTTATTCAAAAACAAAACTATTAGTTTAAATAAATATAATTAAAATATAATAGAAACGTGATATAAATTAAAACAAAATTTATAAACAAAAATATTATAAATTTAACTTAATACGCTGTACTGGGATTATAATATTATTTATTATAATTATTATAACATATAAAAAGACATATTCATAATTTTAGAGCAGTGTTAATCTTCCTAAAAGCTTGACTTATTTTTACTTTACTAGGGTAGCTCCCTAAGGAGATGAGACATGATATCCAAGCTGAAATGACGATTATTTAATACTTTTTTACCGAATATATTCATATTTATTTATTTTTGTCGATTATTGATGGGTGGTACTACTTTACTATCTAATAAACATCCAAAGCGACATACTTATAACGGTAAATCTATATACTAAAACAAATCTCACTAGCTAATAATGAATAATGCAGATATGAGCCCCAAGACACAAGCATTTTATAGGCACACCTGGGTAGCGGGTATAGACAGCGATGAGAACAGCATTTTTAAAAAGCAATTCCTATTTTTTCTACACCTATCTTAATATTTTATACGATAATATATGCGGTCTACTTAATAGCTATGAAAACTGTAAATTATATCATCACGAATGCCTCTTCACCAGTTATAAAGGGCACTGGATCCCTGCACTCACTAGGCGAAATACAGCAGCGTGGTTCTAACGCAGTCGAGCTGACCCATTCATTCTGCAGCTGTCCACTGTCCACTGTCCTCTTTAAAGCGGCCTCCACACGACTCCACTATGGCGGATTTCAAGACTCATGACATCGTAAAAGAACAAAAATACTAGAGAAGCTTGATAAAATTATCACGTATTTACAAAAACGAAACAGAATCGATTACATTACGTGCTATTTATTGCGTACAGTATCATTTTATAGTTATATTATCATTTTTCAATTGATATACGAGTAATTTTAGTTTGATATAATATATAATATTTTCGAACGAAGTTACATTTTATAATTTTTTTAATAAATCTGAGGCACATACGTAATTTGAACCTTTGCCGCAACGGTAATGGCTTTCAATGGGGTTGAATGAGTATATGAATATTTTAGCTTTTCGTTTTTCCTTTAGCCTTTTTCGTCCAACAAATAAGAACGTTTTCATGTATAGTTTATTGGTTACTTTATCGACATTCTGACCCTTTAAAATATTTTATGTCAGCGAGTTGTACTCTTAAGGTGCCTTTCGGCGGTACGATATAATCTATTTTCATGTAAAGAAACAATCTGCTTATTTTCCATCTTCTAAAAATATCTAAAATATTTTTGCTTTTCTGTGATTTATTGTGTCACGAATAGATTATTTGTAATAATTATGTACCATATATTTTTATTTGAGCTTAATTTAGTATTTCTTAATTGCGTGAATTCTAAACTATTTTTTATAGAAAGTATAATAAAACAAAATGGGAATCACTAATTGTTAAACCAAGAACAAACAGTACCTCTTGTTAATGGATTGATGTCTTTATATTGCTTCAATGGTAAGGCGTCCTTTGAAAGCGCGTGAATAGAACATCTAAAATGAAAAAAAAATAATGAGCACGAACGGTTGCACGGGTGTTGGAGTTTTACGTAAGGTTAACGAAAGGACCGTCTTTATATTTGTTTTAAAATAATTCATAATATATCATATTATTGCTATATTTTTATTTATTTTTTACTAATAACATATTTTAAACTATGTATGTGTATAATATATAAAATAATACAAAATGGGTTCGATTAAATTAATGTCAGAAATCCTATTTAAAATATTGGAACAATCAATATACGAATATTATTGAAAGTTTTCAAGCGAAATGCAATAAAATTTCATGAATTTAAACATTTTTTTAAAAATTTTTAGATGTGACAAATGAGCACATATTTCACCGGATATGAACGTGATATGAAGTACCTGTGCGTGTAGACGCACCAGACGAATCAGGAATGTTAATAATTATATAAAATTAATTATTTTCTATTAACTTTTTTTATAGGACCGATAAAAGTACATAATGAAATATTTATATTACAATTTTTTTTTAATAAGTAATAATATATATAATTAATAATATAAATATTATTTCAAAAAAATATGATATGATAAAAATCAGTCTCTACACATTAGGTTCATGACTCCACGACGGTATTCAATACAATCAATGTACCCATTGGTTTTATTGGATACTCGTTCATAAACACGCCACGTGAAAATGTTTACAATAAATTCCTAGCCAAGAAGGTTTTATCACAATTACTTATTTATTAAATTGTTCTCAGGGGTAATAATGCATGTGTATCGTGTAACTTTGTTCTGAATAGACGTGAATGTGTGAATGGTTATCACTAACCATCAGGTGAACTATGTACTCTTTTGTAATCCCTAATAATATAAAATAATACAAAATGGGTTCGATTAAATTAATGTCATAAATCCTATTTAAAATATTGGAACATTCAATTTACGAATGTTATTGAAAGTTTTCAAGCGAAATGCAATAAAATTTCATGAATTTAAACATTTTTAAAATTTTTAGATGTGACAAATGAGCACATATTTCACCGGATATGAACGTGATATGAAATACCTGTGCATGTAGACGCACCAGACGAATCAGGAATGTTAATAATAATAAGTCAATAAAATTAATTATTTTCTATTAACTTTTTTATAGGATCGATAAAAGTATATAATGAAATATTTATATATATATTTTTATTTGAGCTTAATTTAGTATTTCTTAATTGCGTGAATTCTAAACTATTTTTTATAGAAAAATAATAAAAAAAAATGGGAATCACTAATTGTTAAACCAAGAACAAACAGTACCTCTTGTTAATGGATTGATGTCTTTATATTGCTTCAATGGTAAGGCGTCCTTTGAAAGCGCGTGAATAGAACATTAAAAATAAAAAAAAATAATGAGCACGAACGGTTGCACGGGTGTTGGAGTTTTACGTAAGGTTAACGAAAGGACCGTCTTTATATTTGTTTTAAAATAATACATTATATATCATATTATTGCTATATTTTTCTTTATTTTTTACTAATAACATATTTTAAACTATGTGTACACAAAATGGTAATTTCTATTTCGATTAAATTAATGTCATAAATCCTATTTAAAATATTGGAACATTCAATTTACGAATGTTATTGAAAGTTTTCAAGCGAAATGCAATAAGATTTCATGAATTTAAAACATTTTTTAAAAACTTTTAGAGGTGACAAATGAGCACATATTTTACCGGATATGAACGTGATATGAAATACCTGTGCATGTAGACGCACCAGACGAATCAGGAATGTTAATAATAATAAGTCAATAAAATTAATTATTTTCTATTAACTTTTTTTATAGGATCGATAAAAGTATATAATGAAATATTTATATATATATTTTTTTAATATGTTATAATATATATAATAAATAATATTAATATTATTTCAAAAAAATATGATATGATAAAAATCAGTCTCTACACATTAGGTTCATGACTCCACGACGGTATCCAATACAATCAATGTACCCATTGGTTTTATTGGATACTCGTTCATAAACACGCCACGTGAAAATGTTTACAATAAATTCCTAGCCAAGAAGGTTTTATCACAATTACTTATTTATTAAATTGTTCTCAGGGGTAATAATGCATGTGTATCGTGTAACTTTGTTCTGAATAGACGTGAATGTGTGAATGGTTATCACTAACCATCAGGTGAACTATGTACTCTTTTGTAATCCCTAATAATATAAAAAAGCCTAATATTCTAAGACGATAACCTACATATAGACTTCGCGGAGAGATTAAAGTAAATTATCTTTCATCTCTGCACAAAGGAGACGACACGCTGGCTCAAGATGCAAATGTGAAAGGCCATTTCTAGACTCTCTTTTTGCATCTAACTCGACTCTTGTAAGAGTTCCATGCCAACGTCATCCGATTTCTGCAGACGTCAATGCGCAAGGCATTTCTCTCCCTAGACATCCACAAGTCGAATGGACCTGATGGATTCTCTCCAATTGTGCTGAGGACCTTTGATCCTTAAAAAAGGTGATCGTTCAGATCCGTCCAACTACAGGCTTAATGCCATTACGCCCATTCTCAAAGTAATGGAATCTGTTGTAAGCTGCCAGCTCTTGAGCTACCTAGAAGAAAACGAGCTGAATATCAATAAGTAGTTGCAAATGAATTACATTAATTGCTATGCGGGTGACAGCACAGGGGATGCGTTTTATACTGGCCGCGCCAGTATCTCTCGTGTTTGAGATCCAGATGTTGTTAAACAAAGTCTCAGATTGAGGCCGACAAAATCTAGTCCAATTTAATCCCACGAAGATACAAGTTTGCACGTTTATCACTAAAAAGATTCCCTTTGTCGCGTCTCCTTATTTTGTAAATAATCCCCTTGCTACTTCAGCTAGTATGTGAATTCATGGCGTTGACATATCGATTGACGGGACGTTCATTTCCGCGTGACTTCTAAAAAAGTGACTTAATAGAGAAAGACGCTATTTCACGTCGGCCCACTGTGTGCTACTTTACAAAGCGCAAGTTCGGCCCCACATGGAATACTGTCCTCATTTCTAGGTCAGGCTCCTTCCATTTGACTGCTTTCAACTGAGATCCGCTAGAATCGTTGAAGACCTCGAGGTACTTTCCGATTGGTTTGATTCACTGGAATTGCGAAGAAATGTTGCATTTATTTTTACCGAATTTATCAAAGGGAGTGTTCTGAGGAGTTACTTTGATAGTCCAACTGCGTTCCAGAAACTGCTATACATCTTCTTGTCCAATATCCCTCAATGTCTAAGAACAAAATTCTTTAACCAGTGCTTGTTGCCAGTGGTGACATGGTCTTTCATTACTGACTGTACGAGATAATTAAAGTCATTAGCGAGCTATGGAGCGCCCAATGTTCGGTGTTTCTTTGCGTGGCAGAATACACAACGTAGACATCTGCGGTATAACGTGAGTCATCGATATAGCAGATTTAGCAATCTGACGTGGCAAAGAACCGGTCATATAGTTCGTAGAATCGATAACCCATGGGGATGAAAGGTTCTCGAGTGGAAACCTCGGACCGGTAGTTACAGTCTACGAGGACGCCCCACTATATAGAGCTAGGTGACCTATGCAAATTTGCTGGAAGTCGATGGATGCAGGTAGCTCAGGATTCAGGATGCTTTGTGATCATCTATGAGGGAGGCCCAGTAGACCATGAACTGGCTGTGATGATAATGATGATGTTATATTTTATACTATAATATGTAATGTATATAGTTCATATTTTATAGTTCATAATTTATAGTAAATAGTTCTTTTACTTTACTTTTATTGTGTTATACACACTACTACTATATTAGAACGTTAAGTACGACTAAAAAAAGGTTTGAAATGTATCATTGGTTGGTTTTGTTCACTAACAGTTTAAGTTTCACAAAGTAAAGAAAAGTAACACAAAGGCGTCGGTGCTATTGTCTAGTTTTGAATTGGAGCACGCACTAATTTAAGTTACTTGAATGTATAAAAGGTTTTTATTTTGATATCTTTTTCTTTCTAAACACGTCTTTCAATCTTGCACTTACGGTAACTTAATTTTATTAAATCAGTAGGAATTGATGTTATACGCAGATTAGAAGTTTTTGTCAGAAACGGAGTTCTATCAATGTGCTATAAAATTCTTCAAATATAAATTATAATATTAAAATATAATAAAAGGTATGACCATGGATTTTTATTTATTTTCATAATTATTTTATTTTATAAATAAATAAAAATCAAAATTAAATCGGCTTTAAGTACGCCATACCGGTTTACGGCCTACAATCCTACATGGCGCATCTTTTCACTGTTGCACTACATTACCAATTTTTTGCATTTTGACGGTTCCAACTTTAACTTGAATTCGTTGATGAGAAAGTTAGCGCTGGTTTAATTGCCTTACTGGCCTTATCAAGAGATAATGTTACTGATACTCTTTGATGTTTCTATTGCTTTAACCACGAGGAGTATTCTGAAAAATTGTTTCATTGCAACCGCTGAGTTAACATGTTAACTATCATACAATTTTTTGCAATATTTCTATTTAGGCCACGGGGGATCCCATGGGTCCGACATATAACAGTTTTGAACAAACCGAGCCGTTTGAACAATATTTACACACTCGCTCGAGACCTTTGTTGAGCCGTCGGATACAAATATGAATCAAATTCGCATTCGATTGACCCCTGCTGCCCTCCAGACTACTTTATTGTGTGTTGGTTTCGATGTCAACAAATATATTTATTTATTCATCGTAAGTTTAAGAATAACAACGAAAATGTTTATCGTTAAATTGGTAATATTTGCGTATCACCTTCTGTCAACTGAACAAACAAAATGGTCACTAAAAACTCGGTCACGGGAATCGCTATCGGGGGGAACGAGCGATGTGTCCGGAACTGCAGGTTCGCGATCCCCTCTAACGGAAAGACGAACGGTTCTCTACATAGGCCATGGGAGATGAGTGACACTTGTTATTTCAGCAAAATAAAGAAAAAAATGCCACAACTTTAAATTTATTTATATGCATTCAGACATTTTGAAACCAAATCAATCAATACACAACGTTTATATGAAATTTAATGTATATATGTAATATTTCATTTATATTTAATTCGTAGGACATACTATTTAAGTATGGCCCATGACGAATAACGTGTTAACTATCATACACTGAGAAAAAATTCAAAATTTCATCCTTATCATCTTGAAAATTGGCATTCCACATATATTATTTTTAGTTTATACATAATCACCATTGGTTTTTTTGCCGCCGATATGATTTAAGGGTTTTCACCCGCAACTTTAATCTCACGTCGCGTACTCTAATGTCACGACCAAATTACAATTTGTAAGAACCTAGCAGCCTGCAACCTGTATAAGTTTTTCTACATAATCTTGCATTTCTTATAGTATTCATTTTGAAACAAATCGAATGACCTGAATAAGCATGTTTTTTTTAAGAAATTCGCTTCTTAAGAAACTGTGGAGTTGATTGGGTGATAATGCCTCATGCATTATCGATTCTGCCAATTAATTACAGCAATGAATATTTTATTAAATAACACGATTAACATTTTAATATTTTAGTCATATTTAAAAATTGTTATTGAAGTTTTGCATTTTATACAATCTATAGAAAATACATCGTATTTCTAAATAGTGATATCGCATACGCCTTGTTGAGAATAGATGCAAATGTCACGGGCCACAATCCTACTTACTATCAGGGGAACTGTGTGCTCGCTCGTAAAATAAAAAAAAAACTATATTTCTATAACTTTTTAGCTTATCAAATTTATTAAATGCTGATGGGTTAATTGTTACGTCTTATAACTTTAGTGAATATTTGTTTTCTAACTAAGCAACGTGATATTGAATTGTTTATTCATTTACACAAAGTATATTCACAACACTGAATATATTAAATTGTCCTTCCAAATCAGTTGTCACTTGATCAATCAAAATCAACGTTAATATTACGTGCAATACTAGTTAAATTCTTTCATCTTATTGTTTCCATATTTGACTTATTTTCATTGAGGAATGGTGTATCCCTAAACATTGCTAAATTTCCGTATATTCTAGAATAATTTATAGGGTTCCTTTTATAAGTTTAACCAGAGTCTTGGACAATGGTAAGCCACAAAAGCGTCTGTCAACTTCGTAAATATTATATACAACCCGTTCACTCATAGCAGTTACGAATAGAGTATTTTGTGTTGTATATAAATAAATTATAATGAAAATAAAAACATTTATAATATACGGGTAAATAAGAGATAAAATTCTAGCCTTTGTTAATTAAAATCAAAATGCGAATAATATAGTTTTTTGTGTAATAATTTTTTTTTATTACGCCAATACTATTTATTATTTTAATTTATTGCATTATTTTCATAATCTAATATGTTAAAAATTAAAATTTTTGCATTGTTAAGTGAGTGTATATACTCAAATATGGACACAGTGGGCACTGCTGAGCTGTTCAAATTGATTCCACCCGCTGAGTTTAAGTATCCTACATCACGTCACAATTCAAAATTTCATCCTCACTGTTTCGATGGGTGGCAATCCACCTTTATCCGAAATTTCCTGCCACTCACAACTACTCTGCGGAATCTGCTGTCTTCGACGGTATTTCCGAACCGATACGACCGTGTAGAGGCCCTCAACAAAAGAACCTACACTTTTATTAGAGGCCGGAACAAAATAACCGACATGGTTCTTAAAGGACGGCGGCGCATCTGCGACTCCTCTGGTGTTACAGATGTCCATGGGCGATGGTAATCACTTACCACCAGGTTTGCTTCCTATTTTATACAAAACGTATTTTTATCAGTTTTCGACATTGTGAGTAGCCTCGTGCAATAATTTTTTTTCTTAATAAAAGTTTTACTCAAGTGCAATATCCCCATACATTATTTAAGTGTACGCTTGATTGTTATCCGAGATTGGTCTCCAACAAAAATAAATATTAAGACTCGCGTGAAAGAACACGTAACACACGAATATAAAACTTGAAACATGGACGCTCTAAGGATCTAGGATCTGCCCCACCATTACATCAGATTTAATAAGCCTCATACAACTCGCAAATCGTAGAGGAACACCTATTTCTACCGAGGACGTTTGAAAATAGAAAAATATCCATATTTTAACAGAGATGATTGCTGGGTGCTATCGGTTCGGGATCCTGTTATGATAAGAATTAGATTCCAATATTTCAATATTTTCCAACAAGTGTCTGTTTGACCCTCGCGTTTGTCATACATTTGGATTTGATTTGACAGTGGTACAGCTACTCTGCAGTTTGTTTCTAACAACAAATACTCGCCCTCACAAAATACTGCTGTATAATGCTGTTGTGTTTCGTCTGGTGAATGTAGGGATCGGAAGATCTTTGTTACTGGTGACGAGGCACTCCATCACTCCATCTCGGTCTTCAAGGGTGACAACGCATTATGATTCCTTGTCAAGGATGAATGTAAATGTCATGGGCCGCAAAAATCACTTAGCATCAGTTGAACTGTGTTGTTATTTGTTATTCTCAAAGTAATAATAAATAATAAGGGATGCTTTGAAAGTTGTTTATTTATTAATGTTACACTTATAAATTGAATCGATAACTTGCAAGGACCTTTATTACCTAAAAGGTAGGAAATGAGTTTTCGCTATAAACACGAAACTTATCCCCTTGATCTTATCTATAGATAATATTGTCAAGTTAAATGCCGCGTTTGCGGTTCACTTTTGTTAACTAATCCATCCGGAGTATTTGTTTTCAATGTATGAAAAGGATGAGTTTCATTAAGGAAGGTGCCTATACAGGACCCTCTCAATACTCATCAACTATTCATTTGTTCTACTACTTTATATGTGCAATAGTAGAACAAATGAATAGTTAATGAGAATTTATGTTTGATTCATCATTGATCATATCTCTTATTAAAAAAAAAACTAAAAATGTAGATTACGAACACTTAGTAGAATACATTTGAAATACATTAAATAGTGTTAATGTATTTCCAATACAAAATGATTATTTATGACTTAAATGGTTTAATCTATTTGCTTGTTTAAACGTGCTGAAATAGCTCGCCAAAACCTAATATAAATCTCTAATGAATCCCATGTTAGCTTTTAAGAAGCACGTAATAGGGTAGGAAAAGTATACGCTATGTATTCTGATATTTCATTAATTCAATCGATTGTCTATCTAAATTCTTTGCTTATTCACACTAAAGAAGAATTAAAATATATATGATTAGATATTATTTAAGCCGTTTATAAAGTTATATGAATTTTGGCAAACAGTATTTATTAAATATAAAATACACAAATTTTAAATTTTATTGATTCGATATAAAAACTCGAAACAAAACCAAACCGGTACGAAACGGCAGTATGTAGAAAATAGAAAAGTATTCCTATCTGATTATCAGAACGCATATATTTAATCAGTTTTAACAATTTTTAACATGGGTTCTAATTTGAGATGCTTTTTTCGACATGAGTCTGATTATATGCAAATACTTTTTTCAACAGAATTACGTCCCCTGAACCAGGAAATTTCCTTTTTAAAAAGTAAGCTGGAAGCCACTTATTCTTTGACCCGTTATCACGTTAGTTTGGGTGACCTCGAAGCGGCAGTAAGCTCGAATCAAATTTATTCAAGATCGAGAGGAGGAAATAGTATCACTTAAATATAATATTTTGATTTTAACTCTCAAAAATGTGATGAAATTCCATTACGTGGTATACTTGAAAATACCAATGAAAATCCTAATGATATTGTATAACCATCAGGTGGTAAAAATAATTAGGTAGATGGTGTCATAATGACAATACATGTAACTGAGTATATTCAATACTTTTTGGACAATGGAACTAGAATCCCAAGCCCCGTAATTACGAGACTAACGGAAGTCTACGACCACACGTGCTCTTATATAAAAATATCCATAAAATGAAAAAACTGCTGGATTCTTGTTTATCGCAAATCGAGAGGGTGCATTATTTTCGATAACTTGATAGACCGTATTCGAAATGATTACCTTTCTAATCGTCTGAGACTATAGTATTTCAAGATTCACATTGGGCGATGCTCATGTGATACGTAGTAATTAATTCCACTACTTGACGACAGCACTGCCTCCACCCAGAAACTTTTCTACTAATTTAATATATATTATTTGTTAAAGTTAATTTAGATAAATACCCGTACATTTTATACAATGACATTCCTGATTAAAAGATTCTTTATTAATGTTACACTTATAAATTGAATCGATAACTTGCAAGGACCTTTATTACCTAAAAGGTAGGAAATGAGTTTTCGCTATAAACACGAAACTTATCCCCTTGATCTTATAGATAATATTGTCAAGTTAAATGCCGCGTTTGCGGTTCACTTTTGTTAACTAATCCATCCGGAGTATTTGTTTTCAATGTATGAAAAGGATGAGTTTCATTAAGGAAGGTGCCTATACAGGACCCTCTCAATACTCATCAACTATTCATTTGTTCTACTACTTTATATGTGCAATAGTAGAACAAATGAATAGTTAATGAGAATTTATGTTTGATTCATCATTGATCATATCTCTTATTAAAAAAAAAACTAAAAATGTAGATTACGAACACTTAGTAGTATACATTTGAAATACATTAACTAGTGTTAATGTATTTCCAATACAAAATGATTATTTATGACTTAAATGGTTTAATCTATTTGCTTGTTTAAACGTGCTGAAATAGCTCGCCAAAACCTAATATAAATCTCTAATGAATCCCATGTTAGCTTTTAAGAAGCACGTAATAGGGTAGGAAAAGTATGCGCTATGTATTCTGATATTTCATTAATTCAATCGATTGTCTATCTAAATTCTTTGCTTATTCACACTAAAGAAGAATTAAAATATATATGATTAGATATTATTTAAGCCGTTTATAAAGTTATATGAATTTTGGCAAACAGTATTTATTAAATATAAAATACACAAATTTTAAATTTTATTGATTCTATATAAAAACTCGAAACAAAACCAAACCGGTACGAAACGGCAGTATGTAGAAAATAGAAAAGTATTCCTATCTGATTATCAGAACGCATATATTTAATCAGTTTTAACAATTTTTAACATGGGTTCTAATTTGAGATGCTTTTTTCGACATGAGTCTGATTATATGCAAATACTTTTTTCAACAGAATTACGTCCCCTGAACCAGGAAATTTCCTTTTTAAAAAGTAAGCCGGAAGCCACTTATTCTTTGACCCGTTATCACGTTAGTTTGGGTGACCTCGAAGCGGCAGTAAGCTCGAATCAAATTTATTCAAGATCGAGAGGAAGAAATAGTATCACTTAAATATAATATTTTGATTAGAACTCTCAAAAATGTGATGAAATTCCATTACGTGGTACACTTGAAAATACCAATGAAAATCCTTATGATATTGTATAACCATCAGGTGGTAAAAATAATTAGGTAGATGGTGTCATAATGACAATACATGTAACTGAGTATATTCAATACTTTTTTGGACAATGGAACTAGAATCCCAAGCCCCGTAATTACGAGACTAACGGAACTCTACGACCACACGTGCTCTTATATAAAAATATCCATAAAATGAAAAAACTGCTGGATTCTTGTTTATCGCAAATCGAGAGGGTGCATTATTTTCGATAACTTGATAGACCGTATTCGAAATGATTACCTTTCTAATCGTCAGAGACTATAGTATTTCAAGATTCACATTGGGCGATGCTCATGTGATACGTAGTAATTAATTCCACTACTTGACGACAGCACTGCCTCCACCCAGAAACCTTTCTACTAATTTAATATATATTATTTGTTAAAGTTCATTTAGATAAATACCCGTACATTTTATACAATGACATTCCTGATTAAAAGATTCTTTATTAATGTTAGTATCTCTCTATTTTAATTTTGTTTAGGTTATATAGATAACAGCATAAACAAGAGTACTTCTATAAATTATTTGAAGTTTTGAAGTATGTTAGTTCAGTGTCTAAGTACTAACTTTTAGTTCACGTTACAGAGTAGCTGTTCTGGATCAGAGCAATCAACTATTTTCAATTCGATCCTCAAAAGTTATTTTATTTATGGTCGTATCTCATTATTTAGATATCTACTGATTAATATTAAGTAAGAACCATTTTATAATAGTATTTTTATAATACATCTTAATATTTCTTTTATTGAGTTAAACAATATCGTATCTATCATTTTGTTGGATAGACAAACAGTTCTATCTTAAGCTTTAAGAAGCAAGTGGTTTTTACTTCTAACCCTTTCCCATTGAAATAGCTGATCTATACGATTGAATTAATGAAATCTCTGTCACCACTGAGCTTTCTTGCTGAAACCTGCTATTCGTAGAACAATTGATTTCATAATATTATAATTCTCTGGTTACTAACAGAATATCTACCATCCCACTCCTCTTGTTTCAATATAATTAGTATAAAATAGTTGTTATAAATTAAACGCTCTCAGACCTTTTCTCAGACTCTTGATTTTAGGACAAAATAAAAACCCTATGAGACAAAACAATAGAGATCAGCAAATCGATTGATTAACACGAGATTTTTTCAATCTTGGATTTTCCAATTCGAATTCTGCCATTTAAAGATACATTGCGAGCATTCTTATAAAAGAAAAAAAAAATAATTATTTGTCAAAATCAAATCTATTACTGTACATTGACTATGCTTATAAACCACTGCTTATTATTTATAATTTTCATTTAATTAATCATATTGGCAGATATTAGTACAACATTTTTGTTATATTACATTTAGAACACAAACATAAATATTTTATGTGTGGTCTCGAGGTTAAGGTTAAGTAAGTTTTAAAATTGAGTGCCTTTCGCTGTAAACCTGACATAAATATTAAATACACTGTATAAAACGCCAATGTGTTAAAAGGGAAACCACTGCTCGAGTTATTTATTAATCTTGGGCTATAAATTATCTCGCTTATTTAAAGACTTAAAATGTTAGTTAAACCTAGGTAGGTTCAACTAATAGTTTATTAGGTAAAATGTTAAGACTAAAGTACTTCACTAATATTTTCATTTTACCGTTGACAATCTCAATGTGATCGATTGGATTACAACTTTGGACTTCAACAGCGCTAAAGCCATGATGTAGTTTATTTCTGGCTGTGGCATAAATATAGGTGGGCTCCGCCGAGGAAGAGCCACGCCCTTACAGAATAACAACGCAAAATGGCAGCAAAACACCGCTGTGTTTCGTCTGGTCAGTGTAGGGATCCGGAGAATCTAATTAAATGTTTTATTTAATTAGATTCTCTTTATAAATATCGTAATCCTTTGGGCTTTTTTTTATTATTACATTGAGAGTTACAAACGAGCATACAGATCACCTGATGTTAAGTGACGGCCCATGACATCTACATTCATCCTTGACAAGGAATCATAATGCAGATGCGTTGTCACCCTTGAGGACTGAGATGGAATGCCTCGTCACCAGTAATAAACATATTATGACACATTACCGATAAGCAAAATAAAAAAAAAAACTTTTGTGTCCCAACCATTTATTAACATTAACAACAAAAGCTATAAAACGTTTCTTCATCGTAAGAAACAAAATGATAATTGCTTATTTTCTATTCTGTAACGATACTTCTCAGGTAAGGAACGATCGGAGAAAGAATTAAAGAGATATAATAAGTGATATAGAACACTTTTTATTACTTTCTCCCTTTCGTGAACACAACTGAAACAACCTTTGTAGATTTTTTTTCAGATCGTACGTGAAGCTCTTTTATTTTTATTAGGGAAATTTGTTTTTAAAACAATGAAAGATACGTGAAAAAATTATAAAATAAAAAATTACGTATGTGAGTATGTATTAATACTTTAAACTGCTTTGTAGCGTAAGTGAGAAATTATAGAAGTTTGCTTGTGCTTCCTATCTTACCTACCTTCCTATCTCAAAGATAATATTCATATATGATTCCTTATGTAATGATAGGTTTTAAAATTATGGACTTATGTAAGCATATAAGTGTATATTTATAACTGTACATTACTTTGTTCTCCTTTATATATTGGTTTATTATGTATAATATTTTCTTAGTTATTAACAAGACTGGTAGGGAATGCCAAGAGGCATTAAGTTCACTCTTTGCAACTTTTTTTTTTAAAGTAAAATAAAAATATGACAATAAATAAATGAATAAAAGTAAATGCTAGGCAGATGAAGGTTTTCGTTTAGCCCGAAACTGACACGCTTTTGCATATTTCCACGTCCATTAATTTGTGCACATAATGTGTATAACACAGAGAAGCATAACACTGCAGTGTTTCTTCTGATGAGTGAAGGGATCCAGAGACTTTTATTCCTGGTCACGAGGCATTACATCCGAGTCCTCAGGGGTGACAAGTAGTTTGTTGAGGATGGATTTAGATGTCGTGTCTACAATTATCACTTGTCATCGTTCGAGCTGTCAATCACCCCTCATACATGGGGTATACTGGAAGTTTCTGGAACTGGACATTTACAATAAAAACAATTAAAAATTAAGGAGTTCGAAAATGCAGGCCCTCTGGGAAGCACTACTTTTTAATTTGTGAGACTGTCATTTGTTTTTTTATTGTGGTATCCTTTAGAAAATTGTATGTCTATTACACTGAATTTAACTCGTGTACATTATCACTCAATATTTTTTTTCGTTGTGGTATAAGTCAACAATTTAAAAAGTAAATCAGCAAATTAGCCAGAGATTTCAATTGGTATTTGGTAACGAATCCAATGTTGATGTAGTACTACAACTGATTGAAACTGACAAAAAAATTACTTACAGTCAGCAAATTCTTATGGCGCTGGAATGCGTCAAGTGCAAAACATTTTGCATGTGCACCTGCATGATTTAATGGAAAATCAGAAATGGCGTATTTAGTGACAAATGATAAAGCAGGGGGGGCAGAATGGGTCTTCATTTTCCCCTTCGGTAAATAAACATCTGATATTATATATCAAAATCCAGAAATTTTCAGTATGACCTATGTATTATAAAGAAATACAACAAAATACCGAAATGTATTCGGGAATTTGCTGCAATTATCAGTTACAACTGTGGTTATTTGAAAAGCGCCTTTACATTGAATTTGTGGAATGTAATGAATGAAAATTGAACTAATAACAATTTAACTGTCTGAATATATGTATATTTATGAAAACTTTATAATTGCATTTAACAATAAATGTAAAGTAACATTTCTACAAATTGATTTTTATGAATTTTAAGAATTTAGTTAATTGTAGTTATATAATTTCAATACTTATACGCCGCGTGCTTTTTGGTGAATGATAATATCCGGGCTTCATCTCAGGCTAATAAATTAGAGAGTATTTAGAATATATATTACAAAGTCCGTATATGAACAGCAGAACCGCGTGTCCGACAACGCCTAAATTACTCTCACTTCAGAGATAAAGCATATGTCCAGTAATGGATTTACGTGTATATAAGTATATCTAATAAAAATATAAAATATCGTTTATCTTCTTGAGATAGGTATTATCGATATAATCATTTCTTCTATAGTCAACATTTTAAAATATGAACGTGAAAAAAAATGACGATTATCTCTAAATACCAATAATCATTTTCAAACATGAAGCTGTGGGTAATATTACATTTTTAGTTGCAATATATTATATTAATAGTACGTTTAGTTTCAAATAAAAAGTACATAAATTGGCAAACTCCAAAAACTACTGTTGGTGCCATTTATTAGCTAATAGAAATAACAATATTTTTATTAAAATCAAATTTTAAACTATCCCAATCTTGACTTTTATCCTACACTTACTAGACTGTAGAACAAAGATGATCGTATCAACCTTATTTTTCTAGGTATACTTTAAAGCTTTTACTATTTTGGTGATATGCTGGTGACATGGGAACATAACATATAAAAGAACAAATTATTCACTCTCTTACCTCAAAACATCGGGAGATTTAGTCATTAGTGGGTCATTTATTTTTTATTTATAAAAAATAAATCGGTAAATTTGTGTACTAAGTGGTCGAAAAGGGTTAATAGAATATCACATACATGATATCAACGTTTCAGCTGTAATGAATATTGAAAGGTCCTTTGTTGCTTTTAATATTTTGGAATCGTGTAAAGTGAAGTGACGTAGGAAAAATATATTACTGTGTTATATAATGTGGACGCTGAGGTATTCATTAACGTTGGTCGTAACAAATTACGTTGAAACGTGGTTTTCAGTTTGTATGGAGTTTTTGTATTCGTTATTAATTTTCCCCTGATGATTTGCGACGACGACAAAATCAACTACGGAGGCAATATTATAGTGCCTTAAGCATTCGGTCAAGCACAGAACCATTCACTTGTCAACCTCTTTATTTCGATACAGTGGAGGAAGGTCCATATGCTGTGTCAGGCACACGAGACATACTAAACACCAGGGAACGATAAAGAACAACTTGTAATACGCGTACATTGTTCTTCGGTTGGGCGATCCCAAGCTTTGCTGCTTTATCGTAAGGAGGGTCGATACCTCCTCACGATAAAGCAGCAAAGTACTCTGACGACTACTCACTTAAAATCTATTATGTACTTAAGTTACTATCAATCAAATATTTTATATATTAATAAAAATAAAAATATACCATATTGACCCGTTCCAAAATTTACTATTCTATCCGGGTTAGTGTTAGTTCGTTCTGATAAAAGATGAAGGTGAAAGGTTATAAAAATAAAAACTAACATTCGAAAATACTTGAATTGATATTTTTTTTATTATTATTACTAATTGTGTTTATATAGCAATTTTCTAATACAGCATTAACAGTTTTTCATAACTCGGATATTTTTAGTGACTTTCTAACACATATTCTCAACCTATTAAGAAATAGAAATACAAACGTCTGTAAAAAGTTTATAGCAAATTTACTATTTTATTATTTTTTTCATTATTTTTAACTAAGTGAACGTGTTTGTTGATTAATACATATTAAGCAATCAGAAACATTCGTATTAGTAAATATTAATCATACTATACTTAAATCTAACTTTATTTACATCTATTTTTTTAAATAAAAAATAAATATATATACACAGTTATCGCATGTATTATATAAGTATATAGTTATATCGATGTTCACAAAATGAACCGCAGTTACAACTTGTTATAAAAGGGTTTATTGATAAAGTGAAACATATTATTTTATTTATTTATTATACCACAATATTAATCTTAGCCACCAAATACGTGATATATTAGCACTTATAATTGCCTTTGTTATGCCAACACTAAAATCTTATACCGGAAATTGTACTAATAACAATTTAATTTCTCGTTGAGCAATTTCTCTGCATAGTACTTTGAAATTAGATCATATAACAATGTTTAGGTGTCCGACTGTGTTGTGATTGTCATATGTCGCCGATACTACATCCGAGTCGTAATCCCATTTTAGCGCATAACGAATAGATTATGTTATGTATTTTTAAAGTGGATTTTAATTTGAATAGAAACAGCTGAATTTACGATAGTAATTAAGTTAATTTTAAGGAAAAAAATGATAATTTAACAAAATTATATTTATGTAATTAAAATTGACATGCGCAATTTATAATGTAACTGTTTTTTTCAAATAAGTAATTTAATCTAATCTAAATTATTAAGAATTGTACGAAACTAAAAAAATGTGGTAATCGGCAATCCACTTTAACAGCTGATTGGGAATAAAAACAACGCCATTTCAAGTTAACAGACGACTTTTTGTAGACGGAAAATAATCTTTTCCGTAAGATATTCTTCGGTTTATCTTAATATATTTTCAGATCATTCATGAGGAAAATTAAATGTTTTATTTCCTATAGACATCCTTAAATACGTCTTATTTAACAAGTTCATATTATTTTACAAAAATACCTAAACATATATAGTTCTAAGCAATTACTAATAATTAGCATATATATATAGAAGTTAATATTTTATTTACGTTTTGGCAATACAAGAAACAATATTTAGAGTGATTTGTTAAAGTTAAATACCATATTGATACTTCGATGGTAAAGACTAAAAAGCTCAAGTGCTAAATTTCCAAAGTAATGAAATCCTGGTCGATTTCTACTACAATCATATATTCCAGAATTATGATTGTCCCGTGGTTATCAAGATTCGAGGGCATATATTTTGATTATTGTGACATTAAATGCCGTAAACCCGTCCGAAAATATGCATACTTTGTCTAATATATATAAAATGTAGTAACATGTAATATATATATATATATATATATATATATATATATATATATATATATATATATATATATATAATAATAATAAGCATGCAACATAAGTTATATGAATAACGCTTACATTATACAAAAAAGTATTTGTTGTAACAACTGCAGACAATTTTTCCCGTCTTGTATGTAAAGTTATTTTTTTTAAATCTTCAGTAATATATTTTAAAAAGGATAATTAATTGAATTCAATAATTTTAATTTGTTTATCTTACCAATTTCCATAAGTTATTGTTCGGATAATGGCCTGTGAGGTTTTGGGGTATATGTATATACCATACATATATACCTTAACTTCACAGGCCATTATATATGTATATATGTATATATACATATATGCAAAAATTATCTTAAAAATAAACAATAATTTGGTATAGAGTTCAAAGGCTAACGTAACTTAACTTTACTTAAGTATAAAATCTAAACATAGGTATAAATCCTACTATAAATTCTCCAGGAAACTGCGGTGATATATATAATATATTCCCAGTTTGAAACGGAACATACATACGTGAAACGACAATTTAATTTGAAAACGTGTCTTGGCTGTTCGTTACTGTTATACAATATTGCCTTAATTATGCATAAAATTGTTTCACATGGTTATAGCTTTCAAATAAATATAGAAGACGTCTTGTCAAGCGCTCCACGATAATGAACTTCTGATTTCGAAATATAATTTTTCTTTTGTGCATGTTACGGGTTAATAATTTAAGGAAAAATTTGTTTAACAAATTTAATATTGTATTTGATTTTGACATTTCTAAAATTAACGTTCGCATCAACAGTTTCAACAATTGCATGATTAAAAAAAATGAGTTTCCTTTATTTTAAACGGTATTAAAATTCCTACCACACTTAGAATTAAAATACGTGGTGGCAAATGATATATTTATTTTTTAAATAACAATAATTATAAATTATTTTAAACATTTTCACTTTATAAATAAATAAATTTTATAACAAGGCACATGTGAAAAAAAAAATTTAAAATACATTAATTTTATATTCGTAGCAGATTACCACTGAATAAAAAAGAAGACTAGTAATATAGAGAATTATGTAATAAAAGTTCCCAGCGTTAATCTACGCGTTTAGTTTATTACCTCGTTTTGGAGAATGGATAGAGCTTTCCTGATAAGTCAACGGACTCGGGCAGCGATTAACGTGAAGCGAGATACAGAACTGAATTGACTTCCTTCGTTTTACGGTTGAATTGATACCTTTAATCTGTTTCTTTAATTATATTAATAAAGCATGTTTTTATTATGACGTGATTTACATATAACTTGATATGATATTGTCCAACTCCAATAAATCTGCTATATATTGTATAAATCGTTACATATATATATATAATATTTTTTATTTTAACGAAATTTTCCCACACATAATAGGTGTGTAAGTAATAAACTTAAGATTTATAGCGCCATTATTCAAAACTCTGTTTGATATGGGTCAAAAGAGGTTGGATATGAGCATACTATGCTAACTATTCAAAACCTTATTGCACTAACGTTATCAAGAAACTAATAAAACAGATGTGCTGTTAGTTTTATTTTCAACATTTTGCAGTTAATAAACCCTATTATATAGTCCTTGGACCACCATATGACTCCATACTAAAAGATCTTAAAATCACCGCACGCCTCTCCACAATCTGCCGACAAAGAGCCCTCAACTTCTTTGGACACATGATGCGGTCTTCACAGCACTGTCTAGAGAAGCACTCATGCAAACACTTACCGCTGCCGCAACATAAGAGGAGTCGCAGGTGCGTTGTTGACATTAAAGAAAGATGAAAGTTCTTTTCTTGAAGGTATCTAACTCGTATCGATTCGGAAATATCGCTAGCGACAGCTGATTCCAGAGAGTAGTTCTTTGTGGCAGAAAGTTTCGCGTAAAGCACAGTGGTGTATTTCCTCCCTAGAGATGTTGAGAATGAAACTGTGAAGTCTGGAATTTATCCGAATCAGAACTTCTCAGAACATTCCCATGGTAAATTTGTGGTAAAATGCAAAGAGATGCAACACCTCTTCGCAAAGCCTGTAAATCAAGCCGATTGGACAGTACTTGGTCACATTCATTAAAATTCTTTTTTAACTTCTAAGCCTACCATTCGACCAGGAATGCGTAGCGAGGAATGTTTGCGATATCCATCAAAAGAATCGTTGGTTTTTATATCTTAACTTAAGTTACCACTTGTAGAAAAGGGTTCAACGAAGTCAAAGTCGTTATATATTCAGTAAAGCGAGCCCTAGCTTCAGTATTGAAATGTTAAAAAACGAGCTAGGGATGCAAGCGAGAAATGCGAACTATGCGAAATACAGAGCAGAACTTGGTCGGAGCCTTGCACAAAGCGCATCTTCGTCACACATCTTACGTACCCCGCTACACTATTTGTCTTTTGTGGAAATAAACAAATAGTTTAATGGCTTTTACTAACACATGTATACACACAAATAATTGTTTAGTAAAGCTTTCCATACAATTCAGGTCATGTCATTAATATTTTGAATACTAAGACGACAGGGGATGCCTCTCTCATTAAATTCACGAATAATCATGTACATGCATATTTCAATCAGGACTATATAGCTCAGATGTGGTTTATCATAATCACATGGAAAAGTAAAAAGGTTAGGAAAATATAATAAGGAAGTTAATTAGATAAAGTTTCGCAATATGTAATACTTATTTAGTGCCTTTAAGTTGGCAACCAGACAGCGGCATGTCATCTATAATAAGATATAAAACAAATAAATGATGTTTTTATATTATATTTTTTAAATTCCCAAAAAGATTTATATGGTGCAAAAAAAATTATAACCAAAGTACCAGCAATCTAGTACAAATCACCGTTCTCATTATCCGACAGTAAATCGAATACAAAAATGCCTATAGTATATATATTTTTTATTTAAAGGAGTTATCTAAATAAAATCTACAATACGATGAATATTGGGGGATACATCTATTGACATACGTTGCTATTTAAATAATATTCAACACGAATAACGTAAGTCCATATTATAAGATATGATAATCTATTATATTTGATGTAAATATGCGGGCTTGCCTCCAAAAATTTCAATGCCGGGAACTGATAGGATAGACTGGGATATTGTAAATCAATAATATTGGCACCGGAAATATAAGTAAACAATATGATAGTTACTGAAAAAGTATCATAGTCATCTTGTTGATATTGCGTTTTATTTGTGAAGAAAAAAAAAATTATAACGTTTTACTTGCCAAATATTGAGTACCTAAACCGTGTACGATACTGTGTCAAGGAGCTAAGGCCCTACTGAATATCTAGTACTCACTGGACCACCTTCGCTGTAGGAACATAGAATGCGTCAGTGTACTCTATCTTCAACCTGTTTTAGTGTGGTAAGTCTAAAACTATGGAACACAAAGTGGCTAACAGTTAGCAGTAAATAATACTACTTTGCATAACGCAGATCATTTCTGAAAATGGGGCTATGATATTGACTTTACATTAAATGAAGCATCTTATATCATTTATCATTTTACACTATATTTGAAATTTCGTTATGATTTATATTTTACTTTATATTTATATTTACATATAAGTAGCAAAATGCTGTATATTTTGTCACAACTTCCGTAACGCAGCAGATGCTAAATAAAGTTTCCAAGTGTTTGAAAGCGAAATAGCTGCAGGCCTCTGCTATTAACGCTTACGTAAGCGCAACATTGGAGCTTGAAATAATTGCTTTCTTTGCAACTAATAAGTTCTTAGCCGATAATTTTTCGAAAAAATCTTTAATTTTCGAAAACGTAAATATTTATTACAATATCATAAATAACATAGTTATTGGAGTAATATTAAAGTTGTCAAACTAAAAATAAGGTATAAATTCAATTCGACAGAATGTTGACCAGATTGGGCTCTGAACGCCTAAATCCAGTGTACGTGTAGCCAATGAGTATCTTTGCGTATATGAACGATGAGGATGCACCAAAGAAATAGGTCAGAATCGTGAAAAATAGAATTCTCTCAGAAAGTCTCTAGGTGTCGAGGTGCTAATAAATATATTTCATTTATGTGAAAAACGAATAGATATTTTTTTTAAGGCTCTAAGGAAAAATAGACGCCAATTTTTAAAGTTAAGAAAAGCTTAAAGCTCGGAGATTCGTTTCTAGGTCAGTCTACTAGCACGACACGTTTTTGTTCTTGCACATTTTTAAAGCTAGGTAAACTTTTCTTGTGTCGTTTTAGTATCCAATTTCCATTAGTATCCAAAAATCCATTTATACAAGAAAGTAATAATTAATATACCTCTATTTATAAAAATGTATTGCAATCTTTAATGTTAAAACCAGCATTTAGAAAAAGACATTGCCAACTTCAAAAAAGTTCAAAATATTATTACATATTTATATAAAATTGCGCACAATATTTATTATTCTCATAAAATACCGTTTAAAATTTATGGTAATACTAAATACCTCAAAGGTAATTATCGTGAAATATACTTAAACGTAATTTTATTTTCTTGCTGTTGTTTGGTAAGAAGAAAATAAAATCGTTTAAAGCACTATAAATTTTAATGAAATGACTATTTGTATTAAGTTTTGTATTGTATTAAGAGGAATCATTTTTTGGTACTTTTTCCGTAATGTTAAAATCGATTTAATTCAAGATTGTGTGTTTAAAAACGTGTAATACCTCTGCATTAATACAGTGAATTATTTAATTTTTATAGATACTTACAAAACAGAAGTAGTATACAGCCTCCTCTTATCGCTTTTGTACTCACAATAGATAGAGATATAGGAAGCGGATCATTATAAGGCTGTGGGGTATTTAAACAGACTTTCAATTTCTGAAAATTTTAGGCATAATAAATTGAACTTATGAAGGTTGATTTGATACCAGGGTAAGATGACGCTCTCAAAGTATAGCACCGTTTTAAATATCCCTTCACTCACCAGACGAAGCACAGAAGCATTATGTTGCTATTTCACGATGGTATTCTGCGAGGGCGTGATCTTACCCCAGTCAAGCTGACGCGTTCTTTCTGCAGTTAAAAACAAACTGCAGCGTAGCTCTAACACCCATGCTTATGGAGTTTTCACATAAGAAAAACTAAACTAAATATATTGCATAATTCGCAACTGACCAAGTTTCTGTGTTCAATTCTAGTGAATTAAAATAGCTGAAGTAGACTATTTTGTAACCGTATCTATGTGTGTAAGTATCTCATTTTTATAACTAAAAAGACTTTGCCGCCATAGTTGCTATAGCTAATGGTACATGTTATAGCTGATGAGAAAGTGGTGAAATGGTGTTCACATACAGTACGCCATTGAAGTTTCTCATCCAATATAATGCTATGAAATACAATAGATTCTACAAGACTAATGAATTAATTATATACCTAGTTCGGCCATAAGTTCTGTAACAAATGAAAATGCATTTTTTTTTATTGAAGTAATTAGTTTTAATTATTAATTAGTATTATTAAAATATAATCTATAAATATTTCGAATATAATAAAATATTCTATTCGAAAGGTGGCCCCTTTGGCTTTTATACAGGCCTTTAATCTGTTTGGCCACGAATCTATCGATTTACGCATTGTGTCCAAGGGAAATTTCACCACTGCTTGTTCCTAAGATTTATTAAGAGACTCAATGTCGCCGTGTCGTTAGAGCATGTAGGTAGAGCACAGGCCATGTCGTCAAACATACGGCTGATACCAAGCTTTTGAAGTGTCAGGAATATGACCAACGGCTCCATACCCACTTTGTGCAAGGCGATCACTGCAATCCTATTTTGTTTAACACCCCATTCCATATTGTAATTTGATAATGAACATGAAAAAATATGTGAAATGGCGCAAAATCAAAAGAAGTTTTTAAAACAATATACGTGTTCCAAATTCAAAATAATTAAAAGTTGAAAAAAAGAAAAGTTTTTATGTAACAGTATTTATGGCCAGAATAGTTATAATAATTATAAGTATCCTTTCAAGTTTGTTTCTACGTTCTACGTACATTTTGTTTTAATGACCTATCTTTTTGGGTTATTTTGATTATCAGAAGAATGGTGTCATTAAATATTAACATAATATCATCCGCAAATAGCATGAACCCACACATATTATTAACAAACGCATATTATTATTGTGTGCAATAATAATATGCGTAATAGTTGAGCAATTAATTTATGTGTATATATAAATCCTCCTCCTCCTTGTAGAACACAATCACAAACTTTGATTTAGTAGATCTTTCGACAAATTAAATTAATTTTTAATTTATATGGCTGAGGACTATACTCATAAATATATGTAATATATCGTATTCAAATTTATATATCAAACGTGTCTTACGACAAAAATGAGGGTATAATTTATATTACCAAATAAAATCTAATATAAAAATTATTATACATTCTTATTTACATTCAATTAAATATCAAATACATTCAGAACAAAAAACTGTTCATTGTAAAGTTCAAGGATCGCGGAACTATTTGGTGTGTCGTTTGTACTTTTATACGGGAAACCTCACTAAGGTTTTTAAAATATAAGATTTTATAAGCGTAAAGAAAACGTTACATTTAGGGTCTATTACACAAAGTCTGGTAAAGTATTGGATAACTATCTGACCGATACATTAACTGCCACATAAAACTTCCTGTTAAAATAGTTTGCGTTTCTAATTTTTGTCTGTGTGTCAGTTTGTTACTTGGCAGTTAGAGATGGCAAAAATCGCTTTTTGACGTTTCAATTTACGGAACATATTATCGGACAGCATAAGGCATTTTTTAATTTTATCACTCATAAAAGTATATAAAATACATCTTTTCTGCATTATTTTGTGTTACGTATTGATATACTTTAAATGCATATTCTGCACAATTATATCACACAAAAAAAGCAAAACAAGCTATTTCACTACCAGTTTAATCGATAGAAAATAAAACACATAATTACCTTTCTGTAGTAAAAGAAACTTTGTCCTCAATTAGAGAATGGATATAATACACAGTATCTTTATTAAATCTAAATCGCACTCTAAATTCCACATCATCAATTGTCTCCATGTGATTAGAGCGTTGTCGAAACACAGGATCTCTGCGTTCCTGTTCCGTTAAACGACCAAAAAATAGTCTTAATTCGTCGTCAAGGGCATCAAAAATATCCATTTTTAATATTTTTCGATTTGCAACATACAAAAAGGATATTCCTTCTTGAAGATTATCTGTCAAGTTACTTTAACCAATAAATAAATTCCTTGTCTGACAGATGATCTAACCTATAATTTACTTGGCACTTTATTTACCAGTTAAGCTTATTTGAAGATTGTGAAACGCCAACGATGAATTTATTCGTCAGATAAGTGGCAAATAGCTTATTCAGGACTTTACTTGGATATTGTGAAACAGACCCATAGAGTTTGATCTTAGTATAAACTTGGAAGCAGAGTGACTAAGAATTCATATAATTATTGAAGAGTTGGACCGAGGTCTATGGCTAACTCATCGTCTTTTCTGTCTGTGCTTGACTCAAAGTCTCAGGACTGCTGACATGATCGCGCTTAAGAATGTAATCAGCTCGTCTGCTAGCATGCGCGGGGTATAACAGTACGGTAAGGAGATTGAACGAACATATTTATTTTACGTGAGGGGCGAGCGGGATTTTTGTAGAATTTAATTAAAAACGGGGTAAGAATATAATCACATATTTGGCACGTTCCCTGTTATTAAGATATAAACCGTAGCACGTAAAGATATCATTTTCAGCCGTGAACACACACGGTTGAAAATACTACACAAACTAGGCGCGTGACGCAGTATTTTATGATAAGCTTTTTTTTTTGAATATTTATTTAGAGTTTTTTTTTAATAATATACATGGTAGAGACACGCTGAAACCAAACAATAGGAGAGGATCGACCCGATAGGGAAAGTTCTCGCTTTTACAAAATACCTGCGTCGAATCATAGTCTAGCATTGTTCCTGCGTTTTGTATGGGTATGTGTAAAGAATACCAGTGACTCTTATAACAGACAAACAGGCCAACAATATTAGTTATATACGATGAATGTAAGTGTTATTGGGTCCAAGAACCAATTAATAACATCGGTTAAACATTGTGCTCGTTTAGCACCGTAACTTACATAAAATATTAAAATTTAAAAGGATTTATCCTATTTGATATTGAAAGATTTATATAATAGACTTATATATTATACGTAACTTGACATGGAGTTAACTTAGTCCCATAAACTGGGCATAAAGGTTACGTGCACACACGTGCGTGTAATCCAACTAATATTGCAAAAACCAGTAATGTTTTTTAAGTGGTAAGATTCACCTTACTGGCAGGACAACAGGTTTTATAGCTCATGTGAGTGAAGCAAACGTGGTCATGGGTTCGAATTCTAATGAATATTATGTATTACATTTTTCTATAAACATGAACTCATTTGCACGTTATCGTTTTTGCTGCACTGCTGCTTTTATAAGCTTAGTTAAAGTAATAAGCTATTCGGCCTCTGTCTTTTTTATATAGGAGTGTCAAATGAGCACCAAGCTAACCAGACGGTATGCACATGCGTTATCGTCTCTGAAGAGTAATATGGAATGCCTCGACATCTTATTAAGTCTCCCAGTAACAGGGTCTCGTAATCCCTACAGTAGAAAACACAGGAGTTAGGCTGCTATTAAGTAACAATAATAATTTATTCCTTTTCTTGCATTTTAAATATAACAAAGAAAAATGAATAAACAAAGACCCCATTAGAAAATAAACAAAGGAAACATAAAATAAACACTTACCTAATTAACAGAAAACGAAAAGAAAATATGGCCACAACCCTGATTGTCCGTAAAGCCTGTTCTAGAAAAGCGGCGTTCTTTATTTTATGATAAGGTATATAAGAGTAATAATGATAGTTTATAATATACTATCACTCTAGTATTCTGTGAAGATGTAGTCCTTCTCCAGGACGCATGGGTGATGCCGCATGTCGAAACTAGCCTAGGGGGCTATCATATACTCGTAAGATCTTATTACACCTCTAAAACAATATTTGAAATAATGCCAAGTTCTTATTTCCTAAATTTTATGTAGACAAATCTAACACAAAAATTAAAATAAAATTCTGATCTTTACCGTGACATTCGTATTTCATAAATCGTGAATAAAAGCCACCAAGCCTTTTTCAAAGCTTCTATAAATCATATTTTAAACAAAGCTATTTCTTCCGATTTGGCTTTATTTGACGTTGCTCAAATTAACAAATTATTCCACGTAACAATTCAGCCCTTAACCATCATATTTCTATATTAGCTTAACGACATTATTTTACTTTAGACAAATATATCAGTTAAAGGATATGACAAAGCAATTATGACATCCATGGCTAAGTCCCATACCTTATTAATTCACATATTATTTATATTCGTAAATCCAATACTAGTAAGAATTAATCTTAAATCCATAAAAGCCTACAACGCACAGTTCTAGAGCTGCGGCTAGTTACTAGGTGCAGCATGAACGGGTCGGCTGCGCCGGAGGAGAAATGGTACCCCGACCATGCCCTCACAGAATATCAGCGTGAATTAGGTACATGCAACTCTGTCCACAGGTCAACGTTGTCACACGCATGTTCATCTTGAATCTTTACTAAGTATAGATCGCTTTCTGGAGAAAACTGTGTGCTCGTTTGTTACCGTTAAGTTCAAAAAATTAATCCGCGGATACTATAATAAATTATTATATAAAAAATTGATGATATTATAAATTATTTATTTTTTGCTAATTTTTCTTGAGTGTATTATTTTTCTTTATCATATCTTATGGAGAAATATATTCCGAATTATAATATAAATTTGAACTAAGAAATAAAATCGATAAGTAGAAGAAATAATAAGGAATATACCAAGTTTTTATGGATTTTAATGGAAAAAGAACAACACCACGTGTATAAACTACAGCTTTCGGTAATTACTTTGTCGGACAAAGAAAAACCAACACAATTGTAAAAGCATGAACATTTAATTGAAAGCTGACTGACCAAGCATAAATACAACACCTGAGAGGTTAAAAATAACAACATGATTTTTTTCAAAGACAACAGAGTTAATTGTGTACTTTTCATAATGACGTAATAATATTGACGGGTATCGTAGCGGTGATTGTGTAATAATTTTTGCACGCTGATAGAGCAACTCTACACACATAGCGAGTTTCAACCAACTTTAAGAAGAAAATAGATTAAATGTCAGAAATAGGATGTAAAATAATTTTTGTCATTATAATAAGTTATCTCTACTCATTTTATAATAACTTAAATTATTATATTTGAATATATAATATATTCAAATATAATAATTTAAGTTATTATATAGAATATATATAATCCAAATCCATATTTTTTTCATAAAAACATAATACTTTTTTATTCATAGGTTTAAAATTTCATCTATCATAAAATTTTAAACCTAAGACTTGTTTTCAATACAACACGGCATACAATACGTTGATTTATCTTATATATAGTTTTATATTATATTACTCTATAATATCTTATTTTAAATAATTAAATAAGAAAGTATTGTATAACATGGTTTCGATATAGCACGTTACGGTACGAATTAACCGTGTTATTATACTAGGGAAGACTACAATGTTTGCAATATTAATATCTAATTAAAAGATAAGGAATAATTCCAAGTTTCCTTTTTTATGGAATAGGTGTCAAACGAGCAAGCAAACCACCTGATAGTTAGATCACCACTGCCCATGAATATCCACAACATTAGAGGAGTCACATATGCGCTGTTGGTCTTTAACCAAGGTGGTGGAACACCATACTTTTTCAAGGTCCCTAAGTCTTATCAGTTCGGAAATACCGCCGACGACATCTGATTCCACAGAGTATTTGTGCGTGGCATAAAACTTTTCATAAAGAACACAGCGGTGAATATCCAACCACCCAAGTGATGAAAATGATATTCTGAATTCTGTTCAGATATACGGCGTTTAAACTCAGCGCCTGGAATTAATCCGAACAAATCCTCAGAACACTCCCCATTGCAAATTCGGTAAACAGTATCCCTGCAGCTAGCGGCAATAAATTTTTACCCATAAGTTGGCTAGATAAAACACAAATTATTAATTTCCCTTTTAGCGTAAGCCTAATTATGTCCTTTAGAGTAATCGTACTTAATGAGATATTTAACATGATAATGAAAAGTTGAAATTTACGAACGTAGTCGCGGGAATATACAATTTGTAAATAAACTTATATTCAGCATTGGAAGTACCTATATTACATATTTGATATCGTAAAATTTGAATACATGTTGTATTCAAATTCTTCTTCTTGTGACTATTTACAGAGCTATCAAATTAAGAAAATGAATTGGGGAGAGCTATATATGTAAATTATTGTCAAGGAAGAGAATGAAAAATTTATGTTATGATAGATATGAATTTTGTATATGATTATTTCGTATTTCCGTTTCTTGTAAAATAATAAAATATAAATATTCATATACACGCTGAATCAAAATATAGTAAAAAAGACAAGTTACTAAACATTTAATAAATTTCCGAGCGTTATAATATCAGCCTAGTTTATGAGATAATGATAGAATTTAATTTTTATCCTATTAGTAGTGGAAAGTGGAGTCAGGGCTACTAGGTTTGCATATATTTGTACTATAAACTAATTTACATTTCCCGCCTTTTCATTAGCAGCATAGCTACAGAATAAATTAAGCAATTTCCGATGTACTCTATCCTTCCTTGAATTTAACTCATAAGCATATAGGTACTTAGGAAGCTAATTATCTTTCATAAGTGCCCTTAGAAAATAGATCAATGAATGTAGTTTCGACAACTATTGTAATAGAATTTATGTAATAACAGTTTTACGCTTTTAATTTTTTCGTTTCGAATGATAATTATTTTATAGAAATGATAATAAAGTTATTTCTAGAGTCTACGGCATTCGTAGAGGAAAGAACTGGGTATTTTTGCAAAGGTTAGACGAACATGCTGCCTTTACGTATGGGTTGGTGCTGTCAAATAGTTATTATATAAAGTTCATTCCTACAACCTCAATACAAAGAAGAGCTTTTTTGCTTATTAAGTTTAAGGCCGCATTTCAACCAGGCTTTTTCAAAGATACATAGCGATGAAAGTTTGTGAAATTCAACTATATGATGCTTTATTTTCTGAGCTTAGCACAAGTAAGGTCTAATGATAAAACAGGTGTAATATACATACTCGCTGAAGCGAAGGAAGCGTGATAGGAATGCGAGGGAGGGATAATAATGATAATATTACTATGCACAACCACGAAGTGCGCAGCCTCTGTAACTTCTTTCTGATGAGATTGGGTGATGACTTCTATACGGACGTTATCTCATGTGACAAAGGGCTTACCCCTCTGCCCTTAGCCAACGAGCAATGGCAGGAGCTGGGTATACAGAGCTTCTTCGACCGGGAGGCCATATGGAAAGAGAAGGAGCTCCATGGGAGGTACCGCAAGGCTCTTTACGAGTCGTTTGTAGACACAGTTGCCTCTTCACTGGCTACGCTTCGGTGACCTTTTTCGGGAAACCGAGGGTTTTGTCTGTGCTATACAGGATCAGGTTCTAAAGAACAACAACTATCGTAGATACATATATCCTAAAGGACGGCACCGTCGACATCTGTAGAGCTTGCCATCGCGCCCTGGTGAGGCCATCAGGCATGTTGTCTCCGGTTGTTCGGCGCTTTCTAACTCTGAGTTTCTGCACAGGCACAACTTACTAGCCAGGATTATCCACCTGGAGCTCACTCCAAAATATGGATCGAAGATTGCCTTATAATAAGTACACACCGGAAATCGTACTCGAAAATAACAACACCAGGCTGTACTGAGACCGGCCCATCATCACGGACAGGACTACTCTTGGGCATAAGCCTGACGTCATGTTGACGGACCGAGCACAGTCAAGAATATTTTTGGTCGTCATTACAATATGACGACAACCTCCTGAAAGCCGAAACAGACAAAAAGACAAATGTGGACATATAGTAAGTTAAAACAACTGAACCTGATAAAACATATCTGAATTTTAAACTTCAGTGCTCCTTAGTATATGTAACAGAGTAATAAAAATTGTAAAATAGGCAGATTTAACAAATCATATGTGAAAAGAAAACATTGTTTTCAAATATATAATATAATACATAGAATACAAGTATTCTAAGCCTGTATTTAAATATGCCACTTTGTGTGGAATGAATGTGTGTATTTGTAAGAGGGTATGTTTGTACTAATTTATACTACGCAAAACTTCAGTTTCTTTATAGTTTAATATTGTTCAAACAACTTCATTTTTGTTCAGTGAATAAATTTCCAAAATTTTATAAATTTTGTTGCAGAAAAGGGGACAGGGAAATATATTTATGAGCGAGAGGTGCGAATCATGCAAAGTTCGGAGAAGAGGTAGAGTCTAGGTAGGTAGCTCGAACAAAGTGCATCTTTCATGTTCATCGGCTAGCTAACCACGACGTAGCAACCCCTTTTAGTTTTGGTGCATATAATTGTGTAGCTTTACAATAACTCACCGTTCACCTACCGCGCACAGATGAAAAAGTAACTCTCACGTCCAAGCAATTACACGAAATCTCGTACATGGCTGGAGGATTTCCTATCGCAGAGTGTACGCAGGTATGACAAATCTACCCTTTCATCATCAATCAATTATGCAATTGGAGAGACTCCATTCTTATGTACTTTAGGCTTTATGAAATTTAGGTTAAGTTTTCATTCAAAATATTTTATTTAATTTATTGTCAACATTTATCTCAAGGAATTTTATCAGTTTTCATATAGACTATTAAGACTTGTATAGGAAAAACCATTGCGGCTCTTGCGATAAGACCATTGTTTTCTGTAAGTGCGTTGTTATGTTTTTCATAACAAATTCATTTGTACGTAGCTTTTATGGTGAAAGTTGGTGGAGGGTTAATGTAGCTTTTGGAGTTTTAACGATCCATTGGGATTATACTCGATATAATATGAAATGTGCGAAATTTTGTTGCCTATATATAATAATTTAACAGATAAAAAATGAATAACAAAATGATAAACGTTATAACAAGACTAAAAAGTTCAACTAAAAGTTTTTATATATTTTATTATAGATAAGTCATAATATTATATCTAAGACCCTAAGTTATAATATTATAATTAATACTTCAGGAGGTCAGTCACTGCTTTTGAAATATATTCTAAGGAATTAGGACTATGCAAATATCGACTGAGTTTTCTTATTAAGTGGATGTTTTTTTTCGCATCTATGAACAATCACTTTTGTCTTATGAATGATGATGCCATAATTTTTCGAACACTTCCAATGTTCCAAAATTCATCACCATGTGATACATCAACATTCACAGATGTTCTAAGATCATTATCAACAAAAGTCACAACAATCTCTTGTACATATAATTTATCTTGGAATAGAAAGGAATGGCAGAGTAATGTGTTACACCCGATTACACAATGTTCATTCGGCCAATGGACATAATCATTAATGTCAACTCAGGCTATTTGTACACTCCACTTCTGAATATGGACCCCCCTCACAGATTACCGCAAAAGATGATCCATAGACACCTTCAGTGATAGATTTTGCATGGAATCGTTTAACACCCGAGAAACTTTCTTATCAATCATTCTGTTCAACGGGGCTGTATATATAGGAATAACAGTAATATATTAAGAATATTGCAAATCTCATCTCGATTTTAGTTTTTTAAGTACGAAAAGTATCAAAAGCTTGTTTGTATATGTGTATTTGTTAATGGGTGTATTTTATTGCTTATAGATGTACATACTGTCCTTATAGTGATATATATATATATATATATATATTGGGAGTACCGACTTAAAACGTCATTAAAATATATCTTATTGAACAACACAATCTTGCGCAAGTGTATATATATATGTTAATATTATATATTAGATAAGATATAGTGGCATACTTTTCATTATATCTGAAGACATTGCAAAGAGATTAAGGAATAATTTTAAGTTCATAAACAAAGAGTTTACAGAAATGCAGCAATATCGTTATAAATGTTTTAATCCTTAATTCTCGACTCAATTGAGGAAGCTTGCAGATGTCTTAATCAGGTTTCGTTCCACTTCAGATGTTGATAAGCGATTCTCTAAAATTTATCATATCATTATACTATTATTGGTACCAGTCATAACATTAGGTTTCAGATCATTCAGTTCATTGATGTACAAATTCTTGCATAAAGTTGTGCAAGAATTTGTAATTTGTGTGTTAATAATGTCATCAAGGATAATTCGTGAGGCTATAGAATTAAAAAAAACATCGCTATTTCAACAGAGAAGGAGGCTGGGCGCTACGAGTAGCTTGGGACTCTATGATTAATTCAATTAAATCTCAGACCAAACATACGACTGCGAGACATCGAGACTCTGTGTGTTCTTTCTACGAGTATCGGACAAAAAATGTACATTTATATTCTGACGTTTCTGGTATCATGGTTTTAGATATAACTATGACATCAGTACATCAAGCAGAGATGTCTCTTCGCAGAGCCATGGGGTGCACGCAAAAGTATTTGTATGTTTTGGACGTTTTATTAACAAGCATAAATAGAAACGTACGTAACGGTTCAGAAAATTAAAATACAGAAAGAAATAAAAATAAATGTATAATAAATTATGTTATCATAATGATAATTAGAATTATTAATAAATTAGAATTGATAAATAGATAAAGTTTAGAATTGTAATAATTTAATTAGTTGTCCAATTTTTAAAGCATCGATAATTTAACCAGATACCAAAATTCATAGCACAGACAAATTTAAATGTAACATCTGCTGCAAAATGGGGCTCTATTAAAAGTTTTAGTATTTGAAATATTTATCCAAAGGGAAATAGCGAGTGCAAGCATTGTCAAAGTTAATCCGGAGGCTGCATTATTATAATGACAAATGAGTCATTAAAATAACATTGATAAAAGTAAGCAATAAATAAACAAAAACTACCTAAGTTCAAGTACCATTTCGTCCGCACACTCATTGTGATCCTATTTCCACCTTGGTGGCAGTAAGTCTGTCGTCTATTCCTGTTGATATCGTCAGAATAAACTGAAGTAAATTCAACGAACCTCACGTGGTCTAGCCATCTGCGGTGTACCAATATGTGGCGGTGTTAAAAAGTGTATTGTACTACCTGTAGCCATGAGTATTGTTGAATAACATTTACGCCACGACTTTCCTAAGAATGACAAATGCTAATTGAAGGAGACACCTGCAACGTGTTAAAATTTACCGAACGATGCAATTTACGCTAATGATAATTACACCGTAATGGTAGACGGAAACGTTATTTTAATTTATGGATTTGACATACTTACGAATATATTATATATACCGAAGGAAATTCTGAGGTAAGATGGGCACTCCACTTGATGGCGCGCCCTTCTTTGAACATGGTAGCGACAGGTTCAAAACCAACAACTTTTATTATAAACCTCAATTTAAAATCAAATCCCAGGACTACCAGGATTCAGAAGTTTTATATCGAAATGGATGTAAGTTGTATGCATAAATAAAATTTATACTTATCTTTTTATTTTCTCCTCTACCTTACCTCAACTATGCATATCTGCCTGCATATATGCATATTTATAATTTAATTTGTGTGAGGTAGTGTTATATTTTAATTATAATAATTGTTAGTATTTATTTATTAATTATGTCCATATAACAAGGAATCATTGTCTATATATAATAAAAAAATATTAATTTCCCATGCATATTTAGAATACCTAGTACAACATTCCAGTTCCGAGGATGTGAATTTCAATGTCTTCGGACTAAAATCGAACTATTAAAATACACCAGAGTTAAGCTACTATTTGACTCATGTATTGAAGGCCTGTTCCTTTGTCGAGTCGACCTATTCATCTTACATCTGCTGAAACTAACTGTAGCACCGTTGTGCCTCTGTTACCCTGTATACAGTAGTTTTACTCGTAGGCTAGACGTCAGAATACATAATTATGTTAGAAAAATCAAACTTACTATGCTAATCTTCGCGTTATAAGAACAATCGTTTGAGTTATTTAAATACCAAAACGCGATGTAATATAGTATGGTTAGAACACTTTGCTGTCGCCTGAGTTCGATTCTTAAACGTAGAACAATATTTATGTTGAATAAATTGACAGTTTTTGGGTCCGTTGTACATCACTCAATCAATATTTCGAAAACAGCATGGAGGGCTACGCTCCAATACTGTCTCTGCCTACTCCCAACAGCGAGATATAGCAGACATATAATATAACAGAGCCGATAATTTAATAAATTTTTATGTAATTGCTACGTGAAGCTTCCACATATACATACTTACAAATCCATCTATTAACTAGTAGAGAATACCCACCAACATTACGACCGCCTTTCGCAATCTTAACTTTATGGTACGGATTCCTATTAAGTTATTGACAGAAATTGTTAATGTGTGTCTAGGGGTTGAAAATCCAACATCTTATTGATTGAGTTCTTACCTCTATCTCATAACATTGAGGGAAATCTTAGCAATTTGTGGTGTTAGAAACTTCTGAGTATATTTAAATCAGGTTACTCAAAGTGTAAATAGAATATGTCGAAATATTGAGAGGAAAGATTCAAAAGTTCATTTGAGTACTCCTGTGTAATGTCTCGAAATCTTATTGATTGATAAAATATTTTATCATGTGTGTATACCCCCTTGGAGTCAAGGACGGGTTATGTCTGACTCACATTATTTAAAACTCTGCGATTTTCAATCGTAGATTGTAGATAGACCAACGCAGCGTACATACGAAGATTTACAGGACTTCTAGGCGAGGCATTTCATCTCATTCCTCAAGGGTTACGACGCATAAGCATCGAGTTGTTGCTGAAGTGGCAGATGGATGGTTATTGATATCACGTACCCTCAAGTCAACAGTGTGCTTGTTTATCATCCTTTTTAATAAATAAAGCCGTCCTAATGGGTTACCCTATATGTTTAAATTGTAGATACAGGTACTAGTTTTGTTTAAATTTATTATACAGTATGGACTCCAAATAATCTCAGTATATTCAGCTGTAATCCTATATAAGATTTACAAAAGTGCAAATAAGTAAGGGGTTTACTGAAATCACGCCCTACTCGCGTAACAAACCCATAAATTATAAAAGCTTTATTGATGATGTTTTCGACATGTGTCAGATTTTCACCTCTTTTTTTCAGACATTTTTAAATTTCAATATTACTTCCTTTGTTGTTCCTTTACTGTTAATTTATTTTCGTGACTGTTCAACAGCTCCAATGATTTTTTAATATTGCATGAATCGGGACGTAAATCAGACGCTTCAAGTTTCATACTCGTAATTTTATAGACCTGCGTCATCCTGGTAAGTTTGGTGACAAAAAAGACCTAACAAAGTTAACTTCACTTTCTCTATTAAATAATTTTTATTAAACATATTGTTGTTAAGTCACGTTTTAGGAGCCGATTCGTAAACTATATCATTGCGCTTTTTACAAGTAATGGACTTAGCAGTATTGTCGATTTTTCGGTATACACCAGAGCCTAGTTGCATCGGATTACCACAAGTCAAAATAAAAATGTATTATTGTTTTTAGCTGGCGGCGGTGGCATTCCAGTGATATACTAGAAAGAGACAACCATTTTGGAAGATCAAACACTTTTGATTTTGCAAATTACAATCAGTCTACTAAAACATGTTCCAAATGATAACTATTATAATTTAGATTAGATTGAACTCAGTATTTACATTTTTTTTTGGTGTAATTAGAATCTAATTTTGATTATATTTATGTACATAAAAGCTCTTGATTTGCCTTTATTTCAAAGCAATTTAGGACGTCATGATCCGACATCGTACCATAGCGGCAAATTTCAAACGATCTTTGCGTATGGCCTGCTCATTATGGATTTGGTCTAAATAACGTTTGGAATGAGATACTTGTATATTATTTTGTTTTACGACTTTATAGAACATATTATTTGAAATAAACTGCATTAATCCGATATCATTAAATTGCACAAATATTTGAATAATAGCTTCATTATTGTTTTAATTGCCCAACAGGTAATTGCCTTTGGGATGTAGGCATATTATGGTATAGTGAAGGCCTCATTATTTATTCACAATTATAGATATAAATTAATAAAATAAATAATACATAAAGAAACTGATAAGTCAAAAAAAATCATAAACAAAATTAAGCAAGGCTACTTCCATGTGTGCTTTCCTGACACTTAAATATTATTTAAAATTACTACTATAATAAAACAACTGGATTTATAAGAATGATATTCAAAGTATAACTACGTATTAAACAAAGTTTTTAACATTTTCAATAAATATATATTGGTATTTGATGTAAAATTGACCAAGGACTAAGTTTACTTAACGTGGAAACCTGCGTAAAACGAGAAATATAATTACGAAAAGAAACAGCGAGTAATATAATCGCTGGTTGCATTCTGGAGTGATAGCAATAACCTTAGTAAACAGAGATGTGTCGGTCAGAACCTTATACTTAGGATCTAGAAAATGAACGCCTCGAGAAGTAGGATGACTAAATCCTCGGGATACTCTGGATACCTAAGGTACCGAGAACTGGTAAAGCTTTTTATACAAGTATATAGTGAAACTGAACTAAGCGCTTCGGAGCTAATGAAATTTGTAAGTTTACTGGACATTGAAGGACGTGGTAATTTAGGTATTCACTCATTCTCTTTTACGGTTACGCTATACTATTCACGACACCGAATTATTATACATCTTGGGATACTAGGGATTTCATACAATCATTAAGTTTCATACTAGTCGTAATCTAATGATATTTTGAAATTTAGAATCTATGATATCGCATAATAGGTTGATACATATGGGGAAAGAGTATGCATATATTATGATGGCAATAAAAAGTGCCGACGTAGCAATATAGAATATAGGAATTTTGAAAGAAAAAAGATATGTTCCGCATAAGTTCCTTCTGGAACCGAATATAACGGAAAGCACTACGACCATTTGTGCTTTAATTAACGCACGAAATGGTAACGCATTAACAATTATTTTTACGCGTTATAACTCAAATGGAGCCGTAGTTAATTTTTCCACTAACATATTCAATATCTTATATAAAAACGGCAATGATAAAAATTTACAACTACAGTATATTTCTGCATATTGTCTCCTAGATTATTTATTTTGTAAATAATATTTTTTACATAATTGTGATATTGGATAAGCAGTTGGTGAAATTTATGAAGGCATACGTATGCAACGTAACTTATTAATTTTACTTCTCACAGTTAATGAAAGTGTTTATCATTTTCATTTTACTGTTAATAATTATCATCGAGTTAAATTGGACGTTGGTTTGGGAAATACCTTTAACTTATTTTATAAGTAAATTAATAAATTGTATTTAGGGATAAAAGCTATCTAACTTACTTTTATTACAAATCATATTGAACATTGTTTACCAATCACTAGCCAAAGCTTGGCTTTGCTGACATACCGAAGAATGGACACTGTGCGTAAATACTTAGATTCTTATCCAGATATATTATTGGCCTGTATATGAAAGACATGAAATTAATTGCATGTGTATTTGTTGCTTCCACATACTTCCGAAGAAAATAATTAGAGACCAATATCAGAGTCAAAGTCTGATAATTACTTATTGAAATATATATAGGTATATATATATATAAATATATATATATATATATATATACATATATATATATATACCCTTATAAGACGTAGACAGGGATCGTCCCCAATAAAATAAATTATAATTTTTACGAGTATTATACTCGTCCTCTTATATCGTGTTTTGTATTGTTTATTTACTTGAATGTCTATCGATATAATAGAGCAAGTTGATATCGAATATTTTAACAATAGAGTCTAGTATAAATGGCAGGCGTAGATTGGCAAATAATCGAAATATCTTATATAGCTTTTTATTTTATTGAGGGTGATATTTATCACAGTTTACCTGATGATAAGTGATTCCTACAGATAATAACATCTACATGAAACATCGATAGGTCACTCCTGAGGACTAAGTTGGAATTCCTCATCACTAGTAATAAGGGTCTCATACTTACCTGAAGAAATAGATATTACCCTGCTATTCTGTGAGGCCGTAGTCCTTCTCCAGTCTAGCCGACCAATTAATTTTCACAGCTAGAAACAAACTACAGCGTACCACTGTATAGGTCTATCTTGCTAATAAAAGTTTATTATATTTATTAATTAAACATTTATTTCTTACATGAAAAAAAAAATATTAGAGACAGCTTTGCTAAACTCGTCTTCCTTTCAACACTATCTATCGATATATTAGCACTTTAAGTTGCTCTTAACTGTTTAATTGGTGGCATCACCAAAATCCACTTAACTTTAGGAATTGATCCTTATGACTTGTGTGTTCACTGAATCCCTATAAATACTGATTCTATATATATATAAATATGATATCATTGACAAGGAATCATAATGCGGATGGGTTTTCACCCATGAGGACAGAGATGCAATGCCTGGTCACCTGCTATAAAGGTCTCCGGATCCCTACACTCAACAGCATTAATTTGCTTCTATTTCACGCTGGTATTCTGTGAGGGCGTGCAACAAACTGCTGTGTAGCTCTACCGCTGTCAAATAATTTAATAAAAATTAAAAAATCAACTACTGTAAAAATATAAAGTTATATATCTATATGCATAGACGATGACACTATTAAATTCCACTTCTATGAACTATTAATTTCCATTCCACCCGACACCGTTGGCAAATGACAAATTATAATTTTAGGTATACTATCATATAATTCACGGACAAGTGTCCGTATATTAGTTTATGAAATTGAGAACCAACAGACAAATAGACACTTGATGGTTAGTGATTAATGAATAATATAATATTATGATTCATTCTCTATAAGGAATCTTAATGTAGAAGCGTTAACATCTTAAGGGAATAAGATGCTTCTTTAACCAGTCATAAGGTCATAAAACGTACTCACTGCTTAGCTATTTTTTTCAATATTGATCCTTAATTCTCCAAACCTCTTAATAATTTATAGTTGCTACATACCTCAATTACATATAAAAACTGTCATCTATGTTTAGCGAAAAAAATCGCATTGCCTATCTGAGGGAACAGCATCAGTAGCGTACGAATTTTCCGTGTATCTCTCAGGCAACGTGGAGACAGTCGCTCTCGCGTAACAGGGTCTAAGCCAAGTCTCCCTCTCGGCTGAGCGCCATAAGCGCTAGGTCATCTCTCAACCCGTTGAAACCGTAAAGGCCCTTGGGCTAACAGCGGCCATGAGCCCGAAAAAAAAATCAGTGCACCTCACCAGAGTTTCATTGGTCATCATAGGTAATCTTTCACGAAGTGATACTTTTCATTAGCTTGCTTAAAAGCTAGAAAAGCCCTAGTAGCCCTACTTACAGTATAATAGTAGTAAAAATTATCATAGAGACATTACTTGTAATTTAACATACATATGTAGGTCTCAGCAAAGACGTCCTTAATAACGATTTACGTGTTACTCGTTTCTTGCAATGTTTAATCACATGTTTTAAACATTTTTAAAACAAAAACAAATATTAGTTTAGCAGAAAATAAAATAGTTCAGTTAATATATTACATTTTAATACTCTAACTCTAATTCTTCAAATTGATGCTTACGTTTATATGACTTTATATGAAAAAGCAATGTTCTTATAACAAGCATTTTTTTGCTTTTGGATTAAAAATAAACTTACATGCAAGTCATAGAGTTTTATTGTTATCTCTGCCTTAGCCACAACTTTTTTTACTTGACCCTGTACATAATCGTACGTCGCTAAAGCAAATCGTCAAGTTAGTTTAAAAGAAAGATCACGCTCAATACATATAACAATACATTTTTAATATATATTACTTAATGAAACCAACTTTTCATCACGTTTTGATATTATTTAAAAAGTTATATGAAAAATACAATATTTTTCAAGGCAGCAAACGGTTTCTGCAATGTTAAACAAAAAGACTGCGTTGCATTCACCATCCGTTATGTTTTTTCAGTCGTTTCTGTACTTCATATAGATTTACATATCCACAACATGCACCAGAGTAATTTAAATATAGGTAATACGTTCATTGCGTATATATATATATATATATATATATATATATATATATATAAATATATGTATATATATATATATATGTATATAAATATATTGTCTGTAATAAGCTTATAACACTCGGGAATAGAAAATTCTAAAACATTGATGTTTATCGTTTGATAAATATAAATGAAGTTATATCTGGCGTGAACGTTCCGGGCCGTGCTTACGTTCGATATTGATTTTCATCCGGTTTTGGCAGAACAATATTTGGAACTTGTCATTAAAATCTTAATCGAGTATTAAATACCGATCGCGCGTGACGGACAAACGTGGTAGAAAGTATTTTATACTACAAATTTGAGTTAGATTGTGACCGGATAGTAAAATACCTTTTGGTATTTTCCCACAGAGAGGCCTTGATCTTTGACGTTAGTGCACTCTGAGAAGAATATGGTACCATCTGCCTGATACAAGGAATAGCGATTACATCCTGATGTTAACACACACATATGCTCACACCTCATTTACATTATACACCACCATTTCATCAGTCAAGTTATAAATCCTGGAGCTGAAGAAGAGAGAAATAGGAGTACAAGATAACATTATACAGGTAATGATAAACTATTTTACATATCTACGGGGTAGATAATTCTGAGTTTTGGTTCTATGCTCGCTGCTAGCACATTGGCTGGTCTGCGAGGACGGTGCTTTCAGGAGCTCCTTTTACATAGACCTGGCCAGGATTGATACTGAGCATGCGTTATTTTTACAGAAAACGCAAAGAAATAGATTATTAAAGAACGTTATCAATACTATGGTCAACATGGATTATCCTATCGTATTTCAATTAAAATATCGATAAAGCAGTAATTTTACTTAAAGTGCGTCTGTTCAAAAATTATTGTAAAATTACAGTAAGTAGTTCAATATTTCTTCATATTTTATTTAGTCATCAGTCTCGATTAACAATAACTTTTTGTTTTTTACTGTTATTTATATTAATAAATTTCTTTTACATATAATATACCCTTATTATGATTACAGAACTAAACTAAACACACATAATTAAGAAAATAAATTTGGGAATGAGAAATTCCGTCCCAAATGTAAGTTATTTTTATACCGAAGTGAGCACGATAGACAACAATACTTTGGTCAGTTTTGAGACATAGCAATATCGTTTCATGGACGATGATTTCAATAGAAATATAGAGCATCGAAGAAAATAAAAAGTAATAGCCCAATAGAACACACATAATACAAAAGTGAAGAATATTTAAATATATATATATATATATACATATTTATATATATATTTATATATATAAATATATATATATACATATATATATATATGCATATATATATATATATATATATATATATATATATATATATATATATATATATACATATATATATATATATATATATATATATATATATATACATATATATATATATATATATATATATATATATATATATATATATTTATGAACTACACTTTTGAAAAATGCTAAATTTAATTCAAACTGTCTATTCATTTATATTAAATTTCCTGAATAATAAAGATTAACATGATGATAATAAATAATTTATTTCAGCGGCCATTTTAATTAACTATTGTAAATCGTTTAAATACTGCATCTCATATGCACTAAAACTTGTCCGATCAGCAGTTCGGTTTCCATGATTAACGCCGCCAAACATATCAAGGGTCACTTCGACGGGTGAGGTTTTCTTCCTTCTAAGGTTTCGTTGGGTTCCTCCCTACCTCAGAGGTATTATATTATGACTGGAATTTGTGGGTAAAGACTGTAAACCGGTGGGGCAAGGGCATAATCTGCTATGCAGGTGCCAAGACAAAATCTATACAAATACGTAATAACATTTTCAAAAAATATGCTGTTTTGCAAATGACACATATGTCTCTAAAGGTAAAGGTTATATATACCATAATATTCCATAAAATATTTTCTAATACATATTAAACATAGAATGGTAAGCAAAATTAGAGAGTAAACTGCAAATACATACTATGTGTACATACATAAAACACATCAAAAGTATAAAAAATTTTTCAGCAGAAACACGCAACCTTTTTTTGTCTATTATACAAAAAACTAGTGACTCTGGCATAAGCACTTATCGCGACATCAACAGATAGCTGCTATTCTTTATGCAAACATTATCTGAGATCTGCAATAAGGGTAATTGGTGTGTGTCCCAAAAGGGTACCAATATAGGAACAACCAGCAACCCAACGAAACCTTAGTGCCTTCTTAATACATATAGAACTAAATTTGAAGTGACCCTTGATATGTTTGATGTTTGACGGCGTTAATCTAGTCATCATAAGTCTTCTTTCACGAAGTGATACTTTTCATTAGCTTGCTTAAAAGCTAGAAAAGCCCTAGTAGCCCTACTTACAGTATAATAGTAGTAAAAATTATCATAGAGACATTACTTGTAATTTAACATACATATGTAGGTCTCAGCAAAGACGTCCTTAATAACGATTTACGTGTTACTCGTTTCTTGCAATGTTTAATCACATGTTTTAAACATTTTTAAAACAAAAACAAATATTAGTTTAGCAGAAAATAAAATAGTTCAGTTAATATATTACATTTTGATACTCTAACTCTAATTCTTCAAATTGATGCTTACGTTTATATGACTTTATATGAAAAAGCAATGTTCTTATAACAAGCATTTTTTTGCTTTTGGATTAAAAATAAACTTACATGCAAGTCATAGAGTTTTATTGTTATCTCTGCCTTAGCCACAACTTTTTTTACTTGACCCTGTACATAATCGTACGTCGCTAAAGCAAATCGTCAAGTTAGTTTAAAAGAAAGATCACGCTCAATACATATAACAATACATTTTTAATATATATTACTTAATGAAACCAACTTTTCATCACGTTTTGATATTATTTAAAAAGTTATATGAAAAATACAATATTTTTCAAGGCAGCAAACGGTTTCTGCAATGTTAAACAAAAAGACTGCGTTGCATTCACCATCCGTTATGTTTTTTCAGTCGTTTCTGTACTTCATATAGATTTACATATCCACAACATGCACCAGAGTAATTTAAATATAGGTAATACGTTCATTGCGTATATATATATATATATATATATATATATATATATAAATATATGTATATATATATATATATATGTATATAAATATATTGTCTGTAATAAGCTTATAACACTCGGGAATAGAAAATTCTAAAACATTGATGTTTATCGTTTGATAAATATAAATGAAGTTATATCTGGCGTGAACGTTCCGGGCCGTGCTTACGTTCGATATTGATTTTCATCCGGTTTTGGCAGAACAATATTTGGAACTTGTCATTAAAATCTTAATCGAGTATTAAATACCGATCGCGCGTGACGGACAAACGTGGTAGAAAGTATTTTATACTTCAAATTTGAGTTAGATTGTGACCGGATAGTAAAATACCTTTTGGTATTTTCCCACAGAGAGGCCTTGATCTTTGACGTTAGTGCACTCTGAGAAGAATATGGTACCATCTGCCTGATACAAGGAATAGCGATTACATCCTGATGTTAACACACACATATGCTCACACCTCATTTACATTATACACCACCATTTCATCAGTCAAGTTATAAATCCTGGAGCTGAAGAAGAGAGAAATAGGAGTACAAGATAACATTATACAGGTAATGATAAACTATTTTACATATCTACGGGGTAGATACTTCTGAGTTTTGGTTCTATGCTCGCTGCTAGCACATTGGCTGGTCTGCGAGGACGGTGCTTTCAGGAGCTCCTTTTACATAGACCTGGCCAGGATTGGATACTGAGCATGCGTTATTTTTACAGAAAACGCAAAGAAATAGATTATTAAAGAACGTTATCAATACTATGGTCAACATGGATTATCCTATCGTATTTCAATTAAAATATCGATAAAGCAGTAATTTTACTTAAAGTGCGTCTGTTCAAAAATTATTGTAAAATTACAGTAAGTAGTTCAATATTTCTTCATATTTTATTTAGTCATCAGTCTCGATTAACAATAACTTTTTGTTTTTTACTGTTATTTATATTAATAAATTTCTTTTACATATAATATACCCTTATTATGATTACAGAACTAAACTAAACACACATAATTAAGAAAATAAATTTGGGAATGAGAAATTCCGTCCCAAATGTAAGTTATTTTTTATACCGAAGTGAGCACGATAGACAACAATACTTTGGTCAGTTTTGAGACATAGCAATATCGTTTCATGGACGATGATTTCAATAGAAATATAGAGCATCGAAGAAAATAAAAAGTAATAGCCCAATAGAACACACATAATACAAAAGTGAAGAATATTTAAATATATATATATATATATACATATTTATATATATATTTATATATATAAATATATATATAAATATGTATATATGCATATATATATATATATATATATATATATATATATATATATATATATATATATATATATATATATATATATATATATATATATACATATATATATATATATATATATATATATATATACATATATATATATATATATATATATATATATATATATATATATTTATGAACTACACTTTTGAAAAATGCTAAATTTAATTCAAACTGTCTATTCATTTATATTAAATTTCCTGAATAATAAAGATTAACATGATGATAATAAATAATTTATTTCAGCGGCCATTTTAATTAACTATTGTAAATCGTTTAAATACTGCATCTCATATGCACTAAAACTTGTCCGATCAGCAGTTCGGTTTCCATGATTAACGCCGCCAAACATATCAAGGGTCACTTCGACGGGTGAGGTTTTCTTCCTTCTAAGGTTTCGTTGGGTTCCTCCCTACCTCAGAGGTATTATATTATGACTGGAATTTGTGGGTAAAGACTGTAAACCGGTGGGGCAAGGGCATAATCTGCTATGCAGGTGCCAAGACAAAATCTATACAAATACGTAATAACATTTTCAAAAAATATGCTGTTTTGCAAATGACACATATGTCTCTAAAGGTAAAGGTTATATATACCATAATATTCCATAAAATATTTTCTAATACATATTAAACATAGAATGGTAAGCAAAATTAGAGAGTAAACTGCAAATACATACTATGTGTACATACATAAAAACACATCAAAAGTATAAAAAAATTTTTTCAGCAGAAACACGCAACCTTTTTTTGTCTATTATACAAAAAACTAGTGACTCTGGCATAAGCACTTATCGCGACATCAACAGATAGCTGCTATTCTTTATGCAAACATTATCTGAGATCTGCAATAAGGGTAATTGGTGTGTGTCCCAAAAGGGTACCAATATAGGAACAACCAGCAACCCAACGAAACCTTAGTGCCTTCTTAATACATATAGAACTAAATTTGAAGTGACCCTTGATATGTTTGATGTTTGACGGCGTTAATCTTGGAAGCGGAACTGCTGATTGGACAAGATGTCCAAGATGCTCCATTAGGCGACCAGCGTTAACTCGCACGAAGATCTTATCTACCTCATCTAGCAATAAAACAGTACAATTAGAAGTTTTATGGAAGGATTATACTTGAGCACCCGTCTTTTTTGAGGGAGATTCGGCCGTCTGTCTTCCAACGTGCAGAGAACCGATCCAGCTAAGACAGGCGATACTGTCATATATTCCTCAAAGAAATTGTTGTTAACTAAGTTTCTTGCATGAAAGCGTGTTTTTTGGAGTATATATGTACATACTTGTACATATGTATGCAATAGAAATATTCAAATCGTACTTACTTTGGAAGCGAAACTGCTAGGACATTTTTATACAATGTAATTAAATACTATATGACTAATGTCACGGGGTATTTGATGGCTGCTGGGAGTTAAAGTTCAGTTAACACGTTCCATGACATCAAGAAACCATACGAGTCCGAAGTTTTCGCTTATTAAAGCAACGTTTCGAAGTGTTAGTGGAACGCTCGTGCTCAAAAATAATGTGTTGGGTTCGGCAAAGTGTTGTGTCACCCTTTCCAATTACTTGTGCGAGGATTGAACCGATCATGGGTATTCCATACCCTTCCCCGCTAACATCAAGAAATACAGTAAGAGATATCTTAGAACGGATAAATTTTATTTTTTGTACTCTTATGGTACTACACAGCTGATGCTTAGTGTCATAAGTGACTATATAGTCACTCTAGAGCTCTAGCGTTTTTTTTGTTAACTAATTAGATTTCGATTCAAGAAGGCCTTATCCCCCCACGGAAGATATAGTTTACCTTTATTAAAATGGTGTAGCTAGAAGTCTGGGACAAGATTCGTCTTGTTTTTTGCCGCACTGTTTGTGGTTGTATAGGTCCACTCCCGATGGTCGGTCCTCAGGGTCCCCACGCTATTTGTGGGTCCTGATGGAAGTCGAGGCGAGTAGATGGAGTCGTTGCTTTAGCCGTTCCGCTGAGTCTTGATCGAAAACAACATTATCAATATCAGCCACCACAGTCCCATGGAAAAAAAAAACTGCAGAAAAAACTCTATCGAATAAGGAGTCAAATGGTACATTCGTCGAAATGATAGTTGGTTAACTAAATATTGTACCCGAAAAATCAAATTATGTATGTCTCCCATGATTCACATAAATTTAGCTAAGATAACTTTCGTTTCATCACCGGACACTTAAGGGACGCCTATCTATGTATCAACTTACATACTATATTGCTTACCCTCTCTCGTAAGAAAAGTAACTTAGTGCCGTTGACCGTGGCTTGTTATTGTTACTGTATTGACAACGGTCGAGCAAGACTACGGTTTGTTGCAGCATGAATGGGTTGGCTCGACTGGGGACGGACTATGCCCTCACAGAAAACTAACTTAAAAAAAAACAGAATACCACTGCTGCGTTTCTTCTAGTGAGTTTAGGGGTCCGGGGACCTTTAATATTAGTGACGAGGCATTCCATCTTAGTCCTCAGGGCTGATAACGCATGGGCGTCCTAAATCTTTGTTGAGGTGTAGATGTCATGGACCGCAGTTATAACTTACCATCATGAGATATGTGCGCTCGCTGGTCACTTTATTATTATAAAAAAATATAAAAAAGGAAAAGATTGCGGAATAATAACAAAAAAAAAATCGATTAATTTGTCGTTTTATAATTTGACTATTTGATTAACAATCTGGTCAAAAGTTACAACCAATACCTGAATATTAAGAAAAAAATCATTTAAAGTGTAAAAGGTAAACTATTTAATTTTCTAAATGTTTCTCCTTTACGATGCAATCTCATTACGACGAATTCTTGGAAAGGTAAATGATCATTTCTCGTTATTTTCTGTTCTACTAGGGATTCAGATGTATAGGTTATACTTATTACGAAAATTCTAAGAAATATTTTGTAAGCACCGTTAATTATACATTTTCCTTTCCTACAAACAATTTATAAATATACAGATACTTTTACTTTTTTAAATATTATGTTGCAATCGCTATCTTATTTAGTTGATTTAAGTTATTATGTTTGTAAATCAGATATTGTGAATGGGTATAGGATTTGTATTGATACTGTTCAAGTCAGTTAATTAGAAAATATATCTGAACTCCGTAAAGTACCAATAAAAAAAATGCAGTTTTATATATATATATATATATATACACATATATATATATATATATATATATATATATATATAAAATTTCAATTTCAAAACTTTTTTTCAATTCATCCACACCTTAACATTAACCTACCATACATCCCAAGTGGATTGATTGTTGAAGAATTTATTTATTAAATGCCATTGCATATAATCATCTGGTAACAGGAAAATTATCAGATCATTTAAAGGAGGACGAACCGTAAAATCCACGAATAAAATCGTACAAAATTCTGTGAATGTGAGAGAATGGCATCTCGGTATTTAAATTACGAAGTTTTTGCGTATCCTGAATAGACAGTATGATCATCTTAAAGTTCTTGTTTAGCTCAAGGCTCCATAGAAGACAAGACTCCAAGACAATTGAAGTGACCACTCCAGAAATTCCTGAAAATGTCTACAAATTATTATTGGACAATGCTCAGATAAAGAAGAAATAACTCGGAGAAATAGTTGGAGTGTTTAATACGACAATTTTTAAAATTCTTCATGATCATCTTGATGCATGACTAAGCGCAAGATGGGTGCCAACAGCAGTGCTGTTAAAAGGCATTTACGATAAAAGGTGCCATTATAATCCCGTTATTACGCAAGGAAAAGTGCTTTTTTACACCTCGGAGTATTTTAAAGCTTAGTAGCTTACCATAAGGTAACGTCGTATTTTGTGTGATTTATTTATATTTAGACTACACAACATTTATGGAAACGTTGTTTGTCGAAAACTTATCTCTTGAGCAGATAGTTTTACTAAATCACTATCTTTATTTATTAACACTATGTATGTATATATATATATATATATATATATATATATATATATATATATATACGTATATATTAACAAATTATAAATTGTAGCAGACCACACCGATTGTATTTGATTGTACAGATTTTTGTATTTTTGTCTTGGAAGATATTGCTTTTAGACCGCCAATTGCGCATTCAAAAAATTGTTAAATACGTCTATGTTATATTATTTATGGTGTGCAATAAAGCATATTCTATTTTATTCTATATTTATAAAGGGGCATAGCTACAGAACTCAACCGGCATTCCTTTAAATATGACGGACTAGAATGTTTCAGATTGTTTCCGCTTTCATATAGTGATATATGACCCCTATGCAAAACGTAACAATAGAGGTCACATGAGTTTAAAGTTTGTAAAGAGCAGTTTTTTCTTTCTTGTTTTTATGAAACAGTTCTTCCATTTACGCGTTATCAAGCTAGCGCCTTCAATTTATTTTCAAAAGGGTAGTTTGAAAAAAAATCTGTTTTATTTCGTCGCACAATCAATACTTCACCTAGATAATTTGAAGTCTAATGCAGTGTACTTTTAACTATGATATATCCCATTATAAACAACAAATAAAATTTTTATTGTTAAGTAATATTAAGCATTAAGTAATATAAGTACAGACACGATCGTCACTTATATTAACATTATCACATTTATCTACATCTTAACTACGCATAAGATCCTTCGTTGAAATGAAATAAATATATATTAAATTTAGAATATGTTAATCTAACTTTTTGTTACTCGCAGAGCCGGCTCATTGTTGTGCCCGATGATACGTATTCCTCAATAAGGTGAATGTTGTACATATATATATATCAGTCGAAACACAACAGTGTTATGTTGTTTTTTCACTTATTACGGCTAATATAACATTTCTATTTTAGTTTAGTGTGGAATTAAATTTGTACACTGGCAACATTTTCAGTTTATTAATTATAAAGTATTGGTAATAGGTTAGCACCTAAAAATTTCACTGGCTTTTTTGTTAATTGGTTTGATGAGGAATAATTTTATAAAAGCGTACGTCATATTATACGGCTTCTCCTTACTCAGCGGGCCTCCCGCTCGCGAGTCTTAACCAGCTCACGGACCCCTCAGTTCCGTGAGCCCTGTGTCCGATGAAGCTGTAAGAGCCGCATAGGCTAACAGCATCAACATCAACAGAATTTAAGTTCACGAGTCTACTTAAATAAAGCTGTAGAGGTCGGTCACTGGAACAACAGCAATACTCATACACAAAAAAAAAAAATTATACGACTTACATTATTAACATTTCATTTTATGCAGGAGCTTAAAGCTCAGTATGAGAGGAGATATGAAATGTTTATAGTGCTTTCGATTTATGTCGACTCCCATTCAGATAATAGAAAGCGAGAACTTATTTTCTCACCCAATAAATAGTTATCTTTCCCTTTCAACGTACTCTGATGTCATATATGTCTATTAAAATATACACTGTTAATACCATGTATCAACGTTAATGAATAAATAAAGAATGATTATACTGCCCATCCAAGGCACATGATATTATGTTGAGGGTTTTAAAACTTCGTTAATATTATATTTTAGCAACCGCTGTGTACCCGTTGGGAAATTATATTTCATAGCCGTGAGAATAATTTTATTAGTCTTATTTTTAATCTACTTAATACAATATTATATTTTTGTTGTTAAAATACACTAGTCATACCTGGGAAAGACTAACTGGAAACTGGTTATGGTATATATTCATATGCAATATCATGGCCGAAATCGGGCAGTAACATTGTTTATGTCACAATTTAAATGTCTAATAATTGATGTTAGTATATAATTTATTAATCATTTAAATTTAGATTTTACATTATTTAATACATACTTATTTTTTTTATATTAAATTGAGAATAACAAACGAGCACACAGTTCAGCTGATGGCAAATAAAAAAAAGCTAAAGAATATATTATTAAATGATAAGTAATCCTTTTAAAAAACACACCTTTAGTTATTTTTGTTAGATTATTTAAGTTTAGATGTATTAGTTTCACATCTTTATTCCTCGCACGTGTGTTATAAAAATCGTATGTTAAAAAATTAGAGAAACGATGCGACGCCCATAAACCGCATTAGTGGTTTGGCGGGAAAGTTATATGTAAATTTGATTTAAACTTATTATATTAAAAAACATTAAAAAAATGATTCCTGTAGCCTCTAACATCTACATTCATCATTGACAAGGAATCATAATGCAGATGTGTTGTCAACCTTGAGGACTGAGATAGAATGTGATAGCCAGTAAATAAAGGTCTCCGGATCCCTATACTCACCAGACGGATCACACCAGCATTATGATTCTATTTCGCGCTGGTATTTTGTGAGGGCGTGGTCTTACCCCGGTCAAGCTGACCCATTCATTCTGCAGCCAGGAAAAAACCTGCTAGAAAAAGCTCTGTCTAAGCGCTTGCAATTAATTCACAGTAGGCCAGCAAACCGAGTTCGATGTCAGGTGCCGGCACCAAAGAAATTGTTAATTGCAATTTTAAGTGTTGATTTATTACATGCTTGATGGTGAAGTTAAACATTATGAGGAATCATGCAAGTCTGAGGAATAAAGAAAACAAATACTTCAAAGCCGTGAATCCGAAGTGGAGCCTCTTGGCGATTTATGTTCTGCTGTAGGGAGCAGGCTTAATAAATTACTAAGTATAAATTATATTGATTTACAATTATTATCACTGTTTCCTTAATTTATCAGCGTATCTTAAATATAGTCTATTTAAGACGGATGAAGAAACGTCTTTGTTGCAAGTTTTGAGCCAAAGCATAGCATTTGAGCATTGGTTGGTTGCTGGCCAATTACAACATGCCTCAAGAATGCCTTATCACCAGAAATAAGGTCCTCGTTTTCCTTCTCTCACCAAACGAAAAACTGTATCAACTATTATATGAACTAGCATTTAACACTGGTTTCCGGAAAGGAAGGTCCTATCCCAGTCGAGCAACCTAGTTAGTTCACAACTGCGAGTGGTTCAACGATGAAAAATGGAATTAATCATGTTTATGTTATCAGTTAAACAAACGAGTACTTTTCGTTCGTTATAATATATGTGTAATTATATCAGAGAATAAATTTTACCCATTTCGTGCACGTCGACTGTTATCCCAATAGAGCATTAAAACTTGAATTGCTGTATTAACTCTCTGCCAACTTTAAACATAAAACCTACATTGAAATATGTTACCGAAAACTTTACTGTTTATTGCAAAAACATAAAACCGAGTTAAGGATTTTTTTTTATAGCACCAATGTATTGTTTCTGCTATCGGTCATAAAACGGTATGTGGAACTCAAAACACCACAACACCACGAAGTGACTGATATAATATGCTTAGAATGGAGGCGATAGAGTTGTTTATTTTGGCGTAACAATGTACACATATAATGTCTGTTTGTTCGTGTGTTTATGTACGCTCAGCTCCGGAACTGTTGAACTAATTTGGATGTGGTTTCAGGAATGTATTGTGTTAAGTTTGGGCTAATTAGTAGTTGTTAATTTTGATAGGTTGAAAAATATAAAATATATGTCAATTTTAAAGGGCGTCTTACGCAAGCTGTACTTAAAACGTTTACAACTCTGAAGAAAAATTGAATCGCGGACACAGCTGGTAAAGAATAAATTAATAATACATAACTTCAACTGCGGGTGATACATATATTACAGTGCCTTTAGAATTCTATAGGATGTCGATGGATGCAGGTGGCTCAGAAACTCTAGCAGTGTGGGAGGTCTGTGACCGGTTCATCATTGCACGCTGCAGTTTCTAGCTGCAGAATGATTAGGACAGCTCAACCACGTCCTCACAGAACACCAGCGTGAAATAGCAGCATAATGCTGCTGTGTTTCGTCTGATGAGTGTAGGGATCCGGAAACCTTTATTACAGATGACGAGGCATGCCATCTCAGACCTCAAGGGTGACAACGCATCTGCATTATTATTCCTTGTCAAGGATGTAGATGTCATGGGCCGCAGGAATCACTTACCATCAGGAGAACTGTTTGTGAGTTTGTTACCCTCAATGAAATAAAAGTCCAAAGGTAGGTTTAAATGCAGTGTCAGAGGCTCAAGTTACACAACACAACCAAAAAAAAAATTCGTAGCTCACAAATATTGTACCATGGGCGGATATAAAACCCAGAAGCGATCGCTATGCAGCAGCCAGCTGTTCTGACCTTTCCGCCACGCTATTTAAATATTATAAAGATTTTTTTGCTAAACTTATTACCATTCTAAATATATCTCATTTTACGGTGTGAATATCTCCGCTAATGTTTAACAAATTCGAATATAAACGTCATTTTTGGCCCCTAACAATATTACACCACCATTTATAATGAGATATCTTGAATATTCGTTATAACACCTTCACTGTAATTGATTTTTGAGTATTGATATGCGTTTCGCATGAATCGTATAAATTATAATGTTGGTACATAGGTACGTCTATATATGTATCGACGTTACTAAGATACAATTAATTGTGTATCTTAGTAATTTTGATACTCATATGTTCGTATTTTACACTTCATATTTTTATTTCATATTTCATACTTTTTATTTCATGCTTTTTCAAGTCGAGCTGAATCAGTTCCTCCATAATTTGTTTTTAAAATTCAATAAAATTTACACTTCTTCACTACACAAAACAAATCGCCATTATTCCGCCATACTTGCTTGGGTGCCGCTCACGTGGTGCAAATAAGGCGCTGTGATTGGTCGGTTCCGTTATTGAAGAATTTGAAATTTACCCATACCATTTTAGCGAATTTGCTACCAAACACAATACTAACGGTTCAATTTAGTACAGTTATAGTTAATTTTGTACCGTAATAAGTATCTTACTTAGTAGATTATTAAGACAACTTTCAGATGACATCAATAGAAGAATTTTTATCCAAAATCGTTATAGCGGTATTTGCAATTACAAGCTTCATATATCAATAGAAAACAAAGAAGCGAGAAGCTGCGATAGCTTAGTGGATGTCACATTTAATATCTAGAGGTCTCTGGAACCAGTAGGAACATGATATTGTTCAGAGTTTTCGTTTTTAATGATTTTTTCACTCTCTGTTATGTTTAGATCTTAATATGCTCAGGATATGTGCCATTTGTTATGTGTTTATCCCCAAGACAAACATTGGGGATTCGGTGAGCATTAGTTTTTATATTTATTACTTTATGTGGTCCGTAAAGTAATCCCTGAGAACTTACTTTATGGGGGCATAAGTTCGCGAAAAATATTAAATGTTTTAATATTCTTCTTTTGATTTTCACGGATGATTGATCCAGCCCGAAAGCTTATACCTGCACCGGATAAAAAGGTGGCAGAGCGTTTAGGGTACTCAGTCGAGACCTTTCTTTTAGACTAAACAGCATAAGGGTTCCCGAGAGGGAACCTCAGCTTGGACTGTTACCCGGACCGCGTAAGTAAGCTTATTTGAGGGTGCCCCAGAGAGTCGGACCACGGCTCGATCAGTTACTCCTAACGTAATCTTATATGTATTAGAGATATGTTCTACCACCATTTCGGAATGGTGATGGAGAAGCGGTGCAAGAAATTCCTTTAACGCACTTTATGTGCATCTAATAAATACGTCGGTATTGTACTAAGCCTTAAAATTGATAATGGTCCAAACTACGTGTTGATATTGAATAGTGGCGGCAATCCTCAGACTTGCCAATAGTTACCCAAAGCGTCTGGGCTAGTGCGGTCACATTGGCGTCGTTAAAGACGGTGGCAAAGCGCCACGTCAGTCACAGGTCGGTTTCACTTACCGTTTGACCGGCAGGGGCTCAACCAAAGAAGTCAGTTGGGCAGTAGAAATGGATGGACTAGAGAAGTAACCAATTCCCTGCCGTTCTTCTTTTTCTTAACTTTCGTCGCCCAGTCCTTAAAAGGCAAGACCCAATCTGGCGACTGGCTTTATCTTTGCGGTTTTAAAGCAGTACACCTAGGTTTTATCACCTGTCACGATATTATAGACAGCCAATAACTGTCCTCCATTAAACTTTTATCATTTTACGGTATCACTCGATACCCAGTCGTTTTTTTACTTTGTAAAAAGTAGTAGAGTTTGTAAGTAGTAGAAGAGAAAATTTGTTATTTTTTACTTGTGCAATATCCCTCAATAAGATGCAAGTGTGTACAAACTTGATCATGAATGTGGTCTCTCCAAGAGTAAGAGGAGAGCCAACAAAATATTAATTAAAACCCCCATAAAGGAACTTATAGCTGACTTGAAACATCGAAACTAAAAGACATCTGAAGTTTATTCATTATGTATACATTTCAGTTGATACCTTAGATTGGCCCTAACGTTAAATAAGATTTGATAATCTCGCAAATCTTCGCTAGCTACACCGAAATACCATCAATAATGTTTAGGGAAGCAATGGCAAGTAAAAAAATATCATAAAGACACGATTGCTGGGTGCTATCATTGGCTTGAGATGCTATGAATTAAAAAAATGTCCGTCACCGGAAATACTGCGTGGATCAGACTAGAAGTAAAAAATAAAAAAAACTTATAAGATATCTAGAACATCAGGACTTCACCTTACACCTTACACCTTAGACCCTCGCCGTGACCATGAGTGAAGTCTGATACGCATGAAACATCGAGAGTAATAAGTTAAAATAAACGCGATAAAATCTATAAAATAAGTTTTATTTAAGAAGTATAATATAACATTGTAATAAATAGACATTTTATTAAATTATAAACGATATCTAAAGCTAGGATAAAATATTTATGATAGATAAATCCTTTCTCGGTGCTGGTTCGTTGTTAGCTGCGTTTATCTTGTGAAAGCGTGTTGTGTTCAATATTTACTTTTTTATAGAATAAATATCTTAACGTCTTATAACACTAAAACTTTATTTTTATAATAGGTAAAATAAAAAGAATGCTTTAAATCTTTCGTGCCTACTAAAACTTCGTATAATACAAAAAAAAATATTACTATTACCGTACAAGTATAGTACATATTTTCAACTAAATATGTACTATAATTGTACGGCTTGAGTGAAGAAGGAACGACTACTCTGTTTAATTAAATTTATATTATAATATTTATTATTAGATTTTATTATTTAGAATAATATTTACTTATCCTATACCAACATATATATGGCTCTATCCATCCTAAAAAGAGATTCAACATACATATCCCTTGCTACTCCTGAAAATCGAGATGGAATGCCTCCATACTCTTAATAGGGATCCAGGAACCTATTTCCGAATCCCTACACTTACTATTCGAAATATAGCAGCGTTATGCTTCTATTTGTTATTTTCTGAAGGCGTGGTCCTAGTCTCTGGTCGTGCCGGCCTTCATGTTGTAGTTAGACATAACCTAGTGTGGCTCTAACCCTGTTGTAATATGTGTACTGCAGTAAATACACACATTTGCCTTTATATTTTAAAAGGCGCTTCATTTAAGCTTCAAATTACCAGTAGAATACTAGCTAACTGGTAAATCACCGGTAGCTGGCAGTTTGTATCAATGTGTACAAAGACTGAAAACACTATTATAATTCACCACGTGTAGTATTAATTGTTTTGTTTACCAGCACAAAGCGATTCCTTCAGTAAATAACTACAATTGAAGACGACCTTTCCTTAGCCTACGAATTCAAAGGTTCGAATTAATGAATGGGATTCCAATTGTATTAATTAACTAGAACTTTTAAATCATCTTTTGATCTGATTAATGAAGCCCTCGGCTTTTTCCTTATCTTTCTATGAATTTCGTACAAAACAAAAACTGTAGAAAAGGAAATCTATAGATTTACGTACGACGTTTCGATCTTCTCTTAGGGTTATTTACTTTTATATATTTATTTTAAAACAGTAACACAACACGAAAATCACTCGTGTTTATTTGTGATGCACAATCGTCCTAATTATGACATATATTTTATTTTAATTATGTAAGTAAGTAAGATGTTTATAAATTATATATGTATAGATAAGTTAAACTATGTAATAAGTTTATAATTATTATTGCCTAAATCTCAATAGGCAGGCATCCTGGCTGATTTAGCATTAAATAGTTTTTATGTTTTTGAAATAGTGAAGCGAAAAAGTCGATTTCATATTAACATAGATAATATATTGAGGTACATCGAAGTATTTAGTAGTGGTAAAGTTTGTTTCGAGCTACATTCTTGTCCGGGAAAGGACTCTCACTGAGTAGCACCATAGATCTGTTATTTAGTTTGATGAGTTAAGAAAGGATCAGAAGATCCTTATAACTAAATAGCATTGTACCTTAGTCCTCAAGAGGGATTATGAATCCGATGATGAAGGTGGGTGCTATAAGTCGCTTGAATTACTTACCATCAGCTCCAACTATGTGCTAATTTGTCATCCTCAATAATACTAAAAGAAAAAAAAAATCATTTATTCAGTGGAAATATATCAACATTTAAAAGACAGTGTAATCGATCATGAAGTAGGGATGTTTCATTTTTAATATTCATTCCAGGGTAGGACTACGCCGTCACAGAATACCAGCTTAAAATAGCAGCATAAATCTGCTGTGTTTCATCTGGTGAGTGTAGGGATTCCGTGACCTTTATTACTGGTGACGAGGCATTCCATCACAGTCCTCAAGGCTGATAACGCATGTGCATTATGATTTCTTCTCAAGGATGAATTTACATGTGCATGGGCCGTAGGAATCACTTGCAATCCGGTGAACTGTGTGCTCTTGATACTCTCAATGTAATGAAAAAGAAAACAGTTCAAAAATATTTTATGTTTAAATACTTTTGAATAAGTGTCCACATTTGCTCTTTATAATAGTAAATAGTGAATTACATAGGCATTTTCAAGGCTAGGGAGTTAAGAGATAATTGTAATTCCTGAGAGACAGATTGTGCGGTCGTAATATCTTACACTCCGGTGCCCGGTTATAATCAAGATTAACATACCAGCATCCGTCGAAGGTCGCGGTTGATAGCTACGATACATATAAGAAATTTGGAATATTACTAACAAATGGAAATAGAAATTTATTCATAGAATTTTTTTTACACAAACTTAGCCTAATTTTAACAATTTTATTTTAACCTTATGTATTCTATCAGGTCTTTACCTATGAAATTGCCGTTCTACAGTATTGGCCTTTTCAAACCAAAAAAACTTTTGATTGGCTGTGAATTCTAATTTCAAATTAGTTTTGTTTTAAAAACATGACATTTACAAGTCAGTCTTTTGTTTATTGATTAGCTTTGTATTTTCATTAAGTTTGAACATTTTTCGTCATAATGCATATTTTAAAAATTCGTGTAATTATGGAATATGAGTTCCATCGTGGCAACAACGCTGCACAAACGGCACGTAACATCAACAACGTTTACGGAGAGAACTGTACAAACGAACGCACAACTCGTTATTAGTTTGCCCGGTTCCGTTCTCGAAATTTTAATTTGAAAAATGAACCTCGTGGTTGTCCGGACACTTAGGTCAACAATAGATGGGTGCCCCGCGAACTTACCGATCGCCAGCGCAACGTACGCATTGAGACCTGCCTCGCGCTTCTCTACAGGCACAGAAATGAAAGAATTGTGAACCGAATGTTACGTGCGATGAAAAGTGGCAGGAGTTCTGTTCGACAATCGAAAGCACTCAGACAGTTGGTTAAAAATTACCCCTAGCAAGTAGATGGTCACTGTTTGGTAGTCTAGTGCCGGTGTCACTCATCACAGTTTTTTACCAAACGGCATGAGCATTACTGCAGATGTATACTATGGAGAACTGTAGACAATGATGGAGAAGCTTGCACATCTGCAACCACCTTTGTTGCCTCCCGTCCAGCTGATTTTTACAAGAAGGGCATCAATAACCTACCACTGCGTTGGCAAAAATGCATCGATTACATGGATGATTACTGTGAAAGTGTGAAGTTTGAAAAAAGAATACTTTAACTTATTTCATATAAAACGGCAATTTCATAGGTAAAGACCTATTAAATAACATAACTTACTGAAAAAATGAAACAAATCAAAACGAGGCTGTAGGCTAGTTTGCTTAATAGCAAATTGTTCAGCTACCCTCCGTACTAGTATGAAACTGTATTACGGCAGGGCAGCTCAGCCAGTTTACTGTGACTAAATACTCATCAAGCAAAATATACAGATTAATACAATTTTAATAAAAGTTACATTTAAAAAAAAATACAAATTACAAATTTTCAATATTTACCTTTTACATTAAAATAATAGTTAGATTAGGTTAAAAAATTAGATTACATTTTAGGTAGAGATTATGGCACAACCAATAATTTTTCAGTACACTCATAGTCTATCTTAGAAAGGTATTCGTGAATTGTTATTTTCAATTTAAATTTTGTACATTTATTTAAGGGCATCAATTTATTTATGCGATTATAAAGCAATGGTCCTAGGAACGAAAAAAATGTTGGGCAAAACTTGTTCTACAGAGCGGAATATTATAAACAAACTGCTGTCTTCGTGTATTGAATACTTCGTTCGTCATGAATGGTGTGTTTGTTAAATAATTGTCTAACAGTTAAAACAGATTTTTCTATACAATAATGCGGTCGGATCTAAAGTTAAGAAAATTTATAATTTTTATTATTGCTAAATAATTACTTGTTGGCACACACAAGTGCAATTTTTAATAATCGAAGCGGAACTTGTGGAGGTTCGTTATACACAGCCATGGCCTGCAGTACAAGGTTGACTACTAGAGAACCTTTGTTCCTTATCGGTTATCAGTTCTGTGTGCTATATGTGTATAAATATGTTCCAAATCTCATAATAATAATAAAAAATCGTTTTGTAAAACAGAGGGAGAGGTACAGCACAAACTTAATGGTAAGTAATCGTTGCGGTCCATTACACAATTCAAGGAATTATTACCCCAAGTACTAAGCTAGGATGAATAGTCATAAATCATGATTATCTGTGACAATTGATTCTCTGTGTCTTGTCCTTGAGTCACTCATTACATCAATAATTAAGTCAAATCTGACAGGTGATAACACTCAAAAATTGGTGTATTGACTTTTAGTACTTAAGATATAACTGTCAGAGAATGCAAATGGGAAATAAGTCTGCCCTTGTAAACTTTATATAAGAGACAAAAAAAATAATAAATAAATATGACTTTCTTTTTTTTTCGGGCTGATGGCCGCTGTTAGCCCGAGGGCTTTTACAGTTTCACCGGGTTGAGAGGTGACCGAGCGCTAATGGCACTCAGTCGAGACCTCTATATACCAGTCAATCAGGTAACCAGCAAAAGGGCTCCCGAGAGGGAGCCTCGGCTTGGACCGTTACCCTGTTTCACGAGGGCGTCTGACTCAAGGGTGCACGAGAGGGCCGAACCTCGGCTCGGTCAGTTGCTTCTGACAGAGGATTATCTAAATTAATATCGCTATTAGTATTAACTACCTGTACCACCACTTCGGAATGCGTGGGCGTTGGAGAAGAAGTGGCGCAAGAAACTCCAGCAACGCTTCTATCTGTATGGACTGGAGAGAACAGGCCAGTGACGTGGCGGTATCGCGAATAACCTTGTTTGCGACGGCGGGAGCGATATGAGGGTGCAATGTACGTGTGTTGTGTTTTATGAAGGGCTTGAGCCCTATAAATATGACATTTAACGGGAATGAATATATGAATTTTAATCAACCTAATAATCAGCTTCTAACAGATCTATAACCACTTATCATATATTGTTATTTTAAATGTGTTTAAAAACTACCAAATAAATGCTTGTACAATAAAATCTTCGTAAAAAGGTAAACTTTTTAAATAGAGAGCCGATGTATGTAAGTTGTGTTGTTGAATTCCTCCTTAGCCAACTCATAATGTACCCCCGGGATGAAATAACGAATGGCTTCTCTAATTAATGGATTATCTAATTTGCATTGCATTGTCTAACGTGATCAAGTTTTCGTTGTCCATGTAAATGTTGATGATTTAATATTTAATTAATAATTTAATTATATTAGCACTTCAAATTGTTATAGCGCTTTTAAACGTACATAAAAATCATTTCAATTAAGATCGTGCAACTGAAGACTTAAAACTCAAATTGTCCTATAAAGTCTTACTGCATTGGAGGCAGCAAGTGAGTGGAAGCCCCTTCGACATCACTCTGCAGGATAAACTTCGTCATACTTTATTTTATATATCATTAATACTATTAACTATGTTCAATGTGAAGCATTTCTTTCTTTGTTTCTAAAGTTCATTTTTTTATATTAAAGATTATAAGCAGTGCTATAAATATTTTTTTTATTTATTTATTTATTTATATATATCGAACCATCAACTGAACTACATGTATTTCAACACAATACATACAATTCAACTTACAGACGGACACAGAATTTTTAAAATAACTTAAAATAATTAATGAATATTTAATATTTTATCTGTATGTAAATATCAAAACAGAATTATATTTAATTATTCATATAATAATTATTTATATTTTATTTAATAATATTACTAATGTTCCGTTTAACCATTCCAACTCAAATCACGACAACAGTCGAATGGCAGATTCGAATCTACCACCTTAAGTTTCGCAGATCTTACTCTTAACTATTAGGCTATTAGCGCCTAAATATTTTTTCTACTTTAATATAATTAATAATTATAATTAAATTACAGTAACAATTATTAAATAAATAAATTTAATAATTGAATTATAAAGCTGTAATTGTAACTAATTATTTAACATATACAAAAAAAAGACATAACGTTATAGATGTATTATCAAAACCAAAGTCTCTTTGTAATGTATAATATTTTAAATTATACTGTTCCACGTAAATTGCAAAGAAAACAAGTTTATGTTGCTAATAAACTTCTCCAAATATGAAGGGAAAAATTTGAGATTCACCCATTTCAATGGCTCATTAAGTTCATTACAAAAATTCTCGGTAAGGGCGGGTAAAAATATTATTATTAATAAAGAGAGAAAAACATTCAATTTATGTCATTCAATGTGTTACGAATAGAGGACAAAAAACAAGGTATTGAAATATTTAGACGTATTTCTTTTTATTACATTTAGAGTAACTAACGAGCACACAGTTCACCTGATGGTTAGTGATTGCACGACATCTACATTCATCCTTGACAAGGAATCATAATGTAGATGCGTTGTCACCCTTGAGGACTGAGATGGAATGCTCCGTCTAATAAAGGTCTCCGGATCCGTGCACTCACCAGATGAAACACAGCAGTATTATTCTGCTATTTTACGCTGGTTCTGTGTGGACGTGATCCCAATCCGTTCTAGCTGACCCATTCATTCTGCAGCTAGAAATAAACGGCGGTAGGTACACAACCATTAAACACTGTTTTTATTATAAAACTAAGGGCGACAAACGAGAACACAGTTTAGCAGACGGTTCACTTCCCGTCAAGTAAACTATGTCCTCGTTTTATGATTGATACCCATAACCCCACCTTTCATCATCAATTTTCAATAAATATTCAGGTGAAATATAAGACAGAACTCCTCGCTTCCAGTAATAACGTTTCCGATTCATGTTACTATTATAAAAAGCTATTTCAACTTTGTATATTAATATAGGGCCGTTTTCAGACTGATGGCCGCTGTTAGCCCGAGGGCTACACTTTCACCGGGTTGAGAGGTGACCGAGCGCTCATGGCACTCAGTCGAGACCTCTGATAGTGGGTAACCAGCACAAGGGCACCCGAGAGGGAGCGTCGGCTTGGACCGTTACCCTCTGTTTGTCGAGAGTATCGAGACTCGAGGGTGCCCGGGGGGCCAAACCTCGGCTCGGTCAGTTGCTTCTGACTACGAATTATCTCAATTAATATCCATATTATTATTAATTATCTGTACCAACACTTTTTCATATTAACGTTTCGTATAAGGATGCAATGTACATACGTGTGCGCAGTAGCTCAGTCTCAGTGCTTTCGCTGATAGTTCACGGCGCGTGAGCGAACTGAGACAATCCTCGATGTCAGCATCAATTGGCATTTTTAAATACAATTTTAAGTGCTGATTGACCACGTGATTGAAGGTGAAGAGAATCGTCACCTGCATATCCAAGAAAGAAATATAAAAAGCACATTCGAAAACATGGGAAGCCCGCCAATTCGCAGTGGAGCTGCGTGCTGGGCTATAATCTAACTCACTCCCACGACCACTAACGAAATCCGAATATACATGCTATAGTTTATTTCGTAGTCGAAATAGACTTGGACGATCAAATTTACAAGACAATTAATCCTTGAAATCAATAATTTGTGAGTTTTATTAGGATTCAAACAAAGTACCCATAACTCAGCAGATTTACATGAATTTGATAATCATGATGGCTGCGTGTCGTAGTGGTAAAAGTATCTGAATGCTACGTCGAGGGTCCTTGGTTCGGTTCTCAGCAGAGTTCTGGCCTGGGTTCTCTTGTGTCTAAACCTTCCTCCAATTTTATGTTTTGCATTTCATCAAATTAGAGGAGGAGGCGACCAATGACTGCATCTGTGTTTGTGTGAATGTTTACAACACTATATTATATCCTACGCTAATTAATGTCACCTGGTAATATCCAGCAGGTGTGACCATGGCTTAAATAGACCTAGAGAACAATCTATCAATATCGTCACGAAGGCCTTTAGCTTGCCTCGGTCATCCAAATAAAATTGTAAATAAAATAATTACATTTTGTTAAGTTGAAAGGAAATATCACGAGAAAATCTACAAATCCACGATATTGAATAAAAAATAATACATTATATTTTATAGATTTTCTACAGATAACTAAGATAGTTTATTACTACTTGAAGTATGAATAGGTCGGCTCGAACGAGGTAGGACGACACCATCATAGAATACCAACGTTGCACTACGGTATAACGACTGGGTAGACCTTTGTTACTGCTGCCGAGGCATTCCATCTCTAACCTGTGGGTTGACTACGCATCTGCGTTATGATTTCTTATCGAGGATGAACGAGGGTATCATGGGTCTGCAGGAATGATTCACCATCAGGTGAACTGTGTGCTCGTTTGTCATCCTTGATACACTAAAAGAAAGGGGGAAGAAGGAATAGCGAGACATCTACTCCATTTTCATTGTGCCATCCCAAAAATTTCACTCACTTTCATTTTTCTTATTCTTACATGGATACAACTTGTCGACCGCAGAGGTTATATAATCAGACGATCTATCTAGAAGCCCCAGTTTCAGTAAAATTATGTTAAAAAGGCCTGCGACCGTCTTGTAGTAGACTTAAAAAGGGTGGAGAAGAAAAAATTGTTCACTAATGGACATAGATCTCTCTTATGTCGGCAGGATAAGCCGTAATCGATACGCTGTCTTGAACGAATAGCGATCACAGTACGGATATGCTTCGCACCGAGTCATCTTGTATATATATTTTATGTCTATATACTATTTTGTGATATTCCATTACAAAAAGTATAAACTATAAGAATATAGTATACTAGATGTGCATTAAATTATAGTTTTAGTTAACAATATAGATTCCATTTCAATAGTTAGTCGTGAAGCTAAGTAACTAAGCTTTTTGTTTTGTAAAAGACTGCTTTATTTTTAAATTTAAACTGTCCCCATGTCTTATTATGTACATCTATTTTGTTTTATCTACGTATAAATGATGTGCCCTTAATATAAAAGTAACTTGTACCACAAAAAGTGCAATTTCATGACTGAAACAAATTTAAAAATTAACAATAAACGGGATATACAGTCTGTACGTGGTTGACTAAATGAAGTTGTCTTTGTTTTACACATATGTAAACTGAATATTCAATTTACATGTATGTAAAAAAGGATAAGTTGTTAAAAATGGATAATGATAAGAATGGATTTTCCTCTTATTCTGATTGAAGTAACTTGCGAAGTATTTCACTTTCAATTTAACTTCAGTAAGTTTTATAACACGAAGCTAGTGTGCTATACCATTAACGTCTATAATTACTTAACACTGTGGAATTGTAATCAAACATTGATATGTATCGATAACCGATGTGGAAGAAAGTTTATTTATTTATGTTCCGTAAACAACAGGTTTACAAGGGCGGACTTAATGCCCGGTGGCATTCTCTACCAGTCAACCCTGGAAGTTCAAGAGAATATGTTGGTAGGCATAAAAATAAAAAAAGATTAATTAGATAAAAATATCAAATTATATATAGATATACATTAAAATAAATATATGTATATATATATATATACATATATGTATTATATATATACATATATAAATATATAAATAAATAAAATTTCTCGAATGACAACCTTGCATTGGCAATTGCTGTTTGTTTCTAGCTGAAAAATAATTGGGTCAGCTCCACCGGGGTAGACCTACGCCCTCACACAATACCAGCGTGAAATAACAGCATAATACTGCTGTTTTACGTCTGGTGAGTGTAAGGATCTGGAAACACTTATCACTGGTGACGAGGCATCAAGGGTCCTCAAGGATGACAAGGCGTCTGCATTATGATTCCTTGTCAAGGATTAATGTAAATGTTGTCATTGGCCGCAGGAATCACTTGCGATCAGGTGAAGTGTGTACTCGTGTGTTACTCTTATATAGTATATAGTAATAAAGAAAAGGTATGTTTATTATTTTAATTTTTGACGAATGTCCCTACAATTTTTCAAATATATTTTTTTTTGCATCATCAATGTTTAAAACAAATTCCGTAGTAGAAACACTCACGTTTGCACCTGTTTGCTGAATATATTCATTTGCGTAGCTCTCTAGATGTGTTATATATGTTCTGTCCTGATACAAACGTTACAATAGAGCATTGTTCTGTTGAGTTTCTTGGTGGTTTGAATTTTGCTTGTTATTTTCATGTTAAACAAAATACCGTCCAAAGATTACAGATCAAATTAACTCCAAAGTCTTTATAATTAAAGCGAGTCATCTCTGGTTTTTGTTTGTTACCAGTAGTTAAGTCGGTATATTAGACGATATGGAAGAAGAAGACGTCAGAATCACCTTATATTTCTTCTGTATACCGGTAACTTACTGTCTAACTGTAACTAACACAATAATACTAATACAATATGTAATATATATATATATATATATATATACATATATATTAATATATATATATGTATATATATATAGTGGTGGTCATATAATTAGAAACACTTCTTATGAATTAAAAAAGTATAACTACAACGTACAAATGCTCGAAAAAAATATACACATTCAATAACTAATAAACATGCAATAATATAGCCACTCAAATAAAAAACTCATAAAATGCATAAAATAGAAAACATATCCTACTTTTAATTACAAAATGAGTCTTACACATGTAGGAGTTTATTTTCTGTTACTGGCCGCTTGAACGCCTAATCATTTTTAAAAATATGTTAATTGGACGGTACGAGAATGGAAAAATTGGTTACAGGACATCTAACATAGCGCTTTCCATCGGAATTTACCATATTTATTTTTGTTTCATTTTAAAATAACACTTTTTATATATATATTTTTTAGCGAATAATAGTCGCTTCTCTCGGTGTTGCTTGGTAAGAAGCGGTACCTTTTGAGATTCTTCCAAACAATAAACTTCCACTGATCTTCGGCGTATCAGTCTTTACGAGATGTTTCTCGGGTCATCAGGCGAAAAAACTACATTTTAAACCTGGTTGGAGCCTTTACTTGGGTTGTTTTTAGCAACACAAACGATTAGCGTATCTTCTCTGGGAGAGGTTTCTCTTGGCCGAGCCTTTCCAAGAACATTTTCAACAGTTCCATGTGTTTTATAATGATCAATTGCATTAAAAACTTTCTTAACAGAACAATTTAAATGCTCAGCTATTCTTCTCTACGTCCACTTATGATCTATATGTAAATTAACAATTATTTGCAAATTTGACGCGTCACAACTTTTATTTTTGCTCATTTTGAACAAAATAAAATTCAGATTAAATTTTGAATTGCCACTAAAATAATAGAAAAAGCCAAGAAAGAAATGTTATTCCCCAATTTAAAAAAAAGTACGATGAATGGATGATTTTTAAAAATGTTTCTAATTAGGTGTCCAAGCGGCCAGTAACAGAAAATAAACTCCTACATGTGTAACACTCATTTTGTAATTAAAAGTAAGATATGTTTTAATTTTATGCATTTAATGAGTTTTTTATTTGAGTGGCTATATTATTGCATGATTACTAATTATTGAATGTGTATATTTTTAACGAACATTTGTACGTTGAAGTTATACTTTCTTTATACATATAAAGTGTTTCTAATTATATGACCATCACTGTATATATATATATATATATATATATATATAAAAATATATACATATATATATATATATATGTATATATAATTGAAAAATATATATTAATTTTACTCATAAGATTGCGTAATTTAATTAATTGTAGATTTAGCGACAATTAAAAAAGTATTTATAAAGTTATAATTAACGCGTAAAATAATTTAAAACATGATCATTTTTCTTTTACATTAATAAATGAATTATAAAACTACTTTGTACGAATAGGTACATATATACCCTTTTTATTTAATAATATATCGATAAAAGCTCTGCATGCGGCAGTAATAACAACCTACTTTATAATTAGAATATTAATTTATCCTGAAAACAATTTTATACTTAAATACATGCAAACGCATTTACATCCAAAAATCAAAATCAATTTAAAAATCGTTTATTTAACAAATTTTCTCCTTTGTTTTTACGTATAATATGGACGCTTTTTCTTATAAAAGAAAAGACAAATACAGAAATTTAAGAATCCAATATATTCATGTACGAATAATCCGAGCTCGAAGGCATAATACCATATATGTATTCACGATTGTTTGCGCAATGTTCAACACGATTTGTTCAATCAGAGCTCATAGTTCCCCAGCGGTTGCCTATTCTCACCTGCGGCGTGTGTTTTATTGTTTCCTATTCTGAGTACGGTTACTAACAAAACAAAAGGAATCCAACTATTTTCGGTTTAAGAACTAAAGACAAAAAAATGTGTATAGACTTAAAAATATTAACATGCTTGTATAATTAAACCTAATGATATTAAATAATCCTTATTGGTATTTTTTTTATACATTTGGATGGTCATTGTATGCATGAACCAATTACTTATAACGAGAGATTCCATCGCAGACCTCGGGGTTGACAACGGACATGGACGTTATAAATCTTTGTTAAGAATGAAATATGGATTATAATGGGCAAGAGTCTGATCACTAGGTGTTCGATAGTCACATTTAGTTTCATAAAAAAAATAAAAATATAAATCTTCCAAGGTATATACAGATTATGTGAAAGATTTATTTATTAACTTCATTGTACGTTCATCAGCCTGGTCTTAGCTTATTTAACTAATTCGCACCGATAGTTTTTATGTTATATATTTATTCTAATACGGAAAACGTAGAATCTGGAATGAAATTGAAAAATGGTATAAGGCTGCCATTCACGTTAACGTAAGTTAAATTTTCTCTACAGTAAAACCTTCTAATAATGATTGGTGAGTAATCTACTAACCAATCCTTGTTGGAACTACTTATTATTGTTATATTACTTATATAAGTTGATAAGTTTGTATATTTGGGTGCTTGTCACACAATCGGATCGGAATCGGATTTGAGTGAAAATTGGCAAACAAATAATTTGTAACCTGATTTACCACATAGGCTGCTTTTTGTCTCGATAAAAAAGGGGGCTGTTATGAACTAATGTCAAAACTAGCACTTGCCCGTGACTTTTTCTGCATGTAGACCCAGAATTGGGTCCAGAGACAAATGAATGAAGTGTGAGACGCCACTGTATGATTTATTATTTTCTGCCAGTACGTTTTAGTTTTGGCCACTCGATATTCTTGAACATCCGATATAAAAAAAACGTTAGAAATATAAAAGTTAAATAAACGCGGTAAAATTCATAAAAGCAACTGAAAAACCAAAAAAACAAAAATAATCAATTTGTATGGAAAATGGAAAAATGCCTAAAGATTATAACAGTTAAATAAACGCGGTAAAATTCATAACAGTAACTGAAAAAAAACCAAAAAACAAAAATAATCAATTTGTATGGAAAATGGCAAAATGCCTAAAGATTATAACAGTTAAATAAACGCGGTAAAATTCATAACAGTAACTGAAAAAACCAAAAAAACAAAAATAATCAATTTGTATGGAAAATGGCAAAATGCCTAAAGACTATAACAGTTAAATAAACGCGGTAAAATTCATAACAGTAACTGAAAAAACCAAAAAAACAAAAATAATCAATTTGTATGGAAAATGGCAAAATGCCTAAAGATTATAAAAAATTTGGAAAATGGAAGGAACTCCTCGTTTTTCTTTCCTCGTTGAGTTTTAATTATATAACTATTTTACAGTTAACAATACTTTTGCGAGTGTCTTGTACAAAAGCGAAAATTATGATATCTGTCAAGATTTCCCTTATAACGTAGCTGATAATATTTCTTTCCAATGTATATGTATGATGGTTTCTATATTTAATATCTCACGCAAAAGTACATAAGCTGCCACTTAAATTGGTGGTGATAATGCTATCCCCCTGGCCGACTTCGACTACAGCGATAACTTCTGATTATGTCTACGCAGAATATTTTATAGCATCGTAAGCATTCGCACAAATATAAAGGCACTCGCTCGTCCCCTTCCCTATCAACACAATAAGATCCAAGGAAGAATGAGATGCAGCGTCAACGACACGGAACATGCACAGTACAATCAATGCGTATTGCAAAACCAACAATTAGTGATATAAACAAATATTGTCCCTCGACCTCAGGAATCGATTTCAGCATCTGCGATACAGTAGCCAGTTACGCCAAACAGAACTCTAGCACATAAATTAATATATATACTATATAATTTTTTCTAATTTTTAAAATTATTCTTGACTTTTACAATATAAACCAAACACAGAAACGGAAACGGTTAAACCGTAATTGCCTGCGGTTTTGTCCTGTCCTTATAAAATGTAGACATTTAACCTAAAGCCTAAGAATATATTTCAATTTGATAGCCTTTAAGATATCCATGTTTAAATTATTAGTTTATTGACATTACATAAGGAGATAGTAGTAGATAACTTTTTTATTATAGTAAGGTTAAAAAGCAGGCACACAGTTTACCTGGATGTAGGTGAAATGTGTGCTCGTTTATCACCCTTCCAAAACATCCACACACATCCTCGATAAGGAATTATAACGGAGAATTGTGTCTAGTTGCCAATAATATTCACCGGATACCTACACTCACCAAACGAAACACAGCAGCATTATACTGCCATTTTACTATAGTTTCTGCGAGGGCGTGGTCTTTCCCCAGTCGAGCCGACCCATTCATTCCACAGCCGGAATCAAACTCTAGCGTGGCTCACTACTAGGTATTGGCGATTTGTTTGTACTATGTCTACTGCATTTTAATGTTTTGGTGGGAGAATTATCTTATAATAAAATCTAGCACACCGTTCCCATTATTTAGATCATTAATAATAACCGTTCAGAGATTAACTCAATATCGAACAATACTCTATTAATGCACATATTAGCGGCCTGTCTGCAAATGAATCGTTTGTCATTTCATTAGAGTTTATTCATGTATACATTCATTGTAATATTCCGACTGGCATATATGTATGTACCTAATATGCTTTCCGTTTGCAACCTTCAATATGTCAATAATTACCTACAAATAAAATACAGTGGCATATTAATTGTTTGACTCAGAGAAAACAGTAGCTGTCTGTATTTATAGGACTTATGTCTCTGTGTTGAATTAACAGCAAGGCGACTTTTGAACTAGCATGAATGGAACACCTGGAATGGAAAAAATAATGAGCACGAACGACGTCAACGATGTTGGAGTTTGCTGTAATTTTAACATCAACGTTTATTTCTTGATATATTTTTAAATAATATTTTATATTTTAATATTGTTATTTAGAATCAAACACAGTGGACTCTCTCTGTAGGAAACTGCCTTTAATATAAAATATTATATTAGACGGTACTAATGCTAGTCGCCTATAATTATGGGCAGTCCAAAATTATTCATGACTGTATGAGAGGAAAAGGAATGTTTTGCAATGGACTATTGAGTCGATACACTGTAATTGAGAATATCAGGTTACAACTCATTTTACCAGCCATAGGTGGCTCATTGCCTCTTCTTGGTGTCTTGTATTTCTGCTGTCTCCTTCGTTCTAGTGCAGAGGTCCTTGTTGCAGAACCCTTCACGATAGAAATACACGTATAAAATTACTGAAAACAAGCAATGTTACATGTAAAAAAGGTTCACTGTATTTTTTATTCTTTACCAAACGAGATTTATTCGAATACAACAATTCTATTTATTGTTTCTTCAAGTGTAAAGAGTAAATCTGAAAAGTTTTGACATATCTGATGGTATTACCAAAATAAATTTTCTATTTTATTAATAAAATACAGAATCTGTAGTAACGCGGCTAAGAACAAACAAAGATAACAAAGTACTCCTTTATTCAGTTATGTCATCTACGGCGCCCTGTCTTGGCGTCGATACCATTAACAGCGTTGAAAATTGATATCTTGTTTATATATTGTTCCTAAAATAAAGATTCCTATTATTCCACATTGAGGAAATTGAAAATAATTCTTTTTCAAGTTATCCGGCAGTGGTAGAGCTACGCTGCAGTTGGTTTTTAGCTGCGGAATGAATGGGTCGGCTCTACCAGGGCCCTCACACGATACTAGCGTATAATAGCAGCATAATGCTGCTGTGTTTAGTCTGGTGATTGTAGGGATCCGGAGACCTTTATTACTGGTGACGAGGCATTACATCTGCATTGTGATTCCTTCTCAAGGATCGTCGAGTCATGAGCCGCAGGAATCACATGCCATTAGGTGAACTGTGTGCTGGATTATTACCCTCAATGAAAAAAAAAAATTTTTCTTGTTCCTTTTTACGTGATAAGCATAATGGTGAATTTTTAATTAACAAGCGACAAAAGAACCATTCATAAAAATACTTTGTTTATAGAGTAATAAAGAGAAAAGCACATTTAACATTGTCCAGATACAAGAATATTTCATTCAAAAATAATACTTGCTTGGTTGAGGAAACTGTTTGGTTTTTTTTTAAGAATATTATGTGTGACAATTGAACAAAGAGTTTAACTGATGGAAAATGATAACTATCTACACAATATTTGAGTCTTCCACGAAATCTACATCGATCCTCAATAAAGATATAATATCTGCATGCGATTCCACTTAAATAGGAATGCCTCGTTTCCTGCAATTGGGTGCCCAGATTTCTACAGTAACCATAGAAAACAAAGTATTCACATCATACACATATAAACACATAATCTTACTATTCAGTGCTGGTATTCCGTGAGGGTCTGGTACTTCCCCAGTCAAGCCCTACCCAACCCGTTAATGTTGCTGCTGGTATTTAGCTACAGTATGGGACTACCCTGTTATAAAACAATTGTCATAGAATGTGGAAAATGTCGTGAAAAAAAGTCAAATAAATATTACTTAACTTATCATTAAATAAATTTTTGAGCTTTCTTTTCCGTTTTAAACGATTCTATATATTATATCTATTTGGCATACCTTTAATAAAGCGTAAAGTAACCCCTTACGAAACCCATGCGATAAGGATTATCAAATTTTAATACCGGTGATAGACCTATTAACATTTTTGTCGGTTTAATTTCCGATTTATTTTGTTTAGAAGATACTTTTTTTTGGCATTCTCTACGAAACTAAGCTGAAGATGCAAGTAGAGTAGTTTCATAAAAAAAAAATTGTTAATCATTACTATAACTCTCATGCTAAATGATTTCTGTATAGCCCTTCTACTTAAGCTTAGTCCATAACCGAAACTAAGAGTTAGTTTCTCGGAAAGCATTTATATACGTTTTACATTTTCAAACTTCAACAATTTCTCTTAATGTGTAAAAGTCGTTATGTGCTTTTTTAAGTAAACAAGTCATGCTTGGTAAATAAATTGCATGCTGGAAAATATATAAATATAGCTTAACCTATATATGCATTATATGTATGTGAATTAATATAGGAATAAAAGAATATTATTGCGACGATGGAAGCAAACGGCAAAGTGAATTCTAGTAAGAGATCTCGAAGATCGGTAAGAGAGTCGAGAAAATTGTAATGAAGTGTTTCTTACTTTTTCCGTTTACTTATACACTTTCATTTAGTTTTACTTGTTTACTGGGTTCCGTTCATCTGTTGAAAAAATAAAACCTTTATAGGATTACTCTCGTGTCTATATGTCTTACACTTTTCTTTCTCTAGATGTACTGAACAAAACCGTTTAAATTTGGTATATGTATACAGAGCTAGATAGCATTGAGTCGTACCACAGACGTAAAGTAAAGCGTAAATAAACGAACTCTAATTTTAAGCAAGCGGAGAAATAGAAAATTAAAAATAATGCAGGTTTAAGTCCTATGTCCAAAAATACTTGCTAAAACGCCACGATACGGAACCCTCTCCCCGCGAGTTTGGCTCGTGCTTAGTTGTGAATAAATTTATTTAACAATGTATCATATAAATATATTAAGGTGTCTTTTTTTTGTGTATTAGTATTGCTGTTGGTCCAGTGATCTCTACAGCTTTATCTAAATAAGGTGTCTTACTAAATAACTTCAATTATATAACATTAATTAAGCACGTACTTGATCAGTTTTGTTATAATTTTTTCTTTTTTTTATTACATTGAGAGTAACATACGAGCACACAGATCATCTGGTGATAAGTGATACCTGCGGCCCATGACATCAACATTCATCCTTGACAAGGATGATTTCTTGTCAAGGATGAATATACAATATGCTTAATGCAGATGCTTTGTCACCCTTGAGGACCGAGATGGAATGCCTCGTCACCAGTAACAAAGGTTTCCTCATTATCTAATAACATATGTCTAATTCTTTTTAAAAATAATGATATTACAACTATCTAATATAAGAGCATTTTGAAGACATCTTGGCAAACAATTTAAATACGAACAATAAGTGTACATAAGAAAATTGCATTAAAACTTTGTTACACTTGGCACGAACATATATGAGTTGAACGTTATTTTAAGATTTGTATCATTTAAAAACAACATTATGTAACTGCCTCTGTGAAATGTTGAAAAAAATAGAATAGAAAATATAGTATGTAGAATATTTTGTCTAGAAGTAAATAGAAAATAAAATGGTGTCCACATTTCACCTAAAGCTTGTTAGGTACATCATGAACATCCGATGGTCGGACTGCATCAGGAACACTACTGTCCTGAGGCGTGCTTATGTCGGAGGCGTTGATGTATCTGATGAGACGGCAGCTGCGGTGATGCGGACTTGTCTCTCGTATGTCGCAGAGTCAAATGGCGAAGCGTATCTTCTATTCAGAACTCCAGTACGGCAAGCGGAAACGTGATGGCCAGTACCTAAGATATAAGGACTTTCTGAAGAGGCATATGAAGAGTTGCAAAATAGAGCCCTCGCAGTGGGAGAAAATAGTGGCACTGCGTCCCGAGTGGAGGCGACTTATCTACCAACTGGTTGATGATTTCGAAGTTGAGCGGCGTGAAGAACTCGACACAAAGCGAGATGAACTTCTCTTCGGACCTACCAACCAGTGACGATTCATTACAATTATGTTGGTGGAACTTTGACTTGTCCAAAGTGCTCTCGTGCTATTAGCAACAAGTTTGGGTACGCCAGCCACCAAAGAGCACATAAGAGGGCAGTTTTTTCTAGCCACAGAATGAATGGGTCAGCTCAACCAGGGTAGGACCACACCCTCACAGAATACCATTGTAAAATAGTAGCATAATGCTGCTGTGTTTCTTCTGGTGAGTGTAGGGATCCGGAGAGCTTTATTACTGGTGACTAGGTATTCCATCTCTGTCCTCACACACGACACCGCATATGCATTATGATTCCTTGTCAAGGATGAATTCATATGTCATGGGCCGCGGGAATCATTTGCCATCAGGTGAACTCTATGCTCGTTTGTGACTCTCAATGTAATAATAAAAAAAAACAATTCAAACATTTTTAATGTTAACATACTTTTGAATAAGTGTCCACATTCATCCACTTTATTTGACATATTATTTAGGTAGTGTATCAAGATACAGTCTTGGATCATGTTGTGAAACGTCTGAGCAATACACTTTTTAAAAATATACCGTGTACTTTCCAGCAGGACTCTGCACCTGGTCATAAGGCACGAACTACCCAAGCCTGGCTTGAAACCAACTTCCGGACTTTATAAGAGCTGAAGATTGGCCCTCATTTAGCCCAGACCTCAACCCTTTAGACTTTAAATTATGGTCAGTTTTAGAGGACATGGCTTGCTCTAAACGACACGGCGACATTGAGTCTCTTAAAAAATCTTTGGTGTAAGCAGTGGCGAAATTTCCCTTGGAAACAGTGCCTAAATCCATGGATTCGTGGCCAAACAGATTAAAAGCCAAAGGTGGCCATTTCGAATATATTTTTTTTTATTTTTTGCTGAGACTAATAAATATGTAGGTATACATTTTAATAATATTACATTACTTCATTAAAAAAAAATCATTTGTAACAGAACTTATAGCAGTACTAGGTATATGTTGTGCCAACAACTTTGCAGTCCAAGATTATTACCTATAGCCACATGTATATGGTCTACGTAAGTGATTATTGACAGTAATTATGTGCATACTTTATTTCTCGTGGTCACACTGACTTCGAGGCCAGGAAGACGAAATGACTGTTGGACTACTTCTTCACTGGTCCACGTTCAATGTGGCGGATGTCTATCTACGTTGATACGACCTTTTCACCAGAATGCTCATAAATTTTCGACCACCATTGTAGCTTCCAGTCCAGAAAATCGAGTAAAAGAGTATGGTCACGTATCAGACGCTCCGCTAGGATAGGTAATTTGTTCATGTATTTTTATTAAAGACTTTTATGTGCGATGTACTATTATTTATCCGCAAAAAATACAGATTTTGACATAGTTTATTGGCTTTCTTCTGTATCCCTGGTGATAATTCTTACATAAAATCAGAATTACAGTATATCTCGTGTACGTGCAAAAAATTGGTTGTGATATGACGACGAATGAATGTCGTCTAATGTAGTAAACATTTAAAGAAAAATATAATACCTTTTCTTAATTTGAGGGTTTCATTTATAGTATAGTAGTAGAAATTAATTTTTATTATTTCAATTTAGAGCCTTTTTAGAATTTCGTGTACGATTTGATTTCCTAGAATTTATGCGGACAATACACAAATCAGAAAACCTGTTCCTATTGGATCGTTTAAAATAAAGATATCAATTAAGTGTGTAGAAAATTGTAAGTTGGACAGTAAGACTTTAGTTATACATTTTAAAAGAAATTTATATTACTGTCAGTAAATTATCAAAACAATTAATTTCATTATTCTATATTATTGATCATCAACCACCGACTTTTAAATTATAATCATAGATTTGCAAATCATCATAAAAAAACATCTCTTCGTAACATTTACATTGTTTATATTGTACATTCTGTACCTAGTAGTGACATGATATGTAATAAAGCAATTAAAATGTTGAGCTCAACTCAGATTCGAACCCGGACCCATAAATTATTATAGTAAAGTACTCTTACCGTTGAACCATGATCTATTCAAATAAGATCGTTACCCCTCTTCATATATAATGAATTAATGTAGGATGCCTTGCTGAAAATTTATTAAGAGACACGTTTCAGTACTTATCATAAATGTACGTAAGCTTTCTTGGATCATTACAGTTGACTGGGCTTGTTTGCTTTCTCTTACTTCGCTGGTTCAACAACCCAAAGTGTGTTTTGGTCCCGCTTTCTCGATTATTTCGTCGTTAGCTTAAAGCTCACGCAGTTCCGCGTTATCAACAGTAACTCATCGATATCTGTGCCGGGCATCGACCTATCGTATAAAATTTAAAGGATTTTTTTAACACCTTGACCTTGCCCATTGTTTTTAAGTGACCATGCTAAGGGAATCTTTGGTTTGTCATCACTCCGATTAAGTTTAGATGTGCTGTTTAATTCCGCCATTTTTAAAGACTTTTTATATCATTATTTCGACGTCGCCTAGATGCATTTACGTTCGTAAATATCTATCTAATAATTAATTTTACTTTAGTTAAGAGTTGAAGGTCATTTCATTTCTTTCTAGTCTATTTTGATTCCTCAGGATGACGTCAGTTGTTCGCAATTTTGGTGCCTTAAGTAAAAACAAATAAGTTGTTCTAAGTCATCAGAGCTCCGACAGTCCACCGAATATTGAATCTCAATGCATATAGGTTACAAATTTTTGCTTTTACTACTCTATTAAAAAAAAAATAGTATTATGGGCTGCAGGAGACACCTACTATCAGTTAAAGTGTGCCTCAGTTGTAAAAAAAAACATAAAAAAGTATTACCTGTATTTATAATTATTGTATTACAATGGCTCCCACATAATATCTACTAAAGTTATTTAATGGAGCACACTTTTGTAAAATTTAACCGCAAACTTGAGTTTAGTTTAAAAGTCACAAATTATTGCGTAGATCACAAAGTTAAAACATTAGAAGAAACATTATTAGACCAAAGTCTATTTGAAAAATATTGTCCCAAGCACGCACATGTAATCTCCTTCAACTTAGTTCATTCTTAGTAATATTTTCCTGTTTATATGACCGAGTTATACGTGACCAGGTTATAATTCCTGTTATAATATTTTAGGAGTTACCGTGCCTTATGTCACAACATTGTTATGATTTTTTTTTAACTTTGTTAGTTTTAAGTCGACGGTACCATGTATTGCAAAAGCATTTGCAAATTATTTGCATATTGCACAAAACAAACATTATGTTTATATTTTTAGAAAACTCGTAACTACATGCTCTTTTTTTATTAATGTTACACTTGATTTTAATAATAGCCATATAAAGTAGTTTTCATTTAAAACACAAAATAGGTAATAGAAAACATAAATAGTTATGAAGTTGAAATGTACCGTCCGTATCCAAGTCGGCTGGTAGAAACGTATTAACCACGATATTTATCGACTAAAGGAGACAGCTTTCAGCAGAACTCTTGTCGATACAGTGTGACAGAGGGTCACATTGTATCGAGAAGAATTCCTACTTAAATACCTAACGGAGTTCTGGAGCAGTTGGGTGCCTAATGTCGTGCTTATAATAACTAAAATCCCAAGGTGATTTTAATAGGAATTCCCATAGGAACGCAACCATAAACAACGAATGCTTGAGGGTAGCCCGTACGGTGACTTGAGGAGTTTTCATCACAAAGTACTTTTATCATAATTTGAGAGGCAAAGTCGTCTCCACTATCTTTTTCAGGGTTATATTTTTCTCTTTATTGTAATATAAAATGCAGAGTACAATACAAAAGTAGTGTAAATAAAAAAATATATAATCAAGCGGCCATTGATTAATTGACAAAAAAATTGACAAGTTTCGTGTGGTGAGTGTAGGGACCCGGGAACCTAATTACTGGTAACAAGGCATTCTATCTAACTCCTCAGAGGTACAGCACATGTTGCTTGGACCTTGTAAGTCATCAATTCAATTCTGTAATAAATGTAACATTAATAAATATACAACTTCTAAAGCATCTTTTTTTTTATAATTTCATTGAAAGTAACAAACGACCACATAGTTCATCTGATGATAAATGATTACTGCTGCCCATGACATCTACATTCACCCTTGACAAAGAATCATAATGCAGATGCGATTGTCAACCTTGAGGACTGAGATTTGGAGTGCCTCGTCACCAGTAATAAAGGTATCCGGATCCCTACACTCACTAGCAACATTATTCTGCTATTTCACGCTGATATTCTGAGAGGGCGTAATCCCTCCTTGGTCGAGATGACCCATTCATTGTGTAGCTAGAAACAGAATGCATCTTAGCTCTACCACTGTGAAACTTGAGTCTTTGATAAGGAAGGAAGTAGATGTCATTTGCCGCAGTCCAAAGCCAGTATCATTAAGTGAACTGTGTTCTCGTTTATCACCACTAATAACATAAAATTGATTATCCGTTATTAATGTATGTAAGTATGAACTCCTGACTCTGGGCATAAATCTGAAGAATGCATCCGTCTATTGAGACGATTTGGCCTTTCAGGAATAATATATAAGCAACTTTTACTAAGTTATGTGTGAGTAAATTAAGTGCTGATGAAGTTTGTTGTATTGAATACCGTATTAAGGTAACATAAATACAATTGGTATACCATATTCGAAGTATTTATAGAAACATTTTTTTCAAAATTACGATATTTGCAAATTAACAAGTGTTTGTTTCCGGACTGGGATTATACGTGCATAACATACAGCGATTATTGAGTCAGTTTAATAGCCTGGATTAAGAACGGGAACCATTTTATATTAAAATGACATTTATGTTCAATTATATTTATTGTTTTAATTCTTCTATTCGATATTATTTAGACTACTTTGCCATTTTGTTTACTTCTGACTAACTCACAGCAGTTCTCTTGAAGCTTCTATCACTTCCAAAGTGTTCCTAGGCGTACAAGATGTCGTTAAAAATTTTTGTGGTCTGTAAGATTAGCGTGGCAACAAGCGTACGGTTCATATGATGGCAAGTGTCTTAAAGAAAATATTATGTGCTCTTCGACTTTCATAATCTTCTTTCTTCTTCTTTAAAATCGTTTGAATATCTTGCAAATAGGTTTAACGTACCTAAGCCTTAAACTTTAAGTTAAGTTTAGTTTGAATACGACTTTCCGCCTGCTTCCTTTGTGATCATTTTTTTTAATTTTATTTGAAATAAGTTCCTAGTTGTTATGCATGTAGAGCTAAGAAAACGGTTAAGTTTTTAAAATAATTTGCAAGCCAAAAGTTCAAAGTCAAAAATCTCAAAAAATATTGAAATAATATCGTTTTTCATCTCGCATTTTTAAATTTGGACCTTTAATTGTTGTTTTAATATTGATAAATAACCAGTGCTTAAACGCTTTTATAAATCAGAACAAAAAATGAGATTTAAAATGACATTTCATTTTTAATAAATTTTTGATGTTGCATTTATGACTTATTTGGAAAAAAGGTAAAAGAACGTGATACAGTTTTAAAAGTTTGGTTCGTGATCACTTACTTAAGTTATCTGAAGTCAGATAAATTTATCATCCGCATATGAAATTTATTGGTAGCTACCGCTATTGTATTGTATACTATTATGTATATATATGTATGTGTGTATGTATGTATATGGATAATATTTGTATATATATATATATATATATATATATATATATACATATATATATGTATATGTGTATGTTGTGTATATACCTATATATTGTGTATTTATACATGTATTATTATTTGCTTGTATTGGTTATTTTTATTTTTTTTTTCTTCTCTTATTAATTAGTTTATTGCTACACCTATGATACACAAATCTCACCACGTCTTGGGTTGACTGGTAGAGAATGCCTTTGGCAATAAGTCCGCCCTTTGTAAGTTTTACACTTTCTTAAGGTTAATGAAATAAAGAGTAAATAAATAAGTATATAATTTTCTTCGTTGCAACAAGAGTTACCTATTCATATAGTTGCAAAGATAACAATGAGAATCAATTAAATCATCATAGAAGGAGAAAATAGTAGATATAGAAAAAATATAGAAATAACTACCTAACAGTATCCTTTACACGCTTACTAAATGCGTAGTAATGAAGGTATTGTACAGTGTCTACGTAAGTTACGATGTCTATGGTCCCTTGTCTTAAACTGTTCTAGACTTCTAACTTTACAGTGGTGGAGCCATGATGCAGTTTGTTTCTAGCACAACATTAATGTATTGGCTCCGGAAAACTTCCTCATAGAGTTTTGTTTGGCCTGTATAGGGATCCAAAGACTGGTGGAGAGGCATTCCATCTTAGTCACCAGGGGTGAGGCATTATAATTCCTTATCGAGGATATATGTGAATGTCATGGGTCTCAGGAATCATTTACCATCAGGTGAACTATGTTGTCGTTAGTCACAATCAATGTAATAAAAAATAATTTGAACAAATCCTTAACTTAACACTAAAACTACAACTACAACTTAGATAATAATAATAACATACCCTGAAATTTGATCAACATTGCGTATGTTTTGATACAAAACATAAACAGAACAATCCTTATTAATTCTACATATTATGTGAAAAGTAAGGACAATCTTTCGTTTTCACGCTATTTCATCGACAATCATGTTATATAGCAAAGGGATATTTAAATATCCTAGAATTAAACTAAAAACTAAACAACACTATTTATATATTTATATATATATATATATATATATATATATATATATATATATATATATATAGATATATATATGTATATATATATAGAATAGCCGAAGAGTAAGAAATATGAAATACATTCTACACGATATGTCAAATAATAAACTGAACATCACTGTAACAGGTTTAGGTCACTCGCAGTAAAACACAATGTAGTTAAGATTTCTATTTATTGTGTCCACACACGATAACCGTTACAAACTCAGTATAGTAACTAAAATTTGACAAATCATTAGCAGAGCCAGCGCATGGTTTCGCATACGAGATGTACTGCCTATATCCGGCTTATGCCAATTAAAAAAAACGATATTGTAACGAACTCGAGTCCGTTTAAAATTGCCCTAAAACCTATTTAAATACAAAAATAAAATGACAAACTCTAAAAAGCATAAGAATAAAATATGTGTACATTGTATATATGATTTGATGAAAAAGGAATGCGTTCAAAAGTTTTTGACAAATTAATATGGTCAAAAATTTCTTCTCTCCTCTGGTGAGATTATTATTATTAAACTTAATTATAAATTATAATAATATGACACTTATAAGAATAAAGTTTTTATTGTAAAATTCATAGTCGTAATAGCCAATTACAACTTTGGGATTATTAAAAGCTTTTAATTACTCAATGCATATTAAAGTACACCAAGAATGTATTAAAATGCAAAGAAATTAGTTCGCCCTACGTGGTTACAGCCTTTTACCTTTTTGTTTAACTTTTATTGGGTGTCTGGGATTTTTTTTTGATACAGAGGAATAATTTGTGAGGAAGTTAATATTTTGTTATAATTCATAAATACACTTTTAGGTAGTAGCTCATTACAACCCAACGTCAACAAATCAACCTGAATTTTAATTAATAAATTAAAATGTTAACAACGGTCATCAATGAAAACTTAAAACTCTATATGTTTTTAGGTAGGTAGTGTTTAGATACTCTTGTAGGATTTTACTGGCTCGATGTTTTTGTTTTATACTTAAATCACAGGACGAAGGGAGAAAATCACTTCTGTATCACCCTTATCGGAACATTTAGAGAAGTGTTAAGTTAGTTCGATATTGACTTATAAGATATAAGAGGTTTTAAATGCTAATATAGGTTCGTGGGCTAAAGATTTGAACGTTGTAGGTACATATGAAAGTTATAACATTCCCAACATTATTCTTTGCTCCAGTTCTATTCAGTGTGATCACGTAGGCCAGTTTCTAGTAGCTTGGAAAAATTGCTTCTCAGAACCTACGTTAAACAAACATATTGATAGTGGCAGGTCAGATGCAGTATCTAAAAAATAGACATATTTATAATCAGTCCTTGCCTGGACGTTTTAAAGTATAGTCGTATTTTTTTGTGTTGGTCATTTTTATTCTAGGTTAAGCATATTGAGCTAGATCAATTCTAGTGATGTCAACTGCGTTCAAAAACTAAGTTAAGGATTTTTTTTATTTATTTTTCTTTATAAAGAAGTAATTTATAATTTTCTATAAATTACTTGTATTTTCAGAACACTGGGCCGTGTTCCATTCTCTCCATCGCTGCAACATTGATAAGCGATATGTGGATCCTCCGGGAGCTGTACAGGACTGCATCACTGCGGGTGCGGCTGACTCATCCCGTGCCCATACGGCGAGGAGTGCGCCAAGACAATACCATCTCGCCGAAGCTCTTTACCAACGTCTTAGAAGACATGATGAAAACGTTGGATTGGAGCCACAAGGAAGTTAATGTCAACGGCGCTTATATGTCGCACCTGCGCTTTGCAGATGATCTAGTCCTGTTGCCGAAAACGTCTCAGATCTCCAGATTATGCTTGCAGATCTGCAAGCGGCAACGACCAGGTAGAACTGGTGAATGATTACGTCTATCTTGGACGTCGTTTATCTTTTGACAGTAGTGTTCTGGTAGCTGAGATAGAAAGACGTATATGGCTGGGCTGGGCCTTTGGAAAGCTTGACGATATCTTCAAGTACAAGCTCCCACAATGCCTCAAGACCAAGGTGTATAACCAGTGTGTCCTGCCCATTTTGACATACGCCTCCGAAGCATGGACTCATAATGCAAAATGTGCACAAAATTCAAGTAGCACAACGAGCAATGGCGCGCCATGTCACTCTGATGGACCGCATACCCAACGTCGAAATTCGCCAGAAAACCAAAGTCGAAGACGTGGGTATGCGGATCATGAGACTGAAATGGCAATGGGCAGGATACTTGGCTAGGAGAGAAGACGGTCGGTGGACCAGGGTAGTAACCGAATGGTGGCTAAGGCAGGCCCGCCGATCAGTGGGCAGACCATCGGCCCGCTGGTCGGACGACATCATCAGGGCAGCGGGACCGCAATAGTTTTGGGCAGCACAAGATGGAACTGAATGGCGCGATATACCCAGCAGTGGGGAGATACGGGCTGATTTGATTGATTGATTGATTGATGACACGTCACCTAAGATCGTTAAGGACAAGCATCTGATTATTTAATAATAGTTTTTTTAAGGTATGCAAAATATGTACATCACAAAATGTTTGATGTTTTACTTATGCTAAATTCTAATGAGAGAGACAGATTCATTTAAAAAAAAATTAAAACGAAGTTTTCATCTTTTAGGATGTTTTTCAGTAAATATTGATATTAAAGACTATTGTAATGGCACGGAAATTACTATTAAGTAATATTTTAATAAGTAATAAATATTAAATAGTATGCCTTAAGTATATTCATGGAAATTTCAAATAATTTTGGGTACATTATTTATTTTAGTAATTATGAGAGTCCTTGTAAAATGATATAATGTACATATTACTAAATGCAAATTTAAGTTGTTTATGTAATTAATTATTTCTCAAATAAGAATTTTAATTAAATTGAAGGATAGTTTTTCTTATCAATGTCCTCATGATAAATGTTTATACTCGTTTGGAATAGTTTTATCATAATAATAGTTTTTTTAAAGGTGACAAACGATCCAGCAACTCACCCAAGGGTAAGTGATTACCGCCACCCATGGACATCCGTAACACCCGAGGTGTCGCAGATCCCTTTAAGGTAGATGTCGGATCTTTCCTGAAGGGCCATATATGTATCAATTCGGAAATAGCGCAGGCTACAGCTGATTCCACCGTATATTTGTGATTCCAGAAATTTTTGGTTTATGCCATAATGTACGATGTTTCATTTCAACAGCTGGACTTAATCCGAACAACTCCTTATTTGCGTCACCTATTTTATCCACAAGTTGTAATCTATAAGTTGATTCTGCGACAAATTCGACTTATAACGTCGTCCCGAAGCCGGTAAATGGATAGTTACACCACGCAATTTTGGGTTTTAATTTTTGATTACGAGCAACTGTGAATACAATTGTGGAAAAGAACTTCTATAATAATGCCCAAGATTACTGATTGAAGCTGCCCTCTGTTATTATGCAGTGAAATAATTTTTACAATTAAGACGATAGATTTAAAAAGCATCAAATAATTTATTTAAAAAACAATAGATGGCATTATAGGTGATTAGGAAATAGTTACTTTGATATTTATAAATGAGGATTGTTTTAAAATTATACAAATGGAATAACGACCACTAATTTTTGTGTTATTGGTTTTGTTTCTCGAAGTATAACCAAAATAACACCAACACTGACGCTTTATTATCTGTTAATTTTTTTTTAATTTTTAATAAAAACAAAATAGCTCGAAATTTTCGTAATCGTATTAAAAGTTCGTAAGTTGTAGTGCAATTAGACACTAATTCACCAGCCACCAACAGAAAGTTGATGGTCACTGTTTGGTGGTCTAGTGCCGGTAGAGGTCATTTTTCGTTTAGGGCATTGCTTTGGTGCTGAACCAGGATCTAACCAACTTGCTGAGCACTTTCGATTGTCGAACAGAATCCACTTTTCATCGCACGTAACAATTCGATTCAAAATTCTTTCATTTTTGTGCCTGTTGAGCAGCGCGAGGCAGGTCTCAACGCGTACGTTGCGCTGGGAATCGTTAAGTTCGTTGGGCACCCATCTATCAAGCTTCTTTACATTGCCAATTTGTCATAAATGGACCAATATTGTTTTGATGTTAACATAAAAAGCTGCTGCTAGCTAGAGTATCATCAGTTTTCACAATCATTGTTGACCTAAGTGTACGGACGGCCACGAGGTTCATTATTCAAATCAAAATTTCCAGAACGGAACCGGACACACCAATAACGAGTTGCGCGTTCGTTTGTAAAGTTCTCTCCGTAAACGTTGTTGATGTTACGTGCCGTTTGTGCCACGTTGACGCCACGACGGAACTCATATTCCATAATTAAACGAATTTTTAAAGTATCCATTATGACGAAAAATGAAAAATTCGTGTATATAAAAGTAACAATCAAGCACACATATTTTTGGAAAAAAAAAATCTGGTATGAACACACACGCCCCTGTTCATATTCCCGTCTAATTGTGGAGGGGATAAGTAGCTGTGAAACCCACGCATGTTATGTGGCCATGGGACGGCTCGAGTTGGTTGTTATCGATGGAGTCACTTAGCCCATCTTGTGCGCTGCTTACTGCTTGCGCTGGTGTACAATAGGCAAGGGGAATGTCGGCGATAGTGCGTTGCATCACTCTCCTACCCTTTGCGGCTAAAGTATGGTTTGGCAGAGCCAGAGGCCAGATTTAGATTCCATCTTTTGGCCCTGACGTTATACGACTCAGGTGGAACATCGTGGGTTTTGACTCCGTACAAGTACGATATAACCTGACATCTCCATATAGATATACTATATCCTGATAGCTCTAAAGGTCGGGTATGTTTAAGTAATTTCTCAGGGTATAAAAAAACTCTTTTTTATTTGAAATAAGTTTCTGCTTACATGAAAAGAATTAACTATATTCATTTATAGTATAACTGGCTCATCTGGGGTAATAGTTTACGTTTAGGCTATGGTAAGCTTTAGACAAAATATAATGTTTATTATATAAGTACTTGGTTAGTAACTAAATGTGAGATCCTATTTAATTAATGATATTTTATAATTGTTTCTATAAATAATTAAATTGATTAAAAATTAATAAACAGCTAATATTTTATTCATTTAGTATAAAAGGCTCATCTGGGGTAATAATTTACGTTTAGGCTCTGGTACACTTAAGGCAAAATATAATGTTTATTATATAAGTACTTGGTTAGTAACTAAATGTGAGATCCTATTTAATTAATAATATTTTATAATTGTTTCTATAAATAATGAAATTGATTAAAAATGAACAAACAGCTAATATTTTATTCGTATCGGTAATCGTTGTTATTTTAATGCAATGAAACCTGTTCATTTGTTTGCGGTTTACGATAAAACGTTTTACGAGCTTTAGCGTGATTACAACATGAGGTTAACGATACCCTGGAGATCAGGAAATGATTCGGGCAAAACGTTTGTTTGTTATTTTTTTCGTAGTCCTGTAGAACTTTCAAGTGAAATCGAACTTTAGCGTACCGTAAATAAACGTATCGATACAAATAAATTGAACTGTTTTTTAAAGAATTTTACAAATTACTTAACTTCAGGTAAACTCCTGATAAAAATATAAAATAATAAAAACTGTTATATTTGTATTGAAAAATATAACCCAAAAATATTTTTGATAAATATATTAATAATTTCTCAATCTAAATATATATAAATTAAATATAAATAAATACTCCAAACAATTAAATGAAACTCGAAAGTAGTTTAATGTGACCATTAAATGCGTTCCGATAGTTCTAAATGGCTATTAAAAATACAATAACGCGTACAAGAATAGAAGCTCTGAACACCTGGTGATAAAATATATGAGCTAAAAATAAAGCAGACGTTGTTAAAATAAGCCCCAAATGTTTGAACTGGAAGCAATTGTATTCTTAATTCGTTCGTGTTCATTGCTTATTACCTAAGAAGCGCAGTACTTAGTAATACTTTAGATACTAAGTTATGGATTTAAATAATCGAAAATGTTTGTTTAATACTTTAAAGCTCGTAATATAAATAGATTATATTTTAATTAATTACGATCCTAGTTGCAGCATTTTGATGATAAGGCATTGTCCAGTATCAAAAACTCTTCTAAATCTTATTCCTTTTTAAAATTCAATATTTTTATTGCAAAGAGTTTCGTAGGGAATCAAAGTAACATCTCGTTACTACACCAATCGCGGTTCTGGGCTATGGTAGAGCAATTCTGCAGCCAGTTGCATGGTGATAATGAATGGTCGGCTTGCAGGAAAGACCACGCGATCACCAGTAGCAGAATGAATTAGCAGCATTACGCTGCTTTGTTTCGAATGTAGAATGTAAGGATTTGAGGCCCAATTAACTATAATTAAATAACGCGCCGTTGAATCTTTGCGGACGATGGATGTGTGTACACAACACACCAATATCCGAGAACTAGCAATTTGTAATATACAAATATTTTTTCTCGGTTGAGAATCGAACACAGGACCAGCAACACAGTAGCCAGGTACCAACACGCCACGTGACCGTCAATGAATAATGAGATAATTTCAAAATTTAAATACTAATGAGAATTACCTCAAGCCATACCTCGGAAATGGTTGCGGTAAATTAATATGTATGATTTAAATTGAATCGATGATGTTGCCCAAGTACGGCGATATTTTAGTCAAGTACTTTTCACTTACCTTATAATTTTTCATACCTTACTATTGATGTCAACTGCTCAGGATATATTACAGTGCACAAGATATATTTGGAAAAATGCTCAAATCAAATATCTTCCGCTACTCCTACGTAAAATGTTTGTCACATTCTCATGTAAAAACATTATCAGCATGTTTTTTTATAATATAAAGTAAAAAGTTTGGTAGTTTAAAACTCTATGTAAGTACACAAAATCTTATAGAGCTAATCAACAGACTACGGTACACAGAATAAATGATTTCTATTATTTAAAGATATAGTAAATACAAGTTTCTTCGTCTCATTTCAAGTTTCTTCTATAAATATTTTTTTATAATACAAGATTTTCGTTATCAGTATTATTTTCCCATATTTCTGATGCATATCTTGGTTGATTCTTAAACACTATTGATGTTTTCATTTATTTTTTTATTGAATATGTGGTTTACGAGCAGCTCACCTGACGGTAAGAGATCACCGCCGCCCATGGACATTCGCAACACAAGAGGAGTCGCAAATCGCTGCCGGCCTTTAAGAAAGTTTTAGGCTCTTATCTTGAAGATCCCTAAGTTATATCGGTTCGCAAATACCACTGGCGATAGCTGATACCACAGATTAGTTGTGCGTGGTAGACAATTTCCCATAAACCGCACATTGGTGGATTACCAACCATCAAGATGATGAGGATGAAATTTTGAATTCTGTGCATCACGTACGATGTTTAAACTCAGCAGCTGAAATTAATCCGAACAACTCCTTAGAACACTCCCCATGGTAAATTCGGTAGAAAATGCATAGAGATGCAACATCTCTCCACAATACACGGTAAACCAATTATGAATTAAATAGTTGAGAAAAAACTGACTGCTCCCTTTTTTTTTTCTTTGTTTCTTCTTTCATCATTATTAAAGTGTATCAATAGAAAAAAAGGAACCCAATTACACTAGTATATAGGAGGGTGTCATAAAATCAATGAACCAATGCCTGGAAGATAAACTTAAGCACTGCAGATTTCAGATACTTAGGCCAGTAACTAAGGGTGATAAACACACTTTAGGTGGCTGACTGGGATACTACTAACAATTCACTAAACAAAACACACCTGCATTATATTTCCTATTTCAAACTGGTACTCGGTGAGAGCGTGATTCCTTTACATTCTTGCCATACCTATGTTTTAAGTAGTTATTTTGTCATTACCGAAAGTGAAAGAAATATGGATATATTTCTTTCACTTTCGGTAACTCGACCATCACGCAAATGAAGTTACGTTGTTTATTTCAACCACGTCAAGATAGATCTAGTGTCAATGCTATTGAGACGTCAGTAATTAAAATTTAAATCTCCAAAAGCTTCGCAACTGGTCAATGAAATGAGGCAGCTTTATTATATCTCCTTTATAAACGGGCTGGCAACGCATTTGCACCTTCACTGGTGCTGAGGATGTTCATAAGCGGCGACAATCACTTACCATCGGGTGAGTTGCTTGCTCATTTGCCACCTATTCTATATAAACTTTTTCTAACATTCGAATCTCAATTAATCCTTTGAAGCTAATATTTTAATGTGTTAATTTGGTATTTTATCATGATATAATCCATTACTTTATATTTTCTTTAGTTTCGGTAACTGGAACGTTACGAAATGAAATATCTTTGTTTATTTAAACTATGTCATAATAGATCCAGTGCCAATGGTATTGAGACGCCGTTAAATTAAATTTAAATCTCTAAAAGCTTTTTTATATCTCTTTAATATACTTTTTCTAACATTAAATTTTCAATTAATCCTTTGAAACTAATATTTTAATGTATGAATTTCGTATTTTAACATGATATAATCCATTACTATATATTTTCTTTGGTTTTGGTAACTCGACCGTTACGAAATGAAGTTTCCTTGTTTATTTAAACTATGTTGAAATAGATCCACTGTTGTAATACAATCGAGACGTCGGTAATTACATTTTAAATCTCTAAATAAATAAGGTACGCAGTTGGCTACTGAAAAAAAACATTTTAAAAATGTCTTAAAAAATAAACTTAATATACTTTTTCGACCATTCGATTCTCAATTAATTGTTTAAAAGTATTTATAAACGATTAATTGAGAATAAAATTATTTATTATTATTTTTTATAATAATCCGTGAATTTGGTTAGTTAATTGATACAATACGTACCGTCTTAATTAAATTTTATTTATTATTAAATTCATCAATAACAATAAATTATTAACGAATTATTTATAATAACTTGAGTATACAGAGGAAGCAATATCCGCATTTTGCTTTTTTTTTCAGGCCTATAACGTGACACGGGTGAGCCTGTTTTCAATATCCAGTAAGTATTTTTTTCACGTAGCGTCTTTTGTTCCAATATGGTCGTGAAAGCAATAACGCGAGCTATGCCGACCATATTGGGTTTTGCCACCTGTAGAGAAGTCGACTTATCATTTTTCATATATTGAATTTTATTTAATGTTTGTTTTTAAAATCATTAAAAATAAATAAAATTAAATTTCTTATACCATTGGTGATTTTTATTTATCATTGATGTTATCTTATTACGCATGAAGACCAAGATTTTCATCTTGATTAATGGTCATCTATTATTTTTTCAACGTAGTCACTGCTTATTATGCTTAAATTCTGAATGAATTAAATATCTATTGAAACAATAGGCCTCAAAGTAACTGCAATGTCATTATCCTAAACATTTTACACACTATATACACTACATAGTATATAAAGTCTACAGTAGAAATTCCAACTATGAAATCTATTTAAAGTAGTAAAGTACTGAATGTCGATAAACTTACCATCTGTGTCTCATACTTGCATATTTGGAATACAGTAACGTGTGTTAAAATAGCTTGATTGCATTCAAGTTATTTTATGCATTCTTAGACGTTAGCTTGGATATATTAGGTGACGTTTATGTTTTGGTTATGGTGTATGTAGGTGGTAAAGTCGGTGGTAGGTGGTTATTAAACAGTATACTTTTCTTGTTCCAGTATGAAAGCATCATTAAAGTATCAGTATCGGTAATTAACATTACGTCTCCGTGGAATCAAAGTTATAACTGTCGTTCGTATTAGTAAGCTCAACAAGTTAAGGATTAAGCTCTTAATTTTATTAATTGTAGCATACGGAAGTAACCTTATGTGAAAAAATACACATTTTTTTTTGAAAAATCGATACACAGTTCACCGAATGGTAAGTGATGTTTCTGTGAGAAGATGGGTCAACGATGCAGATGCGCTGTGAGCTATGAAGATTGAGATGGAATGCCTCCTGGAATTTTACCTGTAGTTGTATCCCCAGATCTCCGCTATCACCATACGAAACATCATATTTTACGCTATTATTTTCTGCAGAAATGGTTCTTCCCCAATCGCGCTAACCTATTTATGTTACAACAAGAAATTAGCTCACTCTACTATTATAGAGCACCGCTTACCAGCAATCTTGTCACGTGTTCCTTAGATAACATACTTTAAATGTGCAAAGTGTAATAATACATATACATATATAAAACAAACATATAATGTTAACAGACAAATGCCACAACAGAATTCCAAACAGAAATCAAAATAAGCAAATAAGTGGCGGTAAAAATAACAGGACGAGCGAAAGAAAAATGCAACACATTCAACATGGGCAAATCCATTGTTCAGAATCAATCTATTATTATTTCTGGAACGATATCTTGAACATATACAATTCAAATAATTTGCATTTTTCAATACGATTCCGTTTCACATTTCAATGTTTACGGAGCAAGACTATTCTGGCAGCCACAAGAGGCTCATCCGTATCAAGGCAGGACAATCATGATGTGTGCGGGAATTCTTATCGGCGAGCGAACCAAATTGGGACAGTATGACTGCCCCCAAATACTGTGACGAGGCCGTTGAATCTGTAATCGTTCTCCAGAATTCAAATAAGAAAGGAATTACAGCTGATGCACCTATCACACATAATCACATATCTAAATCTATTTTTTGACATAACCAAAGAGTTGAAGTTGACCAAGTCACAAAATGCAGTAATTTTAGACAAAATTTTAAAAGTATTTAATAACATTTTGTAACCATAACCTAATTATCATATAATCTCATAAACAAAAAGAGGTTAAAGATATTATTTTGAATGTAAATGTCTCAGGGTCTGAAAACATAGCTAATACAGATAAAATTTAACGTTCTACTCAAAATTCCTGGCGCGTGTCATTTCAGTGGATTATAGCTTTGAAGAGCCAGTATTACCATCAAAATCTTCTATGCTTAGCAATCCTCTTAATATCACAGCTTCATTTTGAAAGATTTACAAATGTAACAAGAAGAAACAAATTATATAAAGTAAATATATTAAAGGATTTCATTTGCCAAGACTGTTTTGTTACGAAAACTCTAGTATCAGAGCAAGATATGAATACTGAGTCACTATGAAATTTTTATCCTATTTAATGATATACCAGTTTTTATTACAAGCACCTAAACTCGACCCACTATTTTTAAAATTTTAAATGATAAATTTTGTCCCTGTTAGTTGTTAGCGTAGCAACTTTGCTCGTATGTATTTTATTATCACTACTATTATGGAAATATTGTTTAGTCTTGTCATCTGGAATAGACATCATTCCAGAGTGGTCGCCCCTCTCTGTGATATATGTATACATACATTAAACATACAGTGATATAATTAGCATAAACAAAATCAAAAATATTTATTTATAAATTTATTTTTATTCATATATGACATAAAATCTGTTCAAGACAATTGTAATAAAAAAAAATATACACAACCTATTGCAAAAAGATTATTAGTTAGAATATTAGTTGTCACAATATATTTTAAAATTATATATTGTTTACTATGAAAAAATACAATTGTACTAATAAAATAAAATATTATTATTATTTTTTCAATACACGATATGTCAAAACGTAAAACTTAACGAGAAAGGTTTAAATCGAATTCACACTGAATTTAATAATTTCTTATTGTATGTTTTACGAATATCTTATAAAATCATTTAATATACAATCTAAATAAATTCACGAAACGGTATCCTTGTATCTTTTTTAAATTTTTAATTATAAACACTCATTTGATACACAAATTATCCTCATTTCTGTTATATTGACAAATTAAATGAAAAAAAACTGAACTCATAAGAATCTTTTCATTCTCCTTACATCTTCTCAAATCCTTATCTTATTTTAAATTACAGATAAGGATATCAAGAAAACCTAAACTTTTCACATGTAATTTATTATTAAAAGTGAAGTAATTCAAAGACCACTGAACTACATTCAAGGCGTTGTGTAATTAAATAAAAAAAAAATCTCATTAAAAGAGCATCAATTGTTATGTACACAAAACCATAATTGAAATGTAACAAGAAAACGAAATGGTGTTTAAATAGATTGTACTATAATAGGATAGTTCCAATTAATATCACAGTTTCTGTATTAAAATTAGGATATTTTACAGTCTTTCACTACACTATTTACCTAGAAACAGTAAGTTCTTGTTATATCCGAACACTGACTCGTGTCTTGCTGTCACCCAAAATAATACTGGGCATTTGAATAACGATACAAACTTCTTGTGTTCGGGTCAGACTCTGTTTGTATTTGAACTCTTGGCAAAGTCTTAACTGCCACACCACGCCCTAACGTTCCATGGTGCACCGTCCGAAGAGGCATTTCAATGGGATATTCAGCAACCTGTCCATATATGTTACTACTTACATGTGGATATGTATTAGGGACTGGGCGACCAACGTATCTATTAATTTTTGGACTAATAGTCATATTTGCAAGTTGTATTTCTTGTTTCAGCCCCGAATCAATATTTTCTACTGGTCCTGACAGACTTGTAATGTTTATATCATTGTCAACTTCAGATATGCTGTCATTGAAACCATTGGGTATTTCTGTTGTAGCTGATACGTCAGGCCCCTTCGGTTGTTCTATGTTACTCTTGTTTGTAACGCAACGCACGATGGCTACTACGATGCAAATTAAAAGGAGCAGGGCGATACCAGCAATGATGTAGACATAGACGATATCGAACTGATCTGTAATTAAATATTTTGATTACGTTTTGATTAAATTGGACAACATCGAAATGAGACAAAAGAAATCAAAACTTTTCTAATATATCATTATAAAGAAGTTATATATAAACAAAATTCAGCATCTGCATACAGTCAACATAGATTGATTGAATGGTTGAAGATTTTTTGTAGTTTCTATATGTATATAATCTATCATAGATTCTTAATACACACTTCGCATTGTTGTTCAGAAGATCATCATTTCTGTTTAAGACAGCAACGCTCATTGTTGTTAACTTAACAAAATAAAGAACACCTTTACTGATTTATGTATCAATTTAATGATTGATACTCTTATGTAGTAAATGTATTACAAAATATAATTGATCGAATTAAATATATTTTATAAATATAAATTAAATATATTTACTTATATAAGTATTTATATAAATCATATAAATGTAATATGTTGTGTTCAATGGCAACGTTTATCTGTGTCACATGTCAAGTGGTTTAACCACTTTAAGATTTGAACATTATTTTTAGTGGTAAATTTAATTATACAAAACATTTGTATCAACTCCGGGTTATCATCCGTGGCAGAGTACCATTATTTATCACAACGCTTATTTATCAGTTGTTTATAAAATATATATTATTTATAATATGTTCCACACTTATAGACCTTTCATTATGCTAATTAAAAAAAATATTCGAAATCCATTCAAAAATCCTGGAAAGATAAGTAAGTTAAATAAGAATCTTACCTTCATTTGCAAAATGATGTCGAGGAGATGATGGTGATGATTCCTGCTGATTGTTGCTGGTTAGGTTATTGGTTGCTGATAGGGAAGGTTTTTGTGAAGGCACCGCGGCCACGGCTGGCGCTGGAGGTACTGCTTGTTCACCCCACCAGCGGTCACCAGATTCGTCTTATAATATCATTCATAAACATTAAATAATCATTATATTTGTGTTATATTAATCGTACTACTAAAAATTATTAATACAGTTATTCATAACTTCTCAAACAAACAATAATACTTGAAGACTGTATTGAAATGCTAAATCATTTTTTTTTATTTTTATTAATACTTCGATGTGAATTGAAAAATACACAGCTCTCTGAAATATACATCAAGTTAATTAGAGTGGCAATTTTATTATAAAAAGTATTGCATGGCGAAATGCACACACTATGCACGTACATAACGTAAGTGGAATGCAAATTGGGTCATGCGCAGTCAACTTTACTCAGCACTCAGTTTCAGTTGACACAGATTTATGAACGTGTGTAACTAATAATTCCCACTTTAGTTCTCCTATTATGCTTGCAAAGTCTACAACGACATGTTTCAATAAAAAGTCAAGAACCAGCGATAGACTTTTTATATGAAATTGGTACAGTATTAAAGTTTTCGACTAAAACATATATCCAATATTGTTTGAGGCATCCTGCAGTTTGTTTCTAGCTTCAGCATGAATGGGTCAACTTGATTGGGGATGGCCCCACAAAATATTAGTGTAAAATAGTAGCAAATCATTGCTGTGTTTCTTTTATAATATTGAAAGTAACAAACGAGCACATTGTTCACCGGATGGCAAGTGATTCCTGTGGCCCATGACATCTACATTCATCTTTGAGAAGGAATCATAATGCGGATGCGTTGTCACCCTTGAAGACGTAGAAGTGAATGGTTCATCAACAATAATAAAGGTCTCCGGATCTCTACTCTCACCACACGACACTCATCAGCATTATACTGCTATTTAACGCTGGTATTCTCTGAGGGCATGTTTCTACCCCGGTCGAGATGACCCATTCATTCTGCAGCTAGAAACTGCAGCATTGCTGTACCACTTTATCTTGTTTTTTTTATTATAGTTTTATTGCCTTTGATGTTTGTAGCTTGCTAATCTCTACCACTGTTCTGTTTGGTTTGGTGAGTGTCGAGATCCGGAGACCTTTATTACCTTTGACAAACCATTCGATCTTAGGCCTCAAGGGTGACAACGCATTTGCATTATGATTTCTTAACGAGAATTAATGTGGGTGTCTTGAGCCACAGGAATCACTTACCATCAGGTCAACCGTGTATTCGAATGTCACCTTAAATACAATAAAACAAAATTAATATTATATTTTTAACACAAGATGAAAAACAATAATTCAGAAATCATGACTTACCGACGTCGTCATTTACAGAGTCGGACACATCATAAGCCACTTCATCTTCTTCTGGTGCACTTTCGTAACGTTCCTTAAGGACCGTACGAGGGACTGCAATATGAATCGAATATCATTTACTTGGTCTAAAGTAGTCTGAGCTATTATAAGTTGAATTTTAGTAAGTCCTCTCAAATCTTAAATATAAAAGGAAACAGGTGACTTAATTGGTTCTTAATTTTTTCAACGATTGCACAAAAAAATTAGGAATTCTTTATATTTCTTGTTGAATCTTAATTACTACAAGTATGCTGCAATTACTGAAATTCGTTATAAATAGATTATCCATTTTTGAGTTAGTTTTACTTCAAAATTCGACTTTCATTGACAGATTTTTTTCGCACGATTAATATACTCCGTTTAGACTCCTGTATTTATTTTTATGAAGGTCTGGTTTAAGTTATATCCAATTTTATAAGTAAGGCACATCTTTATATTACAGTTAAGATGGAACTTAGTATGGTCCCATAGTCGTCTAGCATTTTTATATCTTACTTTCTTAGCGGACGCCAGCCAGGCTGGATATAAATCGATGATTCATATCCTTGAATTACGCACAACCTATTTGAGTTAAACAAAATACTAAAGTATTTGCTTTGTATTTTTTTATAACGATTTAAACATCATGCCTAAAAATGTTCTATGAAATCAAATTATCCAAGTGGTAGATCAATACCGCAGTATGTTTTTAGCTGCAGAATGAATGAAAACCGAGGACCACGCCCTCACAGAATACCAGCATAACGCTGCTGCGTGTACGTTTCCGGATATTTTTATTACTGATGACGAGGCATTCAATTTCAGTCCTCAAGGGTCACAACGCATCTGCATTATGATTCCTTGTCAAGGATGAATATAGATGTCATAGGCCGCAGGGATCAGTTACCATCAGGTAATAAGCTATTAATAAAATTTTAAAAAAATAACTGCGATAGAAAGTTAAAATAATTATAAACAATAATTAAATAACGTAATGCCTTTGAAATTATGAGTTCCTTATAAGCCTCGATTAAGTTATATGTTATATATATAGTATTTTTTTACTCACCGCATGTATACACAACTTTAAGATAAGTCCGGCTACCTGCACGGCAAGGTTTACCAAACATCTTACTGTCAGCTGCTAAGACGCATCTCCTTTTTCCATGACACTCTCGCATTGATGTTTCTGTAGCATATGGCTCTAAGCAAGCTAGAGTAGAATTAAATAAAAAATAATTATAAAATAGTAATTTTTTTTTCTCAAATTAACGTTCAGAAAAGAATAATCTGACTTTTGATTTAAAACTCAATACTTACTCTCTTCTTTCATTCCTCTAGGCTGTGGACACTGTATGGAGTCGTACTCTGTTCTACCATACTGAGCTGAGTAGATGGCGACTCTCGAGTGAGGATTACAGCTTAAATGAAGCACATCGTTCTCACAGCCAACTTTACTTCGAAATTCATCTGTTAAATGTAATAACTAGAGTTTCAACTATTTTACAAAATATCGAATACGTTTCAATAGAAGAAGGGCTTGATTTTTAGCTAAAACCGATGTTAGTATAAGACGAAAACTATAATTGAACAACCTGGTCGTATAGCAATTGTCTAGTGATATTTCATCGATAACTTTTAATATTAATGCATAGGCAGTCTATATAAGAAAAGACGAATACGAGAGGGTGATTTAAGGTTTCTTTAAATAAGTGGTTTTTTTTTCAGGCTGATGGCTGCTGTTAGCCCGAGAGCGTTTACAGCTCTCGCCGGGTTAAGAGGTGACCGAGTGCTTATGGCGCTCAGTCAAGACTTCTGTTGGTGGGTAACCAGCACAAGGGCTCCCAAGAGGGAGCCTCGGATTGGACCCTTACCCTGTTCCGAGAGAGCGTCTGACTCGAGGGTGAAATAAGTGAATACATCATAGCATGTATTGTAAATTTTGTAGATAATATCCAGAATTGCCTTGGACAAGATTGTGGATGAAATTAATATTTATCTTGAATCGAATAGAAGACTTGAGAGCATTGTACATGATTGTGCTAAATTGTTCTATTTTAAAATATTAGTATAACGAAAGGCCAGACTTAAACATCTAATAAAAGATCGAAGTAAAGATCATGCATGAATGGGCTTAAACTTTTTGTGGATCACAAGGTATTGCATTTCTAACTTCATTTATATATAATTTTGTGCTAGACAAATTTCAGCTAGATCAATTTCACCTTTATCCCGTCATTAATTATTCAGAAGACAAAGCAAAAAGTTAGCTATGGTCATTCACTAATCATATTTAATTTATTTGTTATATGTCAGTACATAACATACAATAATATATACTTACATGGACGGCATTTATAAGCGACTTCAACAAATCTCCTAGAACCAGGACACGGGTCTACACCGAAGGTTTTTGGACTTGTATGAAATTTACACTGGCGTTTCTTTTGACACGCCTCCACAACAGTCTGCAACAGTGAATACTAACACATTTTAGTTAGTATGTCTGTTCGATCTAAATATTAAAAAAATAAATAAAATAAAAAAAAAACAATCTTAAGTTTTTATTAAAAGTTTATTACTCATAAAATATATAAACCTATATATTTTATGAGTATGGTGTCTAATCATCTCATTTTACTTAGAATAAAAATTTGAAGAACTTTTCAAGCTTTCGATGCTTCACACCTTTTAGCATATGTGTATATAATTGTAATAAATATTTATGATCTTCATCGTCACAGATAAACATTAATGCGGATGGACAATTGAATCCATTTTATTTTACGATGGGTTCATAAAACAAAAAAAAAACACTAAGTAATAGGAAATCACAAAGTGAACACATCAAAGCTGATGCGTAAAGTTTCATAGAGAGAACTAGATTATCCACGCCTTTTCCCCGAGCTAATAATAGGGACTATTTAGATAACTTCTTAAAAGATGTACAAAAAGTCTTGAAATAATAATTATCTCGTGCAATAAATTTAGAGAACAAATTTACCTGTAAGGAATTTGGCCAAGTGCACGAGGTATCACCAACCACTTCCACAGCAACCGGTTGATATTCTGCTAGCTCGGGAGAACATGATGCTTGTGATGCTGAAGCGCCGTACTGGGCTACTTGTATACTAATTGTAGTTCCACGGGGACAGATCAGAGTAACCATATCCTCATCACACGCAGCCTTTTGATGTGTTCGTAATGTTCCCAACAATAGTTCTGTTAAAGAGAATTAAATTTATCACATTTAAATAACATAAAGTAGCAAGGCTATAACATTCATTTGAAATAAGAATATTTGTTCTGTCTCTTATTTTTCTCTGTGGTAAATAAAATACTTTTACACGTATCCTAAAAATCGATGACGGGAAAAAATCAGGCAGTGCAAATTGTTCTGTTCCGTACAGTTAGTGTTTTCTTTACTCCAGTAAATAATGCAATTCTTATAATTTTCGTTCCGTCTTCTTCTACTTTTAGTGATATTTTCGGGTTTAAGGGTCGATTTTTAAGCCTTTTTTCTATTGCAAAAGTGGGCTTAATTTGTGGAGACAAACATCTGACAGATATAGTATCTGTTCTTTATATCCAAAACAAGCACGTATATGCTTTGTCCACGGCCATGGACTTTCAGTTAATAAGAGAGAATATAGGCCAATTGAACGTTGGAAAGGTTATTGATCCCGTTTCTCTCATCACCCGAAATAAATGGATATTATATTTCTCCGTCACTGTGTTACCAACGCCGTAGAGGTCACGTGGACATTAAAAGAGCATGTTTGCTGGATTCACTTCTAATCAAATCAATTAATATTGAAGAAGCAAGTCAAGTAAGTACAGTCTACGGGAGGATGTGTGGAATTATAAAAACATATTATTTTATATAATTTTTTTTACATATTTATATTATATTAGATATGAAAAACATGCAGTTGATGGTAAAGTGATGACTGCGGCCGATGACATCTACTCCCATCATCACCAAAGTTTCAAGATACACGTGACATCATCCCTGAGGACTGATATGGAATTCCTCGTTAACTGTAAATTGTCTCGTTAGCTGTTAATTGGGTCTCAAAGACCCTCCATTTATAAAAAGAAACACAGCGGCACATATTATGCTGTTATTTTATCCTGGTGTTCCGTCGCGCCGACCTATTTATGTGGCTTTACCACTGTTCTAGCATAACTAATGCCGCTATATCTATGATGACTACAATAATGTTGTAATTTGAATATGAAATTATCCATTCATTGCATTGGGAAATATTTGAATTAATTAATAAACAGAAGCTAGCAAATCAAAAACAGATCTATTCCACATTTGTAAATACACATGTAGCTCTATTAGCAATTAAGACGTCGATTAATTGTTAATAAAAATGAAACCGACAATACTAATTTTTTTATTACCTGAAATATTCATAGCGTGTAACAGGCCACACACTCGTCTCCCATATGTTGTGTGGATAATAAAAGCCCATGAGATAAAAATATTTACAACGGGCAACTGTTCAACATACCCTCGTGTAATCCTCAAGAGTCAGTCACTTAAACAACGGGTCATTAAGGGGATGCCTTCTATTTATAGGCACAGTATCCTCGTATTTCATACTTGACGAGAGGCGTAATAGGGCGCACGTGGCGAACGACCGCTACAGAAAGTTTTACGCTTGGTACAAAATGTTTAAAAATCAATAGTTGTGTTTTATAAATAATGCATGATGATTTGTTTATTAAAATTTTGTAATAAAATTAAATGAAGGAAAATATTGATCGATTTCATTACATTGTTCCATTTAAGTATCGCTAAAGGACCACAGGACCAGTGATGGGCAGCGATGACGATGATTATGTTAGTTCAGGGATCGAACGCTTGTCACAAATTCTATAATTCAAGAGCAACCACGATTCAAACCCCGTTAGGAAAGTAAATTAAAAAACAACCCCGTTAGTAAAATAGAAATATAATATATAGCAGTATTTTTTGTAGTTGAGTGCACAAAGAGAATCTAAGATCATCGAATATATCAGAAAAAAAATGTAATCATAAATAAAGTCTGTAAACCCAAAAGGTAACCCACACCTTAGGAGAATATGTTATCCCTTTAGAGAGGGAAGCTTTAATAAACGTACGTATAAGTATAATAATATATAAGTCCACTATGGGAATACATATAAGATGTACTGTATTTGTATATTTTACGTTACACCGTTCTTTTTACAGTTCAAACGGTTTTAAAAATTAAACTTGTACCATTCGGTTAGCATCTGTTTCGCTGTGGTTAACATACATCCCATTTAAGACAAAGCTCGCTCGAAATAATTAAATTCGAACAGAATGAAGATATAGTTAACACACCATTAATCTTTGTCGTGAAAATACTTTTTTTTATTCTTATCTTCACTACCTTATTTGGTAAATTGATTTGTTAATTGTAACCTTAAGATACATAGTTCAATATCAGACATAAAACATCACCCGTGTCACTGTCAAATATGAAACAAATAAAGCATTGCTCCCTTTTCAAAGATCTGACACAAATATTATTCAAGTTGATTTAGAAATAATATTTCATTCTTTTGACGGCGTCGCTATCGTAATATATTTCAACTCTTAAGATTATTCAATTTGAACGGAGCCGTTTCAAACAAGTCTATTAGTAAGAGAAATCTTCAAAGAGGGACAAACATCTATATACCTAATTTTAGGGATATTGGTTTATACATATTTTTTAATTAATGTATATTCGTATGTAATTTAATCTTTAGATATCAGCCAAGTGCCTCATAACTAATGTTCAAAACCACAAATCAACAAAGTGGTGGTAAATAAATTGTGTTACTAAAACAAAACTTGAAGGATCAAAGCCACTACACCAACAGTTTCATTTGATATAGAGTAAAAGAAAAAGATGTTTGGATAAGCGAACAATAAGCCCTTTTGAAGTCAACTTATATGGAACTAAATTATTTATGTTCCCAGGAATCACTCAAAGAGATCGTTTTACGACCGTAGAGAAAAAAATACTTGACAGCTACACGAGGGATGGCCCGACATTAATGTCCAAGAATGTAAGACCCATACGTCCCATCAAAACAATTTTACGACCGCAACATACATAGTCAATAGTAAGATTCGTGTCCGCCGGGGGATTTAATACGATTCCTTTAAACGGCCACGTGCATGCGTTTACATTTGCGGAGATACGTAGTAATATATTATCATATATTTTTCGTATAATACATGTGAATTTATTACGACGTTAAGAATATTATTATATAAGAACGCAGAGACCACTTGCCATCAGTTAGTTATTTCTATAAAAATGCCTATCAGAAGGTATGAAGGTATATAAACGTTAAAAAAACTAAAAGCATTCAAACTAATAACAATAACATTCTCATTTTTATAATTCACATATCTATTTCATATGCCGTTTAAGTTTTCAAATATTAAATTATAATTTTAATCAATTTTCCTCACCATTCATTGTCTTTCCTTACAGACTATTAACCAATTTTCCTATACGTTGCAATACGTACAGTTATTCTAACACTAGAATATAGCCCAAGTATCCACCTTTGCAGGAATCATAATTATGCACATACATTATAACCATGATATAGCCCATATTGTTCAATGTTCCCGCTCGTTTGCTACTGACGCATAAGCTTTACCGAACTAATTTAGGTTATCATACCATATTCCCTAGGCTTTGTTAATTACTTAAGGAATTCATAAAGAAGGATTGTTCCATTGGTATTTTAAACGACAAAAGTATCAATTTAAAAAAAAAAATTAAATTACCATAATTTCTTTAGCCAGTAAAATGTAGATCTTATTTCCCTAAATTTAGGTTTAATAATATTTTTTTTTATATACCTAGAAAATGTTAAATATTTATTCATTATTTTAAGTTATTATACGTAGATTGTTTTTAAATAAATTCTGTGGCCGCCTGTGAGTGGTATTGTACATACCTATATCATTAGTAACCTTAATGTTCATATTTATAGTGTATTAAACACGTAATTCTATTGGTGCTTCGCAATATATAAATAAAAAAAACATATATTATCCTTGCAATTAATATTGTTTCTGCTTTATACTATGTATTGTATCCTTGCCTTTTTTTTAAAGCAAAGCAATTTTTTATTACACATTCATCACACATATCCGATTTATTTCTCTCAACCTCTCTTTAAAATTTTGAATATTTTCACTGTACGTTTAATAAGGCGTACTTTTCTTAATCTTCTTTCATTCCTAAAAAACATCTTAAAGTTTATAACATGAAACTCGCGCTAATCTTAACACCTATCTGTTTGTTTTTTCTTTTCCGTTTATTCACCTTCCTCTTTAATCTCTAGATACAGTTCTCCACTTCTCTATTTTATTTATTTCTATATCTGTGCGCAAAAATAATGTATTGACTGTTTGATCAATTGATATGTATTATCTTAACAACACAATCAGAGAGCTATGTCACGCCTCAAATTTACAAAGTGACTTTTCTAATATTCTCTTAAACAAAATATGAAGATTTATCCTGTAAGAATAGAAGCGCTATTGTTTCTGAATGAGATCAGATCGAGGGAAAACTTTAGCCTATCCACAAATACTTAAGTTTTATTGCTGGAGTTTACAAAGTTTAACAAATAAAAGATCTCCACGATTTCGTTATATATATATATATATATATATATATATATATATATATATATATATATATATATACATTGTCGCTACCGAGAACTACAAAGAAGCTTGAAGGCGTCAGTAATTAGATCAGCTGTTTCACCTTCTCTCACCTAACAACAACGAAGATAATACCATATAAAATAAGGTATTTGTTTTCATTTACGTTATTTGCGAAGTTGTGGTATTATTTATTTGAGGAAAGTAAAGGCATTCTTAAAACGAATAGTGTGGTGTGTATAGAGTGTAACTAAGCGGAGACGTAAAAATCCTAAAGCGATTGTGCACGTGACACTTTGAAACGGGTCTGTGACAAAAGGAATTGATAAAGTAAAATAGTAACTTTGTGGTTTCGTTAAAGGCTGAATGAATATTTTTACGTTTTTTTTGGCGTTCAATGTGTTTTTTGTTCGATTATAAAGAAAAAACTCCAGAAGGAAAACCGTATGACTGACAAATAAAAAAAAGTACCTCTGTAATAACGTCGGTGACGGAACTATTATACATTGCATTGTCGTCTTTACAGAGAAAGCTGTGCTGAGTTGCTACATTTAAAGCTGATAATTTATTGTTATCACAAGTGATATTAAAAACAAACATATTATTCATTTTTCACTAAAACGACTTAAAGTCAAGACAAAAATCTTTCACCAGTGTTGTCAGTGATGACTTAATTATACATCGAGCTTCATTGGTGGCAGTATGAAAAAGCTCAAAGTCACTCAGCGAGCTATGGGGAGGGCTATGTTTGGTATCAGCTCTTAAGGGTATGATTCTCTGCGTGAAAGAATACGTAACGTAGACATCCGCCGAAGAACGAGGGTGATTAACATAACAATCGGCTGGCCACATAGCTAGAAGAACCGATAACAGATGGATACAAGAAAGGTTCTTGAATGGCAACCTCGGTCTGCCAGTCACAGTGTGCAAAAATCTATGCACGTTTGTGGGAAGTGATTACATATTTCCACATTTATATGCCTAATTGAAACGTCAATATGAAAATGTCTTAATGGTTTAGGGTACGATCTGTGAAGCTTAAGGTTGTACTTTTGAACCCACCATTTGACTATTGCCGAGAAGAGAAGGTAAGATTTCCTGAATTTCCTATCAAAAGCAATTTTTAGATTAGTTGGAGCAGTTAACCGGAATTTTAGTAATGTTAATAAGTATCGGCTGGCCACATAGCTAGTACAAGACAGGTTTTTGAATGGCAACCTTGGTCACAGTGTGGGACAATTTATGCCCATTCGTGGGAATTCAATGCATGAAAGTTGCTTAGGATCGTGGCCTTCTATGGGTACGGGGGGGGGGGGGGAGTTCTATGTTCGGCAGTGGTCTATTGATGATGATAGTGATTGATGAACACAATTTATTCATAAAACCGGATATAACTGATATACGAGTATATAACGGATAACGGAGTCATAATTTCAATGATATAGGTTCGAAATACCTTATAAATGCAACGAAGGTTTATAAATAACGAATGTTATCTGTACATCGGAAGCCACACTGCGGAACCGTATTGAATTTTCACAAATGTGTTCCGACAAATTAATGCCATGCTATAACAACAACAAAATGCAGTGCGGTATAAACGAAACCAGTGATTTATATGAAATGATATATAGGTATTTTCTTAATTTCTGATTTTCGACTGAGATACCGGTAATGAACGAAGAAAAATAAAACAATTTTCAGTGTAGCATATAGCATATTCAAGATATTATAACGTCATTAAAATATTACATTAAACACTTAAACACACGAAAAATTTTGACCATCTTGAATCTACCAACATCACTAATGTAGGACTCATGTTTGAGGTGATTCCGGTGACAACGCAATGTGAGTTGAGTAGGCCTGGTACAGACTAATTTTTTACTTTTTTACTATAATAGGGGTGACAAACAACGAGCACACAATTGCCTGATGGTAACGACTGCGCCCCATGACATCTAGACAAAGGTCCGACAAAAGATTCAAGATTCAAACATTCAAGATGAATATGCGTTATTATCCCGAAGGCCGACATGGAATACCTCGTTACGTGTAATCGATTTCATGAAATTACCATAGGTAGAACAGTAGTGTTATACTGTTTTTTTCTGAGGACGTTGACCTTCCAATTGAGCTGATCTATTGATGTTTCAATTAGAAAGTATTCGCAGTATGGTTCTACTACTTTAAGCTGTCTCTAAAGCCTCATCAATCAGATATCTGCTTTAATTTTGGAATAGTCATAATATTCACTCGTATACCTCAAGTTATAATTTATTTATTTATTAAGTATAAGGAAAGCAATTAATAGTCAGGAACATTGCATAAATTTGACTATTGTCGAATAATTTCGTGAATTTCCTATCAAAAGCATTCTAAGCTTTGTTGGAACAGTTAACCAGAATTTTAGTAATGTTAATAAAAATATTTGCATTTTAAATAAAATATTCAACATTTCGATGTAGTATCTGTGTAATAAATTAAATGGAACGCAGAGGGCGTAAATGCAAACACAGATTCCCACACTTACCAACGTTTCTATAAACACGATGACAGTAACAAAGAATTGCACACTGAGAGCTTTTATATTTAACTGGCTGTTGCCCGCAGCTTCGCATTCGTGGATATTATATTAAAAAAGGGGTTCGTATTTTGGGTAATAAAAAAAGGTAAAAGCCGTGTAACCAACCATAGAGCGATTCAGAAACAGTACTCAACGCCATCTCTCGAGCTTAGATGTTAACTTATATATAATGTTTTCCTAAATTTTATATAAAAATCTTCCATATTGAATTTCATGCCTTTTCCTTACAAAGTGCCGAGCTTCTCATATAAACTTTCTATCCCCAATTCACCCTCTTAGGTAAAATTCTGAAAAACACCTTTATACGTATACATTTATTTTTAAACAGAAGCATTTATATGAAATTTCGTGTTTCCCAGTTTGAAAATGAGGCACTTCCATATAATCTTTCATCCCATATTTTACCCCTTAGGGGTGAAATTTCCAAAAATCTTTCCTTATTGGATGCTTACAACATAAACGGCAACAACTGCCAACATTTCAAGTTAGTATCCCCATCAGTTTAGGCACTGCGTTGATGAATCAGTCGGTCAATCAGGACAAGTAATTATAAATGTATAGATATAACAAATTTAAATTTTATATTGTACCATAATATTGTATTACACAAAGACACCCTGGTGTCCAGTTGCTAGCTGGAAAATTACCGCTGAGCCCTTGGACGGAATGCCTTATAAGATGTTTTTCTTTTTTTGAAGAATGCTACTTTGAACATTACTAACATTGATGGTTAACCACTCCCATTATAAGCTTAAATGCTTGTGCTAGATGGTTCACGGCAATAGTCTAATGGTGGATTCGAACCTATGATATGGAGTTTCACAGAGTGTAGCCTAAGCCTATTGGCACTTCAATAGTCAATAATTGACTCCATGAAACGTTACCACGTCCACATTCACTATACGAAGCACCTTACCCATTATATATATATATATATATATATATATATATATATATATATATATATATATACTACGCTCGTGTTTTGTAACGACGTTGTCCTGCCCTAGCTGAGGCGACCCATTCATGATGTGGCCAGAATATCTCAAAAGCTGCATTGTCTATCAATGTGTAAACGGCTAACTATGTATACACGTAGTCGTTTATGTAGGAAATTTGTATACAATACTAATAAGCTAATGCGCTATGGTACGGCCAAACTCGTTCGTTGAACAGATAATAAAATTTGGACAGTTGACAAGACAAATTCTCAATTGGCGAACGTGAACTACCACACGTAGTGAAAAAAATATCGATGTATCGATATTTATTAAAATATCAATATCTACATCGATATCTCGAGGACAAAATATCCATATATCGATAAATACTAATGCAAAGACATACATTTGTAAGCTATTAATAGTTAAAATTTCAACCACCAGATGTAATGACCCAATTGGTCAGTTCCCAGTACAGTTAGTTTTTTCCGTGCGTTCCTATCCTTTACGGTTTTGAGATTCTAGTTAAAGTTACTAGTTAGATACATAAAAAAAAATCGTTTTTGATTCTCGTAGATTGTATTTCGTATCGATATATCGGATCAAAATATATAGGCTAAAAATATGGATATATTGAAATAAAAATATCGAAACATCAATATATCGATACTTTTTCAACAAGCCTAGGGGATAATGGTCCCGTCGGTAGGTAGTATCTTGCACTGGCTAGATTTGTTCCTTACTAGATGAATTATTGTGATGCTGCGGGAATACGATGTGCCTGAGTATCATGCTTTATAGCAATTTGTGCCGGATACCAGATGATGAGCCGGAATATTCATCACTGGACCAATTATAATATAACTTAATAATGAATTTATTTCACTATAACTATTAAAAACTAGTCCGCTTGAAATTCTAAATAGTTGAAATGGACAATCAGAGATAGTCTATATGCGATATTCCTTTTGATTCCAAAACTCAAGGTTCAGCTTGGAGGTATGCGGTATATACTCACGAGTCCGGAAGCGGCGATAGTTGAGTTAGTGGCGATAGATAGTTCTATTGCAGTTACTTCTACAGAACATTACAAAAACTACAAAAATGAATAAATACTAGAAGTGCAGTAATTATACCAGAAGCTTTAAGCATGAAGTGAGTACTAGATACTCGTAGATTACTTAAACTGATATTATTATTATCAAATTTTAAAAATATTCATCGATATTCTCGTCTCGACCATCCGGTCAATAAAATAAATAATCAATAATATAAAATAATGAATTTAGATGTAATAAAACAAATGAATAAAATCTCGTTTATATACTATAAAGTATAATGAAAATAAATATATAAAGACCAACCAGACGGAACCAGAGAGGTGTCCAGACGGCCGAGGGTAAAAAGGAAAGAAACCGGCGGGAGATAGGATACGGACGTAATTAAAATGTACCGCCTTCTGCATATGAGCTCAAAGCTGTCCGTCACGGAATCCCAACCGCCTCAGATGATTCGAAGGGTTGGTCAAGTCGGTAGCGACTGAACGGAAAACAAAATAAAGTATTTAATATCTTACGCTTTCCGACATTGTATTTTTATTTCATAAATTCATTAAAGATATCTAAACCAAAAAGGTATATATTTTCTATACTACCATTTTTAAAAGAAAATAGGCTTCTTGATTCCTAGTTTTTTGGTATAAAAATTGTAAATAAGCTTCCGAATGGGAGAGTAATTCTTTTTTACACCCCTCCAAATAAGCTTGATAAATTCTAAAATAAAATTAAATAAACGAACAAACAATTGAGGCTTTCCTACATACTCGATACTATTGTAGATGCGTTTTCACCACTAGAGAATAATTAGATAGACTGTGCGCGTATTTTAATCAAGAAGATTTCGTGGTGCTTGGAAATCACTTCAATGAAATAGCCTAAAGAATTTTTATTTTTTATATGTTACTTAGCGTTTGCATATTAGACATACAACACATAACGGTCTATTCCTTGATAATCTTATTTGATCAATAGTCGTCTATAATTTTCCTGATATGTTCATAAAAAGAGTTAAGGTTTAAAGGCTATGGTTGTACGGCATTGAATTGCGTGTATAAAACAAAGACGGTTGTAGATGAAGCAGGCTATCCCGCATTATCCCGCATCCAGTCCGATATCGGATTTTATTATATAAATTTAGGGTGACAAAGGAGCACACAGTTATGATAAGGAATCATCATAAAGGTGTGTTAACTAATGAATGATATAGAATGCCTCACCATTTTTAAAGGCCTCCGGATCCTTTCACTCACGAGTTGAGTCGATATTCTTTAAGGGCGTATTCATCATTCTTCAATCAAACGAACATGAATAGTCATGTCGAAAGAAACTGTAGAAAAAAAGAAATAAAACTGAAACCAGAAACTGCAAGAAACAAACTGTAGCGTGGCTCGACCACCAAACAGAGTACGGGTATACTACATAGATACACTTGGTTGCTAGAGTTATAAGAATATTTGGCACGCGTCTGGCTCTCTAGCTATCACAGCACTTGGTATAAATGAAGTACTTGTAATAAACGTGTTCAGCTTTTGTTCTATAGTAACTCCCAAGCACTACACCACCATTACAAAGAAATACTTTAAAAGACACGTGTTTCATCTCTTGGTTTATTGCAAATCCGACACCGAAATTGTGCTCTAGAAACTAACAAAAAATATACAATTTGTTCAGCTTTAATCATCTCCACTTATTTAAATAAAAATAACTGTCATTAAGAGGATATTCTATTTAACGATTCTGATATCATTTAAAGCCATTTCATTTTTATTCATTTAATTATACAAAAAACCTAAAAGACCTTTTTTGCAAACGTCATTTGTATTGAATGTTGGGATGTGTGTACGTAAACACGATATTTCTAGAAACTGAATGAAAGTGTCACAATATGAAATGTATTTTTTTTTAATTGCTGCTAATTTATATATTACTTATATTTATATATTTTTATTAAATTTATTTTGTGATTAATGAGCTTACTATTTTTTGTACGAGATTTTTTTTTCTATTTAATGCGGAATTTAAACTATTATTTTTATTTTATATTTTTTTCTAAAACCAGTAGATTTCTTTTACGCTACTAATATGAGAGTTGTTAGAAACAAGGTATATTCACAAATATTCTAAAACGGATTACGTTTCACCTTACGTACATAGGTACATTGATTTATACATTGATGAAAATAGATTTTCATTGAAAAACTATATTATTCAGTCGCAATATAATAATGCACTTTTATGTGAACTAATTATATATATATTTTTTAATAGCTTAAAACTGTAGCATATTTTTTATTCTAATAATATCACGGCATTTGCAAAGGTTCTTTTTTTAAAAAAAAATCACCTACAAACTTTATTTTATTACAATAATATAACGAAAATTTATTCCTGGGAAAATAAATATACAAACACTTTTTCACATCTAAAGAAGGGTAAATGTTTATTCGAATACTCAAATGATGCACAGTATTGCGTGGTCAGTCGGATAAATTCATTCCATTATTTTAGCGAATGTGGTTTGTGCCGAGCAGATAATCCGACCTGCGTGTCACGTACAAGATTTTCAGACATTTGAACTGAGCTGATATTTGACCGTTTTGCGGATATCCATTAAGGATAGATATAAATTCTTGTAATTGTTATTATTATTTGAGATGTTATTAGCCGATGATAATATATAGTTAGGTCAGTTATAGGTTAATATTAATCGAATGTTATTCTACAACTAGTATCAATTTGCATGATGTAACCAACTGTAAGTGGAATTGTGTATTTAACAAGCTACGGCCATTTTATTGACATATCAAGTTACATGTGATTCTGTTGGTGGTTCTATTAAAATAAAAAATTATAAGCCACTGTTAGCCAGATTCAAACCAGATTCAGTACTACAAAAAAGACTTGAGAGTTTTTTATTCAGTAGGGCCACTTCCAACTAGTTAAAAGTTTTATGTGGTAGTGACACTTTTCAGCTAGGTTCTAGTTGCAACATGAATGGATCGGCTGGATCAAGCAATGCCCACGCTCTAACAGAGTACCAGCGTAAAAACAGTATAACGCTATTTGTGTTTTGTATTGTGAGTGTAGGAATCCCTCGGCCCCATTATGGGCATTCAATCTCACCTAGAAATATAGAATTCTCATTGAAATCATGAGCCACAGTTAGCACTTACCGTAAGGTGAACCGTGTGCTCATTTGTCACCGCTAATATTAAAAAAGAGTATTTAATCTCAATCGTGTTAGCGAAGGACAGAAATTGCAAGCAAAAGTTTAGACGGAGCTTAAATGGACACGTTACAACACTCTTCGACAAAATGTCGAAATAGTAACAAGAGCTGTTATGCACTGTACCAATGAATCTTAGATTGAAGGTCTGGTGTGATGTCACTGGGCCATCGGTGTACTTCTACACAAAACAGTATTATTTATTTTTTTATTTCATTGATAGTGTAAAATGAGTATACCTGATGGTACGTGATTCCTGCCGATAACTACGTAATCATAATGCAGATGCATTATTTTATTTTATTTTATTATTTTACAAAATCTGCAGCTACAGCTCTTGAATATATTACAATTCATTCTTAGGAGTAAATCTTGCAGCCAAAAAACGGATTTACATTATTTACCTTACATCATTTAAACAGACAGCAGAATAAAAGCAAACAACTGTCAAAATTTAAAGTTAATTTAACTTTGAATTTGTGTGCGTGTGTTTGATTAGATATGTTTATTTGCGTGTATGGTAACCGTGACGCCTTGAATCATCAGTTTTAAGATATAATTTTCAAATGTATTCCCATTATTGTGAAAAATATCAAATGAGTGATACTTATCATTATAAAATCTATGTAATCGATTAACCACAGAGTTCCGCGCTTAACGTGTAGATGTCTTAGAAACGATCTCTTATTATGATTACGTATTTCGGTAAAGTAGGATTAAGAATGGAATACGCCTCGTCACCAACAGTAATTATGACTTTAACCGTCCTGAATTTATGTCCTGGTTTTGATAGCGGTTATTAAACTTAATGTAATATAGTTTATTAGTGAAGATGCTATCTGCGAATTCGAAGTAACGAGATTGGAATAAAATATTATAAAAAATATATATATATTAAATTTTAAGCATCAATAGGCTTATTGTTTAGGATACGGTCGGCGAATTTAAAGTTAGTAGGTTCGACTCCAACTCAACAATTGACGTGAATCACTTATTATGCTTACTTGCATTGGTTTACAGGAGCGTAGGTAAAGAAATAACAACATTAGCATCAACTTATAATAATATTATTTAAATATAATATCAATGTACGAATTAATTACATAAAGTAGTTTTGCTTGAAACAAAATTAATTTTATCCCATCGAATATGTAAGCAGAATTTTGATTCTAACTGGACTATCTAAATGCAAAGTATAACTTTGATAATATAAAAATCATACGCGTGGAATATAGAACCTACTTCTTTTTTTAATAATGATAAAAATAAGATTTGAGCTATTTTTCGATTTAATTTTATTTAAACACGATAATAAGTGTGTTACATTTATCATAATGTCATAATAATCGATACATTGTTTAAGAAGATAACATTGTTCAGGTCCGGATTTTCTTTACTGATATTAGTTGAACCTCTATCCGAGTTTAGCGCATTGAAGTGACGTCAGATTAAAGAAAACGATGACTGATTGATGAAAATATGTCCGGAATACTTACACTATTTATTATCCACAGCATCGAATCTGTGTCTCGTCTCGTGTTACGGATGTCCATGGGTGGAGGTAATCACTTACCAGGTAATCTGCGTTGCTGGTTTACCACCTATTATATTATAAAAATATATTATATGTAAACCATATAAAATATTAAAACCAAAAAAAAAGTAACTTCACTTAGTCCAGAAGATGTCACAGCCATATGCTGATATTTGAAATATTCCAAAAGAATATCTTTATCAGACTCGATAATTCCGTGTTCGTAAACCAGTGGGTGAAGTGTGAGGAATTGAGGGAAACGTCTATAGAATAAAAAATAAATGAATAAACTTACCCAAATTATCTGCTTTATGTAACGGTATAACTGCAACCCATAAGATCAATAGAAATCCTGTTCTGCGTTCCATTTCAACTTATTTCTACTGCACTAACACATTCTAACACTTTTATGATAAATTAAACTCACTAACGAATTAAAAAATAAAGTTGTTTGTTAAGTCATTACGCTATAGTTGTCCTTTGAGTATATTTTTAATAATTCTTTTACAGTTCACACGACACAAGACATTTCTTCCGTCGAAAAAAAAAGTCAAAATAATTACAAACACACGTTGAAAGTTATAATTAACAGTTATTAAATTATTTTAATGCTGTATATATTTATTACAATCGAGGCGAAACAAAGATCAAAAACAATTACATTCCCACCTATATTTTATTATTGTTTATTTATATTTATATATAAATAATAATAATAAATATATATCTAAAAAATATATGTGTTCTGCTTCAAGTAATAAAATTGGCGAAAATCCTAGATGATTTAACGAAGTTTCGCTGTCAACTTCTTCCAAACCCATAAACCACACTTTTTATACATATAAACGAATTTTATCTCATTTTGTGAAATATTGACAGAAGAATGTGTCTTTACCATTTTAATAAATATATATTATACGTATAGTAAAGTAAAGTGATTGACGACTGCAGGGTATATCAGGGCTTTCGGAGTCTAACTTATAATTATAATAACAAGGGTCAATAGCCTAATGACTTAGGGTACGGTCTGCGGACCTTAAGGTAGTAGGTTCGAATCCACCATTCGACTATTTTCGTGAACCATATCCAAGCTCAAACATTATCAGCTTGGTTGGAGTGGTCAACTAGAATATTAGTAATTTAAATAGCATTCCTAAATTTTTTATACAATAAAAATCAATAAAAATATATAATAAATAATATATTAATGAATGAAATAACAGTTATAATAAAATCTAAATATAATCTGCGGTCTAATCTGCAGGTTATATTACTAGTAAAATTAAACTGAACCACACATACATTGGACATCCAATTTAGGAAGGAGAAAACACTATACTGCAATAATATAACGGGAGATCTAATCAAGATCTTCCGTCATATTATCGATAAGAGAAAAGACCGCACCGTATTCGAAAATCCGCAAAAATTACGTCATCATAAGATAACACGCAATGCTATCCGAGTTTCATAAAGTATGTTAATTAATAAAAACGACATAGAAATAATAATAGCGTTCTTTACCCTTATTTATTAAACAATAAACATCATGCTTACGCAAATAAGCAAGGCGTTCATAATTACCCTTACTTTTGCGGGAAATGGAAACGGACAAATACGCCTCCCTTTTTATTTCCGCGTAGAGAAAAATTACGTCGATTTCCTTAAGGAAACGCTGATTTTTGTTTTCTCCGAATTAGAAATATTGAGATCGAGGGTAAAACGGTGCGTAAATTCAACGATGGAAAGTAAATGGGTCGTAACATCATTAGGTTTGTCATTACGGCGGCAGTAGCAGTTGGCTTTTTGCGTGACAAGATAAATAAAATACCTGTCACCTCTCCTGCATTGGTTTCACAATGTTACTCTAATTTGTAACATACAAATTATGTTTATACAATATTATTAAATTTGTCCGAAGAGAAGAAAGCTTATTTGTTGAAGAGTTTGTTTATAAAGTGATGGATTTTTAAATCTGAATGTAAAATAATAATTCTAGTAAAACATTTTTCTGATAATAATTAGTCTATACTGGACTGAATGTACAGGACATTATTCTTAACAAAATACACTATTATTTGGACTGTCTTAGAATGCAATTAGGTTTATACTATTACTATACTATCCAGGGTATCCGTGTAGAAAATTTAATTAGGTTTTGCTTATATCGTTCTTTATTTCAAAATGCCAATGCACCGTACCACACCGCAGATATTATATTGTCCTAAAACAGATTTTGTGCGTGGCAAAAGTTTGGATTGTCAACCGTGGTGATGGCGTCGAAACATTAAATTGTATCGCGATTTATGATGGTTTAACCATCTTTCATTCTTCATATTTCATTGGGATTAATGATAACGTTTCTTGGTAGTTATGAGAGTCACTTATTAAACAATACAACAACTATACAACTTTGAAGTTATCCTCGTAGAAACAGGACCGATAATTGCAATATACATTAAGGTAATTGTGAAAAGAGGTAACCATGTAGCTAAAGAAAAATATTTTCTAGCGTTACCTAAAACTACAATTGATGGTCGATTAGTAACGGTCAAAATAAAAAAAAATTAGTTATTAAACTTCAAAGCAAAGATTTTATGGATAATTATCACAACAGTTAAAAACATTTATGTTATCGAATAAAAAAATATATAAAAGAAAATGTAATTTATTTTTACAATACATCAGAACTTAACGACAAAATCGCGTGTAGTGTAACGAATTGAAATGTTATATCGGTGCTTTTTACATTTGCATGCTTAATGATATCCTTTTACGAATTTCGCCTTCAACTTATTCGAGTCATATATTCAAAATATAATGGCGCTTATTAACGGCCAGGCTTCTTTTTTTTATATAACTGCAAACTTTAAGAAATGTCGCTGATACAATACGATATGCAAATATTAAGCCTTATTTTAGATGTAATTTACAAAAATATTTAAAAAAAAAAACCTTTGTGTGTAAAATGTAACATTTTCACAATATTTCTATCAATAATATCGTAAAACTTTAATACTTATAGTTTTATTTCAAGTATAAATTTAATTTTATTTCAATTATAAAATGATTCAAGATCTACACATAATTTTGACGGTTTTGAGTAAAGTACTCAGTATTTATTTTTACCTTCATAATTACCGTGCCTACTTTAGAAGTATTTTAAATATGTATTCCGCGAGTATAAATAACATTTTCCTACTCGAGGACTGTTGGGTTTCCTTTACATCTGCATGCGGTAGAAAAATGCTGGTTAGATATCTTTAATGTACAGAAGTACTAAAAGTTACCTATATATACACGAATACCCACATGACATGAGGCTCTTCTAAGCTGCTATGATTTGCTGTAATCGTCATGAAAATATGGACTTATCATATACACTGAACGATATAGTATTATGTTGTTTTTAAAAACGTTGTAGTTAAAAAACATATATGAATAATGGATTCGGATTTATATTCTGATTAAAAAAATATTAACGCGAAACATAACGCAATAGCAATTTGATTTTCTTCCATGCAAAAGAAAGTGTCTGGAATAATTTATTTTTATTTTATCATCACAAATAACCCTATAAAATTGAAGTTGCAAATTATTCACATCTCATTATTAACTTAAGTTCATATAGACTTCTAATATAAGCTTTCTAGTTTTTTTATAGAATAGTAGGCAAACGAGCATGCAGCCAACCTGATGGTATGTGATCACCACCGCCCATGAACATCCGCAACACCACAGGAGTCGCAAATATGTTGCCAGCCTTATATACAATTTATTCTGACATAATATCTACCTATATTTTAGAATTCCTAAAAAAATAGGCTTAAAAGATATCTCACGAAATGTGAAGAACAACGGAAAAGAAAATTTAATAAAAAGTTAAAATATTTAAATCCACAAACAGACAGATTCACGCAATTTCGTATTTGAGAGCATGACAAAATAACATAACAGACCTAAACTTTACTCAGATATTTTTGCTTATAACAATACTGATATTCTTTGTAATAATATAAATAAATAAAAAAAACTAAATATTTAAGATTGTTCCTGTAAGGGGTTCCGTTCTATTTAAATTGATTTATTACAGTTCAATACATACTTCTGTATTTACATAGGTACTGTATTCACTATTTTATGACTTACCTCTAATAAATAATTAAAATAAATCTTTAGAAATTAATATTTGCGTATGTATAACTTCTTTCATAATTGATACTAGAAATTTAGCTAACGCTTATAATTAAAGAATGGATATTGTTTAAACAATAAATTGGGTGAAAATAGATTTCCCCTGAATACAATTCATATGTTACTGCAATAAACATAAATATTAAAAGAACTGAGTTCACTGAACACATATACCACTTTAAATATTATTTTGTTGCCATTCACACTTTTAAAAAGTACGCAAATTTTTAGTGTGTAGTCAGTTTAGATTAAATACGTCGATCGCGGTTACACACGCTGAAATATAACAACGTGAACACAACCAACCATATTGGAGGCGCGCGGGCGACTGGCTAGCTCTGATATGTTTCAGAGAGCTTTCAGCAGATTTGTCGAGTTCGCCCAAACTGCGCAGCGAGATTATCATGCAAGGCTGGCGTTATTAGAATATCTAAAGCTATTTGCATTACGGAAATAATTTTAGTAATCGAAAATAAATATATTGCAGAAATTAATAACTTGAATGGAAAACGGCTCTCACAAAAATCTATCCTAATTTAACTTTGATACACATTTATTGGCAGATCTTTGTAAGTAAAAAGTAAGAACAAACTCATAAAAATGCAAATTTTCTTCTGTTTACTCTCTAAATCGACGAGTATCCTCACCATCACAGTCTAACAATAGTAGCACTGCTTTATTGCCATACAGTACGAGCCACTTGTATCCATGGACTTACCGCAAATTTGCTTAGGTCTTCTCCATCTAGTTGGGGTGTCGCACACTACGAGTACCATTCCAAGTTTTCCACTGAAAATTCTTTCTTCCCCATTGGTTATTGGTTCTTCGAGCTATATAGCAAGCATTGCTTTGCTGAATTGGCAATTTTCGGTATAAATTTTATACAATTAAGTATGTATACAGTATATCAAATTAGGAGAAACGGATCATTAAGTAAATAAAAGTTATTTTTATTTATCTCATATTGATCCTTATTGATTATTAATTTCGCGATTAGTAATTTCATAATAGATATTAAAAGTATGAACAAGAATAATGCAAATTCAGTATCCAGAAAACCATTAAAACTTGTCTCTGCCGTAAGGCCCAAAAACCACCGACCAACCACATAGAGCTTTCGAAGCAAGAACGTTTATCGGGATAATTTTCCACTATAATGATGAAGTATTTTTTTTCGCTTACTTTACCCTATTCCTTTTTCTCCTTTTTTTAATTTCGCTAAGAACTTTTCTTTCCTTTACTTTTTTATGTATTTCTTCCCGTTATATCTTTTCAATAGTTTGTATTTTATTTCTAACTGCAAAAATTACACAATTTTATATTATTACATAATATAATATCACCCTTGTCTAAGCGTGTAAGTAATCAAGATTTTCAAATCTTTTATTAAACTTACCTAAAAAGCGAATATTTGTTTTTTAAATGTATAGTATTTTTATAATAAAAACACTATACATTAAAAAAAAACTATAATGATGATAACGAAAAGGAAACGTACATCTCAACTTTAGAAGAATATAAAATAAATAATTATTGCTATTAAATATAATAAAAAATATAATAAATGTATTGTTGTTTTGTGTATCGTTTAACAGTTTATGTTTGTTTATTGTTTAAATGTGTGTTTAATTTATATTTGTTGTATAAATGTGCTTCTTAAATCTTGCAATTAGAAAGTAATATATTAAAAGTTTATGTTGAGCTTTCTTTTATTTTTTTTCGTCCATTTTATTTTCTACTGCTTTACTTAACTGAAAATAAACGTTAAATAGAGGGCGAAAACGACCTCGCTCTATACTCATATTCCTTCCGCAATTTTCTCAACCATGAGCGAGTTGGTCTTTATAAGACCACATATTATCAGGTTTCACCCTATCATTCATACAAAAGAAATATATTTCGTAGGAATGAACAAATTAAATGTAAAAAAAGAAGGTAAAAATAAAGTTCGAGTATAAGGTTACGTTCGAATTAAAATGAAAATATACTTATTGGAACAAGTTTCGTCTACACTACACGTTTAAACCAGTACTTACGAGACTAGTGTAATTTAAATGTTCAGTAAAGTAGACATTACAAACTGAATTAATATTGTTCATTCAATCACACAATTTTTATTACAAAAAAAAATATTTAGCTCAGTTAAACAAGGGCCTGTCTGCTGCATAGCAATTAAATTTGTATAAATTGTTCCCCTCCCTTTTCGGGTCTCCCATTTCCGATTGAATATACCTCCAATTAGCATTATAACTAACCTTTTAGCTTAATAGTTTTTCGTTATTGGCCATAATTCGTAATAATAATAGGGATAAAGCCTTTTGAGTCCCAAATCTTAGCACTAAAGCCACGCTACAGATAGTTTCTACCTAATATTCTAGCTCATCGAGAGAAGGGCGTAGCCATTACGGAATGTTGTTTTATACCGTAAGCGTAGGGAACCAGATACCAAATTTCAGGAAGCATTCCATCTCAGTCCTCATAGGTCCTCATTTTACCAAAATAGCACAATATATAGTTGCAGTTCTATAACCTATAAGTGAAAGAGCCACACTGCAGCTACGACATAAATGGGTCGACTCGAACGGGAAAGGGTCACCTCACAATCAGTGACCACCAATTAATCTTAAAAAAGACCATAAACCATCGCAAAATAGTAGCATAATGCTGTCCTGTTTCGTCTGTTGAATGTAGAGAGGGAGGGGGGTAACGAGACTTTCCATTTCAGGCTTCAGGGGTACGATGTAGATGAAATGAGCTACAGTAATCACTTACCATCAGGTGAACTGTGTGCTTGTTTCTTCGCCTGCCAAACCTACTGAACCTGCACCAACAAAATTCATAAAAGTCAGTCTAGTATTTTTTTTAATATATATTACATTAAAGGTAACCAATGTGCTCTCGGTTCACCTGATGGCAAGTGATTCCTGCGGCCCATGACATCTACATTCATCCTTGACAAGGAATCATAATGCGGATGTGTTGTCACCATTGAGGCCTAAGATGGAATGCCTCATCACGTAAAGGTCTCCGGGTCCCAGCATTCATCAGATAAAACACAGCAGAATTATGCTGCTATTTCACGCTGGTATTCTGGTGAGGGCATGGTCCTACACCGGTCCAGCTGACCCATTCATTCTGCAGCTAGAAACAAACTGCAGTGTAGCCATATAACTGACAAAAAGTATAAATTTAAGTCAACATAATGTATGTACACTTAGTTTGTTACCTTTATATTTTAGAAGCAAATACACATATTCCATAGTGATATTTAGTAGAGAATAGAATAGATATTTTATTGTGCACCTTAAGCCACATAAAAGCAAGGTAATATATTAACAAATTTGTAAACGCGCAATGGGCGGTTTTATCTCTAAAAGCGATTTCTTCCAGCCTTTGGATGGATACGATTTCAATAAAACCAAATTCTGGTATTGGCTTAAGAAATAAATCTATATACATACATACATACAAATATATATATATATATATATATATATATATATATACATATGTATATACACAAAATTTTAAAAATATAAACAGTGATCGCTTACAAGCCTTTTTGATATTTAACCATATATTTGTTTACAAAGTCTTCTTTATAGTTAACCATATATTTGTTTTCAAAGCCTTTTTGATATTTAACCATATATTTGTTTTCAAAATGCTAGCACTGTTATTTACATTATTAACATATCGGTTAAGCACTCCAACTAAGCCTAAAATGCTTGTGCTAGGACATCCCCTAATTTACCATTGAACCATCGTTCACGAAAATATCGAATGGTGGTTTCGAACTTACGACCTTAAGTTTCGCAGACCATTCTTCAAAATCATTACATTACTGACGTTACAATTATAAAACGAATTGTTTATTTTTATTATCGATATCACGAGCAGTACCTTATCGCAAAGTAAAGGAATTCTAAAATCTGATTTATTACAATTAACTTTCAAATAAAATTACCTATCATTTGATTTGGTACCACAATTCTCTAAGCGATAAGTACTTTAAAAATGCCAAGTCTTCCATATTATTAATGGTTGCCTTAGTGAATAGCGTCAGTCAGGAGAGGGTGTTTTATTACAGTCAAAGTAGCTTCGCTTCGTCTCGTTTCTTAATTATTTCTTTCTATTCCGTAGACTTAAAAAAAACATTGAGGATTTGAAGCGTCAGATTTTGGGCTAAATTTAGTTTCCCTCTATTTTTTTTCTCGTTAACTCACCTCTATAATTATCGCCGCTGTCTCTATTCATGCGGTGGTCTTTTTTTTCTCAAAGTTCAGAATACATGTAAATTAGATGGTATTTAATCATTTGGAGGGATTGAATGTAGTTTATTTATGCCTGATCTGATCGAACTGTTCATGGACAAATATATTTTTATATAATATTAAAAATAACTATTTTATTAAAATAATTTTACTTATTTAGAATATTTAATGAGATCTGTCAGTAGCATATTAACTAAAGACCTTGGCGTCTTTAAAGCCGTCGTAGTCGTAGGTGTACAAAACTAAAACGGTCTTCAATCTGTTGTTATATAGTAAACAACAGTCTTTCAACATGCCTAGCTTCACACTTGACCTTCAAATCCTCTCACGGCTCTTTGTAATATGACATAGGTGTTCGTATATTAATTTTAATATTTTATCAACTCCAGAGACAGTGTGATAATGAAAGTGAGTATGTTAAGATGTCAAATTCACTTAACTCTCCCTGAATTTCATATTGAGCATTCTATTAGAGTATAACTGTATCATTTTGGTTTGATTATGTTGACAGAGATTAGAGTTAGGTCGGAGGAATGTAATAAATATATCTAAACCTAAACGTCGCGAACGCAGGCATTAGTGTTAAGAAATTATTTTACAGAAAAGACTAGATTATTTTTATGTAACTTAGTTTCCACAATTTTTATCCATATCAAAATAATATTTTGTGGCAGGTTACAGGTAAAGATTTGGTATGCTCGAATAATGGTCGAAAGAAAAATTTCATTAAGTCGTTTTTCATAGTCGCGTTGTAAAATTTTTCTTATATATAGATTATAGACTTGTTCTTTTAATATCAAAACAAAAATGTAAATTTTTTAAAGCTTTTGAAGTCTCATGTTAACAAAATGACAGCAATTTTCAAAATAACATTTTGACGAATAGCAGCATTATTAAAAGACTTTTGCCGTTCTTTGCTACGGTCATGTGTTTAATTATATATATATATATATATATATATATATATATATGAGATAATTAAATATAGATATTTAGTAAAACATTATATTTATAGTATAGTTTTTTTATTACTTACTTATTCTGTACACACATGTTATTTTTAATTCTTCTTATGAAAATAATTTACAAAGTTGTTGTTAGTTATAATTTATTAAACTTATTATGAGTCCTGATGATAAAATTTATAACATTCTTAGCTAATTCTATATATAAACAGTCCATTCAATTTATTTTATGTTACTGCGTACATTTGTTTAACTGTAACCATTTAACTTCGGCTGAAATAAAATTAGTGATGTCAAATATGTTTAACATTTCTATACTTACTAAAATGATATTGTATTAAATATCAGTTTAGGGGTAAGTAGCAGATATAAACTGGCAAAATATTCGTAAAATGATAGCTTATAGCTATTTAGCATTTTGGTGAAAGATACTGGATATTTATTTTTTGATTTTTTTATTTATTTAAAGAAATAACAACAGAATTACAATTGCGAAGGTGCATAAACAATATGTTTATGTTAATCAAGTATGAACAATATTTTACTTAAAAACTCACTATATAATATAATAATATCCAATTAAACAACAAACCAAGAACAAAAGCGCATCAATTATTATAAGAATTGTAATAAAATATGTCAAGTGACAATATGTAACAGCAAAATTAGAATTTTTAGTAAAGATTCTTTTCCGGAAATTAGGTTTAGGTTTTAGGTATTTTAGCAATAGAGAAATCTTGTCATGAAATTATTACACCTTATTACTAATGGTGACCACAACGCATCATCGTTGTGACTATGTGTGTCATTATCGGATGAATTGATGAATGGATGAAATAATATTGTCCCTCGTCAAAGGCTTATGATATTTAAGTAGGGCATATTCGGATTTGTTGCTGGTTTCAATTATTTCTTACATGAGCTGTTCGTTGTGCGGTAACTAGATAAGTGATACCAATTAAAATTGGTATTTGAGTGTATCGGTGTTCAGTAACATTATCACAATATCTGTCCTTAATATGGAATCAAGATACAAATACGCTCAAGGTTTGTTAGTATTGTATTGTTAATGAACAACACTATTACGATGTGTGTATAGTATATTATTTCATTTCTATTTGTATTTATTATGTTCTCACAAGTTTCCATTTAATTATTTTAGGTATATATTTTACGCATAAGTGTTTTTATTATTAATTCAAACATTATGGTTAAAAAATTAAGGATTTTCCTATGAGCAAATATATTTATCACAAATACATACATATTACACAACCAATTTAGCCTATAGTATTACTGCTATTGTTGTATTGTTAGTAATAATTGATATTATTCTAGGAGTATAATCTTTTATACTAATAAAAGGTTTTGCAATGTTTAAAAAATTGCTTTCTCAGCGTAGTCAGTTCACTAAATAAAACATTTCGCGACGCTAATTTTATTACGTTGGAAGCCTCACAGTGGTCTAATATTAAGAATAAGACAAATTGCTTCCTTTAACGCTCGGAACTGGAAAATTTTCTGAAGTAGCAATAAACTAGGACAATTCGTTAAGCTTTGAAAATAATAGTAAGTCAACGTTGGGGAATTGTAGGTCGCAGATGCAAACTATTTTCACCGGGAAGCGTTTTTTCACTCTCTTAAACTATACATTTATTTAAATTGTAAATAAACTTTTTGTTTATTTGTCTATACGTTTGTGCACGCTTATTTCTACAAAAGTTGTACCATCTTGGATATGGTTCACAATGTCATGAGATGAAGATGATATTTGTATTATTTGAATCGCTTGAAAAATAAGAAAATATATGTCCATTCTAAAGCATCTCGTACGAATACGATACACTTTAGCCCGTAAGAAATTTCAAATATAACTAGTATGACATAAATTATAATTATAAGGTTATTATTACATCAGTCTCATGGTCTATACTGAAGTAATATAACCTTATTGCCTTATTGTTTACTCAAAACACGTATGTCTTGACGTCTATTAATAATCAATTTGGCACTGGTAGGCAAAGGGAGGCTAAGATTAAATTAAAATATTTATCTTATGCGCCAAACTACGAATAATCTAAGTACTAGTTAGACTTATACAGAATATAATATACTATCAGAATACTATACTACATATATACCAATAGAATTTTATTTCAGAATTTAATCAGACCAGAAGTAGGAACACATATCTGCGCCACAAATCTAGCATTTTAACAGGTAGCGAATTTGAAATCAATTTAACCCAGCATTGCGCATCATATTAAAGATAAACAAGTCTACTTTAATCAAGGTAAGGTAAACGGAGAAGCTAGTGCCTAGGTATTATCGACTGAACGGCAGAAGGTGACAAAAAGTAAAAGATGGACTATGTGGTGTAAGGTCGTACATAAATGGAGATTTGTTTTCAATAAGGTTTTCTATCTTTTCTATAATACTGGGAATGATGTAGAGAAAATATAAAATTCATTTTATCTCTCCGCGAAATAAATTCAATTATATAAGTAATCAATTGTGCATGTCGCTTAAATAATTATAATATAAACATTCAATTACTAATTATAATTTTAATACCTATCACTATTTCCATTTGTCGCTTGGTTTTTGTAAACAGACAAGGCTGATTACGCAGGATACCAGCCATGAATAGTGCGAGGTTGTGAAAACCCATGGGGGTTCCAGGACCAGTTATTCGGATCTATCTTTACATTCTTAATTGTAATTACTTTCTTTGCCAATTAATGATACAAAGATAGAATTGATTCCATCCATCGATACTTCTCATCGATACGATTTAATTTGTTCATTCTTTATTTTATTTTAAAGAATTGTTTTTGGTAAATAAGTTGCATAGTAAAATTAACTAAATATTTATATAACAATGTTATTATATGTATTAGGAATAAAACGATCTCTTTATTTCGATTTTGTCTTCTTATACCTACTCTGTATATTTGTGTTACATAAAGGTTCTACTTTACCAAGGAAAGTAACCGAAGCAATATCCAGCAGCTATTGAAATCTGAACTCATTTGTCCAGTATATTAGATGTGTATTGAATTTGAGTAACATATTCATGAAGTCATCGTGAACCTGATATTGAATCCACTTTCGTATTCTTGACTATATAGATTGAATAAAATATTCAATGGTTAGGATTCTAAATATTTGGGCACTATTGCGGGATTTTATTGTATCAGTTCAGTGCTATTAAATTGTATTTCTATATGTTTCCATTGTAAAATAATTGAATATTATTATAATATATAAATAATAATTTAAAAAAACAAACCTTTTTTAAAAGAGTGATATGAAACTGGTAAAAGTTACATAAAACATAAACATAGACCAGACAAACTTCTATTTTGCTCAAGGCACAGGAAATACAAATACCAAAATTAATAACTGGGTAATATGTCGTTATGGTTAAAGCTGTGAAGAAATATGTCCTGTTCCATAAAGATTTATGTATATGTGTTTAAATCAATTCTAAACTATGCTTTATTAAAGCGTATAATTGAATCATTTTAGTTGATTAGTTTTAAATCAATTTTCATCTTTAAATTGACAAAATTTCAACTGAATTTCTTAGGCTTTATAAGGGGGGCCTTTCATTCTTGGTTATGAGTTTAGAAATGGTTATCTAGATAAGTCCTTTGTACCAATAGTCAAAAGGATTCCGAGCGGTAGTTTCACCAGTGGTAGAGCTACACTGCAGCAGAATGAATGGGCCAGCTCGAATAGGGTAGAACCATGTCCTCGTTCTGTGATTCTAGCGGTGTATGTTGCTGTATTTCGAATGGTAAGTGCAGGGATCCGAAGACTTTTATTACTTGTTACCAACTATTCCATCTCAGTCATGACAGGAAAGGAAGGGTGACAATGCCTCTGCATTATGATTCATTGTCAAGGATGAATGTAGATGTCATGAGCCGCAAGAATCACTTACTTTACGCCAATTTTAGATACTGGCAAATTTTTATCGTAGTGTTACCCCTAATTAGAGTACGCAATTCAGATTTAAAAAATTATTATTATACGATATATTATACGATTTAACAAATGCATTCTATTGTATGCTTTCTGGAAATTCAAATTCCAAATTCATTCAATTTTTATATGGAGCTAGATTAAGCCGAGATTATATGCTTCCAAAAAATGGATAACGATATCCGTCGTATTACTTTTGGTAGCCTCTTTATAACTTCAGATACACAATTACACCGGCATACGAAAAAAACTGCCTATTCAATTAGACTCTGGTAGATGTAGTCGTAAAAGCGGTCTATACATTTAACAATTTTTAAAAAATGTAAAATTTAACAAGTCCTTTTCAAAGTACTCCCAAAGAATATATTTAACTCCAATTAAAAAAAAAGGATTACTCTATAAATCAATTGGCAGGTAAACGGATATGTATTTAATGACTTGACTTAAATTAAAATATCTACTAGACTGAAATTGAACAACGTCAAGCATTACCCATATTTAAAATTCTAACAAAAAATATTTTCTCCCAATTTTCATATCTTTAAATAATAAATAGATTATTTTTCAAATAAATATGCTAATTTAGACAAAATCGTTACAATAGAAAACCTTCAAATTTGTACCAATAAATTTAACGAAACGATGAAATTGATTAACGCATAAAACGTGTATCCACTTTACTTGATTAAAAGTAAAATTGGTATCTAATTTCATTCCACCCTGATAATATTCCGGTCGTGGCTTGAGACTTATGGCCGAAGCCGCACCTCGCAAAATTTCCTAATATTGCTAAAAGAACAGGAATCATTATTTTCCTTTTGTTTTATGCCTCTCTAAATTATTTCCAGACATGCAATCCAAATGTTCAAGACACAATGTTTAAATTAAATGGTGGTATTTTATTAATCCTATTAAAGAATACCTTACTTACAAATATATATAATCCGCATATTTATAAACACAGATTTTAATATTCTATGAAAAGCTTATTATAAACGCTTGTAGGAAGACTCGTTTCTTCTGCTTAGGTAGGCAGTTAGAAAGTTACCAATATCGATACCTCAAGATTGCTTTTGTTCAGTCGTCCACTGATATAGAAAATATTATTATTTTGTGAAAATAGTTGTCCAAGCAGGATATTTTCTACGGGATGTACTTATGTCTGCAAATAAGCTTATTCAATTAAACCAGCAAACAGACAATATTTCCGAAAATTGTCAAATGCCCTTATTAAGCGTTAGTGCCGTTTCTTTATTACAGCTAAACATTCATCGAACATATAAAATTCATCTTCAATGTGCACAGCAGTTTTATAGATTTTATAATATATTATACAATGTCGCAGAGTATAATGCTGAATCGCATGCATCCGACGTCTTCCTGAAGACCTTTGTTGTTTGCCACAGAGTTAGTGAGTAAGGCCAGAGTTTGTTAAGCAGTGGACTGGTGATGAACTGAAATGATGAAGATTATTTACCATTATAGCTACTCACTTATGGATACTCATCCATTGCTCTATAAATTAAAGAGACAACACAGCACCATTTTCCGTTTCCGAATTCATTACAATTGGTCATGACTGCTTTATGTGTATGACGTTATTTTAACTTTGGTACAACTCTAATGATTTAACCTTTATTAACACAAAATAACCTAATTAGTTTAATAGCCTTAATAGCCCAATATTTTTAAATTAGGGTAATTTTCGCAGAAACTGTACTTCATATCTCCTTCATAGGTCCTAATCCGTCATCCGACTTTAGTCGTGAACCATCTCCTAGTAGAAGCATAGGTGGAGTGATTAATGAGAATGTTTGTAATACATCGCTAGGATACTCACAGCCCCTTCAGTTCCGTGAGCCCTGTGTTGGATGAAGCTGTAAGAGCCGCATAGGCTAACAGCATCAACATCAACAGAATCTGGATCGCTAGGATTCTTTATATAAAAATATAATTCGACTTATTTTTGGATGTCTGTTAATTAAAACCGGTGCATGCATTAAACATATGAGCTTTTCCTGAAGTCTAGTAGGTAGTTTGGGGCAATAATTTATCGAACACACCTGCAGTGCTGTTCTTTATGCGATCATCAGTCAACTCAATATGAAATATACCCAATGAATAAGTATAATTTTCATGCAACCAGTCTATGTGCACTTATGATTAATGGTTCCATAAAGTATAAATGAAAAATTACTAGTAATTTATAGCCAAGTCATTGCATGAAGGTATACGTGATGAATGGCGATGGACCAGCCACAGTTGTTAGAAGAAAATCATTGGGACTTTCTTCCCCAAATTAAAATGATAAAATTAGAATGATTTATCACAAAGCGGGGTGATGACATAACCGGGACAGAATATAATCAACGAATATAGGTGACGTGTGTAATCTGCGGGATACTCCATGGGAAGGGAATAAGTTCTGCTGAAGATAGGCACGTTAGTATGAGATGTGATGCATATGAAAAATATTGTTTTGTCTGCTTATGAACATTGGTATCTTATTAAACAGTGTTATTTCCAATAGTATATTTGAGTAGCGAAAATTTATGCTTTTAAATATTATCAGATTCAAATCTTTCCTACTATCCGTATGGTATAATATATCCTATACTCTGCACGCGGTGAAGTTTAATCGAACTTCGTGTCCCTTACCTGCATTTTGAACGAGGGACAACTGTGACCGCCAGAGGCAAATTCGAGCCAAACTTTTAATACCTCTCAATTCCAAAAAGATTTAAAGTTACTTGTTGGTGCGGACAATTTTACGAGCTTAAATATTCTCTAACTTTGTAAATTGACATTTTTTTACCTTTTAGTTAGAAAAATAGGGGGCGAAAGTAAAAAATAGTATGTACATATATTATTACTGAGTAAAGGATGAATAATGATAACTAACTGCAGAATGAATGGGTCTCAGCTCGACCGGGGTAGGACCACGCCCTCACAGAATACCAGCGTGAAATAGCAGCATAACGCTGCTATGTTTCGTCTGGTGAGTGAAGGGATCTCAGTCCTCAAGGGTGACAACCCATCTGCATTATGATTCCTTGTCAAGGATGAATATAGATGTCATGAGCCACAGGAATCACTTAACATCAGGTGAACTGTGTGCTCGTTCGTAACTCTCAATGTAATATAAAAATTAAATTATATTATTAATTGATATAATTTTAGTTTAAACGAAGCAAGTTATTTACCGTATTAATACAAAAAAAATGCTTTGCACTGAATAGTGGTTCTATGGTATCAAATATAAACATCCCTAATTGTACTATGGTGCTAACTCACAGACGTCAATTGTAATTCTATTCAAGAAAAATAGATGGCCACCAACTTTATATGCCTATTAAAAAAAAGTATGCTTTTCACAATTAATTTATCGTCAAATTGTTTCACAGTGAAATCGAATTATTTATTATTTAAAACAAAATTTATAATTTTTTAGTTGTAATTGTTTATTCGAATATAAATCGAATGGACGGCATTCAGGAAACTGCGGCATATCATCTTTTCGAATATCCCTCAATGTTCAAACACAAAAGTCTAAAATCAATTCATATTGCCAGTAATGATTGGGTCAATTTTTTAGAATATTGTACTTTATTTTATATATCAAAAATGGCTATAATGCACGCGGTTCAAGCGATATTTAGTAATGCATCGTAAATATCTACTTCTATACTCAACAAAGATACGAGATGCACATGCGTGCTGAGGAAAGGGTATGAGATAGGGGTCGCAAACTGAACGTAGTAGGGTTACGCTTGTGAGGACATGGACCTTATCTGGGCGGGCCGACTCATTCATGATGCAAATTCAAACAATCTGCAAATAATATTAAAACAATTTGCAACTGGCCTCACTACACTACAGTGCACCTTTCTGTAACCGAGAACACTCCGTGAAGGGATTGGAGGACATAATTTGTGTTGCAAAAATATATATTTTGGCTTGGAACTGAATCGTGGACCTTCATTAGAATTAGAGAATTTCGTAATAATTCGTATTTTATATAAAAGAATATATTATAATATATATAATAGTTCACTTGAAGTATACCTAAAAGTTTCTTGTTAGTAATACAGAAAAATATGTGGTATGATTGTTTTTTGTTAAATTCTACGAAAAATATTTATATTATTAAGTAAAAGGTAACAATATCGTAACTGATATACTATCACAAAAAGAATCGAAATTCGACCATTGAAATGTTCACTCATTTGTCCAGCATATCAGATTCGTATTGAATCTAGTAATATATTCATGAAATCTTCGTAACATGGGTTCACTAGGGCAATATTGACTATAAAATAAGGATCAAAATTGCAGAGCAGCAATTGTGAGAATTTGGGGATAACGCCATGGTGATATTTAATACATATTGATGCATTTTCATATAAAACTAAATTGAGAATTTGTAATCTCATACTCAAATTAGCACGCCACTGGATTGCTATGAGGCGAGCTTATTAGAAATCGTGACTTCATAAATGGGAATACTAGTATTACAGTCTTAAGTTGTTTAAATCCTTTTTAACTTATATTGTGTATATTTTTTGTTTTTATTGTACATGGGATATAAAGTGCCCTAACAGTTAAATATATAGCATAGCACACAGTTCACCTGTTTGTAAGTGATTCCTGCGGCCCATGACATCTACATTCATTCTTGACAGGGAATAAAAATGCAGATGCGTTCACCTTTGCGAGCTGAGATGGAATACCTCGTCACCATTGATAAAGGTCTCCGGATCCCTGCACTCACCAGACGAAACACATCAGCATTATGATGCTATTTTACGCTGGTGTTCTGTGAGGGCGTGGTCGTACCCCCGTCGAGCTGACTCATTAATTCTGCAGCGAGAAACAAATTGAGTTGAATTGAGTGAAAAGGTATAAATTGGGATATTGGAACTGTACTAGGAAATGTAACCAGGGGACCCTATCGCTTTATTTAGTCCATAGTAAAATTCTGATCGGCGCTGAGAGTAAATAAGGTTCACTTAATCATAATATACGGGCATTATTTTCCCCGTCGTTCGTACAATAAATAATAATGATAAATTGTATACACATATAGTACAGAGAATTTTAATATTCATCGGTACCTGGGTTCCTCAGATGTAAAGTAAAATTAATATTTTAACGAAAAATTTTACACCACACGAGATATGATATTATCTATTAACAACGGCAGAGCTACGTTGCAATTGGTTTCTAACTGTACGAACGTGTAACGTGAACGAGTAGGTTCGACCAGGGGAAAAATCACGCCCATACAGAATACCAGCATAACCCTGTAGCGTTTCATCCGTAGACCCTTATCACTCGGTTCACACCTTTACACCGATTTCACAACGCATTCGCATCATAATTCCTTATGGACGAAGATTGTAGTCATGGGCCGCATGAATCACTATCAACAGAACTGTGTCCTAGTTTGTCACTCACGGTACAATAAAAAAACCGTATCGTTATGCTGTTCGCGCTATTATTATCTCAGGGCGTGGTCCTTCTCCGGCGCCCTATCTAGTTGGCGCCCAAGAGCAATCAACAGTTTTAATGTATTCCCGGAACATCCCCCAACATAATAGCACAATGTTAGGGTGTTATTGTGGACTGTAAAAGTGTGTCATTAGTTCTACTGACACGTAACTGATTCAGAGTTTTTCGGATTATGTGTGTGAATATATGAAATAATGAAGAAGTCTTTCTCATTGATCAAGTCAACTTACTTATATCCAACTTACGCTTTGATCAATCACGAGTATATTAATTTTCAGCTTATAACGTGTAAGTTAGAAATAATCAATCTCAATATATTTTATCACGACGGAGTGTACACACGGTCTTAAATAAATTAGATGATAATATGTATATTCGTTGTAAGTGATCAAACCAAGGTTACCGTATCAATTAAATTTTTCATTATCGCGTTGCCTCGTTCTTGATACTATTATATTTCGTGATAGCCTTTGAACCCTTATTTCCAAACCTATAACATTTTTAATATTTTTTGTACGATGCTGGGTTTAAGCCAATATAAGAGAAGTTTTCAAGTACCACAAGGTTGTATTTAATATTTTAATTTATATTATATAAAAATATTATTGGAACACTAGAACTTGTCCTTTAGATTATTTTATTAACGTAGTTGCTACTAATAGTACTGATTATTTTTATAGATAAAACATAATAAGTAAAAATATTTAACGATGACAAACCAAAATTTCAATGCCCACTAATTTATTTACTAATAAGGAAAACTGGCTGATCGCCATGAACCTCGATTCAGCACACAGTTGTATATGTATATATATATTGTTTGTTAATCTCTAAATAAAGAATATATATTTATCGGAAATTCGAAATTGTGGTTGCCGACATGAGGGTGTTTCTCGCTTTCAACGATTAAACACAACCATTTTGTGAAATAATACAGTCAGCGTTCTCGACACTATAACACGAACCACGAATAGTACGGCCATTATTTTTTTATTAATTACAGTTTTCCTTAAGTCAATTATAATATATATTTTTTCTATTACATATATAACTAGTCTGGCCATATAAACATAAAAATTTTCTTTTTAACTTTTTAATTATTTTGCGTCATTTCACATATTTCTTCGTGTTCATTATCAAATAACAATATGGAATGGGGTGTTAAAGAAAATAGGGTTGCAGTGATCGCTTTGCACAAAATGGATATGGAGTGGTGTTATTTCAGACACCTCAAAAGCTTGATATCAGCCGTATGTTCGTATATCGTACTATCATATTTTTTCTGTACTATATATATATATATTACAGATATATATAGTACAGAAAAAATGAACACCGAAGATTTTATATTAAATGGCAACAATAAATTTTCAAAGCTTATTATTTAATGTTTGCAAAATCTTATACAAAAGTCGTAATCCAAAATTAACATTGATTACACCTACGCTGTCGATCATTAATGATCATTCCAAAAGATATAATTTCCTTTTAATGGCTTTAGTGGAAGAATGAAAGACTAAGTTTGCTCAATTACTGCAGTAATTAGAGTATTAAGAAGAAAACGGTTGGGAATAAAACGGACACGCTACAAGAATATTTATTGGACTTCAGTATACGATATACTAGCAACCCCATTTGGTGTTGCCTGGATTTTTTAATTAACTTTCTAATAATACGAGTATAATAATAATATATTTAGATAGTTCAGTATTGTAAGATATATCACTATTGCTTACCCAAAAGTTCCTTTAAAAATATGGTTGGAACTGGTAGCATACCCTCACAGAATACTCTCGTAAAATAGCACCATAACGCTGCTATGTTTCGTATGATGACTGAAGGGTTCCGTGGACACAGTTTAAGGTACCATAGCCTTCCATCTCGGCACTCAGAGATCAATAGTCTAGCCATAGGTAATACCAAATCTGACGAGTTTAATAAAACTGTCCAGAATAATAGATTCCATTACTAGAGCGTTCAAATGTGGCCAAGGAACTCTCTACAATAAGTGATAGTATGATATCTACGTAATAGAATAAGAATAGATATAGTATATACGCAGAAGAACTAATGTAACAGATATAACTCAAAAGATCAGTAAGCTCAATTGGCAATGCACCGGCTATATTGTTCGTAGAAACAATAAGCGATGGAGAAAAAAGGTTCTCTAGTTTCAACCACGTATGAACCAAGGTGGCTCAAAATTGTGTGTGTGTGTCAGAATCTGAGGCAGGTCTGTTGGGGAAGCCCATGTTCTGTAGTGGACTAGTGATTGACTTATATGATGTTGATGAATAATCTTTATCAGTTCTCTCTGGCCCCTGATATCACACGGTTGAAATTAAGTAATGGGGTCAGGTAATCTTTTAATATTATCATGTAATATCGGCAAAGGAAAAAGAGATGTAAGTGGAAATCAAAAGTATGGACACCGAAAAACTGTCACGCTCACTCATCCATAACGTGGAAAAATAACAATATTGCATTATGGTCTATGAAATTCTTCGTCTTGTTAAACTGCTCGACAGATCCCATACCAAAAAAAAAATCTTTTACATTCACGATTTATGAATTTGTGAAACTAAACAAAATTTCCATTTTTGAAGAACCCAATAGTTAGCTCTATACTCGACATGTTAAAGTTAAGCATTTGTCACCTTGTGAAATTCCGAGCCAATGATTGATGCTGGTTTCTTAATTAATCTTGCTCAAGCCTCCTTCAGCGTGTCGTGCCTTGATTGCTTCCCTTTCCTATAATAGGATTTGTTCATAGATTCAACGAGTATGGAATATGTTAAATTGATTTAATGTTTCTAAATAGAAATTCGCTTTAGGGAATAAAATCATTATCTGTAATTTATTTTACGCAGAAACTTGTTAAGGGTTTTTTTTATTGTGTTTATAATTCGATATATTGATGAGTAAAAGATTCCGTATTTTATCTTGCGGGTATCATATGAGCCAATATAATAGTAATATAATCTAGCGCGAATAACTGCCTCTAATATAACATACAAAATTATTCAGCTCGATGATAGATATAGCAGCGCAGTTTTTACTACTGTGGTCGTTCATTCGCACGAATAAGTCTTATATCACTAGCTTGCGAATTTCAGGTTTATACACAATGATAAAGATGTACTAAATCAAAAAAACATAGGTATTTTACACTAATCAATAGATTAAGTATTAAGAGCATTGTGACTTTTCCAAATGAAACTTGATATTATCATAGTAATTAATAATAAAATTTATTTATAAGTCAAATAAATTCCGTATTCAAATATTCTGTTTATTAAAAGATATCACATGATCGCGTATAGTGTCTTTTACTCAGTTCCTCGTTTTCTCATTGGATAAAAAAATATCTATACTTGAATTACTGACAACATGTACATACAACAAGTAACATTGTAAGCATATAATTTTTTTACGAAACTACTACTTACAACACAATTCCCCTAAAATTGTAAAAATTACTACAGTCCATTAAAAACTATATCCATGCTCAATAAAGACTCAAGTTACACATAGTTACCCTGCGGACTGAGATGGAATGCACTGTATCGGTAACCCTCGATTGCGATTTTCATATGCGCACCAAATGTAATAACAGTAACAGCAACATAACGCTTTTATTTTACGCTGGCACACTGTATAGGAGTGATTTTTACACAGTCGAGCTACACTGCAGTTTGTTTCTAGCTGCTTGATGAATGAGTCAGCTCGACCGGGGTAGGACCACGCCATCACTGAATACCAGCGTAAAATAGCATCGGAGACCCTTACTACTGGTGACGAGGCATGCCATCTTAGTGCTCAATGGTAACTACGCATTATTGATGATTCTTGTCCAGGATGAATGTAAATGTCATGGGATGCAGGAATCACTAGCTATCAGGTAAACTGTGTGCCCGTTTGTTACTTTCAGTGTATGTATGAACCAGAAATATTCATGTCAGCCCACAGTGGGGGATAGCCAACCATCGAGATGTTGACAAGGAAATTTTGTGGAAGAAAATGTTTAAACTCAGCGGCTAGATATCCATCTTCAATAAAAACATCAAAAAGTAAGTGTAAGATTTATTGTGAGTGGTTAATCGGAATATTAGTATTGGTGACGAGGCATTCCATCTCAGTCCTCAAGGGTTACAAAGCATCTGCATTATGATTCCTTGTCAAGAATGAATGAAGATGTCATGGGCCGCAGGAATGTCTTGCCATCAGGTGAACTGTGTGCTCATTTGTTACTTCAAATGTAATAAAATAAAAAACTAAATCGTAATGAATACTTATTAAGTATACCTTTCATCGTTAGTGCGGGGAACTTAAAAATCTGGTTATGTATTTTGACGATATTTTTATTTACGTTTGTATATATATATATATATATATATATATATATATATATATATATATATATATATATATATATATATATATGTATATATATATATAATATATATAAAAATAACGTTCAAAGTAATTCTAGTACATATTCATTTTAAACTTCTATTCAACTATCACCTGTTTTCTTTTGTATGAAGTTTGCTATGAGAATATAGGAGCCGAAAACAATAAGATCTGATAATCAAATGAGAGTTATTGTTCAAGGGACTTTCTATTTTGCATTTTATGAATACCTCAGTAGAAACTTTTAAATTGGATAAATTAAATAATCGTGTCTGTCGTGCCAAAGGCAAAACATGAAAAAATATATAATCTTTGAATTACAATTTTTAAAACTATTACTATCTCATTTTAATCGTTTAACTTTATTTTTATATGAAACAAATATGGGTTATATTTCATTTGATATTAGATGAAGACAGCAGTCCATAAGTAACAGCCGTCCTTTACAAAGATTCAAGATAAACATGCGCTCTCACCTCTGTGATAGAATGATTCGCTACCAATAACGAGGTTTCGAATCCCTACATCGACCAAACGAAAAACAGAATAGTTGGCAAATGAGCCAAACTGAATGCAAAAAAAGCAAAAGAAAGCAGCTAACCTGATGGTAAGTGATTTCCGCCACCCATGAACATCTATTCTATGCTCTTAACGACTGTTGAGTTGTCGAGTTGAGAATATTTAGAAAGCTTATTCAAATTAGTTTCATGGTAACTTATAATAATGGCCCGAATAATAGCAAGTAAACATAGATAAGTGTCAGTTTTTAATGTAAAGAATTAACATCCATTTAATCGAAGTATGAGTCTTTGGAGTCGAGGATAAGGCATTTCATGGCAGTAATTAATAATAGGAGAACAGCAAAATTTGTACTATAAGCTATAAGTGCCGCATAAATATTACTTAAAAAAAGTATGAATTCGATAGTATAACATTTATTATAAAAAAATCTTGTTCGCTGAACCATCAAGTCAGAAAGAAAAGATTGTGATTTCTTATGATATTATTTTAACTTATAAAAACAAAACCGCATCTTTGCAAAATTTTCCTACACAACCTTGTAAAATGCGAACTTGTCTTTACGTAAATTTTCGGGTCAATGATTAATGTTCGTGAGGTTTAATTAATCTTGTTCACCCTGGCCTAATCTAACTAGGACCTTATTATCTCAATTCCACTTATTTTTTGGTAATATACATTGTTATTTCATATTTTGGGTAATTACAGTGACAACATAGCATTAAGCACATTCAGTCTTATCTAATATATTTTTATCAACCTTATATACCATTTTAGTTTTAAGGTTAACAAAATAATGTCCTGACATATAGTGCGCGACAAATCACTTTATATCACGACAAACAAACTTTTTGCGCACTTTGTAATTACGCAGTGCCGGAAATATAAATGATACCTTAAAATGTATGAAATCAAAGTCAGAAAAAATCAAAAAAAATTTAATTAGCTTCAATAAGTTTCAAAGATAAAATGAATGACTATATCACGTTTCGTAATACGTTTGGTTTATCAGGAATAATTAATCCATCTTTATAATCACGTCGCAGTGATTGGTCTATTTGCCACTCTCTTAAAGTTTTTATTTCTGTACCTGGTACAACATTATCATCTTCGTATTTTGCTTTGTACAACTCATGAAGGAATGTCTTCAGTTGTTCACGTACATAGTCTACAGGAACTTTCGATATTGCAAGAAGCTGCGGTTTGTTCATATTGATGTCTTCCATGTGTTTTGTTTCATAAAGTTCATATATAAGATATTTATCATGTGATTTAGGAACATGTAAAAAGACTGCGTAGTCATTGCCAACATGAAGAAAACCTTTTAGGTCATATTCAGACCTGAACCCATCAATAAATTGAAATAGCTTATGGAGACGCACGGCCATTATGTGGTCTGGTATAAGTAATAAGAAAGTATGAAAATGATTGCTGCGGAAGCAAACAAAAAACGTTACAAACTTGTACGAAAATTGTGATATAAAACCATATTATATAAAAGTATAGTATACTATATTATGTAACATATATGTACATACCCAAATCATGCGAGTACATATGAGTTATTCGCAATGCAAATTATAACCAATTTCGCCGTATCAGTTAAGAACAACTCTAAACCCAACTGTTCGTATTGGAAGCAAATTCTCATACTTATCTGAAATATTATACGACGCTCTAAATTTGTAATAAATTCAAAATTTTACTATTTTGTATTTACATTAAATAAACAATACGGTTTATGTTATTTTCAATAAGTTAGACTCCGTGAAACGGAGTTTCATGTTTATGTAGTTATATTACGAATTACGTATATATGTAGTAATTTCTAGTTTGGCATTAAAAGAATTAGTAATTGACCAAATTCTGAATTCACATTATGCTTGACGATGAGGATAATAGATGAAGTGTACTTGAATTTTAAAAAAAAACTTAGGTTCTTTTATAGATAGGCAGATATGTATGTTGCTGTTTTCTTGTTGTATGAATAGAGATCGAGGGAAGAACGCTAGTAAGTACATCACTGATATCTGTGTCCCTACTGGTAAGTCTTTATTGCGAATTAAGTTCAGCGGGTTGACCTCCTCACTGGTGGAAATATCGTTTGTTAGGACCCCTTTGAAAGGACCAGGGACTGTCGTTGTCGTTGTACTTTCAAAACAATTTTTATTCTATAAATAATAATAGTATATATATTTATGAAACTAAGGCACTTCACTATTTATGACTATATAACCAATAGGTCGACTGTATCAGTTGCTCTCAAAACATATCAGCGTGAAAAAGCATAATTTTGTAAGAGTGGAGAAACAGGAAGCCTCACAATATAGCATCAATATGTATATATCTGAATTTTTTAACGAGTCTATTATTCACTAAAAAATATTCACCATAAGATATACAAATATTTGCTAAATTTATTCGCTCATTTGTAAAGGGGTAGAGCTACACTGCAGTTTGTTTCTAGTTTCAGATTTAATAAGCCAGCTCGACCGGGGGAGGACCTCGCCCTCACGGCGTAATAGCAGCGTAAAATACCAGCATAATGCTGCTGTGTTTCGTCTGGTGATTGTAGGCATTCGGAGACCTTTATTACTGGTGACGATGTGACCATCTCTGTCCTCAAGGGTGACAACGCATCTGCATTATGATTCCATTTCAAGGATTAATGACAACACAAAAACAAATGTCATGGGCCGCTGGAATAACTCACCATCAGGTGAACTGTGTGTTTGTTTATTACTCTCAATATAATAAAAAAAACATATACAACCCACTTGAAGATATTAAGATACATACCATGCTGCGCGTGCAATCAGTTATCTGTTAACAAGCACATTAAAGACGTCCTTCGGGATGATGTCGACCACGGCGATATCGTTTGGGTATTAACAGATGACATCACCTGGGCATGATATATTATTGTGTCATGAGAATTTGCGTCATGTAATAGATATGCAATTACATCGGAGGAAGGTTAAAATACAGCGTCAAGGACACGGAACATACAACACGCCCAAAACTAAAAGCTAATGAACTTATTTTTCTATAAAACTAATGAACCCATATTTCATTTCATACTAGGTGATGACGGCAGTCCATGAGAAGCATCCGTCCTCTACTAAGATTCAAGATACATACGCGCTCTCTTCACACCTGTGTTAGAATGACGCACTACCAGTAACGAGGTATCGAATCCGTACAACGACCAAACGAAATATAGCATATGCTGTTATGTTTTGTTTTTTATAGATTAGATGGCAACCAAGCTAAGCTAGCAGCTCACCAAATGGTAAGTGCGTTGACCTTTAAAAAAAGTGATTTTAGGCAATAGCTAAAAGTACGTATCCGTTAATAACCAGGATATTTGTGCAGTGAGGGTGTCCATAGAAGAAAAAAACTTTTTTTTTGGGGGATGATACGGGGCATGCAGTTCCACGGTTGGTCAGCGACTCCTGCGGCCTATGAAAGCCACATTCATTCTCGATAAGAAATCATAATGTAAATACGTGGAGAACACAAACTCATGGAGAATAATATTGAATGTCTCTTTCTTTCATTCGACGAAACATGGTAGTGTTAAACTACCATCTTATGTTAGTATACCGGAAAGCGTTATCTTACCAATGGACGACCTGTTCGTGCGAAAGCTGGACCCTAACTGCGGTGTGACTCATATAAAAACCCCCTCTTTATATTTTCTTGTGATATGGAAATTAAATACGTAAAAAATAGTACAAGATTTTTTAAGGTAAGGAAATTAATTTAAATTAATTTATTTATAATTTTGACTGAGAACAAATTTCGCGTACCCTAATTAATCATAATAAATTTGTAACAAATTTCTTTAATTTGACTAAATTTAATTGGTTATATATTTTAGGTTGGACGTTTGGAGATATTATACTAGACCCTTCTCCAGGCCGTCACTTATGTTATCCCTTTACGAAATGATTAAAACACTTGGTTGGATTTGTAATTTATAAGCCTAATTATTAAATTGCAGTCAAATTTCGAAGTTCCAATTATAACACAAAAATAAATAAACTTTTAATATCGTGTCCTTTCTAGATATTATATTACATTGAATCCTTCTAGTTTGATTGATTATGTGGTGTTACCGGATGTGTGGTGTCAGCTCATTGTGAACTTTGAGATTGATTACATTTCAAGTTGTATCTGCTTACGATCTCCTTTGCATAGTATGCTTGCTTACCTTGCGCTTTAATTTTTATTTCCGCCCATTGAGCAATATTATATGTTATCCACAAAACTATATATCACTTGTCAATACAAGTGATATATAGTTTTTTATAAACTTAACTATAATAAGCGTTATTTTTATACTTAACAACTATGTCTTCAACGTAAAAATGTTTTAGGCATTATAATATATTCTGTGTAGTTTATAAGGCCTGATAAATAAAAAATAAGATATCGCCGTGATCGTAATCAATCTGAAGGACATTTTTATTTTTATTGTTAAAGAATGGCAGCAATGCTAGTAACATTACGAATATTCGAGTTAACCGTTCCAACAAAGCTGAAAATGCTTGAACTAGGAGAAGTTTTACGACAATAGTCGAATGGCGGATTCGAACCCCCGACCCTAAGTTTCGCAGACCGCACATTGAATTGAAGCTATTGACGCTATTATTAAATAATTCGGTAAATACAAATTTAAAACAAAAAATGAAATATTAAAGAGTACCTATTTCGTTTTTTGTTTTAATTATGTATTATTGTAAATAAGCACATCGCAATTATGCATATTGTGATGTGATGATGTGATGACACACCCGTAGTAGCAAGCTTCATAAAGAAATCGATGCTGAGAAAATTTAACGCTGTTGCAGTTCAGGCGCTATAAAGCCTTCCTATACCTTTCATTAATTATAATAAAGTTATATAGTAGCGCAACTGCTCATACCATTATTGTAGAGGATGAGAAGAAAACACTCTTGATGTAATAATTAATGGAGAACACTCCACAAATAGACACACTTGTTACAATCAGACAATACTTCAGGAGGTCGACTGTTGTATCCTCTGGAGGAGCGCAGTTTAAACGTATGGCATATAATACATTTTTAAAAACACACAATGTTCGTTCATAGATACGCCACAAAGCGATAGTTTAAGCATATGAGACATAGTGACCCTTTGAGCGTATGACACAGCGATAGTTAGAGCGTATGGCACATAGCACATAGCTTCTGATATGAGTTACTCTTTCTTATATTTATAACTTTAACCACCGGCATGTGGATTGCCACCAATTGTCGTATACATATATTATGAAGTAACAGCCTATATGTGTAGATCCGTAAGTGTACCTAGGTCTCCATACTACGATTGGCGGACATTACATGTACTTAATTTTTATTTTTTTTACACATTTTTACACTATGTTTTCCGTGATACAAATGATCGATATAGCAAAAGAGAATATTCCAACTGCAATCAGTGCTTATTCACAGGGGTGGTATCTACGTCATAATTAGTAAGCTTCCTTCATCAAAACAGGTTGACGTTATGTAACAACGCAATCTTAATATTAGCATAGTAAATAGACTGATGCGGAGCAATCAAGCTCTTGTTAGATGTAGCAAGTGTTAATAAGATTAATTTAAACCTCTTGAACATACAAATACTTAAGCAAATGTAAGAAACATATGGGTTATACCTTCAGAATGATAATAACTACAAATGAGAGGACAAAATTAGAACTACGTTTTAATTGACATATATAACATATATATTATATCTACATACTACCTATCGGGATTATAAGCTACCACTAAAATCCTATATTACAATTATGGAATTGTGGAATAGATTGAAAATACAATAAAAACAATATTAAGATATCCATAATTAGTAACAGGTACTCCCCTCACTGGCCTCAGCCAAGTTACCTTTGATCTGATCAACTTATTGCCTAAATTCCTGAGCTATAGCCACATTGAGCAGTGGCTCGTGTATGTGAATGGATCAACTTGACCGGGAGAGGTCCACACTCTCACATAGTACCAGCGTGAAGTAGCAGCCTAACGCTGCTGTAAACATCATGAGCATTACGCGGCATTCAGTGAGAGTGTGATCCTGGTCAAACTAGGTCCTGTGTAGCTCCACCACGTGATACAATGTAGCCCACACTTTTTAGTGAGCGTAGTTTACCAGTATCGCAACCTTAGTGAAGCAACTTCCTATTTATCATAATTTATCCAAGTTATCATAAATTTATTATTTGTAGGCTTAAATTTGTGGTAATACTGGAATGATCCATAGATATGCCTTGTAGAACATTTTTTTTATACTTTAGGAAGGTTGACCACGATCCCACCTGATGTTAAGTGGAAATGCAGTCCGGGACGGTAAGGTGCACTAGCTCAGTAAATGCCTATTCACTTTACCCTTGAAAACACCCACATTGTAATGGGAGAGAAAGACAGACGCGGGCAAACTATTCCAGTCCTTTGCTGTACGAATAATGAAAGATGAAGCAAAGCGCTTCGTTCGGGTTTGAGGGATGTTCACAACAAAAGGATGAAATCAAAACTGAGCAGATTTGTTTCAGCTGCGTCTCCAAATAGCCTCTTAGACCGCCTTTCCACCAAGTCCAAAGCTGCGAGATGGAATTTAGCGGCGCCTGCCCAAATGTGACAACAGTTATTCCACACACGACCGGACTTGAGCTTTATAACGTTGCCCCGCAGAGAAATACCACTGGACTTTGACTAGGAAGCCAAGTTTTTTGCAGCTATTTTCGCCTTGGACTCGATGAATCGTCCATAGTTATGGTTCGATGAAATTTCGACTCCCAATAACTGAAGGCGATTAGTGAGTTCCACAGATAGATCTTGATAGGTATGAACCAAGGTGCACTGGCTCGTTTTGGCTGCGAAAAGACAGGCCTTTGTTTTGGTGGCATTGAATCTCACAAGATTGGCGTCGCTCCATCTGGAAAACTCCTGTAATCGGAGACTTATTCGCTCTACCATGGCTCTTCTTTGGGACTGTCCTTGATCCTTGGTGGCATTAGCACCTAACTGGTAACTCTTTACAACGGTGGCGTCGTATGCATACACAAAGATACGGGGTTTCAGCAAGTCATTAATATGCAGCAGAAACAGAGTGGCAGAGAGAACAGACTCCTGAGGAACTCCAGCGTTTATCGGCGTTGTCTCAGACGAGCCGCCATCTATGACTGCTCTCAGAGACCGCTCCTTCAGGAAGTCAGTTGTCCAGGTGATCAAGCCAGGATAGATGCCATACGCTGGAAGCTTGCTGATAAGGCTATCGGGCCAGACCCTGCCAGTGGCCTTCGAAACATCAAATGAGACAGCTAGTGCTTCACCGTTGTTCTCGAGTGCCTCACCAAAGAAATGAATGGCGTGCACTAGAAGATCGCCAGTTGACCGGTTTCGACGAAACCAGTATAGGTCGGTCGCTAAATATGTCATTATTTTCTAGGTATGCCACAAGTCATGCATTCAATATACGCTCCATTATCTTACTAATAATGGAGGTAATCAAAATTGGTCGACAATTGACAGGATCGGTGCAGCTACCTTTCTTGGGCACGGGTTGCACATTCGCAAGCTTCCAGAAATTAGGCACAATTCCATTCGTTAAGAAGAGACGATACAGGCGTGTTAAAACAGGAGACAACTCGGGAGCACAAGACTTGAGAACAGAGAGCCATCAGACTTAACCAGCGGAGGCAGTGAACACCGACAGAAGTTTGCCTCAATCACTTTGGCAAGAGACCAAAACGCTATACTACCTGCTGGGCAGAAAGTTTTGTACCAATATGTTTGATGCGATCAAGGAGAGCTTTCTGTAATTCCTTTTAAAGGACTTGGCGGCTCGGGCAAAGGCTTTCTTCTTCGTTTTGACATCTGGAGATTTACAGTTTCGAACATCACCCCAGGATAAATATGCCGAATAATTAAGCTTTTCAGCTTGGACGCACTCAGCGTTAAACCAATGGTCAGCTTTGCTACCAATGGGTACGTCAGCGTGAGGAATAAAATATTCCATGGCTTGACTCACCAGAAATTGCACTCAAAACTTGTTCGGGTCTTATTGCGCATGCTTTACACTGGCCTAGTGAAAGGAACAACGAATAAATGTTTATGTGTTTGCAGGAAAATATATCCCGTGCAGACGATGTCATCTACCTAGTTATGGAAGTACGGTCCGTACAAATTGAGCGTATGTCAGCATAAAAGCTCTTGCTCAAGTGCTTTCATAACAGAGCATTATTAGGTTGCCACGTAGGTTAAGTTACAGTTAGACATTGTAACATTTAGTTGATGTGATAGTTTTGTACATTCTTTGTTGGCATCCCACTATGGCAACACGTTAATTAAATAAGTTTGTAATAAGATTTGGTCTTTTATTTTTAAAAAGTCCAAAGGACGCTACCGAAACTTGATTATCGTGTAGTGTCGATGAATAGTCACTGCATCCAAACGCGCTTAACCTCGATGACATATTTCAAATACGTGCGGGCGTTCTTGCAAGATGATCCGTTTTCGGATCCGGCGAGAAAACCAATAATTTGTTGTTAAAAAAATTACCACCACTTGAACAGGACCAGGTGTTTCGATAGCCGATACTGTTTGGACGTTCTATTACGTACCTAAAGGTCTACTGCATTTACGATGTCTTTTTAAATCTTATAAGAAAAAAATAATTAAAGAATACTAATACAATTTTCCTAACTACGTTTAATATTGTCAGGTATCCCAAAGTTTTTAAATACCTGAGATGCTTCAGTATACTTATAAGTTGTTTTAATACCTTGGTCTTAGAACTTGTAATATATATTATTTTCTGTTACACTTATTAAGGGTTAAATGCGTAACGCACCTGAGCTACATCCTTCTTTTCATCTTTTTACTAAGTGTGACAAACTAAGACACAGTTTATGTAATGATAAGACTGCAGCCCATAAACACCTTCCAAAACAAAGATTCAATTACAAAAACGTTATTATTACCTCTGGGGACTGAGATGAAATACGTTATTATTTGTAATGGGGCCTCCGGTTTCCTACACTCTCCATATGAAACACAGCATTGTTAAGCTGCTATTATTATTAAACAAGATCCATTTATGTAGTAGCGTGAACTAACTGTAGCATCATTTGTGACATAATTTAATTGGGAATCTAGAAAATAGTAACCCAATATTAAAGTAAATCTTTAAAGAAGTCAGAGGCCTGGATCTAGACTTCTGGACAATGCTTTCGATACTGCTGTACAAATTGTACAGAAAGCACGTATCGATCACCCATCGATCACGATAACAATCGACCTTTTGACATTTATGTATACTGAAGATCACTACAAAAGTTTCTTTGTTACATTAAATTATTGCATATATATTTTGAATAGTAATGAAACGGCTTTTTACATGGACTGTCATAAGCATAAGAAATAAGTACAGTCTCAGCATCAAAAGACCCACGAATGCGGATTGCACTTAAAATCATATTTAACAGTATAATTTCAGTCTGTTATATTGTTACTTTGTTACTGTGCCTAAGTTGCCTCTCTCTTTTACAATTATTTTTAAAGTAACGTTTTGAAAATTAAATATTCCACGTCATATTATATTTTACAAAACAAATGCTTAGAAAATAATTTAAGCAGAATTAAAAAAATGTACCTGAATCTTAACGTTTAATCTGAGTACAAAGTTTTACTTTGGTAACTTAGCTCTTCGATCAGATCCATCAGCTTTATTCTTTACTTGTATTTAGACTTGATACAAAGTTTAATAGTAGGATGAACTTCTATAAAATATCACTTGTTTTTCTTTTTCTATTTCTGTTATTATTTATTTAAACTTGTAAAGGTGATATCGTCTGGTTATAACCATATGATATTAACTGTGTAGGTTAAATTATAGTGCAGTATGCAATCGCGTAAATATGAAGTCAGATACCTTTAGGCCACGAGGAAGTCGTTCTTTAAAAGAATTTAATATGATAATAGGAGAACATAAATAAACACAACGATCATTTTGTACGTAAAATCTACGAATATGTATATTTATATATATATATATATATATATATATATATATATATATATATATATATATATGTATATATATATATATATATATATATATATATATAAATATATTTATACATATATATATATATAGTGTATAGATGTGATATTTTAAATCATTAGTATAACTACTGTTACGTTTACTGATATTTATAATATCCTTTTCAGTTTTAGAATAACAAAAGCATAATTCAAATATAGCCTCAAAAATCTGATATAAGTTTTTATCTAAGTAAGCCTTTACACGTTTGGTGAAATTGTGGAAAAGCCTAAAGCAAAAAGTTCGGTTAGCCTTGACAAATATAAATCGTTTTCTGTATTTTGGGCACGTCTGCAAATTTCTTTTACTACTTTAATTCACGGCTTACGAATAAGATTCGAGGACGGGCTGGTTTAAGTTCCGCTTGAAAGTTTAGTTTAGAGTAGGACACTTTTTATTTCCATCTCAAATCGTCTAGGAATATAAAAATACTTGTCAATTGAATAAATCTATTTACTACGGATTTTATCAAGTTTATTTTTCCATTTTTTATTCCGACGTTTTGAATGTTTTTGCTTTTGAATTAGGAACCAGTAAAAAAATATTTTATTAAATGTGTTCCGGTTAAAACAAGAAATCATTATCTCGTCTTAATAGCTTAGGTATGCATTTAAATTTTTAAAAATAACTTTGATAACCTGTTGTATTAAAGTAACGTGCATTCGTTCCATATTATTATTATTATGCAAATTGTTACAACAATAAAAACTTGGTAGCTACCCCATTAAACAATTTGTCCGCTTTATTTCCTAAAAACTTAATTTGAGGTATTATCAAAAGTGTACTCCTTTACATTACGAATTATTGTGGCATAAACAACTTTCTATTTTTATTATCAATACTTTAAACCAATTTAAAAATAGTGATTCTGTAATGGACTTACATTGTTACACACCTATTAAAATTTATACAGTCAAAGTAAAAGTGTACATGTTCTGTTTCGTATGGTGAGGGTAGAGATCCAGGGCCCCAATTATTGGTAACGAGGCATAACATGTCAGTCCTCAGGATAGACAAAGTATGTACTACGTCTAGAATCTTCGTTGAAAATGGTTATAGTTGCAGCAGACCAGCAATAAAGGTCTTCGGATCCCTACATTCACCAGACGAAATTACCAGCAGCATTATGATGCTATATTACGCTGGTATTCTCTGTGGGCGTGGCCCTACCCGATCGAGCTGACGTATTCATTCTGCAGCTAGAAACAAACATGCAGTGTAGCTCTACTACTATTAACTGCTCTGTCACGTACAGCCATTTCTGTAATTTAAAAAGTAAGAAATGATCAGCATCATAGATCGAAGTAATATTTCTGATGCTTAAGTGCTTAGTGCCAGGAGATTATATAATCAAGTACAAAATCATTTCCTCAGAGAATTACGATTACTTACTAAATAAAAGAACATTTAAGGTTTCTGTCCCAACGGTTAAAACTGCTTATGCGCACAATTTTAAATCATTTCTTTTCCCTTTCATATACAAGTTCATTTAAATAATTGACATTAAAAAGAAATCTGTTAAAGAGCCGAAAAGGATTCTTTCCGCTTCACTGTTGTATTGGACCTACAGTGAATCAGAAGATCTAGTCGCTGTAAGATAGCAAAAATCTGATCGCTTCATATCGATATGAGATCAATAGTTGTTGAATGTTGCTCGCACTTACACACACACACTCAATTCAACACACTCCATACGCTCTTGTGTATGGGTGTGTGTGATTACACACACCCACACACAAGCGCAACGCATGCACACATATACACTCTCGCGTAGTTTTGTTTTTCGTTCTTATTTTTTTTATAAATTGTTATACCTAGGCATTGATTTATATTAAAATTTTATTTTATTATTATCTTTCTTTTGTTTTGTTTGGCTAATGTTACAATGATTATTTTGTAACTTTTGTGTAATTTTTGTCTTAATTTCATTTAATTAACAATTATTTCTTAATGTAATATTGTCTTCTTTGCCACAATGTACCGTAATTTCATGGAAATCGACAAATTGTCCTCTCCCACAGGACAGGCTTAGCCTATTGTGAGGGCCAGACAGAACTGAAATTGTATATAGGATTACAGCAAATAAACTGGCAAAAAAATTATTATTTATTATTATTATTTATCCGTGGTAAACAGCAGTTTTAAGCTTTTGTATGAAGTGTTAAGGAAACTGGGTACGTACTGCGATCTTTATTTTAGAAGCTCTGGTCTATAAATTATATATATTATTAAACAGGCGATAACGTCTTTTTTCGTTAAATGAAAAAGGAGGTGACATATGACCACTTACAACTGGACAATGTATACGCTGTATCAATGTCGTCTTACAATGTTAATAAATTAAATAAAGCTCCTGGAATACCGTCGCTAAAATTTCAGCAACGTTTTTGAAATTGAAGTATAGTGTTTGTAATATATTTTATGATTATTTTAATAACTTAAATTTTCTTTATTCTAAATTTTAATTGAAGAATACAAAATACTTATACTTACACCGCACTTAATAAAAAATCCACAATCACTTAATAAAGAACAATCCCAAACACGAAAAAAAATATTTATTTTCCTACTTCCTTACCTATTTCCTACTGTCCGTTACCTTTATTTCCTAAAAACCGAAATTAAAGCTATTCTTTATATATTACTTAAACTAATGATTGTGGCATAAACAAATTCCTGTTTTTATAACATCCATTGAACTAATTTAAAAATTGTGGATCTGTAATGGATTTACATTTACACATACAGGAATACGCAAAGCCCGCCTGCGGAGAATTAACGATGTCCGATGTCGTTTTTATTTAAGGGTTTCCGATAGTATAACAAATCGAAAAAACGTTTTTAATGGAATCAAATACGTTAGCTGAGAGTTAGAAGAGGATTTATAATTGTAAATACACCGTCGTGTTTGACTTTATTTTATTAAAAAAAATGTAAAAGATACAGTATAATTTCAATATGATTTTTTTATTTTATATCAAAGAGACAGTGACAAATTCTTGTAACTGAGTAAAATATCTTATAATTAATATATTTAATGATAATTTTATAATGAATAAAAGCTACAAGGATAATATTTTATATCATTAATTGCAAATAAAATTTAATAAAAGTCTGAATTGATATTACATTTATATATTTTCATTGCGTAGTGACTAGAATGCTGCTCAAAAGGTTTATATCATGTTATTGCTTTAAAAGCCTATACATGAATAAAAGTGTCTAGCAAGACTTGAAAACTATTCCTTACGTTTTGAACACATCAAAAATAATACTTTCTGGAGATTTTGTCGATATCTCCAAATTTATGTTGTCAGCCATAGAAGTAATGTGAATTAGAATAACCTCTTAAGCTTTTTGGACTCACTATAATATCATTCTCTTTGTCTGTATTAAATCTACCTGTCGCAAGGTCTCTTACTTGATTCGGCACAAAATCCATATTGCCATACATACTCGACCCCGCACACGGATACACTGTTGATAATGGTCGCATAGCTCTAAGAGTCGAATTACCTGGAAGATCTTTATACATAATCATATCTGGATGTACAGGATCATAAAAGGTTCCGGATATGTGACTAACATCAACATCGTTATCAATATCAGAAAGGCCATCACCGAATATATTTGGAGCCTCCGTGGTGAACATATCATTAGTTTTAGAATTATTTTTAGTTCGACGTTTAATGATGTAGCATATTCCGATAAATATAAATATTAGAATTATAAAAATTAATACGCTGACGGCAATATATATTGATATTTTTAAAGAACTCGTTGAATTTGAGAAGTTATTTTCTGCATTTTTCTTTTTATTATCGATTGTAATAACATCTATTGTTGGTTGATGATTATACGCAATGTCTTGACGTACTATGGCAGGATCAGCAATTGGAGGAGATGCGTTTTGTTCACCCCATTTTTCACCAACTAAATCTAAAATATTGTTAAAATATTAACATTATAATAATCTACTTATAGTAGTTATTTTATTTTACTTTGAAATCAAACAAAAGTTTGTCCTTGAAAGTTAAGAACATAAAGAAGCGTGACCAAGGATACATGTATCACCACACAAAATTTATAGTTATTAATTTTAGATGTGTCAGCATCAGAAAATAATGCTGCTAATCTACTATGGCTTAAGAAAAAAAATATAAATAAAAAAATTACTTAGAGAAATTTACTCAACATCACACGTTATAGTGTAATAAGATAAAAAATATAAAAAGGTTTGATATATTTTTGGTCACATATTAGCCACATATTGTAACTGAATATTATAACAATATGTATATTAACACAAACACTGATTAATAAGTATAACGATTCAAATACTGGTCCTTATATTTCTGGATCAAATGTCTGAACTATTGCTATATAATTGGAACATTAAGCATGTTCGGTGACCTGTAAGACAATGTCACTGAAAGCCGGAACCAAAAGCTAAAGCACACTCACTTATCGATAACTTTATAGGCGTAAAATTATATAAATAAAATTAATAATTATTTTAAATTATTAAATTAATATAAAATTATATAATTGGAAAATTAAGCATGTTCGGTGACCTGTTAGACAATGTCACTGAAAGCCAGAACCAAACGCTAAAGCACACTCACTTATCGATAGCTTTATAGGCGTAAAATTATATTAATAAAATTAATAATTATTTTAAATTAATAAATGAATATGAAATTATATAATTGGAAAATTAAGCATGTTCGGTGACCTGTAAGACAATGTCACTGAAAGCCAGAACCAAAAGCTAAAGCACACTCACTTATCGATAGCTTTATAGGCGTAAAATTATATAATCTAAATTATAATTACCAGTTTCTTCAAATAAATTCTCATCTTGATTAGATTCAGATCGGATACTTATTATCTCATCTTTTTCTGTGGCAGCTTCATATTTTTCTGTTAATACTCCTAATGGCACTAAAAACGATAAGACTTGTTACTGATATTTCAGATAGGAAAACTATTCTATTGTTTTTTTCTTATTGTTTATTCTTCTATATTCCTTTAAGGGGTAAGTATATATAAGATAACCATGGGTTCAACGTATGTGTGATTTAATTCTTCTAAACAATATTCTGTTTTTATTGTTTTTCTTTAACTCGAAAACGTTTGGGATGTATTTTGTCATGTAATTTTTGCGTGGATTTGCTATCTCATTAATTCTTGTGAGAGCCCTAAACAAGACGATTACGAGAAATATTCACCTTTGTAAAAGCCTACAAACAACAGCAAACTGTACACATAAGAGCCCATGTTGGTCAATATTAAGTTAATAATACGATTGTAATGTACTAACCACATGCATAGACGATTTTGAGATAAGTTCTTGTGTCAGGTTTACATGGAGTGCCAAACATTTTATGGCTAGTAATAATTTGACATTGACGTTTACCATGACATATCTGCATTACTGTTTCTGCTGCGAATGAAGATGTGCACGCTAAAAAGACAAAAGATTTATAAATACAATGTATATTAACATTACTTTGAGTATTTTTATGAAAGCAACAAATCTCCTTACTTTAGTAGACGGTAAATAATTGAAATGGCAACATTAATTTATTATATAAAAGAGAAGATTAAATTATAATACCAACGAATCAAACTTTGTTTTGCTTACTCTCATTTGGTACTCCTTGCGTTTGAGGACACCTTCTTGATTCATAAGCTGTTCGTCCATATTGTGCATCAAATATTGCTATTCTCGAACGTGGCTTGCAGATTAAATTTATAACATCATTTTCACAACCGGTTCGACTAAGAAACGCATCTGTATAACAAAAAAAAATTATCTAAAATAGAATTGAACAGATAAACAAATTCGAAAAAATGTCCTATAATACGTCCACGAATATTTGCTGTATAGGCCACGGTTAAATAGGTTATAAAATTATAATAGAAAGTGTTATAATTATACTAATTGCTAAAGGAATTACTATATATTACCACAATGTAAAAATTACTCATGTAATTATGTAAGGCTGCCTGAACACTTACTTTAATAGTAATATGCTACAATTTTGATACATCCGCTAAAGAAATATCTGGATGGAGAGACTAAGACTTCATTTTCGTAATAATATGGTATCTTTCATAAAAAAAACTGTAAATGTTTGCATAAAAATGTTAACATTTACACCAATTTAGCTCTTAAAAGAGCTCTTTCTCAGATGCCGTGGTACTAGGGAGCAAATTGTTAACATCAGACAGAACAGAGAAGAGCCAGGAGTTTAATGTTCCAATGGTAATGCGTTTCATTGATTACTCTAAAGCGTTTTACTGCATAAGATGGGAACGTCTATGGAGAATTTTCCGGGAGATGGGATTCCGTTACTGGACACTTAATAAAACTAATCACAAGACTATATGTAGAGGGGGGGTCTATGGTCAGGGTTAATAGCGTGGTGTAAACTCCGGAGTCCCTCAGGCATGTATCCTGTCCCCTCTACTTTTAAACATTTATGGCGAATACCGATGTACGGCGTTAGAAGAATGTAACGTAGGTATTTCAGTAGAGGGCAACATTATCAGCAACCTCCGATACGCAGATACCACGTTATTCGCTTCCTCAGAGCAAGAACTGGCGGGATTATTTATTAGAGTAAAATAATTAAACTTTCTTTTTCAAAATATTTAAGATGCGAAATATATCAAGCAAAATAAACAATTAATTAAAATAAATATGAATATTCTTAAATACATATTCTTAAATTTAAGTAAAAACAATAGGCCTTGCAGCTTTGTACTAATTTAAATTGTTAAACCCCTTACTTTTTCTATACTACTAATAACTAATACTGAAATCTTATTTATTTCCATTAATTAAATTGTTAGCTTTGCATCCTATGTAGTCTTTATATATATACTTCGTTTTGCATTTGAGCAATACATGAAATAAAATTTTTAGTAAGCGTCAAATATGTTACGGTACAATTGTAATTGTCTGCAGGAAACCTAACACAACATTAAACACGCTAGTCTGTACTCGTTCAACTAATAAGGGCCGCACCTACCCTCCACTCCTATAGAACGCCACACCCGCACCGAGCCGTCGGTCGGGGCAGCGACCTGACTAGGAATTTAATAACGCCGCATAAATCACATCAATACACTCAGCGGAACCCTCGTAAAACCTAGCTGGCGTGATTAGTGAATCTACTTCCCCCCATTGTTTCGGATAAGCAATAATAACGCAGCAGTTCAGTCTTTCAATTCTTTCTGCTTCGAATCTCCATAAAAATTAAATTAGGCGGGTCGGGTCAACTTATGTAATAAAATCCACACCACTCAAATATATATATATATATATATTTTAAAAATTATTTTTAATTTGCTTATTTCAATGATGAATCTGTTGGTGGTGGACCCAGAGCTATTATTACGTCAATGTTTAATATTTGGAATAAAAAATTAATTTCTTAGATATTTAACTTGTGATTAAAAAGACGTATTATTTAAAGGACGTATGGTTTATAAGTGTTTCAGGATCTTAGCGTCATGTCATAAAAAAGAGTATGCATATATATGCATGTATATATATTTTGTTTCTGAACGAAGTGTGATCTTTGTCATTCGTTCTAGAGAGTAAGGCACACTCTTTGGACGGGAGTGGGAGGAAAGAACGACGTTACGTCAGTAATAATTGTAACGGGGTATAAAAAAATATTAAAGAAGCTATTAACGAAGAAAGGATGTTCTCATTGAAACCTCCTATATAAATAATATTAAGAATACTTACTAGGTCGGCATTTGTATGCCACTTCAACAAATTTTCTTGTATGTGGACAAGGATCCACTGACCCCGGCTTTGATTTTGTGCTGAATTTACATTGTGGCTTCTTTTGACATGCTTCAACAACAGTCTTTAGTAGGGAATACTGGAATAGAGCGATTAAATTATTATCATTGACACAAGCATGAGTATGACACAAGAGCATGAGAATATCTAAAATTTTTAGCTAAAGTTTAATAGTGGTAGAGCTATACTGCAGTTTGTTTCTAGCTGCAGAATGAATTGGTCAGCTCAACCGGGGTAGGACCACGCCCTCACAGAATACAAGCGTAACATAGCAGCATAATGTTGCCGTGTTTCGTCTGGTGAGTGTAGGGTGCTGTAACCTTAATAACCGGTGAAGAGGCATTTCATCTCAGTCCTCAAGGATGACAACGCGTCTGCATTATGATTCCTTGTCAAGAATGAATATAGATCCGCAGGAATCACTTACCATTGGGTGAACTGTGTGCTCGTTTGTTACACTAAATGTTATTAAACAAGTATCTTCAAACCTAAGACATCTCATTAACTTGTCAAAATCACATTGAATATTTGTCCTGCTTTTTATGCAGTACTTTAGCCAATATTACTTTATTATTTTAATGAATGTTTACATATTAATTAATTAATGTGTCGTTTTCTATTAAGTCAATACAAAAAGTCATTTATGAAAGTAGGTAAATATTTAACCCACCTGCATAGAGTTCGGCCACAAGCATTTTTCCTCGTCTACTAATTCAACTGAACTGGACTTTGATTTGCCAACGATACAAATTTGGCCTTCTGGAGCAACTTTACCGTATTGTGCTACTTGGATGCTTATCGATGTACCTCCGGGACATGCTAATGAAACAATTTCATCGTCACATGCTGCACGTTGCGTAGTCTTCAATGTCCCGGATAATAACGCTAAACAAATATTTGGTTTATAAATTTGCAATAAAAATAAGTTTTATTCCTGTTACTGGATCGATACACATTTTTTATACAGCAAAATGTAAATACTGGAACAGAGTAGTCAAAACTCTTTAAAATTTAAAAGTTTCAAGATAATGACAGAAGAATTTGGTTAAAAATTCAATAAGGTGGAATAAGTGTTTTTCAAGCGTTATACTATTCATATAAAAATGAAGCATCCACTACGACCAAAAAGGTTTAGTACCTTTTTAACATGATTACATTCAGTAATTATTTAAACGTAATATATCGGTAAATATTAAAATGTATGTTGGGTATTTATTGAATATAGAATAATAGATTTTGAATAAGGATAAATGTGGCAACATAGAATAAAGGATTTTTTACGTTGTTTCTCTTTTCCTTGTATCGTAAATCTGACACATTTTATAAAACATATATCCGTGCTTGTTCATACGCGCTAATTCTAATCCAAAGCTCTCCTTTGACTTCACCTTACAGCTAAGCTTTAAAATAAATATGAAAAATCTCATGCGAAAGAAAACATGATTACTATTACAGACCTTGTTAAATTATATAAGAATATTAAATAAAGTGAATTTTACAAAACTTACTTCACACAAAGAAGGCTATATTAAAGATTATTAAAAACATTGTAAACCTTAACTTTGGAGAAATATTTATGTTTCAGTTGTAAGAATAAATTATAGTACTATATCAACTATCAGGTCATAGATAAAGCCATTATTCTGTCACTTATAAATGAAAGAATAATATTTATTTTAAAAAATGAGACCCCAACAGTCATAATACTTTTTTAAGACTATAGATAAGTACACATTTGGGCAAAGGCTTCCTCTCTACAGTGGGCAATGAAGAATAGTCTGTCACGCGTCTCCACTGCAGATTGGCGTACTCCACATGTCTCTGAAATATGACGCGCATGTTTCCTCACGATCTTTTCTTTCACGGATTATGGTAAATTCAATTCAATTCATTTCATTTATTATCGGATAACAGTGATCCATTAAAACATTTATACATTTAAATAAATTACAATTAATACACAACACACAGACAAAAACATAAAATAAACAATTAGGTCTGCTCCACTAAGATTATAACATTATTAAATGTCAAATATAGTTAAAATGTCAACTTAAAGCATTAATTGCGACTTCTATCATTATATTTACCTATGAAACGGCACTTAAAATTGCAATTGAAAATGTTGTCGGTGCTGGCGCCAGGGATCGAATACGGTTTGCTGGAGAATCGTAAAGTTAAAAGCGAGCGTACGGACACTGAATTACCATGGATACTACAAGTTATAAGTTTTCCTTAGTCTTTCATAATTTTAAAGCTTTGAAATGAGGACTAAAGACTAAGTTATTACATCATAAAGCAATAATCCCATCATTCTGTTCAAGCCTTTGCCACTCCACCATGACATTATAAACCATGACAATAGAAAATTAAGCCTTATTGCAAACATCAAAGAGTATAAAATAAAAAGTAGACGGTAGTTATAATAAACTTTTATATTTCCATTGTGCTATTTTTATAACATTAAATTAGTAATGCTATTTATACATAATAGTGACCTACCTAGGTTATCTGGATTCATGTACGACGGTCTCGGCAAAATCAGGCAGGCAAATAACAATAATGATATTTCCAACATGATTCCTTAAGAGTTGTTCGAATTAAAACAACATATATACATGCACTTGTTTCATTATTACATCCATATCTAGTTCCAATAATTTATTATAAAAAACTATCAGTTTTTAAGTAAGTATATAATTTCGTTATATTTACTTTCAAAATTAAATAGGAGAAAAGTAAACTCCTCTAACTGTACAATCAATTCAATTACTAATTATTCAAGGTGTGTGCGCAGACGGCAACCTGTCACGTCAGAGTATTTAACTATCGCGTAACAGGACAAGTCTTTAAAAAAAAAACGAACGTGTAACCATCGAGACCCCGGACGTAAGACTGACGCGAGCCAGCAGTTTTACGCCACCCGCCTGTTGGTTACGAGTCACGGTGCGTCCATCAATTTCGTGTGACGTTTCAATGGAAACCTTCCTTTTACCCCAAGGGTGTAATTGGGGGCCTTCGGCGATTAAAATTGAAGTCTTTTAACTTTTTTAAATGTATTAGGCCAAGGCTGGATGTTCAATTTGACTGTCAATAATTTGCTAATAAGTATTTGAATAAAGACAAGTTCGCGAGAAGTCGAAGTCAGTGATTTGTAAGCGATATATGTTCAGTAGTGGATTTAAGTACCGCCTACTTCCGTTCAAACTTTTCATTTTTTCATAGCTTATGCGATGCTCTTCTTATATCTTCAGGCATCTAGATACGTGTAGCCTGAATGGTGAAGGAGTTGCCAGCGTAATCGGTGACGTGATGAGTAGTTCTAATCATTAGATTCGAAGAGGAGCGCAGATCTCTGTTGTGAGATAAAGAAAAGTATTGAAATTTATCTTTAAGATAAGAAGGAGTAGTCGGATCGTTTAAGATTGTGAAAAGAACAAGTAAAGTGCTAGAGAGAGCGATTTAAAGCGAGTACTATATTGAGAGATGTGAACATATTTACGAAGTCCGAAAATACACATGATGCAATTGTTGTAAAGGCGCTCTAGCTTTTATAATAAATTATGTTTAAATCAGTAACACATGCATAATCGATAATAGGTAATATTAGTGTCTGAACAAGCATAAGCTTGATCATAGAATGAAAATTCTTCAAACTGTATAGCAATTGTAACGCGGTATAGACCTCACGGCTGACTTCCATGACCCGTATGTCCCAGTTCAACGAAGCTAAAATGCTTGTAGTGGAAATGGTCAAGTGGCTGATTCGAGCATACAATATTATGTTTCGCGGAGTTTCACTGACCAATTAAGCTAATGACACTTGAAAAATAACTGTAATATTTAATTTATGTAAAATACTAAATGTAATAATATCGTTATCTATATGATAAAACATACAAACTAATTTCTACGATCTTTTATGTAGTAAATCGCAGATACCGAGAATATATTTATAAATAAATGTTTTGTCTTATAAATTAGTCTTGTGTAGTAATAAAATTTACAAATATAGGACAGGAATGTAGATCAAGTGTGATCTGCACTGCTCTATTTCCACTGTTATGTATTTTGAGAAATTTTAATATCCTGTTTAATAGATATTATTAGCGTATTTAGACGGTGAAGTATTCAAAGCAGATAAAAATGTAATAAATGCCGTTATTTTTTTTTTACATATTAAATATTACCGAGGGTTTTTTTAAATATTGCGAGTATTACTATATTTTACTAATATATATTACAATGAACAATATTAAAATTCCCCTTAACCTCTACTACTACGCTTGTGCTAGGAGATAATTCACGACATTAGTCGAATAGCGGATTTGAACCTACGACCTTAGGTTTCGTACCACGTACCTTTAGTCTATTAGACTTTTGACCCTTTGTTTAGACGTGGGAATTATTAAAATTAGCTTGTACTGGCGACTTCGATCGCGTGGTGTACAGCGAGATAAATGCAGATACTATATATGTTTTTGCCTGTCCAATCATAAAGTAGAACGGAGCACTGATTAGGGACGATACTATAGACGATGTTATAAGTCTGCACATTTCCCGCACAGGAACACCCAACATACTGAATATGGTACCCTAGGACTACCCAAGGAACGTAAGGTTTTGCAAAGCTCTACTCATTGCATAAGCGTCTTAAAACCAAACGCCATCAGTACCGACTTAATGGTTGGCAGTCTTCCATAGTACGTTTAATGCGTCACTTTACGTCACCGTGAATGGCAGCAATGAAAGCAGCAGTCCGAAGCATGAAGCGTCAATAGCCTAATGGTTTAGGGTACGTTCTGCGAAACTTAAGGCATTCGAATTCAACATGCCATTCGTGTGCATTTCCTAGCACAAGCATTTTTAGCTTAGTTGGAGTGGTCAACCGGAATATGGGTTATGTTAATAGCATTCCTTTTTTTCTTCTTTTTTTCTTTAAAAAAATACTTCCGGTAGCGGCGTTCCGTTCTAAAGTGGAGTGGTCTTCAAAGTAGAGCGTACGTTTTCTTTAAAGTCCTGTAATATATTAGCAGCATCCCTGGTACTGCGGATCTTCATGGTTGGAGGTCATTACCAGGGTGACTCTAATTTACGAATTTTTGTAAATAAGGCGCTACGTCTCCTCTATTTTAAAAGATAGGGGAGACTTAGCATCTTAATCTCTCGCTTGTTCTGAATCTCTGATAATCTGTTCCGACTATGCCTACTGACAATTCGACGTTATTTATCTTTGTACATTGTTTTTGCAAATCATCATGTATTGTAGTATTGTACCTAGATATCGGTGAACGCTGTCATCAGTTCCGTAATACTGATACGTGGAGTGTTATTTTGCACCAAATTAGAAAAATTGTCCAATCTCCCCCGACACATGGTCCTTGGCATCCGCTTCAAATATTTTCTCAAATAATGGCACATATTAGATCAGTGTAATGTTACATTCGTGTACTATGTATTTTTTTTTTAATATGAGTGTAGTGGAATATTCTCATGGGATAAATGTAAGCTATATCCCTTGCAAGCCCACAAACTAATTCCGTGCAAAACATATCTATCGACTTATTACTCCATTTTCGCGTAAAATGCTAAGTCCATATGTGTACGTTTTTATAAGAATTTTCTCGAAAAAATGAGATATCTTCTTCTTAATCAGTTGCCTTTTACACTCTTCAGTGTGCTTGTGTGCAATAAATTACTTAAATATTCGTTTTACTAAAAGCTTATTAAAAACTACTTAAAAAAGCTAATAGTATTAATAATAAAGCTAATTAAAAGCACTATAAAACCTAATCCTTATTATTGATAAAAATGTTCAAAATTGACGGCAGCTGTTGATATATATATTTTTTTAAATAATTTCATAGTTTGATATAGTATTTATAGATGGATTGTTTTAAAAGACATTTTCGTGAATCGAGAAATGACAACCCTCGATGAATAAATATAAAAATCGTTTGTTCCTTTTTATTCTCAAGTAATATCATATTGGCACAAAACATCTGTTCTATACTTATGTACACAAGAAACCTTTGAACAATGTACTTTGTTAAGATATTTTATTTTTGATATAAAAATATTTTTACATGTAAGCACATTCAAATACCGATTTGCTTACCGAATTACTTTGACACAAAAATGAAATCACTTTATATGAATTTTATGGCTTAAACTCAATTGTAAAACTCATAATCATATAAAGATTATGAACATCATCTATATCTTGGCACATCATTAGCCAGTTATCACACACGGCTACGTGGGAGACATGACTTCTGAAACCAATAAAAGATGAGAACAGATAACAATTTTAAAGCAATTTCTATTGGTAAACACAGTCAACCACCAACAATATTGCACCATACGCATTGTACCATGAGAACTGCTATGTTATATGTGTAAAGATTTATAATAAGCTACAAATTATGAAATAGAAACAACAAATACCTTTGCGGGTAAGCTACGGTCCTGGTTGCTTCAACTGAACTATTATAGTGTAGGTGAGTACCTCCAAGAACAACGATTAAATATGTAAAATGTTAATATTCTTTTGTATTTTATAATAAGTTAGAATAATTTAAATTTTGATAATTATAATAATAATATTTGTATACTTTGACATTTAAAATTTGGACGCCAAAAAAGGCCAAACGTGATTATGGACTATTATAATTTGTAACATCTACAAGTGCGCACATATAAATTGAATTTGAACAAGATGGAATGTCCATCTATACAAGTTCGTGGAAGATAAAAGGATGGTGGTAAGAATCACAGAAAGTTTCGTGGTGATCAAAAAGTGTACAGTTTAATGATGATGGTACTGTCCTCCTCCAGGTCTATTTCGAGCAGGGCAATATCTTCTTATTGTTACGAGACGCCAACTGCGCTGGATATTTTATAGTGCTGTGAGTACAGAGAGGCACTCACTCGTCTTACACCACCCTTACGTCACCCTTTCGTCCTATGTAATGCATATATAATAATATCGGAGGAAAATTAAACAAGATCAATGAAAATAGTATGAATTGAAAAGCCAATATATTATTATTTGTTCAAGTAGTCTGACAAACTTTCTAAATCTACAAGATATATACGGAGAATATTTGGAAATAATAGAGCATTCGTAGCTCCATTTTCTGCCACTCTCTGGGGAAAGTTTTTACTCATGATTGAGCTTATTTTGATGAATCAAAGAAAGGACCACGTAATAATACAAACAACACGACTTTTACATTGTTACTTCTCATTTGTAAACAAAATTATATATAAAAAGAAATGATTGTTTGAACTCTGTTTGTCAAAGTAAACATTTTCTTTGTTCATGCACTATGTAATAGCTTTTTACTAGAAATATCACGCAAACTCATGGCACTCCCACCCATTTACTTTTTTAATTAATTGCTTTTAAGGGTTTTATTTTCTTCCTTTACTACAATAGAGCTATTTTTGTGGATGGAATATTTTTGAATATTTTATTTGCGATGCTCATTATTTATCCAAAATCAAAAGAAAATTATTTTTTAAATAAATCTGTCCATCCTTTCGAAAACGTAAAACATAAAAATGACTGGATGGATTTTTATAGGAACTAAATTATTGCCTAGGATTCTAGTCGCTAGAGTAATTATGTATCATCAAGTAATATGGGGAGCTTAGAAGGTAGCATAGTTAGTCGAATATGTCGTCGAATAGTAATATATTTCAATAATATTGTAGCAATATCTACATAATATTTCATTACGCTATATATATGTATATATATATATTTCTATATATATATAATATATATATATAATCAAGTCCATCCATCAATTTCATTAGTGGAACTAACATAATTGTAGGATATTACTATTAAGTCCTGCGGTCAGGCAGCCTTCTATAATTACATAAATAATTTTTACATTTACAATTAGTATAATTCTAACATTTTCTAATTTAAAGCTTTTCAAAAACGTAACAGGGGCTTTTTATATCGTACCTAGCGCAACTTAATATTCTTATGCTGCTTTTCGAAGTTGGTTATGCCGAATAGCACGATATGTTCTATTTTATTTTTAATAATTATTAATATTTTTTTTATTTTCTGTTAATTTGTATTATACTTGTAATAGGCTCGTTCTGTAACATTTAAGATTTTTCTCGAAAGGAAATGAATCGCAATTTTTTTATATTTATTATCTCTAATTAACATAATTATTGTCTATGCTATATGTAAAATAAACACCTTCATAACCAAGTAAAAGTATATATTTTAATTAAGGTAACGATCATATAATTGACTAGAAGTAACCGATCGTTTCGGCAAAGCACTAACTGAAATTGGTCCCTATTGTTTCATTTAGTCGTGTCAAAGTTGAATTTATCCCAACAACGTACGAAACCCAAACACAAATGATAATCAAACAGAACTATTCGATCCGATAATCCTAAATAAATAGTGTGTTATTCAATGATTGGATTGACTCTGAACAGGTTATGTTCAATATTTCTCTTTTAATTTAACGTATCACTAATACGATAGGATGAATGTAGAATTCCAATAGAATCTCGGAACAAACTGATGTTAGGTTCGAGAAAGTTATTTAACATGATATAGCCACGATGAAGTTATTATCATTAATTAATTTCATTACACCTTCGTTATCGTTATTGAGTTACATCGCATACATCGCAGAAGGATAACATTTTATTATATTGTATAAAAACAATATAATAAAATAACCGGTAGAACACGCTTCTGATAGTGGTAGAGCTACGCTGCAGTTTGTTTCTAGCTTCAGAATGAATGGATCAGCTCAATGGGGGTAGGGCTACGCCCTCACAGAATGCCAGCATAAAATAGCTACATTATGTTGCTGTGGTTCGTCTGGTGTGTGCAGGGATCCGGTGACCTTTATTACTGGTGACGAGGTATTCCATCTCAGTCCTTTAGGGTGGGTATATTATGATTCCTTGTCAAGGGTTAATAGATGTCATGGTCCGCAGAAATCACTTACCATCAGCTGAAATGTGTGCTCGTTTGTTACATTCAATATAATAAAAAAAAACGCTGCTGCTCATAATGATTGGTGGGCTCATTTAATACAACACCAGTGTGACCAACTACTGCGATTTGTATGGTCAGTGAATCTTAGTCCCCAGGGGTGATAACACGTGCACCTCTTAATCCTTTATTAAGGGTGGATATAGTGGGTCGCAGGTATCAATAACTATGTGGAGAACTACGTGCTCATTTATCATTTAACAGACCATTGCATTAACTTTTTTTGATGCACTGCGACCGATATTTAGTTCACACTTATACTCGATGACTTATTACTTGTGCTATTGTCATGTTAAAGTTTTATACAATAGATGTTGTAGTAGTTGAAATCCCTTCAGCCCAAGCTCATAGAAAAAGGCCGAAGTACTCCTACCTGTGCCTGTCGTATAAGGCGGGTTAAGTGGATTAAGGGGTCGCGGCTGGTCAGGGTGAGGGCGTCCTCGGGAGTGAACCTGAGACGGATGGTAATGAGCGAGTGATCCCAGATAGCCGTTGCGTTATGAGGGTACTTGGCAAGCTTACTCTGGGACGTCGATGTTTCTGCTTAGGCTCAATAGAAGCAAAGAAACATCGGTATGTTCCGTAGGCGATCCCGGAGCCCCTCTAAAGTGAGGCTAAAAATCCCACGTAACCCTGTCTTCCCCCAATGAGGCAGCGATCTTTGAAGATTTCCGCCAAATACCAAAAACACTAAAAGTTGAATCTGGACAAGTCAATTATACTTTAGAGAAAAAAATTATAACTAATTACGGTAAAATCTGAACTACATAGTTACGGCTCCAAAAGTTCTAAAAATGGATAAAAGAAAGACTATAATACAGTATTAGTAACTATGTGTTATGTGGTACGCTGAGAATAAATGAGTTTCTCTCTGCTTCAACAATTAAATCGCGTAGTGCACACACTACTTTGCCAGCACATTTTGAAAAGTTTTAATAAACTTCCAACGTCAATGTTAGAGGCTTTGGAGTTTTACCAACAACTTTTATACTCTAAAAACATTTAAGCTCTCTTTTACTTGTGAACGGATTTTTTGCATGGGTATAAAATTTAATACGGCGGATTCATACTAGCTGTAGCACAAATAGGTCGACACGGCCGGAGAATGACCACAGTTTCACATATCATAAGTGTTAAATAATAGTTTAACACTCCTGAGCTTCATCTAATAGGCAAAACAGGGCGTTACTTTTTATATTTCATATTTTATATTTTATATTTCATATTTCATATTTCATATTTCATATTTCATATTTCATATTTCATATTTCATATTTCATATTTCATATTTCATATTTCATATTTCATATTTCATATTTCATATTTCATATTTCATATTTCATATTTCATATTTCATATTTCATATTTCATATTTCATATTTCATATTTCATATTTCATATTTCATGTTCATATTTCATATTCATATTTCATATTTCATATTTCATATTTCATATTTCATATTTCATATTTCATATTTCATATTTCATATTTCATATTTCATATTTCATATTTGAAATTCAATGAGATTGGTAATTGTAATTTCCAAGAAGTTCCAAGAAGATTCCAAGAAGAAAATGAAAAATTTAACAATTGTGGATTGTTGGATTTTTTTATTTCTTCTTGGAATCACGTTAGTTGACCACATATCTAAATGCTAGAACCGCGTAGTGGATTATGTTTTAACACCTCTAGTGAGGAGCCTAAGCCCAGCTGTGGAATTTATATATATAGACTGTTACTTTATTTTAATTCAATTTTTCTGATTCCTTAATTGCTTAAGAAAATAAGGTATTAAGTTGATGACTAGCATCATAGTTACTCGTAGACGTATGTTGTTATTACACTGTGAATATTAAGAATACATACAAATTGAAACCCATTGTACTCATAATTAATCGTTAAGAAATTTTTATGACATGAGAGAACTGCGAATGTAGAATTCTTATATGCCCATATTTTTTTCCGATTCCTTAGATATCCGGAGATGGGTTTATTGAGAGTATGTTTGATATTAACTCAAAATCTCCTCATTAAGTAAAGTGGTGATCAGTAAAAGTATCTGTATTTTATAGCAGGTGGTTTTTCAATCGTAGAGCTACACTGCAGTTTGTTTCAAGCTGCAGGATGAATGTGTTAGCTCGACCGGGGAAGGACCACGCCCTCACCTAATAATATAACAGCGTGAAATAGCAGCATAAATCAGCTGCTGTGTTTCGTCTGGTGATTGTAGGGATCCGGAGACATTTATCACTGGTGACGAGGAATTCCATCTCAGTCCTCAAGGATGATAACGCAACATGTAGATCATGGCTGCAGGAATCACTTAACATCAGGTGAAATGTGTGGTCGATTGTTACTATCAAGGTAATAAAAAAGGTAGCTCGTGTAGTGTAGATATTCGTGCCTTATGATCTATGTAAGAGCTGATAGAGCATCATCTTAAACATATCAGAAGTACAATACATACACCGGTAAATTTCGATTAATTTTTCGATGTAATGAGCCTTATTGCGATCACCCATCCCATTGCTGAGAAGATTTTTTATATTAATTAGATCGTTTATGGGACAACAAAGAATGAAACTCAATAGGAAGATTAGAGCTTTAATTGAAAAAAAAATTAAAGACTACATTTTTACAAATAATTATTTTATAGAGCATGCTTCCATTTCTCGGTACATTGATATTAAACGAGGCTCATAAACTGTTTATCCATGGTCACAGCAGATTTACAATGGAGTTCGTCGTACCAAGTAACGAGTAGGCGTTAATCTGAATACATTTTAAAAATAGGTACTCGATTTTTATTACATGCATAGACAAAATACTCTTTAATTCATTAATCGTCAATTTCTATATTCCTGTAATATAAAAATAAATAATGTGCCAATGTTTCTAACGCAAACATTTTATTATAATTTTGATTTGAGACAAACGATTATGTAGTTTGAGGCAAATCACCCTTTCCATTGATATAGTCCTCACAACAAACAATTCAAAGAGCGAAATCAATTATAATACACGTGACGGCTGACATTTCAAAGTTTTACTTCAATCACATCAATCAAATAAAATGGTTTAATAAATATGTTTTAAGCACGGGTTGAAGGCAAATTTGATATTTTCATTTATTATTATTAATTTATTTATAACACATTGTAATATAATTTATTAACCAATGTTTTGGATTTAAGCAATAGATATATAAAATACCTAACTCCTTTTTTTTTCAACACACTTTTCTTAGCTTGATCTAAGTTTTTAAGTAATCGATTGTTTATTTCAGTTTTCACCCACTTCCCAAAGTGTGACTAATCTGAAAAAATTGACTTATTTGTGGACGAAATATAATAATTTTATGTGACTTTGTATTTTATTTTACTAACTATAATGTTATTATTAGTATGTAAGGTTGTCGCTTAATAACTTAAGTAAGAGAAGTAAGTTAGAAAAGTACGATCCTCTTACTTTATACATTTACTGTAACTGGTACTGTTACGGGACAAACTCATATTCGGGTCTTAGTGTATTCTATGAATGTGTCTTGTCGTTTACATAACATTTGAATTATCCTTGTTTGCCGGAAAGCTCACGGAACTATAACACTCGGATTCTTGCCCATTTGATGACATCTAGTATCAATCTAAAGATATCGCCGTGATCGAAATTGACGAGGAAAATATCATCATATATCATACTCATGGTACAAACATTTGATTAGTCTGGAATTGATTTGAATATTATTATACATAATTTTCCCATAGGTAGTTTTATTTGGTTCTTTTGTATAGCTTGCTTTAACAAAATTGATCCTGTCATTCGGGGGATTGTGAATAACGTGGTAAACAAAAATATAACATTATCTTCGATTACAAAACTCCACAAAGGCCTTGATAGTCATATACAATAATTTCTATTTTGTATTTTAATGTTAACTTTGGTTAATTGAATCTAAATGTGAATTTTATTATTGAGTTAATGTAACAAGATTAAATAAAGTTATACGCCAGAGTAAGGTTTTATATGTACTATATGGATTTAGTTATTTTTTTTAAGAAGAAAATAGTTATTAAAGTTTTTTTAGATTTCTGTTTATTTCAAAATTAAATTTGCTTGTTTCTCAATTGTACAAATATAGAAGAAGCTATATTACTTAAATAAGAGTTATCAGAGACCCAGACCACCTAACATCATCCAATCATATATTTGAGTATTTTTAAACCTAACACAATAAAAAGTAACTTACCTGATGAAATTATCTGAACATTATGTCATGCTATTCAATATACGCCAATCTTTGGCCCGCAGTCCATTTGGGTTTAGAAAATAAGATTAATAAAAATACCTCTCATTTATATTCAATACCTCTCATGAATATTTCAAAAACTAAATATTGCATTTAAGGTTTTCGGCAAGGAATTTTTGCTTTATAGATATTTTTTTATAGATGTTGATAAACGACGGCAAGGTTTGTCTCATAGTAAGTGCACTCCACAGACGTGATAAGAAATAAAGCCAAAGTTCGCACCCTTCGGGCACTCTCGAGTCAGTTGCATTCACGGCCTGGGTGACAGTCCAAACCGAGGCTCCCTCTCGGGAACCCTTACCCATAAATCAAGGTCTCAGCGTGCCCTAAGCGCTCGGCCACCTTTCAACCCGGTAAAGCTGTAAAAAACCTTGGGTAACAGCCGTAAAAAAAAGGAGTCAATCTACAGGTGCGACTAAAATGGAATATTCCATTACCCTTAATTGAGTGATCGGTGTTTATCGCGCATAAAAGTAAGACAACGCAAGATTTAAACAAGTAAGACAGGCTTTAAACTGTATTTTACCACGACAATTCTCTGGTCTAAGCATAACATCGTAGTAAGATACGTGCATATTTTCACAACATAGATACTAGTAGAGCAATAATTAGTTCCGTTGCTGAAACTTAAATACCAAATACAAGATAGTGTAAAAGAACGTGTCGCTAAAATAACATCATTTGCAGCAAGTACATTCTTCTATTGCTGGGAGGATAAATGAATTTTGGAGAATAGTCACGCCCTAGTGGCGGATTGAATTTAGGCTTCTGTAAAAATACGTTACCCTCACGTTTTTCTATGCCTAGCACATTATATGTTGCTTAGAATCGCAAATAACCATTACACAAGTCAAAATAAGCTTTGCCAATATACTGAGGCCATTGTTCTATGCTGTTAGTGATTATCACTTTTGCCTATTTTATTAAGGAAAAAAAACTGTGTGCTGATTCATTCCAACTTTTATGGTTACATATTAGTCCTTGTGAGGATTACTAACATGATTGTATACTGGCACATTGACTTTTATTTCACCTGCTCCAAGCATTAGGGAGCTTTCCCATTTTTGGATTCTTCAAATTCTGAGATTTAAATTGTATGTAAAATTGTCATTGAACATTATTTTGTGATGGTGACCCTTCTTGTGAAGAAGTAATAGTTCTATTATTATTTTTATATTATGATAATAATTATTTTTATTATTTGTAGTTCTATGATTTTATTATAAGGTAAATAAGATGCCTAACATCGTTTTGACTCATCGTACCGAATAATAGGCCGATTTCTATTTCAACGTACATTTTCTTTCATGTGTGATATCGTTTCCTGTCTATTGGGTTGGATAAGTAAAAACATACTTGTTTCTTCAATAGAATATTAATGTACCCTCAAGTCTATTTCTGTGTTATTGTTCTGTGAAGTTGTAATATAATATCAATATAAATAATTTGGATATTTTTATATTTAGTAAAACGTATTAAAAGTTCCAAATTACGAATTGTATATTGTACATAATATTAGAATCAAATGTAATACTGATGTCATCACACATACTGGACATAAGTGAAAAATATTTTCTCGTATTGTTTATGAAAACATTACTACCGCGTCAGAAACGCAGATGTGATAAGATCTTTTCTAATTAGATTGTTATATCATATTTTTAAAATTATGTATAATTTTTAATAATACAATATTATAATGATAAAATACATTTGCCTTCGGTTGCTTTTACAGTTTCACTGGGTTGTGAGGTGACCGAGCGCTTATGGCGCTCAGTTAAGACCTCTGTTAGTGGGTAATCAGCACAAGGACTCCTGAGAAGGAGCCTCGGCTTGGACTGTTACCCTTTTCCGCAAGAGTGTCTGACTCGAGGGTGCCCGAGAGGGCCGAACCTCTTCGGCTCCGTCAGTTGCCTCTGACGAATAATTATCTACATTAATACCACTTTTATTATTATTGGCTATCTGTACCACCACTTTGGAATGCGTGGGCGCTGAAGAAGAAGTTGCACAAGAAATTCCAGCGACGCTTCTATCTGTAGTAACCAGAACTATCTGTATTGACTGGGATTAATTCCTATTTCTTTGTAAATACATTACAATTCCTAGTATATATTAAGCAGCACTCAATGTTCTTATCTCCTTAAACTTTCATTTTTCATTGGGCTCAGATTATAATATCCTCGAATAGCTATTTTTATGAAGATATTGAATTCCGTAAAACAGAATAATGAGCCTAATCTACATAAATCTTCACACACATCCACACAGTCTAATTTTTTAACCGCATATAACAGCATATGAGCAGCGCTCAGCTTTCTCGCAAACCCGGGGTATATTGTCATGTTAATATCTAAAGTTTTGGCTAAAAAAATCGGTTATGTTAATAAAACTTCCTATTCCCTAATTAAAAATAGTTCAGTTTTTATATGTATAACATTTAAAAGTGAGTTGTAAATTTAATATTTAATAATATATAATTATTTGTTTTGAAAATATCTTTTCAACAATAAACCAAGATACTACCTTAGAGGAAGTATTATGGACATCGCTATTAATTACAGTAAATTTTTACTATTTACGATATGTGACAGATAATTTATGTAGATAAGGACGAGAAAAGGCTCAAGAATAGATCCCTACGTGTCCCCAATTTTGTATGTCCCGGGATATCTCACGCCATTCATGCAAACGCTCAGAATTCGAAAGCTCGAGTACGAAGCCTGAAGATTAAGTGCGGCATATCTTATACCATAATATTGTAATTTTCCATCCATCGATCTCCCCTCTTTCATTGTCAACGAATTGTGAAAGATCTTAATGCTTTGCCATTAAACTCATGGTACTTCTAGCAGTAGGCAAATTATCATTCATTATTTAATCATCTGATGAAACAAATGCAGTTTTATATCATCTCAACTCTACAAACTCTTCAATTCAATGCACAATGGAGGTAGAAGTGAAGAACCACTTAGCCTTCCTATAGATGTTTTAGTAATTCGGAATCCTAATAACGCCCTGAGTCATACTGTGTTGGAGTGGTTAGCCGGAATATTAATACTAATATTCTTAAAAAAATTGAGGAGATAGGCATGTGGACAAACGGACCTTCTCAATGTACTGGTCGAACTTTAGTGGTCTATCATCTATTTCCATACTCGACCATGATGCTGAAAATGCTGTTGTACCGCCTGCATATTATTAAAACAGTATGTTTATTGCAAATACGAAAAATATACATTTCACTACATACAAAAAAAATAAGTATTACTACGCTACACATTTTTATACTGCGATAATTAAAAAATCATATGTGAACTTGAGTGCTATCCATTTACTTGATATATATATACATATATATATATATATATATATATATATATATATATAAATATTTGTATGTCAATACATACATGATTATTTAAAGTGTCTCCAAAATTAAATCGACCGTCTCAATATCAGAGAGTAATTGATATCGAGAGGATTTAAGCAAATAGAGGACCCTTAACGTCACTGAATGTCCAAACGTCAATTCGCCGATTACGATGGTACTGTTTGAGATAATTATGTAATTAATCGTGCTTGTTTTATTCGTGAAATGGCATTATTTTTTTATTTAATTTACATTTACATTGCAATTATCTCTGAAAAAACTGCGCTATATCTTTATAAGATTTTTCTTTATATTGTGATTGGCCTTATCACATCTATTCCAGATGATTTATACAGTGTCGCAAAGACATCTTTCTTGATGGCTGAATAAGTCGATACGAGAGCGGCATCACTTACCGCAGGACTGACAGGGAAAGGTAGTTACCAAGTGGGTTTATGTTGTTAATATTATGATGTCTCCTGTTTCTCCTGTCAGCCAGTACACCGAACCAGTTTTCATCACAGACAGACTGCGACCGTACATAACGCGTTTTCTCCAAACTGAGCGATTTTCAGCAAGTCCCTCCCATTCTTGGTGATCGATGTTATATGCAGCCATATCCCACTTGGCACTGTCCTTAAAACGCAGCATTGGTCTCCCTACGCTACTTTTGGCGTCTGCTATTGCACCAACCAATACACGGCATTCTTTATTTATTTTAAACATTAATAGTTGAGTTAGCGGTAGGTTACTCAAGGAGATGTTTAAAAGATTAGCGGAATAATTAAAACAAAATAACAAATCTCGGTGGTAAGTATCAAATTAGCTAATTCATAATATTAGGGGTTGTAAACAAACACACGGTCGATGGTAAGCGATGACCGCGACCCACGGCATCTACAGTAATTCTGAATAAAAAATAAAGATACTGGGTGTATCATTATTTTTTATTTTTATCTATTGCCCCAGTGGACTGAAAAAAAAATGCCTTTACAGAATGCCTTACTTGCAATTGGGACCTCGGATCCCTATACTCAGTGTCTTGCTCTACTAAGATCGCCCTGTTTCTTTGAGACGTATTTGGCCTTGCTTTTCAAGTGACCGCGGTACTGAACGTCGCTCGATATTTCACTATACGAAATACAGCAAGTTCTTGTAGCTATTTAACGCTGTTTTTTCATGAGTGCCTGCTCCTTCTCCAATCAAGCTGACCTTTTTGATTACCACCCATAATTTAATTTGGAGTTTTATTCCAAAGGAGATGTCCTCTTCGTCCATGTGGTCTACAGGTGCCTTTACTTTACACTCGTTTGCCACTTTATTATCCCTTTTGATTTGTGAGATATCTCCACAAAATAACACTTAATTCAAAGAAACTTACACGTTCCTATATAATTATTGGAAAGAATATTCCTCAAAAGATACCCAAAGCAAATACATATATTAAAATAACAAAACACGTCTCAATGAAAACTCGATATGTCTCAACTTTATAGTGTTTATTTCTAAGTTACAGAATGAAAACCCATATATAATTATATATAATTTAGTGATTACATGGCGATCAGGGATCGTATAATCTCTGGTGGAAATTTATAAAAAACTTAGAAATGTCTCATTAACGAAGTTAGCTACCATTAACACATGACCGTTTGGAGTTTTAGTCAATAAACAGATACTATGATGGAAAAAACATGGAAGGACAATTTATTTTTAATTAAAGTGTAATATATAAGTAAAATGTGCCGTACGCACATAAAAGATTAAGTTAGGTTAATAATTATTTTATACAGTATGTGATGCGTATGTTGACTAATGTAAAAATTCATATAATTTTATCACGAATTTGATTGATGTTCACTCTCAGCTTGAATAAAAATAAAATTATTCATTATACATACTTCTTTGATTTGTAGAATAGATAGGTTTAAAATATACTGATGAATGAATGATCTCATTTGAGATTACAGTACAATATTTTGTTTTATACTTAAAATAAGTCGAGAAAACTTTCTGTTTTTTTAGATAGAGGAGGCAAACGAGCAAGCAGCTCAGCTCATCTGATGGAAAGTAATCTGCGCTGCCCATGAACATCCGCAACACAAGAGGAGTTGCAGATACGGTGTCAGCCTACATGAAAAGTATAGGCTCTTTTCTTTCCCTATTAAGTCAAATCGGTGTGGAAATCCCGCTGGTGACAGGTGATGCCACAGAGTAGATGTACGTATTAGAAAATTCGAAATTTTCCCCTGGTGGTTAATGACCTTATGGTGCATTATCAAATATCGAGATCATGAGGATGAAATTTTGAATTCTGTAGTGATGTAGGTTTAAACACAGTGAGTGGAATTAATATCCATATAAATAATATCCTCATTAGAATAATGGGTAAAAAATGTATGGAGATGCATCAAAACGATCGGAAAGTAACCGGTCGACACCGATTCGTGGCGTTCATCGTTCTTCCGAAGGTACTGAGATAATACTGAGGTGCATAGCCAAGAGATGAGAACAGTATTCCTTGTGAATCTGAACACGCACCTTGTAAAGTGACACAAAGTGGGCCGACGAGAAATACTGTCTTGTTCTACTAAGCATACCAAGTATAATAAAGGCCTTCCGAGTCATCTCTAAGAATTCCGATACCAGATAGTCACCAGCTTAGCGACCCCGACAAAAGCTGTACTGGCGATCACTATGTTGAACATTTTATATGTACGAAATATGTTTTACGATTTAATTCATACATAAAATAGTGTTATATATTCATTATTTAATTGTCTCTTTACTCGTATATTAGCACAAATTACATATCAATCTAACGTCAACTTATGAATAAAACTAATAATTATAGTCCTTCTTTTTTTAAAACGAATTTTAGATAAAACATTATTTTATTGCTGTCATATCAAGAAAAATTTGGTGAAAATAATCCCCGCAGTATTAAGGGAAGCGTTAAACATAAAGTGATAAAAAATTTAGATACAATGTATAAAAAAACACCACAACAAAGCTAAAAATTAAATTTCCTTTTCTATAATTTTTGTTTTTGGCAAACGACAATAAATTACTTTACGAGCAAATAGAACAAGCAAAAGAACGGTAAATTTAAATAATTTTACCAAAGGCTTCTTTTGTTTTCATCCTATAATTTATATCTTTTAGAGCTGCAAAATTATTATCAATTTTCTGTCAAAGCCGGAGATTTGTCGAATTATACGAGTATCATGAAATGATTAACAAGAAAATTCTTTCTTGTATTTATCAAAAGCAATAAACAGGAAAACATAAACATATACTTATTATAATCAGGTTACAAACTCGATTGCCAAATTTGGCAATAATTCAACTCCCCTTTGCTTGCGCAAGTCCATCAGTAGAATTATTATTTAATTGATTTTACAGTGGTAGAGCTACACTGATGTTTGATTCTAGCTGAAAAATGAATGGGTCAGCTCGATTGGGATAGGACCACGCCCTCACAGAATACCAGCGTAAAATAGCAGCATAATGCTGCTGTGTTTCGTCTAGTCCGGAGACCTTTATTGCTGGTGACGAGGCATTCCATCTCAGTCCTCAAGGATGACAACGCATCTGCATTATGATTCCTTGTCAAGGATTAATGTAGATGTCATAGATCACGGTAATCACTTGTCATCGGATGAACTGTGCTCGTTTGTAATAAAAAAATACCATGGGTTACAACGTCCAGACCTCCGTACTTTCTTAGGCGAGCCAAGCCATTCATGCCACATCTAGAAACTAACTGCTACGTGGCTTTGTAGCTGTAAAAAATAAAAGTCAAAATGAATGGCTGATACCCTAATCCTATCCACCTTTCCTAAATAGGTATATATCCTAAATAAATTAAGCTGTCAGCTCCACTATTGCACTAATGGTATCTTATGAATTTTAGTAATATTTCTTTATTTATACAACATTATATTTGCTGGTATATATTTTTTTTATAGGTGGCAAACGGAAGCCGGAAATGTGTAGGCTCTTTTCTTGAAGATCCCTACGTGGTATCGGTTCGGAAATGCCGCTCGCGACAGCTTATTTAACAGATAAGTTGCGCGTCGAAAAAATTCGTGTAAAGCACAGTGGTGGATTGCCAGCCATTGCGATGATGAGGATGAAATTTTGAATTCAGTCTGAATTAATCCAAAGGACTCCTCAAAGGTCGTGGTCCTTCTCCGACTGACCCATTGATGCCGCAGCAAAAAGCTAGCTGTATCTTGGCTTTGTCACAGTCAATTATTATTAGCGAACCCAGCTTACTAACCCATTTCGGGTTATAATTTAATAGCAGAGGAGAGTCCAGAGTCTGCATTAGAACTAAATCTGTATTACGTAACACCAGGACTCTCTCAAATATATTTACTCGTATCTGTAAGAAACTATATAATTATGAAAACTGGCATGCAATGAATGCCTTATAGAATTACAAATACAACTAAATATAATATGCCGGATGCAAATTTAAACGAGAATAAGTTACTACGTCCGCAAAACGCCTGTTTCTGCGTAAAAAAGCAATTTGTCAACGTCGCTACTTCAGATTGTTCCATCAATACGTTTTTACGAAGCCAATTTCTTTTTGTTCGGTATCCATTAAAAAGTTCTTATTCTTTGCAGGAAATGTTCCCCATGTGTTAACAAATTGTTACATTACTAGTGATTTATATGCAAACTCATTTCAGTGAAATATAGTTGTCTTGGAATGCGACATGTAACATATTTTAATACTTCCGTCTAATTTGTTTTGTAATCAAGATATTAGCACATCCTCGATACCCGTAATATAAATCTCTGGATCCGTACCCTCACTAGACGAAACCCAGCAGGTTTATGCTGGTATTCTGTGTAGCTGTGGTCCTACCCCGGTCGAGCGGACCCATTCAATCTACAGCTGAAAACGAACTGCAGTGTAGCTCTACCACTTTCAAGTCACTTATTAAACCTACACCCACCCACCTCATGTGTCTTGAGCAAAAATTTAATAATTAAAACTGACGGTTGCACGGCTTGAGGGGCATCAGGATGTCAAAAACATCAGCCGCAGCACTGTAAAGTACTCGAAACGTTCAGAATTAAACCAAACGTAATAAATCCGTAAAAGTAGTTTTATTCATCTTTAGATTACATAGTTATATGAATATACATAGGCGGTGCATGTTGTCGATTCGGTTAAATATTTAGAAGTATGACTAGATCTTTCTTTAAATGTAAAATATATTAGTTATTACGAAATGTAACTAAAAGTATTTGCATAATTATAATTGCAACATTTAAAAAGAGTTATACTTTAGTCTCGGTCTAGCTTTGATTTAGTTAAGCGAGTTTTTTTCATTTAACTCAAATTAACAAATATCAAAAACGGGCAATGAGTGGTACAATTCATGAACATTTGAATGAAGCGTCAATAGCATATGGTCTGTGAAACTTAAGGTCGTGGATCCGAATCCACCTATTGTCGTAAACCATCTCGTTTAAAGTTATTTGGAGTTACGAACATATTTTTTAATTAATTTAATTATTTTTAGTAATGTTGAGAGATGTACCATTGCATTATTTTTATTAAAAAATATACAGTTTTAAATAACTTAAATTTTTAAAGTTAAGTAAAATTGTGTGCGACCGTCATAATTTTAATTATTGGAATCTACATAAGACGTAGCGCGTCAGCTATATCGACATTAAATATCTAGGAATTCATGAAACTAACTTGTTTCACATTGTCTTTTTTCACTGCTTGCTGAATTCAAGCCACCATGGTATATCTTAACCTTTTAGTTAGGAAAACTATTGTCATGTCAACAAAAAGTAATGTTACTATAAAGTATTTAATTGATATAAAGTCATAAGAGTCATTAATATTTAAAACAGTTCTCGAATATTTTTATTAAAATAATTCTCGAAAATAAACTGCGGCCATGTTGTCTAATGAAGTAGGCATATAAACCTCTTTTTATACCGGTTTTTTATTTGATTATAAAATTTGAAAGTAACTTTTTTTTATTATATTTGAGTTAAACACACAAACCCCTCCGTTTATCTTGACGATTGTTATGCAAATTAGACTTGGATTAAAAAATTAACATACTTTGTTTGTCCCATTTATATCCAGGTAAAAAAACATCGGCGTCAAAACACTTCAACACTTACGAGATATTTTTAAAAAAATATAATAAATTAACACAAATATAATAAATACTAGAATCTTTGAAAGCAGTGTTATGCGGCTTTTTCATACTGATATTCCGTGAGGGCGTGGTCCTTCTTCCATTGAACTGATCCATTCATCTTGCACCAAGATATAGGTACAATTCCCTGTCATCCACCACCTGTCACGCATTCTAATAATAAAACGTCGTAATCATTAAAAAATATTAAATATGAATAAAAAATATTCGTTTGCTCAGAGTTATTACACCTCTATTAGCGTTCGAAGTAACAGCATTGTCGAATTTAAGTTCCTGAACCCTATTGATACAGCATTACCGAGTGTACTGGGACTGCGCTTGCTAAGCCAGCTTGGTAAGAATTGATTTTTATTAAACTCCTTGAGTAGCCGCGAAGTAACATTGATAAAGAATATAGGATATATTATAAATGTGAAAGTTTGTTTGTTTGGATGTTTGTTACGCAAAAACGTCTGTACGGATTTGGATAAAATTTAACACACAGATAGTGACTTGACCTGGATTAACACATAGGATACTTTATTTCCCGATAAATGTGAGAAGCAAGGTGTGCTCAAAACTTAAATGCGCTGGTGGAAAATAATAAATCGTACAATTTCGTCTCAAACGTATTTCATTTCTCTCTTGACCCGATTCTGAAGTCCAAAAGTCAGAAATCGCGGGCAGATGTTAGCTTTTTAAAATGAAGCAGACTAAGTCCCAGACATTTGCAAGTACATATATATATATAACCCCAGCTCTTGCAGCTTGGGGACTGTCTGTTGTGCAGTATGGGGTCGCGCGTTGTCGTGTAGGAGCAGCGGGGACGACCGATTGACAAAAGCTGGTTGCAGATGTGTGAACTTCTCCATCATTGTCTTTAGTTCTTCTCAGTACACATCTGCAGTAATGCTCATGCCGTTTGGTAAAAAACTGTGATGAACCACACCGACACTAGACCACCAAACATTAACTTTCTAGAGATCATTTTTCGTTTCGTTAAAGGCATTGCTTTGGTGTTGAACCAGAATCTAACCAAGTTGCTGAGCACTTTCCATTGTCGAACAGAATCCACTTTTCGTCACACGTAACAATTCGATTCAATGTTCTTTCATTTCTGTGCCTGTTGAGCAGCGCTAGGCTTTTTGTCGCTAATGGATCAATATTGTTTTGATGTTAACATCAAAAGCTACTGTTAGCTCGGCTGTAGATTGAGTATCATCAGCTTCCACAATCGCCTTAATTGTTGACCAACGTGTCCGGACGACCACGAGGTTCATTTTTCAAATCAAAATTTCCAGAACGGAACCGGGCAAACCAATAACGGGTTGTGCGTTCGTTTATAAAATTCTCTCCGTAAACGTTGTTGATGTTACATGCCGTAATTACACGAATTTTTAAAGTATCCATCATGACGAAAATTTTTCAAACGTAATGTAAATACAAAGCTAATCAATAAACAAAAGACTGACTTTGTAAAAAGAATGTCATGTGTAATGTCACAAAATTAATTTGAATTTAGAATTCATAGCCAATCAAACCTTTTTATTGTTTTGAAATGGCCAATACTGAAGAACGGCAATTTCATAGGTAAAGACCTAATATATATATATATATATATATATATATATATATATATATATTTGCAGACGCCAGGGTTTATCAGGCACTGCAATATTCCACCATAAGATTGTTGTAAAACCATTTTTGTTACTACCTTGTTGATTTTGCCCATTATATAAAAAAAACTTATTTTTTCTCGAATACTAAACGTCCAATTAAACTTATTAATACGGATTTTTTTGCGTATATTGACCAATGCTTTGGGTGTTTTAATGCACACATAGACATGTGTGGCACTGATTGTCTGAGGTCCTGATGCCATAGTTAAACTAAACTACTTTCAGTTTCTAGTAATTCTGGTGAGTGTAGGGATCAGGAGACCTTTATTACTGGTGACGAGGAATTCCATCTCAGTCCTCAAGGGTGGCAGTGCATCTGTAGTATATCTTGGATTAATATATATGGGCCGTAGGAATCACTTAACATCGGGTGAACTGTTTGCTCGTTTGTTACTCTTAATGTAATAAAAAAATACATGTTACTATGTTAAAAAATAAACGAGATAAAATCCGTAAATAATAATTTTATTAAATATTATTTCTTATGGTATTTATTACAGCCAGTCGTGCGAAGTATTATGCTTGGTATTTATACGGACTCCAACACTTTGTATCTTACAAGCTATACTCACGGGGCGATAGCCAATAAGTTATTAGTTTATAGTGTACATACAAAGATGTGAATCGAAGGTTAAACGTACGTAAAGTTTGAACCGCACTTTAATGTAACTGAAAATATTATTTAAGATATGGTGAACAGAAACTTATTGGACAAATTTTAATTACGTATATATAAAAAATTAAGATACGTAAACAATTAAATTAAAAATGTATACAGTTAAAAAATATAAATAATTATGTTGCTTTCACAATTGCTTTTAATTAATAATTTCTATGAGTAACTTTGTTTGTACTAACAAAGAAATTGATAATGAAAATTGGAAAACCAGTTTATATACATACATTTATTGATAGAATTAAAAAATCTATTTATCAATTTAAAAAGTATATTCGTGATTATTTCTGACTATCAATAAATACACACTACGTAAAGACGTAAAGAAACAATTGAAGCCCCATGTTTTCAATAAATCAATCCCTTATTTTCCGTTTCTTGTTCAGATATTTTAATATTGGACGACACATAAAATGAAATATGTCTGTTTTAAAATTCAACCAAGAAAATATGTAATGCATTTCTTGCAGAATGGCATCTGTCGTAATGTGCCTAGAGTGGAAATCGCGTTTTGAAAACGATGCGGTAAGGTCCCGGCCAGATCTAGAAGTGATTAGAAAACTGCTTCCAGCTAAAGCGCTATTAAGCATAAGTTCAGTAGTGACTGCAAAGTTGTGATTTTAATGATGATATGAGCCAGTTAATCTTGTTTCAGTAAGTGTTGGTTAGTATGCTTAAATTTGCCTATTCATTGACCCGAAAATAAATTAAGTTGGATTAATAGAGGACAATTAAAGGAGTAAAAAACTTAAGTTACAGGCTACATATATGATAGTTAGTAGAGAATAGTACAACATGCGGCTCTACTGCGGATTGGCGGACTTCGATTGATGTTTTCGATTTTTTTTTATCTCCGATGACCACTGTTAGCCCGAGGGCTTAGGGCTCCCAGCCGAGACCTTTATTAATGGGTAAGAAGGGCTTCCGAGAGGGAGCCTCGACTTAGACCATTATTCTGGACGCCAAATCAAGTTACTCGAGGGTGCCCGAGAGGGCGGAACCTCTTCTCGGTCAGTTACTTCTGATGGATTAATTAAATATTTTTTTTAATTATTATTTCCAAGATATGCAGGTTTTCTCGCGATGTTTTTCTTCATCGCCGAGCCGTGGTAGCTCAGTCTCTAAGAGCTCGCTTTCAATTCACGGTACGCGAGCAAACCGAGTTCGATCCCCGGGCCCAATGAAATTGTTAAAGGTAATTTTGAGTGCTGATTTACCGCGTACTCGGTGATGAATATGCTTAAATAAAACTTTAATTAAATCTCAAAATAGTTTTATTAGTGCTCATATCAATGATAGAAAAGTTCAACAAATTAAATATATATATGTAGATACACATAAGTTAGGAAGAAAAAATTATATAATCGTAAATGTATTTAATAAAACTTCTTACCATCATCTGTGTATAGTGTGCGTCGAATACATTTGTTTAATGATAAAATCCCCATAATTTGAGTAAAGCGCCAAATAGCAAAATAATCAGGCTGGAATATTCATGGTTGGTAGAGCATACGAATCCCTATCCATTAAGCGGGCAATATTCACTAGTCAGAAATGGCGTTTCTCCATAGAAGCGTAACGGTATTGCTATGTGTCTGCTCAATAATGGCTTATATAACTGGAACAGTATGAGATAGTTGCTGAATACGCCGGAATTAGGGCTATTTAACTAGAGTTATAAAGTAGAAAAAATTTAATGGTAATTTAAGGGTTCCGTACATGTGATGAAGAAACGGAACCCTTATATTGTCGTGTCTACCTACCTATCCGTCTATCACAGCTTATTTTCTCCGAACCTAGGAGACAACACAAATTTTAATTTGGTACTCATTATGACAACTAGAAATATTTTAGTATCATTTTAAAATATAGTTTAATACCAAACATCAACACATCATAAATAAAAAGATTAAAAATCATCGAGCAGCCTGCACTTGGGCCGTTGCAGCATTCGAAGTCTCTTTATTCTTTCCAGCAATGATCAGTGTTTCTAATTATAATTCTTGTACCAGTCGTTGCGAGGTATCGACACTTTCTATAATTTTCCACCCTTCATGAATATTCTAAAGAGTTCAATTATTGAGTTCAAAGTACTACGATTTGTTGTTTGAATTTTCAACAAAAGCTTTTACGCTATATTACTATTCCCTAGAATCTAGAACCATATTGTGCTTGGAGTTATCGACTACGAATACCTACATGGTCTTCCGCTTTCATAATTTCATCAAGAGGATGTTAATCTTTCTAGACAATATTTAAATTCAATGTCTTAAAATTTAAGTCCGGAGTCTGACAACGTGTCGTGACTTGTAATCAAGGACATGTTGTGGAAAAACAAGAGAACCTAACGGTGAAAACTCATTGCCATTTATTGCCATTACATACTTCCATAAAGAGCAAAAAGTAAAAGTAATTATATCATAATGTAGGTAAATTCGGTCCACTTAATCTTAGTATGCGTACATATGATAACTTGAACAAAAATAGCAATATTGATTTTTTTAATGATTTACAGAATAAATTTAAAAAAAAAATAATAGCACTATGTAAAAAGTTTCTATTGTTCAATTTTCTAACCTGTTGCAATGATATTTATTTTAATCTTTAATTTACAATTTTAATAAAATGGATATAATGTTGCTTAGATACGTGGATTTTAAGATACTTAACTTGTATACACCTGTAAAGGTAAATCGTTAAGATTTAGTAAATCTAAACTATAATTGTAAAATGTAAATTGATATTGTTGATGGTGTATATTTCGCAATAAAAAAAATAAAAATAAAATAACCAATTTTACACTAATTATAAATATGAAATGTTACTCCACATTTTTAGTTTAATTTAATAAAATAAAAAATAAATAAATAAAAAATTTAATAACAGCCAAACTGGTTTCATGTTAGTAAGAGCCAGCGGACAATTGCATTCAGATGTCACTTACATTGAATGTAACATAAGCTAAGACTCCCAGCGGAAAGCGTCTAGAGAACATTATGTAACAGTTTAGAGAGACTGAATTAATCTTCCAAAATGTTCTTGTATTTAATTTAAAGTTTGTAGTCCCTACATGAATCGAGTCACAAATTGACTCGTCCCGCTTCCTCCTATACTAATTAATCAAATATTTATTTCTTAAGCCTTAAAGAAATATTTTGATAGGAGTAAATACTATTATATTTAGAAATTAAGATTTACTCGGTACTCGGTATATTTCATTGGTTTACACATTTTCAGTTATCAAATTATCTCACCCTGAGTTGACTGATAGAGAATGCCATTATGTAGTAAGTTCACACTCTGTACCCTCCTTTTTTTTAAATTCTATAAAATATAAATAAATCAATAGTAACAATAATAGTAATAACAGTGGTAGAGCTACACTGCAGTATGTTTCTAGCTACAGAATGAATGGGTCAGCTCGATCGGGGTAGGACCACGCCCTCACAGAATACCAGCGTAAAATAGCAGTATAATATTGTTGCGTTAAGTCCGGTGAGTGTAAGGATCCGGTGACGACCTTAATTACTGGTGACGAGGCACTCCATCTTAGTCCTCAAGCGTGACAACGCATCTACATTATGATTCCTTATCAAGGATGAATGAAGATGTCATGGGCCGCAGGAATCGCTTACCATCGGGTGAACTGTGTGGTCACAATGTAATAAAAAAAAACAATATCTACCCACATATATTGAACTAATATTAACCAGGCAAGGTTAGTTATGAATACAACACAACAAGTGCGAGTAACGTGTTGTTAAGTATTGGTTAACAAGTGCTAATGAAGCATTGAGACCCTGGCAATTATGTTCACAAACTCATAGTAATTCTGATTGTAGGTGTTGGTATACTGTAGGCTAATGCTTACCCCATAACGACACTAGAGGATGAAGTATTTGTAAAACTGCCGGCATGTATACGGCAGTTTTACAAAACGAAACTTAAGCGCGCAGGTTCCAACCATATTCTAACACAAGCAATTACAACTTAGTTGGAGTGATCAACGGGAATGTTATTAATTTTAATAACTGTATAAAACCAAATATACTGGCGCAGTTAATGTTACGACATAATGAGCATCATCGAATTCAACTAGGAACAGGTACATCGTCACTACGTTTCAGTTATTGATCTGTCTGTGCTTATTCAACTAAACCTAACAGCGTTATATACCGAGAAACTTTTCATGAACTTGTGAACCCTGGTGGAATTTATTGGGGCTTTATCACATCCTAAAATATGATCTTACATTTTGTGATGAGATAGAGATAGAGATATACAATAAATAAATAAACATAATAAAATTAAGTTATTATATCAGTTAATAAGTACCTGCTGATTTACGAAAGTATACATATAATATGCGATAGCGTACTCACTCTAATAATAAATAATAATAATCCTAAATTATATATTTAGTATAAAAGACATCGTAGAAAAATTTTCTCTTGATTGTGATTGCTGACCCGTTCATTTCATCAATGACTATAAGATTTTTCTGACATTTCCAGTAATTAACAATTACAATATCTGCAGGATCGGGATTTACTGAATTAAGGAAATTCACATAATAACACTAATAGCATGGAGAAGTTATTATTTTTTTCTAATACTTTTTATATATAAACTGTTAAATGCATAAGGAAAAATCTAGAAATTTATTTCATAACTGTTTTTACGAAGAAGATTATTGTAAAATAAAATTAAATATAATAACGATTAAATTAAACTCCAGATAGATGTAGATGGAAATGGTACAAATAAAACTGTATAGGAACCGTGAAATCATAACAAATTGCAGGATCAACATAAAAGTAATGGTGTTCTCATGCAAAGCAGCTTTTAGAACAATAAATTTAAGGCTATTGTCTAGGCAGTCTATCCGACCCAAAGAAAACGTCATGCGGCCAAGCCTTAAAATAGAGATCTATGTTACTATCGTAAATAAATAGGTATATGCTAATAAAAATAATATTTATTACAAATAGTATTCTAAGCTTACAGCTTGCCAGAAAACGTCAAAATTCTGTTATTCCTTAAAGAAAAATCCAAAGCGATAAACATCGTTTGCGTATTGATAATAAATCTTTCAAATGTAAAATTATATTCTACTATCACTTAAATACATAACCACATTGATACAACAGACCTTCACAAATGAGTCGGTTCCGGTTACCGACACCAATTACATTTTGCGCGAAACGATGAGACTCGTTCATCGTGATCAAAACACATATGCCCTTTTTATGTGTAATATTAGGTCATGTGTCAAATGAGCATACAGTTCACCTGATGGTAGGTGATGACAAGCTCTTGACATCTACCTTCTATCTGTACAAAGATTGAAGATGCAGATTCATTGTACCGAGAAGGAATGCCTCGTTACTTGTATTATATTACATAAGTTACAATCGCCATAGAAAACATCATATCTTTATGTAGCAATGCCACGCTGGTATTCTCTATATATATATATATATATATATATATATATATATATAATACAAGCAGCTAAGATCGACCTTAATGAGCTTGAATAAGTTTGATGCAAAGTCTTCCATATTGATATTATCTTCTGGTCAATTTATAATTCACGTATTCATTTTGGTATTGTTATTACTACAATTAACAGATAAGTACCACAGAACTACAAACTATATAGAACCTAAAAAATCATTCTGATCAATCACCTCTGATTGACAAATGGCACATGTCTTCGAATTAATATTCTTTTCAATCATTGCTTAGCTTCTCCGAGGTATTGAGAGATTTTCCCACGATGTTTTCCTTTATCATTAAGCACGTAAGAAACCGTGGTCTATGGTAATTCTATAATTTGCAGAGAGTAGGGAACTATCAAGTATTTTATCAAATGAAGAGTCAGATTGGATAGGAATGCCAGACTTGACTTTATATGAGGTCTAGGAATATGTATGTTATGTAACTGTTAATAAATTTTTCAACATAAAAAATAAGAGCTATGCTGCAGTGACGTAATGTACATGGCAGCGCTATAATTCTGCCGCAACCCCTATAAGACTAACAAGTATCCAAAAAACATTGGACATGAAATCTATCATTCAAAAAACATTAAAAATAAAAAATAGATACAAAGAGCGAAATAAAATTAAAATAATAGTTAATTAAAATAAGTAAATATGAAATTTGTAAAAAAGATAGAAATAACAGCGTGTTTTAAAATAGATAGTATTCTATTAGATAGTATACTATTAATATAGTCTTCATTCTATGATTATCTGTGACGATGGTTATTTGCCATAAGACATGACATCTATGAGTGACGTCAGCGACCATTTTAAACCAAACAGGACATAATTTTATATATTATATAACTAGAGTAATAGTTGCCTTTATTATTTAAGACATGGGTTGGTTTTATCTTCGCTTTTTAAAATTAGCCTTCGTTGCAACTACCTGGGAACAGAAGCCCTTTTTTGTTGTTGTCGGAGAGAAAATCTTCAAAATTTACCCTGCCTTCTGAGGGGAAGATAGGGTTATATGGGGTTTGTAACAATCAATCCCCTTGATTACCCCCTCAGTAAATTGGAAGAAGCTCCGGGATCTCCCGCGGGATGCATCTCAGCTAAGCTGTGACCGAGTAAATATCTGCGCTACCGGCACTGCAGCCACAAACATAAATAAATAAATAAAAAAATACTTTTTTTTATATTTTGCATGAAAATGTATTGTGCACGTATGCTAGTTTGACCAAGTATGTTATTTTTATAAGTACTAAGGTGTTTAGATTTTAAATACAACAACAAACTGGCGATGTCCAATTTAAGTCTAGACAACATATTGAGTAATTAAACCTTTTTCGGATTAAACCACTGGGGGAAAAGGGGGGCAATGGGAACGTTAATACAAAAGCAAACATAACTATATAGTACGTGAATGTCGATACGAATGTTAATGTATATACCCTGCCGGCCAAAAGTTTAAGACCACACATAAACAACATAAATATCCATCAATTGTTATAAAATCCCATAGTGTAAATAAAAGAAATGCACATCTAGATATTCTATTTTTAGTATCGAATATTTAAAGAAGTCATTCTTTTGTTTACTTTCAAGTCATTGGAAAATAAACATCTATTGTATTCAAACACTGACAAACACTGCGTTAGAGCCAGGTGGTAGAGTCGATAATTAGGATTATTTAGCTCCTGAAAACACGTGTTTTCGGAAGCTAAATAATCCTAATTATTGACCAATACGTAACTAAAGCAAAGTCATGAGGACATTATATAAATATTATTATGACTCTACCACCTTGAAAATAAACAAAAGAACGACTTCTTTAAATTTTCGATACTAACAATAGAATATGCAGATGTGCATTGGTTTAATTACAATTGATGGATAATTATGTTGTTTATGTGCGGTCTTAAACTTTTGGCCGGAAAGGTATATATATATATAGAGGATACCAGCGTGGCATTGCTACATAACGATATGATGTTTTCTATGGCGATTGTAACTTATGTAATATAATACAAGTAACGAGGCATTCCATCTCGGTACAATGAATCTGCATCTTCAATCTTTGTACAGATAGAAGGTAGATGTCAAGAGCTTGTCATCACCTACCATTAGGTGAACTGTATGCTCATTTGACACATGACCTAATATTACACATAAAAAGGGCATATGTGTTTTGATCACGATGAACGAGTCTCATCGTTTCGCGCAAAATGTAATTGGTGTCGGTAACCGGAACCGACTCATTTGTGAAGGTCTGTTGTATCAATGTGGTTATGTATTTAAGTGATGGTAGAATATAATTTTACATTTGAAAGATTTATTATCAATACGCAAACGATGTTTATCGCTTTGGATTTTTCTTTAAGGAATAACAGAATTTTGACGTTTTCTGGCAAGCTATAGGCTTAGAATACTATTTGTAATTAATATTATTTTTATTAGTATATACCTATTTATATACGATAGTAACATAGATCTCTATTTTAAGGCTTGGCCGCATGACGTTTTCTTTGGGTCGGATAGACTGCCTAGACAATAGCCTTAAATTTATTGTTCTAAAAGTTGCTTTGCATGAGTTTACGTTTATGTTGATCCTGCAATTTGTTATGATTTCACGGTTCATATACAGTTTTATTTGAACCATTTCCATCTACATCTATCTGGAGTTTAATTTAATCGTTATTATATTTAATTTTATTTTACAATAATTTTCTTCGTAATAAAAGTTACGAAATAAATTTCTAGATTTTTCCTTATGCATTTATCAGTTTATATGTAAAAAGTATGAGAAAAAAATTATAATTTCTACATGCACACTATTAGTGTTATTATGTGAAATTCCTTAATTCAGTAAATCCCGATCCTGCAGATATTGTAATTGTTAATTACTAGAAATGTCAGAAAAATCTTGTAGTCATTGATGAAATGAACGGGTCAGCAATCACAATCAAGAGAAAAATTTTGTACGATGTCTTTTATACTAAATATATAATTTAGGATTATTGTTATTTATTATTACAGTGAGTACGCTATCGCATATTATATGTATACTTTCGTAAATCAGCAGGTACTTATTAACTGATGAATATAATAACTTAATTTTATTATCTCTATCTCATCACAAAATGTAAGACCATATTTTAGGATGTGATAAAGCCCCAATAAATTCCACCAGGGTTCACAAATTCATGAAAAGTTTCTCGGTATATAACGCTGTTAGGTTTAGTTGAATAAGCACAGACAGATCAATAACTGAAACATAGTGACGATGTACCTGTTCCTAGTTGAATTCGATGATGCTCATTATGTCGTAACATTAACTGCGCCAGTATATTTGGTTTTATACAGTTATTAAAATTAATAACATTCCCGTTGATCACTCCAACTAAGCTGTAAATGCTTGTGTTAGAATATGGTTGGAACCTGCGCGCTTAAGTTTCGTAGACCGTACCCTAAGCCATTAGGATATTGACACTTACAATATTATTATAAGCTACATTAAGCTTAATTAAGTTATAGCTTAATAGGTTACAGTGACGTCAGCATTGGCGCATATACAGAGGCTATCACTCATCAAACCCTTCCCCAGTCCGATGTAATGAAATTGCAACAACATGCTTATATCATGGACTTAAAATCAATAATTTGTAATACATAAATGTTTGCATATATTATTACCCGGATGGGAATTGGTGATACAGTATCCAAAAACGCTATACTGACGGCAGTTTTACAAACACTTCATCCTCTAGTGTCGTTACAGGGTAAGCATTAGCCTACAGTATACCAACACCACACAGTATACAATCAGAATTACTATGAGTCTGTGAACATAATTGCCAGGGTCTCGATGCTTCATTAGCACTTGTTAACCGATACTTAACAACACGTTACTCGCACTTGTTGTGTTGTATTCATAACTAACCTTGCCTGGTTAATATTAGTTTAATAACCCACATAGGGTAGATATTGTTTTTTTTTATTACATTGTGACCACACAGTTCACCTAGTTCAGGTAAGCGATTCCTGCGGCCCATGACATTCTTCTGTAATTTAATTGCAGTAATATTAAATAACAGATATCAGTTGCAATCATGTATAAAGATAACACCATGTCAACTAAATCTACGCTTATGTTGAAGGTTAATAAAACGTCAAAAAAACTTGCCCTTTTGAATTTTTATACCAAACAAATTGGACTCTCTACTTAATTCGCATCATGTCAACTCAAAGAACATGACTTGAATTTAAATGTCTCATTAGTAGTGTAGCTGGAATGCCCAAAGTAAAGATAAATGTTTTAATTAGTAACAAATGTTTTAAATGTCTTATGCTCAAATGTTATAAATTATTCATCACAATGATTAAATTATATAATTTATCAATCACTCCTAAATTACCAATGAGAAAATTTACTAATGTCGAAGGACTAAATTATGACATTAATAAGGAATTATCGACTTATAAATGGAGTATATGACAGAATTATTAAATTGTTACTCTTATAATTTACATTTAATTTTAAGGTTAGTTTTGGATATAGATATTGTGTATTCTTTCAACGAACGAGTTATCAAAAATGTTTAATGATACTTTTTCTATCAGAACATATTTGTATTTAATTTTAAAAAATTAAAAATAATTCATTGGTCAAACATTCTCATAAAACCTGCGTCGTTCGTGAACATTCGTTAATAGCTACTGTACCTTTAAAAATATTAAATTATCTCTAGATAAGATGAGCTCTCAATGACGTCCCTGGCTTTTGATACTTCTCCCTTCGTATAATTTAACAAAAATAATTCATGAAGGTCCTTCAAACGGTAAGCGTATAAAAGTAAAGTGAAGTAACAGCATATATACACACTATTAGGTATAGGCCTCCTCTCTGAAGAGGATATTGGAGCTGCAGACTACGAATTTGTAGACTTAACATGTCTACGAAATTTTATTTTTTTAATTGTTTCTTAGATATTCAGGTTACGATGTATTATCTCTTACGATGTATTCCTTCACCGTCGAGCACATAGTAAATCAGCACAAAAATTTCCAATTAAAAATTTTAATTGTGCCGGCACCGGGGATCGAACTCGGTGTGCTCGCTTACCATAGATTTAAAACGAGTGCCGTGACACTGAGCTACCACGGCATGATAAGCTTATAGTAAAGCTAATTATAAAGTTAGACAGGCATATTGATAACGTAAAATGTATGTATGTATGATTGTATATTTATCTATATATGTATGTATTATTGTTTATTTGTATATTAACTGTTCATAGTCTTGTATATTTATTTCAATTTTTCACCATAAGTTGGGTTGACTGGTATAGAATGCCTTTGGCATTATGTCCGCCGTTTGTGAAGTTGTCCTAATTGTATTTCGGTTAATTAAATAAAGTCAATAAATAATAAAAATGTTACTTAACGACCTTAATGACTTGGACAACTACAACCAATAAATAACAATTTGATTTACAAACAACTTTAATAGATCATTGAAAATAATCTTGTTGTATCTTTTCTTATAGTTTGTTGCTTAGTAAGGTTTCTTTGCAAGTTAACAAAAGCGTGTTTATATTAGTCTAGATTATATACTGTTTTGTTCATATAAAATAATAAAATGAAAGGGATTTTTAGTTGTAGAGTTACACAGGTAATTAAAACCTGCAACATGCGATCAGCTCGAGGGATCATGCCCTCACCTAGGGTATAATGCAGCTGTATGGCGTATCTTGATTGTAGGGATCAAGGGATCCAATTATAGCCATAGAGGCATTCTATGTCAGTCCTGAGGGTGATAACATATATGTATCTTGACTATTTGTTGTGCATACGTGTAAATATCATGGACCGCAGTTAGTTATGTTAATTAAGTTATCACTTAAGCACCCGTTACTCAATAAAAATAGCAAAATGAGCGTAATAAAATTACACTACAAAGCGTTCATCCGTCCTATAATGACATACGCAAGCCCAGTTTTTGCGCATGCCTCCCCACGTCCCATTCACTGACTTCAAGTTATACTTAATCGTTTCATGCGTAAGATTACATAGATCTTTGCTTTCCACCGATATTTCAACTCTACCGTCACAAACCCAAACCCGCTAATTATAAGTAAGATACCACCACTTGCAATTCCATCGCGAATCATAAATTCACCCGCGTCCGAAAGATACCGAGGCACGCCCTCGACGACCCCGACGACGCGACCACCAGGGCCTAAGCTCTTCATAATACACTACACAAATACATTGCACCCTCGTACCGCTCCCGGCCGGTTCTCTCCAGTCAATACAGAAAGAAGCGTCGCTGGAGTTTCTTGCGCCACTTCTTCTCCAGCGCCCATGCATTCCGAAGTGGTGGTACAGATGCTAATAATAGAGATATTAATGCAAATAATTCTTAGTCAGAAGCAACTGACCGAGTCGAGGTTCGGCCCTCTCGGGCACCCTCGAGTCAGACGCTCACGCGGAACAGGACAACGATCCAAGCCGAGTCTCCCGCTCGGGAGCCCTTGTGATGGTTACCCACTAAAAAAAGTCTTGTCTGAGCGCCATTAGCGCTCAATCACCTCTCTACCCGATGAAACTGTAAAAGTCCTCGGACAAACAGTTCGAAAAAAAGAATCGCTTACCTGTAAACGAAAAATATGCGACCTAAATATAACTTCCTCAGCTTTAAATATTTATTACGCAGCTTGTAGCCAGCAAACTTTAGTGTCGTCCTGGAAATTTAATGACATAATAAATTTCTCCAGCACACGGTGTGTAAATTTTCAAAACAACTACACTGTATAGATGTGAGCATTTACCCAAAGCCAAGTATTTCATCCATTACGTTACGTGGTAGATGTTTCGTATATTAGTTATTTTACGTAGAGGAACTAAACTGTAAACGGTATGCCTGATGGAAAGAACGCATGCTGTTGGGTTCGAGGACGTTGGTTAATTACTATTATTTCACATTTGACTACGTGTTTCCCAATTTTATTAAAGGAATTCAAATTCAATATCAAATTGCTGTTGGATATTTCTTGCCCACTTGAAGCTACAGCTCCGCAGTGGCAGAAACTGACGAGTGTTAGGCTGATTAATAAATAAATCCAGTAAAATACGATTATATAATTATTTATTTATACTGATTAAGACAGATGAAAGGTAATCAATCATACAGTTTTTTATTTGTTTTTGTAAATGTCAATACTCACCCGCTGTCTATTACTGGCAGGATGCAGATGAAATAACTAAATATTTATTTTAAATGTAGTCCTTGATCAAAAACTGGGATATGCCCAGTTTTTGAAAATATATATTTTATTCGAGCTACACAAGGTAGTATTTAGGTTTGCTTTTGTTTTTTTATTTATTTATTTATTATTCAGATATACATCACAATGGTAACACAACACGAAAAATACTCTGGTTTATCTGTGCTGCACAGTCATCCTAATTATGACATATATTTCAATATAATTATGTAGGTAAGTAAGATGGTTATAAATTAATTAGTTATTAGTACTTACTAATACCTAATTAATTTATAAACATCTTACTATTGTAAATAATATTAAAAATACTATTGTAAACTTTGTATATAGTCTTTCTTAAGACTATATACAAAGCTTACAATAATTATTGCATAAACCTCAACGGGGCTGATTTAGTAGTAAATAAGATTAAAGTTTTACTTGGTGTGGTCCCGAAGCTATAATATTCCGAGAAAGTGCGGGAGGCAATTTTATAAGTTGCTTGACAGCTTTTGGGCGTCAGAACTCTTACCTAACTCACATCCCGCCAATACTAGAACTGTACACATGCTGTAGACAACAAAACTACTTAAATTACCACGTAGCTTTTTAGATCTGATTGATTTTCTTACTCAAGCAATGAAGAGTATGGGAGACAATTTGGGAAATGGAATGAGTCAGTGCTCCTGTGCTAGCATAAATACATCGGCGCTATTACGAGTCCCACACAGTTGATATCATTTGATAAAAACCGAAAAAGTTCGCTATATTGGATTTTCGAATCGGTTTATTTTTACAAAACATATCAACCATAGAAACAGATCAGTAACTTATCACAACATAATCCCCTAGTTGCCAAAAGCAATTCTCAAAGGCTAAAACTTAACAAATGTAAAGGATGCTTTATTATGTCATAAACTTGTGTATACAAAAACTTTCTAGTTTACTGAGAGTTGCGTCACTCGTTTTCATACGAGATACATTTATAGCAGTTTGAATGAATTTGCAAGGTTATCAGGATACTAACATTTTATCTACGATATACGACTTAAGTAAGATGTAGTTTTCCTCACGATGGTTTTTTTCACCACCGAGCGCGTGATAAAGTGCTAAGTGCTTTCATTAGTGTTGGCCACCGGGAATCAAACTCGGTTGGCTAGCGCACCGTGAAATTAAAAGCGAATACGTCGCGTATTGTTGCGCCGAGAGAAGTACAAGGCTGCACTTTTGGTGGGGTTAACCTCGATCCTCCATTTCCGAAACCATTTCCCTAAGGTGTTGGCTGCAGATTGGAGGCGTTTACAAATAGCGTCTGGTTTAAATCCAGACAAGTAGAGGCCGGTGTCATCTGTGAAAAGAGCTAGCTCTACACCGCGAGTGCGCAGTATGTCGTTGGTGTAGAGTGTGTATAAAGTAGGACCTAGGATGGAGCCTTGTGGTACTCGGGCACAAATGGGGTGAACCTCGGAACGCGTTCCCTTGACGCGGTAACGAAAGGTTCGATTTCGGAGAATGTCTCGTATGATAAGTACGAGTCGATCTGGCACACCGAGCTCATATAGTTTATATATGAGCCCGTTGTGCCAGACCTTGTCGAAAGCTTTCGCCACGTCAAGGAAAAGTGCCCCAGTTTGGTAGCCCTGAAGAAATTTACTGAGAATGTGCTCCGTGATGCGGTCCACTTGATGTGTGACTGTTAGCCCTTACTTAGGCTTACTGTTAGGCTTTTACAGCTTCACCGGGTTGAAAGGTGACCGAGCGCTTAGACCATTCAGCCGACGCCTTTATTAGTGATTAACCAGCACATCGAATCCCGAGAGGGAGCCTTGGCTAAGATCGTTACCCTGGACTCGAAAGCATCTAACCCGAGAGAGCCGAACCTCGGCTCGGTTCAGTTACTTCTGAGGAATTTAGTAAATTAGATTCCTCCAAATAACATTTGAATTTTCAATCGAAATCATAACTTGAGATGAAGAACTCTACTAAGATGGATTGTTCTTTTATAATCCCGTTTGCATATCGTCATTATTTTGTTTTATTTTCTTATTTTGAGCCATAAAACCAATAATTCTTTTCCTTTTTTTTATCAAAATAGGAGAAGATAGAGATAGAATGCGCAGTCGACTCACGTAGAGCTTTTAAAGCTCCAAACAAAGGGAACCACAAACATTACCGTGTGTTATATCAAAACTTCATTGGTACAAGCCACTTAGATTTATAGCTATGATTGCTAAATTGTGTTTAAATATAGCCTAGCTATAACCTCTTAGAAAAACAATCCTTTTTAATAATAAATTATTTTGGAAAAAAAATGATTTATTACAAGTAAGAATATAAGTTTGTATAAATTTGACAGACTTTTAAACTTATGCAATCAGCCTTTGTAACTTTATTCGTTACGCCTTTCGGAAATAAAACAAGTTAGAGCAAAGATTTTGTAATATTTCAATAATTTTCTTCTATATTTCTGCAATCTAACAATCATCGAAATTTTTTTTCACGGTAATATGAATTAAATCTCTTATATTTTATTTTATTTTTTAGCAATTTTGACGTCAATATTCATGAGTGAGTATATCTCGAATTATAAAAGCTGCGAGTCCTATTACTAAAATTGGATAAATTTGTTGTCACTTTAACACAAACAAAATGTTATGTGAATTACTTATGTTAATTTTTTATAGAAAGAAAGAAAAAAAACTTTTATTATATACAATTAGATGATTAATAGAAAAAAAGAATAAAATTAAATGCTAGTTGTCATGAATCGGTCCCAACTCAGCATGGGCTGGCTATGAACAACCAGCGCTAGACTTGTACAGTTTGGTGACGTCACGGTACAACTTCAACACTAAATTGAACATAGTACTACGTTTGTAACTCCCAATTTGTTTTATATTGTACCGTCTTACATAAAATTAATAGTGATACATACGGTAGGTGTTTTCAGTGGTGATGTTTATTGATTGCATAGTTCATACTAAGTTATAGGGAAAAAAAGTGATATTAAAGATAATGTTAAACGTCATAACCGAGTTGATACATCGAGAATATGCATGTTTTGGGATAAGTATATGATGCTATATATATTGCTGTTTTAGTCATATTTCTAAAATGTATACCATATTATAAAATAAATATTTCTAAAATTTGGTCAAAACAAATGAATTGTTTGAAACTTCGCGATGCCAGATTGCACTATTATAATTTAGTTTCTTTTCAACATATAAATACTGTTTTAATAATTTTTCATATTTCAAAATTCGAATTTTAGAGTTTATCGCAAAGGTAAACCTAATCGCGTTTAGAGGGCGAGTCATTAATACTAGAACAGATTAAAGGACTAGATAATAAGGTTGAAAATTATTACGACATTTGAGTATAAATTCAACTAAAATCACGAATTTGGAGATAAAATAAAGGTTCAGTGTTCCTTTATTTCCTTGGTAGCTCTTTACGTGGAAGTCCACATGGCGACCGGAAGCTGTTACATGAATGGATGGATGGGCTTAACCGGGGAAATACCTTGCGATCATAAAACTCCAATCTAAAATAGCACAATAACGCTGCTGTGTTTCGATTGGTAAGTTTAAGGATCCTGGGACTTAATTACAGGTAACGAGACATTCCTCCATTTTCATCTCCGTCCTCATCGATGACTACGCATACGCATCTTGAATCTTTATTGAGGAAGGATGTGCATATCACCACTTACCATCAGGTGTACTATGTGCAGTTTTTCATCCCTAATATTAAAAAAAATCATATATAAAAAAATCTTTTTCCATTATATTTTAATGAAATAAATAAAAAAAAAGTTTAGGTATGTCGCAGTGTTGGTTTGGCCTTAATAGAGGTAAATACTCTGAGAATAATTATATAAATATATGTTCCTGTAAGTTCCAAAACTAACATTTAATTTTCATATCTAATGAATTTGCGCTCGAATTTAATTAAACATCGCAATAGTTTAATATCTTTAATTATACATTTATAACTTTATCATTTTCTGATGACCGTGTGGTTTATTAGTAGAGTACCTGACTACTGAGTCCTGCGTAGGTCTTGGGTTTCATTCTCAGCCGAGGAACAATACTTATGCATCACAAATTTTCGGGTCAGGGGTCTCTGACGCTGCGTCTGAACTTCCTCCGATATTTAGCACGTACTTTACATTGGACTAGAGAAGGGGATGACGATTAAGTTTATCTGTGTTTGCGTAAATACTTAATGCACTATAAGATTTATTGCCCAATTGATGTCGTCTGCCTATAACCAGAACATATACCCATGGTCAAAATTTCTAATATATTTATGAGATTAACAGTTTTACAAAACAATTCGAACTTCTACAAAAATCCTCCAATAACTATATTTTCGACGCCTCTATAAAACGACACACTACCATTGAAAGCAGTTAATTCTTATATTCACATCTAGCTATCTATAAATCTATTTTCTATATCTATTAGTCTAATGGCACTTAATTTTATTTATTACTTGTTAACAATACTTTGTAGTTTATTATATTTATTTTAAATTATTTCAGCCTTTATACTAAAATTTACATAAACTGGACAAAGTTGACTGACTTCAAGCTTGCCGTGCTTATCGATTGTTTTTTTAAATAACGACATGACAAGAAGCACCCCAACCCACATCCTCGATAAGAAATTATAAGGCAAATTATCACCCCTGAGGAATAAGGCAGATCAGTCAGGTTTCAGATTTAATTTTTTAATTTGGAAACATCAAATAAGCTAATAAACTATTGTACCCTGGTATACTGTGAGAGCGTGATACTTCCCCGGTTAAAGTCAATCCATTCGCAATTTAGCAAGGCTCTATTGTGTAAACATTTTCAAACAAACCATATTAAAAATCAGTCATTGAAAATCACAAATTTCACCAATAAGAACATTTTGTTTTCAAAACCTATTTAATTGCATATATAAATATTCTTATAAGATAAACAAGAAAACAGGGCAGACAAACACGAGTCTAGTAATATGTAACGTGAAACGTTATTTCAAATTTACTTCATGTTTATTTTACCGAGCTGTTGTTTCAATTTATAAACTTTGTTGAGATCTAAGCCACTGCTCAAATATTTGTATAAGCAAAGCCTTATTACTTTGACTAAGTTCAAGGTCTTTTATTATGTATATCATTTTATTTTAGTACTAAATCTTAGCTGTGTTAATTTTTTAGTTTGCTTAGTTTCTATTTATTGTAAGATCACTGTTGTCAGAAAATTATAAAATAGTATATATATATATATATATATATATATATGTAACTTAAAAAGTACTCACATAACAAGTTAATAATTAAAAAACTATCTTGAAAACTGTACTATGTAATATTGAAATCGTTGTCTGCCATTTGGTGGTTAAATCAATAAAATCTCTATTTATAAATATCTAATTAAACTTAAATCTACAAAAGAAATTGAGTTGGACTGCGTCATAGTCACATCAATTATATTTGATAAAAACATACTAAACAATAACAGTTTATATGTTTCAGTAGTAGTAGTAGCGGTAGTTTTGCAGTAGTCTATTTATTATTGTTAGCGATATTGTATCCATACGTCCTCTTCATCCTCTATCCATACGTTTTGAACTTATTTAACGTAAGGAATCTATCTTTTTAGCATTTTCTTTTTAAAGTGTTCAAACCCAAGGTAAATAAGTATAGCATGAAGTGGGTAGTATATTCATATCGTGTGTGAACATTGGTATCCATCATAGATTGCTGCGATTTTAGCACAAACCTGAGATCGTATCTACCGACCTAATGCAAATTTGCATAGGTTGCCACTCTATCCAATGGGGCGTCCTACGTAATACGAGGATGGAATTTGAGAACCTTGCTTCTCCATTTGTTACTGGTTCTACGAGCTATTTAGCCGACGCTTATACTTAAGCTTTTGGGATTTTCTATTTGTTTTTAATGATATAAAAGAAATAATGAAACTCTTATATTTCTTATACATATATAATCATTTTTAAGTATGATAAGGCATACTTCAAATATGCAATGGTACTTAATATGGATGGGTTTTATGATAGATAATAATATCCAGTAAATCGTTAATAGCTATTTACTACTTATGGACAACAGGTATTGATGTACTGGGGTATATATAACTAGTCTGGCCATAAATACTGTTACATAAAAACTTTTAATTATTTTGAATTTGGAACACGTTATTTTAAAAACTTATTTCGATTTTGCGCCATTTCACATATTTTTTCGTGTTCATTATCAAATTACTAAAGAAGTGATCGCCTTGCACAAAGTGGGTATCGAGCCGTTGGTCATATTCCAGACACTTCAAAAGCTTGGTATCAGCCGTATGTTCGTATATCGTACTATCAACAGATACAACAACACTTCCCCTGTCGAAGACCAGAAAAGATCGGGGCGGCCGCGTGCTGTTAGAACTACAAAGGCTGTTAATACTGTTAAAGCCAGAATTCGTCGAAACCCCATTAGGAAGCAAAAAATCTTATCGCGAGAAATGAAGATTCCCACCAGGACTCAGTCGCGTATTACAAAACAAGACCTGAAGCTAGGTGCTTATTGTCGATATACAGGACATTTACAATTAAAGAGAGTGGATCGATCAAAACGCCATCTGTCACGATACGCAGGTGAAAGGCACAGAAATATCCTGTTTACCGATGAAAAAATTTTCACGATTGAAGTTCACTGCAATAAGCAAAATGATGAAGTGTACGCTCACAGTTCTAAAGAAGCTGCTCAAATAGTCGGAAAGGTAGGTACAACGTGATCATCATCCTGCGTCAGTGATGGTTTGGTGGGGCGTGTCGTATCAAGGAGTCACAAAACTACTTTTTCAAGATACAGTCTTGGATCATGAACAAAAGAACTTATGGCCGGACTAGGTATATAAATATATATATAAATATATATATATATATATATAAATATATATATATATATATATATATATATATAAATATATATATAAATAAATATATATATATATATATATACATATATATATATATATATATATCATCATCCTGCGTCAGTGATGGTTTGGTGGGGCGTGTCGTATCAAGGAGTCACAAAACTACTTTTCAAGATACAGTCTTGGATCATGAACAAAAGAACTTATGGCCGGACTAGGTATATAAATATATATATAAATATATATATATATATATATATATAAATATATATATAAATAAATATATATATATATATATATATATATATATATATATATATATATATATATGTATATGTTATGCGTCTACAAGATGGGGCTATTATAGGTTATTTTATTATGATATTTTTATCTGTATTAATCTGGTTCATACTATTAGTATAGGTAGTCTACGCTATTGATGTACAAATAAGAATGTGAACGACACGGATATTAAGGTTGTGACAATATACACGGGTAGGTCAAAGTACGTTGCATCTATAATATATAGAATCTAAGAATATAAAAATCTCATTTTTTATTTGCTATCATCTTCCCAATAATAGTAACTTTGCTAACAATCAAAGAAAATGAAATTACTTCAATACACTACGATTATGTAAGGTAAAGTTTAATTATTATAATAATAAATGTTGCATGTTGTTTACACTCAAGTGGTTTTTATATTAAATGACATTAAATTGACAGTTTCTTCAGTTAAACAAATCTGAAATTTTGTATTTTTTTTAATATTTAACATACCTCAAACTAAGTTTAAAAGAAATTTAATTCCTACAGTAATGATAAAATAATACCAATATGTAATTCGTAACTAGGCATACATTCATTAACAACATTGGGTTCTTTGGTCGTTAAAGTGAATATATAAATGTGCTTTGTTTTCGTAACTACTTTAAACGTTTCGAAAATTTAAAAATTCCAGACTGACATATTCTTGATGCATATAGTATAATAACGTTGTTATTGTGTTTATAACGTATTGTTAACACGTCAACATGCTAAACTCTACAACAATATCCCCGTAACCAGGTCGAGGCTTGGTTGAGGCTGTACAGGAAATTGACCCAGAAACTACTTGTATTAAACGATAGGAACCTGTATTTCTAGCGATAGACAAATTACTTTATTATTTTCTATAACATTTATATAAAATTATATTTAATATAACAAAATAATGCATCATAAAACAAATTAGACAAACATTATAGAATAGAGTACTATTTATTAAACAATAAGAAAATAAAAAAAATAATATTTAATATTAATAATAATAATAAAGGTAACTTAAATGAGTAGGTCGCAATGGGCAGTATTATTACTAAAAGCAATATCTTCGAGACAACCTTTGGATGGATGGAACTATGAAAGCAAAAGGAAACGGATTAAGAAAGGAATTAATTTTAATCGATTCGTTAAAGCCGCTTAAGTTTGTTGGAATGATATGTATAGATTTTGTCATACCACATATAATCTGATTGAAAAAGTGTAAGCTCGTATTTCATTTTATCAAAGTGCATATTTTACGTTATTAGCTGAGTGACGATAGTAGAGCCATGCACCTGTTTGTAATACGTGAATGAGACGATCCATTCAAGGGAAAGACCACCCCTTCTACCCACTTCTGGAATACCAGCGTAAAACAGCAGCATAATGTTATTGTGTTTCGTCTGATGTAAGTATGGCATGTGCAAACCCTTATCCGGTTCCGAGGCATTCTATTTTAGTCCTCCTGATATTTTGTGAGAGTATGACCCCTCTCTGATTGAGTCGACTTATTCATGTTGCAGCTAGAAATTACCCTACCTAATATTAAAAAAAAAGTATTATACATATCTATAATCCTATATAATGAGTACTGACTTAGAATGTCTCGTTACCTATAATTGGCTCCCCAAATCGCAACACTCACCAAACAAAACACAGAAGCGTCATGCTGCTATTTAAATCGACCATTGTGTGAGAGTTTGCTCCTTCCGTGGCTTGAAATTGACCTGCTTTATTTTAAAAAAGTAATAATACTTTTTTAATATAAAGTAGACCAGGCATACCATCTACTTATCTAAGACAAAACTTTAAACAAGCATACGATTATTTAATGACTAAAATTTTATCTGTTTTCATTTTTATTTGTGTAAATTATGTTTGCATTTTCGGCCTGTACGTTATAATAATGAATATAGAAAATGTTTGTTAGTTATTTCAGAGAAATTAATTAAAATTCAAACTTATTTAGTTCATGAATTATTGACAACTCCAGAAGACAGATTTTATCAAAGGTTAAGGGTTAAGCTATCTTAAGACATAACTAAGTATTTAATAAAATTACGGTGGAAGTAACAAGATGAACGAGTTTCAAAAAAATAAAATATTTTTGATGCACGGTATACGAGTATATCAAAGCCATAAATTTTTAATAAAAATAATGCCCTAAATTCCACGAAAAAAGAAACAATTCAAGTGCGTCATTAGCCTAATGGTTTAGGGCAAAGTCTGTGAAACTTAAGGTCGTAGGTTCGAATCTACCATTCGAATATTGTCGTGAACCATCTTCTAGCACAAGCACGCACAACTGCTCTGTGAAATCAGCCATCGCCACCGGTATTATTTACGGATACAAATTAGAAAATCATTAAGAAAAGAACCTACACCTTTCTGAGTCAGCGCATTTGCGACTCCTCTGGTGTTGCTGATGTGCATGGGCGACGGTAATCACCTACAATCAGGTGAGTTGCGTGTTCGTTTGCCTATTCATACCTATTCTATAAAATATTTTCTATAAAAGATTTCAGAATAGTAACAAAAACATATTATAATATAAATTACATTTAGTTAATTGTTTTGTTTATATATATATATATATATATTTATATATGTATGGTAATGGGGGTACAAACAATCTCACAGCCACTATAGTAAAGAGTATAGCGTAAGAGTATAGTAGTTCGCTCAAGTAATATAACAACAATTATATTATATGATGAATTATCTTTATGTTAATTTTCTGAAATCTTTTATAACTTATTAAGGCTCGGACTAAATTCCTTCCATTGACATTTATAAAATTTAAAATCAAATTACTTAATACTTGAATACTTTTCAAATAAAATTATTGGAGTTTTGAATTCACTTCTCTTTGCAATAAGTTTTTATTATAGCTATATGCTAAAGTTATCATAATCGAAAAATTACTAACTTCATTTTAATAGAAATTTCTATTAAATGTAACGTAAAATATAGAATATAATTATAAACATGTTTTACGTTTCAATTTATTAATAACGTTAGCTAGATACTAAAACTTAGATTCCCGTTAACCATTCCAAAATTCGTAAAATGCTTGTACTAGCAGATGATCAGATTCGAACGTAAGATGTTTTTTTTAAAAGAATGTTAGAATTACTGTTGTTCTAACAGTGGTAGGGCTACGCTGCAGTATGTTTATAGCTGTAGAATGAATGCATCAGCTCGACTGGGTAAGGCCCACGGCCTCACAGAATACCAGCTTGAAATAGCAGCATAATGCTGGTAGCGAGTGTAGGGATTCGGAGATTTTTATTACTGGTGATGAGGCGTACCATTTTAGTCCTTAAGGATGGCAGATGTCATGGGCCGCAGGAGTTACGTACCATCAAGTGAACTGTGTGCTCGATTGTTACTCTTAAATAAAAAAAACAATTTCTATCATTTCGCTTAACGACTCCTATGAAGCCTAAACGCTTGTATTAAGAGATGGTCGAATCGTCAATAGTCGAATGGCGGATACGAACAGACGACCTTGAGTTTCACAGACCGTACCCTAAACCATTAGGCTATTGACGCTTCAAAAGTTAGAATATAGATGCTTCAGTTACGGATAATACTTTAAAAACTTTAGAGAAGACCCGTTTAAATGAAAAAAAAAACACTGACAATAAGAATCTGTATGAAAACAAATTCTTTTATTATGTTAACTTATTAGAATTTAAATATTAAAAAGAAATATCGAATAGATACATACTTAAGTTTCTTTTTGTAATTTAAACTTTAGTAAATTTTTCTCCCCCTGCCACTTACTAATTTATATTACTAATTCATTACAACTGAAGTGCTCAACGTTCGGTAAAACTGTCTACCAACAAAAATAATTCTCATCATAAATTAATTTTCTTATCTTTTCAGCTACGAAAAAGATCACACTCAGTGTTTTCCCGTTGTTTATAAATAATACGAAGTAAAGACATTAAAGGAGTCCGAAATGGATATTCTTATTTATAAAACTTTTTAAACTTAAGATCTAAAAGTATAAGTTTATATAGAAGAGCTCAGATTTAATAAAGTTTTATTAGGTATTGTTTTGTTTGAGCACACAGCTCATCTGATGGTAGGTGACGACAGCGGCCCCTAAACACCTTTATCCATCTTTAAAAGAGATTCAAGTAGCACATGACTGTATTATCACCCCAGAGGAGGGAGATCGAACGTTCATTCCCAATAATTGGGCCATCGGTGTCGTGTCGGGGACAAAAGACATACAAACACACCAACCCAAAGCAGACACTTTTCTTTTTTTTAATTGACCTCCAATTTTATTTCTTGGCTGTTAACAGAACGGCGGACCCGTGACGCACCAACCAAGTACTACTATAACTACGGCACGTAGAAATAATTATAAATAAATAAATCATTTTTTTTTCAGTGGTAGAGCTACACTGTGTTTCTTTCTGTTGCTTGTTTTTATTTCTAGCTGCAGAATGAATGGTTCAGCTCAACCGGGTTTGAACCACGCCCTTACAGAATACCAGTGTAAAATAGCAGCATAATGCTGCTGTGTTTCGTCTAGTAAGTGTAGGGATACGGAGACCTTTATTACTGATGACGAGGCATTCCATCTCAGTCCTCAAGGGTGACAACGCATCTGCATTATAATTCCTTTTCAGGGATTAATGTCGATGTCATGGGCCGCAGGAATCGCCTACTTTCAGGTGGACTGTGGGCTCGTTTGTTACTCTCAATGTAATAAAAAAAATATAAACATTAGATATTGACGTAATTAATTAGATTTTATTACCATCTTAGGCACTTGAGTTATAAAAAAAAAACTGTTGTATAATTTTAAAATAATAAATTGTAAAATTATCATATTTCAAAAAAAACAAAATGCATATCTATGCAAGCAATGACTATTTGCCATTATCTAACATCACACATAATTAATAATCTTTCTATAAATATTCTCAGAATTAATGACCACCACGCCTATAATTTGTTTCAAATACATATTTCATGAGACAAAAGCTCTGCAAAATATTTTCACATTAATGAAATTTAATCACTCAAAATGAAATAAGGAACACTAATGTTACTCTCGTAAACTAATTATCACAAAAATGAAGAAAGCACTATAATAATGTAATTAGTTTGCTTAGTATCATTATTTTAATAATTTAATTTTGTATGTGTAGCGGAATTTAGGCACTGTATATAGCTAAACTGTAAATTCCTTAATTAAATTCAAAATCTTTTAAATTTTATATACCGCGAGCAACGTCAGTTTTATCGCCGAAGCCAGTAACAGATAAATTGATAACTATCATTTTAGGGGTGTTTTACAATATTCTCGGGAGAATTATACAAATTGCATTGCTGCAGTTGCTCTTTTTCCATTAATAGTATAACAGGAAAGCACCAGCACTTGCAACATCACAGATAAGATAAAATAAATATATAATAAAAGTGCCTTGTACAGTTGCAGAATATTTTCTTCAATTTTCAAGTCAAGTAATTATTGTATGATTTCTTGATGATCTAAAATGATTGATTGATTGATCTAAAATAGAAGTATATTAAAAGTGTAAGATAAAAATATGATCTTAGATTTTTTTTAAGTAACAAAAGTATTGAGTATGGAGAAAGTTAAGTACCCAAAGAACACATTATAATTTACTTTATGAGTTTTTCTAATTCAACTGTATTTTTTATGTACATCGTTACATAATTTACAATATGCTTTGCAAAACTGCAATCATTTTAGTTGGAAATTTAATTGAAAATTTCCACATACTAGAATATTACATAGATTTTACAAAGACGTTTGAGTCTACTAGTTATAATGACGTGGTTCATATTCTAGACATCTTCTTTTCGCATGAGCGCTCTAAGGAAAGGTTCCATAAACCTTTCATCTTGAAACGAACATTACAATAAATAAACATATTACAATAAATTCTATTTCAAATTTCAAATTCTGTTTAATTCACGGTACGCGAGCAAATCTAGTTCGATCCCCGGTGCCAGCTTTTGTTTTTTCAATTTTAAGTGCTGATTTAACACCTCCTTTGTAATGAAATAAAATATAATGAGGTACCCTGCATGTCTAAGAAATAATAAAAAAAAGGAAGACATACGAAGCGCGCCAATACGCAGTGAAACCACACAATGATGTATGCTGTAACATCTTCTTTAGAGAGGAGACCTAGCTTAGCAGTGCTTTATAATTATATGTATAGGCTATTATTTTAGTTTTGTCAACATTATATTATTACATGCGATACATGTAATAAACCGGTAAGCAGTGTAGTTTATCTATCTATCTCTCGATAGCGAAAGCAAAAATATAAAAATTAATTAAATGCATACAGAGTTGATAGGTATTAATATTATTTATTTATTTAAACTTTAATGGAGAAAATAAATCCTGCTGCTTAAAGTGGGTAAGGTAGAATGTAAGACACCCTGCAGTCTAACCCAGCCGTTGATGTGATCAAATAACTCACCGTAACTCCCGTACTCAGAGAAAATGAAAACATCAAAGCAACTGACGAGAACAGCAAAGAATAACTTTCAAGGATATGAAACGACCCAAAAGAAGAAAGCTATATTCTTCTTTCAATTGAATAAAACAAAATTTTCAGATTTTATCGTGTTTATCATAAACATTTTTTATTTGTGTCATTTAAAGTGCTTTACAACACAAGGTGGATACTAACGTGTTTGACTATTAACCCGGGCTTCCGTCACTGAAAGTGAAATTTAATTAATTTGTGTAATTTATATAAGAAATCATTAGCTTTTGCTAGTATTAAATTTTAAAAAGGAATTTCGTTCCAGAAGCCTATGATTATTAAGGGAAAGGGTGATACAAAATACAGTACAGAAAATTGAGGTTATCTGACGAACGAGGAAAAGAGTAATGTGAATCAATCCAGTGAGTGATATCATGACGATTAATCTTAGATTAGAGTTCAAGTACTTAGGAGTGTAAGAATTATTTGGAATTGAAATATCTGCGCTATTAAATTTTGATTCAGTTAAGAAGATTAAGAAAAGTAGATACGGGTATATTGTAGTATTTCCAGAGGACCTAATTTTTTCTCATTCAGTTAAGGAAACGATCGAATAAGTTAAAAAGACGGTTCGAACAGGCTTATCAGTATTAAACATTAAACCACCTGAATTTCAATTAACATCGCATTATTTATCATTTTCTTTAGTACATGTAATAGAATTCTCCAATTGTTATATTTATTAGACTTAGAAGAAAATATTTTATTATATTTGCATTTTGTGTTTAATTTCGGTCAGCAACAACTCTTGGTATTTGTGTATTTATGTATATATACCTAGTTCAGCCATAAGTTCTGTTACAAATTTAAATGCATTTTTTTTAACGAAGTAATGTAATATTATTAAAATTTATTAGTCAGTCAGTTAAAAAAATATTCTATTCGAAATGGCCTTTGGCTTTTATACAGGCCTTTAATCTGTTTGGCCACGAATCTATGGATTTACGCACTGTTTCCAAGGGAAATTTCGCCCCTGCTTGCTCCAAAGATTTTTTAAGAGACTCAATGTCACCGTGTCGTTTAGAGCAGGCCACGTCCTCTAAAACTGACCATAATTTGAAGTCTAAAGGGTTGAGGTTTGGGCTAGATGAGGGCCAGTCTTCAGCTTTTATTAAGTCAGGATCGTTGGTTTCAAGCCAGACTTGGGTATTTCGTGCCTTGTGACCAGGTGCAGAGTCCTGCTGGAAAGTCCACGGTATATTTTTAAAAAGTGTATTGCTGAGAGGTTTCACAATATCTGTATAATTTCAAAACGTTAACATAAGACAAAAGAGTTTCTTACATATTCTCGGCATATATTATATTCAGCCCTTTGATATAACATTTTCGTTTTCAATAACAAAATATTACGGGTGATTATTTATTAGTTTTTATTTTACACTTAAAGGTGACATTGTCGTCAAAGCTTAAAAATATTTAGCTGTTAATATCTAAAACGCCAGATTTTTATGCAATCCTATTTTCTTTGACACCTCATTCCATTTTGTAATTTGATAATGAACACGAAAAAATATGTGAAATGGCGCAAAATCAAAATAAGTTTTTTAAATAACATACGTGTTCCAAATTCAAAAGAACTAAAAAGTTGTATGTAACAGTATTTATGGCCAGACTAGTTATATATATACATATATATAACTAGTCTGGCCATAAATACTGTTACATATATATATATATATATATATATATATATATATATATATATATATATATATATATATATTTATATTTATATATTTATATTGTTATTTAGGTTTTATTGTATTATATTTATTACTTATTATTTTTATGTGTATCTATTGTATAATTTGATATTTTTATCTAATTAACCTTTTTATTTTTATGACTTCCAATATATTCTCTTGAACTCCCAGGGTTGCCTGGTAGAGAATGCCACTGGGCATTAAGTCCGCCCTTGTAAATCTGTTGTATAAGGAACATAAAGAATAAATAAATAAATAAATAGATAAATAAAATAAGCGTAAAAATTTATAAATTTGTTTCAACTATTTTATTAAAATATAAGGTATAGGTAGAAATGCGAATAGTATTTCTTGCCATGCGTGCGCATGTGTAGTTATTACAACAAAATCTTACCACCTACACCCCACCTAGTCTAGACGATTACCTACGGGCAGACGATTAGAGACAATTGAGATTTTATGTTTCTTTGGAATGAGTTCATGTACGAATAGCAAATTAAAGGCCATATTTTCATTATCATTTTCAACGACACGCATCTTAAAGGACAGAGCCTATTTCTGCCCAGTTGCATGGTATCGTGTACTCTAGCAATAGCCTAATGAAAAAAATATTTATAAAGATAAATATTAACAAGATAATTTAAAATTATATAGATATAAAAATACTGTATACTTTATACATAAATCTGTATAATTTCAAAACGTTAACATAAGACAGAAGAGTTTCTTACATATTTTCGGCATATGTTATATCTGGTCTTTGAATCCACGAATGTCGGATTCGATACGGCAACCTTAGGATTTGCAGACTGTACCCTAGACTATTAGGCTATTGACGCTTTATATTGTTGAGACAATCGAGAGTGATCCCTCTAAGAACGGCCTCTGTAACTGTATTTAGAATGTTCACGCACGAGAACGTAGGCGCGCGATGTTTACACACTCACTCTGCTTATTGGAAGCTTCTAACTTGAAGCTTTGAATCTATTAAGTAACAGTTTCTATTTTTTGTTTCTAATATTATATCCATGGAGATTTTCAGAATACTGGCAGAGTATGCCTTTTGACATTAATCCTTTTGTTAGTATGATATTTACTTTACGTACGTACTTGAGCAAATAATAATTAATAAATAAATATTTTTTTTACTATTGCATTAACCACCGTTTAAATTGTTAAATAATTTATTGTTATAATTTAATGTTAGAGTGATGTTATTTACAAATAAAAAAAAACTTAAATATGTAATAATATCCTATTTAAATAAGTAACAGAGTTTAATCTAAGTAAGTTGTGGGTTGTGAGACGAAACAAATGTAAGTACTCCCTACACAGAATTGTAAATTTGTTTGGCGACCAAATCTTTTGGTTTTGTTTTGTTTTGGGAACATTTATTTATTTCCTTTTAACATATAAATATGTTTCGTGTAAGAAACAAAACCTTCATGGACACGATCGGGGTTGGGATAAGCGGTCAGTCACTCGGTGCTCAAATAAGGTATCGGTTTTTTTAGATTAGTTCTCATTCTCTTGTAATATAATATCATTATCTACTTCGTATGGTTATAATATTATTTTAGGCTCGTGCTAACATTAATTGTAATCTCATTATATTTTAATATTGATTTGCTTGGTTGCTACATTAAATATTATTAAAAGTTGAGTATAAAGAAAATTCGAATAAGTTATCCTTGACAATGTTATATTTACTTCAATGATTTGATATCGTTTCACAGGAAAAAATTACATAACGATTCTAAACTTTACGCGAATACTGTGTTTACATTTAATAACACTAATGTTGTTGATTTTATAGCGTTTATATTAAACTTTTATATAAAAGGTATCAGTGAAATTACCTTTTAGTTTTTTTAATTTAAGCGATGTTATGATTATGATACAGCATATATGATACAATACATACATACCCTGTGTCAGATATAAATATCTAAAATATATTATGTACCTTCTGCTTAAGAATTTTCAATTAGCAAAAATTTAATGAATACTAATTTAAGTGATATAGCAAACCAGCGCCCATTTATTCGTTATTTTAAGGAAATATGAATCGTATTATTATAATACGAATTGTATTATCATATAATGCCAAAAATGCTAAAAGTTTATCACTATGTAAATAACTCGTGATTTATATCTTGGTTTTATATTGATAAAGCCTAATTGCAGCGTCTTCTTAACAGAATCATTATATTTGCAGTTCATTACTGCAACTCTATCTACGAATGTCCACCTGTATGGCAAAGCTACAAACGCTACAAATGTAGCTATAGTCAACGCATTATGAACTGAGGCTTCGGGTCATAAATCATATTTATGTCTGTCTCTCTCGCACTTACAGGTCTTATGGAGAGGTGTAGTGATGTGCGTAAGAATTGTAGAGGTGCATATCGATAACGGGATAGGTACGATCGATGTGCTAAACTATGTTAAGTTTTAATAGGAATCATTTTTCGCTATATGAAAATAAAAGTTTTAATTTGTAAGATAAAATGTTTGTTACGACATATTCATAGAGAAACTGTATAGATCGTAATGTGGCTCTGAAAAGGGCCGTTTTTATCTTTTCTAGGGATGACGCATAGACCCGCGTGCACAGGTAGCTAAGTATTGATAATGGGTAGCATTGCGTGCACATTCCTACTGTCAGTGACATTTATTGCCCGACGACTCAATTTAAAATGCGTCTACTATAGTAACAGTTAAGTACAATGAACCGACAGATTAATTCCTAGACAACAATTCTACCACTAATAGAATTTCTTTACAAAGTTATTGGTAGCGAGGCGTTCCATCTCCTGTTTGTTGAGAAATTACGTGTTTACGGATTGCAATTATTACAAGTTAACTGTGCGCTCGTTGAACAAGCTGCAATGTGACTCATTCACCGTTATAACAAGTTTCAAACAATCTCATTTTCAAAGTATCAGTTACGTCACGCAACAAAGATTATATCTGTTGACCTAAACCGTTGATTTTTTATCCAAGTAATACCTTCTAATTTTTACAAAAGCCTCTCGCTACTATTAAAATGTCGACACTGTCGTTTTTCCGGTGAACCGTGTAACGACCCGCAATAAAATGGCTCAGTTCCTTTTCCGTCCGTTTTATTACCTTTCATTCGTAGCCCCTTGATAAAACTACAATTACTTTTTATTATTAATAAATTTTGATTGCAAAATTAAAAGGTTAAATTTATACAAAACATTATAATAGCTTCAGTTATAAAAGCAGTTAGATTAGATTATAGCCACTCCAGCTTGGTTGCTCATACTTAATATTTTCAGGAAGTGTCTTATACAGTGTTAAGGGATTTCTTTGATTAAATTGAGAGATATATTATGGTATAAGATATTTTTAAAGTTGCAGTATAATCTTTTTAGTTGTACTGTTTGTATCTGGCTGGTTTTTATACATTAAATAGATGACATTTTAAAAACAGAAAAATAAAAAGATTTCTTTTGTTTTTCTATTCTTGTGAATCTAAAGAAGAAATTTGATACACGATTATACATAAGAGTGATTTCGTCACTGTTTCTCAGGTAGTAACTATCACTAGGCAATATAAATGGGCCCGGAGTATGCTTACCTTACGCCTAGTCCCCATAATTGATATTAATAATTTAAGAAGCCAAGGGTGAATAGGGAATTTGGATAGCATATCTGTCTTATTATCAGAATGTAATTCTTATTCTGACTTATAGTTTACCACTATAATACTGATTCCTGTGGCTCATGATACTCACATTCATCCTCAATAAGGAATTATAATGGAGATACCCGTCAATCCTGAGAGTTAAGATGGAATGCCTTATCACCAGTAACAGAGACGACTCCGGATCTCTATTATTTTACCTTAGTATTCTTTCAAAACACACTAAGATTATTTTGATAAAGATGAATGATATTTTAATTTATATCTATTTTTAAAATTAAATTGCCTTTAAAAGCTACCCATTTATTTCAATTACTGTTGAATAAAATGAATAAAAGATGATCTTAGATGTTTAACACGATAAATATTATTTGACAGGGTATAAACTTTTATTCAAGTTTAACTTCTAAGGGATAGTAGTATAGCATTGAAATAAAAGAGGCTGTTTGATAAATAAAGTAACATGTACCTAAATCTATTAATTTTACTAATAATAACTGCTTTAATTAATATCCACTACATATTTACTTGAACTAACTTATTAACATTATTTTAAGGATTAGATCAAAACAAGTCCATAATCTTGTGATGAAATTTATTTGTTTTTATTATAGTTTTATTAAAATATAAATTGTTCTATTTAATTATAAAAGGACATTATGGTGATTGATTGAATTCTATGGAGAAATCCCTTTGATATAAATAAAACAAAATCTTCTGTCAAACCTGTTTAATTTTCCAAAGACGAAATTAGTAAAGTTTCCAAAAAACATTTGTATTGTTGATTGCAGAATTTTTTTATAGTCAAAATAAGTTGCGTCTTTGTTCATAATTTTCTTGTCTCAGTTTTCTCGTATAAATGTGTACATAAATGTCAAATAAATAAAATAATTAAATAAATGTGATATTTGTTTTGTTGTGGAAGATTTACTATTAACAAGGTTTACATGGATATAATACGATTGCACCAATTCCGGCTTATTCACTATGACCCGTTGACAAGTTATTTATGGGTTTTTGTTTGTTGCAGTTTGTCATTTAATAAAAGAATAATTATTCTATTATAATATAATAATGCAACTTTACACAAATATAGCACATAGTCTATATTATACAAGATAACAGTGGTAGACCAACGCTGCAGTTTTGTCTACTTGAGGCACGAATGGGTCGACTAGATCAGGAAAGGACCATGCCCGCTTTTCTTGTTTTTGACTGATGGCCATTGTTAGCCAGGACTTTTACAGCTTAAACTTTTACAGCGGCATTGATAGGCGGCCAAGCGCGAAGGGTACCTAGCCTAAATTTTTATAGTGGGTAACCTGCACAAGGGCTCCCGAGAGGGAACTTCGTCCTGCGCGCGAATTACTGACTCGAGTCCATGCCCTTACGCGATACCGGCATAAAATAGCAGTATAACGATTCTGTATTTCATGTGGTAGGTATAGGGACGTGAAGGACCTTATTTCGAGGCATTCCAGCTTAGTCCTCAGGGGTGATAGCATATCTATGTTATGATTCCTTAGTGGATACATTTCAATTGAATTTTAAAGAGATCATCAATCCACTTGCCAAATGAAGCGAATTCATTAAAATTTCTCGGATTGAGGACTCCCATACAGGGTACATTTTAGTGATGTAATTAAAAAAGAAATTTTAGCTATATAGACTAATAATTTATTATTTATGTTTACATTATATATTATATGTGTTATTATTTATGTATTAATTAATACATTTATGCATGTTTGTAAATAAATATATTTATTTTTATTTTATTATTATTATTTTTATCTCTATTTTTGTTTCAGTATAATATGTTTTTTGTCCAAAACCAGGCGTGCAGGAAGAGGTTTTAATTGTAGATTAAGCTGCACCTTTGTACATACCTTTCATATATTACTTCCCTTATATAAATGCTTTGTGTACATAAAAGTTTAAATAAATAATAATAACGAAATATAACAGCCACTCCTAAATGGATGTCAATCGTATCTCCATAGTTATTTGTTTAGTGTGTGCTTTCTTACTTGTAAATTCCAATATCGCTTGATGAATTCTTATTTCCATATACTTAGGAGAGTTAAAATTAATAAAATAGCCCATGCTAGCGGTCCAAAATCTCAATACAGCTAAAACTACTTACATGAGTTCAATCAAATTTAACATTGAACACAAATTAACCTTTATAAGCATAGTCTGGATAAACAAAAAAATTATTAAACCAAAGCGTGTCAAATAAAAAAGTAGTTTTTTCATTTGCCAAGTTTCAGCTTTGTTAACTGTCTTTAACCGTCAGCGAGTTGACGTCGTTGACAAGTTTGTGATTTATTTGTTTGTGTGTTGTTTTATGTATAAAAGTTAATAAATATTCGAATATTAGAGCAAAAGGCAAAGTAATAAGCAATATTACTTAAGAATACTTAGGCGAATGAAGTTATCGTTCTATGTTGCGCCAAATCATTTACAAAAATATATTACTAAACCCAACAAGGGTGTAGTAATATATTTTTGTAAGTGATAATTAATAATAATACATAATATATTTATTATACAACGTTGTTACGTAAAGGATACTTGATTTGATTTACAATTACAAATTCAACCATTTATTTTCTTCTCTTTAGCAACCGTGCTAGGTCTTAGACCTGTGTTACAGCTGCTAAGCCCCTCCGGATGAATAATTAAATATTTAAACATGTGAAAATGATCTCATTCCCAGTTTTAGTAGATGGAAGCGTTATCCAGGCTCATGTTAGTCAGTGATTATTGTTAGCATGGTAAAAACTCAATGGTATGGTAGCCAGTGGAATTCAAACCCTTGACTACAAATTCTAGTCCGATGCATTTAGCGAGCGATTTTATTTTCTACGTCAACACGTCAACCATAAAACGCAATAGTATAAATATTATTAAGGTACTTGTATATATTTATTTGGTACTCACGACACACCGTTGTAATCCAAAACTTCGTCAAATATTTGTTGTTTAAAAATATTGAATACATCTCAGCGTATCATAAGATCAAATCAAATTAAACATCAAAAGCAATAAAACTATAATAAAAAAACAAGATATATATGGTACAGCAACGCTGCAGTTTCTAGCTGGAGAATGAATGGATCATCTCGATCAGGATAGTACTATGCCCGCAAAGAATACCAGCGTTAAATAGCAGCACAATGCTGCACTGTTTCGTCTCGTGAGTGAAGGGATCCGGAGACCTTTACTACTGGTGATGAGGCATTCCATCCCAGTCTATTCTAGTAGCATTATTTATTTCCTCGACGCAAGTGTTTCTTCATATACAGTCTGAATCTCTCTGAGCATGATACTGAACCACTGGCATCCTTCGACTTTTCATTTCCCGGAAATTTGAATAGTGCGTCGCTCCATCTAATGAGGGTCGTCTTACACTGATTTTATAATGTATATAAACATAGTTATGTCATAATTTCAGTAACCAATGTATTAGGCATAGTCGTTTTCTCTAAATTTTCCTAACAGTAACTTATTTAACGAAGCGTGTCCCAGTGTTTGCCAAATGTATTGGGATATTTTATATTTAAATTTAAAATCTGTTTTTAAAACAATCTTAAAATTCAGATATTTCAAATCTAAGGAGTATGGTATATAAAATATTATATTAAAATACCACGATAACGTGCAGCAAGTTTAATTAAAAGTCTGAAAGTTTTGTAAGGTTTCATTATTGTATTACTAACCCTTACTTAGTTAATACTTTTTTTTCTCAGCCTCAAACAAAAATTTCATTAGTTTTCGTGCGTGTTTGTCGTCAATTTCCTAACGAAATCACCTAGTTTACTCCTTTGACACTTTGGTTTCCTTTATTACATTCTTAATTGTCAGTTACAAGTTTCACTTTTTTGGTAACGTGAAAAGTTTCGTAACGAAGTTGACTATGAAACGTAAAAATAACAAATCAAAAATCATAGTATTTGTTTTTCTTTCACGATTCCAAAAGTGATAAAATAAAGATCAAATATCCTTGTTACTTGATTTAATTTTCTATATTTCTACAATTCCTTGTAATTTTTAAATAAGGAGCAGCGTCTATAACAGTACATCATTAACTGTCGTAAGGGGTACCTACATATATTATGTTTTTTAATATTAGATTTATTTAATTCTTAAATTTCTGAGAGCGGCTATGTTAGGAAAAATATGTATGGCTGAAATTTATATGGTTTCGACACTCATGGTGGTACATGAACATACTGACCTGATCAAACCTACTAACATTCCAGAGGAATTTGTAAAAGAACGTAAGAGATATTGAGCTTATTATTTTTTTATATAGTATATGCGGCGAACGAGCATGCATCCCTGATGGTAAGTGATTACCGCCATCCATGAACCTCCGCAACACCAGACGAGCAAATGCGTTGCCGGCTGTAAAGAAAGGTATGGGCTCTTTACTTGAAGATCCATAAGTCGTAACGGTTAGGAAACACCGCTGGCGATAGCTGATTCCACAGAGTAGGTGTACGTGTCAGGAAATTTCACATAAAGCACATATCTCGATGGTTGGCATTCCACCACGGATTGCCAACCATCGAGATGATGAGGATGAAATTTTGAATTCTCAGCGGCTGGAATTAATCCAAACAAATTTTCAGAACACTACCCATGGTAAATTTGGTAAATAATGCAAAGAGATGAGACATCATCAACTTCGCCAGTGAATCAAGCTGATCGGAGAGTACCTGGTCATCAACGATTCGAGCCGCTCTCCGTTGAATGCGGTCAAACGGAAGTTGCTGGTACTGGAGTGCCCCAGCCCAGAGATAAGAACAGTATTCCATGTGTGACCGAACTTGCGGTTTGTAAAGTTGTAAACAATAGACCTACATGAAATACTGTCTCGCTCTATTAAGCACGACCAGTTTTTAAGAGGCCATTTTGCCTTACTCTCCAAGTGACCGCGGAACCGAACGTCGCTCGATATGTCAATGCCAAGGATTCCGATACCAGCTGATATAGTCAGGGTCATTATCCGATGAAATCATTTGCTCAGGATATATTATTATACCGTAAGTATTTGCGCAAACCCAAAGGTACTCGCATTCATCAGCAGCTTTACTGGTGACGGTGGTGACGGTTACATCACACAGGTCAGGACACGCCTCTCCAGGCCTCTCTAAAACTCACACCTCCTCTCCAGGTAATGCAAGTCGAAATATTGAGGCACTACTTTCTGCGCAACACGAGGCCTCGGATCCTCCGATTCCGTCACCGGTAGACGTTGGCCCTCAAATCAAATTCATCTAGTCCGAGGCTTCGCCATCAACCATTGGCATCCAACCCCACATTCGTCACCCCTACGTGACAAGGTGGCGGAGAAATCGTAATTACTCACCTCAATTACTACGAAAGAAATAAATAAGAATTATAAATTGTTTTTCGATATTGAGTTTACATATTGGTAACATTCCATCACAAATTACATTGTACACTGAAGCTCTAGGTAAGCTATCTATTTGAGTAACTACATAAACAAACCCGTGTAATTATCTATAATATATATATATATAAATATATATATATATATATGTATATAAATATATAAATATTTTTTTTAGAACGATATGCATACATGCATGAGGTCGGTGATTGTATCTTATTGTGTATTTATTTTTTATTTTTTTCTAAATTATTTTTTGTTTATTCCATTGACTGTTTTTTTACCTTTATCCACGACCCTTTTGTGAATCGTATAATATGGTGTTATGTCCCGCAATAAAATCGTTTACTTCCTTTTTCGAAGACATTAATGACCGTTTATTCAAAGACCGTTGGAAGAAATACGGTTTTATCTTTAGCCATTCTATATTCCTATTATATTTCTTGTTATGAACAGTAGTAAATAAAAATAAAATATCATAAAGCGTAAATAGCCTAATGGTTTAGTGTACGGTCTGCAACATCTCCTAACAGATTTTTAAGCTTAATTTAACGATAATGTTAGTACATTTATTACCATTGACTTTAGCATGCCGTCTTAATGTATTATTTGTCTTGTATGTTGATGAAAAAGTTTAGTGGGGAGAGTAAAATATTTTTCTGTAACTGTAAATTCTTTACATATTTTTTTTTATTAAAGTATATTGTTGTAAGATAAAGGTTTCTGGTCGGTTGTGAAAACTTTAACCCTGAAATAATAATATTAATTATGTATTTTCCATCAAGGGACTTATGTCCTCACACGCCAATGCGATATCCTTACCGCCATACTTCTTTCTCTTATTCTACTCCATCGTTCTACTTTTCTTGCACTTCTTCTTCCGCTTACCTCGAACTTTCACTATTGAAAGTTAACTAGGCTAACTTTGACAGCCTACATGGCCATGAGGATTATATATTTGATGTCATATGATAGTCACATATCATCAATCGGTAACATTATCTTTTAATTGTGTAGCCACCATTTACGAATATTCACCCTTCACAATAATTTTTGAGTTCAAAATCGACTTTGACTCATCTTCGTTATATTTTTGTTAAATAGAAATGGTGATCAAAGTGTTATTTACTTTATTTTATGAATATTTAGTGTACGCATGTAAGAAACTGGCTAAAGGGCTAGTCAAAACCCACTTAAACTCCGCACTCCAGCTCTCGACGAGTTCAGTAGATATTGGTTTCATTTGGTTTCAAATACCATACTTTTTCATTGGAATTTATCGGGTGTATCACGCTTATTCTCTTTTCTCTAGAAAGGTCTCACGCTATTTTATTTGAAAGAAAATGTTACGCTATGACGTTGCCTCTCGTAATAATTTAAAATTGTGGAGTCTATCCAAAATGCAAGGTCGTAGAGAGAGACTGCGTCCCATTTTGGCGGTATGAGACCTATGATGTCATAGTTAACGCGAAATAACGTAAGTGTACAATTATTTATTCTTGGTCCGTTCTACGCAGAAGGAGCACATAGTATTATGAGGTTTTGCAGTGGTACCAATTATGACATCAAGATCTTTATAGCACTCGAAATGATGGAATAAAAAAGTTGAAATTAATCCTATGAAATACATAAAATATTATTTTATTAGATGGTTAATACGTGTATGCTACGTAATAACTTGTATCTTAACGTAACGTATGGATTTCCATTTTACCACAATTTAGATCTTAATAAGATATTTCTGGTTACTAAAAATATAAAGTGATAACATTTCTTTCTCCCGTTTACCACGGACTTAGTTTACTTTAACATATATTTATTAGACGGAAATTATTTTCTAAGTGAGTAATATACTAACTTATAACTAAGCTTATTTTGCCAGACCTCACATGTATCTTTCAACATGAAATTGAGTTTATCGAAATGAATACGTTGACGTCACATCGCTAAAACTGTTCCAAAACAGTCAAAGCTTTTACCTCACAAGCAAAGAAATGTAATTTTTTTTTTTAATGATATTGAAGAAACGCTATCACGAATGACAACCTAATTTAAATTTTCATTGAGCAAGCGCGGTGATATTCTGTGAGGGCGTTGTCTTCCCTCGGTTGTGCTGACCCATTCATTCCGTTATTTTATACAAAAAGAACAATAACAGTATATTTACGTGTACCACAGCACTTTGTTTTGCATTTGCCATAAAATAAACGTGCACTAAATGTTACGCGACACCTGAGAACTTCGTGTTTTACGTAATTTATGGTTTCCTTGTCGCTAACTACACAATGTATTTTAGACAACTAGAACTCTCTGTCCCGGTAAGTAGTGATTACTTCCCGAGACAGAGGATAGAATATCATTAAGATCTTTTATGAATGAAGGATGAAATGAATACGCAGTAATAAATTATAGTTACCTTTTTTTATAGAATAGGTGGAGAATGAGCTAGCAGCTCACTGACGGTAAGTGATTACCTCCACCCATGGATATCCACAACACCAGAGGAGGCACATATGCGCAGCCGACCTTTAAGAAAGATGTAGGCTCTTTTCTTGAAGGTCAAACCATTCAGATGCATTAAAATAAAATTAATTTTGGTTAGATATATCTAATCTAAAAAGTGTATAATTACACAATTCGCAGCGTACAAATCTTTGTTGACAAGCAGGGATAATTTTATTGACATGAACGAGTCTCGTTCTATGCAATATTTTATATGCCAAGAGTGAAGTTGTGTTAGATGTCAACTAACGCATCACGTATTATTTAGTACATTTTCTTTTTTAGTGACGCATTTGGAAATAAGTATTTTCATTTGCCATCCCAGCGTTATTATTATTTTATTTCCACTTCTTAGAAAGCTAAGATAAAATATTAAAAACATAAATATGTTAATGACGAAGCCGACTCTATAGGAAAAAGTAATTACAATTATCATACAATTTGATTTAATCTCATTGATCTTATCGTGAGTACATGCCTAGCAATTTAAGTTTGGGTTTATGGATAATCTTTCTTCACAATTTTCTTTATGAAACCGCTTCAAGGACTCAATTGAAAAACTTTTACATTCAAATTCGTGAAGAGGTTTTCAAAGCTTGTTATATTATCGAGATCTCTACGTATTCAAAGGCACTCGAATATTTTTTACTTGTTTAAAACCCAAATGGCTCAGCAGCATCAAAATCGTGCGTGTATACATATAACAAGAGGAGATTATTTTATATTAGTTTTGAAATCGTAACCAATTTAATTGGCTATTTTTCCAATTGTTTCTAAAGCTAACTGTGAACGCTTAATAATTGTAACAACATTATTATCATATAGTATTTTTTTTTACTTTTTTATTTTATTGTTTATACATATATCAAATATAATAATGTATTATGCGAGGAATTTGTTCTTCTGCAGTCCAACTCGCATATCAGCGTCACCGGAAATTTTTAGATGAGCTCTTTGTCTACCCCATAAGATGCACATTCTTTTAATTATTTTTAATACATGGTTAATTTATGTACTTCGTAAGTAATGCAGATTGAACCACCCATAATCCTTTATTTGGGTTACCCAAATAAGCTTAAAGGATTATGGGTGGGATATTTGAACTGATATGTACAATATTTAAATGTTGTAAAATTTAGTACGCCAGTATACAGATACTCTCAGTTAAACTGAGAGTATCAGCATACTGGCGGACATTGCTTTGTGTCGATAACGATGGAGTTTTGGATTGGTATGCTAGAGAGAAAGGACATGTTACTAATACTGTGGGTGATCCCGTCGGTTTAAGAATAAACTTCAACTACGCTTTACACGTGAATGGTACCGATGGTGTAAAGAAATCTAATCTTTACACCGTTCTATACGACTCTCTAGTCAGCGCTGCCAGGGGCAATAGTCAAAAGCATTTATATGGTGCCGATCTCAGGAAGGGTTAGTCAAAAAAGGAAAATAGGATAGAGAAACTTGGAAAAAGTTGGACCACAAGTAACTTCTGAGAATGAGGTAAAACGGGATAAGTGTATACCGTTGAAATGAGTAAGCCGATCGCGAATCTACCATCATAATTATGTAAATATCATAGAGTGGGTATAAAATTTGAAATGAGTCTTAACTAACCCAAATAATACTTAAGTAATTACTTAAGGGGCATTGACTTACTTAAATATGCCTAAAGCATTTATATTCATTTCGTTACAGGTCAAATTATAAGTGGGGAATAATAAAGAAATGTTGGATAAGACGAAAGTAGGCTGTTAAGAAAAAATATCTCATTTTCTTTTCAATATGGGTAGAGCCATATTGCAGTTTCTTCCTAGCGGGAGCATTAATAAGTTGTTTGAAGGGGGAAAGACCACGTCCCAATACTAACTAGAAATGAAAGTATAACGCTGGTGAGTTTCGTATGGTCCCCACTATAGGGATCCGGAGACCCAACAACAGGTAACTAGGCATTTCATTTCGGTCCTCGGGGGTGAGACCTGAGACCCATAATTATTTGTTCATTAAGGATGTCGATCTGTTGTCATGTAATTTGTCATCCCAGATAATACCAAAAATAATCAACCAGCTTACTGTCGTTCTTTTCTTAAATTGTCGTATATCTCATATTCCGAGTGATTAGAGCATTAAGTCGTATAATTTACTAGTTCGGTTAGTATTTGTACAAACATAGAGCTATTCAGTATTCGTAGCATTGCTTAAAACTATATAAAATAAAATATATCAAAGGCAAGGTCTCTAACATATATGGACCAATGATGTGTCACATATAGAAATTGGTATTTTGGAGTTTTGACAAAAATCATTTTTTTGGATTAAATAGTGTGTGAATAATATGTATTTATTTAAATAAATACACTTCCCGCTTGCTATATGAAATATATTTTTTTCACCCATTTATCTTGCCAAGCTTGTCAGTTACCCCAATTATTGTCCAAACTGACATATTCCAGAGACTCTGTTAAATTTATGATACTCACTTGTATTTCGATGTAAACTACGTCACACAAAATTTTTAAGGGTACGTTTATTATATATCGCAGTTTTTTTTATATTCATATTATTAAGTGAACGTGTCACATTGGCTAACTTAAACGATAAGAACTATTTTGAACTGATTTTCGCTGAAATTAACCTTAAAAGTAATTGTATTTTAATTAAAAATGTTTGTTTAAATTTATTTCTTAAAGCCGGTTTGGTCTCAATGTTTTTCTTCACTGTCGAGTATGTGGTAAACCAGAACTTAACATTGCAATTAACGTTTACAGATCAATTAATTATTAACAAGAAAGGAACGCGAGTTGAACCTTAGACGTAAGGTTTTCACTGCTTTAATTTTATGTCATTGGGTGCGTGAACAAGAAAACGTATACATAATTAATTTCAACACCCTGATCCATTGATGTATAAAAAGCTAAGATACACATTGAAGGAGAAACAGAAATCCTACGTTCTTTTTAAAAAATACGTATTTAATTGTGTTGTTGTTCACTTCAAATTTTTTAGTAACAGTTTAACTACACTTTTATGTAAATGACATGACATTAAAATTATTTATATAACATTTAAATATATAAATAAACTTTTGAACAAGAAAGAAAACAAAAGTGTGTATTTTGCGGTATTCAAATACACAGTTCAAAATTAATCAAATATTTATTAACAACGTGCAATACTAATGTGTACACTGCTTATAGCAAACCGCAAACGTACGAGTTTGCGACCTGTTATTGTAAGCAATGAAATCAGTGTCATGAAATGCTATGTACTTGTCGCATCCAGATTTCAATTCACAGCCGGGTCGATATTTTTGTAACATAAATTGTTGAATTTCAGGTTTGGGTGTGTTTGTAAATGTTCTGCAGCCTACAATATTTCTTGAGCACTAATAATCAGAAAATGTAGATGTACGTGAAATTGACCAAAAATACATTAATAGTTATGTATTCTCTGTCACTTGCAGTATTTATTTCTTGTCATTTGCGTGGGTACATGCACTTTTCACAATGGTAATGGGTTTAATATTAAAGGCACTGCGGAATAGAAAACCACGAGCACAGGGCCTGAACAATTAAAATCATTTTATTAAGGACAAAACGCCACTAAAGTCATAATTCACCAAAATACAAGAACAAGTTTCAAAAATTAAAATTGATAAAGCTTTTTGAGAATTGTGAGACTGATCTAATAGACTGCTGGATCCATAACTTTACATTTTCCACTGAAATGACAATTTTTATTCTCGATAGAAGATATTTTAATGGACTGGGATTAAGAATTTTTTTTTAAAAGCCAATCGAAATCGAGAAGGTAGTAATGAATAAAACAAAAACTCTAGTAGAAGATCCATATTAACATTTTTCGCTTGAAATTGTGAAATGAATTTTTAAAACTCATTTTAGATATATTTCCACGACTAGTAATTTTTATAACTTAATAGATGAAGAATATGAAATTTATATAACATTATATTTTCATATCGTGATAATCTTTACTATATAACATAAGAACAAAAATCCACCATACCAGCATAAAACGCTGGTTTTGATGTTTCGTATGGTGATGTCAACGCATCTGGATATTTAATCTTTATTGAAGATATAGATATCATTTGACCAAAGTCGTGCTTTTGAAGTAATTATTTACTTTCGCTTCATTAGAATTAAACATATATTTAATATGTTTTTTATAATCTAAAGTTTTGATAAGTTTTTAAAAATTACTAAAGCGATGATAACTTAATAGCAAGAACTTAAGACTACAATCTAGAGGTTGTGGAATCAAATTCTAGTAGTTTGTGATACATTGAAATGGTAATAAGAGAACTTACCAATAAGTGATCGCTGTATATAAACGGAGAGGATAGAAAATATACTACCATTTTTTTCTTGATATTTCCTAAGAGCCGAGGCAATATTGAAGATCATATGTGCATGCAGTTCCTCTCCAGATGTGTATGAGTTTAGTACTGGGTCATTTATCGATCAAGTGTTCCTACAAAAGCACCGAAACTCTTTTCCTTGGAGCGCGAGTCGTGACATATATCATGGCCTATTATCATAAGTGTGTTAAAGTGGGATTTCCACTGTCCATTGCGCTGCTCCAAGCTGAACGTAACAAATCACACTAATATTATACGACCAAAAACTGTACAGTCATTTCGGGCATTTCACTGCAGCTGAAACACTGACAATATATGTGTGCATATTGATTTTGGTTGGGGATGGGAAAATGTGTCATGTGCCACAGTCCGCCACCGTCATTATTATTAATAAATGCCAATACGAACTTTATTTGTTTACTATTTATTTACTATTTGATTACTGTTCAGAATATTTAAAAATCAAACCGAGAAAATTTGGCAAAGCTTCACAAGCAAAAGCGCCCTTTGTTCTTAATTGGATTTTAATAAACTTCGCCCTGCCCGCATACTTTGTATGACAATAAACGTGGAAGTCATTAAGGGAGTGAATCAAGAACCAAAAGATGTTGGCACGATACCTACTGCACTCTTCCTTTTAATTTTGATCTCTTTGAATATTGCAGTAACAAAGCCAATTTAAAACGCATATAATGCATTATTTCATCATATTAATTTCAGATTTTTGAGAGTATTTAGTAAAGTATTTTTCAGGCCTCAGAGTAGAATATGCATGTGTGTCGTGTTGTGTCCCACTAGCCAAAGAACCAACAAATCAGAGAACATTTAATTTTATTTTGCATACGGGTGTACAAGAAGAGCTTTCTCAATAACCGCCTACCCGCCAGCAACTCCTCTGGTGTGTCGAAAGTTCATCGTCAGCGGTAATCCATAATCATCGAGTGAGGTGCTTGCTAGTTTACCACCTCTACTATCAAAGATGCACCTAAACATTTCTTTTATACAACCACTGTAACCGCAGTAATAGCCTAGCTTCTTGCCACGTTTGGGACTTAATCATTGATTAGATTATAATAATAACAACCTTACGCCTACACTATAAAGCATACCGGTACCAAACAATTCGCAATGTAAAGTACAACTGTTTCTTATTATCTAGAATCTTAATTAGTTTAGTTGAATTAATTAAGGCACCGTCTACAAGCGCCCTTCGCCACCGCTGCCTCAATTAAGCTGATTAAGTAGATCGTTTACAGTTACAACATTGTTGTATACCCTGAATAAAATACGTTTATTTTGAGAGTTACAAGGATCTATGGAAGTAATAGAACTTCTGAAACCATTGTACAAGTATATCATTTATGCATATTTATTTTGTAATAAAACCAATATACCACGAAACAAGGATGTGCATGTGCTCAGGTTGAATCATGTCCTTAGATTCATAACCCACAAAGTACGCCTTCTAGCGGGTGGTATATGTTCTTGGATTTTTCCGTAAATAATTAGTTGAAGCAGTTCGTATTTTTTTCATTACATTGTGAGTAACAAACGAGCACACAGTTCACCTGATGGTAAGTTATTCCTGCGGCCCATGACATCTGAATTCATCCTTGACAAAGAATCATAATAGCAGATACGTTGTCACCCTTGAGGACTGAGATAGAATCGCTCGTCACCAGTAATAAAGGTCTCCGGATCCGGATCCGGACACTCGCCAGACGAAACACAGCAATATTATACAGCTATTTTACGCTGGTATTCTCTGAGGGAGTGGTACTACCCCGATCGAGCTGACCCATTCATATTGCAGCTAGAAACAAACTGCAGTGTAGCTCTACCACTACATTTGTCATAACGCATTATATGACCTAAGTACAGTGGTGTGTACTGTGTGAACTTTGTCCTATGTAACGTTCTAAAATATATCGCACACCTCAGAAATCGCGCTAAGAGCTGTAAGTTACAAGCAAGCAAGTAATACTGACAGAAAGTTTTGTAAATAAATGTAGTAGCGTAAGCTCTCAGAATAAGTACTCTTCAACTTGCATGAGTTTAGTTATGTAATTAAATGGATGTTATACGCATCAATGTCAAAAGTACTATGCAAGAAAATTACGTCTTCATCAAAAAACGATGAACTCACTGACATTTCTATTTGAAGAATGAGAAGACGTAAAGGAAGTTTATTTTTTTATATTTTTATAACATATTACACACAATTATTTTTGAATGACTCCCCTTTTAATAAAGAAAGAATTATGTGCATCATGGGTTAATTCTTTCCCTTGATATAACAAGGTAAGTAGATTTTTTTAAAAATAAATCTGTCGAATCAAAATTTGAGCGATCGTAGACGTCCTCTGATTACTTTATGTTCTTATAAAGAAAAAATATAATACTTTATTAAAATTTCTTACATAAAACAAAAGGTACGCCTCGTTTATTTGATGTTTCCATGCAAAAATCTTTCTTTTTTATTGAAGCAAGGAAATGGTTTCCTAATATTTACAGGGAAGCTAACATCGCAAATATAAAACAGAAAAAAGTCCTGAACCAAGAAAAGCTTAATTTAAAACCGAACTAAAATAAAGACGGAAAAATCTTGTAAATAAAGGATGAAAAGGGGAAATATAATCACAAATGTACCCGAATAATATAAGGGTTAAGACAAGCAGCAACGAGATGTAATTATATGATTTAACGACTACTGTTTACTGAAATACTCAGAATCCTGTAGCGGATTGTTTTCATATAAATATACTTATATGAGGCAACAGAAGACTCAGTTCATACGAATTGTTTTAGTAGTTTCTAGTAGAGAAAGTCTTTCCAACTACCATCCATAATTCTTTACTGCCAGTTTTTAGGAAAAGAATTGAGAAAAATATATCGGCACAAATGCTTGTTGGTTTTTGTTATCCTGCATATTATAATTAATACAAGAATTTGTTATTTTTTAATAAAAAATGTTGTATTAATAATAATTAGCATAAGCATATTGTATATTTTGTTTCTTTATAATTTTATAACTATAAAAAAAAATTGATAATTATGAGAAATTTATTTTCCCCGTTGTGTGGTTAATCAATCGGATAAATAAAATACTATGATATTTTTATACATAATATAAGTAAAGTGATGATAACATGAAGACTTTTGTATTTCATAGTGAATGAGGCATCTAATCTAATTACAGATGACGAGGAATTCCATTTCAGTCTTTTGTTATCACGACATATGCACATCTTGAATCTAGGTTGAGAATGAATGTAGTTGTTATAGGCCGCAGTTATTACTTATCATCAGGTGAACTGTGTGCTAGTTTGTAACCCCACAAAATTAAAACATAACATACGACTACGTAACCTATCCAAATAGTGTATACTGATAGTCTAACGGGCAGCCCAATTTACAGTCCCTCGCAAATGCATGAGGCGATGCAAACACAACAAATTTATTTCATGCTCCATAATGCGGATATAACAGTGCCTGACAGCGTGTATCTGTTGTGGTTTTATGGAAAACTTGACGTATACATTGCGTAATCAAAACTATTTGCATTGCTTGGCAAAGATGCTACATGAATCGAGCAAGAGTTTTTGATACCTAAATATATTACGTTTTTTAATACACTTTAATTAGCTTGAGTATGTAAAGGAATATATCAATTAAAGTTTCGCTTACTTCTAGATGTCTAAATGATGAGAATTTTGCAGGCGTATTATGTATAGATTAGAATACAAAATTTTATGAATACGGGTGTTGTTTGAGTTTTATGAAACGTCAGGTGACCAACGATCGAGAGTTCGCGTGATGCCTATCGACAGCTCAACAAAGATTCAATGTACACATGCGTTGTCATCTCTGAAATTTAAGATGGAATGACTCGTTAAACGAATTGGGTCTCCGGTTCCATACACTCACGATACAATACATAGCAGCGTAATGATGTTAATTCACATCGGTATAATGTAAGGTCGTGGCCATTCCCAATGATGATTGATGCCATAGCCAAACCCGATGATGATTTAAATTCAATCATAAACAGATGTTTAACACTGAACTATGTTTAGCATGAAAGAAAACGACAACCAATTCAATTAATTTGATGAGAAAATACATCCACTAACAAATTTCATATCCTACGTGTAGAAATATAGTGTAGCGACTATAATAAATTTTACAATTGTAAGGAAAAATAAATCATTCAAGCACCAGAAAGTGTGGTAAGCATTTGCTATAATAATATATTGCACAAAGCACCCTCGCATATAGCTTCGCTTACTGGATTACATTTACGGAAAACAGATATTTTAAATTCTGTACTATACATCAATCACATGTTTCTATGATCTTAACACAGCAATTTCTTTGACTTGGTGATTGTCCTTTTATTTTATTATGCATTCTTAGATTCAATTTCATACTCATGATCATACCTTACACCTTCCATAATAATAGACATAAAAAATGCGGAGATCTAGTCATGCAGATTTTTTGGGACAGTGTTGTAGAAAGAATACCAATTACATTCTATAATCCACATTATAATTTAATTCAATTGTTTCTATTAAAATGTAAATACTGCTAACCCTAAAGGGGTTTAAAGTTCCGTGAAGTTGGGAAGTTGTTAGCTTTATTTCAACTAGAAGGAACTTATGTTAACCGCCTATTTAAACCAAGTTCTAATTGAATTCATTAAATTTGATTTAAATATATAACAATAGGTGTATAAATTTGTTTTAAATGTTTTAATTGAACTATGATTTGCTATATTATCATGCAACCATTCTAAGGTATTTCGAATTAAGTTTAATATGAGGGATTTCATCTTCAATTTGACTGTCATGTTAATATCACATAGTTATTGACATTGCAGAACATTGTTATAGAAAATAATTGATAATTTATAATTAAATGCGACTTGACTTAAAATTATAACATATTTTACAATCGTATCTATGTAACATAATAAGTGCATGCGGAAATATATAAACTATTTGTAACGTAAAACTTACAAAATTATGTGATCAAAATTTTGTAATAAAAAGATCACTGACACGTTTCCATTGAAAGGAGAGAACGGTGTCTACCAATGGCTCTTGAAGAGCATTGTAGCAACTATCATGGAGATCCTTATCGTTTCATAAAGCCTCCCGGTTGGAGACGCTCCGTAGCTCCGTATCCGCATCCGACCAATTGCAGGACACCCAGGCTTTGCAATTGCTATTTGACTAAGGACAGAGGGGTTAGTCCTTTGTCACAGCTACACACTTTGCGGTTGTGCATTATTACGGCACTTAGAAGGGCACGGTGTCCATGCCTTCGCAGTAAGTACAGCCTCATTATCGAAGATCTCGGATGATAAATCCTGTGGGGCATCATAGTTGTTTTCTGTCCAGGGCATCTAGTTAACTTTGAATCCAATTGAGTGTTGAAATGTTGAAAGTAAACCCAAGCGTTATACGAACGTGCCTTATACCGTACCGTACTACATTATGGTTATTATTATAAAATTACTGTGTACATTACAAAATTTTCAATTCCTCCTAATTTTTGTTAGCTTAATGAAACCTTACCCTATACGCAGTTTAAACTTGGTAATGCAATAAATGTTATTGCTGCTAGCGTTAACGTAAGGACGAGAATTGATTAAATGATCGAACAGTTTAACTTTGGTTAACATATGAGCAAAGACATGAAATAGTTACGATCTATGTTCGTTATTAATAGAGCGTTTGTATTATATTAAATATATTTTAACGATAATTAAAATAATAATATGGATTAAGTCTATTATAGTAGTATGATTGTAGTGTAGAAGTTAGAAAAAAAAATCACAGGTCGTTTTGAAACACCAACAGAAAACTGCTGTGTTTTATGTGGTAGCTTATGGTAAATAAGACCCAGTAGCATCTCAATCATGGGCCGCAGTCTTTACTTACCATCAGGTGAACTAAATGCCCGCTTTTTACGCTTTTATTATAAAAAAAATATTCATTCAATATCAATACAAAGATTTATCGCAGCCGTTCATTTGAGTATCTCTCAACTGACAACGAATGAAAGTAAGACGAAAGTAAAAATAGAAACAAATGTTTCTTCACTATCCTTTGACAACGGATGGGAACTGACTTATAGCATAGATACTACGCTGTTACGTTGGCGATATTGATGTCGTCTGGTATGAACTGGATATATTAACAAATTAATAAAGTTGGCTAAATTAATCAATGACAATGCATCTAAAGCTCTCTGCTTTATTATTTCACATGCACCGCTTCGGAATGGATGATGCCTCTGTGTTTGCGCAATTATTTACTGCACAATTTTGCGCAGTTGATTTTAATATGATAATAATCTATACATCGCCGCCCTGGTTGTAATCATCTATGAGGCATTAACAGGTATTTGTTATCTTAAATATGATAAAGCAATAATAACAATTATAGCGAGCAATATAAATAAGTTAATTAAAGCGTTATATTAACGCACATGTGCCGACTATGCATTCTTATAATTGTATAGTTATGTATAAGGTTTCATTTATAATTTTTATATAATATCTAAATCGGTCTGTAGATTAATAACTTTATTTGTAATATAGATTCGTTACAACATGAAATGTTTATCAGGAGTACTGCAACGCTATTAAATCCACCGTTAAGTGCACTTTAAGAAATGAGCGTTTCAGCTTGAATCATGTTACTTATTAAATACTACTTGAGGATTTTTTTTATTACACTAAGACTATCAAACGAGCAGTCAGTTCGCCTGATGGCAAGTGATTCCTGCGGCCCATGATATCTACATTCATACTTGATAAAGAATCATAATACAGATACGTTATCACCCTGAGACACACACACTGAGACGGAATGCCTTGTATACAGTAATAAAGGTCTCCAGATCCCTGCACTCACCAGACGAAACACAGTAGCATTAAGTTGCTATTTTACGCTAGTATTCTGTGGGGACGTGGACCTAACCCGGTCGGGCTGACCGATTCATTACGCAGCTAGAAACAATCTGCGGTGTAGCTCTACCACTTATAAAACTAGTACTGTGCTTCCATATTTAAACAATTTTGTAAACTAAAGCTGAACAAACTATAGGAATAACAAAAGGTATACGACCAACTCAACTATCTGAAGTTAAGGAAACATTAAAGTACATGTAATAGTTGAAACCAATTGTGTTGTTGAAGACAAATTAGTTATTTAGCTTGTTCTGTCTAGTTCAATTTCGTGGTTTCTATACATACGTGGATATTTGAAGGTTTTTCACTAAATACATGTCCATGTAAACTTTAATAACTAATCAGAAAAAAAGAGTTATTTTAAACAAATTACGATTTAACATATCATTTAAAAATGCATAATTAGTACTTTTATATTTACGCGACTACTTTACCAATGTAAATATATATAATATTCAATAATAAAACTAGTTTTACGGATTTTATTACGTTTATTTTAATTAATTTTTAGTTTACTTTAGTTAACTGTTTACTTCGGGTTACTTATGACATCGATACATCAAAAGCATTCAGTCCTCCCTGTAACCACGTGTGCTGTAAAGCAATCGAAACGTAAGGATAAATAAGTTTAAAATAATCGCGATATAATCCGTAAAACTGTAAGAACCGTCCTGGTATGCGGAAGAACCTAAGCGGGTTTATCGCGGTTTCGCCGCGCTCAAAGGTGACGGGGAGGACATGGATGCATGCCATGGATATGGATGTATAGTGTGTGATATGGTGCCCATTGCAATAGGACTGATTCTCGGAGCCTGCTATACCAGAGCACTTTTTTTTTCTGATTTAGAGTAACGAACGAGCACACAGTTCACAGTCTTCAACAATATTCTCTTCAGATGCGGTCATTATTGGTCTAGAAGCGGACATTATAGGTATATCCAAAGTCTCTAAATAAAAGGCAGAAGTCGTGGATACTGCTATTTGTCGTCAATTGTATAAACCCAATGTCCTGTCCTGTGGACTATAAAAGGCTAGTTATACCATTTCTCTATTTTTGCCGTAATAAGAGACGGGAGTGTAAACAGTTTACACGATGAATAGTGTTTACAGCTACATATGTAAATACAACGTTTCTTCAAAGTAATGTTTAATGAAACGTTTGTGACGCAAAACGGGAACCATGCTCTATACGTTATTTTGTTCTCTTCTTTGCTTATAATATCTGTCTGGCTCTCTCTCTCTCTCTTTCTGCCGTTTTACTACTTGATATTGTTTTTATTTTACTATTTTCTTAAAAATCGAGAGGCTCTACTTCTTTCACGTGTAATTTTGTGCTCACACACGTGCTCGTTTCTTATAGATATTACATACAAATACATACACAAATATATATTATACAATATGAAATAGCCATAAATAATATTCGCTTTTTTATATCCTGAACATAAAACTCAACCACCAAGGTAAATAGTTCGTACAGTCAAGTTTACGGGCAAAGCAATTTGCATTTCCAGCTTGAACGGAACAAAGGCGATGCAAGCATAACTAATTTATGCGTACGTGTTTCATAGTTTAGGATATGTTCGACTAAAAGCGCGTAACAGTACATTCCGATGCACACTCGTGAAAACTGGATGGATACACTTTTCTCATTGTACCTAAATTTTCATTTTCACATCAAGGTTTTATTTAATGTCACATGTAAATTTGAGTAAAATACTATTGATATTTATTACCAAATTTTTGTAAAGCAGATATATTTAAAATTATGAAGATTATACTTTGGAAGACATAGCCAATTACCACTAGTTAATAAATAATTCATGAATTAAATATGCTGGGATTTTAACTAAGAAATACATAAGTGAATTAAAAGTGTTAATAGTAAGTAATAATTATGGTAAGTAAATATTATTAATAAAAACAACAACTTGTATTTTCTTTCGAAACATTCTATGCTTCTATTGTTAAATAATCCTGACCCATTGTCCTTTTGGCATCAGAAATGTCCTTTATCATTTCAATATTTTGATAATAATATTTTTTCACAGGTTAGTATCCCATTACTCTCGTCATTCAACCGTTCATGTAACTGTCAAAAATTTAAGTTATTGTCTGTGATGGAAAATGTTGAATTACATTTTTCATATCTTTATAACTTCCTCTAAAACCCTTACTGTCACATAAATCACATACACTTCATGTTCGTAAGGTCTTTGTTCTCTCCCTGCTTAGTTATTCTCTATAACAATTTCTGCTTCGTCGGACTAGCTAATTTGTCGTAAAGCTGAAAATACATTTTAGATTTATATTTTATAGTAATATTTATATCAAAAATAATAAATTTTGTATACAAATGTGATTAACAAAATTGATTGAAATTTTTTCACTGTTTTTTTTTACTTTTATATACATATACCTATATATAAAAAAGGCAAACAAAACGGGCTTAATATTAAGAAGCATTCTCTAACACTCAACCCCAGGAGTTATAAGAGATGAACCAGATATAACGACAAAATAAAAGTATTATAAAAAAGCATAATAAATAGTACAATAAAATAAATAGTGTAATACATAATTACAATGGCGTGGAATACATAGTAAATTAAAGAACATATGTCTTCGTTGAAGGAATTCTTCAAAATATTACGATCCAAAGATCTTGTAACAATATGAAAAATATTTACTTATAATAGGCTTCGCTTTTTAGATATAAACTTGGTGATAAAATTTACCGACTTGTATTGAAGACAAAATCTTGCACGTTGGCAGCTGTAAAGATTTTTTTCCCAAATTGAAATATTTCATGATAAAAAGCAATAGAAATTTAAAGTCTTTTTATGATTATACTTACATTTTACTGCTCCGTATACTGCAATCGTAACTTCTTCATACAATTTCCATATAAAAGAATGTTCCGTAATTTTTATTGATAAATAGAATCAATCTCAGATTTATGTTAGATGTAGACTACATAGCGAAACATTGTTTAGCTATGTAGCGTAAGAATTAGCACACAATATTTTAAATGTATTCCAATATAAAAATATACCCTGTTGTTTTGGTAGTTATTCATGTTTGATGTGTTGTTGTGTGTGACGTTAATTATTTCGAATGATTCGGAATTCAAAAAGAAAAAGAAGAGTTAACCTTTACACCGAATACGCAACTATAATATTTTTGAGGTGTTTTTTTTTAATAAGATTGAACTTTATTAAAATAATCTATAACGATAATTATGCATCAACGAATAAGTAATGTACGTAATTTTTTTATTTAAAAAAAAATTGAGTCAGTCCAGTCTGTGCAGTTGACAACAGTATTATGAGTTTGTCCGTAGCGTTTAGGGGATTTTTTTTATGGGCATTTTTTTATATATTAACACTTTAAGGACATCGACCTGAACCTAAGTAGATGAACGTGTCTTGAGCCTCAGAAAAATAAATAAAGGCAGGTAATGTTAAATTATCGTAGTACTTCAAATATGATATGATTACAGCGGTAGAGCTACACTTCAGTTTGTTTGTAGCTGCAGAATGTATGAGTCGGCTCGACCAGGGTAGGGCCACCCTCTCACATAATACCATCATGAAATGTCAGCGTAATGTTGCTGTGTTTCGTCTGGTGAGTGTACCTTTATTACTGGTGACCAGGCATTCCATCTCAGTCCTCAAGGGTGACAACGCATCTGCATCTGCATTATGAGTCATTGTTAGAGATGAGTGTGGATGTTGGACTTGATACCAGGTGAACTGTGTAAAAATAAACATGAGAAATCACTTCAAAGTAATGTTCAAGGAAAAGTATATTAAAACAAATAGAAGTTTTGATATAAGTAGACCAAATTATTTATCAGCAGTATCAAGTCTGTTAGTAGTGAGAGCCACGATGCAATTTGTTTATAGCTAAAGCATGAATGGGTAGGATCATTCCAGGCAAAAATTTAAACCCCATATGCTTAACAAAGTTATTATTTTTCAGAAGTTTAATATTAAAATAAATTTGAATTTAAACTGCAGATTATTTAAGTAATCTGCCTAATTGTTAGTATCTCAGTAACGCTGTCTCATTCCTAACTTGGAATGCCTATCCATAGTTTGTAGCGTAATGTTAATCTAAAGATCTCAAAAGATATTCGCAAAATTCAATAATTTGTAGATTGCACAAATATTCGCGGCAAACGGAATTCTTACCCTGGATCTGCAATCAGGTATTTACCTAATACAAGTATCCTACTTTGATTTGATCACATGTTTTTAAATCACTAATTATTCCAGCCTATATACGTATATAAACCATCCTCTTTAGAGACGGTTTTAGAGCATAGCTACTAGAGCATATGTCTCCAAGTGACATCGTTCAGAATTAGTAAGCTTCGCATACATATATCAATGCCAAGAAAGGCGCAATTGCAGTAACAATTCAAACATTGTAAATTGTGCAAGTGATAATGGTCAGTAGCCATCACCGGTCCTTATTACCCATGTTAGTATCTTACAGCCCTCGAGATAACTATACCGATAGTGACGTAGTCCACGTATGTTTTATAATTAACTCGGCCATTAGCCTCACTGTACTCAGATTCAGACTGAGTTGTAGATATTTATAGGCTGCCGTCATTATTTATCATCAGCAGTATCAACTCTGTTAGTAGTGAGAGCCACGATGCAATTTGTTTATAGCTAAAGCATGAATGGGTAGGATCATTCCAGGCAAAAATTTAAACCCCATATGCTTAACAAAGTTATTATTTTTCAGAAGTTTAATATTAAAATAAATTTGAATTTAAACTGCAGATTATTTAAATAATCTGCCTAATTGTTAGTATCTCAGTAACGCTGTCTCATTCCTAACTTGGAATGCCTATCCATAGTTTGTAGCGTAATGTTAATCTAAAGATCCAAAAGATATTCGCAAAATTCAATAATTTGTAGATTGCACAAATATTCGCGGCAAACGGAATTCTTACCCTGGATCTGCAATCAGGTATTTACCTAATACAAGTATCCTACTTTGATTTGATCACATGTTTTTAAATCACTAATTATTCCAGCCTATATACGTATATAAACCATCCTCTTTAGAGACGGTTTTAGAGCATAGCTACTAGAGCATATGTCTCCAAGTGACATCGTTCAGAATTAGTAAGCTTCGCATACATATATCAATGCCAAGAAAGGCGCAATTGCAGTAACAATTCAAACATTGTAAATTGTGCAAGTGATAATGGTCAGTAGCCATCACCGGTCCTTATTACCCATGTTAGTATCTTACAGCCCTCGAGATAACTATACCGATAGTGACGTAGTCCACGTATGTTTTATAATTAACTCGGCCATTAGCCTCACTGTACTCAGATTCAGACTGAGTTGTAGATATTTATAGGCTGCCGTCATTATTTATCATCAGGTGAAATATGTACTGGTTTGTTAATCTTTGTTTCATTAAAAAAAAATGTTTTCTTAAAATTAAATATTTTAAAACAAAACATTTCATACATATGACGGGTTCCGCGGTGTATAAAACGAAGTTATTAGATTACTATTGAACTAAAACATTAAATGAACATTGTATATTGGTCTAAAGTTAGTAAGCAAAATAACTTAATAACATAAAAGAAAAAAAATCACGCAGAATATGATGACCAACATGTGTATTTTAATAACAAATTTTGTAATTAAAGTATACATGTTCTTAAAACCTTTGTCTAAGAAATAATTTAAAAAATATAAATATTTCGAAGACACGTGACGTCCACCAACCGAAGAGGAGCCGCGTGGGGCGTTATATAATTCATCATCTTCTTTAGGGAAGGTGGCTTATGCCCAAAGTGAGATTTATGTGTATTTGTGTTATTTATTACTTACTGTACCTATATTTCATACACGCAAACAAATATCGTCTACGCGCCCAAGACGTACTTCAAAATTTACATATTTATTTGTCGACAGAATTGAATGAAAGAGCCCAAACTTATCTCAGTATATCACCGAAAACCACATCCAAATTGTTTCAGCCATTTTGATGCCATTGCACAGACAAACAGACAAAAATCTTACTAAAATATAATTTTTTTATATGTATAGAAAGAGAGAGATAAAAGAACAAAAATTAAAATGCTAAATGCTATGTAGTTATAATAAATTTAATATTTTGAATAAGCGTTATAATATAATGAGGTAGAACATACATTTTTTGTGTGAAATATAATTCCCTTCCACACTACTACTACATAAATAAAAACGGTATCTATAACGCCAAAAATTCGTTGCTAAGATTATATTATACGTAAGTATAATACAATATTTTGCATTAGCAAGATGTGTTCTTACAAATATTTTTGAATATTTATAGATTTTGATTTTATAATTAGTCGGCTCCACTTTTTTGAAACACGAGAGTAAAATAAGACCTTGGGCTTCTGATCATCGTCTGGTGAAATAAAGATAATTACGGCTGTATTACTGGTGACAATGAATTCCAACTCAGTCCTCAGGATTTATATAGCTTTGAATTCCTAATCTGTAATGAAATTGGGTGTCATCGTCTGTCGGAATCACTTACCATCACAAGCCCCCGTAAGATGAATCATTTAAAAATATCATACGTACTATAAAAAAATATATTGTATATATTATATAATAATATGAAAATTTAAGTAAGAGAAAGATTGTACAGCAAAGTTAATTTGCAATTGAATAAAAATATTACCAGTGGACGCACAAAACAGCATTTTAATAAAAGTCTTATGAAAGCTTTAACTGACTCAAGCATTGCGAAATATTAACATAGTCAGAATTTTTCTTTGTACAAAAAATATTATACCCGATGCCTTGCTACATTTTTTCGTTATCGACATTGTAAATTAAATTATATTAGTGAAGCAGAGGAATTGTTACGTAACTAATATAACATAAAAAAATTATCTAGATTACAGTTGCAAAAATACTGTATCTACTAGAACAGAGCCATAGCCGTATTGTTTATTTTTTTTCATCATATTATATAAAATTTCGAAAATATCTGCCAAGTACATTGCCTAGATGTTTACATGTTTAAAGCTAAGGTAGTCCTATGTTCAAATTTAACTACAAATCATAAATAATTGTCTTCAAAAACGTGTCGATTACACTTTATTGAAATGTCAAATATTAAAATGCGACAAATAAAGTGATTCATGATGATGTCGTAGCTTTTTAATGATAGTAAGAAATTAGCATACAGTTCATGACATATTTAAGTCCTGCAAGTTAAACTCACTCTTGGACAAGCGTAAGTAGCGTCGTATATATATATATATATATATATATTATATGAATATATATATATATTAATTTGTATTAAAATGTATGATAAATTGTACTATTCGTGTTGTATTATTTCAATTGGTACTTTATTAATATTTTCCAGGAACGACTAAAGCGATCACTACTGAACGTAGTTCCAAAACATATTTATGCGAGTTCTATATTTGATATCAGAGTTCTATGAAAACAGTTTAATAATTAAAACGATAACGGTTCACTTTATTGGACTCCCGGAACTGTGATCAGATTAAAGTTGCGATACTATTTTGGTACGAGCCCTTTTTAACAGGTAGAGTTGCCGCTTTTTCGACAAAGGGAAATAATGGCTGAAATTTGTACTCATTTTGGAACTCCAATTTGAAATTTTATTTATTATATGTGTATGATTATAAAAAAATATTGTTACTTATTTATTAAAATATGTATTTATACGATTAGGGACAGGTTAAGATTTGAAGTGATTTTGTGTATAGTATATGAGTATTAACGTACCTGGCTGCAGTGCCACGGGTCTTAGATTTGACTCCCAACCAAGGAACATTCATTGAGTATTACAAATTGTTTGATTTCGGATCTGGGTGTATATTATGTACTTACGTCTGGTCTCCTCGACACTGCATTTGTACGTTCCTTTTCCTTCAATCTTATTGCATATACATTACATCGGACTGGGGAAGAAGAGGACGTTGGTGCATTTGTGTTTACACGAATACGCTCGGCACTATACGTCATCCGGGATTGCTCGTAAAATATCAACGTGATCGAAATTGACTAGGGGGCCCTTCAGCATTCATTACTATTAAGTTTACCTCAAAATACAATCAACTAGTTAAAGAAGTTTCAAAGAGCACATTGCAGTAATAAGCCCTATTTAACTTTGTAGATTGTACTTTGAGATTTTATTTTGTGATCGAAAAATGTAGCGTAACAGTTATTGTAAAAAAAAACTACTGTCATACTAGAACACAGTTCACTTCATGGTAAGTGATGATTGATAAACACCTATATCCCAGTTTAATAACCTAGACACATTGCCACCCCTGGGGGCTGAAATTGAGTTTCATGCCGATAATTGAATTTTCGCTTCCCCGCACTCACCTTACGAAACACAACACGGTTATGCTATTGTTTCATGCATTTCTGTGATGTCACCATCCTTGTACCTTCCCTAGTTGAGCCAACCCATTCATCCTGAGGCTATATAAAGCTTGGCTTTACCTCTGTTATGTTTACGGAATACTTTAAAACTACACTTTAGTGTTACATGATTCGCATTCCACACATCTTCTTTTCTCATGAGTGCGTTAAGGAAAAGTTTCTCAAAGCTTTTAGTTACATCCTTAATTAAGTTTCTAGCAAACATTGTTTCCAAGTTTCTGTAGTTCACGTAACAATGGCAATTTTATAGTAATTTTAGGTTTTGTGTGTTTCCTCAATGTATACAAACTTTTTGAAAAATAGCAGTCGTATATATTAACATTTTAACTGTGCCAGAACCTAGGGAGGTAGAACCAGCTACAGTGGAAGCCGGTTTCTGAATAAACCATAAATGATTTGACTCATACGGGCAAGGACCACGCCCTCACAGCAATAAAAATATATTACTACTGTGTTTAATATAGTGGGTGAAGGCATCGGAGGTACAAGGTTTTCCATCTAATTACTCTGGGATGACAAGACATGCCCATCTTGAATAATTATAGACAAGCATGTTAATGTTATGGGCCGCAGGTATCACTTATCTTAAGATGAATGACCTTATATAAAAAAAAGTATTATGTTTTATATCATAACTAGAACCTGGACTCTCGAACGAGTTCTCACCTTACCATGACGGAAAGGGAGCTTAATAGTGTGATCGGTGTTACATTAAGGCTGTGCCTAACCATGGACCTGATCCACCGCAGAGAGCTGGGTTTGCTAGTGTAGTGCTTGTTTTCCTGATTCCTATGCCTTCAGGGTGGAAGGGCTCGACCTTATTTCCAGATGTAGAGCTGTTTAGTAAGTGTACCTTGGCTTGAGTGTCGCGCGATCTTTTCTTGAGTTCTGAAACATTTTGTTTATATTCAATGATTTATATTTTTAGCTTTAAAGACTAATCTTAGCTTCAAAACATTACTTTCTCTTTTGTTTACTACATTTGCTAATACCAGAATATTATGCTATATCTAACCTATAATTTTAATAAGACTACGTTCGTTAATACATACGTAGATATTTAAGGACGTAAATAATAATTATTATGATAATACAACATATTACTGCTCAAATGTGTATAATGGTAACGATTCTATTACATCCCAATTTAGTTCAGTCATTAAAGTGGCGCATACAAACGAAAAGAAAAGATTATAGATATTAAGATTTATTTAAGTAGTGATAAAGAACATATTAGGAAAAACTAGGACGAAACCCTACCTCTGAATAAGTCGCTATAATTGAATAAAATTTATGAGTACTATATGTTTATATTAATTAGGTTTGTTTAAGAGAGTAAAATAACATAAGATAAGATTTTATTCGATAAACTAACTGAAACTATTAAAATAGATCGTATATAAAAAATCGATGCCATTTCCAAAACGAATAAATAGTATAAATGTATATAAAAGTCTGTAAATAGATTAAAGCTAAACAAACCTACATCTACAATGGAGCTGAACGAAACGACTTTACCTTGCCAAAAATAACCATTTATATTGTATAAAATTTTACAAATAAAAATCTTGGTAATATTGCACAAAATTTTTGAATAATAAATTCCTTGTGAATGCAGGAATCATATTAGTGTTTGTTTTGGTCAAACGAACGTACATTCCAGTAATAAACTATCACTGTGGTCTGGAGACATTTACTAAGTCATATTAAAGTCTGGATGAGGAACGAGCTCATCGTTTACCTAATGAGAAGTGACAACTGTGGCCTGTAAATATCTTTAAAATAAACTAAAGGTGATAAATGAGCACGGTTGACCTTATGGTAATTGATTACAGCGGCCCATAAACTTCTTTATCCATTCGTAACGAAGATTCAACATGCACTTGGGTTGCCACTCGTTCAGACTGAAACAGATATTGGTTACTAATAATTGGGTAACCGGTTCCCTTCACTCACCATATGAATATATGATGAGTAAATAAATATATTTCATGCTCGTTATCTGTTAGGGTATGGTGCCCCAATCGAGCCAACCGATTGCTGCTGCATGCTGTATTTAGGAATATTTTTGGCAACGATTTTCATTTCCATTTATCTAAGAACTTTCAATAATCCGTTTCTAGATGCGTTTTATTATTTTTTGTTGAATTTATACTTTTACAAACTCATATTATCACACGGTAAATAAATGTGGATTTCTAAGCGTACCGCGTCCGTAAAAGTGGTTTGGAATATTTAACACGAATAAATGGGTCAAGCCCTAAACTAACAGTAAGGTTGTTAATAATGTAGGAAAATGTGTCGGTGGGAATATTTATAGCCAGTCTTAAAACATGCAATATCACTCAGGTTAAGCTGAAATAAACTTCACTAACATGCCTAATGTAAAATGTTACAATTTTTGGGTGTAAATAATAATTAACAAAACAATAAATAATGAATATGAAGTGATAAATTATAGAACCATCGTCATCGTCATTATGTATTGACTCAAATCATTTCTAAATTTACATTCAAAATATTTTCTCCGAAAGTGGTATATAAAAAACACACGCAACTAAAATCTCAATAAGGGCAGGACCACGGGATACCAGTATATATATAAATAGTTCAGCTTAATACTGGTAATGAGGCATTCCATCCAATACCTCAGCGTTGACGCTGCACCAGCATAGTAATTCCTTATTGAGGATAAATGTGTATCCCATTAGTCGCAAGAATCATTCCACCATCAGGTGAACTGTATACTTATACTGTAAAAATATTGTTCATAATTTTCCTTATTAGGTTAGGTTTTAGGACTGAACGAACACTTGATAACTTTTTATTAAATTATAAGAAGAGAAAAATATTGGATATTTTTGAGACATTTGAGAGCTCTTCTTATCTTAAGGGTACCTCATTACTTTTTTAAATCATAAAAATTTCCTAAAGTTACTGATAACCAAGATAATATTTGAGAAAAATATATTTATATTCTTTACTAATATTTTTAATACAGTGTGTCATTTATAAAAAGAACATAGAACTTTCAACGTTAAAATGAACGAATCCGCCTTGATTGGGACAATATAAAATCAAAATTTCGTCACAAACATAAGCCTCGACTGGATCTGATGGGCACAGATACTCTGATCACTAGACCGCGAAAAGGTATTTGTCTAAAGTAACCTTTTTTATATATGTGGATAAATGTCTTATTTTTAAATGTCTAAATAAGACGCACCCGCAATCGCGGGAGCAAAGAGAGTTTATGTCGGAGTTGCAAAGACAGTTAATTTGTAAAAAAAAGTTTTAGTTTATCTCGTGCTCTACAGAAAAAGAAAACCGTTTTGACGAAACCGGAACGTTTGACAAATACTAAAAAAAACTATTAAAACGACATAATAAGTGCGACAATCCGCAGTGTCTCTCTGAAGGTAGAAATTAAGCAGTGGAATCTATATATAATTTAAGTGGAATCTACATATATGTAATAGAAGTGCAATTTATTTTTGAAAAATGATTGATGAATGACGAAAAAGTCACCACGTGCTTACCGTTTTACGAGTACATTAATCTGCCTTTCTGATATTTGTTATTGTACTTTTTTATTTTAAAGGATTAGGAGTATTTTTCAAGGTCTCTATTTTTGTTAAAAATGTTACTAAAATGTTCTTTTCCAATACGTACTAAAATGTATTTAAGTTTTATACTTAACACCAATACTTTTTATTTTTGAATTTTATGCCTGCTAGTAATTACAACTCTGCCTATATTTTGGTTTACAAACCGCTTGCAAAAAATCATGTTCATAACGAGTTCATTTCTCTTTGATCGGAATATACGAATATTCCCCTAAATGACGTTCGAAAGTTCAGTTCGAAAATGTCCTTATGAACGGAGCAAAATTTGCAATTCGTTATAAACTTTTTATTTTAAGCCTTTTTTAATTTTTGATTTAAATAAGACACAGTTTTTTAGAATTGTCTTAAATCCTTGTTCTTTTATACTTGAATTTACTTTTAAGTAATCTCATGTGTGAATAGAGTACACTTAACGTTCTAATAATATATATCTAATAATTTATAAGTATATGAACGAAAGAGCAATAATATTATTTACTTTGTGTTATGCATGAAACTTTTAAAGATTTCCATACATTACTAATGCCTTGCATTGCTCACCTGCTCCGCATTTGATAAAAATTTCAAATATTTTCTTATTTCTTATTTCCTTATGATATAGGCAGGCTACGTAAAACATATATTCATGAAACATAATAGTTATAATATGTATATAGATATGAGCTTTCAAATCCAACAGCTGTCTCTCTTTTCCTTTAATTATAAGAAGCTTTGTGTAATAAGTTATACAAATTTAAGGTCTATTTAGTACAAAAACGAATTTTATTTACAAAATTATGTAGTTATTTACCAAAGATATGGTTTGGAAAAAGGATTTGCCTATATTTTTGTTACAATTCTAATATACATCTCTATTTTACGGCTTAACAGCATGACGTTTACTTTGAGTTGGATAGAATGGTCGCCTTAAATTTATTGTTCAAAGAATTGGTTTGCTTTGCATGAGAAACCCATAAGATTTATGTTGATCCTGCAATATATGACTACATGTAACATAATATATTTATTGTTAGAAGTGAAAATAGGAAATAAATTGTCACAGTTTTATTACGAATGAAACAATTTATTTAGCGATTCTTTTTATATTCGTTTTTTAAATTAATACATAATTTTTTTTGGTTTCCTGTTATTTTTTAAGTTTAGTGAGAAAATATATAAATTTGATACTAATTGATAAATATATTTTTATTTAATTTTCATATTAACAATTATAAAGTTATGTAATTTTTTTTAATAGAATAAGTGACGAACGAGCAATCAGCTCACCAGATGGTAAGTGATGACCACTGACCACGAACATTCACAACATCAGAGAAGACGTAGATGTGCTGCTAGCCTTTTCTTAAAGGTATCTGGTCATCAATGATTCCACTCTTCGTCGAATGCAGCCAATGGAAGGAGCCAGCACTCGTTGACGTGTTCCCGAAAAATATTGGCCGGTCAGTTACCAACGCATCCTCCATGCTGTCGTCCGCATAGCAATGAATGTTATTAATTTGCAGCATATCATTGATTTCTAGAAAAAAACAAGGTAAGATAGCACACAACCTTGGGGAACACCACCATTAACTGATTTGGAACTGGACCATGCACCGTCGCCCATAGGAAGGAAGCTTTGAAAGAAGCGCTTTATGACAATCCACTCCATGGCATTCGCTACGTCCAGACTAACCACCGAGCTCTTTCTCTTGGTCTCGACTGCCTTCGCCTATCGAAGAGTCAAGTAGACCAGAAAGTCACCAGATGTATTTTAGATTCGTAGAAGCCAAGTTTTAATCGATTTTATCTTTCCGATGTTCTAATACGCGCAACTAGTCTTACTTTAGCTCGACTATAATTATTTAAAAATTTAAGCATAATTTCATTGTTAAACGTAATCGTCACTCATACATATATTATTACAGAAGAGTATTTATCGTGGATTTATTCAGTGTAAATTATAATTATTGAAACGTAGAACTGGTCAACAATTTGTGGTTTATCTGCTAGTACACTTTACGAGTTTAAAATTTGTGTAACTTTACGCTAGGCAAATTTATGGATGTCGAGGACGGGTTATGTTGACTTGCACCAAGTAAAGCTCCACGAAGTTTCAACTACGCTGTAAGAGATAAGGCTACGGGTTGTCCACGAATGTCCACGTACCGCCACTTTTTGGCAGCCCCCTTGTCGCAGGATACCATTGGCATGCCAGGCACGTTGAAATACTGGGCTTCCCATACCATTCATTATCTCCACACGGTCATGGAGAACAGGAAAGTAAAGATAAATGAGGACTCGGAAACACTGACCCACTGGACACCATGTCCACCGTCGATAATCCTTCAACCACAGACTGTAGGAATAGTGACGCAACGGAATACCATAATTTCCCTCGCAACTCAACAATTACTACGCTTACAAACTCATATAACACTGGTAAAGTTTTGCTGCAGTTTGTTTCTAGCTGCAGAATGAATGAGTCAGCTTGACCAGGGTAGGATCACGCCCTCACAGAATACCATCGTAAAATAGCAGCATAATGCTGCTGTTTCCTCTGGTGAGTGCAGGGTTCCGGAGACTTTATTACTGGTGATGAGGCATTCTATCTCTGTCCTCATGAGTGACAACGCATCTGCATTATGATTCCTTGTCAAGGATGAATGTAGATGTCATGGGCCGCGTGAATCACTTACCATCAGATGAACTGTGTGCTCGTTTGTTACTCGCAATTTAATTAAATATATATATTATATATATATATATATATATATATATATATATATATATATATATATATATATATATATATATATATATGTATATATATATTCATATGATATCCCCGCGTATTGATAGAAAATAATGACCTTTAAAATGACAAATGAGAACGGTACTCACGACATTATTTTGTTAATAATACTTTATAACCGCACAACCTGGATTTCTTAAAACCACAACCGAAACGTTGCCTTACGGTGTTTGACATTATATAAAAAAAAATATGTTCACTTCCATAAACGTACTTAAATAGAACTTCGTAATATGAAGTGACGTGCGGCTGGTTTAAATCAAGTTTTGAATTGCCGGTGATCCCGTCTCCGCGACAAAGAGTAGTGACGCGCAAGTCTATTTTTAAAACTTCACGTGCTTATTTTGTAATGAAGAAATAATATAAGAACACCATGACGTTTTTTGATTAAGTCAGTCATATAATTTTAACAAGGGTTACTGTTTGTTAATAAGTTGCCTATTGCAAGTTTGATTAAGAGCCTCAAAGTTTTGTGTGCTTTTCTTTATTATATTACTCTACCCAAGTGGTAGCTTTGTACTTGTTATTACTTTGTTTCTCATCCTGAAACTACTTTCGGTAGTTTTTCTGCGTAATTCTTGTAATTTTTCTAACCTAGTTTACTTCTCCGATACCTTGCATTATCCTTTATTACGTTCGTTATGGTGTCAACAAGTTTTATCACTTAGAAACGAGGAAAGTTACATAATGAAGTTATTAGAGAAGTATAAAAATGTCATAACAAAAGTTTTACTTGTTCTTACATAATTATTTACGTGTAAGGTTACAAAGTAGATATTAATATATTTTTAAATTGTTGGCATCGAAAACAATGCATGCTTTTTCAAGAAAGTTGATGATCACTTTTAGTAGGGTAATACCTGTTTAAAATTTTATAAACAATTTATAACTCTTTGTTTGTTGTCGAATATCTAAAGGATGGTCGGAACATGACGAAGAAACGCAATACTTTGACAACACGTTATATTCATCAACCGCAGTGTTAACGGAGCTCCCAGTTCTCTCATAAATCACAACTAGTTCAATGTAATTTGATACTTGAAAGGCTACAGGAAATTTGTGTGTGTTTTACACGTTTGGTTGGTAGATTAAAATATAGCTAGAGCGACTAAGTTGAAATTTACCTGGTCATGTCCCAAGCTAACAGCAACTTTGAGACCCAAGACCTCCACCGGATCTGTACACCATACTATTGAGTAAATGTTTTTATCGATAAGGTTTCTGTGGTAAATGTATTGTGCCTAAAGAACAAATAAATACTTACTCACCAGTTAATGGTTCATATTTTATATGGCGTTAGAATAATGGTAATTCGAAACTTAGCGATAAAAACTGTGAAATGAAACCTAATGAAATGAAATATGTATATATTTTTCACTACAAAAATTATATAGACTAAGACAGATCAAATATCTAATGACAATTGAGACGTGAGATTGTGATATTTCGAGGTTTTGTATGTACTATGATCCAAGTGTGTTTGTGTAAAGTTATATTTATAAAATCATTTGCTATATGTTTGAGACTAACATATTTTGATACTATTTTATTTCAAAAATCTAGCTCATAAAAACGAGTTTATGATCAATAAATTAAGTGTATTTCTTACTACTTTTACTATGTTGGCATTAACAGTAAGATGACGTGAAACCAAGATGAGAAAAATACACTGAGTCCGATAAGTAATCAAGCATCCCCGTTATATATTTGGCAGAGGAAATTTCTCATCTACAATATTTTTATTTAATATCCTATAGTCAACAAATCTTCGTATTTTTTTTCTCCGTTATTTTTCGTTTTCATCTGTACAAGTAGTAAAGAGGATCTGGATCAACTTTCAATGATTCCTGAGTTTGTTTCTTCAATTCGATTATTGGAAAATGAGGGATTCGAAATGGTATTACATGCACAAGTGATTTCTCAATGTAATGTCAGGACAAACTATTTACTCGTAAATGAAAAGTTTGCACACATTTTGCACATTTTTTTTTTATAAATATGTAGTACATTCCTCAGAAGATATATTTTGAATTGAGTATAGTAACATTTATTTTACTCTATCTACATAGCTTTGAGGGTTATCGAAGTTACAGAATTATTTGACGGTATAGTTATGGAGTGCGGACAAATTACAATATTTTCCATATTTTTGAAAATACTGTAATATAAAATATACTATAAAAATTAAAAGTCTATTAGTGTATAAAGAGGATAGTTATAGTATACTTCACCTTGCGGCTCATCTATACATATGTATATATCTAATCATATTAGAGTGAAAATAATCTATTTAAAAACGAATCAAATAGAAACCAACTGAGTCTTTATCAGTTGTGTTTTCACTCGGGTCACGGCACAACACTACATTACAGTGGTGGTATTGATTGATTTTTCGAATGCTTTTAATACAGTGGATCATAATTATCTTCATTCTATTCTCTCCCATTACAACTTTGTGTTAGTGCCTTGGAATGGTTTTTATCTTATCATCGCGGTCGTCAGCAGTCAGTCAATCTAGGGAAAAATTACTCAACTATGACAGATGTCGATACTGGCGTGCCGCAAGGTGGTATACTTTCTTCTATCTTTATCAATCTGATTACTTCAATAATTATTGCGCGTACCATCTGTACGGTGATGATTTGCAGCAACAAACCCCAATCGAGGATCTTCATAGCAAAGTAAGTTGTATGTTGTTGCTCATCATCCACATATGGAATTTATTGGTAACTACCGCTATTGTATTATGTATGCATATATATTTCGTATGTATATTGTATTTATATATGTATTATGTATTTAATATCTATATATGTATGTATTATTCTTTATTTGTATATTTTGTTAATGCTATATTTAATATTGTTTTTTAATAATTAGTTTATAGCTACCGGTGTGGTACACCTTGGGTTGACTGTAAGAAAACGCCTTTGGCAATAATTCTGCCCGTTAACCCTGTTAAGGTTAATGCATTAAAGAGTAAATAAATAAATAAAGGTTATTGGTGTATGTGGCTAAATAGTAATAGAGCCCTTTAACCAATTGTTGACGGCAATAACGTACGGTTTACCAAACTCACTAAATCAAACATTTCCATTTCCGGCTGTAAGCTTGCCTTGTATATTTATGACATAAACTTTGTGTGTTATATTGGATAATAAAACGGGTCGATTATAGTGATACTTACAGCCCTTTCTGTTGAATGTTGTAACCTCGACGAATGGATTTATATTCCTTTTATGTCATTTTTTTGTGTAACCTTGTCTTTCCTGGTCTTATACTAAATTTATTTATTTTTTATTACAGGCAATATTTAATATATTTTTATCATTTTGACATAATACATAATAAAGTTGCAATTGTAATATACTCTATTATTTCAAAATTCAAAAATTTTGTAATTTATTATATCATGCTTCACTTCAATTGAGAAGCAATGCATGAAATTGTGATTTATAATGTTATTGTGACTTATAAAAATAGGTATCTATGCCTTATCTTTTTACCGAATACCCCGGGAAGGTATTTTTATTACTTGTAGTCTATCAGCATACCCCTGAAATGTGATTACTTCATAAAACACGAAAGTACCTCCTTAACATTAAAAAATCGATATATAATAATAACGTTCTTAATAAAAACGGCAGGTAACCCGATTTATGCCAGTTTAAAAGCTCACTCGTGTAAAAGTGGGGTCGAATTCTTTATGCATAGCTTTGGAAAGGGTTAATGATGTTAAATACCTTTGTGTTCGTTTAAATTACTTCCTGTCTTGGAACCCACATATCACCCACCTGTCGATATACGTGTTTTATAACGAGGGTTGCGAGAACTTTGTTTTATTAGACATGTTATTATTTTTGACATTTTATGTGAAAACTATATAATAATAATAATAACTACAAAATACATTTTTATCAATGAGGCAATTTGTATTGATTCTAATACACAAAGGAGTTCACAGTTATGGTGCGTAATTTCTTTTGATTATTTTGCCTTTGTGTCTTTGTTTCACCTCGCCATTAGTAAAGCAAAAAAAGTAAAGTAATAGCCTATATATTTATAATTCCCACTGTTTGACATAGACTTCCTCTTTGAAGGTGTTAGAGCGTAGTCTGCAACGTAGCTACACTAAGGATTGGAAGGACTTCACTTGCCTAAGAAATATTTTTTATAAATTTATTTTTTAGACTTGCACGATGTTTTCTTTCACTGTTGGGCACCATTAATTTCATAGAAATTATGACGAATGAAAAAACTATTCAAGTGAAAATTTACAGTAGCCCTTCACTTGAGTGTGTATTAATGTTTCCTGTTGGATAGATCTTCCAATTTGCTTAATGAGCTTGAAATCTGCATCGAACTGTAATAATTATGATTAAGATATTCATAACTGGAAATTACAATCTTAGGCTTAATAATTACAATGTTAGTTGTTAAATCTAAATACCTTCTAATTTAAAACTTCGATCTCGTTATCAAATAGCGATAACGATACTGTTTTTGATATATTATTATGATAATCACATATTAATTATTCAACTAAATGATAACCTTGACATGAACTACTTAATTCAATGTCATGGCGTCTTAATTATAAATTGATCAATTAATAGGAAACAAAAGAAAAGAGACAAATGTATCCTAGCTGAAAAGAGATATACATATACAGGGTTAAACGTATTCCCGTTAGGAGGTAATAGGGGTGACTATTTATGATAATTTTAACCCCCATATGCATTAAGCAAAAGTGAACCATTTTTTAGAACTCATGTTTTTTAGCTTTTTTCAAAATAAGTCAAAAATGCAACATCAAAACTTAATTTAAAAAAAGGTATTAATTTAAATCTCAGTGTTACTGAACCTCGGCTCGGTCAGTTGCTTCTGACAGAGGATTATCCAAATTAATATCACTGTTATTAACTACCTGTACCACCACTTTAGAATACGTGGGCACTGGAGAAGAAGTGGCGCAAGAAACTCCAGCAACGCTTCTATTTGTATGGACTGGAGAGAACTGGACTGGAGAGAACTGGACTGGATGACATGGCAGTATAGCGAACAACTTTGTTTTCGATGCCCTCACCGTTGACGGGGGCGATGCTTGCGGGCTTGGGCCCTGGTGATTGCGTTCTTATTTCAATGCATCAAACAGCAAATGAACTTATTCTACTGAACTAAGTCTTACGTTATCGTAAAACGTTGTAATTGTTTGAATATATTAATAAATCATGACACCACTATATCAGTATATGATTTGTTTTTCAGTTTTATAATAAACTTGATTGTAATCAGGATTCAACAATAAGGCAGTAAATATAATACAGATAACACACGTTCTGCTAAATATAAATCTACGTAAAATTTACGACCGCTAAAACCGACGCTTATATGAAAAGTTAGGTTCTTCTTATAAAAGAATATTGTCTTGGTAAATTTAGATCCTGTATTAATTGGACCTAAACACAAAATTTAATCATGAAACACATTATCTCTACAAGATGTAGGATCAAAATAAATCTATAGAATTATATATTATAACACTTTGGGGTAGTAGCTGCTCGTTGCGTCTTTGTGTACTTGAAAGCTAATTCATTACATGTGTCCCCTTGGTAGTGCTATAAGCTGCACCGATACTAAGCTTTCACGACTAGCTAGCTAACTTTCGGTAATTACTCATCAACACTAAACTGAACTTTTATTATCATCATCAAAATTGTTATTTCTTTGTTATATTGAATATGACTTTCGTTTTTACATGTTTATGTACACGTTTTAATTTTACTTCTAACAGTGACAGGGCTACGCTGCTTTTTGTTACGCCATAAATGGGTCCACTCGACTGGGGTAGGAATACGCTCTAACAAATTACCAGCGTAAAATAACAGCATACTGTGTTTCGTCCCTGTGAGGATAAGGATCCAGAGATCTTTATTAGTTCTTGACAAGGCATCCAATTTTGATATTAAGGGATAACAACGCATTTGCATTATGATTTCTTATCGAATATTTATGTGACTGTCAAGGACTGTCCTGGGACAGGAATCATTTACCATCAGGTGATTATTTGTTATCCTCATTATACAATTATAAAAAAGTTATTATATATTATTTATAATTTATTTTATGAACCAGCAGTCATTTATACTACATACGTAAGAAAATTAGAATTACTGAAGCAACTGATATTGCAAAAACCATAAGTTCATAACTTCGTTACTATACTCCGGCAGTTTCTCATAAAAGATTAATAACTGCAGCTGGCGAAGATTGCAAGTGAAATTAAATTTCTTTAAAGTATGCTACATATTTCGTACACAAAAGTCCGGGGAAAAGTTTTTTCGTATTTTATATACAAATTCAAGATATTTTTTATCATAGTTCATTTACATTTTATTCGTTAACTTGTTGCCATTTTGTAGGTAATGACATTATCTGATTGCTGATGAAATTTAAGGATTTCTGATCAAAAAACTGCGACATGTAGTTTTGACAGTGCTCTCTTAATGTTTACTTAACACTACCTAAAGGATTCTAAAGTGACATAAACAGATAAAATCTGAGGGTGCAAGGTTCCCTGACCCTCAGATTTCATATATGTATGTTGAGATGCATTAACACTTACCAACCAAGCTCTCTTTGTCTATTTTTTCTCTATTTCTTTCTTGGGTCCCATCAGTTGTTGGCGATAGAGATCTGAATCGATGTTTTTTTTTTTATTTCATTGAGAGTTACAAAGGAGCACACAGTTCACCTAAGCAAACTATTTTGTGGTTAACGTTCATCTATGACGTAACTACTAATATGCCGATCTTGCTCCACTTTTGCAATATTGGCATCGGCTTTATCTATAACAGGTCGATCAGATCGAGCTTCATCTTTGACATCAAAATTCCTGAAATGAAAATGCTTGAACCAATTTTTGTTACTGTACTGTAGTGACATTGCGTTAAGTGCACAAACATAAAAAAAAATCATCATTTTGTGTCGCATTTTTTACTTACAATAGAGGTCTTTCATTTATTTTATTAATTATTTATAAAAGAAAAAAATATATTTAATTACCATAACAGCCACCGAAATTTTCGTTACTTTTAAACGGCGCACGTATTGTAATAAATAGGAATCTGTTTGAAACAGGGCGGTATTACCATAAAATTGGACACAATATAATGAAAAGGTAGTGGTGAATGTGCTTAGCACATACGCACATAATTATATATGTATATATATATTAAAAAATATATATTTGTGTATGCGTCTGTGAAGATATTTATTGTTATCTATTATGATTGTTCTATGTCTGGACCATTAATTAAAATATAAAACGTTCTCCTACATAATTGTCTACATATTAACAGAAATATAAAAAATGTTTGGCCATTTTTCCTTTTACCCAGAAATTGCCAACTGCAAATACTCCGTAGTCCACGTACTAAAGTAACGTTATCGCGATTCTAAATGCAATCACAGTGGCACGAGTCCAATTTAAGTGAAGTTTAATTATTAGATGCTTTTCACATTCAGTTATTAGTGTACAGTACATTCCTCGGTTAATTGTGATCATTACATTACTTACATAACAAGATTAAAAAGTTCATAAGTTTCTAATAAATAAATTTCGATAGTTAGTTTTACATTCATAATAAAAAAAATAATAACTAAAAGGTTGCACTTGATTTGGGAGCCTAACTCGCATAGAAAGGTTCCTTAAAACGCGGTTTTCCGCAACTTTAGAACTTTTGTTTTGGATTTCTGGTAAGTTATGAAAGAGATATTGTATATAAACTATTTTTGTAATTTATTATTCTATTTTTATTAGTTTTCGAAATTTTAATTTCAGTAATTTTGGGGATAAGTTGGAGGAGGGGGTAATGATGATATTCATGTATATTCTTTAACACTACATTTTGTACACATAAATAAAAGATAGATATTTTGAAACCCATTTTTTTTTTAAATATAATATATAATAGGGAATATTGAAATAAAAATGTCTTTACTTTTGCTTACTATTGCATAACAATACATAAAAATAAGGTTTTTGGTATAATTAAATAGTTGTCACAATATTTGTAAGAACAGTCCTATCAGTAAATATATTTAAAACTCATCATTGCGATGGACAATTGCCGTTTAATTTTAGAGACTTATTTTAATTATTAATAAATAATAATCTGTTTATTGTTATTTATGTATTTTTAAAATGTTAACATAATTTCCCAATTTATTTTAATTATTAATCTGTTTATTGTTATTTATGTATTATTAAAAATGTTAACATAATGTCCCAGCTTATTTTAATTATTAAAAAATAATAATCTGTTTATTGTTATTTATGTATTTTTAAAATGTTAACATAATTTCCCAACTTATTTCATCTAATAATACTAATCTGTTGTCAGTAATTTCCTGCAGTTCTCTCTATTTCAGGACGAAACGCACTGACATGGCTTATTAAACGTGGCCTGTACAATATGGAAGTTTGACGGATAAATTAAAAATGGTTTATGACAATACAACGTAACTTGAATAGTACTTTGATACTTTCAGTTCAATACCTCAAAAAGATATTAAAAATCCCTGGAATTATTTAAAGCGTTTTGCAGACCAACTTTTACATTCTTGTATAAAAAAAATCATATAAAAAGAATTAGTTTTATAAACTCACCGCGACCTTACTACTAGCATACATTATTTTTCTAATAAATTTAATAATAAGATTACAAGTATAATTAATAATTATGTAAAATTACTAGCGTCATATAAAAATACTTACATTATACTTGAAATCCATTAAAATATATAATGCAATAAAATATGCCAATTTCCTAAAGCACAAGCCATAAAGAGTTGTAAATTGGAAATTATTGTTACTATCACCGATGACTCTTAATTTATTTAACAACTTTATAGTTTCTAATACAGTTTATAAATATAATATTTATGAAATAGATTTGTGTAAGCCTTTAATTATTTAAATTTATATACATTGTACGATGGTAGGTTACGAAACTCAAATAAAAAAAGTTTGTATCGTTTTCTACTCGCATTATATCTTAATATGGTGTCTATAGAATATTTTACGATCTAATAGGAAAATAGAAAATATAGGAAATTATCTAAACATATGAACGCTTATAGTTTTTTGCTTAGTATGTCTTAAAATGTATGCATAAAACTAAATCGAAAAAACATGGCGAAATGACTGAATGCTCGCCTTCCATTATAAGGCAACAAATATGCAGAAGAAGAAGCAAAAATTCATGTAGTGTGAATTTACTTGTCTGATATAAGTTTAATTAAAAGTTCCGAAAAATCCATGGTGGCCTATTCAGAAAACAAATTAGGATTTCTACTTAATTTGAATCTATTTAAGGCATGACAGACTCTCAGACAAGCAAGACTTGAATTTAAATGTCTCATTAACAGTGTAGTTGAAACATTCATTGTAAAGACAAACGGTATAATTAGGTACAAATGTTTCAATGACATGATCAAATGGAACTATAGAATTAGAAATTATTATTACAATAATTTGATTTATTAATTAAATTTAACAATTTGACAAAGAGTTGCTAATAACATTATTACAAGATAAAGAATATTTATTTTTCTCTATGTGTCTAATATTTATTATTATTGTTATATTATTATTGTGGGGTACATGATAAATAATACATTGGCCGGACGTGCTCTGTGGCGGAGAGGTAATAGACCTAAACTGCAAACAGTCACTAGATCATAAAAGATCCATTGAATTTAATGTTACAAAAATATAAAGTTTTAATAAGTAATATTTGGGGCCCTAAAGAAAATCGATAATAGAAGAAGAAAGAGTACTTAGCCAGAGAGAGGAAAAAAGCAATATTTTGCTATATACGTTGGTACGATTTGTTCCACTTAAGCGCCACCCGTAAACTGAAGATGTCACTTCCAAAATACTTTCAGGAGATTTTCAGCTCAATGAATAATGGTGCGATTCTTTTGAAATTTGGTATTTATAGTATTTCTCCTAATTGGAAGAAAAAGAGTGACTAAATAATTCAGCCCCCTATGACCTTATCATTACGCGAACCTTACCTCCTTTTCCATATAATAGGTCTATGAAATTGCCGTTTTGTATGAAATAAGTTAAAGTATTTTTTTTTAAACAATTTTATTTCTGTTATTCAAAGTAATCACCCATGTTATCGATGCATCTTTGCCAACGCAGTGGTAATTTATTGATGACCTTCTTGTAAAAATCAGCTGGCAGGAGGCAACAAACTCTTCAAAGGCATTTTGTACTGCCTCTCGGGATTTGAATTCGAGAAGCTGCTGCTAGCTCGGCTGTAGATTAAGTATCATCAGTGTCCAGATGACCACGAGGTTCATTTTTCAAATCACAATTTCCAGAACGGAACCGGGCAAACCAATAACGGGTTGTGCGTTCGTTTGTAAAGTTCTCTCCGTAAACGTTGTTGATGTTACGTGCCGTTGGTGCCACGTTAATGCCACGACGGAACTCATATTCCATAATTACACGATTTTTAAGTATCTATCATGACGAAAAATGTTCAAACATAATGAAAATACAAAGCTAATCTATAAACAAAAGACTGACTTTATAAAAAGAATGTCATGTTTTTAAAACAAAATTAATTTGAATTTAGAATTCACAGACAATCAAAACTTTTTTTTGGTTTGAAATGGCCAATACTGAAGCCTAATATTTAATTACGTAGAGAGTAATTATAAGGAAAAAAATTATAGCACTCTTTCTCTCTCACTTTTTCTATCTTGTTATATTGTCTCTTTTTTATCTTTTATGTACATATTTTATTTATTATTAAAATATTATTTTAATGAAAGTAATGTTAGTTACGTAAATTTTAAGATTCTATTTTTGTATACACCAATGAAGGTAAATCATTAATATTTAAGTAACAAACTATAAGTGTCAAATACAAAATGACATTATTGATGATACATTTCTCGCAATAAATAAAATATCCGTTCTAGATACGTGTGGCTTAGAGACTGTCACCTGTCACAATAATACTACTACTACTATTTACTTATCTTTTTTTACTAATATAACAAACAAGTTTGATTGTGGTAGAACCACGAGGCAATATTTCTCTAGCTGCGCTAGTAATAGGTAAGCCTTAACTGGGTAAGGACTACGCCCTCACAGAATAGCAGTGTAAAATAGCAGTACGACGCTGCTGTGTACGTCGATTCGTTTGGTTGATGTAGAGATCTGGAGACCCTTGTTACTTGTGACGAAGCATACGACGAAACCTTATGTGCCTCTGCATTATGGCATCCTTATCGACGACGAATGTGGGTATATGACACACCGGCCCACTGCAGGAATCAATTACCATCAGATAAACTGTGATGGTCAACTTCAAAACAATAAGAAAGGAAATACTAAACACGGATATTTCGTGATGCTCCTCCGGCTGACCCACCCATTCGTCCACCAGCTCATAACAGCAGCCTACTACAAACTAATTTATGTAACAATCATTTCATATATACAAGCTTTAACGTTACTAAACAAACCTTTCAAAACATATATGTTGTGTACGTATTAAGTTAGACAATAGTTGAGGCTGCGAATAATTTATGTAGATCGATTAACATGCAAATTCTTCCGCTTCTGTTGAAACGGAAGTTCCTTAATTATTGCAAGAATGCTAGTGATTAAATTATTCGAACTATTCTTCGGAGCGTCGATATTCCAAAAGTATAGAGTACGGTCTGTGAAACTCATTGTCGTTGATTCGAATCAGCCATTTGGCTATTACGGTGAACCATCTCCTGGCACAAGCATTAAAAGAGTTAGAATGGTTAACTGGAATGGTAGTAAAGCTAAAAGCTGCAGCTGCAAACTGCTGCTGATTCAGTAAACAAAATTTAAAAAATATTTTTTATTCTGTATATATATATATATATATATATATATATATACTATATATTATTACTAGTGCAAACCATTATACCGATAATCATAGAACATGCTGTACACCAAGCGCTCAGTTTTAATTTCACGCTGCGTGAGCGAACCGAGTTCAAACCTCGATGCCGTAACCAATGAAATTGTTAATAGTTATTTAAAGTACTGAATTGCTACGTGCTCGGTAACGTAAACATCGTAAGATTTCCTCACAGACTTCCTCATGTTTACCTTCAAAGCCGATTGCATGTCTAAAGATAAAAATAAATACTTCGAAGAGATGAAAATCCTTGTAGCTAAGAAAGCTCTTACCCCATCTTGTTCGTATATTATACACCAATATCCTCTGTAGAGAGTAAGCTTATTAACAGTGGGATCTATGTATATTCGATATTAATACACTCTTTTTTATAACAACTATACTTAACATACTCGTTCTACGACAGTTAATTCCAATACATAACGATAAATTTCGCAGACCGTACGCTAAACTAGTTTTTTTATTATTACAATTTATTTGTTATCTTTCATTATAATATATTTATTATATTTTTATTTTTGACAAATTAATAACTTTTCGAACTGTAAAGAACATATGAACAGTGATATGATCACGTTTCGAGTTTTTAGGGTTCTACCATTGGAGATATATATGTCTCACGTAACGTAACGAAATGCTTGGTCTGTGGTTTGGTAGTTTCATTACTTTCATCTATCACTGATTTAGATATTGTAATAATACTTGAATAAGTTACAAAAAATACCTAACCTAAACCTAACCTAAACCTAACCTAAACCTAACCTAAACCTAACCTAAACCTAACCTAAACCTAACCTAAACCTAACCTAAACCTAACCTAAACCTAACCTAAACTCTAACCTAAACCTAACCTAAACCTAACCTAAACTCTAACTCTAAACCTAACCTAAACCTAACCTAAACCTAACCTAAACCTAACCTAAACCTAACCTAAACCTAACCTAAACCTAACCTAAACCTAACCTAAACCTAACCTAAACCTAACCTAAACCTAACCAAAACCTAACCTAAACCTAACCTAAACCTAACCTAAACCTAACCTAAACCTAACCTAAACCTAACCTTAAACCTAACCTTAACCTAACCTAAACCTAACTTTCGTTACGGAAATCATCTCATCATACGGTGTTGTTTTTTAACGTTTTCCGTGAATATATGTGGTGAAATAATTATGAATGAAAGTGACCTTAGGGATTTGATCATATCCTCGCTTCCATCATTTTCCTGGATCATATTCATAATGTTGCTTAGACAGAAACGCGATACTAATTCACATTGCAGTGCCGTTTGCAACTCGTGACTCCTGCCGGCTACCAATCCATTATGTAACCATATGGCTCCTGCCCTCATGAATATTCCAATCTTATTATATTAGCTTTGAGTTGTAGTAATTTTATGTACTGACATCGGTATTATTGACTAACATTATTATCATTTTAATTATTTTGCGTACTACGTGATCCTTCTCTGTTCGAGCAACGTAATCTATACTACATTTAGTTTATGATCACGGCGTTGTTGTAAACATGTTTGAACTATTTTTATGGAATTGAGGGTGACAAACGAGCACACCATTCACCCGAAAGTAAGTGATTCCTGCGGTCCATGACACCTACGTTCGTCCTTAATATGGATACACAATATGAAATGTAATGCGTCGCCAGTAATAAAGGTCTTTGGGTCCTACACCAGGCTACATGCTGCGTTTTAAGTATTCTATCAGAGCGTAGTTCTTCAAGTGTTAATATAATTATAAATTTAATTCCGTAATGATCTTAGCCGACTATGGTTTTAATACTACGAGTCCTATTAACTATAACCGTAAATTATTAATGTGAAATATTCTTTTTTGTTCAAATACCCTTGGAAAAATATTATAAAATATCATTGGCTACTCAATTTCACTTCGAATCATGCTTTTTATAGTAATATTTTTTTTTTATTCTATCCATCAAAATATACAGTTTTTATCTTTAAGATGTGTTTTATTTATACAAAAACAAGCCACTCAATCTAGTAGTTATTCTTTAACGTATCAGTTATTTTGAAAACCACATTTATACCACCGTATTTATTATTATAACCACGGCAATATTCTCTTCACATTACTATATGTTGTATATGTCAACATTGGACGATAATATTATTATTTGCGCAAACACTGAGTTAATCGAACGTTCGCCTCCGTATTTGCAATGTTTATAGAGCCGATGCCTTTGCATATTTTTTATCGATTTGTGAACGCTACCCTTAATAAAAGGCTTCCATGATATATTTATCATTTCAACTGAACTCAAAAGTGATAAATTTTTTTTCATACTGACGACATTTACAAAATTTGATTCAAAATTTAATACATAAAATACACGCGACATAATAAAATATTTAAACAAACTCATTAGTACATGTACGTTAAGTATGTAAAGAATTTAACGAGATTGTTATTTTCATGATATAACTCTTTTTATTTATTTATAGAAAAAACCAAAATTCGTTTTATAAAAATGTGACTTTACTACTACGATTGCATGGTGGCCACTACACATAGGCTCGATACTCAGCCAATGAAACATTTTTGTACATTACAAGTTGTTGTTTTCTTCGAAATATCGTGAATGCTCACGACACTAAAATGTTCTGCATAGTAGACGTTATGTGATAATAACCAAGAAATATCACCGCGGTCGAAATCGATCTGAAGTCCAAGTTCTGAATTTAGCATCTTTATTAGTGACATTGACTTTATATACTTACAGAATAGAAATAATAAAATATGATAAAAAAAATATGGGCGGGTGTTAGAAAGTCATTTTTATAAAACATAATTTTGGATTGCTGCACAAGAGCTAGATTAAGCATTTTAAATAAGTTCGTCTTGATCTAATATTACGTACGAAGTGACATATTCACCCAAATTTTAATCAAGCTATGCCTGCGATCTCATATTCACTTTAAAATCTTTTACAAGTAATTTACAATAAATTATTAATTCCAGCCGCTGAGTTTAAAGCTCGTACGACAGAATTCAAATTTTATCCTTACCATCTCGATGTTTGGCAATCTACCATTGTGCGTTTTATTCGAAATTTTCTGTCACGCACAAATACTCTGTGGAATCAGCTATCACCAGCGGTATATCCGAAACGATACCACATAGGGGCCTTCAAGAAAAGAGCCTTCACCTGGAGCGACTCCTCTGGTGTTGCCGATGTCCATGGGCGGCGGTAATCACTTACCATCAGGTGAACTGCATGTTCGTTTGCCATCTATTCTATAAAACAAACAAAAGTTTTGTTATGGGCATATTTTTTTTGAAAACAAGCTAGACACTGGACAAGAATAGATTAGCACAGAGGTAATCAAGAAAAAATGTTATAGTAATTTTACTGGTTTTAATGGTTACTGTTATTATTTAACTAATACTTATAAAATCGTAATTAAACCATAAACTGTCCCAAATATTTATTATATTTAATAGGTAGATAATTCACAATTTAAAATTACCTATTTAAAAAAAGGAAATAACTGAAAAAATATAATTTAATTCTTACTCGTATTGAGTTTATTAGTTAGTTGATTTTTTTTCACTCTCAGATTATATACATATGACCTAAATTTTTAGGTAAATGGCTTAATTCAATAGGTAGTTAATATATAACTTAGAATTAACTTGTGACTGAATATCATAATAACTGATTGATATTTAATTTTATTTAAATGGTTTATTATTTTCCAAAATATGATATTTAAGATAGAAAAATAATACTACCGTTTTAGTGTACAATTTAAAGTGAATTTATTATATTATCTACACACGTAATAAAAATTACATTGTTCGGAAGCTTATTTGTATTCATATTAAATACAATCTTAGCTCGACCCTCGGTGCTGGCACTAATAAAAGTCTTGATTATAATTTTCAATGCTGACCTACTACGTGCATACTGTGGAGACATTGTGAGGAAACCTTGTGTTGGAAAAATTTTGATCACGGAAATAGAATTAGTATTTGACTCAATACTCAGGGGTGGCTACGTATTTGCATCTTAAATTCTTCTTAAGGATGGATGTAATTTTATGGACCGCACTTTAGAATAGAGATTATATATGATTTTTTTAAAGGTTAAACCTTATATGCGTCAACGATCTTACAGTTCACATAATGGTTAGTGATGACCATGGTCTATCCTTAACAAATATTTAAGATTTCGTATTATTATCACTCCTAAGGACTAAAGTCAAGTACTTTGTGTCCTGTGATGGACGCATTTCCAATAACCAGTATCTTGCTCTCTAGATCTCTACACTAAATAAAACAGCACCGTTATTCTGCTATTTATTTAGAGTGTTGTGATCTGTAGGTTTTTATTATACCTTATACCTTATGCTCGTTTGTCACTCTTAATATTAAGACAAAGCACGACGACTGACAATTATCACTATTAGTAACTGGGTCTCCGGACCCCTCTACAGTCACCATACACAACGCAGTGGACGTATTCTTCTTTTTCTTTTTTTATTGCATTGGGCGTAACATACGAGCACACAGTTCACCTGATGGCAAGTGATTCATGCGGCCCATGATATCTACATTGACAAGGATGAATGTAGATGTCATGCCTTGAGGACTGAGATGGAATGCCTCGTCGCCAGTAATAAAGGTCTCCGGGTCCCTGCACTCACCAGACGAAACACAACAGCATTCTACTGCTATTTTACGGTGGTACTCTGTGAGACCGTGGTCCTACCTCGGTCGATCTGACCCATTCATTCTGCAGCAAGAAACAAATTGCAGCGTACCTCTTTATTTATATTATATTGTTTATATTCTATAATAAAGTATATAAAATCATAAATTTTTTGTTGTAATCCCGAAATCAAAAGTAAAGTTACCAAGTGGCCGATAAAACTCAATTATAAAGAAACAGAAAATGTCTTGAATAAGTAAGAGGTATGTATATTGACGAACATAGTATGTACGAACGTAACTGCATATATACGATTTAATTCGTCTCTTTTATAATTTATACGTGAACGTAAACTTAATGATAAGTACACACAATTTATAACAATGTGCATACAAAAAGAAAATATATAACAATTATGCATACATCAATCAGTTTATTTAAAAATTCTTCAGTACTGAGGAATCCTCAGTGGAGTGGAATTCATTTTAAGCTATATAGGAGTTGGGGGGAGAACTGGTGCAATAAAATACAGGCTTCGGTTTAGTTAAGGCCCTAGATTTCCTATTATATCTTAAATTATATCTGTTAACCATCGTATCAAAATAAAAAGTATTATTCTGATATTTGACACCGCTATTCTTTGAGAGTGTGAACATCCTGGTCGGACCGACTCATTCATGCTAGTGACGTACAAGCTGCTACGTGGCTCTGACAGACTAAAAAAATGGTGATAATGTGAGAACAAAAATTAATGATGCAGGCACTTGAAATATTGAATAAAGTAAACTTACTGTCTTTTAGGAAAGCCCTCTTAAAATCTCTGTGGAATACAATTCAACATTACAATTCAAATTAATAATTCACCTTTCGATAAAATATTCAAATGCGCAACAATCTACCATGTCATTTTGCCCTGATCCCTTACACAGAATTATTTAGATAATTCTTGCATTTTAAATCACTCTTGATGAAGACGTCTCGTTTTCCTTTCAACGAGAAAGTCATGTTATTAGTTTAAGGCACTTCACAGATTAATTAAATTAAAACAATTGCCCTCAACTTAAAAAAATATATCTTGTCTATTTTTGTATTACGTCGATCATCGATCAGCTGATGATGTCGTTGTCGCTGTTAGGTATGAATTGTATATGATAATTCCTTTGTTTAAGTTGCGGTGAGCAAATCTATATGCAAATAAACATTATTATACAACGGTAATTGTCTTATCATCGCCAACTCCTAGTATCATTGCTGTGCATAAAAATTTTCTAGTACGAAGGCATTAACATAATTACCATCAAAAATCAATGATAATCCCAATACTTAGACTTTAAATCTTAAGCTTAAGAACAAATTAAACTATATCGCTATCAGATGTTTTATTTCTTATATTCTAATCTAATATTTTCTTGTAATGTACTTAAAATCATATCTATAGAAGAATTTCTAATTAATCACAACTATTAATTATCGATAGTGATTATAACATTTATTACTAAGTTTAGATCCGTGGTAGCAGTGTCTAAGCTTTCATCGGTGGGATTTATGTACATACTATATAGGCTGTAAACTAAATCTTTTTTTACTAGAATTACTTATAACATTGGTAGAGTAACACTGCAGTTTGCTTCTAGCTGCAGAATGAAAGGGTCAGCAGGGTTGGACCACGTCCTCACGGAATACCAGCGTAAAATAGCAGCACTATGCTGCTCTATTTCGTCTGGTGAGTGCTGTGTGCATTCGAAGACTTTTATTACTGGTGACAAGGCATTCCATCGCAGTCCTCGAGGCTGACAACGGATCTGCATTATGATTCCTTGTCGAATAATAATCGAGAAATAGCATGAATTTAGATGACATGGGTCGCAGGAATCACTTGCCATCACGTGAACTGTGTTCTCGTATATTACTCTTAATACAAAAAAAAACACAATATCTGATTAATCCATATATCCATACCAATAAATGGACAGCTTTGTAAAACTTTTCCGTCTGAAAAATGACCTAAATGTCTTCAGTGACGGTAGGGTTTAGTATAAATATGACAAAATAGTAATGTAAAAATAAACCAAGTAATCGATAAGAACAACTGGGCCTTGTGGTAAGGGTATTTCATTACGTATCTTTATTTCATTTATATCCATTCTCATTCGAAATTAATGTTTTTGTAGACAAACCGTTCGTTTTGTCTCTAAAAAAAGCAATAGGTCACATCAAAATATAGCGTGATGGCACATAGGTGTTGTGTTTTAGTCCATAATTTGTTTTTATGAAGAGGTCAGCTCGACCGGAGTAGGACCACGTCCTCACAGAATACCAGCGTAAAATAGCAGCACTATGCTGCTCTATTTCGTCTGGTGAGTGCTGTGTGCATTCGAAGACTTTTATTACTGGTGACAAGGCATTCCATCGCAGTCCTCGAGGCTGACAACGGATCTGCATTATGATTCCTTGTCGAATAATAATCGAGAAATAGCATGAATTTAGATGACATGGGTCGCAGGAATCACTTGCCATCACGTGAACTGTGTTCTCGTATATTACTCTTAATACAAAAAAAAACACAATATCTGATTAATCCATATATCCATACCAATAAATGGACAGCTTTGTAAAACTTTTCCGTCTGAAAAATGACCTAAATGTCTTCAGTGACGGTAGGGTTTAGTATAAATATGACAAAATAGTAATGTAAAAATAAACCAAGTAATCGATAAGAACAACTGGGCCTTGTGGTAAGGGTATTTCATTACGTATCTTTATGGATTCCATTCTCATTCGAAATTAATGTTTTTGTAGACAAACCGTTCGTTTTGTCTCTAAAAAAAGCAATAGGTCACATCAAAATATAGCGTGATGGCACATAGGTGTTGTGTTTTAGTCCATAATTTGTTTTTATGAAGAGGTCAGCTCGACCGGAGTAGGACCACGTCCTCACAGAATACCAGCGTAAAATAGCAGTATAATGCTGCTGTGTTTCGAATGGTGAGTGTAGGGATTCGAAGACTTTTATTACTGGTGGCTTCTTCTAGTCTACATTATGGTTCCTATTCAAGGATGAATGTAGATGCCATGGGCCGCAGGAATCACTTGCCATCAGGTGAGCTGTGTGATCGCTTGTTACTCTTAATGTAATAAAATAAAATCGAGCACACAGTTCACCTGATTGTAAGGGACTGCAACCCATAATCACTTACATCCACGTCAACAACAAAGTGTCAAGATGCACAAATGTTCTCTGAGGGCTGAGTTATAATAACTCGCTACCAATAACTGGGTCTCGTGGTCACCCTATGATACAATCACACATCAGAGGGAGGGTGTAGCTTTTTCCGGTTGAACCGAACATTCATGCTGCATCGCTGTTCAACCACTTCAAATACCAATTAAAATATAAAATTAATTAACAAAGACATAATTATTATTTACATATCACGGAGCATACAATATCTGTATTGTACAATTTTCTATGATACAATATTAATTATACTCCATTTTTGCAAAATTTTGTAATGACAGAAATGGTAGAGACAAGTCCCAACAAGAGCTCATTAAAAACATGGTTTTATTTTTAGAACATGAGGACTTGTCGTACAGAAATAACCCTTAAAAAAAATGAGACACATAAGTGTTCTAAATTGTCGCAGAATGATAAAAGCTTTTTGAATATCCGAACCACTTTCACCAGGATTTCGTCTTTGCAACGAGAAAATCATCGCGTTTTGTCCGTAACAAGAAGATATTTACTCTTACATATAATGCCAGTTTTTTTTTTCAAACTTCAATTACACAATATTCTGTTATATATATAAAAGGATTTAGTAGTCATATATTTAAAAAAAATGCATTCATGCATCGGAACACAACAAACAGAAATGTTAAGGTACTCCCGTAAGTGGAAACCTTATAATATAGACGATATTTATACAATATTATAAACTAATTAATTATATATCTAATACATTTTAGCACTCTCAGTAGTGAGAACAAAGATATTTAACATATATAACAAATAAAATACTGCACATATATTTAACACATATATAATGTGCAAATATCTAATATACCCGTATGTGAAAGATCTCTGTTTCTTAAAGGTGAAGATAGTTTCGGCATATTTTATGTCAAGATAGTGAATTCCATACTCTCACTCCATATATTTAGAAGTAGCAATAATAGTCAGTTTTATGAGAAGGGATTTTTATTTTAGATTTAAGATGAACTCCAAAGGGAGTCTCGGATGAATTAACAAAGGAAAAGCTTCTTAAACACCCCATACCATATTGTAATTTGATAATGAAAACGAAAAATTATGTGAAATGGCGCAAAATCGAAAGAAGTTTTTAAAATAATATACGTGTTCCAAATTCAAAATAATTAAAAAGTTGAAAAAAAGAAAAGTTTTTATGTAACAGTATTTATGGCCAGACTAGTTATATATTATAATAAAAAACATTACATATAAGTACATCCTACTGCAAAGACAATTGGATTGGTACTGGAAAAGTCAGAAAAGTCCAACACCCAACGAAGTTTGCGTCTCTTATCATTAATTATTTTGATTATTTCTTGTCACGTACATTTCCTCAAAACACTTTTCTTTACTCCAAGTAAAGATAAAAATAAAACTAATAATTTCATTTTTACTGCAGTCGAACATAAATTTAATACTTTTTATGTAAATAATTTTTGTTATTTTTTTGATTAGTTTTTGTTTTATTTCGTTTTTAATTTAAATTTAACTATTTTCAAATATTATTGGATATATGTTTCTGTCAATGTCACAAATTTAAAACCAATTGCCATTTTTATTATCTTTAATTTTAATTTTGTAGTTAGGAATGTCCTTTATATTATTAATTGTATAGCGTATAAACTTGTTTCTTGCGCATGTGGTGTTCGCTTGTAATTGTGCGTGACATATGTAGTAATTGTGTTAATGTTAACATATTTTTAATATATAAGGTTTTATGTGAACGCACGTAAGTGAACATGTTTATAAAAAAATAAAAATAAACATAGTTTGCTGCTGGACTAAAACATTTCAGGCAAACCTGGACATTGGACATTTCTGCGTTTACACTAAACTCGTATTTACCTATAATTGTAATATAATACTGTTGACATAATTCATAGGAATGTGTAGCAACTATAGATACAAACCACCCGTCCTAAATAAATACTTGTGGCTTCAAACACAAGTACAATGTTAAGCAAATACTTGACGCACGTTTATTTATTTTTATTTTATTTATTTATTTAGGGTTGAAACGAATAGTACACTTCGTTTGTGTGAAATGAATACATATTTAATATGTTCAATAGTAATGAGATAATTGTAACTCAAATTACATGCAACCAGAACATAAGCAAATTTGAAAATAACAAATATAAAGATACTATAAGTGATAAGTTGATTTGAGTTTTAAGAAGCAGTGTTTCATTATTTTGCTTTTGGTTTTGGAAAGAATTATAGACTTTATTATGAAGTGTATTGATCAAAGCAAAAAGTTCGCCACGTATCTTCACTATGGATTGACAAACCTGTCTCCAAAATATTTTTCCTGGTGTCTTTTTTTGACATGCAAGTTTCACGATATTTTCCATTACTGCTGTACACGTTTTCAGCTCTTAAATTTCAATTATCAATAACCTTCCCCCTTTCCGAGTGACTTTGTATATTTTTTATACTTTTGCAAATATTAGTTACTGTGACTGGCCTGAAACCAGAACAGACATGGATCCCATCGAGCACATACAAATGTGACGAGCTACAAAGTGTTCGGAATCTAACCCTCACGTACATAAATGAAAAGGCAGCGTTGTTAGAGAAGTGGGATGATATATCGACGAAGAACCGACTGCGAGCCATGATAAGTGCTAGGGTGGGCAATACCAAGTTTTAATGCAATATTTTTTTAAAGAGATTTTATTTATTTTTTAAAATACCAGAAGTCATATTCTTAAATTCCCTTTTCCCTACATTTCGATCCATATAGCATTATTTTATAAAGTACTGAATAAATGTTGACAATAATTATATCAATTTAATTGCTGTCTGAAGTTTTAACATCATAAATGATTTTTGCAAATAAGTAACATATTTTTGATATAATACGTATAAGATTGCATGCTAAAATAGGTTCAGTCGGTTCGGTTCCACCCAAGTGTATATACCACTTATGTATTTTATATATTCACGCTTCTGCTTATAACCAAATTAAACCTTTAAAATAATTTATTTATAATTCAAAAATATTTGTCTATTCTCGCAATACAGTTTCGTTAGCCAGTAGGTTCTGCGTAAATTTCCTTTACTTCCTATGCCAGACCTCGACACCTGCATATAACTATGAACTATTACTGGAATCTGCATGTGAATATGTTTGTGTGTGTATTAGATAATTATAATTTTAGCCCAAATACACACATTGCGTGCATGCGTGTGTGCGAACAAAACTAATATTGATAAATGAGTTAAATACGTCCAATATACATTTTTTTAATATTTAAGTTTATGTTTTAGTGAGTTATCTTCATTTCTTTTGTCGTGAAACTACTATGTTTTAGACTAAATTTTACTGTTGAATCAACATTGCGGCAATGGTTTACTACTTCTTCTGAGAAGTTATGAATTTCCTTCTGACAAGAAAGTAAGTTCGCTCAAACTTTAACCGAAACATGGTCCATAAGTTTGCCATACTTTTTATTTTGCTTCGTTTCACTGCACATCGTTGGGAAAATGAGCATCGTATGTTTGTGCCTTGTAAGAAGAAATAAGTCTATTATTTACTGTTTTCCTTCATCGTGATTTCATAGATACGTAAACCATTTGTTTCATATACGAATAGAAAATAATGAACAGATTATCAGACTGACTGTAAATAGCAGACATGGAAATGTTTTATCATCTTCTTTATCATCTCCACCCATTACTACTAGTCCATTGTTGAACATGGGCCATTGTCTCAAATAATGATTCTGATATGGATATATAATAAATATTAAAGACAGCTCAAACTTCCCCATCCCTTCATTTCTTACTACTTCTGATGCAGCCTACGCACTCTGCGTCATGACGATATAACAATGTTCATTTTGTTCTTCTCACAACGGTTCCACGGTTGACTGAAACATAATGTGTTCTTGCTCGCTGCTGTACGTTCTTATTTTCTGCATCATATACAAGAATTTTATTCACACTTTAAACTAAAGGCAATTTTGCGTAATTGTGATCCCGTCGGGGATATCAAATGTGAAGATTTACGAACATTGTCTCTTTTATGTCTGTTTATGATGTGTAAAATCAGTTGCGCTTAATCTTCACAATTAAATATATCAATAACTATAACACCTTAATTACACTGGAAAATATTATCGTCTACATTTCGCACGAAGGCTATTATTTTGACAACTCATGAACCATTTCATGACAATTGAGCATTGTATTAATTAAGAGTTGGTAACTGTTTCCATACGTACCTGCAATTTTCTTACCAATTTACATTAAAGTAAAATATCATGATATAGATTTTAGAAATCTGGTAGGCTTCATTTTGATAAGAAATTAATTCCACCACACGTATTTTATAAAAATAGTAAATAATTAAAACAAAAGTTTCAATTATTTCCTTTAGATTCGAAAGTTTAACGTAATTATCATATATTTAAAAATAAATACCATAAACTTTTTATTCATTTTATCCCTGGCAGAGATCTGCAAATTATTATATTTACTATACTAGTAACCATTAGCTAGCTTAGTATAAGTCGTTAATCACTTTATATTTTATATGAGTTGTATAGAAATTAAGTTTACCACAATTATATAGAATATCATATTAGAATATCTCACAATGCAGCGAAAACTACGAAAGTGATTATTAATTTTTCCGATGTACTAACAAATTCAAAAAAATATCCAAAAGAATTACTCTCCTGGAACGCTATTCTCAACTCAATTGCCTGACATATAAGGAGACTAAAAGAGAATGTAGGGTTGGGACTCCGGTAGGATTTGAGGGAGTTATGATGTGTCACCATAGTAGAACGAGGGTGCTACAGGAGGCTTGACTTTCCTGGGTCGTGATTAGAGATACCGGTGCGTTTTGTAAGAGATTCATTCCACCCAATGCAATGAAGGTGTTCACCGAGGATAAAGTTATTTACACTATCTATTGCTGGTTAAGCTGATCTGCGTTTATCTTATTTATTTAGATATAAATTCCTAGATAGCAAATTATCTTTACTCAAAATATTATATCCTTTAATGGAAAATTTGAAAATGTAATGTCCGGGAGAATTTATATCTAAATAAATAAGATAAACACAGATCAGCTTAGCGAGCAATAGATAGTGTAACTGATATACTATAGTTTTATACCTGTGTACTTTAACAGCGAACATTAATTACACTTGTAGTCTTGTACATTGTAGCTTGTTGCACGCAAAGTATTAGCTTATCTTTTGTTTTTCCGGTGTGAAACTAATTCACCAACAGATTGTTGTTATTCGTTGTCAAACAACAAATAATAGTTTTAGAGTGATTACTCTAAATTGCACATAATTATTTCTGTACAAATATTAGAATAACTGGTTTTCATATCTGAATATCTTGATTATCTATTTCCAATCCTATATATAATAGTTTTGATACGAAAGGCATCAAATTAATATACGAGCGTAGTTTTAAAGAGAATATCAGTGAATATATGTACAACCCATGCCTCTGTGATTGGGTACACGATAACGAAATTACTTTCATACCACTGATTTTACAGAGACTATCTGCAATTACGTTTTGGGTCAAATAAAAGTTCATCTTAAGTTAGTTTTTATGAATTTGAATATGTGTTTGAATGTATTAGAACAAAAAACAAGTAAAGTGTAAGTAAGTGGTGTTGATATAAAATAATTCTCTAGGTGTTGCTAAACACTCATTAATTGATTACGTCGGTTAACTAATGGTTTATTTTTATATTTTCAAAAATTACTATGGTAGCAGGTCACTAGGGAAACTGTGGACGGCAAATTTATTAATTCATTTTGATATTTTCCTCACTGTCAATTTTGTTCTAATGTAGAAATTTAAAGGCTTCTTATGAGCAGCTAGTAATAAACTACGATATACATTATTTATTAACATTTTTCAACAATCACTTTATTTATTAACATTGTTAAAGACATGATACTTTAACTTCTCGTTAAAAAATAACGAACGTGTAATGGAAATTTATAATATATTTTGATACTTGTATCTTAAATAATACCGATAATTTAAATTAAGTAAACCTCATTAAGGAAATTCGATGTAATCAAAATTTCTATGTATTATCTACAAAGTTCGTAATTACAACATGAATTATTTCCATGAAATAGATTTCGATGTTTGTTAATTTTCGGATCTATTTTAACTTTATACCATCCACCATATTACATACTATCTCTTCTCTGCTAGTAATTTAGGATCACTCGCTAGAAATTATATTATACCTAAAGACATATTATTTATTTGTTTGTAATCTTTATTACAGGCACCTTAAAAAATTGTACTGACTTCATGTATTTTAGCATTATCAACAAATCTTGATTTTTTTTCTTCTTGGGGGTGACTGGTGATAATGCTACGATCTTGCAGCCCTTGACGTCATCCTCTAAGGAAATCACAATACAGATACCCCTGACAACTAAGTTCACTAGTAATAAGGATCTCCGGATCGTTACTCTCACCAGTCGAAACACTGATTGACTGACAACAGAGTTGCTGTTATTTTATGAAGGTATTATATCTGTGAGGGCGTGGTCGTTCATCGATCGAGCTGACCCATTCATGCTGTAATTAAAATAAACTGTTGAATATAGAGCAAAATTTGTCGCAGCTGCAATAAATTGTAATATAAACATACTAAAGAAATACAAACAAAAATATAAATACAGTCAGTTGGTAGACGGCAAATCGAATACATGTACGTTCGCTTCTCACTTACGGAGAGCTTGTTCCACATAAGGTTCTCAAACTTAAACAAGCAATATAGTTAATTGCAAATGCTTCAGAAATGGCGTACAATGTGCATTGTGCTTGAATCGCTTTGACTTCCGGGCCTAGCTAGTATGTTTAAGCTCTAAGATAGATAGTCCACCTTGCAAGCTTTTAACAGAGATGTACCCACATTGCAGCTAGTGGCGTGATGATTAGATCTGCGCGAGATGATTAGATCTGCTCGACAGAAGAAGGACCAGCACCTCACTGCATACCACCGTGAAATAGCAGCATAACGCTTTTGTATTTCGTATTTGGTGAATGTACCTACATCCGAATACCTATTAGGAGACCCAATTATACATAACGAGGCATCTGCATCTAGAATCTAAGTTGAGGTTGGATGCAGATATCGAAGACCGCAGTCATCGCTTACAATATTATGTAGAAAAAAAATCTGTTAAACGGAATATCACTATAATATGAACTATCACTAATTTCATTTTAAAGGTACAAAATGAATCATTGAAAATTTTCATCTTTATTATGCTTTATTGAAGCCAATACTCGTATAATCTGTGACTTCCTTGAGTTATAGTAGTACACCAGGCAGCAGCTCGACCGTAGTCACCTTCGCTCAGTCACAGTAACGTAGGCGATACGTAGCTTGTCGCCATTTACATCATGTTATGAAGTCTCACTCAAAACATTGGGAATTAAAAAGTTTAAAATATATGGTTGGCCATAGAGGATGGATAGATTTTTTGCTATGTTTTTACATGAATTTTTCTATATGTCGCAATCGGTTTTTCCGAACTGATATTTGGGAACCTTTAAGTAAAGAGTGTACACATTTCTTAAAGGCCGTCGATGCACCTTAGCTATTGTAGATGTTCATGGTCACAATCGTGTGAGCTGCTTGCTCGTTTGCCACTTATTCTATGTACAAAAAAAAACGTAATAAGACTTGTTTCATCTTTTATTTCTTATATTTACGCGAATTTAGTTATAGTATTTGCGTAAATATATTTGTAGCACAATCGCTCAGATATTTATACATATAAAACTTGATTTTAACAATACATATCAATTAATTAAGTCTTACTGAAAATAAAATAACGAAGTAAACAACATTTTTGCAACATTTTACAGATGGAACGATCCCTAGCAGTTGTACGGTCACTGGTTTGAATGCGGGCTCTTTAATTACATTTGCATAATTTCTAATTAGAATTCAAAGTTACTCAAACTTAATATTTTACCTCTAATTTTCTGCCTGGAGAAGTTTCCGATCTTCAAAATTTTTGCCGTAATCATCATCCGCAAGATGCTTAGTTTACAATTTTTTTAAGGAAGTTAATAATGTCTTTTTAGACAGATTTCCATCACAGCTAAAGATTTTTTTTTATTACAATAGAGAAAACTAACCTGTTTGTGTGTTGTTACCTACTGATTTCTGAGGCCCATGGTCTCCGGATTCCTGCACTCAACAGACAGAAACATTATATTGCTATTTTACGCTGGTATTCTATGAGGACGTGGTACTACCCTGAACGAGCTGACCCATTCATTATGCAGCTAGAAACAAATTGCAATATAGCTATCACTGTAAAAAAATAATTTTATGATTTAGTTTTTAATTTTGTAGAGAACAGGAATTTAGTCAGTAGGAGGGAAAAAAATGGATTGAGTGTGGAATGTTATATACCTATATTTTACAGATACAATAGGTAACTACAATTCTAATCTAACAAACTAACAATACAAGTCTATATAAGAAGAAGCAATAATCTTGCTTATCATTATGCTTTTCTCTTGTTCAAGATTCTTGAGAACCTCTTGGCATTATATTTAAGGGAAGATTTTCATGCAAAGAGTTCAATGACATCAAAGTCATGAAAAATGCGTCACAGAATAAAAAAAACGACACTGCAAAGATTAACCATAAATAATTCATATATAGACTAAAACTTTGCTTCAATTACTGGATTATCGTTACAGAAATTGTAATTGGAGTTAACAAAATTGTTTTAAAATTCTATGGTAGGATAATGGTTTAACATGAGAGGATTAAATGATTTAATTAATTATTTCGTCGAATTGCGTAGACGAAGTTGTAAGTAATGTTAATTGTTAATATTTATAGCAATCTTTTAAATAAATATATACCTACATATTCCTCGACTCAATTTCACAATTATTTAATTTTCCATTTTTCTTTTAAGCTTTTTTACTCAAGTACGTTTATTAGTAATATGGTGGTTGATTTGAGATTATGAGTCTTGTCTATTATATATCTATATATACATATATATAGTGCTGTTAGCATTTATGCAAACACAGAGGCACTCCCTTGTCATCCTCTTTCTTAGTCTATGTGCTATGCGATCTATGTATAATAAGATCGGGAAAATAGATGCAGTGTCAAGGGCTACGGACTTACTAAACGAAACCCGCAAAACCTACGCGGTTCCACCACGGTCGAATTCCCCCTCCCCCTTCCCTCATTCATGTTGTGTGACTGTAAGACTTTTAAGGTATTAAATACTGTAACTTTAATATTTTAAAATAATAACGTGAAAATTTTGCAGTGAAGAGAAAGTTTGATCGCTTATCACTTTAATTACTTTACAATTGGAATTAAAAACGCAAACTAATTACGAGTTAATACAACTCTGGGGAGCTTTGTTAACGATGCAAAATTTAACTTCATTTCCGGGTAATATTTCTCTTTGTACGCTTACAACCATTTATTTTTAAAATATTAACTAGCAGTGAACAGAAACATGGTAGTTTCTGGTTTAAGAATTGAGCAAAGGAAAATTAACTTAATGAATGACATATTGTTGCAAATCGCTGGATAACGTAGGGGCATGGATAATCATTATTGATTTTTACAGTACTTACTGCTTCAATCATAAAATTACGTCTCCTACCAGTAAAATCACTCGCAAAGGTAAGTGATTAGTCAGTAGTCAGTGTCAGATACGCGAACTTCTCCAAAATTTTATCTACAATACGAATGGGTCTGTATGTTATGCGAGGTCGACGCCCTCAGAATACCGGCGTGATTCATATGATAAATATAGGGTACTGGATGGTGCCCGGATATTCCAATTTAGTCCTCTTTCGATTTTCATTCCAGAGTCATATACCATCAGGAAAACTATGAACTAGTTTGTCAACCTTAGTTTTATAAAAAAATTGAATGTCTAAATCTAAAAGCAATATACTTAAAGAAAGTTCAAATAGAATGTTCTGTAACTGTCTTTTTGTAATAATAAAATTTTAATACACTGATGAAAAATTTCGGTCATGCCGCATTTAATTAAAATATTCTATTTTATTATTGGAATAGACATAGAGCCCAATAAGTTAGCTATCCACTTGTTCATAAAGTTTTTAAGTCTTGAAGGTGGCAAGGTTTTGATTAATTATGATTTAAATATCAAATGACTCAGCAAAAGAAAACAATAGAAGACGATCAACTCATTCATTTCATAACCTACTAAGCAAAATCGGCCAATTTTCAGACAACAATTTATGAAACTGACTCAAGTTTTGTGCCAAGTTTTTATAAAAATAAGTTCAAATACAAATTATTTAAACAAACTATCATCTCTAAATTCAAACACAAAATTAACTTAATCCTCTGTATGTACATCTTTTTGGGAAGATATTTAAACGCTACTTAATTAAAATAACACTGTAAAATCTGTTTCTAACTAAAACCTAGTTTACCGGGCTGTAATCTATGAAGTATATAAATTCTATAACAATGTTGATTCATATTTACTGAGCAATAAATAAAGTATATTGATGTATGAAAAATTGACAATACGACTAGTTTTAAACTTCGGTTTTGCAATGTGACATTTGTTTTATAGACTATAACATCTCATTTTCAAGTTTTATCAAAAAGCAATAAACATTGAATTATAATGTGATATTGGTTATGAGGTGTATTTTAAGATCTTACTGCAGCTAATGGACATAAAATCCATTGTGCCGTTAAAAAAATTGTAAGAAAAAAGTAAAGTGTATTTCTTAAAACGCTAGGTAACAAATAAAAAGACAAATTTTTAATTTCGTCAATCCGTCACTCGGTTCGGAACTCGGAAATAATTTTAAAAATAATATAAATAAAATTTCAACATCAGAATTCTTCTTGATAAATTGACCATTAGTATTTATATGCTTAAAAAATAAATCTCTTATTTCCGGAATGTCCCCGTTTCGATTAACGACCGTCTTGAGCTCTTAGGTCTAGATCTCTCTTCCAATCTCAATTTCGATCGCTACATCGAGTCCATAGCAATCACTGCTTCCAAAAAACTTGGTATCCTCTGTAGGGTGAGACCAGACATTCTCAATCTTTTTTTATAGGGGCCACAAACACGTTTCAGTTATGATGTCGAGGGCCACGTGCAAAAATTATTTAGGTCTTAATTAAAACGTACATGCACTTTTCAAAACTTTATCATGATCTGGCTTGTCGCTACCTATCTATCTGCTATCCTTATATATCCAGATGAGAATCTGTAGGTTTGTTTCTGTAAACGTTGTTTGTGTATTTTATTTTTGAAAAAGACGATTCGCACACATATAGACCCAAAGAACGTTAGTAGGATTTTGGCACATCTTTGGACGCGTTTATATTTTTGGAGAACATTATTCCGAAATTCCATATATTCTCTGTTTTCACTTTAAACAGAACTTCTAGATTGGTATCGTTTTTAAAATCGATGAATTCATCAAACAACACTGTAATAACAATTAAAAACGGAAGCCAATTCTGAGATAGTCGTTGTTCCTAAATGCCGTGGATTTTCTATAAATAACAAACATTTTTTTTATTTTTCTTAGATCTTGGAACTTTTTTGAAATTCGTTTAATAGTGCAGTTATATAATTTGAAATTATGGAGCAGTTTTTTTCTAAATGTTAATATCGTCCTTTGTAGTTTTTGCCATAGTCGGAAAATTTTGCAGCTCTTTGTTCTGTATTTCTTCACGATAAATGCTTAGCTTTTCTTAAAATTCAAAACACTTTGGATTTTGACACAATTGGAGACCATATTATTTTCACCTTGTAAACTCCGATTGAGATTATTTAGCTTTACCGTAATATCACATAAAAAGGCTAAAATACACCACCCTTCATCATTTTGTAATTCAGGGTACACTTTATTATTTTTCTCTAAAAATAATACTGATTTCACGGTGTAAAGAAAAAACCTTTCCAAAACTTTTCCTCTACAAGCCATCGCATCGAGGTATGTACGTAAAAGGACGTCGTTATACTCACTTCCCAGTTCTTCTAGAAGGCTTTTAAATCTTCTGTGGTTCAATTTTTTTGCTCGTATATAATTGACAATATTGATAACTGTCTTCATTACAGCTTCTACTTCTGGATTTACAACACGCCAAGTTTTCTTGGTGGATAATGCAATGAAATGTTATTAAATTGATTAAATATTTTTTTTAAAAATAACGAACTAAATCCTTTTTCGGATCCAGTCATTGAAGGACAACCATCTGTACACAAATACACGATTTTTTGTATGTCAATTCATTCTGCTCCAAAAAATTACAAATAGTATCAAGGTAATCTGTGCCTCGGGTTTGACCTTTCATTGGTAGGAATTTCAAAAAAATCCTGTATCAAATTGTTTTCTGTACAATATCTGAGCATCGTGCATTGCGACTTTGCTGTAATGTCGGTGCTGGAATCGAATGCCAAGCTAAAAAAACTTGCAATTTCTTAAATTATCTAATATATCATCGCGAATAAATTTAGAAATGTCTTCAATACGTCTCATACTGGTTAAATCCAAGAGCTGTAGTTTTTTTTATATCAGATAGTATTTGCTTTTTGCTACTGTATTTATCAAAAAGTATATTGACAACACTAACAAAGCATTCCTTTATCATTTCTGCATCGGTAAATGGTTTCATATGCTTGCCAAGAATGTAACAAATTTCATATGATGCCTTGGTTACCCCGGAGTCTTGTGATAATGCCACAGACATAACATTTTGTTGTTGATACAATGACCTCTTAAAAAACTCAATTTCTCATTTCTTCTCTCTTCAAGGACGATCCAGGAGGAAACATTTTGTCGAAAGATTTATGTTTTGTGGTAAAATGACGCGAAATATTGTATTTCTTCAATACAATACTTTCACGACATATTAAACAAGTTGCTGCATTGTTTTTGTTTGGCACAACAAAATAACCCATTTCCACTCATCTTGAAACAATCTATTTTCACTAGATATTTTTCTTTTATATTTAAAAGACACTCCTGCATTTATTTGCTGCATTATATTGAACATTAAATAATAATTTGACACTAAAAATCACAATTAACTGCAATTACTGGGTGAGATTACCACCGTAGCGTAGCGTAGGTACCTTCAGATGGGCCAATAAGCCGTAGGTTGAGTATAGCTGGGTGAGATGGTACTTCACCTCGGAGCAGCTCTTATTGTTCTATTATTATTTGTTAGACGTGCAGCGTTTGATGTGATGTTTTTCACGTGTGGAAGGTCCACTTGGGAAATCAGCATTTAAAATTGCAACTAACAATTTCATTAGTAACGGTACTGGGGATCGAACTCGATTAGCTCGAGTACCTTGAATTAAAAGCCAGTGCATAGATAATAAGTTTATATTTACTATTATTTATATAAATTACTAGACAGTTAACTAGAGATCTCACATTTGCCAATATTAATGGAAAGCATCACTTTAATCGATTTTATTTCCTTCATTATTATCATCATCAGTGAAAGAAGAAGCCTGAAGATTTCCTAATGGTTTAGGGTACGGTCTCCGAAACTTAAGGTCGTACGTTGAAATCCCCCATTCGACTATTGTTGTGGATCAGCACAAGCATTTTCAGCTTAGTTGGAGTAATAAACCGGAATATTAGTAATGTTAACTGGATTGCTAACTTTTTAAAAAAAACAAGACCATATCAGTAATCCACTACTGAATATAGGCCTCCCCCAAAGAACGCATCTACATAGCCACCTTCATACATCGACTTCCCGCATTATTTTCTTTAAATATAAATTGTTAGTAATAATATTCCAAAACTAACTGCTTTCCATTAAAGAATATTTATGTTGTATATTATTTATCGAATACAATTAAAAAAATACAATTTATTTTACATACATATTTTACAGATAAAATATATAACTACAGTTCCAATCTAACAAGTTGACAATTCAAGTCTATATAAGAAGAAGCAATAATCTTGCTTATCATTATGCTTTTCTCTTGTTCAAGATTCTTGAGAATCTGTTGGCATTATAAATAAGAAAAGAAAAGTGCTTGACTAATTTACCATGAGTATTTTAATAATATTACCTTTGACGAAAATATTATGTTTAAAAAATATATTTCTTATTTCAGGTCTTTCATTGTAATTGCTGTTGGGAATATCTTAGTATAGAAAATAAAAAGCAATCTCAAGAAGATTTAATGGCTACACTGTAGAGAAATGCAACACTTCTGTATCAAAAGAAATAAAATTACGAATGCTAAGAGAAATTTATTTGCTTAAGGAATATAATATACTAAGTTTAAAAAGTCGCTTCTTTTTAAATATAAGGAATAAAAGAGCAATTGAATAGTACTTAATACTCAAAAATATTATTAAATCGATCAGAAATAACTTTATATAACATGTTTCCATCCCACTGATGGGCGTGGGTCGGGCCGTTCTACGCCGTGCCGTGTATAACTAGTGTTTATTTTCGTGCCGGATTCGGCAATCTCTCAAGGATCGATCTTAGGCGAGTAACCAAAAGACTAAGCGGTTTTATATTCAAAAGACACAGATTGTATGATATATAAATGCGCCGTTTTATTGTTCAGTACTTAATAAATATATAGTTTTTTTTCAATATATTAAGATAATGTAACAATAGAACATACGGTTCAAAGAAAACAAGTTATTAATACACAATACCGTAATGAAAGACAACTAAGATAGAAATAACTAAGAGTCAGATAATTACTCTTTTCTTTATTCTTCTTAATAAAAAATATATATCAGCAATTCTTTAACGGCGACAAAGATTGTATAGCAGCAGTTAACCTAAAAAAAATATTGTTTTTTTTATATATATAATGATACCAATGTCATAAACATGGCTAATATTCCTTTTAACTAAGCAAAAACACGGTTAGTTCACGACAAAAATCTAATTACCCTACCTAAATTCGTTCCCTAAACCATAAGCCTGTTGACGGTTGAAAAAAAATTCATATTAATATATAATTTCTTATTCGATATTATAAATTAACGATTTAATCAAGAAATTATAACAACTATGACATAATCATAATACATGTTTAATAATATTTTAATATGTATCATAATTTCCTCTGTTGTTGTGTTGATGTCTCGATTGGCAACTATTTTAAAAAAAAATCATAATTACCGCACTCCACTTAATATTTCCCATTAAATAACATAATATTTCTTACGTTGGTCAAAATTTCTAAAATTTTATTGCAATTACTCTTTAACTTTTGTAAAGTATTGAGGGTGACAATCGAGCAAAGCAAGTAAATCAAAAAGAAAATCTTGAGGACTAAGATGGAATACTTCGTCACCATTGTTATGGGTGTCCCGATACCTACACTCACCAAACTAAACACAGCAGCGTTATCCTGCTTTTTTCTAAAAATCTTAATTGTACGCAGTCTTCCCGCGGTCGAATCGATCATTTCTCGGTCTAATTAATCATCATTTTTTGCAGCTACAACTAAACTTATCTCTACCACCGTAAAAATTACAATATATTATTATAATTCATAGTATAAGATATAGAGAAATATATATTTAATAGAATGAAGCCGTCCACTGCATTATTAATAGTTTAGGGGAAGAGCTGTAGCTGTCGAATAACATTATATAGTAAGCGACAAAGAAGCCTTGAATTTTATGAAACACGAAGTTCGCAGGTGTCTCGTCTCATATAGTTTAGTGCTCGTTCACTTTACAGCCAGTGCAATACAAAGTGCTGACATAAAAGTACTATATTTTATGATCCGTTCATACAAAGATCAAAGGTAACTCACTTTTAATTCACAGTACGAGAGCAAATTGAGTTCGATCCCTGATGATGGCACCTATAAAATCTTTGGTTGCAGTTCTATGCGCGTATTTAGAAGAATTATAAGTGTGTGGGATTTATATGAATGTGGACTGTCACTTTACTTTTTATATATATATGAACACGTCTAATAATTATGCAATATGTACATTCATATAATAGGTGAAAAACATCTACCTCCATTCTCAACAACGATTGAAGATACATACCTTTTGTTGCTGGAATGTTGAATGTGTACTACGCTGACAAGACGGGTCTTATAGATTACGCGTTGGAATCTGCAGGTGAGGGATGAAAAATATTTTTCTGTAGTCTCTAAAAGCTATTACATTCGGCGGTTAGCAGACAACCTGTGAGTACAACGAATTGCATTCTGAATACTGTCAGTATAATAATAAGTCACATACATTTCCCATGATCATCCCTCACTCAACAAAGATTCACGATGCACTGGGGTCGTCATGTTTAAGGACTGAAATGGATTTCTTGCTACTTGGAAATGGGCAACCAATTCTCCACACTCTTACAAAAGGTGGTTATTGTGCTATTTCACGCTAATATTATGTGAAGGCAAGGTATTTCCACGGTCAAGTCGATATATTCATATTGTAGCTACATTAATTAAGAAGCGTGCCTCAACCGCCGTTGAATGCTTTATAGGCTCTCCAGCCCACAACCATATCAAACCATTGTCGCCTAGTATACTATGTCACTTTTTGTACAACGTGCCAATACTACTCTGTATTTTTTATATAAAGTAGGTGGCAAACGAGCATGCAGCTCACCTGAAGGTAAGTGGTTATAGACCACCGCTCATAGATATCCGCACCACCGGAGGACTCAAGTATCTCGTGCGGTGTAAGCGACTTGGTAGTACCCTTGGGGGAAAACAATAGCTTACATTAACCAACGTCCAAAGAGGAATCTCCGTCTGCAGTCGAGGTGCAGGCATCGAGGACCTTGGAAGACCACGATTTTCCCACTTGAAGTGAACAGTACGCCATCTTGTGCTATATGTGATCTTGTGCTATATCTGATCTGGGAGCAATAGTAGCACTGGGTCCTCCCAGTGTAACATCAAGGTATTCTGTTGATGTTGATGCTGTTAGCCTATGCGGCAGCGTCATCGGACACAGGGCTTACGGAACTGAGAGGTCCGTGAGCTGGTTATGTAGTTTTGGTTCTCTTACTTACTCAAAGCGCTCATACACTGAGCGTGTCGGTCTGCTCTGATCACGTTCCTGTCTGATAGTGCCACCCAAGTTGCCAGTTACCTAGCTATCGGAAGATTCTCCAGAGTGGTGAATGGATGGTGATGTCTACTGACCGTCCGTTTACGTATACGGAACTAGCCTCTGACAGACGCCACCAATCGGAAGCTGTGGGCGGTGAGAACCACCTTGACACGCGGGTGTATCTAGTGTACGCGGTGTCACGAAGATTGCCGCGCTTTCGCGAAGAAGCGCTGCGAGAGAGACTGGAAATATTCCGAAATGGTGACGAGATAAAAATCACTGTGCAGATCGATATTACGCTGTTACGGTTCTGCTCCGGTAGCTATTCTGGTGAAACGGTTTTGAACCGTCTGTAAAAGATTTAGTTTGTTCGCGACGACGTGGGCGAAGACGACGCTGGCTTAGGCCGTAATTGGCGTAATTGGACAGGACTTACACAGGACTTGTATAGCAGGAGTTTATGTCTTAGGGACATTTTACTGTTGGTGCAGATGAGCTGGTGGAGCCGCCTCATGACGAACGCGGCCTTGTTCCTCGCATTTTGATATGCTGGTGGAAACTAAGTTTTCGGTCAAAGGTGACCCCTAGGTATTTGACCGTTTCTACCCATGGAATGGGTCGGTCGAAGATCATGATTTGTCCTAGCTCTCTACGGCTAGGTACTGGTACCGTCCAGAAAAGATTGGCTGAGCCTCTCCAGAAGAAGACGACTGCACTTTTGTCCTGGTTAATTTTGATTCTCCGTAACCGAAACCAATCGCCTCACCATACGGCCCATGTGTACGTTTGAATAATATAGGGGGGTATCGTTCGCGAAAAGCGTGAGACTAACCTGTGGATCTTTTGGAATGTCACTTGTGTACAGTGAGAATAATAGGGGGTAGAGGACGGAGCCCTGAAGGCTAAGAGCGTCCGTCTATATCGGAAAGTGCGATTCGACAAGAAGGCTCGTATGGATGGTCACTAGCCTGTCCAGTATGTTTAGTGAGTGAAGATTATAAATTAAACCGTTATGCCAGACTTTGTCGAATACCTTTGCGACATCGCTTGCCCAAGGGGTTCAGGAGGCTGATTGGGCGATAACTGTTGGGAAGGTTCCGCGGTTTGTGCGGTTTGGTAATCCCGATGACATCCGCTTCCTTCCAGGCATTCGGGAAGGAGCAGCTGGAGAGGAGCGCGTTGAATATTGCCACTAGGAGGCACATAATATTAGCGGGAAGCGCTTTGAGTATTTTATTGTTAATCCCGTCGGGACCGGGAGCTGACCTCCTTTTGAGGTTTTTGATAATGTCTTTGACCTCCTCTGTGGTCACAGGTTCCAACGGTTCACCCGCTGATGGTAGCGCCGCCCTAAGTGACACGTTGAAGTCCACCTTACGAAGGTGGTTGGGGTCCGCGGGTACGTTTGATGGGGAGCATTGGCTCTCTCTAGACTGTCCGCGAGACATTCGGCTTTCTCAGAGTCATCGAAGGCGAGAATAGCATTGTCCGGTAAAATTTGCGGGGGCATTTGTGAGATGCTGTCTACTTTGAGACCCCGCGCCAACTGCCAGTAGGCAGTATTCGAAGGCTCGAGGTCCGCTAGCAGGTTGCCCCATTTGTTATTATTATAAGATTTAATGCGCCCTTTGACCTCCCTTTGAAGGTGGCGCAGTCTAACGCGATTAACATATATCGGGTATCTATCGTGAACTTTGCCGATCGATTTTTTACCTTAGCAGTCGACGGAGACTTGAGGGAAGGACCCCGAATTGGTCAGTCGGCACGAGGGCCGTCCTTTTCGAGTCTTCGACGGCCGAGGTAAGGCGTGAATGTGTAACGTCCAGGACGGTAACAGTCCCATTCCTGTGTACCACCCGCAGAACAATGCCAAGCGTTTCGGTCCCCCGTAGGTGTACCCCCTGAAGTGGTCTTTGGTGTACTCATAGATACACTGCCGGCCTTTAAGAAAGGTTTAGGCTCTTTTCGTTGAAGGTATCTAAATCTTATCAGTTTGGAAATACTGACGACAGCCAATTCTGTTGATATAATTTTGAAGCACTCAATTTTAGTGTCGGGGAATTTCGTCTTTGTCTTCAGAAGTGTTTTACGTCTGTATTGTGATTGACGATATGTATAAATTATTAAATAGCTTTTTTTTAAACAGCACTTTATTTAAATTGTTACAGAATTTAAGTTGAACTTAACGCAACATTAAACTTAACTGATTAAGCAGTTTAGATTAAGGTACTGCAATAAATCTTGCCCCCGTTAGCAATGTCTTAAGGGTGAGAAATGGTTAAGTGATCGGATAGTTGAAACTTTGGTTAAGATATGGGTTAAGACATAAAACCGTTAACCTTTAGGCTTAAATTATTGAGTTAAATGTTTAGTTTTCAATGACACTATGAAGATTTATATTTTCAGAATAAAAAACAAATGTATAATTTACTGTTACATAAGAAGTAACAAACAATATTACGGATCAATGTATCGGATTTGTTTATTTCTCACTCGAAATCAATAATGATAATTACCTCCTGATCGATTTCAACCACGGTGATATCTTCCAGTTATATCTGAGCATGATAAATTATAGTGCCGTAAGTGTTCGACAGTTTACGATTTCGATATAAAACATGTGCACTATGCAATGTACATTGGACTAAATTTTAGATGCAGTTACAGTGACAAAGGATACGATCAGACAAAAATTACAATTTGTGATATATACAAATATTGCTTATCGGCCAGACAGACTGATTATTTCAAGACCCGAGACTTTAACTACCACCCAACGATCAACGACCGTCATACTCTAAATCAGTATTAAGCTAACAAACAATATATATATGCATAAAGTTATTTCTCTGATCGTTTAACTGCTAAAAAATTAAAGCTTGTGCACTGGAATAGCTCTATACAAAATTTTACAACAACAACGACGTGTGGTGATGTGATTAGAGTAACTGTCTGCTGAATCGCAAGTCTTAGTTTGGAATACCAGACGAGAAACAATATATGTATTACAAGTTGTTGTGTGTGTAAGAGGACGTAGTGTGTATATCCTGTGTTTTTGATACTGCATCTGAACCTTTCTCCGATATTTTGATAAATGCATTACGGAATATGAAAGAGGATGACGCGAGTGAGTGCCTCTATGTTTGCGCGAATCCTTGCACTATAAATTATTCTGCGTAGTTTATGTAATTCGTTTCCGGTTATCGCTGTAGTTGGATACGGCTAAGAGGAAAGCATTACAATATTTTAAAATTGGCTATGGTACTGATGAGTAGAAAAGAGAAGCATCACCCTGTAACAAAATATTAGTATAAAAAAGGTTATTGTTATACTGTGTTTTTTCTCAAGAAAGGGGCATTATATCGTTTTAATTAGCATTATACCATATCTTTGACTCGGCTTTTCTTCGCGGTTGGATGAATGTCGGTCGTATGTCTCACAGTGATTCAATAGAGGTCGGTATAGTAGTTTACGCGTTAATATCCATAAAAGATATAATATTAACATTTGTAAGGTGGATATATCAAAAATCTTTCGGTATTCATTCGTTATTCATTCAGAAGCACATTCTCTGCGTGGGAACTATTTACAACTTTGTTATTTAATTTCTTTTTTAATAATCAATCTTTATCACTCAGTTTCTATACACTATAGTATGTTAAAAAACACCTCTTGCTCCAATATGCTTGTGTATATCACGGTGGTAAATATCAAAAGATTCTATATTACCAATGAAAAATCAATCCAAAACCCATAAACTTTTATTGAATAAACACAAAAGAGGAATAAAAACAAATTAATAACATAATTAATTTCAAAATGAACTTAACAGCTTCGTTCAAATTATTCTCTGTAAGAAATATTTTGTATAATTAAAAAGTATTACTTAGCTTAACCTAAATTAAAGTAGTTAATTTACTCTCTAAAGAAATTAAGCATTTCCAAGATCTCTTAGAGTCAAACGAAATAAATTTATATCGATCGGGTTGGCAATATTTGAACTTAAATATTTTTTATTTTTTATAATATATTTCGTTAAATCTTGTTTGTTCTAATTTAGTTTTATTAGGTAATTTTTGAGTGACTAACGATCACGTAGTTCATGCTAGATAAGAATTAATAATTCAGATGCCTTATCGCCTTTGTGGACAGAGACGATTTCTCACCCACACCAGGCGAAACTCAGTAGCGCTAAGTTACTACTTTTTACAGTGTTATAGAGCCATGCTCAAGCTAGTTTATAGATACAATATGAATGGACCAGCATGCCTTCAGTGAATCACTAGTGTGAAAGAGGAGTGATGAGGATAACGAGGCATTCCAATCAGTAATCTGAGAAGACAATGCATGTGCATGCAACTTGAATATTTGTCGAGGATGGACGTTGATGCCATAGGCTGCTGTCATCACTTACCATCAGGTGAACTGTGAACTGGGTTGTAAACACTTCATATTTTAAAAAAATTAGTGATTTGTGACATAATATGAGAGAGACAATTTACTGATATTTTAAGCTACTACAAAACGTTTTCTTTCAGCTTCCGAGCCTACTGCGTGAGTTTACAGTGAGACATCTTAAGAAACAGTACAATAAAAACTAAAATACTTCTTCATCGTATGAAAGTTGCAACGTAACAATTTTCTCCTGAAATATTTTATGGTACATGAATTGAATACTAACTGAATTTCATACCTAAAATCTACTTCCAAACTTTTTCTAATTTTTGTGTATTTTTCAAACTTATAGTAGTTTAAGAAATGGGCTTTAGAGGGTTTGAGTTATTTCTACCTAGAAGTAATAATACACACAAAAAATCAGCGTACTTTAACAGTACTTCGTTACTGTGAATCCTGATGTTCCTTCATTATTATTCATGGCCTTGAATGCATGAAAATATCTTCGTCCAGCAGTGTGTAAAAATACGTATTTTCAATTTTTTTTTATTTATTTCTCAAACTCTTTATCTTAAACTTATAATATTAAAATAAACATTGCAATATCCCAATAAAACCTAAACAATAATCTATGAAACTAAAATGTTTATTATTAACGTCCCAGTTGTTATGTAAGTAGCTGTTAAAATGAAACATTTCTTATGAAAAATATAAAGTGTACCACTCAAAACTTGAAAAGCTACATTGCAAGCAACGACTCCAGTATTTTTAAGCTTTTAAGCTGCAAGTCATAAACCATCGAAAAATTCAATACCATGGAAGTGTAACATTGTATTGTCTATACGAAATTTTGGGTTAAATAAATGTTATTCTTTCAGTAATACTAAAACGATATAAAATTAATAATAAAAAAATATATCTTCATATAGTATAATATAAATAAACTATGATCGTATGTTCTTAACAATGGTAAGTAGTCTCTGGTATTTTTCGTAGTATATACCTTATATATTTTATTGTCTTGCAGTTTTTGCTGCAATTAAACTAGCTCTCTGTTTTGCCTTCGCATAGATGAATCTGAGCATATCATTCGTTTATCCAGTCAATATTTTTCTATCCTTAAGCGGTTGATTTTTTGGTATATATGGTATTTCGGGGAAATAGTTTAATTGTATTTTATAATAAATTTGCAGTAAAATCTCTTTTGTTGTACTGTTTGTATCTGGCTGGTTTTGATACCATTAAATAAATGATATATTAAAAACATAAAACATTTTTCCACAAAATTAGTGAATCTAATGAAGATACATGTTTAAGTTTTATTATAAAAAAAGGAAAAATGTTTTCTGAAAAGTCGCAAAAATAATTTGTTGATCTTAACTCAGTGTCAGTAAAACTAGCACTAAATTGGTTCAAGCGTTTTGCAATGTCAAAGATGAAGCTCGGTCTGGTTATAGATAAAGTCGATGCCATTTTTCAAAAAGCGAAGGAAAATCAAGCAAGCATATTAATAGTTACGACATGGCCAAAGAGCAGGAACAGTTTCGACCTATTTGAAAAAGTCTGGATGTACGAAAAAGCTCGATATTTGGGTGCCACACGAACTCATTGATAGAAACCTAATTAATAGTGAACTCATTTGCGATTCTCTATTGAAACGTAATAAAAAATTAACAATGGATTACCTACGAAAAGAACATGTGAAAAATATCATGGTCAAAGGACAGTCAAGCTCCACAGACTGTAGCGAAACCTATATTAATGGAAAAATGATTGGAAGGGCATCATTTATTATGAGCTTTTACCGCCAGGTAAATCTATTGATTCGGATCATTACTGCCAACAGCTGATAAGACTCAAGCAAGAAAGAAAACGGCCGGAACTGATCAACAGAAAGAGTGTGGTTCTTGATCATGATAACATCAGACCACACACATCTTTAGCCACTCCACCATATAGCCCTGACCTTCCCTGATCCTCAAATTTTCACCTATTTCGGTATTTTCTGAATTGTTTACATACTGTTAGGTTAACATCAAGAAAGGACTGTCCAAACGGCTTGGCGCACTTATTTGATAGGAGGTCCCAAAATTTCCATATATTTGCAATAAGATTATGTGTCTTACCTACAAAATGACAAGTTATCGAACAAAATGGCATATATATATATGATACAAAATTCACATGTGTTGCCATCCTTCAGAGATGGAAGTTGGATTGACTCGGACTGAGACGGAATGTCTCGTTACTTGTAATTGGGTCCATTCATCATGTAAACACAACAGGGATATGCTGCTATTTCATGCTAACCTTAGGTAGAAAACTAACAATCAATCAATTTTCTTCCCAAACTTTCAAGATCACAAGGTGCATATTGGCTGTGGCAATTTGTTTTACTGTCAAAATTTGTAGTAATGATGATTTTATTCGTTATACTCTGAACTCTGTACACAAATGTTATGAAATAAAACGGGGTGTTATGCTACATATGGTAATGACGATGTAAGATTGTTGCCTCTGATTCGTGTTTAACCCCTTGTGTATATTGTGTATAGAGGTGCGATGAGGACATTGTTAGTCGGACAACGCAATGTTGATCAATTTACCAAACAGACTGATGGAGGCTGGGTTTTGTTACATTACCAACTTGCATAAAACATCCATTTCACTTTACAAATTCATGCTCGTCATGTTTTCAATTTATGTAAACTAAATGACGTAGACAAGGCCAAGTGATGCTATTAATGAACTATATTATAATTTCCGAAAATATTATAATCTTTAGGCATAGACAGAAAGTGTTTTAGAGTGTAGTACTTTATAGTAAGTAATTTCAAACAAATAACTAGCTTGCGAATTCCGGATACCGTGGCACCGAGACCGATGAAGCTGCAAGAGCCGCATAGGCAAACAACATCAACATCAAGAATCTAATCAATTTTCGACAGCGTCGTACGGACTTTATAAAGATAAAAAGCTCAACTTAATTACAAACTAATTTAATTAGCATGTTGTGTGTTGTGTGGGATGCCAACAACGAATGTGCAATCCATTCCTTAAAACTAAAGGTTAAAATGTATTACTGTAACTTATCCTACGTGGCATAATATGCGGTAGTTCTGAAAGCAATGCCAGTGAGCTTTTATGATGACATACTTATAATGTTGTACCGGTTGTGCTTCCATAACTACCGAGTACTGTAGCTGGCAGTCCAAGGTTGCTACTCGGTCATCGGAAAATATAGCTAAAAGTTATTGTAATTAGAATAAGTCTCACTCATAATTGATCATATTCAAGAGAAAAGTTTGAAATGTTATTAAGTAGCACAAAGCAATTTTACATTTGAGAAACAGATAGGAAATTGGATTTACCCCAGCAATAATTACTTTTTTAATAAGTCTCGAGAATATTTCAGAATAATTCTGGCGATACTGACTTATCGAAATTCATTATATAATAACACATATATTTTTAAAAAGTAAATAAGTAAATTAAATATAATTACTTTATACAAATATTTTTTTTTAATAAAATGTGCCAAATATTCCATAGTTCGCTGATGACTTAATGATTGCATCCGATAAATATTTAAAGATTAAAGCTGCTTGTTTCCACTTGGAGGACTGAGAATGCTTCGTGACCACCTGTCTCTTCGGCTTCATACGCAAACGTAGTTCAGAATCCAAGCTTGAAACACAAGCACAACGCAGATATGTTTAGTGTGGTGGTTTGACTTTAGGGATCCGGAGACCCAGATCCAATTACAGGTTTCTAGGCCTTCCTTCTCAGTTGTAATGGGTGGTAACAAAAGCAATTTGTATAAGATTTTTACATGTTGTATCCACGATGCAGCTAAAAACTGACTAGTTTTTTTATATAAGAGATGTTTTTAGTTTTAGAAACGAGAAAAAATATCATGTGTACAACGCCGCGACTTACCACAATTAATAATGTTTTTTAAACAAAGGTAGCATACATAAAAAATATGTTAAGAATTATCTTTCTTTTAATAGACACGTTTATCGTACGTACGATAAACGTGTCTATTTAAAGTATTAGTATTATCATTTGTGTGTATGTCGTATTTAAATATATATCTGTAAATACGTATTTACAGAAATATATTTAAATTTAGAAACACATAATAGATTATGATTCGTATCAAATATTAATAATTATTATTTACTTATATAAAAGTCAAGTATATCCTGAAAGTAGTGCGATAATGGTAACATAACTCAGCCTTAATCTCGGCAAACTCGTTTCTTTAAGTGCACTCCATTTGGTGGTGAGTTAAAACCACTTTAATTTAAAAACGTGTCGGATGTTCACGTTATAAAAGTTACTCATAAATCTAAGTGAAGAATACTTCTACAATAAAGTACCATACATATTTATGTGTCATTACCACAGAGGTGGAGCCACGCTCTAGCTAGTTGCTAGATACAAAACTAATGGTTCAACTTGACCGGTGAAAGAATGCCGTAATATAATAGCGTAACGCTGCATATATTATACTATAAAAATTACACGAATCAGTTGGTTAATGGTTAAATTCATTAGAATTAACAAATTTGTCTTGATTTTTACCTTTACCATAAAGTGGTGCAGATTACTAAATAGAATACTAGAAAATACTAGAATACTATTTCGACATTTTCACTAAAAGATTGGACTATTAACGCTTCATCGTGAACGAATGTCCAAATAATCTTAATTAATGTTAACTAAATAATAAAATTAATTAAATTTTAAAATTTTCTTCGACGTTCATTGTTACTTTATACGGTATCATTGCTAATAATACTCTCGGATTACATTGGCCATGCTATAGCCACATAAACAGCATGTCCTTGCAGGTTCGCTATGTTTGTAATTTCTCTGTACAATTAGAAAGCGTTGAAGAACATTAAAAATCGACCGAAGATAATTGAGATGGACATAAAGGTTTTCTGTGCCACGGTGATCGCTACTATTAGGTGAACTGTGCTCATTTGTCACCCTTAGCTTCATAATAGAATTTCTAAAACATATGTCTAATTTGCTTCACCAGTATTCTATCAAATCGAGAAACCTCGACCTCATTCATGCCACACGCTAGTCTAAAACTATGGCGTGTCTCTACGTAATAAATGTAATAAAATAGTCCTTTTGTTACCTTCAAAGCTATGCGTATATATAATATATATACATATATTGACGGTTATTTTTTTTTTTTCATTGTACAATTATATAATAACACATATATTTTTAAAAAGTAAATAAGTAAATTAAATATAATTACTTTATACAAATATTTTTTTTTTAATAAAATGTGCCAAATATTCCATAGTTCGCTGATGACTTAATGATTGCATCCGATAAATATTTAAAGATTAAAGCTGCTTGTTTCCACTTGGACTGAGAATGCTTCGTGACCACCTGTCTCTTCGGCTTCATACGCAAACGTAGTTCAGAATCCAAGCTTGAAACACAAGCACAACGCAGATATGTTTAGTGTGGTGGTTTGACTTTAGGGATCCGGAGACCCAGATCCAATTACAGGTTTCTAGGCCTTCCTTCTCAGTTGTAATGGGTGGTAACAAAAGCAATTTGTATAAGATTTTTACATGTTGTATCCACGATGCAGCTAAAAACTGACTAGTTTTTTTATATAAGAGATGTTTTTAGTTTTAGAAACGAGAAAAAATATCATGTGTACAACGCCGCGACTTCCACAATTAATAATGTTTTTTAAACAAAGGTAGCATACATAAAAAATATGTTAAGAATTATCTTTCTTTTAATAGACATGTTTATCGTACGTACGATAAACATGTCTATTTAAAGTATTAGTATTATCATTTGTGTGTATGTCGTATTTAAATATATATCTGTAAATACGTATTTAAAGAAATATATTTAAATTTAGAAACACATAATAGATTATGATTCGTATCAAATATTAATAATTATTATTTACTTATATAAAAGTCAAGTATATCCTGAAAGTAGTGCGATAATGGTAACATAACTCAGCCTTAATCTCGGCAAACTCGTTTCTTTAAGTGCACTCCATTTGGTGGTGAGTTAAAACCACTTTAATTTAAAAACGTGTTGGATGTTCACGTTATAAAAGTTACTCATAAATCTAAGTGAAGAATACTTCTACAATAAAGTACCATACATATTTATGTGAGATGTCTACAGAGGTGGAGCCACGCTCTAGCTAGTTACTAGATACAACAATAATGGGTCAACTTGACCGGTAAAAGAACCAACAGAGAATGCCGTAATATAATAGCGTAACGCTGCATATATTATACTATAAAAATTACACGAATCAGTATAGTTAATGGTTAAATTCATTAGAATTAACAAATTTGTCTTGATTTTTACCTTTACCATGAAGTGGTGCAGATTACTAATTAGAATACTAGAAAATACTAGAATACTATTTCGACATTTTCACTAAAAGATTGGACTATTAACGCTTCATCGTGAACAAATGTCCAAACAATCTTAATTTATGTTAACTAAATAATAAAATTATTTAAATTTTAAAATTTTCTTCGACGTTCATTGTTACTTTATACGGTATCATTGCTAATAACACTCTCGGATTACATTGGCCATGCTATAGCCACATAAACAGCATGTCCTTGCAGGTTCGCTATGTTTGTAATTTCTCTGTACAATTAGAAAGCGTTGAAGAACATTAAAAATCGACCGAAGATAATTGAGATGGACATAAAGGTTTTCTGTGCCACGGTGATCGCTACTATTAGGTGAACTGTGCTCATTTGTCACCCTTAGCTTCATAATAAATTTCTAAAAACATATGTCTAATTTGCTTCACCAGTATTCTATCAAATCGAGAAACCTCGACCTCATTCATGCCACACGCTAGTCTAAAACTATGGCGTGTCTCTACGTAATAAATGTAATAAAAATAGTCCTTTTGTTACCTTCAAAGCTATGCGTATATATAATATATATACATATATTGACGGTTATTTTTTTTTTTCATTGTACAATTATATAATAATAACACAGATAAAGTTACGAATATTTCTTTGTGGATTGCACATAAAACAACCGCAAAACCAAGCTGGGTAGTTTATTCGGGCAAGCTTACGGGCAAAGCAATTTGCATTCAAAGCCTCTCGAAAATACATATATAGAACGTTGCGAATGCAAGTGTAACGAATTTAAGAGTACTAGATTCATACTCTCGCGCTGAAAACTTTTGACACCTATGGTAGAGCTGTTTTTGCAATTTTATTTAACTTTCATACGCTAGATTTTTCAACTTTTCTTTTTAACATACTAAAGGTCCTACATTTCTAGATATATGTATTTTACTTATGATATTATGTCTGACAAACGTTATATGTACTATATTTCACCAGATGATAAGTGTATTGCGTTGATAATGCGTTGACACCGAGATGGAATCCCTCATTAACCATAATTCATTTGTTTAATATTCAATTGTTTCACACATCTGTTGTTCAAACATCTTACTTAATAAAAATAACAATTCCTGTTCACAACCGAAAATAAAAATCATGTATCATGTTGAAATTGGAGTATTAAAAAAAACAATACAAAACATGATACTTATTTTTGGTTGTAAACAAAATGGTGATTTTTTTATCAGTCACCTAACATATGTACTATTATAAATAAAGGTGTGAACGAGTGACTGTGCGAACGTGCCAATTGAAATAATTTTATCAGCAATTCGGGTGGGGGTGGAGAGTGAACCTGGAATATTACCTGTACCTCCAGTCCCAAAAACATGATACATGTTAAAAAAGAAGTAAAAGGTACAATGGGTGGACTTAATGCCTTTTGACATTATCTACCAGTCAAACCTTGAGATGAAGAAACATTGACTGTCATTGACTGGTGCCAATAACAAAAGATTCCTAAACATTATTATAATGTCTGATATACTTAATATGCATAATAATAATTAAATATATTAATTAATAAATATCATAAATTACATAATAAATAAATCAATATCATTCAATGCATCACAGTTAAAAACATAAAGCCAAAATTAAAATCTCATTTCTTGAATAACCTGTACATACATTGAATGTATCGGTGCTCTTTCTACCCACCTGTACACTGTGTTATTAAAATGTTATGTACTCATATAATAAATAAAATAAAATATATGATAAAAAAGATAATATAAATAATGCAGATGATCTCTCTTGTATAATCACAAATAAGTATTCAGCTCATCAGACATGCTCGAAGGTAGGATTATCAATCACTATCTTATTTATTGCAAATAAATAATATGACCATCAGTTGAATTAATTTTTTAACTTAACATCCCAATTATTTACGGCAATTGAAAAAAGGGAATGGGAGCAATTTACAACGCCTTACCGTTTTTATAGAGTACATAAATTTTTGATAACAATAATAAATAGACAAACAATTTTCTTGTTCTGTGCATTATACAAATAGTGTAATCTGCTTTGTGGTCCACATTTATTTTGTAGCAACGACATTTGGCATAAAGCACCCTCGCAGAAAGCATTGCTTGGCCCGTTTTGTTTAGGCCCGGTGGATAAGAATTTTAATCTAGATGCAATACCAGATGAAAATAAACATGGTGTGGTTTACTGTATTTCTAATTATTAAATCTTATTATAACGAATTGTTTATGTATTTGGTGGCTTCCTGTGGCTACATTCCTATTAACTCTGCCGGTTTAAATTGTGTAATCACCATCGTAATCACATAGTCCACTGTTGAACAAACAATTTTCTTGTTCTGTGCATTATACAAATAGCGTAATCTGCTTTGTGGTCCACATTTATTTTGTAGCAACGACATTTGGCATAAAGCACCCTCGCAGAAAACATTGCTTGGCCCGTTTTGTTTAGGCCCGGTGGATAAGAATTTTAATCTAGATGCAATACCAGATGAAAATAAATTTTGGTTTACTGTATTTCTAATTATTAAATCTTATTATAACGAATTGTTTATGTATTTGGTGGCTTCCTGCTACATTCCTGTTAACTCTGCCGATTTAAATTGTGTAATCACCATCGTAATCACATAGTCCACTGTTGAACAAACAATTGTCAGTGTATTTATTTAATTTGAATATTTGACTAGGGTAATTCTTATCCAAACATAAATATTGCCTGTCATTAATTATGGTGAAATATATTACGCGGACCTCTCCTTGATCTTCTTAAGAAGCTGGAGCGCCTGTTAAAAATTGCAAATAATAATAAAAAATTACATGACATCAAATTATGATTTAAAACCAATTTTGCAATTGTCTAAGTTATATTATATGGAAGTTTTTGTGTGACAAAAACTATGCCTTCTATTGTACGGATCTTTGATTCAAAGTTTTTAAAAAAAACAATTTGGAAACAACAAATTAGAAATATTTAATAAACTTGAATTAAAATTACTTTTACAAAATATAAATGTTCAGTGAAACAATGGGCAAGTGTTACCGCTCTGGATTCGTGTGACGAACTAGTTTTTAATGCAATAAATGTCCAGAGGCTCATGGATATGCTGACTAGGCATAGGATCAGTTACGGGATGGGTAAGGCTTTGGTAAGGTGTATCATATACAATAAGTATATATAGTTTGTGAGTAATACGTGTGGCTAGCGGTAAAAATATACGTGTAACACAATGTTATTCAAAGAATATACTGTATTAAGTCTAGGTAGTAATTACATTATTTTAGAGTTTTACTTACTTTTATACAATTAAATTTTCTAATTAACCTAAACTAATTGTTTTTGGAGCTTAAAAAATTACGATCAATACTGTTCTGATAATACACGCGGTTTTAACATATGTATCTTAATTTTATAATTTATTTGAAATAATCAGATTTTTTGTATTAGTTTTAGATCCTTGCAATAAATAGGTTTCTTTTCGTATACGAGTGTAGCCATATTGTTATTCTTGTGTAGGACACTGACTATTGGGATGTTTTAGCCTGGTGGGTCTCGCGCTCTCTCTCGCTGTATTTTACTTTTATCGCCTATTATTTTAAATACAATGCGATGTTTCATTCCCAAGTTACCTGTTTGGTGTTTTCTCTATATGCAAATATTTCAGCTACAAAAATTTATATTTTTTTAAATAAAGCACGTGCGCAGTGAGAGATTAGACAATATTTTTCATACATGAATTACGATTGTAGTGTACCCACATCCTAATATAGTGTGTGTTTGCATGCGTACATTAAGACTGTACATTTAATTAACTTGTGAGCGATACCTGACATAATTGAAAGCAATAATGTCTGATAAAATATAATTCTGTCTAGACTTCTACGTGTTCTACAATTTAAAGTAAAAAATCTAATATAGAATAATATTGTTAAAGCTATTATTATTTTTATCATTTTCTTGAAATAAAGATTTATATTTATTTTCTATACGTGTTTCTCTCGTAAATCAATTTTGTCTTTTCTCACTATACGACGTTAGGGTCATGCTCTGTTACGTGAAGATCTTAATGATCTTATTTATAGCGATATCCATCTTTATGCTTTTAGGAAGAAACTTTAAAATGTGTAAATAATATTGTACCGTGTCAGTACGGATTTGAAGTAAAAAAAGAAATAAATTCCAAGTACAGATGTTAATTTCCAATCACTATCCATAATTCAATCACTAAGTCACACTCAATGTTGATAATGAGAAGCAGAGGTCATATCGCTTGTCACTGATCGTCGTGTCGCACTTTAGCTCGTAAGAACTCAGGATGGCCACGTCGCCAGTTGTCGCGTTTATAAGTGGTCATCGACCTTTCTGGAGCGGCTTAGAAGTGATTCACCTATACATCGAAATTCGAAAAACTTCCTAAAAGAGACATAGAGACAATAAGTTGTATTGAAATGAATATGTAACATGTCCCTAATACAAGCTAAACGGCGAAAATTTTGCTTCTGTACTGCAAAAGTTTCTGGGGTGGCCTCTTTGATATCTTTTTTAGTTCTTTCTTTAGATTCACCATTGCGGTGACATCTCGAATTAACATAACGATCGATATAATCGACATGATGATGATTGTTTATATTTTATATTTTTTATGATAATACATGTTGATGGCACAATTCCATATTATTAAGGTCTCATATTGGATATAATAGGTTTTATATCGTATTGCAAAATTTGTCCTATTATTTTGACATATACAAAAATCGGTGAATTCTCGTATAAGATCACGTGACCAAAATTCTCTTCAAAGATCACGTGATCATGTGTAACTTATTTACTTCGTGTTTAACTTACCAAGCCATTGTTTCAAGTTAGGACCTTCGTCGGGATATAAGCCACCTGCCTAAACATTTATTAAAACAAAAGTCTTAATCTTATTTTTTACATTATATTCATCTTTAATGAACTATAGTCGACCCATTATGAACTGAGGCTTCGGGTCATAAATCATGTTTATCTGTCTGTCGCGCTCGCACTTACAAGTCTTATGGAGAGGTGTAGTGTTGTGCGTAAAAATTGTAGATGTGCATATCGATAACGGGATAGGTACGATCGATAAAACCTGAATTCTAAAAGAATCTAAATTATGTTAAGTATTAATAGGAATAATTTTTCGATATCTGAAAATAAAAGTTTTTAATTTATAAGATAAAAGTGTTTGTTTCGACGTAATCATAGAGAAACTTATTTTAATTTCTTCAAAACCACGTTAGAAAATAAATTCTGCATTGTGCGTATTGCGTAGGTAATGTAATGAGTGTCATAACAAAAAATCTTATATTTATAGAAAAACAACAACCCTTACTCGTAACGACCACTCAGGAGTCAGAGTGCTAATGGAGGTCACGATGACGCATCGAACCCGCGTGCGCAGGTAGCTAAATATCGGTAACGGGTTGCATTGCGTGCGCTTTCCTACTGTCAGTTTCATTTATTGCCAGACGACTCAATTTTAAGTGCGTCGACTATAGCAAATCAAATTAGTAAAGGTATCAATAAAATTTTTCAGCGAACATTTAAAATTGTTTTTCTAGTTTTTTTATGAAAACGCTTACGTTATGGGCTTATTCTAAATAAACAGCTGCATTATCAATTATTATCTTCATCGTTATTGTGGTCCATTATTTGTCAAACAAAGCCCTCTCACTCTGATCTCCACAAAACATCGATCTTGAGTCAAAGCTTGAGATCTGTTGACTTCCTGCTATCTTCAAACAGGTCACCTCAGCACCTTCATTTGATAAATTATTTTTTTATGTAATTAAACTACAATATATTACAGTGATCATTCTATGATAAACCATTGGTACTTTGTAGTGATGGTTTTTGCATTTGATTTTGTTCACCATGGGCTATCATAAAATTATCGAGTAATCTATATCTACATATATGAGAAAGAAAAATGCCATGAAATAAGTTAGATGGGTAAACTGAAATAAACAATATAAATATTATATTCAACTCGGTTATACAAGCACATGTACCAGCAGTGGATTTGTCACTGGTAGTTGATGATAATGTTTATATATTTAAATTATGTTCATTTCAAAAGTATATAACATATTAACACTGATACTCCGCGGTAAAAACGCCGCTAGAGTGAAGTTATGTAACCACCATTGGGACATGAGGGAATGCAATAGCATTACGGTGGCAAAACTACTGTCATTTACGATTTAGATTAGAAAAAAATTAGATGCTTATTTCACAGATAAGCAATGGCTTTTAGTATAAAAGTTCTGGTTTAATGTATAAAAAACGCAAAACACTTTAAATGTAATTATCTTATTTTCATATAAATGTTGCACTCAGCTTCATTAGCGTGGTCGCATTGTTTTACCAAAATTTTCTATAACATTTTGACAGAAATTTTGTCCAATTTCTCGAATTGCTTGAGTAATGTTAACTCGAAGCTGTTCAGTGCCTTGAGAATTGTTAACGTAAATTCTTGCCTTTCAACGACAGTGAACGAAATAATCTAGGGGTATGAGATCGCAAGAAATTTTAATTTCAAATGTAATATGCCGGAAAATATTTCTCGTTTTGGTAATGAGTTTTCTTAAAAAATATGCGTTTTTGTGACAATCGATACATGATGACCAAATAACAACTAATTGCGAAATTTACAGCGCTAGTTAGAGCTACAATGCAGTTTATTTCTAGCTGCAGAATGAATGAGTCACCTCGACCGTGGTAGGACCACGCCCTAACAGAATAACAGCGTAAAATAGTAATAGTAGCATGGTGCCGCTCTGTTTCGTCTTTTGAGTGCAGGGATCCGGAGACCTTTATTACTGGTGACGAGGCATTCTTACTCCATCCTCAAGGATGTCATAGCATCTGTATTATCAGTCCTTGTCGAGGATGAATGCAGATGTCATGAGCCGTAGGAGTCATTTACCATTAGGTGAACCGTGTACTCGTTTTATACTATCAATGTAATAAAAATAAATCAAATTTAGACATTTGTCATTACAGAAAAGCCATCGTGACTCGAGTGCAAGATATTGAGAACTCTAATTACTAATCAGTATACTAAATATGGTATTTCGTCACAATAAGAATACTATCTATACCTATACAACCGTAAAATGTCCAGGAGTAGTAAGTTTGTAAAGGACAGTTACAAAAACATCAACGACGATTTTATTGTAATATTTATGTGTTTTTCAGTTGTTAATTATATTATTTAGAACAGTATTCATTTTTTACAAGTAACTTTTGATTGAAGAATTGTTTTAGTGTGGTATTTTTTGTTATTTGTATATTTTATATCTAACTTTGCTGACCTTTTAGAGCCTATTAGGCCTATTAAAACATTACCTGAGTATCATATTTTACCTATTATAACGTGGTTACCTATTATAACATATCTACGGTATGATAACATTTTTAAAATTCTCGTTTCCACCACTGGAAATTCACGTAACACACACATTATTCTCTTTGATTATAGTTATCATAAATGTTAATTTATTTTCTTTGTGTTGCGTATATGAGACATCCATACATAGTAAACGAATTCCTCCAGTCACCCGTAGCAACGGCTCCAATACAGAAGGTATTATATAGGAAGCTTAAGCATTTTGAATGCTTAGTAGAAACAGTAACCACAAATAATGTTCATGAACGAGTAAATGGCTCAAATATGAATCTCTAATTAAACAATATTTATTTATTATTTAGTATTTAATATTCACTGTATGGTATTTTTTTGTGGTGATTGGTCCATGACGTCTTCGTTTGATAGAGAGATAGAGATGTTAAATAATAAATAAAAAGTCGTTGCTGATATTTGAACTGTACATTTTATTATTTAATTAAACTTTAAGCATAAAACAATCTACTATTTAACTCCTTTAACAAATATGTGTATAATAACTAAACAATTAAAAATAAAAAAAAATTAAAACAAATTTATTTATATTATTAAGAAGCTTAATAACATGCTTGGAATAAAGCCATTAATCATGATTATGTGATATAATTACAAAATAACGTTGGCTTGAATGTACAGGCATAATTATGCTAAAACATTCTAGAGTCATTGTCAATTCTATCGGCGTCTGGTTTCATTAAACACATCCAATTTCAATAAAACTAACCGAAAATACTTTTCTCATAAAATTGGTGTACGCAGAGCAACGGCGTTAATAAAGATGGCGGTCACTACTATCCGTTACTCCTCGTAGCTACCTCGTAGAACTGCAGATTCGTATATCGAAATAGATTTTTAACCATCAGATGATGTTCACAGCCTCTTCCGTTACAAAAATATACATCAAAAAATATATTATACTACGTACATAAGTTCTCTATTTCGGGTTTATTGTGTTGATGAAATTTTGATTTAGACGTGTTTTACCGAGTAATAATAATTTAATAATTTATTGAATCTTTAAAAAAGGAATAGGTTTGGTAAATTGTTCTAACTCAAATAAATATTACACTTCAAAATATTAGAATTATACACATTATTATATTCGTACAGCAAAGGACTGGAATAGCAAACTTTGCCCGCGTCTGTCTTTCCCTCCGATTACAATGTGGGTGTTTTCAAGAGTAGAGTGAATAGGCATTTACTGCGCTAGTACGTCTTACCATCCAGGACCATGCATTTCCATATAACATCAGATGGGATCGTGGTCAAGCACTTGCTCAGAAAGTTTAAAAAAAAAACACAAACTATAGATTTTCGAATTTGCAATTTGACCATTCAATATTTATTTCTGTGGGAAATACATTATAAATATTAAATGGTACATTACAAAAATATTCAAACTAACATTACAATAAACACATTCTAGTAGAACAAATATATTTGTATTTATGTGAATTGTACACAAACTTTATTTTACAACATCATGTACGGACCAACGTTTAACTATAACTGATGATGCAATTCACGTTAGATTACTGTAAATTAGTTTAGTTAAAGTAACTCGTCGTTCTAAATAGCGGTGGTGGTCTATCTTTTTTCTAATTTGCACTTTGACCATTCAATATTTATTTGTGTGGGAAATAGATTATAAATATTAAATGGTACATTACATAACATGAGAAAAGAGTACAGAGTTCACCTGCTAGTTTTATTTTTACATTGAGAGTAACAAACGAACACACAGTTCACTTGATGGTAAGTGATTCCTGCGGCCCGTGACAATTACATTCATACTTGACAAGGAATTATAATCCAGATGCGTTGTCACCCTTGAGAACTGAGATGGAGTGCCTCGTCACCAGTCATAAAGGTCTCCGGATCTCTACACTCACTGGACACAGCAGCATTATGCTGCTAGGGCGTGGTGCTTCCCCAGTCAATCTGACTTATTCATTCTGTAGCTATAAACAAACTGCAGTGTTACTCTACCACATTGTTATATTGGCTGCCCGTGCATCCCCAAGGAGCATTTAGGATGCACATATGTTGTCTACCATCATGATTGATGTAAAATGCGTCGTTACCTGGACATTGGACCTCGCTTTCCTAGATTAAGCATACAGCAGCGTTATCCTGCTATTTCACGGTGGTATTTAGTGAGTACGTGATCCTTCGTCATTCGAGCCAACTCATTCATGTAGCATTACCATTGTTAATAACTTAAAACTTTGGAAAGCAAACTATCATAGCCAGGAGTTAGTCCTTCTTCGTGCAATTACTGCAATAAACGTTACCAGTGAAAAACATCTGAATAAGTAAAGTCCGGGATGGGAAGTTCAAGCAAATGCAATACAAAATATTGACATGTAATGTAAAAGTTGTAATAAGTTTGAGAAAAAATGTCGAGCACCATCGTGAAAAGAATCGCAAATAAAATCGCAGTAGCAAAACACAAACGTTTAAAACATCCAGACCGAAATACCTCTTAGAAGTACATTTATGTTAAAAAATCTAGATGGAAGCGGAAGAGTTCTGTATTTAGCTTTGTTTCCTAACTTTCTCCGTTTGTGCAAGACACTGTCGAGTTATTTATCTGAATTGTTTGTTAAGTAAGGTCAATAAATTATAAGAATAATATGGTCCACACATATTGCTTGAAGTACTGACGACCCTGTACTTGCAATATATCACCTATCACCAACGCCAAGTATCACCGTAGCTTTTGATTTATTTTATCCACTTGCTTTTCAAGCCAAAGGTTCTCAGCGTAGAAGTCATGTTAAATGGTAAACAGTTGATGCTGGATGAAATCATGATCTTAACTCAATCTTAAGAACTGCGATGGCGGTAATACTTTGCTCAAATCCAGTCTTGACTCTGTAGAAAATTAAATTTAAAAATAATAGAATAGTCTGAAAAGCTTCGTTTTAAAAAAAGATATTATGTAGCTTTAGCATTGCAACGCTTATTTTTGAAATAAGTATGAGGTCGTAAAAATAGAAAAGCCTTTTTTGAAAACTGTTTCGTCCTGATTTGTATGAATGAAACTTTTCCTCTTTTTGACAAAATTTTTCGACAAAAAAGCATCGTCGTCTTTTTTACTCGTAGATATTCTCTTGCTTTGGTAAAATAACCTTTAATTTAACTGAAGTCGGGATGAAGTTACTAATTTTACGGCTCTAATTTTTTTATAGGTAAGTTTGAACTAATTGTTTGTTGAAAAGTGTATCTAAACTAGGAGTTGTTTTATATAAGGTCTTAAACTTTTTATAATCGGGCATTTTAATGTTGAAGTAAAACAACCGATCTAAATATAATATATTAATAAAGTATATTTGTTGTGAAATATAAATATTAGCATATAATCAAATCAGTTTTCTTTATTTATTATAATGTTATAATGTTCAGATAGATGCGAGGTTACTAACTTAATTTGTAAACACATAAATTTGATAGCCGCATGGCAAATCTTTCATCTTCCTAATCCAATATTTGTGCCAAAATCAAATTATTGGTTATCTAGTTGGTTTGCTATTACCAAACTAAACATGTTACTGCAAGACCTCAAAACATTGTTAAGTCCTTTGGTGAGTACGCGATCAAAATTTAATGCACATCACATTTTTAAAAGCTGACAGTAACCTGGTTTAATGGATATCAGGATGTCAAGCACCACCACCCCCTCCCGAGACCATAAATCTTGTGAAGCATTCGAATGTCAGAATTTAAAAACGCGATAAAATCCGCAAATTTAGTTTTACTAAATTAATTAATGTAATATTTTTCAAACCTACGTTTTTAAACGTTCATAAATATAAAGTGTACTATTAAGAAATGTCTATTCTCGTTGTTATAGTGTCCATTTTACGAATGAATATAGATAAAATTCTAGCAAAAGTTGTTACGACATTCAAAAAGCTTTTATCATTTTGATTCATTTCGGAACACTTATGTGCTTCATTTATTTAATGGGCCATATTCATATGACAATTCTTTATATGTTCTAAAGATACAAGTTCGCCATATTATATTGAATACTTGATGGGACACGCTTTTAGATGAAAGAATAAAACCAAATACGACGAATATTCGCCTCGATTCACGAATGCGTATTATTCTTTTGAAACTTCACTTTAAAGAATGCTCCTGAACACAAAAATTAACTTTAAACTTTAATTGATTATGTTATAAACTTATACTTTTGTTGCAAATTGAGAGTAATAAATAATTTGATTTGGCCCGCCATCTGTAAATTGAGTCAATATGACCCGAACAATTTGATGTCCGTATTTTTCTAATTAAATTTTATACTTCTAAATAGCTGAAACTAGGAGCCCTACCTGTTTGCTTTTGTAAAAGCTTAGTTCATGTGCTGGTGTGCAGAGAGATAGACATGTGCACACGTGATATAGATAGTTATGACCCGACTCTGTAGTCGCCGTAACAATTGGACTATTAATGATATTTATGTTTTAAATCGCAAGATGTTAAGTTGTCGTACTAGCTAAAAAATATTATTTATTTATTTATTTAACTTTTATATACACACAGTATTATTAATACAAGAACGCTAAAATAAGAAAAGTATATACAAAGACGCAGCGTATTTTAACAACAAAAATCTCTTCCAGCAGCCCTGGTGTTGGATATATCATTGAAATAAATCAGAATAGTGTACTTTCACTTAAAAAGTGATTGAACAGTTGTTTCAACTAAATAAATAATTGAACAGTCGTATGTTCAATTACTCTTTTTGCTTAATATACCAATATATTCACTCAATCTAAAATGCGAACCGGGCAATTCGTACAAATGGTTTAACAATGTTTTATCATACTGTTACAATGTATAATGTATAAAAGCGTGTAAATAATATCATGGGCACTAGTTAAAAAAGAGTTTTTAAAAAAAAATTGTTCAAGTTATATAATAAGATTTTTTTCGGGTACAAGTTTCACATAAATAGATTATTTATGTAAAGCTTCACGATTAGCATACTAAATTTTAAATTGTAAATAGTCATGAGGCAGATAGAATACGGTTATTTTTACAATTTTACAATTTATTATTATTAGATAAATGTTTTACCTTTTTTCATTTACCTAAAAGCAATCGTAACTACATACTAAGTAAGCTTCAATACTGAGCTACGAACCGTGTAGCGACTGCAATAAAATGGTCTACTTCATTTTCCGGTCGTTTTATAAACTAATGATTGTGATTGATGTGATTAAAGGTGATTTCAAGTCTATATCAAGTCATTTATCAGTCATAAAGTCATCTGATTATAACCAAGATATATCGTCGTGGTCTAAATTGATATCATCATGCCGGACGAAAACCGCACGTTGTTTTTCTCGACTCCCTGTGCTTAGACCCTGGGAATTCTTTTTCATATTATGTTGTTCTCACAGTATTGGGCCTCTAGAGGAACTATCCTCGTGAATGGCTTTTTTTTTGTAATGAGTATTGCTGTTGGTCCACAGACCTCTACAGCTTTATCTAATTAGACTCGCAAGCGGGAGGCCTGCTGTGTAGGAAGACAACGACGATGCTGAGAAGTTGGCACAGAGACTGGTGCTGCACCACCGCTGCACTCCGACTCCTGTGGACGAAGAACGTGGACGACAACAGAGGGGGCGATAAGACGATTCGAGGGCCATTCATAAGGAGGTACGAAACCTCGACTCGGATCGCTATCTAAAGGGATCGATAACGACCACGATTTACAGATGACATCAACTGCATAGGATATATTATTGCTCTATGCATTTCTCTACTTCGATGTAAAGTATGTGAAATAAGATCGGTGCATAGTTCAGACGCGTAAGACGGACGGTTATCCATTCCTTATTCATAAATGGGCACGCCGAGATTACTCTACTGATTCCTCCAGTTTACCGATTTCCACCGTTTACCTACGTAAATATCACCATCACCATACGAAACACAGCAGGGTAATGTTTGTATTTTAAGGTAGTATTCTCGGCCACGTGCTTCGGCACGATAGGTACAAACTAATAATGATGGACAAGATCGAAGGAAAAAGACGCGCTGGACGCAGGAAAAAGTCATGGCTACAAAACATCAGAGAATGGACGGGGATTAAGTCAGCCGAAGAATTGTTTCGTCTCGCCCACGACCGGGACAAATTTAAAAGTTGGTGGCCAACCTTCAGCATTGAAGAGGCACCGTAAGAAGAAGAAGATTCTATGAAAGGCATACATACGCCTTTCTTGATCGAGCTGACTCGCTCATTTTTAGAAACTAACTGTAACAACTATGTTGCCACATGGACTGTAGATATTTTATACATCAATTTATGTTAATATTTACACAATTTCAAGGCATCTTCTTGTCTAATTTAAAATGCCAGCAGTATCTAAATAATTCTGTATCAAGAGATAAGGGCATAATGACAAGGAAGATTGTTGCGCATTTGAATATCACTTCAAAGAGAGACTTATTAATTTGCTTTGTAATATTAAATTGTATTCTACAGAGAATTCCAGTAAGTCCTCATTAAAGACGGTGGTCTTATTTCAACGGTTTTACATGTTTTCACTTGCCTACATATTTCAAGACTTGTTAAATTTGTGTGGTTTCTTTACCTTCTTTTTAGGCCTTCATTACGATTATTAATAACATCATTCTCAAATGCAAAGTTAAAGTTGATTATAAAGCTATTTTATATACAAGTTTTAATGTAGTTACTCAGAATATCGAGTTGCTAATACTAGAACATACGTTCTGTCTCTGTATCTGGTCATTTTTATATATGACCAGATAATATTATGTAAAATATTAGTAATTTATATGTAATTTGAGTATTATGCAGTTGTAATAAAATGAATAATTTATATTACAGAAAAATACCGATAAAATATAAATCACTTAATTCGTAATGATACATGACTATGGAACGATAAAACCAACTCTACCGTTGATTCTGTTGCGTTTCAACCACTTATTGATGTTATTAAAAAAAATTACTTATATATTTTTATATATAATACACAAGCTTCATCTAGCTTGTGTATTATATATTTTATGATATAATACACAAGCTAGATGATTTGAGTTAGATTAGAGAACTTGACCCGCGGTGTGGGCAGATATGAAATTCACCACATGTTGGGCAGAGACAGAATATATTATACGGGAAACTAAAGTGTCCATGAAATAAATAGCGATTGGATAACCCTTTGTCACATTTGAGACTTAAATGCTTTAAGGGAAAGAGACTACTCCAGATATTCATCTACATTAACCGGCCTCAACAGAATAGAAGTGCCTTTTTTTTACAACTTTTATTTCACTTTCTCTTTATATGAAACATTAACAATAAATATGAGTTCATTGTATTATATAAAAAGTACATTAATGTTACCATTTTACACTTATGTAAAATTTATTATTAATAGGAGAAACTTAATAAATAACAGAAGTGTTCTGGCAATTGTCAAAGTACCTAAGAGCGTAGGAATGAAAATGTTCACAATGAGCAGATTGTAATTAGTTTTCCCTGGAATAACGGTGAAAAATTGTAACAAATTTAAGTTATAATTTTTAAGTATAGCAGTACCACAAGCGTCTGCAAGCATTAAAGCTTCGTCAGAAAAGTTAACAGGTATGCTAGTAACGTTAATAGCATTGCTGGTGTTGCTTTGTAAAAAAGCTGTGGAGGAAAAAGCATAACATTCTTTTTAGTATGAACTTTAAAAAGTTTAAGGTTGGACTTAAGGGTGGGGGAATTTATTTTAAATATGAACTCCGATGTTCGTTGAATATGGACGGCATATAAAATTTAAATCGTGTATATTTTCGCAATTTTACGCGCCTGTACCGCCATTCACATTAAAAAAAATCAGGTTCCTAACCAACCTCTTCTTTGACAAATAAAGAAAGAAATACCAACATCAAATCTAAATCAATTTATTTCCTTACATCATCCTTATCGCATATATAGCATCAGGTCATTAGATCATGCGTGACTAATGAATCAATTAAAGAAAACAGGATCACAGCCTTGACAACAAGTAACAACCGGTTCTAAAATCTATTGCTAAAATCACCTAATCTTAAAAATGCATGAAGATAATGGGATTATCAGAAACCTTGATATGACGCAAACAAGCTCAGAATAAAATAATAGGATTAGGTCAAATCTAAAAAGACATGGGAAATACGAAACTCAAAATACATAGGAAGAAGGAGAGTAATGAATCGACAGTTAAACATTGCAGATTAGTATTGCCTTAGTTATGACTAAGTCGTTTACAGGAAGCTTTTTGATTTTGTATAATAATAAATAATGTGATCTCACCCAAAGTTTCATAAAGAAGGTCGATAAGCTTTCTGTACCTATAGCAATACGAGTTTAAAGTGTTGGTGAATGTTTTGATTAAAGTAGTTCTAATCTTATCCAAGAAGATAATAGGATGACGAAATGGCATAAACAAGGGATCATACTGATAATACGATACCTTTCCAATAGCGGTCTCTTCTTGCTGGGTTATCTTGCGACGTACGTAATAACATACATAATTTTTGTGACACACATTTATTGATTTATTTATAATTCAGATTTGTTAAAATAGTTAAAGTGCTAAAGCGAGAATAGTTGTAATGAAAACTGTTATTTTTTTTTTGGAATATTTTCACTCCTGATTCCTTAAAATTTTGTAAATGCTGACATTTTGCACTATGACAAGAACTATAAAAGTTTAAGTTAAAGCAGCAATTTCTTTGTTATCCAAGTTTAGTTGAGGGAAAAGAATGTCACCACACATTTCATTCAAAACATATAAATAAAGAAGAGATTTCTATGATTCATTTAATGATAGATTATCGCTATGGTAGGTTCGGATAATTTTCTCGGTATCAACCCGACCGTTAATGCCTCACTAGTAAGTTAGTAGGCAGCACCGCGTCAAAACGAGTTTAGGATTCGGAGAAAAGGTTATTCTATTATATATAAGGTTTTCTCCACTTTTCACCAAATAAGCATTATGTTAACAATGATTGAGTCACGTTCATTCATTTCAAGTTCATTGCATGAATGAGTCAAATAGACCACGAAGGAAGGTTCAAGCCCTCATAGAGTACCATATAAACAGCAGCATAGCTATAGAAGTATTTCGTGAGTGTAGGGATCCCAGGACATAAAAGGCCGGCTGCATCTGTGACTCCTCTGGTGTTGCAGGGTGGCGGTGATCACTTACCACCAGATAAGATGCTTGTTCGTATGCCACCTATTCTATAAAAGAAAAAACACATTTACTGGTAACCATGTTTTCCATCTCAGTCTTTAGGGATGACAACCTCAACGACAATCTTTGTTGGGGTCGGATGTGTATGATGCAGTATACTTTATATTTTTTATTCATCCCTAACATTATAAAAAAGACCATACAATTATCAATACATACCTTACAATTTTTTAATTACTTTTTAGATGAGAAACTAAAAACAAAATCTTTATTATTTATATTATATACCTATATTTTACCCGTGATACAGGTTGTTAATGTTCTCTTCGCAGAAGTTGTCTACAGAAATTATTAATAGTTACATGGGAACTTCGTATTCCAGTGCTACAAAGTTACTGACCTATTTTCAAGTTCATGTAACTTTAAGAGCAAACAGTTAATTTGTATTATAAGTGTGTAAAGAATTTTGTTTTATTATAATTAAGAATGCTATAGTTGTGACTAACTGCTGCGTCGGGTTCCTGGGTTGGAACCGAAGAACAAACTTGCAAAGTAACAATTTGTGTATAACAAATTGTTACTTTGCAAGTTTTTGTGTTCTCCCTATCTTATTTACTTAAGGGTATAACGACGAGCAAGTTCCTTTATGATTGTACCAAATATCAGGTATCATCTGGTTATAACCAAAAGATATCGCTGTAGTCGAATTCTATCAGGACTTCATAACTTTGTCGATGGTCGACCACACTGACATTTATATTTTAACAATTTATCTATCGTCTTCAGTATAAATAACTAATTTGAGAAATAAGAAAGCCAAACAAAGCATAGATAAAGCATAATCTAACTGCTATCGGCCTTTAATAAAGTGTAGTCTCTAGTCTTGAAGACCCCTAAGTCGTATCGGTTCGGAAATACCGGTAGCGACTGATTCCATAGAGTAGTTGTGCGTGCCAGGAAAATTTGCGTAAAGCGCACAGTGATAGATACAACCATCGAGATAATGAAAATTAAATTATGAAATATATTTATTATATCCAAAAACATATAATTATATCGGTAAACAGTATATACAAAAAATCAATTTCCTGCTCCTTTTGTAGCTGGCTAAAATTTGTAGTATTTTAATGATTGAAAATAACTATGAATTGTTGTGAAATTCTTCTAATGAGGCCTTTTCTAAAAGGCGGTTTTCATGTTTGTTTTTTAATTTAATGATTCCGTAAAACTTACTTAAATTACGGCGGACCTCTAAAGTCTTTTAAAAAATAATTAATTAAATTTTAATAGCTTTAATACGCTCATGAAGATGGTTAATTACATTATGGCTTATTTCTAATGTTAGTTTGCGAGGCTCGATACAAAAACAAAACTGGATAGAGCATCGATATCTAATATATTCTATTATAGTTCTAAAATCTGTAGTTATATGTATATAAAATGTTACCGTAAATTATTATTACAGAGATTCTCTTAAATCAGAAGGCCAAAAGTTATTGCATACAAAACTTGTTTAGCGAAATAGTAATTGTTACATTCGCAAAGTTTTTACTTTGATAACTGCTCACCACACCCCGAGAATTAATGTTAACGACATGTTTATGATTTATTTGTTGTTAAGTTATGATAAGTTAATAAGTATTAGAGAGGAAGGTAAAAATAAACACAACCAATATAATTAAATGTTATTGACAGAAATACTGTGTTTAATACATACGTTTGGTGGCCATCTTTTTACCCGGCATAAAGAACTGATAAATAACCTACTTCTCAAATCAAAAATTTGACCCTATTTTATAACTTTTTAAATTTATATTTATAGCATCATAGCTAATGTTCGCATAGATTTATGTTTTCTCTTATCAATTAATAAATTACATTTAGACCCGGGTGTGCGTTCTCACTTAATCACAAATACGTCATACTATATCTAGTATAATTATAAATCAAGTCTAGAAAGTTCCAGATAAAACCCACTCTAGATACGTCTTCTAGGATATATATATATATATATATATATATATATATATATATATATAAATATATATATATATATATATATATACCACTAAAATGCTTGATGATAGGAGACGGTTCACGACAATAGCCGAATTGTGGGTTCTAACCTACGACCCTAAGCAGTCCGTACCTCAAACCGTTAGGCTATTGACCCTAAGAACTATGTGAGTTGTTACGTTACATTTTATATTATTCTTTTATATTGTATGGTCTCAATAAAAGATTTGTTACTTTTACAAAGCTTAGGTTTAAACACTTTTTTACTTAGAACGATATTCACTTATAATATTTATGTCTTATGGTAGAGTACTCTGCAGTATGTACTGGGGCATGAATGGGTCGGCTTAACTGTCAAATCCACCGTCAGAGAATACTAGCGTAAAATATCAACACAGTAGAGGTTTGCGAAGACGAGCACTCACCAAACAAAACGCAGTAGCGTTATGCTGCTAATTTACGTTGGTATTCGTAAGGGCGAGATCCTTTCCCGATTACGCCGACCCATTGGTGCCACAATAGGCAAACTGCAACGTGGGTCTACCACTGTTAAATGAACCAAACAATAATTCACAAAGCAAAGTTAAAGTATTTCTTGTTCTATCTAGAATCTTAATTAGTTCAGTTGAATTAATTAAGGTACGGTCTACAAACGCCCTTCGCCACTGCTGCCTCAATTAAGTTGATTAAGTACATCAATTCATTTCACTTTTATTTGAATTTAGCTAAAAGATCCATGAAGTTTCTATTACTAAATCTATCTTGAAATAGAATAGAAATGGATACTATATAAACATCGACGTATAATACGTCATTAAAGTTAAAATTAAAGTTACTGGAAGCGAAGCATTCCATCTGTTTGCATAGGTGACGGCGCATATGTATCTTGATTTTTTTTGATAACACTAACACTCGTTTGTCACCCGTGTATAAAAGATAATAAGCCCCGACCTCTTTCTCCAAAAAGTATAAATAACCAATGCAAACTAATTCCACTATCGGATACCAACGACGGAACCACAAAAATTCAAACACTACAAAACCACACTAAAAACGATCAACGACCTCATTTGCAACGAGACATCCTGTAGAGTATAGAGTATGAGCTAACCGCCGAGTACGATACCGCTAATTTCATACTCATTGTCATCAGCTCGTCACCAATCTACTGCACAATTCAAATCCACAGATTACAATCCTAGGCCACCAGCATCCGTGTTTATAATGTCTAATTGTTCCAAAACACAATGCCGAACCTCCTCCTTCTTATATGCTTTTATTTATTACATCGAGAGTAACAAACGAGAACACACTTCATCTGATGGTAAGTGATTCCTGCGGCCCATGACATCTACTTCCATCCTTGACAAGGAATCATAATAAATAAAATAATCATAAAAAATAATCGGATACGTTGTCACCCATGAGGTTTGAGATGGAATGCCTCGTCACCACTAATAAAGGTCTTCGGAACCCTACACTCACCAGTCGAAACACAGCAGCGTTATGCTGCTATTTTACGCTGGTGTTCTGTGAGGGCGTGATTCTATCCCCGTCGATCTGACCCATCTATTCTGCACCTGGAAACAAATTCAGCGTAGCTCTACCACTATAAAATATAGCATGTAATATAATGGGAACAATCTGCCTTTCTTTATTGTGTCAAGAAACCCTATTAATATTTTCCTTACATTAGTCGAGTATGACCTGAGACTTTAAGTTAAAGATTGATTAATATAATTAATGATAAATGTTTATACAAGATATCAGTAGACTGAAAACTAAGTTACAAATGTAGACAAAAGATTTTGATTTTGGATCTATGGAAAGTGAAGACGCAGTGTTAAAAACACGAGCTATATATAAAACAAATCCAGCCCCGAAATCCAATTATTTGTGATGTACAAACACACAGAAGGCCATGCGGCAGTGCTACTTATATGGCTCACAAAAAGTATACGATTGATATTACATATGTTGGAGTAGAAAAAATAAGCCAACTCTTAGTACACAGGCTTTCACTGATTATATAGACTCTATGATGCAATCTATAATTTTTTTTAAGAATACTTTTATTTACAAATCGATTATTTTTATAACAGTTTTCACTACAAGCTTATTAAGTTCGGACTATAGACTATAATTAATATATACGTTAGTTGACGAGTTTTTTGTATACAAAACAAGAACTTTACTAAACACGCCTAAATAATTTTGAAGTTAGAAAAGAAATTGAAACTCATGTGACTTACCCCAAGGAAACTAGTTTCCTATTCTAACGAAGTACGAGTATATGTAGCGGAACTTGCCCATCTACTAAGCACAACTACTCTGTGGAATCAGCTGACAGCATCGGTTTTTCCGAATCAATACGACTTAGGGTCCTTCAAGAAAAGAGGCTACACCTTTCTTAAACACCGGCAACGCATTTATAATAATAATAATAAAATAACTTTATTTGCCTTGAATATACATAACATCGAAACAAAAGAAAAACATGTTGGATAATATACAATAATTAAATAAAAAAAAACTAAAAGTAAAAACAACAAATGTAGAGAGAGTAAATAACGGCAAAAATGTATTAAGCTCAGCTAACTTTGAGAAATCTTCTCAATGCTGATTTTCAACTTATCCCTAAATTAATAATTTATGTAAAGCTCAATGTATAAGAAGAAAAAAAAATTGAAAACAGCAGGGCGGTAATTGTTGACTTAGTATATTCAGTATATATTCATACTATTAAGAAAAATATGTATATGTATGTATATAATGTACATATATATATATATATATACATAAATATATATATATATATATATATATATATATATATATATATATATATATATATATATATATATATATGTATATTACAATAATTCAAGAATAAATAGTAAAAACTAGTAAAGAATAACAATAAATGAGTTGACAAAATAATATTATTAGCTGATTTATTATTAGCTTTATAATTTCTGGCTTCTGATTTGACTCTAAAAATCAGAGCCGTATCACCACTTCTATTTTAACTTCTATTTAAATTCTATCTAATCTTATAGTAAGAATTCTATTGTCCTATTTCTGTATTTCACGCATGGAAAAACATTTCGAATTAGATTTGTATATAATATATATTGCAAAACCCGTTTCTTAAAAAATGTATACCTTAATCATTGTAATTATATTCGAACATATATAATTATAGTTTAAATATTTAGATTAATATTTTGTTTTAAATTAATGATATATTTAAATTCATATGATGTTTGTCTGTGAATCTAACTTTCGTTAAATAGGAGGCGATTACTTACAAAGCGCAACTTTTCCTCATTAGGTGATTAGGAAAAAGACTACAACAACAAAATTTTAGTTGTATTTTTAATAATTTTATTACTACAAAACAATTTGGGGGCACTCCCTCGCGCTTCCATGAGTTATAATAGTATAGACTCGAAGCTACACATTCTACATTAAACTTTTAATTTTGTCTTCCTAAATTATATGTATATTTGAATAATTGTTTTTGTGTTATAAGTATTAATTAGCAGTATTATATAACAAGACCAAGACAAGACGTTTAAGTTATTAATTAGTATAAAACCTTGAAATATTAAAGTATAAGTTTGAAGTTAACTATACTGATAAATATGTCAGTATTGGCTCAGAAAATGGTAGCAAAAAACCACCTTAATAACGTTATTATTTTGATCCGAACATATTCCCTTGATAGCTGGAAATCTCAGCCGGAAAATGTTTCTTTGCGGAAGGAGTATAACTGCAAAACGCTTGCGAAATGTAATAAACCTTTTACCTTAATAGCCCTCTTTGACTTTACGAATCGAAAACACAGTTTTCAGAATTATTATAAACTTTAAACGCGTACGACTGAAATTGGGAAAACGAAATAAAACCATATTGGTTTGAGCTTGCTAGTTTGATTTTATTACGATATACTAATTTCAATCGTATGCGGAATTAAATTAAGTTGAATTTCAATTGTTATAATAATTAAATAACATTAATAATGTACACTCAATATTAACACAATCACGTTGTTTTTTCTATTTTTATGACTGTTGACCACTATTAACCCGAAGACCTTTTAAAGTTTCACCGAGTTGAAAGGTGGCCGAGCGCTTAGGGTGATTGCCCCCAGCGCTCAGCTTCAAATACAACCTTTATTTGTGTGTAACTAGCGCAAGAGTTCCCGAGAGGGAGCCTCGTAATGGACCGGTACCCCGCGCGCGAAAGCGTTTGACTCGAGGGTGCCCGAGAGGGTGAAACCTCGGCTCGGTCAGTTGCTTCTACTAACTAAGTTAATAACATTATTATTAATGAGATATGCCATCACTTCGAAATGTTGCACTGGAAAAGAAGTGGAACAATCACGTATGCGTATACGTACAAACACACACGGATTCAAAATGATCTTAAACTAAATCCGAATGGCTCGGAATACATACCACCATCCCTAGTTCGAGGATATTGATACTACGCCCATAGACTCAAGCTAACTGACTAAGAACATTAACGCAGAATAAATACGATTCAAATTATAATTTATCTCTGTAATTTTATTCATTAAAATGAAATTTTATTACATGGTAACGTAATTTAACCAGGGATTCGATATACATCGATAGGGATAACGAACGAGCACCTGATGAAAATGATTCCTGTGTCTTGTCATTATTTTATATATGTCTAATTATGTTATAACATATTGGTATTTATATGTATCTGAGACATACATATAAATACCAATATGTTATAACATAATTCATTTCAAGTCATACTCGACTAATGTAAGGAAAATATAAATAGGGTTTCTTAACACAATAAAGAAAGGCAGATTGTTCCTAATATTTTATATGGTAGAGCTACACTGCAGTTTGTTCCTAGCTGCAGAATGAATGGGTCAGCTTGATCGAGGAAGGACCACGGCCTCACCGAATACCAGTATGAAATAGCAACATAATGCTGCTATGTTGGGTCTCGTCTGGTAGGTTAGATCGTCATATGTGCATCATAGTCAAATTCAACTCACTTCGCTAAACACATACTGCTAAATCAATCATTGAATACAAAATAGATTGACTACAAAAAATTATACGATTATATAATATTACGCTTATACCACTGTTATTATCAGAAAAATGAACAATATAAAATTTAAAGGAATAACAAAGTAAAAAGATATTTCTGATGTTGACTACATCAGTCTTTAATTTTATGAACATTATTGCTTGTTACAAAATAAAGCACCAGAGTTTTGTAACATTTTCGTCATTTACTTACTTTACCGAAACAGTAACCTTGTACTTGTTATTTCTTTCTTTCTTTCTAAGCCTTAAATTTCTCTACATTAACGTAAGTAATACAGTTAAATAAAATAAGTCAAAAAGTGTATTAATTTTTTACACAGACTACAATATGACCTTGAAACTTGTTTCATACATTCAAACATCATAAACGATTATTTATATATAAGCCGATGGTAGTTCAGGGCACTACTGATTTCTAATTTCATAGCACACGAACGAACCGAGTTCCCACGACACGAATGAAATTTTTAGTTGTAATTTTAAGTAAAAATTTAACACTTACTCGGCAGTAAAGGAAACTTCTATTCGGCAATACTGGAACGTCACACATACATCACAAAAGAATATTGGAACGATAGACTTTAATATGATATCGGTAACTAAACAAATGACAAATATACTATGCTATAAAACAATAACAGAATAGCGCTTGATTGATTAGTCAAAGAGTCAAATATTAAAAACTCTCACTTGCGTTAGGACCTAAACACACATACACAGACATTTATTGTATTATAGAAATGTATGCCACGTCAGAAACAGTGAAATAGCACATTTTTCGTAGCTTACAAGCGCCTCCAACAACTCTGCTCTGCTCACAGCTGGCTTAAAATAGACATGTTATTTTATTTGCTCTTGAATTTTCTAAAGTACTAACAGTATGAACATGAAAACTGTCCTCATTTATCTTTTTCTTATTTATATTGTTTTATAGGAAACTAAAAATTAAAAAACGTGTTTAATTTCTATAAGATATATTGATAACAAATTGAGCATCAGCTGTTTTTGATTTTGTGTTTCATTGCTGGTTTTTTTTTCCGTTCCATCATCAAAGGTGTCATTAGTTTATCGTCTATCTTCGTTTTCGGAAGCGGTCTCCTTATACTCTGTATAAGATATAGAAATAAATGTCTCTTCACTAACGAAACATCTATAGTATACATGTCACATATAAGCGTAAGTAATAAACATAAGAAAAACTCTAGTCAAAATGTTAAAAAAAGCAATAAATTTTTATAATGAATCGCGACTACGGTGACAACGGACACCAGATAGGTCAGGTACCAGTGTTGACTTGCATCAGGAATTAAGGTTCCAAAAATTGTATATTGTACTCCCTTCCTTGATAAATGTAATCATTCAAAATCACCTCCGGCACAACGGAAAGTACCGAAATGTAAAAGATATAGTGGCCGTTAAAGATAGATACAGTTAGACTCACAAGATATAACAGAATGAAAGAAGTGGTCAAAAAAACACAGTAAAATAAGTTGAGAATAATTTAATTCTAGCATTACGATGGTAAATTTATCTTAATCTGTAAGCTCTAATTTGGTAAAAGAATATGAATATTAAGAAATTTATATTAATACCATTCTTATTATTAAAATAGAAATAAATATAACATTCATCATATAAAGAGGGAAGTTAACTTTAGAACGTACTTCAAAGGAAAAATATTCCTGCATTTAAACTAAGGAAAGCAGGCATAGGTTTCCTGCTTATGTCTTACTATACTGGTTCATGGCTTAGGAGGTACAACATAGGGTTACGGATGTCTAATGGAGACGTGTATACTCAACCCAGCAGTAGCGTGGAAGGCGTCAGCAAATGGACGTTTCAATGCACGGGAGTAAATAGTGACGCCATGCGAATGTAGGCAAAAGAAACCGTTTCCGCCGCATTCGAATGCAATTCTGCATGCTATTTTAATTTGAATCTGTATATGATATGAAATTGTATACCTAGTTTTAATAAATACAGTTTAAATGTATAAAATAGTATGAATTTTAATATAATTAATGTTCAATTCACCGTAAGATGCAATTAATGTTATTTAATAATCGTAATTGTAAATATTGATACATATATTATTTAAACTTATATAAGTTAAATAAGGTTAGGTAGGCTATTAGAATAATGAAAGTATATAACCGTTATTTTACAATGTTCAATCTAACCATGGAACTATTTACTAATACAACTGATCATGTTATAAAACGCATAAAGAATTCAGAGTTCGATTTCTTATTTATTTTCGACACAATACTTAGAAAGTATAGTCTGAAATAAAGTTGATTATGAGTAACAATTAGTATCAATTGAAATAATGATTAAATTAACAAAATGATATAACAATACTTTATGATAAATTTATTTTATGTGGATACATAAAATGAATTTAGTATAAAAATACAGAGTATAATAATTATCCGTATTATTTACTATACAATTCATTATTCATTTGTGTTTAGTTACATCTATCTAAACAGATATCTCGGACTTGACACTTACAGAATATATAGGATTAGTTAGATTTCATCAGATTTTCGAAAAAAGTAAGAAAATAATTTTCATATCATTATAAATCATCTAACATTTTTTTCATTGTTATGCTATATTAGATAGAACAACAATAAAAAAAAATCAAAGTAAAATCATCCATTTTTTACTTAGACTTCAATCAGCCCTCCTGTAAACGTCGATTTTGACCATCAAAATATAAGTGGCATAATTTATTGATTTCCGATTAATGAAGTCAGCCACTTATATTATATATAATAGTTTTTTTTGTAATATAAGATAGGTGAACAAAGATACAAAATTCACATTCGTTGTCATCCCATGAAGACTGTGGACTTACCATACTTTTTTTTCTTGTGTTTGAGTGATGCTGTTTGTATAGTGACCTCTACAGCTTTATCTAAATTGACTCTCTAACAGATCCGCTAAGTAGGGACACTAAAAACGTTAAGCATAGCACCTTTATAACTATTCCAATTGGTATTTTTATAAGGCCTTATCCTTCCTCGGTCGAGTCAATCAAGTCATGACGCAAAGTGGTTTTTGCATGGTTCTACCACCGTTAGTTTGATTTAGAATAGATAATGATCTCGGCTAGGAATCAAACAGAACCTTATAATTAAGGAAACCCTGTTATTAGCTTTACTTTTTAATTATATTACTTGTGCGCTGTCGGTTTCTTTAATAACAAATTAATTAATTAATAAAACTCCAGCCTGCATGCTGCTGTCACGGCTGGTTATTGTAACCATTAAATAGGTTAATTTCTTGTAAACAAATTTTGTTTTTTTATTACTATCGAAAATATAAAGAAAGACTGAAACTTATTTGCCTTTTTTTCATAATTTTTGCGGTAAGCCCTTAATAACTTTGTGCTAAGCTTGAAAGTTTAAAATATTATGCTTAAAAAATCAGGCATTACTTTGTGGAAAATCTATTACCAAAAACTTAAATAAAAATAAAAAGTTTCGTTAATATTTAATTTACTATTTCTCTTAAGCTTACCTACGATATTCGATCACCCAGCCATTTCTCGTCCTTAGATTACTACTAAAGGGATCGAGATATATTACACCACCTTAATCTAAACAATTGACTAACAACACAGTTTAATAACGCGTAAAGTTCAATTTAAATTCAGTAGCAATTTATACTTACAGTAACTAATGATTCAAAGTACGTTTTATATATTTCTCGTCCTATATATTGTATATATAGTAACTGTCAAACTACAGGAAAAGGAAGAGGAAAAGAGGGCGATTAAGGACGTATTACAATGTTTCACTCACACCCTAAAGAATTTATAGCAGGAGTATGACTCAATAAATGTTGACTTGATATCATGAGATCATCATCCAAGAGCTTTAAGAGTCAGCAATATCCAATACAAAAACTAACACGCCTCTAAGTGAACACCGAGGATGTTCTTGATCAGACTAAAAGGAGACTTATGTTGAGAAATCGATATTTGCAATTGCTCACGGTTATGTTTTTTTCATATTATTTTGTTTATTAAATATCATTAACAAGAAACAATTTAGTATCTTAAAGTAACAATGAAAATTCCTAATTACATATTTTCATAAATTCACTTAGGCTTTGATTAGTACGGTGCCGCAATTTCAAATAAAATAAGAGATCAGCTAATCAAGGTCCAAATTGCGAAGCGTTTTATATTGTGACTGTTAATCTACCTGATAATCTAGTACCACTTCCCTAATACCACTCAATTATGATATAACAAGAATGTTAATCCACTAGACTAGTTATAATGTGTGTACGATGTTAAACTAAAATAATTTATTACTACCTCCCATATTGGATATGAATTCTTCTTATTTCTTTAATTAAACAATAATTTTAATGTAACAGTAATTTTAAGTTTATTATAAATTATATTTCATCCAGAGGAGGAGCTTAGTAGCTGTAACACAGGTCTAGGACCTAGCGCGGCTGCTAAACATAAGAAATAAATGGTTGAAATTGTAATTGTAAATCAAATAATAGTTACTACAAACTTGTACTAATGTCATGTTACTAATAAAGATTACTAAAAGATTAGAAATAATCTCTTTATGAGCTAACAAGACTAGGAGGTATACCGCAAGTTCACGTAATGCTTAAGGCGCCGTAATACAAAACCAACCTACCGCAACATTTATTTAAATTACAATTGTGAATTATCACTTAGTTTAATAAGGAATGGTGTCCCGCAGCTTCTGTTTTCTTCTTTACAAATTGCCACATTAAAACATTCTTAAATAAAATAAAGTGTGTGTGTTAAGGGTAACGTTAGTTTCAATGATATTTCATACTTTCTATTTTTGAATCTCTTTAGTTTGCCCGCGTCTGTCTTTCCCTCCGATTACAATGTGGGTGTTATCTATAGTAGAGTGAATAGGCATTTACTGAGCTAGGGCGCCTTACCATCCAGGACTGCATTTCCACTTAACATGAGGTGGGATCGTGGTCAAGCACTTGCTTTAAAAGTATAAAAATATATAATAATTGTTTTTGAAGTAGCTTTGATATAAAGGAAAAAGATAAAATATAATACTAATTAACATCACAACTTGAGCTTTCATTTAAAATAAACTTCTTATGACGCAATTCCTATTACACTCATCATTGAATAAAAAACATGTTATTTGTTCTGCTTTAATTATGTATATCCTGGTGTTCTGTATATCCTCGAACTTTATTACAATTAAAAATCTCATTGATGCCTTCACCGCGGATTGAACTGGATTTTGTTGTGTATTGTCATATATGTGAATTGGGAATACACTAAGCTGATATATAAAAGATGTAATACCACTGAGCTACACTATAACGTAATATAGAAATATAGGTATATAATTAAACAACTTCTTGATGTAGCTTATAGTTATTGCAATTAATATCTTGAACACAATGGAAGATAGATATAGTCGATTTTCTTTAGCATAATGAGCATATATTGCGCACGAATTCATACAATACAAAAGCTGCCACTATAACGGACTGAAGTTGGCTAGATTCATAATTATATATCTGGTAAATTATACACGGTTAAAGCATTATTGATTAATGTTTTCCTATTGAAAGTTATACGATAATATAATATATATTTGTTGAAACTTTAATTACAAAAACTATTAACATTAAGAATTAAATTTCTCAAGCAGATATGATTTAGGCGTTCCTTGTTTGTAATTAGATATTATTAATTTTCCCTCCCTGTGCTTCGTTAGCGAAATAGTGTTAAATTGAGGATTTACTGATGAGGGGCGTACAAATTTACCCTGGTAACCAATATATTTTTTAAATTAGGTTTTTAAACATAAATATAAAGTATTTATTTATTATATTTACTTTCTTTACTGTCACCGTGTACAGACACAATTATTACATTTTTACCTTGGAAGAAGACGATGAGTATGCAATGTTAGATGGACAGAATCTAAGGCAGAATAAATGGTGTGTCTTTTTTATAGAATAGGTGATAAAGAAGCTGGCAGTTCACCTAATGTAAGTAATCAAAATTACCTACAAACATCCGCAACATTAGAGGATTTGGATGTGCATTGGTTTATCTGTTAAGAAAGCTTTCCACTAAGTTAAGGAAAGTTAAAATATTGTGTGACGTATGATGTAATTTACGAAATAATCATAAAGTTATTGCGTATTTTGAGAGAAATGATAATAAAACCGCAAATGGTGATGATTATAAGTGGACCATGGCGTGGCAATAAATTTTAAAATTTAACATAACTATACAACAAAAAATATAAATGATAAATAACGTTAATAATATTGGATCCACTGGTTAAGTTTCGCAGATACCGCAACATAAAGTAATACGCGTTGCGCAAACATTTATACATACACTCGGAAGAAATCAAATCGACTCAACCTATATGTATGCGCATACATACACTTTTTTTTTTTTAAATACTTTACTTATTTGTCAAAAATCATTTACGATTTAAAAACTTCAGACGTCAGCCTCAAATTGGCATCGTTATTGTCAACCTCTATTCAATACTTTATAAGATAATGCTATTTGGATCGAACGGCCGACAACGCATTTGCGACTCCTGTGGTGTGATGGTGATGTTCATGGGCGGCGGTGATCACTTACCACCGGGTGGACTGCAAGCTCGTTTGCCACATATTCTATAAAAATGTAAAAAATAAAATGCAGGGAAAATGGGGATTTAGGAATTACTAGTGGTTGGGTTTTTAATAATATACTATTTATATATATATATATATATATGTATATAAATATATATATATATATATGTATATATATATATATATATATATATATATATAAACCGCACTGTAAACCAATTTGGCACAATACCAAAGTACTATTTTATTTAATCAAAATATTATTTATCATTATATATAACTTCCGTGGACAGCTATTTAAGAATAGAAGAAGAAGAAGAATTGAAGATGAATAAAAACTTACATATGTAACTATTACCAAGTTTTTAAGTAAATGTATTAAATTCTCTGTATAAAAAACTTAGCGTCATCCTTAAAAAATGCTATAGGTGTCTTACTCTTAAATATCATCATTTTCAGATTTTGTAATTAATTGAAACTTTCTTTTATCCTGTTGGTTGCAAGGTTGAAAATGCGAAAACATATTAACCTAGAATTTCCATAAACAATTTACTACAGAACAGCGATAATATTCAAACTGGAATACGATTTGCATAATCAAACACTTGCGTGTTTTCAGATATTAAGTGAATATAATTTAAATCTTATTAAGGCAATGTTCTCACTGAACCTTCATTAAACAATGCTCGAGTAGACATGAAAATATGGTAGCAAATTAATTACTAAAATTGTGTGGATAATGTAATAATAATACTATGAATAATATGTACTTCATACTACAACCCTTACTTACCTAATTACAGATAACGTTTTATTACATTTCAGTCTCTATAGGCGCGTTCTTCTTTAATCTTTGTGGAGCATTTTAATGTTATGAGCGGTAGTCCTCAATGACCTTCAAGGAAACTGCGAGTTTGTGTACCATACCTTATATTATAAAAGGGTAATCGCCTCCCGTATGAGTTGGCAGACTTCAAATTCGAAATATTTTCTTTTATTTTCTTACCTAAAATTCAGGTTTTCTCATAACATTTATGTACCACATGTATCATACATGCGGTAAAGATAAACGTCAACGTCATAATTTGTATTTTTGTAAATTGGATATAGACAATGCATTTATGTCATTATTATATTATATTATATGTCTCCCAATAGATATCCCAAAGATCAAAAATCGGTTGTAGTGAGGTGGGAATGACACTCGGGTCGTCACAATCATTTATAATATAATTAGTTGAACTGAGTGATTATAGAAAAATAATAAATATTATAAAAAGTACCCAACTATAGGTGACAATTCTTTTTTTTTATTGCTAATCGTCACTAAGGCAAAACGACTGACTCGAGGGTGCCCGAAAGGGTGAAACCTCGGCTCGGTCAGTTGCTTCTAACGGATTAACGGGTAACGAGGCATCTCAGGAGTCAGGGGAAAATGCATGAGAATTGATTCTATATTGCAAGTGCCACAGTATTGCATGGCATGTGTTGTAGACACAAATTTATTTATTCGCTATCTATTACAGGATAGTATTCTGTGCAAGATGTTTCTGTAACCGCTCATTATAAATATTTGATTTAGAATATGTTAATTTCGGTGCCGCATTACGTAAATTACTGCGTGACTTTTCTGCTTGAATTTCTAACGATTTTGTTTTAAATTATCTGCTTAGTTCAATATTTTTAAGCTTAAGCTACTCGTAGTTCCGCGTTAGCGTACGGTGAGTGTAGAAAAACGGAAACCCAATTACGGATAACGAAGTATTCCAGTTTAGTCCTCAAGACTGACAACGCATGTATGTGTTAAGTCTTTTTTGAGTATAGATATAATTATTAATGGGCCGTTGGCGTCACTTACCAAGTGAAATATGTTCTTGCTATAAAATATCAACAAAAAAAAAGTTTTAATTTCTTTATCTATTTATAATAAAATATGACGATAATTATAGCCGATCTCGACCAAATCAAAATATCCCTTTGTATCACTTTACTAATTCGATTTGATGGATTGTTTTCACAGCACAGCGTGGATCTAGAATTTAAGATTGTTACTAAAATAATATAATTTAAACATAACAATGAAATAAAAGTTGTAACTACAATCATGCTTAGAGGCAAACACTTGCAGTAAAAACATTTGAATGAAGAGTCCTTGCAGAAAGGCCCCTTTGCTGGTTATTATTTATGAAAAATGCCTCTACGTGCTTCATTATTTGAACAGGTATTTTTACTTGCTGTTTAGTATATTTTAACAGTTTGTATTTTTTTAAAATATAATATTGAAATATTCTTTGAGACCATTTCCACTTCATTTAATTGTGCAATTTTAACTTATAAACTATGAAATCAGCGGCTACTTATTCGTGTCCGGAAATTATGTTCCAATATATATTCACTATTTTCGTTCCATAATGTTAAACTATTTTATATAAATTGCAATACATATCCAATTCTTCTTGTCAGCTAACTTCAACTGCATAAAATGTAGTGCTATACGTTTTAAAGTAATCAAGACTTATCTTTAAAGTTCTTCGTACTGCAAACATTTCTTATACACTCGAGTCTCTCATGACCAGCGTACGTACAACTTTTCTAAAACGTCGAACATCAAAAAGGTAAAAAGTTAGAGAGTTAAGACATAGTTAATAGAAAAGACCCAACTTGTGGTTTTATTCACATAGCACATATTTAGCCTTAATGTTTCAAAAAGTAAATATAGCTTAATAATTTGAACGTTGCAGTTTGAAAGCTAATTTATTCAACTTATTTTATTTGACGAACTATTTAAGCAAATTTTACGGTAAGAAGTTGTATTGTGAAACCTTAACAAGCATTATGATTGCTAAGGTTTCTTTATATAGTGTATAGTGTGATTATAACTAATCGTGATCTGTCTCACCAAACGCTTTCTATGTATTTCGTAGCAAAATATAGCTTTATATTGATCGCACGTTCCTTTAAATGTATTTTGACACATAATCAATTTTTTTTCATATACCCCAATACTGATAAAGATCTATCTTAGTCGGAGGAGGAGGGATGTAAAGATGTCTTCTTAATCGATTTCCGCGACAGTGGTATCTTCTGACAAGAGGACATTATCATTATAGTGCCGTAAGCATTTGCGCAAACACAAAGGCACTCACTTATCATCCCCATCCCTAACAGTGGTCCAAATTTTTTGTTATACTCAGCTAGGAATCAAGCCTAGGATCCGGTGACGCAGCAACCTGTTATTCCAACTACTCAGCTACGAGGACGTCTATAAAATGCACGTAGTATTACACTGGTACATAGTACCAGTGTAATTTGTTTTTCAATGTTCTATTCTATTCTGAAACTTATTGCCTTACTTTTATAAAATAAATATTCAAAGCAACAAACCTACCTACGGCCTAAATTAAAACAAGTTTCGCGACTTTTAAGCTTTTAGCTTCATCACTTCAGGTATTGAATTAAAAAACTTGTTACAAAAAAATAAAACAGATAAATTATATGTTTAGCTTGTTTTAGTATCTAATAATAATTATAAATCCTAAGACTAATAATCATACTCAAATATTACCTTGCTAGCTTTAATGTCTAATATATATAATATATATATATATTTCTTTTCTAGTTTTATTTTTTACAATGTATTGAAAAATGGCTTCCACAATTCCTCTACACGTCACGGGTTGACTGCTTTAAGGAACTAGGTCCGCTTTTGAACTCCTTCTTGTAAGGTGCGACCAATAAAGTTTAAATAAATAAATAAGATCGCTCACAAGTTCACTCACGCATTGTTGAATGGACGACGACATATTTTTTTATATTTACAGAAATTTGATTCAAAAAATCGTATAATAGTTTAAAAAATAAATATATTTTCTGTTAAAATTTAATTTAAATTTCGATGGAATATGAGCAACACTCACTCCATATTTCCCATATTTACTATTTAGTGCAAACCTTTAGATTATTTTTGATAATAGATAAATATTTTTACCGTCATAGAAAGTTTCTTTGTCGAAAATCAGTTTTTTTTATTATACCAAGAGTGACTAACGACCATACATTTTATCTGAAGGTAAATTATTCCTGTGACCTAAGTCAGCCGCATTAATCCTTGCCTTGTCTGAAATCCCTAACCCCTAAAGAATGTTTCGGATATCTGGTCACCTGTAATTTGATCTCTGTTCCCTACTCACCATATGGAATACACCGTTTGTCCACTCCTAAATGATGCTGATATTTTCTGGTATGTATACATATAATGTGATGCCGCAGAACCCACAACGACATCTGGTATACACCAGATGATTACATCTGCATGATTATATACACGTGATTAATAAGAGAGGATAAAGTTTCAGATGGAATGTTAATAAGAAATAGTTATTTTTACAAATATTGACGTTGGTTTAAAATAGAACCCAAGATTATCAAAAGTGATCAGTCAATAAGTCTGAGATCAGTCCACAATCCTGCCCTAAATTGGGGCCTTTACTATCAGTAATTGATGCTTTATTTATTAATTCAATTATAACAAAACTTGCTCACTCGTTATAGTTTTCTTTTTTGCGAAGCAATTGGTAAACGCTTTGAGCAAATAATGAGGTGACAAGGTAATAAACTAGTGTTGTGACATATTGTTGGGTGCGGTTTGAGTAACTCGTCAAGTACACAATTCGTTATTAAAAAATACCAAGGGTGTGCCAGCCATTTGTAGGTATGCACGTATTCGTAGAAGATCGTTTTAATGTTATTTATTTTGTTGGTTTTCTTTTTCTCTGAATTTTCTTTTAGACGCACAAGTTTCAAATTGTTTAATGCTGTCCTGCATCACTGCACCTTCTTCAGCTTCTAGTTATGAATAGACATGAATGGATTTGGCTAGACCAGGAGTTAAAAAGAATCAAATCCCCCCTGGATTTGATTCTTTTTAACTTTGCCTATTTCATTATTTTCTATCCCTGTCATTATACTATTTACAATTTAAAAATATCACTATGAGAATATAATTCGCCTGATGGTGAAGTGTTGATTATAGTCCATGACATGTACATCATTTCTCAATCAAGATTCGCATGGGTTGTCACTGAGATGAAATTCCTCGTTATCTTTAATCGCATCCACGGATCCCTACACCCATTATACGAAACTCAACAGGGTTATACTACTATGAGTATTTACCGCTGGTCCTACCCCGGTAAAGTCGATATATGGTACAATTATTTTCCAGTTGCAGCGTGGTACTTACGCGTAAAAATTGAAAATTTTATATAAAAAACAAAGTTTATTTAATGTAATGGTGGTTACGTTCTGAGAAATGAACAAGCACACAGTTCACCTGATGGTACGTGATTCCTGCGATCCATGACATCTACATACATTCATCCTTGACAAGGAATCATAATACGTTGTCACCCTTTTGGACTAAGATGGAATGCCTCGTTACCAGTAATAAGGATCCGCTTTACTCACAAATGGCTCTTTTAATTATGAACTATCCATTAAAGAACCCTAGCCATATCAAAGGAGACATCATCTTGATTTCTCAGTGACAGCAGATGAAATCAATCAATATAATTAAGTGAACACTAATAGCAATCAATAATAATATCACTAGTAAGCCTTAGCCTAATGGTTTAGGGAACAGTCTGCGAAACTCAAAGACCTAGCTTCAAATTCCCAATTCGAATATTGTCTTGAAACATGCTACTGCCTATTATTGGTCCCAAATTTTATATTTTGGTCCTTAATAATTATTATTAAAAAATGGAGCGTAACAAGTAGACAAAAACTTTCAAAGAAATTTATCAAAGGCATTGAGGAAGGCTGGAACAAAGATATTTGGAAATATGAATATAACCAGATATCCTAGGAAAGCTTACAGGACACAATAGCACGAATCATGTATTGAAAAAAACTGGTATTATACAGTGTGGTTTTCACCCCATTGCACTTCAAAATTGCTGAGGTACACGCTATGAAGCAAACCAGACTTCTGGAGATATCGGATTTTATCCCCTACCACCGCGTGCTAAAGACAACAACGCAACCCTATTAATTGCTGCGTCCTGCACACAGGGTCACTATCAGGCCAACCATCACCAGGGGCTCCAATGAGGTGGGTGCGCTTATGGAGCATTCTCAGCAGCAAGAGCAGCAAGCAGGAGGACGGGACCGCCGAGGCCACTTTCTTATGTACCGAAGAATTAAAGAGGTCGAAGTGCCATTGGGCATTACAGTCGCGGCCCCCAAAAATAAGATAAGACCACATTGCCGTGAACGTTATGATTGTCGTATCGTCTAGCACAAGCCTTTTCAGCTTAATTTAAGTGGTAATTCGGAATGTTAGTAATGTTAAAGAGACTGCTATACAGTGCTCAGAACCCTCAAAGAAATGTAACCACTACAATAAAATAGCCCGCTTCTTTTTTTAGTCGTATTATTTACCATTACTTTTAACTTTTGATTAAGCATAACTTTTTTATATTATACATAGTGTTAGCCCTTATCTTTTATATGTCTATTCATGCAAAAGTTATGATAAAAGGTTTCTGAAGACAGACGTTATCGTTTTGTAGCCAGACGAGATCGTAAGTCAGACGTTATATACTGGCAACACTTAAAAATGTTCGGCGAGTTAGAAATAGACAACATTAAGGCTCTACCCTGAGGAAAAAAACTGTGCCACACCGATTTCCCTTGCTTTTTAACGGCTATTATTAACCATTGTATTTACTTATAAATAGTTTTTAGTTTATCTTTCTTAAAAAGATAAACTAAATACACATATTATATACATACTATATATATACATATATATATATATATATATATATATATATATATATATATATATATATATATATATATATATATATATATATATATATATATACTTATAAGTTATATCATTCATTGAAATAAATAATAGTGTTAAATAAATAATAATTTTAAAGTTATTATATATTAAAAATACTGACGATTACCATAAACTTGCAAAATACTACACGTATTGTTCATAAAATAATTCGTTTTCCATACGTTTTATTTTTCATACATGCGATTGCTTTATTTTTGTATATATATATATATATATATATATATATATATATATAAAAAATTGCTGGTTTTGGCGCGGCGCTGATACCCCTGATCCTCCGCAAAAGGACCGGTTTGTTTTGGCGGGATTGATTATTATGTTAAATATTTTTAGTTTTTGAGACAGTTTCGCCCGTGCGTTCGTTGATCCGAGCATCACCTATTTTTGATTTTGTGTTTCATTGCTGGTTTTTTTTGTAGTAAAGTAATGTAGTTTTTATGAAACTATCGTTTCATTTAGCTGTACTAACACGATAGAGCGTAAATAGTGCTTATAAAACGTTTTAAAAATATGATTTTTTTTAATCAGGATCGATTTTTTCTCCGTCCCATCATCAAAGGTGTCATTAATACTCTGTCTTCAGGGAATAATCGTCTGTCTTCGTTTTCGGAAGCGGTATCCTAATACCCAGTATACACATTTACACCAATTCCGTGGGAAAATTTATTTCAGTTATTTGTTTTCAAATAATTTTATTGGAAAGGAGTATTAAAAGAAAGTTTACTAAATGCATTCTTGATCTCATCTGAAAGGGCGCTCCTAAGTAGTATAGCCCGTACTGTGAAATAAAACTCATTTCATTTAGGAAAATAGAATACTACGTTGCTCTAACATCGATTGGTATGATCAAAGTTATAAGTTTATAAAACTTCTTGCATTTTAAAGAAATGCTCTTTAAAATGCAAGAAGTTTTTTTATTAGAATTAGATCTTAAATAACTACTACTACTAACTAAAGATAGTTATTTAAGATCTAATTAAAACTTTACTATCTTTTGTTTATCTAAACTACAGCTTCAACGTCGTTATGAGTTTTTGAAATTACTAGAGAGTACTACTGAATATAATTGAATTTCTAAACAGCTATTTTTACCATACTTTCATTGTAGGAAATGTGCTGTCAAATAAAGATGTTTTTTATTGCAAAGTAAATAATACTGCGATATTCCATTTGTGTAAAGTGTTTTAAGACGAAAATATATATACTCCCAGCCAAAGTTTAAGACCGTACATAAACAACATAATTATCCATCAATTGTAATAAAATCCCATAGGATAAATAAAAGCAATGCACATCTGCATATTCTATTATTAGTATGGAATATTTAAAATAGTCATTCTTTTGTTTAAGTTCAAGTTATTGGACAATAAACATCTATTGTTTTCAAACACCAACAAACGTTACGCTAGAGCCAGGTGGTAGAGTCGTAATAATATTTTTATAATGTCCTCATTACTAATTACTTTGCTTTTGTTACGTATTGGTCAATAATTAGGATTATTTAGCTCCTGAAACCATGTGTTTCTTACTTTTTATTACCTGAGTTTACCTGGGATTAATCACAAACAATCTCAATTAGTCTAAACTTGTGGTTTCTACAGTTAAGACGTCATAAAATGGGAAAAGCTCGAGAAATTAGCAGTGAAGTGCGTTCTGCCATCGTTGTTTTACATAATGAAGGCAAATCTGAACGTGAGAATGCTTCACAACTGAAGTTATCGAAGACTTGTGTACATGGCACAATAACTCGATATAGAGAGACAGGCAGTTTTCAAGATCGTCCACGCTCGGGAAGGCCGAGAGCTACCACATCTAGTGAAGATAATTTCATTGTTGTTACCAGCAAGCGATATTGACGCATAACAGCACCAGAAATCCGCGTTGAAGTAAACAAGTTAAACTTTTATCATTGACTACAGTAAAACGGCGACTGAGAGGTGCGAAGTTGTATGGTCGCGTTGCCGTTCGAAAACCTCTGCTAAGGCCGCATAAGAAGAATCCTCAGAGCCCGGACCTCAATCCCATTGAACTTTTGTGGGAAGAGCTTTATAGGAACGTCCGTAATCGTGTATAATATATATATATAGATATATATATATATATATATATATATATATATATATATATATATATATATATTATACACGTACGTACACGTAATTTTGAGTTAATACGATAGATGCAGTAGCGTATCTATAAGTAAGCAATAAGCTCTAATCAAATAAAAATAAAATGCTGCCACCTTCTTTCCAAGGCGTCGGAAGTTACTTCGAAATTGAGGTAAATTCTGGCTACGCCTTTTTTAAATTCTGTACAAATTTATATCAGGATTGAACGGTAGTTTCATGAGCACATGGTGAATATTGTAAAACAAAATCAACACAGATGATAAGAGAAGATAAAGTCAATTTCAAAAAAGATTTTTCATAATATTAAGGTTAAACGAGCACACAGTTCATCTAATATTTAAGTAATATGGTAAGTAATAACGCCCATGATATCTACATCCGGTTCAAGATCGTGTTTTACGGGCATCAATGAGGGACATTTTCATCACAGAAGAACGAACATGAAGAGACATGTGTGCTCGTTGTTATTTTCAAATTCATAAATACGTTTTCCCCCCATTTTTATTTTTAATTTGTCCGCCAAAGGGAGTGAATCTAACGAAGAAATTCGATTCATTTTTAAGTTTTATTACAAAAAGGAAAAATGTGGCACAAGACGCGAAAAAAAAATGTGACGTTTATGGATCTAACACAGTGTCTGGAAGAGCAGCACCCAATTGGTTGGATTTGTTGGATTTTAAACTGGATTGTTTACAGAAAAATAACAGAGTTAAATTTTAAAATAAATGTAAACTTTTTTAAATTAATAATGTAATTATTAAATTTTTCTTTAGTATATTTTTAACTTTTTGCTACTAAATCATAATTAGGATTTATAAGGTTTAATTAGTTTTATTAGACTCGCGACTTGATAATTATGGTTTAAATTTATTAAGAATATTAAAGTTTACAAACACATAAAATTTGGCAGAAATATAGCGCCCTTTGTTCTTAATTAGGTTATATTAAACTTCCCTCCGTCTGGTTTGTTAAACAATAAATGGGGAAATAATTAAGAAAGAGTATCAAAGAACTCATAATCACCGTCGATTGTTGTAAAATATTTGTTAGTTGATAAATTAGTAAATATTTGTTAGTTCAATTTACCTTTCATTTATAAACTAAAATAAGATTTACTATACTGTATATATACTTGGTACTTATTTTTAAATTTCACTTGATAATATTCTTGCTAGCCACTCTTTTTTAAAATAGTGTCCATAATACATTAATATCGCTTCAGAATCCCAGGATAACAAATCCCTAGAATATTTAAAGGTATGCTCTGATTATGGTTTATTTTACATGGTCACAATATCCCCACTAGATAAAATAGCTGCCTGGATCATGTTATTTTAAATACTAAATTACCAATTCTAACTAGTTTTACAATCCACAGTTACTGATTATCAGGCTGTATTAAGGAATAAAATAAATAATGAAACTCTAAAACCTTATTTATTAAATATTGATTGGAATAAGTCTACGAACCTAAGAATTCAAATAAATCAATGGATTTTGTTATAATATCTATTCAAAATGCTATATTATCAAGTTAATTTCCACATAAATTACCAAAACGAGACAGAATCATCTAACCTTGGATAACTCCAGGACTTGTACGTTGTATGAGACATAGAGATAAATTACATAAAAAATATAGACAGTCATGAGTTAGTGATATAATTAAAATTAATTATAAGGTATACAGAAAATTCTGTAATAATTTACTACAAGAAGTTTAGAGAACATACGAGCATAATTTATTATAAAATGCAGGGAAAACAAAAAAAGGCTATGGGACGCAAGAAAGCATTAAAGTGCACAAATATTTCATACAGTGAACACCAAAGGACATCTTACAAAATCCTTGAAATGTTTTGTGTTACTTAGTACTGACGAGTTTGAAATGGAACAAGTCATTTCTTATTTAAAAGATCCATGTTCTGTAGGTTGGGACTGTATTTCCAATAAGATACTTAAGGATTTCAAACACACTATCGTACCGCCCTTGACACACATTTTCAATGATTGTCTATCTCAATGAATATTTCCTACATTATTAAAAAAAGTCTGTAGATCATCCCGTTGATAAGGCAGGGTCACTATGTCAACAACTGTAGACCTATCTTGATTCTTCCATCTATCTCTAAGTTCTTGGGACGCGTTATCAATACAAGATTAGTATAGTACATAGAAGGAAACAACTTTCTTCATCTCAACATTACCATTTATTACTATTACATCTGATGCAGTCCATGAACTTACTGACTGGTGGTCTTGATAAAAGCAAGAAAGTTATAGGTATATTTTTGGATATTGCCAAGGCTGATGCAACACAGTCACCATACGACTATTACAGCATAAACTTGAACAGATTATTTCATGAACACATAGTTTGTACCAAATAAAAGAAATTGAGCTATGTTTTCAAAAATCTTCGACATGTCGCGAATTCCAAATTCATAAAACAAGTATACCCAGCCCTTGCTCATTTTATTTTGAATTATTGTATAACTTTGTGGAGAGGTGCACCCAAATCAATTTTGAAACCTGTAGAAGTACCTCAAAGAGCATTTCTAATGACAAAGATCTTTTATTTTCCAAACAAAGTAAAGTATATATATATATATATATATATATATATATATATATATATATATATATATATATTTCAAAACAAACGTAATTCACGTATGATTTGTTAAATCGTTATATTGTTACAACTTATATTATCTTGTTTCATATACTAAGGAAGAGCAGTGAGGTTTGAAATACAGATATGTTTTATCTAGTTCAGACCCGGATGTCTCAACTTACTTAAGGTATAAATATAGTTCATAGTTCAGGTATTTTATATTAGGATTGTCTATGTAAATGGTGTGAAGTAAATTATTATGATTATTATTCTTTATTTTGTCAGATTTCTACATATTTACATAATCGTATTTTATTCCTATATAATACAAAAACAATAATGATGCACTTTTAGATTTTAAACATTGAATGTGTATTCGAAGCAATAACCAAGGCCTAATTATAAAGTTGTTTTAAACTATTGCAATATACTTGTGAATTCAGTTCCTTAACAATTTCGTTATATAATTTTTAGCTATTTTTTTTAACAATTGTATGCAAAACACCTTAAAGATATACATACTCAGGAAATACCAGAATCTTGTGGCTTCCGATGGCGGAATACCCATTTTCAGTAAGCCAGATTTTAGATATCTACTTCCAGGAGTCTGAATAATATGAAATTTGCGACTGAGTATAAGAACTGATGAAAACACAATAATTATATGAATATACGTGTTGTTTACGTTTTCTAAAAAAAAAAAATATTTTTTATTTATTCCTATACAAAAAGTAATTATTAACACCTACACTTATTTCTGACGGTATTCAAAATAAACTTACGATATAGCCCTGAAATAAAAAAGAAATTGAATTTTCATGTAACAAATTGTACATCGATAACAATTATGTATATATTTACTTTTAGATATGTTTGTATTTATAATATGTATATATTTTTGTTTTATAGTTTATGTAAATGTGTATAAATATCTATTATTTTATTTAGTATTATAAATTCCTAAGATCATATATAATGATATGTATATATAATTGTATAAGTATTTAGATGTACAGTATGTTTCTTTTTTTTGTTTATTACTATTCAACTGTCCCTACCTTGATTTCTCTGAACCCTCCCAAGGTTGACTGGTAGATAATGTCTTAGGCATTAAGTCCGCCTTTTGTACAGCTAACATATGCATAGTTGTACAAAAGTTTATAAATAAATAATTCAAATGACCGATTCTCGAGAAATGGTTTAAGAAGTTTCATTGTCTACATAAATCTTTAGCTCTAATTAAAATAAATGAATTTTCTGCGGGGTCCACAACAATGTTGTAACTGTAAATGAACTACTTAATCGGTTTAATTGAGGCAGCAGTAGCTAAAGGCGCCTGTAGACGGTACATTAATTAATTGAAGTAATTAAGAATCTAAATAATAATTACGTTATACTTTATGAACAAATTTAATATATTTTTATATTCATTTACTATAACATAGTAAAGTAGACTGAAATAATGTAATATATGGAATAAAATTACGGTTTGACGGATTTTATCACGTCAATTTCTCTTGGCAAAAATTTCTACGCTGCCATTTGTTTGTAACTGAAGAATGTATGGGTCAGCTGGACAGGGGTAGGATCACGCCCTCACGAAATACCAGCAGAAGAAAAAGCAGTATAATGCTGCTGCGTTTCGTCTCGTGAGTGAAGGGATCTTTATTACTGGTGACGGGGCGTTTCATCTCAGTCAGTCCACAAGGGTGACAACGCATCGGAATTATGATTCCTTGTCAAGGATGAATGTAGATGTCATGGGCCGCAAGAATCACATACCATCAGGTGAAATGTGTGCTCGTTTGTTACTCTCGATGCATAAAAAGAACCACAAGCATAGGTTGACAGCCTTTCGGTATTTTACAGGATACATTTTGGAGAGTGTGAAAGAGAAGTTATATAAAGTGATTCTACCATCTTCTATTTATCATGGCTTTTAAGATGCACGGCATTCGGATGAAGTGATGTACTTTGAACTTTTTAATGCGAACAGCGAAGGATTGGAATATTTGCCTGGGGCAGTCTTTCCGTCTGAATATAATGTACATATTTGTTTTAAAGAGAAGAGCGAAAAGTAATTTGCTAAGCTAGATAAGAAATCTTCTATCAAACTCTATATTACCGCTCAACATCGTAATAAAGTACAAAATATGAACAATTATTAAATAATAAATAATAATAGTACAAATTGATAAATAATAAATAATAATAGTAGTAAAATAAAGATTTATAAATCGACTAAAGCTCATGTGTCGAACTCAATGAAGTCGTTGCTTTAAAATTTTAACAATTTTATTAGTTATTCTTAGAGTCAATACGTATTTTGGGAATCGATGTATTTTTCTTATTCTTTTAATATTTTGCAATCAGACAATTTTTTTATATAGATTAGTTAGTAAACGAGCATGCAGCCCACCCGGTGGTAAGTGATCACCGCCGTCCATGAACACTTTACTGCCAGTGTCAGGTGTTGATTGAGGAGGTCTGATAAGTGGAGTTTTCGAACCTTCTTGTTCTCCGTCCACAGGGGTCGGAGCGCAGCGGTGGTGGAGTAGCAGTCCTCGTACCAGGATCGCCTCCCGAGAAGACTCGCAAGCTGGCCTAAGCTCTTGAGTCTACTCAGATAAATCTACAAAAGTTACTGGACCAATAGCATCACACATAAACACGAGAAAAAAAACAATCTTCTCTTATTATTTCAATATTAAACTATACCTACGATATTTTGATCATGTATAATGGTTGTTCTTAATGCACATTTTTCACTTTCGTTATTCCTTCACTAAATTTCTCAGTTCGCATACGAATGATTGGCGGAAGTATACGGCTTTGAATTTAGAAAGTGTTAACGGCACAGTAACGGAAATACACAACACACTAACCCACATCATACACCTGCACATATATCTAACAATTCTAAATAAATATATTTAAAAACCACCAATTAGGATTTTACTTGTCGGCCGTTATAACTGATGGACACTGTTTTTTTTTAATTGGCATTATCCCGTGGTGCCACGGGAAATGTATGAATTTCATTAGAGTATAAAAAATATTCCTTATGCATGCAGATTTGAACCAATTTTAGTCATCTCTGCACCGGATAATGCACTCAGATTTGCACTTTGATATCTAGTGCTAAATTGCATCTTTCATATGCAAATCCCATTTTGTATTGCTTCTGATTTTAATCTTTGTAACTACATATAGTAACCAGAGAAAAAATTCTCTTACTCCTCTGATCGGGCCAACTTATTCATGCCGCAGCTAGTATGTAACCAAAGCGTGGCTACACTACGTAAAAATATATATTCAATTAATCATATATAAATTTAATCCTATCAATTTCTGACCACAACATCCCAAACATGATAGCTGATATGCCTATCACCGTACATCGGAAACAAATAAAATACATGTAAACAACTAAATTACCTAAAACGAATATATAGATCTCGGCCACGGATCAAAAACAAGTCAATCAACTAGTTAGTTTCATTACAGGTATTATTTCTTATAAATGTAACAGAAAATTGATATGTGTATATATATATATATTTATATATATATATATTTATATATATATATATTTATATATATATATAAGTATATATATACATTACTATCAGTGAAATTAAGTAAAATAAAAATATGTATCATGTTTGTATGTATGTAGTTAAATAAATTATATGTTAAACCCATTAGGATTTGTAACCCATATCTCAACCAAACTAATAATATAATGTATTCTATAACTAAACCATTTCTCGCTCTTAAGCTACTACTAACGAGTAAAAGATTGCAATACTAAAACAGTGCGGTTTTGTGTAGCATTCATTTTAATTTTAATTAAATCACAAGTGACTAATATTAATTCATTTTTCGAATTACTTTTCTCATCAATAATTGATATGATATCTTTGAATCGTTAACGTTATTAAATTTTAAGGAAAACATTATTTAAGTACTAATCGCTCAAGTAATTAGGACGTTACGCTAAAGTTGTAAAAGAGACTTAGCTAATTTAATTTTTACACCGAGAGTTACAAACGAGCACACAGTTCATCTGATGTTAAGTGATTCCTGCGGCCCATGACATCTACATTCATCCTTGACAAGGAATCATAATGCAGATGCGTTGTCACCTTTGAGGACTGAGATGGAATGCCTCGTCACCAGTAATAAAGGTCTCCCTTCTTATTATTTTTTGTCCCATTGTAACATCATCGTCGATCATGAGTAAAGTACAGTATTGAATAATGCCCGCTAACATAGATTCCGTTACATTGAAACCTTTATTACTGGAGACGAGGCATTCCATCTCAGTCCTCAAGGGTGACAACGCATCTGCATTATGATTCTTTGTCATATGTCATATGGATGAATGTAGATGTCATTGGCCGTTGGAATCAATTACCATCAGATGTATTGTATGCCCGTTTGTTACTCTTATGGTTATTAAATAAATAAAAATAATAAAAACAAACAAAATAAAGCTCAAACAAAATGATTGAACACAGATTGGACATGTTCAATTTGTCTACCTACAGTAAATCATTGCTTCCTGTTAAGCATCTTCCAATAAACTTCCTGCTTCCAATGAGATTAACATAAATGTTCAAAGTGAACGGCAAGCTCATTAGCGAGATTAAGTCAGTTTCACTGGTATTGACATTTTCGTACTTCCTCTTTTTTGATATTACCGTTAATAGCCTAGCTTTGATCACACGGTGCATAAATTCAACGTCTTGAAAGATATTCTGCTAGACTAAAGAACTTCTTCAATTGGATTCAATTGTTATTTCATACGGGACAAGTAAACAGTGACCGCCCACTAAATGGAGAGACGACATGTGCAAGTCTGCGGGAAGTCAATTGATACAGGTGGCTGGGGTTCGTCCTCTATGGCTGTCTGTACGGAAGATCTTTGTTCAGCAGGAGATTAGTGATGGGATGAAATGATAATGATGAAATATGGAATACAAATCCTACCCAGTTCTAAAAACCAGTAATATATGTTATATTGTTAATTTTTACAATCCGAATTTAGGTCTAGACGACAGGATGCCGAGTGACATTGACTGATCTACGAACTAAACCGCACTATCATTGAGAAAATTTAACTAGTGAAGTTATATAGAATTATTTTGTTTATTATATCTTATTTCTGTAAAAATATATTCTGTCGTGCCCTTTACATATTTCATTAGTGCCAACATTAATACTAGTTCTCTTTTCTCGTGAAAGCTAACATAACGTTCCTTTGACAGCGAGTTTAACGTTCCAAACTGGACTTTCTTATATTTTGCATTTATACGAGTATTATATTGATTATCCCATTATATTTTAGTGAGCAAATCTTAACCGCATAGTTGCATGATTGTGTTCCACGATTTTTTTAATCGAACGTATTATCATATTCCAAACATGAATGGGAAGTTTTTCCTTTCAATGTTTGAAATATGATATAATTAGAAATAAGGTTGCCGGGAGCTCTCTTAAAACTTTGAAAGTAATTTGCTGTTACAAGACATCAACAACATTGAATACCCCTATTTTTGTCTTACAGCTAACGGGGAAGCCATATCAAAAGAATTACTAGAACAACATAAAGGGTCACAATCGAAATCCAAATATTAAACTAATATAATATTTTATTTGTTTTTTCTACATTCAACCGAGCTTCCGGAATTCGAATTTCAAACTCATTATTTTTTGTAAAAAAGTATAACTAAGACGCGTTATAAAAATTTACGTACTTCAAAACTTTCCTAAAAATTAGCAAAAGAAAGGACAAAATAAAACAGTGCCAGTTAAGCGATTTATGTACGAAATAAATACGAATGTAAGAAAATACGATTGTTGGCAGTATTACGGTCACTGAACTAAGTGCGAGCTTTACAATTGTATGAGCATATTATCCGATTTTATTCGAAACTTAATCAAACTTAACATATTGTTCACTTTACCAGTCGTAAAGCTATGCTGCAGTTCCTTTCTAGCTGCAGAATGAATGGGTCAGCTCAACCAGTGTAGGTCGATACCCTCACAGAGTACCAGCATAATGCTGCTGTGTTTCTTCTGGTGAGTGCAGGAATCTGGACACCTCTATTACTGGTGACGAGGCAGTCCATCTCAGTACTCAAGGGTTACAACGCAACTGCATTATGATTCCTTGTCAAGGACCGCAGGAATCGCTTAACATCGGGTGAACTGTGTGCTTGTTGGTTACTCTTAATGTAATATTAAAAAAAATCTTGTCTAAGTGTTGTGGTTTTATAAGAAGCTCATAAGATTTTTTAAGATAATAGATTAACTACACTTCATTATCATCATCGTCATCACTACAGCTTGCCATCAATGGCTCTCCTATGTTTAAATAGACTAATCATTTATTAAATAATTAGTATTGCATGTATTTTCTGATCAATTCCAAGTAATAACATCTTTCTGGCAGCCTTGTGCTTAAGAATTAACAACCATTTTACAACCATCGCAACGCTTTATAGACCTTGGAATGTTTCGATGGCATGGATATTTCATTTAAGGCCTGAAGCTTGAAATTCAATAGAATCGGTCGGCTAATCCCCTACGCGTCCACGTATATGGCAAATATTTCAAAAAGAATATTTTAGCTCTAGCAACAAAAACTTTAAAGTATTTTATATCAAAAATAAACTACAGATAAATGTAGCTAAAAGTACAAATAAGCAAAAACAACAAACTAACATAACACTGTTTTGCTGTTGTGTTTGCTTGTTACTGAGAAACAAAAGATAAGCCACACGGTGGGCGAAAATAAGCTTTAAACTTTACTCGAGGTGCGAATAAAACTAAAAAGCTCCTTACATCTACGTCAAATGACCATTTTTAGTGCCATTGTACAACTGTGGTTATTTGTTAAGAAATATTATTTTGTTTGATGGTGTGTACTATATGTAATTTTTTAGGATACAAAGAGTTATACATGAGCAAACATTTCATCTGACGTTGCCGCTCGTAAACATCTTAATACATCCTCCACAAAGATTCAATGTAAAAGGTTCTTTTACCTCTGAGGACTGGGCTAGAATGCCTTGTTACTAGTAACCAGGTCTGCAGACCCCATGGATATAAATACTTTATGCGAACCCACCCTTGCGGCGGCAAGGATTGGTTATTTTATTTTATTTTTTTATTTTATTTTATTTTATTTGGAAAACATACAGCAAAATACAAAATAACTTAGGTTTATATACATACTATAAATAAGCTAGTAACATGTTTTCACATATAAACCGTCTATAACCCCATGATGTTTCACCGCCTATGGTAGGGCAAGGGAACGTTTTCCCACAAATCCGCGATCCCGCCAGCACCTGACGCCCAACTGCAGCCGCTCCTCGGGGTTAGAAAAAATTTATATTTTGTTAATGCTTTTGAAATTTAATGATTATCTTTTTATTTATTTATTTATTCTTTTTGTCCCTTTTACAATGGCGGACTTAAAGCCAAATGACATTCTCTGCCAGTCAACCGTGGGATAATAAGAGAATATGTCGGTAGGTGTAAAAAAAAAAGTTATTTAACGATAAAAATATCAGTTTACAAATATACATAAATATATACATAACACAATTACATAGGTGTATAAATAAAAATATATACTCATAACCTCGGATATACACCAATACCATGAGAATATATATCAGTTATTTGCTTTCAAATTATGTTGTCGAACAAGAGTTTTAAAAAAAAGTGCATGTTTGTCTTCATCCGGAATTGCATTCCAAAGGGGTATAGTAAAGTAGTATATATATATATATATACTACTTTATATATATACTTTATATATATATAAATATTAGTTACATTTGACGGATAACACATTCATATTAACAACCACATACACGCACACGCTCAACCACATGCACAAGTACACATGCGTTTAAACGCACATACTCGTCGTATTTGTATGTCAGGTTTGTTGTTCATACTAATATTGTGCTTGGTATGTAACAATTTTAAATAAATATGAAATGTTGGCATATCCACCCGCCGTTCATGCATATCCGTCCTTTTTTTCCTATCCTACAGCTGTAAATGCAAATTGGTTTCCCGTTCGCTTATTCGGATAAACAATTTAACAGTTTTTTTTATGGTTTCAAGCACGCTCATCTAAAGAATAAATGTAATAATTTTGAGACATTGTTCATGCACAAATAAAATAAATTTTTTAGTTGTAAGTTAGTGTGAGTAATATTCAAATTTTCCTGACACACGATAAGATTCTGTAAGAATAATGAGAAATTTACTTTTAATTTTGTGCAATAAATCCTAAATTACTGCAAAGAATAAAAAGTAAATATCTAAAAGAGGCTCGATCTCCTGTGCGATATATTACACGACACACTAGTACTTCTTACTTAATGTTATTTTTTTTCCATCGAACTTTTTTTAACGTTAAATTAAAAATACTTTTAATTTAAAAATATAATAACATTGTAATTTTGTAAAAGAAAAAAAAATAACATACACGTTAAAGAAATGATTATATGAATTTTAGTGGCCAGTTCTTCTATTATGAAGACGTATTTAATAACCTGATTGGTTATTGTTTTTCTTAACACAATCTTCAATAAAGACTTTACTTAGAGTTTAAATTCTGAAATATTCCTTATTTTAAATTTTGTTCAAAATTATTTTTCCGCTAAACTTAGCCTACACAGTATAAAATGTGATCTAGAGGTTGACTCTACACCAATTATAAATAATTAAAGCATCTCAATCGTAGGAACCTAACAATGCCATTTGCATCTTAAATCTTCACTTGGATGTAGGTCTTTACGAGCCACTACATCTTCCACCATTAAGCGCTCTGTGTTCATTTGTCAATCTTAGGTATCATAAAATATGAGCTTCCATCAAACTTGCATACATTATCGTTCCATCGGTTTTGGAGTCTCTTTACGTTTAGTTTTAATACATTGAGAGTAAGAAACGAGCGCGCAGTTCTCCTGATGGTAAGTGATTTCTGCGGCCCATGACATCTACTTATGTAGATTCATCCTTGACAAGGAATCATAATGCAAATGCGTTGTTACCCTTGAGAACTGTGATGGAATGCCTTGTTGCCAGCAATAGAGGTGTCCGGATCCCAACACTCACCAGACGAAACACAGCAGCATTATGCTGTCGATCTGACCCATTCACTCTGCGACTAGAAATAAACTGCAGTGAAGCTCTACTACTGTTAAAAACATAGCGCATCAGTACAAAATTTCAACTTGGAAAATGCATACTATGTTCAGTTAGCTGATACTAATGTGTGAAGTCTATAAATAGTATAAAAATCATAATCTGGGTTGACGGTGACATATCGGGAAATAGTCATTCGAGTTTACATACACTTTTATTATTTATCTTTCATCAGTGTCTATTGGATGTCACGTATACACATGTTATTAATTATATAGACTTATATAGAGTTTTTTAGTGCTCATTACTGCTTATTACTGGTGACGAAGCATTCCATCTCAGTCGTCAAGGTGACAACGTACCTACATTGTGATCTCTTGTCAAGGATGAAAGTAGATGTCATAGGCAGGAATCATTTACCTTCAGTCCAACAGTGTACTCGTTTGTTACTCTCAATGTAATAAAAAAAGTCGATACTTTATAATCCCATAAGCAACAGAACTAAGATTTTTATGTGAAGATACTATTCTATATTATTTTAGCAGATACGAAACATTTGTCCATTAAGTCACAAAACAAAGCACACTTAACTAGTAATTAAAATACATTTCTTTAGCGCAATTTGAATAGCTTTTGAATAAAATGGGATGCGCTTTTATATAAATGTAGAATACGCTACAAAGAACAATTAACAACGCTACCTTATTTAGTTTGACTAGAAAAACGTTAAAAAAATAAATTACAGCAGCGATATATTATTAGGATACTGAATTTATTTTACGAAAAATACTTTTTTTAAATTATTGTTTTTTAGATTTTTTCTTCTAGCTTGGTATTGATCTTCCCCTAGTCGATTTCAATCTTAGCGTTATCTTCAGCTTTTAGTTTGGTAATGTTGGATCGGAAGAATATATTTTATCGCCGTTAATATATGCGAAAACAGACTTAGTACCTCCTTACCTAGCTACATACTGTTATTATATACTTTTATATATAATTCATGTTCTATTAATGATCATAACATGTTTTATTTTCACATATGATTTATTAAATTCTCATTTCGTTACAATTTATATTAGCTTGTTATATATACTAAGAAGCTCTTTCCTGTGGTGTGTAATACAGATATACATTTTATCTAGTTCAGACCCGGAAGTCTCAAATTTCTTAAAGAATATATATAAATGGTGTGAAATAAATTTTGGGGATATTTCTTTTGCTATCACCACCTGGTTGATCAATAAAATAAATAAATAAAATACTATAAACATATAATAAAACAAATATATACATACAATGTAATACATATATAAAGACCAACCAAACGGGAATCCCTTGACAGGAGATATCAAACGGTCGAGGGCTAGGGCGAAAGGGAGAGAAACCTGCGGACTATAAGAGCTGTCGAGGAGCAGCGCCTTCTGTATTTGAGCCCAGAGTTTTATTATTATTAATAAAAATATTAATAATAATATATTATTATTAATAATAACTATTCAAATTATTGTATAGTGCCGTAAGCATTTGCGCAAACACACTCACTCATCTCCTACCATGCATGTGCAATAAGACCGCAGGAGCATTCAGATGCAGTCTCAGGGATACGGGACAAACACACAACAGGCTGGGAAATATATTGTGTTTAATAATTTTTATAGCTTATCATATTGTAAATAATCAACAATGCTTAGGTAAACTTTGAACTGCGCATGTACATACTTGATTCCCTTATATCAACAAACATTTTAAACTTGAACTTGATTTTACAAAACATAATCCTACTTATAATATAAAATAGGTCATGTTAGCACAATGTGATAGAATATTATCTCAACAAAATTGAACTGTAGGAGGTACTCAAAGTTTGCTTCGTTTACCTCACACGCCGGTATTTCAATTTACAAAGTTTGTTGGAAACTATACCATCTGCTCAGAACCTTAAAGCCCGTATCACATAGAAAATACCGCTAGGCAGTTCTATTGCGTGTACTATGGTGAATGTTCTGAAGAGTTGTTCTGCCTTATCACTTCTTTAAACTTCACAGCAGATTAAGTCATGCTAGTATCCAGAATCACTGTCACACTGTTGTCACTCATGGTATCAAGAATTCGGTTATACGTTCTTGAACTTGTTGAAGAAGACGGAGAATGACCTCCCAATTCTATCCATCCTAATCATTTGGAATCTCTTACGAAAAGTGTAAAAAAGCTTTCGGTATGGCAGTAACATCGGTTGGAAATGTTATACCTACTGCCTTGGTTGGTTGCCTTGGTACTTTGGACTATCAGCACTTATCATCTGGTGCAGTACTGTCACTTTGTTGACCCTTTAGATAAAGAAGCGAAATGTTTTTCATCGTACAAAAACAAATAGCGTGCCCTAGTTTATTCTTTCAACAAAAAAACTTACGTAATGCTTTTATGTTTAGTTTTACTGACACATGTTTATAATACTCTTTTGTAAGAAATAAAAGCACGTATATAAATACAAATAAACGTATTTACTTATATACGATTTGATACATTTGTTTAAATTTTCTGATTTTACCTGTAACGTGCTGCATTCCTTTGGGTCTAATTTGGGTCGTCCTCATCGCTTGGTCGCTCTCTTGCATTTATTATTGTATAGAAAATAAGTTAACATATTACTACATAAGCGGATAAAATATGCTTATTTTATTTCAAGACTTCAAATATAACTTAGATAATATGCAATAAAATAATATAAAATAAATGCTCTTTAGTTTCCTCATATTATCTAAAAGTTCTCTCTCTCACTCTTAATGACATAACTTCCTTGCAAACCTTTGCAACAAAAACAGCTTAATAATTCTAAAATCAAGCGGTTACAACAACGACAATAACATCAACTGCGACGTTTATATTATGGTGCCGTAAATACTTGCGTTAACACAGAGACTCTTCATTCTCTTCTTGTTTTCGTCGATTATAATTGTATGTGCAATACCATCCAACAAAGTTCAAATTGCAAAATTCAAATGCAGTGTCAAGGACGACAGCAATAGATAAAATAACTCAAAACGGAAAACTAACAATTACGAATCTACCTATATCACTATAGCCACTATTTTACACAGGCATTATTAATTCAATGTCGTCTATAATTTCAAATTGTGTTAAAAATGGCATCGAAGAGATGGTCGAAAGGATTGATTCATTTTATTTAAATAATAAATATAAAATTGTGTATGCATTTGTAGTGCATAATTATGATATCGCAATTTTCATAACTCTTGCTTATATAACAGTCATTCGGCAATGTAAACAAGAGTTCAATAACCCCATTTTCTTTTCTAGCTGCAACTAACTTTACTGGATATTCAAAGAAAATGGAAGAGAAAATCATGACCTAATATAAAGACTTGAAAAATGCGTAAAACAAGTTTTTAAAATGACCGATTTTTAAGTTTCGTTTAGAATCAATACTACACACTATTAACATTACAAATATTACCGTTACTCCTCTAAATAAGCTTAAATTCTTGTGAATCTAGGAAATGGTACATGACAATAGTAGAATGGTGGATTCGTACTCTTATACGAACTTAATTTTGCAGACCGTTCCTTAAACCATTAGGATTTGATGGTTTTGGATACGGTCTATTACGGTTTAAATTGGTATTGGTTTTAAACAAAAGATATGCAAATACAAATTCGCATAGTGGGATTGTTATAGACGTTTCGTAGGTCAAATTATTATACAATGTTAAAGTGTTGTTAAACGCTCCAAAATATGACGCGTTCGTCGGTGAAGGCAAACATCGTAAAACTTACATGTCGAAGAAAGAAAAAAAAATATTTTCGGATACATGTGAAGTCAGCCTAGTAGCAGTGATGGAACACGCTCCACCATTCTCTCTAGTAGCTTTAAGCTGAGCAGAAGGATTTATATATCTGCCTGCAGCAGCCAATCACTATGCTACGCAGTCACCGTCATCTTAATAATATGTCATGGACCGCAAGAAATCATCACCATTAGGTAAACTGAATGCTCATTTTCCGACATCAGAAATCTAAAATAAAATGTATTTACAAGAAAAACCGAGACTATTACATAAAATACATATTAAATTTTATTTTTGTTCCCCATACTCAAGCTGTTTTGAACAGATATAATTTATGATATTGGCCAACTCGTAACAACTTGGAAGATTTGCTTAGATAGCAGCATGTTGTAATTTCAATTGACGTGACATACTTTAATGTAGACATGAGGGCCGTGGTTATGAAATATATTTCGTCGCGTTAAGACGTGAAAATACGTGGTAGAGCTACACTGCAGTTTGTTTCTAGCTGCAGAATGAATGGGTCAGATGGATCGGGGTAGGACAACGCCCTCACAGAACACCATCGTGAAATAGCAACATAATGCTGTGTTTCGTCTAGTGAGTGTAGGAATCCAAAATCTAAGTAGGGATCCAAAGATCTTTATTACTGGTGATGAGGCGTTCCATCTCAGTCCTCAAGGGTGACAACGCATCTGCATTATGGTTCCTTGTCAAGGATGAATGTAGATGTCATGGGCCGCAGGAATCCTTTAGCATCAGGTGTATTGAGTGCTCGTTTGTTCCCCTAAATATAATTTAAAAAAAAACGAATGTTTCAACCTACATATAAGTATTAGTATCATCCAGGGGTATGCTTATCGTCACTCGCAGGTAGGAGGTAGGTCGCGTCGTGGAGTGGGAAGATGACGTTATAGGATAGCGCATACTTTACATCTTCCCGTCGGGTTGGCATCTCGTAGGATGCAGCGATTGCTAGACTTGCTCGAAGAATCGTTTGACAAGTGGCACATGAAGGTGAACGGTGGCGCCTTTGTCACCAAACGTACCCAAACTTGACCTTACTCCAACTGCCAGGTCAGGATGTTAAACAACCATCTCCTATCTTGGATGCCAGATAGACCACTTGCCGCGAATGCTCTGACAAACCAACCATGCAGTTCAACACGCTAGAGCCACGCGAGCGTATCTATATCCGGCTCTTGCATTTTGCAGCTTAGCTGCCAATCCGTGTCTTAAGTTAGTCAAAAGTTAGTCTTTTTCCCTTTTCACAGCAAATATCTCCTTCATAATGGAATGGGGAGTTAAGAGAAAATATGCCAACGAATGCTCTTTATGACTTTTAACCAGCGTCGTCACAATATAATGTGAAAGTATGTATTATATATAGTATAAGGAGACACAGACCCTACTCTGCCGTCCTCGAATGGTAGTTTTGGGACAGAGGGGATAGCCCTGAGGCCCGTTTCTTGCAACCTTTAAGGCTGTGGACGTTCCGTACAGAGTTATGAGGCAATCCCAACAGATGATTAACAACAATTTGCGTATTAAGCAAATATTGACCTCGGCAATGAATCAGGTACTACGACTACTAACAAAGCCTCGAAGCAAAAACGTACAATACAATATAGCGTATTTCAATTTTATTACCTTATTGAGCTGTTTTTCTTGTAGTAACCGAAATTTTACGACTATCGGAGGAATGACTTCAGCAAAAAGACAAGGGACAGTATTATCGGGTCCCACTGAATAAATGGCACAAGAAAGATATTTTATCAGTAAAGACTTTCTATTACCCCTATAAAATTCGCAAGGAATAATCTGCTAGAGCGAAACTAAACATAATGAAAATAACGTCACACTCTTTTGATCTTTCATTTAAATATGATTTAGGTATTTTATTACATTATTTTAGGTAAATTTATATGGTTACTCACTTACTTACTTATAGAGGAATATTTCTAATGTAGATGGAAATCACCATTTTATCATACAATCACAAGTTTCTCCACGTGCCAAAAGTCTTTAAAAATAATTCATATTCATTTTAATTATATCGAAATAGTAATTATTCAAAGAAGTACACATAACACGTGTCTTAATATCTTATTAGTTGTACTTATATAATAAATACTAAATGTAGTATTAATAGTCAAATCTAGATTTCAGATCAAATATACGCGTATAATTTCATTAAAGCTCTGTCGAAACTATTATGTAAATTATCATTGTGTATAGAATTCAGAGAAAATTAATCAATGAACCGTAATGATATTTCGTAATAGTCTAATTACCTCATGTATTGTTCGATGAGGGTTCGGTGAAATTATTGCCTTTGTAAGATTTCAACTGAATTCGCTTAATATATCATGTTGATATTTCAAATACAATACATATATAGATATTTTCTACTGAAACGTTCAGTTAATTTTATATCGAATATAAAACATATTTATCATATCATGTCAAAATATATATTATATTTTTCATATCAATATATTGTATAATTACATTCCCGTTAACCACTCAAACTAACTCTAATAAAGATCTCCGGATCCCTACACGAAATCCAGACGAAACACAGCAGCATTATGGTGCTAGTCTATGGTGATATTACAGATTCTATCAGCATATAGACTACAGCCGGGCTCTACTGTTAATATCTCTGCTTTAAAACATATTAAAATATTATACAAATTGTATTATCAGCCACTCTTCAGCTAGATTCAGGTTGCATCATGTATGAGTCGTCTTAACCTCGACCTCCCATAATATCAGCGTGAATTAGCAGCATAATGCTACTGTTTTGTATGGTGAGTGTAAGATTTCACAGCAACGCTGCAGCTTGTTTCTATATACAACAAGAATGAGTCGGCTCGACGGAAGAAAACCTCACCCTCACAGAGTTTCAGCGTGATATAGCACCACAATTTTTGGTTGTTTCGTATGGTGAGAGCAAGGGTTCAGAACCACCATGCAGCTTTTTTCTAGAAGCAACATGAATGAGTTGGCTCGATTGAGGAAATGCCTCACCCTCACAGAATATCAGCGCGAATTAACAGCATAATGCTGCTGTTTTTTGTAGGGTGAGTGTAGGGCCAGATCCACGCTGTAGCTTGTTTCTAGGTGCAGAATGAATGGGTAGACTCAGCCAAGAAAAAACGTTTTCCTCACAGAATATCAATGTGAGTTAGTAGCTAAAATCCACCTTGTTTCGTGTGGTGATTGTAGGGATTTAAAGCCATATTACAGCTTGTTTCTAGCTGCAGCATGGAGGCCAAGGAAAACCTAGCCCTCACAGAATACGAGCATGTATTAGTAGCATAATGCTGCTGATCTAATTTCAGGTAACTTGATTATTATTATTACAGGTATTATGATTTACAATATATATGTATATATATATATATATATATATATATATATATATATATATATGAAGTGACTAATTTCTACAATTTTCATATATCTGTTACTACACTTTGTTTAATTTAAAAAAAAAACATTTATTTAATGCATTTATAAAGTTCAACTAACAACTGATTTGGCTCTTTTGAACTGAAAGTTACAATGAAACATTCCTGGCCATTTGAAATGTTCATTAATAGCAAAACGCCAATATGTGCAAATTGCAATAACTGGCTCGTAGCGCAGTATTTTCCAGCAACAGTTAACCTTTATTAGATTCGCTTCAAATCATATTTCATTACGAAGTACTACGTCACACGTAGCTCAGACTTTCAGTGCTCGCATTTACGTAATTCATGGTACGCGAGCGAACAGACTTCAATCCTCGGTGTCGGCATCGCAAGGAAAAAATTATAAATAATAAAATATCGATATGACTTCAAGAACAGAGCTTACACCTTTTTCAAAGTCGTAGGTTCGAATCCACCATTAGACTATTGTCGTAAACCATCTCCTAGCACAAGCATCTTCAGCTTATTTTGATTAACTGGAATGTTAGTAATATTAATAGTATGACTAATAATCTTTACAAAAAAAAAAAAGGGTGGCAGCGGCTCCTCTGGTATTGCGGATATTCTGTATATGATATATGTACTATTCTATAAAAAAATGTGCGTAAGTAAATGGGGCAGCTTTGTGAATCAACTGCAATGTAAATAAGACTTTTATTGCTCTTTTTTTTGGAGCACATGGTCGATTGACAAAATACCGTTATCCCATTTCGTGCATCGTGCAGTGAGCATTTCATATGGCTGTGTATATTTACAATACCTATCCTGTATATAATTGGATTTAGGTTTTGAACTCGGCGTTCAATACTGGACATATCCATTAGTTTATTCTTCCGAAGCGGCGGTAAAGACCGATTAACCGTAACTATCTTAACGATTCAAAAGTCTTTTGCATAGTCCTACTGGTATAAACCATCTTTTAATTTGATTTGATTTATTTAATTTTAAGTGATCTTGGTAAAAAAAAGATGCATGTATGAGTCACTTGAGGAGAGTAAAGAGCATCTAGACACCAGAATGAGATATCTAGGAACTCCTTTCATTCCCAGAACAAGGGTTGCTGAGCGAATCTCTCGTTATGTGTTGGTTACGTTGTATAACATATTATTAACAAAAATGAGCAATAACGCAATACGACGTTTGTAATAAATCAATTAAAAAATATTTAGGATATTTGGAGAGTGCGTCTACTCGATTACAGAATTTAATTTTATTATTTCTAAAAATAGTATATGTATAATAAATATAATATTTCACTAACGTTATAATTTAGTAATTGATTTTTTGAAATTTGTTTTGTTTAGATTTTTTTTTGTATAAATCTTCATGATGACAGATCACATCTAGAGGTACAAGAATATATTTTATATTTTTCTCCAACTTAGTAACACCTAGAATGGAAATCAGGAAGGCAATAGAAAATGTATTAGTCTCCAATATTACGAGTATACAACGTTACTCGAAAAACGAGAGGATCGTTAAATTTTTTTCATTATTTCATTTGTGTTCAAAGTACTGCGTTCAAAATGAAGCTAATAGGGCACTTAAATAAAATCTGTTTTCTTCGGCGAATTTCGAAAAAGAGATTCGTGCCAGCAAACCACATTGTCGACTTTAATTTAAATCATTTGCTTTTTCGTACACAATTTAACAGAGAAATATGCAGCGCTTTTGTTTATTTTGATTATATAACTTTAGAACTTTGTCTTTAAATATATATGTTGTAGTAACCACGAAGCTTTAATAGTTGAGTGACAATGATGTGAATGACAGTGAACATATTCTCTTGAACTCCCAGGATTGACTGGTAAAGAATGCCACTGGGCAATAAGTCCACTCTTGTAAGCCTGTTGTTTAAGGTACATAAAATATAAATAAATAAAAAAAATAAACCAGACTTCAGACCCACAAATACACGACTTGTCATCGAATCTCTGTCGGCTTGCATCAATAAGCTTCCATTTATCATTTCAGTTATACCTCTTAGCTCCCATTTCATCAACATTCCATCACATTTCATCACCATGTGTAATGGTATTTTTTTTAGTTTATTTAATAAAGTGAGTCGAGCCACACTACAGCAAATTTTCGGGATGTTCACTCACGTTTTCAGGCACTCTCTCAGGGGTAACGTATCTGCATCTTGAAGCTTTGGTGAGTATGAGTGTAGACGTTTATGGGCTACATCTCTTACAAGCGGTGTGCTCATTTATTGTACTAGGACTGAGACCAAATCTATTCTAATTTAACTTTATTGGGACACTACATACCTTTCCATAAACACATTTCCTGTTTATCTATAACATCTTATTTCTTCACCAAAATGGTCATATTATAACGGACTTTTATCACTCATCGATACTAAAGTAGACAATACGAGTACTGAATAGATATCCATATCTCAGCTATATATAAATCTATAAGGTTAATGTTTGTCCACCAATAATCATCCTATAACGGACTTTGACCAATCATCGATACTAAAGTGGACTATATGAGCCCCCAATACCCATACCTCATGTATTATATTTAAATCTATAACATCAATGTATGTCCATCAATAATTCTCATCCTATGAGTCCTGAATTTAACCTTCCCGACTTGGTCAACCGATTTTGTAATAAAATTTTTCACTTTTTATTTAAATCGGGTTTTGCTTGAGATTTATTGACTTACTAGATGAATAATACCCAGCATTGCCTAGATTATTCCATAAAACTGTTAGACAGGAATAGTAATTAATTCGTCAATATAAAATGGAAATAATTTTATTCACAGGTATTTAAATTAAAATGCAATAAACAAATTAACAGTGTGACCAGTTTTTTACAGATTCACTTTCTATATTAACTCAAAACGTTGTTATTAAAAAATTATAAAAGATATTTTGAAGGTCTCCTGAAAAAGTTTACGGCAACTTAACCTTAAGCTTAACCTTAGCAACCTTGAATACTATCTATAGATTTCATACCAATCCGGAATATATATAATGTACTTTTACATAATGGTAAAAAAATTTAATTGTATCAAGGTAACTCATCGTATAGTAATACCAACCATCGTTATTAACGTTACACCATTGATCGACCTACATCACACTAATAGAGGAAACATAAAAACTTTCCAAAAAAACAAGCGATTAAAACTTCCACAGTTTTAATAGCTTGTTTTTTTAACAATCCCAACTCGAATTCAAATTTATGACACATGAAACGTAAGTAATAAACGACTCATTTTTTATAGAAATAAGTGTGACACTCGTGCCCAGAAATATTTTATCTGATGACAAACCCATAGACACACAGATTAATAATAAAAACGACACAGAATTAATATACTTGCTTATTAATTAGGTATAAAACGAAAAACGTTATATATCATCTTTTTAGTACGGATGGAAAGTTGATGATTTTCCGGTTAGTTTGGTTTTTGATATATTATTGTTACTTATTACTACTACTTACACTTCCACTTCCTACTAATAATTTTTAATTGATCATGACAACAATACATCATTTGTAATCATCATAATCTCCTACGATCCGCAGAAGTTACTGGTTGGCCCTTCGATCACAATGCCTTGGTCAATCTAATGAAGACTTTTGAAGATATTCTCGATTTTTATCCTATCTACGTTTTTGTTTAAATTACTAGTAGCATATAAGGACACAAAATGAGTCCGATGAAGCTGTAAGAGCCACATAGGCATAACAGCATCAACATCAACATAATCTAGACACAAAATGAGATTTTCCCAGGACTAATATATCATGCCATCTTAATAGTAATATCTCCGATACCTCTCATTCGCGTCACTAAATAGCCTAGTTGTATAGGGTATAGTCTCCGAAACGTAGGTATGAATCCATACTTTGACTAATGTTATGCACCTTTCGCCACACTGAAATAGTTTCGAGAGGAATTTGTTGTGATCCTAGGTGAGCCTTCTGATCGATGCAGTTTACTAGAAGGCCCAAATTACTCTTGCAATATTTTATGCACCGAATATATAACAAAGACGAAATAAAACAGATTAATGTAATATTACATATAATGTAATTTTAAAATACATGTACGATATGTATGATATTTTTTATAACATTTAAGATGACAAATTTTTCATCTTGGGAAGTAATGACTTCAATTCAAAATCACTGACTATGCGTTGTCACTAAAGACTGAGGTGGAAAATCTCTCTACCAGTAACTGAACTATAGCGAGCCTACATACACCATTCAAAACACAGGAGCCTAATTGTTATTTCATGCTAGTTTTCTGTGGTTCGAATTATTTCATGATAAAGCTTGAAACTGTCTGTTGACATTTGCAATGAAAGAAACGAGGAAAAAGAACTAAACAACAATAAAAATGAATAAGCGGACCTTTTGCTAAATACTCATGTATAACGAATGAACTCGATTACTCAACGTGCAATAAATAATATCATATTTACAATACTTCTACTGCTAGAAATTATTCAGAGTTGATTACAATAAAAACCTAGGATTGACAAACAGAAAAAAAGTGTTTATTTTATATTACACACATATATATTATATAAAATAACAATAAAAAAAATAAACAACGAGATGAAGAGGATGAAATTTTGAAATAAGTATTCGGGTTGATTGTACGATGTTTAAACTCCCGCTAAATTTTGGAATTAATTCGAACATTATCTCAGAACACTCCCCATGGCAAATTCGGGAAAAAAAAATGTATAGCGATCATCAGCAACATCTCTTCGCAATGTGTGAATCAAAATGATCGGAAAATACCTGATCAACAACGAGTCAAATCGCTCTTCGTTGAATGCGGTCAAGGCTGGATCCACTGCTTCCCACAATGGTTCCAATTAATGCAAAAATGTGTAAATAGTGACGACATATACTTCGAAAAACAAATAACAATAATGTATATTAAATATAATATGCGGGCTTATTTATCAACATCCAAATACTTTCAATATGACCTAAGTATTAGCAAACAACACAACACGAGTCAAATTCAAACGGAAATTTAAATTAGTAATAGATACGACCCAAACATTGTTCGTGGGGAGAATTGATGTCGGTAGAATGAACAATTATCACACGAACCGATAAATAGATTTGGTTCAAGAGTACAAGTAGACACTAATATAAACATATTAGAGCAAAACCATTGAATTGCGATATTAAATATACCAATAAATACTAACGACAGTAAAAGATAATACATAAAACTATGTGCTAATTTATCACCCTTACAAACATGCACACAGTTTGATATTAAATTAAGACTGCGGTCCATACATAACTATACATTGATATAGTTTGACCTTAACAAGACTCAAGATGCACATACTTTGCCAGTAACTGGCAAACACACCCATCTGACACACTTTGGCAACTGACCCATACATCATCAGAGAAGGTAACAACAGTATTATGCCACTATTTCACACTAGTATTCTGTGAGGGTTTGAACCTACCCCATTCAAGCCGACCTGATCATGCTACAGGAAAAAATAGTTTTTTGCGTTCTTGAACCGCCTTGCACTTAAACTGGGCGAAGCAAAGGGGAACCGTGTTTTCAAACCACACAAAATAGTAGTTTACAGTTACTGTGGTTAATTTATAGGTCGATACTTATTCTGACCGCACACTGGGTTGGCTGGTGGAGAATGCCAATTGGCATTAAATCCGTCCCTTGTATTCTTTTTTTGTTAAAGGTCAATGCAATAAATTATAAATAAATAAGATATAATAAACGGCAAATTCATAATAAAATATATGTTCCAAAGCACTTTTGTATTCATATAAATTACATCGAGTATTTTATTAGTAATAAGCAGCAATGGAAACTTTTCGCGAGGTTACTTTATGCCGAGTGCTGTTCCTGGAAATCTTTTCCACAAAGCATATTTCTGATGTTATCGCTACTAAACAAGCTATAACACTTTACGTAAGTGTAAGACTAATGTTTTACTCGTTAGCAAGAGTTAATACTTTTTTTTGCAGGGCTGTTTTTTAATTACATACATTAACCATTCTAAGCTTAAAGTCTTGTGCTAGGAGATGGTTGACGACAATAGTCGGATAGTGGATTCGAACCTAAGACTATACTGTATAGTTATATAAAGTAAATTAAATATACTATATAACTATACATAGTTGAAGTGATTTTATTAATTGATTTATTTATTTATTTAAGCTTCATATACGATATGTATAAAGGCGGACTTAATGCCTTAGGCATTCTTTACCAGTCAATCTTAGGGCAATGCAGAGATGAAATGAAGTAGGTGTATGCTAAAGAACGTAAAATACTATAATATTATATAAACAATATATGCGTAATTATAAAATTCTTATATAACTAGACATATATAAAAAATAAAAATATACATAAATATATATAATATAAATATATATATATATGTATGAATATTTTTCTATTCATTTATTTTTCTTATCTTAGATGTCGCAGACCATACACTAAACCATTAGACTAATGACACTTCTTTCATTTAATTTCAATTTAATTCAATACTTTACAACTACAAAACCGTATTTTACTCATTTCATCACATTTTATTCCATTTTCAAATTTGATAAATATGTAGGTACTTAATTTTAATTATAAAGACCCTTATCTTGTTTTAAAAATATAAGACCTACAAAGAAACATTAAATAAGAAAATTTATATTTTTCTAATTATACGTATATATTTTACTCCTTAAATTTTTATATATACTCCTAATAAAAGGGGTACAAAGGGCGAACTTGATGCCTTAACGCAGGCAGCGTACTACTTACACAATAGTTTCAAAGTTAGTAATGGCAGCTCGCGTCAAATAAAATAGTTATTTCCATAAATCTTCTTATTCTTTTCCCATAATATAAATCTCCGAGCGTGCTTAATGAGTTGAAATCTGCATCATAAAGGAAATAATAATGAATCAAATATTCATCCCTCGTATTTTCAGTTAGACTTCACTTTTGGTTTACTTTTTTATTTTCGTGAATTATAAAATTATCCGAATTGCTTATTCTATTTGGATAATACATGACTATTAATGTAATATAGTTTATTATACAGCCAAAAAGTCTTGTTAGATAACTGTAACTTTAACAAAACTTTATAAGTAAAACCCTCCCAAAGGAGTTCCCGTGTCGTCGTGGCGGCGAGATTAGTAACTGAGGTCACATACGGTGAAGGAATAAAGAGCCATTTCGCTGACCAGTAGAGTTGGTCTCTAGATTGTTTCGACGGAGTCGAAGGCAGGTTGTGCAGCTGACGCTCATAAGACAGATTCGTGTGAGAGCGTTCCAGAGGCCTTGTTGTATGCGGCGAAGATGAAACGAACATCTTGGGGCTTTAGCCGGTATGAGTTTAACATATACCGTCCTTACTCCGCGAGGAATTTTCTTTATGTATAAAATAACTTTCAAAAATTATACAATTCGATTACTTTAGATCTTATTTTTTTCGTTTTTAGAATATATACAAACTCGTAAGACATTTCCTCATACCTAAATTGTATGTCTACTTCAATTCATTCTTAGGTTAGGTAGATTCAATATTTTAAAAATAATTCCGTTTAGTATAAGACTTAATTAAGTGAGAAATCTAAGATAATATGAATAGAGTTAGGAGTGTAATTGCTTTTTAATTGCAAAATAAAATTAGTAATCTTAATAATTAAGAACTTTCCGTTCCATTCAAGAAAGTTTCGTCTACAAAATCCTTCATCGTGATTTTATCCCTCATGGCAAAGGGTAAAATAGTCTAGTGAAGATTGTCACTGTGTAAACTGTATATTTATCATATTGAAAATTGTTCTTCTATCTTCTAAAACTAAGGTTAACAAAAAAAGATGAAGATTTATTAAAATACCCAGATATGGTCTACAACTTTTTTTGTATTAGATCCGGATATTTTTTTCTAAAACACAAATAATAATATATTTTTTACTTATGGTTTCATTTGACTAATATATAATAATATATTAGTTAAATGAAACCATAAGTTAAACAAAACAAAAAGGACAGGGGTATGTATAATTATATTTACAACACATTTCTAGTAAATGTCTAGCTCAAAGTAATTTAGGTCCTTAGATCCATTACTCTAAAAATTACCTTGGAATCAGATAAAAAATCGTTAATGTAAATATTCATAAGTTAATTACCATTAAATGTTAATACTTAATATAATATGTTCAATAAAATTTACTATATAACAAAAGCAATTGCAAACAGATTCTTTATTACAGGGATTTTTTTTATTTTGAGAATAATTAATGAAGAATAGATAGATAATCATTAAGGAAGAATTTGTCAAGATTTTACAAAATGGAAGCCCTTAATTTATATTACCGCCTCGTGATGGAAATGTGATAACGATAACTTAAAAGTTTTAATGAAATATTTTCATATAGTGAAAATATACTTTATTATTAACAATTTTTTTTATAAAATTGATTTATGTGAAAAGAATATAATAATTGATGGCAACTCAGTGTGTTTTTAAATTTAAATTCAATATAATAAAGTTAAAAAGTATGTGTTAATGAGGTATATGCTTTGCGAAATGTATTTCACTAGTGTCTCGTCATTATTCCACTTTTCTATTGTCTGTTAAATATTTTCTTTACAATTAAATTTAAAAAAAAATGATTATATATATTTTTTAAAAGAACAAAGGTAAATTGTTTAAAAAGGAATCTTCTTAACTAGACTCTAGCAATAATTTCAAAGAGACATTCAATAGATGTAATTTATAAAGGATTCGTTTTGCTTTTAAAATGATGTATTTATATATAACATCACAAGTATTATGGAAAAAAAATCAAATTAGTTTTTTATGATAACTATCTTAATATGTATTTAATGTCCATACAACATTATTTAAATTTGGCATTGATGTTTCAATTAATCATTTTAGCATCACAAATTTACACGAAATGTTTGTATCTTTCACATCGTCAAGTTCCGAAGTTAAGCTCAGTTAGATAATAGCTATCTTCCTGTACCTAACGTAATTAAAATCAACAAGTAGATTCGGGTTACTTTATATTCAACATGTTACGGAATATTAAAAGTTAATAAATTATACGTGGTAATAAATAAATTGGTTCAGAATCAATATCATACACGCATATCTGTCCACTGCTGGACGTAGAGCTCTCTAATTGTGCGCCACTGAGCACGCCTTGGCAACTTTTTTTTTATAGAATAGTTTGCAAACGAGCAAGTAGTTAGCCTGCTAGTAAGTGATTACCGCTGCCGGTAGTACATTTGCGATTCCTCTAGTATTGCCATGTCCATGCAAGACTAGAGGAATCGCAAATGTACTACCGGCCTTTAAGAAAGTTGTAGGCTCTTTTCTTGAAGGTTCCCTAAGTTGTATGAGTTCGGAAATACCGCTGGCGATAGCTGATTCCTAAAAGTAGTTGTGAGTGACAGAAAATTTTGCGTAAAGCGGACAGTGGTAGATTGCCACTCTCATCCAACTACTGATAGCTACTTTGCGAAGATCGTCACTCAGGTTTAAAACCAACAAATTCTTACGTATATAGATAGCCAGCTCAGGGACCCCTCAGTTCCGTGAGCCCTGAGTCCAATGAAGCTATAAGAGCCTTAGATTATATTAAATATCTCTTTTGAGAAGCCGACGTGTGAAGCCTATATACAAACGTGAACTATTTATAGGTTGTGATGATCAAAATGAAGAAATATCTCTTAAGGTTAGTATAATTTTAAAGATGGCAAGTTATAGTACATCATATTATTTATAAAATACGACTTGCAAGGAAATAATTGCCTTCATCCGATCTCATATATTTGGTATTTACAAATTGATGTCTTCACAAAAACGTTTCTTTTCATCTTAAAAACAATAGTTAAATATGTTGGAAATAGAATGAATTTTTGTTTGCTTAACCTTAAAATCTCAAATGGAATTCAATGGGCTTAACGTAAAAAGCAGGAGGAAAATAAGAAAAAAATATATACATAAATATAATTTAATTATAATACTGACATTTTATTATAATTATTATATACCGTTCCCTTTCGACTTCTTGACAAATTAATAATTTTTTCACTGTAAAATATGCTAGCCAATTTAGATTCTCTTAATTTGGTCAATTTATCTTAGTTACTAAGTACACAAACAGTTTTCTACCCTTTAAGTTACAAAGGTTTTGTTAATGATTTGAAAGTTTTTAGGTCTTATAATAATGAAAAAGGCCTATTTTTAATTAAATATCTAATTGTACTATATTAAAACTTGTAGTGGATTCACATTGTAGTATGAATGTGTTGGCTGGTCAAGCCATAAGGACCTCAATGTCTCAAAATATATTGTTACAACTAGTACTTTGTCGATCCAGCGATCAAAATATCTGTACATCGGGACGTGATCACTTTTAAAATTCCGCAAACACACGAAAACAATTATATAAATAGATAGGATAATAAGAGGCATGACAGGCGAACACATGTCACCTGATGGTAAGTGATGACTGCTGCCCACAACATTTATTTTAAAAAAGACTCAATTTGAGATTTTATATGCCATTTCATACTAGTATTCTGTGAGGGCATGGTCCATCCGCCCATTCATGTCGCAGATAAACCAGGTTTTAGTGTGGCATTGCCACTGTTCTACGCTGCTGTGTATTATAATACTCGGGTTTTCGTCGCACCTGATGAAATTGAAAATGAAATTCTAACGCTATAATTATATCTACATTAAAAATATACAAAATATATAGCTCTTGAATAGTCTAATTCTAAATAAAACAAAAACTAACACATCATAGGTATTCAACAAACTTCAATCTTACGAATTTCATTAAAAAGCTTACATGGTTTAATGCTTGGTAGAAACACGCTACAGCTGGAAATTAACCGAATTATAAATGGGTCAATGCGGCCGGGGGATACCGTGCTTTCGGGGATTACTAATGTATTAGATAATCGGAGACCCAATTACTGATGATGAATCCATCTCTACCTGATTGATTTTTTACCGAAAATTATTGTATGCTTTTTAGCCTGCAGGAATCAGTTACTAACAGGTGAACTGTGTGCTCATTTGTCACCATTAGTTTGATAAACAAACTCTTGACAGCAATCATTTTTTTTTAATTGAATTTTGTTCAATTTGTTTGTCTCTCTAAACAGTTAATGGTTTTTAAAATATCTTGGATCAATTGGACCTGTGAAATAGATCTATTTGTAGAATAGAGCTTTGGCTACCAGTATTCAAAAAAAGGTAGAAAATAAATTAACAACTTTAATTAAGGCTAAGTAGAGTAATTTGTTTGAAACATTTTTTTTTGGAAGCACAGCTGCCCTTAGTCTAAATATAAAGCAACTTCTGATTTAGTTTTTTAATTGGTTCGTCTTTGAACAATTAAAACTTAGCCTTTTTTAAAAATAATTTTATTTACAAATGGGAATATTATGAAATATATAATATAAATTACCTTATTTTAGTTACATATTTTAATAAAAATATTTATGCTCGAGTCACGTCAGTGTTATCTTTAACCTAATTTGATCGTCACGTAGGATGACTAACTTTATGTGGAAATAAAACCATGTAAAACAATTATGGAAAAAATAAACCCTACTAAGTCCTCGGTAGGTTTATGCATTCTTGCTGGGTCTTAGCTTGTTGCAAGTCCACGTGTCAAAGGTATTTTCAAACCAACAATAACATATTGTAAATTTAAACACTTTTAACTTACTTTTAAGTTAACACAATAAGAAGTTAATAAACGTATTGATGTAATGCTATTTATTTGTTTTCATATATGTATGTTTTAACAATCTCTCAAATTGGACTGTTTATGTTTGGCGAATTACCTAAAAAGTTGTTTGCACTTTGACTATAGTACCTTAAATTATGAGCTGAAATTTTACATGATTTAGCTCAGTAGATCAGATAAAAACCGTTTCAACAAATTATTGGCCAATTTGCTTATTAACACCTGAAGCGTAAACATTGTGATTGCCAACGTCTGACGACTAGTTTTTTTTATATACAGATTCAAAAAATTATGTATAATTCGTCAATTTTGTAGTCAATACACTCTAACTAAACTAACGCCTAAACTTTTTATGCAAATAATTTAAGCGTTCTAAGTGACAAATGTACCACGCATTAGTATTCGAAACTTAAAAGAGGAATCACCTAAACATTGTTCAAATAAAAATACAAAATGAGAATTGAAAATAAAATCCCATAGAGATAAATGAGTAGCTGATGACTGCGGCCAATGATATCTAAATCTATTCTCAAATAAGATTGAAGATGCAAATGCGTTATCACCCCTGGAAATTGTAATGGATTGTCTTGGTTATCTGTAATTGTATAATAGAAATAATTTTATGTATTCACAACTGTGGCAAAATAAATGGATTATTTAAACGGTCATTAAGTACACGTGTGATAAACTGTATGAAACATCTGTGAACTTCTAACTGATAATTTATAGCTTCCTTGTTGGTAACAACAGAAAGTAGCTTCAGACAGATAGAACTCACTGCTTTCATTGGTACTTGAAAATTCAAAAATCTAAGTTATTTCTTTATTTTTTTTAGGGTAGGATTTTAGGGGCGAACATGAATAGGCCGTTGTAGCTAAGTCTTCGCAGAATACTAACACAAAATAGTAGTAAGAAAAAAGCAAGGTTAATTTTAGTCCATAGAAGTAAAAACGCATCTGCATGATGATTTTTATTGAGAATGAATGAGGGAGCATGCATAGACCGCAGGAATCACCGCCCAGTGAACTCATTTTTCCTCAACATTATGCTCATAATCTAATTTATTCTCTTCTATCTTTGTCGCATCTTAAGACAGAAGAAGAAGTTTATTGAAGAAAACGCTGTCACAACAGTATTAGAAATGTTGCTACATATGTCTTTTATGTTTTGGCATAAGTTTTGACGACACGATATAGGCATTTGAATTTCGTTCTGGTATTGCAGAAATGCATCTTCCGAATAGTCCTCAGATATGGTGACACATCTGCACCTTGATTCCTTTATTAGTACTGTAAAAATATTATGATAATAATGTGTCTCTGTTCTAAAAAATATAAGATATAAAATGTTGTTTTATTATTGATATAGCAGTTTTTGAATTAAACTTGTAATACAAGTTCAATTCAAACTTATCAACATATTCAAAAGTATAATATACCTAGAAATTAAACCGATACTAGAATATCAAGCCATAAAACTTATCTTCGCTTAAACTATTATTTATATTATTAAAAAGCTTTTACGATGGAAGTCCATATAAGCTTGTTTCTTTCAAAATTTGTAATCTTATTGAATCGTCACGACATACGGTGTATTTAATTTATAATCGTTCTCAAGAATAGTGAGTTCACTCTAATTTTTTTTTTGTGTTCAGGTTGGATGGAACAAAGGATGCCCCATATATTCATAGTTCACCTGATGACAAGTGATTGTTTGCCGCACATGACGCCCGCTGTCATTCTTGATTAGGAGTCGTAATGCAGATACGTTGTCACCCCTCTGAATTATGCCTCGTCACCAGTTTCGCTTTCAAATTAAGAAGATGAAGATAGAAGATAGAAAATGTATAGTCTATGGAATATATACAAGAAATAAATCGAAGATTTAATTGAATGAATTACGTAGTAGAAAAATAAAAAAATATTTCTAGTTCGTATATACTTGTTCCGATCCCTGTCTCGAATATTTCAAAACTTATAGTCACCTAGTTTAAAACTGTATACATTCTTGTTAAACTTCGCATAGTAAGGAATATAACTAATTCTATCAGATCCTATTTGAATTGAGCGGTTAAACAAAGTAAGTTACAACTACTAAGTCGGAATCGTCATTACTTGCTGTGTTCCGAGGAACTTTCGATCTGTATATAGCAAACAGTGGATTTCGAGTTTATTGGAATCTACAAATTAACTGTGTATTTTGTTGTTTAATTAGTCTTCTTACCTTTAAAGTATACTTAATTTTATATTAAAAAGGAATGAAAAACGAGCACACATTTCACCTGACGGTGGCTGATCACTGACATTCACATCCATCCAGATCCCGATCTAGTCGACCCATTCTTGTTGTAGTTAGAAGCTAGCTATAGAGTGGCTCTACTAATCTGTTTACTTACAAGATTTTAAAAAACACGTACATATATACGAATAAATACAAATACATTATACACAAGTGATATTGGTACCTCATACATATTTTATGCTAATGGACTACCTTTTGAAAGCCTAAGGCTCATTGTGTATTAGTTTACTCACATTAGTAAAATCATAAAGACTTTAATATCAAATTAAAATTAAAAAGTACGCGAAGTACAAAATTGACTCTGACAAGAATAAAAATAGATACAAATTAAAAAGTTACTTGAAGTAAATTTCGTAAAATTGTAATTTACTCTGTCAATAATTAAAAAAAGAATGAATAGTTCTCAATAAATTTCTACTTTAACTTTAATTTAATTACAAGTCATTCTGTTTATGATTATTTATATATATACTTAACTCCATTTTTAACTCGTTTTCTCTGTATATTATACTCTGTATCGACAATGTATTAGTGTGTAAACCAACGAATCTCCAATTCTCAAAATAAATATAGAAAAATAAAAAAGTCCCCAAATAACAATCAACAAGCTAATTGGGAGATAAAGAACCAAAAGTCAAGATATAATTAAAATTTAATTATTTACCTTACGGAAATCAATTTTGAATTTTATCATATATCCGGAGATAAACAAGCAAACAGTTCACCTCATCGTAAGTAAGCCCAGGACGCTCACATTCATTCTGATCAGCACCGAAGAGGTGTAATACCTCGTTACCAATAATAAGATCTCGGGTTTCTTTCTTCCCCTACACGGGTCTTCACGTTGAGGTAAACATTAAATAACCATCGCTAAACTAGGTTATTGAATAATTTGAAGGTACAAAACTGACGCAAACTTTGTAAAAATAAAAAACGCTACAAGATAGCGCTCCAATTAGTTTCCACGTCTTGTTCAGCTTTTCAAGATATTTACTAAATACTTTGTAATAGTGAGTTATGTTTTATAAAGTCTACTTTACTCCGTGTTCCTTCATAACTTAGATGTATTTTTTGTGTATACACTACAGATGTCTTCATGTTTCGAATTTTATTTATGTTCTATGAGTACTTCATATTTTACCTTATTATTATTATTTATTTTTCAAAAGATTATGTTTTCTTTCTCAGCATATTTGTTACGTAATATATATATATATATATATATATATATATATATATATATAATATTGGGTAACCCTCTTCAATTGCCCTTAGATTTGTGTATAGTCTGAGAGACAGAAGCCTATCATTGCCAAATTATATCAAAGACGATTCGGCCTTGAAGGGTCACTTCTGATAGGGTATCGTCCTGACTTACTTAAAGGGATACCAATGTGAAATAGTAGCACGTTGCGCTTAGTTTGATTAGTGTTTGGAAGAGGAGATCCAAGTTTATCCAATGCATTCCTTTCTAGTCCTCAGGTAAAGCATCGCGAGTTCATCTTGTGTCTTTTTGGGGATGGATTTAGGTGTTTATGCTAGCTGCAATGACTTAACATACATACCATTAGTTGAACTGTGTGCTTATTTGTCACCCTTTGGTTTGAGTTGATATGACACAATTTACTAAAGTCCTCAGTTAATTATTCAGCTCGCCTTTATTAAAGTCGCCGACAATTCTCCCATTCCTTTAAGGTAATTGTGGAACAATCTTCATGGAACTGTTTGAAGTTTATGTCTCCTGGATTGTAAACGACCCCCACTTCTCCTTGAACTGGTCCAAGTACACCAAATAGTTAATCCTGACAAAGGGTACAAGGTAATGCTAATAGCCCTGTCTCTATTATAAATATAATGAATGTCGTTGTATATATGTTATAGCTTAACATGCAAATTTTATTCACTAAGGTTACTCTAACTGATATACTTACTCGAACAGTTTATTTTCAACACAATTATATTAGCCTAACCTCTTTGTATGTATGCTTATATGTACGTGCGAATGAATCTAATAGTATTTCTTTATTTAATCTGACTCCCACGTCTGTATAACCTGGAATTGCGTTGACGTACTAAATACCGATCACAATGCAATATTTGATAAATATGCGTTTTATTTTTATAACTCTAAAATTTATTAATATTCAAAGTCGATTAATTTTCCCAAAATTCTAGTCTTTTTAAGAAAAAAAGGATTTTTTCAAATATATTACAAAATTATTATAAATATATATTTATTTAACTTTGAATTCCCTTCACTGATGACCAGGCATTCCATTTTAGTTCCCAGGGATATCAACATAACTGCATTATGATTCCATCCATCGAAGATTTATGAATGTTATGGGTTTTAAGTTACCAAACTGAGTGCTTGCTTGTTACAATCAATAAAATAAAAAAAGTTGGTTAGAGGCAATGACTTAAATTTAACAAAAGCTATATTCACTTATATTGTAAAACAAGCTTTAAGATGCACTCGTGCTTCATTAATTGCAATATGAATAAATCTACTTAGTGCTTAACTTGACATGAATACAATTGAAGCAGGGAGCGGACAAGGAAGTTATTTATTAAATGAAAATGCCAGCACAGTTTATACAGTATAAATTAAATTTTCATAGTAAGCAGTTACAGAAATAACTCGTGCTGGATTAACTTGTCTAGCAGTGAGGATTTAAATGATTTTGCAATCACAATAGTATAGTGTAGTTTTCACTCAAAGTTAATTTATTTGTCATTTTAAAATGCATGGTTTTATATTAAAAGACCACGAAATTAGGAATAAACTAAGATTTATTTAAATGTTGATGACTGATCAGATAGCCACGATCTGGAACGCGAGCAAATCGAGTTCAACCAATGAAATTTTTAAATGCAATTTTTCGTGTCTATTTAACACTTGTAGTATTGTAAAGGAGAGTACTGTATTCTTGTTACTACGTTTTCCTATACTTGTTATGAAACCGAGGATAATAACCCACCATAAGTGTCATGACTGCGGCCCATAAATAGCTTAATTCGGTCTCCTATCAGGAACAACCTTATACTATTTCGCCCTGGAACTCCGTAAGGACAAGCTAAAAACAACCAGCAGAGTCTGCCCGACACTATTATGACTATTGTTACCACTTTATAATTTATCCAAATAATAATAAATAGTAATAAAGCGGGAAGTATATTATCAACGCCAAAGCACTACTTTGCCAATTTAAACACCACTTATATTTAGCTATATTTTTAATTAAATATCTAATTGTACTATATTAAAACTTGTAGTGGATTCACATTGTAGTATGAATGTGTTGGCTGGTCAAGCCATAAGGACCTCAATGTCTCAAAATATATTGTTACAACTAGTACTTTGTCGATCCAGCGATCAAAATATCTGTACATCGGGACGTGATCACTTTTAAAATTCCGCAAACACACGAAAACAATTATATAAATAGATAGGATAATAAGAGGCATGACAGGCGAACACATGTCACCTGATGGTAAGTGATGACTGCTGCCCACAACATTTATCTTAAAAAAGACTCAATTTGAAATTTTATATGCCATTTCATACTAGTATTCTGTGAGGGCATGGTCCATCCGCCCATTCATGTCGCAGATAAACCAGGTTTTAGTGTGGCTTTGCCACTGTTCTACGCTGCTGTGTATTATAATACTCGGGTTTTCTTAGATGAAATTGAAAATGAAATTCTAACGCTATAATTATATCTACATTAAAAATATACAAAATATATAGCTCTTGAATAGTCTAATTCTAAATAAAACAAAAACTAACACATCATAGGTATTCAACAAACTTCAATCTTACGAATTTCATTAAAAAGCTTACATGGTTTAAGGCTTGGTAGAAACACGCTACAGCTGGAAATTAACCAAATTATAAATGGGTCAATGCGGCCGGGGGATACCGTGCTTTCGGGGATTACTAATGTATTAAATAATCGGAGACCCAATTACTGATCATGAATCCATCTCTACCAGATTGATTTTTTACCGAAAATTATTGTATGCTTTTTAGCCTGCAGGAATCAGTTACTAACAGGTGAACTGTGTGCTCATTTGTCACCATTAGTTTGATAAACAAACTCTTGACAGCAATCATTTTTTTTTAATTGAATTTTGTTCAATTTGTTTGTCTCTCTAAACAGTTAATGGTTTTTAAAATATCTTGGATCAATTGGACCTGTGAAATAGATCTATTTGTAGAATAGAGCTTTGGCTACCAGTATTCAAAAAAAGGTAGAAAATAAATTAACAACTTTAATTAAGGCTAAGTAGAGTAATTTGTTTGAAACATTTTTTTTTGGAAGCACAGCTGCCCTTAGTCTAAATATAAAGCAACTTCTGATTTAGTTTTTTAATTGGTTCGTCTTTGAACAATTAAAACTTAGCCTTTTTTAAAAATAATTTTATTTACAAATGGGAATATTATGAAATATATAATATAAATTACCTTATTTTAGTTACATATTTTAATAAAATATTTATGCTCGAGTCACGTCAGTGTTATCTTTAACCTAATTTGATCGTCACGTAGGATGACTAACTTTATGTGGAAATAAAACCATGTAAAACAATTATGGAAAAAATAAACCCTACTAAGTCCTCGGTAGGTTTATGCATTCTTGCTGGGTCTTAGCTTGTTGCAAGTCCACGTGTCAAAGGTATTTTCAAACCAACAATAACATATTGTAAATTTAAACACTTTTAACTTACTTTTAAGTTAACACAATAAGAAGTTAATAAACGTATTGATGTAATGCTATTTATTTGTTTTCATATATGTATGTTTTAACAATCTCTCAAATTGGACTGTTTATGTTTGGCGAATTACCTAAAAGTTGTTTGCACTTTGACTATAGTACCTTAAATTATGAGCTGAAATTTTACATGATTTAGCTCAGTAGATCAGATAAAAACCGTTTCAACAAATTATTGGCCAATTTGCTTATTAACACCTGAAGCGTAAACATTGTGATTGCCAACGTCTGACGACTAGTTTTTTTTATATACAGATTCAAAAAATTATGTATAATTCGTCAATTTTGTAGTCAATACACTCTAACTAAACTAACGCCTAAACTTTTTATGAAAATAGTTTAAGCGTTCTAAGTGACAAATGTACCACGCATTAGTATTCGAAACTTAAAAGAGGAATCACCTAAACATTGTTCAAATAAAAATACAAAATGAGAATTGAAAATAAAATCCCATAGAGATAAATGAGTAGCTGATGACTGCGGCCAATGATATCTAAATCTATTCTCAAATAAGATTGAAGATGTAAATGCGTTATCACCCCTGGAAATTGTAATGGATTGTCTTGGTTATCTGTAATTGTATAATAGAAATAATTTTATGTATTCACAACTGTGGCAAAATAAATGGATTATTTAAACGGTCATTAAGTACACGTGTGATAAACTGTATGAAACATCTGTGAACTTCTAACTGATAATTTATAGCTTCCTTGTTGGACAACAACAGAAAGTAGCTTCAGACAGATAGAACTCACTGCTTTCATTGGTACTTGAAAATTCAAAAATCTAAGTTATTTCTTTATTTTTTTTAGGGTAGGATTTTAGGGGCGAACATGAATAGGCCGTTGTAGCTAAGTCTTCGCAGAATACTAACACAAAATAGTAGTAAGAAAAAAGCAAGGTTAATTTTAGTCTATAGAGGTAAAAACGCATCTGCATGATGATTTTTATTGAGAATGAATGAGGGAGCATGCATAGACCGCAGGAATCACCGCCCAGTGAACTCATTTTTCAGCAACAATATGCTCATAATCTAATTTATTATCTTCTATCTTAGTCACATCTAAAGACAGAAGAAGAAATAGATTTTGTATTGAAGAAAACGCTGTCACAACAGTATTAGAAATGTTGCTACATATGTCTTTTATGTTTTGGCATAAGTTTTGACGACACGATATAGGCATTTGAATTTCGTTCTGGTATTGCAGAAATGCATCTTCCGAATAGTCCTCAGATATGGTGACACATCTGCACCTTGATTCCTTTATTAGGTCTGTAAAAAATATTATGATAATAATGTGTCTCTGTTCTAAAGAATATAAGATATAAAATGTTGTTTGATTATTGATATAGTACTTTTTCAGTAAATTTGTAATACAAGTTCAATTCAAACTTATCAACATATTCAAAAGTATAATATACCTAGAAATTAAACCGATACTAGAATATCAAGCCATAAAACTTATCTTCGCTTAAACTATTATTTATATTATTAAAAAGCTTTTACGATGGAAGTCCATATAAGCTTGTTTCTTTCAAAATTTGTAATCTTATTGAATCGTCACGACATAAGGTGTATTTAATTTATAATCGTTCTCAAGAATAGTGAGTTCACTCTAATTTTTTTTTTGTGTTTTCACCTGATGACAAGTGATTGCTTGCCGCACATGACGCCCGCTGTCATTCTTGATTAGGAGTCGTAATGCAGATACGTTGTCACCCCTCTGAATTATGCCTCGTCACCAGTTTCGCTTTCAAATTAAGAAGATGAAGAAAATGTATAGTCTAAGGAATATATACAAGAAATAAATCGAAGATTTAATTGAATGAATTACGCAGTAGAAAAATAAAAAAATATTTCTAGTTCGTATATACTTGTTCCGATCCCTGTCTCGAATATTTCAAAACTTATAGTCACCTAGTTTAAAACTGTATACATTATTGTTAAACTTCGCATAGTAAGGAATATAACTAATTCTATCAGATCCTATTTGAATTGAGCGGTTAAACAAAGTAAGTTACAACTACTAAGTCGGAATCGTCATTACTTGCTGTGTTCCGAGGAACTTTCGATCTGTATATAGCAAACAGTGGATTTCGAGTTTATTGGAATCTACAAATTAACTGTGTATTTTGTTGTTTAATTAGTCTTCTTACCTTTAAAGTATACTTAATTTTATATTAAAAAGGAATGAAAAACGAGCACACAGTTCACCTGACGGTGGCTGATCACTGACATTCACATCCATCCAGATCCCGATCTAGTCGACCCATTCTTGTTGTAGTTAGAAGCTAGCTATAGAGTGGCTCTACTAATCTGTTTACTTACAAGATTTTAAAAAACACGTACATATATACGAATAAATACAAATACATTATACACAAGTGATATTGGTACCTCATACATATTTTATGCTAATGGACTACCTTTTGAAAGCCTAAGGCTCATTGTGTATTAGTTTACTAACATTAGTAAAATCATGAAGACTTTAATATCAAATTAAAATTAAAAAGTACGCGAAGTACAAAATTGACTCTGACAAGAATAAAAATAGATACAAATTAAAAAGTTACTTGAAGTAAATTTCGTAAAATTGTAATTTAAATAATTAAAAAAAGAATGAATAGTTCTTAATAAATTTCTACTTTAACTTTAATTTAATTACAAGTCATTCTGTTTATGATTATTTACATATATACTTAACTCCATTTTGAACTCGTTTTCTCTGTATATTATACTCTGTATCGACAATGTATTAGTGTGTAAACCAACGAATCTCCAATTCTCAAAATAAATATAGAAAAATAAAAAAGTCCCCAAATAACAATCAACAAGCTAATTGGGAGATAAAGAACCAAAAGTCAAGGTATAATTAAAATTTAATTATTTACCTTACGGAAATCAATTTTGAATTTTATCATACATCCGGAGATAAACAAGCAAACAGTTCACCTCATCGTAAGTAAGCCCAGGACGCTCACATTCATTCTGATCAGCACCGAAGAGGTGTAATACCTCGTTACCAATAATAAGATCTCGGGTTTCTTTCTTCCCCTACACGGGTCTTCACGTTGAGGTAAACATGAAATAACCATCACTTAACTAAGTTATTGAATAATTTGAAGGTACAAAACTGACGCAAACTTTGTAAAAATAAAAAACGCTACAAGATAGCGCTCTAATTAGTTTCCACGTCTTGTTCAGCTTTTCAAGATATTTACTAAATACTTTGTAATAGTGAGTTATGTTTTATAAAGTCTACTATACTCCGTGTTCCTTCATAACTTAGATGTATTTTTTGTGTATACACTACAGATGTCTTCATGTTTCGAATTTTATTTATGTTCTATGAGTACTTCATATTTTACCTTATTATTATTATTTATTTTTCAAAAGATTATGTTTTCTTTCTCAGCATATATGTTACGTAATATATATATATATATATATATATATATATATATATATATATATATATATATATATATATATATATATATATATGTATATATATGTATATATATAATATTGGTTAACCCTCTTCAATTGCCCTTAGATTTGTGTATAGTCTGAGAGACAGAAGCCTATCATTGCCAAATTATATCAAAGACGATTCGGCCTTGAAGGGTCACTTCTGATAGGGTATCGTCCTGACTTACTTAAAGGGATACCAATGTGAAATAGTAGCACGTTGCGCTTAGTTTGATTAGTGTTTGGAAGAGGAGATCCAAGTTTATCCAATGCATTCCTTTCTAGTCCTCAGGTAAAGCATCGCGAGTTCATCTTGTGTCTTTTTGGGGATGGATTTAGGTGTTTATGCTAGCTGCAATGACTTAACATACACACCATTAGTTGAACTGTGTGCTTATTTGTCACCCTTTGGTTTGAGTTGATATGACACAATTTACTAAAGTCCTCAGTTAATTATTCAGCTCGCCTTTATTAAAGTCGCCGACAATTCTCCCATTCCTTTAAGGTAATTGTGGAACAATCTTCATGGAACTGTTTGAAGTTTATGTCTCCTGGATTGTAAACGACCCCCACTTCTCTTTGAACTTGTCCAAGTATACCAAATAGTTAATCCTGACAAAGGGTACAAGGTAATGCTAATAGCCCTGTCTCTATTATAAATATAATGAATGTCGTTGTATATATGTTATAGCTTAACATGCAAATTTTATTCACTAAGGTTACTCTAACTGATATACTTACTCGAACAGTTTATTTTCAAAATATATTAAATTATATTAGCCTAACCTCGTTGTATGTATGCTTATATGTACGTGCGAATGAATCTAATAGTATTTCTTTATTTAATCTGACTCCCACGTCTGTATAACCTGGAATTGCGTTGACGTACTAAATACCGATCACAATGCAATATTTGATAAATATGCGTTTTATTTTTATAACTCTAAAATTTATTAATATTCAAAGTCGATTAATTTTCCCAAAATTCTAGTCTTTTTAAGAAAAAAAGGATTTTTTCAAATATATTACAAAATTATTATAAATATATATTTATTTAACTTTGAATGATACCCTTCACTGATGACCAGGCATTCCATTTTAGTTCCCAGGGATATCAACATAACTGCATTATGATTCCATCCATCGAAGATTTATGAATGTTATGGGTTTTAAGTTACCAAACTGAGTGCTTGCTTGTTACAATCAATAAAATAAAAAAAGTTGGTTAGAGGCAATGACTTAAATTTAACAAAAGCTATATTCACTTATATTGTAAAACAAGCTTTAAGATGCACTCGTGCTTCATTAATTGCAATATGAATAAATCTACTTTGTGCTTAACTTGACATGAATACAATTGAAGCAGGGAGCGGACAAGGAAGTTATTTATTAAATGAAAATGGCAGCACAGTTTATACAGTATAAATTAAATTTTCATAGTAAGCAGTTACAGAAATAACTCGTGCTGGATTAACTTGTCTAGCAGTGAGGATTTAAATGATTTTGCAATCACAATAGTATAGTGTAGTTTTCACTCAAATTAATTTATTTGTCATTTTAAAATGCATGGTTTTATATTAAAAGACCACGAAATTAGGAATAAACTAAGATTTATTTAAATGTTGATGACTGATCAGATAGCCACGATCTGGAACACGAGCAAATCGAGTTCAACCAATGAAATTTTTAAATGCAATTTTTCGTGTCTATTTAACACTTGTAGTATTGTAAAGGAGAGTACTGTATTCTTGTTACTACGTTTTCCTATACTTGTTATGAAACCGAGGATAATAACCCACCATAAGTGTCATGACTGCGGCCCATAAATAGCTTAATTCGGTCTCCTATCAGGAACAACCTTATACTATTTCGCCCTGGAACTCCGTAAGGACAAGCTAAAAACAACCAGCAGTCTGCCCGACACTATTATGACTATTGTTACCACTTTATAATTTATCCAAATAATAATAAATAGTAATAAAGCTGGAAGTATATTATCAACGCCAAAGCACTACTTTGCCAATTTAAACACAATACTTATATTTTGCTATATTTCAAAATACAAATACATCTCCATTACCATTGTCTATGCAACTTAAATTGGGAATACATTTTCATTCTCGAGGAACAAGACCTTTCCCATTTACTTGGAATAGGCCATAATTCTCCGCATTCTTCGTGTAGCACTCGCATCATCGTAACTTGGGCATACTTGTAAAATAAAAATTAAAAATGTTCATAACCAGACCACCATTTAGAAAGTTATTTTGAATTAATTTAACTTAATATATATATAGCCCGGCCATAAATACTGTTACATAAAATCTTTCTTTTCTTCATCTTTTAACTATTTTGAATTTGGAACACGTATATTATTTTAAAAACTTCTTTCGATTTTGCACCATTTCACATATTTTTTCGTGTTCTTTATCAAATTACAATATGGAATGGGGTTTTAAAGAAAATAGGATTGCAGTGATCGCCTTGCACAAAGTGGGTATGGACCTGTCGGTCATATTCCAGATACTTCAAAAGATTGGTATCAGCTGTATATCGTACTGAGGTAATCCACGAGCTCGTTTCGGATCATCGCCCCAATCTCACTTTTTACCAAAACCATAGTAGACTGGCACCGACCAGGAACGACCTGAGGGAAGCCACATCACTGCACCTATATGCTGTTCCTATAGGAACATATCTTCAGTCAACGACACAAACCTCGCAGTTCATGCCCTCACTAGGCACAACCAGACCATCGTCGATGATTGCTCGAGGTGGGTTCCCTCGGAGGATGACCACCGATGGAACCTGCCAAACGACATAAAGGATTTAATGAGACGCAAGAATGCGGCGACTCGTGCCCATGACTTATATCCCACTGAAAGTAATCGGCTGGTGCTACGTACCCTTCAGCGTGAAGTTCGATCACGCATAGCCCAGTACAGGAATGATCGGTGGGATAATCACCTATCTCACCTCGACTTCTGGCGACTTCCAAAGGCCCTAAAAGGAGGCACCGCCCTATAATGCCTCCCTTAGCGCGTCCCAATAAACCGCCAGCCTTCTTAGACGAAGCGAAAGCCGAATGTCTGGCTGACAATCTCGAGCTCCAATACTCACCGAGCATCCTACCGATCGACGCCGCTCACCTTGCAATGGTTGACAGCGAGGACGACCAGAGGACTAAGGAACCACCTCGCGATTCCGTTACTCAAGTTACATGCACCGAAGTTGAGTCTATAATTAAAAACCTGCGACCACGTAAGGCTTCCGGCTTCCGGCTCCAACGGCATCAACAACAAGGTGATAAAACTTCTACCCATGTCTATTTTACACCTACTGCTGTTCATCTACAGCGCGGCCATATCCTAAGGCACCTTCCCGAAAACCTGGAAAGAAGCTGACGTCATATGTATTCTTAAGCCCTCGAAACGCCCAACTGATCCATCAGCCTATCGACCCATAAGCCTACTCGCCTCAAGGACTTCATGCTGTCCCGAGGGCTACCAATCAATGAGCAGTGCGGGTTTCGCACCCAACACTCATGCACACATCAAGTGCACCGCATCACGGAGCACATTCTCAGTAAATTCTTTCGAGGCTACCAAACTGGGGCACTTTTCCTCGACGTGGCGAACGCTTTCACAACAACGACAAGGTCTGGCACAACGGGCTCATATACAAACTACATGAGCTCGGTGTGCCAGGACGACTCGTACTAATCGTATGAGACTTTCTTCACGATCGCACTTTCGGTACCGCGTCGAGGGAACGTGTTCCCAGGTTCACCCTATTTGTGCCGGAGTACCACAATGCTCCGTCCTAGGTCCCATGGTATACACACTCTACACCAATAATATACCGCGTACTCGCGGTGCAGAGCTATCTCTTTTCACCGATGACACCGGCCTCTACGTGTCTGGATTCAAAACAGACGCTATTTGTAAACGCCTCCAATCTGCAGCCAACACCTTAGGGAAATGGTTTCGGAAATGGAGCTGTGCTGGTTACCCACTAATAGAATTCTCGACTGAGCGGCATAAGCGCTCGGTCACTCATCTAGCCTAGACGTCAACCCTTTAGACTTTATGGTTAGTTTCAGAGGACATTGCCTGCTCTAAACGACACGGCGACATTGAGTCTCTTAAAAATCTTTGGAGCAAGCGGTGGCGAATTTCCCCTTGGAAATTGTGAGTTGATCCATAGATTCGTGGCCAAACTGATTAAAGGCCTGTAAAGGTGGCCATTTTGAATAGAATATTTTTTATTTTGTGCTTAAATAAAAAATATGTAGGTATAAATTTTAATAATATTACATTACTTCATTGAAAAAAATGCATTTTCATTTGTAACAGAACTTACTTATATACTTGTATACCTTTTTTAATGCAATGTTCGAAAGGTAGAAAAAAAAGGCTAAATCATCAGTCTATTTGAATGCGGTAGTTGTGTATGACCTATAATGATATATAATGCAAAAATATTTTTTAATTTAAAACTTCATTAGACTTGTTTGATATTCATGTAAAAAAAATCTGTACTTCGCTAAAATAGCAAGTACCACACGCAATAAGCCAATTAGTCACATAAAAGTATCAAATAGCAATACATCAAAATGCATGTAATATTTTACAGTTACATTAAGCGTAGTCTTATGTTTGCTATTTAAAAATTAATTTGAAGTGTTTTAAAGATAATTATTGCATATGTGAAATATTTCCAACGCCAAGGCCATGCTGCAGTTAGTTTGTAGCTGTATCAGGACCTTCCAGAATTTTTCAGGGAACCGAGAATTCAATTACAGGTAACGTGGCATACTTATACTTAATATATATATATATATATATATATATATATATATATATATATATATATATATATAAAGTGGAGTCGTGATGAGTTTCAATGTTAAATAATTTTTGAGTAAAAAAATTTAAATATCGATACGAAATGTTATCAATTGAAACGCATTCCAATGTGCCTATAACCTTTTGTCAATGATTTTCTATTGTAATGTCAATACATAGAGCAAAAGTTATGCTCGCAGATACACAATTGACTGATTTTCTATTCGCGATTGTAAATTGCGCCTGTGTAATGAGCCTGAGCAATTATTTATTGAATTTCGTTTTTACAAAATTGAAGCTGAAATTCGAAACCTACTTAATAGTTTTCTACATACCCTTTAAATTATCATGCTGCTGCTAGAAACCAATTGCAGCATCACTCTACCATTGTTAATAAATAATTTATTTAATGACCTTGCATTCGAACATTGATACAATGAATATGAAAGTGGTTATGAAATTCACGAGGCTTTTATCTCTTCGACCATTGGACTGAGACGGCTATAAAACTTTATATGTCTCATTTATATAATGGACTATTTTCGTATGACAAACCTTCACGCATTTTATAAAATAGACTCACGTTTCGCTTAATATCTTCTATATATCATGTAATGATAGGAATACCAATTTCTTTATTGCATCATCTCAGCCCTAGTGATGGGCTACTGACTTACAACTTACAAGAAGAAAAGACAGAACATACATCTTTTAGTGCGCTTTCGCATTTTTATATACAAATACCTCCAATATCCTCCTCACCCTCCGTCTATATATTTATATATTTATTTATACCTTCTTAGAGAAAGACTAAGATGGAGTGCGTGGTAGAGCAAAAACGTGAATATTAACCGAATAGGTTGGAGTTACGAAAAATATCAGCAGATACGCAACTAAAGTTTAATATCATAAATGCCTTATCGGTCGAATCGGTTGCTTGGATAATGTATGCATACCAACCATTTCAGTGAAATGTCACTTCGCTTTAAAATGCACCTAAACTAAGTCACATAAATCTGCCAAGTTAACGTTTTTGCGACGAAAACTCTATACTAAATTACTTATTTTTATTTATTACGTACGCAAGTACACGTGGTTTTATGAAACTAAGGGTAAGTGATTCTTTCGGCCTATGACACACATATTCTTGCTCGTTATGGGATCATAATGCAGATGCGTCGTCACAACTGAGGAATTAGATAGAATGACTCATTACCACGGTAATACAAGTTGCAGAAGTCATAAAAAATAATATACATTTCAATTACTGAGCACATATTTTCAACTGAAAGGGAAAAAAGTATGGACTGAGTAGAACTTCCAGTGCAGTGGATTTCAAAAGTCATATTTTATTACATTGTGAGTAACGAACAAGCACACAGTCTTGATAGTGATTCCTACGGCCCATGACATCTGAATTCATCCTTGACAAGGAATCATAATGCAGATACATTATCACTCTTGAGGACTGAGATAAAATGCCTCGTCACCTCTCTTAAATAAAAAAATCTTAACAGAGGTCTCCGGATCCTTGCTCTCACCAGACGAAACACAGTAATATTATACTGCTATTTTACGGAGCTATTCTATGAGGGCGTGCACCTACCGTGGTCGAGCTGACACATTAATTATGCAGCAAAAATCAAACTGCAGTGTAGGTCTACCACTGTAAGCACATAAAAGGATTCGTTATATCTTGTTCAAATGTTTAAATATAATAAATAATGGCCTGACTCGAGTAAAATGTAATGTTGTTAATTATGTGCAAATTACACTAACAGATTACTTGGAGACACAATAATGCTACCACTTGCAGTACATTGTTAAAATAAAAACACTTGTAAACATTTCAATGCAGAAGTATTGTGTGCAAAATGCTACGTTGTTTTATGAATTTATACGGCTTTTATTCGATGTCCTTTTTAATATAATTCTGTTCTCTTATATAATATTATTGTTATATAGATTTTAAACGTATATTGCACACTATGTTACGGAGACAGCCAAAGAGAAATCGCAAAAATCATTTATTAATTTTCCGTCCCTTTCAGGCGTTTTTAGCAGGCTGAAACATGTTTGCAGGGCGTTTCAGGAAACGTTTTTTGGCATTATTTTATTAAACCATTTTCAAAACGCCTTTTCAGACTTAGTTATACCACACATGTCCCCGGAACATTCCACAAGGCACGTGAGGAGGAATTTCTATACGTGTGACAGAGAGAGTCGAGCATATTCGACCATATCTCTGGAACAGTCCAGAAGAGGTGTGAGCTGGATGGCTATATGCGTAAAAGAGGGATGATTGTATTGAACATGTCTCCGGAATATTCCAGAAATGTGTGAGCAGGCTACGCGCTTTATCGAAAGAGATGCTCATGTTTCACTACGATCTGGAATGTTCTCGACCATGTAGAAGAGACGGCGGTACGGGTGAGGGATAGAAACATTTTTATTCAACAGGAATATTTTCGAACCTTATGGAGTTATTTACCGCGCGTTATATATATATATATAATCGAATCGCGTCGTGGCTACGGGGAGAGTTCCATTGAGATACGAAGCGATACACATCGCAGAAAATTAAAAGCGACTAGTTAGTGGATTTCCGAAGGATATTAAAAATGAATAGTGAAAAAGTTAGAGGCTATTTTGTACCCAACGAACCCGACAACTCGTAACATTTATGTTCATTTTATTAATACATATGTGCAACATTTTAATCACATCAGTGTGTATAACATTTTAATTATGATAAAAGTATAAGTACTATTATTTTTATTATGTTATTATTATTCCATGTGAGGATTAAACTTCTTTATAAAAAACAATCACATTAAGTTTTATAAGTTTGTCACATGGTTAAATTTTTTTACCATATTCATATATAAATTACCGTATACAATTATAAATGGACTTTATTCACACCGCTCTTTGTGATGAAATAAACACAAGAGACATAATTTAACTCTTATAAAATCTGAAAGGCGCTTGGCTAGCAATTAAAATACGAATATAAAAAAATGAGTTTCTGCTAATTTACTTCTAGTATCTTTACAGTGTGTCACAGTATTTCTTTTTACTCTAGATAACATTTTTAAAAGCTCATTTCCAATGTTAAATACGTTGGTAAAAAGCTTTTCAAGTGATTTTGAAAAGACTCGGTTACTTTAATCACAGTTAACAGAGCAATTTACAGTTAATAAACTCCCACTTATAATTACAGATAATATAAGTCCGTTGATCTTAACTCATTATGAATGTTTCTCCAGCTAACTGGTTACAAGAAGAGTTGATGATACTTTAGTAGCCACAAGTGTACAAAGAGAAATGAAATAATGAAATATTTTTTCATGTTATAAATTGTCACAAACGCACACCGTTCATCTGATAGTAATTGATAACCCATAACATTTACATCGATCCACAACTAAGGTTCTAGATACAGGCATTGTCATCCCTGAAGACTGAGATGGAACATCTCTATATCTACCTAAACCTATAATTGGATTTACGGTGGCCAACACTAAACATACGAAACAATAATGTCAAATAAGTTAAGGGTACGGTCTGCGAAACTTAAGATGGTTAATAACTATTGCCGTTACCCATCTCCTAGCATAAGCGTTTAAGCTTAGTTGGAGTGATTAACGGCAATATTAGTAAAGTCAATAGAATTGCTACTATAAAAAAGCTCTTATACGCTGATATTCTGTAGTCATGGTCCTTAGAAATCCAAAGCGTGGTACTGTTAAATTAAATATCAATAAAATAATTTTATTTACGTTAATATAAAATAATAATTTTATAATATAAAATAATAATTTTATTTTCTAGTTGTAGAGCTTTGTTTTTAGCTCAATAATCAATGGGTCGGCTCGTCCTGGGTAGCACCACGCCCGCACAGTAAACCAGCGTAAAATAACAGCATATTATGTTTATTAGACGGTGAGTGAGGGGATCCGGAGACCTTTATTACTGGTGACAAGGCATTACATCTCAGTTCTCAAGGTTGACAACGCATCTACATTATGGTTCCTTGTCAAGGATTAATGTAGATGTCATAGAATCACTAACCATTAAGCGAACTGTGTGTTCGTTTGTTAGTCTCAAAAAAATTTAGCATGAAATATTACTGGGGTGCAAGGTGTTCTTAAAAAAAAACATTAATTGTACAAAAAGGTGCAATGAATGCCAAAAACTAATCTCTACCAGCCCATCTTTTAGTTGAGCACAGAATATACTGAGAGTCCAGGAAACCGAATAAACGAAATCGAATAACAAAATTCACTCAATTTCAATTTAAGAATATTTATATTATATTAATATTATATGTATTTCTTAAAGTAACTTCAATGAATAACGAGATTGACTATGCAAAAGTAATTAATTCATATACGTCATCAAATGGGTGTCGATTATAGAATCGAAATATGTTTATTGTAGATGTAATGTTTCCAAATTTAATATAAACTATTTTTTATATAAAAGTGTGGACAGATATAACAAGCGCTATCTAAATAGCGCGTTTTGAGTTGTTAGTTTCAAAACGTGGCAAAGGGATGAGTCTAACACTACCGCAAACAAATGTTACCGAGTTCCTTTTGTACATCAAAATCCGAGAAATGGAAATTCATTAGTACAAATCAGTAACATCCTAATGACTTAGGGTACGGCATGCGGTATTTTTAGATCGTAGATTCGAATCCACCATGTTGTTATTATCTCCTAGGAGAGAATTTAAGCTTAGTTGAAGCGGTTACTGTGTAAGTGTTAGCAAATCTAATCCTATTTATATCGCCCAAACCCTAACATCATGGTAAAGGACGGTAGCACATCTGCGACTCCTGTGGTGTTGCGGATGAATCTCATGGGCGACGGTAATCACTTACCATCAGGTGAGATGAATGCTCGTTTGCCTATAAAAAAATATGCCTGTTGTTCATATAATGCTTAAACAATTAAAAGTCTCTGTTTTAAATTTCTCGAGAACATTTCTTGTTACACAAATTTGGATACTAAACGTACGGAAGTATGTTGCCGTTTTATTTTGATGGTAAACTATCCACGGACGTTCGAGAGGATAAAAAAAACAACTACTTTTTATTAAAATCATATGATTATTGAACCCAAGTCTGCAACATGGTGATAGAAATCATGATTAGTTCATCATGCTTAGCCTAGATTGGAGATTATCCTATTAAATATAGCTTTGCCTTTTAAATTTATTACAAACACACAACATTAAAAGCATATAAATGTAACGATACTTTTGGCATATACGTGTGAATAATAAACAAGCAATAGAATAGCTCCAGCCTACAATCAATAATGCAAAACTGGACCGCTATCACGATACTTCGCTCGCAAATAATGAGTTAATTAATTAAGTAGATAACCCACTTAAATATTTAATTCGCATTCAATTACCTGTTTCACTGATATATAAATTAATATGTTACGCTGGTTCGTTTTATTTAAGACAATATCTTCCAGTGACAATTATAAGAATCCCGATATGAATGACTTAGTATTATTATTTCATTTTATGTGTATGTTTATCACAGTCGGTTCTAATGACGTCTACATCTTCACCGCACTTGACAAGAGGCTTGCTAGAGTGCCCGCGTGTGAAAATACGACGACGTAGCTAGCTTGACAACGGCTGCAACAGCTGTGCAATTGGACCCCTGTAGACAATGATACGAAGACTACTACATCAACCCCTATTTAGAATAGTTTATAGGGTGAGTAATAATCCTAGTGTCCCCTTTCTTCTTCTTAGGAGGGATCTTAGGAAGTTTTGTAACCTCAGCTGGGTTCCGCTATCGAAAATACTAATTATATATAAGAAATACTAATATTAATGAATAGTTTTATTTGCTCGTCATTAAAATATTCACAAAAAAATATTCTTCTGGTTCATAAACTGAAAACAGGTTTAACATCGATAGCCACTGATTTGTTTGTCTACTCTGCGTATACAAGTCGTGGGAGTATATTTATTTATATTTCATTTGCACAATAAAATCAGACATTATACAAAAAGGCGAACTATTTCACTTACGTATAGATATTTTTTTTTATGTATTAAGATGTAGCCATTGTGGTATACCTCAATAACGAAACCTGCATTTGTTAAAAGATAAATGACAGTAGTTAATTTCTAAACTTGTTGCAACGTAAGGTATGAGAATTTAGTTGAATTATGTCTTCTGGCGTGTCCCTACTGTAATTCAAAATAGCTTTGGTTAGTAAATTGGGCTATAAAGAATTTACCGTAACATGGTCTGAAATCGGATGCAAAGTTAATAATTATTGAGTTTGGCTTGTATCACGTCGTCAATATTTGCTTATTATTAATGAAGTAACTATTTATTACGCATTTATATGTGGATACACAATATTCTAGGTAGTTTCGTATTTAAAAAATATTTTGGATATATATTTTTTTTATTATTATAGCTGACAAACTAATGCACCGTTCCACCTATTAGTAGGTTATGACTGCGGCCCATATCCCTAAAAAGAATCCCTAAAAATCTTGAGATGCATTGTCGCTTCCGGGATTTAGATGGAATGCCTTGTTACGTCTGAGTCGCCGGATCCTTTTTATTTCCCCCTATCATACTAAACACAACAACAGTGACATGCTGCTAGGGTCCACATGCTTCCACGGTTCAATATGATATCAGTTCCCACTACACGGATTATTATTTTTTCACTGTTTTCTACCAAACGTCAACATCCGAAAGGAGCGAAGCTAGTTTTGCAGTAGTAGCAGTATCATCATCGTTATAATCTCAGACCATCTGGACTAATCTATTGTTGAACATAGATCTACCCACAGATAGCCACGAAGCACGATCCAGAGTGGATGTACCCATCCGACTTCCTTCAGACCTGCATAGATCATCACTCCATCTAGTGAGCTTTGTCCTAAACCGCAATTATCAAAACATGTAAATTTTTTGCTCTTTCTTTTTCCCTTGTATATTTGAGTTTCTAAGTTTCGTTCGTTTTTATTTTTAATAAAAGTAATTTAATAGATTTATCTGACAGACTTGACTTCCATGTAAAGAAAAATTTATTGCTGTTCGTTGGCAAGGCTCTTTGTTTTCCTAATCGTATTATGTATTTAAATTTTGTCATAACTTAATATTTTATAAACATTTGCCGGCCAAAACTTTTATAGGAAAACATAATTTTATGCTCTCTATTTAGTTAATAATAATAATAGAAATATACATATTCTTGCTAGTACTGTTGGACTTTATATTGCTAATTCATGCACAATGGGGTTTCGTAAAGCAATATGCTCATACAGTTGCAACTCACTATCATTCTGTACACGATTTTGAAATGGCTTAACATAACGCTAGAGCTTTAATTTCATGCGGCGTTTAACAAAATAATTGTCTGATTTATTTCGTGGCGAATTATTAAATTGCTTTTAATTAAATGTTATATTTTAAATTCGAAGTATAAAATATCAATTGATACGTTTCACTATTAGGATGCTGTATGATGCGTTAGTATGTGTAGCGAGAGATTAGTATGATACTTATCTATCAATCATTTGATTTTCATAGCTTAGCTCAAATCGATGTTTGGTAATCCACCACTGTGCGCTTTACAAGAAATTATCCACTACATATCACTCGGGGGAATCAGCTGTCGCCTATCGTATTTTCGAAGCGATCTTCTTAGAGATCTCCAAGAAAACAGTATACACCTTTCTTGCCGGCCTTTAGGCAACGCACCTGCAGCATCCCTCGTATTGCTGATATTCATGGACGGCGGTGATCATTTGCCACCAAGTGAGTGGCTTTTCTAGTTTGCTACTTAAACAATATACAAAAAGTTAGCTCAAATCGAAAGCAAAACACACACATACTTGTTGATAAGAGGGTTATGAGTTAGGGATGCGAGGTATGCAAGTTGTGTGATTACGAAACAGGGCCGGGTAGAAACATCATGAAATTCACATTTTACTCTCTGCATTATGCAAATTAACCATTAGCTTTCTAGCATCTCTCTGGTATAAGAGCAGCTTTATAATTACAGCAAAGCAAATCACATAAATAGCTCAAATAAAAAGTATTATTCAGTATTAAGTTAGGTTTAGGTAAATTTAACTGACCTAACCCTTTTTTTTTACATGGGGAAATGCCTACGCATATCCACCCCTGCGGGGGTAAGAATGGGTTATGTCGGACTCGCACCGACTAAAACCCCATGGTGTTCCTCCATCATCGCATATGGCGGGATCACGGGAACGCTTTCGCACACATCCGCGACCCCGCCTTTGCGGCCGACCAGGCGGCCCCTTTTCCGGGGGAGGACATCTCCCTCTCCAACTCTCCAGGCAAGGCGCGCCGGAAAACGGACGTGCCTTCCAACTTGGCCTTCTCTGTAGGTAAGAAGCAGACTCCCCCGAGGCCGACCCCCAGAGGCCATGGGGGCCAGGAAATCAGTAAGCAGCCCCCTGCGACGGAACTGGTCTGCGGCTCCGCCGCCGAGCCGTTTGGCCGCGGAGGACAGGGAGAGCGGCAACACCACACCGACACTCCTCTCCCTCCGCGACTCCACCTCAGCTGCTGAGGACGGGGAAGACGGCCTCGCTCTGTCATTCCGCCCCCAGCAGTCCACCGACACGCTTCCGAGGCCAGCTCTTTACGAGCCCATCCCGAGCGGCCTCCTCGGGCCGACCACAGAGTGCCTTATGCCGGCCATTTAGGTTCCTCTTTGCTTCACCGTGGGTGACCAAGCCACCTAACCTAACCTAAACCTAACCCTAACCTAAGCCTAACCTAACCTAACCTAAACCTAACCTAAACCTAACCTAAACCTAACCTAAACCTAACCTAAACCTAACCTAAACCTAACCTAAACCTAACCTAAACCTAACCTAAACCTAACCTAAACCTAACCTAAACCTAACCTAAACCTAACCTAACCTAAGCCTAACCTAACCTAAACTCTAACTCTAACTCTAACTCTAAACCTAACCTAAACCTAACCTAAACCTAACCTAAACTCCAACCTAAACCTAACCTAAACCTAACCTAAGCCTAACCTAAACCTAACCTAAACCTAACCTAAACCTAACCTAAACCTAACCCTAACCTAAGCCTAACCTAACCTAAACCTAACCTAAACCTAACCTAAACCTAACCTAAACCTAACCTAAACCTAACTCCAAACCTAACCTAAACCTAACCTAACCTAAGCCTAACCTAAACCTAACCTAAACCTAACCTAAACCTAACATAAACCTAACCTAAACCTAACCTAAACCTAACCAAAACCTAACCTAAATCCAACCTAAACCTAATCTAAACCTAAACTAAATCTAACCTAAACCTAAACTAGACCTAACCTAACCTAACCTAAACTCAACCTAAACCTAACTCTAAACCTAACCTAAACTCTAACTCTAACTCTAACCTAAACTCTAACTCTAACTCTAACTCTAAACCTAACCTAAACCTAACCTAACCTAAGCCTAACCTAACCTAAACTCCAACCTAAACCTAACTCTAACTCTAACCTAACCTAACCTAACCTAAACCTAACCTAAACTCCAACCTAAACCTAACCTAAACTCCAACCTAAACCTAACCTAAACCTAACCAAAACCTAACCTAACCTAAACTCAACCTAAACCTAACCTAACCTAAGCCTAACCTAAACTCTAACTCTAACTCTAACCTAAACCTAACCTAACCTAACCTAACCTAAGCCTAACCTAACCTAACCTAAACTCTAACCTAAACCTAACCTAAACTCTAACTCTAAACCTAACCTAAACTCTAACTCTAAACTCTAACCTAACCTAAACTCTAACCTAAACCTAACCTAAATCCAACCTAAACCTAACTCTAAACCTAACCTAACCTAAATCCAACCTAAACCTAACCTAACCTAAACTCTAACTCCTAACCTAAGCCTAACCTAACCTAAACCTAACCTAAACCCAACCTAAACCTAACCTAAACCTAACCAAAACCTAACCTAAACCTAACCTAAACCTAACCTAAACTCCAACCTAAACCTAACATAAACTCTAACCTAAACTCTAACCTAAACCTAACTCTAAACCTAACCTAAACCTAACCTAAACCTAACCTAAACCTAACCTAAACCTAACCAAAACCTAACCTAAATCCAACCTAAACCTAATCTAAACCTAAACTAAATCTAACCTAAACCTAAACTAGACCTAACCTAACCTAACCAAAACCTAACCTAAACCTAACCTAAACCAAACCTAAACATAACCTAAACCTAACCAAAACCTAACCTAAACCTAACCTAAACCAAACCTAAACATAACCTAAACCTAACCAAAACCTAACCTAAACCTAACCTAAACCTACACTAAACCTAACATAAACCACTGCGCGAAACGAGGTCATCGCCTGTCCGCACATAAAATACCACAACTGCGTATCACATAACATCTAGTTCCACGCCAACAGCGGTGGCGCCACTTCAAAAAGCCACTTCTCCGACATGTTCTGTCGATAGAGTCGAATTGCCGCCCGAATCGACTACGGGTCTGTGTGAATTAGTACTCTCGTCTTGTACAATTATTCGCTGTGTGCACCCTTCGTGGTTATATATTCGTACGATTTAAATTTATTTTAGTTTTTTTTTTATTTGTGCTGTGTATGTGCATTGCAATTTTTGTGCCAATGTCATATTTGTATACTTTACTTTTGCTATTCACTAATTAACTATAGTTGATTTTGTTTATGCACTATAAGTTTTATTAGTAACGCTATTGTACTTTCATATTTTGTATTGCTCTGCTTTACTCAGAAGTAGATAGTGTGATGATTCGTATCCAATCGCGGGCACCCCCCTTCTCTGTAATGAGCGCTATACATTAAAATGATTATCATGTTTCTACTGCATTTATTTAATCGCTAGACTAACCAGGCTGTGTGGAAGGTGGTTTAACTTATCAAATAGCAGACACACCTGTCTGCGATGATTATGGCATCTCTTTTAAAAAAAGAAAAAAATCTTTATATTTCTGCGTAGATTTGGTTATAAATAATAATTAATATCTGATTGTTACCCGAGTTTACAAGTAGATTTGTAAGAGTAAGATTGTTGTAAAGCCTTAGAAATGTCGAGAATTAAAAAAGATGAAGATTAAATGCAATAAAAGTCGCAAAAATCTTTAATGCCAACACTAATTGTTTTTATTTATAAAGAAATTTATATAGAATTTCGGGTAAAAAGCAAAAACAAAGTTCAACTAACACAAAGATCCCTTATTTTATAATTCAAACATCATGAAGAATAACAAAAAATTAAAACCAGTCCAAATTACCTTAAATCCACGATAGTAGAATGGCGGATTCCAACTTAGGCAGTTAAGTTTCGCAGAGCGTATCCTACTAGGACATGATCCCGTGAACGCTAAACCTATGCCATAATATAAAGGCTGAATATGTTTCTGCCCGGTTACACTACAATAGGTAGTAAGAATGTTTGTCTAAATTTATTTACAATTCATAAACGATTTCCATATAATTGGATTATCCGATAAACCTGTCTCAGTCGTACTCGCTTACTCATATAACGCTTCCTCGCTTACACCTACACCTGACCTTCGACCATGTCTGGAAGGGTATTAGAACGTTCGAAACTGTCTGGCTGTTTGGGAAACATCATTAAATAGTTTCCTAAGCATATATGAAATTCGGATTTTATACCTTAACAAAAGTAAAAAGTATTCCAATTTATTAAACTTTAGTCTCTAATAGGGAGTTTATTTTTTATATTCTTAGGGATGTTAAACGAGTACATAGTTCACCTACTAGTAAATAATGCCCGCTAACAATAATGACGTCTGTATCCATCCTCACTTAGGTCAGAGGATACACATGCGTTGTCAACTTTGAATACTAAAATGGAATGTCTCATTACCTCTAATCAAAACCCCGGATCCCTACACTCACTATACAAAATCTCCTCTATGTACAGAAAAAAACGAAAGACAACAGCGTTGTGCCGCGATTTCACTTCGGCATTCTGTTGGGGTGTAGTACTTCCCCGATCGAGCTGACCCAATCATGGTGCAGGTAGAATAAAACTGCAACCTGAATACTGCTGTTAATGTAAAATGATGGCTACCAGTCATTTGGTTTTTCGATCTCTGCACTCACAATATGCATTTGTACGATTACGATATACAGGGTGCTAGATTTTATATTATGTAGGTATTATTTTCAATTTGACAATATAAAAGAAAATAAATTGCATATCTTATGGTCTTCTTTGAGACTGTAAAGTTATATTTTTCTCTATAGCACGGCCATTAAGATGCCTTGCTTTGTATTTTCTATGCTTTGAGATTTCCGACTGTAATTATAATAAAACATCTGAAATGAGATTTTTCTTTTTTTTACAGCAAATGTTCTGATCTGAAAAGTTAGTTGAGAATATTTGTTCGTTTATTCTTGTCTCCGCAAAAGATATTTTTCTAATCATCTTCAACGTCTTTTTTAATTAATACAAGTTATAATTATGAATTCTGCCTAATAATAATTCGCAGGACCCAAATCCTCAAATGACTAGACATTTAACATTATCTACTGAATTTATTTTAAGTAAAAAGTGCTATAATCGATCGTAAATCTGTTTATTTTAGAGGTTAACTATGAGAATATGTGTAAAATGTTCCACTCAAATTTTGACCACTAGTTAAAAATTCTGAAAGATAATTTTTGTGTTGACGATTTATTAATTCAACTTTTAATAAGTTTATGTATACTGGTCATTACAATAACATTGAATACTCGATAACAAACTAAAATATGTAGATAATCTTTACTAATATTGTAAAAATGGAGAGTTTATTTGTTAGAAAAGCTAATCTCAGGAACTACTTCCTCCCTTTAGATAGCGATCTGAGTCGAGGTTTCGTACCTCACTATGAGGGGCCCTCGGATTGTATTATCGCCGCCCTCTGTTGTCGTCGACGTTCTTCGTCCACAGGGGTCGGAGCACAAATGTGGTGCGGCAGCGGTTTTCGTGCTTCGCTTCGCAGCATCGTCGTTGTCTCCTTACTCGGGGGCCTCCCGCTCGCGGGTCTATTTAGATAAAGCTGTAAAGGTCACTGGACCAACAGCAATACTCATACACAAAAAAAATAAAAAAATAAAAAGGAACTACTATTTCAATTGAAAAATAATTTGACCATTAGATAGCCCATTTATTTACAAAAGATTTAGACTAAATAACAGCATAACAACATCACAATAGTTAATCATCTGGCAAGCTGAAATGAACCGTTAATAGCTTAATAGTTTAGGGTATGGTCTGCGAAACTTAAGGTCGTAAGTTCGAATCCACCATTCGGCTATTGTCATGAACCATCTCCTAGCACAAGCATTTTCAGCGTAGTTGGAATATTAGTTATATTTATAGTATTCTTCAAAAAAAATCTGACAAGTAAGCAAAGCAAGAATCTACACGGTGGGTTAGGTGCAATAAGAGAGCCAGACTGAATGCCTTCTCAGATCCGCGAGGCTCACTTTGGCTGAAGTTTTCACTCCTTTTTCACAAAAATGTAGTTTTGTGACTCCTTGATAAGACACGCCCCGCCAAACCATCACTGACGCAAGATGATGACCACGTTGTACCTTTCCAACCACTTGAGCAGCTTCTTTAGAACTGTGTGCGTCCAATTTAAAATTACATTTAAAACGATAAATTTTGCTTATTGTAGTATTCTTCAATCGTGAAATTTTTTTCAACGGTAAAGAGGATATTTCTGTGCCTTTCACCTGCGTATCGCGACAGAAAGCGTTTTGATCGATCCACTCTCTTTAATTGTAAAGATTGATTTAGGGCATGTAATGTATATCGACGATAAGCACCGAGCTTCTAGTCTTGTAAATACGCGTCCTAGTCCTAGCGGGATTCTTCATTTCAAGCGATAACATTTTTTGCTTCCTAATGGGGTTTCAACGAATTCTGGCTTTAACATCATTAACAGCCTTTGTAGTTCTAACAGCACGCGGCCGCCCCGACCTTTTCTGGTCTTCGGCACAGGAAGTGTTGTTGTATCTGTTGATAGTACGATATACGAACATACGGCTGATACCTAGCTTTTGAAGTATCTGGAATATGACCGACGGCTCCATACCTACTTTATGCAAGGCGATCACTGCAATCCTATTTTCTTTAACACCCCATTCCATATTGTAATTTGGATATGTGAAATGAAACGAACACGAAGAAAAATGTTAAATGGCGCAAATTCGAAAGAAGTTTTTAAAATAATATACGTGTTCCAAATTCAAAATAATTAAAAAGTTGAAAAAAAAGGAAAGATTTTTCAACTATAAGTCTGGCCACAAATATTGTTACATAAATCTGTGTAATTACATAAAGGTATATTTAGATACATAGTAGTAGTAGGAGTCTTTCCTTACTTTATAATAAACATTAAATTACCGGTCGTGCATAGAACCGTTTTCATCTGCGGTGTAACAGCTTTGTATCAATGCATCTGTGATTTGCGGTAAGACTGTTTAAAATTACATACAATATTTAACTCTAAAGTTTAGGTTCGTTAATGGTGATAGCTTGAAAATTTAATATCACGTAAGCTTCGTGCACCACAAATTCTACCTATCACGGCTCTCAATGTACTTCTGTTATGTTATTTATTTCATTTTAATAAAATCTTAAAAGTAAAATTAAATCTTTTCTTTATTTAGACTAAATTTGCCCAAAAAATTGTTTTTGGTGATATATGCTGGTATACTATAAAAATATTTGTTTTGTTAAGGCAATCATTTTCAGGTTAAAAAATCGTTCAAAAAATCACCTTTTTAATTTTATCCATAAAACATAATTTATATTTATGAATCTGAGAGCTAATTTTAAGCTAAGCATTCAGCATCAGTGGCGTACTGCCACTGGTCCCTATGTATTATCTACCAAAAGGCATGGCCAGCTTCTGAAAGATCAGACATTAATTAATTTAGTATTTTGGAATTTAGTTTTCCCCAAAATGATTATTTATTAATGAGTTACATTTTCCATGAACTTCAATAACAATAAGTTTTTTAAAGTTGACTTTCTTTTATAAAATAGTTTTTATGGACCATTCGTTATTGTATTGCATAAATGTAATCACAAATGTAAATCAATCTGATCATTATGTCATCTTCAATAAAATGACAGATCTGTCATGTCATTTTATTACTCTATTATACGGAAAGTAATCTAAAAAAAATGTTTTATAAAATACTTTGTAACTAGTAACATTGATTGGGAAGACACTGAAGCTTGTAACACAGTACACTAGCACAAGCTTTCAGAGTTACCACAAACTTGTAATTATGTCACAGTAAATAAATAAAGATTATTATTATTATTATTATTATTATATTCTGCAACTGGTTCTAGTTGGAGCATGACTAGGTCGACTCAAAAAATAGGACCTCGCGCCCACCTTGTGGACATCATTATCACCATGATGTGTGATCATAAATACGTGGTATCGCCTAATGGTTTAGAATACGGTCTGCGAAACTTAAGATCGTAGATTCAAATCCGCAATCCGAATATTGTCGTTAAACATCTACTAGCACAAGCATTAGCTTAGTTAGGGTGGTTAACCGGTATGTTAGCAAGGTTAATGGTACTTCTAGTATTTTTTAAAAAATAATAAATGCTTAAATTATATCACCCATATCTTTCAGACTAAGGATTGCATCTGTGACAAATGGTATCCATATATTCCTTTAAAAATCCGACTGCGTAATAAGGTTTTGTAGTAATTGAAAAACATATTGTTTCCTCACTTACACGAAAAGGCATTTTACGACGGCCATGTTTGCTTTCCTGTCATGTCAACTATCCTATGTCAACTGGAATGTCACGAAGACCCTAACCTATACCTCAATAAATAGAATCCATTCGGTTGTTTGGTTCCTAGATGGGTTAAAGAACGTACGTGTTGGCGTGTAGGTATTTTCTTAGAAACGTAAAATATTGATAACATAGATTGTATGATAAGATGGGAAAGATCGGGATCGTTTGAATTATTTTTTAGTAACTCTTATGCAATACGTTATCGATAGAGTAGTAAACATGTGTGAGATAAAACATCAGTATTAATTATTTGATAGTCAAAGGAGGATATAATGAATAACAATTTACACCAAAAAAAAACCATTAAACAATAAAATTAAAACCGTTCTTTTTTTTTCTTATTTCGTTATTGTACCACCATCTCAACAATTCAACGAATTGTAAGAGCTCAATTAAAATAGACAAGTAGAGCTTTATCCGGTACTTTACGGTCGTTATTTCGAACAAATTGTACATAAAAAAGGAAACTGTGGGAATTTATACCTTTTCAAGGAAAAAATTCAAACGTATAAGGTCAGGTAACCAACTATCAGCGACTTGAGTAATAGCATATTTTTTTCGTTGTATAAATAAATGTAATCACCAGCAAAAGTGTAATTTTCAAAATATTTTTAATGAAAATCATTTAATCTGAAGAGCCGTGTTAGTTCAGTGTTTTAGTAAAATGTAAGATGAGCTTACGTTCACGTAAGCAATTGATAGCTAAGTACTAAAATTGTAAAAAACATTCAAACAAATGTACGATCCGTCGTTCCATAGTGTACAGTACATTACGCGTGGTGTAATACAACGCACTAGACCCATCTTTTCTTACGCGCAATTGTATCTCCTGAAAATCTGGGTTAATCAACAGGTATCATATACGTAGATATATATCATACGAAATGTTTCAAAGTGTTATGAATTTCAATATTTGAAAAAACTCAAGGTAATATATAATTGGACGTTATTTAAATGTAAGAGAGTGTTCGGATTAATTCCAGCCCCTGAGTTTGAACGTCGTACATCACAACAGAATTCAAAATTTCCTCCTCAACATGAATTATAAAGGCGGCCGCATGGTGTAATGGCTAAGGGCTTCTGTATCTCGAGTCCTGAGTTCGATTACCAGCCCTTCTAGTTTACGGGTCTGGGTGTGCTGTGTGTGAATTCCGTATCTTAGACACTGCATCTGAACCCTCTTCCGATCTTATTATTAATACATAACATCGGACAAGGTAAGGGAACGACGTATATCTGTGTTTGCGCAAATGCTTAGTTAATATTATGTGTTATATCTAGAAGATATAATACGTGATATTAACTGCGTATAGAAGATACAGTGGTAGAGCTACGCCGCAGTTTCTAGATGCAAAATGAACGGGTTAGCTCGACCGGGGTAGTACCATGCATTCACAGAATACCAGCGTGAAATAGCAATATAATACTGCTGTATTTCATCTAGTGAGTGTAGGGATCCGGAGATCTTTATTACTAGTGATGAGGCATTCCATCTCAGTCCTCAAGGGTGACAATGCATCAGAATTATTGTTCCTTGTCATTGTTAAATGTAGATGTCACTTACCACCTGGTGAACTGTTTGCGCTCCCTTGATACTCTCAATGTAATAAAAAAAAGATATCGCCACGGTCGAAATAAATCAGGAGGATTTCATCATAATATTAAAATTATAAATAATAAAAATAAAAGTCACGATCTATTGCGAAAACTTGTCTAGCGACATTTGTAGTCTTGTGTTCTCTAGTGCGACACACGGGGGACTAATTTGTTTAACGCTTAGAACTCAGTATAATCCAAAATGTAAAAAACTTGATAAAAATTATTTTAATGTCCAAAACTTTGTTAAAATAACGTTAATATTTGAAAAAATGATTACTATTAATCAAGATTATTACAATGTACCTAGTTTATATTGTACATATATAGAGTACAGATAACTTTAATCATTATGTATATTGTTTCTTTTAATATTGTATGTAATACATGTATGTGCTCTTAAAATTAACATAAGTTTTTCTTCTTGCACCCAATTTCTCTGCTCAACCTAAAGGTAGTCTGGTAAGGAATGCCTTTTGGCATTGAACGCGTCTTTTTGTATAATGATTACATGATGACAAGTAAAAGAAGTGCAAATAAAGAATAAATAAATAAATAAAGATGTTAATCTGCAGATGTAGACTTACTTAGCATTAATAATCTAGTGAAATTTTTGGCTCATTGTTCACTTCTTATATAAAAAGAAATCATACATACAGAACCGACGGTGCCCGAGAGAACGGAACTACTGAACGTTCAGTTATTTATAACGAAATGATATTTATATTAGTAATAAGAAAAAGATCTACCACCACATCCGAATGAGGGTGTTGGCGTTGGAGAAGAAGGGGCGCAAGAAACTACAACGCTGGCGTCGCTGGTGACCGTGGGAGGCGGTGAATCACTTACCATCAGGTGACCCGTCTTGCTCGTTTGCCTCTTATCTGTTATAAAAAAAAAAAAAAAAAACTCAAGCCTCGCGCTTTATGACTATATATTAGCATATGATATACATAACACCCTGTGTTGGAGTATAGTCCGCGTTGCCACGGACTGACGGATTTCACGTGTCTTTTAAGTTTTTTTTTCTATTATTTCTTGACACTCAGAATACGTCCGTAAACGAGGATCGAACTCGGTTTGCTTGCGTACCGTGAATTAAAAGCGATCAGATCTGTCTCTTACTTATGCTATACTTAAACCCTTATGCCCTAAATAACGGTACGTCTCTCTGTTCAAAGTTAGCTCACGGTGGATATTGCGTTTTATCGTAGTTACCTCATTTAACTTCGATACGAACCGAACCGTAACGTAAAGATATTAGTTACACCGAAATCCTTTTATCAAACTTGTATGTGTGTAATAACTTTTCCATTTTTATTGTAGCCAGTACTTTTAGAAAGTTACGGTATATAAGTATACGGATACCAATATAAAATATTTTACTGCACCTGACAAGAACATAGTACACAAAGTACATTATACGTTATAATATATATAACGTATAATGTACTTTATGTACTATATATATTTATATATATTATATAAAATACAATATATATAAATATATATTGTATTTTGTATATCGTATTTTTATAACATTGAGTATACGAGCACACAATTCTTCTGGTGATAAGTGATTCCTGCAGACCATTCCACCTACATTCATCCTTGACAAAGAATCATAATGCAGATGCCTTTGAGGATTGAGATGAAATACCTAGTCACCAGTTATAAAGGTCTCCGGATCCCTTCACTCACCAGACGAAAGACAGCTGCATTATGCTGCTATTTTACGCTGGTTTTCTGTGAGGGCGTGGTCGAACTGACCCATTCATTCTGCAGCTAGAAACAAACTCAGCTAGCTCTACCATTGTTAGCCTTTAATATGAATGTTGTTTTAAAATAATAAATAATGGCAACTACTATTGTATTCTTTAATATTTGTGACTTCCGCCCCTTTTTTAATTTATGGCTCATGGTCAGTATTGGCCCGAGGGCTTTTATAGCTTCACCGGGTTGAAAGGTGGACCGAGCGATTAGGGGATTCAGCTGAGACCTTTATTAATGGGTAACCAGCACAAAGGGCTCCTGAGAGGGAGCCTCAGCCTGGACCTGTGTGCGAAAGTGACTGACTCCAAGTTGCCCGAGAGAGCTGAACCAATTAACTTTCCGCTCCTTTCTGAACGTGATTTATGCTCATTTTTTTAACATAAATTGCTTATTCTAATTCTTATAATACTTCTATTTCACACAACGTGAAAATTAAAATAGCACTCACCATTACTCCTAATAACAGTCCATTAAAGAATATTCGTATTATTCATGCTAGAATAAGATTTGCATAATCATACGCCTACGTATCTTCTGATAATATATTAAGCGAATAATATTTGAATCATAATAAGACGATGCGTTCACTGAATGTCTATTCAAAAATGTGACCATAAAAACACAAACAAAGAAAATATGACGATTGAATGATAAAATATTATATACCTTTAGATTTAATTAACATTTACTAAATAACTGTGATAGCGTACTAGAATCTTCTATATTTTATTGCATGTAAATTAAACAGATTGTGAACAAGTAGAAATTGTGTTTGCATATTGCTTCTAAATGGTAGTCACACTGCAAGTAGATACTGGTGGCTCAGGTAAGGAACAGTAGAGATACGTAGTCTTGCAGAACAACTGAATTCATACACTACTTAATGTTATATTATATATCTATTGCGAAATTACATATGGAGATGAGACCTAAATGAGAGTGAACTAAATTATGGTCGGTCGTGATAATCTAGTGGATATATTTATATACATATATATATATATATATATATATATATATATATATATATATATATATATATATATATATAAGGTGTTTATATAGTGATAAGTGACAAGTTCATCTTAGTAGGACGATCTTATTAAACAATATTAAGAACCTCAAGAAATGAGAGTTCAATTATGGACTCTTTATGACTTTCCCTTTTAAAAAATTTTGATGGAAAATAACGAGTATATAATTACTATATATTATTATATATTACTTATAAACAACAATAAGGCACCACAGTCAAAATAGGTGACAATGATAATATCATTGTCCATGGATAACAGGAAGAGAGAACCATTTATCGAATTATTAATCACAAATTCCTGGAGGAAAACAATAACGAGGAGAAACTTTGAAACTAAATTAGATATTATGCAAATGTAATGTAACAGTTCACATTAGAGACTTTAACCAGTGGTGGTAGTAAACAAGTAAAATTGAAGCTTAGCTGACTAGATACCCTACATATATTCCCTAAAGACGAATTTATCTCAATTAAATAGCATTTTGTTTAAGATATTTATGTCTTCTTTCTAAATAATTTAATCGCATTGATTATAATAAATTTCATTTAATTTCTTAATTGCATCACCGTTATGTTCTTAATGATGAGATATAATAACTTTTATTACACAATATGCGTATAGAACAATACGGTTAGTATAAAATTATATAATAACAAAAATAAAAAATCATAAGATAGTCATGTGTTGGTTACGTTGTTTAAAAAAAATGAAAACTAAGGTGCAGTCACCAAGTGTTTCAATAGTCAGTTTCAAAGTCTACAGTGATAGAACCACGCTGCATCTTGTTTCTAATATTATAAAATGCTTACCACCGATAATATTATAAAAAAAGTCTGTAATATAATTTTTATGTATGTATATTATACAAAATATACAAATTATACACTTACAATGATCTATTCAAAACATCGTGAGGTAACCTGCTTGTCTAAGAAGTAATAAAAAAATATTTCAATGACATGTGAACTCTCTCAGCACGCTGGAGGTGCGCGATGGACGAAACTTATGCCCAACAGTTGGAATTATAAATATAGACAATTACTTAACATAAACCACTTTATTTTTACCATTTAAATTAATAATGTTATAATAAATTATCTAATTTTACATTGACAGGTATCTCATGTTCGTATAATTCAGTGTTTATTTTTTTTTGGTAGATTTAAAAAAGCTGTTAAATATATTCCAATCTTGTTTTGTGAAATGGCCCTTTACAAGTTCAATGAAGATGTAAGAAGTTTGTAGACGGCGCTTTAATTAATTTATCTCAACTAATTAAAAACTTCATTACAAGAATCAGTCTAGAACTTTGTATTTTATCTTCGAATTTAGTTTAATTCTTATTGTATTGAATTTGGAGAAAGAGAGAGGAGGCGTTGATGACGCTGAAGCAAAACATCGTTAGAAAATCTACATATCTAAGGTAATAAGAAAAAAAATATAATTAATTTATTTAGTTAAACATCCCTTCTCTTTTTATCATTATTACATTAAATTGTTTGACTTAAACTAAATTATACTATATACTAAGTACGAGTATTTATGATTCTATATAGATAAGAAGTACAATTAATGAGCTGCTGTGGCTTAAAAAAGGAATGTAAGTACCAGGATCCTTCCAACGACGCAGTATTTTTTTTTTATTGAGACGAAAGATTACCACACATTACATATTTTTATAATAATATTGTAATGATATTTTAAATAGAGAACTCGTAAACTTTTTGCATGTCATTTAAGTAATCGTAATCCTAAGCTCAAATAGAGAGATATAAGACATATCTCTCTATTTGAGCTAATTATGTGCTTGTGTTAGTTGTAAATTCGTGTGTGTGTATATGTAATTTTTGTATGCATGTTTGTGTGTATGAGTGTGATGTGTGTGTCCACCAATCTGTAATAATGCATCCGGATAGAATATCGGAGAATAGACTGACACAGTTACACTGCGGATTGGTGGAGTTGACATGTCTTCGATATATCTTTTACTTTCATTTATTTCGTGGACATATATATTGGCTCATATGTCTTATCTATCACCGCCGAGCGTGCAGTAAACTAGCACATAAAATGACAACTAACAATTCAATTGGCGTCGGCACCAATGACTGAACTCTGATTATGTACCGCTTTATTAAAAGAGAGAGAGAGACTTGGGAAATTGAGCTACTTTTGTTTTTTCTTAAATATCTGCTTTTTATAGAATAGGTGGCAAACAAGCTTGCAGCCCACCGGATGGTGATCATCGCCGCTCATGAACATCCGCAACACCAGAGGAGTCGCTAATGTGTTGCCGGCCTTTAAGGAAGGTGTAGGCTCTTTCCTTGAAGGTCCCTAAGTCATATCGGTTCGGAAACGCCGCTGGCGACAGCTGATTCCACAAAGTAGTTGTGCGTGGCAGGAATTTTCAAGTGAAGCGCTTGGATTGCCAACCATAGAGACGATGAAACCTTAAGTCCAACCAGAGGTTATGTACTAGAGGTAAGTAATACTCGGGAGCGTACGCCTTCCAGAGCCCTTACGCCATTCTAGTCTATGGTTGCCCCAAAGAACGCGGAAGGTAAGAAAAAAACATTCATACCCCTCATCCTTCGTGGCCCCACTGCACCAAGTCAGTTGTGCGATACCGTTTCGCCGTGATACTGAGAGTGGTGTACAACGTATTATGATCCTATGCCATGACTTCAGCTAGGCTAAGAAAGGCAGGGAAAACGGTGTCTTGCAATATCACCACGCTATCCGCTCTTATTACCAGGCCACCAATGCGAGTCCATGGCGGGCTCCCTGAAACCACTCAGAGTGGCCGCTCCATGCACGCCATCTTAAACCTGCCAAATGCCATAGGCTGGCCTTGAACGGGTTCGTCTACGTCGTAGGAATCCAAGCTACGGCTGCTAAGCATCCCCCACTCTCACACCGGAAATCGAGGTTGGAAACTACACAGTGACGACGTAGCAAAGACATATATTCAATTTAAAACTTTCGAAGACAATGAGTTTACCGAGCTTCCACTGAACTACGTATGAGTCAACATGGAAACAGTTTCCCAATTTAATGAAATTTAACTATACTGTTCAATTATTAGTTTTCTCTGAATACCATTAACTTTACATAATAACTTCAAAAGAACATTACTAAGATTACAGACAAATGTTTTTTTGTCGTGTAATGCAAATTCGCGTACAATCGCGTACAAATAAATTCTAAATACATTAAAATATATTGTTGATAAAATATATTTAAAAAACAAAAATATTATACGTATGATGAGCATATGAAATGTAACAAATACAATTGTACAAATCGATTTATGTCACTTTTGCGTGAAAAATAATACATTTCATATGTTAACTATTGCTCTATATTTAATTATAGCATATTTTTATTATATTAAATTAAATAAAAAGCGCATCTGCTACTCCTCTGGTGCTGCAGATGTCCCTGGGCGGTAATCACTCCCCATACATATACAGGGTATCAGGAGACCGCGTCCGAAAACGAAGACAGAGACGATAGTACTAGATGATGGGACAGATAAAACATCGATCCTGATTAAAAAAAATCATATTTTTAAAACGTTTTATTAGCATTATTTACGCTTCATCGTGTTAGTACAGCTAAATGAAACGATAGTTTCGTAAAAAATACATAATTAAAAAAAAACCAGCAATGTAACACAAAAACTCAAAAACTAAAAATACTAAACATAATAATCAATCCCCCCAAACAAACCGCTCCTTTTGCGGTGGGCCGCGGCTGTCGTTGACGGCACTTTGATAATTTCCGCGGTATCAGCGCCGAGCCGCCGCCGTGCCGTTCGTTGATCCGAGCATCAGCTGCTTTTTATTTGTGTTACATTTTTTTTTTTAGTAAAGTTATGTATTTTTTATGAAACTATCGTTTCATTTAGCTATACTAGCATGATGGAGCGTAAATAATGCTAATAAAACGTTTTAAAAATATGATTTTTTTTAATCAGTATCGATTTTTTCCGTCCCATAATCAAAGGTGACATTAGTACTATCGTCTGTCTTCGCTTTCGGAAGCGGTCTCCTAATACTCAGTATAGAATAGCACAAGCAAGCAGCTCGTTTGCTACCTATTCTATAAAAAAAGTTAAATAAGTTACACATGAATCTTGTTTCTATATTATATATGTAATTAAACTTCTTATTGCTTTTGAAGGTACTACCCAACGTTATTGTAGTTCATTGTAACAACGTGGATCGTGTGCTTATACTTAAACAAATTTATTAGTTCTACCCTCAGAATTGCCGGTCGCCTATTGTTCATTTTTACATTCATAACATAGCAGTCTTATAATTATACATTTCAAAACTATTATGATGTTTTGTTTGCTTAATAACGTTTTTAATTGAGGAACTTATAAAACAACAGGTATTTGATATACTAAACTAATACTTGGCATTTACCAACCAGCTCGGGAGGCATGGCAACTATGGCAATTGGGTATAATGAGCAGAGCGTTAAATATACACCCCCCAGTCACCGGCGGCCCCAATAGTTTTGGTTTCTGCAAGACGTGGATGGATGCGATTGGCAATCTATGAGGAGGCCTACCTTCAGCAGTGGGCTATTGATAGATTGTAATGGTGATGATTATAAATTTTGCTCAAACTTCACCAATATAAGTCGAAGAATGAGTGTTAGAGCTACCCTGCAGTTTGTTTCTAACAGCAGAATGAATGAATCAGCTCGACCGTGGTAGTACCACGCCCTCACAGAATACCAGCGTAAAATATATATGATGCCGCTGTGTTTCGTCTGGTGAGTGTAGGGATCTGGAGACCTTTATTACAGTATACGAGGCATTCCATCTCAGTCCTCAAGGGTGCAGGGTCATGGACCGCAGGAATCACTTAACATCAGGTGAACTATGTGCTCGTATGTAACTCTCAATGTAATAAAAAAAAGAATCAAAAATCAGTAATGTATATTATATTTATAATTAGCAAGTCGTGTCTATCTACCAAGAGGTCACAGCCTGTGACGTGCATTATGGCTGTGACGTCGACGTCCCCTGCTGCGTCGCCGTTTATACACTAGAAGACACGTTATAGTCTTTTGAATTTTGTTTAAATCCACTTACTTTTCCTTTATCTACTAGAGCCGTGTTAGCTTACTTTCTAAGAGTTCGTTTTTAAATCACGGTACGCCAGCAAACCTTATTACCAATTTTTAACTTTTTATTTACCACATGTTCGACGGTGAAGGAAACACATGGAGCTGTATTCTCATGCAACGAAAATATGTGAAGGCGAAACGCAGAAGAGGAAGACATCACTCCGTCACAAACTTCAATAGAATAAGAGGATGAAGAGAATCGTCTAAGCGTAATCGAATCAAACAATGATGTGTTATCATCATCACAGCCTATTAACAGCTGCTAAAGAAAAATTCTGACAAAAATACAGCGCCAAATAGCTGAGTAACGCTTGTGTTACGCTGCAATTTGGCTTGCTCACTCGTATGGTGAGTTTGAGGATTCGTAGACCAAATTACCAGGTAACGAATAACTCCATCTCATTCTTCAGGAGCGACCACGCATGTGCATCTTAAATTTTTAGTGGGGATGCATGTAAATGTCATGATAACAGTGACCATCAGGTGAACTGTGTCCTAGTTAGTTATTACTAAAGTTGAAAAAAATTAACACTGACATAAATTGGACTTAAGTAAATTTGTGAAGTAATAACAACAATGCTTTAAAAAGAAAATTAAACTTAAGATATCAGATAGATTCTCAAACTTTTACCAAGCATGAAATTAAAATTGCATACATCTTTACCGAACGCGATGCTAATAAAAAATTATAATAGAAGACTAAATAATATAAAACTAAAAAGACGTGGTATCTTCAAGCCGCTTAGTGGATTTACTCATTGAAATATTCTATTATATTCTTGACAATTTCTAAACGAACCTACCCAATTATAAGAAGTTCATAAATATATTTTCTTAAAAATTCGGTTAATCTCTAATTGTGGCTGAAGTTGAGGGCACCCTATTAGGGTATTGTTATATCCTAATAGGCTACTCTAGGTAATCCAAACCTTAAAATCTTACTGTACTTATGAATGCAATAAAATGATTAAGCATTGAATCTCAGAATTTTATTTAAATAGATAGAAAACATACTGATTTAAAAATACCCATACCAAACAATAATATCACCGGAGGTATTGAAAAAATTTTCTGCCTTCCTAAATAGTATAATGCGTTCTAATTATTAAACTAATAAAATAGTGCAATGTTTAGTGAAAGTTTTCGTATACTAAAATTATTGCAATATAAAATGAAATTGCAGTTTTCACTTCTATTCATCGAACAACTTTTCCCGGTTGCAGTTACGTAATGAGAAACTACCGCAATAAAGTGACGAAGTTACGAACGCGGTTTTTCAGCACATCACTTGCTCGAAGTGTTCCTAATATTTCATGGGAGAAATTAGTAATTGCCAACGGCGACATGATCATGCAAAGAAACATTATATGTATGACTCGCAAGCAGGAGGCCCGCTGAGTAAGGTTCCCTTCCAATGCTGGATCGTTTTCCATTCATCATTAGGGGTTGAAAACGAACACACAGTTCCTCTGATGTTAAGAACAACCTATAACATCTACAACGATATTCATGAAAGTTTCGAGATGTATGTACATGCATTCTCACCGTGAAGATAGAATACTTGAAATGCAGCATAGTTATGCTGTTATTTCATGCTTATATTATGAAGGCGTAGGACCTTCTCCGGTCTTGCCGAACAGGAGCCTTCTATTTCCATATTTATACTGGTTGTCAAAAGACCACAATGAAAAGCTGAAACACAGAGGTCACCATGACTCTCCGAGACGGAGCAAGCAGCAACCATGTTTTGTATCCGTATGCCCACTCTGAATTTCACGGTACATAAGCAAACTGAATTCGATTCCCTATGCCAGGACTAATGAATTTGTCGATTACAATTTTAAGAGCAGATCCCGCGCTCCTGAACATCGAAAACATCTTGAGGTCACTTGCCCACCACCATATACCATACTTCTTCTTCTTAGCTTAATCTCGGCTTAGGTGAGTGTCAGCTTTTACAAAGAATCAATTTGGAGATTCTTATGACTCTGAGCATTTTAGTCTAGAACCTCAAGGGCGTCACTTGTTCTCAATGAATTTAAGCTATTTAGGCGCTAAGATTTCGTAATTAAATATACGATAGAAAAACACATATTTTAAAAGATATTGAGAAATATTGAATAATTGCGTCATTAGCCTAATGGTTTAGCGTACGGTCTGCGAAACTGGTCGTAGATTCGAATCCACCAATAGACTGTTGTCGTGAACCATCTCCTAGCACAAGCATTATCAGCTTAGTTGGAGTGGTTAACTGAAATATTAGTGATGTTAATAGCATTGCTAAAATTCTACTTATAGGTGGTTATGAGGTACAGTTTAGCTTCGTAAAATCGCTGATAATTGTTCAAAAAAATTACAATTAATTATATAAGGACTATACGTATTTTATTTGACTTCATATTTACATATCCACATCATCAACATCATCATTTCAGTTCATCACTAGTCTACTGCTAAACATAGGCCTCTGGTCTTGATTGAATCAAGCGACTGGCACAGTGTCCAATCCCGAGCCTCCTGCATCCAATGTCATCCCATAAAGTTGCTTAGGTCGTCACTGCATCTAGTAGGGGGTGGTTCTACGCCTAAGTTTGCATATCATAAATAAAAAAAAATAAAAAATTCTTTGTCTTATATGTTATAATATTAAAAAAAAATCGAGACACCGAGCTTTAGTCTTACTCTACATTATCACTTATTTCGGAATATAAAGGAAAGATATGTATCCTTTATATTTGAATTTGTTATACAACTTATTCTGAACTTGACTATTTGTAAGCCATTTATTCAGTACGTTAAGGATCGTGGACGGGCGAATGGATGTTCCATAAGTCGTAACTCGGAGTCGTAAAGTTTTTGTTACTACTACAACTATTAGAGATACTCTAGTGTATTCTAGGTTTATGTAAAACAATGTACTATAGTTTCTTAATGTTTTTTCAATACAATTTTCTGAAATTACTTAAGTCGAACACCTTTTGTAATGAAAGGCGTGTGTAATGAAATTGTAACAGGTGTGATGATATTGAGGATCCAAAAACAAAATGACAATTTATAAGTAACATTTAAACCAACAACAGCTGACTTCTAAATGTGTACAACATTCCGGATTAATAAATGGTTTTCGATACTCTACATTTTATTGTATAAGAATTTAGATTAAATAATTGATAATACATTTGGAATAGTTTTTATGTTGATGAAGAAGCATAATGTATAGTACATCTTAAATATTATAGAATAAAAAAAAGCAAAATTACATCACGTTTAGAACTACATATATAAAAAATCATACGAATGTCAAAAGCGCTAACTGTCTTAATCTATCGCAATTTGGGAAGAAGACCAAGGTGATAAATAAAACATTATTTATTTATCCATATATATATATACATACTGCCACACTGCTGGGCATATACCTTCTCTCTTGAGAGCATATTGGTCTATGCAACACCACGCGACTCCTATGCAGAAATGCGGTCTTTCATCTCTTCAGATATATATTTTCATTTAACTCACCACCAAACTCAGTAGTAATTCAGCACTTAAATTGCAGGTAAAAACGTCATTGGTGCCAGCAACCGGTTTGGAACCCGATTTGCTTGTATACCGTGAAATTAACAGCGGGCACTTAAACATTGATGTACCATAGCTTTACATTTTGAATATTTCTACATAATGACCTTTGAAATATTAATAACAATATGCTTTTATCTATACTATTAAAGTGCAAACCTTGCGAGCATTCTTATATGTACTTACAGAGAAACAGGTCAAATGGATACAATTCTCGACGAAGACGTATTCAAATATACTTCTTATGTATCTTACCAAGCTGTTAGTCTCAGTTTATAAACTTTCTTGGGATCTAACTCGCCTGTTCAAACAATTATTTAAGAAAAGCTCTACTGCTTTGACAATATGTTACAATGTTAGTTGTTATTTAATTATTAATAATACATACAAATAACTTTTACGCGCTTTTTGATATGCTAGAATTAAATAGTAGTAAACCCTGTTGTGATTTACATGGTGGACAAATGAAACCGGATATCTTGTAATTGGTGACGAATTGTACTTTTCCACTATGTCCCATAGGTAATTAATTGGGTGTCGTGAACCGAAAGAAGTATTTGCCATCAGGTGAGGTGTTTATTACACATCACATGCATTTATCACGCCCTAATTTAATGAAACCAGAAATAATAAAACAATAATGTAATTTTTTTTATTTAAACTTTATTGGTCACATCTTAAAAAAAAGGGATACAAAGGCCGAACTTCATGCCTTAAGGCATTCTCCAGTCAATCTGTGGCGGGAACCCTTGCTGGTTACCCATTAATAAAAATCTTGGCTGAATGCCCTAAGCGCTCGGCCACTTTTCATCCGGTGAAGCTGAATTTACATTATTGTTAAATAGGACTATTAAAAACTTTTAACAGTACGTTTAACGATTCCCTCGCCTTTACTATATTGATCATTCCTCATAACATACATATAGAGTACATAACATACAATTCAGAAACAACATACATAATTATCACAACATACTATATGTACCTTTGGGTTATTCTTAGTTTATAATGCATTACGTCAACTTACCATTACTGCAAGTAATATGGCATAAATGTAACGGAACTATACTTTTAGTGTTCCTACTACAACAGTAAAACATCAATCCTATCATTTTTATCTTTGAACATTCATAAAATAAGGGTAAGGATATTATTAAGCAAAATCCAATGCCTGTATAATAAAATAGAAGTTTAGGCTCAAGTTTGTATGAAGACAAAATCTTTGTCTTTATGTGAATGAATACAATAAAAATATATCAAAATTTAAGAATATTTTAAGTATTATTCTTGTTACTATATTGGGTGTGAAAAATGAGCACACGATTTACCCGATGGTAAATGATGAATGCGGCCAATGACATTAAGCAAAGATTCACGATGCATATGTCCTGGCACCTCTGAGAACTGAGATAGAAAAGTCGTTCGTGAGAAATGGCAGCACAATGCTGCTGTGTTTCGTCTGGAGACTGTAAGGATCCGGAGACCTTTATTACGGGTGACGGGGCCATTCCATCTCAGTCGTAATGGGCAAGGATGAATGTAGATGTCATGGGCCACAGGAATTACTTACCATCAGGGGAAGTGTGTGCTCGTTTGTTATTCTCAATGGAATAAATAAAAAAAAACTAATTTCAATATTCGATAAAATGGAAATAAATAGACCAAGAAAAGTAAAAGTTACCAAAACCATTATATATAAACCAGCTAAGTTTTATATATAATATATTTATGGTGACCCATCCACGTCCGTACGTTACGTATTTCTTAACATTTCAAATGATGCTCATACGAAAACAAAAGTCTAATACCGTGATAATGTTAGGCTTAGGATCATAATTCATAAAATAAAAAACTTGTCTCACACCACCCGTCGTTGGATTTATATATAGTTAAGAAAGATGAAATCTATCTATACCTCATATAACAGACGCAATGATTTCCTGTAAAATTCCTGTACAAAATAATTTATCAAGTTATTTTATCATTCAACAAAAAAGTTTCGAAAAAGTATTCGGATAAATAATTGCTATACAAACAACTGTAGTAAATAAAGGCGCGAGATACGAATGTGAATACTAAATCAGACAATCGAATACCTACGAGCGTAGCATCCTAAAATGCACTACACAGTAGAACAGCACTGCAATAGTAAATCACCGACTAACACATTGTTGCGTGTAACGTTTGTTATTTTTATTAATATGTTTTAATATTTTTGTATTCCTTATTTACAATTTATTAATTTTAGTTTATTATTATTATTTTCAGCATAATCTACTTGCAGATTTGCAGATTGCAGATTGCAGATTGTAGAACCTGGACCTCGCCCGTGAACACGCAAAATTGTGAAACACTGGACACATCTTTCACATTTTGTTACAGTGTTGAAACGAGCAGTGTTATAATAAATGAGTTATCGGCACGGATCTTGGGCGGTGATAAGAACAATGACAGATACGATTACGAATGGGTCGCCTCGACGGGAGAGAGTCCATATAATATCCTGAAATAACGGCGTTACTCTGTTCTGTTTCGTATGGTGAGCATTGAATGATAACAAAGTATTCGATCTCAGCTCTCAGGGATGAAAATCTTGAATCTTTGTGGAGGACGGATGGAGGTTGAGACAGAGATCGGAACGACTGGCAAAAAACTGGTGGCAAGGACCCATAATGGGTTGTAGCGCCGAAGAAAGTAAAGAATTAGACTAATAATTATTTATTCATTTTATATCTTTGACTAGAAAGCCATCTGATTAAGGGTATTAGATAAAGTATGTTTCTGTTCATTAACCACCTAGTTTAGATAGCTTATCGGTCACATGGCGAAGTGGTTTCAGTGGCTGCTGCGTCTCGGGTATATGGTCCTATCAAGTCGAGGAACAACGTCTTGTATACCACAAATTGTTGGTTATGTAGTTGAAAATTGTTGTGTGTTCGAGTATATCCCGCATGTACGTCCGCTACACAGCATCTAAGTCTCCAATCGAATTGCACAAGTATCACATTGAACTTGTGAAAAATTAAATACCTCAATATTTTCACTATTACCTACGGCATTATAATATATTGAACGCAGTTGATAACTAAAAAAAAATTTGAAATGCGAAATTATTTAGTGCTATTAAAAGTATAAAACGTTTTTTATTTTTTATACACAATACTTTAGAAAAGTAATAGATATTTTTATTTTTATTTATATTATATTATATATACAATTTATATATATAAAATTTGATTATATACAAAAAAATATATGTCGTATAAATCTTAAAATAAACTATCATATATGAAAATATATTTATTATACATTTTATTATATAGTATTCTATAAAATATAAATTTAATTAAAAACTAATTGCGAAATGTTTTATTGGTAATGTCATAGATACCGTGGTTTATATTAAGAATCAAATTTATAATTAATATTATATAATTTAGCACGACCAAGGCGTTTCTTGTTTGTAATTAGATTTTATTAAATTTCTCTCATTGTGCCGGGTTTGTGAAACGAAAATCAGGATTTTGCTGATGAAAGAAACAAAGCAGCGTAATGTTCTGAAATTAAACCTGAACCCGTTCAATTTGCTTATTATTTTAGACTTATTAAAGGTTATAAAAAGTTAATCTAGATTAACAGCTTTAGTAATATTTGTATCCTGAAAAATAACACTAATAATTATCATAAAATCTTACAAATTGAATAAAAATATGATATTAAAAATGCGCCGTAAAGAAAATAACAAAAAAATATCATTATCTCAGTAAGACCATTTCGCATTGCTATTGTTCGAGGTCATCTTAAAATATAAGTTACAAACATAACACACATATCATCAAAATTGTATCTTCACTTTTGATGATCAAAAATCTCTTAGTCCTCCAAAGAAACCAATTTACTCATCGGAATTTGATCCTTAAGGATCTAGAGATCAATATTACCGATGATGAGGCATTTCAACTTAGTCCACAGGGGTTAAAATGATAAACAATACAAATTCGATATTTGTACCGGCCACGTTCGAATCCGGTCCTTACGCCATGTTCGAATAAAATCTACCCAACAAAACGAAATCTTGATCAATGATTAAATTATAATATCAAAATACGTAATGAGCGTGTACAATATTTGGTTAAATTAATGGAATAAATGAATTTACAAATAAGTGTAATTATGAATAGTATTTCGTTAATATAATTACGAAAACCTTGCTTTTTTTTAATTATTTTGTTAACAGTGACAAACGAAAACATGGTTTACCTGATGGTAAGTAACTCCTGGGGCCCATGTTACCCACATTCATTCTTGATAAGGAATCTTAGCGCCGGTCGAGCTGACCCGTTGTTCCAAAGAATGAATACAATTTTTTTCTTTATGCACTGTAAAAATTTGTACACAAATGTTGAGCATACAAGGATGACAAACGAGCTGATGGTCATCTAATGGTAATTAATTTCATACATAATATAGCCCAACGTCGCTGAGAACCAATTGCACGATTTGATATGGAACGAATAATTGGTTTCGAGAGTACTCTTACAGAATATCAACTTTAAAGATTTAAATAGTGACTAACTAGTGATTTCCGTATTTTACATGTCCATATTACTATTACATACACCCTTTTCCATTTGGATAGACCTGTATGTACGTACTACAGCCAATTTTAAACTTCATTGTGTGCCACTAGTACATTAAATAATAATTAAATATTAGAATTTCAGTTGTGTTAAGTAACGCCATTATATATAATAAATAATAATGAAAGATGGTTTGAAATTTCTAAGTTTTAAGTATTTATTTACTGATGGGCTATATTTGTATGACAATTTTTCATGTCTTCTACGAAATAAATTCAGAGTCTCACTTAAGATTCTTTATATTGTACTCTATGTCAAATAATTTCATGAATTTATTTAGTGTATTTACACATTTCGAACAAACTAGAAATAGAAAATGACTAAATAAATATATTGTTTTTTTTTATAATAACAGTTGTGACCAACGAACACGCAGTTCACCCAATGCTAAGTGATGATAAATGAAGCCCAGAACACTAACATCCATTGCTCCACATTATATATAATATTAGAACTCACAAATAAACACAGTTCACCTGATGCTAAGTAATAAAGCAGTCCCATGACAGCCAGCTCCATTGATACTTATTATATATAATATTAGGACTCACAAATAAACACACAGTTCACCTGATGCTAAGTAATAAAGCAGGCCCATGACAGCCAGCTCCATTGATACTTATTATATATAATATTAGGACTCACAAATAAACACACAGTTCACCTGATGCTAAGTAATAAAGCAGGCCCATGACAGCCAGTTCCATTGATACTTATTAAATATAATATTAGGACTCACAAATAAACACACAGTTCACCTGATGCTAAGTAATAAAGCAGGCCCATGACAGCCAGCTCCATTGATACTTATTATATATAATATTAGGACTCACAAATAAACACACAGTTCACCTGATGCTAAGTAATAAAGCAGGCCCATGACAGGCACCTCCATTGATCTACATTATATATATAATATTAGGACTCACAAATAAACACACAGTTCACCTGATGCTAAGTAATAAAGCAGGCCCATGACAGCCAGCTCCATTGATACTTATTATATATACTATTAGGACTCACAAATAAACACACAGTTCACCTGATGCTAAGTAATAAAGCAGGCCCATGACAGCCAGTTCCATTGATACTTATTATATATAATATTAGGACTCACAAATAAACACACAGTTCACCTGATGCTAAGTAATGAAGAGAGCCCATAACATCCACTTACATTGACTCAATTTATATATAATGTTAGGACTCACAAATAAACACACAGCTCACCTGATGCTTAGGGATGAATGAGGTCCATAAGATGACATCCATTGATCTACATTATATATAATGCTAGGACTCACAAATATACACACTGTTCAATTTATACTAATTGATGAGTAAGGCTCATGAAATCCATATCAGTTGACCTATATTATATATAATGTTAGGACTCACCAAAAAACACACAGGTTACCTGATGCCAAGTGATGAATGAGGCCCAAGACATGCAACTGCATTGATCTACATTATATACAATGCTAGGACTCACAAATATACACACAGTTTACCTAATGCTAAGTGATGAGTGAGGCCCTGAACATGCAACTGCATTGATCTACATTATATACAATGCTAGAGCTCACAAATATACACACAGTTCACCTGATGATAAGTAATGAATAAGGCCCATGACATGCACCTCCATTGATCTACATTATATATATTCTAAGAACTGAGATAAAATACCATGTTACTTTTAAATGGCTCCCAGGAACCCTACATTCACCATACGAAATAGTGCAGAGATATAATGGTGCGAAACTTCCCCAGAAGAACCTACCCATTCATATTACACCTAAAATAATAATAATCATAATACTACGGACTCTCGCACTCTGAAAAAAGTTTTACGCTTAATTTCATTATACATTCATTTGGATTTATTTCAGGTACAATTTAATGATATTGTATGACTCTGTTAGAGATTTTCATAGCAATCGCTCTTTATCGTTTCTCCAAGACTGATGTAAGATAGTAGGAAGGTTACAACTTAATCTTAGTGAGTCTTTACGTCTTTACATCATACCTATAAGTGACGGCAGCGTTGTCTAGTGGTTAGAGTATCTGACTGCTGCGTCCCAGGTGCTGGGCTCGATTCTGTCATGCTAATTCTGCATCATAACCATCCTCCGATTTTATTGCATATGCTTTACATAGGATTAGGGAAGGGGATAACGTTACGCCACTATAAAATATTCTAAGTAGTTGATGTCTTCTGGCAATAACCAGAAGATATCTTCGTGGTCGAAATCAGGAGGACTTAATTTCTTTAAGATAAAATAATTTTATCACCTCTCATATAACAAATTTTAATTATTCATATCAAAATTACTGCGACATCTGTATTAAAATACAGATGGATATTTTTAAATATTGATATTTTTAGTTTTCGCGATTGTCGTCTTTTGTTTACAAAAGACGACAATCGCGATGTTATTAGGTAAAATGAACCTGACAGATTAACTTGGAGACACAACAATGCTGCCACTAACTGGACTTTGTTAAAGTGCTAGTTTTGAGAGCAGCAAAAACATTTTAAAGCGAATGTGTTTGCCAAATGCAACGCTCTTATATGATGTAAATTTGCTTAATATTATATTTCGAACTAATAATATAGTGGCACAATTTAATTTTTTTGACAGTAGTACACTGTGTGGCTATAACTTGTATGGGATTGAATGAAGATTGAAAGGGACTTAGGGGATCGTTATCTCAACCATGGGGATAGCGTTTCTTATTAAAGGGGGTAGCAATCTGTTCAAGTAATAAGACTTGCCAACAGAAGATTCGTTTATTAACGGCAAGAATTTTAATGTAGTTTTATAAAATAAAATATTAGCATGTAATAACAACATGAAAAAATAAACTAAATAGCTTTTTTTATTTAAAATTATTATTAAAATATTATCATAATATTAAAGTAAAGGGCAAGACATTTTCTTACGTTTTTGGCTTTTTCATGGGTAACGATATAAAAATGTATAGATAGATAGATAGAAGATACCTTATAAATAGTGAGGATTAAATAGCAGCAGGGTCCATCATTTATCGTCAAGGAAACTACGCTGTCGTTTAGAATCCCTAATATTATAAAACCAAATCTTTCAATCTTATAATTCAAAACTCAAAATTATAACTCAGAAGAAAAGAATAGATTTAAATTGATACTTGTTTTTTAATAAATTTTTGATGTTGCATTTTTGACTTATTTTGAAAAAAGGTAAAAAACATGATAACCCAAAAATGGTTCACTTTTGCATAATGCCTATCACCTCCTAACGGGATGACCCTGTATATATATATATATATATATATATATATATATATATTGCCGTAGTAGCTCAATGTTTAAGCACTAGTTTCTAACGGAACGTGAGCAGATCGAGTTCGACCTCGACGCCTGCTTGAACGAAATTGTGTGTTTCATGCCTTTTTTTATCAAACAACTTATGAAGAACAGAGATGGTAATTATAATGCTGAAGAAGGAAATGTAAATATCCAACTTCAAGATATAATATTTCTTAGACATCTGAGTCCCCCAATCCGTAGTAGAGCCACTGGTATACCTTTAAACATCCTCCCTAGAGAGAATGTTCTCTTATGTGTTATATAGAGTCTATGCCAAACATTGATTAGCGCATTTATACCATGTATTACTCAATAATATAATACCGATATCATATCATGCATTATTTAATAATAATAACCGAAACTTACTAAATGAAGAATACAAGTTCATAAAACGCTGTCGGAATTAGATATCTAAATAGTAATCAATTATTTCAAAAATAAAATCTAATACAATAGTAATTCAAATTAATTTTTGTGTTTCATTTAACAATTTTATTAAAAACTTACGAACAAATAAAGAATTATGTTTATTGTATACAGGATGCTTAAAGACTGTGTGGTTATCGTTACATTATTGATTTTAAAATCTAAAATGGAGATTAATATGCTGAGTATTATCTTTAATAATTTTTACATTTACAGTTTTATAGAAAAAATTATTGGGGATCTATGAAATCTATAAGTCTTACTTTTGTAATATTTGTGCTACCAATATAAGTTTTTGAAAACAGCTCATTGACATCAAGTAATTTTAAACTAGGACACATTGCCCCAAGTGTCACATCCAGAACATAAATTTTCTGTCACGAACGTACAAAAATTCAAATTGAGAAAAATATTTTTCATCTTTTCAGTGAATGCAACCGATGAATCTCAAACCTATTTAAATTTTTGTCATTTCGATATTGATACTATGTAATGTTTTCTGCTTTTCACCTAAAACTCATTTTATACGGATTTTTAAGGTGACACTATTTATAGCAGTTGAATTGAATACCGTCAATAATAATAATAATTTGAATCGATTATTCCTTAAAGCTAAGCTAAGCCCTTAGCCCAATAAAAGCAGTAGAAAAAAGGCTTTTTTTTAATCCAATCTCTTTCACAGCAATAACTTTTTCAAATGTAATTTTAAATATGTATTTATATCTCACTCGGAAGTGTAGATTAACACTATGATAATACTGTTACGAAATTTTGAAGCATCATATCTCTTACAAACCAGCGAATGAGTGAAATCAAAAGTCGCATTTTTAAAAAATATACCCCCCAAAATGAAAAGTAAAGATCTAAAAAGGGTATCAAAGAGGCCGCCACAGAAGATCACGAGCACATATGCTTATTCAAAACTGAACCTTATGGCACACAACGATAAAACTGCGTTAAGGCTGTACTAAGCACTTCTATAAATGTTTGTCTCAATACAGATTTGAAGTTATTCAAATTATTCCAGAGAGCATTCCAAAAATATTGAGAACCATTTATAAAAGCGACTGTAGCAGCGACAATATCATTATGTGTTCTTACGAACAACAATGCGTTACAACGATTAGTAAGAAGTGATACGACTTCTGCTGTAAATTACAAAACATTAATCAAAGTAAAGTACATAGTGTCCAATAACTAAGAGCTAGTTATTGGACACTATGTACTTTAACTGAAAATAAAATATGTACCCATAGCTTCGTTATTATACTGCAAAATACTCGGAGCTATTGCGTAAAATACTATCGGATAAATAAATAAGAACTACAATAAACGGGATCCATTGAATATTTTTATATCACACTTTATAAAAAGAGCAACTCAGATATATTCGAAATACGGATTTATCGTCGTATGTTAAAAATATCTTGGCGAGACAGTTCTCTAATATAAAAGTACTGCAGACATTTCATAAATGCTTCATTTCATCATGCATACAAACTTTCCTAATTTGTTTACGTTATGCCCTAAACCAAGTATGGAATTATACAGTTAATATTTCATGGAAATATATTCGAAAACGAAGTGTTCATGGGAGAAGAAATGAGTGTTTAATGAATCTACGGCTCTAACTTCGGACAGTAATATGTCTTAATTAAGAGCCTTAACCTTGATAATTAAACTATCCTTGTAAATGTCTAACTTCCGATAGAAGATCCATCGCAAATAACCACCCAGTCTTCTAATGAGGTCACACCAATGGTAGACGCAGCATTGCTATGAGTACTTTGAGTGTAAACCCTACGAAGTAAAACTATATGTGAATTTAAATGGAAAGCTGTTTTGTAGTAGTAGTATTTACTACCTTATCTACCTTACCTACTGTACCTACCTTACATTCCTTACCCATTCTACCCCACCTTACCCACCTTACCTACCTTACCTACCGTACCATACGCACCATCAGACAGGTTAGTGTTTGTGGTAGTGTTCAACTTATAATACTTTAGTATGTAATGTTAGCAATTCTATTAACATTACTAATATTTCGGTTAACCACTCCAACTAAGCTGAAAATGGTAGAGGATTCACGACAGTTGCCGAATGGTGGATTACGCCTTTAAGGTTTGAAGACCGTACCCTAACCATTAGAATATTTAAGTCAATGTTTCTAAAATAATATAGTATTATTATACTTTGTTTATAGTACACACGCTACAGATTTTTTCTAGCTACAGCATGAATGGGTCGGCTCTACTGGGACCTCACGGAAAACTAGCCTAAAACAACAGCTTGCGTTTCTTTTAGTGAGTGTAGTGGTCCAGCGATCCTACTCACTGGGTACGAGGCTTTAGATCCTAGTCCGCGGACAAACGGTGAACTATATGTTTGTTTGTCACCCTAGATGTAATAAAAACACATATTTCCATGCCACAAATACGGATTGGTAAGATATTGCTGTAAATAAAATTGATCAGACTACAAATCCTTACGCGTTTAAGTTGAAGGTTCGGGAGCTATTTCTCAATAGATTATTATTATTAATAATTAGATATATATATATATATATATAAGTATGTTCATTAATATATGTTATATCGGTCTAGTTATGTAAGGATTTTATAATTACACTTATTTTGTTTATTTATATAATAATATTTTACGAAAGATTTTTAAGCATACGCCTACCTAATTTCATCTCTGCATTATCCTAAGGTTGACTGGCAGAGAATGCCTAAGGCATTAAGGCCGCCTTTATACATACTGTATATATAATATTAATTTATATTTAAGTAAAATAGGTGATCGGATGTTGACAAATTAATTAAGTGGGTTACCTGTTTTAATCAATTGCCTGTATATTCGCGAGTTGAGCGTCGCGAAAGCGAGCAGTTTTGCATTATTAATTACAGATGGAGTAATTCAGTTTTATGTGAAATGTTTTTATATTTATTTGCTTTTCTTGTTACTTGTTTGAATGGTTTTTATTTATATTCACGGTAGTATTAATAATAATAAATAATTTATTCAAAAAAGGAAAGACATAAATAAATATTACAGATAAGTCTAGGAATAAGCAATTCGAACATAGGGAATGGATCTCAGTACTTAAATGATGTTTTTCAGCCGCATTTGCACCAAATGCAAATAAACATTCTCATATTCCTTAAATATAACAGTTTATTAGTAATTTAAGCTAAGCATCAATAACCTAATGGCCACTATTAGACCATTCAGGAACAAACCCAAGATGGTCAAGCATGTAAGCTTAGTTAGAATGGTTTAAGGGAATTTTAGAAATTTTAATAGCATTCTCAGCATTATATTAAAGAAAAACATCCGCTACATTCTAGGAACTACAATACAAGACATCAAATACTTGACGAGTGTTCTTAAAGTAAAATCAATGAGTAGAATTTTCATTCGACCCAATTGACGATGACCTTTAGGAGTTTAAATAACCTCTCTCGGTACATCTTTTTAAACCGCTAAGTGTTTGGGCTTTTTTAACAGGCAGGAAGTAGATTGTTCCAGCGTTTACTTACGGCAAAGCGAAAGCTTTCCTAAAGCTTTTACGTAGCAGTATACGATCAACAGAGGCTCAGGGAGTTTTAAATTAATAACATGCGCTATTCTATCTTTATCTAGTTGCTGATCTTATTAAATGAATTTACTGCTGAAAATAAGTTTCTCGTAACAATGCTTTTTCGTGAGCTCGTTGTCGTTTGTACAACGTATCATAAATAGTTTGCTTGATAGTATATATTCACTGAGTATTATGAAAGATATAAAATATATAATTGAAAAGGGAATATTTAAATAATAAGTGTAATGTGCCATCACTCTCTTCTACTTTATTTCTCTCACTAACATGGATAACAATATTGTAATACAAATGGTTACGATTCCTTGTCGGAGATGAATATGAGTGTGGGTGCCTAATAAAAAAAAGAGACAAACAAATATCGCTATCATGTGACCTTTGTGCTCGCTTGTCGCCTTTAGTTTTAGTTAAAAATAATAAGCGAGTGCTGCTTATTATCAATTACTATACGTTACTTAATAACAAGTACTGCCTTATTTATAATAATCAAACGAAAAAATTCCAACCATTCAGCCAATATACCATATCCAATTCCAAAACTATAAAATGGTTTAAATGTACATAGTAACGGCAGAGTCAAGTTACAACTTGTCTCTATATGGTGTATGTGTGGTGTACCACCGGTGTAGGACCACGCCCACTCAGAGTATATCATGAAATAGCATCATAAGGTGCTATTTCGTTCTACTTTCCACAGAGTATGTTAGAGAATGGTCGACCATGCTACATAGTCATGATTTTTCCTTTATCGTAGAGCACGAGGTAAATTAACACTAGAAATTGAAGTTAATAATTTCGTAAGCAAGGATACGGAATTGGGTTTGCAGGCGTATCTTAGCAGTGTTTAGTGATTGTAGCATGGAGTCATTCCATCTTAGACTTCTTCATTTTAAAATGCACGTCCATTTTGAATGTTTGTAGAGTTTGGATGTCTTTACAAGACATTGAGGTATTGTGTTAATGTTTTTAACCTTTACTTTCAATAAGAAATCAAATCGTTTGTTAAACAAAGTCCACTTGAAATAATGCAATATCTCGTTATATTATTTACTTCTTGCCTAATATAAACTTCAATAGATTTACTGATGATACTAAAATCTCTCATTCTCAATTCTCTCAAATGAATCTCAACAACAGCTTTCTGTATTATGCTTAATATATATCAAAAGATAGCAATGTTAAATATAATTACGCTTCGTACTGGAGACAATTTAGACTAATTGCAGACTCATTAGAGATTACAAATATGAGAGTTCATGAAACGAGAAGCTCATTTTGTATGTACTTTGTGTATGTTAGTGCTTTAATTTAAAATTATAATGTTTATTAATGCAGATCTGATTATATATATATAATATATAATATATATATATATATATATATATATATATATATATATATATATATATATATATATATATATAGTGGTGGTCATATTTTAAAACACTTCTTACGAATAAAGAAAGTATAACTTCAACGTACAAATGTTCGTAAAAAATATACACATTGAATAATTAATAATCATGCAATAATATAGCCACTCAAATAAAAAAACTCATTAAATGCATAAAATATAAAACATATCTTACTTTTAATTACAAAATGAGTCTTACACATGTAGGACTTTATTTTTTGTTACTGGCCGCCTAATTAGAAACATTTTAAAAAAGCATCCATAGCTCGTTTATTTTTTAATTGGAGAATCATTTCTTTCTTGGCTTTTTCTATTATTTTGGCGGCAATTCAACTACGCACTTTTACGCACATTACATATAAATCATAAGTGGGCGTACAGAAGAATAGCTGAGCATTTAAATTGTTCTGTTAAGAAAGTTTTTAATGCAATTGATCATTATAAAACACATGGAACTGTTGAAAATGTTCATAGAAAGGCTTGGCCAAGAAAAACCTTTCCCAGAGAAGATACGCTAATGTTGCTAGAAAAGACCCAAGTAAAGGCTCCAACCAGATTAAAAATGAAGTTTTTGCGCCTGATGACCCGAGAAACATCTCGTCAATATTGATACGCCGAAGAGTATCGTAAGCTAAATTGTATGTAAGAATCTCTCGCAAGGTACCGCTTCTTACCACCAACACCGAGGGAAGTGATTAATATTCGCTAAAATATATGTTAATCGGACGGACGAGAATGGAAAAAAGTGTTATTGTCAGATGAAACAAAAATAAATACGGTAAGTTCCAATGGAAAGCGCTATGTTAGACATCCTGTAAACAATGTTTTTAATTATAAATACACAAGGAGTATAGTCAAGCAAGGTGGCGATAACATTAAAGTTTGGGGGTGCTTTTCCGGATGTGAAGTTAGACCCGTTCGGAAGATTGAAGGTACAATGGATCAATGGCAATACAAAAATATCTTAGAGCACACAATGATTCCGTACTCGGACAATCATTTGCCTGTAACCTGGATCTTGCAGCATGACAATGACCCTAAAAATACGGCCTATAGCGTTAAATGTTTCCTTAGCGAACAGCGTATATCCATTTTAGACTGGACAGCAAATAGTCCGGATTTAAACCCGATAGAAAATGTCTGGTATATTGTTAAAAAGAAAGTCTGAAACAAACGTGTGTTACGTTTGTTTCGAAGTCTCAGTCAAAACGAACTATATGAAGCATTTGTTGAAGCATGAAATTCAATCCTCCTAGAAAAATGTATAAAGGTGATTGAATCAATGCCACGTCGTTGCAGTGCTGTTATTGAAAATAAGGGATACGCCACTAAATATAAATTATAACTATTGGTTGGCTGTGGATAGTAGCTAGTTCACAAATAACAATACTAATTACGAATACTAATTACGAATACTTAAAAAAAATATTGTTTTTTATACTTTTTTGTTGTTGTTTCTAATTAGTTGACCATTATTGTTCATACCTTAAAACTGATTTAAATGTTTGTCCGTAATGTAATATTTAAACTACACTTGTGTAATGGGATTTATATTGCTTTTCTAATAAATGATAAATCGAAGGACGTATTGTTGTCCTATTTATTGTTTAATTTCAAAATAAAAACGATTGCGGTGAAGTATCTTACATAATGTCAAGGACCGTTGGTGTTTCTAATTATACGACCACCACGTATATATATACATATATATTTACATTGAGACTAATAAATGAGCACACTTGATGGTTAGTGATTCCTTCGGTCCATGACATCTACATTCGTCCTTGACAAGGAATCATAATGCAGATACGTTGTCACCCTTGAGGACTGAGATGGGAATGCCTTGTCACCAGTAATAAAGGTATCTACACTCACCAGACGAAACACAGCAACAATATGCTGCTATTTGACGCTGGTATTCTGTGAGGGCGTGGTCCTACCCCGGTCAAGCTGGCCCATTCATTCTGCAGCTAGAAAACAATTGCAGTGTAGCTGTACCACTGCCAATAAAATATATATAACTAGTCTGGCCATAAACTGTATAATACTGTATAATACTGTCACATAAAAACTTTTCTTTTTTTCAACTTTTTAAGTATTTTGAATTTGGAACACGTATATTATTTTAAAAACTTCTTGCGATTTTGCGCCACTTCACATATTTTTTCGTGTTCATTATGAAATTACAATATGGAATGGGGTGTTAAAGAAAATAGGATTGCGGTGATCGCCTTGCACAAAGTGGGTATGGAGCCGTCGGTCATATTCCAGACACTTCAAAAGCTTGGTATCAGCAGTATGTTCATATATCGTACGTACTATCAACAGATACAACAACGCTTCCTGTGTTGAAGACTAGAAAAGATCGGGGCTGCTGCGTGCTGCTAGAACTACAAAAGCTGTTAATGCTGTTAAAGCCAGAATTCGTCAAAACCCCATTAGGAAGCAAAAAATCTTATCGCGAGAAATGAAGGTTATGAAACAAGACCTAAAGCTCGGTGCTTATCGTCGATATACAGGACATGCCCTAATTGAATCTTTATAATTAAACATAGTGGATCGATCAAAACGCCTTCCGTCGCGATACGCAGGTGAAAGGCAAAGAAATATCCTCTTTACCGATGAAAAAAATTTCACGATTGAAGAACACTACTAAAGAAGCTGCTCAAGTGGTCGGAAAGGTACAACGTGGTTATCATTCTGCGTCAGTGATGGTTTGGTGGGGAGTCACAAAACTACATTTTTGTGAAAAGGAGTGATCACTTCAGCCAAAAATGTATCAAGATACAGTCTTGGATCATGTTTTGAAACCTCTTAGCAACACACTTTTTAAAAATATACCAAAGAATACACGAACTACCCAAGCTTGGCCTGAAACCAACGTTCCAAACTTTATAAGAGCTGAAGACTGGCCCTCATCTAGCCCAGACCTCAACCCTTTCGACTTCAAATTATGGTCTATTTTAGACGACATGGCCTGCTCTAAACGACACGCTGACATTGAGCCTCTTAAAAAATCTTTGGAGCAAGCAGTGGCGAAATTTTTACTTGGAAACAGTGTGTAAATCTATAGATTCATGGCCAAACAGATTAAAGGCCTGTATAAAAGCCAAAGGTGGCTTTGAATAGAATATTTTTTTATTGCTGGAAATAGGACTCCTCTTTGGAGAGTGATTCCCAATTATAACTCTTTAATAAATTTGGGAATAGATGGTTAATTTTTAACTAAATAAAAGTCTTATAATGTTTTAAATTATATTTAGTACTAAGGAGCCTATATGCAATTGCGGTGTCTGAAGATAAAATATCATTACGGTCCAGAAACACATGATCCCTCTACAATTAGTAATTAAGTTTGCATTGTCGGCAACGACAAGGAGTAAGATTTTACCGTATCTAGGATCTTTGGTTTGACAGGTAGTTTCGTGCATTAAGTACAGAAAACCACTGCGCATTAATCAGCTACTCTAATCTGCTGCTTTACACGAGCAATTTACAAGTCCCTTTACGTTACTTGGTAAAGGGGCTTCTAGCCGGAATATATGTAACAAACATTGAAAACATAAACCAACGTATTAGTAAAATGGTTGGAAAAAAATAATATAATAATAAAATTATATAGACTTTTGTATGTGCCATAGGTAACTCAGGGGATAATAACCCAGATTTATTATACGGTGCGTGAGTGAACCGAGTCCGAATTCCGGTTACATCATGAGCACAAACTGTTAATTGCGATTTTAGATTCTGATTTACCAAGTTCTTGACGAAATACTGTGGGAAAACATATCTAAGAAATAAATAAGTAGAAATATTGCATGTTTAGTCTGCCAATTCGCAGTGGAGCCGCATAGTGAACTATGCTCTAACACCTTCTCCAGGGAGGACTATTCCCAATAATGGTATTTATATTTATATGGGATGTTTCTTTACATTACAACGATTTCGACACGTTTTTTTTTTCCATTTTTCAAAAATAAGACAAGTTAAGTTCGTCAAATTAAATCCATGCAACACTTAGCTTTCTCCCGTTTATAAACATGTGTCTTCGTATTCATACCTACATATATCGGGGAACATCGTTGAAGTTTCAAGGCTGTTATTAGTCTGATGAGTGTAGGGATCCAGAGACCTTTATATATACTTGTGACAAGGCTTTCTGATTCCTTGTCAAGGTTGAATGTAGATGTTATGGGCCGCAGGAGTCACTTACCATCTGGTGAACTATGTGCTCGTTTGTTACTCTGAATGTAATAAAACTTCTGAGGTATGAGTTTTGTATCAAATTAGGATCTGCACCTAATTTACTCACGTTGCCATTTATTTAATCTGAATTCATCTGCATCTACATTACATTATACCTGAACGGTCCTCCGATCTTATAGAATATGCATTACATTGGAAAATACACAAGACATACACAGACATCTTTCTAGTATATGACTTACAAGAACAGAATATCTTCAGAAAAAAGGACTTTCTATGTTTTTAGAATAACTTGATAAACTGTGCTATTCGACAGTGCTTTCGTAAAACAAACAGGATCTCTATTTGCTATACTCTAGCGATGTCCATTAATCTGTAAAAGCCACATTGAACATTGATCACTTCGGGGCCTACCTAGGCTCAGTGCAGAGGGGTACCCGTAGTCGATCCGCCTTACATTGCACCGAGGGTGGCCACCAATTGGGTTTTAGTGGGTACAAATTTTACTCAACGCTGTCGTCCCTCCAGTATATCTAGTGAAAACTTACCCCCGACCCCAAAAAAATAGGTCTATGATATCTTCCCCTTTTATCTATCTATCCCTTTTTCCACTGTTCCTTACTTTATTGCCATTTAATTTACATTCTAAACACATCACACTGTTAAAATATTTAGTAGTTTGAGAAACTGTACTGCTTTAAATTTCAACTTGTTTTGAAGTAAGAGAAACTTTAGCTAGCATTGGGAAACTGTTATACTTTTTACTTGAGCGTTCCTACAGTTCAGTTTTGTGTACTTAGAAATTTAAACATCGTTAAGTCGCTATCCACGTGAAGGCTTTATTTACTATTTTTTTATTACATTGCGAGTAACAAACGTGCACACAGTTTACCTGATGGAATGTGATTCCTGCAGCCCATGACATGAATATTCATCCTTGACAAGGAATCATTATGCAGATGCGTTGTTACCCTTGAGGACTGAATGAAATCTAATAGTGAATCGACATTAGTAGGTCATGCCTTACAACAATTTGGCTATTGGTACTTCAAATTGAAACTGTCTATTGGAAGTTATGTATATAAGTCGTCCTTTTTTTAAATGTCTTATGACAAGGAACGCTGTGCTGTGATCATGATCCGAGGTCCATGCCTCATGTTATAAAATTATTGCTCACTTATCATTCTTGTAGATCAGAGTTCTGTAGCATTTTCTCAGTTCTAGAGCTACACTGCAGTTTGTTCCTAGCTGTAGAATGAATGGGTCAGCTCGACCGGGTTAGGACCACGCCCTCATAGGATAATAGCAGCATAATGCTGCTGTGTTTCGTCTGATGAGTGTAGGGATCCAGAGACCTTTATTACAGGTGATGCGGCGTTATATCTCAGTTGTCAAGGGTAACAACGCATCTACACTATGATTCCTTGTCAAGGTTGAATGTAGATGTTATGGGCCGCAGGAGTCACTTACCATCTGGTGAACTATGTGCTCGTTTGTTACTCTGAATGTAATAAAACTTCTGAGGTATGAGTTTTGTATCAAATTAGGATCTGCACCTAATTTACTCACGTTGCCATTTATTTAATCTGAATTCATCTGCATCTACATTACATTATACCTGAACGGTCCTCCGATCTTATAGAATATGCATTACATTGGAAAATACACAAGACATACACAGACATCTTTCTAGTATATGACTTACAAGAACAGAATATCTTCAGAAAAAAGGACTTTCTATGTTTTTAGAATAACTTGATAAACTGTGCTATTCGACAGTGCTTTCGTAAAACAAACAGGATCTCTATTTGCTATACTCTAGCGATGTCCATTAATCTGTAAAAGCCACATTGAACATTGATCACTTCGGGGCCTACCTAGGCTCAGTGCAGAGGGGCACCGGTAGTCGATCCGCCTTACATTGCACCGAGGGTGGCCACCAATTGGGTTTTAGTGGGTACAAATTTTACTCGACGCTGTCGTCCCTCCAGGATATCTAGTGAAAACTTACCCCCGACCCCAAAAAAATAGGTCTATGATATCTTCCCCTTTTATCTATCTATCCCTTTTTCCACTGTTGCTTACTTTATTGCCATGTCATTTACATTCTAAACACATCACACTGTTAAAATTTTTAGTAGTTTGAGAAACTGTACTGCTTTAAATTTCAACTTGTTTTGAAGTAAGAGAAACTTTAGCGAGCATTGGGAAACTGTTATACTTTTTACTTGAGCGTTCCTACAGTTCAGTTTTGTGTACTTAGAAATTTAAACATCGTTAAGTCGCTATCCACGTGAAGGCTTTATTTACTATTTTTTTATTACATTGCGAGTAACAAACGTGCACACAGTTCACCTGATGGAATGTAATTCCTGCAGCCCATGACATGAATATTCATCCTTGACAAGGAATCATTATGCAGATGCGTTGTTACCCTTGAGGACTGAATGAAATCTAATAGTGAATCGACATTAGTAGGTCATGCCTTACAACAATTTGGCTATTGGTACTTCAAATTGAAACTGTCTATTGGAAGTTATGTATATAAGTCGTCCTTTTTTTAAATGTCTTATGACAAGGAACGCTGTGCTGTGATCATGATCCGAGGTCCATGCCTCATGTTATAAAATTATTGCTCACTTATCATTCTTGTAGATCAGAGTTCTGTAGCATTTTCTCAGTTCTAGAGCTACACTGCAGTTTGTTCCTAGCTGTAGAATGAATGGGTCAGCTCGACCGGGTTAGGACCACGCCCTCATAGGATAATAGCAGCATAATGCTGCTGTGTTTTGTCTGGTGAGTGAAGGGATCTGGAGACCTTTATTACAGGTGATGCGGCGTTATATCTCAGTTGTCAAGGGTAACAACGCATCTACACTATGATTCCTTGTCAAGGATGAATGTAGATGTTATGGGAGGAATCATTTACCATCAGGTGAACTGTGTCGCTGTGTCGTTCGTCGCTCTGAATGCAATAAAAATAAAATATTAGCAACACCAGACTCGCAAGTGCATTGACGGCCTTTATGAAAGGTGATATGTCGGGTTTAGGTAGTCTGAAAGCTTTGCGTACGACTTTTTGTGAGAGAGAGAGCGGGGGGAAGTTTAGTAATATCAGGTAAGACATTATTTTTAACGCTATTAATTATTAGCTTGATCTTTTAAGAAAGAGAATCGATTACATCAAATTAATCTTCATGATTATATTTTATTATATTATTATTGTTTTTTAGATTTTAGTTGTTTAGTTTGTACATTTAAATTATAATATGATCGAAATTATTAATACTAAATTCGAAAAACCAGTCACGTTTGACCATTTGGCATACAAAACTTGCACATTCAAATGTGCAGTGCAACTTTCATACAAACTCGTATTTTAACCGGAATACAGGCTTTGTTAGTCACAGTATTAATTTAACGTCTAAAGTTAACATTTAGGATCATCTTTGGCATAGAATCACATTTGGCGCCTTTCTTCTGCTTAAGTGGTTGTAGATTCATGCTGCAGTTTGTTCCTAGCTGTAGAATGAATGGGTCAGCTCGACCGGGTTAGGACCACGCCCTCACAGAATGGCAGCGTAAAATAACAGCATAACACTCCTGTACTTAGTATGGTGAGTTGAGATTCGGACACTTCCGGTTCCGGATTATTAATGATGATGCGGCATTCGATCTTTGTCCTCGGGATTGATAGTGCATCTGCGCTATAATTCCTTGTAGATATTAAATGTGGGTTTCATAGGCTGCAGGAATCACTTACCATCAGTTTAAACTATGTGCTCATTAGTTACCCTAAATTGAATAGTAAGAAAAAGTATGCTTTTTTACCTTACAGCTGTAGTTTAATATGTAAAAATAAGGATACACTTCGTTCGATTGATGGAGAAATATTTTTAAAATAACGCTTGACTCGATAAGTATTTCGTCTAAGAATGGTTACAATTGAATGTAAATCTTCAAATTTTCGTTGATAAAGATTGCGTGGCTCAGAGTATCGCGTCTGTTCAAATTGAATTCCGGGTATGAATCTCAACAGGAGCTCAAGTTTGTAAACAACATACAAATATTGGTTCTAAGATCTTTTATTTTCCGGTCTCGTGCTCGTTGATACTGTGTCCCTACTTCCTCCGATCTTATGTCTTGAACATAAAACGTAGTTTTTATACGATATCATACGAGAAAACAAAGAGGAATTAATATCTCTCTATATATGTTAATAAAATTCTTTTAATAATGGCAATAAACAGTCGAAATTAAAGTTTTATTTGAGTGATCCGTTTTCCTAATTACCAGTTAATTATGTAAGATAAGCTCAAGTCAAATAGATATTACTTATATTAAGTATTGTTCTATGTAATGTATAATTATAGTGAAAGAGGGTGTACACCAATTGGGTTTTAGTGGGTACAAATTTTTACTCGACGCTGTCGTCCCTCCAGGATATCTAGTGAAAACTTACCCCGACCCCAAAAAATAGGTCTATGATATCTTCCCCTTTTATCTATCTATCCCTTTTTCCACTGTTGCTTACTTTATTGCCATGTCATTTACATTCTAAACACATCACACTGTTAAAATTTTTAGTAGTTTGAGAAACTGTACTGCTTTAAATTTCAACTTGTTTTGAAGTAAGAGAAACTTTAGCGAGCATTGGGAAACTGTTATACTTTTACTTGAGCGTTCCTACAGTTCAGTTTTGTGTACTTAGAAATTTAAACATCGTTAAGTCGCTATCCACGTGAAGGCTTTATTTACTATTTTTTTATTACATTGCGAGTAACAAACGTGCACACAGTTCACCTGATGGAATGTAATTCCTGCAGCCCATGACATGAATATTCATCCTTGACAAGGAATCATTATGCAGATGCGTTGTTACCCTTGAGGACTGAATGAAATCTAATAGTGAATCGACATTAGTAGGTCATGCCTAACAACAATTTGGCTATTGGTACTTCAAATTGAAACTGTCTATTGGAAGTTATGTATATAAGTCGTCCTTTTTTTAAATGTCTTATGACAAGGAACGCTGTGCTGTGATCATGATCCGAGGTCCATGCCTCATGTTATAAAATTATTGCTCACTTATCATTCTTGTAGATCAGAGTTCTGTAGCATTTTCTCAGTTCTAGAGCTACACTGCAGTTTGTTCCTAGCTGTAGAATGAATGGGTCAGCTCGACCGGGTTAGGACCACGCCCTCACAGAATGGCAGCGTAAAATAACAGCATAACACTCCTGTACTTAGTATGGTGAGTTGAGATTCGGACACTTCCGGTTCCGGATTATTAATGATGATGCGGCATTCGATCTTTGTCCTCGGGATTGATAGTGCATCTGCGCTATAATTCCTTGTAGATATTAAATGTGGGTTTCATAGGCTGCAGGAATCACTTACCATCAGTTTAAACTATGTGCTCATTAGTTACCCTAAATTGAATAGTAAGAAAAAGTATGCTTTTTTACCTTACAGCTGTAGTTTAATATGTAAAAATAAGGATACACTTCGTTCGATTGATGGAGAAATATTTTTAAAATAACGCTTGACTCGATCAGTATTTCGTCTAAGAATGGTTACAATTGAATGTAAATCTTCAAATTTTCGTTGATAAAGATTGCGTGGCTCAGAGTATCGCGTCTGTTCAAATTGAATTCCGGGTATGAATCTCAACTGGAGCTCAAGTTTGTAAACAACATACAAATATTGGTTCTAAGATCTTTTATTTTTCCGGCCTCGTGCTCGTTGATACTGTGTCCCTACTTCCTTCGATCTTATGGCTTGAACATAAAACGTAGTTTTTATACGATATCATACGAGAAAACAAAGACAAATTAATATCTCTCTATATATGTTAATAAAATTCTTTTAATAATGGCAATAAACAGACGAAATTAAAGTTTTATTTGAGTGATCCGTTTTCCTAATTACCAGTTAATTATGTAAGATAAGCTGAAGTCAAATAGATATTACTTATATTAAGTATTGTTCTATGTAATGTATAATTATAGTGAAAGAGGGTGTACACCGTACTTGTAAAATTTCAGAATAGTTCGAAGAAAAGTTATTGGAAGTAATTCATCTCAGCCCTCAGTAACGAGAACGCATGTGTATCTTGATTCTTTGTGATCTAAATGTTTATTGGCGCCTACCATCAGGTGAACTGTGTCGCTGTGTCGTTCGTCGCTCTGAATGCAATAAAAATAAAATATTAGCAACACCAGACTCGCAAGTGCATTGACGGCCTTTATGAAAGGTGATATGTCGGGTTTAGGTAGTCTGAAAGCTTTGCGTACGACTTTTTGTGAGAGAGAGAGCGGGGGGAAGTTTAGTAATATCAGGTAAGACATTATTTTTAACGCTATTAATTATTAGCTTGATCTTTTAAGAAAGAGAATCGATTACATCAAATTAATCTTCATGATTATATTTTATTATATTATTATTGTTTTTTAGATTTTAGTTGTTTAGTTTGTACATTCAAATTATAATATGATCGAAATTATTAATACTAAATTCGAAAAACCAGTCACGTTTGACCATTTGGCATACAAAACTTCCACATTCAAATGTGTAGTGCAACTTTCACACAAACTCGTATTTTAACCGGAATACAGGCTTTGTTAGTCACAGAATTAATTTAACGTCTAAAGTTAACATTTAGGATCATCTTTGGCATAGAATCACATTTGGCGCCTTTCTTCTGCTTAAGTGGTTGTAGATTCATGCTGCAGTTTGTTTCTGCAGCATAATTGAGTAGGCTCGACCGGGGAAAGACCACGCCCTCACAGAATGGCAGCGTAAAATAACAGCATAACACTCCTGTACTTAGTATGGTGAGTTGAGATTCGGACACTTCCGGTTCCGGATTATTAATGATGATGCGGCATTCGATCTTTGTCCTCGGGATTGATAGTGCATCTGCGCTATAATTCCTTGTAGATATTAAATGTGGGTTTCATAGGCTGCAGGAATCACTTACCATCAGTTTAAACTATGTGCTCATTAGTTACCCTAAATTGAATAGTAAGAAAAAGTATGCTTTTTTACCTTACAGCTGTAGTTTAATATGTAAAAATAAGGATACACTTCGTTCGATTGATGGAGAAATATTTTTAAAATAACGCTTGACTCGATCAGTATTTCGTCTAAGAATGGTTACAATTGAATGTAAATCTTCAAATTTTCGTTGATAAAGATTGCGTGGCTCAGAGTATCGCGTCTGTTCAAATTGAATTCCGGGTATGAATCTCAACAGGAGCTCAAGTTTGTAAACAACATACAAATATTGGTTCTAAGATCTTTTATTTTCCGGTCTCGTGCTCGTTGATACTGTGTCCCTACTTCCTCCGATCTTATGTCTTGAACATAAAACGTAGTTTTTATACGATATCATACGAGAAAACAAAGAGGAATTAATATCTCTCTATATATGTTAATAAAATTCTTTTAATAATGGCAATAAACAGTCGAAATTAAAGTTTTATTTGAGTGATCCGTTTTCCTAATTACCAGTTAATTATGTAAGATAAGCTCAAGTCAAATAGATATTACTTATATTAAGTATTGTTCTATGTAATGTATAATTATAGTGAAAGAGGGTGTACACCGTACTTGTAAAATTTCAGAATAGTTCGAAGAAAAGTTATTGGAAGTAATTCATCTCAGCCCTCAGTAACGAGAACGCATGTGTATCTTGATTTTTGTGATCTAAATGTTTATTGGCCGCCTACCATCGGGTGAGCTGTTTACTCAATTGTCGCCTTTAGTTTTAAAAGTATACATATTTCACTCATATTACGGTTACAACATTAGACTTACTCTCTACTCCGTTTCTCTATTGTTCTGAAATTATTAAAATACAGATTTATAGTATTATGTAGAAAATCTATATCTGAAAAATAAATGTTTTATATTTGTTTTTATACCATCGTAATTACATCGCGCTTCAAAGGGATGATGTTAAAGCAATATCGAATCGATTCCTTTAACATTCTTATCTCGAGTAGAAGTCAGATTAAATGTAAACATATGCCTGAAGAAATGGAAAATATTATATTCACAAATTGTTACACACCCATGTCACTCGTATAAATATATTATATTAAAGTATGTTTATAACGAGAACGTCATACCAAAAAAATATTAAATTATTTTTGTATCGATTTAAGATAGTTATTTAGTTAAAAAGATTTTTCAGATTTGCCTAATCATTTCATAACACAATGACGGGAAAAGTTACGAATAGAACTTGTGCAGCTAAAATCCATAGATACAGGTGACTGCATTGTGTGATTTAGTGGCAAGCTCTTATGTAGAATTTGTGTTTTTAGACAAATATCTGCAGAAACCATTCCCTATCACCGTTTAGCTAATACCAATATGAATGATCAAGACACACTATTTGATAGGTTTTTATATAAAGTAACATATTATTTATGCACATCTTATGTACTTATCTTTAAAGTCAATGTTTATGTTTTTTTATAACATTAGGGGTGACAAAAGAAAACTCAGTTCACCTAATGGAAGGGATGACTGCGACCCAACCTCAACAAATATCCTGACGTGTCTCTGTACATGTAATTGAGTCACCGGATCCCTTCACTCATTATACGAAACACGGCAGCATTATTCTGGCATTGGATGTATGGTCCTACTATCCCTGGTCGCATTTAGGTTCTATCATTGTTAAAAATACAATATTATTGCATAAGTCTTACACTATATGATATTGATGAATAAAAGATCATATCGCTTATTGATGTAACAATATCATTGCTTCAAACAATATTTTTACCGTAGTAAAAACATCGTATTAAGGAAAGTGTCTCGTTATGTTACCTCCGCGAGCGGTTTTATTAGTAGTAACCAGAATTTTACGACAATAAGAGTTACGACTACAACAAAAACCAAGGGACAGAATAATGCACTGGATAAACGTATCCAGAAAATATTTTCATATAATTTGTTATTACCCCTATCAAATTCACAATAGTAAATCATAAAATGAACGGAATGTTATTTCTGGTCTAACATATCGTTTTCAGAATAGTGCCAAATATATATTTGTTTTTTTTCCGTCTTAACTGATAGCAAAATTGGTTTTGTGAATAATTAATTATGACAATCAATTTCATGCGTCAATAGTCTAATGGTTTGTGGTACGGTCTAGGAAACTTAAGGTTCGATTCCACCATTAGACTATTCATTTATCATCTACGAGTACAAATTTAAGCTTAGTTGGAGTGGTTAACAGGAATCTTTTGTTAGTTGTGTCAAATGTTTATATTAGGTTATTGTTAACAAACGAACCAACAGTTAATTTGTAAATCATACCAAAATTCTTTCTTGATATAGAAAATTATAAAACAACAATAATTACAATGGAGATGCTTGTCACCCGTGAATATTGGGGTATTTTTGTAAACAACCCATATCTGAATCCCACTTACGTACTTGGTAAGTACAACGTACAACTTATACTTAATTAATAGCTCTATTTAAGTGTTGAATAGCTACTTGCTTGATGGTGAAGGTGTTGTGAACATCCCTCAAATCCGAACTAAGCGCTTTGTTTCGTCTTTCATTATTCGTACAGCATAGGACTGGAATAGTTTGCCCACGTCTGTCTTTCCCTCCGATTACAATCTGGGTGTTTTCAAGAGCTGAGTGAATAGGCATTTACTGACCTAGTGCGCCTTAGCATCCAGGACTGCATTTCCGCTTAACATCAGGTGGGATCGAGGTCAAGTATTTGCTATGACAGTATAAAAAAAAACAAAACGTAAGATGTAAGTCAGAAAATCGATACAAATATTTACAAGACCATCAACCAACCCGTTGTATTTTGTAATACAAGAGCTTTGCTGTCGGACATATATATAGACATCTTCATTTCCGTGCTTTAATTTTTTTTTAAGATACTCGTAATATAACGGGACGCAAACAACAAGCAGATTGTTCCAGTCGATCGCTATACACATCAAAAACTAAATGCTTGTTCCGAATTCGGGAGATATCTACAAGGATTGGATTTTATATTTATCACTTAAGTTATATAATCATAACTTGAGGGATAGAGAACAATCGAATTTTTGCGTAGACGTCATGTCCATCTAAGCTATGATTGAAAGTATACAGTATAAAGTGATATCAAGTTACGATTGAAGTCTTCCGGATTACAGTCGAACTATAAAAACAAATCATTGACTATCAGTATCGTCATCACATAAAATATTTTCATAATAGTAAAAAATCATTAATAAAACTCCCAGCTCATAGAACATCTGGATAACAATTTTTATTGCAGATTACAACAACCAACAAATTTAATACACAACAAAAATATATCTATTATATTATATTCTATAATAAAAATTATAGAAATATAATATATAGGTACATTTTAAATATTTTAAAATAAAAGAGATAATATTCCGGAACGTTACATTTGTTATTTATTTATTCATTTATATATTAAATTTCACGTTAATAAATAAACAACCAACTAAGAATTCAAAATTTATAATTACGTTTGCACCAGTAGATCCTTAATTATTATTATCTTTTTTATATATATATTTTATATATATCTTTTATATAATAAAAAAAAATTATATATATATATCTTTTTTATTATATTTACTAATTATATTCCTTAATATAGATATTTATTTTTATAATTATCGTTATAATATTTTTCGTAATTATAACATAACTTCATAAAAACCAGTGATTGAGTTTATATGCAGATCAGAAAGTTTATAGAACCGGGCTTACCGACAGAACAATTTGCATTTGAAACCTCTCGCAAATACATAAACTGAGGCGATGCAACTGTGACCAACGTATGTATAGTGGTTTCATGCAACTTGATCTGTTATATTCAAACGCCTACACGTATTTTAGATCCGTTATATACTTCTATTAAAGCTTTTTACGTATTTAATACTCGATGAAAGCAAGATTTTTCATTGTTTTCATTGAAAAATTATTGAATAACTCGTATTTTTATAGGTCTCTGGATCCCTATCCTCACCAGAAGAAATACAGCAGCATTATGCGGCGTAGTCCTACCCCGGACGAGCTGACCCATTCGTTCTGCATCTAGAAACAAACTACACTCTAGGCAAAATAAACCGAATTATACAATTACTGGGGCATCCCATTTTACTTCTCAGAGATAACTTCCATGAATTCGACTAAACACTAAATTATTCAAAAGAAAAACTTAAAAAACAGTTTTGAAATGCACAAGGTTTTTCTTTCTTCGAACATTAGGATATTTAAAATCCTTTATGTGATTTATTTAACGAGCTTTTTTCTTATGTATATATCCTCTCTATCCTAAATCTATTCCATGTTCGCTCATGCACCGTTAAATAGAAGTGGGGCCTGTGTAAGATTTGAATTCAATTGGCTTAATGTGTTTTATTATTCAAATATCTAGTTTAAAGTAACGTAATAACCTGAAATCCGCTATTAAAGAATGGTAGAGCCACGCTGCAATTTATTTATAGCCGCAACATGGAAGGGTTGACTCGAGCAGAGAAGGGCCTCGCCCCATATAATACCAGCTTTAATTATCAACATAACGCTGAGTTTCGTTTGGTGGTTGTACAGATTCGGAGATCCCTATTACTGGTGACGAGACATTTGATGTTAATCTTTAATGGTAACAACGCATCTACATTATGATTCCTTATATGGGATGATTGTAGGTATCATAGGCCGCAGAAATCACACATCAAGCGAACTGTGTGTTAGCTTTTCACGCTAAATAAATAAAAAAAAGCTGTAGATTTAACCGGATATATACATACATATCCGGTTAAGTCTACAGGATATATATATATATATATATATATATAAATAATAAATCAAAACATATTTTTACAAGATATTATATTTACCTGAGAAATGTGTAATAATTTGGATTATCCTTATTCCAATTAAATACCGAGCATCACGCTATATCTTCAATTTATTGCTTTTTGGCACTATTTTCACTATTTATACAAAACAAAAAAAAAATGCATTCACACCAAAATAAACGATCGAACCCATCCGATTGTTATGAAGCAATATTCAAAAATATTTGGAAAAATTGTTTGTCTCCTCTTTAGAGCAGTCTTTATATCAATAACAATATCTCTTTTCCGCGCTTTGTCTGTATTTGTTGTCAGAAATTCATCCTCATAGTAACTTTATATACTTTTTTTTATTTCATCCTACGCTTTGTGATGTGATAAAAATATTGAATATAACGTGTTCGTATTTCCAACGTTTTAAGGCTTCCTTGTTGGTAAAATTAAATTGGTTACGAGACTGTATACAACATTTTCAAACTGTTCAATATATAGTTCATATCGAGGCGTCAATAGTTATTAAGAATATGATCTGCGAAACAAGTCATAGGTTAAAATCCGCCATTTAAGTAATGTCGTATCATCATCGTGTATCGTCGTCGAATCATTTCGTAGTACAAGCATTTTAAGCCTAGTAGCACTGTTAGTATTTGAATTTAAAAATAACACATTTCTGTATACGATTTGAATAAAAGAAAGAAGATACTTGTGACCATGAATATAATTCCCGAAGTCAGAGCGGCTACATATCGTTACGTGCTTAAGGTGAAAGTTTGGGAGTTTTTTCTCTATAAATTGGCAGAATCATCTCAATATTATATAATTATGTATTTGTATATATACCATATATAAGTATGTATATTTTTATTTGTTATATATGTCTAGTTATATATGTTTTTTATCATTACGCATATGTTGTTTATTTATATAAAAAAATAATATAATAATATTTTAATCGCGACAAAGTTTTTAAGCATACACGTACCTCATTTCATCTCTGCTCCACCCCAAGGTTAACTGGTAGATAATGCCTAAGGCATTAAGTCCGCCTTTATACATAACCGTATATAAATCTTAATTAAAATAAAATAAAATATAATGTGATAAAATCCTGAATGACGAAGATATGAAAGATTCAAAATTCATTTAAAAATAAGTTAAGAGAACATTGAGCATTATGGTCATCGGACTAAAATTTATACAATGAAAGATAAGGATAGACATCTGATTTTAATAACTGTCATTAGTCAAAGAGGACTTGGTACCTTTGTATAACCCTTGTTATCTTATAAAGGGATATTCATTGTGTAATGTTACGACAATTAATCAAAGTTAATAGATGGTTCCTGGGGATAAATCTTAATACTTAAGAAATTAACACGCAAATTAATTGAGATCTTTTTTTAAGAATGCTAGATGCCATGAAAAAAAACTTAACAACTCCAACTAAGCTTAAAATATTTGTGATAGATGTTTACGACAATGAGCAAACCGTACCCAAACAATTAGTCTATTGACGCTTACGGATTTATTTGCTTATTACTACTATAAAACTTACCTTGTAAGTTTATTATATAAATAGTAAGATAATGGCAAAAAGATATACATCACATAGCGCAATTAACAACTTTATAATACCATAAAAAGATCTATGTACATCACATAGCACAATTCACAACTTTCGAATACCATAAAAAGATCTATGTACATCACATAGCGCAATTAACAACTTTATAATACCATAAAAAGATCTATGTACATCACATAGCGCAATTAACAACTTCATAATACCATAAAGAGTATGAGAAAGGTTTTAAGTAGACTAAACATCATAACCAGCGGTTATCCCTTTAATCTTCTTCGATAAATAAACTTCCTAAATTCCTTTTTTTCCTTACAGTCTAAAGTATAAATTTGAAATACATAAATAAACGTATTAAACAAGAACGGTAACGGTAACTATAAATATACGGAATACAACATTTCGATAACGATTTCGAAACATAAATATATTTGTTAACATGCAACGGAAATAATCGTATTTTTTACTATCTTAGAATATGTTGCGTGAGGTTTATATAATTTAATAAGGTTTAACTCTAGGAATTTGAAAGGGAATAATATCAAAAAAAGTTAAATAAACGCTTTATAGCTCAGAATACGTGACCATACGGAACACAAAATAGTAACAAGTAGACAGGTTACAAATACAGGATAAAAATAATGAATTTGAACAACGTATTTTTATTTTGAACAACCTTTAATATGGCAATAAACATATTTTGAAATTACAGTTATTCAAGATAATATAGATAGATTCAATTATTGTGTTGCGTAAACGTTTGCCGCATCGGTACTTGGCATAAAGCACCCTCCCATAAAGTTCCGCTTGGTGCATATTGTTCATGAAAAACGGAATGGATTTCCTCTGTAGATACTCTTGAGTGCTATAGAGGCATTTTAATTTTGAACTGTACTGTATTGTAAAAGTAATAATGGATTATTTTAATACTTATAGGCTTCTTTCATAAAATATTAGTGGTGAAAATCAAACACACAGTACACATGATGGTATGACTGTGGTCCAAGACATCTACCCTGCCGGCCAAAATTTTCAGAGCGTACATAAACAACATAATTATCCATCAATTGTAATAAAATCCAATAGGATAAATAAAAGAAATGCACATCTGCATATTCTATTATTAGTATTGAATATTTAAAGAAGTCATTCTTTTGTTTACTTTAAGGTATTCGACAATAAACATCTATTGTTTTCTAACACCGACAAACGTTGCGCTAGAGTCAGGTAATAGAGTCGTAATAATATTTTATAATGTCCTCATTACTAATTGCTTATATATAGTATTGGTCAATAATTAGGATTATTTAGCTCCTGAAAACACGTGTTTCTGATTGGGTTGTTTTTGTTTGTTGATTGGACTTTGGTTTGTTCACAATCTCAATTAGTCTAAACTTGTGGTTTCTACAGTGAAGACGTCATAAAATGGGAAAAGGTAGAGAAATTAGCAGTGAAATGCATTCTGCCATCATTGTTTTACATAATGAAGTCAAAACGTGAGATTACTGAACTGAAGTTATCGAAGACTTGTGCTCATGGCACAATAACTCGATACAGAGAGACAGGCAGTTTTCAAGATTGTCCACACTCGGGAAGGCCGAGAGCTACCACGTCTAGTGAAGATAATTTCATTGTTGTTACCAACAAGCCAAATAGACGCTTAACAACACCAAAAATTCGCGTTATGGTAAACAAAACCCGAGTTAAACTTTTATCATTGCCTACAGTAAAACGGCAATAATGTTAAAATAAGATTTAAATAATCCCGTGGACCACTCCAACTAAACTAATGCTCATAAATAAGATTATTTAAGAATTTAAGACAACATTCGAGTGGCGAATTCGAACCGACATTAACATTCATCAGACCATGACTTACGACAATGAAGCTATTATAGCCACTTTAAATAATTAAATATTTGAAACAGTTGTTGCTGTATCTAAAGAAAGAGATCTTTATTTATACGAGAATCTTAAGGAGGTCCTGTATAAATAAAGGAATTTAAACAAAATACGACCTTTGGTTAGACCCAAAGGTCGTACTTTGTTTAAATGCTTTACGACACGACAAGATACCCAAGGGTAATAAAATAATAGCTTTCCTTCTGTTCGAAAGCTCTGTAGCCTTTAAAAGGAGCACGTTCTAAATATACCAAACTTCAGGGACACTCAAATAAAAAGTGTTGTCTACAACACCGTTTATTTCTACTTACCTAAATCTAAGATAAATCTCCAATTTCCCATATAGTTCCTTAAGCTCTTGAAACTTTCAACATGGTATCGATTATGTGTGATTACCAAATTACTGGGAATAACTTGAGTGATGGGAATAGAGTGATCAGTGCTCTCATGTAAGTTATTTCTAAGTACGTGTAGTAATATTGGCCGTTTTGTCGATTAGATATTAATTCACAGATGATTTTACCTTATCTACCTATATCGTCTATGGACGAAAACTTCGGTAGAGTTAAGCCTCGTTGTCAAAGATTGATTGTTTTGGGTGACGTGACTGTGTCGCCATCTATACCCACTACGTTTACCTTAGTACTCAGATGTAAAAACCGATCTTCTCTTTACTGGGCATCTCTGATATGTGTTAATGATATCCAAGGAAAAATTTCAACATGGTATCGATTATGTGTGAGGACCAAATTACTGGGAATAGCTTGAGTGATGGGAATAGAGTGATCAGTGCTCTCATGCAAGTTATTTCTAAGTACGTGTGGTAATATTGGCCGTATTGTCGATTAGATATTTATTCACAGATGATTTTACCTTATCTACCTATATCGTCTATGGATGAAAACTTCAGTAGAGTTAAGCCTCGTTGTCAAAGATTGATTGTTTTGGGTTACGTGACTCTTCACTTTTACTCGGCATCTCTGATATGTGTTTATGATATCCAAGGAAAAATTTCTACATGGTGGCATAAAAAAAGGGGGGCTAGTATGCAACAACTCTGACAATCAACAGCGTTGGAATCTCCTATTTAATATACCATTTATACGATAATATTGACGCAAGTATGAACACGGGTTCACCATCTTAATAGATGTGTGAGTATTAAGGAATATTGGCAGTCAAATCCAGCCCCGTGGGAATTAAATTCGTAAATATGTTCAGAGCAACTTTGAGAGAAATTTTGTTAACCTATATTCCTATTGTAAAGTAAATGTCCTTCAGAGCTTTAGAAATTTACTATATATTACAGAATCGAATTAAAATAAAACACTGAAACTTTATTTTAAAATTCTTTAAATGCATTATTCTTCATCTAAATCCATTGATTATTTCTTTCAAAAATATAGTTGGATTAAAAGGTTTCTTCATAATTTCGATTTGATTTCGATGATAAGAGGAAAAATTTTCTGCTTAATTGCCATTAATCTCAATAACAAATTTTTCTTTCTTACTTATATTGAATCGCATACAAAGTTAACTATTTATTTTAGAAACATACGTATATATGGAGCTCCTTAACAAATCCGACTACATTATTCTCACTGTTCCATAAAGTCGATATTAATTTTCTTACGACAACATTATTTAAGAATTTTAACAAATTTAGTAATCAGTTCCTGGCCTGAATTAGAGTTGACCAATAAGCTAATATTTGAGAACGCTTTTTTTATTACTTTAAAAGTAACAAACGAGCACACAGTTCACCTGATGGTAAGTGATTCCTGCGGCCCATGATATCTACATTCATCCTTGACAAAGAATCATAATGCAGATGCGTTGTGACCCTTGAGGACTGAGATGGAATGGAGGATGTTTTATGCTGGTATTCTATGTGGGCGCAGTCCTACCCCGGTCGATCTGACTCATTCGTTCTGCACCTAGAAACAAACTGCAGTGTAGCTCTACCATTGCTTTAGAACGTTACATTTTTAATTTTTTTATGGCTGACTAAATTGAGAATACTATTCGAAAGACAATATTAGTATGTTGCAAATTCTTGGTTTTCGAGTCTGAGTGTACTGTGATTGGCTACTCCACACTTCGGCTGAAGAATGGGCCCTGGCTGAGTTTGGTATTTTTAGCATAGGCTTTACAATAACAGTACATGGACTTATAGCTAGGCATAGATCTCCTGTCTAGAAAGGGTTCTGGAGTATAGTGTACCATATGGCTACACTGTGGATTAGACTTCAAATGTCTTCGATAGATTATTTTTTATTTTCTCACTTAGTTACGATATCATTAGATTTACTACGACGTTTACGGTTATTGTGAGAATTGCTTTTTGCTCCTTACGCAATATATAATGTATTTTAAATACTCTTTGCTATATATAAATTCTATCAGATTTTATTTTCTGCAATTTGTTTGAAGTAACAATGATTCAGCACTACTTGTCTATTTTAATTGAGCTCTCACAGTTCTTTACTACTCAATAATTGCATTTGTTTGATGCAGAAAGATATTAATTGAAATGTTCTGACACTGAAAAAGTCTAATTACGTCTAAAATTTGCGATATATTAAAATCAAGGTCAAAGTTTTATTTAGTCAGTTTTATTTTATTACATTATACGTCAGTTTGCCCAAATGCAAATAAAGTTTATGTTTTTCGTGACACTGAAAATTGTAATTACGTCTAAAATTTTTGTAATATTATATTTATCTTATTTTAGATCTCAGCTTAATTGGATTGGCCGTCCGACAAAGGCGCAACTCCAGGATTCTTCTTGTTTTATTCTCTATCTTAAACGATCCATCTTCGCCTCCTTACCTAAGAGATAAATTACAGTACCTTTCCATATCACATGATAGGTTATTTCGCTCTACCTTTAATAATAAGCTCCTTATTCCATCACATCCCACCGAGTTCATGAGAAACTCCTTCACAATCAAAGCTGCACTACTTTGCATTACTTGCTAATATATATATATATATATATATATATATAAAATATATAAAAAAATTTTTGGTATTTAATTTCTGTTTTTTTTTTTTAGGTTAAGTTATGTCTTTTTAAGAAACTATAGTTTTAAAAATATTATTTTTTATTAATCAGGATCGATTTTTATCCGTCCCATCATCAAAAGTGTCATTAATACTATCGTCTGTCTTCGTTTTCGGAAGCGGTCATCTAATACCCTGTATGTATAATGTGTATTAATTTATGTATGTATTCATTAACGTTTATATATATATGTGTTTAGTATATGTCTTTTGTATAGATAATTTATTTTTTTAGTTTACTTTTTTATAATCGTTCACCTTTATATAATTAACTTTCATTTTTGTTGCACCTACCATATGAATTTCATCACACCATAGGTTGACTGGTAGAAAATGCCTATAGGAATTATAATTACGATACAAAATGCGTACTTAAGTCCGCCTTTTGTATCGTAATTATAAAGATTTGCAATAAGGGTTAAATAAATAAAATCAAATTCAAAATTTTATTTAGTCAAATCAATATTCATCAGTTTGCCCAAATGTAAATGAAGGTTGCGTTTTTCGTGGATAAACTTAGATATGGAAATAAGTATTATTCAGTGAAAACTAAATTAATTGTATTTTTTAATAATTTATTAAGTAAATTGTCACTTGCAATTTTAAGCGTTGATGTTGATTTACCACCTTACTCTATGAGATTTTTGTATTTGAACTCAAGACTGAAGAACTCTAGAGAGAATTACTCACAATACGAACGATGGAAAATTTTCACAAATTCACAGAAAGATCACACGCAAGTTTATTGAAATTTGGACAGGACTACGTCTGTAGGGTCAGTTAGCATTATATAAAAAGATATTAGTAGCCACTTACATCCAACAATTAGAGTCAAAGTCGAAGCAAACTCCTACTCAAATATCAGAATAGTAACGCTTAACTTACATACAACATAAAATAAAATATATAAATTCTTTCGTAGTCAGTAAGCGCAAATTTTTAGATTATTGTTTGAAGCTTACTAAGAAACCCCTATTTCTGGTGGCGAAGCATTCAATACAGTAAAAACAAATAATAATTTATTAGATAATATTACTATAAAAAGAAACTTACGTAATGTTTGGAAATTAGGGATAACGTCATTCTACGTGAAGAGTAAAGGTCGTTGAAAATAGTGAAAATCCTGAAAATGACTAAAATTTTTTAACGTTTATAAAATGATCTATAATACTATATCAATATTTATTCGAACAAATTCGAAATAGGTACAATGGTATAATGGTTAATAAATAACAAAATATTAATAATATTAGTGCGATGGGAACTCGATTAGAATTGAACAAGCATACAAAATCGGGCCATGTTAAGGTAAATTGTTGGTAGCTCCAATTTTCAGACCAAAGTTATTTTGACTCACGTTGGGGACTCGTCAAAAGACACATGTCAATTAAACTCTTAAACTTAGTCACAACTTCAGAAATCGATTACTGTCACGTATTCTGACAAAAACCGGATCTCGTAATGTTCTTATTTCACTATACTTATTATTTATATATATTACTTCATATTTAAAAGTTAGTAAAAATAATTAGTCACGTTTTTGTTCCTATCATTATAGACGGATGCATCTAATCTTCTTAAAGCTAAGAGTAATGAAATCTATATACAGTATAGGCCAACTTATTACTCTGCGAAGACTTAAGTAAACTTTATACTAATCAGATATAGACAATTGTGTATGACATAAAAAAATTTTTTGAAAACAACAAATTAAAACTCCTATAAATACAAGCTATCCCAAAATGTAGGAATAGTAACGTACACATTTTTTTGTTTATTTTTTAAATAAATTTAAACTCTTATACCATATAGCTTTTGTTTGAAATTTATTTAATTAACAATTTAAATAAAAAATAAAACTTAAATGACGTTTTCATGATTTTCCTTTCTAATCAGATTGACTTTGAAGAGATAAGTCGAAAACATTTTTCTGTGAACTTCAAAATGACAAATATGTAAATACATTTGAGACTTGTCGCCACATTTACATAAGTAAAAGTTGAAAAATTATTTATTTAATTAATATCTTTTTGAATTTAACGATTTTGTTCGTTCAGTACAGCAAATTCATGAATTATTTTAAACAGTTGTATTAGAAACGTGGTCGCTAGAACATGTAATTTTGGTAGACACTAGGTCAAGTCAATAAATATTACGGCTATTTTTAGCTATACAGTTTTAAAACAAACACATTGTTACGCTCAAACCTGGCTAGTTATTATAGCAAATATATAAAGATACAAAATATATGTAAGTATTATTGACTATAAGCATTAATGAATTAACACATAACAATAATTTAAACTATCGTTAAGCAAATTTACAGGATTTTCTTGGGTTATATATGTACTTTTCTAGTATATTCGGTAAAATAAGTCGTCACATTGTGAATTGAAAGATTATGCTAATAACTAAAGTGTCTCCGAATAAACAAAATACTACACATCACACGTTGCCATTAGTTAATATTAAATTCACTGGAGGCTCTTTTTATAAAGTATAACATAACAAATTACAATGTAATAATATAACAATCTACATTTTAATGTCATGTCCCCCACCATTTATTTTTCTTGTTTTTATTTTTATTCTTAAAAACAACTAATGCAATAAGTATGTTATTTTTAGTTCTGATTTTGTTATTATATATACATATTTACATAATAGGTCTTTACCTATGAAATTGCCGTTTTGTATGAAATAAATAATAGTATATTTTTTTTCAAACTTTATTATTTCTCGTAATCAGTTTATTATTAGTTTATTGATGCCCTTCTTGTAAAATTCAGCAGGACGGGAGGCAACAAACTCTTCAAAGGCATTTTGTACTGCCTCTCTGGAATTGAATTTTTTTCCCGCTAAAAAGTTGTACAAATTTTGGGAAAGTTATAGTCGGTGGGTGCAAGGTCTGGTGAGTACGGTGGATAAGGGAGAGCTTTCAACCCCAACTCTTGCAGCTTGGAGACTATCTGTTATGCAGTATGGGGTCGCGCGTTGTCGTGTAGGAGCAGCGGGGACGACCGATTGACCAAAGCTGGTTATAGATGTGCGAGCTTCTCCTACATTGTCTTCAGTTCTTCACAGTACACATCTGCAGTAATGCTCCTGCCGTTTGGTAAAAAAACTGTGATGAATCACACCGGCACTGGACCACCAAACAGTGACCATCAACTTTCTAGAGGTCATTTTTCGTTCAGGGCATTGCTTTGGTGCTGAAAAAGGATCTAACCAACTTTCTGAGCGCTTTCGATTGTCGAACAGAATCCACTTTTCGTCGCACGTAACAATTCAGTTCAAAATTCTTTCATTTCTGTGCCTATAGAGCAGCGCGAGACAAACAAATAACGAGTTGTGCGTCCCTTTGTAAAGTTCTCTCCATAAACGTTATTGATGTTACGTGCCGTTTGTGCCGCGTTGACGACACGACGGAACTCTTATTCCATAATTACAATTTTTTTATTATGACGTAAATGTTCAAACGTAATGAAAATACAAAGCTAATCAATAAATAAAAGACTTTGTAAAAATAATGTAATCACATTGTTAAAACAAAACTAATTTGAATTTAGAATTCACAGTCAATCAAAACTTTTGTTTGGTTTGAAATGGCCAATACTGAAGAATGGCAATTTCATAGGTGAAGACCTAATATAAATTATTTTATGAGTAAGGATTTAACAATATCTCCACGACGCTGTTTACGAATTGACACTAGCACTGCGCCATAAGCGTTGGATCTAAAATCATGAATTTGTATTTGTGTAAAAGTACAAAATTTTTGAATTCAAGAAAATATTTTTCACGTTTTACTTATGTAAATGTAGGCGACGAGTCTCAAATGTATTTATATGTTTGTCATTTTGAAATTCACACAAAAACGTATTAAAGTCAAATCTGATTGAAAAGCATATTTAATGGAAACATTATTTAGGTTATAATATATATTTTTTAATTGTAACCTTAATACATTAAAAAATAAGTTAGTTTCTAGTTGCAGAATGAATGGAACAGCTTGACCGGGGTAGGACCACGCCCTCACAGAATAGCAGCATAAGGCTGGCTGCATTTCGTCTGGTGAGTGTAGGGGTCCGGAGACCTATATTACTGGTGAGGAGGCATTCCATCTCAGTCCTCAAGGGTAACAACGCATCTGCATTATGTTTCCTTGTCAAGGATGAATGTAATGTCATGGGCCCCAGGAATCATTTACCATCAAATAAACTGTGTGCTCATTTGTTACTGAGAGTACAAACGAGCACACAGTTTATTTATTATTTAATACATACATATATATATATATATAAATATATATACTTATATATATATATATATATATATACATATATATATATATATATATATATATATATATTGATAGTAACAAATTCGTGTAATTATGGAAAATGAGTTCCGTCGTGGCATCAACGCGGCACAAACGGCAAGTAACATCAACAACTTTTACGGAGAGAACTTTCCAAACGAACGCACAAACCGGTTTGCCCGGTCTGGAAATTTTGATTTGAAAAATGAACCACGTGGTTGTCCGGACACTTTGGTCAAAAATGATGAATTAAAGGCAATTGTGGAAGCTGATGATACTCAATCTACAGCCGAGCTAGCAGCAGCTTTTGATGTTGACATCAAAACAATATTGGTCCATTTGCAACACATTGGCAAGGTAAAAAATTTTGATAATGGGTGCGGTGGTTGATATAAAGCACGATTTTAACGATCGCCAGTGCAACGTACGCGTTGAGACCTGCCTCGCGCTGCCCAGTAGGCACAGAAATGAAAGAATTTTGAACCGAATTGTTACGTGCGACGAAATGTGGATTCTGTTTGATGCCACTTCTAGTGCCGGTTGATTCATGACAGTTTTTTTACCAAATGGCGTGAGCATTGCTGCAGATGTGTACTGTGAAGAACTGAATACAATGATGGAGAAGCCCGCACATCTTCAACCAGCTTTGGTCAATCGGTTGTCCCCGCTGCTCCTACACGACAACGCGTGAACCCATACTGCATAACAGACAGTCTCCAAGCTGCAAGAGTTGAGGTTGGGGTTGGGTTTCCCTCATCCGCCGTACTCACCTCACCAGACCTTGCACCCACCGACTATAACTTTTTCCAACTTCACTTTTTTTTTCATTTGGACAACTTTTTAGCGGGAAAAAAAATCGATGCCCGTGAGGCAGTACAAAATGCCTTCGAAGAGATTGTTGCCTCCCGTCCAGCTGATTTTTACAAGAAGGGCATCAATAAACTACCACTGCGTTGGCAAAGATACATCGATTACATGGGTGATTATTTATTTCATACAAAACGGAAATTTCATAGGTAAAGACATATTATATTCCACTTAATATATACTGTGGAAAACTAGATAACGTTTAGTAATTAATTGGGTTTTTGAATAATAATTGCGAAATAGCCGAAAACAAGTGAAGGAAGTGTGTCACTTGCACTTTGATTCTAGTCCGACTTCAACCGCATATTTACTGCAATTTATTATTTTGCAATTGTATTGTAAGCTATATACTCATATTTCTTTCAACAAATCTCCTATTTATTTGTACAGCCCTTATACAACGATTACTTATTTTCCTTGTGTTTACGGGAATACTATACATTTTAATATTAAAATTGTTTTAAGTATTTTCTCGTATTTATTTTGATTGTTTTCATCGCATATCTGTGTATATACACCCGTCACAAGTCTTGACCCGGGCTGATGTAAAGCACTCGAAAACGTCAATAAATTAAAAGATGCGTGAGTTTGTCGAATTTTTATCCGACCATTTTCTATGAGTAACAATATACAAATTCTACAAAGTTATATTGAATGTTATATAAAAGCAAAATAGTACAATTAAAAAAGACCTTTGCATTTCGCACACAATACTTCTGCATTCAAATGTTTCGTGCTATGCTCACAATTGCTTACACTTTAGCAAAGTTCTACATTGTTGTGTCTCTAACTGAATCTGTTAACGTCATCTTCACATTAGTAAAAACATCACATTTGTCGGCTTTTGCTCGTCTCAGGTTACAATTTTTATTTCTTAATAATATTTTAGGTGTAAATACAAAATTACGATGTTTATAAAGTAATGTAAACCTTAGTAAAATATTACGCGCATAATAAAGTTGCACACGGTATAGTAGCAAAGTGATAATTAAAAATTATTTTAAATTACTTGATGATGAAAGATTCAGAATCCACTTGCGTGGTGACCACTTCTGAGCACTGAGATGAAATGCCTAGTTACCTACAATTAGGTCTCCTACACTCACCATACGAAACACAGTAGGGTTATGTTGATATTCTGTACCTGTGTGATCCTTTCCTCTTCAAACTGACCCATTTATGCTGCAGCTAGATACAAGCCGCATTGTGGATTTACCACCATTGAATTAACTAAATGATTACTTAGACGAAACATGGCCACTTATTCCGTCAGAAACAATAATGAAGAATAGCAGAAGCAAATGACTTCCGTTATAAAATAACTTTACTTCCGATAAATGACATGTTATCATGTAAAGATTTCTAGTCTATCAAACTTTATATTACTGTAATCCGAGGGCTTTGATTTTCTCTATGTAGATAGACGTTTTGTCATAAAATACACTTTGATTCAGGATTTCTTTATTAGCATCGGTAAGAGGTAGAGTAAAAAACATCTTATTGCCATGAAAAACTTTTCAACACTCTAATTTATAAAAGTTATAAATAACCAGCCTATCTACCAAATGAGAGCTGTGGTAGTAGAGCGGTAGTAGCTTTTAAGTGTGATTCTCATTTTAACTGATAATTGTTGTTAATTGCTTTACACTTTAGATTTTGTTAGCTTCAGATGCTCATTTAGAGAAGCGTCAATGGCCTAATAGCTTAGGTTTAGTTTAGTACGGTGTGCAAAACTGAAGGTTGTACCATTCGGCTATTGGTGTTCAAGTCGTTAACCGGGATGTTAGTAATGTTAATATTAATAACACGGCTAACTTTATTTTTTAAATTCCACATGACATATAAGAAATTAAAACGTATTAAAAGGATACGTGAAGTCCGCCAATCCGCAATGGACGTAAACAATTCCTAAAACAGAAGTGTTGTAATAATTTACCGAAAAAATAGGCACGTGCAAACGAACTTTTCTAATCTTCACTTTAACTAGAGGTGACTTCACAACAAATTTTCCATTTATTGGGTGCAATTTAACTAAAAATAACTTGTATATGCAAGATCAAATCATAACAATCTAAATAAAACCCAGTATAACTCATCTCTTAAATTGGAAACCAGTGTGTCGATTAAAAAAATAAAATAAGTTTCGGTCAGATTCCTTTACCAACTTGTAAACGGATGAGCGAGAAATATATTCGCTTGTTTGATGAGAAAAATGAATAACTGGTTATACAAAAATAATAATATTATTTGAGTAATCATTAATTAGTGTAATTGGTTCTAGTAAAACATAAATAAGTAAATCTCTTGACCCTTCGAATTATCTCAAATATGGACTCTTGAAGCTCTGCTTACCACTCAGATTAATATCGGCATATATCTAATGAACTTATTTTGTAGTAATTTCAAATTGCTAAGAAAATCACTTTGAAGCTTTTCAGACTAACATATATTTCCATTTAATTCGTCTTTAAAATGAAATGTTCTTTAAATAGACTCGATATTGGTTTAACGTCTTTGATTTATCAGCTTTGATGTTCGATACAATCGTACCGATCCAAACATAAAACTTTATTTCTCAGAAACCGCCTCGCATCTGTAATAAAATTTAACACAAAAACATAACAGTCTGTATATGTATATATAATATAAATCCCACTACTAGATACATAGGTCTTCTCTCTAGAGAGGGTGTTAAAGCATAGTCCACCATGCGGCTCTACTACGGATTGGCCACTGCCTTTTTTTAAATTATTTAATTGTTTCTTAACCTTCACAGCGAAGCACGTGGTAATGAGTGCAAGCACATGACAATTAAAATGACAAAATAAAATATATATTCATAGGTATATACATACTACAATTTATCTAGAAACAAGATCACCGACAGAGTATTCGTTGGTTATGGTTCAATTAAACAGTCAAAAACAGTTACAAAACATAATAAAAATATTTAAAAGTATTGGACTACGTGGAGAGAACAACAAATACGAGTTTAGTAATGTAACAGACAAATGTATTTACTATTTTTTTAAGTCTAGTAAGTTTGATATAAAATCGAATTGAGTTTTATAGTGTTATATAAAGAGATTTATATAATACTATAACAATTTTATAATATCTTTAAACCTAAGGTTACAGCTACAGCGTATATAAGGTATCCTTAAAGGTAAAGGTTTTCTAGACACTATTCTTACACATAAAACATCTATTGGCAATACTTTAAAATAAACACTATGATTTATATATCTAATATATGAAAGAAATTTGTATTTATTTTATTATTTGAAATTAGGAAAAGAAAGAAATAAAGAAAGCTACAAGCGAGACTGTAAATCTGTTTTGTAGGACATAAGAAGAATATTGTTACACGAAAATAGCCCATTAAATAAATTAAATATACGAGTGATATGAACGTTCATAGCCGTCTCAATTGATCGCTCGAAGAGATAAAAGTCTTGTGAATTTCATAAACATTTGGAAATACTACTAAAATTAGCTATTACCCACATGTAGGGGCACATAGCATGCCTTGAATTTTTTCAGGACAAAGTTTGGCTACACAATTCTCCCATCCCTTTTTGTTTTAAATCACTCTAGATTCGACGTAACATGTTTACTGTTACGTCGAATCTTAAAATGTTAAATAACGCAATTGTTGAGAGTAAGATAATCAATCTCCTTACATTTCCTTACGTTATTATTTTCATTATATTCTACTAGTCGATTTCTGATAAAGATTCGCGAAAAGATCAACGACATGGGTACATAACATTAAATATAATTTTAAACCATCTTTACGTACGTACATACATCAATTTATTTAAATTAATTCTAAACTGCCAGTTCTACTGTATCAACGCTATGAACGCAATTTTTTTCGACATTACTTTTACGAGTATAGACAAGTTTATTTGCATGAACAAAATCATGCTGTATATTTGAAAATAGAGCAACACCAAAAAAACTCTAATATTTATGCAGAGCTACAGTATTTTTAATATACTATCCGTTATTATTATAGCTTAGTATGTAAAAAATTAGTAGTAGTGTAGTTAAAAAAATGAGGGCGAACATAGTTAAGAAACCTACACGTCTAACAAGAAAACATTTTGAAGATACATTAAGTCTTATTAAGCACTGGAACAGCTGGTTTCGCTGTTATACTTTCTATTGAAAGGTGACAAGCGGCCAATAATGGGACATACTTTACACTCTGGCTGACTCTGTTAAAATATGTTAGTGAAAACATGACAAATAACAAATATTTGTGTTACTCACAAAATATTGAAAGCCGAGATACAGTAAATATTTGTTTAGCCCTCAACATCAGTTTGCGCTATCGCAAGTATAAAAAGGGTGTATTCTGACAATAAAATCAGACTACCGTTATATCGTAGTGTAGGCATTAGATACTGCTTAAAAATGCTAACTAAGAAGATGGTTATTTTTTTCTTCATATGTTTAATTTAATTAATCATACATAATTTCTATTAATTTTTACATTTAAATGTTTTTATAATTAATATAAGATATCTTACCTGCTCACACAATATATTCTCCGCTCAACCAAAAGATGACTAGGTAGAGAATGCATTTTGGCTTTAAGTCCTCATAATAAATATATAAAAAAATAAATAAAAATATATACAAAAAATTTTTTTTTTTTTTACATGCACACAAACCATTTCACAAACGGCTATAAAGTCCTGTTGAAGGTTAGTAATTATGACAGTAGTGTAACATATTTGTATATTTATGTTTTAAAGGTCTGAACTCGACAGAGAACTAAGCCAAATAGTTATTACGGGGATGGGAATTTGCATTTAAATTTGCCTATACTAATACATGAATAGAATATAGGTCATTCAAACATAACTTATATGTTCTCGTTTCATATTCCACACACACATAAGTCGTGCTAAAACCGCATAACCGCACCTGTAATATACGTGTTACTCGTTCATCAAATCTTGTCTCATATGTCACGTGAACTTTAAGTTTTTACAATGAAGCTACGCTTTATTTAGTATTATAGGCATATTATGTATATCTCCGGCTACGGATGAATGTATCGCCCACGAAATAACCAGGCCCTAACAGATTAATAACAGCATAACGCCCCTGTGTTTCGTTCGTTTCACATTATGCTATGCTATCTTCGTCCTCATGCATGACAACCCATCTGTTATCAAGAATGCTACAGTTAACATTATTATTATTGTTATATATTAACATATTATCACTTAAACTCCCGTTAACCACTGCTACTAAGCTTAAAATGCTTGTGCTAGGAGATAGAATGGCGGATTCAAACGTACGACCTTAAGTTTCGCAGACAGTATCCTAAACCATTAGGCTATTGGCGCGAAAAATTCCATATCAAGGATTTATGTAGGTGTTATGGGCCGTAGGAATAACCGTAAGGTGAACTAAGTTAACTTATTTATATTCAGAATAAAGAAAAATGAGAAAAGACTACACTTTAATTACTATAGAAAGATGGTGTCAAACCAAACAATTGATGATTACGACTGCTCTCAAACGACTTCCAAACACTGGTACAAAAATATTAAATTAGATGGAAAGATATCTGGTTTGAACTAAGCGATTTAATAAAGCAAGTTGCAATTACATTACACTCTGAGCTCCAAAGAACTTGCTTCCATTGGGAGGAAGCGGTGGATTTCGAGTTCAGTGGATTGGTGAAGTAAGTTATTTGTCCGTTATTTGGTTTACGTGTCCTATCATAAATTAGGTATGCTACACTATATTGTCTTTTAAAGTACGTGGGGGACACTGAAAGTTTTTGGAACCGGCTAGTTAGAATTATTGACAATGAAAACTTCTTTTAAACTTCGATTATACAGCTCTTTGGTTACCTAATGTGATATATTGCATTCATTTGTAATTTGTTTTTGTAAATTGGCAGCAATCCCAAAAGTCTCGTTACACCTCAAAATGAAATTAGAAAAGAAAAAGGTTTCGGTCCATGATTTATTACGACTTTCGTTTTGGTCTTAATCAACGACAAAGCTAGCATAGACGTCGATTTTTACAATTGCTTTAATGAGTTTAAGCATGGGCGTAGCAATCTCAGTAATTATCTGCGTGAGTACCTGAATTATCTCCAACCGCGTTCAATATCTGAAGATAACAGATAAGTACTGTGTGACGCATGATAGAGGAAGATAAGAAAGTGACCTTCCTGGAGATGCGGGCAAGCTTAGTCATTGGTATGAGTCAAGTACAAAAAATATTACACGAATATTTAGGCGTGAGGAAGCTTTCCACCAGATGGATTGCCCATACTTGGACCAAAGACCAGAACGCCTTTTAATGACTGTTCCCTGTCACGGAATGTTAGAGAATTTCAACGGAGGTGACTCGAATGCTGTATTTAACATCGTCACTGGTGCTGGATCTAATCGCTGCTCAGCGGGCGTTTCTTTTTGACGATCAGCCAACGCCAGAATGGGCCCAATGCTTTTCTCAGTAATTCTATCGAGTGCGAAGATATATAGAAACGAACAAAGATTACTTCGAAAAATAATAAAAGTAACGACAAATTTCATTTTATTTTTTAAAGACTTTCAGTATGACCCGTTTATACGCAATTGTAATTAAAAATCCCGCCTCATTAAAGCCAACGACCGTATCACCATCTTTCCGTTTTTCCTACACTTAATTATAATTGAATACCCCATATATTTAAAATGAATTATTTTTTTATGACATTATTAAATTGATTTAAAATTAATCTATAACAAAAAGTTGGTTGTCTTAGTTCGTCTCAACAATGTACTATGGTGGATAAATAATACAGGATCGTTTCTAATAAAAAAAATCTCTTTTTATACAGACTTTCTAGTTTATAAAAATATGATTAGGTTATTTTGATGTAATCGCGTTATTAATTATAAATAAAATTAGAAAATGCAACGTTTTCATGACGGAATTATTAATGTTTCTTTTTTTTTTTACTTTTTAAGCAAGTGCTTGACCACGATCGCATCTGATGTTAAGTGGAAATGCAGTTCTGGGTGGTAAGGCGCACTAGCTCAGTAAATGCCTATCACTCTACTCTTGAAAACACCCTCATTGTAATCGGAGGGAAAGACAGACGCGGGCAAACTATTCCAGTCCTTTGCTGTACGAGTAATGAAAGACGAAGCAAAGCGCTTAGTTCGGGTTTGAGGGATATTTACAACATAAGAATGAAATCCAGCAGTGCGTCGTGAAGTCCGATGGTGGAACGGGGATGGGGGAATTAGGTCATGTAATTCCTGAGCACTCTCTCCAAAATGCATTCTGTAAAACACTGAAAGGCTTACGACTGTGCTCAAGACTGAGCAGATTTGTTTCAGCTGCGTCACCAAGTAGCCTCTTAGCCCACCTTTCCACCGAGTCCAAAACTGTGACATGGCATTTAGCAAGGCCTGTCCAAATGTGATAACAGTATTCTACACACGACCGGACTTGAGCTTTATAGAGCGTTAAAAGTTGCCCCGCAGAGAAATACCGCTACACTTTGATCAAGATCCCAAGTTTTTTGCAGCTATTGGACTCGATGAATCGTCCATTATTAAGGGTGAGTTCCACAGATAGATCTTGGAAAGTAGGAGCCAAGGTGCACTGGCTCCTTTTGGCTGAGAAAAGACCCTCATATGTTTTGGTAGCATTGAATCTCACAAGATTAGCGTCGCCCCAACTGGAAACCTCCTGTAATGTGAGACCCAGTCGCTCTACCATAGCTCTTCTTTGGGACTGTACTTGATCCTTGTAATTCCATTATAATGGTTGTTCGAATTTACATTATATTTTATTCGTAATTTTAAGAGACAAACTTTCAGCATAATAAATATTTAAACAGATCTATAATTATTATATGATATATATAAAAGGTATACTTTTATAATATTAGAGGTGTCAAACAAGCATTCTTAATGGTGAATGATAACTGCAGTCCATAACATCCATCTGCAACAAAGATTCAGGATAACCATGCGTTATCAATCCTAATGCCTCGTACTGTATTTGGGTCCCTGGAATTTCACACAACAAATGAGCAGGGTTATTTTATGTTGATTCGATGAGGACGCTTTCTTCCTCGTCTGAGCCGATTCATTCATATTGTAGCTAGAAACTAGCTGTATTATGGCTCTATCAAGTTTACTAGTGACACGATGGCTCTATTATTCAGCTATTTCATGTTGATATTCGATGAGGACGCCCGCCTCCTTCCCCGGCCGAGCTGACTCATTGAAATTGTAGCTAGAAACTAGCTGCATTGTGACTCTACCAAGTATACTAGTTGTACCATAGTACTAAGCCTCTACCACACTGCAACGCCGAGTTCCGGTCCCATCCTGAATGTACATTAAAATGCTTCGCATCTAAAAAGATTCCATTTTATACCTACGACAGCTGTGCTCCAAAAAATTTGTTATACAAATTACGTTACTTAGGCTAAATTAAAGTTGTTTAACTCGCGATCGTCTGTATTTAGACTACAGGCAGCGAAAGTCTTTTTATAAGTAGGCCATATTTCACGAGCTTTTCATTTAAAGATGATTTTATTAAATTTTACTTTTCACCGTTTTCATCACAAGCAACTTTCTTATGCTCTAAATTTTACTAAGAACAATTTATTACATTAAATGTTTTTTTTTAATATAATTTGAACCGATTCCTGACAAAAGTTTTTCTTTATACAAATGGTTGAGGCATGGTTAAAACATAAGTTCGTAGGAAAAATGTGGGTAAATGATTGCAGGGAATAATGGGGACGGGCGGGGATATCAAAACACATTGACTTGCCAAGTAGACGAAAAGGTATAGAGGAACTAGCTCCCTGATTTATTTTACATACCTTACGCACACGCTGTTGCCGCCCCCCTGCAACATAGTTTCTGATACGAACTCTGCCCCTTTTGGTTAATTTTTACTCTTTGCGAATTAGAGTCAGCAAGCGAAAGAACAAACTGCGAGCTATTAAATCAGCTCGATTAGAGAAGGACCACTCTTTCCAAAATAGCAGTGTTAAATATTATCATATCTTGCGTTAGTGCCGTGTTCTTGACATACGCATGGCGTAGTGCTATATGGCGAGTACCTGCTTCTAACAAGTCATAAGTCCAGGTATACAGCACTAATTGTTGATCGTGTGTTGTAAGGATGTCCCTGTCGTTAACTCTGCATCATAACCTTCTTCCGATCTTATAGGACATGCCTTACGTCGGATCTCTTGAGAAAAAGTTAATTTGTTTTAACTTTAGTTTGGCATCTTTAAGTGCAACCAAGTTCTTTCCAATTCGCTTAATATATTGACCTTGTAAGGAAATATTATATCTTAATGCATCTCTAACGTATTTTTCATGGGGAATTGTTTGAATTAATACAGCCGCGGAAGCCTAGTACGTACATAGCGATGGAATTTAAAATGCCAGTAACGCACATTCAACTCTTAAGCTGCGGGTATTCATAGGCGGCGGTGACTAAGGGTAGCTACTTTTCCCACCTCTATTTAAAAATAATTATCACGTCCCTTAAGTATATAGGATAGACAGGTTAGCCGCATATAAAAATTGATTTCCTTTATATTATTTATTCAATTTGCAATTTAATAATTTATGCCGTTACACGTCATTTAAACGTTTCTCAGGTTTTCTTTTATCCATTTTAAACGGATTTTTTTTAACGAAGTTCTTTTTGTTACTTCAACAAAGAAACTTCAAAAATAATTCAACAGATTTATTTTAAGATTATGGTTTATTCGTTTAAAAATATTTAAATATAACAACAATATATATAATGGTAAAATTTAATATTTTAAACAACAATTGATTATTTTAGACTAATTTTTATTATAAAAGCTTTATTAAATAGCTTTTTTCGTATTATTTAAAATGTTATGTAATTTCTTAAACTCGAAAATATTTTAAACCTAATTTAATACCTACACCTTTTAATTATACTATGTTAGTGACTAACTTTACAAAAATTTTGAAACTTTTATTTAACGTTGTCGTACAAAAGTATTGATACTCTTGTTTTATATGATTGTTAATTTGTACTGAACATCATAATATATATAAAGCATCATAAATTATGTGCACATATATTATTACTTACTCGTATAATAAATTAATTTATTTAAGAAACGAGCTAGTACATAAATAGTTTTTAAACTGACAGCTTAAAACTTGGATAAAATGAAACGTTCATTTTATAACAATTCAGTTAAATAAAAACAGATTTTGTATAATTTCGGCTCATAAAAATAAAGAAAAAACGTACAACACTAGTAAATCTAATTCGATTTTAAATCATTGTTACAAATCTCTGAGGAATAATTACTTTACGCTTTTAAATTAAATAGAAATAAAAATAATAAAAAGAGTGTGTACTTTCTTTTTCTTTGTTTTATTTTATAAATATAAGGCAAAGGTTATTGGAACTTTCTAAACTAGTAGAAGTATTCTTTTTTATAATTAGCTATATGTTTAACTTACCGAAAAGGGTAACATTAATGCTAATAAGATTTTTTTTAAATCCCTTTAGCTCCATAAAGTTTCGCTATTTATTTTCTTCGATCTGAACTTAAGAACTACTAATGTGTCGAGTTTATAAATTATATTAATATGTAACCTTGTTTGTTGTATACCAATCAACGTAGTCGTAATAAAAAATGAGGCATATAGGAAAATCAGCGATGAAATTATTTTATATTTTCTTTAAACAATTTTATATTTTATTCTGTTACTCTATACTACCCCCATTCTTAATGACTGAAACGAAATTGATCTAATGTGATTTGTTTCTTTTCAGTTTAAATCATTGTGTATAAATTAAAGCTAATATGCATAATATATATAATATATTATATAGATATAATATATACAAATAAAATCTGTTAATTTCGGTGAATTTCAATAAAGAGATTCATGCCAGAAAACCACATGTCTGGCATTAATTTAAATAGTATGTTGTTGCGGGCACATTTCAGCGGGGAATACTGAAGCGGTCTCGTTTATAATTAAAATTTTATTTAAAATGTATACCTTTAATTAATTTGTAGTTCCTAACCAACAGGTTAACTAAAGCACATCCCTATAAGACTTTAGGCTTGTGATTCCTTATTTTCGTTAAGAAATGGTTTAAAATTCACTTGAGTGGTGGAACTTTTATAATAAGCTCCCGGAAGATATTTTTAATATTTATAACGTTACAGTGGCAAACTAGCACATATTTCATATGACGATGATGGTAGGTGAATGACTCCAACCCATCATTCTCCATCCATCCTTGATAAATTGAGATGTCTTCTCTTCTTACAAGCAAACAAAATAAATCAAAAGAAAATTTTAAAAAAAGAATCGAGAACTGATTATCTTTACTTATATTATGAAACAGCAACTGGAAGTGAATATTTTTAATAGAATAGGTGGCAAAACGCTAGAGGAGTCGTACCCAATGTTTCACACTGTTAAGTTTTATGTAAGTGACAATGTAATAAGTTGATCTATTGATCGTAGCATTATATTCTACAGTCTATAGCCTTCCTTGATTAATGGACTATTCAACACAAAAATATTTTTCAATTCGAAACAATAGTTCCTAAGATTAGCGCGTGCAACTTAACTAACTTTAGCTTTGTAATATTAGTATAGATAAGTTGAAAAGCTACATACATACTTAAACTTGAGTTATATTTATATATTAAGAGAGGGATTGTTGTTATCTAATCGTCCGATAATTCTCAACCGCCTATAACGATTTGATACTAAAGCCCATTTTACGTTTACTGGAATTATCGTAGTTACTGACTCGGTGAATTGAATAATTGTCTCAAATAAAGTCACTTTTTGTTCAAATGTTTTGCACATTGTAATGCAATGTCAAATAATACTATATGTTTCGCTGCTCTTGTTTCAAATTCTCACCTTAACCGTAAATATTTGAAGTTTCAACTTTTAAAAGCGATATCTGAATAAAATGTACCGTAATTTGTATACAGTGATATTCGCCGCAGAAAACGTGGTAAATAAGCACCTAAACTTGCAGTTAACAATTGCATCGATTAGTATAATGAACAACGAGCATTCTGAGGTTTCATTTCAAAAGTGATATTATTTATTCCTAGTATAAAACACTAGCGTATTTTCAAAAGAGAAAAATATTTTCGTACTTTCTTGTCCAATACATATTATTGACATTTATACATAACATTCTAAAAACAATTTCACCTTAAACACGTTGGGCACCCTATTTCCGATCTGAAAATGGACTTCTGTAACAACATTCCATTTCCTTATAAGATTAGTACATAATTTTTCTTATCAATACCAAAACATAGTTCTTTTTTTCAATTTGACATATTTTATTTCAACCCTTATCTCCCTGATTCACGTCATATATTATAAAAAGATTGATAAGCGATTTTTGAACAGAATTTTTTTTAAAATTGATTTATAATAAAATATATTATTTATTTACGCAATGTATTTCAGAAAGTTCTAAAAGAATTCTCGTAGGATTCACGAGATCTTATTCTTCTTGTAATAAAAGCAAAAATCTCAAATCTCAAAACTTTTTATACGAAGATTCCTGATTTTCAAAAAAATAGACATTTTAATTGGGATCTTTATTCAATATTTCGTAACAGTATAATAAATGTGCATATAAAAATCAGTAGGGCAAGACACCATCGATCAAACACGTCCACTCGATGCGAACTCCGTTTATAGAATGCTTGACCACTTCAACGGCTGCGATAATGTCACGTAGGCATTTGATGGTGTGGGCTCGATTCACCTAAATATATAACTATTTATACAATGTATCTAACTTAACAAAAATATTTAGGGCTGTACATATATATTAATACATAATAATTAGAAATTTACACTCCTCAATCGCCATTAAAGCAAGAAAGAACCAATACCAATTTTACATGCCTCTCAAGTAGTCCTTAAGGGTTTAAAAAAATAAATTACATTTACATTGCTTTGACTAGGTCTAATAGTATCATATTATTATATTTGAAATGAATGTTGAAAAAAGCAGACTACCTTCATTTACAGTTACACTATTACACACATATCAAGCTAGTAAAGTATATAGTATATAAAGTATATAAGATTAGGATAGCATTAGTAGTATCACCGAATATTATACACGTCTTTATAAACGTTTTAGTCATTTTCATATCTAAATTTACAAGACAGTTTTATTCAAATGTCTTGAATTAAACTACATTGTAAATTTGCAAATGATTCGAATGAGCGATCGAGCTTTCGAATAGTTATTCCACAAGCATTATAACTTTCGCTGGGAGGATCCTATAAAGTATATTGCTTTAGCAGGTTATCATTTATGAATATTTTTGCGTAGATTTCGAGAAGTGAACTATTTAGTACTACTATCTATTATTTGTATATATTGTCTTAAAAGAGTCGAGAACTAAAAATTCCAATCTAAGTCTTATTAAGTTACAATTTAATTCCAATTTATAAAGTCATGGCCAAGAAATTCTTATTAAAAAAAAAGTGAAAAGTACTCTCTGCTTCTATTCCTAACTTATTATAAAGTTTGTTTTTTAAAAAAATAACTAGTTTTAATACTAATATTTTAATTAACCACATAAACTAAGCTTAACGTTAACTATTACGTTAGGAGATGGTTCCCGACTAGTTGAATGGCGGTTTGAACCAATGACATCAAGTTTCTCAGACTAAACCTAAACCAGGGATTCCCAAATTATTTTCCGCTAGGGAACCCTTTTCCAAAATGAACTGATACCTCAGACCCCCTAGCCAAATTACTTTCAAGATCCCATATGAAGTTTTGATGTATTTAGGACCAGAAGGTATCGTCTGTAATCTTCCCTAAAAATAATATTAAATTCATCACAGCGTCACATTTGAATTACCTTTTAAACCTTTTTTTTTATTGATTCTTCAATTGTTTAATACCTTATTTAAAAAAAATGGTAACACGGGCGGACCTGGCTTTTGGATTCTCTACCAGTCAACCCTTGAGATGCAGAAACATATAACAAAATAATCTTAAATATTATCAATATATGTAATAAATTACATTATAAATACATAAATATTATATAATATAAAATACGCGCAGTGTAACCGTTAAAATCAAATATGGATGGTATATTATCATATATGTATCTATGTAGTATATCTAGGTAGTATAATTTTTTTACAAAAGAGCAAAAATATAAAGAATGTTGTAAATTAATTATACTTTGAGACCATCAACTGAGAACCACTATCAAAAATGATATCTTATATTAATAATTTTAGATTTGGTAGATGAAAATAAAACATTGCAAATTCCTTGATGTTTCTCTACTTGTGAGAATAGGCAGACAACATCCGCAGTAAAACAAGGGTGAGTAAGACAGCTAGATCAAAGATTAGTAATCTGAAGTGACAATGTGATGGTAATATAGCTCGTAGAACCGATTGTAATTTGGCTTTTTTGTTTATCAACGGGTACATCCATGATAAGTAAGTAATTAAAATATTACAAAAACAAATTCAAACACCAACTTGCAAAGTACACATAAGCATCCTAGCAGTTTCGAAGCGTTTAAAAATACGAATGATAGGTTACGAAAAGAGCAATTCATTTTCCTTTATATTTAATCTTTTATTTCATTCCGTTTGCCGCGAGCCTGTCATAAAATTTTACAACTATTTTTACTGTAGTAACTTTTAATTGCTTGTTTTCTACAAAGTTTTAATATAGTCTTTATTCGCGTGAAAGAATGTATTCTGATATTGAATAATTGTTCGTTTAACGAAAACCACCCAACTAGATATACATGCATATAAGTGCACTTTTGCTCGATTCTTTATACCTATTAAATAACAGTAGAAATAATCCTAACTAAAAATAAAGATATCTCTTTAATTGTAGTCGATGGGGTTTCTTTAAAGTATGATGACAGCTTAGGACCTTTGAATAATTTCTAGAGTTATTCTGCGCTAGCCCGTTTATTTAACGGGATTCTGCGCACGTGCCACTTCCCGGAACAGTGGAAACTGGGGAAGATTTTCGTGCTGCCGAAGGCGGGTAAAGACAGGAGACGACCGGCAAGCTACCGTCCTATTACGTTGCTATCACACGTAGCGAAACTCTTCGAAAGGCTGCTGCTGCGGAGGATCAGCCCGTGCATCACTGTACGGGATGAACAGTTCGGCTTCCGTAGCGGCCACTCTACTACTTTGCAGCTGGCACGTGTGCTACACTACCTCGCATTCGATCACAATCGTGATCGAGTGTGCGTCGGGGTCTTTCTCGATATCGAGAAGGCCTTTGACAGGGTGTGGCATACGGGACTGCTGTACAAGTTGATAGAACATACCACCATCCCGCCTCAGTTCGTGCGTTTGATAGCATCGTATCTGGAGGGTCGCAGCTTTTACGTCTCCGTCGAGAAAGCCGATTCGGCGGTACGGCCAATACAAGCTGGCGTTCCCCAGGGGAGTTGCCTTGCGCCGCGACTGTACGCGGTCTACACCGACGACATCCCCGCTCCCTTAGGTCGCGCGGAGGAGCGGGAAGATGACGTCCTGTTGGCGCTTTTCACCGACGACAGTGCGTATTTCACGTCTTCGCGTCAAGCCAACCACGCAGCCAGAAAAATGCAGCGAATGTTGGACCTGCTTCCTGACTGGTTTGATAAGTGGCGGTTGACTGTCAACGTTGACAAGACTACCGCCCTTATCACCGGAAGACGGAATAAATACCCCCCCCCACCCCCCGCTCGAGCTCCGCGGACAAGCGATCGAATGGAATACCAGAGTGACATATCTCGGATGCCGTATTGACAGCATGCTGCGCATGGAACCGCAGGTCGAACACTCAGTTCGAACTACGCGAGCAGCGAGTGCGATGCTGGGACCAGTACTGTCATCAAAACTACCTACGTCAACTAAGATAGGAATCTACAAAACGTACATTCGATCGCGCTTGACTTACGCCGCTCCGGCGTGGTACCCCCTCACGTCCGCGCCGCAGCGAAAGCGGCTGCAGGCCCAACAGAACCTGGCTGTTAGGAGAATCGTGGGAGCTGGTCGCTACGTCAGGAACGATGTTATCGCGTCTAATCTCAAATTAGAGTCAATCTCCGATTTCGTCACCCGTATCGCGCGTCGTATGTACGAACGCGCTGATACGGGAGAACATCCCCACCTGCGAAACATCGCTCCCCTGCACGCACGCCCCCCCGACGGGCGACCGCTTCCTCGCGAGCTGCTGTTACCGTCTCCCGACTAAGGGAATGTAGGTTGAGACGGTAACTTGCACATCAGACCGTGAGGATAAGTGATTTTACTTTTTTCGCATTTTCCCTTCCGGATTTGTATGTGACGTGTATACGGAAACATAGCATTTCTACCTGTGCCACGAGTTGTGACACCGTATGCCGACAGGCCGTGTTCCTGTCGAGTTGATGTTCGGGTGAGTGCATGTGTGTAGTGACCAAGTGCGGGCGGATTACCGCCCTGTGAAGTGAGTGCGTCACCGCGCACCTGCAAGGACACCTGCGCGCGCCTACCTGCGCGCCCACCGGATCCAGCGACCCCGTAAGTTGCCACACCCGCTCGCCTCAGAGGCGGCTATTGTATTTCTTTGTTCTGTCGCATTAGGCGACCGACAGGTACTCACCCTAAGCGTACCCAAGACGCTAGGATTTTATTGTATAGTTTTTAGGTTTTACACCCCCGCCGCAAGGCGGGGACAATAAAATCGGTTTTTCCCGCGGACGGGCCTTAAGCCCCAAAGCGAAATAGCGATGGACGCCAGCACGATGCAGGCATTCTTTCAGGCGGCCAGCCCCGAACTATGGGCTTCCTTTATGCGCCATTTAGAAGCTCCGCGGGTCGCCTTCAGCGACAGCCCGCAGTCTCCGGACCCGACACCCGCCGACACCGAAATCGCAGCGCCTTCCGCGCGCCCTGCCACCTCCGCCTCTCCCCGATCACGGTCGACCTCCGACTCAGACTCGGAGACCTCCGTATCGGACATGGAGGTAGGGCCTAGTCAACCGGACGAGGGCTTCACCCTCGTCACCAACAAACGGAAACGCCCTGCTCAGCCGCCCGTCATCAATACGGCCACGTTTTCCAGGCCGGGTTCAGTCTCGCCGACCGCCACTCCGGCAAAAAAGGCAGCCCCTCAGGCTCGCCAAGCGCCCCCTGCGGAGCGCAAAACCAAACCCCCGCCCCCTGTGATCCTACAGGAAAAGTCCAAATGGACTGACGTCTCCAGGTGGTTCGCCACTCTAAAAATATCGTGCCCTAAGGCCCAAAACACGCCACATGGCATACGCTTAAACCTACAGACAGTAGGTGACTTCCGCGCGGCCACAAAACTGCTGCGCGAGAAAAACATAGGTTTCCACACCTATGCCCTCCCGGAAGAACGGCAACTCTGGGTCGTCATTCGCGGTCTCCCATTTGAGACAGAACTGGAGGAAGTGATCCGATCCCTTAAGGATCAAGACCTCCCGATTTTAGATGCGCGCAGGATGACAGATCCGCGCACCAAAAAACCCATGCCCCTCATACTGGCCACCCTGGACCTGACTCCAGAAGGCAAGGCCATTTTCAATCTTAAAACCCTTTGCGGCCTCTCCGGCATATCTGTGGAGGCCCCCCTCAAACGCGGACTCGTAGGACAGTGTCATCGCTGTCAATTTTACGGCCACTCGGCCAGAAACTGTTTCGCCAGGCCCAGATGCGTCAAATGCATCGGGGACCATGGCACCCGGACTGTTCGCGCCCCTCCGGAGCGACAGAGCCCCAGCGTGCTGCCTATGCGAGGCAGAGGGCCACCCAGCGAGTTATCGCGGGTGTCCCAAAGCGCCGCAGAGGCAACGCGGCGGGACTGCTCAAAATGGCAAAAAAGCCAAATCAAAAAAAGCGACACCAACCCCAGCCATCCCCGTAAGGGCCGCGCCTGCTCCCAGGCCCGCCCCCACTCCAGCTGCAGCTCCAGCTCCAGCCCCCAAACCCGCTGCCCCCTTGCAAGCCCCTAAGGCCCCTGCAAAGCCAGCCTGGGCAATGCCTCCTGCTATGGCGCTCAAACAAGTCGCGCCTATCACTAGGCTAAACCCCTCCCCCGTGCAGCCTGCCACCTCAGCGCAGGCCACACCTCAACCTCTGGGTATGCAAAACCCAATTACCTACTCGCTTAACTTCATCAGCTCGCTCGATTTCAACGCCCTGGAGGACCTCACCAACATGGGGATCCGCCTCCAGCAGGCCAAAACGCCCTTGGAAATGCTGCAGATCACTGCAGAACACATGGGCACCATACGCTCCTTCTGGGCTCTCCAAAATGGTCCCATGCCCAGTAGGGAAACCCCTAGTTCTGTCTCCAATGGCTAACACACCATTAGGTCGAGTCAAACCCCGCTCTCTGACTGTCTCGTATTTCAACGCGGACGGACTCAAGTCTCAAAAAGACGAAGTAGCGATCCATTTAAAGAAACACAACGTCGACGTTATGCTAGTGCAAGAAACCTTCTTAAAACCTAGCCACAGCGATCCCAAGATCGCAAATTACAGAGTCATCCGTGGTGACAGGTTGTCCGCCCCCAAAGGCGGCACCCTGATCTACTACAAAAGGTGCTTGCACTGCGTACCGCTCGAGGTTCCGCGATTAACAAACATAGAAGCCACCGCGTGTAGGGTGGCTATGACCGGTCATAGCCCGATAGTTATCGCCTCGGTTTATCTATCACCGACGAAAACAGTTCTAGAATCGGACATCAGGACCCTAATCAACCTAGGGCCGTCGGTCGTCTTAGCAGGCGACCTAAACAGTAAACATGCCTCCTGGCATTCAACAAGGGAGAATAAAAACGGCAGGGCGCTTCACGCCCTCATGGGCTCTCATAACTTCGATGTTATAGCCCCCGACTCCCCGACACGCTACGCTCTATACTTTACACGTCAAACACCTGACGTTTTAGATATTGCGCTAATTAAAAATATCACCCTAGCGGTCGACTCCATCGAACCGCTACACGAATTATCATCGGATCATAGGCCGGTGCTCCTCAAGCTGGGCTAATCGACAGGCGAGGTCCCTCAGACCAAAACTATAGTCAACTGGCGTGCTCTCGAAGGTAAACTCAGAGCCACGACCACCCAGCAGCTAGACGTCTCAATTAACGAGATCGACTCACCCGACAAGGCGTTTCGGGCGATCGACTCTTTAACTTCACACCTTAGTTCGGCCGTCGAAGACTCGAAAAGGACGGTCCCCGCGTCGACCGATCAATTCGGGGTCCTTCCCTCGAGTCTCCGTCGACTGATAAGATCAAAAAATCGCGCGGCAAAGCTTCACGATAGATACCCGACGGATGTTAATCGCGTTAGACTGCGCCACCTCCAAAGGGAGGTCAAAGAGCGCATAAAATCTTATAATAACCAAAAATGGGGCGACCTGCTAGCAGACCTCGAGCCTTCGAATACCGCCTACTGGCGTGTGGCGCAGGGTCTCAAAGCAGACATCATCAACACAAATGCCGCCTCTAATTTTACCGGATAACGCTACTCTCGCATTCGACGACTCAGAGAAAGCCGAATATCTCGCGGACAGTCTAGAGAGCCAATGCTCCCCGTCGAACTCCCCCGCGGACCAAGACCACCTCCGAAAGGTGAACGCCGACGTGGCGCTTAGGGCGTCGTTACCACCAGCGGGCGAACCGTTAGAACCCGTGACCACCGACGAGGTCACCAACATTATAAAAAACCTCAAAAAGAGGTCAGCTCCCGGTCCCGACGGGATTAACAATAAAATAATTAAAGCGCTTCCCGCTAATATCATCTGCCTCCTTGTGGCAATATTCAATACGCTCCTCTCCAGCTGCTCCTTCCCGGATGCCTGGAAGGAAGCGGACGTCATCGGGATACCCAAACCGCACAAACCGCGGAACCTCCCCACCAGCTATCGCCCAATCAGTCTCCTGAACTCCGTGGGCAAGGTATACGAAAGGATTATTCTTAGGCGACTTAAAGAACACGTCCTAGCTAATAGATTACTTCCCGACGAACAGTTCGGGTTTAGGAATACGCACTCCTGCGTTCAACAGGCCTTCCGCTTAACGGAACACATTCTCGCAGGGCTAACCCTGAAAAACCCCATCGGTACTGGTGCACTATTCTTCGATGTCGCAAAGGCATTCGACAAAGTCTGGCATAACGGTTTAATTTATAAACTTCACTCCATCAACATACCAGACAGGCTCGTGCACATCATACGAGCCTTCTTGTCGAATCGCACTTTTCGATATCGAGTCGACGGCACGCGCTCCTCAAGCCGGCCGCTCCTAGCAGGTGTCCCTCAGGGCTCCGTTCTTTCCCTCTCTTATTCTCACTTTACACAAGTGATGTCCCGAAAGATCCGCAGGTCAGTCTTGCGCTTTTCGCAGACGATACCGCCCTATACTATTCAAACTTACACAAGGGCCGTATCACCATCCGACTCCAAGCCGCAGCCAACCGCCTCGCCGAGTGGTTTCGGTTATGGAGAATCGAAATTAACCCGGATAAAAGTGCAGCAGTCTTCTTCTGGAGAGGCTCATCCGATCCATTCTGCACTGCATCAGTACCTAACCGTAGAAAGCTAGGACGCATCACGATCTTCGACCGTCCCATTCCCCTGGGTAGAAACGGTCAAATACCTAGGGGTCACCTTTGACCGTAAACTCAACTTCCGTCCGCATATTATAAATGCGAGGAATAAGGTCGCGTTTTGTCATGAGCCGGCTTCACCCGCTCATCTGCGCTAAAAGCAAAATGTCCTTAAGACATAAACTCCTTCTATATAAGACCTGCGTAAGGCCTATTATGACCTACGCCAGCGTCGTCTTCGCCCACGTAGCCGAAATCAAAATTAAACAACTCCAAACGGTTCAAAACCGTTTCACTAGAATCGCAACCGGAGCAGAGCCGTACCAACGCAACATCGATCTGCACAGTGACTTACACCTCGTCACCATACCGGAATACCTCAAATCTCTCTCGCAGCGCTTCTTCGAGAAAGCGCTTTCACATTCTAACCCGCTAGTGGTAAACGCCGCAACCTACGATCCGGATCCGAATCCGGTAACTACGAACCGTAGACCCCGTCACGTCCTCGACGACCCCCACTTCATGGGGGAACCAAACGCCAGTCCGTCCTCAACGGACCCCGGACCCACACACAGTGCAAACACCTCGTCGCGTCGCCCTCGCCTCCGAGCGCGACGCAATCTTCGCGACACCGCGTACACTCGCTACACCCGCGTGTCAGGGCGGTTCTCACCGCCCACAGCTTCCGATTGATATGATTACAGGTGGCGTCCGTCAGAGGCTAGGTTCGCATACCGAAACCTCGGACGGTCATTAGTCATCACCATCCATTCTCCACTCGGGAGAATCACAATATAGCTAGGGAACTGGCAACTTGGGTGGCATCATTAGATAGGTGTGAGATCAAAGAGTAGAGCGACACGCTCAGTTTATGAGCGCTTTGTGTAAGTAAGAGAACCACAGTAGGCAAAACACGGTTGAAAAAAAAAAACCAGCTCACGGACCCCTCAGTTCCGTGAGCCCTGTGTCCGATGAAGCTGTAAGAGCCGCATAGGCTAACAGCATTAACATCAACAGAATATAGAAAAAAAAAAAATGATGTTCGGGTAGTGGGGGAATATCCCCGGGGCCCGGTCCCTGCAACCTATTTAGGTAGTAGACGTTCTTCAGAGAGAGTTATTCATAAAGCTTCGGAAAGAAAGAATAAAAACAATATTTGAAAGTAAAGAATATTTACATTATAACCAAACATTTATCACAAACAGTCTTCTGAGGAATTGTTGAGGTTAATTACCGCCATTCAGCTTGATCACCGTACATTCTTTCAGAATTAAAATTTCATCCTCCATTTCACTATCTTTATGGTTGGCAATCCACCAATATGAGCTATGTACAAAGATTTCCGCCTCGCGCAACTACTTAGTGTAATCAATTGTCGCCAGCGGTATTTCGAAACCGATACGACTTACTACCTGCAAGAAAAAAACAAAACGATCCTGGTGATCACTTACTAATAGGTCAGCTGCTTGCTCGTTTACCATCTATTCTATAAAATAAAACATTAGTATAGAACCGAATTTGTTATACATGAACTTCATGAATATTACAAATATTTATATTCGTTTTAAGTTTCAAGGAGTTAACAGTAATTTCTACAGCAAGTATAAACAAGGATACGATTCTTAAAGGCGCAAAACGCCTGCGATTCTTCTGGTATGCAGATGTTTATAGGTGAGCATCATGAAACATCAAAAGACATTACAATAAAATAATTCTAACGTTTATCAATAATAGATAAAAATAAGGTAATCCTAAAAATGCAGATTCCACCAGTTATAAGATCTACGGACACTCACTAACCTATTGGAAAACAATAGCGTTGTGCCACTATTTTATAATGTCAAAGTTTCTTGCTAAGCTAATTTATAATTGCGGCAATTCTTTAACACGTACAAATATTTATTACATTGAATGAAATATGAACCTAACGGATAACACAAGAGCTATATCACTATTTTATACTGTGCCTTCTTGCTCCGCTAATTTATAATTACGGAAATTCTCTAATACATTCAAACATTTATTAATTTGAAAGAAATATTAAATAGGATAACCACGCAGGGATTTACAAAAAAGGAAAAAAAAATCAAATGTTAAATTTACAAATACCTTTCAAGGCCATCTTTTCGTAAAGTAATCGCAAAATATAAAATCAACAATTCTTTTAAATCTATATATCATTATTACTAAAGGGAAAAACAAAATTATAAATAAATTACCATTACATAAAAGGCAAATAAATTTACAAAAGAGCGTCACATTTGACACAAAATACTTCCGCATGTTTTTGCTGCTCTCAAAATACGAGCACTTTAACAAAGTCCTATTAGTGGCAGCATTGTTGTGTCTCCAAGTTAATCTGTCAGGTTCATTTGCACCTAACAACATTACATTTGTCGCCTTTTGCTCGACTAGTTTTTATTCTTTACAATTATTTTAAGCGCAAATAAAAATCTGGTTTTTCTAAAGATATAAAAGAATTTTTCATACTCATTACCTACTAGCTTGTACGCGATTATAGACGCACAAACATATATAATGTTTCTATCTGTTTCTCAGAGGTGACAAGTGACTTGTTTGAGGATAGATATAGAATTCATGGGCCGCTCTAGTCACTTACAAAAACAAATGTGCGCTCGTTTGTGTTCGTGTTCTTGTTTTATAATATTAATAATACAAATGGTATTATTAATATTATAAAACAAGAAAGGTCGCACAATCGTTACTGATACTTGCTTTTTATAAATAGTCTGCCCATAAATACTGTTACATAAAAATTTTTCTTTTTTTCAACTTTTTACTTATTTTGAATTTGGAAAACGTATATTATTTTAAAAACTTCTTTCGATTTTGTGCCATTTCACATATTTTTTCGTGTTCATTTTCAAATTACAATATTGCATTGCACAAAGTGGGTATGGAGCCGTCGGTCATATTCAAGACACTTCAAAAGCTTGGTATCAGCCGTGTGTTCGAATATCGAACTATCAACAGATACAACAACACTTCTTCTGTCGAAGACCAGAAAAGATCGAGCGGCCGCGTGCTGTTAGAACTACAAAGGCTGTTAATGCTGTTAAAGCCAAAATTCATCGAAACCCCATTAGGAAGCAAGAAATCTTATCGCGAAAAATGAAGATTCCCGCTAGAACTCTGTCGCGTATTATAAAACAAGACCTGAAACTCAGTGCTTATCGTCGATATACAGGACATGCTCTAAATGAATCTTTACAATTAAAGAGAGTGGATCGATCAAAATGCCTTCTGTCGCGATACGCAGGTTAAAGGCACGGAAATATCCACTTTACTGATGAAAAAATTTTCACGATTGAAGAACACTACAATAAGCAAAATGAAGTGTACGCTCACAGTTGTAAAGAAGCTGCTCAAGTGGTCGGAAAGGTACAACGTGGTCATCATCCTGCGTCAGTGATGGTTTGGTGGGCTGTGTCTTATCAAACTACATTTTTGTGAAAAAGGAGTGAAAACTTCAGCCAAAGGGTATCAAGATACATTGGGTCATGTTGTGAAACCTCTCAGAAATACATTTTTTATAAATATACCGTGGACATTCCAGCAGGACTCTGCACCTGGTCACAAGGCACGAACTACCAAGCCTGGCTTGAAACCAACGTTCCGGACTTTATAAGAGCTGAAGACTGGCCCTCATCTAGCCCAGACCTCAAACCTTTAGACTTCAAATTATGGTCAGTTTTAGTGGGCATGGCCTGCTCTAAACGACAAGGCGACATTGAGTCTCTTAAAAAGCCTCTGGAGCAAGCAGTGGCGAAATTTCTCTAGGAAACAATGAGAAAATCCATGGACTCGTGGACAAATAGATTAAAGGCCTGTATAAAAGCCAAAGGTGGACATTACGAAGAGTTATTTTTTGCTGAGACTAATAAATATGCAGGTATAATTTTTAATAATATTACGAGTACATTACTTCATTAAAAAAAAATACATTTTCATTTGTAACAGAACTTATGGCCGGACTAGGTATATTCTTAGTATTCTTATTTCGCAAGTAAAGCATATATAGTATATATAGATAAACATATATATATATATATATATATATATATGAGATGTATATAAACATATATCTCATCAAAATTTACAAGCGTAGAAAAGCTTAATACTGCGTAGCGTATTGGCCAAGTTAGAACAGGAATAAATATAATCATTTAGACACTCCTTGTACCGTATTTGCCAGTACCACGGTAATAATTACTATTTTTTTTATTGTTTATTTTCGAACAAACTAATATCGAAAAACCAGTGATCGATAATATCATATAATCTTATAAATATAATATAGGTATATAATAAATATACTAAACATATAATAACATATAATAAAGGTTAAAATTGGATACAGATTCTTCTGTGCCTTACTCCCCTTTCTTTCCTTTATCACTAAAATTTCATTTTTATTTTACAAAACAGTGACTTGAATATTTAATAAAATCTAATTAGAAATAAGATAGGCCTTTGTCCTGCCAAATTATATTCGCTTACGAAATTTGATTCTTAATATAGACCAAGTTTACAAAGTAACTAAAATAATTATTTAATTAAAAAATATTTAACGCTTTTAAGTTTTAAATATACTATAGACATGATTTAAGTTTTTTAATAATATTAGAGGAACTAATACATAGTTCACCTGACGGACCATGATCCGTCGTCAACAAATATTTAAGATGCCCATGCGTAGCACCCCTGAAGCATGAGATGAAATTACTAGAGAGCATTTTCTCAATTGGAAAACATTTGACGTGGTATAGCCATAATGAAGATTAGAACTAGTTTCCGAACGTATTAATTCCTTCGATCGTTATAGGATCATACTTTCGTGGAATAATGGTATAATAGTGCTGTGTTGCCTACGGTAAGTGAAGAGAACCGAACGGCTCGAATCGTTGATGACCAGGTAGTTTTCGATCGGAAAAAAAGATAAAAAACATAAATTACTAGTACAGTATTATAAAACCTATACATATAAATCCCACTGCCAATGCCCATAAGCCTCGTCTCTAGAGAGGGTGTTAAAGCATAGTCCACCGCGCGCCTGCACTGCTCACATGTGTTGGAAATATTTACTTTTATATGTTTCTTAGACATGCCTACCTCACGATATCGGTAAAGTCGAGTACGGGGTAATTCAGTATTTAAAATTTGCAATTAACAATTAGCACCGGCACCGGTAATTGACCTCGGGTATGCTCGCGTAACCTCATTTAAAAGCGAAACAGAGGTACAACGGCTGTAAATCATTAGGATCTTAAATTAATTTTAGAATATCAAACAATAGACTTAATCACTTTATGTAACTGGATACACTGTCAAATATTTTAACATGACAACTCTGTATTAAAATGTATTATATAATAATAATTATAAGTCTATATTTCAGACCATAATCCATAGACAGGTACAAGTAGAATATATTGCACAATATAAATGAACTTCACATTGTAATCACCATTTTAATGATTAGCTCATCAAAGTTTCGTTTTTCTTTTAAGATAATTAAAATAGTGCTATTAACACTACATACATTCCGATTTACCACTCCAACTAAGTTAAAAATGTTTGTACTAGGAGATGATTTACAACACCGAAACCTGAGCGTCGGACACAGAGATCAAACGTTGCCATGAAGTCAAGGCCTCGGGGTCACGCGCGTTCATACATAAAAAAGGAGTGAATATCTCCAGCTCCATCCCATCCTCTAGGAGGGTGATGCGGCGGGCCAACGCTGGAACACCGTGGGGTTTTAGCCGATAGAAGTCCGAAGTAAACCTTTCGGATTTTGCCACGATGAAGAAAAAGGAGACGGTTCACGACAATAGTTGACCGTAAGTTCCGCAGATCGTATCTGAGCAATCTGAGCTTCTCATCATATTGTAGCCACGTTATGAATGATGTTTTCTCGATATTACTTTTACGAGTGTGTATAAGTTTATTGGCATAGACTGAGTGACGCTTTTAATGCATTTTCATTTAAAAATAGACTATAATAGTAGTTCTAGTTTTAAGTAGCAAATCATTACTGCTGCATTTATAATGTTATACAGTTAAGAAAAATAGGAGGATATCTTCACGTCCAAAAACTAAATTAAAGTTCTTTTAATTTTATCATAATTTTTAAATAGATCGTAAAACCTTTATTCGAATGTCATCACATTATTCTTTCTGAAAAATATATTACAGTTTCATAAATTTTAACCGATAACAACTATTCCTTAGCTTAAACGTCCTGTTCAAATTTCAATATATTTGTTTGTATTTCTTTTGTGAACTTGTGAAAATTATATATCGTTCGAATCATAAGTTATTGTGTTGAGTTCTTCCAAAAATTTAAGAAAAAAGAACGTTTAGTTTTTGCTTTGAACTTGCCAATTTTCCGGGCAACTTTTCCAATTTTTCTTTAGATAAAAACTTAATTCGGACTATTACGAACGTTTTAAAAATAAATAACCAAATCGATCCAGCCATTCTCAAGTCTCAGTCTTACGAACAGCATTTAATTTTTATAATACATTTTGTTCTCTCCTTTTGTTTATAAAAAAGGATCTAAATTTATGACGCGTTCTTTTAAATGGTTATAGATATGTACGTTTTAATACCTAAAACATCACTTTATGGATATCATTACATACAGGAGTTTCGCTTTTGTTCAAGATTATAAATTTAACCATAAAATTTATACGTGGTAGATCAATGCTTCCTATCTAAAGTAAAGCTTTACTGCTACGCAGTGTATCGTCTAATCGTAAAATTTGGAGGCATTGTTTGAATAACACATGATGTATAAAATTAAAGATTTTATATTTCTTATGCTGATGGTTTTTTTTTAAAGGTGTCTATCGAGCACTCAGTTAACTTGATGGCAAAAGTGATTCCCGCTGTCAATGACACCCTCATCTATAAGGAGTCATAATGCAAATGCCTTGTCACCCATGATCAATAAGATTAAATGCCTCGTTACCAGTTATAATTCGAATGGTAGGGGACCCGAATCCCTAGCATTCGAAACACCGTAGTGTTATGCTGTCCTTTGACGTATGAGGCCTTTTCGGGTAAAGCTTGTCCCCAAGCTTTCAATGGCGTTATTCCGTACCGGAATTGAGTTTCCGGAAACTCAACGCACTCTTGGACAAAAAAGGGCAATTATTTTGTATGTTGTTGATGTGTGTTTGTTTCGTACCAAAGTTATATTTAACTTATAATTCTCTATGTATTTTTTTTAGTCTCACTGGAAAACAAAACACCTTTTCATTTCAGTTACTTTCAGCACAATGTTACACAATATACTACAATATGGATATTAAAGTATTTTATGTAAGTTTAAGTTTTACAAACACGAGTTAGCATGTTACGCCATCGACACAGCGTTCGTTATAACAAATAAGCTATTTAAATTCCCAATATATAATAGAGAAACTATGTAAACAGAGAATATTTCTTCACACTTCAGACAAAAAAAGCAAGCAAGTAAAATTATTTTGCTTTTAAAATCTAATATCATTACATTGTTCTCAGAATTAAAGTAAAATTAAAATATGAAGAGTTACTGCTGAATAAAGAAATCTCATTTCCACACTAAAGAACATATAAAAATGTTAATACGCTAAATGTATTGCGAGAATGTAATTTAGAATTTTGATACAATTTTCTTTAAATCTCATCAACCTTTTCGCGAGTGATGCCGAGCAATTCAAGTGAAGTTTGCGTTTATGACTAATCTTCGCTCAAACTTTTCCTTATCAAATCGCTTGAAGGGCTCATTTGGTAAAAGTTTTACGTTGGAGTCCGTGAAAAGGTTTCCAAAGCTTATAATATTATCGAGTATTCTTCGTGTAAAAAGTTATTATATATTTTTACTTATTTAAATTCTCGAAACACTTTCAAGAATAGAGAACAAGGGACGAGGTACAAGGACATATATTGAGGTAGATGAAATTTGTTCGTATTAATTTAACTAATTTTTACTATTTATGTATTTGAAACTAGAAACACCATAATGATGATATTATTGACGACAAATACATTTTTTTTTAAAAAATTGGCTTAAAATGCATCACTTAGTTCATTGTTTCTCACCAATTTTTATGTGGCGACCCACAAAGAAGCTAAAAAAGTAAGACTTTATTTACACAGAGCAAACGAAAGAATAAATTTTCATGTTGTTATTAAATGGTAATATTTAATTTTATAAAACTGAACAGTTTGCGACCCCCTTTAATAACAAACGCGACCCCTTCACCCAGGGATTACGAATCCCAGGTTCAAAAACGATGACCTAGTTCTAATGTAACCACTCACTTATTTTGCGCTTAAATAAAAAAGTGTAGAGATGTGGACTTACTACCTAAAGGCATACTTTAACAGTCTATAAAAGATATATGATATATAAAATGTATATAATACATTTATAACATAGTGTATACATATAATAAAATCATAAATGCACTAGGAGTGTTTATCTGTGCGTTTGTGCATTCTGTGTGTTTATATATGCAATGACATAACCAATTTGGATGTGTGTTTCAGTGAAGGATTGAGATAATTTCGGGGTAACATTTGTGTTTGTTTCGTTTAAATCGGTTTACAAATAAAAAAGATATGTCAACTTCAAAGTATGACTCGCACTCGTAGACGATATATGACTGCTATTATGCGAGACGACACTGCTACTTAAAATAATGGTATACCTACATACATACACCATTATTTCTTAATTACCAAAACTCGATGTTCAAATTATCCCACATAAAAGATAATAATTGGTGAATCTCAATAACAAGACAAGAGGCTTAAAATTGTTTCCGCCATTTCATTCATAAACCGCTCGGCAAACTAGGTTCGCCCACTCCCCTCACCCCTCTCTGTCACCGCCACTGTCACCCGCCTCCCGGCTACAGTTATGTCCATAATTTTATGCAGGATTTCAGGAAATTGTAATTTTTAATAAATTTGTTATTGATAAGTAACCAAAACTTGTAACTGTATATTTAGAATCTCTATATTCTACATTACACCTGTATTATTACATATATTTTTACATATTACAATACAGACATGTTTTTTTTTTTTTAAATTGATGGCAAGGCATACACAAGCATCACTCCAAGTACATTTAAGCATAGCAAAGTTTAGTATGATATTATACGAAAAATATACATATTTATATGTTAAAACTAATGTTATAAGTTAAAACAAAAAAAAAAGTAAAGATTACATAATTGAATTAGTGAGCCGAATTAAGCTACATAACATTAAAAAAAAAGAGTATGAAAAACACCAATAATTTATAATAAAAACGGTACTTAATTCATAAATGATAATTTCAATAATGTGTAATTTATTAAACAATTCCAAACCAAAAACGTAATAAGGTAAATATTTAAAAGCAAAAACAAACAAGCAATGGAAATGATGCTACAAAAGATAGGCCTACTTTTGCAAATTAAGGGCTTACAGAGCACATGGCTCGATTAAAAATTTGATTAGATTATAAAATAATGCAACGCGCTTCGGGATCTGGACTAGCTATAATTATTAATATGCATAAGTTTTGTGATATAGTTTTACATTTTGAGACACATTATACAAAGAAAAACACATGTCCAAAAACATCTATTTCATTAAAACTAAGTTAGTTTCATTAACTTGGCCGTGATATATTATGATAACAACTTATGATGATAACAACGTTTCAGTGACCTACGTCATTGGAGCTATTTCGACCAAACCGAAAAAATGATTCAGTACGGTTCCATGGGCCGCAATTATCATTAAAACAGCTTCTGTCACGTGTGATAACGCTTTGACAGACAGCGCCAGAGCCGCCTGGCCGGTCACAATTGCCCCCCGGAGCACCACCTGATAATGACGTTTCTCGGGATGAATGATGCGTTACAAGAAGGAATGGAAACTATGCTGCTAGAATTTCAGAGAATTCTAAAATTAGAAAAAAAGAATTTAAATGGAAATTTTGGGAATTTCTGAAGTCCGTAAGTATATTATTTAGGGATTTAAAAATGTCCATTTGGAGGAAAAAAAATGCACTTTCCACTAATTGTTTTTCACTAGGATAGTAGTTTAATGACAACACTTTTAAACAAAATTAATAAAAAAAAATTAAAATCAAAAAAGGACAACGGAAGTTGCAAAATTATGACGTCCATTTCCGAAAAAAACGTTATCTACGTACTGTCTTAATACTGTACTGTCATAATATAATAAAGTAAAATGTTATGGTCGTCATTGTAGCACTGGGGGGATCCAAAGTAGAACCTGCATTAGCTAATGGAAGAGATCCAATGTTAAAGATCCACCTGCATTCACTAGTGGAAAAAGTCTTTCTGAGACCAGGATAATAGTCTCCGGTCGGTGATTAGAGGTTTCTGGCAGTTACGGTAAAGATCTACCGGAATACGCTGACAAAAATATCTGCACTATCAGCATTTGACCACGCTCAGAATTTTTTGTTTTTCTCAGTATCTAGCATTAGGTTAACCGGAAAATTTTCGGAAAAGCATAAAATATGAATCGTTTCATACATTACAGGCTAGCTTTAGGTTTAGGTTGTAACAGTGGTAGAGCTACACTGCTGGTGACGAGGCATTCCATCTCAGTCCTCAAGGGTGATAACGCATCTTCATTATGATTACTTGTCAAGGATGAGTGTAGATGTCACGGGCCGCAGGAATCACTTAACATCAGGTTGCTCGTTTGTAACTCAAAGTAATAAAAAAAAATCTATAGAATGCCGGCTTTTAATACATTGCCAGCAACATACATATCATGTTCCAAAATATGACTTGTATTATATATATCTTAATGTAAAATCCTTTTTAAATAAGTACCTTTTGGCATGAAGAGCACTCGATAAGATCGCAACGTTTGAAAACCTCTTCACGGACTTCATCGTAAAAGTTTTTCCAAACGAGCTCTTCAAGTGATTTTGATAAGGAAAAGTTGGAACATAAGATAAGGCATAAGCCCAAACTTCAATTCAATTGCCGGTCATGTACTCGTGGCAATGTTGAGGGGATTTAATAAGAATTGTATAATGAAGTTAATTATTATCTTTTAAACACTTTATTTATTTTATGTATATAACTTTTATGTACACAAAGCATTTATATAAGGAAACTAAGAAAAGAAAACTATGCACGAAGGGGCAGCTTTTTTACAATAAAAATCTCTTCCAGCAGTCCCGCTGTTGGACATATTATAGGAAAAAAGACATATATAGTACTCACAAAAAAAAATTGAAATAAATACAGTACTATATATATTTACAAACACATGAATATACATTAATATAATAAAAGATGTAAACATAAATAATAAATATATTATCTTATAATACAACTTAGTGTTAACACTTATACTATCCCACAGTTGTAGAACCACGCTGCAATTTGTATTTGCTATTGGTACTAATGGAGTCCCCGGATCGGTCTTTCACAGAACGCCAGCGTAAAATAGCAGCATGAAATTGCTGTGTTTCGTCTGGTGAGTGTTGGGATCAGGAGACTCTTATTACTGTAGACAAGGCATTCCATCTCAGTGCATCTACAACGCATCTGCATCATAAATCGCATTGTCACTTACAATGGTAAGTAAGCTCAAGGTAAACTGTGTGATCGTTGCCTGAACAAAAAAAACATATAGAATTCTTCTCATATAGAATTGAAACACTATTCAACGGATATTATTCGAATAGAATTGTGACGAACGAGCACACTTTGTGATAAATGGGCAACTATATCCTTTCTAGGCAAGGAATCAAGAAGCAGATGCACACTTAAAGACGAAGATAAATATGATATATACAAATGACCATGAATGACTGCAGCACTCGGATACTATTTCACAAATATTCTGTGACTGGTTTTTCCTGGTCGAACTGACGCATTAATGCTATAGCCAGTTTTGACATGTATCATATTTTTGGACTGGGGGTACAGATAAGATACGCTCATTCACTCTCTTCGCCCACATCCGAATTGCTAATAAAATAATTTCAATTGCCGCGTTCGCAGAGTCACTCGTTCACACCTTTATTTGTAATAGTACTTATGTAAGGTGACTGATAAAAATATCACCATTTCTGTTCACAAACAAAAATAAAAATCATATATATTGCATTGATATTTTTTTATTACTCAATGAATTCCCGCATTATACATGATCTTTATTTTTGGTGGTGAACAGAAAGTGTGATTTTTAGCAACAGCGTGCATATAAATTACCGTTTCATCTTTCTTCAATTTAGTTCGCTTTTTAATAAGAATCTAAAGAATCCAGAGCGTTCATTTGATAAAATAATTCAACAAACGCAGCGAAAAAGTGTGAGGAAAAATTAAATGAAATCTCCATGCAGATTTAATTAAAAAACTCGCAAAGCGTTTTGACTTCCTAATCTATGGCATATGTCGGTTAAGTTTATTCCGAGGCGAATGTCTTTCATGAGGATGTCATAATGCAGATAATGGCGAGTACAACCCTTCAACAAGTCACTAAGTAACCGTACCCTTAATTATACGGTCACTAGCTTTATAACAAAGTCACAGTATGTTAAGTAAACGTAAACGCATAATGTAAAACGTATACACAAACAAACAACACACAAGCAAACAAATATATATATCAGCAGGCATACGCACCCGCGCTTGTACAATCACATATATACATTATACAAACTATTTACAACAAGACTTAGCAATAGTATACATAAATTATAATATATTAATATACTCTGATTAAGATATAGAAGAACGGAGGATCCTTGCACAGTCATCTACAAATGCTTAAAAAGAGATTCTACTTTAAGATATTTTTATTATTTTTTATTTTGTACAGTTCCGTGTCATAACTGGTAAGATAACTTTTATTTCTGGGAGAAAAATACGGCATAGTTGCAACTTCATATATATTATAAATAAAATTAAGTAAAAAAGCTATAAAGTAAAATAATCTTTACATAGATGGAATGAAGAAATCACCATCTATGTAGGTCCTTTCACGTCCCTCGTTCATCTACCGAATGCAATTGATTTAAGACCGTAAAAATTAAATAAAATACACCTACATAATTTATATACATACATATAAATCCCTTACATGTGAGAGCATTGGAGCATAGACCACCACTCGGTTCCATTGGCTGGACGCTGGTATAGATTTCCTCACGATATTCTCCCACAAGGCAGAAGACGTCAAATTTTTCGATAATCGATTTCATTGTTAACCTGGGATCATATTTAGGTTGCTCAAGTTCCGTGAAATTAAAAGCGACCGCCTGGATATGCTACCGGCTTTATATGATACAGTGCTTTGTTCCAATCAATAGCGTTAGACTTTTGTTCATGAATGGACTAATAATAGACGTATAATTCTTATATATATATATATATATATATATATATATATATATATATATATATATACATATATATCTAATTTTCAAAATCGTATCATAGAGGTTACATTCAGCAATGAAAGGTGTTCTTTAATACTAAATATATACGTATCTTGTAATATCATCATCACATAAGAGGATCAGTATTATCGTCTGCGTACAATGAGGAAATCGTTTAAATGTGTTATGAACTCCACCTTCACACAAGACTCCTCCTTCTTTGTTCAGTCTCTTCTGCTCTAGAACGCTCCCCCTCCCAAGCGCGATCATGGCGGCGACAATCATCTCAACTTTAGATAATTACGTATTTGTATAATATATATACCACATATAAATATAGATATTTATATTTATTATATATATCTAGTTATAAATTTATTTTATAATTGATATCATTGTATTTTAATCGCGACAAAGTTTTTAAGCATACACTTACCTCAATTTATCTCTGCATCACCCTAAAGTGGACTGGTAGAAAATTCCTAAGGGATTAAATCCGCCTTTATATATATAAAGCTTAAATAAATAAATATATACTATCATGACGATTTTCTTTACCATTGATTATGTTGTCTTGTTACTGTTTAACACCGCAAAAACGATAGAGAATTATTAAGATTAAGGCAATCTCTAGATCCCTAAATTAATTTATTAAAACAAAATAGAGAGATTTTTTTACAATTTCGAAACAGTACGATATAACGGGATATGACGATATACGGCTCATACACGAAATTGTAAAGCTGAACTATAATGATGATAATTGTAATTAAAAAAGAAAAAATATAAGATTAATTTCATTCAAATAGTTTGCTTAAAATATTTCTGATGGATACTAAAACGATTAACGTATACTTGAAAGAAAATTCAAGAGCAATGACTCCTGAAATACAATCGGTTTTTTTCATACGTCAAATTACAAAGCTGTTCTATTGATGATTATATTAATGACGATGATAATTGTAAAAGATAATAGATCGTCCAACATGTTTCAGATGTATAATAAAATGAATAAAAATTTGGATGAACATTCAAGAGCAATGAATCCTGAAATACAGTCGGTCTGTCTTTGCGGCACAAAATTTACTGAGCACACGGCCCAGTTGAAATTGGGTTAGAATATTAAATAAGAGAAAACGGTTTATTCGTCCGCTAACTTTAATTGTTAACTTGCTGATATATAGTTCTTAAGTGTACCCGTTATTGATATTTTATATAGATAAATACCATTCATAAAATATGTAATGCCTGTGTAAAGAGACATCATCAGAAAACCTGTACATCAAAGAAATAAATTTAAAAAAATTGAAGATCGCCGTGGTGTTGAGTGGAAGACTATGCTCCTATACCATCTTAGCAACCAGCCTCTGTCCAGTGGGAATTTATAAACCTATAACAGTATGGATGTTCAGAATGTTTACATCTGTATATTATTATAACATATTTACATCAAAATATATATAGGTCCTAAAATATGAAATTATGTGGAAAAAGTAAAAATTAAATTTTATATTAAATTAATCGAAGTTTATTACCTATGCACCTTTGCCATTTTATAGGTAACTCAATGATTCCACTGCTGAAAAAATATTGGTACCGAGAATCAATAAAATCTTTGAAATCGGTTCGGACTGCCTCTTCGAAACTATTTTTTTTCCTTGCAAGAAATAGTACAAACATCGAGAAAAGTGGTAATCTGTTGAAAATAGGTCCAGGGAGTATGGTGGGTGTCAGAGGCATTCCAATCGCAGCTCCTCTTATCTATCATGGTTTGCATTTGATGACAATACAGATCTGCCATAATCATCTTAGGAAGAAGGCCGGATCTTAGGAAGCTATAACACCAGCACTTGTCCGCCAAACACTCACCTTTTTCTGAGTGAATTTTCGCTTGGGATAGGATTTGATTGGATCTCCTGGGTTCAAATATTGTGCGTGTGCATTTCCGATTGTCGTAGAGTATCCATTTTTGATCGCAAATAACGATACGATTCAAAATTCTCTCGATATTGTGACGGTTAAGTAATGTAACGCATCAATCAATGCGTATTTGTTGGTGTGCTTCACTCAATTCGTGCGTTACCCATTTCTTGAGCATTTTCGCTTTTCCAATTTGTTTCAAGTGAATTAAAATTGTTTTGTCACTCCCACCAAAGCCTGTCGCTAACTTTGACGTGGTTTGCGATGCATCCGCTTATACGATCACCTTTGATTCTTCATTGTCAACTTGAGTGTCCGGCCATTCACGGAGTCTGTTTGTTTTGCAGGTCAAAATCTCCAGAAGGAAAACGTTCGAACCAAAATATATCGTGCTTTCATTTACAGTAGCTTTCCCATATACGTCATTAATCCTTCGAGCAATTTCTGCAGAGCTGGCGTCACGGTGGAACTCTTATTCGTAAATAAGGCGATATCGCAAGTTTTGCACTTTGTTAACAGAAGAATATCAAAGAAAAAACCAATAAATCACTAAATTTAAAACACAAATACACAAGTCTAAATTTGAAATAGATTTGAATTTGTAATTCCTAACCAAACGCCAGATTATTAAAGTTGAAAGTCATATGTAAGGACCTAATAATTAAAATTATTATTATTATTTGTATTTTGCTCCAATAGATTTCCACATGACCATGTCGAGACGTACATTGTACGTTTAATTGAGGAAGCCTTATACAAACTTTATACTTATTTATTAACTTTTTATCTAAGCAAGGTATTAAAAAGAAAGCGACGTCGAAAATGTCAATACCAGAAAAATTGTTAATTAACCTCGCTTATATGTTTGGCCCGTAAATATTTATGAAACGTTTACTTTATTCTATAGAAGCAAGAGGTGCTTCAAAGGAAAAGGATTTGGGAAAAAGAAAACGATTTTTTTGATATGTACATACGAGTAGTTCTTAATATTAGATATATTAATTATGAAAATGCTTAATATTTAATTTCATGATATTCTGTATTTAAAATAATGATGAATGTTTTGTAATATTAATGTATATCTCCATTAACTTATACTATAGAATACAAAATGGTCGAAATTCGAAAGTAATTAATATTTTTTTTAAATTTTGAACGTTATCGAGGCTGTTTTATTAATATAGAAATATAAATTTTACTTTAAATATTTGTTTTTTATGTTATATATCGGCATCGCATCTGCATCTTCTCTAGTGTTGTGAAAGTTCATGGGCGACGGGAATCACTTACCATCATGAGTTACTCGCTCGTTTGCCACATTTGTATTATAAAAAAGAATTTAAAGTTAAACTAATCTATAGGAATTTTTTTTTACAGCAAAACAAACCCTCTCTAATATCAACACACGTACACCTTTTTTTACATGGATGATTGCAAGTGCGAAGGTATGCGAAGATACCCATCCCTGCTGGGAAAAAGGATGGGTTATGTCGGTCTCGCACCAATTAAAACCTCATGATGTTCCTCCATCCTCCACACATACGCAACCCCTCCTGCGCCGGCCGACCAGGTGGCTCCTCCGCCGGGTGGAGGACATCCCCCTCTCCACCCTCCCAGACAAGGCGCGCCGAAGTACGAGCGTGCCATGCCTGGAGCGGTGGGAAGCGGACCCCCACGAGTCCGCCCTCCAGAAACCTTAGTGACCAGGAAAGCAACAAACAATCCCCCTGCGGTGAATCAGGTCTACCGCTCAGGGACAGGGAGCACGGGTGGCGATCTGACTGAGGTCGATGGTGTGAAGGACCGAGTGTTAAGTCCCACGCACCGCCACCCCATCCCCCCCGACTCTACTAGTTTTTTTTTCTCGTCTTATATTCTTTTTTGATTTTTTTTAACTTATATTAATTACTTTGCATTTTCTCTTTACCTATTTTTGTTACTAATAATGTTGTTTTTATGGAATAGGGAACAGCGCCGCAGATTGAAATAGGGGTTTATAACCTAGTTCGGCGACGAATGCTTACCTTTTTGGGTATATGGTGATGTAATGTATATTAATACGTAGTTAGTTTCAAGCAAAAAAATGTATATTAATAGGGAAAAAAAAAGTTTGTTATTATTATTATATTAATTAGATTAAGAATCGTTATATTACTAAGAAAATATAGACTTGGTCTCAAATAACGGCTCCGTAACCCGTATTAACCGCCGCGGTACCCTTCACATCTGGTGCCGCTGCTTAAGCCAAATTTTATTCAACGCTTTAGCCGCCGCTTTATGTCCTAAAAATTTCTTTGTCCTCGTTTTTTTTAATATTACTCCGATGAATTTCTAGGGTCCGTTTTTAGGCGACGAAGGCGTCTCTATATTGCCCAGTCTCACACACCCTTTGTGGTCCATTAACTAAACATATTTTACCATATTATCAGGCCAAAGCGAGACGCGTCTTTTTTGTTACGATGATCATGCCCCCAACTCTACATTCTGTTCTTTTGTGTGTAAAACGTGACCATATCAATTAAAATTTTCTTCATCCAACATATTGGGTATTTATTCGATCGAATTTCTTGCATCGTTAATTACTTAAATATGTTTTAATTTCAATAAAATTAAACTGAACTTAATGCAATATTAAATGCTGCTCAAGAAAATTAGATTAAGGTGGTGCAATATATCTTGTTCCCGTTAGTTTAAGGGCGAGAAATAGATGAGATGTTCGTATAGTTTAACTTTGGTTAGGTTATCGATTAAAGATAATCTTTACGGTTTTGTGCATTAGTTATTAGGCTAGTTATATAGTGGTCAATGTAACTTAATATAACTCTTTTTATAATGCAGTATTGTGAGTGTTATAACATAAGTTTTATTTCATTATATTCTAATGAATATATCCTCGAACCGCGTTATTAACGGCTACAGCTTAATAGATTTTACATCGTTGGCTAGTTTCCCACAATTGAACTAAATTTACGTGGTAGAGCTACGCTTACTTGGTAGAGCTACGCTGCAGTGTGTTTCTAGCTGCACAATGAATGGGTCATCTCGACCGGGGAAGGACCACGCCCTCACAGAATACCAGCGGAAAATAGCAGTATAATGCTGCTGTGTTTCGTCTTGTGAGTGTATGGATCCGGAGACTTATATAATTGGTGACGAAACATTCCATCTCAGTCCTCAAGGGTGACAATGCATCTACATTATGAAGGAATCATCCTTTTCAAGGAAGAATATAGATGTCATGGGCTGCAGAAATCCCTCACCATCAGGTGAACTGTATGTGTGTGTTGTTACTCTGAATGTAATAAAAAAACAAAAAAAACATTAATAATAGTAACACACTTGATTTTATATTAAGTGTTTTGTTTTTTTTATTAGATTAATATATTATATAAATTCATTACCGTTTTGATATTTCTATGTTACGTTATAATTTTTTTTATTATGTTATAAATATGTTATGTAAAAAAATATATACATATATTTATATTTAAAAAGTAAAATACAAAACAAAAACTTTAAGAAAAACCAAAACGATAAAGAAAATAAAATATCTGCTTAAAGCAAGTCACGGCTTGTTCTGTAAAGAGTTGGTAGCGAGCGCTTGATAGCTCCAAAAAAATACTATTACACTGTACCTGTATTCGTCGGGTGCATTAAGAAAACAAAACGTTGAAAGTTGAAATGCCTACAAAGCCGAACAAAAATTTAAAAGATTTGCTTTAAATTCAATTATAAATTTACTATATAGGGTATTAGGAGACCGCTTCCGAAAACGAAGGCAGACGATAATACTAATGACACCTTTGATGATGGGACGGAAAAAAATCGATCCTGATTAAAAAAAATCATATTTTTGAAACGTTTTATCAGAATTATTTATGCTCCATAATGTTAGTACAGCTAAATGAAACGATAGTTTCATAAAAAATACATTACTTTACTAAAAAACCAGCAATGAAACAAAATCAAAATCAGCTGATGCTCGCATCAACGAACGCACGGGCGAAACTGTCTCAAAAACTAAAAATACTAAACATAATAATCAATCCCGCCAAAACAAACTGCTCCTCTTGCGGTGGGCCGCGGCACTTTGATAATTTCCGCGGTAACAGCGCAGCGTCGCCGCCACGCCCGGACGTTTGTTGATACGAACATCAGCCGTTTTTGATTTTGTGTTTCATTGCTGGTTTTTTAGTAAAGTAATGTATTTTTTATGAAACTATCGTTTCATTTAGCTGTACTAACATGATGGAGCGTAGAGACACCTACCGTTTTTAGAATAACGATAGGACAATAAAAATACTATAGACAAATCCCGTGAGAACGCTTTTTGCTCATTATGTTTGCTGTATTCCACAAGCTTCATACACAACACCGTACACAATTTGCCACTGTACACAGGATTATTTTGTCATCTTGTTACTTTCATCGAAAAGAATTAGAAAATATTTTCTAGAGTAAGAGTCGAATTTAACGATAGTAAAAGACTAACAATAATGTTGATAATAATTGTGAGTAAATGTTAGGTAATGAATTCTTATATTTACGTGGTATATTAAACATTGAATAAAAATAATTTCCAATACCTCTAGAATACGGGGGGCAAACCTACTGTGCGAACGGCAAGCGAATTCAATGACTTTGTCGTCGATCTAAAGCCTTTTGAAATGCGCTCTTTTCAACAAATGTGGCATGGCTTGACGATTTTTTATTCGTAAACTAAAATTCGTTTATGCTGTTGTGGATACTTTGAAGTTACACCAAATCTAGATGAAATAGATGTTATTTATATGGAGAAATGTATATATTTTACTGACAGGAGCAGGCTTAGTTGCTAAATAGTGTTAAAGTACATCTTTTACACTATTAGATTAGCGGATTGTGTTGCGTTTATTTTTAGCTTTTTTATTTCTACGTTTCGAGTGCTTTACGGTATCCATGGTTGCGTGGGGTCTGATTTTTTTATTACATTAAGAGAATAAACGACCACACAGTTCACCTGGTGGCAAGTGATTCCTGCGGCCCATGACATCTACATTCATCCTTGACAAGGGATCATAATGCAGATGCGGTGCCAACCTTCAGGACTGAGATGGAATGCCTCGGCGCCAGTAACAAAGGTCTCCGGATGCCTACACTCATCAGACGAAACACAGCAGTATTATGCTGCTATCATACCATGGTATTCTGTGAGGGCGAGGTCCCGCCTCGGTCGAGCTGACCCATTCATTTTGCGGCTAGAAGCATATATCATTTTTAGACGTCATGATGTCATAGTCAACCCGAGTTACGGTCGGCTTTTGATAATTTGGTTTTGGTCCGATCAGTGAAGAAGGAGCTCACTTTATCTCGAGGCCATACAGTGATATGTCTGGTTTGGGATTTAATTGTATTAATCACATGATCCCAAGGCTACGGTTGGGCCTAGCCATCTTCTCTATTGAAATTAGGATATTGTTTAATCCGTCATCAAACGAAACAACATTTCAGGGTCCAGTTTTCCCTTGATATTCTGTGAAGGTGTTTTGGACTATCTCAGTCGATATTTTTCTGTAATGTAACGTACACAAATGATCACACAAATCGACTAATAGTGAGTGATAACTGCGGCCCATAAAGATTTTTTTTTTTTAAATTAAAAATTATAGTCATCCCTGTAAAACAAGATCGAATGCCTCGTTCCCTGCCACTAGGTTACCGGTTCCTTGCACTCATCATACGAAACACAGCACCGTATTGCTGCTATTTTGGACAGGTATTTGATCCTTTCTTGGTCAAGGCAATTCGTTGATATTGCCGCTAAAAACTAGCCGTAGTATGGATCTATTGTGATCAAAATTCTTTATCGGATTTAAAATAATATGCAAAGGCCCTACATGTTCCGTGTAAACACAACCAAGCGAAATTTTAAACAAACAATACAAGTTGCAGAGTGGGCGTGTGCCTGTATTTTGTTAAAATATTTGTACATTCAACCAAACTAGTTTACATAGGACAAGTATTTTCTACCTTCGTTTATTTTATAAACATCTAGTGAAGCATGGGGAAAAAAATGTATTTTAACAGGAATTCAACTTTATTTATTACGTTACACAATACATATTTGTTTAGGAAGTGTATGACACAATGAATAATCAAACAAATTTATTTTGTTGTACCTAGTCCGGCCATAAGTTCTGTTACGAATTAAAAAGCATTTTTTTTAATGAAGTAATGTAATATTATTAAAATTTATACCTATATATTTATATAAGCACTTTGTGCAAGGCGATCACTGCAATCCTATTTTCTTTAACACCCCATTCCATAGTGTAATTTGATAATGAATACGAAAAAATATATGAAATGGCGCAAAATCCAAAGAAGTTTTTAAAATAATATACGTGTTCCAAATTCAAAATAATTAGAAAGTCGAAAAAAAAAATTTTTTATGTAACAGTATTTATGAACAGACTAGTTAAATTAGACCGGACCGACTGTACCACAGTTTAGTGGTAATAACGAAACTACATCGACTATAAGATACATTTTTACTATATATTAAACAGTTAATATTGAAGACTTTCCAGGACTTTACTAAAGCAAAATATTTAATGGTTACTATCCCGAAAATAGTGTATAATATAAATAACGTATCGAACCAAAATAACCAAATTATTTTATATGCAATTTTTTTTAATCTTTAATGTAAATACGGGCTGGGTTATCTTCCGAAACAACGACGAAGCTAATTACTTGACCACGTCTTTAGGGTTATTTGGTGCTGATTTAAAGAGCCGTGATAATTCAATGTCCAAGCGTTCGCTATTCACGGTACCCGATCGAAGTGGGTTTGATTCCGGTGCCGACAGCTATGTAATTGTTAGTTACAATGTAAAAGTTCTGATTAATTACGTGCTCGTCGGCCAAAGAAATCTTTTTTTTATTACATTGATAGTAAGAAACGAACACACCAGTTCACTTGATGGCAAATGATTCCTGCGACCAATGACATCTAGGTACAGTCATCCCTGACAATAAACATTTTTATTATAAAAAAAGTAATAGAAATGCAAATATAAGTAATCGCTTGATCAATTTAAATTAATTCACCTAATTGTCAGGAAGTTCTTCATAATAAAGCTACAGAGATTCAACGCTTTACAAATCTTCGCCCCACAGTGTAGCCAGAGCATTAAATAAAAAATATTTACTGCTTATGAATACATCATATAAACAAGTCATCCATACAGCGATCGCTATCAGATCTTCAGATGAAGATAAAGGAGCGAGCCTTGGTATTCCACTTTTATTTTATCAATTAATATTCTAAAAAAATTTATATCAATCATATTTAACGAATCCCTAAGGGTTCTTTCTACTAGAATGAAGCAAACTTTGCGTTGCGCGTGAATCCTACTAACAACGATCATAATGAGAGATTTCGAAAAGATCCATTTGAGATACGGAGATTGTTTGAGATGATTTATCTTTAAGTGCTACGGAAATATTCTTCTACGTTCGAGGTAAGAGTAGGGATGCATAATTTTTGTTATAAGTAGAATTGTAATGTTAGGCTTGACTGCAAGGAACTTTTGTTCTGCAGATGTTGCCATAACTGAATGATTTGACAAAATAAATATATAACTTATTATGAAGTTAAAAAGAAATGGTGGAGTTCTAATTATCCAAAGATAAATCAAAGCCAATCGAGAAAAAAGGTTTCAGATGTTACGTTCAATTTAGACCTACGACAGCTGTGTTCCAAAAATTATGTTAAACAAATTACTTTACTTGGCCTTAATTAAAGTTGTCATTTATTCACGACTCCGTAAGCATGTCATCCACCTTAATTTGCGAAATATCAGAGTAAGTTTCAAGCAAAAAGTCAGTTATACGGGGAAAACTATTGAGCTTAATAATTGATGGGTTCCTTAAATATTTATATTTTTAAAACAGGAATAAGTAATTTATATATATAAGACCGTCTACACAATTTTAAGATACGAAAAACTGAAACTGTGATGTAAGTTTGTTGTTAGAAATATTTGTGTATCTTGTGAAATTAATTTACATAGGACGTATATATTAAACACCATCCAATAACGAAACATCGATTACCTCACGCGTATCCAATTACAAAATATATATCAACTTGGTTAACTTTTGTATAAAATTAATTTTGTGTTTTTTTAATATAACAGATGACAAACGAGCACACAGTTCACCTAAGTGATTATGATATGCCAAGCACCCTAAATGTCATGCTTAAAAAGAGCTTCCAATGATTAGAAATGAAATAATTGTAACTCGTTCAAGAAATAAAAATTATTACATATTATCTTTATTATTTTGGGGATACACTGATATTACATATGCATTCATCAACCTTGTTCCAAACAATCAAGTAACTAATGGGACCCGAGGCCGTAGCAGGAATAACTTGCGAAAATGTATTCGTATCGTTATCGAATTATATTTGTATGGGATTTGTACAGCGCCCCTATCGTACGTAAAATGAACTAATTTTGCTAGCACGAACAAATTTCGTATCGCAATCGTATCGTGACGTAAACGATACTTGAAACTTATAAACAATCAAACGCTATATCCCTTGATTGTAAGTGCCGCCACTTACAATCCCATCGCGAATCACAGATTCACCCGCGTCCGAAGGAGACCGAGGCACGCCCTCGATGACCCCGACGACGTGACCACCAGGGCGCAAGCCCTTCATAAAACACAACACACGTACATTGCACCCTCATATCGCCCCCGCCGACGGCGAGGGCGTCGCAAACAAGGATATTCGCGATACCGCCATGTCACTGGTCGGTTCTCTCCAGTCCATACAGATAGATACGTCGCTGGAGTTTCTTGCGCCACTTCTTCTCCAGCGCCCACGCATTCCGAAGTGGTGGTACAGATAGCTAATAATAATAGCGAATTTAAAGAATCCTCTGTCATAAGCAACTGACCGAGCCGAGGTTCGGCCCTCTCGTGCATCCTCGAGTCAGACGCTCACGCGAACCAAGGTAACGATCCAAGCCGAGGCTCCCTCTCGGGAGCCCTTGTGCTGGTTACTTATATATAGAGGTCTCGACTGAGTGCCATAAGCGCTCGGTCACCTCTCAACCCGGTGAAACTGTAAAAGCCCTCGGGCTAACAGTGGCCTTCAGGCCGAAAAAAAATCAAACGCTATAATTGCGAGCACGAACACTGTTTTGACGTACGGTAATGTAAATGTCGATGGCTGGGTATCGAGTATTGTCGAAACTTTATTCACTTTAAATTTGTTGGTGAGAAAGGTTTCGTAACGTGTCAACTTGAGCAAAAATATCTTTAAAAGCAAGTTCCAGGATAAGTTTGGAACTTAAGGTAAGTTTGTTTTTATTATCTCAGTAGATAGACGAGAATACGGCCCACATGATGGTAAGTGGTGACTCACTCTCTTGTTCGCTGATGTATGTTAGCAATGCTAAGGGCAGTGCCAAGTCTCTATTGTGAGAAAAGCTTAAATGTAACATAACATTCAAACATTTCAGATTCCGCGCTATCTTTTTATGCCACTGGATCTAACCAACGCTTAGTGGGAATGGCTAAATATTTAGGCCAATCGACTGTTAGCAAATGTGTGAAGGAAGTAACAGATGCTCTTGTAACTCCTGCTATTTTAAATACTTTCATAAAATTTCCTTATGCCAGAGCTGATAGAGATGTAATAAGAAACAAGTAAGTGTGAACTATATAATTTTATTACAAACATTCATTTTTATAATATCACAATTTGGCGTAAACTTATGGCTACAAAGTAAGTTATTTGTTTTTACCTTACAGGTGATTCTGGTTATCCACAGCGACCCTGGTTTATAACACCAATTTTAGATGCTGTTGAGGGAACTCCAGCTTATAAATATACAGCATGTTTATGGAAGGACCAGGGTAGCTATTGAAAATACTTTTGGGCGACTAGAAAACCGATGGCATTGTTTGTGTAAGGATCGGAATACAGCATGCTGTATATTGCACAACTTAGCCATTGAGTTCAACGTACAGAAACCAGAACCAGCAGAGATTGAAAACCCGAATATGGCTATAGCAATCTCTGAACATATTTTCCAAGAGAATACTACAGATGGGTTAATTAGGGGTAAGAAGTATTTTAGTGGATAAAATTAATAGACTTCATACATAATTTTACTTTTAATTATAAATTTTGTAAAAATATAGTAATTAAATATTAAGCTTAATTTAAGACTTTCTCTCCATAAACCTCACAAAAGCTTCCATTGCCTCTTTCATAAATTCCAGCCATTGACCCTGCATCCGTAGCTCTTCATCTCTCTGTCTTACTCTTTCTTGAACCAAATTCTCTAGCTCTCAACCGATCTCTCTCTAATCCCTCATATACCCACACGATCACGCCATACCATCACGCTCTGAAGCATACTCACTTGCCTTTCTGTCTATGTCTAAAAACATTTTTGTCAAATAGTTTTTTCTTTTTTTCTGTGGCGGAGGGTTCCACTCCTCTTCCTCGCTAATGACTGGAAGGGGAGCCGCAGTTGGTGGCGGTGGAGCCACTGTTGGTAGACTGCTTGTGCTCGGAGTATTCCAATGTATATATTATTCCAATATGTGATAAGCCAATTTATACAATTAGTCTCATTTAGGTTATCATAGATATCGTAGCTGTGATATCCTTCTTATTTTATGGGTTATGTATAAAGATACAGTATTAAGAAACAATGAACTTCAATAAATCTAAAATTAAAAGTGCCACACACCTATTTCTGGTTCCTTTAAAATAACTTCAGCATTTGGCCTCTCGGTTTTAATTAGAGAAGTTTCTGAAATTTCTTAACTACATTCAATATTTATTGCACAATATAGCTAACATGTGGAAACCCAGCTTCTTTTATCCCCACACCAGCAGCTGCCTGCACAACAATTATCAGGTATAGTCATAGACTCACTAAGAAATAAAAGGATGGACAGTAGAAAAAGTTCAATACGAATGATACGGTGAAAGTACAAGTTTCGGATAAATATAAGTAGACGTACACGCGATCAACTGGTAGCTTACAACTGACTTATTGCAACATATTTATATGTTTATATATTAATTATAGTTCAAACAAAGTTAGAATAGGAATGGCACTTTACAAACATTCTTGTGAGCACTTCAATCAACGCGTGAATACGAGAGGTTATAAGTTTTTAAGTACGGTATAAGATGACGATATTTAAGTGCGTTGGAACCACATGCTGAAACACTTAAACAAGTTAAAAGTAATTCATGATAAGGACTCGTGTTATGGCAAAAAATATTTATATTTAATTTTATACAAAACAAACAACATTATGACATTAAGTCCGCCCTTTGTAAACTTTTAACTTTGATAAGGTTAATTTGTTATATTATATATATTCTTACGTGACATCTACATCCATGGCAATCATCGCTTATCATGAGCTAATCTGTGCTCGCTTGTCACCCGTAAGTATAAAAAAAATTCGAATATAGTATTAATGACTCGAAAAGATAAATTTACGTCCAGATGCAGTTCTCCCATTACTCGTTATCGTACTTAAGTAGCAACCTATATAATATATAAATGCCACTGATAGGCCTCATATGTTTACTTCTTACTTTTTATTTAAAAAAAAGGTATTTTTGTTTTTAATCATTTCTCAGATACGTACTCATGATCTTCAGCACGGAGCACGTGGTGAATCAATAAATTTATCATTAGTACCGGGAACGGGAATCTAACCGTTCAATTTAAAATGCATGAATAAAGCAGCGTCCGGATGCCCAGACATCTCCATTTAACACTCATACATTACAGAGCCGACTACGAGCCTTACGGCTATGGTCTAAAGTCTAAGCGTTCGCGGTACGCTAGTAAACTTAGTTCGATCTCCGGAGTCGACACCAATGAAATTGTTAGAATAATGAAATAATTAAAAAAAATTATATATATATAAACATATATATATATCATTTTTATACTTTATATTACATATATCCTATGTTAACATGGATGGAATTTTTTTTTGTTTTGGTTTTTTTGTATAATTTGTTTTTATTTCACCAACTTTATTTTGGAAGAGCGAGATTTAATGACACAAGCATATTCTTGCTTACTAGAAGATCTCAACCTAATTTTCTTATTAGACTAGCACGGAATGAAATAAACATTTTTATTTTTTTTATTATATAACACCCTCTCTAGAGAGGTCTATGCCTAACAGTGGGAGTTATGTATATATAGCCGATACTTGACTTTTTTATACTTTTACATATTTACATAGGGCTTTATATATATTTTTATCAATGTTTAGGATAGTGATACACACAGTATTACTAAATATGTGCTAGTTAACAACTAAATCCAGTTTACATAGGACAGGAAGTTTCTGCATCGGCGAATTTCCAAAAGTCCATTATCAAGGGCGCAGCCACCGTAAGAGCAATTGATTTACGCCCTAACTGACGGACTTTATTAATTACGGGTTCTCACATCAATTCTAAGACTATCATTGTACGCCATTTCACTGGACACATTCAATAAAATATACGAGAAATATTATATTGTCATTTTTAGCTGCTTATCCGGTGTAAAAAAGGCAGAATAATACTGCTGTTACAACTGATGAATGTTGGGTTGCGGAGACCCTTATAACTGGCGCCGAGGTATTCTATAACAAAGCTCAAGGGTGACAACGCATCTCCATTATGATTCCTTATTGCGGATGAATTTAGGTGTAAATGGGCCGCAGAAACCATTACTTACTTATTAAACCATTATATGAACTGTGCTCGTTTAGCACCCTCAATCCAATAAAAAAATCTGCATCTGTTCAGTTGGTTCTTTTGATGATGATAATCGATGATAACATCCACCCTCAACGAAGATTCAGGATGCATATCCCAGAGGTACAGATGGAATACTCCGTTACCTACTAGTTGATTGTGTCCCCAGGTCCCTACACTCATCAAACGAAACACAGCAGCGCTGTGCTGCTATTTTACGTTGGTATTCTAGAGACTTCGAGACTAGCGAACGTGCAAAGCTCTACCATTTTTTTATAGAATAGGTGGGAGCACGCAGTTCACCTGATGATAAGTGATCACCGCAGTCCATGAACATACGCAGTCCCTGCGCTGCCAGCCTCTAAGAAAGGTATAGGCTCTTCTCTTCAAGGTACTAAGTCATATAGGTTCAGAAATACCGCTGGCGACAATGATTCCACAGAGTAACTACTCTGTGCGTGGCAGGAAATTTCGCGTGAAGTGCACAGTGGTCGATTGCCAATCACGAAGTTAACGATGTAATATTAATATAAAACAGTATAATTCTGTCTTGATGTATGTACGATGTTTAAACTCAGCGAGTGGAATAAATCGAATAACTCCTGGATAACTATGAGTGTTTTAAAATATTTAATGTATAAAACATTTTTGTCAAGTATAAAATAAGTTATATCTAATTATCAAAAGTACAAAAATAAATGAGTTCAACGGGTTACTCTTATAGTCTAAATGTTTACTTTACTACCTTTACTGTAATCTTATTTGAGAACTTGGATTGCTAAACTGGAATTCGAATCCCGAACCGGAACTCGGATGTATGTATACTATGACAATTACGCCATGAGGTTTCAATCAAAGTTTTATATCCATCACGATTATCCAAACCAACATGCTACACAGATAACAGCTAAAATGTAAAAAGCACAAAATGATTTATTAATTGCATATAAAGTTCATTAAAAAACAAAATTAAATCCCTTTACGCATGTCTTCGTGCCTCAAGCTTTTTTTAAAAAAAATATTTACATCGCAAACAAGCACACAGTTCACCTGATGATGATCCTCCGGCCCATGATACCAACATTCATCCTCGATGAGGAATCATAATGAAGGTACATCGTCACCTAAGATGGAATACTTCGTTACCAGTAATAACATCGATTTCTTTTACTCACCAGACCATAGACAATAGCGTTAAGATATTGTTTTACATTGGTTAAAGCGTTGTGCTTCCTCAGTCGATTACATCTATTCGTATCATATTAATCAATAATTTCGGTGTGACTCTACCATATATGAGTTTAAGTATTGCATAGCATAAAGTTCGGATTTGTTATACCGTGTGGTATACTTGAATACTATCAGATAAACTCATCCTCCACCCAGATAAAAACTATGCATAAATTAGTTTGATCAGGGAATTGCCACGCTTTCACAGAATACTACCCTAAATAAGTATTTTGACTCTGTCTGATGCCCTTACTGGTGACGAGACATTCCATCTTTGTCATCGGGTGTAACAACGACGAGAATGAATGTAGTTATTATGTACTGTAACTCTAACCTTTTTTTTTTTAGCGTGCGGAAATGCCTACTCATACCCGCCCTCGCGGGGGCAAGAGCGGGTTATGTCGGACTCGCACCGACTAAAACCCCACGGTGGTCGCCACCAACGCTCGCGAGGGGTCGCGGGATCTCCGTAAGGAACGCAACCGCAACCCCCCTGCGCTTCACTGGGATAGCCCGTCCCGGGGGCGTGCGTGAAGATCGCACCCCCAGAACCCTCGCGGAACTATCACGACGACTCGGTACCACGTCGTGCCATCGTCCTCCTCGGGGTCGCTCATACTGGACGGTCGGAGCCCCCACTCCGACCGTCAGCGACCCGAAGGGCCCCGTTTATGGTAGGGGAGGGCCGTGAAGAGGCGCGCGAGCGCCGCGTCGCCCCCGTCTCCGAGCAGGATCGGTCCTCTCTCTATCCCGCTCGGCAGCCTCCTTTCGGACCATTACGGTCTCGCAGAAGGAGGCTACGGCCCTCCACGCCGGTTCCCCGCTCAGCATCGCCGACACGACTGCTGGCAGGGACAGGTTCCGTCCGATGTGGCCGACCAAGACCCGCCGCTCGTCTTCCCACGCCGGGCAAGCCGCGAGCGTATGCGATGCGGAGTCTCGGTCGTTGCCGCCACAGTGGAAGCAATTCGCCGTCGCCTCGCGACCGATCTTACACAGATAATCACCGAAGCATCCATGTCCGGTGATCACCTGCGTAAGTCTGTAGGTGAGTCTTCCTCCTCGTCGCTGCATCTAGGCTTCGAAGACCGGCAGGAATGCTTCGACGACGCGTTTGCGCGCATACCGCTCCTCACCGAGCTGTGCGCGCCACGTCGCGAACGCGATACGTCGTTCCTGCCGTTTCACCGCCTCGAGCGCCTCTTCTGGCTCGCCACCACCGCTCTGGCGTAGGACGCGAATCCGGTGATACACCCTCGCGTCCATGTCCGCCAGTATGTCCAGAGGTGGAAAGCGAGCCAGGATTGTCGCCGCCTCGAACGATACCGTCCGGTATCCTCGCACGACCCGTATGGCCATCCTACGCTGGACGCTGTAGATCTTAGTCCTACAGCGTCAGATGGCCAGCCTCTTCGCCCAGACGGGCGCCCCGTATAGGGCTACGGATCGTACGACCCCGGCATAGAGGCGGCGAACTTCCTCCCTCGGTCCCCCGAGATTGGGCAGCAGTCTGTGCATAGCACCCGCTACCCTCTCGATCCGGGGGACCAGGCGCTCGAAATGCTCTTCGAAGCCCCAGCGACTGTCCAGAGTGAGACCTAGGTACTTCATGTACCGCCCCACTCTGACTTCAGACCCACCTACTCGGACGCACGAGTCGGGTGGTTCCCTGCTCCGCGGCAGTTTGTGGAACCATAGCGCCTCGGTCTTGTGAGGCGCTACGTCCAGTCCCAACTCGTGGACTTTGGCGACGACGATTTCCGCCCCAAGCTCGGCGAGCTCCTTGGTCCTCTCGAAGGAGTCCCCGCTGGCGACCACCAACGTGTCGTCCGCGTAGCAAACGACAAAAACGCCAGCGGGGAGCTCGACTCGCAGGACAGAGTCGTAGGCGAGATTCCACAGTAACGGGCCCAACACCGACCCCTGCGGAACCCCACACTGGATCTCCCTCCGAATCCTCGTACCGTCTCGGTCCATGTACAAGATGTACCTGTCGCGCAAGTAGTCCGCGATCACGCCTTGCAGGTAGGGGGGAACACCATGGTGAAGTCCCCCCCTAATCGCGTCCCAGGGCAGGGAGTTAAAGGCGTTGACGATGTCTAGACTTATCGCCAACACCACGCCGCCCCGGGACACAGCCTGCTCCGACAGGGAGCGGACGCGCATCACTGCGTCGATGGTGGAACGCTCCCGTCGGAAACCGAACTGGTTTTCGGCGAGATCGGGACCGACACGCGACAGATGCCCGTTGAGACGGGCGGCAAGAATTCTCTCGAATAACTTGCCGGCCTCGTCCAACAGGCATATGGGACGGTACGCAGAGGGAGAATCTGCGACTCTGTCTGCCTTCTTCAAGAGGACCAGTCGGGCCTCTTTCCAGGCCCTAGGGAACGAGGAGTTACGGAGGCAGCTGGTGAACAGCTGCCTCAACCTGTTCCCTAGGGTAGCCAGACTCAACGCCCAGACCCGACCGGGAATTCCGGGCGGGTCCTGGCGCGGTGTTCCGGCCTTTCAAGCGGCTGACGGCTCGGTCCAGCTCCTGCTCGGTCACCCCCATCTCGTCTCTCCACTCCCACGAAGATTGGGGGAAGACTGTAACTCTAACCTTTTTTTTTTTTTTTTTTACATGGGGAAATGCCTACGCATACCCACCCCTGCAGCAAGGGTGGAGTTATGTCGGACTCGCACCGACTAAAACCCCATGGTGTTCCACCTTCGTCGCGTATGGCGGGGTTACGGGAACGCTTTCGCACACCTCCGCGACCCCGCCTGCGCTGGCCGGCAAGCCGGCCCTCCTTCGGGGAGGACATCCCCTCTCCACCCTGCCTCTCCTGCAAGGCGCGCCGGAACACGGACGCGCCTTCCATCTCGGCCTCCTCTGTAGGTGGGAAACGGACTCCCCGAGTCCGCCCCCAGAGGCCATGGGGCCAGGAAAGCACTAAGCCAACCCAGCCCCTGCGGCGGATCTGGTCTGCGGCTCCACCACCGACCGATGTTCGGCCGCGGAGGACAGGGAGAGCGGCAACGAAACACCGACACTCCTCTTCCCCCGCGGCCCCACCACAGCCGCATCATGCGGTGCGACCCCCGCTTGAGTCGCGGAGGATAGGGAGAGCGGCAACGCAACACCGACACTCCTCTCCCTCCGCGACTCCGCATCGGCTACTGAGGGCGGGGAAGGCGGCCTCGCTCCGCCACTTCCACCCCCAGCAGTCCACCGACACGCTTCCGAGGTGAGCTCATTACGAGCCCTCCCGGAGCGGCCACCTCGGGTCGGCCACAGAGCGCCTTAGGCCGGCCATTTGGGTTCCTCTTAGCTTCACCGTGGGTGACCAAGCCACGGTTACTAAGCCCCCCCGCTACGACAAAGCGAGAACCCTTCGGGGGGGGAACTCTAACCTAACCTTACATTTCTTTACTTACTTCTTTTTTTTAATGAACTGTATGCTCATTAATCATTAAAAATAATATAAAAAAAACATAAATATAACTAACAATATAACATATTGTATTATTGATGTTCCATATTTAAACATATAAAAAAATAAACTTACTACTTAGCCATACACGGAATTAATTTAGAAAATGTAGCCGCCCCTTTACATACACCTATATATAGTGTACAAGCACCTTTAGTTTACCCTATATATAATTTACGCGACGTTCAGAACTTATAAATCTTACAATAAGACGAGTAATATTAAACTTAAAAAAAATTGTGATACGTTCGGTGGTGAAATATACTACGAATAGCTTGTGCCGTAAATTAATTCAGGGTAACATTTTTTTAAATTAAATATTTATGTACTAATTTACATCGAAGCCTCTAGCTAAATATCGTAATGATGTATACTTCTGGTCGATATCGACCACGGTGATGTAATCAAGTCATTATTTACAGATATCAACTGCGTAGGATATATTACTGCTGTATGCCTTCACTCGTCTTCCCTACTTCGATGTAAAGTATATGAAATAAGATCGGTGGATAGTTCGAACGCAGTATTAGAGAGAGGGGGCATATACAATATCCAAACTGTAATTTCCCAACAGAAGGATATTTTTTTTTTAAAAAAAACTATGATACACAAATATTATGCCTAGGCCCCAGCCTAGGCATAATATTTGTGTATCATAGTTTATAAAGCATATAATAATTCCCAAATTATTATATGCTTTTATTACGTCACGACATCAAATATAATTACTTAATAACTAAAATAATTATAATTCTGTGATTTAGTCTTTATTTGTTTAAAACGATTATATGTAGCATTTTAATAGTAGTAACATTATATAATATCTGTTTATTTATTGTTATTGTCCAACTTATCTTTATAAAATACATTTAAAATATATAAGTCCAGTATTGCCCGATAACAAATAGGGCAATAGGACTAACTGAACATTTAGTCATAATTACTTATTTCCTATGAATTATGAAAAAGAAGTAAAGATTCAGACTTTTTGTATAATAATCACTAAGTACTAGAAAAGCTAAGTGCGTCGTATTTATAGTCGTTAACAGTGGTTGAGCTACGCTGCAGTTTGTTTCTAGGTGCAGAATGAATGGGTTAACTCAAACGGGGTAGGACCACGCCCTCACAGAATACCAGCGTAAAATAACAGCACTATGCCGTGTTTCGTCTGGTGAGTGCAGTAGATCCGGAGACCTATATTACAAACGGCGTTCCATCTCAGTACGAGGATGACAACGCACCTGCATTAAGATTCCTTGTCAAGGATGAATGTACATGTCATGGGCCGCAGGAATCGCTTATCATGAGGTGAAGTGTGAGGTAGTTTGTTATATAATAACAAAAATGTTAATTGTATAAAACATGAAAGATCGTGCTGTGTGGTTATTCGTACTTTTTTATTTAATATAATTATTTATATGAGCACACACTATCCATTGTCAACAAACTTTCTGGATGAATTGTCACCCCTGAGGAGTGGGCCTCTTTTGGGGATAGGTTGGGATGGCTTAATTTGTTGCCTATAATTGGGACCCAATTTCAGGTAATCAAGTGCAGACACTGATCATGGGCGTGGGTCCTTTTCCAGTGGAGCCGACCCATTCGTGGTGCAGGCAGAAAGCAGCATAGATCAACTGCTGCAAAATCCTTTACCTTAATCTGTCAAACAGACCTTAAAATTAACTTTTCCCTATAAAGTGTATAAACGAAAAGGAGGAGGCAATAAAGTGTTGAATCTTTACGATGTTTTAATCCGATCCAATTGACATTCACGTTTCGGTCGGTTTGATAATTTTTTTTTTTTTTACTAGGTTTGATAATATTAAATTGTCATATATTGTATTTTTAACTTGTGAACATATTAAAGCACAAAAAATATGTAAAATATATAATTTTGATTATGATTATGATTATGGCAACTTGCGCCTTACATAGACACCGCATGCGTTACAAAAATGTGGACATCCGTTAATAGTTTTCTTAGAGCAGTAAAGAACTGTTCACACAGACACAAGGCATAGAAAATTGTTTATCTCAAGTACATGAAAAGTCCGTGTGACCCAAGCTTTATTATTACATTTGCAATAATTAGTTAATTTACCTAATTCATCACTTTTGTAATAATAATAATAACAGGTTATTTGCAACATTATATACGAGTATGGAAACAAAAATGAAACATTAATTGTAAATTTGGTGTTAAAAGTAAAGTAACTATCAGAGTTTACTTCTATTAGTATTCAATTATATAAAATAAATACGATAAAAGGATAATAGAATAAAAGAAATAACTTAATACAAGTATTTAAATATTTGTTTATATTGTCTCTAATAATATATCGTTTTTTTTTTAAGAATTTAAATACATAATTGTAATTCATGTACATTTAGGTTTTAAAAACTTTACAAATTAAGTTGCAAATGCTAAACAATTTTACATTGGCTAAAATATAACTTACGTGCGTACTTAAGTAAATGCCTTTTTGATACTTAAAGGTAATTTATATGGTATTCGTAAATTTCTGGTGCGATGTGTATAAAAAATTAGCGCCTTTTGACACTTTACGGTGTTTTAAATGGCATTCATCAATTTCTGGTGTAACGAGTATAAATTAAACTAAACGCCTTTTTGATACTTTACGGTGATTTATATGGCATTCATCAATTTCTGGTGTAACGTGTATAAAAAAAGTAATGCCTTTTGGACACTTCTTGTATACGGCATTCTAAAAAAATATATAATGTATAAAAATATATCATATATTATATAACAATAATATACGTGTATGTATAAAAGACTTTAAAAGCTATTTATCAAAACTTTACATCGCTTACAATATGAGCATTTAGAAATATTCTTATTTAAATTTATTATTACGTAGGAACAGAGGTCGAGTTTAATACTAGGGTTATGTATTTCGAGCACAACATATTATTACTCAATTGTGAAAAATAAGTCATTTTATATTAATTTAAATGCAAATAATATTTATTTATATAATATCAGCGGTGACAAATGGACAGTTCACCTGATGGTAATTAGTGACTGCGACTCCTGCCAACTGCACTGTAGGAACAAACTCCTAGCTGCAGAATGTATGAGTCCATATGACGGGGGTAGCACCACGCCCCCCCAGAATACCAGCGTAAAATAGCAGCATAACGCTGCTGTGTTTCGTCTAGTGAGTGTAGGGATTCAGAGACCTTTTAAACTGTGACGAGACATTCCATCTCAGTCCTATAGGGTGACAGCGCATCTGCTTTATGATTCATTGTCAAGGATGAATGTAGGTGCCGTGGGCTGCGGTAATCACTCGCCGTCAGTGAACTGTGTGTTCGTTGTTACTCACAATGTAAAAAAAAAAGGTTCAAGATTAACAGGCATTGTCACCCCAGAGGACTGAAAAATACCTCGTCACCTGTAATCAGGACCCCGGTTCTTAACTTCACCATACGAAACAGCAGCTTTATGCTGCTATTTCCCGTCGCTTACCATTAAGCCACAACCTTAATGGAAACCAACGAGAAGAGAAGAAGAGATTCCTGTTTGAGATTGAGTCAGATCCATCCTAATCCTTGTATTTGTTTGGATTATAATTTTATATAATACTAATTTATTAGTATTTGAGAAACGTATTATATATAAATCATTTCTATTCATGGCATCATATCGAATTGAAGTAACTGAGATTACTTTATAGAAACCTCCATGATATTCAACTTTGAAGCACACTCTTTGGATTATTTGGGACATTCACTAAGATCTATTTTAAACAAAACAATCACCTATAACAATCATTACGTAAAAGTACATATTATAAACACGTTTTAATAAAATATTTACTGTGAAGTTTTATTTTCTTCGTCCTTAGCTCTATTCAGTTCTGTCAACTCGTTCTCCTCATGCGAACCAAAAGTATTTGGACGACCATTTGCAACTCCATTATCACCATAGGCACCGCCTTGTAGCAAAATCTGAATGTCATGTAAACTTTTGCCTCGCGTTTCAGGCACTAAGAAATATGTGAAACCGGCTCCACCGAACGTGACGAAGGCGAAAATCCAGAAAACGCCGCTTAGGCCAAGCGAATTCTTTATAATTTGATATCCCCTAGCAACTGCGAATCCCAACAGGCCGCCGAGAATGTTCAATGACGTCATAGCAACAGCTTTGACATTCAAAGGGAAGATCTCAGCAGGTATAATACCAGCGATTGAATTAAAGCCCAAATTCGAGATTATTGTTGCAATAATGATTCCAATGAATGTTAGAATGCCGTAAGGGCTGAGAGATTCTTGGTCGATTCTAACAACGTCCAGTAGGAAGAAGTAGGTGCCAACGACCACTAAAGAAACGCCAGTGCCGAGGAAGGAGTAAATAAGTAATGGCCGACGTCCAACTCTGTCCACCAATATCGAAGATAAAAAAACTGAAAAAGAGATATTTGTTTCATTTTTAAAATGCAAATTAAAACAAACGCATTCTAATGTATATAAAAAAGATTTAAAAAAAATTATTTCTGAAAAAACAAACATGCAGCAAATGGCAAAGCATGTTTTTTTTTAGGGTTTTTTGAGGGTGACAAACGAGCACACAGCTCACCGGATTGTAAGTGACTCGATAACGAATCATAATGAAGATTCATTGTTAAACCTAAGGACTAAGTTGGAATGCTTCGACATCAACATGTCTCTCATCATCACTCACCAGACGAACAGTGTTATACTGGTATTTTACGCTGATATTCTGTCCCCCAGTCGAGCCGGCCCATTCTTGCACTACAATGTGGTTTTTCCACTATTATAAGCGTAGCTGTGGAATGCCTCGTAACCGTATTACACCCTCATAGTCATGCCTATGGAATGATACCACAGATATAAATGTATATAAGTTCTTACTTATGTAACTAAGCGTATATACATAACCGTATATTATTTAGTTCTATATATATTTTTAGTTTATTATTTTTATGTTTGGTATTTGCATTTTATTGGTTCACCTCTGGTTGGTAACTAAAGAATACCAATACGCGTAAAGTCTTATATAACCTTAATCGTAAATATAATATAAAAAAAATAAAAATATACTGACCAACGACAAATTTCACAGCACCATAGACAATCGCTACAGTTTCCCGCTTCATAGTGAACCTGCTCTCTTGTACTATCACAATCAAGTACTCTTGTATCGCCATACCACCAGTCAGAATCTGCGACACTTTTAAACCTGGAATATATTATTATTAAGTTATCGATTATTAGGGCCATATGCATATTGTTACGGATATGGTTATGGTTAGGACGCAGAAACATTTTTTTTTATCTTCCGTCATTTAGAAATATCTGACGTTGAAAGACCTGAAAATATTTTATAAGACATAGCAGTAAATCAGAAAATATCCCTAGTTGACACTATTTTCAGCAGGCTGAAACATGTTTCAGGACGTTTCAGGACACTTTCAATTACTTGGCACTCCTCGGGGTCCGTGAGGCTGAGGGGTCCGTGAGATTACTTGGTACTATATCCTTAAAACCATTTATATGCCAAGTTTTACCCCCACCTGTCTCTGGAACATTCCGGAAGGTGTATGAGAAGGACAACCTATACGTGTGAAAGAGAGAGAGGAGTATTTTTAAATGTCTCCGGAATATTCTAGTAACGTGTGGGAAGCATAGCTACATACGTTATAGAAAGAGATTGTCATGTTCGTCTACTAGTCTAGATTCTGTTGATGTTGATGCTGTTAGCCTATGCGGCTCTTTCAGCTTCATCGGACACAGGGCTCACGGAACTGAGGGGTCCGTGAGATTACTTGGCACTATTTCCTTAAATCCATTTATATGCCAAGTTTTACCCCCACCTGTCTCCGGAACATTCCGGAATATTCTGAAAATAAATATATGAAAGAGAACAAAACAATTTTGAATGCCATCATAAAATAGTGACATCCCACTGCTGTGTTTCGCCTGATGGGTATATGGATCCGGAGTCAGTAGGATCTCAGTCCTCAGAGGAGGCAACGCAGGTAATTTCTCCTTATACAGAATGAATGTGGATGTCTTGGGCCGCAGGAGTCACTTACCATAAAGAGAACTGGGTGCTCGTTTATCAATTAAAATAGAAAAAAATAAATAGACCAACCTGCCGCTACAATAACCGCCTTCCTGTATTGCTTGCCAGTGAACAGTTCCTTAGTCGAACTGGAGCCGCGCATATCGTTTCCAACACTAATCTGCATCAGCTCTAACTCTTCTTCCACCGCCTGTGGGTAAGAATGATTAATTCAAAATTATTATTAATATTTTATATACAGGGTTATTGGTAATACGACGTATTCCCTATAGAAAATAAAAAAAATGCAATATCATTTTTTTTTAAAAAAAATATGTTCGAATTTAATCTTTGTCTTCTGATTTATAAAAACGATTAAACACTGGTTATTCATCAATATTAAAACAACAAGTATTGGTCCAAATTTAAAAATGCGAGACAAAAAACGATATTATTTCAACATTTTTTTGAGATTTTTTTTTATAAATTTTTGATGTTGCATTATTGACTTATTTTGAAAAAAGCTAAAAAATATGACAACTCAAAAATGGTTCACGTTTGCATAATGCCTATGGGCGGTTTAAATTATCGCAAATAGAAACCCCTATCACCTCCTATCGGGAATACGTTAAATTACCAATATCCCTGTATATATTAGCGGTAGGTTGTATTACGTATATTTTATGGCAAAATACGTGACGCTGGCAAATAAAGTATTTCCTTGTTTTTCTTTATTTTTAACATTTTTATCCTGACCCTCATGGTCACGGGAATTCCTGTGGTATTTGTAGACCAGATGCCATTGAAGACCTCAAATGCCGTGAGCTTATTATCCGTAGATAAGACCAAACAATAAATTAAATTATAGACCACTGCAAGACCTCAAATACCGTGAGCTCATTATCCGTAGATAAGACCAAAAAATAAATTAAATTATAGACCACTGCAAGACCACAAATACCGTGAGCTCATTATCCGTAGATAAGACCAAAAAATCATTAAAAACTGACATCAGCTCGGGTTAACCATGGCATCGGGACTTCAAACACCACAGTACGTGGTCGAAAAGCATTCGAAACTGAATATAAATGCAGAAGAAATATACGCGATAAAGTCCGTAGAAAAAACTTAATTTCACACGAAACGTTTTGCATTTGCTTAATTATAAGAAATCATTATACTCACTTTTGCATCGATATTTCTTAATCTGGACAACTCCTTTCTCGCATCGTCAACTCGACCTTATAACCATATTATTTATTTGGAGGAATGTGGATTGTTTAAAGGTGTTTTATATTAACATAGTATCCATTTCTTATACATTACATTAAATATTTAAAATAAAATGCTATTTATTAAAATTCAAGGTAATTTTAGTTATTAGTTAGAGTAAGCTGAGCGCAAGTGATTTGTTGGCCACTTTTAGTCAACAAAATACTTTCTTCGCAAATGCTTTTTTGCTACGTCATGCAGAAACACACCTTCAATACATACTTGGAAAATACGTATAACTTAACGTTCTTTCGTAACATGTAAATTACCAAATTTTCAGCATGATTGTAACAATTTAACAGTGGTAGAGCTACACTGCAGTTTGTTTCTAGTTGCATTATTAACGGGTCAGCACGACCGGGGTAGTACAACGCCCTCACAGAATACCAGCGTGAAATAGCAACATAATGCTGCTGTGTTTCGTCTGATGGGTGTAGAGATCCGGAGACCTTTATATTACTGGTCAGTCCTCAAGTGTAACAACGCATCGCACGCGGAACCACTTGCCATCAGGTGAACTGTGTGCTTCGTTTGTTACTCTCGATAAAATAAAACAAAAATCACGATTTTGTAGGCTTAAAAAAAAAGTTTCGAGTTTGATATATCCTGATGCGTTGGTAATAATAACACTATATTTAGCGATTTTTCGCTGATACCCGACTAACGAAATAGTACCATAATTTATATTAACACATATATTACCTTCCTTTAGATGATAATAAGGTGACTCCGGTATCCACCAGCAAGCGAGGAGATAGATAATTGGCAATGCCAACAGCGAGTAGTTCAAAACTTCGTACGTGAGGAAAGGTCCAACACACATCACCAATAAGTTGCCGAAGTTGAACATATATCTCGTTACCATATTCAGAGATCCACGCAACTCTTTATATGATATTTCAACTAAATACATTGTGATGACCTGTGAAAGAGCAAACGATTATATACTAAACACTAGCTGGCCTATCGATTTCACACCTTCTCTAGGATAACTATCCTCGCGAGTGTGTCTTAATGGAACATTGAAAAACTTGCTGTTATTAAAATGAGTGTGTATTTTGCCAAATAATTCAGTACACAACAAAAAAAAATAGAAAACCTGAGCGACGACATCCGAATGCACAGGGTTAACACTAAATGCTAGATGCCCAATAAATTTTTGCAATAATTCACCGAAAAACGAATGGGTCAGCCGTTGTGGAGATAGCGCGTACAGACAAACAGACAAAATGTCTGTTTACTATTTTATTATACTTATTAAATATATAATGTTTTATTGTGTACGAGGCACTCAAAATAAACTTTAAAAAAAAAACCTTTTACAAATCATATTTTAACTTACTTCTACAGATATTTATACATGTATTATGTATTTAATTTCTATATGGGTATGTATTATTCTTTGCTTGTATTAATTATTTTTAGATTTTTTTTTTTTTCTTCTTTTATTAATTAGTTTATTGCTACACCTATCATATACATATCTCACCACACCTTGGGTTGACTGGTAGAGAATGCCTTTGGCATTAAGTCCGCCCTTTGTGAACTTTTACCTTTGATAAGGTTAATGCAATAAAGAGAAAATAAATAACAATAAAGCCCGGTTACAAAGACAAAGTAAATAATAACCCAATTTTAAACACATTTTACAGCCATACCATATATGACAGCAATGTACTTAATACACTATCGTATCAGAAGCTAATCTACGTAAATAATTTTTAATATATTTATTAAAATAAAGTTGTTTTTTTTTTCATTTGTACAATATCTCTAATGTTCAAATAATTAAAAAGTTACTTATACAATATAAAAAAAAAATACTTACGACAGATAACATGCCCGTTCCGAATCCCCATAGGAACTTTGTGAAGAAGAGCATCCATCCCTTGGAAGCCAATATCACGAACAACTGATTTTTTTATAAAAGTAATAATAAAAAAGCGTTACTTTTTCATGAAAGAAAAGGTGACAAACTAGCACACCTGGTGATAAGTGAACAATGGGGCCCATAAAACCGACACCTTGTCTACGATTCAAGAGATTCACTGTACATTGAGATGGAATCTTCGTGCCAATAACTGAGTCTCCGAATCCATACGCTCATCAAATTAAAAACAGCTGCTTATGCTGTTACTTCACAATGGGGTTCTGCCCTTAGCCGATCCATTCTCCCTGCACCTTCAAATAATCTAAAGCGTGGCTGCATGACTGAAATAATGCAGATTTTAATCTAAAAAAAACACAAAAACATTATAAGTTGTTCATATGTTTAATTTAGTTTTTATTATATATTATGCGCATACGCATACACACATGGCAGATTCGTTTCTAACTCCGTTTGGTTGGTCAATAAAATACTTTAAAATAAAATATAACAAATAAACACAATATAATAAAATAAACATATATAAAAACCGACCAGACAGTAGTCCATACAGTCGAGGATCAGGGCTAAAGATAGAGAAACCTACGGACCATACGAGTTATTATTATTACTATTCTTAACAATATGAACATGGGGTTATTGACGATGTTTTACAACTCACCACTCCCAGTGCAATCGGTCCTGCGCTTACGAGGACGGTAACCCGACGTCCGAACTTATCGGACACGTAGCGTGTAAGGAGACTGCCGGACATAAAACCCAAAGGTGACATCGCTACCATCCAGGAAGCAACTTCCTGAAACATTTATAAAACAATACTACTTACAATGGTAGAGCTACGATGCAGTTTGTTTCTAGTTGCAGAACGAATAGGTCAGGTCGACCGGGTAAGGATCACGCACGCCCAGAATGCCAGCGTAAAATATCAGCATAATGCTGCTGTGTTTTATCTAGTGGGTGTAGACACTCCATCTCAGTCCTCAAGGGTGACAACGCATCTGCATTATGTTTCCTTGTCAAGGTTGAATATAGATGTCATGGGCCGCAGGAATCACTTGCCATCAGGTGAACTGTGTTCTCGTTTCTTATTCTCAAGTTAATAATAATGCAACATTATAGAGATATAGCTCGTGTCAATCTCTATGTCTCGAGTCCCTGACACTGCATGTGATATCAGTCGGAGATATAGCCTCTGTGTTTGGACAAATTCTTACGGCAATATAAAAATACTCTCCGTAATTTGATGTCATCTAGCAATAATCAGAAGATATTCGGCGTGTCGAAATAGGCACATCATCACAACATTTAAAACTGGCTGTGGACTGAAGAGTAGGGAAGAGAAACATCACCCTCTGACTAAAAATTTGCATAAAATAAAGATTAAACAAAAATTTATTCATTTTAGTTTAATCTTCAATCGTAAACACCTTATTTATTAAAAAAATTAAAGGGTATAATGGCTTGCCTGCCTTTTGGCATTCTCTACCAGTCAACCCTTGCTATGGAGAGACATTGACTATGGGTGCCAATAACAAAATAATCCTAAATATTAACAAATTATATGTAACATATAATATATATAATAATAAATAAAATACATACATATAACATACCTACATACGTAAATACATATACAAAGCATATATATCGTACATTATGTTACAAGATATATGTATAATTGAACTTACGTCTGTTACTCGGAGGTTTGTAGCATTTTTATGGAAGAGTGGTAACACGATGGTTGACCACGCTGAGAGTACCCCCATCGTTATGGTCGCCAACGACACTGGAATCGTAAAACGTTATTAACCCTAAGGGTCAGCGCAGACGTACGGAGTAACATCGACTACCGCGTTCTGTGCGACCCTAAAATGTAACCAACGAAAATAAAGAGAAATAAAAATTTATGTAAGATCTGTGAAAAAAAATTAAGCGTACAGAGTGTGTACATAACAAAACAAAGACCTATTTTAATTAGGGATACTGCAATTATGTCTTATAACACCTGACATATCGGACTTTTAAAACTAAAATTTGTTCCCGCAAAGTCCAAAATCATAAACTTGATAAAACAAACAATTAAAATCAATGCCTAAGAAATTTACGATGTTAAATAACTTACCAGAAAACGCAACTAGAAACTGCACTCTCTTACCGCGTTCCATTATTTTCTAAACAGAAAAAAAACAGTTTTAACTATAATTAACATTTTTTTTTCATTTATTATGGCAACTATCATTTTGATAATTCTGCAAGTGTCAGAAAGCAATCAGGAATGCACAAAGTTTCAGACCAACCATCATACGAACAAGACCTGGCTGTATGGACTAAAGTCCTTTGCGTTTCCCATTAGGGATAAATTAATATCATCATCATCAGGAATGCACGAGAACACTAAGTTAAGATTTGAAAGTAAGTCAAAGGACATTACAGTGTTAAAATATTATATAAGGACACACATAATCAATTATTCTTAACGAAAAGGATAAATTTGGAAACAAACATGATTTATAAGATCAGGACTTATGGGCAATTTTAAAACTTTATAATAAAATATACTTATCTTCCTAAATAACTATGAAAAGCTTTTTAATGAATACATTTAATGTATACCCGTCATTATTTACAGATTATATAATTATTTACAGATTGTATAATAACATTATAAATATGTAAATAATATATATATAATGCACGTTAATAATGATATGATTCCGTTTAAGTTAAATTTATTTACTTTATTAGGAAACTTCACGGCATACAAGAAACATTAAACATAAATACAATTAACAAGGATATTTAGACATCAAAGATACAACTATATAATTTATTTTTAATGCAAATAATGTGCAACAGGATTAACATACATTTTATCTGTAGTGTAGTGTGTGTATGCATGTCTGTATTTTAGCGCATGTATCTTATTAAGGCGAATTCAGGAGTGCTTCAAAAACATTGTTTACAAACTGATTTCGCTTAAGATTGAATATGTAAATTTTTCCAAACATATTATAGATTTACAACTATAAATGCTGATTTATCACGTGCTCTACGGTGAAGGAAAACGTCGTGAGGAAACATTCATATAGATAAATAAATAAAATATTTCAATGACACGTGAAGTACGCCAATTACCAGTGGTAGAACTAGAGCGCTGCACTTTGTTTCTAGCTGCATAATGAATAGATCAGCTCGACCGGTGTAGGACCACGCCCTCGCAGAATACCGGCTTATAATAGCAGCAAAACGCTGCTGTGTTTCGTCTGGTGAGTGCAAGGATCCAGACCCATTATTACTGGTGAGGAGGAATCCCATCTCAGTCCTTAAGGGTGACAACGCATCTGTATTACGATTCCTTGTCAAGGATAAATGTAGACGTCATGGGCCGCAGGAATCACTTACCATCAGCTGAATTGTGTGCTCGTTTGTTACTCTCATTATATAATACATAAGAAAAAGAAAAGAAAATTGTGCTACTTTGTCACCATTAGTTTCATATTTATCTACGTATAGATACTGCCTACTAAAAAATATTACGTGTAATTCACTTTACGTTAACTTAAATTCGATAAGACCACGTTGCGGCAGGTCAGGCGTTTGTTAGTTACCTTCAGCATGGATAGCTCGACCACACTATTATTGTGGACCACGGCTAACCAGGCATTCCATCTCAGTCCTTCGGGCTGACAACGTATGGGCGATATGAATTTTTGGCGAGGGCCGATGAAATGTGCGCCCTTTATAATATATTACAGTAACAAGATCCACAGACTCACATCTCTCTGTAGTACTGAGTTCGCAGCCATGAACTTCATTTATAATATTAGCGGTGACAAACAAGAACGACAGTGACTTCTGTGGACCATGCTGCTCACGGGGAAATAATAATGCAAATGCACCCTTTAAGATTTAGGACAAAGACGATATGTCTACCACCGGGTGAACTTTAAAAACATTAAAAATAACAAACATCATAGAAGTTAAACTGTAATTTTACAAATAAAAAGAAAGTTTTATATTTACTTACGTACACAGAAAGCGACTATAAAAAAACACGTTAATATAATAAATTCTAGTGTATACCACAAAAATAATTTAACACTTTCGTTCAAATTAAATACGTCAAGAGCTTCATACGGCACGTGCGACTTTGCAGCGTAAGGAAATCATACTGATTAATTTATCTAAGTTCTTCGTGACTTTTTTTTTATGTATATGAATATTGTTTGCCATGCGGCCACTATAGCTTATTTAGCACTATAGTTTGTACTCACAAGTAGGGGGCAAACTCAGTGTAAAGGGTCAACTCGACACTGTTATTTAATTATCTCTAAATTAAAACATGCACAAATAGCCTTAAAGGGCCATCCCCCTGAACTGTAAACGGGAGTCCCCCGATTGTCTCGAAGTTTTTAAGAAATTATGAATTAACTTGAAGTTTTTAAGATAACATACATACAATGTATACATCATTGTATAAATCTTTATTAATGTTTACAATGTAATTGATCTAAAGTAAGACGACCAATATTTGTCACATAGGGCACTGTTCGAATTGTCCATTGAAGCATATATAAGCATGCTACCGACTTTATATATCATCAGTGCCCATTTCAATGACTTGGTTAATTCTTAGCATACTCTTTTGTCTATGTATAAAATTCTGTTTAAACATGTGAAAAGTTGAAAACATAGAAGAACCGAAGCTCCTAACACAAGCAAACAAAGATAAGGCAAGCAAAGATAATAGTTTTAAAAAAAAAAAAAAAATAGTTTTATTTTTATAACTTTCTATTCTGTTTCTACAACTAACATGTAAAACACAAATTTCATGTACAATATAATACATTTATTATACAACGTTGTTACGTAACAGATATTTGATTTGATTTACAATTACAATTTCAACCATATTTTCTTCTCTTTAGCAACCGTGCTAGGTCTTAGACCTGTGTTACAGCTGCTAAGCCCCTCTGGATGAAGTTTAATTTAAATAAAACTTAGAATTACTGTTACATTAAAACTATAGATTAATGAAAGAAAAAAGAAAGAATATCCCAATAAGGGAGGTAGTACTAAATTATCTTAGTTTAAAATCGTACACACAAAGTATAACTAGTCTAAGATAGGGCAAGTTGATGAAATATTTTTAATTTTATTTTATTTATTAAGTCTACATATGAGTCGTTCTCGTTTGCTGGTATATTTCATCACCAATCTTCCACCTGAACAAGCTTCATATAAACATTCGCCTAATGAACTAACAAGTTAAGGTTCTCCGAAATGCACCGAGACAAAACAAAGACGTGCACGACGCTTTCCGTACAATGTATTTATATTTTACATGGTAGAGCTATGCCTATATGTGTTTATATATGATTATAAATATAATATAATACGTGTAATATATACGTGTACATACATATTAGCATATATACATCCCCAAAAACAACAGTTAATTAAAATGTTATTAAAATTTAATAGTAAAGGATTCGCACGGATTTACCCTTTTGGCCCTTTCTTGGTCGTGATATAAAAATGGTTGAGAAGAAATAAACTCGTATGGTTAGTTTACAATACTTTCCTTTACTGAGTCACGGGACTTAGAATCGACATCCAGCGAAGGTCAGAAACTCATCTTTATTACCGCTTGTTCTATCACTAAACACAGGCTATGATTAATGATCGTTATGTAATATGTGATGTATAACAATTATTCATCATTAATTATAGGATTATCTTTTCTCTAAATATACAAAGGATAAAGGTATTTTGTTTAATTTCGCATTTACAGATATATAAAAAAATAACAATACCTCTATAATTCGTTGTGTTGCTATTTATTTGATTGAGGCTGGTGTAATTTGCGCCGGTCTTTTGTTCCATTAGGTTTTAGAATCACAAGAGCGAAGTGTTGAGTCGTGTCATAATAAAATAAATTTCAAACCTGTAATATTACGATAAACCTGTAGTATTATTATTATTATTATATATATATATATAAATGCACCGAGAAATTTACAGCAGAGAAATTTATTACTATCGAATAGTGTTTAGTAGTTATATATATATATATATATATATAACTACTAAACACTATTCGATAGTAATAAATTTCTCTGCCCACTAAATTGAATTTAGTTACTAACAAACAGTGTCCTTGAAATTATTATTAAAAACCTTATATATAAAACCTTATTATTAAATATGTCACTATAATTTTTAACAAAATCCACTTGCCCGTAATTTAATTGCGTGTATATTTTACTTAAGTTTAAAATTACGTTAACTCCGGTTAATATTATGTAGTTAGTTTTGTTTATTATGATGATTATTTGAAGTTTACATTTTTAATTCTCTATATTTTGAACACAATCAAATCCTTAAAAAATAAAAAAAACAACAGAAGCCACAAAGCCTACATAAACTATCTAATACATTAATTAAATTATACATAATTTTTTATTTTATATATGAATATCTATAAGTAATCTAGTTTATAGACACAATATAGGTATTTTTCTCAGAACTATAATGGTATATATTCTAACCTGTAATACTCATATTGACTTTTCTACATCATACTAGAATTATCGCCTTTTCAATTTAACTGAAACTATGATGTATGAATATAGTATGTATGAAATCATAAACTGTAAACAAACATTGAGGTTATATTATTTTAAAAGGTCAATTCCAAGGTGTAAACCTCAATTATTTATTATGATCATATATATATAACAACACATGACAATGAATTTAAATACACACAAAAGCCATATAAAAATAAAATATACATGAGAACTAATAACACAGTGTTGTAAATCTCTGTAATTTTATTTCTGGTAGAAGTATACCATCAACTAAATTCGCACATAAGTTCGCACTGCTATATTCGCAAAAAGGCTAAAAATGTTTTAAGTACAAGTTATAAAAATTAATATTGATTACCTATTAAATAATTTAATAACATAAACTCATCCGTAAAATGTATATATTAGTAGTTATATATATCTGTTAAAAGTCTTTTTTGTTAACTAAATAGCTATATTAATCAGTCAAGTCAAGTATTTGACTATCTTTTCCCAGGGAATTGAATGATCAAATAGCTCCTCGGTTGGCATATGTGGCGTTTTGTTGCGCCGAGAGAAGTACATGGCTGCACTTTTGGTGGGATTAACCTCAATTCGCCATTTCCGAAACCATTTCCCTAAGACAACACCTGCAGATTGGAGGCTTTTACAAATAGCGTCTGGTCTGAATCCAGACGCATAGAGGCCGGTGTCATTGCCGAAGAGACCTCTACACCGCGAGAGTGCAGTATGTCGTTGGTGTAGAGTGTGTTCACTCTCCTTAGGCCCCCACATTATACTCGGAAGGAAAGATTGCAACATTAAAAAGGTCGAAACATATCGCTACGTCCGAATACAAGAAATATCCACGACTCCTTACCCGGTGAGTCTTATTGTCCGATGATGAAAAGACGATCCGAGAATCATATTACGTAACTAATAATATTAAATATTATAAGTTATATAATATAATACATAATCATATCAATATGGGGTCTCTCGGGGATTTTAACAATAATAATAATAACACATTTATTTCATATATTTGTCCATAAATTGTTATTAAATAGAGATCTTAACCTAATTGTTAGTAAAAGGTAGAACAATAATAAATATTTCACATTATTTTACATGAACATTAACCCAATGGAGTAAATACTTTGAGTCCCACCTGTCCGCCAATACGTTCAAGATACTGTTGTAGCTTCCACGAACTCTTTTTAAAATTGAGGAGCTCCGTTTACCAATTATTGCAAAAAAAACATCATTATGTGCTTCAGCAAACATAGTAGATGCACTGCAATAACGCGGTAACCCTAACAGGATCCTGAACGCATTGTTATATTGTACCCGTAGAGCACTATACTTCCGCTGCGTATATTTAATCCACAGGCTGCACGTGTAGAAAGACTGACAATAGGCTTTAAATAGCATTACCTTTACCTGATTTGTACAACCTGCAAACCTACGGATCAACATGTTGCTGCGGACAGCCAGAGTTCTGCGTTCCCTCTCAATGTCACATTCGTCATTCATTTCATAAGTGACCCAATGGCCCAAGTATCTAAACGTTTCAACTCGATTCCACATAACCTTACAGGAAGAACGTTTAATGATGTTGATCCTGCCCTAAAAACTAAAAACTCGATTTTTTTAGCATTATAAACTAGCCCATGTTCCTTAGCATAACTTTCACATAACTTTACTAATCTCCTAAAAAATAAAACAACGGCTGACAATATGCTAGTTTGCTTTAATTAAATGAAATATAAAATGTAGCAGCTACATTTCGTTATAGTCTTTGATAATTATTATTTAAAAATTATATTCGTTAATAATTATTACTATTTTTATCAGTTACTAGATTACATAAAAATTTTATTTTGATGCTATTCTGTTTAAATTATTGCATTTCATTTATCATACAATTTTTTTGTGTTTTGCTACTATATATATCTTACCATATATCTAACTATAGATTATTTTGTGTGGGCAACCCTACTTAGGCTTTATATTATACGACACGAAAGTGTCGTGTGGCAGATAGTGAATTTAATGTGAATAATTATAATAGTGAAATTGTATAAGAACGCTATTATCTCATGTCTGAACACGTACTACCGGCCGAAGAGCCGATACGGTTCACAGCCCCAATAATTCAAGACAATCCAACAGGATGGGGTCCATGCGAAATGCCGGATCAGTTTAGGGACATGCCCTACCAACCTTTTAGTAAAGGCGATCGTATGGGAAAGATTAGTGACTGGACTGTTGTACAAGACAAAAAATATCAAAGTAAGTCACATTTTCATTGATAATACCACAATGATACATTCATTGATAGATAGGTAGTCAAATTTGAGGTTATATTAATGAGAACAGTCTTTACACTCGTTAATTATTTTGCGTTAATCTTTACAATTAATTGATTGCCTTGAAATGCTTTATCCAGATAAGTACGCGTCACAATTTGGCCCTGGTTCTTCTTATGCTTACTTCCATGATGAGGATGAGAGCACCTTCCATCTGGTGGACACAACTAGAGTGCAGAAACCGCCATACCAGCGTGGCCGTGCTCGGGGACAACGAGGACGCGGTGCTAGAGGTGCTCGCACTCCTGGTGGGATGACAACATTAAACAAGGTAAAATTTTGTTGATTTTTATTGAAAAACTAGCTGGCTGGCTTATTCACAAACTTACATATATATAAATCATACATATTTTAAAACTATACAAAATATTAATTACTGAAAATTTGAACAATATCTATTCAGTAGTACAATTAGTAAGTACAGATGGATGGATGTTGTGGAATCTAGTGATATAATAACATCACTTAATAGTTCAATGATTGCCTGATCTACCACTTTAGTTGTTAATTTTGAATGAACATTTACTCTATATTATATATCATATGTCAAATTTCAATATAAAAATAACTGTAATTTAATTTGCTGAAAACTGTTGAGTTTTCTCTACACTTTTAACCCCCAAAAATAATAAATCTCACTTAATATTATTTTTATAATGTTAGGAGTGGCAAATGAGGATACAGTTCACCTAATACTAAGTTGTATGAAAGTGGCGCATTACATCTACATCCATGTCCTATAAAGCTTCAGGATGCTTTATCACCCCTGTGTTCGAAGATGGAATGGTTGTAGTTGAATTGCAATATATATATAGTCACATTAGTATTTTACATTGGTTCTGTGAGGGTCCTTCCCTAGACGAGCCAACATTCATGTAGCAACTAGAAACTAGCTGTAGTGTGGCTCCATCACTAAAAACACAATGTATACATCACTTACATCCATCACATATTGTTGTGATGGATATAAGTGTTTTAGGCAAGTAGGTTATATGAGACACGGGTAATGGTAAACCCAAGGCTCGGCCTTTAGCCCTTTTCTTTTAACCATTTACATTACAGATATTTTTATATGTGCAGAATAGTCAACTGTATTATTCATTTAGACCAAAGACTAAGCAGGAAAACTGCCAACTCATGAGTTACCTAGAAGAACACGAGCTGATTAGCGACCCCAGTACTATTTCCTTCGGGGTCGCTCAGCTGGTGATCTTCTGGTCTACTTGTCTCATCAATGGGTGCAGGCAGTCGAGTCCAAGGGAGAGGCCTTGGTGGTTTGTCTGGACGTAGCGAAGACCTTCGATCGGGTTTGGCACAAAGCGTTTCTTTTGAAGCTTCCTTCCTATAGGCTTCCCGAGAAATTATGCAAGTGGGTCACCAGTTTTATCTCGAAGGTCGTAGTCGACGGGTGCATGCTCTGAGTGAATGCCGGTGTTCCACAAGGCTGTGTGCTATCTCCTACCTTGTTTCTTCTGCATATCAATGACATGTTGCAAATTAATAACATTCATTGCTATGCGGATGACGTTGACGATGATGATGCGTTATATATTATAATGGCCGCGCCAAAAAACGTTCTCCAGAAAACGTCAATGAGTGCCATAACAAACTTGTGTCTGAGGTTCAGACTTTGTTCGACAAAGTTTCAGATTGGTGCCGACAAATCTAGTCCAATTTGACCCCACGACTACACAAGTTTGCGCGTTTACCGCTAAAAAGATTCCCTTTTTCGCGTCTCCTCATTTTGTAAACACTCACCTTGCTCCCTCGGAATCCTTGGCGTTGACATATTGAGCGACGTTCAGTTCGGCGGTCAATTGGAGGGTAAGGCCAAATGGGCCTTTAAAAGACTGGGCGTGCTTAATAGAGCGAGAGAAACTTTACAAAGCGCAAGTTAGGCCTCACATGGAATACTGTTCTCATCTCTGGGCCAGTACCAGCTTCCGTTTGACCGCATTCAACGGGGAGTGGCTCGAATCGTTGATGACCAGTTACTTTTCGATTGGTTTGATTCACTGACGTGCTACGACTCTTCTGGTGTTGCGGATGTTCATGAGCGTCAGTGATCACTTGATGTGTTTGTTTAACTCAAGATTGAAGTTTATGCAATAACATTTTTAATCTATTAATTATGCCATTTACCAAATAATTTTGTTTTGATAGCAACGAGACCGCAAACTTGGCAAGAGATGGGGCCAGCGTGGTGCTCCCATGAAGATTCGTGATGCATCTGTAACTGTTAGACCGACATGGGCTACTATCGAAGACATGGATTTCCCACGGCTGGCTAAGCTTTCATTACCAGGAATTAAGGAAGGTATGTTATAATTTAACTTACAGTTATTTACAGTGAATTAATGATGATGATGTCCACGTGATCGAATTCGTCCACGGCGATGACTTCTGGTTATTGCAAGGAACTAACTCGTTACATTACCATTTTTTTACGGATGATTGCCGCTGTTAGCCGAAGGACTTTTACAGCTTTACCGGTTTGAAAGGTGGCCGAATGCAGAGGGCACTCAGCTGAGACCTTTATTTATTTACAAGTAACCAGCATAAGGGTTTTTGAGAGGGAACTCGGCTTGGGTCGTTACCCTGCCTATGAAAGCGACTGACCTGCCTATAAGCACGGTGCACCGGTAGCCTTGCGCATGAAACGATTCTAAATGGTCTGTTTCTAGAATAGTGATACAATAAAAATATACATTTAGTTTTTGTATATGGAATATAAATAAAAAAATATTTTTATAATGTACATCTTTACAAAAATATATTTTTTCCCCAATAAAGGAAAAGTTTGAAATTATTTTTATCACACGTGTTTCCCTCCCCTATCCTCCATACACGTCACACACATGAATTTTTGTGTATGTGAATCTGATATGTACTCACAGAGAGTTTTTATCTTTTCAGGTGAAGACATTGCATGCTGTGGTACTTTAGAGTACTATGACAAGGGATATGATCGTGTCAATGTGAAACATGAGAAGCCTCTTCAGCGTATTGACCGTATCTTCCATACGGTGAGATATTTTTTACATGAGCTTATGATTTTTAATTTACTTCTATTTAGTGAAAATCTTTCACACAATATTTCTTGAGATATCTCTCATATATGATCTCAGGTGCCAGTGTCATTGAACATTGTTAGTCGCAATTTTAAGTACTGATTCACCACATGGTTGGCGGTGAAGGAAAAGAGCATGAAGAAATCTGCATGTCTGAGATATAATAAAAAAATTGTGTGAAGTCCTCCAGTCTGTCGTCCCCAGTGGTGCTGCGTTGTGAACCATGTTCTAACACACTCTCTAGAAAGGAGCCCTATGTCCAACAGTGGGATTTATATATATACTGCAGGCCAAAAGTTTAAGACCACCTTAATTAAAGTAGGAAAATAAAGTAAAACTCCAATAAAATATTAAATGTTTAATTAACCTGTTTAATCATCTAATAGAACATTGATTGACAAACAATATACTTTATAAGCTTAAAGAAATATTAACAGTCCATGCAAAAACAGGCTATAGTTAGCTAAACTGATTTTTCATCAAAAAATTCCTTTACATTTTATGACTTTTTTCACAAGTCTTGGAATACGGGCAATCAATTTGTTAATGGTGTCTTGTGATATATTGTTCCAAATTTCTCATAAAGCATTCCCCATTTCTTCTCGCGAGTTTGGGCCAAGATTACTATCAAGCTCTTCCATCAAAAGTTCAATGGGATTGAGATCCGGGCTCTGAGGAGGCCAAACCATGTTTTTTAACACCCCTTGTGCCTCTTTCTCTTCTAAATATCCTCTTCATAATTTTGAGTCATCAATCAAAAATTAAAAGTAAACTAAAGTAAGTAAATCATTATCTGGGTGGACAATGAATCCATCTCCAATTAATCGCAACCCGGAAGAAACAGCATTTTGTTCTAAAATGTTTTTGTACTGTTCCTTTTTCAAAATTCCTTCAATTTTATATTCCTACAATATTATTATCAAATCGCCAGTTCCTTGGCTAGAGAAGCAACCCCAGACCATAATTGAGCCACCACCATGCTTGATTGTTGGGACTACACGATCTGACATCATTTTTTCTTGGGCACTGCGTCGAACGTAAACTCTACATTTTGAACCGAATAGTTCAAACTTGGATTCATCGGTCCAAAGCACTTTTTAAAAATATTAATAATAATGTATATATAATATAAAATAATAATAATTAAAATCTTCTTCTGTCCAATCCCGATGGGCAAGAGCCCACTGCATCCGTTTTTTCTTGTTTTGCGGCCTTAGCAGAGGTTTTCGAACGGCGACGCGACTATACAATATACAACGCATCTCTCAGTTGCCGTTTTACTGTAGTCAATGATAACGGTTTAACTCGGGTTTTGTTTACTTCAACGCGGTTTCTGGTGCTGTTAAGCGTCTATTTCGCTTGCTGGTAACAACAATGAAATTATCTTCACTAGACGTGGTAGCTCTCGGCCTTCTTGAGTGTGGACGATCTTAACGTGAAAACTGCCTGTCTCCCTGTATCAAGTTATTGTGCCATGAACAAGTCTTCGATAACTTCAGTTGTGAAGCAATCTCACGTTCGGATTTGCCTTCATTATGTAAAACAACGATGGCAGAACGCACTTCACTGCTAATTTCTAGAGCTTTCCCATTTTATGACGTTTTCACTGTAGAAAACACAAGTTTAGACAAATTGAGATTGTTTGTGAACAAACCCAAGTAAACTCGGGTAATAATAAGTCAGAAACACGTGTTTTCAGGAGCTAAATAATCCTAATTATTGACCAATACGTAACAAAAGCAAAGTAATTAGTAATGAGGACATTATAAAAATATTATTACGACTCTACCACTTGGCTCTAGTGCAACGTTTGTCGGTGTTTGAAAACAATAGATGTTTATTGTCCAATAACTTGAAAGTAAACAAAAGAATGATTTCCTTAAATATTCGATACTAACAATAGAATATGCAGATGTGCATTTTTTATATTTATCCTATGGGATTTTATTACAATTTTATTATTTTTGTTTATGTGCGGTCTTAAACTTTTGGCTGGCAGGGTATATAGGCTGTCTTTCAGTCTTTTTCTTTAACTTGTCTATATATAACGTTTTTTTATGGGTATAAATAAAAAAAAAGAGTATATTTTTTTATAAATTCCCTCTCTATTATAACATTGTTAATTTTATAGGTAACAATTACCGATAGCCCAGTAATCTGTTGTCTCATCATTCTACATGTTTTTTAATATCTGGTCTTTATATAACATTGTTAATTTGCAGGTAACAACTACTGATGACCCAGTAATCCGTCGTCTCAGCAAGACTATGGGCACAGTTTATGCCACTGATGCTATTTTGGCCACTATTATGTGCTGTACTCGATCTAACTACTCGTGGGATATTGTCATTGAGAAAATTGGTAAGTTACTATCGGTTTTCTTAATATATATTTAAGCTACATTATATACCAGTATTAAGAAAAAAGAGAAAATTATCTTATTGAATAAGGATTCAAGATGTATATGCATTATCACTCTTGAGGACTGAGGAATGGATACATACAAAATATAGTAGCATGATATACAATTAGGTGTCAATCCAGAACACAATTCACCTGAGGGTAAAGTATTCCTGAAGCCCGTATAACTCACATGGAGGTGATATAGAATTGTTACCAATATATTTTTTTAAAAGAATATTAACAATGCTATTACCATTACTGATATTCGGGATAATCACTCGCAACTAAGCTTAAAATGCTTGTGGAGATTGTTCATGACAATAGTATAATGGCGGATTCGAACCTACGACCTTAAGTTTCACAGACCGTAACCCTAAACCTTTAAGCTATTAATGCATCTGCCACTAGCAGGGTGTACCGTTTCTTTGACTCAAAAAAAAACAGTAGACCATATTTTTGAGTGAATTCTGTAAAAGCACTTTTCTTCCTTGGAAAGCCTAGACCAAGCCCCTATTTGCGATATAGCTAATAATTTAATATTTATTCAAAGTTAACTCATTGTTTAAATCAAGTGCTTATAGATAAGACTCATCTATATTTCACACAGCTGTGTATCATTTCATAAGTGTAGGGATCCGGAGACCCTTGTTAATGGTGATGAGGCATTACATCTTGGTTTTCAGACTTGACAATGCATCAGTATTATAATTATTTTTTGAGGAATCTGATTGTGGATATTGTGAGCCCTTACTGTCAGGTGTACTGTATGATTATATGTCACCGTCAATGCTATTACAACACAAAAAATATTCAATGTGATTTTATATCACTTAAATACTCTACAACAAAATAAACTCTATTACTTTTTCCTATTACTATTGTTTAACTTTGTCTTTTTTATTTACACAGGTTTGTGTATCTTTGTTAGAACAATATTATTTCCTATATATTATGTGCCTATATTTGAAATTAGTTGGCAAAAGAAAAGAAACCATTTCACATATTTCACAGTGTATTTAGCATATTTTGTAACAGAAATATATTACTTGCTGGTAAATAATAATTTTCCAGCTTGTTACAGCAGGTAATCTGGGGAAACTTAGCTTTAGATTTTTTCCTTGATTTTTATTCACGATTATTGTAGAGGATTGGTGGGAAGATCTCCACTGGCAATGATAGATGTTTCTATAACAACAAAACATTTCTTGTTAACAGGTGATAAGTTGTTCTTGGACAAACGTGATAACACCGAGTTTGATCTGCTAACTGTCAATGAGACTTCTGTAGAGCCTCCGGCAGATGATGGTAACTCTATCAACTCCCCGCGCAACCTCGCTCTTGAAGCTACTTTCATCAATCATAACTTCAGCCAACAAGTAAATATTTGCATCCTATTAGTGTTGTTTGATGATGATTTGTTAATCTGTGTTAAACATATCGCTATCTATTGTCTAGGACAAAGGATTGAAGATATGTTTAATTAGAGAGGGGAGACCCTATGTCCAACAAAAGATCTACGTGTAGGCTGTAATTTTACTATTAAAACTGTCGTAAGTCTGAGACCTGTTCTGAAATTAACGCAATCTTATGATTTGCACACCTCAATGCAACTCATTGTCACTTCATTGTCGCCTCACGTACATAGTAAAATTGAATTTCTGTGCAAGTTAAAAGGTAGTAAGGAGTAAAGAAAACAAGCAAACTCGTAATGGGTGCAACTGAATAAAATATGTCTATCTGGGTATTACTTAGGTATCTATCACAATTTTACTAGTGGTAGAGCTTCACTGCAGTTTGTTTCTAGCAGAATTAATGGCTCAACTCGACCGGGTAAGACCACATCCTCACAGAATAGCAGCATAAAACTGCTGTGTTTCGAGTTTAGGGGTCCAGATACCTTTATTACTGGTGACAAGGCATGCCATCTCAGTCCTTAAGGGTGACAACACATCTGCATTATGATTCCTTGTCAAGGATGAAAGTAGATTTGGAGGCTGCAGGAATCATTTGCTATTAGGTGAACTGTGTGAAGCTTATTGTTAATTTTGGTAATGAAGTTAAAGGAGGATATATGTTTGGAATACATCACATCCTGTTACTAGGGCCACCTATATCTATCACTCTCTTATATTATTCTCTATTTTGGACTACTATTCTGTGATGGTGTGACATATATGACCTTTCCAGTTTGACAGCATTTGCTCAATCAATAATAACATAATTAATATAAATATTAAAAAAACTTGACAGAAATAAGCTATTTATAGGTGCTGAAATCTGGCCAAAATGAGCCAAAATACAAGTTCCCGGAGGCGAATCCATTTGTATCAGAGGAAGAAGAGGGTGAGGTAGCATCGGTTGGCTATCGTTACCGGAAGTGGAACCTTAATAATGGTGTGGTAAGTTTCAAATGTAATTACTTTTTCTATTAACTATACTTTAAAAAGAAGTCAGCTTACATTTGTGATACAATACAAAATTTTGCATGGAAAAAAATACAGAAATGAGTATTTATAAAATAAATTTATTTCATTTTTATTGTACACTTTACAAGTACTTATCTCACGTTAATTATTATAATCATAATTAAAATTAATTTCAACTATTTTTTCATTGACTTTTAAAAAAATTATTCTTAAGTTTAATATGGTCTGGTCTGTCTTTGTAAATGTGTAATATTCGTCTATGTGGCCATCTAATAAAACATAAGTGTAACTTATATCAACTCACAACCTCAGTTTTAATAACAACAGTTGCGCTATAAACTGAGAGTAAATAAATGTCTGTTCTATGCATTTTTAATCATGAAAATCCAATCAATATTTTATCATAAATAAATCAAAATGGAAATGAGAATAAAACAGATGCTTTGGAGATGATAACCGTAAATACTTTAAATAAAATAAAAAAAAACAATATTTGGTGTTACATCAACTAGCTAATATTTATAGTGATGATTATTTTTATAGTGTTAGTATATTTCAACATAAAGATAGAAAGAACATTTTTATTCAGTACTTAACAATAGACAACATTACAAATTTAAACTTTACATAATACAATCTTGTACTGAAAAGTGTTGTGGCCGGCTCAGCTATAATAATGTTGTGGTGATACCACAGCACTGGTTTTCAGCTCCAGTCCCACAGTGACGAGAGAAACTATATTAATAGGCGACACAAAATAATGTACCATATATATTTTATTTATTTATTTACTCTTTATTGCATTAACCTTATCAAAGTTAAAAGTTCACAATGGCGGACTTAATGCCAAAGGCATTCTCTACCAGTCAACCCAAGGCGTGGTAGATATGTGTATGATAGGTGTAGCAATAAACTATTCATCATATTAAAGCAATAAATAATAATAACAAAAAAAACATGAACAGCATACCATTTTATATATCATTTTAATTATAATACAAAGTATGAAAATGATTATATTCCAATTGAATACTATATCTATACTATATAATAGACATATATCATTTTTTTATTTGTAGCTTGAAACTGTATCATAGAAATATTATTCAATATTTATACATCCAAAGAATAGTGATACATGTATCATTCACCTATTATCTCTTAAAATATGTATTCTATTACAAAATATATATACAATCCGAATAGAGAAATTTATGAGAGATTAAGAAAAAAGGTAGCTTAGGGAGCCATTTTTAAGTTCATTGATAAGCAGATTGTCTATAATATATATATAATTATAGTCATATACTCTAAACATCATATTTATATCTATATCATATTTTCAGGTGCTGATAGCTCGCTGTGAACATGATGCAGTAATGCAAGGTCCACAAAATGAGACCCAGTTCCTGTCTATCAAAGCTTTGAATGAATGGGATTCAAAGGTAGCCAATGGTGTGGAGTGGCGTCAGAAGCTAGACACGCAACGTGGTGCTGTACTGGCTAACGAGCTGAGGAACAACTCCTGCAAGTTAGCCAAGTGGACTGTGCAGGTAAACGTATTTTACCTACTGAGTGCTGCATTCTTCTATGTATGTTTCTTTTAAAAGGTCAGTGTCCTAGTGCAGCTACACTAGGTAGCTGGGGTTTTTACCTCTAGAACCAACACTATTAAGTGATACAGAAGTATGACATGTAATACTTCTGTGTCTTGGTGTATTGTAGAGGTAGAAACTAGTAAAGTTGGTAATTGTAATTATCAATAAAATCCTAGTCTATAACAACTTTGTGACATTGAACATGCATCAGAAATAAACAATAATATTTTGAAGTCTATGAAATGTAATACTTCTGTAATAATTTCTTGTTGCTTTATTTACTTGATAAGTAACCACCAATGCTAACATGATAATTCACAAAATATTTGCTCAACCCTGCCGAGTTTTTTTTTGATGAGTACAAAGAATTCCATTTTCCATTCATTGAGTATATTCCAGGGAACGCATATACATTATGATTACTTACCGGAAATAAACTCACAGAGTACAAGCGTAAAATCGATTGTAATTCCTTATCGGGATGAATGTAGGTGTGAACTGTGTGCAGATTTGTCACCCTAAATAGATAAAAAAAACATTGGTATAACAGGCTGCAAAAATAAATCGCCCACTTACATCATTGAAAAAAATACTTTTCATATTAATGTCTATATTTTGTCATTTCCAGGCTTTGTTAGCTGGCTCAGACCAGATTAAATTTGGTTACGTATCGCGTTCCCAAGTGCGCGACAACTCGCGGCACGTAATATTGGGCACACAACAGTTCAAACCCCACGAGTTTGCTGCCCAAATCAACTTGTCTATGGACAATGCTTGGGGCATACTACGCTGCATTATCGACATATGCATGAAACAGAAGGACGGTAAGTTTTCTACTTTCCTAGCTAATAACTTTACCAATCCCCATCATATAATAATTTCCTCCATATTAATTTTAACCATGGTCCTGGTTGCAATCAGAATACATTGCATTGAACTAGACAAGGAACACATTGGCCATATGTTTCTGTGAATACTTAAGGCACTATAATATATCTTGCTCAGTTGTCGTTATGTAAATATACCACAAGATAACACTGTGGGTGGTGTAGGAAAAACATTGTGGGGCCACCTGCATATCTAAGAAATAAATAAATAACATTTCGAAGACATGTTTTTATTTTTTATTACTTTGAGTGTAACACAATTACAAAGTTCACCTGATGGCAAGTGACTCCTGTGGCCCATGACATCTATATTCACCCATGACAAGGAATCATATCCCAGATGCACTGTTACCCTTGATGACTGAAATGGAATGCCTCGTTGCTAGTAATAAAGGTCTCTGGATCTCCACACTCACCAGACGAAACACAGCAGCATTATGCCCCTTTATTACGCTGGTATTCAGCAACTCCATTGGTGTTACTATCCATGGCTAGTTTTGAGGACATGGACGTCTCAAGAGAATATAGTATATATGTAGGTGTTGTGTGTAATATGGTTATGTCCTGTAATATTAAAATAGATCCTCAAACAAACTCTTTTCAACATGTGATGTATTCTTTACCAGGTAAATACTTGATCATGAAGGATCCAAACAAGCCCCTCATCCGCCTCTACGACATCCCGGACAATACCTTCGAGTCCGACGCATCCGAAGAAAGCGGTGATGAACCAGCCGACACACCCTTTGCTCCATTGTATTCTTACGGAAACTCTAAACGGATTTAGAACATTTTTTCTCTGTCAGTGTTTTACTTCCATAGTTTAACAGCTTTTCCATATTATTTTAGAGGTGTAATCTAACCATATGTATGGCATATTTTATCCATCCAAATACAATTTTTTGGTCACACATTGAATTTTATTGATATTTAAATCTTTTTGGTGCCATGATTGCAACCATATAGAGGACTATTTTGGCAATGTGTACTCAGAACACAATTTTGATGGTCACCGACAACACCAGACGCTTGCATAAATAAAAAATTTGCATACCCAACAGGCGGTTTTAATACACTAAGATATCAACAACAAACACTTATACATTATGCTCACACACTATTTAGATTGTCATAACACAATTAGACCCTCACTTGCAGACATTTGCATTTTTGTTTATTTGCTTTTCTTAATATTTTTGTTATTCCTTTTTTGTTAAATATCCGTGTATCACGTTGAGGGTCTGGTAATCTGTCAGACACGATAACCAGTCTCTTACTAAGGAATATTATATATTGTATTACACTGCTTTATTAATTTTGTGAAAGAGAAAAAATAATAAATATCCATCCCGGCAATATTGAGCAGTAGATTCACTCTACAGCTTTGCTTTTTTATGTATATCTACACCAAACATATGGCTAAAAATAATCTCATCGATGTCACACATCACGGATATGGAGATATTTGCATGTGCCTACTTTTATTTATTAAAGGTTAACACAACAAGAATATATTAAAAAAATGATGAAAATTAAAGATAATATGTGCTGCTACTTCATCTAAAAGCAACCAAGGGAAGCATTTAATGGTTATAGAATTTTGATGATAATCTTAAAATCTATAATTTATTTAGCATTTTTTTATCAATACAAATTTTGAAAGATATCATAAAATCTTAACAATTGAGTTTATATGGAGCTGCTCCTTTTGAGTCTGATAAATCATTATTCAAAAACAATGCATACTACCACTACCCGTTTATACATAGAGGTTTCAATCTTCGTTTCATTAAAATATGAAGTTATTTAGGAAGGAAAGTGAAAGGTATCCTCGGATCACCAGAAACCTTGACCGCCGTGTTATTCAATCATTAATCAATTGGCACTATCATAAGAATTGCTTAAACACAATGTGTGGTGAAAATTTCGTTGGGGAGGTTCTCCAAGAGAGACAAATGGTTGAATTCATAAATGGTTCTATATATATATAAAAACATTAAATATAACTAATTATATATAATAATAACTACATATCCGACAATATTTCAAATATTCATGCCAAGAACGGCCTTATGTGGTTTGGACAAGCATATCTAGTAACATTTACTAGTACCAACATTACACAAATAGAGGTGGTTGTTACCTGCTGAAAAGGTTATTTTTTCTTCAAAATATAGAATTCCGTCATCAAATCTTGATTTTTTCTTCAAAATAATGCTGGCTTTACTAATACATAACTATCGTTCCTGTTAACAACTCCAAATAAGCTGAAATTGCTTGTGGCTTGGAAATAGTTTATGACAATAGTAGAATGGCGAATTGGAACCTACCACCTAAGTTTTGTAGATTAATTAAATAAATATTAAATTTATGAAGGTCCACACTATATATAATCGGTTCAGAAATTTCACATAGCGTCGAATTGAGGACCAACTTAGTTTTGTTAAGACAACAATAAATATAAAATGCTTTTGTATATTAAAATTAGCTACATATAAATATTTTTTTATCAATAATTATTTATACATCTCGTTTCTCTTCCGCATGGCTGTCTACGTTTAACCCTTCCTCTTCTATATACCTTTTTCCTTGCAATAATTCTTGAATTTCTTCCAATGTCTTCCCTTTCGTTTCGGGTACAAAGAAATAAACGAATAATACACCGAAGTATGCAATACCGGCGAACACCCAGAATACTGTGTAATGACCGAATATGTCTTTAATACTTTGGTATGATTTGGTAACTATGAAGTTTAAAATGCATGCCATCATGGTGGCAGTACTGGACGCCACCGTTTTAATATTCATAGGAAATAATTCGGCCTGCATTATATAAGGGATGTTGCCTATACCCACTGAATATAATATGATGAATCCTAATACGCCTATAAGAGGCATTGAAGACAGAGCCTTAAGTGTTTCGGCGTTAAGTTGTACTGCGTCTTGTAAATAAAAGTATAATCCTACAATAGTCAAAGAAATGCCTATGCCAAAACATGACACAATCATTAGGATCCGCCTACCAAAGTAACCAGCTAGGAATGTTGCTCCTACACCTGAAAAGATTTTTTTTTTTTTAAATTCACATTTCAAATTTTTATTATAAAATATATGTATGTCTTACATCTTAATCGTAGAACATATTTCAAGCGTACTTATGCCTAGTTTGCATCTCTCATTCCACTGATCACTGATCTAAACACTGGTGGGGATATTAGGGAGTTGTACGAAAATATATACCTTTCCTCTTCGCTAAGATGTTTAGTCTCAAATGTAAGAAGCTCCCCGATAACCCGGTTTATGCCGGTTAACTCTTTTTATCAGACATTAACAACACTGATAAAAAAAATACGTATAGATCCGATTACGTAGTGCAATTTCGGGTGAACGACCTTAAATTACCTTATATTAGCATGGATACGACTGAGAAATATCGGGATTTTGATATATATATATAAAAAAAATGATTATCATTCCTTGTGTTTAAAGTTAATAAACTTTAATGCATTTTGTGTTTAGTTATATTATATGGTGGATACAAAAATATTTACCACTTCCTTATTTATAAATAGCCCAAGTTTAGGGTGAATGATAAAATTTATACAACTTTTTTTATTTTTTATAGTACAAAAATAATCAAAAATATTTAAAATATTGATGGGTGTATCGTTCATATTCCGGAACTCTTGTCTCTTTCTCAGACACCGTCATTACACTTTATCATGCCGCCTTCGTTACTATTAATTTTGTCAAGGCTATTTAAACAATGACATGGCGACAAATATGGCATCGTAAGAATGTTTAATTCAAATTTGATAAGATAATAATAATTATTGTTAACGATTATTATTACGTGTACTGTCTAACGTTGCTAGATTTTAGCGTATTTGTAATCCCGGGACTATTAGCACTTAATGGCATGTCAATATTAAGATATTATCTTAAAATGGCGCGTAATTGCACTACTTAATCCGATGTATGTAATTGAGATAGATTAGTTTAAAAGTCACTGAACCCGGATTTTAGAAGTTTTGTCTATAGTTTTGTTTTTTATGGTATTAAGGACGATGAAAGAGTACAGTTCACCATATGGTAAATATTTATGGCTGGACTCGACACTGAGTCGAGGTGTAGTTGCGTTGTGACCTCTAAGTGCAAAGATGGAACGTTTCTTTTCCAGCAATAGGATCTCTTACAACGCAAAACAGATATACATTGAATTGACACATGACAATACATTGATATTTCATGTTGGTATTGTGACGTCACTAGTTAATAGCTGTAACTTTACTGGAGTGCGTGCATCTGTGTTTGCGCGAAAATTAAGACAACTATAATATATTCAGCGAAGTCCACATCACGTGGATTACGCTGGTAAATTAATGTCGCTGTAGACAAAATAACTTAGCATTACTCACCGGCCCCTAACTGAACGAATCCATAGACAATACTGACGTACGGTCCCGATATGGAACTGCTTTGTTTGAAAATAATTTCCAAATATGACTGTATCGCCAAACTTCCCGTCCAATATTGGAAAACTTTAAGACCTGCAAAGTAAAACATTAAAAATATGCTTTTATCGTCATGTTGTGTTGGTTTTTAAGCTATTTATTAAAAATAATGTCGAGCTGTAGTAGCCAATAAGTCGAATAATGGAGATTAGTAGTAGATACAAATTAAAAATAATTGAGCATCGATAACCTAATGGCTTAGGGTATGACTAGTGCCTATTCTGAAAGTCGTAAGATCGAATCTGTCATTGGAATATTGCCGCTCACAAACTCTCACTTAGAGTGGCTATTTTTTTGTTAATTACATTGTTCAATAATATAATAATAAATAAAATCAAGAACAAAAACATATTTCATAGGCTAAAAAGCATTTGTACCAAATTAAAATATATAAATACATTTTTTAAATTAAATTGAGAGTAACAAACGAGCACACAGTTCACTTGACGGTGATTTCTGCGGCCCGTGACATCTACATTCACATTTGACAATGAATCATCATTCAGATGCGCTGTCACCATTGGAGGGCTGAGATGGAATGCCTCGTCGTCAGTAATAAAGGTCTCCCAACACTCACCAGACGAAGCACAGGGGCATTATGCTGCTGTTTTACGCTGGTATTCTATGAGGGCGTGGTCCTACCCTGGTCTACAGCTAGAAACAAACTGCAGTATATCTCTTCCAATATTAAAGGTAAATTATTGAGCTGTCATAAACTCATCTCTTTCTCTATTTCTAACTACCTTGTTTGTATTTAGATATATATATATATATATATATATATATATATATATATATATATATATATATATATATATATACCTACATTAAGTTTCGCGGACTCTAGGCTATGGACTGTTTGATTGAGTACTAAAGCGAGCGCCAGGACACTGTACTACGACGTCTCGTTATGTGTGAAAACCAACCCTAAACCTTTCTGTCCGTCTGCCTTTTGCTAGTGTGTAATAGCGACATTGTCTCGCTAATACGTTATTGTGGCCAAATTTGTTAACAATGTTATTCTAAAACATTTGATATGTTTTCGAGTTGGAGTAATTTCCACATTAAGGTTTAGGTACATCATGCCTATGCGCAACAAAGTCGAAAGATAAAAGATAATTATAGCACAATCGTTATCTTATCTTTTTTATAGACAGTGTTCAATTTGCGGAATTTATATATCTTCGTCATTGTCATCTCGACCACAGCTGAACATGACATAGCCCACTACCAAGAATCCATCCCCATATCCTGATTAATTAATGAATAATCCTGCAACGAACTATGTATATATATATATATATATATATATATATATATAAATGTATAAGGTGTATATAATGTGTGTGTATATATATATATATATACATTTATATATAATGTCATCATTACATATAAATGTATTAGTTACAGGTATTTAAGTAATGTTAATAGAATAAAAACATATTACGAGATAAATACGATTTTAAGTGTCACGTTTAAGTTATCACGTATTCGGAAAACTTCACGTCTAAGAAATAAGTAACAACAGAAAATATTTCGTTGCCAAACGTTATGTGTCCACGTAAACACGGTGTAACTGCTTGGACTATTCTCTTATGTTCATACCATATAGAGAGAACGTCCACGCTATACAGTTTTTTAAACGCAAGTTAGTAATGCTATTAACATAACCAACATTCCGGCTACCACTGCAACTAAGTTAAAATTCTTGTGTTATAAAATGGTCCACGTCAATAATCATAATGCAGATACGAAACCACAACCTTAACTTTCGCAGATCTTTTTTTTTAATAGAAAGTTTAAGCAAGCGCTTGACCAAGATCCCACCTGATGTTAAGTGGAAATGCAGTCCTGGATGGTAGGCGCACTAGCTCAGTAAATGCCTATTCACTCTACTCTTGAAAACACTCACATTGTAATCGGAGGGAAAGACAGGCGCGGGCAAATTATTCCAGTCCTTTGCTGTACGAATAATGAAAGACGAAGCAAAGTACTTCGTTCGGGATGTTCACAACAAAAGGATGAAATCCAGCAGTGCGTCGTGAAGTCCGATGATCGAACCCAATCATTTTTATTTTTTTCGGGCCGATGGCCACTGTTAGTACGAGGGCTATTACAGCTTCACCGGGTTGAAAGGTGACCGAGTGCTTTGGGCGCTCAGCCGAGACCTTTATTATTGGGTATCTAGCACAAGGGCTCCCGGAAGCCTCGGCATGGACCGTTACCCTGTTCTACCCAATCCATAGCGAAGTCAATAGCTAATGGTTTGCAAGTAGGCTATTGACAATCAATTAATTAATGTATATAGAACCACTCTATTCATCGTAAATTAAGAAAAAATCCGATCAAAAAATTCACAAAATAACGACTATTAACGCTTCAAGGCATCTATAAATAATTGTTGTTAAACTTAAATACGTCTTGAATAAAATATACAATTATTGTCAGGTTTTTAAATTCCACGGTTGGATGAGTTATTGTAGTTCCTCCTGTAGACTGGTTAATCGATTCAATTACATTTATATTTCTTATTGTCTGATATGTCATTTATATTATATATTAGCTGCCGAATTCATTTGTATGCACAAAATGTTTCCTTTATATTTGTGTTAGATACGCGTCACGTGGAGAGCACGCGAAATGTACTATAAAAATGACATTTTTTATTTGCCTATGAATTGAAATGAAACAAACACTAATTCAGAATTATCTCATCGCTTATCTCAACTCAACTACGTTCAAATTGGTTGAGCTTTAGTGGAGATTAGCTGGTACATAGGCATAGACAAACAGATGAAAAGTCTAGTTGATTCTAGATGATTTTATTATGTGCTAGATTATAAATACGTCAAATGAGATATACATGCCACAACTAAATTAACGATAACACGAATTTGCGCTCAAATCGGGAAAGTCCATGAATAACAGAATATTAGGCATTGAGGACAGCCACCGCAGATGCTTATTGGGTAGAAATCCCATATAAATCTTCTGAATTTTGGTTGCAGAGTACTTTTACATTTTTAAATGAATACAAGCCAGTACTTGTCTACAATCCCACCTGGTGTTAAGCCGTGATATAGACGTTGATGGTAGAGCGCACTAAGTCAGCAAATGCCTATTCACTCTTCTCTAGAAGACATCCATTACGAGTAACCACAGACAAATTATTCCAATCGTTCGTCGTTCACATTAAAAACGACGTACGTTCGAATGTAAGAAATATTTACGAGTACATGGTAATTAATGTCCGTAGATGAAAAGGAAATGGGAAAATCATGTTATGTTAATCCTCTTTATGTTTTGCAAAGAGTATCCTGTAAACACCAAGAAGGCTGGCAATCATTGAAGTTTCTTTCCCTGATATCAACCGATACAAAGTGAAAGAGTCAGATAAGCATTCACAAAATCCGTTATCCATCTCAGGATGGCATTCTTTGGAGCGGAATATTTGAGATAGTCCTATTTCCATCTGTTAAAAGCCATGATACGATAGTAATAGCTTTATTAGTTGTGACGAGGCATTCCAAAATGATTCCTTATCAAGGATGAATGTAGATGTCATTATGGGCCGCAGGAATCACTTGCCAACTGGTGAATTGCTTGCTCGTTTGTTACTCTCAATGTAAAAAAAAAAGGAAAAAAACGCCGGGATGTTATAATTTACCTGTTGTAATAAACACAGCTTTTCTGTACTCCTTTTTGAACAAGAGCTCTTTGATTGTTGATTTGTTTTCCATGCTCTCTTTTATATGCGCTCGGATTATTGTCAACTGTTCCTCTGCCCACTACAAGAAATTATATTATATATATATATATATATTTATAAGATGTTACTTAATATTTTTTTTAACAATAACTCTACAAGTTGCCATCACTAAAGCCAAAAGCTCAGTAGTCAAAGTAACTGTTGTAAAACAATTCTTTAGCATATTACGACTGATGATGATGAGATGTCTAAAATTTCGGTTAATTTATTGCCAAGTCATTTAACAAACTTTTGAAATACGCAAAGCAATTTTGTATGCACAGGATCTCAACGAAATAAAACACCGAAAGAGGCACAAGGGGTGTTAAAAACATGGTTTGGCCTCCTCAGAGCCCAGAGCCCGGATCTCAATCCCATTGAACTTTTGTGGGATGAGCTTAATAGGAAAGTCTGTAATCGTGGCCTATCCTCGCGAGAAGAAATGTGAAATGCTTTATGCGAAATTTGGAAAAATATATCACAAGACACCATTAACAAATTGATTGCCCGTATGCCGAGACTTGTGATAAAAATCAAAATGTAAAGGATTTTTGATGAAAAACCAGTGTAGTTAACTATAGCCTTTTTGTATGGACTATTAATATTTCTTTACGCTTTTAAAGTATATTGTTTGTCAATCAATGTTCTATTAGATGATTAAACAGGTTTTAAACATTTAATATTTTATTGGAGTTTTACTTTATTTTCCTACTTTAATTAAGGTGGTCTTTTGACCTGCAGTGCACTTACATACGTCTAAATTTATCACTTACGATAGTGCACTGCATCTTGTTCATTATGATATATATATTATTTATCTTTAGTATTTCTATAGTTTACCTTTGCATCCTTGCAACCTTTGAGGATCATAAACTCCTTTTTAGCAGCTGCAAGTCTCCCGTCTTTAAGATGATAGTACGGTGATTCCGGTATCCACAAACAAGCGAGCAAGGAAATTACAGGCAATGTGGTTAAAAATGTGTTGAGTGTATTGTAGGACACAAACGGTCCTATACCGTACATTGCGAGAGCACCAAGGTTGATCATCACTTGCACCAACATTCCTAATGTACCTCGTATTTCTTTGTCCGCTATTTCTGTTAGGTAAACCATTGTCACCTGAAATACAGCAAAAATGTAGCAGTAAGCAGTAAAATGTAAAAAAATAAAAAACTATAAATAAAAAGAATTAATTTAATTAAAAATATTCAGACGTTTGGCAGTGTGAGTGAAAATTAATTTAAAAGATTTCGTTACATAGATACATACATGTAAGTGGGGTACCACTGTTTTTACCTGGCAACTATATTATTAAATTTGGTTGCCAGGTAAAAATAGTGGTTTCCATTAGTTACATTTTCTCTCCTGGCAACATACGTTCCCAAGAAATATTATGGTGATAATCAAACGTATCATCAAAACTATCTTATCAGCTTCTAAATTACATAAAAGACGTTGAATTCGGTTCGTCCATTCGTTTCGGTAAAGGGTATAATGAAACAAAACGCGTTTTATTGCATCGGAGAAACTGTGTGCGATTTGTTACACTTAATTTTCGTAAAAAAAAAAAACGAAGTACAAAACGTTTACCACTGCAGTCATCCCGTTCGATATTCCCATCAATATTCGTGCAATGTACATCACTTCAGGAATTGTTGTAAACAAAATCATCACCTAAAATTATAATTAAAATTAATAAAATTTCAAATCTAGTGACATATTAAATAGATATATGTCTCGAACCACAAACACGAGATAATTCATTAAAAAAACATCCTAAAGTAGCTTAGAACGTGTTTCGTCCAATAAATGAAAGAAATTAGACTTTTTCATGAGTTATTGTTTCATTATCGGGGGAAGTATAAGTTACTCGTTGTTTGGTAAATGTTTAATATTGGTTTTATTTGTTTCTTTCTACTGTCTTGTTGTTTGTTATAGATTTAATTATTTTTTATTTATATAAACTTTATTGGTCACACCTTACAAAAAGGGATGCAAATGGCGGCCATAATTTCTCTCACATCATTTAGTCCGCATTTGCACCCCTATTTGTAAGATTAAAAGGTAAAAATACAAGGTATAAAGTTTAAATATATAAAATATGTCATAAAAAAGCAGTCATTCTTAACTTGTTTCCTTCTTCCTTAACCCGACGTTGTGTCAACGTCGGATGACAACGACGTGACAACACACACAGAACCGAAAACCAAGAATTTTATTGTACTCCGGCTGGAATATATTGTCTTATCTTAACATTAAATGAAAACTAACAATTACTTTAGTTTCAGTGAGACAATTTTCAATTGTTACTAACTACTACACTATTCTGTTAGAGTTTAATAAATTAAATACATGCTATTCGAATGGAAAGACACAAATATAAGTCATGTGTTATGTTAGGTATTTAAATACTTAATAATCTAATGGAAAGATACAATTATAGGTTTACCATGTGTGATGTTAGGTACATTTCTTATACGACAACTATGTGGTGGCCAGACCCACCACGTAACGGGACTAATGATAGTTTTACACAAATTAACACGAATAATTATATTTATCAAACGCGTTCGTTTTCAAGTAATATAGTAAAGTAACTTAATAAAATGTATCTTTTTCCCTATTTTACCACAAATATATGTAATCACTCGTTTTTCTACTAAGAAATAATATTAAAACAAATTTTTAAAATGCCTTTTTGTCAGGAACCTGCATAACATTAGCGGATGGTCCTACATTTAGAGGTTTGGCATTCATTAAAAATTATTTCGTTGTCTACACAAAGGATTTGTGTTGTTGTAGTGTAGTGATTACAAGATAGAATTACGTTTAACAACGCAAACAAATAGTATTGGTAAGACGTGATTAAGTTTATACTACAAAACAAAATCGAGCAAATGCATGCCGCTTTGCAAAAGTTGAATTCGAGCAAAGATTCTTGTAGAGACTTTTACCGTAAAGTGCAATGCAATTATTAAATTTAGAAACACGATAAAGGTATCAATGAAGGACACAGGAACTCTGTTTCGCACAATTATTTACTGATAAGAGCAATATTATTTAATGAATTACATTTAGTAGATAAACGTACTACGTACTACGTACAACACGTGAAGTTTATAAATCTTTTACCCATTGGAAGATCAATGGTGCAATATTCATGAATAAGTTTAATCACACTATTTGTATTATGTTTGTGACTTTCAAAGTGTTAAAAAAAGGGACTTGTTATATACAAGCTTTAGGTCAATGTTTATAGAAGATGAGATAAATTTATATTTGTTAGTTATTCACATATATTTATGCGTCAGATTAATATTATGTACATATAATAAAATATTTAACAGTGATAGAGCTACTCTGCCGTTTGTTTCTAGCTGGAGAATGAATAGGTCAGCTCGACCGGGGTACACGCCACGCCCTCACACAATACTCTACGGAAGATATCGCCGTGGGTGTAATCGAGCTGGAGGATATCATTATCAAAATTATACACTCCTATTGGAGTGCACTATACGATGAGCGCATTAGGATAAATGTAAAACATTTTTTGAGTTTACATACCGCTCCTACAATTCCCGGCAAAGCAGCGCCGCACGCCGTTAGGCGACGGCCGACCCTTTCGGTTAGGATCTGCCCTATATAACAACCAGGCAGTGCCCCAAGCGCTGCTAATGCGACGATCCATGATATCTGTTCCTAGACCAACATAATTATAATAATTAAACATAATTTATTATTATTTTAAAGTGAGTGATTACACATTATCCAATTTCACCCATAGACAAATGGGTAGATTTGGAGGTGTGCGATATGGCTTAAAGCTATCCTAAAAAAAAGTATAAAACTGCTTGTTAACTAGCAATTAATCATCTAATTAGGTGGTAATCTAAAAATAACTGAAAGGGTTATTTATATTGACCTAATATAAATAACCAGAACCTGAATCAGCCTATGATCTATATTCAAATTATAAAAGGAATTACGCTTTGAAAAGCAAGCTAACTAACATATTACGTAAAATGTTTTATGCCCTGTTATTAGCCAAGTTAAATAGAACTAAAATATTTGAGAACGAATTAATGCAGATAAAGCTTATAGGGATGAGAAAATGGATAGATAACAAAGATATTTTTGGAGGCCCTGTTTCACTTATATCAACAGATACAACTAAGATCAGAAGGCCTTTTTTTTTAAAGAATGCTAGCAATGATATGCTACATTGCTAACGCTTACGGTTAATCACTTCAACTAAGCTTAAAACGCTTGTGCGAGGAGATGGTTCACGATACAACTTTAGTCTCAGAAGGAGGCTGCGGAAAGGGAGAGAGAGAGATTCAATGATCTCCCAATCCACAGCCAGAGAACTGAGCGCAGGAGGAGGGTACATCACGACCTCCTTCTACCCCCATAACCAAGGCCTAGGTGACGGACACGTGGGTCAACCGTCGCCAAATAGCTAAGGCCTCGAGATGGCGCGGTGTTCACGCGCGCTCGTACATGAAGGGGTCGCGAATTCCAGTTCCACCCCATATTCAAAGATGGGCCCGCAGCGGGCTAACGCCGTAACTGCCATAGTGTGCGAAAGCGATCCCGTAGTCTCGACGGCCCCGCGTAGGAGGGGTATCCATGAGGATTTCCCCACGAAAAAAAAGGAGACGGTAATTATCGAATGGCGCATTTACGCCCTTAAGTTTCGCAGACCGTATCGTAACTCCATTTACTTGATACTATTAATGCTTTTACGATTAACTTTATGGATAATATCAGAACATGTTGGCGAATTGTTTTCATATATCGTAAACTCCATTAGTGCAAGACGTGAAAATATAGCTCGAAGTGTTGACGACTTATGGCTAAACTCCTTTTTTATTTCTTTTTTTATTCGTTGGAAAACTTGATTCGTTTTTCCCAAATAAATAGATGAGCTTGCATATGCTTATAGAAAATCTGGCAATTTATGAAAATTCTTATTTATTGAACGAAATTAGAAACGAGTACGAGGCGAATTGTTTTATTATGTAACTTTTATTTAGTTTATCAATTACATTTTTTTTACTTAACCTAAAAAAATAAGGAACTTATTTTTTTTTATTTCTGATATAATAGTTATTCTCTATGAATCGATCTTATTCGATTTGGGTTATGTTTTATGATTATAAAGGGTAACACACAAGCACACAGTTCACCTGATAGTATGTGATAACTGCGACCCATGAGATCTTCATCTATAAATCTCTGAGGATGTGATGGAATTCCTCGTCACATCTCAAGGCATACCAAGAATTCAATTCGCTTCCTTATTGTGTTTTTCATTTATTTTCATCTCCTTCGAAATTGGTGGCGATGGCACTTGCGAGTTTAAATTTCTTTTTTTTTTTAAATAATACAATCAATGCTATGAACATTACTAATATTCCGCTTAACAACTCCAACTAAGCTGAAAATGCTTGTGCTAGTAGATGGTTTACATCAATAGTCGAATAGTGGATTCGTACGGTCTGCGAAACATAAGGTCGTTGGTTTGAATTCACTATCATATATTTATGTATATATATATATTATTTTTTTTCTGTTAATCAAAGTAATCACCCATGTAATCGATGCATCTTTGCCAACCCAGTGGTAGTTTATTGATGCCCTTCTTGTAAAAATCAGCTGGACGGGAGGCAACAAACTCTTCAAAGGCATTTTGTACTGCCCCTCGGGAATTGATTTTTTTTCCCGCTTAAAAGTTGTCCAAATTTTGGAAAAAGTAATAGTCGGTGGGTGCAAGGTCTGGTGAGTACGATGGATGAGGGAGAGCTTCCAACCCCAACTCTTGCAGTTTCGAGGCTGACTGTTTTGCAGTATGGGGTCACGCGTTGTCGTGTAGGAGCAGTGGGACGACCGATTGACCAACTAGCTTTGGTTAAAAACTGTGATGAACCACACCGGCACTAGACCACCAAACGGAGACCATCAACTTTCTAAAAGTCATTTTTCGTTTAGGTCATTGCTTTGGTCATTAAAATCTCACTAACTTGCTGAGTGCTTTCGATTGTCGAACATAATCCACTTTTCGTCGCACGTAACAATTCGGTTCAAAATTCTTCAATTTATATGCCTGTTGAGCAGCGCGAGGTAGGTCTCAACGCGTACGTTGCGCTGGCGATCTTCAAGTTCGTGGGGCACCCATCTCAGCTTTTTACCTTGCCAATTTGTCGCAAATGGACCAATATTGTTTTGATGTTGACATCAAAAGCTGCTGCTAGTTCGGCTGTAGATTGAGTATCATCAGCTTCCACAATCGCCTTTAATTCATCATTGTTAACTAAAATGTCCGGATGACCACGAGGTTCATTTTTCAAATCAAAATTTCCAGAACGGAACTGGCAAATCAATAAGGGGTTGTGCGTTCGTTATAAAGTTCTCTCCGTAAACGTTGTTGATATTACGTGCCGTATGTGCCGCGTTGATGCCACGACGGAACTCGTATTCCATAATTACACGAATTTTTAAAGTATCCATCATGGCAAAAAATGTTCAAACGTAATGAAAATACAAAGCTAATCAATAAACAAAAGACTTTGTAAAAAGAATGTCATGTTTGTAAAACAAAATTAATTTGAATTTAGAATTCACAGCCAATCCAAACTTTTTTTGGTTTGAAATGGCCAATACTGAAGAACGGCAATTTAATAGATAAAGACCTAATATATATATATATATATATATATATATATATATATATAACACTTGACGCTATTAATAAATGCAGGTGCCACTCAATTTAACGTCTTTTGTAGAATTTGTTGTTTTCCCTAATTATTGTGATAAAGGGTTTAGTCGTTAACCTTGGTGTGGCCTCTGCATAAGAAGCATTCTATAACAGGCAACTCCGGAAGTAATACGAATATTGAATAGGTGCACTTTGACTCAAATTGATAAGAACAATATAAGCAGTCATTATAAAATAAATAAAATTAACATAAATAAAATTATTTCCATTTACAGAGAACAGCAGAATAATGCATCTGAATATAAAGTATTCTATTAGAGACTCAGCAAAGCGCTCTATAGTGAGTTATCGAGATATACATATTGCAATTTTTCTTTTAGGACAAACAGGGTAATTAAGAATAGAAAAAGAGATTAAGAAAAGTATTTGAATTATGAACGGATTGTGTTAAATGTTCATATTTATGTAAACCAAATATGTAGCTAATCTAATTATTATAGAAACTTACTTATTTAAGAGATCTTGTTTTAGATTACAACAAAACACCACTCAATCAAGGTATACATTGCTTTTGAAGGGAAAAAGTATATTTCACATCATATATAAACGTAAGGTTGTATTTGGCAGTGACTTCGAACTCGACTAATCAGCATGATATGGACATTCCAACACACACAGTTTAAACATTTATTAATGTAAAAACTAGATTTTTCTGATTTTTAAAACTGTATTAAAATGTCACCAGTATACACGCAGTCATACTCGATTTTGTTAACAGGTTAAATATACAAAGAAAAACAAACAGAAACTTATGAATCCACGTGTACATATGTTTTTATAAGTTTAAAATTAGTAGCATGTGTTAAAGATGTATTTATGCGTTATACTTACTTTTGTAAGCAGTATATTTGCTTCGCCACTATTGAACTTTGGAATCACTGGCGATGGCCACGAAATAGTAGCTCCCGTCAATGTAAACGCTAAAGTCGCTACAATAAAAGCCCAATTGTTAAAACAAATGCAAAACATACAAATTAAATTAAAGAAATTTTTCAAAGGCACAAATCCACATTAAAATTTGCCGCCAAAACATACCGCATATACCAGCAAAATATTGCACTGCCCTACCGGTTATATTACTCATATTGAAAATAGATTTAAAGCTTGATCACGAACATAGCTATTTTTTTTAAATGCGGAAATTGGACAAGTCGGTCAGGGACCGAACAACTGTCGTTCCACGAATCTCACTCGACACTACGTTATCATTCATAAGCATGTAAATGTTCTCCATCGAGTACGGATTATGTTATCTTCGAATTTCTTTCTATGACAATTCCAATTTATTGTTGGATTTACATTTTCTTTTTTTTAATCATAACGTCAACTTATCACCTTCTAAAATCTAACATCGTTGAAGTACCAAGTGAAGACAATGCAACAATAATGCAATTTTGACCTTGATCCCTAATAAAATGCTTAACTCGTTTAATATGAGCTACGAATTTTGCTGTGTTTAATGTTAGTAAAAACTTGTTGTGTTTTTACTAAAATAAAAGCCCCTCTTTTACACGGAACTGTAATATTTTATGATATTTCTTTATTTTTGTTGGAGTATTAGGTTTATGCTACACAATAAAATATATTGTGGTAGTATAAAGGCTATATTTTTTGAAAAATAAATTATTAATTATTTCCGTATTAATTACATTTGCATTAATTATAGTAAGCGCCGTTATCCTTTCCTCGGCCATTTTCAACCATGATAGATCATGGTTGAAAATGGCCAATCATTAACAAAAACGCGTTCTCTACATCTAATGACCCAAAATTCGATCGATTTACTACTAGTAACTATTGAATAGTTTCAATAGTGTCCCTTCAATTTTATCATATAACTTTTGTCTTTATATATAGTGAATAGGACTAGGTCAAATGAGCCGAACTCAACGGACTTACTGGCATTTACTGAAGTGTATACCGTGATAGTATATTGTCATCAAAATCACGTAAATGTACAGTATCAAATTAAAAGTGGTTGGAAATCGACTTTATTAAATTTATATAAATATGAAGCATTTTATATTAATATGAAAATGCTCTCTTCTTTTATCACTATCAGTGTTAAAGATACAAGATGCAAATGTTATCTATATTTATTTATACGAGGTTTAACCTTGACCTTATTAGGTCCGAAACGTGACTTGAGTAATCCGATCGCTTCACATCACACCCACCAAAGGTGAGCGAACGATTTTTTCTTGGTATTGCTCCGAAAAATAGTAATTCCGCTTAGCTACCAGGGCTTTTGACTTACTAAAGAATAAGATAAACTTTTGCTTAAGATTATCGTGTGAGTTGTCACCTAAAACTGTTGATGTTCAGCCTTAAATACGATTAAATTAATCTTTAAGAAGCAATATCCAAAAATTCTTCTGTAAAACTCCTCCAAAATCGACAATCGTTTTGGAGTGGATATTATTTCGAGCCGTAGTAGGTTCTCGTAAGTGGCCGAAGTTACATTGTGGGCATATTTTCATAAAAAAATCATTTTTATTATCATAAAAAAACAGAAAATATGCCGTCAATCTACAGTGAAGTCTCTTGCTTTCCTTTGATCCATTATCTACTCTAAAAAAGCTTGTCAACAAAAGTCGGAAATATATTAGTTGATTTTAACGAGTGGACTAGGTTGACACAAATGGGTTAGCTGCATAAAATAGTAGACTAAAGCTATTTTTTCTGGTGGGTGAATGAAATTTGAGACCATATTACTGGCTATTGAGTCAATATTAGTCCTCTGGTGACAGAACATCTGCATTATACCTATAGAGGGTGAATGTAGATGGCACGGGTCGCAATGGTCACTGACCAGTCGGTGAACATCATTTGTTAGCGTTTATATCTTTAAAATAATACTTTTATTTTACTACCTTTCAACACTTTAAGTTAAGTTAAAATATCTTTGATTTTCAGACAGCTTTTAATATTCACTTTTTTCCTTTACCATGTAATCTATCGCCACAGTAAGTTCATATAATTGATTGAATGCTCTCTAATGACGGGCAAAACATTATACTTTAAACGCCACTATTTCTCCAGTGCCCACGCATTCCAAGATAGTGTTACAGTTAGTCAATAATAATAGAGATATTAATTTAGATAATCCATAGTCAGATGCAATTGATGGAGACGAGGTTCGGCCCTCTCGGGTACCCTCGAGTCGGATACTCTTGCGCAACAGGGTAACGGCCAAGCCGAGCTCCCTCTCGGGAGCCAGTGACCGAGTGCGGTCAACCCAGTAAAATTGTCAAAGCCCTCGGGCTAACAGCGGTATCGCCCGAAAAAAAGTCGTCTTTTAGTATTCATACGGATGTTTAGTTAGCTTTTTGTTAATAGTCCGATGTCCTAATTTTAACTAGTTCAATTGGTGACACCCCAAAAGTACTTTGGCGTTTAGTCCATTAGCAAAGTCTCGTCAAGAAAAAGCACATCGCGCATTATGAAAGTAATTTTATGAATCTGGCGTAAGTATAAATGCTAAGTTTGGTAAATCGGTTATTAGTTTGGTAATTTGGTTAAGCTGGTTAAACCAACCTTAATGGTTGCAACTTCATCATGTATTTGTGAAACGATTCTGAACTGAAAATCAGTCCATAGATTGACAATAAGCTGACAATGCTGTATCATCTGCATTCATGAAATTCCAATGTACAGATGTCAATATCCTAATGGTCACTGCACACCTATACCATTTGTAATCGGAGCCACTGATAATTCTTTACTATAAAATGTATGCTACTATTTACTAGCTTAAATTATAATATATAAAATAATTATTCCAACAACTAAAATGGGATGTCATCAACAGTAATTAGGTTTCCGATGTCTTAATGACGCACAGCATCACTAATCTACATTTTATTAATTTAATAATAATCAAATTTAAAAAAGGTTCTGAGAAAGTGTAGTCCGTCCTTTAAGCCAAGTAGTCACCGCAAGTTTATAGCCAATGTATATTACAGATGTACATACAAATTTGATGTATATACAATTATTTCTATTTTAGATTTTATACAACACTCAAATACAGATTGTATTTGAGTGTTGTATAAAATCTAATAAGGTTATAGCTTAATACTCACTCAACTCAAATCTAATATATTTTCCTCACCAGACCTGAGGTTAATATGTTGGCTATTGAGACATACTAGAGATAGTTTCTAACTGTGACATGGCTTTATCATGTAAAGGTTGTCAAATTTTTGAAATTACATGCAAATAATAATAATAATGAATACTTTACTTTTTTGAAGGGTGATGTGATCTTTACAAAACTGCCTTTGAATACAACAAAAATATTTAATTTGCCAAAGAATAAATGGTTTATTGGTGGTTAATTTTATTGTATGAAATACAACATTGTTGTAAATAAATAAAACATAAGGTGTCTAAGAAATATTACGAAATAACTTGAAGCCATTAACAGTAAAATTAATGGTCATCTTCTGGCATTTTTTCTATGATTCTCCTAACTTGCATTGCAACTATAGGATTATCAGTGCAAATATCCGCAACACCATATGGGGGTAAAATGAGAACATTTCCGAAAAGTATATTATCATTGACCTCCGATACTGGTAGAAAGTTCACTTTGAACCAATCCATAACCTTCGATTTTTTGCTGTCAAGTCAACACTCGCTGAATTGTCATTTTCAATTTTTTTGAAAGGTGAAGGAACACCTAAGTTTTGGCTGGTTTCACGTACATCTATGATAGCATAGCCAGGTATCAATATTATCTCAAAACTTTTCTCTTGTACTACAGCAAGGATCATGCTGAAATAATAAAATGTCATATAGATTATTTGTGTTTTGCTTTCTCAAAATTGTTTAAGTTTATCTAATTATATATATATTTTTTTTAAAGAATATTAGCAATGCTATTAACATTACTAATATTCCAGTTAACCACTCCAACTAAGCTGAAAATGCTTGTGCTATGAGTCGGTTCCCAACAATAGTCTAATGGTGGATTAGCACCTACCACCTTAAGTTTCACAGACTGTACCCTAAACCATTAGGCTATTGATGTTTTGGGTATTAATAATACAATAAGTGGCTTAGGATTATGCTTTATGGCAAAGATAGGCTGTAATGATAATTAATTATCTGCATATATGTATGCTATATATATGCTAATATGTATAAAAATTAAATATTTTATGTATTTTTAATATTTATACTCTGATAATTAACTTTTCTTACTATAATTTTCTCTATTAACTTAAGCTTAATTATAACTTAAAATGAATAATTGCTGTGAGGACTCTCCTAAGCACATATCATTAGCTCTTAGTTCATTAGCAACCTAAGCTACTAATAAAGCTTAGTTAGGGAACATTACCTGGACATATGCTGGAGTAGTATCTGAATATATTTTTTTATCACTATTTACCTTTAATTTTCTTTTAATTTTTATTATTTTGACATTAAGCTATCAGACATTAATGTATATGTATGTAGACCCTGCCGGCCAAAAGTTTAAGATCGCACATAAACATAATTATTATCCATCAATTGTAATAAAATCCGTAATGTAATAATTACTTTGCTTTTGTTACATATTGGTCAATAATTAGGATTATTAAGCTCTGGGTTGTAATTGCTTGGGTTTGTTCACAAACAATCTCAATTTGTCTAACTTTTGGTTTCTACAGTGAAGACGTCATAAAATGGGAAAGCTCGAGATATTAGCAGTGAAGTGCGTTCTGCCATCGTTGTTTTACATAATGAAGGCAAATCCGAACGTGAGATTGCTTCACAACTGAAGTTATCGAAGACTTGTGTTCATGGCACAATAACTCGATACAGGGAGACAGGCAGTTTTCAAGACCAAGAGCTACCACGTCCAGTGAAGATAATTTCATTGTTGTTACTAGCAAGCGAAATTGACGCGTAACAGCACTAGAAATCCGCGTTGAAGTAAACAAAAACCCGAGTTAAAGCTTTATCATTGACTACAGTAAAACGGCGACTGAGAGATGCGTTGTATATTGTATGGTCGCGTTGCCGTTCGAAAATCTCTGCTAAGAAAAAAACGGATGCAGTGGTCTCTTGCTTGATTTTAAAAAAGTGCTTTGGATCAATGAATCCAAGTTTGAACTATTCGGTTCAAAACGTAGAATTTACATTCGATGCAGGTGCCCAAGAAAAGATGACGTCAGATTGTGTAGTCTCAACAATCAAGCATGGTGGTGGCTCAATTATGGTCTGGGATTGCTTCTCTAAGTAAGGAACTGGCGATTTGATTAAAATTGAAGGAATTTTGAAAAAGGAACAGTAAAAAAACATTATAGAACAAAATTCCATTTCTTCCGGGTTGCGATTAATTGGAGATGGATTCATTTTACAACAAGATAATGATCCAAAGCATAGCTCAAAATAATGTAGAGGATATTTAGAACACAAAGAGGCACAAGGGCGTTGTTAAAAACATGGTTTGCCCTCCTCAGAGCCCGGATCTCAATCCCATTGAACTTTTGCGGGAAGAGCATGATAGGAACGTCCATAATCGTGGCTCATTATCGCGAGAAGAAATGTGGAAGTCTTTATCCGAAATTTGGAACAATATATCACAAGACACCATTAACAAATTGATTGCCTGTATGCCGAGACTTGTAAAAAAAGTCATAAAATGTAAAGTACGATTTTTTGATGAAGAATTCAGCTTAGCTTACTATAGCCTTTTTTTGCATAGACTGTTAATATTTCTTTACGCTTTTAAAGTATATTGTTTGTCAATCAATGTTCTATTAGAAGATTAAACAGTTAACCTGTTATACATTTAATATTTTATTGTTTTACTTTATTTTCCTACTTTAATTAAGGTGGTCTTAAACTTTCGGCTTTACTTTAACTTTTGGCGTATGTATATAGTATATATGTAAAGTACTGATAACTTGAACTTATTTAATACATATTATTTTTTATATATAAATATATATTTATTATATATATATAAATAAAATTTTATTAATTTAACTTTTATGTATACAAAACATATTATATACAAGGAAACTAAGATAAGAAAAGTATGCGCATAGACGCAGTTTATTTTTACAATAAATATATCTTCTGGCAGGCCTGGTGTTGGACATATTATCAGAAAAAAGAAACAAGATACATAGAATAGCATTCCAAAAATCAATTCCCTGCACCGTATTAAATTCACAACCTTATTGTATTTATTGTATTCTTATATTCTAATATATTCTTGTAATTCTGGTTTAATATATAGGTCGGTAGAGCATGCCTTTTGGCATTAAGTTTGCCTATTTGTACAATGTATATATTATATGTGCAAATGAATAAATAAATGAATTATGTATTTACAAATGTAAACCTAATGTATATGTAAATATTTATACCACAGGTTCAACTATGTAACACTTTTTTATATCCCTCATCATGTATCATCCTCAGCTGATCTCCTCTCACTTTCTGATCCTTCTGATCTCACATCATTATTGTTTCATGTTTTGCAACAAATTTATAAATATCCCAAATTATCGAAATACAGGTTGAGATAGTCATAAAATCACATAAAATTTGACAAATTAATATAACTTTCAAATCTTTAAATATCAAATAGGCACAAAATCTAAAATTAGTTATTTAAAATAATAATTTCCAGATTGTTTTATCAAAAATGTTATCAAAATTCATAGAAAACTATTTCTATAGAAAAGGCTTAGTTACAATTTTATAACAGTATATACTTGACAGACTTTGTCCATTGCAATATCATCAAACTGCTACTCAATGACACCAGATATATTGTACCATAAGCATTCATACAAATGAACACAGACAATACATCCCTCATCCCCATTCCTAATCTATGTTAGTACCTAAAGTATGCATTTCCAATGACATTGGAGGAAGTATTGGATGCAGTTTCCAGAACACTGTTCACACATGCAACACACTCAGACACAAAATCTGACAAATTATAATTACCAATTATTAGAAATTAGCATAGAATCATATTGAATTGTACAATCTAAAACTAATACTATATATTGTCAACATTTGCATCAAGAGGGTTGATATAATAAAAATACATTCAATTAAATATACTTTTAACTATGACGCTTTAAGTTACAATACATAAAATGTGGATATATGTAAGATGTAAATAATATAAAGATATATATAATGAACATAAAGAATTATATAGGGATAAATTAATTACCTTTTAGAGACTGGATCAAAAGAATGTACAAAACCAGAAAAAGCGGTGTTTTTTAATAGTCGTACTGTACACCGCTTATTCACAAGTTTCAGAAGAGCTTCTGGATCTTCCTTTAATAGTAAATAGTTTTCAGGAGGAGAGAATGGGTTTTCTTCGTCCATTTTACGAGACAGTTTAACCTTCTCGACCGGTTATCTCCGTCTATGCGACCAAAATTGTCATAATATCTATTTTTAATTCATTAATATACTAAGTTGTTAGTATTTAATATATTATGATCGTTGAAAATGGCGAATAAACCTCGAACAGAACAAACCAGCCTTCAATTTTAATCGATAATGATGATATTAATTTATCCCTAATGAGAAAGGCAAAGGCCTTTAGTCCATACAGCCAGGTCTTGTTAGTATATCTCAATTTTAATCGATAAGTTTTCAAGGATTTGTCAAATAGACAGTTGACATTTTTGGTTAAGTTTAGTATTCACAGCGTAAAGAGGACCGTTAAGGTTAAGGTCGTAGAAACGATAAGTAGGCAGTGAAGACCAATTAATCAGCGTTTCATTAAATAAGCATACTAAGATGAAATATCGAACACTTGACTAGGCGAGTAGAGACTTTGGACGCTTGCTTTACAGACTATTTTTTAACTCATTAGTGTTCTCGTGGGAAAGGAAGTTTAACAAGATGATTTTTTATTACCGTTGTTACATCCTGCTTAACTAACGAAAATTATAGCGCAAGATTTAAACATAACTTAGTAGGACAAATAACGAGGAGAATTTCGATTTCGATCGAATTCTCAAGCTCTCAAGTGGCAAACTTTTATTGGTCGCTACGTGTTAATCGCCTCGATTCATCGATAAATTTGACTTCTGGGCACCCCATAGTTTATGAAGTATGATTGTTTTTATAAAAACCATAAAAATAGGAAAATGACGACCATTTTACGATTTAATTTTATGTGTAGGCTCACTTATCATTTTGATGCTTGAAGACATAATTATTACGATATATGATATACTCCGCCTTACTTTAGTCAGTACTATAGTTTGAAGTATGGCATGTATCATTGTACCATGTACATTATCATTTGCCAATGGTTAATATTTGTAATACTTTTAAGTGTGAACATATAACTTCCTTGGAAACAACAGTATATTTAGTGATAGAGGTAAGTAAGTAAGGTTGTTTGGATACATCTATGAAATGTGTGCTCGTATGTGATACTGACTTCTATTTTTTTTTCTCTAATATACATTTCTAATAAAGGTACCCAAACTAAATAAGGAGAAATCTCCTAATTTTGTTTTCAAACGTTTTATTCAAAGTTTAAAGTATTTTTATAAATATTATTATTTTTATTAATATAAACTATTACGTATTTTTTATTTCCAAAAATTTTATAAATATCATGGTTAACCTACAACCTTTAAACATAAACAATAATTTTCTTAGTAGGTTAAAATATTATAGTGTACTGTCAGACGGTATTATAGCGTGTACTATTATTTAGGAGATTGAGAAGTCACATTATCTATAAAAAATCTTTGTTTTGATTAGAATCGAAGGCACTACAATAGATTTTTAATTGAATCGAGCATTTAAAGATCATTCGATTAATCGAAATTGTAATATGAATTAGGAAATTAAAAGTTTCAAACATTTTAAATCGATTAGTTCGTTCAATAGATATTGTTGTCTAAAAATTTCCAAAAAAGTATTTTAGTGCCACTATTATACTATTTTTGTACGATTTCAATTTAAAGATATCTTTAATAATGATTACAATTAGAGGTTTTATAGAAATCTTTAAATATATATATTTCGTACTATTATTATAAAAAATGTGTTTATTATTTAAAATTATTTATTTTAAATGTTGTGTGATTATTTAAATACTACTCAAACACGTTTTTTTATTAAGATAATGTGTATCGGTCCGGTTCGAGGGGTACATTATGTATTTAGTGTTTCAAATCAATCTAAAAATTCCATTACTTGAAAAATTCGATTTTCGATTTTAAATCGATGTGCCTACTCAGTTTTCTCACTGTCAGTATTGAGTAATCAACACGAGACAATTATGGTCTGCAAATCAAACAAATAATATATTATTTATAGTTTTCTGATTTTGTAATGAATTTTAATAGAAATTAATAATATTGAATAAATAACGATGTAATAGTGTACTAATAACCATCAATAAAATATAAAAGTGTTAAACTTTATTTTTTTGCGTTAGTATTTTAGGTTTTGATTGGGCGTTAATATTCAAGTATGTGGTTTATAAACAAGTAGTGTTAGAGAAAATAAAAGATAACACTACAGGTTTATATTAAATAGAGCTTAACAACGGTGCCCATGTTTTGGGATTATGCATACCGTAGCAGACACATCATGCAGGAGTTTGAAGACATAGAAGTACACAAAACTAGTGTATCAGTCTTTGTAGCGTTGTTTTACCTTGAAATGTTATATATTTTGATAATGACACTGTCAATTTTGAACCGCCTAAATCAAAACATGTCTTTATAAACTTCGACATACATTCAGTAAGTATGTAGTATTTTTGGAATTATTATAATTTTCCAATTAAAAATAAAATCTTTAATATTTCATATTAAGCTGATGATTATGTCATCTGAACCAGTACATAGTTTATCTTCTAACCATTGATACACTCCAGTTTCAGGTGGCCTTCAATACTCTACACTATACTATCAAGGGAATATAGGCATAACTATTTATATATATTGAATTGTATCGATTGAAGTTTCCCATTTGTTTGATATTTTACTTTAAATTTTTTATTATTATATATTTTAAACATATTTATAAATATGTAATTATTGAGCTTTTTAGATCCCAAGTGCCTATATTCCTTGAGTTTACAGGTCATAAATGTTATGTTAGCCAGTGTTTCTTTTAAATAACAATAATAAAATGGAATCTCATGCATACTAGCCAATGGGGATGTGAACCCAGTACACTAGCTTATCGTCCCTCTGTTATAGCTGTTACCACTTTTACATGTTACTTAATCATAAATTTTATTTTCAGTTATTAAATGTGCTTTAAAATGATTGGGATTAATAAAAAGCATATTACTGAGAGGTTATATCTTGATAGAGAGGGAGAGGAAGACATCTACATAGATACCTGTCCTCTTCCTCAGCACCAGATAGATGGTATAAGATTCCTGTTTAGACAGTTTAAGAAGGTACATTATTTTGTTTAGTTAAATCACCTTATGCAGTTAACTTAGAGCAATATGATTGATAAACTAAATAGTATGTAGACCCTGTATCCATAATCCTAATGCCAGTACTAGCGCAACTGTTTGAGTCAATTTTAACTATTATATTTGATAATAATGATACAATGGTGGTAGGGCCATGTTGCAGCTTGTATCTAGCTCTGTATCATAAATTGGTTGGCTAAACTGGGAAAGGATCACACCCTGATAGAATACCAGTATGAAATAGCACCATAATGTGGTGCTGTCATAAGGTGACTCCCAATGTATGTATTTATAGGTTGCAGTCATCACTGCTCTTTAGAGTGCATGCTCATTTGTGACTCTCCTGATATTGTTTATTTATTTAATTTTGGTCATATACAGTGTATACATGAAAACAATCTAAATCCACAAATCCAAAAAGTCAATTCTGATGCATGCACTAATTGAGGACAAACACATCAATTGTTACATATTAATAGTTATTGTGTTACATAAAAAATAATTAATAAGGGAAACTAAACGATTATTGAATCAAAATAAAATCAAAAACAGAATAAAAATATCAAATTCAAATGAATTAAATAATATCGCAATAGAATAAAATTGAAAGAAATTATGCACTCCTGGCAAATTCTACAATACCATGATCTTCGGGATCATTGCATGTCAGTTGCATTGGATTTATAACATTGCTGTTTTATACAAAAACTGAGGCAGCTCAGCATTCCCTATTAAAGCAAGACATACAAGTTATGATCAGAGGAATGTTCAGATGCATTATCAGTAACACAGGATAGTTAGTAATAATTTCCTTTGTATTCTATGTACAAATATTCATTTTGGCTGTCAATTAAATCCAAGACATGCATTTCTTTATTCTTTTATAATTATTTCTTTGAATGTGGTTATTATCGATAGGGAAAACCAGGTGTGATACTCAATAACCCAGAGGGTTATGGGAAAACTGTACAGGTGGCTTTATTCTTGGATGCTGTTCAGAAGTTACTGCAAGATCCTGTATTAATTTTATGTAAGGATGATAAGGAATTGGAAAATTGGATCAAAACTTTTAAGTCATGGACAAAGTATACAGCAGGTAATATATTGAATAATATTAACTAAAAAAGGTGTGGAAGCAACTTGCGTTTGATCCCAAATATGAGCACCATTTAAATTTTTAAATGTTATATTAAGTACCTATTTAGCTGCCTACATACCTTTAGCTACCTGCTTGGCTGTGAAGGAAAACATTGGAAAAAAATCTATATATAAGAAATACAATAAAACAAGGGCAAGGACATGTCAAGCATGCCAGTCTAGGACGAAGTTTGATTGTGGATTATGCTCAATTACATTCTCTAAATTAGAGGTCTACGCTCACCAATGAATATAAGCTATTTATAACCTTTACTTACACTTGGAGAGTGTCCCAGCACTGGGTTTTATTTATTAGTGAGCCAAATTGTTAGTTAAAATTATAAGTGCTGGCTTACCACATATTTGGCGGTGATTGTTAATAAAGAAATTATTAATTTTCAAAACATGTGAAACCCACCAATCTATAGTAGAGCCATGTGAAGGACTATGGGCTAACACTTGTCTATAGAGAGTAGATCTATGCCCAGCAATTGGAATTATATTTATTATATATATTTATTAAGGTACAGTTAAGCGATCGGAATGATGAACATTGTTGAACAATATTTCACATTATCTTTGAAATATTGTTTTATATCAACTAGAAGTTTTGCTCACAATGTGTCTATTTACTGCCGAATGGATAATAAATCGGCCCCCAAGACTACAATTAACAAGTTAATCAAGAAACTGCTTTCTTTGAGTAAATATATGGTTTATTACAAACTTTTTTAAATTCATAAATGTAGTAAATATCAATCCTTAAAGGGGGATTTTGTACAGCTTTTTTTATGTTAACAAATAACCACACAGTTTTACTTGTTATGGAGTTGTATGCAGAGGCCATGTTACCCCTGAGATCTAAGTGGAACATCCTAGTAATGAGTAATATTAATAATTTAGAGGTATATAAATATTATTATTTGAATAATATTAAATGAAATTATAAATTGGCATGTTATTTTAAAATATATAATATGAGTCTGCATAATTGTGATTGCATAGTTTACCCAAAATAATTATGATATCTGGATGTCAAACACCCCACACATGTTGCTCATCTCAGTAATAAATGTAATACAAAATATTTGAACTTGGAAATTTGTTTAGTATTTGAATAAAGATAATAAATAATTATGTCATTTAAAAATAAATACCTCTATATAGAGACAGATTACATTATTCATAAGGCCGGTTCTCACAAGATATAGAATAATGATAAAAGCGTTGATGGAGTTTCTTGCGCCACTTCTTCTCCAGCGCCTGCGCATTGCGAAGTGGTGGTACAGATAGCTAATAATAATAGCAATATTAATTTTAATAATCCTTAGGCAGTAAAGATTAAATAATGAAATATGTCAAGAATGCATACAGTGGACTCCTTTTGTAAATCAGAATTATACAAAAGGAGTCCACTGTATATACAAAACCAAGTGTACAACAATGTTGTTAGTACACCTGCAAGAATATGCTACAGACTCATTTATGCAAACTGAACTACAAGGAAAGCGAAGAGCTTGTTAGACGTAACATAACGTCTATAGCATCATAAGGTGTATTAAATACAAAAACATGCACACACACAGACCCCACATACACACACCCACCCCACATACACACACCCCACACACAATACACACAACAAACACTGACCCAAATTAATTTAGGAATTGGAAATATGAGGATTACTATTCCTTTTTATGTATGTAAACATTATTTAACTGTTAATTAATTATAACTATTGTGTTCTCTGAAAAAACCTGTTATTGTTTAGTTTTAATTTGTATTTTTATAAAAGTCCTTATAATTAGTTTTTAACATGCAATTCAGGGTCCTGAGATACAAGCTTAGCTTCATTCAAGACCCGCTGTTTTCTGTGTATTAATATGTGTAAAGACAGCTAATAAATTATTATTATCAATGAAAGATATTAGTCATAATTTTTATTTCATCATATCAAATTGACTATAGTGGTCGCCATATATATACACACTATATACAATATGTGTGTGTGTGTGTATATATGTATTAGTCAAATATAAAAAACAATTAATAACTAGTTCTATTATATGCTAAATCTCTAATTACTATATCTCTAGACATCTATAGACCTTGAATTTAACGAGTTCATAGCTGCTACCAAATTCAATACATAATTACAGCATCTTATATATTCATTTAGTTTCTCCTTCGCTGATTACATGGTTATTGTTTGTAATTATTTAGATACATGGGTTTATTGTTAATAATTTCTATCATCATAGGGATCATTACAAAAAAATAATTTATTTACACAATTTATAGTATAATTTTGATTCAAATCTTACATTAAAATGAAAGAATAGCGTGAGTGAAAACCAGTGTATTAAGTAACAAATTAATAATTAAATTCTTTTTTGTTGTTTAAAATGTGTTCTTGACTATGTGATCAACTACTGTTGTCTTCCGATTCTTATCAGATGATGTACATAATAATATGTATACACAATGATATACATGTAAAGCCACGGTGCAATTTGTTTCTAGTCCCTGCATGAATATATTGACTCAACCAGGATAGTACTACGCTGCTGCTGATGTTTATTATTGAGCCCCATAAACATTCAAGCAAACATAGACTGACTCGTCCTTTCCCTATTTAAATATAACGCATGTGTAATAAGATTGGTGAAAGGTTCAGATGCATCTAACCCAGATCAGAAAACCAACAATTTGTGATGCAATAATATTGTTTCTTAGCTAGCAGTCGAACCCCGGACCTGTTGAAGCAGGTGCCTTAACTACTATGTAACACAGGCAACAAATTGCAACCAAACTGTCAATTAATTATTAATGCGTTATAACATCTATGTTATGTAATATTTATTTATTGGTTAAGTCCTCTTAAAGGCAAGGCCTCTTACAAGGGTAGACTTTAAACCCAGTGGCATTCTCAAAAAGTTATTTGTCTATAGTTTAAATTATTTTAATTATGATTATATCTACGTATATTTAAAAATTATATACGCAAATACACATTGGTACACATTTACGAGTATACAAATACATATATATATATTTATGTATATATATATGTGATATATATCAGATGTTATTCACCTTCAAATAATGTCATTTAATAGTGACTATTTTTTTTTTTCAGATGATATAGCAGTTGATTCCACCAATGTTTATATCAAGAAGTCGATATTTCTCAAGAGAGGGACCCATGCAGTTCCTCCATATTCTCGTCGAGATTGGGGCGTGGTTGTTATGGCAAATGACTTTATACCTAGGGAGCTCATGAAATTACCCATTAATGCCACCTATAAAATCTGGTTGACTACAATGGACATGCGAGTAAGATATTTTCGTTAGTTATTTTACTAAACATTTATTTATTTATTCCTTATGTCCCTTAAATAAGATTTATGAGAGCAGACGTAACGCCCAAAAGTGGCATTCGCTGCCTGAGTGTGTGACTGAAAATGTAGGTAGGCATAATAAAAAAGTTATTAATCAATTAAAATATCAATTTACAAATATACATATATAATATATTTATATAGATGAATGTAATACATCCACAAATACACAAATACAATGTGGAATATATATTTAATATACTACTTGCTTTCAAGTAATGTTGTGGAAGAACAGTTTTAACTTTCTTGACATCATCCGGAAGGTTATTCAAGATGAGTATATACTGGGTATAACCCAGTACAATGGTATGGAAAACTATTTTTAAATAAACATATTCCTAATTGTAAATAAATGCTTTACCCGCATATACAGTATATATTAAATAAAGAATTAAAATATTGACAATTAAGAATGTTTCATTATCAGTAATTAAGGAATTGGTTTCCTTCAAACAGCACAGTTATGTTACTGTGAGCTTGGACCTTCCACGGACGAGAAGACCCCTTAATGCCACACCTCTACTAGTTACAGCATGATTCTACCACTGTTGACTGGTAATTTCGTATCGCCATTAACAGATGAAATTTACTTAATAGGATAAATAGTGACGTAAGAATTTGCAAGGTCTCTAGTAACTGGTAGTTTGAAACGCATATATATATACTGGTATCCATGAAATCACCAATCAAGCAGAAATATCTTTTATAACCCTAGTATATAGGTGCAGCGTGGCTCTAAAATGTACCATTCATCAACCATTTTGGTGTACGGCCGTTGTGATGGTAATGGTAATTTAATATCACATGAACCGTGCACATTTGTCAATCTTACTTGTAATGATATTTTATTTTACTCGTTAACTGACGTTATTTTAATTTCAGAAAGACCTACAAATGTTGAGTTCCATCTACAGCTGGCTGTATTCAAAGAAGAAATTCAACATAAACAATTTTATTGATTCATTAACAAACTCCAAAGCGCCATTAGAGCGCTTGAAACTGTTACACGCCTTTATGGAAGATGTTGTGATAATTAGGAATGATTTCACACCTTTAAAAATACAAGAGGTGAGCTTTGACATTAGTTTGATTCGGTTTATCAAAGACTATCAATTTTTGTAATTAGATATCTATTTATGTATGTTTCTTGATATATCTATCTATATACTTATGTATTATAATTCATTAGTTTTTATTTTATATTAGTTACAAATCTTTTCTGTTTAAATAAGTTGATTGAACATCTAATTTCATTTTGGTCAATGAAATTATCAGTAAACAATTAAATAAATATAACACCTTACCTTATTTATAGTTTATTTGTCACTTTCCACACTTCCAGTATCTTAATACAGTCAACAATAAGAAACTTCGCTCATCGCATAAACGTCTTCTATGTCCCTCTTGCACTCTATGCACTCTTCTTTCTTTGTCCAATCTATTTTTCTGTTGAATGACCTACCTCTTGGAGTCAGAATGGCTGAAATCTTGGAGTATGTCCTGAATAAACTGTCAGCAGATTGATAATGCCATAATGTTATAAATTATGTATTATATATAATAATATATTTATTTATTGCATTCATATATATATATTTTTATGTATAATTAGTATATTATTAGAAAATATATATTATATTTTGCAGAGGTAAATATTTTTATATTATATGTGCAACTACCCTACCTTTTCAATACCACCCTCAGGTCGACTGGTAGAAAATGCTTTAAGTCCGCCCATATAATTTACTTTGTGCATAAAGTTTAGAATAAAATAAATTATGGTATTTTATTATTTATACATCATACATATTAAAATAGCAATTTATGCTTTATTCAAATTTACTTGTTGGTTTTGAACTTAAATATTATCTGTCTTAGTAAAAATGTAAATATAATAATTAAACAAATGTATATATAAATATAATATATGTATAATTTAAATGCCTTGGATTATGAAAAACTTATTTAAAAACAATTATTTTATCAAATTTTAGATAACGCAAGAAGAACCAATAACTATAGCCCCAAAGGTAACAAGGAAAAACAAAGACGCAACAGGCACAAAAATAAAACGCTCGAAAAAGAAAATTGAGGAAATCGAAAATTCCTCAGAAAATAAACCTGGTATGAGTGTAGACATTAGTTCAAAATCCAATTCGTCTACATCTAATATGTACATCGATGCCCAGAAAACTAAAGAGGATATTAGGATAGACGATTGTATAGATAATAATAACTTTAAGGATAAAGATAATATGGACATAGAAAGTTTCATACGAGATAAAAAACCAGTAGAGTGTAAAGAATACGAATTTATAACTGACACAAACTCAGTAGACAGTGAAGGCTTTAGTTTCGCCGAAGCTGTAAGAGATATCGTTATAAATGAAAACGATGCACTAGGAGACGATACTGAGCAAAATTCAAAATGTGATTTGGGTAATGCGGATGATATTAAAACCTCCCATACTAGTGAAATATCAAAAGTTATAGACGGTAAAACATTCAATGGTAATTCAAATAATGCTAATGATAAAGATCAAAGCAAAAATAACACATCGCCCCTATCATCGATAAATGTATCTATTACTGAGATGAAGCATGATCTTAACAAAGATAACATTTGTAAAAAAGACGACATAATAGTATTAGACGATAGGCACGAAATTGATTGCAAAAAGAAAGAAAATAAAAGAGACTTAGATTATAAAATCTCTGAACTGGAAGAGAAGGCCATGAAAAAGTTTAAAGGATCTTTGTTAGACAGTTTTTTCTAAATGGAGAATTTTGGATAAATACCATATTAATATTAGATATTGTGATCATATGTACTGAGACTGAGTACTATAATATATATAGTCATATTAGATATGAATTTGAATACAAAACATGTGGTAAGATTTTTGGTGTTTCAGAATTATCAGTGTCGACTTTCAATCAATTGAAATTGCTCCCTATTTGAAGTTTACGATTATGTACTTTTTATTTTTAACTAATAGAGTAAATTAAATGTTGGTAATTATGAAAAATATTCGTAATCGAAATGTGTAACAATGCGCACATTGACAATGCCGACATCATTTATGAAGAAGCCCACATATAAGGATATATATATATAGCCTTATATGTCACAACATTACCTAGCCAAGACGGAGAGGCACCTTCTCTACGATGTAATTGCCTATGCGATAAGCTTGCAGGAACTCATCATAAAGCTGATGAAGAGCCATCAATCTTAGTCCTCAAGGGTGACAACACATTGGCATTAATCATGTCGAAGATAAAGATGGGTCGTCATAAGCCTCGGTAAACAACACCATCAGGTGAATTTTGGACTGACACAAGTCTATTACAATATTTAAAAACCGGAAAACATTTATTTGTGCACAAATATGGTCTCAATCGGGAATTGAAAATCTCGAAGAAATCTTGAAATATTGGTTTCAACCAGTTCAGTTCCGGGATTATATTTGACCGATGAGTAAAAGTATTATTCGTTGCCGCGAGACCATGTGACTGATGATTTAGATCCTGGTTTCGATTTGTTAGCAACCAGAGAATGGCCGTCGTAGTATCGTACTCGTCTTCGCATATTATCAATAAAATCAAGAATTTTAGTGAAAGATAAATTTAAGATTATAAGAGATAAGTTGTCCAATAAAATAAGTCACAAAAAGTCAATATTTCTTTTTATTATTGTGTATATTTTGCTAACAAAACATTGTATATAGGAATGTTATACATTAATTTTATAATTTATAAATGTAGCCAAGCAATGACTGTTTATTTGCTGACTATAATATCCAAATAAAATTTCAATCATTTTTTAGGCAATAGATTACAAACTTTTTTTTTTAAATGCGACCAGCATTGAATATAAGACTAATAATATATACATGAAGTATTTATATATATTTGAACTCGTGTTTTTAAATAAAATCTTAAAGTAAATAATTGTTTTTTCTTACATACACTATTCTAGTAAACGCACAAGTCAAGTATACAATTTTGGTAGTATTGAAGTTGCGCAACCAACATGACGTTTGAGGTTAAAATAAATTCGTACATTTTCAAGTGCTAGAGCTTCTGGTTTATCGTCTGGTGAGTGGAGGAGAGACTCAGGAGACCTTTATGACTGGTGAAGAAGTATTACATCACAGTCCTCAGGAATGACACCAAAATCGGCTAGTAATTAATAATAAGTAATTTCTTATCATTTTACAATTATTCTACCTTCACATTTCCAGCAGTAAATATTTGATCTATTTGACAGAAACAGGTAAAAGGAGAGGGCGGTGCGATTCCGTGATTGGATGATCGCGTGACATGTGATTCGTCTAGACGTACGCATTACTGTCTTTGATTTATTCTCTTATAAAACTTGTAGTCATTCGTGATAATCAAAGCTTTCGGTACTAGTTCGATGGGAATGTCGTTATTTTAATATTATTGTAATTTCAAAATGTATATTATTCAATTTTCTAATAGCTGCCGGTACTATAATAAGTTTAATATAAATAAGATAATTTAAGATTTTAATATTATAAAATTGGAAATCATTTTACGTTGAAAAGGCCAACAAATGCCAGCTTCTGGACCGGTGAATGATCTAGTGCTCTAGATGTATTGTAAGCGATAGACTGACAACCTGTCATCGAACGTCATAATGTTTGTATGTTTACATATATTTTTTCGTATTTACAAACGCCCGTTACACCAGATTTTATATATATTTATGATAGATAACTGTGTGTCTATGCACTAGATTATGCGAATGTATAGGATAAAGAAAAAAATGTAATATACAAGTTTAATTACATAATACCAAAAAAATTCAAACAGATACAGGAATAGGCACAATTGTGTATGTATAACTAGCAAATCTTTAATTTTTAACCTTGCATGTTAAACAGCTATCATGTATATTTAATTCACTTTACAAATATTCACAGAAGCAGGAACATATATTTAAACATTATATAATATTTGTAATATACAACAATACATTAGGCTCATAATCTAGCATTTTATTAGGATTATAAATATTAAAGTTTAACATTAAAAGGCCAATTTTTTATAATTCGTTTTAACATATTACAACATAAATAATCTCATTTTCGTATACGCTAAAGACAGTTACTAATAAATTTGAGAGTTTGTGATCGTCGAAACAAAAAATGAAGTCAATCGTCAATTCATCCATTCGTCATTAGTAATATAACTCCTAAATACGACTTCGGAGTAGGAACGAGCAGAATATGCACGCACGTCTATGGCTCAATAACAACTATGGGCAATTAGACCATATGAGTGAGCGAGAAACCTTTATCTCTACTCTTTCACTCCTACGAGAGTTAAAGATATTAACAATTTTATTTATTATATACATATATATTTATTTTCATAGATTTTAAATATAGTAATTATTTATTTATATGTTTAATAGCTTTGATTAATTCGACTTTACGACTACGACGTAAAAAGCCTCGCTCCAAGTCTAAGCTCCTGTCTGGTGCCACCTCAATTGTTTGTTCGCATTTTTGAATGTATATCTTAGATTTGTATTAAATTGGAATATATACATTTTGCAGCACTATATAAATTCTTGAAAGTTATTATGACACAATATACAAATAAAACATAAATTTGACAAATAAAACTATATAAATTTGACACCGAACAGTCGTCTTATTCTAACCGTAATACCGTGACCAGGACAAAATGATTACGAGAAAAGAGCGCATCTGTGCGCTCTTTTTATTCAATAAGGCATTTCATGTCCATAAGGCATTTGGAACTTTTAAAAAGTGGGCCTAAGGTTTTTTATAACCCCCTTAAACACGTAATTTTGATTTTAAAATAACAATTTTAGACGAGAAATATACAGAGGACTGCATAGTTTTTTGTATATCAATGATCTAAATTCTTGTGATATATATTAAAACAATAAATAATAGACACAACCTAAATAAATATTAAAATCATATAAATTATTTAAAATATCACTTTACAACGTTAACTATTAAAGAATATATAGTTTTGTTAGGAATATATTTCAAACAAATTTTAAGTACGTTCTTTAAGTACCATATTGCGTTATAAGTACAATTACATGCTTGTAAATTAACAAATAGATCATTTAAAAAAAAAAATCATTCATGTTTTTCTGTTTAAAATTTCTAGTCAACGGCAAAAATTTTTGATGATATTCTAGAATATCATCTTTTAAAATATTTTTTTCGTACCATTAGTCATGTTTCAGAATTCTGCTGTAAAGTTTTACCTGTGCTAACATGGTTCACGAGTAGAAGGATAGTAACGGCCGGATATCAAAACTTTTTTTGCTGTATTTAAATTTTACAGAAAACAAAGTTCAAACTGTTTGACAGTGTCTTAAATATTTAGTTTCATAAAATGTATAATGGTACAGGACTCGGCTGTAAATATTCTTCGTAGGCTTTAGCAATTCAACCTGAATCTAACTTTAAAAATAAACGTCTAATATAATATATAATTGTATATTATATAAAAATACGATAGTAATTAGATTACTAAAAAGTATGTATGTCGCAAATATAACATTGCTCCATATTCGCAATCGAAATTAAAAAGCCATAAAATATTTTACTCCAATAAATTTCCTTGGAAAAGCCTTCGATATAAACTATTTCAGATAACCTTTTAAAATTGTGATCCACAAAATAAGCTTTGCTAAGCAACTTTAAAACTCATAAATACACTTAATGTTACAGGAATAATGCACCTCGTGTCCATTGCCTTGTGCGAATCACTTTAAAAAGTTCCGTCGGTAGAGCAATGCAACTATTTGTAGCCGCCATCTTGATTTCGGGATGTCAATGTTTTCGAACCGCTAGGGATGTAAGTGCAAGTATTCGGCGACGAAAACGCGCACGATTTTATTCAAGTTGTCGATTGTGTTGAAATCTAGTGCCGACATGTCGTCGCCGGCCGTGTGCCACACGTGGGGGAAGGGGTTCGGGATCATGTGGACAACGTCGACGTCTGAAAAAATAAAGATAAAAAACATTATGTTATATAGAAACGTATCCGATGTGTGATAGATACGATGTCCTCATTGTCGAGTTTTGACAAAGGTTGTTGTCTGATACCAAAACACATCGCAGTATAATTATAGTGCCGTAGCCACTGAAATTTCCTGTCACGTACAACTACTCTGTGGCATCGGCTGTCGCCAGCGGTGTTTCCGAACCGATACGACTTATGGACCTTCATGAAAAGAGCCTACACTTTTCTTAAAGGCCGTCAGCGCATTTGCGATCCTCTGGTGTTGCGGATGTTCATTGGCCGCGGTGATCACTAACAATCAGGTGGGCTGCTTGTTCGTTTGCCACGTATTCTATGTAAAAAAAAGCATTAGCACAAAGGCACTTCCCTGATTCAATGCAACGTATGTGCTCTAAAATCTAAGGACAATTCAAATGCCATGTCTTTGATACAACAGACCCAGGCCAGAAAATCAACAATTTGAGATGCATAAATATTATTCTTGAGCAGGGAATAGACCTTATGACCGGCGATGCAGTAGCCAAGTATTCTGATCACTGATATGCTGCACGCAATGCCTGATATAATAGTGTTCCTGTACCTAATAACTGGTTTTTAAATGAATAGGTTGGTTGCCGACTGAGCACGCTTTGTTCACAAAATACCAGCGTAAAATTGTGAGCTCAATACAGCTGTGTTGCCTGTTATTAGGTGTTAGAAACCGGAAGTCCATAGGTTGACAACACATTTCCATTATGATTCCTTGGATATATAATGTCTCATAGATCGCAGGAATCACGGGACCCGCGTCATCTATCATCGGATTTTAATAAAAAAAACATTGTCGCAACTAAAGTTGCACTTTTCTTACGTTCACAGGAATAGTGTCTTGGTTAAGTTAGTGAAAAAATATTTCGGTGTTTTATTATTACTCTTAAGCAGAAAAAAATGGGTGCACAACTCCGCACTACACACGTTACAGAAGTGAAACTTCTTGGGCGATCTCAACCTCATTTATAAATATTATATATCGTAAGAGAAGATGCACATATATATGAAATCATACGTATATTAACACAACTCAAAATATATTAGGTCTTTACCAGTGAAATTGCCGTTCTTTAGTATTGGCCAGATCAAACCAAAAAAAAGTTTTGATTGGCGGTGAATTCTGAATTCAAATTAATTTTAAAATTTTAAAAACATGATATTTTTTTTACAAAGTCAGTCTTTTGTTTATTGATTAGCTTTGAATTTTCATTACGTTTGAAAATTTTTCGTCATAATGGATACTTTAAAATTTCGTGTAATTATGGAATATGAGTTCCATCGTGGCATCAACATAGCACAAACGGCACGTAATAACAACAACGTTTACGGATAGAACTTTACACGTACAACCGGTTATTGGTTTGCCCGATTCCATTGAAAAATGAACCTCGTGGTCGTCCGGACACTTTGGTCAAAAATGTTGTATTAAAGGCGATTGTAGAAGCCGATGATACGCAATCTACAGCCGAGTTAGCAGCAGCTTTTGATGTTAACATCAAAACAATATTGTTCCATTTGTGACAAATTGGCAAGGTTAAAGAGATTGATAGATGGGTGCTCCACGAACTTAACGATCGCCAGCGCAACGTACGCGTTGAGACCTACCTCGCGCTGCTCAACAGGCACAGAAATGAAAGAATTTTGAACCGAATTGTTACGTGCGATGAAAAGTGGTTCCACAATAGAAAGTGCTCTGCAAGATCCTGGTTCAGCACCAAAGTAATGCCCTATACGAAAAATGACCTCGAGAAAGTTGATGGTCACTTTTTGCTGGTCTCGTTCCGGTGTGATTCATCAAAGTTTTTTACCAAACGGCATGAGCATTACTGCAGATGTGTACTGTGAAGAACTGAAGTCAATGATGGAGAAGCTCGCACATCTGCAACCAGCTTTGGTCAATCGGTCGTCCCCGCTACCCTACCACGACAACCTACCGTGACCCCATACTGCACAACAGACAGTCTCCAAGCTGCAAGAGTTGGGGTTGGAAGCTCTCCCTCATGCACCGTACTCACCAGACCTTGCTCCCACCGACTATAACTTTTTCCAAAATTTGGACAACTTTTTAGGGGGAAAAAAATTCAATTCCCGAGAGGCAGTACAAAATACCTTTGAAGAGTTTGTTGCCTCCCGTCGAGCTGATTTTTACAAGAAGGGCATCAATAAACTACCACTGCGTTGGGAAAGATGCATCGATCACATGGGTGATTACTTTGAATAATAGAAATAAAAAAGTTTGAAAAAAAAAAACTTTAAATTATTTCATACAAAACGGCAATTTCATAGGTAAAAACATATTATTAAGGCATTATAAAACGCAGTTCGATATAATATTATTTAATTGGATACAACGTTGGACCACCTTTCTCTGTGTCTACGGATCGCAGAAACTTACCGCCGTTTAATACTGTAGATACTGGGATCGAATTCAGTTTGTTGTTGTGTTATGTAATTTAATGCTAAAGTTGAACTACTGAGTTAACACGACTCAATATAAACTACTCAAAACAAAATAGGGCCCACTCGTAAGATAATCTCGAATTTCGTCTAAAAAAAATTGTTGGGTAGTAAATAGTGAAGTTAAACATTTCGAAGTATTGTTGACATGTTTATCAAACGTTATCAATGTTTCAAGTCAGGAATTCAATGGTGAGTTGCCAAAAAAAGTGAAGTACTCCAAAAAACGTTTATTACTCAAATTCTCAGTCCCTTGTACCCTGTCACATTCTGAATGTTACAGTCGCACGTCTACTTTTTTCATTTTGACTTGATTTAGGTGTTACTCGCGATCATTATGCCTGATTCTCGGCGTCATATGGATGTGGAAACAGCAACAAGAGTAGTGTTTATGCTTCAGGAGGGAGAATCTCAGAGATCAGTGGCAAGATGTCTTGGTGTGTCGCGACGAGCTAGTCGAAACGCGTGGGAACGCTTTCTAGAGACAGGTAGTGTCGAGAGATCTGGATCAGGAAGAACGCGAGCTACAACCGTCCAGGAAGACCGGTATATCAGATTGACTGCACTTCGAGAGCGTACGATTCCCGCCCGCGTCTTACAAAATCGACTAGCACACGAATTAGTGATCAAACCATTCGAAATCGGCTCCATGAAGACGGACAACGTTCCAGATCTCGTGTTATTCGTCTAAAATTGATAAGAGCGCATCGTGCAGCACGTTTGAGGTTTGTCGTCTCGTTTATCGTCGAGTGCGCGTGTGGAGAAGAGAAGGGAACGTTTTTCAGAACCTTGCATACATGAAACGGATCGTTTTGGAGGTCCAAATGTTATGGTGTGGGCTGGAATAAGCTTGCTCGATAAAACTGAGCTGGTAAATCTGGAAGAAGGCTCCATAATTGGCTCACGGTATGTCGAACGAATCAAAAGAGCTTTAAAACAACTTAAAGAACATTCAACATGGATACCAAAGACAACGCAAAGAGGAAAAGACAACAAAATACAAACTACAACCAAACGACGACGTATTTTACAAACGGCAACAGATTTTTACAAAGAATTGTATACGGATAAAATGAACGAATACTTATGCAAAACAACATTAGGAGAAGACCTAAACCCAGAACCAATCCCGTATGTTATGCAAAGTGAAGTAAGAAGAGCTATCCAAACACAGAAAGCTGCTAAATCACCTGGAGATGATATGATAACTAACGCATTTCTAAAATTTTCCGTGGAAGAGATAACACAACCTTTTACACATATATGCAATGAAATAAAAATGAAACTGAACAAATCCCTTCGCAATGGACATCGTTAACAATAATTCTTCTATATAAAAAAGGAGATAAAAATGAAATCAACAATTATAGACCCATCAGCTTGATGCCGAACTTGTACAAAGTGTTCAGAAAAATTTTGTTACACCGCTTGACTAAAAAACTAGAGAGTAATTTTTCAACAATCGATCATATACATACTGTCAAGCAAATTATTGAAAAATGCAACGAGTATGATCGCCCGTACTACCTGTCCTTCGTAGACTATAATAAGGCATTTGACTCTTTGAAGCATAGTTACATATGGGATTCTTTAAAAAACCAAGGAGTGGAAAGTAAATTCATTAAGATCATCAAGAAAATATACGTCAACGGCACAGCAAAAGTACAACTTGAAAACGTTGGAGATCAATTTAAAATACAAAAGGGTGTAAGACAGGGAGACCCGCTGTCACCAAAAATATTCAATGCAGTTCTAGAAAATATATTTAGGCAACTTAATTGGGAAACTTTCGGTATTCAAATAAACGGGGAAAAACTGCATCACCTGAGATTCGCAGATCACCTCATTTTGTTTGTAGAAGATCCTATCACACTAAGAACAATGTTACTACAACTAACAGCTGAAAGTAAAAAGGCAGGTTTAACGATGAATGTCAGTAAAACAAAATTGATGACAAACAAGACCGAAGTCAAAATTGAGGTAGACGATGAAGAGATTGAATACGTAAAAGAGTATATTTACCTAGGTCAAGTCATATCTGTGGAAGACTTATCAATTAAAGAAGTAGAAAGACGAGTAAATAATACCTGGCAAAGATACTGGTCTCTCAGGGAAATTATGAAAAATAAATCTATACCCATCTCGGAAAAGAAAACCGTCTACAACACTTGTATACTTCCATGCCTCACCTACGGCTGCCAGACCTGCCCACTGACACAGAAAATTGAGCACAAACTGGGTGTATGCCAAAGAGGAATGGAAAGAAGTATGTTGGGACTAAGTTCAAAAGACAAATGGAAAGCTACAACAATTAGGAGCATCACCAAAGTAGCAGATGTTAAAGTGAAAACGCGAACCTTGAAATGGAAATGGACTGGTCACATGATGAGATCAACACCAGCAAAGTGGACCAAAAAAGTAACAGAATGGTACCCGCGGGACGGAAAAAGACGTAGAGGAAGGCAGAAAAAAAGATGGGAAGACGATCTGCCCAGAGGTTGGAGAAGGACAGCATTAAACAGGCAAATGTGGAGGGAACTTGAGGAGGCCTATGTCACAAGACAGCCTGACCTGGTAACTGATACTAAATATTAAGTTATATACAGACCGAAAAAAAAATTAGAAATAAGTATAGTAAGTATAGTATAATTAAGTAAAGTTAGTACAGTTTTTTTTTTTTTATTATATTACAAATTGTACAAAGGTCAGGCTATTTTTATTTATTTATTTATTTATTTTATGTCGAACGAATAAATCGGCCCCATGTTATCCCATTTTCACAAAGAGTGGGTAAAAACTTCGTCTTTATGCAAGACAATGCTCCCCCACATACAGCGCGACCAACCCAGAGACCTCTCTCTGAAGCCAATATTACGGCTTGAATTGAATTGTCCCAGATAGATTCAGAGAGTGCATACGGAACAGAGAAGGACCTACTCGCTATTAAGCACCATCAAACTCATTGATTTAGTCAATAATAAAAATCAAAATCAAACTTTACTTAAACAACAACAAAAACAATAATTTCTGAAAACTTTCCCAAAAACTTTAAATTTTGACTAAATTCCATAAAATTGGCAAAACATACTCTTATTAATGTTCACACACTTTCAAAAACCTTAATTTATTCATTCCTAATCAGAAAAACTGAAAATAGAAAAAGAATCTGTAAAATTCATTTATAAAACATGGTGGGCCCTATTTTGTTTTGAGTAGTTTATATTAAAACATTACAAATCAAAGAACGCTGAATCAACTTGTTCTATTATGAAATTTAATGCTTATTAATAAATTTTGTACTAGGTACTACTACTACTGAGTTAACACAAATAAAATTATATTAAGGCATTTTAATCGAAAATCAAGTACGATGTAATATTTTTTTTTTGATCCGAATTTGAATACCACCCACCTTGTTCAGTGCTTACGGATCGTAGTAACTTACATTGACGTAGAGGTAAGGCTCTGCTGAAGCCAGTTTGTAGCCTGTAGATCTTGTCTCAACCGGGATAGGACTTCGCCCTCAGAATAGCAGTGAGAAATACCAGCATAAAGGTATTGTGTTTCGTTTGGTTGGTGTGGGGATCCGATTATAGTTAACGAGGCATTTCATCGCAGTCCTCTCAGGGCTGACAACGTATATGTATTTTGAATCTTTGATGAAAATGTAGAAGCTATGTGAACTGTGTGCATATTTGTCACACCTAACAATGGACTGGATTCGTGTAATTACTGATAACGATTCATTCTATCTCAGTCCTCAAGGGTGACAACGTATCCGCATTATGATTCCTTGTGAATGAATTACTTCAGCCATCAGGTGAACTTTGTGAGAAAAAAAAGAAACGTGCTCGTTTGTCAAGAAACTTAATAGAATATATATTTTTTAGTGTTTATGTGATGCTGTTGATCTAGTATACCTATATAGCTTTATCTAAACAGACTCGCGAGCGAAGGGCCCGCTGAATACGGAATCGAATATTTAAAAAAAAATCGTTTCATACAATAACAAGTGACGTTCCAACAAAACGTGTCGTCTATAGGACCTTTAGTAACGGATCAATAGTCAAATCAAAATCTAAGTAAAATACGTAAAAAAAAACAAACTAAAATAGGCTCGCGTGGCGTATTTGTAAGAGTACCTAATCCACCATTTCCATTTAATAATAATATTTCTAGTATAAGTAGTAATAGTTTGATTAGTCACAATGTATTGGTAATCTTGTTTATTTTATATATATGTATCTCGTCTTTCTGACGTTGCATTTCAAACTTTCTCCGTTGTAGTACATCGGATGTATTAGTGGAGGCCTGTATGTCCGCACGAATGTTTATATCTTCGCAAATGATATCACCAGGTAATACCCATAAGATATGGCGTTGGCCGAAATGAACCAGGAAGACTTTGGAGTTTATTTCTAATGAATAAAATACATTTTATGGCAGGTGGTTCCTGCGGTCCATGACATCTACATTCTACCTTGACAAGGAATCATAATGCAGATGCGTTGTCACCCTTGAGGACTGAGATGGAACGCCTCGACACTAGTAATAAAGGTCTCTTGTCCCTTCACTCACCAGGCGAAGCACAGTGGTCCTACACTCTTACCAGATTTATTCTGCAGCTAGAAACAAACTGCATTACCACTGTTAAGTAAAGTAATTAAAGTTTAAATATTTTAACGGTTATATTACATAGTATGCATTATATATTATATGTACGAGGTATATATACAAATCTACGTCCAGTTCTATGGATTTACGCAAGCCGATGTTGACATAACTGAGTTATGGCGCAATGTGACGCTTTGTTCAGTGTACATTATAAATATATTTTTAACAAAAAAAAAATGTTTTCCATAAATTTGTAATACGTAATAAATATTTAATGGAAAATCAAGGACGTTGGTAAATCCAGATTTTTATGAATGCTTAATACGTTAGTGTTCAATATTTATACTATTTTAGTATGCGGTACAGTTAGTACTTTGTTTTTTAATCGGTGATAAATCCATCTACAATTTCATTGCAGCTATAAAATGAATGGATCGGTATATATAGTTAGAGCTAGGAGTTTTATGTACACTGGCTTATAAAACTGTTTTAACGATTTATTTAAATAGAGATTACTTTAAAAAAACGAAGGGATCCGTAGACTTATTATAGGCGAGGTATTCTAGTTTAGTCCTCAAGGTGCATTATGATTTCTTGTCGAGGACGAATATGGAGTAATGTGTTGCAGGATCTAAACACCAAGTGAAAGGTGTGCTCGTTTGTCACCGTGAATGCAGTAAAAAAGGTATATATTTTATTTGATTAATTCCACTTTATTTCGGCTAATTGGTTATAACAGAAGTGGTAAGACCCGGTTTGTTTGACCTTGAACACACGCAAAAAAAACTTCTCAGCATTTAAAAGTTACATTTTGAGGTATATGAGTTTATAAAGAACTAAATATTTCCCCTACACCCATCGGACATCTAGAGCAGTGATTCTCAACCGGTTTATTTTTTTTATCGCGGTACACTTTTACCGTTTTCAAAATTGACGGCACACAAAGAAAGAGATAAGTTTAAAACTTGTTTACTTACCTATTATAAACTGTGTATTTTTTTTTTTTTACTTTAAGAGTAACAAACGAGAACACAGTACACCTGATGGTAAGTGATTCCTACGGCCCGTGGCTACATTCATCCTTGACAAGAAATCATACTGCAGATCCCTACACTCACAAGACGAAACGCGGCAGCATTATGCTGCTATTTTACGCTGGTACTCTGTAAAGGCGTGGTCCTACCACGGCCGTGCTGACACATTCATTCTGATGCTAGAAACAAATTGCAGTGTCGCTCTACCACTGTTAAAGTCATCAAATATCATCTGACAATAACCAGAAGATACCACGGCGGTCGACTTCGACCAGGAGGACGTCGTCATATATAACATAAGCGACTATTAAAAAATAAAGAAGTCCAAAATCAGCACCAACGGATAAGAAATTAATTATATAAGATAAAAAGTGACTTTCTTTTAATGACTTATCAGATTAAAAAGTCGCGCAACGCATTTAGAATCTGTGATTCTGTATAGAAGTCTGCGTTAACGAGACGTATTTATTATAAGATTTTTTTCACTTTAAATTGATAAGAAAGTCAAGAATTTTAATAGTTTTTTTACCTAATAATATTTACAGACTATAAAAAATAGATATTCGTCAAACCCATACCGAATTCCTTGACTGATAATATAAAAAAAAACATCGAAGAGGTTTCAAGACTAATTCGATAATAACATAATTTTGTCTTATGCCTTTACATTACAGGCTACCGTTATAGATAGATATTTATAAATATGTATTTAATATATATTTATCTGTGTACAGAAGTTTATATATTATATGTTTATATTATTATTATATTATTTGTTTATGTAAGTAAACGTATATTCATAACTGTATATTATTTTGTTCTTTATATATTTTTGGGATATATTTCTTTTTTATTTATTAACTCTTTCCCTCTATCAACAACTCTCTGTCATTGTAACAAAGTAGTGTAAATAAATACTAAACTATAAATCTTTCCATCTTTAAAATCTTACACATAACTTATGACTTTTTTTTTTAGTTTTCTTATCAGTCAACGAAATTTAGATATAGATAAAGAAAGTATAGAATATCAAAGAAAATTCATAGCGTACTTTATCAGTTACATTGATATATGTAAGACGCACAAAAATCACAGAAGATTTGCGTGGATTATTTGGTCATAAGGTATTTTTTAAACTAAACTGTGACAAACCAGCACACAGTTCACCTGATTGTGCACGTGCTGTGTTGACTGCGACCCATGAGCACCTACATCCTCGTGCGTATTCACCCTGACCGAGATAAATACTTGGGATATATATTAACTGTGGGTCCCGAATCCACTCAACATACGAAACACAGCAACCTTATGCTGCTATTCTGCGAGGGTGAGGTTCTACCATTTTGAATTTACACTATCTGTTATATTTATATCTTTACTCTCTATTTTTGTTTTTTTTTATGGCTGATGGCCACTGTTTGCCTGAGGGCTTTTACAGTTTCACAGGGTTGAAAGGTGCCACAGTGCTTAGGGCACTCAGCCGAGACTAATAAACGTTTATTAATAATTATTAATGGGTAACCAGCACAAGGAATCCCGAGAGGAGCCTGGGCTTGTATCCTTACCCTAGGCGCGACAGCAACTGACCCGAGGGTGCAGGCACCTCGGCAACCTCGGCAACTTTATTGCATTAAACTTAACTAAGTTTAAGATTCACAATGGGCGGACTTATGCGAAAGCCAGCCCATGGTGTGGTGAGATATTGTGATAGATGTAGCAATATACTAATTAATAATAATTAAGACTAAAATTAACTATATATATGGACATACCCACGACAATTTACAACGTGAAGATTTTCGGGTTGCTACTAGATAGGTTAACACCGGTCTTAACGGCACCAGATATTATAATGCTGTAAATGTTTCCATAAAAATAGAAGAACATCATCATTTATCATCACCTCTAACACAACAACGCGATATATACTAACAACCGGAAACCAAATTATTGTTTTATACAAACCATAATGCCGGCTGGGAGTCAAACCTATGACCCGTGTTTCAGTACCCAGATCATGCACCACTATATCACACAGCTGTCTGTTACTAATAATAAAAGAATAGAATACTCACTTCTCCTTAGGAACGGTATATGATCATCCTCAATGAAGGCACCAGAGCTTCTAAGTCGGAAGTATGTCTGCTCCTCCTTGCCAACCGAATAGCTGCTCAGCTGGCCGAGCTCTGCCAACCTTTGCTCGGCGCTGGCAAGACGCACGTACCACTTCTCGGTCGCTTGGAAATAACTGTAGAACACTGGGTCTGGACAACCCAGAAGATCTAGAAGCACTAAGACATCCTGCAACAATGATTAAATTACTAACTAAATTATATATTACTAACTAATATATATATATATATATATATATATATATATATATATATATATATATATATATATATATATATATATATATATATATATATGTAAGTAAAGCGAAACAACCCCAAACCATAATTGAGCCACTACCATGCTTCATTGTTAGGACTACACAATCTAACATCATCTTTTCTTGGGCACTGCGTCGAACGTAAATTCTACGTTTTGAACCGAATAGTTCAAACTTGGATTCATCGATCCAAAGCACTTTTTTAAAATCTTCTTCAGTCCAATCTCAATGGGCAAGAGCCCACTGCATCCGTTTTTTCTTGTTTTGTGGCCTTAGCAGAGGTTTTCGAACGGCAACGCGACCATACAACTTTGCATCTCTCAGTCGCCGTTTTACTGTAGTCAATGGTTTTTATTTATTTATTTATTCAAACACCACAGGTTTCTAAAACTCGGGTTTTATTTACTTCAATGTGGATTACTGGAACTGTTAAGCGTCTATTTCGCTTGCGGGTAACAACATTGAAATTATCTTCACTAGACGTGGTAGCTCTCGGCCTTCCCGAGCGTGGACGATCTTGTAAACTGCCTGTCTCCCTGTATCGAGTTATTATGCCATGAACACAAGTATTCGATAACTTCAATTGTGAAGCAATCTCACGTTCGGATTTGCCTTCATTATGTAAAACAACGATGGCAGAACGCATTTCACTGCTAATTTCTCGAGCTCTTCCCATTTTATGACATCTTCACTGTAGAATCCACAAGTTTAGACTAGTAGAGATTGTTTGTGAACAAACCCAAGTAAACTCTGGTAATAATAAGTCAGAAATACGTGTTTGCAGGAGCTTAATAATCCTAATTATTGACCAATTCGTAACAAAAAAAGCAAAGTAATTAGTAATGAGGACATTATAAAAATATTATTACGACTCTACCACCTGGCTCTAGCGCAGCGTTTGTCGGTGTTTGATAACAATAGATGTTAATTGTCCAATAACTTGAAAGTAAACAAAAGAATGACTTCTTCAAATATTCGATACTAACAATAGAATATGCAGATGTGCATTTCATTTGTTTATCCTATGGGATTTTATTACAATTGATGGATAATTATGTTGCATAGGTGCGCGGTCTTAAACTTTTGGCCTGCAGGGTTGGTGACAAAGGCCATATGACTTATTGTCAGATGACATTAGTCACATTAAAATAAATATATTAACGATATTCTAGCTACAGTGGTGCCAAGAACACTAGCTACATTTCCTCGGTAAATTGAGAAATGCTGTCAAAAATCTTTGAGCTAGAAAAGAATCAGCCCTCCTTTAACTAGGTCCAATGACTAGTGGTAGCTTTAGTTCCATTAGAAAATTTTGTAAATTATTTAAAATAAAAATTCCATGTGAAGTCGGCTCAGGAAGCTAGTACAATAATATAACGCGCACTGAACTTCGACGACAATTTGCGTGAAATTACAAGGGCAGCGGTGCGTTACGGAGCATAGAGAAACAAATATAACTATTCTGACACATAACCTAAAAACGTATAGATGACTAACTGATTTCGCGCCTTTTATTGACATTTACCGATACAGCCTATTGTAATTCGTTAAAGTTTGCCTTATTTAATACCGTCCGATGTGCATCACTGACCAGTATCAAACTGGCAACATTCATTAATAGTTGCCAAACTAGGAAAAAAAACGTAACGGATGCTTAATAAACAAAACTTGATGCACAAGGATGTTTTGGAGAACGGATTAGGTTTTTTTTTATGGTTATCACTTGAGTACTAACAACGAACTTATCTACTTGCTAGAGAATACTTATCAACTAGCAGCTGTACCATGCATACGTCGGCTTGACTAGAATCGCTGTGTTTGATATGGAAAGAAACCAAACACTTCATTACTGATAATGAGGCATTATAATTCCTCACCTTTTTATGGCACAGGAATCAATTCCCACCAAAAGAACAATGTATTCGATTCATCATTTGTTTTTGTATGGCAGGTGACCCATCACCCTATCTTCCCCTTAAGTTTGTCGTGCTACTTACGAGACACCCAGTATAACCGATATGTGACGCATCTCTATCTCTTTTTTCCTGATAGCGAGAGAAAGAGATAAGTGCACATATCTCTGAATTTTGAGCAAGTTATGTATGGATATACAATATATAATTGATAGTTTAAGTTTTAAATTAGGTTATAGGTCAGGTCGCGTCTAACGAACACCGATAAAAGTTATAATAATAAAATGTTACTTCAAATACAATTTATCTTTTAATAAAAAATAAAAACATATTTTTAACGATACGACGGTACTTAAATGGGTACAACTTTTAAATAAAGCAAATTGTCGTCTTTTGGATTTGGTTAATGTACTGATAATACAAATTAGCCATTCAATCTTTCGTCCTTTGCATCGGACTAGGAGAGTCGTATGAGTGTATACTCTAAAGTATTTGGTTGAAAGCTTACTATCTAGCTTGTACTATGATGTAAAATGACATTTGACGACCGCGTGGCTAAATGTTTCGAGTATTCCAGCCATAGCAGGGGCGTAGTTTCGATTGCCAGCCGAGATACAATATTTGTGTAGCAGAAAATATTTATAACAAAGGTTGAATACATTTATTTTCGATGAGTTATCAATCAAAAGTGAATAAGACCTTCTCAAGGCCTGTCTAGTGTGGAAAATTAGCTATGCCGTAGATGACCAAGCCTGCAACATGATGTGAAGCCTTTCGGTGGAGTAAATTAACAATTCATCAAGGATTGTTAATGTAAATATATATATATATATATATATATATATATATATATATATATATATATATATATATATATATATATATATATATATATATATATAACATAATCAACCTGTACTTGTCCTTTGCTGGATATAATCCGCTTCCAAGGCGCGTAGTGGATTATTTTAATTATTAAAAAATATAGAAAGAAACGTTTTGTAATACATTTATCTATATCTATAACATAACTAACAATTAAATGCTGTTTATTGAGAAGCGCATCACTTGAGTACTAACAACGAACTTATCTACTTGCTAGAGAATACTTATCAACTAGCAGCTGTACCATGCATACGTCGGCTTGACTAGAATCGCTGTGTTTGATATGGAAAGAAACACTTCATTACTGATAATGAGGCATTATAATTCCTCACCTTTTTATGGCACAGGAATCAATTACCACCAAAAGAACAATGTATTCGATTCATCATTTGTTTTTGTATGGCAGGTGACCCATCACCCTATCTTCCCCTTAAGTTTGTCGTGCTACTTACGAGACACCCAGTATAACCGATATGTGACGCATCTCTATCTCTTTTTTCGTGATAGCGAGAGAAAGAGATAAGTGCACATATCTCTGAATTTTGAGCAAGTTATGTATGGATATACAATATGTAATTGATAGTTTAAGTTTTAAATTAGGTTATAGGTCAGGTCGCGTCTAACGAACACCGATAAAAGTTATAATAATAAAATGTTACTTCAAATACAATTTATCTTTTAATAAAAAATAAAAACATATTTTTAACGATACGACGATACTTAAATGGGTACAAATTTTAAATAAAGCAAATTGTCGTCTTTTGGATTTGGTTAATGTACTGATAATACAAATTAGCCATTCAATCTTTCGTCCTTTGCATCGGACTAGGAGAGTCGTATGAGTGTATACTCTAAAGTATTTGGTTGAAAGCTTACTATCTAGCTTGTACTATGATGTAAAATGACATTTGACGACCGCGTGGCTAAATGTTTCGAGTATTCCAGCCATAGCAGGGGCGTAGTTTCGATTGCCAGCCGAGATACAATATTTGTGTAGCAGAAAATATTTATAACAAAGGTTGAATACATTTATTTTCGATGAGTTATCAATCAAAAGTGAATAAGACTTTCTCAAGGCCTGTCTAGTGTGGAAAATTAGCTACGCCGTAGATGACCAAGCCTGCAACATGATGTGAAACCTTTCGGTGGAGTAAATTAACAATTCATCAAGGATTGTTAATGTAAATATATATATAACATAATCAACCTGTACTTGTCCTTTGCTGGATATAATCCGCTTCCAAGGCGCGTAGTGGATTATTTTAATTATTAAAAAAATATAGAAAGAAACGTTTTGTAATACATTTATCTATATCTATAACATAACTAACAATTAAATGCTGTTTATTGAGAAGCGCATCACTTGAGTACGGTCGTTGTTTTAAAGCGTGACAGAATTCGCAACGACACCTGCATTAAAACTATAGTGATTAACATAGATGAAAGAATCAGTGAGATTGAAAGATTCGTGTTTGCGTGTGCGTATGTCCCGTGTTCTTGACACAGCATCTGGACCTTTTTCCAATCTTATAACAAAAGCACCACTAGGGAAGAGGGCGTCAAGCATTATAATATATCCAGCGAAGTTGATCTCTATAATAATCAGAAGATATCGCCGTGGACTAAATCAAGTATTAAGGAAAGTTTGAATGCATATTATTTACAACGCATATTGATTTTGTCTCATTTACATTTTTAAGACAGGTTTTTTATTCGTTACGATTAAATCTATCCAGCAAGCGAAGATGTCGTGGATAGGCAGGAGTCCGTGCTAGCGTGGAACAAGTTGTTACCATTTCACGGATTAACATATCATGTATCATGTATAGCAATACGTAAATCACCATTACGATTGGTGTATTTTAAAAGAGTATGGTGAGAAGTCGATCCTTTATCTATATTTTTTTTTTCAAATAAGATTAGAACTGCTTATGTAATAATTAAATCGTATCTTTTGTTTAGACCTAACGTGGGTTAGTTGCGGTAATTACAAAGTCGCTACCTTTTTTTATTATTACTTTTTTTATTATTGAGAGTAATAAACGAGCACACAGTTCACCTGATGGTAAGTGATTCCTGCGGCCCATGACAACCACATTCATCCTTGACAAGGAATCATAATGCAGATGCGTTGTCACCCTTGAGGACTGAGATGGAATGCCTCACCCCTCTAATAAAGGTCTCTGGATCTTCACACTCACCAGAGGAAACAGAGCAGCATTATGCTACTATTTCACACTGATATTCCAACGTGGAAGCTGCAGAATGAATGGGTCTAGCTGACCCATTCATTCTACAACTAGAACCAAACTGCAGCGTAGCTTTACCACTGTTAAACTGAGTTTTTAGAGCCACGTTGCAGCTGGTTTCGAGATGCAACATCAATGGGTAGATCTGACTGAAGTTCTACGCATTCACAAAAGACTAGTATGACATACTAGTATGATATAGCATCATGACGTTGCTGTATTTCGTATGGTGAGTTAAGGAATGACCCGTGACCCGTTTACAGGCACTAAGGAGTGGCGGTATAGTATGGTATATCCGAATTGAGATAATTTCTATTTATTTCTACTTTCGGTTGATAAATAAAAAAAATATGTCAATTTTAAAGTACGACTTGCTAGATAGGTGCTAAATCAGACGTTTCCAGACTTTTCAATTTTTTCTCATAGACTACTTTCATAATTTAGCTGGTTCCGGTGGACCCCTACATTTCTACCATATTCCCAAAACTCGACAAATAATATTAAGATTAGATCTTGGAATATTTTATTATTTATTAATATTTAAGTTTTTACAAGTAACAATCGCTGAGCTTCTTAAAATATTATCTGCCTACATTGATAGGTGAAGTCAAGCCAACATTTTAGTTCTTTACTATCGAAAGCAAATAAATTTTCGTGGGCTCCCGCCGCTTACGAATTGTGAACTCCTATTTTTTGTCACGCCAACGTAGACCCCCGTCAGGTATCCCGTGGACCCCTGGGGATCCACCTGGACCACTTTGGGAACTAAGGTTCTAAATATTAAAATGAAAATTTAATGTAATTACAAATATTTCTAATGGTAATTATGGACTAACTGTATCTAGACTCGACCGGGGTAGGGAACACGCTTTCCTGAATACGAGATTGTATTTTAGTGCCAGGCAAACTGCCATAGAGTACGATCCTGAAACAGCAGCATCAATCGACTTCATAGGTCGTCGCTCCATCTAGTGAGGGGTCTTACACTGCGATGGCCAATTCGAGGTTGTCACACGAGAACCTTTCTTCCCCATCAGTTATCTAGTGCTATCCGGGGAGCCAATTACTGGCAACGAGGTATTATGTATTGGAGGTGTATACAATAGTTATTAGGGTTGACTAATCTACACCCATATTCATCCCATGATCCGAAGACAAGGCATCAGCCCTCAGGAATGACAATGCACGAGACACACGTGACAGTGTACGTCTTCAATGTATAATGAGTATCTATGGCTAATAATAACTGGCAACAATATACTGCGGGTACCGAAAATAATAGTTAGGCAACTAAATTCTTTTCGTTATTTTTACTACGGATTCAACTACGGCAATGTCTTCTGATTATTAACAGAACATCAATTGCCCTGGACAAGTTTATATTTATATAAGTGCGCTCCGTTTCTTTAAGAGTTTATATTTCAATCAAAATTAACTTTTTTTTAATGGATAATGTATTCTCGTTACAACTTTCTCTTACCCTTCAACAAAATTTTCAATACCTCTTTGGTAGAAATCACGCGGTTTCAACTTGAAAAAATATATCCAACTTAGATGGCATTACTGAAGAAAATTTAACGTTTTGTTAAGATTATTGTTACGTATTAGTATATTATTTTTCTAGTTTACTTCGAATTCGAAAAGGAGATTGGGACACTGATTTTATGATAAATACATTTACCAATGGACCATATTATGTGCAATCGTTTTAATAAAATTATTTTGTATCGTTATCAAGTCACTATATTTCATTAACATATAGTCAAAAAATCATTAAAAATCGAAATCAAATTTAACGTTTTGTTAAGATTATTGTTACGTATTAGTATATTATTTTTCTAGTTTACTTCGAATTCGAAAAGGAGATTGGGACACTGATTTTATGATAAATACATTTACCAATGGACCATATTATGTGCAATCGTTTTAATAAAATTATTTTGTATCGTTATCAAGTCACTATATTTCATTACCATATAGTCAAAAAATCATTACCTGGCACATGGTTCATTACCGTAGCTCACCATATATTTAGAGTGGCTATAACTCGTTCAATATTTGAAATACATACGTGCCTTTCACCTATACATAACATGAAACCATTGCTTAATAGGATTATACGATCAAATTCTAATAAACATGAAATTTTTTAACTAATCAAAAATTTGCGCAAATATTGTCGAAACTGAAGAATAACCGTACTGCATAAGTATTAAACGGAACTCCGCGCATAGCGTTTGAAAGAGATCGAAGTAGAAATAATAGATCTCGAACAAAAGAAACAAAACATTGATTCCTGTAGAACAAATCCCCTTTCAATGAATCTTGACCGAGCCGAGGTTCTCCCATCGCGAATCACAGATTCACCCGCGAGCGACGGCGAGGGCGTCGCAAACAAGGATATTCACGGTACCGCCATGTCACTGGTCGGTTCTCTCCAGTCCATACAAATAGAAGCGTCGCTGGAGTTTCTTGCGCCACTTCTTCTCCAGCGCCCACGCATTCCGAAGTGGTGGTACAGATAGCTAATAATAATAGCGAATTAAAAGTATCCTCTGTCAGAAGCAACTGACCGAGCCGAGGTTCGGCCCTCTCGGGAACCCTCGAGTCAGACGCTCTCGCGAAACAAGTTAACGGTCCAAGCGCTCGGTCACCTCTCAACCCGGTGAAACTGTAAAAGCCCTCGGGCTAACAGCGGCCTTCAGCCCGAAAAAAAAAAATAAGAGCCGAGGTTCGGCCCTCTCGGGCACCCTCGAGTCTTTTTGAGTCTTTTGCGCCCAGGGTAACTGTCCAAGCCGAGGCTCCCTGTCGGGAAACCTTGTGCTGGTTACCCATTAATAAAGGTCTCGCCTGAGTGCCCTAAGCGCTCGGCCACTATTAAACCGTAAAAGCCTAACATTGGCCTACAGCCACAAAAAAAAAGTTTTGCCAAGATATGCGGATGCAATATAAAATAAAACCGAAAGAACTTAGTAGACATTCTAATATAAAAACGAAAAATTAAATATAAACCTGTGTCAAATAAAGATTAACGATTAAACCAATATGGCTTCCCGTTGTCTTGTGGAAATCCGATAGGCGTTTAAAAACATGTCCGGGTCCGATCACCTTTCGAACTGGAACTAATCCGGTGCGGAGTTCAAGGTATGTCTATATTGATTGTATGACGGAATAACGAATATATTGTGATACAAATAAAGGTTGACACTGGCCAAATAGAGAGTATTTAATTAACATTTGACGGACTCGTGGTGTAGTGGTCGGAGCAGCTACGTCACAGGTCCTGAGGTCGATTCCCAGCAGGTGAACAATATTTGTGTATCACAAATTGTTGGTTATCGGGTCTAGGTGTGGTTGTGTGTATGTCTTGTGCTCCTGACAATGCATCTGAACCTTTCTCCGATCTTATTGCCCTTGAATTACATCGGAATAGGTATGAGAACGACGCCAATTCTTACGGCACTATAAAATATTTAGCGCAGTTATATCGTTGTAGTTTATACCTTATATCTATAACCAAAAGATATCGTCGTAGTCGTAATGGAACAGAGGATCATTTGATATATGTATATTGGCGACGTTTAAATGGTCGGACCACGCCGCAGATTATTTCTAGCAGTAACATTAATGTGTCTACACGACCGGGCTAAGTAGCAGGAATACCCTCAGCGTGAAATAGCATCGTGACGCTGCTGTGGTGGGTATGAGGAACCGGTGTCCCATAGCACTGGTAATGAGCAATTCCATTATAGTCATTAAGGTTGATTTGACGGCGTACATGTATCCTAAGTCTACATTGTGATTATCATCGCCATATTGCGATGGTATTGAATCATAACATACCATCAGAATTGTGTGCTTTTGTGTCATCCTTAGTGTCATAAACGTTACGACATACTCACCAATCTCTGCAGATGATTAGCGCCATCCTTATACGGCGTCCCCTGCCATTGTTGAGCCAGATGCCGGGCTCCATATATCGAATCCTTGGGCCCCCATTGCCTAAACGCTTCTTCGCCGTCGAAGAATATGAACATAAGACTAAGACGGCTCGTCTTCAAGGCTTCCAACTGCTTGGACATCACCTGAGCGAGGTTTATCATCATCGCGCACGGCACCGCCGAGTCGGTAGCACCTGACGATAGTAACTTCTATTAAATTAACATTCAGCAACTTAGTTTTTAAAAATATATATATTCTGGTATAGTCGACGCATTATGAACTGAGGCTTCAATCATATTTATCTGTCTGTCTCGCTCGCACTTACAGGTCTTATGGAGAGGTGTAGTGATGTGAGTAAGGATTGTAGAGGTGCATATCGATAACGGGATAGGTACGATCGATATGCTAAATTATGTTAAGTATTAATAGGAATAATTTTTAACATGTTTGTTTCGACGTAATCATAGAGAAACTTATTTTAATTTCTTCTAAAACTCGTTAGAAAAAAAATTCTCCATTGTGCGTATTGCGTAACGAAGCGTAAGTAATGTAATGAGTGTCATAACAAAAAATCTTATATTTATAGAAAAACATCCCTTACTCGAAACGACCAATCAAAGGAGTAAGAGTGCTAATGAAGGTTACGATGACGCATCGACCCCGCGTGCGCAGGTAACTGAGTATCGATAACGTGTTGCATTGCGTGCACATTCCTACTGTCAGTGACATTTATTGCCCGACGACTCAGTTTAAAATGCGTCGACTATAGTTAGTTAACAGTGGTAGAGCTACACCGCATTTTGTTTCTAGCTGCCGAATGAATGGATATGCTCGATCGGGGTAGGAGCACGCCCTCACAGAATACCAGCGTAAAATAGCAGCGTAACGCTACTGTGTTCCTTTATTACTGGTGACGAGGCATTCCATCTCAGTCCTCAAGGATGACAACGCATCTACATTATGATTCCTTGTCAAGGATGGATAGATGTCATGGGCTGCAGAAATCACTCACCATCAGGTGAACTGTGTGCTCGTTTGTTACTCTCAATGTAATAAAAAAAGTAATCGCCGATTTAGATCACAATGATATCTCACACTGTTCCAAGGCGATGATAACTCTGCAGAATATATCATAGTGCCGTCAATATTAACAAACCATATTAGCATACATATACATATATACGCACTCGTCTTCAGGTCTCTAACCATGTAAAGCATATTCGAGAGGCTTCATATGAAATGGCATTGGACTATTTTTTTATATAGGATGCAGCAAACAAGCTGGCAGCTCATCTGGTGGTAAGTTACAAATTCGTTGCAGGTCTTTAAGAAAAATATACCCTCTTTTCTTGGAGGCCCCAAAATCGTATACCGAAATACCGCTAGCAATATTTTTCCTTTTTTTCTTTCCTTCAAGACCATTCCACCCAGACACGAAGAAGTCTGTTTTGTACAAACACTAGTGTCATCTAGCCCAGGATTCGCGATGTAGCAAAAAGCCAGCGGCCATTTTTGTGTTTCGTTTATCATAAGACATTTCAACAAAGTTGTAGGTTGTAGATAAAAAATATTATTGTTATAATTTTTTGAAGAGAGCGAAAATGGTCAGTAACACAGTATTGATGGTGAAATACGAGCACAATATTCAACTGATAGTAAGCGATTCCTGTGCGACATAACACCTACATTCATCATCGATAAGGAATCATTACATCGATGCGTTCTCATCCCTGAGAACCAAGGTGGAATGCCTCGTCACCTAAGTATGAGAGTCTGCGGATTACTACTCTCACTAGACTAAACGTGGCAATGTTACGCTGCTATTTTAGGTTAATATGGTAAACGTAAAGACGAACCGTCACAAACACATTGATCCGTATTCAAACGGTAAGCATAAATCTTGCATCAATAAGTGTTGCCCTACGGTTGTATAGCCATGTAAGAAACTCACAGTTGACCTCGTGACCAAGGATTGGAATACTCAAGGTTAAATCTGAGGTCACAGCGACTAACTTTCACAGTCTCTTAATTCAATCACCGTCGTTTTAATAACAAGTCAAACTAATAAAATCGTATTAAAAATATTACATAATCTAGAACTATGTATACTAAAAATATCTTTTATACATATCATAACTAATATTATTTTCATGAAAGATAAGTTTACAATCAAATATAATTATAATTGTGGTCAATGATTATAATCATTATAATAAATGCAGAGACAGATTAAGTTACATGATTCTAAATATATCATGCAGTTGTTTGACTTACATATCAAAAGACCCTTATCCATATTCTCTTACTGTCTTAAGCTCTTAATTAAGCCGAACGATAGGGAAAATCCGATACATATATATATATATATATATATGTACATACCTAAGGATAATATTTATATAATATTCATTTTCAAAATATTAATAAACGAACGTACAACATTTGATAGTTAAATTTACTAATCAAGGATCGACGAGTTTCTTCGCGGCTACCAACTAGTTTTAATTATTTACTACCAATTTAACTGCGCACACAGTTTTTATAGTAGTAGTGGTGGTAGAGTGGCGCTGCAGTTTGTATGTAGCTGAGGAATAATAACGCTGAGAGTAGGGATCCGACCGTTTCCACTTTACGAAGCTTACTGATTCCTAGGCATTCAATCTAAGTCCACATGGGTGACAAAATATCTACATTATGGCTCCATATCGAGGATTCATGTGGGTGTCACAGTTCTTGTATTTACGCGAACGCATTAAACAAATTTTAACGTATTTTATTGCGTATAAATTTAATTTATTTTAAATTTACGACATTGCGTTGTCCATGGGGCCCGTGCAAATCTGTTATAATTAGTTATATCCAAATAAGCAGTTTATTTTTAGAGGATACGATTTTGGGCTGCGGCACTCCTTCCTACATGTTTTGTTTCATTATTATTAAACAAAAACCAAACATAGATATATATGCCCGGGAAATTGTTAATAACAGTTTTCCAGGTTTTTGAAGTCTTTACCGGCATCAACAGTAAGAGTTTCAGTAAAAAGTGTCAGTATTTTTTTACTTAAACTACATGAGAATTAGACAAGATAACTCGTCTAAAACCCGGAATCAGTAAATACTCGCGCTGAAGTGTTTGGTGGTTTTCCGAAATGTTTATGTTTTTTTATATTATATAAATGTTGTTTGCGAAACCTATGTAATCATTTAACGGTTCGTGATTTATATTATCAAAATACACACACGAATAATATATAAACATACACAATATACTTATAATACCTAATCTACATATCGAATTTACAAACGAAACTATAACACGTTATAATTTTATAACCCAAGATATTAAATCAAATATATTTCCAATAAGTAATAGCAAATTTTGCCAAATATGTAGTAATTCATGTTTAGACAATCTTGTACTCTTTATTATGACAACTGGGGTCAGAATATCCGAACATATATTCTGTTTCGATGTAGATCTACCATCGAGGCTGGGCCTCTACTTTAAAGGGCATGGGAGCATAATCCTCCTCAATACTCTATAGCGGTTAAATCAGTATTTGAAACAATTTTTTATTTTCGTTTCTTTAGTGCCAGCACTATAATTTAAAAATAAACACTTGGACACACTACACTACATATACCTAGTTCACAGCAAAATATAAAGCTCCATAAATTGCCATGAAGCATGGCAAAACCACATGCTTCTATTGTCTTTCAAAAACTTCGAATACCAAATAGTAGTAATAGGTTATTAGTATAATTTTGGTACTATAACAATAACACATTGAGTTTGAAAGTATGTTGTAAGTAAAAGAAAGATACAACTTACCTATAAATACATGCTCCCTTGTATATTTACTGTCATAATGACATGCCAGCACTAAGTATCTATCCGCATCGGGATTCAACTTGGCAATAATGTTTCTGAAGTTCAATGTCCCAAACACAGGTGTGTGATCTGGAAACACATCCTCGGTGACATCCCAGCCTAAACCCCTCATCTCTTTTGCTATGTAGTTGCCAACCTTTTCATGATTTGGTGTACCCACTACCCTAGGTACAAGTATTTCATCTAAAACATCCTTAAAATGCTTTCGATCTGACATTTTTGCTATATTTTTAATATCATCATCTGTCAAATCATTGGCTTCATGAAAATCCTGAAAAATAATAACTTTTTATGCAACCACACTTAGAAACTTGTTAAAGGACAAGTTACAAATTATAATCAACATATATATTTAGCTTTTGCATATTGTTTGCCCTATATATATATATCCATAAATAATACAGTTAATTAGTATTTTATTTGAATTTTTTATATGTAATTGACTAGAAATTAAACTTGTAATATAGGAGAAAAGTTTATGGTGTCTATAAATTAAAAAATAATTTTAAAAGAACAGAATCATATATTTGCTTTTTCCCTAGTATGATATATGTAACATTTGCTTCAGATATATATTTATATATATACACACACATTCACATACATATATATTTCACATTGATATTCTTAGAAAGTGTGGTCTTTTTCCAGTCAAGCTGATTTATTCCTGTTGCAAATAGAATTAGCCACAGTATCATTACCACTGTAATTAAAGCATCATTATACCCCCACATGTTTGCATGAATGAATTAGTATTAAATTAATTGGAAGACATGAAAAAAATTATTAATGTCATTAGTGACTGCTTATCTTTTATTTTATCTCTAAATAAAGAAATTAGCTCCCCAATGCAGTGTTCGAAATATAAAGATATCCAAGTAAATTGATAAAGGTATTTTTTGTTGAAAAAAATTTTCTTCATGTTGAACAGTTATCAGTAAGTATATATTACATATATTATGAACTTGTTGTCAAGTTTTTGTTTGAAGGCTTGTCCTGTCTACCCTATGAAGAAATATAAGCAGATAACCTTTTTATTTATCTTCAGATTAGAGCTCAAAATAATGATTTATTTCCTTGTTGATTTAATTGCTTGTGTTTAGACTTTTAGTTACTTTTTACCGACTATAATTTTAAACACAGGTATATTATAGTTATATGTATGAACTATTTACTTACCTTATTATATTTATGTTTGTGTAAACTAGAAACTATTATATCAAACATCTATAAAGGCACTTGATATCACTTGAATTGTAAAAGCTTCTACCTAAATATCCTTTAACTATCTTTCACTTGGCTGCAAGAGGAATCTTCTGACACTTTCAATGTTTATACAAATTAAATTAATTGTAAAATCATCATCATCATCAACCTATAATGTTTTTTCTAATTGTATTGCCATACACAAGATTGGATGCACTTTTACTATTACTATATATATTAAATATTGCATGACATGGTTAGCCTTGCTGTTATGGCCTTAATACCTTTAAAGCCTGTATTCATTTCCTATATGACATAAATTACTCAATAACTCACTTGCTTATAACTTATTGCAAGATTTAAACTTTCATAATCATTCATTTATATTTTATTTCATATCAGTCAAATTTTTTTTTGAAAATAGAAAGTGATTTGAGCAATATTATTAGTTATGTTTCATGTTTAACTTGGCTTTTTTTACATTAACTTAAATTTGAACTTCTATAATAGTGGGAATACTTTAAAATATATAATAATAATATATAATACAACCGTATCATATTTAGCCGCTAACGAAAAGTTTGTACCTTCTAACATACATTTGAAATAATTGAAAGGAAGCTAAATGCAAATATTTAGCGACCTTCACTAATCACAGTCTAACAAGATGTGTTTAATTCAAGCAAAAAAAACTTGTATAGATAATAAAAGATGCAATTTTGCAATCAAAAACTTAAACGAAACGCCGAATAAACTGAGATAAATTATACAATATTTGAATGCTCACCTTCTCCTCAAAAAATTTTAAAGTCGCTTTGTCCGTATTTACAAATGTAATACTTAGAACAATAATAAGGACATGCGTGACAATTTTACCCATGTTTGCAAACGACTGTTTTAAACGTGACTTTAATTAAATGAACACTGTTTTGTTAAGCAACATATGTAGCGATCCACGCACTATTACACACGTACGTATTTTTATCACGACAGATGCAGACTCACAGATTCATTCATTATCTATCTACTTTACACATACAATACCCCTCTCCCTCTCGTGCCTTCCTCCTCAGAAGGTTGGGTGGGAGATTGACATTATATAAAAGTTACCATATCTACACTACGAATATCCTTAAAAGTTTTTTAAATTATAATTTTAAAATTAAATTTATATTTGTGAATAGTAATTATATGAAATTCTGCACTTTGTAAGTAAATAATCTCGACAAAGAGAATAATGAATTATGAACATTAAACAAAATTAGACAATTTTTTTTATTATCGGTGACACGGTTCATGATTTGTATCTATTTTTTACGAAGATTAAGTACTTTATCTTAAATAATTTTTAACTTCTTTATTTTGCCCAAATTCACGGTAAATTAATGAAACTATTCCCTAAGAACTCAAAGATTATGTTGTTAATTCAGACGAATATTCTTTCCTTAAAATATTTTATTTCTTACCCGGCAGTATCTTTTTTGTCTCCCCCCTGGATATTGAAAACACCTAATTTAAGCCATGTCCAACATGACTCTGTGGTCAAAATTGACGAGGAACAATGAGAGTATATAGCCTATAGCCTGATCAGCGGAAGAAGCCAAAGGGAACTTATTAAATGTTACTCTTTTGTTACCCTTGCTTCAAAAAGTGAAAGGAACTAAGACGCAACTCAACCAATTTACAGAAAAGCAAACTCTTTTATGACAAAGTTATAATAATAAATAAATAATAAAATGTTGAGATAATGTGGTAAGACTACGCTTTAGCTGATATAATAGCGAGTATGATTAACAGAATATCTTTTTAATTTGAACCCGATGTGTGGTTTACGTTTCGACCTTGAAAGTGACAAGTGAAATAATTATTACGTTAAATACCTAAAATGAATGAAGGTCCAATGAATTGGGAACACTTACTACAACTAAGTATGACAATGTAACCGTTCTTTTTATGTTACTCTTTTTCCATAAAAAAACATACGTACACATCTGTTTTCGTCACCTCTTTGATTATCTGTGACGTCTTTCGGTAGACGTCACCTAACGGAAATAAAAAATAACAGCATTTCGGGAAATTTTATCATACTTGTACCATGATTAAGTACAAAAAGTTCAAATTCGTGTGACGTTGGCCCAGAAATGGCATAGAGCTGCCTGTAGAGCTTATAAAATATTCTTTTACTTTTTTACGCTTACGCACACAAAGTTTAACGTGGGCGACCATTTTCATTAACTTTCCTTTTTTGAAGTGCAAAGACATTTTTCCCCTATTCCTAAGAAGAAGCATATTATATTGTACGGAGAAATAAGTTATGTATATATGTTTAAAAAGCTTCAGATTTAAATTTATATCATTTAATATGGAAGGCATAAGACTTGAATCGTCATGTAATATAGAAAACAATTTTGTTATATATGATAGAATAAATAAAATAAAAAAAATGAATGGAGTCCGAACGGCCAATGTTTAGGGGGAAAGGGAAAAAACTAGCGGAGGATACATAGGCGGTGTGGAGAAGCGACTCGTCACGGATTCCCACTCGGAAAACGACTATGAGGATAAATCACGTCGAAATAATTATGATCCTACATGTTGGTTACCTCGTATGCTAGATCTAGATATTTTCCTTTTCTGTCTTTCGGCATTCACCACATATGTCTATACAGAATGACGATGTTGGTAAAACGGTTCGCCTGTTTAGCGTGATAGCTTATCCGAAACAATAGTTCTTTAGAACATGAGTCTGTCGCAATAACTTTGAACATGACCGTAATAAGGCCGAGTGGGGCACTAGTCCTGGGTTTCTACTGGGTACTAGATCATTGGCAGATTTAAGAACCAATAAGATTATGTAGTTATCATAACTTAATATTTATTGTTTAATAGCAAATTATATAGTATGAATTAATAATCACTTCAGATAAATATATAATATTTCTATCTAAAAATATAATACAATAGTTAACTTTCCTACTCGAGGAAAGTAATAGAATATTATTTCTTATCTAGTTGATTTTATTTAAAAACATCCTGTAGATAGGCCGGCTCGACCGCGGCAAGTTACACAATATCAGCACAAACGCCGTGTGTCGAGTTCAAAAAACTGAAGACCTTATTAGTGGCCAAGGCATTCCATATATTTTTGTTAACTGCCGCCTGTGAACACCTACATCCATCCTAAAAGTGACAAGAAGCGTTGAAATAAGAGTATCAAAAGGTTGAAATAGATCGCCTCGTTTATGTAATCACCACCAGCACCTAACACAGCAGCTTGATGCTCCTGGTTCTATGAAGACGTTGGCCTTCTCCGCTCAAGCGGACTCATTCACACCGCATCTAACTACTGGCTGCAGCGTGTATCTGCCACTTCTAAGTAGCAGAATGATATATTTATTTATAACAAAAATATCCTGCTCATTTAATATAACATGCCATTAGATTTCCAATTAATATGTTTAAATTCATATGACGTTTGATATTATTTTATCTTTGAAGTACATATTTGCTATTGTTTATAGTATATATTGTTGATAGTTACGTATATTAACTTACAATGAATCAGTTAACGAGTATACGGGTTACGGTGGGCTTTCCAATACTCTTTATCGATTGGAAATCCCTGGACCCATTTCGCAGAAGTGTTTTCGTGCTTTCGAAGTTCGTCGTATAGTATAGATCTGACAAGATATTAATAATACTGCGAAATCCACTTACGATGAGACTAGTTTTACAACATATTTAAGGATGCTGTAATTAAAATTTGTAGTGTTACTTTTAAAAATACTCAAAAAAGTCACCAAAACCTTGAAATTTTAAATGTGCAATTATTTTCAAGTTACAAGCACGTACTGATATTATATAAGTAGATATTTGTTTTGTTTAACGATTGTTGTACAATTATAATCACAAAGTGTCCTAAATGGCGAAAGCGGTTAGGTTTATCAATTTTTAATTATAATTACGAAGTGTCCTAACTGGCGAAAGCGGTTAGGTTTAACAATTTTTAATTATAATTACGAAGTGTCCTAACTGGCGGAAGCGGTTAGGTTTAACAATTTTTAATTATAATTACGAAGTGTCCTAACTGGCGAAAGCGGTAAGGTTTAACAATTTTTAATTATAATTACGAAGTGTCCTAACTGGCGAAAGCGGTTAGGTTTAACAATTTTTAATTATAATTACGAAGTGTCCTAACTGGCGAAAGCGGTTAGGTTTATCAATTTTTAATTATAATTACGAAGTGTCCTAACTGGCGAAAGTGGTTAGGTTTAAGAATTTTTTAATAATATAAATGTGTGGGAAAACCCTAGAATTATGTTTAAAGTTAGATATACAAATGAGTTACATGAAGAGCCAACAATCGCATGTAATAGCTAAGATAGTATATAATTTATGTAACTGTTTTTGTATATGATGCATGAAGTAACCTTAAGTGTCACGTAAACGAGCGTTATTCGGCCATTTTAGAAATTATTTGAATTAAGAGAACTAGTAATAAGTCGTTGGTAATCTGACGTACTTATGACGTAATAAATTCTGTTCTTTAAGGGTACACACGAATGTTAAATCTATTATAAATAGTGTATTGTTAATAAATAGCATCCTTTCTTATTGCATATTAATTACACAGGACTCAGTACAAGAACAAGTTACTGTATTTATTATATCTTATATTGGGTGTGTATCGTCCAGATCTCGTGGCGAAACGTAATCCAGACACCAACTATAACAGCTCACTTAGGTTCCCGAGGTGCTTGGCTGTCCAGCAACTCCTGATTGGGTAAATTTCCAACGCAACAACTTATGACATTTCAATTTGTTTATCTCGAATTCGTCGAAACCTCATTAGAAAGCAAAAAATCTTATCGCGATAAATGAAGATTCCCGCTAGGACTCTGTCGCGTATTATTAAACAAGACCTGAAGCTCGGTACTTATCGTCGATATACCTAAATCAATCTTTACAATTAAAGAGAGTGGATCAATCAAAACGCCTTCTGTCACGATACGCAGGTGACGAGGCACAGAAATATCCTCTTTAAATGAAAACATTTTCACGATTGAAGAACACTACAATAAGCAAAATGATAAAGTGTACGCTCACAGTTCTAAAGAATCTGCTCAAGTGGTCGGAAAGGTACAACGTGGTCATCATCCTGCGTCAGTGATGGTTTGGTGGGGCGTGTCTTATCAAGGATTCACACAATTACATTTTTGTGAAAAAGGAGTGAAAACTACAGCCAAAGTGTATCAAGATACAGCCTTGGATCATGTTGTGAAACCTCTCAGCAATACAGTTTTTAAAAATATACCGTGGACTTTCCAGCAGGACTGTGCACCTGGTCACAAGGCAAGAACTACCCAAGCCTGGCTTGAAACCAATGTTCCGGACTTTAAAAGAGCTGAAGACTGGCACTCATGTATTCAACCCTCATGTATTAGACTTCAACCCTTTAGACTTCAAATTATGGCCAGTTTTAGAGGACATGGCCTGCTTTAAAAAAATCATTTGTAAAAGAACTGACTGAACAGAATGACCGGACTAGGTATAGTCAATTTGTAATTATTTTTCTTGTCCGGTGTATTCCTTTTCCAAAGGATTGTTATTTTTTCTTTCTCTCTATTACCTATTAGTCTGTCACTTCAATGGCTTTATTTTTGCATAGCAATAAGGTCCAATAACTTCTGCATTTTCTTCAGGATTTCTGCGTTCAGGTCTTCCAAAAGTATGTCTATCTTTCGCGATTTTGGGCGTTATTTATTTGATAGTATAAAACATTGACTCGCTTCTTCTTTCCATCAAGTTTAGTTTTTCCAAATTCGTGATTTATCAGACTTAGTCCTTCGCATATTACTGTGTAGAGATTCTGTTATTTATAAATTTTGTTTGTTCTTTAGTTTTAAATTTATGATTTTTTTTTTCGGGTTGTTGGCCGCTTTTACATTTTCACCGGGTTAAAAGGTGACCGCGCGCTTATGGCACTCAGTCGAGACCTTTATATATGGGTAACCAGCACAAGGGCTCCCGAGAGGGAGCCTCGGCTTGGACCGTCACCCTGTTTCGCGAGAGCGTCTGACTCGAGGGTGCCCGAGAGGGCCGAACCTCGGCTCGGTCAGTTGCTTCTGTACAACGAATTATCTAAATTAATATCGCTATTATTATTAGCTATCTGTACCATCACTTCGGAATGCGTGGGCGCTGGAACAGAAGTGGCGCAAGAAACTCCAGCGACGATTCTATCTGTATGTACTGGAGAGAACCGGCCAGTAACATGGACATTTTTGATTGGGCGTGCTATTATTTTGGGTGGATCCAAGAATTTCCTTTCACTGTTGTAATTTTCTTTCGGTATCTTCAATTTCGAGTGCTTTAGATAAGCATGTTTAATACTTTTATGGGGTAGTCCTCTTTAATGTAGTATTACATTGTTTGTAGCTTTTTCTTGTTATTTAGGTCCATAGCAAAGCATTATTAGTAGGATTGCATAATAAAGGATTCAAGGAATATCAATTTGTAAATAGTTTTTTTTTTATATTTATCGAGTAACAATCAAAGGAAAACCGCTGCCAATCTCATGACTTTTTTTTTCAGATATTTAAAATATATACACGTTACACGAGTTTTAATATATTATATAATATTTTTCCTGTTAAAAGATTTCACGTTGTTGATCTATAAAATAAATAACAATAGGATAAATTATAAATATAATATAATGATAATTACTACGACGTCAAACTCAGGTCACGAGACATGCATAAAGCGGTCTTACGAACACAAGAAAAATAAATAAAGCAACTGACATTACCTTACTTAATTTTTTATATTTGTTAATTTTTTCTTTTTGTTTTTAAACAGTCTACAACCGTTATTATAATACAAAAAACTTAAATTTTAATCCTGTTACACACAGAGATTGTCCTTATATACGTCTTAGTGTTATGTACTTAGTTACTTACATAATAAGGTAATTTTTGTTCAAACAGTTGCTTAATGAACATGACAACTAAAGCACATAAAGCTAAGTCTGCATAATTTCATTCGGATACACCTATCAATACAATAAAACATCAACTTAATCGTCTGGTTAAGTAAGCGAATTACTTTTAAATTAAATTAGATATAATTATATATATTTAATTAATAAAAACCAACCAGACGGGAGTCCTTCGACATGAAATACAATTAGAAATGATAAATAAGTTTCATTACTAGAAATATAAAATTGTCTTGTAAACTTAAACAGATGTTCACCATCAAATCTGCTCTTCGTACACTTAAGGTGTTCAAAAATAAGTTTTTATATATTGAATAAATAAATAAATATCTAGAACTCAGTTCACACTTCACTAATAATCGAATATTTAAATATGTGGATCAGAATCAACCTTGAACTTTTTTATTTGCTTCGTTCTCTTCTTGTTGTGTTTTGTCGGTCTCTTATTGTTGTGGCCGATGCTCCGTCGAAGTCTGTACTGGAGGACGTGGAGTTGTGTATCACCAGACACCCTAACACGTATGTCCTTTTTGGGGTATATGCGACTCGTGAAAACTACTTCACCTTCCCCGCAAAATAACTCAACGGTGCTGCCGTCGACGAATATACGCCAATGGACATAACCAATGGGCGACCACTCAGCAATCCTGACTCCATCCACACCTCCGCGGTCCACACTGACGTGGGCGTGATCGGCGTGGTAGCCAATCGTATATCTACTGTCTATTCCCCACTCTAAAGTTAAACCAACAAATGAAACGATAGCACTCGAATTCACTATCAACTCAAAAGATTTAGTACCAGCGAAGAACATTTCCCCTGGACTGTACCATGCATCTTCCAAAATCTCCGCTCGCAGGTCCACTATCTCACGAACCGGTGTCATAATGAGGCGACTTGAATCTGATAGATGCAGTTCCCTTACCATTGTTAACATGCTAGCCCATCCGTCTTTGGACTCAAGGAAATCGCTCCCCCACATACCCAGCCACGCAATAACCAACCTCCGGCCATCCTTAGCAAGCATAGTCTTGGCAGCATAGAAATCGTGCCCGTAGTCCAGTTCGGTAAATGTTGCCGTTGATATTTCTATATCCTCAAACTGACCGAGCACGTAATCGAAGCTTCCTACCACGTAACCTGTTTGGTATAGATTTCTAAACCTGTAGCCTTCGCTTTTAATGCCTTGAGCGGAAAAAATTAAAACATGCTGCCCTTCCATTGTAAACATATCAGGGTTCTCCCACAGATATCCCATATCACCCATCGACTCCGCTATGGTACCATCGAGTTTCCAGTTGAACATATCACCTGAAGTGTATAGTATTAATTTTCCATTCCTTTCCCTCGACGTTGTTCCAATCATCATGTACCATGTGTTCCTGAACTTCCACACTCTAGGGTTCCGAAACTCTCCCACTCCATGTGGTGCTTCTCTAATTAAGGGGTTGTATATATATTTTTGGAAAATAGCACCATCAGCACTCAACGCCAAGTTTTGCGTCTGAAAGGTTTCATTGTCTGCAAGAACGGTACCAGTGTAGAATAGGGTAAGATAATCATTATGTACAAGAGCGGTTCCAGATTGACAACCATGCATCTCGTAATATTCCTTAGGAACAAGTGCTGGTGGGAAATGTGTCCAATCTATCAGGTTCATACTAACAGCGTGCCCCCAATGAGCATGGTCCCATTTGCCATCATGAGGATGGTACTGAAAGAACATATGATATTGCCTCTTGAAGAATGTGAAGCCGGTAGGGTCGGTAACCCATCCCTTTGGGCTCGATATATGGTACATGGGTCTATACTTTTTGCTCATCGTATTTTTATTTTGTTTCACATAGGCTTCGACTTGAGCAGCGCCACCTGTCAGTTCTAAAACCACTAAGCACAACCACGGAAGCCCCGCGCACAGTTCCATCGGGACTGGAGTTCAAACATGTACTAACTCCCATCCTTGTGACGAAATGTTTTGACTAAGCAAAGAAAATAATAAAGACAATAGCATGTTTATACATCAATAGGCAGCGGATAGAATGTTACCTAATTGTAGGCACTGGTTGCGAATGCAAAAGGAAAACAATTACGCAATTTATTGCATTGAAATTAATATATACAAAATATCACACTCCTGTGAATGAAATGTCATGTAACGCGGTAGTGCAACACAAAACAATTATTTCACTCTATCAATAAAGAACAAAAAACAACGATATGAAAATTCCTCAAAAGTAAACCAAATAGAAAGACCTATACGAGGGTACATTGAAAAGTTTTGAGCCTAAGGTTGACATTTAAATTCAAAAGAAAAAATAATACGGGCACGTAATAACCATTTCTTTTTTAATTATAATCTGCTGTCTTTTTTTTTCTTCTGTCAAAATTGCAAAATTTGTGATCGATTTAACAAACGAAGTTCGCGGTTTCCGTAGAAATGGATAAAATTGAGCACCGTTCCGTCAAATAATATTTACAAAAAAAACGATTAACGCCAAAACAAATTTATGAAGATATGTACGAGACTTTGGGGGAATCTGCTTCATCATATGCCACTATCAAAAGATGGGTAGCGGATTTCATACGTGGCAGAGACGCAGTGCAAGATGAACCTAGGAGTGGTAGGCCACCGACGGCTACCACAGACGAAAATACCAATAAAATATTAGACCTGATTTTGAATGACAGGAGATTGACGATTGCAGAGATAGCAGAGGCAATAGGCATTTCCTATGAACGAGCACAGGACATAATTTCCAACGATCTTGGATTTTCTAAGGTCTCTGTCTGATGGGTACCTAGACTGCTTTCAGCCGAAAACAAACGCACCCAAACAACAGATCCAAACAGGATTGTTTGGATCTGTTCCAAGGTGAATCCGTTCGAAACGGCTAAGAAAATCTTGAGGATCACCTTACCGGACGAAACTTGGGTTCACCACAATACACCAGAGTCCAAAGTACAATCCAAGCAATGGAAAAGAGCAGGGTCACCGCCCCCTAAAAAAGCTCGGGCCGTTTTACCAACCAAGAAGATAATGGCTTCAGTTTTCAGTCAAAGTAAAACCATAATCGCGGACTATAATTGCACACTCTTACAACGTTTGCGTGAAGAAATAAAAATATAAAGGCCTGGTATGTTGTCTAAGAAAGGTTTGTTCCACCAAGATAACGCTCCTGTCCATACTGCGGCGAAATCAATCGCACAAATACACAATTGTAGCTTTGAATTGTTGCCGCATCCACCCAATTCTCCGGACTTGGTCCCGTCTGATTACCATCTCTTTCCTAATCAAAAAACACATGGCAGGACGAAAATTTTCGACAAATATCGATGTACAAGAAGCTGTGACTGAATATTTTGATGAAATTGAAGATTCTTTTTTTTAGAAGAAAAACTAAAGCTAGAGACAAGATGGCAAAAGTGTATAGATCATTCTGGAGACTATGTAGAGAAATAAAATAATAATTTAAAAAAAATCGTTTTTTTTAAGGACGGGCTCAAAACTTTTCAATGTGCACTTATATCTTATGCTTTATAAACTACGTCAGAAATCGGGTTACGGTCTTACATCCTGTATATATATTTAATTAAATAAAACCTAGTTACTTAGGTGGCACATTTGGTACTATCTGTGTAACTATTATTATTTTTTTTTTATTAGAGCATTGTCGTGAACAATTACCCTAGCACAAGTATTTAAGCTTAGTTGGAGTGGTTAACCGGAGAAATAATATTGGTTAATTTTAAACATTATGAAATCGATCGGAATATAATAAAACCTCAAGCTATATAAATGTAATTCTGACAGTGGTAGAGCTACACTGCATCTTGTTTCTAGCTGCAGAATGAATGGGTTAGCTCGACCGGGGTAGCACGACGCGCTCACAGAATACCATCGTAAAATAGTAGCATAATGCTGCTGTGTTTCATCTGGTGAGTGCAAGGATCCGGAGACCTTTATTACTGATGACGCAACATTCCATCTCAGTCCTCAAGAGTGACAACGATCTGCATTATGATTCCTTGAACAGGATGAATATAGATATCATGGGCCGCAGGAAGGAATAATTTGCCATGAGGCGGACTGTGTGCTCGCTTCTTCCTCTTGATGTTAATAAAAAAAAAAGAATAGAGTATTAGTTAAAAATAGAATCTTAATTTGTTTTATTTTTCAGTATTTTCAATATTATACCTAATAAATAAGGAAATAATTTAATAGGACGCATGTGTCAGAAGGTCATGGTGTAGATTGTGTGGTTTTGATAACAATCGCGAACAAACAAAAGAGAACTCTTTGTTGAGGGCACAATGGTTTATAATACCGATGCAACTATTTGCCTGTGAAATTGCTATTTTATGTAGTAAAATGCAAATATTTAGCACTGGCTGTAGCTACTTAAAATTGTACGGCCACAAGTTATCAATATATCTTTTTCATTTGTATATCAGTGTATATTAAACTAACACTAAATGTTTGCCCAAGTTAATCTCAATAAACCACATCCGAATAGATTCAGCCATTGAGACATTAACGTGATCAAACGCACCTACAAAAAAAGACGTATGACTGGCCTGGCTCGTAGCATCGTCATGGTGATAACCATAAAATCTTTTAGAATGTAAAATTTATTTTTTTTCAACACGGCATACAAAAAGTTATAAATGTATTATTCCTCTAAATACCTGTGGTGTCTAGATTAAAAACCTGCCATAGACAAAGTTACAATTTTTTTTTCCTATTATTTATGTAATAAATTCAATATATGGAAGACTATATTAAAAGCCCCCTATATTATTAACAATATATTATGGAATGTGTAATTTTATAACTAAGCTATTATTTAATGGCATTTGTAGAGCGGCCATAGTCTTAGTAGATAAAAGCACCTGTTATATTATGTATTATGAGTATCTATTGCTAATGGAATTATTCGGTATAATACAGAGTACCCACTGGGGTCATAATATCCTTTCGTATCACACAGCCCGTCTATAACATATAGACGTATGAATGGCCTGGCTGGATCGCCATGGTGTTGTCATAAAGATAAAATCTTTCAGAATGTCCAATTTTTTTTTCAACACGGTATACAAAAAAGTTATAAATGTATTATTTCTTTAAATACCGCCATAGATTTAATAGCTGTAAGAATTTTATAAAGTTCATTGATTAGGCTTACTTAATTAAAGACTTATTAGATAACCCTAATCAATGAACTTTTTTATCTTCGCAAAATATCTATTTAATTTTTATATACGGTTTGATAGCAGTTTTTTGTTATTGAATGTTCTTTTAACTGGGCGGTTGATCATTCCAAATAATAAGATATACTAATTTATAACATGCTATTTTGTCGTTAAGATACACTGTAAGAAGATAGGAAGATCTATTGTTTTGCCAATAAAACGCTGTAGAATTTTATTAAACATTTATTTAATATGAAATCAAAACGTGTTACAGTAAATTAATATGTCTACGATTTATTTTATTAATTTGAATAGACATTAAAAAATAGGCATAAATATATAATAAAATGTAAATGACATTTGGTTTGATTTTTTTTTATTTTATTAAAAACACTGGGCCTGGACGTTTATTCTATTAACATTTAATCAAGAATTTAAATGTGTAACAAGGAATGAATGTAGATGTCATGGGCCGCAGGACCTTACCATTGTGAGAACTGTGTGCTCGTTTGCTACTCGTAACTCATAACTAAAATCAAAAAATATATATATTTATTGTTATCGGCATAGATCTAGGGCTCTGAAAGAATATCGATAGATTATTTGGATATATATGTAACAATCATAAAAGAAATATTGGCATAGAATGTAAGAGATAAGAGCGATCAAAGAAATTTCAAAGTTACGTTTAAATATATCACGATAAGTGTGCTTCGCTGTGATCCAATCTTAATGCCACCATACCCGTGTCTGACAGAATGTATCCACATTCTGTCAAACAGTTAATATAGCTTTACGTGGTAGACATAGTTACAACATAAAGAGGTCGGGCCAGGTACCGAGGTATTTCATCTTGCTCTCAAGGGGTAACTACGTATGTGTATTTTGAATCTTTCTTTAGGTATCTCACCATCAGGTGGTTGAGTATGCGCGTTTGTCATCCCTGTTATTATAAAAAACAAACTATAACTCCTACGCACACGAAGGGTAGCGCCCACGATCTGTGCCGGAAGGTGAAGCATTAATGTATTAAATGTCGACAACAATTATATTAACTATAGAACAAAAAAACAATGTAGTGAATGTACAATATAGGATACAAAAAAAAAACTTTAAAGAAAATAGTTGCCATATACTTTTTGACGTAATTCATAAACTCGGATCTACCAACCTTCAAAACTGAAGCGGTAATTTCTAATGTTTGTATTATTACTGTCTACGGTTTAGAACACTGTTTATAATAAAAATCAATAACTTTATTAAAACGTGTTTAAAAATATTTGGTAAATAATATCTTCTTAATTTGATTAACATGTCTTATACCATTAATTCTTTTTAATTGTCTTCTACCTTATTCGAGAGTTTAATATATTATTATTAATAATTGTCTTATGGTTAATTAAAAATATTCAAGACTTACAATGGTATAAATTTAGCTGAGAAAAGTTATTACTGGTTACATGATTGTATAGGATGGAAATTGATATGTCTATCGCACAAACAACTAGGGATGTTATGGAGGTGGTTTTATCGGAATCGGAGTTATTAAATTTGTTTTATCGGATTCGGATTCGGAACCGGAACAGGAATCAGAACCAAAATCGTAAACGAAGGTAAGAAGGAAATGTATTAGGAGCAGTTCAAAATAAAATAATACGACTATCTAATATATTCCCCGTACCACATGCATAAAGTTTATACATGTCGTACGGGGAATACCGGTTTATACTATAAACCAGTTTAAACGCGCCGACGGTCTTATTGTAATCTTCGAACCTACGTATGCTTCGACCTCCGATTAAAACCTACGGTTCAATATTACGGGATCCGAAGTCGAAATCGGAGGTGTTATATCAATCGGAAGTTCCGACCTTTCGGAATCAGAATCGAACATCCGTAACATCGTACAAACATTCAATATTCATGTTTCAAAAGCTAAGTGTTATAGTGCGCTTACTATCTTGATGTAGGCCGGGTGGTAAATCATGTGACGTCACATTTTTTGTGTAGTGACGTGAACGTCAAGCTCGCGCTATCGATAAAAATATGGGGATGTACCACGCTCGCGAGCTTATATACTACGATAGTATATAACTTATCTAAATAATTAAATAGTGCATGAATTGCAATTTGTTATGGTACTATAAATACTCATTTGTTGATTAGTATTATTTTATAAAAGATCACATTTTATTATTTATTTGTATATAAAAGGTCTTTGTTTTTATTTCTAATAATCAAAAATCCATATGCGTTGCCATAACACTAGTCAGTGCTTGTAAGCGTAATATGCATTATGCTCACACGTTTTACAACTCGGCTCCAGTGATATAGTAAACGCACTATAGAGAAAAATATATATATATAGCACGCCAATTTGATGTACTATTCCCTTATCCGGTGTAGTTTCGCATTCAAATTTTACCTAACAGTATTATTCTTGGCACTAGCTAATCTTCTGGTGGATTTCCTACAGTGCCTAGAACTTTTTTTTGTTTTGAAATTTTTGAGATTTTTTTTTTGTGTGAATATTGCTGTTGGTCCAGAGACCTTTACAGCTTTATCTAATTAGACTCGCGAGCGGGAAGCCCGCTGAGTAGGGAAACTACGACGATGCTGCGAAGATGGCGCGGTGAATGCTGCTGCACCGCCGCTGCACTCCCGACCCCTGTGGACGAAGAACGTCGACGACAACATAGGGGGGCGTTGATACAATCCGAGGGCCCCTCATAAGGAGGTACGAGTCCTGGAGTCCTAAAGGGAGGGAAATTTTTGAGATGAGAAAGGGCCCTCAGTACTAATCCTGTTTATTATTACTGTTACCCAAGTAACCGTCTTATTTCTCTTAGCTTTTGGGTCATAGCAAAATACATCGTAAATCCAAACGATGAAGATAAATCAGTAAACTGGTTTAAAGGCGGAATACCCATAAAATAATTACAATAGCTTATGTTAAAACCTGCCATAGACAAAATTGCAAAATATTTCCTAATTTTAATACAATAAGGTATACATTACCATAACCATTTTTTTACTTATCTAATACAAAATTATAATAAATTCAATATATGGAAGACTATAATATAAAAATATATTATGGAATGTGTAATTTTATAACTAAGCTATTATTTAATGGCATTTGTAAAGCGGCCATAGTCTATATAAATCTTACTTGATAAAAAGCACCTGCTTTTTATTATGTATTATGAGTATATATTGCTAATGGAATTATTTAGTAAAATACAGTGTACCCACTGGGGTTATTAATATCCTTTCGTATCACACAGTCCGACTTTAATATCCATGATAGGTAGGCCTGCCATATATTCTCATCTAGATGTCATCGAAAATCGTCAATATACAAGAGGGCTTTGCAAAAAGTGTCAGTATAAATTGGACACATTTTTTTGTTTAGGAATTTTAATAAATCATAAATTCACCAAACATGTCTGCATGAGTAGACAATTTCAGAAGCATAAAAATGTGTCCCTGGTTATCCTCAGATGTTACAAAAGTACAGTTTGGTGATGACAGGCCCACTCATATCTTCCATATATATTGCATATCTGCCCTTTAATATTAAAGTTATCATACAAGTCAAAATTGATTTTTATATTTAGTCATACATGCCACAAAACTAAACTAAAGTAAAGTAAGAGGCTATATATTAATTTTTTTTATTACATTGAGAGTAATAAACGAGCACACAGTTCCACCTGATGGCAAGTGATTCCTGCGGCCCATGACATCTACATTCATCCTTGACAAGGAATCGTAATGGAGATGCGTTGTCACCCTTGAGGACTGAGATGAAATGCCTCGGTCACCAGTAATAAAGATCTCCGGATCGCTGCACTCACCAGACGGTTGTATAGCTACACTGCGGTTTATTTCTAGCTGCAGAATGAATTGGTCAGACAACCGGGATAGGACCACGCCCTCAAAGAGTACCGGCGTGAATTAGCACCATAATGCTGTTGTGTTTCGTCTGGTTTGCACAGGGAACCCTTTATTACTGGCGACGAGGCGTTCCAGCTCAGTCCTCAAGGGTGACAACGCATCTGCATTATGATTCCTTGTCAAGGATGAATGTAGATGTCATGGGCCGCAGGAATCACTTGGTGAACTGTGTGCTCATTTGTAACTCTTAATGTATTTAAAAAAAAATCAATGTGATAATAATAAGACACCGAGAATTTAGAAACGAATGCTTTGACTTATACCCATGATATATGTAAATTTATTGTAAAATACTATCAAAGTTTTGAATATCCTAAAATTCCAATCACTAAGTTAAGTTTATATACTAAACCAGATCTTTCTCACATAATATAATTATATTTAATTAAAAATATTAAAGTCAAATCTCGAAAAGAGCATTCTCGTTCTATAATTAACCCTGAACAGTAGAAATCACCTTAAGGCATTTCAGTTAAAAATATAATGCTACTACCGACTTACCTTTCAATAATCGGAAAATATACTTTTTCTTAAACTAGATACATATTTATAAAAAACCCGATACAATAAGTTGCATATATCTACGTATAGCAGAGTATTATGACATACAACGGGAGGTGACATGTTGAGGATATAGTGAGGAAAGTCCTCTTGGTCGATTTCGACATGCATACAACAGAATAGGTAAGGGGAAGAGCAGTGAGTGCGTGTGTGTGCGCATACGCATACGGCACTTGAGAACATTCTGCGCAGTTATCTGATAACAATCGTAAGGTATCGCGCTTGTCGATAACGACCAGGACATCGTCGTCATCGTATTTTTATCGGATTATTAATTGAAATTAGACCCTACACAAAATACTCTCAATTATGCTGTAAATATGCGCTACGACCGAGTCTCGGTAGATAAACAACGTGACGTCACTGGTTTTATTTCGTTTTGATACGCGAACGCGCGAGGGCCGAGTGCAGGTCCGCCCACAGCGTGGCGATGTCCGAGTGCGCAGCGCCGTGAGTTCGCAGCAACTCGTGCAGCGACTCCAGCGCAGCCAAAGCGTACGCTCGGGCGACGAGGCTCTCCTGTGTAAACCGAGAATACAATTTTATTATAGTATATAGTGTTTAGAAATATAATGTGATTATGAGGGGGGGAGGGAGGAAGGGGCGGGGGTGATGGGGAGAGTCGGATGAAAAGGAATCTATAGTTGACGCATTGTAAACTGAGTCGTCGGGCAATAAATGTCACTGACAGTAGGTATATGCACGCAATGCAACCCGTTATCGATACTTTACCTGCAAACACGCGGGGTCGATGCGACATCCCTAGAATAGATAAAAACGGCCCTTTTCAGGGTCACATTACGATCTATACAGTTTCTCTATGATTACGTCGAAACAAACATTTTATCTTACAAATTAAAAACGATTATTTTCAGATAGCGAAAAATTATTCTTATTAATACCGATCGTACCTATCCCGTTATCGATATACACACCTCTACAATTCTTACGCACATCACTACACCTCTCCATAAGACCTGCAAGTGCGAGCGAGACAGACAGATAAATATGATTTATGACCCGAAGCCTCAGTTCGTAATGCGTCGGCTATAGCAACTGTTTACATTATGTCATCTGTGTCAAACGAGCACATAGATCAAATGATGGTGGCTCCTACGATAAATTACACCGTTGTCACCTCTAGTAACGAAATTACGATGGAATTACTAGGGTATCAAGTAGTGTTTTGTTAGTTCAGTGATTAACAACTCGTTTTTGATTCACGACACGCGACCAAACAGATTTCGTTCCGCGGTGCTGATAATCAATGAAATAGCTAATTACAATTTTAAGTGCAGTTTTATCATGTGCTCGGCGGTGAATGAGAATCGTGAGGAAAGTTAAATAGTAAAAAATATTTAAAAAAATGTGAAATTCGTCTATCAGTAGAGTCTATGTTGAACTATGAATGCCAAAAACCCTGTATAGAGGAGGCCTATTCTCAACAGAGGGTTCTCTATACAAATAGATTGTTTACTATATTTTTTTTTTATTGTATTGAGAGTAACAAACGAGCACACAGTCCATCTGATGATGATTCCTGCGGCCCATGACATCTACATTCATCCTTGACAAGGTATCATAATTCAGATGCGTTGTCTCACCCTGGAGGACTGTCATGGAATGCCTCGTCACCAGTAATAAAGGTCTCCGGATCCCTACACTCACCAGACGAAAAACAGCGGCGTGATGCTGCTATTTCACGCCGGTATTCTGTGAGGGCGTCGTCCTACCCCGGTCGAGCTGACCCATTCATTATGCAGTTAGATACAAACTGCAGTGTAGCTCTACCACTGTAAATATACGATTATAACAAACATTAAGTGAGAGAGAGAGAGACAGAGATAAAGCGAGTGATCTCTATCGACTACTGTATGTGCCTTATCGCGGGCGTTCGTTCCTCCAGCGGACGGGATATGGTACGTACCTCCACGCAGCAGGCGAGCGCGTAGCGGTGCCTGCGACGCAACAGGTGCGCTGCGGCCGACTGTGGCACAGACGAGGCCGCCGCCGCGCGCTCGCCGTGCAGCCCGCGCGTGAGTCGCGTGCACAGCTCCCTGACACAAATAAAAATCAGACTAGATACTAGATACACATGGTATGGAGAATTGACGATTGACGGCTTTCTCTCGATACACTGACATTGCGAAGCGTATACAACATCTATCACGCATTGTTCGCTGAATGCACCATCGGTGTTGTTCTGAGGAGTTGAACATCGTACGTCACGATGGAAGTCAAAATTTCATGCTCAATATCTCATGCAAAATTTTCCCCTTTTATTTTTGACCCTCAACAAAAGAGCTTTCATAAACTTTTGTTAAAGTGGAGCAACGCATCTGCGACTCCTCTGGTGTTGCCGACGTCCATGGACGCGGTGGTAATTACGTACCATCAGGTGAGGTTCCTACCACCTATCCTATAAAACAGGGCACCTTCCATTCTTGGTCGATGTTCACTGCGGCAATATCATCTGATTATTATCAGAGCATCGACTGTCCAGGACGTGTTTATATTTATTAGGTTGGCAACTAAGTTCTTTCGGTTTCTTTAAAAGTTCATTTTTAATTAAAATATATATTTTCAATACCTTTTTGGCAGAAATCAAATTCACCCAACCAAAATCTCATTTCCGCTTCAATAATAAACGAAAGTCGACAAATATAACACACATAAATGAACTCGAACAAAAAAAACATTGGTTTTATTAGAAGAAAACCTACAAACAATTTTAAACATTACGCCAAAAACGTTTAATGACGTAAAATACAAAATTAAAAAAAAAACGGAAAGAATATATATGTTTTATGCATGCCCAAAAATGTATTAATGTAAATACAGTATTTAAATAAAGAGTAAATTATAACAGGGGTTGCCAGTATGTAAGCTTGTTACAATTGCTGACAAAAATAGGATATATTATGGTGACGTAAGAATTCAAGCTAACACAGATGCAATCACTAGTCATCCCTTTCCCACGCAGTGAATAAAGATGTAAATAACATTAAGACGAGAAAGGGACAAATATAGTGTAGACATGCACGCACTGACTGAAACTCTTATTAACAGATTGCGTTATACCTGTGAGCTCCTAACGCGTCCAAGGCCAGCAGTAGTTTTCCCCCAGCGCCGTCTTCATAGTCCACTTCTTCTATTGATGACTCGCCCATGGTCGTAGCTAACCTGTTACAAGTTTCATTAAAGATATATTTCAAAGGATACATTAATGTCATAAATGAAATACATTAAAGATGGGTAACACATTATAATACAATTATAAAAAATAAAAATACAATAAATAATCATAAACCGACCAGATGAAAATCTGTTATTCTATTTATTAGGTGCCTATGGAATTGCCGTTCTTTATTATTCAGCCCATTTCATCCTAAAAAAAAGTTTTCATTGGCTGTGAATTCTGTTGGTGGTCCGGCGCCGGTGTGACTCATCACAGTTTTTTACCAAACGGCTTGAGTATTACTGCAGATGTGTACTGTGGAGCGTACTTATCAGACCTTGCACCCACCGACTATTACTTTTTCCAAAATTTGGACAACTTTTTAGCGGGAAAAAAAATTCAATTCCCGAGAGGCAGTACAAAATGCCTTTGAAGAGTTTGTTGCCTCCCGTCCAGCTGATTTTTACAAGGGCATCAATAAACTACCACTGCGTTGGCAAAGATGCATCGATTACATGGGAGATTACTTTGAATAACAGAAAAAAAATACTTTGACTTATTTCATACTAAACGGCAATTTCATAGGTAAAGACCTATTATATCTTCAGAGTCCACGTGTTAAGATGGGTTCTCTGAAATCGATTGTCAGCGAATGTTTGAGCAAATAAGCAATAGAGCAAATGAGTCCACGAGAAGTCGATAGATGAAAGTGTCTAAGGTCTCTACTCTTACTCTATGGAAGAATCTGTAGGTTAGGCTAATGTCCAGCATTGGACTAGTGATGGGATGAAATGATAAAAGAAAAGCTTTGGTTTTTATCTGTAAGAGTATTTTATTGTTGCTGACACTGCAACGGTTCGATCCTATTGCATCCCTTACATTGGATTAGGGTACGGAGGTCGAGTATCTCCAGATTAAGTTACAGCCCACTGTTGGGCATATTTTCGTACGAAGGATGGATGTCAATATAACAACAGCATAATCATTTCATGACAGAAAATAAGTTTTGGTTCAGTTGCAAATGTTGAGTAATAATACTAATGACGATGATTAAATTATGGCTTCATCACTTCCAGCCATCATCATAAGTTCCCTACTGATAAGCCACGTCCACAGATCGGGAAGCACATCACTCGATTAGTAAACTTACAAAACCTGATAATTCCATCACTATATGGAATTATGGCTTCTACAGTGTTCGTAAATTCATGAGAAGGTACTATCTACCTTCTCATGAATTATTTTATTTTATTATCATACTTACTCAGCAGCGCTCTTGATGGCTTCCCTGACTGCTAGGAAGCGCGGTGAGTCGGACGAGGAGGGAGAACCGAGTGCGCTGAGCCCCGCGCCCAGCTCCCGGATATCCGCACGTTCCGCTTCACAACGACCCACAACTATGGACACATGTAAATCAAACATAAAGATAACACACAAATATCCAATAGGACTTCTCTGCCTACCACTTTACAATACTAAGCTTGGAGCAATATCTCCCATACCGCGTCTTTCGAAGATACAAGATAACCGGACCGTGATTTCACTACGACGTGAGACTTTTATTTACTTTTACAGAAAAGTAGAGGAATCCAAATGTATTCTAATCAAATATATTATATATTCTGTGTTGTGATAAAAATCTGATGTCAACGTCACAGGAATGTAAACAATTAATACATTATTATTCATTACAATAAAAATAACAAGGTAATAATAAATAACTAACCTCTTCCGAAGATTTTAAACAATCTATTAAGTCCTAGCTGCATCAAACGTAGCTGGTCTTGCTCCGATGCAAAGGTAGCCTTCATTTCGTCCATAGACATTTGTCCCTAGAAAAAGTACATACAATTAAAAAAGACCTATTAACATTACAACATTACATACGCCATATTATATTAAATAACTTATGATGATTAACAGTGGTAGATCTACGTGTTATGTGTAATTCACTTTGCGTTAACTTGAACAGCAACTTAAATGGTGAACTGGAAGCTCGTATTTTACTCTCAAAGTAATAATAAAAAAAAGATGATGACGATCTCCCCCTGATAGACTTGGAAGAAACGATATAGTTTGCGCATTTTGTAATGCCCAAATGCTGTATTAGGAGGACCTATATAAAAGCATGCAGATCATAAATCTGACATTCAGTGTTGCACATGTATTATTACCACGGATAGACTGCATTTGAAACTTCCTCTTATCTTATTGCACTTACACATCGGTATAGGGGAGGGTGTACGACGAGAGAGTTCCTCTATGTTTGCACAAATGCTATAAAATGTTCGCAGATGATGTCATCTAATAATAACCAGAAGATAAATCGACCGGGAGAACATAGTTCGTCTTGCAATCAAACCTATTCATGTTTAGTAACTATGCCATCAGTCATCACCAGGGTCGTAGTTATCATCAGGTGAACTGTATGCTATTTACCCCTAATATCATAAAAATGATAATGTGTAGTTAACGCATTAAAACAAATAAATCTATATTTTTATAAATAAATTGTTCAGTAAAAACCAACTTTACAACACAAGGTTGCCAGCCATTCAGTACATAACTTGATTCTCCCATCCCTTTTCAACACCGAACGCCAAGATACACGGCAGATTTCCATCCTTTCGTTATGGAAATTCCTCGCATTCAGTGGAAGCGATATGCCTCGTTGTTTTTATGCGAACAGTGAAGCATTGGAAAAATTCTATGTATAATGAGGTCTTCAAGAAAAGAGTTAATAGGCATTCACTCTAGGGGGGATTGGAGACAAGCACACATTAAAAAAAAGAAGATATAAAGCCCACCCATTTTGCATTAAAGCCATGTGGTGGATTATATTTTATTTTAGATGACTCTTAATGTATTAAAAAGAAAATCGACTTACTGGGGGATCATCGTGCGTACCACCAGCCAGTATGAACTCATCGTGCTTCGGCTTGTCCAGCCGTGATGAAGACTCACAGAGGAAGGTGCGCAAGTCTGCGTCGTGCGCCAGTACCGGATGCCTGGCTACGAGGGTCAACCACCGCTGCAGCGCCGCGCGCCTTCTCTGCAGGAACAGTGGACTCCCGCCACCGACTACCACACGTTTCGGTGGCAAACGGCACACTGCCCTGAAATATACAAAATGTGTTTTAAATTATTAGTGCAAGTATTATATAATATATTTGGTTGGATTTATTTTAGGGAATGTATATATTGGTATATATATACTATATCTATATCTTTATATACTTTGTTTACTACATTTATATATTGTATAGTACTCTGAGTAGTGTGAGATTAGGGATAGTCAAGAGTTCATATGGAAGAATCCATAAAGATAAAATTTATACATTAAATAAATAAAAATTCATTGTTTACATTCATACTGAATGTCAAAACATAAAAGACTGTGGTCCAACAGACAAACTCAGTAGAGAGTTTTAAGTATAATATTTTTTTTATTTATTTAATTTTTATGTACACAAAACATTAATATACATATAATATGGAAAGGTGTAATGTACAGATGGCGCAGCATATTTTACGAAAAGAATCTCTTCCAGCAGTCCTGGTGCTGGACATATTAACGGGAAAGAAAAAAAAATATAGTGTACTCACACAAAAAAAAAGAAATAAAGAAAAAAAAAATATATAATAACTGGACTATATTTATTTACATATATATTTTTATTTTACTATTACTACTTACATATATATATATCATACAATAAGGCTAACATAATAATTCATATATATTTAACTGGATAAAGAGAGTTCTTCACTAGTTTTTAAAATGGCACAATTTTCAGGAGAGCATTCCACAAACAATTTCCCTTCACCATGAAAAAGTTGGTATAGAAACTAGTTTTATGAGCAGGAAATTCAAGGAGATCTAAGCTCCTATCTGGACCCACCATACATCTCCTAGCACAAGCATTTTCAGCTTAGCTGGAGTGGTTAACTGGAATATTAGTAATGTTACTAGCATTGCCAATATTCTTATTTAAAAAAATATATTACAGTAAATAATCTATATAGTTATACATTGTAACAGTTCATATTTTTATCAACTACCAGCCTGTCTCACAGGGTCAGCTCAAGTCATAGCAGCAATATCAACTTGCATAAGAGTAGGTATAGGTATTTGCAGGTATATGTAAAATTTTATCTTTCCGTTTATTTTTTGCAAAAAAAAATCTATATTATGAACATGTATTATTTCTCTTTCATTGGCATAATTTAGGTATATTTGACCAGGTATTACATCACAGTTTCAAGAACACTGCCTTTCCAAGTAGGATTCATTGTTGGTCTCTCGGGTTCAAGTTAGACTCACCTAAACAGGCTATTTGCCAGAGGTAAAAATATCATCAACATTACTGTGTGTAGTTACACAGTATTAGTCTTTGCAGAAGGCATAAAAAACACATTGCCCAAATCATGGCATAAATCCACAATACTCTTCAGTCTGCTATAAAATCTGCCGAAGAGTATGTATGTGGTCCATGGTACTAAAGTCTTCTCAGAATGGAGTTTGTTTGGGAGGCTGCAAGTCTTCGAGTCTGGAATGAAGATGATTAGTGATGACTCTCAAGAACAGTACATAGACACAACTCAGAAGGTATGGCCTATAGTTCTTCAATGGGACTTCTACTCAACACCTCTGGCCAGGCACCATCATGATTGGAGTACTTGTTGCAAATCAGTTCTCCACCTGCTTTCACAACATGTGTCACTTTTAACCTGTTTGAGAGCCATCCTATTCATGCTCACACTGAGATTCAGCATATCTCTGCAATAGCTGGCATTACTTGCACCTGCATATGCCTTTAATGTCAATGTTTAAAGCTGTGGATAGAACCTCTCAATATCATGAAAAGTATCTGGTCTAACAGAGATGATGGCTCCCCTCTTAGTCTCCACATAGTTTTGTCCAACAGGAACCTCTGACAGACTTTGGAGCCTTGGTTCCACTAAATTGCATCTTCAATATGAGCTGTATTTTAGAAATATAAGTTTTATCTCATATATTTATTTTTCATTAGTTTGACTTGATTTATCACTTATATTTTTTTCCAATCCATTGTCACCCGTGAAGAAAAAATGTAGCGCATAATTAAAAGTAATAGGAATTGTATACACTTAGAAATGATTATATACAAACAGAAAATAAATTGGCTGCTTTATAATAACTATCCACTTCATCTGCATGGACTTCAGAAATATGTCAGGGGAGTAGAGAGAAATGAAAATTGTGGGAGTAATAAAAAAATAATTGTATAAAAATTTTAACTTACATTGTTTTATTTATTTGATACACATATTTTAAATTAATATATGATGTAGACACATTGTAGTATTTATTGTTTTCCACCAGTATGTGTAAGTTTTGGGCACTTGATACTCTTGGGCAACCAACATAAAAGTGTGTGAGAAGTAAGAAGTGCCCAAATGAATTCCTACCACTACACTACTACACAAAAAGTATGCTAGGTGTTAATTAGGGTTATAAACTTTCCAGGTGCTAAATTACATTTCAATCCATTCTGGCATACTTGTATGATTGAGTAACAAACATCCAAACATATAAACTCTCACATTTATATATTAGTAGGAATTTCAAATACTTGCTTACCGATATGGATATTTTGCACAAAACACATCACACAGTTGAACAAACTCGTTATATCTTCTTGTAACTGTAGTCCCATGTCTTCTTGAGCTTACATAATATTCACAATGTTTTAATATCAATCCCTTACGCTCTGGGACAAGTTCTACACTAATAACATCAGTTGCCTCAAGGTCCTCAAATGTCACCACTTCTGTACTGTTTGTCATAGCCACTGAATATATCTGAAATATATTTTCATTTACTTTTTTTAAATAAAATTTCACAATATATCTAAAGGGATATTACTCAATAAATACTATTTACGAATATAAAATTTATGCTGGTGTTTTCAACACCAACTGATACAACACTACTCATTTAATAAAAAGCTGGAGTGCAATTATTGTTGTTAAAAATTTTAGAAATGTAGTTTTCTTGCGTAATATTTCTTTTAGGGCTGCTATTAATATTACAATAGCACTAAATTGTTACAATTTCTTATTAACGCACATAAAACTTAAATATTAGTTACTCACAACACATATTACTTTACTATTCATATTTAGTCACATATACTCCGAGACGCCAGCTATTTTAATACACTTGATAAAAAATATATAAATGTTATTGGTCAACAAAAAAGGCAAATAATAACCACATTGAGTAAAACTAGACTAGAGTGATAAATTTAAATAAAACTATATGATACTTACTTATAGTATGTTATGTATTTTATTCAAACGATATTAAGTTAGATCTAACTAATGCATTTGCAACTTGCAAATCGTAGTACGTATCAACTTCTAAACTTCCTTTAGCACTCACTTCCAAAACAGTACAGCTGTAGTGCAAAACAAATATTTTTAAATACTTCAAAATACTGGATAGGATTTAAAAAAATATGATAGAAAGCTTAAATGAAAAATGAAAAAAAAAACTTTAATCCGCCAACACGGAAAATTTTAAGACACTGTTCAAAGTTCAGAAATCAGAAAAGTAATACTGAAAAGCAAAAATTCAGCGTTCGGAAACATTTTCAGAAATGGAAGAGTAAAAACGCAAAATTAACACTTACTGAAATTTACGACGTTTAAATTTACACAAAAAGATTACTTAAGTATTATTTAATGAAGCCAGAACATCTTAGATAGAATCTAACTTCACTACTTAGACAGTAAACATATTTTTACACTGTAAGAAAATACTTCTTTAATAATAAAAAGCGTTCTTGGTCATACAACTTATCGTATCATTGTTACTTACTTATTGTTTTGTAATAAACCTTGCTTTATTAATTCAACTCGTGATACATAAAATGCTCCTGTTTCTAATAATTCACCATTCCAATCTTGTCTTCGAGGTCTTTGGTCAAAATGAAAATTTATTGGAACTAGATTTCCGTCCACCAACTTCCACCTAAGTTTATAACTTCTGAAATATATTGTGTATCTTTTTTATATTTACATTATTTTTTTTACATAAAACGTGTAACGTACCTTGAGACTGAAAACACGCAATCATAAGGTTTTGGATACTGAAGTTTTTTTATGGCATCTTTTAAGTCTAAATACCATAAGAATGGAGATGTCGCTTGTAGTAAAACTACAACTTTAATGAGCGGCATGGAAGCAACAAATTCTGCTACAGCCCAAATAGACGGTGCAAAATGAGTTGCTGTTATGGAACTGCGACGAAACACAAAAGCACCATCTAGAAAAATAAAATTGTTTAAAAAAACATTTTTTATTCTTACCCATTCATAAAAAAATACTTACGTTTCAAAGCTTCCAAGGCAACCAATGGATGGTCTGTGGAAACTGTTATGTTCATTAATCCCGCTTTTTTAGCAGATAAGATAGACCGAGCTATTAAACTTTGACCACCTACTGTTTGCAGATTTTTTAATGGAATCCCTTTAGAACCACCTCTAGCCAATATTAGCACTACAATATCATCATCACTGTATGAAACAGTACACCTGAAATATAATTCAAATCATTACGCAATAATTTATGTCTTTAAAAAAGGAATATATCATAGCACAGGAATATATAATACAAACAAAATCAACACTAATAACGATATGCGCATTTTATCTATTAAAAACAGAATCTTGTTTTCGTTGCCGTCACAAGTTTGCTCTCACTAACTTGCTTAATAGGATACTTCCGTTGTTCCAAATTATATTACGTCAGCGCACTATTTAGTTATTAGCTGGCCTTCTTCAGTTGCTTTCTTACTGGAATCTCATTTTAAAAAAGTCTAAATAAACAAAACAAAAATCATATTAGTTAGTATAAAACCAATTGCGACTGTGAATCTACAACTCATTTATATTAAATATTTTATAAAATATGACTACTATAATAGACACAATCTTTTAATGTAGTATAATATAATATGTTTTTTTGGTTATTTTATAATTTCGTATAAAATCGGTCTCTTTAATTACAATTTTTTGACATTAAACATAGCGACTTATCGCTGCTATGTTTTGTATGATGATAGAAAGAAAACGTACTGATGTACTGATAATTTGAGGCGCTAAGATGAAAAATAATTTTCATCTTATTTCCTTATTGACAATTGCTGTAAGTAACATGCGCCCCAGGAATAACTTACCATCAGATAAACTTCCCTTATATTTGCCCTTAAATTTATTGTAAAAAAAGTACCTACAGGTGTATTATCCAAAAAAAATTCCGTCGCGAGCTACAACTTTTCTCCGTTTTTGACCTTTATGACCATTTTCGGATCCCATATTGAAAAAAAAATGTCTTTTGACGCAATCCATGATTTGAATTCCTCGTACGAGCAAAAATGCTGATTCGCCAGGCCATGCGCCATCGAGCTAAATAAATGGTGTTCAGAAGGGGCGACATCAGGGGAGTATGGGAGTGGGGCAAGACCTCCCATTTAAGTGTTTCCAAATATGTTTTGACCAGTGTCGCGACGTGTGGCCGAGTATCGTCATGCTGGAGGATCACTTTATCGTGCCTCTCTTGGTACTGTGGCCGTTTCTCCTTCAATGCACAACTCAAACGCATCTATTGCGTTCGGCACCGGTCTCTTGCGATGGTTTCACTTGGTTAACATTGGTGGTGCACATTAGGTAGAGCCTAATCTGCAGTTTTGTTCTATTGGAAGCAGAAAATCAAATCATCCGACAAATTATGAGAATTTAGCTCGAAAACCGACATTTAGAATTATATATATATATAGATTACAGATTCGAACTCACTGAGTGAAATCTTTAATCTACGTATTTCGACCAGCCCATGCAGTTATCTATCAGTAAACGGCGGGAGCAAAGATGCATACCTAATATTACATATTACTTTACTCTGTGACGTAAATTACTGATGATTTATGAATTACCATTATGCATTGAAAATATTAATAATATTGAGGAGTTCTTGGCGGGATCTTGATCATCATCAATGTTGTTGCTCTTTATTTTATTCAAGTATTTGCAATATTTTAATTATTTTATCTAATTCAATGGCCTTTTAAGCAATATAGTTTGATGAACTAATGTGTCGTGAATTTGAAATAATGCTATGGCAGCATGCATCTCAAATTTCATCAAATTGTATAAAAAGTCATAGTAAAGTAAAACTTCAATAAAACGTGAAAATTATCTTTGATACTATAGATAAAATCGAAAACCCAAGATGAATAAAAAATTTGAGAATATTGAGAAAGAATGTGTTCTACAACATAATTTATTTTCTACTGAAAATAAGGCTTAGGGCGTCTTTTTTATCCATTTGCTTGCAGAATCTTGGCTGTATGAAGTCTAGTCCTTTGCTTTCTATTAGAGAAGAAATAAGAATTAACAACAAAATAACTTTTGGATTGGAAAGATAGATCTAAGAACGTGAAGTATCTCCTACTAAAATGAATATTATTATTATTATTTTAAACGTATTCAATTCTGATTAATTCAAAAACCTCTGCTCTAATCATGACATAGAGTGTTTTACACTGAAGTGAATTTTGCCTCAATACGAAAGTAAAATTAGGAAGGTGTAAACAAAGATGAAACGAATTGAAGAAATTGAAAAAGAAATAAAAAATGTTGACAGAGAGCTGAGTAAGGTTGACACCGAATTAGCTAAATGGAAAAATCGCCAGCGTGAGCTACAAGAGAAAAAAACTTTATTAAATAAAAGGATAAATAAAATTAAATCTGAATCGTTAGCTAGTGTTGACTGGGATGGAACTACTTATGAATGGTCTGAGGATGTTATTCAAGCACTTAATAATATATTTAAAATTGATTCATTCAGACCGAAACAGTTGAGCGCTATTAACTCAACATTATCAGGGCAAAATGCCTTAGTGGTGATGCCGACTGGTGCTGGGAAAAGTTTATGCTATCAATTGCCAGCTTTAGTTAAACCAGGTATAACAATTGTCATTTCGCCCCTTATTTCACTAATGGAGGATCAGGTGAGATCATTGACAATTAGAAATATTCCTGCAAAGCTAATGACAAGCACCACTCCTAAAGAAGAAACAACATCTGTCTTAAATTTACTTAAAGATATAAATACACCTGTTAAATTGGTGTATGTTACACCCGAGCGACTAGCAAAAAGCAAGAGGTTTATGGCTAACTTACAAAAATGCTACACTCAAGGTAGACTGCAACGGATAGCAGTTGATGAGGTGCATTGTTGCTCTCAATGGGGTCATGATTTTAGGCCAGATTATAAATTTCTAGGAATATTATCAAATATGTTTCCTAGTGTACCAATTTTAGGTTTAACAGCAACTGCAACCGCACATGTTTTGAATGATGTACAGAAAATACTAAACATTCAAGGTTGTTTAATTATTAAATCCACTTTCAATAGGCCTAATTTGTTTTATAAAATATTAGAAAAGCCAACAGCACATGAAAAATGTGTTACTATACTCGAAAAACTATTAAAATATAGGTATAAAGGAGAGAGTGGTATTATATATACCAATAGTATTAAAGACTCAGAGGATTTAGCTGAAGAGTTAAGGAAGAGAGATTTAAAAGTTGGTTGTTATCATGCAAACATGGGAGCAGACTCTAGAAGTAAAGTTCATAATAAATGGCATGACAAATATTACCAAGCCATAGTAGCTACAGTTGCATTTGGGATGGGCATTGACAAACCTGATGTTAGGTTTATAATACACCATACAATTAGCAAATCTATGGAGAATTATTATCAAGAGAGTGGAAGAGCTGGAAGAGATGGTCATAGAGCTGAATGTGTCACATTATACAGAATGCAAGACATTTTTAAAGTTAGCACCATGGTGTTTTCTTCTGTAGGTAACCTAGATCATTTGTATGGAATGATTAAATACTGTCTTAACGGAAGATTGTGTAGAAGACAACTTATAGCTGAACATTTTGATGAAGATTGGGGAGATGTTGACTGTAACAAAATGTGTGATGTCTGCTGTAATCCTAATGTTACTATTCAAGAAATAAGCCTTGAAAATCATTGTGAAACATTATCAAAAATAATTGACAATGCCAAGAGTAATGACACAAAACTCACTGCTCAAAAATTGCTTGATGCATGGTTTTTGAAGGGACCAGTTAATCTAAGGCATAAAGGAAGAGAACCTCACTTTTCTCGTAGTTTAGGTGAAGATATAATAGCATTTTTATTAATTCAAGGATATCTTGTAGAAGAATTCCATTTTACTGCCTACTCCACAATTTCATATATTATAAAAGGGCCAAATATGGATTCAGTAAATGACAAAAGTTTTGTATTGAAAATGCCTGTTAGGAAATATTCAGATTTTGAACTGAATAGACTAGCACCTAGAGATTTTGGACAGCAAGACTGTGCAGTACTGACTAAAGGCCAGGTAAAGCAAATAAAAGTAGAAAAGACTTCAAGTGTTGAACCAAAGACCAAAAAATCTAAACTTGTCATTATTGATAGTGATTAAGATTAAATTATTATATCAAGTGATTTTGTATTTATGTTTTCTCAGCTATGTTTTTACAATGTTGTCATGTAATATTTGTTATCCAACATTTTTGGTATCCATATGCCATAGTGTGTCGGAGTAGGATACTGAGATGTTATTCCTGGGTGTGATTCTTAGACAAGGGACAATTACATCGCAACACAAATAGTTGCTTTTGGAATCTATATGTATGTCATATCCTTCCATCAATCTCATTGTGCATTGCCAAAACATGTAAAAGGATTCTAACATTGTGATTGGTTTTACCCAGCTGCATTGTTTGGTAGTATTTCTGCCTAAAGGTCATGGTTTTCAATTGGATCCCCTGCTGTAGCATCCTTCCTTTATCTTTTTCATTTTTCTTCCATCCTCGCTTGATGAGAATTCAAAGAGAATGTCTAGAACACCAGTTTTGCATTCTATCTAAACTGGTGTTGTGGATATTCATGGGCGGCAGTGATTACTTACTACATAGCTACCTACCTGCTAGCTCATTTGTCTCCTCTATAAAAAAAGCTTCACTTTTATCAATGCGATTTCATGTTTTGGATTCATAAATACAAGTAAGTTTTACTTGTACCCAAAGTACAATAACTTCATCTCACACTTTCAAAATTATAAGTTCAATGTCCAATGGATAGTAATTGTGATCTCTCTCTTGTATGTCCGATATTTATTTCAAAAGTCACCCTAACTAGAGTTTCAAATTTCTGAAAGTAAATTTAAACATGTAATTTGGGGATTGACTTCTTTATTGAGAGCCTTACTACCGAATGAAGTGTACAGATGTGAGGTAGTAATGTGTGAATGCTTTTGTTTGTGAGTAAGAAAAACTCATTTATTTAAATGGACTAAATATCGACTTTTTGAACAACTCAACTATTTACCATAGACCCCTAAAAGCCTTAACATTATCTGTGTAAACCCTACGCCTCTACAGCAAACTGTCTATATTTTTTGTCTAATTTGTTAATTTGAATATATACAATATAATATAGGATGAAAAATGACCTAATAAGCTAATCATTTATTATTTTTCTCGTACCATCTTACCATACCACAGTAACAATAAAATTTTGCTTAATTCTTTCTTCTGCTACATTAAATAAATCATTGTTTGTCAAAATCACTTTTAATTTAAAGTAATATTATATTTTAATTTCATTATGTTGCGTACAAGATTCGATATTTAAAAATTTACTGTAGAGCGTTAACTAAAACATGTTTCATAAGTACAAAGATTATTAAATTATATGCATCTGCATACAAAATAATCTTGAAACTAGGCTCAAACTCGGCGCCGAGGTGTGTACTGTAAGGGCGACAATGTAAGGTAAGATTCTACGTTTTCTTCGGCTTTCTTCTTTTTTGTTAATCCCTTTTTCCAAATATTCTTTCCTTGTGATGGCTTTGATTGCACGGATCGTCCTGAAAGTTTTCTAATTATAAATAGCCCCAATTTAGAATAGCTTCTAAATTAAGAAGTTACATAATTTAATTCTATTTTTAGGTTATATTTGTTACAAAACATAACCTAAAAATGTAGAATATTTATCAATCGGGATTTCCTGAAGGTATGGTCACAGGTCACAGTATGGTGGTACTAATTAAAGTCACTTATGACAAGGAAAGGGATGGATGAACAAAAGATAACTGAAGATGCTTGTGGAGTTTTCTAACGCTTTTAGCACTGTCGATCATGATATTCTTATTTGCATCCTTAAATATCTCAGATTCTCATCCCCAGCTTTGGATTGGTTTACATCTTATCTTCGCGGCCGCCAACAGTCGTAGTCGTAGGTGTAGGAAGTTCTCTCATTGGGCTGACATTGTTACTGCCGCAAGGCGGTATAATTTCTCTAATATGTTTTCTATGTTTGAAAACTCTATTACCTCTGTTATTGATTGTTCATACCATCTGTATGCTGACGATCTTCTGTTTTATGCCCAATCCGACATTTATGTTATTGATGATATTAAAATGCTCAATGGCAATCTTGAAGCTTTTAAAATATGGTGTGTCGGGTAATCCTACCAAATTTAAAGCTTTGATTGCAAGCAGTCCAAAGCTGCTGGCTAAGGTAGATTTTGGTAACCTCCCTCCTAAATTTTACAATAATATTTTAATCCCCTTTAGTAATCCTATTAAAAATTTGGGCTTGCACTTGGGCAATTCCATGCCATGGGAAATTCATGTTGCTGAAACTAGACGAAAAGATAATGCCATCCGACGTGTCCTTTACCGTCTTAAAGACTTTTTAATACGGTAATTCTACCCATCATCGATAATGCTGATGTGTGTTACCTAGATCTGTCTTAAAACCTTCTTAATAAAATGGAGCGTCTTCACGATTATTAGGTAAATAAGCATTTATTTATTAATAAGTATTAGATTTATTTTCGGCTTACGTATGACCACATCTCCTTTTATTGCTATAACGGATAGGCATCCGTCAAAGACGTAGCTCCAGAATTACAAGTCCTGTATTAGATTTCATTATATAATTCAATTATAGATAAACAGTTCTAATTCACTATCTTATCTTTAGAATTTTTTTTCCTTTTAATCGTCTCACTATTCGTATTATTTATTTAGTTTTATTTACTTATTTATTTATTTCTAACATGTTATATACAATATCATCTTATACTTCAGGTTCAGAATACAACACCGGTTTTTTTAATTCTTCTCTTACTGTTTAGGCTATACAGCCCTCTTGAACGCTCGCCCGATAACATTAAGCGAGTTCCTAATAAAATTAATTTTAAAAGACTGATTCGTGGGTATTATATAGAGGGAAATCTACTGAAATTGTTATTTAAATATTTATATCGATTTATTCATATTATCTCTTCCTATTACATATTTAAAGGTCTATATTATATATTTATGTATTTATTGTATTTATGAAAACATACTTAATAAGTATGTTTTCATATAATATTATTTGTTAATATTTAGGATTATTTAGTTGTTGGCACTTATAGTCAATGTTTCCCCTTCTCAAGGGTTGACTGGTAGAGAATGCCAAAAGGCATTAAGACCTCCCATTGTACGGTCTTTTATGAAAATAAGGTGTTTACAATTGTAAATTAAATAAATAAAGAAAATAAATATTTTACTACGTCAATTCCAGAACAGTACATTTACCAATATTTATATGTTTTTTACCTATTTTAAGTATGTGCCTAACTAAAATCCAAACTGGTATTATGGGGCAAGTAGTCTAGGATGGGGGACGCACTATTTTTTGATGATAATAGGTATCATATTCGGCACAACAGGCAGCTAAGTTAATATAAACTTCCTTGGCGACTGGTAAAAAGCGATATTATTAGCTAGACATAACATAGTAAAAGTTACCTGTGCGATCACTTGCATTACTTTTGACGCTTCTTCTGCCAGTGTCCAGCACGCTGAACCCTGACCCTTTCGATCGTGCTGAAGAACATTCACTGTCAATCCCCAAGGCGTCTAAAGCTCGCATGCGCTCTGCGATCTGGTCTTGTATAGTTTCACGATGGGCATCCGCTTCCCCGAGTACCTCCATGTCCGCTAACCAGTCGGCTCGCTCACGGATTTGTGTTACCACTGTAAATATAGTAAAGTCACGGCGCAGTTATGAATTTGCTGTGCCACGACCGGAGTAGGATCACGCTTCTTGGTATTCAAACGTGAAATGGTGTTTTTTGTCGTACTGTTTCTATTGTTGTAAAAAATGACATTATTGGTTTTGAGAAATTCCACCTTAGTGTCCATTCACGCAGACCGGCGAGGGCTATTCGCTTGGAACCGACCAAGCCACATATACCAGCTGGAAGAAAACGTTAATATCGAAAATCAAAATGGTGCACGCGGAGCGAGAGAGGACGGACGCAAAATAGCACGTCATCAGAGGCAGCCGGTCCGCTTGTCTTATTGTTTTACTCAGCGTGTCAGGTTCGCTCTCAAGCATTCTCAATAAGAAGTGAAATGTAAAAATGAATCTTGTTTCAATTATCAAAAACTCTATTTTAATCGCCACGGACACTTAATCCCTAAGAATTAAACTCATCTGTTACAACACCGTTATTACATATCAAGGATGAATGCGGGTGTCTCGAGCCACGGGCATCACTTACCATCAGGTGAACTGTGCTAGTTTGTCGCCGCTAATAGCTAAAAAAAATTACTATATATTACCCATATTTTTTTGATGCGTTGACACCTCTGTGGTGGTTGGACTGTCGTGTACAATCATACAAAACAAAGAAGTACAGAAAGAAAGCAGTTATTATTCTATATGTTATATTAATGGGTCCACCACGCAACATGAAATAATATAAAAATGCATACATAACAGACGTTGAACTATCTTTTTTTCGGTCTCGTATTCCGTATCGACCTCCAAGGGGTTCGTTATCCCCTTTTCGTGGCTCGTCTTATACGAAAAGCCGGAAAAGTAAAGGGCTAACAGATGTTGAACCGGTTCTTACTTTTTTTTTTTTATGTATACAAAGCACTTATATGGGAAGTAACATAGAAAACGGTTTGTACAAAGGCGCAGCTTATTTTACAAAAAAAATCTCTTCCAGCAGGCCTGGTGTTGTTCTAGTTGGCATTATATTATGCATCCACTGCCCCTGCTCCTTGTCTAGCGAAATTAAAATGCTTACCCTTAAAGTTCCAGGCGGATTTTAAAAGATATATTTAATAAACCTAAATAAAAATCTTTACCATTAAAATTGCTTATACTAACTAAATCCTAAAGGGTACGGTTCCAAACTCGTTGATTGTATAATATAAGTGCCGCCACTTACAATCACATCGAGACCGAGGCACGCTCTCCACGACCCCGACGACGCGACCACCAGGGCCCAAGCTCTTCATAAAACACTACACACGTATATTGCACCCTCATACCTCCCCTCCGCCGACGGCGAGGGCGTCGTTAACAAGGTTATTCGCGATACCGCCATGTCACAGGCCGGTTATCTCCTGGCAATACAGTTAGAAGCGTCGCTGGAGTTTCTTGCGCCACTTCTTCTCTAGCGCAGGTACATATAGCCAATAATAATAATAGAGATATTAATGCAGATAATTCTTAGTCAGAAGCAACTGACCGAGCCGAGGTTCGGCCCTATCGGGCACCCTCGAGTCACGCTCTCGCGGAACAGGGTGACGGTCGAAGCCGAGGCTCCCTCTCGGGAGCCCTTGTGATGGTTACTCACTAATAGAGGTCTCGACTGAGCGGCATAAGCGCTCGGTCACCTCTCAACCCGGTGAAACTGTAAAAGCCCTCGGGCTAACAGCGGCCATCAGACCGAAAAAAAAAAAACGGTACGGTTACTTACAATCATTCCATTTTTCTTTATTGGTAGGTAACTTAGGCGCTTGTTTGACAATTCGGGGTGGCTGTGGTGGTTGTTGACCTTTGTCTCCGTACGCCATGACGTTTATAAGTTTTTCCTTTAGCTTTTCACGGTCTTCTCCACGCTTCAATGGCATGTATCTATACATATACGATGACGGTTGGCAGGCTTTTGCCTTTTGCGACATTAGAGGTGGTGAGCCACGTTGCAGTTGGTTCCAAACCGCAGCATGAATGGATCGGCTCGACTGGGAGGGCCCTCACAGAATACCAGCGTAAAGTATAAGTATAACGGTACAACACTCCTCATTTTGAGAGTGTAGGAATGTGGAGACTTAAGTTACTGGTGATAAGACATTCAATCATAGTCCTTGAAGAGACATCTCATCTGCGTTATGATTATTTATCGACGATGAATACAGTAGTCATGAGCCGCAGTATTTACTTAACATCAGGTGATCTGTGCTCATTTGTCATTTTAATATAATAAAAAAGTATATATTTATAATTCGTCACAGTTTGTCGCGATAAAAGTTCGTTGTCGCCCTGCGGCTAACTTCTGTTGCCAAATTATTAAAGAACATTGAGACAATTTATCAAAATGCTCAATTAATTAAAATGGATAAAGCTTATGCATTTATACTCCTTTAAATTTAGTATTAAATATCAAATAATGTGGTCCTACCATCAAGCAACTGTCATTGGAAAAACCCACAAAACAAATCTAATCTTTGTATTCGTGCATTAAAAAAATATGGTTACAAACGTAGTAATCAAATAATATTATCAGTTATATCACCTGATGGTAAATGATCAACGCGGGCGTTGGTGAACTGGCACACATCTGCACCAATTCCTTATTAAAGATAAAAACTAAAATGCGTTGACACCCTTATGCCTCGTTACCAGTAATTGGCTTTCCTGTTGAATGAACATCAGCAACTTTTTATGGCAGCGTTATATTGCTATTTCACTGTATCGTGTCTCTACCACGTATATAATATATAGGTTATTAATGAGGATTAAGAAAAAAAGTTTTTCCTTGGTTTCGCAGAAGTTTGATTTGTTTTCAGATTATTTCTTATGCAGTACATATCCATATTTATACTCCGCATAGGATTCAACAAATCCAAAGTGTGAATAGCCTAATGGTTTAGAGTACGAACTGCGAAACTTAATTTCGCAGGTTCGAATCCACCATACAACTGTTGTTGTTAACCATATCCTAACTCATGCAATTTTAGCTTAGTTGGAGGGTTAACCGAAATATTAAAAATTACATCCTCTCTTAAGTCTGGCATTAGATACATCCATATGTCAGATGGGCCAGCTTGGTGTATATGTGCTTAAACTTACGGATCCATCTCAAAGACACCAGAAGCACGTATAGCAGAAAGGGAACGCCGACACGACGTGCGCGGGCGTAGTGTCCTCACGTTATCTTTTATTGGGCGTGATATCTGGGTATTGTTCTCTTCTTGGCGTAAAGAGTATGCGGAATTGCGTCGCTGAGCGGCAGTTAGCTTCGACTCTTCAAGCAACACTGGAAAAAAAGCATGTTTATATCGTTCCAATCCTGATGCCGAGTCTGACACCTTCTCTGGTAAAAGAGTAGATGTTAGATTGGGCAAGCTTTCAGTCAGGTCCAGCAGAACGTGGAAGTAGGGTTTAGATATATTTTCAGTATCGGAGATCGGGTATTCAGAGCCGAAAACTAAATAAAAGTTGAGTTCATTTGCCTGAAATTTTTGGAAAACAAGAGTTTAATGGGTTACGAATTTGTTTGTTTTATAAAAACACGTGGACGTTCTTAAATAAATAAAAAAAAGACTTCGAGTAGAAACCAGAAAATATAAGTCACGAATACCGTTATCCTCTTTGTTATCATTACTGTTCAGTATTTAATATATACCAGATAATAAACAGTTATAAAAATCCTATTTTAATTATTCATTATTTAAAATTACATTTTAGAAACGCTTGCTGAGAAGTCGAATATTCCTGCACTCGCGTGTGAAAGATACCGCCATGAGGAATGTTTTTACTAGGCCAAGTTATATTCACGTATCCTTTTGAATCAGGTGTCTCCATTATATCAAAATAAATATATATCCAGCCGAAAATATAATTAAAAGGTACATATAAATTCCAATTTTGTAACACTATAACCTATGTTTTTACTTTAAATGTACTTTGTTTTTGAATTTCCCTGACAACGTTATAATAGAAATACGTCTCGTTTTACGCATAACATTGTGCTCTTAATATCAATAGTTAAAATAAAATCTAAGATTTAGGGTTTTATATAATTTATATAAAATTATAATATTAATTAGAATATGACATAGCTTTCAGAGCTACTAACTATTGTATCACTGGGCTAGTCACTTTTGTCGTGCAGAGAAGAGAACCCCAAGTGTAATATCATTTTATTTCGACGACCTCCTGGCAGCAACTTAGATAGTTCTACGATAACTGTAGTAGTGAAAGTGTAAGGCGATGAAGTTCGAGATAAAATGACAATATATGAATCCCTAAAAAAAACATGTCATCAATTTGTGATGATTATTTATGCATTGGACATGACACAGTTATGCCTTTTCTTCAATTTATTATTAAAAAAAAAATTGGCGGGTATTATGCCACTAGTGCAGGTTTTCAGATCAACCAATATACGAACAAGACCTGGCTGTATGGACTAAAGTCCTTTGCCTTTCCCATTGGGGATAAATTAATATCATCATCATCAACTACTAGTATAGTTTAAATTAATGTAAAATGGAAAAATCCGTTGGATCTGCTATTGAAAAAATTAAATTACAAGAACTAAATGCAGAAATTAAGCTAAAGGAAAAACGTGAATGTAAGATCCTTTTTAATTTAATAAATTTGTTTGAAAAGTGTAATATTCAATTACAATCATCAACTACAATTTTCAACGATACTTGTAGATTATTACTTGTCTGAAAAGACAATAATAATAAAAATATGTACATGACAGGAATTAATATAATAATAATGATAATTGTAGAATTCATTAATATTTTTTTAATAATAGAACCTAACGGTAAAGGTAACAGCGACTTTTTTTTAATATTCTTTTGTGATATAGTTTAAGTAATTGAATACATTTTAATGAAACTTAATAATTCATTTGAGTTATTTGTGCAGTCGAAGGAACAATAGTGTCACTTAATAGAAGCATTCGAGATACAACAACACTTATAGAGAAATCTGAACAAGATCAAGTGGAGTTGGGTAAGAGAATTGGTAAACTGCGTTGCCAAGTGGGATTAGATAACATACGCCGCGAGGCTTTGTTAGATCAAATTGGAGTTAGCAGAAAAGAATTAGAAGATATGAAACATAAATCGGTAAATATTTTTTTTATGCTATATATTAATCATGACGCACAGAGAAACTGGTTCATGTTAACACTGGCGACACGCGTTGGTTAAAGTCTAGTTTTTTTAAATATTCGCTAAAATATCATCAGGTGATCACGTACCATCAGGTGGGCTGCTCGTTTACCGCCTATACTATATATATATATATATACATATATATATATAAATATATATTTATTTATTTATTATTCATTTATTATCGGATAACAGTGATCCACAACACACATAGACAAAAACATAAAATAAACAGAGAAAATAAAACAAACAAAGAATAACAATAAACAATTAGGTCTGCTCCACTAAAATTATAAAATTATTAAATGTCAAATATAGTTAAAATGTCTAATTAATTGCGACTTCTTTCATTATATTTATTTACCTAGGGGGTTATTATTATTAATTACTTATTTATTTATTTATTAGTCAGTAAGTGAACCATGGCACAATGGTTCAAGTCATGACGGTCTGCTAATACCCTCAGGATGCTGTTCGGGCTGACCCGGACCCGACGATACAGGGATGTGCACCGTTTCCGCATGGTCGTATAGAAACAATCGACTCGTGCCTCGTCGAATATCCTCGACGCGCTACAGAACCGAGGCAGCCCCAACAACGCCCTGAACGCATTGTTGTATTGGACGCGTAAGGCGCTGTATTGCTTTTGAGTATAGAACAGGCACAGGCCGCTCGCGTGGAAGGATCTACAAAACGCTCTAAATAGAGTAATTTGCGGGCAATCATATTAGCTCTTACAGACAGCACCCTCCGCTCCCACTCAATGTCTGTATCGTCCCTCAGGTCAGAGGTTACAAAGTGTCCTTGGTATTTAAATTTGTCTAATCTGCGAAGTGGCGTACTATTCAGCTTGACGGAGGGAATGTTACCCAGACACCTACCCCTGGCCCGAAGTACCATACACTCACCTTCTTTGTATTATATACCAGACCGTGATTTAGTGCATAGCTTTCGCATATGCCAAGCAGCTTAGACAGCCCACAGGCCGACGCACTCAGCAGCACCATGTCATCAGCATAACTAATATTATTGATACATGCTCCATCAATATAGCAGCCGACATGAGTACTGCTGAGCTCCTCGATTAGTGCATTCACATACAGATTGAACAGCTTGTGTGTGGTCAACCCCCCTTGACTCACCCCGCACTCCATCCTGTATGGCCTCGACACCCGGCCATCGCACCACGTTCATCTGGTTAGCGTACCAATATTTAAATATATCCACTATTTCATGAGGCATTTTAGTATCACTCAGTTTTTGTCACAGGATGTCATAACAAACCAGGTCGAATGCCTTCGAAAAATCGAGGAAACAGGCAAAAATTGGCGTTTTTCGATCCGTATAGTACTTGACCGTTTGCTTTACGTTTGCTGTTCCCGTAGATAGTCCTGATTTAAAACCAAACTGGTTATCATGTATTTGAAGATATTTATCAAGTTGTATGTTAAGCAAACTGTCAAGCACTTTTGCTATGATAGTGGCCAGCGAGATGGGTCTGTAATTGATCTTATCACATATATCACCGGTTTTACTATTCACGATTGGTACCACCACAGTTTTCATCATCTCTTCAGGCAAGTAGGAGTGTCCGATACATAGATTATAGAACATCTCCAAGCCTCGGAGCAAGTGTACACCTGCATACTTTAAGTGTTCTATGCTCAGCTCATCATGACCCGGAGACTTACCCCTTGACATGGAATTAACAGCTTTTTTAACTTCGCTAGCCGTAAATCTAGCAGTGATCCTCCGTCCGTGACAATCATTCACGTAACCTAACTGTGATGGTCCCAATAGCGACTTGACAGTAAAGTGATCCTTAAACATATCAGCAATACCACTCAGATCATATATATATATATATATGATATAGGGATATTGAAAAATAAAGATATTGAAGTCCGATCCGAAGGTGACTGACTTAGATGCACTTCAACGCTGTGAGTGTTTTTATGTCTGTGCAACGTGTTTTTGTAAGGCGAAGACCTAATAATTCAGCCATACGGCTAGTGGAACTAAAAACCTACGGGATCGAAAAGTCCTCAAGTAGCAATCTCATAGTGGTAACCAGTGTAAGGCTATCCATCGTGGAAACGCAAATTGTTAGTTTCGTATCCTTTAAGATATGATGCCTTTCCTGTTCCATTTTGACACAAAGGTTCAGATCCAGTGTCTGGGAGAATTACGGATAATTACATTGACAGAATAATTGGACCCATTATATTGTGCATTGTTCAAGTCTTCTGGTATTTCTGGCTGTTATCAATGGCGACGGACATAATCATAGGATCCTTAAATGAAAAGCGATAGTCTTAATTTCGCGATAGCTTAGTGAAACAATGAAGTTGAATTAGTACATTTAGGAGACCCATGTGAGAAATGTTGATGATGAGATGGTGGTAACACTACCATCCGAACAATAAAAGACAGTTAAGTTACAAGTTACATTAAGTTAATGTTGCCCGTACAGTTACAGTTCGTTTTGGTTATCGGACTGGAAAATAATAAATTGAACACCAAGGGATCTAGATCTTTATCCGTGGTACTATATGATTCCAACTGAACTAAAATTCAATTTCGTTTTTTTTATAAGGTAACTCAATCCTTTTCAGACATAAATGTAGTACTTATAGACCACAATGATCACTTATCATGAGGTGTACCGTGTATTTGTTTGTTACCTTTAGAATCACAAAAAAACTTTATGTGAATAGGACGAAGGTATTTCAAATGTTTGGCGGCAACGTTCATCTATATGTAGTGCGGTACAGAAGGTAACCGACAACTATGACATTTGGGCACTCCTCATGAAACCGGTATCGGTTGCACCCTTACCTGAAGTGAAACGTCCGGTCAAAGAAGAAGAATATGCAGTGCAATTTGAAGAAAAACTAAAAGATGCCACAAAAAGGAGAGATGGTGCTATAGATGAAAGAGAACGCTTGTTGAATGAACCTGAAACTGGCGAAGAATTTACTCGGTATTTTCTTTTGTAATAATATTTCAGTTAAAAACAAACCAATTTCGAGAAATTCAACTAGACCGGGGTAGGACCACGCCCTCACAGAATACCAGCGTGAAATAGCAGCGTAGTGATGCTGTGTTTCGTCTGGTGAGTCTTTTATTACTGGTGACTAGGCATTCCATTTTAGTCCTCAAGGGTGACAACGCATCTCCATTATGATTCCTTGTCAAGGATGAATATAGATGTCATGAGCCGAAGGAATCACTTGACATCAGGTGAACCGTGTGCTCGTTTGTTACGCTCAATGTAATAAAAAAAAAAGAATGAACAAACCAGTTTACTGTGGTTGGTAAGTCAGACTTACCAACATCTATCATCAGAAAATAATCAAAGGTGTGTTGTCAGCCTTAGACTGAGATTAAACGCTTCCTTACCAATGGTTGGGTCGTTTCTTTTACACATCATACGACGCCGATATACTTATTTGATTTCATGTTAACAGAATCGGATTGCTACCCAGTTCTATAGGACCCGATCATGTTTGAGGTTTAACCTTCCATATCATCAATGCTAGTCCACTGAACATAGGCCTATCCAATTGATTGCCATTTAACACGATCCTGAGCTACCTACACTTGCAAAGGTCTTCCCTCCATCTAGTAGAGGATCGTCCAGCGACTGTCAGGCTGATGCCGGATTCGAGAATCTGTAGCTATACTGCCACTTCAGCTTATTGCTATTTTGAGTTTTATTGATCGCATCGCAACGTAGATCGCACAGAATCGCACAGTAGAAGTCTACATTGCGTACGAGCCGTCAAGACACACTGTATTAACCTCACGACAAGCATAACCTTCAATATTTCTTTAATGAATTTTTAAATAAAAATTGTTAAAGATATATGTATATATAACGCGATCACATTTAGGTAATATTGTGCCTACCGGTAGCGTCACACTGAAATAATCATATCTTGATCGTATCGATTTAGCTTTTATTGACATGTAAAGAAAGGGAGCACCGGTCGATTTTTAAAAGCGGCCTAGAACACGAGTAAATTTCGTGTAAACAACTGTGCGAGGAAGACGACATCGTGCTCGTCGGCCAGCACGGTGTGGCGTGGCTGAGTTTACATGTGTTGTTTGTATAATGTGAGTGTGTGTGCGAATGCGCGTCGGTGACGTTGGTCGGTCCGCGGTTGAGCCCCTGCCACTCGACGCGGGCGGGACTGTCTAGGTTAATGTTTGCCGTCAGAAGTCATCAGGCGTTATAATTGCGTATTTCGGACGTCCTCTATTTGGAGGAGTATCCCTCACGGAGCTTTCAAATCTGGCAGCACTCACACACTTTTTCTACGAACGTTAGAGCAGGACTAATGTATTCAAATCAGACAAAGACATGTTTAAAATTGTTGTCCTCGATATGGTTTATAGGAAAGAAAAATTAATGTCCTGTTAAATCGTCTTTTTTTCTATTTACATTTATCATGCATACTTGTTTATTATCCTCTTTTTACATGCTTCATAAAATATTTAAAATATATGATTTCAGAATAAAGAATGCTTTGAAATATTCCTTAGAAAAGGTAGCCAGTCTTCGTAATAATTGAAATATAAACCAGAATAAATTTCTAACGTATTAACAGCGTTTTATTACAGATCGAAATTAGTAATAATTTTTGTTTAAAAAAGTTTGAAATAGAACTTTTTAAGCCAAATTAATAATAATATCATAAACAAAATCATGGTTAAAGAATATTCAATTATTAGGTCCCCTAACAAATGAAATTAGCGTATTATATAGAAAAAATAAAAAAAAACTATATTTTTTATTAAATTATATATATAATCAATCGAAGTTTGCACCATTATCATCTTCGCTGTTTTATGATTCCATTGCTGAAAAAAAATTGGAAACAAGAATCAATAAAATCTTTAAAAGCGGTTTGGACTGCCTCATCGGAATTGATTTTTTTTCCATACAAGAAATTGTCCAAATTCCGTAAACAGTGGTAATCTGTTGGAGCAAGGTCTGAGGAGTATGGTGGGTATCGGAGACATTCCAATTGCACCTCTTACTGTTGTGAATTATGGGGTCTAGCTTTTACAGTAGCTTTCCCTTACACATCATTTATACTTAGAGTTGTTTCTGTAGCACTGGTGCCACGGTGGAACTAATATTCATAAATAATATATATAAAATTTATTTTTTTAAGTTTTTCTTGTTTCTTACAATAATTATATAATTAGTATAATAGTAATTCCTTTTTATGGAATTTGAAATTGTGATTGCTTACTTTTTTAATTTAAAAAGAATGCTAGCAATGTAATCGGTTATATGCATACTAACATTTCCGCACTCCAACTAAGAATAAATACTTATCTATTCTCGCTCTCAATAGTGGAATCTTCATTCGAAACTGCTACAATAAATTTCGCAGCCCGTATCCTAAATTAATAGGCAGAGCGCGCTTGGGAACTGTACTATTGTTTATGGTACTATCTAAAGCAAGACCGTAGGCCGCTTCAAAATTTAAAGGTTCTTCCTTTGGCTGTATGTACCTTAGCCTTATCTTAGATGGATACTTTGGAAAAAAAAATGTCACATATGTCAATTATGTAAACATATTTGGAAATAATTTTTATTGGTAAATGATAAACTGCACGCCCATTGTATTCTGAAATATTAAGGAACTTCACGAAAATGAACAGAAGTCTGTATTTGGTCAGGTATAATAATTTTATATGCTTTAAATGAAAATAATCGTTGTTTGTGTGTGGAGTAGCATTTGTTAAGTCCATTAGATACGCTATTTGCTTTTTTTTATTAGTTATTAACTTGAAATTATTCATTAAATCCTTATAATAAATTAACTTATGGGATAAACACTTTGGATTATATATTGATATACCATGGAAGGTACGACGATGGTTTGTACAAAGCTTTAGATTGTGGTGGGCGTGTAATGGGGGCGAATATCTTAAAACACACTTGCTACGAGACGGTGTTTACTTAGTACTATAACTACATACTATAAAAGAACAGCTCATACAGGGAATCTTCTAAATGTTAATGTCTGGCTTGGCCTCAGCCACATAGAAAGGTACCCCGTTTCAGTTAGAACAGCAATTTGCTTATTATGTAAAAGAAGAAACGACACCAACATTTTCATAAGATTTTTCTAAACAAGTACTAAAAAAAATGCATTATTTTAGTTCCAAGTTTAATTTAAAAAGTAAGGTAGTCTGTTAGCTTAAAATATTACACAAAAAATAAACTCCAAGAAAAAATTTTGCTGTCATTTGTGATTGTGGTAACTAAAAGTTGTCTAAATAATGAATTTTTGAGATAATAACAAAACTGGCAGTTACTTAAACATCATTATATTATCTATTGTAATAAAATATATCAAAATTATCGATTATTTGGGGGTTCACCTGTTGCACCAATACAAATGAACAGACTTCATAACTTTTTGTTGTCTAATTTAAGACAAACTGTCAGGTACATGATGCAAGTGAGTCAAATTTATGCTTGTGGTAATCTTGGGGCCTTTCCACCGAGACAATGACCGTCTTTAATTCTGAGAATGGCCCTAACAGCTTCATCAACTAACTTATGAATACAATATCATATTAATAAATGTAATGTTTTCAACATATCACATTTTAAAAGCTTGTTTATGTTTGTATTTGCATTGTGCAAATTGTTTCCACCAGAGATGTGTAGTTAAAATATCTATATAGAAAATAATTAACTTGAAGTAAAATATATAAAATCAAAAGGAATTTAAATGTTTCACATAGATCTTTTTATATAAAGGTTCATCCTTTGTACTCAGAGGTATTTAAAAATGGCCTATCAACAACTTCCAGCTATTTTTTACAGACTATAGATTCTCTAGGACATATATAAATGCGAGTGTGAGTGTGCACTTTCATTTGATTGAAAATCTTCCTATTATAAAAATCTGTGTATTTTTTTATAATTACTTTAAAAAATGCAATACTACACAAAAATTTAATGAACATTTTTAATGTTGACAACAATGCTGGCGCATCAACAGAGTTATTTGCTAACCTTATAATGTGGCTTGAACATCGACATTTGAATGTGAAGGGTTAAGGATTAAGGAAAATGTTGTGGTGTTTATTGTTATACTTAATTGCACAACACATAATTAATATGACTCATTATATATTACATCATCACAGCCCCAATTACTCTGGTGGCTGACATTGCTGAACTATTATAAATTAATAAAAAGCATTACATATTTAAATATAGTATTCACCTTATAATATAAGGTGTACTAAAGGATTTGTGATATGTTATTCCAAAATTTTATATTCTTACAGAAGTTGCTTCAGACGTAATAATCTAAGAGGACTATCAAGCCGTAATGTTGAATTTAACGAAAATGAGCCAATCAAATTCTCAACAAGTGGTGCAGCTATCAATAGAAGTGTACGACCCGTTAAAAATGTTAAAATAGATATGCCATGGTATCAACCATACTGTGTTGTGGGCAGTGTTGCAGTATTCCTTATCTACTTCTGTTTGTTAAGGGAAGAAAATGATGTAGATCTTGAATTTAACAAGACTCTCTATGAAAGGGTTAAGGGTTTAGAAAAAACGCAACTGCTGTTGTCTTATAAATATAACAAGGAGCAAGGCATAAGTGTTGAAGATATAGAGAAGAGACTCAAAGAAATAGAAGAGAAGGAAAAAGCCTACAGCACAATAGATTAAGATATTACTAATTTGTAGAAATCATAAAAATAAATTATCATGATATAATCTTTACTTTTTTCCCCCTTATACTTTTCCATAGATTTGTGAATGCTCAGCAGCTAAGTGATCCATGAACATCTGCAGCAATAGGAGTTTCTAGTGTGTTTCCGCCTTTGGAGAAAGTGCTCTTTCCTAGAAGGTTCTAAATTGTATTAGTTCAGAAAAAATGCTGTTGAAAGCTGGCAAAGTAGGACGACTCCAGGCTGCTTTTGTTCAGCAGGAGACTAATTATGCACTGATATTACATTCATGCAAGCCATAAATGTAATATCTGTCATATTATTAGATATATTATCATGATTCCTATTCTATGACTATAAATGATGTTCATTGTTATCACAGGTATGTACAGTAGGCAGAATGTGTTATTAGAGGTGCTTGAGCACATTCCCTCTCTCCTAAGTCAGTTTCTAAATTGTTTACTCATCATTTTTATGTTGTGTTTTCTCAGAAACTTGTGAAGGTAACAAAAATTAGTAAAACAGGTTTAGGTTTTAATTCTAAATAATGTTCTTAGTCTTTTAGAATTGAGTTTAATTCTGGGTACAAAGTTAATATTTTATTTATAAACAGCAGTTGGAGGTGATAGGCCATCAGAATGTGGGATAATCCCCCATGAGATGAGTGACTTTCACAAGCCTACAGGAAGTTGATGTGTGAATGCTGGCAGCTAAGAATTGTACTGCGGGGGATATCTATGTTCATCAATGGAAAAATAAAAACAAAGTACATTACTTATTTGTTTTTAGTCAGTCACCCACAAATATGTCATGTATATAAATATTAGATTATTATTCATATATGGTCATTGTGCCCTTAGAATCAAGCTAAGAACCTGTTATTACTTGTTTACTGCCAGAGGAATGATAATTAAAATTAAGCATTTAAGTTCTAATTATGTTTATTAACACCAAATTCTCAATACACATTTACATTAGTGCAAAGTTACTCGCAAGTACAGTATTTTCAGACATATGGTTGACATTGCATATTACACTACTTAGAGATATCATGAGTCACTAACATAGAAGACTACATCAATGCAAACAATGCTGTCACCTTCATTACATGGTGCGGTCAAAACTTATGACATACTAACAACACCCCTTGCAGATGTGAAACTTATAGAATAAGAACATATTTATAAAAAATTCAGTTCTGCTGCCTCCTTACAATAATGATTACGATGTTACTTAAATGAATTAAATGAGACATTATAAAAAAATGTTATAGAATTTATGTCTAGTCGAATTACAAATAATTTATAAGGTACACTAAAATTAAGAATTTAAGCGCGCTCGCCACGGATTCGTCGCGCCAACTGTATATCCTTGGGCATGATAGTGACGCGCTTGGCGTGGATAGCGCACAAGTTGGTGTCTTCAAACAGGCCTACAAGATAAGCCTCACTGGCTTCCTGAAATAAAAAAAAAGCATAATATATCTTACTCTTTGCTATTCTTTAGTGAATATTCAAATAATGCATTATGAATCAATTACCTGCAAAGCGCCAATGGCAGCAGACTGGAAACGCAGATCAGTCTTAAAATCTTGAGCGATTTCTCTCACCAGTCGCTGGAACGGCAGTTTACGGATGAGCAACTCAGTAGATTTCTGATAACGGCGGATTTCTCGGAGGGCAACAGTTCCCGGGCGGTAACGATGTGGCTTCTTGACTCCACCAGTGCTCGGTGCCGATTTTCGCGCGGCTTTGGTAGCCAATTGTTTACGAGGTGCTTTACCTCCCGTGGATTTACGCGCAGTCTGCTTGGTACGTGCCATTGTTCACTGGAAAATAAACATAACATAATTAAAACCACTTCATACTTAAGTAATTTTAAACTAATATTGCACCAATTACAAATATTTTGGTAGATTCTACTTGAATGAAAAGGTATTGCGAATCATAAAACTTTATTGTTACAAAGGTAGATTAAGGGATATAACACACTCGTACGCACCTTTTAATAGAAATAGTACAGAAATACTAAATTTTATCCAAATTTTAAACGAGGGACACAACAATGATCATATGCTCAAGATGGCGTCGAGAGAATGGCGGGCGAATAGTGACGCCAAGAATCTCAGCAGTGATTGGACTGCCACTCAGTCTTTTACCAAATGTTACTGGTCAATAAAGTACGCTTCGTAATTGGAGGCTCAAACCAACGGAACGCTTAAATTTAATTTCTATTGGCTTACGCTTGTGTTTCAGTGTTGGGAAGGAAAAAAAAACTAACTCTTAAAATATACAGATGTATTTAATGATTTCCTTACGAAAATATTTCTTCATAATTCTTCTCAAAAATATTAATCTTAATGGATGTTTTTTGCGCTATTTTATAACAATATTTATATATTCACAATTTATTGATTTCAATGATTCAATAATAAATGAATCTTTGTTTTTATTACTTTAATACAATATTAACATAAATCCTTACATAAAATGTTTCAGCTAACTAGCTAAAAAATGACTAAATACTTAAAAAAAATTATGATGTAAATGAAAAAAATAACACAGTGATATCAGTGTTTATATTTTGAGTTTCTTTGTTAGGATACTTTCTATATAAAAGTGAGTCCCATCGACCTATTTTTCATCTTCGTCTGTCATAGGTAATTGATAGTGCGACAAAAAGAGATAAGTAGAAAACATAAGACGTGACGTTTCTGTCAATGTAGATTATGTTTGTAGGTAATTTTTTCTGTCTTATGCTTGGTGGCTTATTTGAGATAACAGAATACTTTAAGTTCAAGGTCGTTTAAAATAAAAATGTATAGTTCAACACAAAAAAATCTTCTGCAATTAGTTTATTATTTACATTCAATAGCTTTCTAAAATATTGAGTATCACGTGATCATATATATTGAATTTTAATTGGTCATCAGTAAGCGTGCCCTGCGCGACGCGAGAGGCGCAATACATAATAGTTCTCCAAAATGCCGTCGGAATCTAAGCCTTTGTTGACAGCTCAAACAGAAAAACCAAATCATTATAAGTAAATAGTTATTTCTATTGTGATTTTTGTCAAAAGTGAATGCGCAAAAGATATAGTTTCTTGGAGTATACCTTTTACTGAGCTCAGTGATGTCGTGTTGCAGATATTTGAAAGAATTTCGAGTGGAGCAGTGTCCATCATTCCTACAACATAAATGTACACAACATAGGCCTTTTACATGTTTTCACTGGCATTTTAACAATCAGAGAAGAAGAAGACCAGTTAGAAAAAGAGATGGATCATTTAATTATAGCGCTGATAACTATTGTGCCAAATATAATGAGACATCGGGTATTTGCGAAGACGGGGATGAGTGAGTACAACCTACTCGTCTTTGCTTTGTTGTGTTGCGCTTGCGTTATTTCTTTTATTATGTCCGTTCGTGTAGCTTTTATTAGTCGTAGGATAAGATTGCAAGAATGTAAATTATGTTATTTGCATTCTTGCAGTCTTAAAAATGCCTTTTATCAATACTTGGATTATAATCCTTCTAATTTGAAATGCAGCTAAACTTCGTCAGACGTGCTGAAATTGGCAACCTATTTTTATAGTTGAAGTAATTGTAGTACAGCTAGAGGGGTTCTAGTATACCTTTGTTCTTATTATTTTCAAATTTCCTTTACTTTCATCAATCATTACAATAACTTACAAACCTTAACATACATAACAACTTTTGAGAAAGAATATATTTCCTTAATGATCATTCACAATTTAGTATAAATGTTATAGAAACCTTTATGTTGCTATTTATTGCCATGTACATTTTAAATAAAAGAAATATAGTATAAATAAAAATTTAGAATTTCATAAATCTGTATGACTTTCTCCTTAATAAATATAAAATACACACTCCACATTAGGTCTTAAACCTGTCCATTAACAGGCTAATGAAAAAAAAATATATATATATTGAAATATGGACTAGATTATCATCATTACAGCCTGTCCATAGTCTACTGCTGTCTATGCTTAGGTCTCCCCTAAATATTGTTACAAAGCATGATCTTGATCTGGTGGCAGCATCCATGTCTGGTCTCTTTATCTTGTGGGGGATGTCGTCCTGTGCTGCAACTGCCAGTCCAAGGTTGCCACTCAAGAACCTTTCTTCCTTATGATTTGGGATTGTCATCACTTTTCAAAGACTTATTATACGTACAATATTTGTCACTAGTATCTGCCAAGTTTATATAAGCACTTTAAAACTATGAAATGATACAGACCATGAAATACTAAACTAATGTTTCTCTTGCCACAGGTGCCCTTACCTCCATAGAACTGCAGGCGACACAGAGCGTCGTTATCACTTGCGTTATTACAAGACCTGTATGTGTGTCCATGATACTGATGCTCGTGGTCTCTGCACTAAAAATGGGGCCCATTGCGCATTTGCCCATGGAGCTCCGGACTTGCGCCCGCCTGTCCTTGACGTTAGGGAACTCCAAGCTCTAGAAATTACTGATGGAACCGATGGAGATGCCGCAGCCCCCAATGCACTTGATAGGGAACGTAACTTAATTAATGAAGACCCAAAATGGCAAGGTTTGTATTCTAAATTAGACCTTCATGTTTCTCTTTCTCATACCCTTATAAGAAGCAACTGCTCAAAAGCTCTCCCCACGTCCCACAATTCATATTACGCAAATCTTAATCACATAGTTACACAAAAACTTCATACTAGATTTAAATATACCAAATATGTTGATGGATACTGGTATAATATAGAATATAAAGATATAAGGCTAATCATCTTCTAGGCCTAACACACACATGAAGTCTTGTAAATTCTGTTCACCTTTTATAATACCAACATTTAGTGCCTTTTATAGGATAAACTAATTATTAACTGCATCACTAGGCTGCCCAATTACCTGAAATCTCATAAATATCATCATATTTCAAACACAGCAACCTAGTGCTAAATTATTTATTGATTTTCTTTTCCTTCAAAAATTACATTTTGTCATTTCTCAAACCAATGCTTTTTATTGTTATTTAAAAGCATCTATATGTTATATATATAATTTCGAATAAATTTAATATTTTGATAGATAAAGCTTACATACTAATTGAAACTACTTATAATAAAAATACTAATTAATGCAAGCATTTACACAAATATAGAAACACTCACTCATCTCCCCTTCCCTATTCCGCTGTAATGCATTTGAAATAAGATCAGAGGAAGGTTCAGATGCAGTGTCAAGGACACAGGACGTACATACAACACACCTAGACCAGAAGAACAACCATGTGCGTGTACAAATATTGTTCCTCCGCTGGAAAACGAACCCAGGGCCTGCAATTCAGCAGCCAGGTACTTCAACCAGTTAGTTATTGTCGTGCGAGGTGCCCTCTTGAGAACCCTGAATTAAGTTTGTAAGGTAAAAAACCGAAAAACCATAAATAAAGCTTTCTTTTGAAAAAATTTAAATATACTTAATACAACGGAACAATTGTTTCATACCAAATTCAAATCATTAAAATTTATAATATAACTTAATTCATTAAGGATAGCAATATATTCTTTGTATTTAGAAAACTTTCCCGTACCAGTAGGTTTGCCTATCTTTGATGATACTGTGTAATCGCTGATTAACTATTTTCAAAGCTAAGGAATTGCTGAACATATCCTGTTTCCGGGACTTTAGTTGAAAGTTATTGGTGTCAAAAAAAATATTTCGTTTCCTTTCATATACAAACAATATTTTCTTTGTTTCTGCAATATTGCAAATCACAGATCAGCGGTTAAGCAATATCACCAACAATATAACATTTGATTTTCTCTCAAGGTACAATATCTTGAAATAATTGTTTACAATGTCAATATTGGATTACACATATTAAACAAATACATATCTTTTGAATTAAAATTACTACTATATCACATATATTGACACCATAGAGCAAAAAGAAAATGCATCAAGCTTTTTTAGCTATAACATTCTAAGGACAAAAAATAATAGGTACTGATTTATGCCAGTCATTTATTTTTGTCATAAGTTATTGGTAATTCAATTTAAAACAAATTACCATATTGTTGTTGTCCCTAAGTTCATAAATATGAACATAAAATTAATATAATTTCGTAATTCTGGGCTTACAATATGCATGAAAACATTTCTTGAAAAAAAATTGTACTTAGTTTTCCCTATATTCTCCTAATCTGTTAAATAAAGTACGGAATAAAAATATGATTAGCAATGACATATATTAATGAATTATATTATAATGAGTTATTTACAATTTATCATCAAAACGTTCGAAATTAAAAAAAGATGGCGAAAGACATTGTAATTATATAATCTAGTTTTTACAAAAAAATAGTTTCTAGAAAAAACTAAATTTGTTCAAATGACAACATTTTTATGCACTTTTTCTCTCATTTCAGATACAAATTATGTGTTATCATCTTATAAAACAGAACCATGTAAAAGACCACCTAGATTATGTAGACAAGGGTATGCTTGCCCGCAGTATCACAATAGTAAAGTGAGTCATATTTTTATATTGTAGAAGTTGTTTTAGCTAAATAAATGTATCCTGTGAATAAATGTAGAATAAATTATTAAAATATGTCTCTCTCTTTGATCTAATGACAAATGTTTATGTGTGATGCACATATTAACTTGTTATTTGTGTTACAAATGATGTGATTTTCATATCTTTTAGTTAGAAATTACAAAACAGTTAAAAATGTTAGGTATCCATATGAAATAGATAGCAATAAATTATTTTAATGGGGGTTCCATTCCATTCCACTTTGTTAGGTAGTCTTTTTAAGGAAGTAATTAGAAGCTTAGTTGGATCATTTTGTTGGCTTAATTATTCAAACAAATGCAATTGGCAAGAATCTATAAAAATTATTACTAGACATTACATTCATATAAATTAATTGTCATGTATATAGCATCTTTAGTAAGATAATAAATTAATGTTTCAAAATGAGTAATATCATAAAACTTTAAAAACAATGGATTTCATCTAGTGCTTAATCTTTTAGGATAAGCGAAGATCACCAAGGAAATATAAATACCGTAGCACACCATGTCCAAACGTGAAGCATGGCGAGGAATGGGGCGAGCCGAGTAATTGCGATGCTGGAGACGCCTGTGGATATTGCCACACACGAACGGAGCAGCAATTCCATCCCGAGATATACAAGTCAACCAAGTGCAATGATGTACAGCAAGCTGGATACTGCCCCAGGGGACTGTTTTGTGCCTTTGCTCATGTTGAACGTTAGTATTCACTGAAACTTTATATCAGTTTTAACAATATGATTGAATTGTTTAGTGCATAGTTTCTCAAGTTGCATTTGTTATTAACGAGGGTCTCAATCTGTTCAATAAATAAAACCTGTATACCAAAGATTCCTCTATTATAGTAATGAATGTTATTGTAGTTTTATAAAATTAATTTATTTTTATATAATTATTAATTAAATAATCACAATATGTAAAAACAACATGAAAACATTAACTTATAGCTTGTATATACATATATATATATATATATATATATGTATATATATATATATGTATATATATATATATATGTATATATATATATGTATATATATATATATAGTATAGAACCTATATCGTTATTTGGTTTTTTCGCAGCAGAGGACTTAAGCGCTTGCCGAGACCTGACGGCGCCTTTAGAATGCGGTACCAACCTGGCGGACCTTCTCTCTTCTGCTCTTCCAGATAAGCGTGTGCCTTCACCCGCGCCGCCGCACACCAACGGTGACGAATGCGCTTCGACTTCAAGCGGAGGCTCCGCAGCCCCTCGCCCGTACGACGACAAGTTTACGTGGCACCCAAGAAATGCGTTTGATGCCACTTTGCTTCAAGAAGTAGTTGGTAACGCACTCGATGATTTGCACCACGACGATCCTGTTAACCTAGTCGCGTCTCTCGACCGCGATCTCTCGGACAGCGAAGGTCTTCTCGGTGGATCGGCTCCAGTTAACATCCCACGTCCATCTCTCCGCGGCTTCAGCTCTCCACCAGGCGGCTCGCCTCTTCCACCTTTTCTACGCTACGCATCGAACGAAGACCGTCTCTTCAATTCACATATCAAGGCGGGCAGTTTTGGAGCCGCTGGTACTGGGCCTTTCGAATTCGCATCGGCGTCACCATCCGCACCATCGGAACTATCTCGTCTTCGAGACGAAGTCGTTGCATCTAGAGCGGCAGCTTCTCATTGGGACGAACGCATCGCCCAAGCGCGTTCCGCTTGCGAAGCCTGGCAACGCGATTCGGATGAGGCTCAAAGGAAGACGGCCCTCGCTGAGAGACAGCGCGACGAAGCTCTCGCTCATGTGATATCTCTCCGACGTGAGCTGGAAGCGGCACGGGCTAGTAATAACCGACGCGAGCTCCGCGGTCTACCGCTAACCACTTTGAAAGCAATGCAAGTCCAAACAAGAACTGAACTCGAGGAGATTGAGAAGGTTTTGTATTTGGAGACGGCAACCAAGTGCATGGTATGTGAGGAACAGCCTCGCAGTGTGACGCTGGCCCCGTGCAACCATTACGTTCTATGCGATAGCTGCGCCGAGACAGCGAAGGAGTGTCCCTACTGCCAAACTCCAGTCCAGCATCATCCATAACACGTGACTTAATTGGCAAATGATAAGCTTTGCATGATGTAGTCGGTTCGCTTAGCGCTGCGAGGAGTCAGTTGCGTCGCTTACACCCGTTTTTGGAATCGGTTTTTGTCTAAAATTTTATTTTCTTACTCGAACACAAGTAGACGCAAGTGGTTGCTAGCATAACATAGAGGTCAAGCTCCTGTCACACAGTGGTCGCTCTCTACTCATATTTTGTTCCAATAACAACAAAAATGTCCGCACGACGTTTGGTGCATTTGCAAATAAGAAATAAATACATTCTCATTGATATTTTTATATATGGGTAGAATGGGGTCAGATGGTTATATATCATTCGATAATAATTATAGGATATTTAATTTTAGCATAAAGAGCAAGACTTATTCTGATAAATATATTGAATGAAATTAAGGAGCATGTTAAGTATTTAAAAATTTACTACCAGAGTTATACATATGTGTTGGATCCACTTGCCCTGAAAGCGATAATGAGGGCACGGCACGAAGAAAACAAGTTCGTCATCAAATTAAGCTACCTGATTACATAGATAAAGAAGAAATATAATGTTATGGGTGGTTATCACTTATTAATACAAGAGTGATTTAGTAATTGCAAATGCTATATACAATTATCAAATATAACTATTTATAAAGCTTGAATTACATTTGAAATAAATTTATTGTCTATGGTGAGTAAGCATCTTACAACAAAACCATATACTAAAAGATTTACGATCGTACATCTACTAAATATTTTTCGTAAATCGAGTATTCTATATTTAGTGCATGGTTACACTTTGTAGCGGTTTATGATGTTACAATATGCCTTTGATGTTCAATTTTATTTGTTTCCTTAGGCTTGTGTATTAGTGGACTTGTTGCTTTGTCTGATAAATAAATGAAGACTTGTAGGTTTTTATGAGATCTTATCTTAAAATTTAATGTGTGTGGTGATGCTTTTGTTAACTTATACCGATATTCAGTAGTACCTATCTTTAAAAAATCTCTATAATAATACTATACTTTCTTAAACATTGATTAAAGCATTGCCACACTGAAGCTAGTAATAGAAATTATATTTAACATTAAGAGTAAGCTTTTAGTTTATGTTTACACTGTTTGATCTATTTTATTACATATGAATGTAATACAGATGTTTGTGGAATCTTTTATCACAATTTTAATATAACATAAACCATTTTGAATGTCATAGAGACATGTTTTGCAGTCTTTAAGTAATCTGTTTAAGGAAAAGTTGTTAATTGTTATTTTTTTACAATTTCTTATCAACAAAGAGTTGTTTGTAAGTATGTGTAACTGTCCGTTTAGCTTTTTTAACGTTTCCTAAGCACAATTGTTCTTGCATGCATGCAGTTAGCTAACAAAGGACCAATAACAAAACGAATTTTACACAGTGCAATGCTATAGATTTTGTGGATCGTATGTTTTTCCAATGTTGCAATTAGGGTACTAATTGATATGTACCTTTTAGGTTTTAGTGCATTTTATGTGTAACATTCCCATTTTTAATAGAAAGATCGTTATTGTAATTGGTGTAAGTTGCATTTAAACCAGAATATTCAATGGTATACTTTTAATTTTTTGACACAACCCATACATAGGTATGTTCATGCACACATATTTTTATTCTAGCAACAGCTATGTAGCATTTACTATCTTCTATATGAATAAAATTTATAAACTTAATCTGTGAAGTAGAATTGTTCTGTCGTACTATATGAGATTGTTTTATAAGCTCCATTTTTCATTTTAATATGATAAACTATTTATATATTTTGAAAAAATATAATCAATATTTTTTTTGTATTCGCATATTATATTAGTAATAACAAATTTTTCTTAGATTTATGAATTAGATGTAAGTAGCGTTTTCAAATTGTAATGGACATTATGTTTTAAGTGTGTAGTTGCAACGTCGTGTATTTGAAGCAATATGACCACAGCCGCCCTGATTAATAGTTCAATACTTGATGGAGAGAGACCGCACTTGAGAAGGAAATGCTCCTATATTTGCTCAACGACTGCTTTCGAAGTCGTGTCAAACTTATCTATGGTGACGGCATTCATCCTAAGGAGTGTCAACATTTTGATTGTATTGAGGATCCTTGAAGGTACTTTTTGCCACTGTTACCGCTGTTGGAAAAATGAAGCTAATCGGCTCATTCTGAGAGGTTAAATCCAGCATTCGGGATGTGTATACTTACATTGGAGTATTTTCTTCTTAAATTTGGGATCGCAGTAGATTATGTCGACACAGCATATTTTGTGTTGTTTTACATTTGTACTAAGAGACAGTTTTTACCCGGTGTGGTCAGTAGAGTAATCCTTCACTATATGCTAGTTTATAAATGTTAATCATTTTTAACCAATTCTATATTTTATTGTGACAGGGGGGGGGGGTATTTAAGGAGGCGGTATTTTGTGTGACGTATTTTATGAATGGCCTATGGCCTTTGTTGAAGTTACGATACGAATTTTTTCTACTAATATAAACTCACTAAATAAGGTACAAAAATCAGATTTAATAATATATAAATATATATATATTTTGATTATCTATTGACAATAAAACATATCTGGATAGTGGAAGGATTACTATAGTGAAAAGAAACTCGGGAAGTGTTTGTTATCATTGAACAAAATTTGAAGTAATTCAACGGAACAATGGGAATGTAATTCTTTTACGGCTGCTGTAATACTCGTTCTCGTTGGCAGCGGTCCCACGAGTGGCCTAATAGGTCACAAAGTGTTCGTCTCGTGCAGTCTCAGTGTTAAGGCACAGTGTGTGTGGATAAAGCAAAATGTCCTGTGTGGCCATCGCCTATAGTAGCTTAACTAGTGTTTGTATTTTCTAATCATTTAACATTAGATGTGTATTAGAATCCACATTATTTTTATATAGAATCTATATCACATGGAGAATACTTACATTGATAAATTAATTGAAAATAATTATTTATTCGACATATATTGTATTTAGAATTGTGGGTAGGAATTATGTATTACGATGAGCAATTTCATACGAAAAGTTTTTAGAGCCCGAGAAGAAATATAACAGTGTGTTGTTCCATAAAGTGGGCGCTAATTTAAAATGTGTAATTTATGTTTTATATAACACGATGCTGCATGTTGCGTTACGAAATTGTATTAGTTACCGAATTGAATTGTACATGCATTTATTAGTTTCAAAATAGAACACCTATCCCAATAAACCAAGCGTATGATATTTATTATTATTAAAAAGGTTAAACAGAACTTTTCGAGCGATATTGCGACATCTCTCAGTGATTGGATTTGAAGAATATGAATGCAGTTATAACTTGGTCTATTGCCTTGTATCGTCGGCGGCGCTTTACTCGTTGTTGTTTTATGATTATTATTACTGTTTAATCCATTATTTTCCTCTACATATTGAATCAATCTCTACGGTTGGTACTTTTCTTTAGTCTATCTTTTTGTTTAGGATCAATTTTTTGTTCTATTACTTTGTTGCTTACGCATAATGATGACACTATATATTTTTCAATTATTTAATCTTAGGTAGGTAGCTCCAACAAATTTTTTTCAAATTATACTTGTTAAATTAGAAATAGATAATGTTATTGTAGGAATCCAATTTACATTCACTCTCGCGAAAGATCAAATGAATTATGTTTTTGATTTTTATATTTATTACTTGACATTCAAGCTTCTAATAATGTCAAAGTAGAAAATGGCAAAAAATACATAATTTTCAAATCCATGTGATACAAACGTGAAACTAGAGATGTGAAGATTATAATTATATTAGGTAGGTAGGTTTTAATAAATTTTAAATTCCATTCAATAACACGAGTGTTTTATTTAGACTCCTAATAACAACTGTTTTATAACAATATATACCTGCCAAATACGGGCCCGCTGCCTGCCGTGATTGCTGATTTGCACTGCGTCTGAATCTTCGAAGAACTATTACATGCATTACACTGGAATAGGGAAGACTAGACGCCTTTGTTTGTGCGAATACTTTCGACATTAATATTACATCCTACGCAGTTGATATCATCCAGTAATAAACCAAAGTGTGGAAGGAAAAAAACCTTAGCTAAAAAGAAAAAAAATCAGAATGCGTAAAAAATAATTGTGAGGTAAACGCTCTATAATCCATTGAAATCCGTTTGAGCAATGAAGAATTTTATCCCCATGTCAGCAATACCTTAGAACAATGATTCCCAACCATGTGCTGGCGGCATAGTGGTTGGGAATTTTAGAAATGTGTGTAGAAAATAAGTATTTTATTATTAACTTGTCCGCTGATAAACGTACTGTTGTTTTTGTAGTACATATTTGATTTTACATAAACATATATTTGTATAAACATTACAATTACACAGTGTATTATTGGTAAGTAAACAAGTTTTAAACTTATCTTTTTCTCAGTGTGCCTTTAAATTTCGAAATCGGTGTCGCGACAAAAAAAAGGTTGAGAATAATCTTAGAACATTCAAGTTATATGTAAACATCATTACGTCGACTCGAACGGGGAAGGATCAAAAATATTTGTTAATGATCGATGGAGGTGTCATTGGGTAAACTGTACGGTTATTTATCACTCCTAATATTTTAAAAATAAAGAGCGAGCCAACGAAAGAAATACTCTTCTTCTGGGACAGTCAGGGTATTAAACAGAAAATATCGACTAGGAGGAAATAATAATCATGTAAACAAGAGTTTCGTTTACTTTCTTGTCTGAGTACAACAGTCTAAACCAAGGCAATATTTGGCCGTCCACACAACTTATTGGTTTTAGATTATTGCCCTTGAGTTTGGCAGATACAGATTCGTTATTTCCTTTTTCTGTATTTTGGTATAGAAAAAAAAAGGTTCTTATAGTCTATATCTATTATAGCTTCTTACCGTATTTTTATACTAATAACGTTCATAAATAAATACACTACTAGGATCCTATCATTGTCTTTTAAGTTTTCACTTCACACCTCAGAAAATAGAGGTCACCGTTGGCAACTGCATTATGGTTTTATTTGCAAAGAAGTATACCAGTCGACGTGTGAATAGTGAACTTACTAAATAACCTTTTCTAATTCCATATAAAGTTTATGCGATAAGATCAGAGGATATTACATATAAATGTCATTTCATATGTTGACACCGACAGAATGGTTCAATGAACTTGTCAAATGATTAGATTAGTAGCGGTGCTACAAAGGACTAGGTCATGGCTGCATGCGTCATTACTGAGTTAGTTTTTTTATTTAACCCACTAAAAACTTTGGTCAACTTTTATATAATTTACCTATTAAGGACTATTTTACATCGCGACCATTCCTCTATGGAAGGTTAAAAAAATATTGGCAAATAGAAAAAAAAGTATACTTTTAAAATTACGTTTTATTAATGCAATACATTAACAGTCCGTATGGGAAAGTCAAAAATCGCTCAGCGAGTTATGCTCGGGTGTTTTTCTGTGATCGGAGTAAAACCGTGGATATCCGCAGAAGAGCTAAGGTAACCGCCATAGATCAAAGGATCAGTAAGCTGAAGTGGCAACCTCGTATTGCCCATCACACCGTAGAACGACCCCCCACTAGATGGAACGAATACTTATGCAAGTGATGTATGCATTACAATATAAAATATATAGCACTACAAAAAATAAAAATAACTACGGTGAAATTGGAGTGCGAAGGGTTATCTGGTCTTAGCCTCAAGAAGTCCTAACAGCTTTACTGGAATAAAATCGCGACTAGAACATGAACTACAATTCATGTTCTAGTCGCAGTTGTAAAGAGTATTCAGAGCGCTTATAACCTAATGGTTTAGGGTCTTAGTTCCCAAAGTGGTCCAGGTGGACTCCCCGGGGTCCACGGAGGACTCGACGGGGGTCTACGTTTGCGTGACAAAAAAATGGGGGTTCACGAAAATTTATTTGCTTTCGATAGTGAAGAACTAAAATGTTGGCTTGACTTCGCCTATCAATGTCGGCAGATAACATTTTAAGAAGCTCAGCGACTGTTACTTGTAAAAACATGCATATTCCATATTCAGTACAACGTTTATGTCGAGTTTTGGGAATTTGGTAGAAATGTAGCTGTAGGGGGTCCATCGGAACCGGCTATATTTTAAAAGTTGTCTATGAGAAAAAAAGTCTGAGAACTTCTGGATTAGGGCATCGCGAAACTTTACGTCATAGGTCCGAATCCCATCATTCTAGTGGCGTGAACCATCTAACACAAGTTTAATTGGAGTTTCTAACATTCCCGTAAGTAACGCTAATATCATTGTTAGAAAAAAAGATAAGTGACATTTTCCGGAACAATAATTTGGATGGAATAAAACAAATTGACTTTTAAATTCTTTAATAAATATTGTTGTATTGCAATATTTGTAATTCGTGAAAAGTTACAATGAGATGACAAACACAAATTTAAATAATAAAGTGTTAAAAAATTTACACAAGTAATTAATATTAGGCTATTAAATAAGGGACATAATTAATTTATTAAAAAACACATTTGCTTTTTCCAATAAAAAAATATAAAGTGCATCATTCTGCGTATGGGACGGACATATTTCAACGTGAAATGGATCGGCCCAAAAATTAATTTAAAAAAAACTAGTAATAGTTGCAAATATTTTACCAAAATATGCTATGGTATTACAAAAAGAATTGTATTTTTTTACTTAATTTCATAATTAAACCAATAAAATATGTACATTCAATTTCATTTTAGGCGGCACTGATACCCGTGTGGAAATGAGCGTGTTGGTTATAAATTTTTAATTAATCTTTAGTATGTAATTAATAGTAGACAATATTTTATGATATTAGAGGGCAAAAAGTGACCATACATTTCAACTGAACTCCTGCGGCACCCATTGTTATCATATAAATAAAGAATCGTACTTGAGATAGGTTGACCGCCCGAGGACTAAGATATAGTACATGAAAAAATGTCTCTGGGTCGTTTCAAGAAATCACAGCAGAGACAGTCTTATATTTTAAACTGGCATTACGAACTTTATAGCCACGACATGGCTCTACAAACAATAATACATTACCGATATCTCATGTTTATTTCATATATTCAATAAGAAATATCTGCCACACATGCAATTAAATAATAATTTGAAATATAAATTAAATTGAATAGTAAACGTATTGAGGGTAGATCGAGAATCATTATAAAGTATAAATTGACTTCATCTCAGTATTGCGTTTAACATGCAGTTTAACTATAAATCTGGAATTTTGGCAGTTGTTAATTTTGAATATGGCAGTTCTAGTCTTTGTTCGCATTATAGCTATTTCATTATTTTCCTCTCCAATGCAAATTCATCATTTAGCGACACTGTCGTGCTGTGTCGATATGTAGTGTATCTAAATATAAAATTAATTCAGTTTTTAATATTAGAGAAATGGCTTTCATGTATCTCGTTAAAGTAACGCGTAAATAATCGTTAAACAATAGAAATTTGAAAATTACTTCGGACATATTTTTTGTTTATAACATGTTAAAACCTTTATTTCACGTATTGTGCATCCATATTTATCATAACTTATACGTAACAAACAAAGTCGGTTTAGTGTCTTAAATCTAGAGATAAAAACTTATGAGCAAAGTGACTGGCGTCAACACGTTCTGCGAGTTAGTCACCTGTACAGATATGTGCCATAATTTTGTGATCAATTTACATACTTATAATAAAAATAAAATCTTTAATATTAATAATAAAAAAAACTAAACTAAATGCCTTGCATAATGCCAATTTATCAATTGATGTGCCTTAACTACTGGCCAGTGAATAAAGCCAGGCAAAAATTATAATTTTACGACAAAAATAAAATATGTAATAAATAAATTAGATTAATTTAAATAATTTATATTATTCTATATAGATATATAATCTGTATTTGGCTTTTGACTGGAGCATAACTCTTATACATAAATGATTTGTTGACATTAATTATGTTAAGTCATTAAAGATAGCGTAGAATCTGTTTACAAATAAATTTTACACATAGATTGTGCAATTGTTTTTTACGTTCACAATGAATGATAACGGAAAGATGTTATATACATACATAGTATATATAAACTTTGGCTTGGCAATAAAGGAAATAAATCTTTATAGATGCCCGCGTTATTAGACTATTGGCGCGAAATTAAAAAAAAATACGTTTATTAAACAGAATGCATGCAAAGAAACAATTGACTATCATAAAATAAGTTGGTTTACATTAAAAATAATATAAAAATAAACGTTAGTCTATTTTTCTAAGTATTTATTGAATTGATAAGAAATAAATATTTCAAATTTAGGTTGTGTGACAAATGAAATGGTGTAAGTTCGATAGGTAAAAAAACACAGTTGAAACAAATCTTACTAAATTATTGGTAGAATTTTTTAACGAAACTGAACTCCCATTGATCCAATACGCGATGGTTTTCGATTATGGACCTGACTTTTTTTTTTAATAAATCGTGAGTAGAGGATAAACTTCGGAGAGTATCAAAATAAGGTTTCATTATTATCACCTAACGACATTTCATCTTCATTGCCGCAAATAGACTTCTTACGGGCAGCGTCGCATAATTCGATCTTTGGCTCCACGTATAAAGTTGTTACGCGTCTTGTGCAGGTCGTTGTTTCTTTCTCTCTAAGAATTCTTCTCCTTCCTAAGAAGTCGTCCATACAAGTTTGCTTAAACGCGATATCACTCTAAGACGTGCCTTCTCTAATGATTGGCGATTTTATAACAATATCAATTTATATATATAGATATGTGTTGCCACTTTAGTATGTATATATATATATATTTATATGTGTATATAATGTGTATATTTATATATATATATATATCCCGAGCTTAGCTCTTTCCATTGGTTGACTCTGAACGACTCTGGCACATTTATTGAAGACTTTTTTCAAACTTATAATAGCAATGAGTACTCGTACATAGCAATGAATTCGGGTAAGAACCCGAAGTGCCCGAGGTCTGAGGACATAATCACCGATAACTTCGAAATTCCCACCATCAACTGCTGGCAAAACCAATAAAGGCATAGACAAAACGTAGATCCTCTAATAGTTTGTCCTACGCATTTTCAATCAAACGTCTTGAATACATTTTCCAATACATTTGTGAGCAGTTTCGAGAATATTATATCTCTCTGTCTCACTCTGTTATACGACAGGATGCTTCACCTGACTGCTCTGTGTTTATAGTATCGGATTAGTATTATAGAGACATTTCATCATAATATATCAATTAAGCTGCAGTGACTCCGAAAACGGCCGAACCCGTCGGTGAAACAAGTTATGTGAAAGAACTTATGAACGCACGAGGTTCAAGCAGGTCATTCACCGATTCTTATATTATGAAATGGTGGTAAATTTGAATATATTGAGAGTGCGAAACGGGCTTAAATTGTATAAGGAATTTGTGACTGATAACAAAATGAATTTAAGCTTAATCACATATTATTTAAGTTTATATTACACTAGATTTTCATATTTACTTACGAAGTGTCGAGTATTGTGAATATGTGTTTAATTATAATAAAACGCATTTTTTTTATCATTGGGTATCTAGACGGTGGTATTGAACTCATACAGTGGCTAATGCTAATTAAACAAAAAAAAGTTTAAATATTGTCTGTATCTTCAACGTTATCGATGTGTCTGTTGATTAAATTTAATAATCCTAACCTACAACTACCCTAACTAAAGCTTGACGTCATGATCACTGAAATACAGTAGCTTTTATTCTTATTGTTATATTAGGCTCCTATAACTCCCCCCCCCCATCCCCCCACCCAACCCAGTATCACTTCACGCATGTGCGTAATGCTGCGTTGGCCTAGATTTGCAAGGCAGTGTTTGTTTCGTCGTCAAAAATTCTTATTTTACTATACTATCCATTGATATAAAAAAAAAACATCAAGACATACCAGCGACTCATAATCGTCCGCCATAAAAAGCGCACTATAAAAAATTGTGCGCTCTTTTCATCAATTATAAGTTTACAGAACTAAAACAACTGGCAGTCATAAATTTATTGTATTGCTATCGGTTCTATAGGTCAAGCTAATTAAAGGGTGTTTATATAATTTACGCGTTCTTGTGTTTATTTATAAAACACTTAGGCCGTCAAATTTAGGCTGGATACACACACATTCAATATAGTCAAACATTTTTAACATCAAGTGTTTTTATTACATTTTCATATTAATAACCCTTCCTCATAGATTTCTTTAGTACGTTAACAAGGAAACACACAAACTATGGACTGGCGAAATTAAATTGTCATTGAAAATCCTACAAACATACTTCTTTGTTTGGATTCTGCTATTATTAAAATTATTGTTAAAAACCTTAAAATGTTTGTTTTAATTGTTATAATAAAATTATACATTAAAAAAATATAAATAATTTATTTAAAAATATTAAAAAAAAATAAAGTGTCACTTATATATAAAGTGATATTTTATGGTATAATTTATTAAATAATATATAAAAAACAAGGAGATTTCTTGGACTAGTTACTACATTATTTCTAGGTGCTTGATTGATTTAACAAGACACAGTATTATATTAAAATAATTCATAGCGTGTGTGGTTATACTATTTTAGATTAATAATGAAATTACGTTTAACCATTTTAGACTTATGAATTACGGTGACAAACGAGCACAAAGTTCACCTGTCGGTAAGTGAATCCTGCAAAAGTGGTCTAGTCTAGATGCTCTCACAGAATACCGACCTGAAAAAGCGCTGTCTTTCGGATGGTGATTGTAGATATTCCAAGATCCAGTTATGGTGGCGAAAAACTCCATCTCAGTACATATGTATCTTGGGTCTTTGTTGCGGATGGAAATAAATGTTCATGGATCGCAATCAACACTTACCATGATGAAGTGTGTGCTCGTCTGTCACTATTTGTTCCATAAAAAAAAAGTAGATCATCACTTTATTTTTTGTAGACTTAAATTGATTGTTTAAAAAAAATCATATTCTTTTAAATATTTAAGCTGCCAGTAATATTGTCCGAGTAAATTTCATAATTTACAAATTATAAACCTATTTAAACAAAAAAAAAACAATCCGTCAAATATGGGGATGATATTTAATTGCATTCGGCTGCAATTTTTGTAAAAATCTGTTTGTTTTAGTACGACAATATTCAAGTAGATGGCGTTGTTGTATATCGCAAGGACAGCGAAGGCCTTTGAAATGTTTATGGACCATAAACGACATAAAACGTACTATGATCGTAACTTAATGTAAATGCATATAATTGCATGGTTTTACGATTTTGAGTAACATATAAAATGAAAATTATCACATTTCATAAATGTTTAGGCCATAAACTTTAAAAGAACAAAATAAGTTCTGTGTAAATAAATGAACTTAGTACAAAATTTAAGTTACACAGAGAAAATTTCCTAGGCACAAAAATTATATAGGCTGTCACTTTTACAAATATTTCATAGCTCATATTTAATCTAATTGTCAAACGAATTTAAACCTTATATAATTAAAAATACGCGCAATCGTTGCTAGGTTGGAAGTGCACTTGTTCTGAGGTACTCGTATACTTACAATTCCACAAACTCACAACAACGCCCACCCATTGTAATTAAAATTACAGACCCCACAACACTCCAACATGCTTCACTTTTCATCAACCCCATGAGCCTCAACAAGCTATAAATAAATCCACTATAATATGCTTAATTTCTATTTTCTTATTAAAATCTTATTAAAGCGACTTCGAAATTGTTACGGGGTTGCCATGTTATCTTTGTGCTTACTGTAAATTAAAGTGTAGCTAAAGCTTTAGATTATCCGTGAATCATATCAATTTGTATGTCTTATTACCTACAATATAAGGTTCTTTTTACTATTTATTACGAGATTTTTTAATGCGAGACAAAATTCGTTTTCTCATCTATTTTAAATTTAGAACATGTTTTTGACCTCCTTTTCACGTTACGGTTTGTATTCACTTACTCGAACTTACCAATATAACAACTACGTAAGCGTCATGTTAGCTGCGAATGAGTTTTGATCTTATCTTCTTAGATGATAGATTTCAAACTGATGTGCCGACATGGCGGTCGGTGTCTAACGTGACGTCTTCGGGACTTGCAAGGTCCGCCCTCAGTCGAACCCCACGGCCGGTCAGCGTCCATCTACACGCGGCTCTCTCTGTACTGGGCGATATCCTGTAAGGTGGTAGTATTTTTATTAGCTATTTACGATATGCCTTATTGCAATTCCCCATACAATGGTTATTAGATGGTCGCTGGTCTGTTGGTTCGAGAACCTAGTTTCTGGTTTAATGTTCCTATTCAAGAAACGGTAAGGAATACATTTTTTTTGGTTTTACGGGCTACCTATGTTGTATGCACCACCGCGCATATGTACCACGGCGTTGGTGCGAGGGAACAAGCTGACGTTTGCACAAACGCTTACAGAACTACATTACGTGCTATTCAATTGAGATAAGAATTAATTGTACAAATTAAGATAAGTATTATTGCCAAAAAAATATATATATATAGAGGACATAAATTGCGCTTTTTTTTCGGCCTGTTTTTTTATTTTTCGGGCTGATGGCCGCTTTTAGCCCGAGGGCTTTACAGTTTCACCGGGTTGAGGGTGACCGAGCGCTTATGGCGCTCAGTCGAGACCTCTATTAGTGGGTAACCAGTACTAGGGCTCCCGAGAGGAAGCCTCGGTTTGAACCGTTACTCTGTTCCGCGAGAGCGTCTGACTCGAGGGTGCCCGAGAGTGTCGAACCTCGGCTCGGTCAGTTGCTTCTGACTAAGAATTATCTACATTAATATCTCTCTTATTATTATTATTGGCTATCTGTACCACCACTTCGATAAATTGCGCGTTGAGTCTATAAATTTTCAAGTGGTGTTGTGTAACTTAATATTAAATATTACTTTATTATAGAGATTTTAGTGTTTTCTTCAGACCTTAAAAGAATCAAGAGACTTATTGGTAATAGAGGTAGCTTTTGTACGTTTTGTTGGTTGTAAATTTTTGGTATAATGAGTTTCAATGTCTTCACCTGCAGAGGGCGGTGTCGGCGGTCTCGTTGGGTTGTTGCTCGTCGTCGGGTGAGCCCGAGCTGCACGCCGAGCTGCTCCCCGAGCTTCCGCCGCCGCGGTAGCGTTCCACGCTCTCTGTGCATATACAAAACTACTTGTATCATTATTAATACTAATAATAATTATTATCATTCTAAGTAGACCGCCGCGTGATATAGTGTTTAGAGACCTGGCCGGTGCGTCGCGGGATTTGGGTTCTATTTCCAGTCATGGAACAATATTTGTGCACACAAATTGTTGCTCTGCGGGTCTGGGTGTGTTGTATTTATTTCCTGTCCTCCCGACACTCCATCTGATCCTTCCTCCGATTTCACACACACATTACACAGGAAGAGGGAAGGAGACGACAAGTGTGTGCCGCTGCATTTGCGCAAATGCTTACAATACCATGAAATATTCTGCGCAGTTCTTTATTATTCCGTAATCTCATAACATCATAACCAGAGGATATCACCGTGGTCGAAATCTCTCTTGCTCTTTCATTTGGTCATATCAGGATAACTACATGCAAAATATTACTGTTGTATTGAATACTAATTACTAATCAGATAATCAGATTATATATATATATATATATATATATATATATGTTAACATATTATATAATACAATTTAAAAAAAAAATTAAATATATTAAGTTGTAGGTAAGTAAACAACTTCTATAACTTCAAACAGTCACATTTTGAAAGTGTGCCGCGACAAAAAAAAACTTTGAGAATAATTGTCTAAGGTGTGTGTAACTGGTCTTAGGGCTCGCTTTTAAACATTAAATAAAACGAGCTCAACGAGCTAATTGACCACTGAAATTATCAATTGTATTTTTAAGCGCCGATTTAACACGTGTTCGACGGTGTAGCAAAACTGCATGTAAGTATAAGAAAGACAAAAGATATTTGTAAGACGTGTGAAGCCCGTCAATCCGCGGAGAGGCACCCTGTATGGAGGCCTATACTCAGCAGTGGGTTATATATAGAATGTTATTATACTTTTTACTTGTGACATTTGAACTTTTAAGATAAAAATATATAAACGAGCAACAATATACCCCGCTTGTCCTCGCTGTCGGGCGCATCTTCTAAGGTCCTCAGGATTTCAGCGCAGAGCTCCGAGTCCAGCGGCACGGGATTATCAGATTCCCTGGATAAATATTAAAAATACCGTTCAGTGTCACTTTTTAAGCCTGAGATAATTTTAAAAAATAGACAAAAATCGAAAAGTTTTCGTTAAAATAGTTATTTTATAGTTATTAGTGTCTTGATTCGTGTACGTTTTCATTCTTCCATAAACTAAGGTGGCTTAGGACCCCGCGGGGTTGTATGTCACGTGTCGTGACGTCACGTGACGCGTCTCACCGGTTGTGCAGCACGAGCGCGACGGCGGCGGGGTGCGGGACGGGAGGCTGCAATGGCGCGCGAGGGCTGAACGCGCTCGCTTCAAGCGCGGGCGGGGGCACTCGCGGTGCTGGCGTGCCGCCCCATTCACCCCAAATACCTACATGCGTAAATTATTTTTATCATTGCTATTAAGTATTTATTCAGTGTTCAGTATACCTATGAGAACGTCACATACGTCGAAGTACATTTTTGGGTTCGTTTCGTGGAATTAGATATTACACGATTGGATTTATTAAAATTGAATAAATTGATTTGAAATTATATAGATGTGAGATTGGTAGGCCATTCTAAGTCTAAGGTTTCCTTTTTGATTTCCGGTACTCGAGCAAACCGAGCTCGACCCACGGTATCAGCACCAATAAAACTGTAATTAAGTGCTGATTTATCACACGCTCAGCAGTGAAGGCAAACACAGCGAGAAAATCAGCATGTTCAAAAATATATTTCGAAGATACGTGAAAATATATTTAGAAGATACGTGAAGTCCAATAAGTACTAGAGTCGCGTGGTAGACTATCTATTCTAACATAATTTCTAATCTAAAGAGCATATACCTAGCAGTGGGATTTGTATATATGATCTGGCATTTTGTTTTCTGTGGCAGAGACTTAACTATGCATCGATCTCTTACTAAAAATTGCCCACCATCTCCAGATCTAATAATATGTATTTGTTTACCGAATTTACCACGGTGTGTGTTCTGAGAAGTTTGTTCAGGTTAATTCCACCAGTTGAGTCTAAACATCATCAGGATAGAATTCAATATTTAATCCTCATCATCTCGCTAGTTGGCAATACACCACTGTGCGTGCTTTACGCGAAATTTTCTGACATGCACGTTTGGAATCCAAGTGTATTTACAAGGCGATACGACTCAGGGCTAAGAAAAACACCTTTCTTTAAGACCTACGACTCCTGTGGTATTACGAATGTTCATGGGCAGCGGTAATCACTAACCATCAGGTAGGCTTAGTTCGTTTGCCGCCTGTTCTATATAAAGGGTTTTTTTTTGTTTATGAGTATTGCTGTTGGTCCGGAGACCTCTACAGCTTTATCTAATTAGACTCGCGAGTAGGGAGAAGACAACGTCGATGCCGCGGAGACTGCTGTTGCACCAACCCCTGTAGACGGAGAGCGTCGACGACAATCGAGGGAGGGGGAGGGGCGATAATACGATCCGAGGGCTCCTCATAAGGAGGTATGAGACCTCGAGTCGGATCGCTATCTAAAGGGAGGAGGAGCTCACCGGGCATGTGTGCGTGCGCGTGCGTGTGCGCGCGGTGCCGCCAGTCATCCCGCTCGGCGAGCACATCGGGCGGCTCGTGCTCGCGGCCGCAGCGCGCCGCCCACGCCCGCGTCGCTTCGCCGCTCTCTAACGGCAGACGCGCCTCGCTCTCCTCTAGCGCGCCCAGTATCTCCGCGTCGAATACCTGCCACAAACATTTTTCCAATATCATAACCCATAGGAAGGATTATGATATTTACCTATTGAGACACGGCTCTGAAGTATTGCTCAGCCAAAGTGTGTCTCACGTGGACGAAAGTGTTAAAGTCACTTCGACGAACGTGTGCGTGCGAGGCAAAGTGTGTAAGGATCACCACGACGAATGTCTTCTGATACTGTGTGTGAGTCACTTCGATGAGCGTGTTGTGAGGCAATGTGTGAGAACCACACTTCGGTGAGCGTGCTGCGTGCCAGGAAAAGTGTGTAAGCGTCACCTCTACAAGTGTGTTGGCAGCGAGCGCGTGCCAGTCGCCAGGCTCCAAACCACGCGCACTCCACCAGTCGTCCCCTTTTCCTGCCCATTGACGGGACAGCTCCTGGGCAGACGCTTGTACAGTTTTCTGTGGATTATTGTTTATTTGAATTATTAAATTATTTCTCTATATTGTTGAAAGTTCGATTTATTTTACGATCCTATTAACATTAGAGATGTGAAACATACGCTCTATATACAAAAGGAAAATCAGATTTGGACCTCTGAATATCCAACGTGGCGAAACTGGATGAAAACACGAAGGGATATCTTATCATCGTGATAGTATCGCGAAGGCGCGCTCGGGTTTTTTTCTTTTTGAAGCCGAATTTAACCTTGAGGGTTTTCCATCTATTCCACAAAAACACAGATGACACAAAGGCCTTTCACCTGACGACCGAAAGACGCGAATATATTACAATGAGGATATTATATAAAATTGAACGATTTTTATTTTTGTGTCTGTGAGTATTGCTTTAGGTTCAAGAGACCTATACAGCTTTATATTATTAGAATCGCGGGCGGGAGGCCCGCTGAGTAGGGAGAAAACAACGATGATGCTCTGCGAAGCTGGCGCGGCGACTGCTGCTGCACCACCGCTGCACTCCGCCCCTGTGGACGAAGAGCGACAACATGGGGAGGGGGGGCGATAATACCATCCGAGGGCCCCTCATAAGGAGGTACGAAATCTCAACTCGGATCGCTATCTAAAGGGAGGAGTTTGTTGCATGACTGTATAATAAAAAAATATATAAATAAATTTTCTATAATATATTTATTTGACTTTTTATGTAGTGGAGTTTTGATATGGCATAAAACGTGTTTATTTTTTTATTTTATTAGTACTAACTCTAAGTTCTGGTCCAGTCATGCGCACGCGGGCACGAGCCGCGTCGGCGAGCCCTAAAGCAAGGTCCCTTCTTCTCGCCGCTAGCTTCTCACGAACGGACATCACTAGTTCACCGCATTCCTTCTCGAGTTGTTTATATGCACCCGTCTGTAACAACCAATATAATATGGACGATGTCCTTCCAGTTAATTTCGACACCAGCGATATCTTCTGGTTATCATCAGATAACGATAACTACGCCGGATATATTATAACGCCGTGGGTAACTGGACAAACCACAAAGGTCAAGAAATTAAAGCCAAAAGGTACTTCGATAGATTATTTAATGAAACTAAGTTTACGGATTTATCTCGATACTTAACAGCGTTACAGGGGGGGGCTGTACAAAGTTATGCATAATAATCTTCTAAGATCAGACGTGTTATATATTTAATTACCTTAGCGATCTGCACGGAGAACGGTCCGAAGCACGCGTCTACGAAGTGTGCGTAGTCTCTCAGCGGGCGTTCGATCACATTCTCTATCTCGCTCGCCCACTCCGATAGCGCTTCTAATTCTGCGCGCGCGCACACCGCCGCTAGCGCTTGTGCCGCCCTGTTGACACACATATTGCGATTGGGTATATTATGGTCAGTGAAATAATCCATGAAGCTAATAAATAGTATAGTTATTCAATTTAATCTCTTACAAGACAACTCGAGTCGTCCTTGTGTAATGTGTGAGATTTGTATTCATGATTTACTAGTGGGCACTAGGCCGAGGAGGCCTGTGCCCAATAGTACAATATTATCATTTTATTAAAGCAACAGACTTAATTCTAATAAGTACAAATGAATATGATTTAGAAACTGTGGCATGTGGGATTTATATCTTCGCGTATACAGCATCGACCAAGGCCGGCCACACCCCAGAGAAGGCGGAGTCGGAGCGTACACGCACCATGTCACGTGCAGTGCGTATATACTTACGTGATTTGGTAGCAGGCGCGCGTGTGCAGTCCGGGGCCAGCCACACGCCTGCAAAAGGCGGAGTCATGTGCAGGCACGCGAGCCGCACGCACTATAACGGCGCGCCAGGCCGCCTCCTCCCACACGCCGCGCGCCGCCCACCAACTTACACCGCCTGTTAATTTACAACGTTTTAATAAAGGCACTATCGACTATGTAGCACTTAGCAAGGCAACTATAGCTTGTTACCTATAATTAAAAAACTACTAATTCATTTACAAACAGTCAAATTTATTTTAAACCCCAAAATTCATTGACTGTTGTAAAGCATAACATGCATAAATACATTTATTAATAATAAATAAATAAATGAACAGCGTGATGGTAGCGGTACCATATTTACCACCACGCTCATCCAGCGAGGGCTTATGGGTCACCCAAGGTTTTTTTAATGGCGCTTTTATGAAAAGTGGGCGGAGTTTAGCTTAGACAGTAGAGAATAAGTTTTTCGGCTATATTTTTCATAATATGACGGCGACATAAAAGACATTTTAAGTCGATAGTATTTTCGAATAATGCTAGAAAACATTCCCGTCGAAGCCTCCCAACTAACTTAGCTTTAGTACTAGGGTGGTACACAGCAATAGGCGTTCCGTCGACGTTTAGTTTCGCAGACCGTACCCTAAAATCATCATTTCTGTTCTGAACCAGAAATAATAATCGTGTATCATGTTGAAATTCATTGAGTATTAAAAAAAACTTCAATACATGGATATTCATTTTTGGTTGTGAACAGAAACGGTGATTATTTTTTTCTCTCCTGTTAATTTTTAAATTTAATTGTAAGCTAAATATGAGTATTAATATAGGTAAACAAAAAGTGTGAATGCAAACTTGTACGAACGCGCCAATTGAATTATTTTCAGTCACCTAACATGCTATGTGACAAATATACAAATCACTAACCAACAAGCGTAATGAAAGCGCACAGCGGGCAGAGCACCACGGCCACTAGAAAGGCAATGATCGGCTGCAGGACACCCAGGAGACCGATGTGCCAGATTAGTATTTCAAACAACACTAAATATCTGAAAGAAAAAAAAGTCTCATATCAATGGTTTGATTTGAATTCCCTGTAGATAGTTATAAGCATTAACTATTTATAATTTTGAAAATAATATTATAACAAGCAACACCAAGTGAAGAGCTGGGTGGAGTAACTTTATTATTCTATGTACAGTCCATGTTTCATGTTCAGCATGATTCTTCTTAACGCCATATGCTACTTGAATGTTTATCACTTTATAACTTTTGTAACAATTGTATTACAATATAAATTTTAACAGAACTAGACATCCAATTATTATTCTATGTACAGTCCATGTTTCATGTTCAGCATGATTCTTCATAACGCCATAATGTTTATCAACATATAACCATTGTAACAATTGTATTACAATATAAATTCTAACAGAACTTGACATCCAATTAATAATTTGTAAATACTTAAAGTTAAAATATTAAGTATAATTTTTTTTTTGGGTTTGTCTGTATGTTTTGTAACTGTATAATATATTTATAATTATCGTTATATGTTCAATATAATTGTAGTCGACAAGAGTATTCAGTTATTGTTATTATTAGCATTTCTCATCATCGAAAAATACTTGATTTCCATTACCTTACAATAAATGCATTTCTTTTTTTTTCTTATAATATTTCACACGACGGTAACTCATCCTAGGGGTCCTTTTTTTTCGGGCTGATGGCCGCTTTTAGCCCGAGGGCTTTTACAGTTTCACTCCGGACTCGTACACTCACCATACAGAACCCCAACTGCTTTATTCCGTTTTATATTCAATGTTCTGTTGTGTTCTGTTTTCATTGTTCTTATTACATAGATTCGGTACTCTGTAATCTTGATGGTCCTTCTCTGGTTGAGCCAACCTTATATTGCAGCATCGAAACTTGCTAAAGCATGGGTTTACCACTGTAAAACTAACACGTGTAGTTTCATGGCAGTTCATAGCAATTTCCAGAGCAGTTTTAGGAAAATGCCATATCTGATAATAAGGTTTATACAAGAAATTACGTACATACTTGACCATGTGTCTTTCATTACATATACTTTTGTTCAAATTACTCACCTTGTAGTAAATATCCACTATCAGATTGTAATTTATAGCAAACAGTGGTCCTTGATTGTCCAAGATCATTAAAACATTTTCTGTCCCTTTCTATTACTGCCATCTGTGATCATTAACACATTTTCTGTCCCTTTCTATTACTGCCATATGTGATCATTAACACATTTTCTGTCCCTCTCTATTACTGCCATCTGTGATCATTACCACATTTTCTGTCCCTTTCTATTACTGCCATCTATGGTGAGCATATTATAACAACTAATATTCACTAAAAGATATAATCTAGTGGTAAGTAATATGGTAGATATGATTGACATCTGTCACTTTAGTGTAGATACTTAGCGGGTACCTGTTAAGATTGGGCGCGGGTCGGTCCAGGTCGAACGCCAGTGCATTGGTCGCGTGCACGGCCAGCGTGAGCACCGGCATCCACAGCGGCACCGTCAAAGCACCGCACAGGGACAGCGCGCAGCCGAACACCGCGCACAGGGGGAATAACAACAGTAGCGCAAACGAGCCCAGACCGCCCACCGCTCCGTAGTTCCAGAGCCTGTTCGCTTGTCGACTCATGCCCTTGCCCAGCAGACCTGACCAGCGTACAATCGTTTGATGAATATTAACAAATGTAAATTATATCTTAATAAATGATTGGCAAAATGGCATTGAGATATCGTCAATAGCGTAATGGTTTAGGGTGCGGTCTGCGAAACGTAAGGTCGTAGATTCGAATCTGCCATTCGACTATCGTCGTAAACCATGTCCTGGCACATTTAGGTTTAGTTGGAGTGGTTAACGGAAATGTTAGTTATGTAAATAGCATTGCTAATAATATTCTTAATAAAAAGAAAAACAAAATTGAAACTCAAATATGCAAGAGAATGTTTTTTTTAAGATGTTATATAATTATGAAAACTAAAATGGTGAAGTTATGTTTATATATAATTCACAATGGGAGATAAGACAGACAAATGGACTAGATGAGATATGTATTTCTCATACTTCTATTACTGTATTTATCACCGTTGTATTTGTCACACAATGTATTTTTAAAAATTCTATTTGGAAATACAGTGGGTATTTGACGCTACTGCATTTATCACCACTGTATTTGTCATACATTGTATTTTTCACCGTTGTTTTTGTCACACAATGTATTTTTCACCACTGTATTTGTCACACAATGTATTTTTCACCACTGTATTTATCACCACTGTATTTATCACCACTGTATTTGTCATACATTGTATTTTTCACCGTTGTTTTTGTCACACAATGTATTTTTCACCACTGTATTTGTCATACATTGTATTTTTCACCGTTGTTTTTGTCACACAATGTATTTTTCACCACTGTATTTATCGCCACTGTATTTGTCACACAATGTATTTTTCACCACTGTATTTATCGCCACTGTATTTGTCACACAATGTATTTTTCACCACTGTATTTATCGCCACTGTATTTGGCACCACAGTTTTAATCACCAATGTATTTGTCGCTACCGTATTTGGCACACACTGTATTTTTCAAAATTCTATTTGTCACACAATGTATTTGGCGCCACAGTATTTGGCACACACTGTGTTTATCCCCACTGTATTTGGCACATACTATATTTGTCATACGCTGTATTTTTCGATTCCCTGGATCGGATCGACTGGGGAAGGACACGACCTCACGGGATTCTACTGCTTTTCGTTTGGCGAGTTTAGAAGACCCGGAGTATTCCTTAGGATTAACAACGTATCTGCATTATGATCCCTTATCGTCCTCATGATATCTGCTCCACTCGTTACTGTGGATATCATGCGACGCATGATATCACTTACGAATAAAAGAATTACCTGTATCCGGTTCCGTCTCGAAGCGCGTCCGCTCCTTGGAAACGTGCCGCCACAGCTTCAGCAAGCGCGACCACATGGTCTGGGTCTCGCTGCTACGCTTCGGGAACAGAGTACCGTTCACCTACACAAATCATAATTACAGTTAATGATACTAGTCTCCAATAAACCTATCCTGTACCAATGACGTAAACACCTACGTCCTATCCTAATCACTATTATGCGTTTTCGTCCCCGAAGACCAAGAATGAATAAATATCAGTTATTGAATCTACGGTTTTCTCTATGTACCAAAACAGCACCGTTGTGTTTGCTGTTTCACATTGGCATTCTGCAAGGTCGTGATCGTTCCACGGTCATGCCGACCCATTCATGATGTAGGTTGCAGCACTAACACAACACTGGTTGCAGCATAGCTATACAAACTTGGTGTAAACCAAGACACTAGTTCACACTATTGTTATTGTGAAAGCGTAAAGCGGGTACATATAGCGCGTTTGTTATTTAAATTTAGTTTAGCTGTTAAAAATAAAGATATGGACATTTTTACATTGATATAAAAACGTCGCTAGTTATAATTCACCTGATTGTGAGTGATTCCTGCGGCCCATGACATTCATCCTTTACAAGGAATCCCAACGCAGATGCGTTGTCACCCTTGAGGACTGAGATGGAACACCTCGTCACCAGTAAAAGGGTTTGTCGGTCCCACTCACGACTCGAAACATTGGAGCCTTATGCTGGTATTCTGTGAGAGTGTGGACCCTCCCCGATCATGCTGACCCATTCATACTTCAAATGGGAACCAAGTATCTCCATCAATATTACAATTACATAATCATAAATGCAAGAACAATAGAGTCACCTGTGATAGTTCGTAGTCGGTGACGAAAGGTTTAACCCGCAGTAGGGTCCGCAGTGAAATTGGTGAATACCATGGAACCAGTACACCCAGCAGGAACATCATGTTCCAGCTCCAACACCAAGTTCTGAAGCAAAAAATCAACCGCTTTTAGATATTTGTAGTATCTGGTTTGTATTTCTTTTTGTACGATCTTTAAACTCAATGGCTGGAATAACTAGTGAAAACTTTATGCTTATGAGGTCGTGGTCCTTATCCAGTAGAGTAGACCTGTGTTTGCCGTCACCCTTGAGGATTGACAAAGAAAGCTTCACTTCCCGTCATCTGATATCAGGATCCTCACACGTACTGTACCAAATCCCGGAAACGTTTTGCTATTACACGTCGAGGTGGGTCACGAGGATGTGGCCCAACGTACGTACGGTCCGGGTTAGCCGACACATTCTTGTTAAAAACAAGTTACAGTTTCAAGCAAGGCTCTATCAGTCTTAAGCCTCCAATTCTATAGAGCGTATTTATAAGCTATCTAAAATTGAGATTCCCAACTCCTTGAACTGTGTTAGTCTGTAGCAACTGCTTTTTCTTAATCATCATAGTTTCTCATTATTCCGGAAGTGTACAAACAACGTTTCCGTTGGTTTTTGATCAGATACTGTCAAGTTAGTGTTAGTACTAATTGAGATTACAGTGACTGATGTATCTATGGCAGTTAATCTGGTATGCTTGTTTAAGGGTTGAGAGTGTAATTGTCATCACCTGTGCGCAAGGTTGAGCAGGCGCCAGCCGGGCCAGCGTGTGCCCGTAGCGCGCAGCCGCTCGCGATGCACCAGGAACACTGGTTGCGAGGGGTCGGAGCGGGGAGTTACGATAGAGGTGGCCCGTGTACTCAGGACCGTCGGGATACGCTCGCTGCGGCCGCGGAAGTGACGTACCACCGACCTGAAGCAATATCACACGTTACATGTGAGAACTTCAATGCCATTATTGTAACTTAAAATAATTGATAACAAAGAAGAAAATAAAATCTCTAAAAAATAAACATAAATATACTGACCAGTTACGAGGCAACCATATACGAGTCGCCCACGTGAATTCGCGGGTCGGCGTTTTGGCCGCGCGCAGTTCCTGCAGGTAAAGAAAAGTTATTATCAAAAACGGGACGGAAATATTCGACCAAGCAATTCACTCCTTGAAGCTGAAATTTTTCTACATATTTACTGCAGCCTTTTATAGTACACTGCAAATAGGGCTACCCAGAAAAAACACAAGAAAAAGCTGACCTGAAGCTACCTGAAGCACGGTAGGCAGACTTTTCATTTAGCGCTAGTATTAAGGCTGGAACACACATGCTATGTGCTACTACATAAGGTACTACGACAAAGGCATGCTCATTCCAAGCGTATGTATGCTACTTGGTTGCATACCATTACAAATGTATATTTATGAATATGTTAGATGTTTAGTATGCTATTTAATCGCAAGCAAGTCTAGATTTGTTGAAGTGCGTTGGTGGGCGATGAAAAATATTTAAATTTTATATTTCTACACCGAAACTATGAATGTTTGAACAATGTACAATCGATTATACAAAAATTAAATTATAATAATTAATACAAATCGATGGACAGTGCTTTCATGAGCAAATGTACACACTCGTAGATCATGCTGTAAGTAGCTTTTCTAATAGCATGTGTTTATGCTTTAGTGTAAAACAGAACATTAATGTATTAAACGGAACGTTAATGCCAAGTGTCATTGTCTCGCTGGCAAATTTCATTTGGGTAAGTAAATTAAGAAAGAAAATAATAAACTGCTATTTAAAAATATGATATTGTTTGAATATAGACTGAGTAGAGGCGTAAACGAAACTATCTCTCGCCATCCGTTGCCAGAACTGCGACTATTCTTCAGAAATATATACCGTGTGCAGGTGAGATTGGTTCTTGGAGACTAAGTCGGTACATTACCTATTTTTCCTCATAAATAGAATAACAAAAAAAGTTTTAAAAATATCAATGAACATCGATTATGAAAGGCCAATGTGTGAATGGCTTTTTGGGTCTTTCTCTATTTTACATATATCATGTCGTTAACGAACGGAAAACGGTTGGAAAGTCACATCACTATTATAATATATACGTGATGATCGCCGAAAAGATGTCCGTGATCTATTTTTATTGCAATAAGGGTGACGAACGAGTACACAGTTCTCCCGCTGGTAAATACTTGCGGCCAGTGACACTCAAACTTATCCTCGATAAGGAATCATAACGCAAATGCAGATCATAAGGCAGAGGAAACACAGCGTTAAGCTGCTATTTTAAGCTGGTATTCGTGGTACTTCTCTGGTCAAGCTGATCCCTCACGTGACTCTACCATAGTCAAAAATCGAAATGATCTTTAGACACTTCGGCACTAACGTACACAACACAAACTGAATCCCATTTCAACGATACCTTTAACAGTAGCGGCTCCCGATCCCTTAAAAACGCCAAATCCCTCATGAGGAAGTATCTGTGCTGGTGCAGCTTCTGCGCGTGCATCGCGTTGGCCGCGTCCTCGTAAGGCGCCCAGCTGAGCTCGCTCTTCAGTCTGTGCGCCGCGATCGCCAGTCTCTCCTTGCGCCAGGCGTTGGCTCGTGATAGGATTGGATGGGTGGCACAGATGCGGGCTTCCGCTGTCGCCAGGCCAGCTTCTAGTTTGCGGTGGACGCCTTCTTTTGCCCTATAAACATGAAAGAAATTAATTTTCCTCATGTTTTGAATACGAAACGTAGACATCCATAATGGAACGAGGGTGATCGGCATAGCTCAAAAGATTAGCAAGTCGAAGTGGCAATAGGCTTGCCATGTACCTCGTAGAACCGATAACCGATGGGGAAGAAAGGTTCTTGAGTAGCAACTAAATATCGACCTGTCCTCTCTTTAGATAGCGATCCGAGTCGAGGTCTCGTACCCCCTTATGAGGAGCCCACGGATCGTATTAACGCCCCCCCTCTGTTGTCATCGACGCTCTTCGTCCACAGGGGTCGGAGTGCAGCGGTGGTGCAGCAGCAGTCTCCGCGCCAGCTTCGCGGCATCGTCGTTGTCTCCCTACTCAGCGGGCCTCCCGCTCGTGAGTCTAATTAGATAAAGCTGAAAAGGTTACTGGACCAACAGCAATACTCACACAAACAAAAAAGGGAAGTCGATGGATGCAAGTGGGTCAGGATCGTGCTTTGTGGCAATCTATAGGATAAGCCTGTGTTCAGCAATGGACTGTGGGTAGGTTGTGATGATGATTAAGATGTTTTGAATGTGGAATTAAAGTTTTGTTTGTAAAACGGTAGTAATTTTACAACTTATCGCCGTAAAGGAAGGAATTTAGGATATTTGAAATTTGTCAAGACCCTACTCGTGACGAGGCCTTCCATCTTATCAGTTCCTCATCGAGGACGAATGTGGTTTACGTGGGCCGCAGAAATCACTCGCCATCAGGTAAACCGTGTCCCCGTTTGTTACCCCCAGAATAATAAAAAAATTGTAATTATAATTACACAGATTCAAATCATATTACAATAAATATAAAGCTGTGTTTCACATACCTCTCCATTAAGACAGCGGCACGTAATTGCGCGGCCAGCAGCTCAGGCACTCCTGGGCCCAGCGCACGCAGGGGCTCGCTGTCCAGCACAGCGTTACACACGCGAGATACGTACTCGCGTAGGGCCGCCGCACGCACTTCCTGTTCATCATGTGTCAGAATGGAAACGAAGTTGGGCCAACGGCATTTTATCACAAGCCGCATTCTCAGATTGCTCTACGAATATCGACACTGAACCGCCTGCATTCATCGACTGCAGTGAATACATAGGCCACTTTATTTAGTATGCTATTCATATATATATATATATATATATATATATATATATATAAATATATATATATAATTATTTATATATTTAGATAATCGTTTTTATACATCAGAAGAAAAAATGACCTCACCACACCTCCGTATATCACCACACTTCATATATCAGTTTCAATTAAATAAGTTTATTTTTTCAGTTCATGGTAAGAAATCACTGGGACCCATGATCTCAACATGCATCCTTTCTTATTCAACCGTAAGGGGGTAAGCAGCAGTACCTAATCAGCAGCAATTGGCTTTTCGAGTGAGTACTAAGTTGGCCTATTTTACGCAGATATTCTATGGAAGCGTAAAATATACCAAGGCAAGTTTATTATAGGTTGCGGCACATACAGTCTACCGGTGAAGGAAACGTGGAGGGGATAGCTGCGCATGCGTACTGTCGCGAACGCAATTGTTCATTTCTACAAATCGAAGTGTTTTTGTTTGTTTTTTTAAGCTAGTTCGTCTAAGCTAGTTATATAATAACATCACTTTGGATGTTTGTATGGATGAAATTTAGCACGGACATACATTATGGTCTGGAAGGCTACTTTTACGCGAAGTTGCGTAGTTGGTAGAAGTTAGTACAATTTTTTTTATTAATTACAAATGTACATTACAGTGTTCCGCTTTCCACAAAAATAAAAGTGTGACAACGCGAGCGGGGTTTCGTATCAGTGCGCGGGGCAGAGTACGACCGGAGAGCTAATAAGCGCTCACGCATGGCCGCCCGTACCCCCTTGACTCCCCGGGGAATCTTATTCTCGACTTCTGCGCATTAACGGTCAGCGCTAGACTTATTTGCCGTAACTTATACCAACAACATTTCCATCTTAACCAATAAACAAAACATACCTCTTCGATGTCCTTCATGGGCACCTTCTGGCTGGCGAGCTGAGCAGCCCGGCGCTCCCTGAAGTGGAGGAACCAACCGCGCGACTCTCGCTCCAGAATCGCCTGTAGCGGCGCCGCTGCTCGACGCAATATCTCACGCCTGTACAGCCTCAGGTCCACCTGGTAAATAATATATTATGTTTCAATTGAAAAGCACAAATTGTTGATTTTAGGGTCTGGATTTTGTAAAACGTTTCGCGTATGGTATACTACTTAGGAATAGGAAAGGGGAAGAAAATTATTTCCTGGAAAACAAGGCCCCGATTTTTTTTTTAATTATTATCCTGGCTAGGAACAATATTAGTGCTTCATAGTACTGACTTGTGTCTTTGGTTAGGCTTTTAGTGAGGGGTACTCATAGCTATAGAAACAACCGTAGCATTGCACAGTTTTAAGTTTCACAGTTTCATGATGAGGACTCTGTTATGGCAAAAAATATTTATATTTAATTCTATACAAAACAAATATCATTATGGGACTATGTAATTACCTAGTTATATCATATACCCTGCGGCCAAAAGTTTAAGACCGCACATAAACAACATAATTATCCATCACTTGTAATAAAATCCCATAGGATAGATAAAAGAAATGCACATCTGCATATTCTATTGTTAGTATCGAATATTTGAAGAAGTCATTCTTTTGTTTACTTTCAAGTTATTGGACAATAAACATCTATTGTTTTCAAACACCGACAAACGCTGCGCTAGAGCCAGGTGGTAGAGTCGTGATAATATCTTAAATAATTTTAATATGTTGCTTGCAATGGGATTCTTGATTGTCCACAATTGACACAGTGCCTAATGAGTTTTGTACTGCCAAGAAACGGACAAGAGTAACAGAACTGTTTTATTCTCCACAGACTCTAACTAACTACGCAAAAAACTCTGTTGTCAATAGAATATTACTGGGAATGTGGAATGCTTTATGCGAAATTTGGAACAATATATCACAAGACACCATTAACAAATTGATTGCCCGTATGCCGAGACTTGTCTAAAAGAGGATTTGAAAAATCAGTTTAGCTAACTATAACCATTTTTTGCATTGACTGCTATTATTTCTATACGCTTTAAAGAATATTGTATGTCAATCAATGTTCTATTAGATAATTAAACATTTTATATTCTATTGAAGTTTTACTTTATTTTCCTACTTTAATTAAGGTGGTCTTAAACTTTTGGCCTGCAGTGTATACTACTTCTTATTACTATGCTACACCACACACAAATTAATTTCTTTTAGGTTCCGTTGCCCTGACATATCTTCTTCTAAAATTATTGACTTCTGGATATGGAAGGGAAAGACGCCTTTGTGTTGGCGCGAATTCCTAAGGCACTAAAAATATATCCTGTGGCAGTAGATATTATTATTAAGATAACAGTCAATTACGTGATCGTAGGACATCAACTATATTTTCGGGTTCACGGGTGATCAAGGAGTGTACTCACATACCACACATACACATAGGGGTGTTAGTGAAGTAGAAATCTCCCATAACACTGTCTTCGCCCCGTAGATGGCGTATATTCTATATATTCGAAGAAGATATACCCCCTACCTGATACCAAAAATGGGACATCAACTGAAACCGTACACATATGCCGTCTCGCATTTTTCAGTACGTATCGGACGTTTCCGTGCGTACACGCACCTGCGTCCTCTGGGGCGTGGTGTAGACGCAGGGCACACGCGGCGCCACCCGCAGTGCTTCACGGCCGTCGGTCTTCTCGCACGCCGCCCGCCGCATCGCTCTGCTCACCCAAGCCGCGAGGGCCGTTATGTCTTCTTGATGCTCGGGCTACGATATAGTTGTGAATATATAGACAAAATATACGACTGCAAAAAAGAGAGCACGAAAATAAATTGTGCGCCGTTATTTTAAAAATATATATAACTTCTTGATCTTCGTAAAACAACTATAAGGCATATGTCCGTGACTTCTCTGCGTGGACTACAGAATTAGGAACAGAGAGAAATGGAAACTGTGTGAGACGACATAGTGTGATTTATTATTTTCCACCAGTGCGTGAAGTTTTGGGCACTCCTTGCTTCTCATGTGGTCAGCTTCATATCGGTTGGATAAGAGTATTTGGTGAAAATAGAGAGCCTTCTTGATTTACTAGGGTTAGTTAGCTTTCTATTAAGCCCAAACTGTTCACAGTCATACGGGATAAATATTCCAGCGTTTACTACCGTGCAATATAAAATACTATAAAGGTTTCTACAAGTTTTCTGAAATTTCGTTGTAGAATGTGCACCATAATATAAATACGATTTGATAATTATTTTAAAATGACGGATGGTGTATGTATTTTTTTTGGAAAATCGGTAAACCGGGTATTCTTTTGAGTTTTAGGCTGTGTGTTTCGGTTACGCAATATTATACGTACATACGTATATTAGTATGTTTGGTGTACGTGTATTATATGATACAGTTTATCTGTTTTTTTGATTAAATTCAATTGTATATAATACTTCTTTCAACAATATGACACTAATGACGATCATACGATATGATATATTGCGGATTACAACTTCAGGAATAAAAACGAAATTTAAAGGATAAAAAGGAGTCAATATGTAATTTCTCACCTTACAGATAAGCTCTGCTACCAAGTACCTGGATCTCTCTTCGCGTATCTTCTTCTCCAGATCCCGTGCTTCCAATGACGGCATACCGATAAGGACGTCTAGTAATCTGTAACACGGGGTGATTAAGGGCGACAATGTGTGACGTCATTAATAACGGTAAGATAAGCATCCTACCGTTATATACTCGAGAAAATCTATAATTTTCAAAATTATAAATTTGCCCTTGAAATATAAAGAAATTCAATTTTAGTAAATCAATACAATTCCCAACAAAAATAATATATTGAGAATTGTTATAATAATAATAATATCATTTATTTCAGACTCATCCTAGGATTACATCCATATTTGTTTATCTCAAGAATATAATAATAATAATAATATCATTTATTTAAGACTCATCCTAGGATTACATCCATATTTGTTTATCTCAAGAATATAATAATAATAATATAATTTATTTCAGACTCATCCTAGGATTACATCCATATTTGTTAGTACAAAAGCAAGCTTACAAGATAGTGTAAGTAATATTAATATTAGTTAAATACAACATTGCTAGTCCGGTAGGACTCACAGATGATGGTGGAAAATTACTGTACGGCTGCATGCAGTCGTATCCATCGAGCCAGTATCGAGGAGTCCCACCGGTCCGCTAACGCGCGCAGTATGCTGTTATTTTTAAACTTTATGGACCATGTCGATAATCACGATATCTTCTGGTTGCTTTTTTTGTTATGATGCTGATGATGTTCTCCGGGTCCATGTAGACCGCGGATATGTCTTCTGGTTTTTGCCAGATGACATCAAATGCTCAGAATATTTTATAGTAACGAAAGCTTTTGGGCAAACGGAGGCGTCGTCGCCTTCCCTTGTGCGATGTAATGCATGTGCACTGAGATAGGAGGATGGTCCAGAAGCGGTATCAGTGACACGAAGCTTACATATGAGACAATATTTTGTGATGCACAAATATTGTTCCTTGGTTTGGAGTCGAACCCAGGATCCGCGACCAAGCAGCCAGTTCTAACCAATACACCATAAGGTCGTCGATATTTTATTTATAGAAGAGGGGACAAATGAGCTACTGGCTCACCGCAGCACCGGCGGAGTTGTAAGTACGAGTGAAGGTGTTAATGCATAGCTATTAATGTAATGTATTAATTGAAATCAATAAGAAACAGGATGGGTCACCAGCATTCAGGGGTTTGCAGTCGGGGCATCGGGATAACTGGTGACTCATTGCGTGAAGCCCAAGAAGCGCTTTGTGCCAAACTTTGTGTGAAAATCTTCACTATGTCCACATTGGTATCAACTCCTATGTCCTACAATGAGTCAGGCAGACTAAAAACCCTCCAGCTGATCGACTCTGCAACCGAACGTAAACCAAACTAGGATATAGCTAAGCAGCTGGTGCTCCTCTAGGTACCGTAAACTTGGCAATGTTTTGGAGAATAACGAAGAAGTATTCGCGAGAACATATTGGCATTCATCCATTGTCCTCCTTCCGATTAAACGTACGTGTACTGAGAGGAAGAAATAGAATTAACGATTATTAATATTAAATGATTCAAACCTGTGTAATCCTTGGATTAGAGCTTTACCGCCGGCTATCACCGACACAGGCTCGTCTCTCAGCAGTCTATCCCTCGCCACCACCACCAGCAGCGCGACTGCTCTCGCTACGTGGCAGTACAACTCCTCGCGAGCACGCGCCCTGCCACGCTGCAACCAGCCTGCCACGCGCCACACGTGGCTCTGACCCGGGAAGTGACGAGACGGTACCTCGAACTCACTAAGAAGTAGGCAATTAAAAAAAATACATAACTATCTGCATTGTATGCAAAACCTTTTAAATTCATTGGCACTACAAGGGACTCAATAAAAAATTATAATAAGTTTTAAATAAAGAAAACACAGAAATTATTATAACATTGTCGGTATAAGTATATTTCACCGCCTTTCATTCAAATGTAACTAAAAAAAGAAATTAAAGAAAAGGGTGTACGTATGAAAAACTATCATTTCTAACACGATTACTAGATAATAAATACAGTACAATAATCATGCCTCGACAGGTAATGGTTTGATTGATATGAACATCTCAAAAATACACGGACGAAATAAATCTACTGGGATAATGCGGAAGACTTAACAAACATAATACACAAGGACAGACAGAATAAGCAACTAGTTTCGAGAAATACATGCTACGCAAGTGGTGGGGAATAATTGGCGCCAAATAATTTATATAACATATTATATTTTAGCAAATATTTTTAATCTGTCAACACAGTTAAATACATTTTTTTACATTGAACTTTAAATTTAAATACTACTAACTACTTATTATACTAATATATTTTTGGATGGATATATAATATGTACTACGTACAATAAATAGGCGCAGTTCATAAACAAATTAAATACAAAACCGCACTCCAAAATGTGTTTATATTATATTTTACGGAATATAATTGTGCAATAACCAGAAAAACTTACGCGGTACTTATTTTGGCAGTTTTTTTCATTCGCACATATATCAACTATACTTTACACTGTAAGATAAACTCGTCAAACTAGTTATTTTTAATTTCATAATATAAATAACTTTTATAAAATATTTTGTACCTGTGAAAGTAGCCATTTTTTTTTTAAAGAAAATGATAAAAATATTATATAATTTTATCACATAACGGTTTAAAAATAATTCCACTTTATGACACGATACTTTTTTGGTTCTCTCTTTTGGCTATCAGTTCGGGTTACATTGCACCTGTTGTACGTAGTACTTACCTTTTCCATGTTTTTTATACCACATTAAATTGGCGCCAATGTCAATCAATGAGTGGAATGCACATAAATATACTATACATAGATAGATGATATCAGGGAACATACCCCCATTCGTGTATCGATTCCAATTGTTTAGTACTTAGCATCTTCGGCTTAAATACTTTGTCCTTGTGAAAGCTTTATAGAACAAAAAATATCTCATATATACCGATATCATAACCTATGGCAACTAGATCAAGCTCCAAGCCGGTAAAATCGTGTTTTCTAATAAAAATGAGCAGAGATCAATGTATGTAAATAATAAAGCGACACAAACTAATTATGAAGCCAAAACACCCTTGCTAATTTGTCTATGACAAACGAAATTTTGATATCTATGATCGATTTCGACTACGAGAATTTTTCATGGTAGTTTTAATAAACTGCGCTGGATATGTCATAGTGCTGTAAATAGACGCTTAAGCACAGAGGCACTCACTCGTTACCACCCCCTGTTCAAGATTACATAAGACTGGAGGAAGGTTCGGATATAGTGTCGTCAAGGCACGCAACAAGAATCATTCGTCAAAAAACACATACATTCCTAACTCGGAAACTGGGTACGCTGACCTCTACCCACTCAGCCATCAAGAAATTACGGCCTCATACATATTTGTTTGGAAGTAAGGGTGTCCAACGGGCACAAGACTGCTAACCATAATCACAGTGGTAGAGTTACGCTGCAGTTTACTTCTAGCTGCAGAATGAATGGATCGATTCGACCGGGGTAGGACCACGCCCTCACAGAAGACCAGCGTAAAATAGCACCATAATGCTGCTGTGTTCCACCGATTCCCTACGCTCACCATGCGAAACAAAGCAGTGTTATGTTGATATTATTCGCTCGTATTTTTGGTGAAGACGTGATCCTTGCCAACTTATTCAAGGTAAAGGAAACTAGGTAACTAGGAAGTGTATTCCTCTGTTAAGAAATATAACAAAACCCGAACTAAATGTTTCGCACGGAATATTGATCGATTAGAAAAAGCTAAGCGCAATCTCGTTGTGTGCGTGTTTTTTTTTACACAATCGTAATTATTGTCGGCGACGCATTGTATAAATTAGACGTCTATCGGTCTCAGTAAATGTGTTTTGTTGGAGAGCACTAAAATATATATAATTTTAACTGAAAACTCTTTACATGTTCAAATAGAGCGACTTAATAGCCAATTAACAATACCATAACAGTTTGAGTGAAAACGATAATTGATGTTAATGAGCACAAAGAGGTGGGGACAAGCGGACCGGGCCTTTGTTCATTAGGAGCGATCATGGCTTCACTACATAACTCAGGCGAGGGGAATACTTATGAACGCGGAGCTTAGACGTCTGTCCTTGGCATAGCAAAGGACAAAGAACAGACGCGTCAAAGATACCATAATTAAATATTGGGCAACATAGTCTGTAATATTATTATAATAAAATTGAGTGTTAGGTGCACCAGTGCTGGTGTAATACACTACAGCGTCCTAAGATTACGATCTGGACGATTACGACAGATCCGTATTGTCAACAATTGCAAACCATGATGGAAAAGCTAGTTAAACAACCGAGACTGGTCAATTGCTCTAGCCCACTGGCTGCTTCATGACAACGTTACACCCATAATTCATACGACAGACGGTCGCTAAATTAGAGGAGCTACGTTTGGTAAGTCTCCGACACCCACCATACTTCCCGGACCTTGCTCCAACGGATAACTTTTTTCGGAATTTAGACAATTCTGCTTTCAAAGATTTGATTGATTCTCGCTCCCAAAATTTATTCAGCAATGGAATCAATGAACTACCTTCAAAATGGCGAAAGCGCATAGATAATAATAGTGCATACTTCGATTTATTAAATATGTATCATTTCATAAAAAAAATACTTTTTCCCTATAAAACGCCAATTTCATATTAAAGGACATTATATTACAAACGAGCACACAGTTCACCTGATGGTAAGTGATAACTGAGGCCAATGACGTCACGTCTATCGTCGACATACATTGAAAGATGCGCATGCGCTGTCACCCGTGAGCACTGAAATGGAATTTAACGCGACGTGTAATTGGATACCCCGATCTCTACACTCACTACACGTAACACAGCAGCGTTAATATGGTGCTCTTTTATACTGGTATTATGTGAAGGCGTTGTTGCCTAGTCGCGATGAACCATCCAAGTTTATTCTAGAAATTATCTGCAGCGTAGCCCCTACCACTTTAACATTTTTGTGAACATTTTTAAATATGGTACATTCAAGACAAAGATGTTGGTGGTCATTTTAAAGGCGGAAATTGTTACTAGTAATTTGGTTCTTCCTTAGTCCTTAATGAATAGAGACACAAAAAAAAAATAACAGACTATATATATATTTATATTCACTATATATATAATCATCAACCCAATTGCCAATAGTATTATCGAGAATGTCCATAACTATACGGAAAAGAAATAAAGTTATTTTTCCTTGTAATTATGTAAGTAATTATTCGTGAGGGGTTTGATCAGGGAAACCTTAACCGACTAATTCAAAATACTAGTTATGTAACACCGTATAACATTTTAATGTTTTTGGACCTAGGCGATATTTTCTGGTTATGGAACAGACGACATCATCTACGTAGAATGTAAGACACTATGCCGTAAGCATTTACGTAAACACGGAGCCACTCGCTCGTCACCTCCTTCCCTAATTCGATGTAATGCATGTACAATAAGATAATAGGAACGGATCTCTGGACCCGTGACGCAATAGCCAGGTACTATAACCACTACACCACGAGCCAAAGTGCAAATAAAAATTCAATAAATAAAAGAAAACATTTATGTTTCATCTCGCTAAGGCCTCATGTATCGTTTGTCACGTGTCAATATTTTTTTTTTATCCTGAAATTTTGAGCCTTCAATATGGTCAACTTATAAAAGAGAGGCATATATAATACATTGAATGGTATAAATAGCTGGATGCTGTCCCAGATTAATGTCATCTCTTTCCTTTTGTAACAATGTCGCGTTATACAATGAAAGGGGAAGGTAATTGATATTCAGACCGAGGCACATACCGTTGGTACTATATTATTTTATAGTATTTAAATTAAAATTGTTTGTTTGTGGCTTAACTCTTATAGCAGTTACTGTTTAGTGGAAGAACCACGCTGTAACAGAGTTAACCGGAATGTCAGTAATGTTACTTACTGATAGCATTCTTTAAAAAATAGTACTTAGATAGCATGTCTCGAAACCAGTATAAAAAGGTTTCTGTTTCGTAGTCCTAACCCAGTTGAGCCAATCTATTAATGCCACTCGTACTTGATATCTGCGGCGTGAATCTAACACGTGAAAGACGTCCATCAAAGATTAAAAGTTGAGATGCAGATGTGTCGTCACGCCTTTAGAAAAAAAAAACATGAATGTATAGAGCCTTAGTTCCCACAGTGGTCCAGGTGGACCCCCACGGGTCCACGGGAGACTCGACGGGAGTCTACAGTGGCGTGACAAAAAAATGGTTCACAATCCGTAAGTGGTGGTCCACGAAAATTTATTTGCTTTCGATAGTGAAGAACTAAAATGTTGGCTTGACTTCACCTATCAATGTAGGCAGATAATATTTTAAGAATCTCAACGACTGTAACTTATAAAAACTTGCATATTCCACATTTTTTGTCGAGTTTTGGGAATATGGTAGAAATTTAGCTGCAGGGGGTCCACTGCAAACAGCAAAAATTTTGAAAGTGGTCTATGAGAAAAAAAGTCTGGGAACCTCTGGTATGGAGCAACGAAATTTCTAGTCCACGCTTAGGTTGAATGACATTTCCACAACACAAAACTACAAGGTTTATTGCGCTTAAAATATTAAATAGTAAACACTCCTGTCATCACTTCGATATATAAAATATTAACTTTTGTCATTTCTTGAATATTCATTGATGAAAATCTGAGCTTTAGTGAAATTTTAATTTACTGGATGTCGTTGTCAAAAATGGTAAAGCAATAATTGTGTGGCCGAGTATACGTTTCGTACGTCTAGACGCCAACCGGTGCCTCGAAACGTTTTGTGTGCGGTCGTTTTTTGTTTAGTATAGGCGTAAAGGCCAAAGTGGCGATCGTGAAACGATAACTGTTTGTTTGAGTATTACGTAATACGTTAAGACGCGATGACGTCGCGATGTCGTCACATAATAATTAGGCCTTCGGTTTACTTTATTCACCATGGGAAATACATGAAGCGTAAAGTTTGGTGTTTAATACAACATTATAATGAGTATAATAGATTAAAGCACTCAATCTATGAAAATGATTTGGTCTTCCGTCGGGCAAGTTGATCCATTCGGGATAATTTCATTGTTCACATATATTAATATGATATTAGAGGATGACCAAACGGCATACAGTCACCTAATAGCTACTGATTCCCGCGCCTCAACTCTTGACCACCCACATTCATCCTTGATAAGGAGTCATAAAGCCAGAGAGCTATCAAAGAGGCAGCTCAATCTCGAAGCGTTCGCTTTTAATTCACGATACGCAGTCAAACCGAGATTGATTCACGGTGCCGTCTTTAATGAAATTATTAATCGCAATTTAAGTCATGATTTATTTGGTGCCCTATGGGACAGCAACACAAGGAAATGTGTTAGAAAAAAATATCAAAAATATAATATTTCGAACACGCCAATCCGCAGTCGAATATGTTATGGGATATATATATATATATATATATATAGGGCTTGTGATGTAAAGGAGGATTTTTTGATGAGAAATCAGTTTAGCTAACTATAGCCTTTTTTTGCATGGACTGTTAATATTTCTTTACGCTTTTATAGTATATTGTTTGTCAATCAATGTTATATATTATAATTATTATTATTATATATTATAATTAAATTAAAATATGTTAGCCGATTTAAAAACCCAAAGAATAGTTGGTGGTACTATTCGTCTGTTCAATTTGACTCAAACATTCGGGAGAGGCAAGAGGGAAATTAGTTTTTTTTAATAATATTAACAAACCAGCAGCCAATACACCTGATTTTAAACTTGAAATTGCAAAACAGTCTATTATTCCCAGGGAGGAGCCACCAAAACCAAAATTCTTGAAGTAGAAAGAACTCGGAGAGCAATTTTAAGAGTTATCTACTGTTTGCCATTCCAATATCCCACTACTGAGTTGTATGAGAGAGCAAAAGTTCTAACTGTTCGCCAATTATTTATATTACACAGGATCCTAAATTGTTCTGAATACTATAAACTAAACAGACGTTGTCCCTTCTAAGAGTCAAGTATGAAGCTTAAATCTAAATCCGCAGGGCACTTCTTCTGTTTCCTTGGACGACTTCTATACAATAGAATTAATATAAACCTTTCCATTTACACCTTTACCAAAAGTAAATTCAAAAAGGAATTAATTGAATGGTTACAGAAACTTAATAATAATGCCACTGAACGATTGATATACGTTCTCGTATAAATGTAACCCCCCTCCCCCCCCCACATACACACAACCCAACTAATTTAAATGTTGTTTATAACTTTCCAAAAGACATCTCTATTGTTTAACTGAACAATATTTGTTTTATATTATGTATTATAATTGTCTAGCATATGACAGGGTGGAGGCCTGATGACCCGACAATACTAGCCCAGAGCTTACTTTGGCGCATCAGTCTTCCGCTATATACATGTCAATCATATCATCATTTGTAAATATTATTGTTTTAAATTAATTTAATTAACATGTATTATGGAGAGAAATAAAGAAACAAATTAAATTAAATATATTATGTCCGTATTTTTATTTTACTTTAAGGAATCATTTCATCTTTAATGTAAATGCATTGTTACCTCTAAAGTCTAAGATGGAATGCCTTCCCACAAATCATAAGATCTTTTTCAATTGAAGCAAGTAATCGATTCGTCGGATATGAGATGATGAAGACGAATGAGTGTCTAAACCGGCGGGGTCAGTGACGTCATAACCCTATACGGCTATATGACGACATGCTATATAGCTACGAAAACGTTTTTGTAATTAACAATTGATTATTTCGTATATGCTGCTTTTAAGAGTGGTAGAGCTGTCACTGTAGTTTGCAGCTGCACAATGAATGGGTCAGCTCAACCGGGGTAGGACCACGCCCTCACAGAATACCAGCATGAAATAGCAGCATAACGCTGCTGTGTTTCGTCTGATGAGTGTAGGAATCCGGAAACCTTTATAACTGGTGACGAGGCATTCCATCTCAGTCCTCAAGAATAAAAACGCATCTGCATTATGATTCCTTGTCAAGTATGAATGTATGTGTCATGTCATGGGCCGCAGGAATCACTTACCATCAGGCGAACTGTGTGCCCGTTTGGTACTCTCAATGAAATATAAAATATATAATATTCAGATACTGGTCTACTTCAATTTGCAGAGCTTTTTTTCAGTCTATTTTATAACTTTGTTTTACAAATAATTATGGGCTTTCTCTTTTACTATACTATTAGGTAGTAAAAAATAACAATGCACTAAATTACGACAAAAAAACTGACAAACTGTCGTTTGACAAATGACATGTTATCTTATTGCGTAAAAAAACCATTTCATGTTTTTTTTTATTTTTTTTTATTCTAGTTATAAAAGAAAATGTGTGATAGATAGATGATAGATAAATGTTTAGGCGTGATCTTGGGACCGTGGAATCTTTTCTGTTTCATTGACACCACATTCGAACCTTCCTGTGATCCTTTGGCTTGTGTTACATTAGATCATAGAAGGCCATATCTAATAACAACGATATGGGCAAGTGGACGTGGCAACCTATTAGATTTATTCAGAATTATATATGTATGCCTAAATAAATAAATAAAATGGCCAGAGCATAGAGTTTTGTAAATACACTGGTTCTGCCTTTAGAAAACCAAAGAACATTTAGTGCTGAGTGGTTATTTTTGTCCGTTCATTGTGACTCAAATATTCATGAGAGATATTTTTTTTTATATTAGGGGTGGCAAATGAGCACACGTTTCAACTGTTGGTAAGTGATAACTGCGGGCAATAACATCAAGATAATTGTCAAGAAAGATTCATAATATACACATAGTGCTCAATTCCAGCAATTCGATTTCCAGTTCTGTCACTCATCATATGACACACAGTAGCAGTTAACATCTTCTGGAACAGCATATTACTTTGCTGATCAAGCTAAAGCATTTGTGCTCCAGCTGGCTTAAGCCTGGCCAAATGTTTGTAAATTATTGAATTAATTCATCTTAGATAGTCAATAAGATTATATTGAAGACAAGTTGTCAGCACTCACCCTTTCTCCCTGATAGCATGAAGTTGTTTCGGAGACAGTGGATGTGGCTCCACACCAGCATCCAAGGCGGCCGCATCAAGCTCATCACAAGGCGGTGCTACTATTATATCAGAAGGTTTGTTACCGGTGCCCGTGAACTGAGATTGTGGGAGAACTGAAAAAATTACTTGTCATTAGCAATAGATAATGCAAATATACCTATTTCAAACTGTGTGCATAAAAAAGATAAATTCTTTAGTTCTATATATGTGGTTATTTTATTGAATTGAGTCAATGATCAAGGATGGATACAGGTGGTTTAAGATTATTCTCTATGGCGATCTGTGGGGTAGTTTTATTTTCAGCACTGGACTAGTGAGCTTAAAAGTATTCTGGGTTAACCAAACAGTTATAAATAAATTTGATATGGATGTAAAGTAAAGTAAAGAAAATCACTGAGCTAATCACATCACTCTGTACAGTTACTAATAAGTAATATTCTATTTAGTTGAGGTTTCTACATACAATTCCCAAATGTATCCAATATATGTAAATTTGCAAATACTTGCTACTTGAGCGTGGCAAACACCATATCTAAAAAAATTAACAATCATGCATGTATAGTATCCAGTAACAACATATATCTTACTATGATTACAATCAGTGGGAAGGTATGTGATGTCACCACAGTTATTGTGTTGCATTTCAAATCTATAGGTAATAACAGTGAAAATGATATTAATACTTCTTCTATTTATAGAACCACACTTGCAGAGATTACCAGTATCTAATAGTATGAAATAGTAACTACTACTATTTCATACTGGTAATCATACTATTTTAACCTGATAATCTCATCTATGCATTTCGCCTGGTGAGTGAAAAAAGTGGCAATACATCTGGGTCATCCAGGGTTTACGGTGAAATGTGTTTACTGTCATCCTCCAATATCATAAAAAAATTGATCAAGTTTTTATAATAGTCAAAACTTTTAAAATTTTAACAGTAAATGCAAAACTTCTATAATTTGGAATATACTTTAAGTTATTGTTCTATATTTTTTATAATAAATTATAAAATATATAGAAATCACAAAATGAGGAATTCCTTTTGTAATATCATAACTTTACAGGAACACTAGTTTGAAATGTTTACAATTAAACTAAAATATTTTTGTTGATTAGGTAAGAAGTCCAAGAGACAAGTTTTGTTATATAATACCCATTATAGTAAAAGACAAAGCAAACCTTAAAATCGGATGCTACAGCCTGTCTCTTTATAAATCACAAATTAGCTTACCAATAGGAAACGTTTTCCAATGATAAAGGAAGTCTTCCGCAACTTGTTTTATGTTATTGACCAGCTGTTCTACTTCCGGTGGTGCTCCTACTAGCTGCACATCGAAACGCAGTGGTTCGCGCTCTGGCGGAGGTGCCTCCAGCGAAAGGGAATTAGGCCGGGACGCGCGCTCGCCTTCGCCCGACATAATGTCTCAAGAACTCTGTATTCTAGAGAACTCAAGTCGCATGCCGCACTAACCGCATAATGATCACCGGCGTTGCAGTAGGCGGAGTAATCATTTGACACCGACCACTTATTGTTTTATTATTTACATTCATTTGATCAATTTAGCCCGACTGTGATCGGAACACAGAAACTTGACTACTGTGAATAAGCCTTTACGTTATACGTTAACAAAGATTAATTAACTAAGAGTTAAAAAATATAAAATTATGGTTAAAGATAAATCATGACCTAAGAAAGAGAATTAATTGTAAAAATTCGACACCAGTCTATTTAGCATAACTTATCTATTAAAATTCTTTCTCAGCTAATGGTTGACAGTCGGAAGACGAGATATCTAAAAGCGCCATCTATTTGTATGACAAAAAAGTACAATCAGTTGTATGTACATAAAATGAAATGATAATTTTAAAAAATGCCACATAATAATGTTTAAATTTATTAACATATAATTATCTGTTAATTTATATCTCTATTGACATTTGACATAAATACTTATATCCTGTCCATATCTTATATATTCTAGCATAAAATCCGAATCGCAATGGATCTGTGTTCTTACTGTACTCTTTGATCTATTTCAGAGAGCCAAAGAGTAGTGTTCTGTGTTATCTGTAGATAGTGCTCTTGTCAATGTGGTAATTTCGATATTGTTTAGAAAATATTAGTTTTATTTATAAATTTTACTTATTGCATTTGTATTTAAAATAAATAGAACAAATCCAATAATTTTCCGTTACTAAGTTTTGACAATTTATCGGACAATAAATTACAACTGCCCAGGGTCTTCAAGTGGCTGCAAGGCGATAGTTTCGGTATGTCTTACAATGTAAATAAATTTTGATTATTATTGCTAATTTCCGCTAGAGTAACGCGATTGAAACGAGTACTATTTGTTCACAAATCAGTATCAGCTTAGTTGGTATAAGTTTAGGTAAGTTTTGTTTTTTACCTCGATTCTTTCGGCATCTTTTATTGTGCTGATTATCAATTATTTTCAGACAAATGGAGGCAATGGATATACAGGCTGTGGAATCTAAATTGAGTGATGTGACAGTAACCGCTATACCTATGAGCGGTAAGACTGTCCACAAGGATATTGGACATAGTGGGAATAGCCATGCAACCATATCCACCGTGCCTGCGTCGTCGCCCTCTTCAGTTGGAAAGGATAAAGACAATGGTATGTCGAAATATGCACAATTATTAGCAGTCATTGAAGAAATGGGCAAGGAAGTCAGACCAAGTTATTCCGGTAGTCGTAGTTCAGCAGAACGTCTAAAACGAGGGATTGTTCATGCTCGCATTCTAGTGAGGGAGTGCCTCATTGAGACTGAGAGGTCTGCTAGGCAGTAGTGACATACTGATCTCATTTCACAGTCAATTTTTAGAATACTTCATTTTAAAAGTTAATATGGGATTTTCATTGACACTGCCAATAGGTACATTTATTCTTGTTTTGGAGCTATACAGATTTTTTAATATTGAAGTCAGTTAAATATTTTAAATATACAAGGATATTTGTTGCTTATTATTTTTGTATAAAAATTAACTTCCTTTGTTTTTTAATCAATCCGCTTTACTTGCTCAAATATATTAGTATAATGTTATTTATATATAAACTCAGTGTTAATGAATCAGTATACCCAAACCACTATACCATAAATTTACATTTGTTATTTTACCACTAAATTTGCAACATATTTTAAATACTTAATTTAATTTCTTTGCTGCATATACTATATTTGTAAACTCAGATCAAAGGTTGTACTTCTATGAAAATGTTGTACTTCTTAATGTGGCAGTATGGTATTTTGAACAGTTGTAATTGCAATTAAAAAAATGTGTTCCAGTTTCATGATCTATAAAGCTTTAGTTTCCACTTCCTTTTAAAATTGTAAAACTGATTTATATCTTATGTAAAAAATACTTTAACAATTGTTTCTGTCTGTTCCTGAACTAAATAATCAAGTCTTTTGATTTTATTTAGATCTAATATTTCTTTAATTTATTAAGTAGCATCTTTGATCTGAGATTATATTATGAAATAAAATAATTGACTGATTTGATGCAATGACCAAATATTCATTTTCAAACAATTAATGAAAGTTTATTTGTGTTGCGATTTCTTTTTTCTACAACAAAATCTTAAATTTATAATTAACAGTTTAACAAAATAAATTATTAGATTTAACTTAAATATATAATTCAGGGTACTTAGACATAAAGTTATGACCTTTTGAGTTTCTCTATGTGACAAAGCATATTTACCCACATTAATAATTAATATGACAGATATACTACAGTTTAAATTTCATATAAAATATTTATATATGATACAGGTATCCAAAGACAATTCATTTTAGCCTGATGAAAATTGTTATAATAATGTCAACATACTAATAATTGTTATAATAATGTAAGTAGTATTAAGAATTTTGCAGTTGACAGTTCCCACAGTGTCATGATATTAAATATCCATAAAAAGTCCTGAATGAAAACAGGCTGTGATTGCAACATTTATTGTGAACATCTACCTCAGACAAAAAAACAAAATATTAATATTATTAATGTTTATAATGGTTGTTGTTGTAAGCTTAAGCACTGGCAACATTGATTGGTATTTTGTAATAATAGTAGGTCTTTTATGTAGAATATAAACTATGTTAAGAATTTAAACTAGGCTGAGAAATATATGCTATATCTATACATTTTTTAAAAGGGTGTAGTTGCACCATATTTCTTACTCAAGGCCTAGTAAAGCAAACAAATTTATATCCTGTAAAACTCAACATGGAACAAGATATTGTGAGGCAAATATTACATATTTCAGTGTTTTAATTACAATCCATAACTCAGAAGGGAAGCAATCTTTTACAACCATAAGTGTAGTGCTGCGTGAGCCTGTCTACTATTTTGATTACAGTAAATAATCCCTTCCTTAAATCTATGCTTTATAGGAGGTATCTATATACACCACAGGACTATAAAAAGGCTTCCGATAAAATAATGCACTATCAGATATATATAGATACATATAAATAACTTCTGCTTGCTGCCAACTAAAATTCTTAACACTAGCCAGAGAGACAATTGTAGTAAAGAGATTGGTACAAAAGTCTTCCTCTATCCCTACATAATTTATTCATTTCATATTATTAAGTAGGATTTTATAAAGACTAAAAAAAGAGGCAAGCTGACAGTGTAGCCAATCTGTTTGATAAATAGATTTATCTGGTTAGTGAAAGAAACTGGCGACCTATTGATTGGTTACAAGGCAAATTTATCTTAGTTATCAACAAGGGTGGTTCATAGCTCATGATGTCTTGTTTCATAAAGGTAAAATAATATAGTTTATTTGTCATTTTTAATCATGCACAATATACTCAATGCTGAAATAATAATTATCGTGAAGTCAGTGATATTATTGTGTGGCTGTTAAAACTAATCTTAGTCAGTCTCTAATATAGCTAGCTATAATTTAGCTTAGATGAAAGCATAGCCAATCTTGTGTGTGACCTCAAATTAGCATACAATGATAGTTTGTAAGTAATAATGTGCTCATTGATTTTCGGTAAATTTATTTTGATTAGCCTTAAGTTGTATATAATTTAGTTTATAATATAACTAATCCACCTTGAACACTTTCTTTACGCTCCATAGATTCTTCATAACCAAAATAATGATGGGCCCTAGATGAGCATTACTTTGCGAAAGAACTTCATGCATATTGGTATTTTATTATAGTTAATAATGAGCAATAAGCCACATTGTATACGAGATAAAAACTACCAATGTGTTAGAATAAAAGAATATTGTTTACGGTAGAATAGGTTATCTGTGGAAATCGCCCATGTAGTGCGACCATTATAATATAAATAAGAATATACAAAATGAAAATTCGGTCCAAATGCCGTGAAGTATACTTGATTAGCATAATTAGTCTTAATACGAAATAACGGTATAGATTTAACATAAGTTACCATTAATAACTAGAGTACTTACATAAATGTTATACTGAATATCTTGAAGTCCATTTCAATAGATATTTTTTATTCATATACACCTATATTATTTACACATAGCAAAATAATGAAATTTTTCACATCTTAGCCCCTTGACTATTTTTATTGTGATGATATGTATACAACAGATTCAAGTGTTTGAGAAATATAATAATATTTGGAGTTTTAATTGTTATTATATATGTATTTTGATAGATATATCAAGCAATTTTGCGGTGTTACCATAATAAGGGGCAATTTAATTCACGACAAATATTTTATCAGAAAATCCCAAATGTAATTTATAAGAGAATGAACCATAAGACAGTACAAATATTAGTAAATTAGTAATGATATGTGTTAAAGATTGAAACTGAATATTAATGTTGAATTTGTAACTTCGGATAGTAGTGTAAGTATACCGTATTTATTCCCGTATGGACTTATTTTTATTATGAATATCATTAATAAATGGGTTTAAAATATTAAAATAAGTTTTATTTTTCCTAGAAAACTTATGATCCCATATAAAATGTGATCGTAGACTGGTTCTACCACATTGAGCTATGTTGCAGTGACATTATTTAGCTTAGCCTAAACGGGGGAAAGGTAGTCTTGATGGAAGACCGTAATAACCACGCTTTTAAAATGCCAGTATAAATGCTCCTAGCATTAAAAGTATTATATAACTATATATATAATAAAAAAGTATAATAATTGCATAATTTTAAATAACAGCATCTTAATTTATACTTGGTATAATAGCAAATAAATATTAAATTAATAAATTATTGTTTCGTATGAGAAATGACGAGAACCAAACCTAAATTGTTGATAATAAAAACTTTTGTCCTCGGGGTTGACATCGGCACTTTTATTCTTTATTCGATGATGGATATAATCTATGTAGGGAGAGGCCATAATTATATTCACCTTTGTTAGAATAACAAATCTTAACTTATTAAAAAGTGAAACTGTAAAAAAGTAAAAAGTCTTGGATTGTCGAATCAAGTTCCCCGTGAGTTTAAAACTTCGCTATTGAAAAAACTTAAGTGGATTAAACTTATGTAAGGTTTCAAAGTCATTTGGAGTTGCTTAGTTAAGTCATACTGTTGGAATTTGTTGTGATTCTTCTATTATATTTTTTAACCCCTGCTTTCCTGTAGTAAACGTGAGAAGTTTGTGTATAATTTACATTAAGTTTTGTTTATGTGATGTTCATGTCTGGGGCATCTACCCACTTAAATTGACGGTGATAAGGAAAAAATTCTTCAGTCTAAAATATTATAGATAAAATAATTAAGTGCACTTTTTTTTTATTTCGACTGTCCTTAAGTTTTTTGGGTTGCTTTGGACTTACTGACCTCGGTTATGGATACTGTTAGCTGAAGAATGCCACACATTACATTGGATGTAGAATCAGTGGAATCTCTATAACTCGACTGTCACGGGAAATGCAAAACAAAATTTAGTTAATGAATTTTTACCTTATCAAGAATTTCCAGATACCAATTTATCTATTTAAACTATAAAAAATTTAGTCACTAAAATTTCGACTTAGTAAGGCGATTCTAAGAATATTTATCGATTTTCTTTTATTTAAATTTATATAACAAGTCGACCTAAATTTATGGTACCCAGTCCGGCTATAAGTTCTGTTACAAATGAAAATGCATTTTTTTAATGAAGTAATATAATATTATTAAAATTTGTACCTACATATTTATTAGTCTCAGCAAAAAAAAAAAATATTCTATTCGAAAGGTGGCCCCTTTGGCTTTTATACAGGCCTTTAATCTGTTTGGCCACGAATCTATGGATTTACGCACTGTTTCCAAGGTAAATTTCGCCACTGCTTCCTCCAAAGATTTTTTTAAGAGATTCAATGTTGCCGTGTCATTTAGAGCAGGCCATGTCCTCTAAAACTGACCATAATTTGAAGTCTAAAGGGTTGAGGTCTGGGCTAGATGAGGGCCAGTCTTCAGCTCTTATAAAGTCCAAAACGTTGGTTTCAAGCCAGGCTTGGGTAGTTCGTGCCTTGTGACCAGGTGCAGAGTCCTGCTGGAAAGTACGCGGCTTATTTTTAAAAAGTGTATCGCTGAGAGGTTTCACAACATGATCCAAGACTGTATCTTGATTCACTTTGGCTGAAGTTTTCACTCCTTTTTCACAAAAATGTAGTTTTGTGATTCCTTGATAAGACACGCCCCACCAAACCATCACTGACGCAGGATGATGACCACGTTGTATCTTTACGACCACTTGAGCAGCTTCTTTAGAACTGTGAGCGTACACTTTATCATTTTTCTTATTGTAGTGTTCTTCAATCGTGAAAATGTTTTCATCGGTAAAGAGGATATTTCTGTGCCTTTCACCTGCGTATCGCGACAGAAGGCGTTTTGATCGATCCACTCTCTTTAATTGTAAAGATTGATATAGGGCATGTTCTGTATATCGATGAAAAGCACCGAGCTTTAGGTCTTGTTTTATAATACGCGACAGAGTCCTAGCGGGAATCTTCATTTCTCGAGAGAAAGATTTTGCTTCCTTATTGGGTTTCTACGAATTCTGGCTTTAACAGCGTTTGTAGTTCTAACAGCACGTGGCGGCCCTGATCTTTTCTTTTCGACAGAGGAAGTGTTGTATCTGTTTATAGAACGATATACGGCTGATACCAAGCTTTGAAATGTCTGGAATATGACCGACGGCCCCATACCCACTTTGTGCAAGGCGATCACTGCAATCCTATTTTCTTTTACACCCACCATTTCCATATTGTAATTTTAATGAACACGAAAAAATATATGAAATGGCGCAAAATCGAAAGAAGTTTTTAAAATTATATACGTGTTCCAAATTCAAAATAATTAAAAAGTTGAAAAAAAGAAAAGTTTTTATGTAACAGTATTTATGGCCAGACTTGATATTTATTTACATATTAAAACAAATTACATATTAGTGAAGTAAACTGTACAAACAACTGAAAAAAATCTGTTATGTTTTGAGTTGGGCAATTTGCAGATTTTTTATAAATTATTTATTCAAGTTCAAACAATGAACCGAATACACGATCCTCGATATCATCACATCTTTCAACGTAAGTTCGTAGTGTGTTGATCGCTGCTCTGGCTTCTTTATTTGATATTAATTGTTCAAAATCTGCTGGATCAGTGTGGTCAACGTCATTTTCATTAACTTTATCGTCATCTATATTCTGATTAATTATGTCAATGATTTCAGCGTCAGATAGTGTTACAGTTGTAGTCCTTCACCACATGTCACATAATCTTTAAATTGAACTTCTATGTTTTGAAGTTTATTCCAGTAAGCCTCTAAACTTATGTCCAGCTCAAGAGGTTCTCGAAACTTCTTCTTGTGGTATCGAAAATCCACAGCTTTTAAAGAAAGTCTAATAAATGTAGATTAGAAGACCCGAAGATTCTGGCTTAAAAGAAGGCTTCTTTCTCCTTTCACATGCGTGTCAACGATCTATACTTCTAGCTTTTATATATGCCAGGTGTTTCATGAATGTATGGTTCTTTTCCGATTGAGTGGACGGATTTATGCTACTAATACTTTTCGCTGAGTAAGGTTTACTCTTCACTGCGGAATGAATGGGTCAGCTCGACCAAGGTAGGATCTCGCCCTCACAGAATTCCTGCGTGATATAGTAGTATAATGTTGCTGTCTGATGTTCCGCTGAATCGGAGATCTTTTTTAGTACAAGGCATTTCATCTCAGTCCTCAAGGGTGTCAACGCATCTGCATTATGAATCCTTGTCAAGGATGAATGTAGATGTCACGGGCCGCAGGAATCACTTGCCATCAGGTGAACCGTGTGCTCGTTTTTTACTGTCAATTAAAAAAAAAATAACTAGTCATTACTAATTAGGTAAACAGCGTCAATAACCTTAGGCTTAGAGTACGATTTGCCAAACTTAGGGTCGTATGTTCGAATCCGCCATTAGACTAGTATATGTATTGTATACATTCTTTTTTTTTTAAAAAAAGATATTAATTAAAGTAAACAACGTCGGGCATTAGTTAATATGAGTATTTTATTAATTTAAAATGGTTTTTTACCATTGTATGTTATAAATCTTTTTAGAATAGAATGATTTATAAAGTAAATAATAAAATCTTATATTTTAGAGAATTTAATGGACGTAACTTGGAAGACCCTGCTCCGATGGAATACGGGGTACAGCGCGGATTCTGTCGAGTGGTGTCCCTTGGATCCCTACCAAAATGTACTCGCATGCGGCACCTATCAGCTTGATAATAAAATCGAAGGTAAGAATGAAATCTGAGATTAGAGTCCAAGGTAAGAATCACATCTATCTATCTACTTTCTCAAAATAGGGGTCTTATTTCTCTAGATCAGGGATTCCCAAAGTGGTCAATATCGGTTTCCCAGGGGTCCTATACACCTATCCTATAAACGAAAACTAATTTTGTGGTTTGACGAGATCTAAGATAGTAATAATAATAATAATAAAACAGTTTATTGCCACAGAAAAAATAAACAAATTTACATAAAAAATATTATACACTTTGGCAAACGGAGGTGTCTAAGCTTTTGATTACACAGGATTATAGTCCCATGCAGCGCTGGTTTTCATCCACTGCCACCTCCCTTAGACGTAATGCGGGATTCGCGAGGATTGAGGGCTTCCCGATCACCATTTAAAAGTCATATATTACAAAGTGTTTATACGAGATACTATATAAGTTGTGTTACATATACCAACTTGTTATAAGAATGACTAATATTTTAGTACGAAGAATCATTGTTGTACTTTTAAAAAATTCAACGAGTCGATAAGCGTGATTGGTAGAAAGTCACCAGGTGCATCCGTCACACATTATTTCGACGGCATCACTAACAAGGTGATAAAACTCCTACCCTTGTGTATTTTACACCTACTGGTGTTAATCTACAACGCGGCCATATACTAAGGCACCTTCCCGTAAACCTGGAAGGAAGCTGACGTCATAGGTATTCTTAAGCCTCGAAACACCCAACCGATCCATAAGCCTACTCAAAGTCTTGGGTAAGGTATATGAAAGACTCATCCTCGCACGCCTGCAGAACTTCATTCTGTCCCGAGGGCTACCAATAAATGAGCAGTACGGGTTTCGCAGCCAACACTCATGCACATATCAAGTGCACCGCATCACGGAGCACATTCGCAGTAAATTCTTTCAGAGCTACCAAACTGGGGCATTTTTCCTCGTCGTGGCGAAACGTCTGGCACAACGGGCTCATATACAAACTATATGAGCTCGGTGTGCCAGATCGACTCGTTCTAATCGTACGAGACTTTCTTCACAATCGCACCTTTCGGTACCGCGTCGAGCGAACGCGTTCCGAAGTTCACCCCATTTGTGTCGGAGTACCACAAGGCTTCGTCCTAGGTCCCATTTTATATACACTCTACACCAACGATATACCGCGTACTCGCGGTGTAGAGCTAGCCCTTTTCGCCGATGAGTCCGGCCTCTACGTATCTGGATTCAAACCAGACGCTATTTGTAAACGCCTCCAATCTGCAGCCAACACCTTGGGGAAATGGTTTCGGAAATGGAGGATCGAGGTTAACCCCACCAAAAGTGCAGCCATGTACTTCTCTCGGCGCAACAAAACGCCTCATCTCCCAACTATAGCGTTATTTGATCGACCAATCCCCTGGGAAAAGACAGTAAAATACTTAGGTGTCAGATTAGATGAAAGACTCACCTTCGGTCCTCATATCAACCGTACCGAATCGAGCAGCGTTCGCCCTAGGTCGTTTGCACCCGTTACTCAATAAAAATATCAAAGTGTAAAATGCCCTGCGTAATAAAATTACACTATATAAAGCGTGCATTCGACCCATAATGACATTTTTTCGCATGCCTCCCCACGTCATATTCACCGGCTTCAGGTTATACAAAATCGTTTCATGCGCAAGGAACCGGTTCTTGCGTGATGAAAATCTACACATAGATCTTGAGCTGCCAAACATAGCTCAGTACCTGAAGCAGGCTTCCCGCCTATATTTCGACTCTGCTGTCACACACCCAAATCCCTTGATTGTAAGTGCCGCCACTTACAATCCCATCGCGCATCATAGATTCACCCGCGTCCGAAGGAGACCGAGGCACGCCCTCGACTACCCCGACGACGCGATCACAAGGGCCCAAGCTCTTCATAAAACACTACACACGTAAATTGTACCCTCATACCGCCCCCGCCGACGGCGAGGGCGTCGCAAACAAGGTTATTCGCGATACCGCTGTCACAGGCCGGTTCTCTCCAGTCAATATAGATAGAAGCGTCGCTGGAGTTTCTTGTGCCACTTCTTCTCCAGCGCCCACGTGGTAGTACAGATTGCCAAAACTGATTTTTTTTATTTATTTATAAGAATTTTTTTAAGAAAGCTTATTAACCTTCCGCAGTGTTTTTAAATTGGTAAATATTTTGTATCATTAGCAAAAAAAAACAAGAGGTTTTAAAGTAATTTGGTTGTGTGGTCTGGGTCTGATGTATCAGTTCATTGTGGTAAAGCAAGAGACCCTGCCCTTACAATTGCCATCACCTTACATTGCATCTTGCCCTAAATTGGGAATCCCGCTCTAGATGATCAGACATACGAGGTGGACGGAGATAATGTTTATGTTGATGTTTTAAAGAAAATAAGGGTAAAAAATGATAGAGCTCTCAGTTATTCTGACTATAAGCTATTGCCTATGCACCTCGTATGAGCAATAAACAGTACAATTATATGCCACCAAAAATATAACTTACGTATATATGTTAGTAATTAATAAATGTGAGGTTATATTTAATTTTTTTATGTTATTACGTTATTACTAACAAGATTAAGAAAGGACGATCTACTGACGTATCGATTAAAATTGCACGCATCAATATTAGATATCTCGTAAAAAACCGAGAACATGACCATGGTTTGCAACCCTCAATGTAATAAAAAAAAGCCGAGACTCCCTATTTGGAACCCTTGTGCTGGTTACCCAATAAATAAAGCTGTCATCTGGATGCCCTAAGCCATTGATTCTCAACCTCAACTTTTCTCGACTCCAATTCTACATACAATTTACAATTAATTTCACATACATTCAATTCTCTACTTTGGTCGTGGCACACTTTCAAAATGACGGTACACAAGGAAAAAGATAAGTTTAAAAGTTGTATACTTATCTATGAATTAATATACTTTTTCTTTTTAAAATATTCATCAATATAAGTACTTTTCATTAGTTAAAAAGAAAAACATTATTATTTTTACTATAAACGTTTATAAAATTTGTCGGCACAGTGGTTGAGAATCACTGCTCAAAGCGTTGGGCCACCTTTCGATTCGGCGAAACTGTGAAAGCCTTCGGGCTAACAATGGTTATCAACCCTTATAAAATATAATCTCTAAACATTCATTAATTAACTAATATATCTAGATTTTAGATAATTTATTTAGATTTAGTTTTAAGATAATTTGTGACATGGACTGTAGTTATCACTCATCATCAAGTGAACTGTGTGCTCGTATGTCATGTGAAGGAAGTCACACTTAAATTTTCTTATCATTCAATCACTTTCAGGCCAAGCAGACACAAAACAAAAACGTTTCGGCAGAATATATTTATTTACAGTCGGTCATAACACGAAAGACCTTTGTCCTATACAGACGATCGACACTGCGGGGATATTAGACCAGAAGTGGTGTCACCATACCATACAAAATTATCCTGTTCTGGGCGTGGTCACATCCGATGGTTTTGTTCAGCTTTACCAACTGCACGAGACTGACAGTAACTTACAGTTAAAGTTATGGATTGAAGCTTCTATTGGCCAAGGAGTTCTAGCTCTTTCGCTCGATTGGTCGAGTAATAGGACCAGTGAGATGGAGCCGAATCTCGTGGTCAGTGACTCCGCAGGTGATGTGAGGGTACTTAAAGTGGCCAGAGATAATTTGGAAGAATTAAGTGTTAGAAAAGCACACGGATTTGAAGCGTGGGTGGCAGCTTTCAACTATTGGAATACGGACGTATTTTACTCTGGTGAGTTTGGATTATATATATAATTATGGTGTCCTGGCCGATACGGACTACAGTGATATCTTACCAGACGATAACAACAACAAGATATACTAAAGTGCTGCAAATATTCGCACAACCAAAGGTGCACTTACTCGTCCCTATTTACATCGTGTCTTGCTGTGTTTGTGCGACTGCTTTGTACTTTGTTTTAATGTGTTTATGTCCGTTGCCGGTTAGTATTCTTTTTTTATCGGGCTAATGGCCGCTGTTAGCCCGAGGATTTTTACAGTTTCACCGGGTTGAGGCCTCTATTAGTGGTTAACCGGCACAAGGGCTCCCGAGAAGTAGTCTTGACTTGGCCGGTTACTCTGTTCCCGCGAAGCGTCTGACTCGAGGGTGCCCGAGAGGGCCGATTTTAGTATGCTTCTAGCAAATCAAATCAATACGAGGTTCCACTTCGTATTGTTATTCATTTAACTGTAGAATATCGATATAAATAATATTCAATGCTTTGTTTATTTAACGAGAGTCCGTGAACGTTTACAAAAAAATTAAAAAAGTCTTTCTGTAAGGGATGTCCGAGAGCGCACTCAGATCACCTATTCATTTAATAAGACATGAGTGGAGTATTTTACATTACGGCTATTATAACGATTGCTTTTTTATGGATGGTGTTTGTTTTGTGTTTCTTTAACGGTATTCTAATATCTTTAATGTAATTTAATGTAATAAAACCCTTTTTTTTTGTATTTGTGTTCAATATGGATCAATTTGGTTTTTTTTTATAGTATATCCCGTAATTTACCTTTTTTTTCGATATGTATTAATCAATGATTATTTAAAATTTCGTCTTTCCTTTAGATTTAAATCGATATTAAACTGTTTAATCTCTATATTGTATAAGGTTCCTGTTGACATTTTATTTAATTCGCACTCAGTTTGAATTTAATTGTGACTTAATTTAATTTTAAAATCTTATGTAAGTAATTATTTTATTATAATTCATTTTATTTTACTACGATATTATTTAATTTATTTCATTTTGATAATTTAACTCTGTTTTTATTTGAATCAGTTATTGTTTAGTTTTCTCCATTAATTAATTTTTGTAAAACGATAACTGTTAATTATAACAAATGATGTGTTCATATTTAAATGGTGCATGCGTCAGATATGACTTCATGTATTTAAGGATTAAAATTGTTTTCATGTAAGCACTGTAGATGACCATGTTAAATAAATTTAAAAAAAATATTCAGGCGGCGACGACGGTCTATTTAAGGGGTTCGATGTAAGAGCATCCAATACAGTGATCACTAACAAGAGTCATGACGCTGGAGTCACAACAATCAGGAGTGATGCGGAGACCGAACATCGTCTCTTGACTGGCAGGTTTGTGCGAGATTCGTTAATGGTCGGTTTCATTTTACTTCAATATTCGTATCGGTGGTTACCGAGGTCCGGGATTTTGCAATAACCTGAACCTGGTAAACGTTTAGAACATAAAAATGTCGGGTAATTCTTTAGTTATATTAATAATATTTCATCTACTAACTTTTAATTTTAAAGTACGATTTTACGCTCGAGTAACTAAAACTAGCAACGTTTTAACTGTGGTAGAGCTACAATGCAGTTTGTTTCTAGCCGCAGAATGAATGGGTCAGCCCGACCGTGGTAGGACCACGTCCTCGTAGGATACCAACGTAAAATAGCAGCATAATGCTGATGTGTTTCGTCTGGTGAATACAGGGATCCGGATTATTACTAGTAACGTGGCATTCCATCTCAGTCCTCAAGGGTGACAACGCAGCTGCATTATGATTCCTTGTTATGGATGAATGTAGATGTCATGGGCCGCAGGAATCACTTACCATCAGGTGAACTGTGTGCTCGTTTGTTACTCTAAGTAATAATAAAAAAGAGATTTAATTTTTTTAGTGTGTATGCAGCGCTGTTAGCTTCTAGCAGAGGTTCCCAGACTTTTTTTCTCGTAGACCACTTTCAAAATATAGCTGGTTCCGGTGCACCCCCTGCAACTACATTCCTACCAAATTCCCAATACTCGACATAAACGTTGTATTGAATATGGAATATGCATGTTTTTACAAGTAACAGTAGCTGAGCTTCTTAAAATATTATCTGCCTACATTGATAGGTGAATTCGAGCCAACATTTTAGTTCTTCACTATCGAAAGCAAATAACCCGTGGAGCCCCCCTTACGAATTGTGAACCCCCATTTTTTCCTCAAATCTTCCGTGGACCACTTTGGAAACTAAGGCTCTAGAGTTTCATAGAAATAAACTCGTGAGATGAGGCCCGTGAGAAGGCTTCTATATATCTGATTACAAGTGTACTATATAGAATATATATATACTACATAGAGCAGATGCTTTGAATCAACGTAAATAAAATTAAAATAATAACTTTTGTTTTAATCGGCAGCTACGACGAAAAGGTGCGCTTATGGGACTCGAGAAATTTAAAATGTTGCATCGCCGAGCTAGACGTCAACGGTGGAGTGTGGCGGCTTAAATGGCATCCATATGAGAAAAGCCTGGTTTTAGCTGCCTGCATGTACGGAGGTTTTCGTGTGTTACGTGTCGATCAAGCATTATCCGTGGTTTGCGAGTATTTCGAACACGAGAGTATTGCTTACGGCGCGGATTGGAAGTGCGAGCGAGATACGTCGACCGTTGCAACTTGCTCTTTCTACGATTGTAAATTGCATGTCGGTGAAATTGGTTTACAATAAATTTATCTTCTTTATTTTTGTATCATTACGTCACTCTTGGTTGATTTCAGCGGTATTTTCTGGTTGTTAGTACGTATAACCACTTCAATTAAGTTTAAAATTCTTGTTCTATAAGAGTGTTCACGAAAATAGTCGAATGGCGAATATTTTGTACATATAAATGTAATGTTTCGATAAAGTCCGATATCGGCAACTGTTAATATATATGTATATATATATTTACATCTCATTTCTTATATTAAAGTTATATATCAAAGATATAAGATTAGATATATCTATTATTTTTATATAGGCTGCGATTACGTCGCAACAAAACGACAATCTAGTTTTTTTAAATTTAATATCAATGACCATACTTACCGCTGTATGACATAAATTGGCAGGGTAATGGAATCGACTGGCCCAAACAGTGAAAAAAATAATTTAAATACTTTCAAACTTTTAATTATTTCTTCGAAAAGCAGGCTTCCTTACGTGGTTTTATATCGAGCGAATGGATTTATATTTGGTACAGCAAATTCAGTTCCAGCATTGATTGAGGCTTCGCGGCGCATTCGGACCTTCGACCGTAAGTTTCACAGACCGTACTCTAAACCATTAAGCTTATGAAGTGACAGCAGGCATATATAGGCAGCGGGCCTTTTGGGTGTCGTGTGAATTCTGACTGCGTGAAGGTTTACAAGAATCAGTTACCTCCGCTGCTCAATTCCAAGGACTGTGCGACACCTTTTGGTTGTTATGAGTTAATTTCGACTTGACATTAATGTCGTAGGCGTGCGGTCAAGTATAGAGACACTTGTTGTTCGCTACCATCGTCTAATGTAATGCAAATGCAATTCAAATCGGAACCATCGGTCGGTCTTCATAATTCACGAATACAAAAAAATGATGTTGAAAAATTTTATTCCTGTCACACAAAATATAATCTAAAACCCGCCGAGAAGTCAAGTATTTTGATTTCCATGCCGCGCGATCGTGACTGAACGAAGATGTATTTCGAGAACCTGAGAACATAACTATCATAATAAAACCAAGTGAATCTCCTTTTAAACATGTTGTATTTCAATTTGCTTATAATGTCATGATAAATATAATTTATAACAATTACATACTTAATAAAGTAATCATTTGCCGTAAGTGATAAAAAAAAATCTTAGACCATTTAAATACGAGCGGCTTTGGGATGTTCTGACCTTGTATGTTCGTTACGTCCAATCACCTAATAAAGTTTTTAAAAACACTAAACTGGCCTGATTCTCCCTAATATAAATTTGTACCTTAACATTTGCTACATACAGTCTGTGTCACTATTCACTGGAATTAAAGTACACGATTATAATCCATGAAGCCTCTTCCTCCTTAGGAAGGCCACTAACCTCCATTTACCATTAGCCTGCGTTTGATTTTAAACCTAACGACCCCAACCATACAGTTAAATGTTGAACACAGTGAAACTTGAAATACCTGCATCTTGGTAATAATTTTAACTTAAACAACAAGCTTTGAATGTTTCATGCGTATACCACATTCGAATAGGTCATACGGTAACTGTACAAAAGGAAGGCAGTACTCTGCCACACTTTAAAAAAAAATCATCTTAGCTATGTAAAAATAGTGGAGCATCTTTAATAAAGTGGTTTATATCAAACATAATAAAGAAAACTAATATTCAGTAATGATTATCTTTCTAAAACAATTTCGATTTAACAATCAACATGGTAACAAAGTTATCACGGGAAGAATAAAACACAAGTTGTCTTTTTTACGTCTAAAACAAATTATCGTAGATGCATGAAATATTCAAAGTAAACTTCACGACGAGCAACCGTTTAGTAGTCTAGAAATGTTTCAATCACTGGCAATAACGCAGTAATACCCGCATACAAATGTTGCTACACTTAAATTTTAATAGATCCGAAACATTTTTTTTTCCCACAAAACACTATTTATTTAGTCTAGTCCTCATTCTAAAATGGCAACTAAATCTTCGTTTGATTTACATAAAATATATTTTTTACAATTGTGTAACCTTCTATTACTTTTAATATCACTGTATTTAAATAAATGTAAACAATTTGGTTAAGACAGCCGTGTTGGCAGGAAAGTTTACAATAAAAATCAAATAAAATGCGTACAAGTACGTAAAAATCTCAACATAGTCTTGATATAACAATATTTGTTGCAATTTACTCTTCGATCTATCTACATTAAAAACAATCTACTTGTTCCGCATTATAATATAATTACATTTACACTTATATCAAAACTGCCGTAGGTCATTAGGCCCTACCAATGTTACATATAGCAACATGTATTTATTGTAAACTTTCAAACGTTACACATTCTATAAACCTTTATCATTTACAAATTGTCTATGGAATACTGTACGTCATATCTTGATTATAATCATTTTTACACGTGACATAAGGTGTTCTGATGCACTAAGACATTATTTACAATATCAATATTTACACAAAGCAACTGTAAACTCTATACAGTCATCAACATACATGTAAAATATTTTGTACATATAAATGTAATATTTCGATAAATTCAGATATCGGCAACTGAATAAATTAGATTTAAAAATGTTAACAAGTATGTATTTATCTACTTCATCTCATTTCATATTAATGTAATATTAATTCGAAAAAATATTTTCTAAAGGCGACACAGACTCCGATATCTACTATTTTAATATAGGCGGCGATTATGTCGCAACAAATCGACAATTAAGTTTTTTTAATTTTAATGACCATACTTACTACGCAAACCGCTGGGTTGACACATAAATTGACACGGTAATCGAATATGGTTCGATCGACTGACCCAATGCAGGTTCGTGTAAGTGGGAAAAATAATTTAAATACTCTCCAATTTTTAATTATTTCTTCGAAAAGTAGACTTTCTTACGAGGTTTTATTTCGAGCATTTGGTAGAACAAATTCAGTTCCAGCACAGAGGCTCAGATAGCTTTTGAGGTCTTGCTTCTTTTCAAGTGTACCTTTGTTTATAATACCAGAGAACGTTTCAGTCAGTTCAAGCAATCAAATTCCATCAGTTATTAATAATTTTACTTCTATTCCTTATGATTATCTTAGTATAAGGACTGTAATGGCAGATAAGTAGTTTACATTCATAGTATTAATAATTTCAGTGTTCAGCTGTTTAAAAATAAAGTTCATTTTATAACAAACATTAACTAAGAGATGCTATGTTGTACTTGTTTAGTTTCAAATAATTACATCATTAAAGTCAAATTTAGTATTATCCAACCAGTAGGGCATAAACTAAAAAATATACAAGTAAGTACATAATGGACTGTAACGTAACCTTGAGTTGTAAAATTAAATAGTTTTTCGAACAATTCTAGGATCGCTAGCTCTGGACTCAGTCTTCTCCGGGACATTCTAGAAAATATTAGTTCCAAAATACCGGTTGATATTTGAGTCGCCAACAGATAAATAGCAAATATGATTTTAAACTCATTTACATTCTTAAATCCTGAAATAACTTAATATTTGTTTTGAGAGGAAAGGGACGACAACAGCTGACCAACTTTATGAACAAGGTCTTCAAAATTCAGAACACAGATAGTGGATCTGGATTAGTCCCGATGGTTCAATTAAAAACGAAATTGATTTCATTATAATCACAAGGGTGAAAATAGATCTTGTAAAGAAGGAATAATGAACAGTGATCATTAAAGTTAAAGCGTACAACATTAAGATGGAAAGGTCTCATCTAATGAAGTCCACACCCGGTCCATCTGATAAGGGCATGAGGCATCCCGAACCTCGAAACCTTTCAGCTGGAAATACGTCAATTATTTCAGGTGTACTGTATAGAACTAGCTAAGTTATATAAAATTAGCATAGATCTTGTTTGAGTAATTACATTTTGTTTTATATAGATTTTAAAATATATGAAAAATTTTTAGTTTAAGGAGGTTCCTCACAATGAAAGGAGATCTGAAAAATCACTAAAAGCAATTGAAATTGCCTTGGTACTCACAAAGACCATCTAGAGACACTTAAAGTATATTCAGTTATAAGTTTGCAATGCAATTTGTTACAAAAATTGATCTAGTTGTATAAATGATGATAATCTCATCGAAATTTATTATATACTATACATAACTATAGTCATGTCTGGTTTTCACATGAAATCAATGAAAAAGAAACATATTTATACTCAACAAATTTTAATAATGTAATCAGTGATATACAAAAAACCTAGATACACACTCAGTGGCTCAAAAAGATCTTCAAAAAAGAGTGCATTTGTGCACTCATTTTATTCACTGTTGCCCTCTTGTAATGCATTTGCACTTTCTGAGCAGGACGAAGGTTGAATTGAGTCCATTTTTCATTTAAATTATTTTTTTTGCAAACACTTTGCTTTGTTTTAAATTACTAACTGGCACCATATCATGAATTATGCTAACTACTGTGTATCTTGGGTTTAAGTATATGAATTAATCTAAGTCAAGCGAAAAGATCGGATATGTCACCAACAGGACACAATACAATAGACCCGAAGACCAATAATTAGTTTTTTTGGTCAAATATTGATTACGAACTGAGGTTTAGTAGCCATGTTCTGACCACATAGACAGTTATAATTAATTTGATTTCCAGTAATTTTAGATATAAGATATACTGGACAAATGTTCCATGCCGTTATCTGGGAGAAAAAGAAAAAAACAATGAGTATATCATTTGATTCTTTATAAGGCACTCATAATAAAAAGGTTTTATGTAATATTTTCCTTGGAAAACCTGTCCTAAGAAGCCAATATAATTTGATTTGAATCTTTAACATTAATACCAAGTGACACTTAATTCACCATGATTCTTGATGCCTGGACTTCAATATGGATTGGTAATATTTTTAGAGAGCTCTTAGGTAATATATTCATCGGAATTACTTAAAATTTTTATTTCATGGTAAGAAAATTATATCCATGGTTTGTGTATGAGTCTTATTGACAACTATGGTTTTGTATAGATGTTAATATTATATTTAGAAAAATTAACACAAAATGCATTATTTATTTTGTTTAGAACACAATGGATGATTAATTTTTAACATATATCCGAATAAAGTTTAAAATGCAAGAATTTAAGAGTACTGGTACAAATTTACATAAGAAGCTCTTTCGAATGTTGTAGTAAACAGGATCAACAGGAGATTCTGTGATCAGATGCCAATAGAGTATCATTATCATCGTCGTCTTCAGACGCAGTAGTTCACTAATGGGAATAGACCTCTCTTCTTAAACACTTGCCATTAATGCAGTTTCACCAAGTAAGGATAGTTTGTGGTGTGAATCGCTCTAGACATGTATGTCCACTGAATATGACATAATTATGATTTGATATTATCTTTAGTATTGTCATATCCTGCTATCTTTTTGAAGCAAAGATTTGCCAGTTATTGATAGAGTTTATTTCTATACTAATAAGGGTCATAAGTGAACACAGTTTACTTCAGGCAATCCCTGTGGACGATATCATCCATCCTAAATCACAGTGGTGATGCATTGTCACCCTTTAAGATTGGGATTGTTTTTCATGTTATTGGGTTTCTGATTTCTTTTCACTTTCCATATGACACACAACATCATTAAATCGATATTAAATCGTTTTCTGTGAAAGCGAGCATCAACGCGACAAGGCAGTGGAGGGAAACCCCCCACCCCCGAGGCAACTTTCCAGTTTACCCATTCATGCTACAGCAAATTTTTAGTTGCACCATGAGTCACGACTGTACCACATAGTTACCCCAAGGCGCGAGGTGACAGTTAATTAGAGAATTTGCAAAACGAGTATACTTTGTTAAACTTGTACATATAGAGGACGACATAGAAACAAATACTATGTCTCCAATATTAAGAGCACATTCAATCTATGTTGACATTAAAAGTAAATAAATATTCCATGATAAACAGAGTATCCCTTTGTGATATAAAAGCAAAGAAATTTAATGTACATACATATGTAGTAACACTACATGTTATTTATAAAATAAAAAATCGATGACAATTTTAAAATACGAGTATGCGTAAAAAATAAAACTTTTAAATTACAATAAGTCTAATAATGGTTTTGTAACATTGCATAATTTCACGTGCCAAGATCCATGTCTATGCATTTGACACAAGTTTATACATCACATAGAAAATATACATGCAATGGAAGTATGTAACAGCCATTGTCTATATAGTATGAGTAAGCGTATTCAACGAAGATTTGGCATTGTCCATATACCATTGCGTTTTCCACTTTCCGTCTTACTGAGCGGCACTAACAATCACTAACGACACTCGTGACGTCACAATCACCCCACTCGCACGCATAAGTATACACTATCCGCTATCCGTGTGCGTAATTCATTACTCATTACACCACTAGCCGCGCGTGTGTGCGTGTATCGTGTGTAGTAATTACCGGTTGGGCGCCGGTGCCGGAGGGGGTGGGGGCGAAGGCGGGGGAGGGGCGTGTCGGGGACAGAGCGCTCGGAAGTCATCCTCTAACAGGAGCCAGTCCGCGTCCGGCACGCACGGGACGTGGACACGCGCACGGCACGCCCTCGCGGAACACACGACCGCCGCGCCGGCCCGCCCGCACGCAGAGCAGCGCGCGGTCCTCGCCCCCCACACCGCGGAAGCGAGCCCCCACACGCGTGATCCGGCAGCTATGACTCCGTTCGCCCATATGGCGCATTCTTCGTGCAGCCACACTTCGACTCCGCCTGATATGGCGGGGAAACGTTGACGTGATACCTCGTCCAACGCTCTGGAAAGAAATGATTGTTATTACAAAGGGGCTATGCCATCCATAGAGCAGCCATAGGAGTCCATTTCATTGATAACATGCATAAAGATTTCTGGTCTTTTGTGGTTATTGTTAGGTCTACTGTGGATGAGTGACTAAATAGATATATCAAACGTGTGCCATATGAGGAAGGATCACAACTCCTATCGTGGGGTAGTAGCTGTTTCTAGACAGAAAAGAATACTGTAACATCTGTTCTCTATTCTACTGTATAAAGGCATCGAATGTATGTAGGTAGCGTGGTAGTAACGCGTGTGGGGAAACAAAAAAGAGATTGTGTCGTCACCTGTACTCGTCGCAGTCGACGGGCACGGTGTAGGGGCCGAAAAGGTCGCCAAGCGAGCGAGCGTGCGGACCGCGCTCGCAGAACGCACACAGCCACGTGGCGTCCGGCGTGCTGGCGTCGTACCGGAGCCCCAGCGTGCTGGCGTGGAGACCGCGCGTTCGCATGCCATTTCGCCAATCGCCACCTGCCTCCTCTGACGCTGACGCGTTCACCACCGACACTGAGACCGGCGATGCACACGGACCGACAATCTGGAATTTTATTTATATATATTAGTAAATATTTCTCTTGGTGGACATGACTGTTATGTAGGAAATTTTATACGGAATTCGTATCCAATACAATGTCTGCAGTAAGATCGAAAAAGGTTAAGTATTTTTTAAACATAATAAATAAGTACAGACAAAAAGCTATATGTTATATCCGTTTATGATATTTAATTTAAAAAAGCGGTAAAATGAGAATATAGCTTTGGTGTTTATGGGGATTTACAAAATTCGAAAACCAATAATTTACAGCTCGATGAAGTATTGGCCTATGTGGATTAAACACGTAAATCACTCGTATTATAATGTGTACTAATGTGGTCTCAAAAACATTAACACCTATGTATTTATCTAAGATACTGATACCCAAGGAGGCCTATGTCGACCCCCCAGGAGTCGACGACGAATGCTAGGGGCAATAATATAGGATTTCCTTTAAGTAGGTCGTGACTATAATTATAGCTTTCCATGAATGGAATCCATGTGGATTTGTGCGTATGAACGCAGGTAGTACATATTAACTTAACTTACATAAATTACAATATGTCCTATACAAACTTGCAAAAACACATTTGAAACTGATGACTTTGCATAAGTTCAATGGTGGTTGGTAACCATAACGTATTCTCAAAATCGAAAAATTAGCAAGTGGTCTAAAAAGTTTGGGGACCTCTACATCTAAAACACTTAAAAAAAATATTATAATTAATAACAACCATAACGTAACTCATAATTCCTAATAACTAAATCTGGTTTTCATAAAAATAATAGCAGATTAAACTAAGTATTAAATAAATTTGTGGCCTAACTGTGGCGATTCCAATTAAATTACTGGTAATGAGGCATTGTATTTTATAGTGCGTTTACTATGTCGCTGCAGGGCGGGATGTGAATTTGTGTAAACGCGAGTTGCCTATTGCAAATATCCGCGGCGTATGTTTAAGAACAGTGTAATGATATTGTAAGTTTGACATTAACCCTTTTTGATAGTAATTTAATAATTAAACAATTAGTTAGTAGTTTATGGTTTTGTCGTTAAACCTCATTTGTTAATTATTGTTACTTTATAAAAGTTCACATTTTATTTTTATATAAAGTTATACAGGGACAATACAAATGTAGTATTTAATTTCAATTAAGTATATATCGATCACACGAAACATCACGGTGCAAGCGCATCATTATGCAACATAAGACCCGTGAGTGAGAGAGAGCGCGTTGTATGTTGCACTAAGCAAACACGTTTTATAATTCTGCCTGCAGTGAGATAGTAAACTCACTATTGTTGGTTTTCGTGGGTACGGTGAGTCCATTATAAAAAAAATGCGTGTTTACACATTGATTTCTTATCATTGGATTGATGGATGTCAAAGACTCACTTTTTAACATTTCCTATGTGTTTTACATGTGTGTGCTTGTTTGACATAATGATACACAGAGAAATGAAGCTTACCTGTATGTAAGGTCCGCGCGACCGACTCGAGCTGGCATTGCTGCCCGAGTCATAAGCGTCCTTGACCGCCACCTCCTTTACTTTCTTCACCATCTCCGCACCCTTCCTCCGCGGCGTTTTCCTCCTCTCTTCGTTCGACGCCCTGCCGGCTCTTTTCGTCACTTTCGCGACTTTAACCCCCTTAGTTGGCGCGGATTTTCGTCGCTTCTTCGCTTTGGCGGTTTGCGGTTTTTCACTGGTGTCCGGGGCGGTAGTTGGCGCTTCTTCCTCGAGGCCGGCGAACATTTTTTCTAATTGGTTTTCCACCTCCACGAAGCTGGCCGCGGTCGGCTCAGCGCTACTAGCTTCCGCCTCGGGCTCGGCGGGTTTTGCCTGGAATTAGAAAATTGTTATATAGAAATAATTATTTATAATAAATCTATTTTGTTACAATATGATATGATTAATATTCAACACATCAAAAATGCCAGTAAGCTTTATAAATTCTGATGGAAATAACATATAATACCTAGGATAATGTGTAAGACCCTATAAAAATCAGACAGAATTTGCGAGTGGGAGATTGAGCTCGGTTCCTTGCTCGAGGATCTCGAATTAAAAACGAGCCCTTAGACACAAAGCTACAAAAGTTCACCCAATTTTATGTGTTGTTTTACTGCGTGCTCGGCGGTGAAAGAAAACATTGAGATGAAATCTGCACGTCTAAGAAATAATTAAAAAAAATGTTTCGAAGACATGTCAAGTCTGCCAATCCGCAATGGAGCAGTACGGTGGGCTATGCTCTAACATCATCCATGAGCGGAAGCCAGTAGAATTGAAATTGAATTGAAATGTATAGCTTGTATTAAGAGAAATATATATATATATATATATATATATAAATATCTAAGCGTCAATAGCCTAATGGGTTACGGGTACGGTCTACCAAACTTATGGGTCGTAGGTTCAAATCCCACCTTTCGGCTTTTGATGGCATTGATTGTCGTGAGCCATCTCCTAAGCATATATATATATATATATATATATATATATATATATATATAAATATATATACATACATATTTTTGAAGGCATTATTAGAACATTAATAATGGAGTATAATAATAAAGCATTAAACGCTAATTTCGACATTACAATATCTTATTAAATCTTCCTAAGAAGTCGAAAAACGACTTACGAACGACGAGGAATATACTTCCTGTCCACATTTATTTTGGTGTACTAAGTACCAACACAGACAGTGGATCTGACTCCATTGTCACTCTGTACAAACAAACAACAAAAATCGTTTTAAATGATCACTGTAAAGTAAGCATTACTTGTGCATTTGGCTGTTACGCCCAGGGCTCCCGGGTTCGATTCCCCCACCGAGGAACTATATTTTATTATTGTATTACACAGATATTGTCATTGTGGACAATCGAAATTGTTCTGGAGGATATCAGCATCAGTAAGAAACCGTAAAACAGAAACCAATCAGCTCAAGGTTGCCAGAATCAGAACGTCAGATCGTGGATTCGATGCCGAGGATGTTGATAAAACTTATAATAAATTATATATGTCGGTGCATTGGAAATTGTGTTGACAAAAATCGGGTTTTAATTGATTCTCATAATTTGTAATTTCTGAACGGAACAGAGTTGTCACTCTGACGTAACGCCGAACTATGGAGAGGCGGCCATTTTGGTGAGCGTGAGGGAATTAGTTGATGAGTGAGCGCTCACGCATCCACGTGTTCGGCGGACGTCATAATATCTGTCAGAAATTGTTTCATTAATCTTGTATAATCTTTATTTTAATTGTAATATTGTCAAAGTTAATTATTATAGCAGTGTAATCATAAAGCGGCCATATTTTATTAGAACTATCCTCTCCTCGCCCGATAACCCACGCCATAGTGTAAAATCAGTTACCCACATAGTGAAATGGAAAGTCACTCTAATAGGGGCGAAGTCCCTTCATATATATATATATAATAACAATACCTCGGATGGTGACTCGACAGGTACATTAGTAGATTCAGAGTTCGATGTCCTGGTGCTGCGTCTACGCGGCGCAGCGGCCGTCTCCACCGGTGGCGTCTCGGTTTCTTTGTCCGGTTCCGTCTTCATTTCCGGTTCTGGACTGGCTAGAACGCTTTTGAGTTTGTCCACGGACACTACAGTTGCCGGTGTTGTTTCAAGCGTGGGCGGCTCTTTGATCTCTCTGGTGTCGGTGCTGGCTATCATTGCTGCAATGTCGTCTATGGTCTCGGCGGAACCGGAGCGCGTTTTTCTCCTCGTGTGCGGCTGGTCTGGTGGTGTTTGCGCGGGCGTCGGCTCTATAGGTCCGTTGCGGATGTAAGCATCGCCGTTCTCGAACGGCATCAGTATCTGCGTGAGCGGCGAGACTCGTTGCAATATTGGGGAGTTGCGCGCCGACTGCGGGGAGGTTTTCGCCGAACGTGGGGAGGTTTTCGCCACGATCGGGGACACTCGTGCCGCATGTACTGGAGTCTCCGTGGATTCCATGGTGGGCGACGGCGGTCGTTGTGGATCTAGGGGCGGCGGCAGTATCGCCGGCATGCGGATCGTACGTTCGGGTTTCCTTTTCCGTTTGGAGCCGGGTGGTGCGCCGCAGGAATCCGCAGAGTCCTGAAAAAAAAAGTTATTTTTTTTAGTTATTATCCGGTTAATGTTTTGGGTTTGTCATTCTAACTTTAGTAATAACATAGTAATATGAATAGTAAATATATATTTCATCATGCTGAACAAGCTACTCTATGCCGTAGTTTTTTAGATTAACACTCAAGTACTTGGGTCGTGAGTTCGAATCCTACGTGAATTATGTTTTTGCATGTTATGCAAATATTTATGAAATATTATTTTACCACAGCTATGTTACAAAAGTGGAATTTGCCACTTCAGAGGTCGAGTGCTCGTTATGCGCAGACCGATGTATTTGACTTGAGCTTTGCATTGAAATGTGAATGTAACGATACGAAACTAAAGTTAAATTGAGTAAAGTTTAATAAATAAATCTTTTGAATTTAAATAAAAAAAATAATTTAAAAATATTTTGAAATTGTGTTCCAACAATCAAGTATTAAAGTATATACAGAACAAGGGGCGAGCTACCTATTATACTTTAACCTCTTTTAAGATCTTGCTATAAAATATATTTAATATATATGAATTGCCTCCAATTACTTTTATCTTAATGACACGCACTTGTATAAGCTAGACATTAATTTTTCGAGAAGCTAGCCCTGGTTAAAAGTTTAGGCAGAGTTACAGCATAAAACTCTCCCGACGCCCTTCAAGATTTTATTATAGTTAGATTTTTTCTATTACATTAAGAACACAAACAGTAACAAACGAACACACAGTCCACCTGATGGCAAGTGATTCCTGCGGCCCACGACATCTACATTCATCTTCGACAAGGAATCATAATGCAGATGCGTTGTCACCCTTGAGGACTGAGATGGAATGCCTCGTCACCAGTGTTGGGGGTCTCCGGATCCCTACACTCACCAGACGGCGTCCTGATATTCTGTGAGGACGTGGTCCTCTTCCCGGCCTAGCTGACCCATTAATTCAGAAACAAACTGCAGTGGTAGCTATACCCCACTACGATATACATAATAATATCATCTTTTTAAATGAATTATAGCGGCGTACGTCATTGGATGAGGGTGGCGACGGAGTGTGCGCAGCTCGCGGGTGCACTATGACGGAGTGGGGGGAGGCCGGCGCGGGTACGGTGGTGAGGCGCTCGAGCAGGGCGTCGACGCGCGCCAGGGGCCCGCGCGCGTGCGGCGCGGCGCGCGCTATGAGACTGTTGATGGTGGGCGCGTCGCGCACGGAGAGCGCAGGCGCAGCCGCCGGCGCGAGCGCGGGCGCGGGTGCGGGCGAGCCGTTCGCGCCGCGCGGCCCGCCCACCGTCAGGTCAACGCCCCCACGCGCGTACGCCAGCAGTTCCTCCGCACGCACCATTTTGTCTGCAATCATTTGGTTTTTAAACGTTTAAACAATTTGTTAAAAAAAAATCGTCTGTCGTACCTAAATTGTGTCGCCAACGCGCGCTATTAAACTTCGGCAAAAGAGACAAAAGAACTTTTGCCTATTCGCCAATTAGATAGATTGAGGTCTGATCAAGTTAAGTAAGTCAACTCCTCCAAAAAGCTATACGAAGCGGCGAGAGATACAATGGACAGGATCCGTTGGAGGCAGATTGTTCGTTGCAGAACGGCATATGACCATGATTCTCATTAATAAGGGACCGACAAGAGAGATACTTAAATGTTGATAAGATAATCATTTAAATCTTAAAATATATTTTACTCAATTAGGCCTTGCTTTTGTATTTAGACTTGTCCTTCGTTTAGTCTCCCTTTGGACCTGAACATCGGCCGTCTGAACTCTATCGAGGGACTCCCGTCTGGTTGGTCTTTATATATGTTTATTTTGTCATATTGTATGTATTTGTTTTATTATTTTTTAAGTTTATTGACCGTCCCAGGTCACGAGGACTTATTGTAAAATAGTACTTATGTTTTGAGAAATAATACAGTTCAGCTTGGTGCTGAACATCGTCAGTAAACTTTATTGTAAACAATACAATTTGCGGCGGATGTATGAAGTGATAAATTAATATGAGAATTTTACCAAAAGGATGACAGACAATAACTTGGAATTTTTTATGCAGAATCGAGATACTTTTTACCAAGAATAGGATGCTTTTTTTATTGCACTGACGGTGACAAACGAGCACACATCTCACATGGAGATAAGTTATTCCTGCGATCCATGACACATTGATAGATGTAATACCTCGTCACCGGTAATGATGGTCTCTGGGATCCCTGCACTCACCAAACCATAAACACGGCAGCGTTATTTATGCTGCTATTTTGTTATGTTGGTATTCTGTGATACATTCATTGTGCACACTACTTACCATCGTCCTCATCACAGGCCGTCAACATTCCACTGCCGAACATAGGTCTGCCCGATAGATTGGCACAAACACTATCCTGGGTCAGCTTCATCCATCGACTTCCCGCAAACTTGCATAGGTCGTCGCTCCATCCGGTGGCTGGTCGTCCTCCTACATTGCGACCGCCGTGTCCGTGGTCGCCGCCACTCGAGACACTTTCTTCCCCTGGATGTACTCGTATTGTATTTAAAATAACTAATAATAAAATAAAATAGTTTCTCATTTATTAGTAGTCAAACGATAAGACAAAACAGAAACCTACAACAATAATTACTAATAATGAAATAAAATAGTTTCTCATTTATGAGTAGTCAAACGATAAGACAAAACAAAAGCAACAACAATAATTACTAATAATAAAATAAAATAGTTTCTCATTTATGAGTCGTAAAACGATAAGACAAAACAAAAACCAACAACAATAATTACTAATAATAAAATAAAATAGTTTCTCATTTATTAGTAGTCAAACGATAAGACAAAACAAAAACCAACAACAATAATTACTAATAATAAAATAAAATAGTTTCTCATTTATTAGTAGTCAAACGATAAGGCAAAACAAAAACCAACAACGATAATTACTAATAATAAAATAAAATAGTTTCTCATTTATTAGTAGTCAAACGATAAGACAAAACAAAAACCAACAACAATAATTACTAATAATAAAATAAAATAGTTTCTCATTTATTAGTAGTCAAACGATAAGGCAAAACAAAAACCAACAACGATAATTACTAATAATAAAATAAAATAGTTTCTCATTTATGAGTAGTCAAACGATAAGACAAAACAAAAACCAACAATGATAATTACTAATAATAAAATAAAATAGTTTCTTATTTATTAGTAGTCAAACGATAAGACAAAACAAAAACCAACAACAATAATTACTAATAATAAAATAAACTAGTTTCTCATTTATTAGTAGTCAAACGATAAGACAAAACAAAAACCAACAACAATAATTACTAATAATAAAATAAAATAGTTTCTTATTTATTAGTAGTCAAACGATAAGGCAAAACAAAAACCAACAACGATAATTACTAATAATAAAATAAAATAGTTTCTCATTTATGAGTAGTCAAACGATAAGACAAAACAAAAACCAACAACAATAATTACTAATAATAAAATAAAATAGTTTCTCATTTATTAGTAGTCAAACGATAAGACAAAACAAAAACCAACAACAATAATTACTAATAATAAAATAAAATAGTTTCTCATTTATGAGTAGTCAAATGATAAGACAAAACAAAAACCAACAACAATAATTACTAATAATAAAATAAAATAGTTTCTTATTTATGAGTAGTCAAACGATAAGACAAAACAAAAGCCAACAACAATAATTACTAATAATAAAATAAAATAGTTTCTTATTTATTAGTAGTCAAACGATAAGTTAAAAAAAAACAGCAATAATTTCTCTGAATCGAAATTGATAAAATATAAGATAAAATTACTTTTAATCAATGATTGAATGATACTAATAAAATATGGACCTGGTTTAAAATAACTGTCATTATTATGGAGAGTTGATTATTATTATCCAACTATACAATAAAATAAATAAATGAAATTAAATAAACATACACTGCAGGCCAAAAAGTTTAAGACCACCTTAATTAAAATAGGAAAATAAAGTAAAACTCCAATAAAATATTTAATATTTAATTAACCTGTTTAATCATCTAATAGCACATTGATTGTCAAACAATATACTTTATAAGCATAAAGAAATAGTAACAGTCCATGCAAAAAAGGCTATTTTTCATCAAAAAATCTTCCTTTACATTTTATGACTTTTTCACAAGTCTCGGCATACGGGCAATCAATTTATAAATGGTGTCTTGTGATATATTGTTCCAAATTTCGCATAAAGCATTCCACATTTCTTCTCGCGAGGATTGGCCACGATTACGGACGTTCCTATCAAGCTCTTCCCACAAAAGTTAAATGGATTTGAGATCCGGGCTCTGAGGAGACCTAACCATGTTTTTTAACACCCCTTGTGCACCCTTTCTCTTTTAAATATCCTACATAATTTTGAGCTATGCTTTGGATCATTATCTTGTTAGAAAATTAATCCATCTCCAATTAATCGCAACCCGGAAGAAACGGCATTTTGTTCTAAAATGTTTTTGTTCTGTTCCTTTTTCAAAATTCCTTCAATTTTAATCAAATCGCCAGCCCCAGGCCATAATTGAGCCACCATCATGCTTGATTGTTGGGACTACACAATCAGACGTCATCTTTACTTAGGCACTGCGTTGAACGTAAATTCTACGTTTTAAACCGAATACTTCAAACTTAGATTCATTGGTCCAAAGCACTTTTTTAAAATCTTCAGTCCAATCTCGACGGGCAAGAGCCCTCTGCATCCGTTTTTTCTTGTTTTGCGGCCTTTGCAGAGGTTTTCGAACGGCAACGCGACCATAATACAACTTCGCATATCTCAGTCGCCGTTTTACTGTAGTCAATGATAAAGGTTTAACTCGGGTTTTGTTTACTTCAACGCGGATTTCTGGTGCTGTTAAGCGTCTATTTCGCTTGCTGGTAACAACAATGAAAATTATCTTCACTAGACATGGTAGCTCTCGGCCTTCCCGAGCGTGGACGATCGTGAAAACTGCCTGTCTCCCTGTATCGAGTTATTGTGTCACGAAGACAAGTCTTTGATAACTTCAGTTGTGAAGCAATCTCACGTTCGGATTTGCCTTCATTATGTAAAACAACGATGGCAGAACGAACTTCACTGCTAATTTCTAGAGCTTTTCCCATTTTATGACGTTTTCACTGTAGAAATCACAAGTTTAGACTAATTGAGATTGTTTGTGAACAAATAAACTCAAGTAAACTCGGGTAATATAAGTCAGAAACCCGTGTTTTCAGGAGCTTAATAATCCTAATTATTGACCAATACGTAACAAAAGCAAAGTAATTAGTAATGAGGACATTATAAAAATATTATCACGACTCTACCACCTGGTTCTAGCGCAGCGTTTGCCGGTGTTTGAAAACAATAGATGTTTATTGTCCAATAACTTGAAAGTAAACAAAAGAATGACTTCTTTAAATATTCGATACTAACAATAGAATATGAATTTCATTTATCTATCCTGTGGGATTTTATTACAATTGATGGATAAATATGTTGTTCATGTGTAGTCTTAAATTTTTGGCCGGCAGGGTACAATGCAGAAAAATAAACTTATATAAGAAATAAGAGGGGAATCCCTCTCGACAGGGGTCCAAACGGTCGAGGGTTAGGGCGAAAGGGAAAGAAACCTGCGGACAATACGAGCGGTGTCGAGGAGCACCGCCTTCTGCATTTGAGTCCGGAGCTGCCCGTTGCGGAGTCCCAATCGCATCAGGTGATTCGAGAGGCTGGTTTCTTTTTACGGATGATTCCCGGAGGGAACTTCGCCATGGACCGTTGCCCGGATCGCGTAAGTAAGCTGATTCGAGGGTGCCCGAGAGGACCGGAACACGGTTCGATCAGTTAACTCAAACGGAGTAAACTTAATAGCATTAAGGATATGTTCTACTACCACTTCGGGATGCGTTGGCGCTGGAGAAGAAGTGTCGCAAGACACTTCAGCGACGCGATTTATGAGACTATATGTAAATATATCGTGAATTAGTTTATAAAATGTGTCTGTATTGTTCTAAGCTTTAAAGTTGATTATCGAGGGGCTGGTTGGGCCTCATTAATATATGACTGTAGGGATAATTTCGGTTGGCATACCACCCCACATGTCGGACACCTCGTTTGCCGGGTCCAAATATCTTGTGTTTTTGTCTGTCATTATTATGGGGTAGAGGAATATTTATCCTCGTTCCATTTGTCAATAATTTGTTCCTACAGTACATTCGTCATATAATGCGTAATGACAAATACGACCTGCTCCAACTTATTAAAATAAGGAAGATCCAGGGAAAAAGACCACCCGATAGGAGGCGTACTTCGCTGCTTTAGATTCTCCGGACACGGTTCAACCTGAGCACAAGATCCTTGTTCCGTGCAGCTCTCTCCAAAATCCTGATGGTCCCAATGATAGCCGGCCTCCGATAGGTGATCTCACCTCAAGAGGGGAAAGAAATCGGAGATTATCTCGTGTAGTCATTCTGACTAACAAGAATCCTATATTATCACGAAGATCAAATATAAATTGAACGTATTGTTGTATGAGATATTTTGACATGTTATTGTCTGTTAATAATGTGGTTACAGTGAGTTAGTGATGTAAATTTATACAATACGACTTTACAATACTTACTCTGGTAAAATGAAAATATTATTATTATTAAAAAGTATCTCACCTCGGCCAGGTCCTAAATGTGGGTACAGCTCTGTAGGAGGTAATGTAGGCACTTTGACGTCGCCCGGAGATGGAGTGTGTCTTGTTGAAACAAGCAAACAAACGTTTAGTCTGATTATTAAGATAATTGTCATTTTTTTAATACCACAGTTGGCAAACGAGCAACTAAGATGGAATGTCACCAGCTTACACCGGATGTACGTGGGCGGAAATGATCACTTACTATCAGGTGCAAGCTTATTTTCAATGCTAAAAAAAAAAGTATTTGCCGTTAGTGTATGTCACTTATTTATTTGTGTTTCATAGTATAGTTGTTTATTTATATTTTTTAGTAGCTATTTTTAGTCTATGCTTTTCTCACAATTTGAATAGACTGGTAAAGAATGCTTCTGGTCGACCCTTGGTGAATCTTTATAACTGATGAATCTTCATGTACATTCATAGAATAAGAACTAGGAACTTATTTCCGTATGGTGTAGTGCTTGGAGTGCCTGTCTGCTGCATAGCGGGTCCCGGGTCCGATTTCCAGCATAAATAGCAGAATAACGCTACTGTATTTTGTCTGGTCAGTGAAGGGATCCGGAGATCTTTATTTACTGATAATGAGGCATTCCATCTCAGTCCACAAGGGTGACAACGCATATGCATTAATGATTCCTTGTTATGGATGAATGTAGATGTGATGGGCCGCAGGAATCACTTGTCATCAGGTGAACCGTGTGCTCGTTTGTTACTTGCAGTGTAATAAAAAATGCTTACGTCACTATGAAATATTTTTCGCAGTTGATGTTAACCAGAAGACATCGCCGCGGTCTATCTGGGCCAGGAAGACATCCCTTCTAAATCTATAGATCATTAGCATCATATACCTTAACAGATGTTTGTCGGGCGGTGTCGGAGTGTGTCTGTAGAGCTCCGGCGGTGTCGCCGTGTGTCGGAACACGGAGTTGCCGCTCGAACCCTTCATTGCCTGCAAAAGAATAACCACATCGCTGTACACCATACAAATAATCATCATTTCCACTTGTTGCCCAGATGGTAAGTGATCACCGTCGCCCGAGAACAGCATCAGTAGCACAAGAGGAAGTCGCAGGTGCGTCGTCGGCCTTTAAAAAAGGCAGAGAGTCTTTTATTGCAGGTATCTTGACAAATACCTCTACATACCTACATCACCCGCTATCACGTGAGTCGAGCACGCTTGCCACCTCAAATATTATTAAAAAACACATTACCAATCTGCTGAGTGAACTATCAACGATATTCTCATGAGAATCAGCAGTCTCCTTTGGAATTTTCGGAAATCGGACGTATAGTTATTTACTATAATTTATTTATAAATAAAATCTTATGTCCAGTCTACACCAAGTGGTAAATCGATTTCCTAGCCGATAGCTTTTATATTCGGCTACTTTGCAAAATTTCACACCACTGATTTTGCCACCATGTCTCTGGATACTGGTGCTGCTATTCCAAGCTGGTTCTGTGAGTACATGATAATTCATGTTGCGGTTAGAATTAAGCAGCATAGTGGCTCTTTGATTTTTTTTGATTAAGGTGCTGAAACAAATTTGTTTAAAATATTCATTCTTCAACATCTGCGCAACTTATCATGTACAAGTTTTCAGACGGAATACGCAAAACAGCAGTAAATTCTTTCAACAATTGAACCAAAATTAATTTGTCAAAAAGATTTTCAGACGGTTCTCGATTATTTTTATAGTCGCAATTTTAAATAATTTTATCAAACGATCTCCCTCCCGGTAACGCGCTACGTTACTAGCATCTGAAAAATGTGTTCTCTATTTCTTGAGATCTATTATTTTACAACATTCCAAAACGAATACTCTCTGATTAAGTTCGCTATGATTCGTTGACATTTCAGTTGAAAATGCGGTCAGGTCAGCCGCTGCACGGAATTGAAATTAGTATTTTTGGATCATCAGAGTCGATACTCTTTCGATTTTATACGGTTTTGGGCGTAATATTGAAACATAAAAATGTAATCGGTAATGCTAGTGCATATAAAATGGCCAGACTCAGGACAGATAACCTAACCAGTATCAACAATTTACGATAAACATATGTTACTCGGCTGGGAATTGAGCCCAGCACCTATCAACTGAGAAGTTGTACGTAATCGAACACGACTACTCTATCAAATGGGATCGGCTGTGTTTGCGAACCGATACGACTTCCTATAGGGACCTTAGAGAAAAGGGCACACCTTTCTTAGAGGTCGGCAGCGCATCTGCGATTCCTCTGGTGTCGCGTATGTCTAGTAGGCGTAGCGGTAATCACTCATCATCAGGTGAGCTGCTTGCTCGTTTGCCACTCGTAACACTATAGTCGACGCATTTTAAATTGAGTTGTCGGGCAATAAATATCACTGACAGTAGGAATGTGCACGCAATGCTACCCGTTATCGATACTTAGCTACCTTTGCACGCGGGGTCGACGCGTCATCCCTAGAAATAATGAAAACGGCCCTATTCAGGGCCACATTACGATCTGTACAGTTTCTCTATGAATACGCCGAAAAAAACATTTTATCTTACAAATTAAAAACTTTTATTTTCAGATAGTGAAAAATTATTCCTATTAATGCTTAACACAATTTAGCATATCGAGGGTACCTATCCCGTTATCGATATGCACCTCTACAATTCTTACGCACATCACTACACCTCTCCATAAGACATGTAAGTGCGAGCGAGACAGGCAGATAAATATGATTTATGACCCGAAGCCTCAGTTCATAATGTGTCAACTATAGTGCTAGGAGAAATTATCCGTGACGGTACAAACATCGCACTCAGATTAGAACACTATAGTTTCTCAGCTGGGAATCGAACCCAGGACCAACCGACTCAGCTACTGACCATTACGGCTTATATACATACATGTTATATGAATCTTATATTACATGTACAATTGTCAGACGGAAGCGGACCGGCAATCGAAATCCTGCCGCGAATCGAGGAAACGATTCCAGTGATAAGGGATTATGTTAGCGCATAGTGGTCCATGGTGATTGTTGTAAGATCTTTTTTTATTTATAATGTAAAAGCATATGAAAGCGTAAAAGTAGGTTCGAATCCATTATGCGATTATTGTCGTCAATCATATAGCACAGGGGTTAGCAACCTTTCTGAGCACCGGGCCTATTGAAATTTTGTAATTTTTTGTCGAGCCAAAATCACATTTCTTAATGGTATTTAAAATTGTTTTAATATTACAAATATTACATTGCAACTTAATATATTAAAGGAGAATTAACGCCTGGCGGACCGCGGGTTGCTCATCCCTGATCGAGGACTTCAGCACGTTCCACAAGGATTTCAGCATAGACTGGTTGACGGGAATTTAGGTAATAATATTGCCCTTGCTAGATTTATTGTTGTATAGAAAAGAGTTTTTCCGTCCGCCATATTACTAAAAGATTACAACTAACACTAATTTATTGTCACTTACTGTATTTTGTAATCGGACAGCAGTATATATTACCTTACATCATTAAACTCAAACCTCGCTAAAGTATGTTGAGTATTTAGGCAAAGTTGAGTTGTCTTCAGTGACAATTGATTGAATTTAAAAGTAATTTTTTTATTAACAATGGTAGAGCCACACTGCATGTTCTAGTTCATTTAAAAACATTTTATTATTATAAATTCGTAGTGGTTTTAATAGGGATACAGCTACCACTGCAGTTTGTTTCTAACTGCAGAATGAATGGGTCCGCACCACCGGGGTAAGACCACGCCCTCACAGTATACCAAAGTGAAATTGTGTGTTGTCTGGTGAGATCTGGTCTGGGATCCTCCTGAGACCTTTATCATTGTATACGAGGCATTCCATCTCAGTTCTCAAGGGTGACAACGCAACGCATCTGCATTATGATTCCTTGTCAAGGATGAATATAGATGTCATGGGCCGCAGGAATCACTTGCCTTCAGGTGAACTGTGTGCTCGTTTGTTACTCTCAGTGTAATAATAACAAAAGTGTTTTCTCTGGCAAATGCAAATTGTATTCACGATGTTGACCTTTCATCGCAGAAGACATCGATGGTGTCGGCATCGGAGATGCTGGTGAGTGTATCCACTTTAATATTATATCTTAGAGGTACTGGAGAGGAACAACTGATAGTTTCAATTTTTTTTGGAAAACAATACAAGCAGTGCTATGGACATTACTAACATTTCCGTTAACCACTCTAACTAAGCTTAAATCCATGTGCCAGATGGTTCACGACAATAGTGTAATGGCAGATTCGAACCTACGACTTTAAATTTCCAATTGTAACATGAATGGGTCGACACGATCGCGATTACACATAATAACAGCGTGAAATAGCAGCATAACATGTGTTTCGCAACGTGAACCCAATTACCGTATCAAGTAAATGTCGCCGTTGTCGAAATCGACTGGGAGGACGACATCAAATAAATAAGTATATACAAAACGTTTTAAAATTAAATAATAATATATAAGACTTAGTTATTTACTACAGGTATTGCAAAATACTATATTAATAATACAAAACAATTATTATAAACGGTGTCCCGTAAGTAGCACGACAAGATTAACGGATGATGATCTGCGTAAAACTGTCACCAGTTTTTGAGATATTTTCTAAAAATAACCCCCAAGGGGTCAAGGAGGGGTGACCTGTCTTTTGTTACTATGTACAAAAATAGGTAATTTTGTTATTTTTTTAACATAATAATAACAACTTTAAAAATATAATTGGTCTACCATATTCAAATGTAGTTTTAGATCAATTTCATTTGAAAAAAACTAAGGTCATTTTTTTTTGTCTAGTAGGTCACCCGTCATCTCATCTGCCTCGTACTTACGAGATACATTGTATTAGGGATGTTACGGCGGTTCGATTCCGATTCCGATTCCGAAAGGTCGGAACTTCCGATTGATATTACACCTCCGATTTCGACTTCGGATCCGGGTAATATTGAACCGGAGGTTTTTATCGGAGGTCGAAGCATACATAAGAGTCGGCGAAAGCAGACCGTCGGCGCGTTCAAACAGGTTGACAGTATAAACCGGGATACCCCGTACGACATGTACAAATTTTATACATGTGCTACGGGGAATCCCGGTTGCGGGGAAGATAGTATTATTTTATCTGCGTATTATTTTATTTTGAATTGCTCCTAATACATTTCCTTGTTACCTCCGTCTTCGCATCCCATTTTGGTTCTGATTCCGATTCCGATAAAACAAATTTAAAAACTCCGATTCCGAATTTGATTCCAATAAATCCACCTCCGTAACATCCCTACATTGTATATCTTATATATATTCACAAGAATAATAGAAAAATATTTATTAATATGCAAAGTCAATATCTACAGTGAATATATTAAGTGTCAAAAATGTCTACTTTTATAATAATTTTGCTTCCTTTTTATTTAGTTTTACACTGTCTGGCATTTAACTTTTTGATTTCGTGAGCTAACATAATATCGGACCTTGGAATTTCATCATTCACATCACTAGCTTTTTTAAATAACTTTATATGTTAATTAACAAAATAACATAGAATCCATGAAGCATTGTCCTGATAAGTACATCCAGCGATATTTTTGAACTAGTGTAGGGAATTCTATCTAATGTGGGTAGTTTCGCGGAAACCTCCCTTCCATGACCTGTTGAGACTTTTACAATTCTAGATGGTTTACCTGTAGGGGGTCGGGTGGTGAAGGCGCCGGCACGTGGTACAGGTGTGGCGGCGGCGTGGGAGTGTGCCAGGTGACGCCACGTTCCGATGCCATGTGGGCCTGGGGAGCCCGCGCCAGGAAATTCGCCACCTGTAACTGATATATTGATTATTGGACGTGGCTTAAGCGATATTATGGTTTTAGGGAAATTACGTTGACAAGCCATCACGCGTTCCCAAATTCAAATGACATAGAACATCAACAGACATCCATCACGTCTGAAAACTAAGTTGGAATGCCTCTCTATCACTAAGCTTCTCTAAGCTGGTATTTTATGAAGGCGTGGTTTTCGACGTCGTCCTAATCGTGCTGCTGCAACTCTTTTAGCTGTAGCATGGTTCCACCATGTTTTAAAGTTACTGACAAATAGATAGTCTAGCGATTTCCTTACCTTATTCCCGAATTCAATTACGTGCTGAACAAAAACACATGGGGAGCACGCCTCTTGGTCTAGAAATAATTATCTTGTTTTTCTATATAGACTGGGTATGGCTGATGGTATCACTAACCATCAGGTGAACTGTACATCTTTTAAAAAGTATTGAAATACGGGTTGGACGTTGTTGTATTTTAATGTAGCCTTCTGAGCGTTGTTACCTGCCTGAAATAACGCTTCCCTCGGGACATCCAGATTTCACCACACTCCCTCCGATCTTATTGCGAATGCATTTCTTTATTAGAGAAGGAGAGAGCTAGGGGCTCTGTTAATACTAAGGGCATATTGTGATGTTCGAAATAACATAAATAACAAAATTGTTTATCATCTCTCTGTACGTTTATACAGATGAACATTGAACTCTTTCGAGTTTTTCGTGAATACGTGAAGACATCAAGGAGTTTGTGCAAATAAATTTTTTTATTTGCACAAATTCATTCTCCCTGAATATTAACATAATTATAAAATCTTTTTAAAAGGTTATGTATACCATAGATACAGAGATATGTACGTCATCAAAGTTAGAAGGGTCACTTCACTGATACAACACATCCTTGGAGAGTTCTCCACATCTTTATCATCCGATGTAGTCCTTTATTCTTCTCGAAATGTTATCGTCTTCACACAAATTTTAACATGCAATCCACCAACAGATTTCATTTCGATATTCGATCCCAATAACTCGTCTCAATGTGGGAAATGGATAATTTCTGTGACACTGCATGAACTTCTCTGCTTTGACTCGGGCTCGGTAATGTTCCAAGTGTCAGCTCTAGTGACAATTCTACTCATAATGCAGCCTTTATTTGGGCCATAAAGGTTCAATAACTAATGAGCGCAACAAACAGACCGTGTCAAAAGACGCCAACAGACAACATCCCTCGTTTTGCGATAGTTTTCCATACTTCGGAAGTTTTAAGTTATCAATTCATCGTTTTCCAGTAGATTTAGTAGTTTTGAGGGTCGTATATAGGGGACAATGACCAGACTATCTTCGTACTCATAGTATTATATTAGTCTATATAAGTGCTATAACAATTAGTGCCATATTTGAAGGTCATAACATAAATCGTATACATGTATTCATGTAGATATATATATATATATATATTTATATTATTATATATAGTACTGCTGGGAATATATCTGACTATAATCCGCTCCCAACGTGACTCCTGCCTATTGGTGAATTTCACATCCAAGACGTTTCTTATTTATATCATAGACGCGCAGGTTTCCTCACGATGTTTTTTCCCTTACAATTTCTGAACGCGAGGTTTTTCACGAACCGTGTATAAAAAAATGTTAACCAGTACGTGACGTAAGTATTTACATTTTTCACGAGCAGTTCAAACTTTTAAATGAATATGTGACTTATCACAATGTCTTAGTGGATATAATTCTAAATTGTCTTGTCGCATAATTTAATTTATTATGAATGAACAGTTTATCAAAGTTCAACCACACATTATGCCGATTACATTTTTGATTCATGGAAACAACTCTGGTATTAATTGGCTATTTAATACAAGTGATATAATGAGATGCTAATTTTTTGTCGTCGTTGTCGACCAGGTACCGTTCAGGTGACCTTTGAAAGCACCTCCTTAAAACTTGTGAATAATAGCAATCCTCACAATACCGGGAACCATGACATGACGTCAGGTTCTGTTCTGGATGTTAGGCCAAAGTCTACATAGGGTCGTTGGGTCATTGAATTGAGCTTTTTTCGCAACGCAAAGATTAAAGCCGTCCTTAGTTTTACAACGGCGTTAAGTAATGCCGGCTAATGTGCCCCAAGGCCGCACAGCTCATAGAGCCGATGGAGAAGAAAGGTTCAAGAGTGGCAAACGGAGGGTAGAACGACCAACCATTAGATGACTTGAGTAAGTTTGCCGTAAGTAGATGGACGCAGTCGGCTTGGGATCGTGTTTCGCGGCAGAACATATTCGGAATTAGATATATATTTTTTTATTATTTGCACGAGTAAAACAAGCATTATGCAAATAGGCGGACTTAAGACATTCTTTACCATTCTCATTCTGCATCTTTGGGGTTTAGCAGAGAATATATTGTGGGTGCAAGAAAGAACTTATTTTAAGTGCAAGTGTAATAAATTTTAAAATTTAAAGAAATAATATTACATTTTAATTAAAATTATCTATACTTTACATATATATTGACTTACCGATGTAAGTAAACCCCAACGAACTAGCATTTATTTTAAATTTTTGGTTTGCTCTACGCAGATATAGCTCCCAGTATTTTGAGGTCTATCAGTACATCTGGTCGGAAATTATATAATGTGTGTGTATATATATTTATATATATATATATATTTATATAAATATATATATACATATATATATATATATATATATATATATATATATATATATATATATGTATACACGTAAATACAAATTTACTATTTTGAAATTGATATACGTAGATGTTATTAACGAACGAGGTGTGAGTGGGAATAAATCAACCTAATGCCAACCTTATCTGCACGTAAGGATTTTGCGTATGCACATCAAAGATGCGCCAAACCCTCTTCAGTTGGCTAGAAGCCACATAAAGCGGATTTGGCGTTCGATTGATAGTATAGTAGTAGAAAAGTCCATCAGAATCTGCCAACTGCAAATCACACTATCGATGGCCGGCTGGTCGGTAACGGTCAGCTATTAAATAATTTAATAAAATGAACATCCCGGTACCACTGCAACGGCTAGAATGATTATGCTATAAGACGGTTCACGTTCGACTATTGTAGTCGAATGGTTTATGCGAACGTACGACCTTCAGTTTCGCAGAAGCTACCCGGTTTTGTACATAGTTTCTCTTAACAGGCTAGAGCGCCTTTACAACAATTGCATCAGGTATATATTCGGGCTTCGTAAATATGATCACATCTCTCAATATCGTGCTCGTCTTAAGTGGCTTACCATTCATCAGAGGCGTAACTTCGCTCGCGCGTCGCTATTGAAGCCGAGCCGCGGTAACGTGATAGTACTTACGTTCGCTTTTAAAACATGGTATAGTTTTATCCGAGTGCGTATGTTGAAGAAAACCACCGTGAGGTAACCTGTCTCCAAAACTCATCTCCAAGAAATAATTAATCCGTCGGAAGCAATTGACCGCGACGAGCTGCCAAGCTTCGACTCTCTCGGGCACCCTCGAGTCAGTCGCTTTCGCGCCCACGGCAACGGTCCACGCCGAGGCTCTCTTTCGGGAACCCTTGTGCTAATTACGCACAAATAAAGGTCTCGACTGAGTGCCCTTAGCGCTCGGCCACGCAAGCTGTAAAAGCCCTCGGGCTAACAATGGCCATAAAAAAAAGAAAAAAAATATATAGCAGTATATATATATATATATAAATAAATGTATATACGTAATGCTTTTGTTAAAACTCCGTGTAAAGCGGTCCAGGTAGTTATTTAATTATTACAAAAATAAAACTATAAACATTCAATTCTAGGAATGGTAACATTGTAAAGGAAATAATTAATAAGCACAATTGCGTTGCGTAATTCAATTAATATTAATCACCAGATTTACTTCCTTATTATTTGACGAAAGCATTATGCTACATTATGATTTCATGAATAAAACGACACAGGAGTCCACAATTGGGTGCAATATATAGATCATAATTTCGAATCCACTATTTCACTATAGACTTGAATCATCTCGTAACTAGCTTAAGCATTTTAGATTAGCCAGACTGGTGAATAGGAGAGTTAGTGATGCTAATAATTCTTAACATTCTTTCTTTAATCTATAGAGTAAAATAAAAGTACGGGAGGGTTTCAGGAGTGGTAACATTTTTTTTATCTCGATTCTTATATAGATGCGGGTTGCAGATGTCACAATCCGCCGGGGTCATTCACCATGAGGGGAACCGTGTGTCGTTTAGAGTTGATAAAAATTATAAACAACTAGAAAGGAAAGAATTTTTGTAATGTAATAATTTGCAAAACAAATTCTACACGCTGGGATTACATATCGAGGATGAACGAGGGTATCGGGGGCCACAGGAATCGTTTACCATCATCCGAACTATGCGCTCGTATGTCACCCTCAATTCAATTTAAAAAAAATACTGTACAAACAAACACAGAAGCCACATCTATAATGCCTGCAATGATTTCGAAGTCAGATTCAGGTTTTACAAACACCCCGACCGTTAAACTAAATATTTGTACTACACATATATTTGGGTTGCAAATCTAAACTAGGAGTGTCGCGACGTAGCCTGCAATATACCAAAAAGAGAGACTATCTATCAGTTGATAATATTCATATATCTTTTTAATATCACACGTCGTCATAGTAACCATTTCTTAGACAAATGAGGAATAATGTGACATCAGAGAAATACGTGCGCTGACGTATACGGTTTTATTTTCAATATTCGGAATACTTTTAAATCCGTCAGAAGCATCTGACGGAGTAAAGGTTCGGCCCTCTCAGGCAACCTCGACACATTTGCCTTCGCGCCTAGGGTGATGGTTCAAGCCGGGGCTCCCTCTCGGGAACCTTTGTGCTGGTTACCCATTAATAAAGGTCTCGGCTGAGTGCCTTAAGAGCTCGGCCACATTTCAACCTGGTGAAACTGTAAAAGCCCTCGGGTCACAAAAAAATCATCAGCCATAAAAAAAAATCGACTTACTTACTCCTTCCACTTAGAAGACAAATATCATAGATAATACAGTAGGCCAATTACAAGTCTACACAAATAATAACGAAGCGAGTAAATAGACACAGATGCGCAAGTACAAGAGGTAAAAAGTTGTTAACAAAACACAGATTCGGTTTAGCATTCAAAAGTATTTGTATGTGCGTTTTTATTTTCATTCAATAATATATTTATAATGAAGTAAATGCCTCAAGATAGGGCAACAGTAATTCCTAGTCGCTGTATTGAGGAAAGCGGTGTGTTTCGGTTTCAGTAGATGACGCTGTCATTTGTCCACGCACGATTGATATAATACATTACGTCGAGGCGACATACTGTTTGGGTATATTACACGATCACAAAACACAGTTCACTCGGCCCTCGTTTGCGAATTTTTTATAAATAATCGAGTGTTACCCCTGAGAATTACATTAGAATGACGATGAAGAATGGGATCTCTTTATAATTGTATTGAGGGTGACAAACAAGCACACAGTTCACAAGGTAAGTTATTCCAGGGGTCCATGCCACCCGCGTTTATCCTCGATGAGGAATCATATTTCAGTATGCGTTGTCAACCCCGGGGACTGAAATTGATAGATTTGTCGCCAGGAATAAGGGCCTTACACCCACTTATCCACGAAACATGGTAACGTTGAGCTGGTATTTTAAGTAGATATTCTGAGCGTTGCTTCAAACCAATCTCATGCTCCAGTTACTTCCTAGATGAAGCTTTTTTTTAGGACAAATCGCTTGCATATGTAAAGGCGTCTGATGTAGTTGGTATAGTCTCAACACAAATCTATTATTGCGGATATAGCATTTAAGGCACTTGACGCTAATGTAGATAATGGTTAGTAAATCTTGATATGTATTATATTGGCTTGATAGGCTGACAACCTAGACGGGTTCTAGGACACGTAACCTAGACGACAACCTATCATCATTAGGGGGGGACATAATGATAAACAATTCCTGCAACCCACGACTTCCACATTCATCCTTGATAAGGAATTATAATGTAGATACGTAATCCTATGTACCTTTGACAAATAAAATCGAATCAATCATGTTCCCAAAGTCGATATGATATCCGAAAGTTAAAATTAATTATCTTAAGCTACGCTTAATCAGATGATGTAGCCACGGTACAGCTTGATTAGAGAACCTGGATGCAGCATCACGGATCCCGTTTACGATTCCCAGTCAAGGAACAATATTTGTTCATCACAAATTGTTGGTTTTCGGATCCGAGTGTTGCGTGTCCCGTGTTGCTGACACCCATCCTTTCTCCGATCTTACTGCACATATATTACATAAGAATAGGTAAGGGGACAACAAGGGAGTGCTTTTGAATGCTTACGTCACATTGATGACATTCACATGATGGTAAGTGATTCCTGCGGCCCATGACATCTACATCCATCCATGACATGGAATCATAATGCAGATGCTTTGTCACCCTTGTGTTGGAGATGGAATGAAATGAAACGGGATGGAACCAGCTAAATTTTGAAAAACTATGAGAAAAAAAGCTCTAGAGGCTAACAGCGCTACATACACTAAAAAAAAAATTAAGTATTTTTTTAAATTATTATTTTAAGAGTAAGCAGCGAGCACACAGTTCACCTGGTGGTAAGTGATTCCTGCGGCCCAAGACATCTACATTCATCCTTGACAAGGAATCATAATGCAGATGCGTTGTCACCCTTGTGTTGGAGATGGAATGAAATGAAACGGGATGGAACCAGCTAAATTTTGAAAGTGGTCTATGAGAAAAAAAGTCTGGGAACCTCTGCTCTAGAGGCTAACAGCGCTACATAGACTCCAAAAAAATTAAGTATTTTTTTTAATTATTATTTTAAGAGTAAGCAACGAGCACACAGTTCACCTGGTGGTAAGTGATTCCTGCGGCCCAAGGCATCTACATTCATCCTTGTCAAGGAATCATAATGCAGAGGCGTTGTCACCCTTGAGGACTGAGATTGAATGTCACGTTACCAGTAATAAAGGTCTCCGGATCCCTGTATCCACCAGACACATCAGAAATATGCTGCTATTTTAAGCTGGTATACTGTGAGGGCGTGGTTCTACCCCGGTCGAGCTGACCCATTCATTATGCAGCTAGAAACAAACTACAGCGTAGCTCTACCGCTGTTATTCGCGCTAAAGCTAGTTTATAATTGGGGCGTGATTCACCGCGTTAATAATTAACGCTATTTGTACTAATTATACTATTAGTATTCTATTAATAGTATTTATATTCATGATACAAAGTTTAAGTAATTTTAAAGTTATTTTCCTCAATTTACGAGTTTTTCCTGTAGCTGTCACAAATAATATCCTGGTTTCACCGGTAGTAAATGCTTTTAGGCAATAGTCCGTCCATTACGTTACGTTATTTCAGCCCATCACTAATTATATGAATATAGGCTTCTTCCAAAGCGTACGATACTGGGCAACCTGCATCCAAGATATAAGTACTGCGGCAGTAATAAATAAAACTATTGTCTCTTTTAAACAATGTAAAATATATTCGACAGACAATTCTTTATTAAGCTGAAAACAAACCTTCCAGTTTCTGTTCACAAAGCGTCTATTATCACAAAAGCTTTGTGGTTTTAAAATACCGGGACAAAATAATACCGATATCTGCTTTATTTAAAAGTAATTTAAAGGGAACAAAGAACGGACCTTCAATAATAAAGACAAAACAGGAGTTGCGGTTTTCTTTTTTTAATTCTGAAAAAAGAAGGAGGTCACGACGGACCCATATCCCTACGCTTGCCGGACAAAACACAACAGCGTTATTTTGGTATTTTAAACTGAAATTCAAAGTGGTCAACGACGACCTCAATGCAGTTCTATTTTTTTATGTTTATCTAACACTTGTAAACTTTTTCTTTTTGGGGTAAGAGCGGCTAACGCAAGACACGAAATGTTGGCGACTATCGCTGGTGATTTATTACAAAGCACTGATGTGATTGTCTATCTTCGAACATCCTTGTCAGATCTTGATAAAACATTCACGGGGACAGAAAGAAAGTATTCCATTCCATATATGAGTATTGATTTAAAATCATTTCAGAAGCTCTGAATATGAATTAGGATACAGAAAAATATTTGAATAGATAAAAGAAAAAAAAGATTAGACTGTATTTAAGGGGTCCGCCTGTATGCGAAAAAGTCAAAGTACGTAATAGCTTTTGTTCTGATTTTTCGGTTTCTTAAGGAAGGAGAATTTGTATGTAATATTTATGAATGTATGAAAACATATATATAGGAAAATAATAACATATATTAAGAGTCTCGGAATGATCACTGCATAAATATACAGCAAAAATAAGCATACCTTTATTGCTGTAAATAGAATTGGGAAAATTGAATAGTCCAGACAAAATCGGAAAGGGTTGATAATTTATACTATTATTTAAATTATGCCTCAAATGTTGTGATCGCGATGTTTTGATGCTAATAAGACAAGAAGCCTTAGCTGTACAGGAAATTTGATGTTTGTAAATAATTTATAAAAAAGAAAAAGGCGGTGGGAGAAATTCGATACATCACCTTGGTAGACGTTTGACAAGCTAAAGTAGCAATGGCCTTCTCACAGAAGTGACAACTCGACAGTTGTAGTTCGCGTGTCCTAGATTGGAGAGCAACTGAAGGTAATCGAAGTGTGAGAAACGCACTGGTTCTATGGACCGACGACTTGCGCCAAAACATCTCAGAGTTGATAACATCTTCTAGACAATCCTAATTCTTTATTGAGGATGGATGTAGATGTTATGGGCAGCAGTCATCATTTACCATCAGATAAACCGTGTGCTTGTTTGGTATCCTCATTATTATTTTATTAAAAGAAGCAAATATGCACGTGATGGACTGAACGATGGAAAGTGTCCCATATAACCAAGTTGTTTTATTTAAAGTTCACCGATGATTTATTTACGAATTGACCTTTCAACCTCCGTTGAATCTGTCGACGGAATGGAAGTCGAATGTCATGGACATTTTGCTAACGGACGGTAATTCTTCTGTATCTTTAGTTTCAATTTTCAACGAAAGAAAAGCTCCAAGAACGCAGAGAACTTTGGCTTGCTTACCTCTAATTGTTACGATAAAGCTATAAACTGTCTTGTTCATATAAAATTAGGAGTGAGAAACAAGCACACAGTTCCCTGATGGTAAGTCATCACCGCCACTCATGAACATTCGCAAAACCAGAGGAGCCGTAGATGCGCTGCCAGCCTATAAAAAAGCTATTTTCTTGAAGGTCCCTAAGTCATATCGGTTTGAAAATACCGCAGGTGATAGCTGATTACAAAGATTAGTTGTGCGTCGCAAATAATTTCGCGTAAAGTGCACAGTGGTGGATTGTCAATTATGGAGATGACGAGGATGAAATTTAGATTTCAACATTGTACATGTACGTAAGATGTTTAAACTCAGCGGCTGGAATTAATCCGTAAAACTCCTCAGTACACTCCCCATGGTAAATTCATTAAAAAATACATAGAGATGCAACATATCTTCGTAATGTCAGTGAATCAAGCCGATCGGAAAGAAAGTACTTGATCATCACCGATTCGAGCCGCTTTCCGTTGAATGCGGTCAAATTGAAGGAGCCGATACTGGGGTACTCCCCACCGAGATTAGAACAGTATTCTACGTGAGACCACAAACTTGCACCTGACATCCACCCTTAACAAAAAATAAAGATGCAGGTTGAATGCTACATTACCTGTAATCGGTTCCCTGAGCAGCGTTAGCTAATGTTTCGTTTCGTTTGTTGGTATTCTGTGAGCACATCGCTCCTGTCCCGGTCGAGCTGACCCATTCATGCAGCAGACAGAAACTGGTTGCTGTGTACTGTACGCTTTCATAAAATCCATCTTAAGTGCTCAGAAGTGTCAACGGGGTGTTATGAGCAGCGGATATCAATTACCATCAGGTGTGATTCTTTTTTGTCATCATGTGATTTTTGTTGAGGCTGTATTATATATGTAGGTTGTTTATGGGCTTCAGTAAATCACTTAATATCATGTGATTTTTGTTGAGCATGTATTATATATGTAGGTGCTTTATGGGCTTCAGTAAATCACTTAATACCATAAGATTTTTGTTGAGCATGTATTATATATATAGGTGGTTTATGGGCTTCAGTAAATCACTTAATATCATGTGATTTTTGTTGAGCATGTATTATATGTAGTTGTGCATGTATTATTGTATTATATGTAGGTGGTTTATGGGCTTCAGTAAATCACTTAATATCATGTGATTCTTGATCTGGAGAAGAAGTGGCGCAAGAAACTCCAGTGACGCTTCTATCTGTATGGACTGGAGAGAACTGGCCAGTGACATGGCGGTATCGCGAATATCCTTGTTTGTGACGGCCTCGCCGTGATTTTTGTTGAGCATGTATTATATAAGTAGGTGGTTTATGGGCTTCAGTAAATCACTTAATATCATGTGATTTTTGTGCTTGTTTGTCACTCATCCTTTTTAAAAAAAACGTTGAGAATGTCTAACAGAGTATGATAATTTTGATCGTTTTCAACCATGGCGATGTCTCTCTGGTTAATCCCATACACGATATTATCAAATGCACGATAGTGCAGCGGAAATCACTTCTCAGTCCCGAAGTTTCAGAGGAAAGTTCAGATGCCGCACGAGGTATCAGCGACGCGGAATATAAATACAACACACTCGGACTTTGTTTGTCAAGCTAAAACTGAATACGCATCGCTACTGCCAGGATCTGACCATATGCCACGTGGTCGCGTTAAGGCACCGTCGTTAGAGATGAGCGTAAAATTGCGCTCTTTATTTGAGGACGATTTCGATAGCTTCTTCTTACATAAAAAACGATTCAAATACACAACTTGAATGTTGACCTAATTTCAAATATAAAATAACGACCAATTATTTTATATATATTATCAGTATTACTAAATTGTCCCTTTACTTCAGCTAGACTAATTGGTCAAAATCTTTACTATAATAATAGCCGAATGGTTAGGTGGCAATGACTACCTTAAAATATATTTTCGGGACAAAGTAAAAATAAATTTGTGGAGATTTACTAAAACGCGATTTCTTGATAGATACGGATTTGATATATCATAAAATATTTAATGAACTATATATCTCGGGTTTAATTTATATAAATGGTAACGGGCGGACGGGGGGGGACAAAGGGTTAAATTGGACAGTCGACAAACTTTAATCTGAAATGCGTTAAGTTTAGCAAGACCTTGTACCAAGTAACTTAAACCATTATCCCGCTGGCTTCAAACAAGAAGATATTCCTTACTTGTATGCTTCTTATGTCGAAGAGATAAGACCTAAATTCCTAGATCGTTTGACTTGCAACCGACGACGGTATATTACTCAGCCATTGTACTCTACCTATTAGCCTCGCGTTCTTTGTTCGCTAGCGATCGGATTCGAAGCTGTGTTCTTTGTTTGTAAGGCAGGTGGTTAACCCAGATGGGGGTCAGTGGTACTCGATCGAGATAAATTAAAAGTTACTTCGTTCAGATAGGGAGCACATCATATAGCAATATGAATGGGACAGCTAGACCGGAGAGAAGTATCTCACAGAATACCAGCATAAAATAGGTACTTAATCGAGTGTTTCGAGATATCCGGAGACCGTTAGTTCTCATGGTGACAAAGCATCTGAATTATGATTCCTTATCGAGGGCGACGCGTGTATCATGGGCCGCAGGAATCACTTACCATCAGGTGAACTTTGTGAGTCGTTTGTTACTCTTAATTTAATAAAAAAAAATGATTCTGACGAGACCGAAATAGGTGAAAATCTGAGGGAACTGCTGTTCAATATCAAATAAATCCGTTAAAGCGGATTTGACTCGAGTGCAAGAAAGGGTGCTTTGTCTTGCAAATATTTTGGGAGAGCTACGCTACAGTTCTAACTTAACTACATTTCTAGTTACAGCACTAAAAGATCTGTTCCGTCGAGGAAGGAACACTTCATTAAGATTAACATTTCCGTTTCCTGTGGTAAGCGAAGGGAATTTTAGTCAAGTTTACTGGTAACGAGACATTTCATCTCTCAGTAATGAAATTGCATGTGAATCTTGAATTTTATTAGACGACCAATGTAGGTTTGTACGTCGATGTCGTCACTTACTGTGAGTTGTCTGCTGTCGCAACTTTTATGAAAAAAAAAATTCTAAAACTCATCACAGTCCATTAATTAATTATTCAACTGTATGGATTATTCGTGAACATACCAAATTACTGTATCCCAGACACAACAGTTTTTACTGTACTATAGAGTCAAGATGTAGTTTTTTTCTGGATGCTGCAAGAATGGGTCGGCACGAATGAGGAAGTACCGCGTCCTCACAGAATACAAGCGTAAAATTGCAGCATAATGTGGCTGCGTTTCGTTTGTTGAGTTTAGGGATCCGGAGACCTTTATTACTGGTGACGAGGCATTACATGTCAGCCATCATGGGTGACGACAACGCATCAGCATTATGATTCCTCATCGACATTGGACATTGGTGTCAGGAGGCGCATCACTTACATTCAAGTGAACTGCGTACTCGTACTCCACACTGTGAAACTGTCTTAGGGCTAACAGCGGTTATCAGCCAAAAAAAAATACTGCTAGTTTGTCATCCTCAAAATAATAAAACAAAAAACAATATTCCTTCCGCGATCGTGTTTGAGAAATAACAATGGTAGAACCAGAAACTACCCACCCCTAACTGCCTCTGTACGCGAAAATTTCGCTAACCAATTTTCTTTTATAAGTGTTCACCTGTTTTAACTTATTTTATAAGAAAGGCTTACCATACAATATGTATAAATTCTAAATGTCGATTACCGAACATCGTGTTGCCTCCTAGTAGGTCGAGGGGGTGACGTCACGAGTGTGTAATCTATATTTCCCATTGAAGTGTGAACTACTGACATTCATATAAACTTTGTGATGTGTACTTGTTTAACGCACACGTGTCCACGGCCGTGTGTGTAAACGTACATTTATGCATGTGTGGTAAAATATTCACTGTGCATGTGGTCAAAATGACCATATGGCCGCGTGGTGAGGCCTGATGAGCAGTCCTGTATGACTATCATGCTGCTGCGTCGCAGGTCCTGGGTTCGGTACCCAGCCGTGGAACAATATATGTTCCTTATCCCTGAACCTTCATCCGATCTTACATGGGATTAGAGAAGGCGACTGCAAGTGAGTCTGTGTTTGCGCTAACGATTACGATACTATAATATATTCAAAGCAATCTCGCAATAACCAGAAAATATCGCCGTGTTCGAAATAGATCAGAACATCATCATTATGTCAACAAAAAACGTTTCTCACATGCAAATATACACAGGTATTAATTTCTTTTCTACAAATTACTGAACAACATACTGAAAAAGTAAAATTAAGCTATGTATTATATATATATGTTCTTTAGCACTACAGGTTTTTTCAGCATACTAGTGCCTTATGGAAGATTTTTCAATACATATCAGGTATGTAAATGTGCAAATAAGCAGATATATGAATTCCATATTTTTTAGTGAAACCAAAAATTGACAATGGCATTCATCTCTGAGAAGGAATCATAATTTAGATGTGTTGTTGTCACCCCTGAGACTAACATGTAATGCCTCGTCACCAGTAATTTCTTTTTCTTTACACATTCCTTGACTTCTGAGCTAGGTTCTGAACCTATTTTACAGAGGTCAGTGTCTTCTCCCAATAAAGATTACACACGATTTATGTAAATAAAATATAATAAATAAAACCGGAAGTTGTGTGTGAGTAAAAGGGTCTCCGGATCCCAACACTCACCATGTGAAACACAGTAGCATTATGCTGCTATTTTATGCTTGTATTCTGTGACGGCATGGTCCTTCCTCATTCAATCTGACTCATTTTGGATGTGCAATAATGCAGATGCTTTGTCACCCCGAGGAGAGTGAATGCTTCAGCAACATCAATAGAGGTCTCTTGAGATCCCTACACCTAGCAGCCTTTGTTGTTTATAAACTTTTATAAAATTTATGTTCCTACTCTGGTTGAATAAACCTAATATTATAAAACAAAATGTGGTGTAGCCATGTTACAGTTAGATACGAGACCCGGTAAAATATTAATATAATAAGTGAAAAAAAACTGAGAACTAATTACTACTATTAAAACATTCAATTTTAGCCTTCCGTTGTGACCAGCAGTTTTTTTCAAATGTGTATCAAGTCAAGTCATTACACAGTTAATCTGATGAATTAAAAAAAAAGAGACCTTAAAAACAATAAAAAATAAACACTATGTGACTGAAACATTCTTACTAGGAAGAGGGTGAATCTTCTATGGATAAACAAGAAATAGGAAAATTAGAAGTATACCATACATAGGGGTTTGTATAAAAGATCTATAGAGGTCAAAGTGCTATTAAGTACCAACAAAGTTCAGGCATACACAAAAAGATAAGGGCCTAATAAATAGCCGCAATTCAGCACTTTTTTGGCCTAAATCTCTATGTGAAAAATGGATAACTCTTGTTAATTTAGTATATCCCAATCCATATCAAACCAGACCAAATCCTACCAAATCCCAACCAGTAAAATGAGTTTTTTACATATTGGAAAATAACATGCTTATATATAATATGAACCATTGTATTAAAACAGAGGTTCCCAGACTTTTCCAGGTTCCGGTGGACCCCCTGCAGCTACATTTCTACCATATTCCTAAAAATCAACCAAAAATATGCAAGTTTTTACAAGTAACAACCGCTGAGCTTCTTAAAATATCATCTGCCTACATTGATAGGTGAAGTCAAGCCAACATTTGTTTTGCACTATCAAAAGCAAATAAATTTTTATGAACCCCTCTTGAGAATTATGAACCTCCATTTTTTTGGTACACCAACGTAGACCCTCGTTGAGTCTCCCGTGTACACCTGGGGGTCCACCTGGACTACTTTGGGAACTAAGGTATTAAAACAATATATATTAATATCTGTATAATACAGTAGTAGCCATGATGTAGCTACCTATTAGCAGCAGAATGAATGAGCTAGGAAGAACTAAGCTCTCAAAGGAAACTATGTGTGCTTGGATAACAATTCGGTATTTCCTATCACCATCAACTGAAATTTGTCCTCATAATTTTGTTAATAAAATATATGAAGTAAGTGAGATAAATAAAATATAAAGTTTACACAATATGAATTATACACATACAAACTTTCTTTGAGTATCAGGTGGTATAAACTTGAGATGAGCAATTCAGATCAGATTAGATGAGAGAAGCAGAAGGAAATACTTTTTACAGTATTAGGGAAAACAATTCACCTGATGAAAAATAACTTCGAACCAAAACATATAAATCCATGATTACCAAAGATTTAAGATTTTCATCTACTTTCATAATTAAGGACAAACATTAAATTCACCCTCTTCTGTCAATGGGTCTCAGAATCTCTACATACAGCAGAAAAACTGCAGCATCATGCTGTTATTTCATTCCAGTATTCTGTGAGTGTGGTGAATGCCACTTGGATTGACCCACATTGCATTTAGAAACTAACTGCCACATAGCACAAGCACTGTTAGTTCAACATCATTATCACAACCTATCAAACCAGTTATGACAACTATGGTAATTAAACATCCACTGTAAGCTAACCATTTTTTTATATAGAAGTATACCCCAAAAACTATAATGAGAAAGAAATGTTTATTCAAAATTTTTCATAAGTTCTTTTATAAATAAAATAAATAGAATAACTCCCTTGATCAGGTTTTGGGTCAAAGTTTACAAATAATCTTAAAAAATAAAATATATTTGGCTTTAGAATGACTTTGAATGTAGTCATAAAGGTAATATCGCAAAACACTAAACATGTAAATATACATCATAAAGTTATTCAAAAATAATAAATGAATAAAAATAATTAAATTTTTATTCCACTTTTTTGATTCCTAGTTATGATATCGTTTTTTTAATTTGTTTACTTTTGGCTAAGATTAATTATATATTTAAATTATCAATATGAAAAAATATACTTACCAAATCAAAAAGTAATATTCAATTTAATAATGGCAACACTGCACAATATTCAATAATTGTAGCATTGTTAACAACCACCACCACTGCTAGAAGATTCAAACATGTGTAGGACAAACAGCTGATTGATACAAGCAGCATGTAATCAGCACACATGCATAATTTGTAGGTAGCATTTCAAAAAACATTTAGCAACTGCAAACATTAGGGTTTTACAAACAAAAGACAGCTTGTTTAAGTGCGTTTTATAGTTTTCGAGGTTGATTATACATGTTATTAAAAAAATTATCGTAGTAACGCACTATTGTTACACGAACAAAAAAAACCTAAAAATTTTAGATTTATAAAAGTTAACAACATAACGATTGTTCTTTTAATTTAATAAAAAGAGCGCTCAAAATAAAAATCAGAAAAATAAGCACCACCTGTAAAGGGCTCCAACCAGGGCCCAATTGAGATTGTCGACCATTCGGGTTGTGTTGCGAGCCGCCTGACATTGTGTGCGTAGTCCTCGCGGCACTGTTTACAACACGTTTAAAGCTACGATTGTTCAACAACCACTGTTTCAGTCCACCATAATGATGCCGGCAACTTTGAAGCCCTCACACGCGTAACTGCGCTGTCCTACGACGTGTACAGAAATTTCTGAAACGTTTTCATATGCTCACGTTGCTATTTCAACTTTCCACCATGTTTATCAGATACCCTAAAAGGGCAACAACACTTTCCTAAAGTTCGTAAGACACTTATTTCAAAGAAAACCACATTTATTTCGTGTATGGTATGGTGTCCACAGTTCTGATGCTCACTTCGCGTGACATTTCAAACGCTTTTATGATTTGAAAATAAGCACTCTACACATAAACGACAACTTGATTAATGATCGTAAGATGTTTATCACTATATCTTACCAACAAATAACTTAAATATTGCTAGAAACTATTAGAAAAAATGCAAATTAAACGAAACTATGCATAAGGACCACTTCCAACAATGGTGGCCGATTTGGATTTTGAAAGCACGCTTGGCGCCATCTTACGGCAACTTATAGTAAAAAGTAGGTAAAGCAGCATAACGGAAACCTTATGCTGCATTGTCTTTGGATTTTGCAATGGATAACAATAATTATATGTAAAAAGGAAAAAGTAATTAAATATAATAAACGTATTCCCTATAGCTTACGATCATTTTATTTGTCAATATTAATAAATAAGTTGTAATTTACGTTTTTAACAGCTAAATAATATTAATTTGTTTAATTTTGAGAATGGCAATCTGGTTTCTATAGCAACGTTTGTTTTGATGTTTGGAACTTTTACAGATAGTGCTTCTCTTATTGGTTTGCCATTTAAATGAAAGAAAGTGACTTAACAAAGTTCCTAATATCTTTTAATGGTCGGATCGACTATGTTTTATTTCCCGGTGGCGTATTCGACGACAGAATTTTCTTACAGTATAATGTCGTATGGGGTCCAGATTGGGACCCTATTTCAGGACTGAACTCGGGCAGCAGCCAGATGGCATCATCTGGTAGAGACCCAGAGCGAGTTGTTTTTAATTTACCATTAGAAATGGTATTTAGCAGTACTAACGTGTTTGGTTGTAAGTTCCATGGGTTGCCTCTATTGATTTTATTATTTAATTAAATTTAAATCTAGATAGAAAATTATAAATGTATAGAACAGAATAATTTTATAATTAGTATTATTCTTTTTCAAACTACTATAAGTTAATTACTTGTTTATAATAAAAATTTTTTTTTACCAAATGACTTTAATGTATAACATATTATGTATATAACATATATATAACTTATATATTTTATGTATAAAAAAATAATATACATGTTATTTTATTTATACAAGAGGTGATAAACAAGCAAGTAGATAATCAGACTATAATAACAAATCAAGTATAAAATAAATCAACATTTAAAATAGTTACAAATTTTGTGTTGTTCAAACTCAAAATGTTTGTGAATTTATTCTATTGGTAGGTAATAAATCTTAAACCTATGCTTTGTAAGAATGCAAGTGTTTGTAAAGTATGAATAATTTTCGAACCACTTTTCTGGTGGAACCTTTTTACACGGGTAGCACTTTATGACCTTTGTATTCTGTGGTTGTTAGAAGTCTTTATCCTTTTTGGGGGTATAAAGTAATTAATAATGGTGAATTTATTTTATATATATATAACAAGTTTTCTCATTTCATAAAAATATCCTAATCAACTACTGGATTTATTAAACTAGTAACTGGCTTTAATAAATGGGCCAGCACTAGCAGGGAATGACCACACTTTCACAGAATATTAACATAGCTAGTTTACCGTGTTTAGTTTTGTTAGATTATTCATAAAATTACTTATAAAACCATCCTTAATTGTGGCAGAATGCCACTAGAGCACACTTGGGTCCGCTTGATTGAAGAAGGACCACTCCCTTACAGATTTCTATCATGAAATAGTCGCATAATGTTTGCTGTGCTGAGTATAGATAGGTGTAGTAAGTAGATCTAATAACTGGTTACTAGGCCTTTCATATAATATAATCCTCAGGGGTAAACTTCAACATTTGTTGAGAATGGATGTACTTCAAAGGTCCGGTGAACTGTGAGCTCTGTTCTCATGTATTATATTTGTTTTTATATCATCATATAACGATCATGTTAACTGTCGTTTTCCAGGGCCACAATTAATCGTAACCGTTAAAGCCAATAATGCCGTTGGCGGGGAGTCCCTGCGAGGTTACGCCGTAGTTCTGTTACCACCGACGACCGGGGAGCGCGAGATATCAGCGCCATTGATACGCCCACGGGCTGCCACTGTTCTGGGAGAGTGGCTCGCTTGGTTCACTGGCAGGTATCCTGAACTGGCCGACCCTAAGATGCTGGCAGATGGGAAAGATAATTATTGTAAGCTTCATCAGTGTTGTGTTGTTAACTTAGTCAATGGAAAATGTTTAACCAATTATTCAAGACTTGACACAGGATCAGTAATATAACGACGATAGAGGTACAGAATGAATGGGTTAGCTCGGAATGTTATATCTTCTCCAGCTCTTGGAATCTCTTTCTCAAACCACACACTCCAGTCTACTAGGGTGAAGTAGCAGTAAACCGCTGCCGTGTTTCGTATAGTTAGCGTATGGCAGCCGAGGCTCAATTACTGGTAACGAGGCATTGGATTACAGTCCTCAGGGATGCGCATATTGAGGATCTGGAAGATCATACCTATTGAGGATGGATATAGATGTTTATTGTTGTCATTTTATTCAATCTGGTGCATCTGGTGCCTATAGGCAGTATTTCACCTGGAGCCAGTGAAAGATTAGTGTTTCACCATAAATTTCCTACAAGATATTTCTCGAATTCGAAAAATTGAAACTGGCCTATATTCTAACTCCGAGCTAGATCGTGAGTCCAATGAACTTTTTTCTTTACCAAGATACCCTACCCTACCTGCTGGGGGGAAGACAGGGTTATTTGAGATCTGGACCTATTAAAACCACCTCGATGGCCAACCTTAATGTATTGGGAGCGGTTCCGGGATCTCCTACGTAACGCAGCGATTCCCCTCTGCACGTCGCAAGGGAGGCCTCGCCTTCCCTAACCCTCCTGTACTACGGCAACTGTTACCATTCCGTGTCGCTGATCTCCCAGGGTTCACTATCATAATCCGCCCACCTGCGAACCCCTTATCCCTTTTTAGTCGCCTTATACGACAGGCGGGGGATACCTTCCAGTCCAGTTCTATTCTAAAAGCGCGGAACTTAAGAGGCAGAGGCAACGCCCTAGTGGCTATGTAGAAACATTGCTGAAAATAAGACTTTCTAATCCGCTTTTTTGGAATATAATTAAAATATGGTATTTGGAAATAAACAAGTCACATAAGCAACATCACGGGGCATTCCCGTTAATTACTTCGCTACACCCGCCACAATTCAGCTCCATGCTGGTGTTCTGTCAAGGCGTTGCCCTTCTCGGGTCGGAAAAGCCCAGCTAAAGAAAGCCTTACGTTGTATTTCGCCCTGCACCGTGGCTTATATATTAAGTCGGCTTCCCTTACTGCAATCACTGGCAGTTATTTTGATAATATATCTACGTAGAACAAGGTCTAAATTATTTCTTCTTTCAGTACTAAGGACAGAGTCCTATGGCAGTGTTGTTTTGAAGATTTCCATGGTGTCAAAAGATCTGCGTAAGTTCGGATACGATAATCAGCCTCCTGTCTGCAGAAGTAATTGTCATAATTTAGATTTGTAAATAAAAAAATAATTTAAAAACCAAAATAAATTTCTATAAAATTTAAAACAAATCTTATTGTCAATTTTTCTTAATATATGGCAACTATCGTTGTGATAATTCTGCCAATGTCTAGTCAGAATGAAAGAGGCGTACATGAAATTGTTCGGTAACAAAAGCAATCAGCGGAATGCTTGAGGAGAACACTAAGTTAGGACTTCAAAATAGGTCAAAGAACATCACGGTAATTTACACAATAAACATATTGTATTAAGGTTAAGGCATATAAACAGTTATACTTAATAATAAAGTTAATTTCGGTAAAGTTATTGATGTTTATTTTTAATAATAAAACAATAAAGATTTTGAAGAAAGGGGAGTCTATGAATGAGAGTAGGCATAACAAGCTAATGGTTACCCCTTTCTTGACGTTATATATAGGCACTTTTGTCAAATGTATCATGAAGAAATGTTATAGTGACGTCAGCATTTGAGCAAACAAAGCTCAGTTTTAACAGTGGTAGAGCTACACTGCAGTTTGTTTCTATCTGTAGAATTAATGGGTCAGCTCGACCGGGGTAGAACCACGTCCTCACAGAATACCAGCGTGAAACAGCAGCATAATATTGCTGTGTTTCCGTAGACCTTTATTACTGGTGACGAGGCATTCTATCTCAATCCTCAAGGGTGACAACGCATCTGCATAATGATGCCTTGTCAACGATGAATGTAGATGTCATGGGCCGCAGGAATCACTTGCCATCAGGTGAACTGTTTGCTCGTTTGTTACTTACAATGTAATAATAAAAAATGCACTACATATTTATTATTTACATATTTATTTCTATTAGCTCAATGCAAGATATATGAAAAAACATCAAAGTCAGGTGTGGGTGCAATGCTAAAGATGATCAACATTTACACACTTATCAATACCTAAAAATCTAGAATTTTTGGTTACCCTAATTACAAAACCCGGGGATAAACCCGTTGGTAACCGAAATCAGGACCCAAGACACGGTAGCTAGACATCGCGCCACGTGTTTATATATGAACTTCGGCTCAAAAACACGTACTCTCACTCATCCCCAAGGAGAGCCCGAATACCTCGAACCCATCATAGGAAACACGGCAGAATGACATTGCTGTCGAAGGTTGAGCTGAGGTTACGTACCAAGTTAAGAGGGCCCCTCGGATTACGCTACACGCCCGCCTATGTCGTCGTTGTAGTTCTCTACAGGGGTCGGAGTGCAGCACATTGTTACTGGTGAAGAGACATTTCATCTCAGTCCTTAGGGGTGACAACGCATCTGCATTATGATTCCTTATCGAGGATACTCGGCATCAGGTGAACTGTTTGCTAGTTTATCACCCTGAACGCGATAAAAAGAGAAAATCGCCACCACGGTGCAGTGTCCGGAACACCGGACAAATTCGGTCTTAAAATTTTGGCCTGCAGTATTCATATATATATATATTGGCCATTTCAAACCAAAAAAAAGTTTTAATTGGTTGTGAATTCAAAATTCAAATTAATTTTGTTTTAAACAAAATCACATCCTTTTTACAGTCAGTCTTTTGTTTATTGATTAGCATTGTAATTTCATTACGTTTGAACATTTTTTGGCATAATGCATACTCTAAAAATTCGTGTAATTATGGAATATGAGTTCCGTCGTGGCATCAACGCGGCACAAACGGCACGTAACATCAACAACGTTTACGGAGAGAGCTTTACAAACGAACGCACAACCCGTTATTGGTTTGCCCGGTTCCGTTCTTCGTCAGCGCAACGTACGCGTTGATACCTGCCTCGCGCTGCTTAACAGGCACAGAAATGAAAGAATTTTGAACCGAATTGTTATGTGCGACGAATAGTGGATTCTGTTCCATAATCGAAAGCGCTCAGTAAGTTGATCCTGGTTCAGCACCAAAGCAATGCTTTAAATGAAAAATGACCTCCAGAAAGTTGGTCACTGTTTGGTGGTCTAGTGGTGTGATTCATCACAGCTTTTTAACCAAAGGGCATGAGCATTACTGTAGATGAGTACTGTGAAGAACTGAAGACAATGATGGAGAAGCTCGCACATCTGCAACCAGCTTTGGTCAATCGGTCGTCCCCGTTGGTCCTACACGACAACGCACGACCGCATACTGCTCAACAGACAGACTCCAAGAGTTGGGGTTGGAAGCTCTTCCTCATCCACCGTATTCACCAGACCTTGCACCCACCAACTATTACTTTTTCCAAAATTTGGACAACATTTTAGCGAGAAAAAATTCAATTCCCGAGAGGCAGTACAAAATGCCTTTGAAGAGTTTGTTGCCTCCCGTCCAGCTGATTTTTACAAGAAGGGAATCAATAACCTACCACTGCGTTGGCAAAGATGCATCGATTACATGGGTGAAATAAAATGAAATACTTTAACTTATTTCATACAAAACGGCAATTTCATAGGTAAAGACCTATTATTTACGCCCCTTGTGCCTCTTTCTCTTCTAAATGTCCTCTACATAATTTTGAGCTATGCTTTGGTTCATTATCTTGTTGGAAAATGAATCCATCTCCAATTAATCGCAACCCGGAAGAAACGGCATTTTGCTCTAAAATGCTTTTGTACTGTTCCTTTTTCAAAATTCTTTCAATTTTAATCAAATCCTTGGCTAGAGAAGTAACCCAGACCATAATTGAGCCACCACCATGCTTGATTGTTGGGACTACACAATCTGACATCATCTTTTCTTGGGCTCTGCGTCGAACATAAATTCTACGTTTAGAACCGAATAGTTCAAACTTGGATTCATCGGTCCAAAGCACTTTTTTAAAATCTTCTTCAATCTTCGATAACTTCAGTTGTGAAGCAATCTCACGTTCGGGTTTGCCTTCATTATGTAAAAAAACGATGGCAGAACGCACTTCACTGCTAATTTCTCAATATTTTCCAATTTTATGACGTCGTCACTGTAGAAACCACGAGTTTAGACTAATTGAAATTGTTTGTGAACCCCAAGTAATCGGGTAATAATAAGTCAGAAACACGTGTTTTCAGGAGCTAAATAATCCTAATTATTGACCAATACGTAACAAAAGCAAAGTAATTAGTAATGAGGACATTATAAAAATATTATCACGACTCTACCACCTGGCTCTAGTGCAACGTTTGTCGGTGTTTGAAAACAATAGATGTTTATTGTCCAATAACTTGAAAGTAAACAAAAGAATGACTTCTTTAAGTATTCGATACTAACAATAGAATATGCAGATGTGCATTTCTTTTATTTATCCTATGGGATTTTATTACAAGTGATGGATAATTATGTTGTTTATATGCGGTCTTAAACTTTTGGCCGGTAGGGTATGTACGACACACATACGGAAAAATCAACAATTTGTGATAAACTAATATTACTCATCAGTTCGATGATCGGGTTCGCGATACAGCAGTTAGGATCTCTGACGGAAAACGGGCGTCAAATAATTAAAATGTCCTTACATAAAAACAAGATAAATAAATGTTTACAGCCCCTGAAGGCTATCGTATATAACTGCATATAATTGCTGTTCATTAAGTTTACTATCTATAGAAAAAACCCTACCTAGTGAACACCCGCATATACAAAAGGTTATCAATCATTGAACGCTAGCATATAAAGTATATCTATGTTATGGTTTTGATTTGTTCGGTTGTATGTATGTATATATTTATATATATATACATTTGTATTGGAGCCTAGTCCTCGAGGCTCCACTGTGAATTCGCAGACTTCACATGAACCCTTACTTACTAATTAATAATAATAATAATAATGCTTTTTGCTAGTCACCAGGCCCCGCCTCATGTTTACCAGTACGTACATATTATGATGAAACAATAATGGTAAAAATGGTACTAAAGTACAATAAAGAAATACACTATATCAAGGATGAGTATAATAAATATACTACACTCATCCTTGATAAGGAATGATAATAAAGATGTTTTCACCCCCAAAGAATAAGGTGGAATGCCGTCACTAGTAGTTCTCCGATTTCTTTTACTCACGAGACGAAACACAGCTGTAAAGTTATTCTTCATAATACTAGACGCGCACACAGTTCACCTGATGATAAGTGGTAATTGCGACCCATCACATTTAAATCCATCCTCAAAAAAAATATAAGATGCACTGCATTTTCTCCCTTCAGGACTTGCGTTATTCTGCTTTTTCACACTGCTATATTGTGAATGTGATTCTTCTCCAGTCGAGTCGAACTCTTCAGTTTGAAAATATGTCACTAAGACACGCCATTGTATGAACACAGTCGTTCACTACAAAACCTTTCGTGTGTTATCGTAACATTTACGAGGACCTTGAATTATTCCATTATCATTAATGGCGATGATTGCTAGCGTCATAACAATCATTAACAATAGTTCAGAGTGAAAGAAACCCCCATGCCGGTACTAAATAGAGCGTGACTTATATTCTCATTGTTATTTTGTTTACCCATTTAGAAACGTGTCGTATTGTATGATGGGTTGTTTGTCATTATTATTTTATATACCAGTCAATGTGACGGTTCGAAGGGCATTCATCTGACGGTGCAAGAATAATTCTCAGTAGCACAAGGTTATAGTTGTTTTGGGGAAAATGATGTTTATTTTAGTACAATAACGCTGCAGTAGATGGCGCTGTTGTTAATTCACCATGCACGAACGGACATCATCATTTATGCCACTGCCGGACATTGACCTCTCCCACAGAGTACAATACAACGACTTCCCTCAGATTTGCATAGGTCGTCACTCTATGTAATGGGGTGTCTCCTATACTGCTACAGCTACAGGAGAACCTTTCTTTTCCACGAGTTATCAGTTTTATGCTCTATATAACCGCTCCATCGCCACTTCTTACTGGTTACTTATCTTTTGAGCTTTTTCGATTACTTTAGTTTTTCCATTGATAGAATATCTTATAAATATAATATAGAATAAAATCGTTATAGTATTTGCTCACGCAGAGAAACCGAATATTATCCTCGCCATAGCTCACTGAGTGGCTTTTAGCTTTTTTAAAAAAAAGGCCAGCCGTGAAGGTTTGCGTATTAGTTCCATATGGCATTGCTGGATGAGACAGATACGCACAGATGAGATTTTAATCTTTGAAAATTGAGATAAAAGACTTTTTTGCTAAAGACATTTTCTACCTGTCTCTATATCTACATATACACCTCTGTATTTTACCGTGTTTGAGCTACGCTGTAGTTTGTTTCTAGCTGCAGAATGAATGGGACAGCTCGACCGGGGTATGACCACGCCCTCACAGAATACCAGCGTGAAATAGCAGCATAATGCTGCTGTGTTTCGTCTTTAACTGTACATATCGAAATCTCTTTTAAATTTAACAATGATCTTATGAATATTAATATATATGTAGACAGAATTGCTGGTTGATCAAGCAAAAATTATGTTCTCCTGGATATTAAGAAATAGAAATACATTAGTCCTGCAACAATTTTATTATAAAAATCTATATTTAGAAATCTAGAACGAGCCAATAGACATCATTTATAGATGAAGCGAAAGGCAGCGTTTTGGAAAGATTTGAAAAAAAACATCATAATGAATTTTGTCGTGCCGAAGTCATATCTCGCGTGCGACAAACAAAATTATTAAAAAATTACAAAAAACGGCGATGCTTAACTTGGTATTGCGCAGACGACTATATTACATTTGCTTGTTTTTTTATGGCTGATTATCCCGAGGGCTTACAGATTCACCGCGTGAGCCGTGGCCGAGCGCTTAGGGGACTCGGCCGAAACCTCTATTTCTTTAGGTTTTCGATGGGACCCCACATGCGCGCGAAAGCGACTGACTCGAGGGTGCTCGAGAGGGCCACACCTCGGCTCGGTCAGTTGCTTCTAACGGATTTACTATATTAATATTAATATTTTTGCTATTAACGACATTTACCACCACTTCGGAATGCGTTAGCGCTGGAGAAGATGTGTGGCAAGAAACTTCAGCGACGCTCCTATCCTAATTGTTGAGAACCGGCCTGATATGGCGGTATAGCGTATATATATCATTTTGTTTGCGACGCCCTTTTTTATTTGAGGTTTTGATAAATAAGACACCGGAATATCTTTGTAACTATTTTAAATTTTTCGTTTTTTTCGTAATTAAATGTTGCTACAATTACAATTAAAAGAGATTTTACTATTATAATGTAATATTTTATTCTACTACTTGTAATTTAACTACATTTTAAATTTCTATCTTATTATACATTATTATTAAAGGTGGTAGAGCTATTGTGGTGCTAGTTTCTAGCTTCAAAATGAATGAGTCGAGTCTATCGGTTAAGGATATCACTCCCTCACAGAACACTAACATGAAATTGATTGTTTATCGAGTGTAGGGATCTCGGGAACCAATTACTGGTTACGAGGAGTCCCATCACAGTCCTCAGGATTGACAGTGCCTTAACCTTAAATCTTTGTTGAGGATAGTATCGTAAATGTCATGGGACGCAGTATTATCACTTACAATCACTTGAACTATACACACGTTTAATATACACCCCTAATATAATAAATATATAACTATGGAATCTAACAATGATAGAGCTACACTGCAGTTTGTTTCTAGCTGCAGAATGAATGGGTCAGCTCAACCGGGGTAGGACAACGCCCTCACAGAATACCAGCGTTAAAAAAGGAGCATAATGCTGCTGTGTTTCATCTGGTGAGTGTAGGGATCCGGACACCTTTATTACTGGAGACGAGGCAAACCACCTCAGTCCTCAAAGGCGACCACGCATCTGCATTATGATTCCATGTCATGGATGGATGTAGATGTCACGGGCCGCAGGAATCACTTACCATCGTGTGAACTGCGTGCTCGTTTGTTACTCACAATGTAATAATAGTAACATATATTTATTGTTTTCGTCATTACAAGTGTAGGGAAAATTATACTACCACCTACAGTGGTGGTCGTAGAGATAGAAACTACCACTAGCAACGGACTTTGACATTATCTAAGATACTTCACCGCAATCGTTTTTATTTTGATATTAAACAATAAATAGAACAACAATATGTTCAACGATTTATCATTTATTAGAAAAACAATATAAATCCCATTACACAAGTGCAGTTTGAATATTACATTACGGACAAACATTTAAATTAGTTTTAAGGTATGAACGATAATGGTCAACTAATTAGAAACAACAAAAAAAAGTATAAAAAACAATGGTTTTTTAAATATTAGTAATAAGTATTGTTATTTACGAAATAGCTACTATCCACAGCCAACCAATAGTTATAATTAATATTTAGTGGAGTATCCCTTATTTGCAATAACAGCAATGCAACGACGTGGCATTGATCCAATCAATTTCATACATTTTTCTAGGGGGATTGAATTCCATGCTTCAACAAATGCTTCATATAGTTCGTTTTGACTGGTGTTACGTTCGTTTGAGACTTTCTTTTTAACAATATACCAGAGATTTTCTATCGGGTTTAAATCCGGACGAGATGTTTCTCGGGTCATCAGGCGAAAAAACTTCATTTTTAATCTGGTTGGAGCCTTTACTTGGGTCTTTTTTAGCAACACTAACGATTAGCGTATCTTCTCTGGGAGAACCTTTCTAAGAACATTTTCAACAATTCCATGTGTTTTATAATGATCAATTAAAAACTTTCTTAACAGAACAATTTAAATGCTCAGCTATTCTTCTGTACGCCCACTTATGATCTATATGTACATTAACAATTATTTGCCTAGTTGAAGCGTTACAACTTTTATTTTGCCCATTTTGAACAAAATAAAATTCAGTTTAAATTTTGAATTGCCGACAAAATAATAGAAAAAGCCAAGAAAGAAATATTATTTTTAAATTTCAAAAAAGAACGAGCTATGTATGCTTTTTTAAAATGTTTCTAATTAGGCGTCCAAGCGGCCAGTAACAGAAAATAAACTCCTACATGTGTAAGACTCATTTTGTAATTAAAAGTAAGATATGTTTTATATTTTATGCATTTAATGAGTTTTTTATTTGAGTGGCTATATTATTGCATGATTATTAATTATTGAATGTGTATATTTTTTACGAACATTTGTACGTTGAAGTTATACTTTCTTTATTCATAAGAAGTGTTTCTAATACCACCACTGTAGATACTAATTTTAATAAAACATTTATAATCTCTTTTCTTATAAAAACAAGCATTACGTTTCTCAGACACTTCTCGTTGTGGTTACAATTTTTAATCGTATCTCTATTTTTCTTAATAATTATAAGTAACTGAACAATCAAATTTCAATTTAACATACCTAAAATAATTTGAATTTGTTTTGAAATGCTAATGATGACAACTTTCGATAATTCTACTATTTTATATTTTAATCGCATAAATATTAAAAATGGAAAAAGCGGTATTTTTGCGAGGGTACCCTGGGCGATTAGTGGACAATCCGTGTAGTAACCTTTTTGACTAAAATCCGAGACTTGGTTCTTTTTTGTTCTTTGTTGTGTTCTAAGTTCTTTTTTGTACCATTACAGTCCGCGTATCTATGCACAAATTGTGTAGGAAACTGGCAATATGCTTAATGTTTCTGAGGTGATATTTAATTTTCAGCACATAAGTACTTTTTATTTGTGTATTTTTTTAAGGATAAATAAACGCTTATATATCTAATTAACGAAACAATTACGGGGAACTACAGCCTTCGGTATTAACAACGTCATCGTTTACCTCTATATCTTAGGCAGCTTTAGCTTATCTACCAGCCCAATTATTTGCGCGTGCGCAACTAAAATTGGTAGACATCTGCAGAATCACATCAGTCGCTGCACAACCTTTGTCAGCGACGGCCGTTACTGACGAACATTGTTTCGGAACTATGTCGAGTCGAATCTGATATCGCGTGAACAGATAAAACTTCATTTGGTTTAGGCAGAAGTGTTTGTGCTTAACTATATTTGACCTTGCCATACATCTCAATTCAGTCAGATAGTATTTAAGGTGAGTAATTTTTTTTTAATATTCATTATTTTATTTTAGCTTAGTGTAATTTTTATTGTCAAATTTATAAAAATGTTGAACCACTATTCGTAAATTATGATGAACTTATAATAAAAATATTGCTATTGGAAAAATTTATGACATTCACATTCTTCCTGTAAAAATCACTCTTAAAATCTTACGGTTCTCAGTAGAAAACTGCCCGACATATTTTACGAGTAATTATTTGTTTTCACCGTCTCAAATCCGATGTAACTTTCATGTAATAGGATGACGGAATCTAGACAGGGGACATGCAGACCCAAAAAGCAATAATTTGTGAATTATATGAAATTTAATTTTGCCGTTAAAGATCGAACTTAAGAAACATTTACGCTGCCACTAAGCCATAGTCCTACAGCGGTCGAGTTGACCCATTCATTCTGCAGCGAGAAACAAACTGCAGTATTGCTCTACCATTTTCAAATCTTCTATATTTAATTATTATCTTTAATTCATATCTTCAATAAGAATGTGGATGTCATTTCGCGAGAATTACCATCAGATAGTTTTCGTTTGTAATAATATCGTAAAAATCAATTTTAAGAACAAGCCGCAACACGAATGAGTCGCCCCGACTGGGGAAGGACGACCCCCTCCCAGAATACTAGCACAACGCTTGCTAGCTGCTGTCTTTCTTATGGTAAGTGTAGGAATCCGAGACCAAATTACGGTTAACCAGGTATTACATTATCTCGTCAGAATTAAATATGCATGTATCTTGAATCTTTGTTTAGGAAGGATTTAGATGTCATGGGCAACTGTCATCACTTACCAGGTGAACTGTTTGTCCATCTGTCAACCCTAATATTATAATATAACATGGAATCTCTATCCGATCGTATCGCATCGGCCGTTATATATGATAAGGAAATGAGCATTTATTTAATGCTTTTGTGATGGTGCGAATATTTATTCCGTCATACATCCTGTGTATTTGACATCATTTCAATAAAACAAAAGGTTTTGCTGGAATTAAAATTAAGCAATAATGTAATAATAATTAAAAAAAAAACATATAACACCGATTATTAAAACGTTGTTGACAAATACTTCCTACATAAACGATGACACTAAATATTTAAAATAAATATAGTAGTATTAATATTAAATGTATTTTTTTTAAATATGTTTATTTTTAAATTTATAAAAATGTAAAACATTGAATTAATTTAATATAAAAAAGCATATTTTCACACACGTTTTTCGAGTTTTAATAAAGGCAAAAGGCAATTTTAATACTAGAAAAGAAATATTTTGATAATATATGATTATATAACATATCTATGTTATTTTGTTTATAGAACTGAAACTTTGCAACTTTAAATAGTTTTATGCCAATTATTAATACAGTTTTGTTAGGTTAATCAGTTAATTTAACGTCACGAAAAAAAACATGAAGTGATAGTGTAGTTTTTAATCTACATATGTATATTTTTTATCTACATATGTATATTTTTAATCTACATATGTATATTTTTTATCTACATATGTATATTTTTTATCTACATATGTATATTTTTAATCTACATATGTATATTTTTAATCTACATATGTATAGTTTTACTACTACACATAGAGAAAGCATTGAATTTCGATCTGAGATGGTAATGAATTATGATTAAGATAATTTACGATTTCTCGGTATTAACTGAGAGTGGCTTAAATGTATTTACTTTTAACATACTAAGAGCGAAAGAGGCACATATGATTATTATTTTGTGCGGTTTTCCGCCATGCTTGTAATATATCAAACGATATTTGGGAGGGAATTACTTTGCAGAGGCCAGAGTGGTGCATAAGACCTACGTCTCTTCTAGACGTAATTCTTCACTGAATTTTGCGTTTTTTTTATAGAATAGGAAGGCGTCTAGGAAATTGGTTTGATACCGTTCTCGTTGGGATCAGAAAGAGAAAGGGTGAGTGAGGGATAAGGTCCGGCTTCCTCTCATTATCGCATGCAATATACGTTTGTTTTGACTTTTGATTTTATTAATTTTAGTAATTATAAAGTTATTGGATTTTGTTACGCGCAGATACGTTACGTTTTTATAGTCTATTAAGTAAGTTTTTTTGTGTTCTTTTCCGGTATAGGACGGGGAATTGACAAAACTATTAAACAAGGTAATTAGTGTCAATCACATTTAATTTGTTACTTTTTGTATTTTTCATACGTGTGGCGCGGACAGGTTTTGTTAAATTCGCACTAAAACGGCACGGTGCTCCATCTTCAACAAATAAGGCCCGTGGCCCCGGGAAAGCTATTGTACCCATCCGCTATCCCACCATCACTATCCTCGTGTCAGGGAGGATTTCCTCTCCTACTAATCCAGATCTATGGCCACCGCCAACAATAATTCGGACGCGGAGGACTGGGTTAAGGGAAACGTAATACCGACATGCCTCTTCCCCCGCGGCCCCACAGCAGCCACATCAGCGGTGCGAATCAGCTAGAGTTGTGGAGGATAGGAACAAACGGCAGAACGACAAACCGACACTCCTCTTATATATATATATAGGTATATTTTAAAAAAATGTATAGCTTAGAGGTTTCACAACATGATTCAAGACTATCCTGATATACTTTGGCTGAAGTTTTCACTCCTTTTTCACAAACATGTAGTTTTGTGACTCCTTGATAAGACACGCCCCACCAAACCATCACTGACTCCGTAGAACACCTCCTTAAGCACTGCCAAGCGTTCGCAAAAAGGCACAGTCACGAAGAAACGTGTCACGCAGTACAGGTGTCACCATATAATTTACCTGAAATATTAAAAAAGAAATCTGCAATCAACTCTTTCACTTCATTTTGCCAAACAATCATCAACAACATCAAGAAAATAAATGAAAAAAAAAAGAATAATTATATCACTAAATAAAATATAATATGGGGACATGTAACCTGGACAGAAACGTATCAAATAGTGATCTACCAGAAAACATACTCCCAAATAAGCGAAACAAAATAACTATTATCACATATAAAACATATAATCTAATAAGAATAAAAACGCCTAATATGATAAAACATAAGGTTAAGAAAAAAAAAAAAAAACCATCACTGACTTAAGATGATGACCACGTTGTATCTTTCCGACCACTTGAGCAGCTTCTTTAGAACTGCGAGCGTACACTTTATCATTTTGCTTATTGTAGTGTCCTTCAATCGTGAAAATTTTTTCATCGGTAAAGAGGATATTTCTGTGCCTTTCACCTGCGTATCGCGACAGAAGGTGTTTTGATCGATCCACTCTCTTTAATTGTAAAGATTGATTTAGGGCATGTCCTGTATATCGACGATAACCACCGAGCTTCAGGTCTTGTTTTATAATACGCGACAGAGTCCTAGCGGGAATCTTCATTTTTTGCGATAAGATTTTATGCTTCCTAATGGGGTTTCGACGAATTCTGGCTTTAACAGCATTAACAGCCTTTGTAGTTCTAAAAGCACGAGGCCGCCCCGATCTTTTCTGGTCTTCGACAAAGGAAGTGTTGTTGTATCTATTGATAGTACGATATACGAACATACGGTTGATACCAAGCTTTTGAAGTGTCTGGAATATGACGAACGGCTCCATACCCACTTTGTGCAAGGCGATCACTGCAATCCTATTTTCTTTAACACCCCACTCCATATTGCAATTTGATAATGAACACGAAAAAAATGTGAAATGGCGCAAAATCGAAAGAAGTTTTTAAAATAATATACGTATTCAAAATTCAAAATAATTAAAAAGTTGAAAAAAAGAAATGTTTTTATGTAACAGTATTTATGGTCAAACTAATTAGATATATTCATCACCATACATCTCAGTCTATGACTTGTCCAGTGCTAAACATTGCTGAGCCTCCTTCACCGACTACCAGGAAGATCCTGAGCCATCTACATCCATCGATTACCCACAAATTTGATTTAATCTATTAGTTTTTATCTTTCCTCCACGATTAATGTAGAGTAGAAATTAATTGCGTAATTGCGGAAATCGTGGAAAGCCGGCCGCTCTGTGGGGAACAGGCGGATGAGAGACATACTTGAACCAATCCTCGACATTACCCCGGGTCTACCCTCCAAAATTTTCATTAATTCATTAGGCAGTATAGTGATCAATATAGGAATGATAATAACCAGTATTTTTAAATTCGACACTAAGCTACGCCAATTATATAAAATAGCTTAAAGGTTAAACAACTTGATTGAAGCCATCATTAATATCGCATCTTCCGCATATTTTTATTTCGGATTTCGGAGTGGGGAGAGTAAATGTCTGTGTGTGCAAACACACATAAAAAAGACGGCCGCGTGGCGTAATAGTTAAAGCACTTGGCTGCTACTTCGCAACGCCTGCATTGGATTGCCAGCGGAGGAACAGTATGGTTTGTTTTGGGTTCTGGGTGTTATGTATGTATGTCCGGCGTCTTAGACACTACATATGAACCTTCCTCCGATCTATTGCTATGTTAACTGCACTGTAAGCATACTGTAAGAATCAAAGCTATATATAAATCTATTACTAAAACGGCAACTTGTTGCTAGATATGAAACATGCCTATTGGAAATATACGAATTTTAAGAGATTTTTGTACATTATTAGACTTTTTTGTACTTACATAAACAAAATAACCTCAAAAAACAAAAAACAATCCTACAGAATATATACATATAAACCAACACATACATTAACACAAACACATACACACTAACCCATACAAACTGACACATACATTTGCAAGAGAACATATTAGTAACAGTTAGTAGTAGTAGAGTCTTCTTGTCTGCTCGAACTTATTTTTTCACTTTGTGAAATATAACTTTTAGATGGTGATCGGGAAGCCCTCAATCCTCCCGCATTACATTCTAAGGGAGATGGGAGTAGATGAAAACCAGCCCTGCACGGGACTATATTCCTGTGTCAGCAAAAGCCGAGTCTCTCACGCAGTGTATAATATTGTTTTTTTTTCTGGGGCAATAAACTGTTTTTATTTATTTTTATAATAACCATTGCCTTGCTCGAAATCGAGCAGACGGATAACATATAAACGAAATCATGTTGTTTGACGTACGAGTATATATACATTTTATGTTTTTTCTAAATATATATGGTTCCTTATTATTGTTGCCATTTAGTTATATAAAATTTATGTCTTCAGCGGACAAACAGCGGCCATCAACCAGTAAAAAACGCTTGCAACTCGGTTACCGTGAGTGTAGAATACCGGAGACCCAACTACTGGTAGCATTCTTGCGCATCTTGTATATATGTTAGGGATAGTTAGTTGATTATTGGGACGAGTATACACTAAAAAATTAAATAAGTTTATTTACATGTTGAGAGTTGCATAAATAGTTTTAAGTTGTTTTTTATTCAAGAATTATGTATTGTGTATAACAATACATAATTCTTGAATATTTCAAATGTACTAAGTCCAAAACATCGCGAATAATTTCGTAAACTAAAAACGTGTCGTATTATTGTGAATCTTTTACGAGTTTGCTTTTAGGAATTTTTCGCTGTCGTTTCGCCAGTTTTCGCAAACTGATTGCCCAAGAGACAAGTTGTAAGCTATTAGAAAACAAGTTGTATTGATATCGCAGATTCCTGTCTTATATCTTGTCCAATGACGAAATGTGTGTCAAACGTTTGTTATGTTCTCTCCTCGGACATTATAATTGAATAAAGAATCAGTTTACTCATGTTTTAAAACATAAAAAAACTATAGCATTATAATAGTATATCTGAACGTTACAAAAACTATCGCGGTATTAATGCTATTTGGTGTTAAATCATATTACATACAATTTTTCAAGATTTTTATTAGTTGAATAATAAATATTAAGTTTTACTAAAAAAATATCTATAAAAGATATATCGCTAAAACCTTACACATCTCCGTGAGACAACGGTTTAATATTGAATCAATAGACATATTTCGTATTTCTTAAATATTATCTAGTAAGTGTTGCCGTATATCTTATCCATTAAGAGTTACCTTTATATATTATCTATTAAGTGTTCCCTTTAAATATTATCTAGTAAATGTTGTCTTTAAATATGATTTAATAAGTGTTGCCTTTTAAAATTATTAAGTAAGCGTTGCCTTTAAAAATTAGTTATAGAGTTTTCGGTTCCTTTAACGCATGATAGGAAACAAAGCAGTCCTAAGCTGTGGAGGTCACATTGATAGAGACATAGACTAGCTAGTTCATTGCTGCAATATAAGTGAGTGGGTTCGATCAGTGGAGGACCACGACTTCACACAATACGCTGCTTTATTTTGTATAGCGAGTCCATTCGGCTTTGCATTATTATTTCTTATCGGGACTGAATGTCATTAGGTGAACTGTACTAGTCACCCTCAATTTAATAAAAAATAACAAAGTGTTCTGGTTAAGTAAGTTAAGTAAGTTAGTAACAAAGTCAATGAATGCACAATATATACTTTTTTGTAAGGTATATTCTTCTACACAACGAGGACAATAATGTCTTTAGGATTAAGTTCACCAATTTTACCACGTGTAAATAAAACAAGTTTCTACAGAGTTCAAAATTAGATAAAGCCTTGTCCTAGTTAAAACTATCAGTGATAAACCAGTACCGATAGCATTTAATCAATTTTGTACTTATATTACATTATTTTAAGAAGAGTTAAATTGTTGTTATAGCTTCTATTTGTTTGCTAGCCACCTCTAATACAAACATTCTGTGTCACATATTATGAATTTTAATTCTGTCGTTTTAAATTATATAGCATGGTCACCCTTTTAGAAAGGGACAAGAATATTTCAATAAGATGATTTGGAAGTGGATGCGGCTTGGTGGTTAGTGGGTTATATTTGTATATTTTTGCGTCAAAATAATTTGCAAGATCTAAGTTAGTACGTAAACTTTATCCTTGCACGTCAATCACCTCTAACCTTTCCCACATTCGAAGGTCCCATGCATGACTTGATATTAGAAACTGAGATAATACCCTACATTTGTAATAATTGTAGGAGATAAATATATATTAATTCATAAATGTTCCCGGACTCTGATATCACGCACTGGGTCGCATCTAAATGTGAACTTCGTGCACAATAAGAACGTGATCGGCAATCAATACTTTTGAAAATTTCGTCAAACACATAATAGTTATTTTGTATTTGTTAAAACTTTTTTTTGTACAAATTAAAAAGGTTTATTTATTTGTAGAAAAAAGTAGTATATTTTTTACAAGTAGTCTGTGGAATCAGCTATCACCAGTGGTACTTCCAAACCTATTCGAATTGGGGGCCTTCAAGAAAAGAGCCTACCTCTTTCTTAAAGACCGACAGCGCATCTGCGACTACTCTGGTATTTCGGATGTACATACATGGGCGTCAGTAATTATTTACCATTGCTCGTTTGCCACCTATTCTATTAAAAACAAATAAAAAAAACGGTGGTTGGTATAAATATATTTATTTATTACTATTATTATATATTATTGTTCACAACATACATTCGTCAGTTGACGAGAGGCGTGGCGGGCAATTGTGGTAAGTGCCGTGCGAGCATAGATTATTTTTTTATTTAAATGGATCGATATAAAATATATGTTAATGTTTAACTAACGATGTGGTTATTGTTTAGACAACCATGAACACGCTTTTTTTTAATTTCAATATATTAAAAATATATTTATTAATGTACACTACTCAACAAAATCTTGGGAACAAGATATGTTTATTTCAACTTATTAATATAATACATACAAAATTTGTAAATGTAGGTTTTAAGTGCATTATATATTCGTTCGAAATTAAAAAAATTAAACAAAGTAGCAACAGCTTTTCACAATAAGGACGGAAAATTCGCCGAGTACTGGGTATTCTAACGTAATAATTGAACAATTTAATGTAATTATAGGTTTTTTTTTTCTAGTGATAGCAAATTATCGCTGATTTTGCGTAACTTTTTTGACTCTGTTAGTTATGTCACGCAGTAATTCAACCAACAATCGCCGGTAGCCTGACCCATTCGTGCTGCAGTGTATCTCTACCATTATAATTCTGACCTATTCATGTTACAGGTTGTCTTTAGCTTATTATTTTTCTTCTTTCGCCATCTTCATTGCTGAAGGCCGTGCCCGTCTTGATATGGTTTAACCGATTCGTTGACAAGTCTTGTGCTTTATCCTCTGCTTGTTTAAGGGCTATTGGAATACAGTCCCTTTATAGTTTTGTTTTGGACGGACCAGCGGGTAGGTGATCTCCCCCTCGATCTTACCAATTACAACCTTTATCCTCCGCTTGGTTAAGGGCTATTGGAATAGAGAGTCCCGTTATAGTTTTGTTTGGACGGACCAGCGGTAGGTGCTCTCTCTCTCGATCTTACCAATTCAGTATATCCAGGCTATTTGGTTGTCTCCGGACAATGTGACCAAAGTAGCTGAGGACTCTTTTTAAACTTTCTAGTCGTGATCTTCAAGTAGGTTGATGATGGAATTATTTGTTCATTCTACAGTCCACGGTATGCGCAACATTCTCCTCCAACACCGCATCTCAAAAGCGTCGATTTTCTTCCGGTCAACTGCGACCATAAAGCCATAATGAAATATTGAGAATACTAAAGCCCGCACGGACGGTCTGGTTTTGGTGGTATTTTTTTATACAGATTAGGTGGCAAACGAGTAAGCTGTGAGTGACTAGAGGAGTCGCAAATGCGTTGTAGGTCTTTGCGACTTTGACGGTATTTGACACTTTTCTGTTTTGCTATATTAAGTTTATAGTTAATAGGTATGTATAGGTAATAAGGTAGTTAATATACTCATTGCTACTTTGGCCATCTGTGTGCGTCTCCGAATTTCTCCGTCGCAGTCTCCCTGATCGCTGATAGCTCTATTAAAAAGTTAAACTAAGTATAAAATAACTATTTGTATATCATAGAGATTTTTATATGATCTTACTCTGTAATTGTTTGTGGAATATCGAAGCCTAAGCGCTCGCTGATAATTTACGTTACACGAGCGAACTGAGATCGATCCCTGTTGCCGGCACCAATGAAATTGTTAATTGAAATTTTAACTGAAATTTTAACCGTTGAATTTACCAAGTGTTCGTCGGCGAGGGAAGCATCGTGAGGGATACATGTCTAAGAAATTAATAAAAAAATAACATTTAATTTTTTATTTTTCTGTGTTAACGTTACGTTACGTTTCAACGTGTTTTCCAATTTTTTTTAAATTTCGAAAACACGTGAAGTCTGCCAATCTGCAGTGGATCTTCTAGGTAAACTATGCTCTAACATCCTATGTACTCTGTACAGTCCTATGTCCGGAAGTAAATATTTATATTTATAGGCTGTTACTTTGAAATTTCGGTAGAAAACCTTAACTGAACGCTATTTATTTACGTAGTATGATCGTGAACAATAACTCTATGGTTAGATATTATACAATAACAGTAATCTTTACTAATCATTTTTCATTTCTGTGGCCTAAAAACCTTTCACTTGTTCTAATCTGAACAATCGTAACACCATGATTGACGTATTGCTTTATCAGTCCCTAAATCACTTTGAAAGTAATGAAATGGCAAATCTCAAACACTGTCCAAATTAAAACGAAACGCGTTTACGTAATATAGCTACACTGCACTAGCATAAATGTACCATGATAGTACGGGGAAGGAACACGTTCACGTGTTTCCCGTCAAGATTACACGTGAGTGTCATCAAGTAACGTATTTTTTATGAAACTATCGTTTCATTTAGCTGTACTAACATGATGGAGCGTAAATAATGCTAATAAAACGTTTTAAAAATATGTATTTTTAATCAGGATCGATTTTTTTTCCGTCCCATCATCAAAGGGGTCATAAGTACTATCGTCTGTCTTCGTTTTCGGAAGCGGTCTCCTAATACTCTGTATATAGATATATTTACATGTATGATACATGTACACAAGTTATTGTACCATTATGTGATTCTCACACAATCAAGTCCAGATAGTACAAAAAGTTACAAGCGGCGACTACGTAATAAACGTTAATATTTGTACAATTTTTTTTTTTTTTTTTTCGGGCTGATGGCCGCTGTTAGCCCCAGGGCTTTTACAGTTTCACCGGGTTGAGAGGTGACCGAGCGCTTATGGCTCTCAGTCGAGACCTCTATATATGGGTAACCAGCGCAAGGGCTCCCGAGAGGGAGCCTCGGCTTGGACCGTTACCCTGTTTCGCGAGAGCGTCTGACTCGAGGGTGCCCAAGAGGGCCGAACCTCGGCTCGGTCAGTTGCTTCTGACAGAGGATTATCTTAATTAATATCACTATTATTATTAACTACCTGTACCACCACTTCAGAATGCGTGGGCGCTGGAGAAGAAGTGGCGCAAGAAACTCCAGCAACGCTTCTATCTGTATGGACTGGAGAGAACCGGCCAGTGACATGGCGGTATCGCGAATAACTTTGTTTGCGACGCCCTCGCCGTCGGCGGGGGCTTTATGAGGGTGCAATGTTTGTGTGTTGTGTTTTATGAAGGGCTTGGGCCCTGGTGGTTGCGTCGTCAGGGTCGTCGAGGGCGTGCCTCGGTCTCCTACGGACGCGGGTAAATCTGTGATTCGCTATGGGATTGTAAGTGGCGGCACTTACAATCAAAGGGTTTCGGTGTGTGACGGCAGAGTCGAAATATCGGCGAGAAGCCTGCTTCAGGTACTGAGCTATGGTCGGCAGCTCAAGATCTATGTGTAGATTTTCGTTACGCAAGAACCACGGCGCACCGGTGGCCTTGCGCATGAAACGATTTTGTATTACCTGAAGTCGGTGAATGTGACGCGGGGAGGCATGCGCAAAGACGGGGCTTGCGTATGTCATTATGGGTCGGATGCACGCTTTGTAAAGTGTAATTTTATTACGCAGGACATTTTGCTATTTTTATTAAGTAACGGGTGCAAACGACCTAGGACGAACGCTGCTCGATTCCGTACGCGGTTGACATGCGGACCGAAGGTGAGTCTTTCATCTAATGTGACGCCTCAGTATTTGACTGTCTTTTCCCAGAGTTGGACGATCAAATAACTCTATAGTTTGGAGATGCGGCGTTTTGTTGCTCCGAGAGAAGTAAATGGCTGCACTTTTGGTGGGGTTAACCTCGATCCTCCATTTCCGAAACCATTTCCCTAAGGTGTTGGCTGCAGATTGAGGCGTTTACAAATAGCGTCTGGTTTAAATCCAGACACGTAGAGGCCGGTGTCATCGGCGAAAAGGGCTAGCTCTACACCGCGAGTGCGCGGTATGTCGTTGGTGTAGAGTGTGTATAAAGTAGGACCTAGGACAGAGCCTTGTGGTACTCCGGCACAAATGGGGTGAACCTCGGAGCGCGTTCCCTCGACGCGGTAACGAAAGGTTCGATTTCGGAGAAAATCTCGTATGATAAGTACGAGTCGATCTGGCACACCGAGCTCATATAGTTTGTATATGAGCCCGTTGTGCCAGACCTTGTCGAAAGCTACGTCGAGAAAAAGTGCCCCAGTTTGGTAGCCCTGAAGAAATTTACTGAGGATGTGCTCCGTGATGCGGTGCACTTGATGTGTGCATGAGTGTTGGGTGCGAAACCCGAACTGCTCATTGATTGGCAGCCCTCGGGACAGCATGAAGTCCTTGAGGCGGGTGAGGATGAGCCTTTCATATACCTTACCCAAGACTTTGAGTAGGCTTATGGGTCGATAGGCTGATGGATCGGTTGGATGTTTTGAGGGCTTGAGAATCCCTATGACATCGGCTTCCTTCCAGGTGTTCGGGAAGGTGCCTTTGGATATGGCCGCGTTGTAGATTATCACCAGTAGGTGTAAAATGGACATGGGTAGGAGTTTCATCACCTTGTTGGTGATACCGTCGGGGCCGGGAGCCTTGCGTGGTCGCAGGTTTTAATTATGGACTCAACTTCGGTGCATGTAACTTGAGTGACGGAATCGCGAGGTGGTTCCTTACTCCTCCGGTCGACCTCGCTGTTAACCATTTCAAGGTGAGCGGCGTCGATCGGTAGGGTGCTCGGTGAGCATTGGAGCTCGAGATTGTCAGCCAGACATTCGGCTTTCTCTTCGTCTAAGAAGGCGGGTGGTTTATTAGGACGCGCTAAGGGAGGCATTGTTTGGGCGGTGCCCCCTTTTAGGGATTTGGGAAGTCGCCAGTAGGCGAGATGGGAAGGTTCGATGTTGGAGAGGTGATTATCCCACCGATCGTTCCTATACTGGGCTATGCGTGATCGGACTTCACGCTGCAGGGTACGTAGCACCAGCCGGTTACTTTCAGTGGGATATAAGTCGTGGGCACGAGTCGCCGCATTCTTGCGCCTCATTAGGTCCTTTATGTCGTTTGGCAGGGTCCATCGGTGGTCTTCCACCGAGGGAACCTGCCTCGAACAATCCACGATTACGGTCTGGATGTGCCTAGTGAGGGCATGAACTGCGAGGTTCGTGTCGTTGACTGAAGATATGTTCCTAGGAATAGCATCTAGGTGCGGTGATGTGGCTTCCCTCAGGGCGTTCCTGAGTCGGTGCCAGTCTACAATGGTTTTGGTGGAGGGTGAGGTTGGGGCGGAGGGCCCTAACCGAAGAAGAACGGGGCGATGATCGGAAGCGAGCTCATGGATTACCTCTATGCCTTGGAAGGCGAGATTGATGTTCTTACAGATGGCAATATCAAGCACGTCCGGTGCGTGACCCAATATGTATGGAAAATGGGTAGGCGTAGTAGGCGCTACGACGTCGAAGTCGAGTGCGTCGCTTAGCGAGTCTAAAGCCAACCCCCGGGGGTTGATTTTAGTTGCATTCCACCGAGTGTGCTTGCTATTGAAATCTCCTGCCAAAATGACTGAGTTTCCAAGGGAAGGGACCCCCCCGAAGTCGCTTCGTAATACTTGTGCGTCACGTCTGCAAGGCAGGTAGACGGACGCGATTGTGATGGGCGCGTGGCCGGTCATGGCTAGCTGACAGACCGAGGCTTCTAGGAAGGTTAGGGTTGGCGTATCGACGGGCACGCAGTGCAAGGACTTTATAGTAGATGAGAGTTCCGCCATTAGCGGCGGAAGTTCTATCATTCTAATGATGTTATAATTCGCGATGTTGGGATTGCGAGTGTGCGGTTTGAGGAATGTCTCTTGCACTAGGAGCACGTCGACTTGGTGATCGCGAACAAAATTGAAGATTTCGTCGCGTTGATTATTAATACCGTTCGCGTTAAAAAATGCGACGTTAAGGGAACGCGGTTTTACTCTGCCGTTATAAAGGCCCTCTATGCTTGAAAATTGACGATGGCTGACACTACATGTTGGTAGCGCATTGTGGCAGCAATCCTGATTTCGGGCTTGCCATTGGAGTCCCTTAGGGCTTTTGCAAGGGCTGAGCTTTGACGTCGGCGCCGTTGAAAACGGCGGCGAAGCGACACACAAGGTCGAGGTCGCTATCGTTAACCGGCCGTCCGGCTGATGGAGGGGGCTGCTCAACCGTTTGAGCGACGGTCACTATGCCAGTAGGAGTTTTCCATACGGGACGTAGAGGACGAACAGGAGCGAGAATAGGCGCGGGAGCGGCGATCGGTGTAGCTACCTTGGGTGCGACTTTAAGTGCCGGGCGTTTCGGCTTGGGAGCAGCCAAGGTAATTGGCTGTGTGTCCCTCTGAGTTGCACAGAACACATGCGGGGGGCCCGAAAGCAGCCAAAAGGGCCTTGTCCTTGGGTCTCGGACAGTCGGTGGTGCCATGGTCACCCAGGCACTTTACGCATCTGGGTTTCCCGAAGCAGTTGCGAGCAGAGTGGCCATATAACTGGCATTTGTGGCACTGGCCCGGAGGGCCATTTTTATGAGGGCGCTCTATTGTGAGCCCAGAAAGGTGGCAGCACGTTTTCAGGTTAAATACCTGCTTCCCTGCCTCGGACCTTTCGAGGGCCACAATTACCATGTTGAATGGCTTTTTGTTATGCCCACTGTACATCCTATGCACGGATAGGACGGGTAAATTCTGAGCCTGGAGGTCCTCTTTGATGAGGTCTGCGGGGATTTCCCGCGGAAGGTTTTCAATAACCACTCTAAGTTGGCGCTCTTCTGCCAGGGTGTAGGTGTGAAAGAATACACCTTTGTCTTGTAAGTAGCGGGTAACCGCTCTATGGTCATCCGTGGTTTCTAGCTGCAGTTTAATGCCTACAGCGGTGGGGATCGCTTGATATTTGTAGCGATTGGAAAGGGCCGATACGACAATCGGCCATTTATCTTGTGCCTGTATGAAGACAGGCGGCGGGCGTTTCGATGGCTGTGAGACAGCCGAAGTTTGGGGGGAGCCAGTAGTGGCGCGCTGAGGAGCGGCGGGGACTTGCTGTGAGGCTGCAGAGGGGTGCCATGGGGTTGGGCCACAGATGTCGATGGCCGGGGAGAGGGACATCGCTTTCCCGTTTTTCGCCTTGGGTGGCGGCGTCGGGGCGGGTGAAGCTCGCTTTTTCGCTTCTTTTCCACCAGCGTGAAGTTGCTGGTGTCTTGCGGGAGGTCCTCGGGGACGAAGGGCTATCTAGCTCCATTTCGGAGACCGAGGAGGACACGAGGCAGAGGCCCTTGAGGAGGACCTTGAGGGTGATTTTTGCCTCCGGTAGGGGTTGCTCTTTATAATGTCTTCGAAGACATCGGGGTATTTACTCTTCAGGCAGCTGACCAAGTGTACAAGGAAATCCATTGTTGGATTCTCCATTGTACACAAATTATTAATAATATTACTACTATTACGCGGGATGTGTGGCCTCCGGTGGGGTGCCGGGGTGAGTAGCCTACTTCCCTCCTGCCGGGTATAGGCAGGAGGATGTGTGCCTAGTTGTGTAGCCCTAGTGCGTCCAAGTGCCAATCTTATTTGTGCACTTGGGTGTGTGCTTAGAGCTAACTAAAAATACGCGTGAGACAATTATAAGTCTAGCGGGTTGGTCAACCTTGGCTAGGGCACTACCCAAGGCCAAGTTTACGTTGACTCCTTCCGCTATCTTGCGTTTCCCAGAAGGGGAACCGCGGGCGTACGGGGCTTGCCCTACACTAGCTTAGTTAACACCGCAAGGTATCCACTAGTATAACCACCCAGGTGGCTTTACAATAGCTTTCTTGGAAACTAAATTCCGATCACAATAGCAACAGCAATAAAAATTGCTCGGTGGCACCCATTGTTCTCGGAACAATGGGTGCGCAGCTGGCTTGCTCGGGGGCAGGTAGCTCGGGACGATCGTGGCGGGGAGCCGGGCGACCGTTCTCGGCGACTGCTGAGCGTCGAATGATTTGTACAATTGTTTCAATAATTAACAACGGAGTTTTCGTGGTGTTTCAGTTATTTTCTAATGAGTAGTATATAGTAGACGAATGATTTAATTTAATTATATTTTACCGTTTAAGGGTTTTGCTGTTTGATGGATCCTTTTGCATTTGCGATTTTTGAAACCAAGCTTATTAATGCGATGATACATTCGTATTAAAAATTTCTAATACTTTTTAATGGCTTTGATAAATCCGATTTTACAAAAAATCCTTATGGCGTATCGCTTATTCAGAATCCCAAAACACCTCAGTTTTTTAATTTGAATGTTATATAAAACAAAGTGGGGACGGATATATGTGTATATTCGTCTATATAGATATAAAAAAAATTAAAAGTATATATAAAAGCCCGAAGTAGTGGAAAGGTACTTTGACCATTGGCTGTCGCTCCTATGATAATCTCTTATATTCCGTTCCAATAAACTAATTAGTTGTTCCAAACCGTTATCTCCTAGCTATCTATAGCTTAGGACAAACCGGAAACAATTAGTAGTTTAGTGTCTAAACCACAGGATCGATTAGTATATTATTAATGCCAAATTTTGAATATTTCATTTTATGTTGTATATGAATAGACATAAGATCTTATTTTTTGCATTCTATACATATTCTAAGTATTAATATTTGGCATATTTACGTTATTAGATAAATTTTGTTAGAATTATAGAAGAAAGTAGTAAAGTTTGAAGTAAGTACCTACAGTAGAAACCGCCACTGTTACCTGAGATGCGAAGCGTCCCCTTCTCTAATCCGATGTACAGTAAGTGCAATAAGGTCGAAGGAAGGCTCAGATGTAATGTCAGTGATACGGGACATACAGACAAAGTATTATATACGTATTCTATAGATATTACATATATCAAAAGATTATGTAATTATACTATCTATTACTGTTTTAAAAACGAACACATCCTCAATTGCTGTCGGCATTATCATCGTGATCGAAGTCAGGTTACTAGCGTACTGTGAAATTTAAAATAAGAGAGTTTAATGTTTCGGCTCTCTGCTTTTCTTTTTTGTCTATATCCCAATTCTCACGAAGAGTCAATAGGCTATTGATTTAGGGTAAGTTCTGCGAAATTTAGGGTCATAGATCCGAATCGGCCACTGTTAGCTAGAGGGCTTTTCCGACAGCTTCACCGGGTTGAGAGGTGGTCGAGCGCTTAGCAGCTGGGACCTTTATTTATGGGTAACCAGCGCAAGGGTTCCCGAGAGGGAGCCTTGGCGTGTACCGTTACCCTGCGCGTAAAAGCAACTGAATCGAGGGTGCCTGAGGAGATCGCGCCTCGGCTCGGTCAGATGCTTCTAACGGAACCGTTGTACTGAAACATCTCCTAGCACCAGCATTTTCAGCTTATTTGGAAGTGGTTAATTCAGAACGATGGTAATATTAATAACACTGTTACTATTCTTTAAAAAATAAAAGAATTCAGCAGAAGTAGCAGCAGGGCTGTACCCTGAATTCTTAGCAGAGTTTATTTTACCGAATTACCTTATTGAATTATTAACATCGCTGGGGATGTACCTATCGTTGTACACCCGGTATAGAGATGTTTGTTTTGTGTTTGTCAGTGATTTGTTTACGTTTTCGTTTCATTCGACGTTATGATGTAAATCATGAGACAGATTCGAGTATCCACTAGACTACCACCACTAATCTCGCGTATCCTGAATAGTTATTTAAAATTTACAACAATCGCCATATTAGCTAATATAGTATAAGGCTTACTACTACCGTAATTAGTATAAAATATAATCGAGAGGCACTTTTAACCGTGTTGGAATGCGTCTTTACTGGTTTAATAAAGTCTCCGGTTTTAGAATTTGTTTGCTCTTGTTGTGATATGTTAAATTATTTATTTATTTGCATTATATATGTATGCATATATATGTTATGTATTGATATTTACATAATAGTGTATACAAACTTAAACTAAACTTAACTTTTGTATAAATGGTATGTTGTTTTTTAAAATTGATTTATTTTTAGAACTGATATTTTTACAATATGTGACCGCACCTACCAAAAACTCTCTTCAAGACACGGGTTGCCTGGTAAAGAATGCATTTACGCCATTTAAACCCCTTTTCGTAAGGTGTGAACAATAAAGTTTAAAAACATTAAATTTGTCGATTGATGATTAAAAAAAACTGCCCTGAACGTCATCTATTATAATCTGTATAATTTCTAAGTAGATAGCGTGACGTTCCAATTCCATACAATAATGATAATAGATAAAAGGAATTGTAAAAATAGAATTTTTTTAAATTATTTTTATTTAAAGCTTGTCAGCAGTGCCATTAGCAGCAATTCTAGTCAACCATTCCAACTATCCTTAAAATGCTTTTGCTAGTAGACGGTTTATGACAATAGTCTTATGACGGATTCGAACCTAAAACCTTAGGCTGTTGTTTTTTTTTGTCTGTGAATATTATGTTGGTACTGAGGCGGTTGAAGCTTCAATATATTATAGCTATAAACTAGTAGCGACACAGCAAATAGACTTGACTCTAATAAGGCTATATGTACTCAGATTATAAGTTTTCTTATTTTTTATAAATTAAAAAAAAATGAAGTCTAACGATGCTGTGCATCATCAATGGCGGAATCGAACTTGAGACTATAACCATCTTAAGGTCTCGTGCCCCTGACACTATAAATTTTACTTCGATCTTTTTGCAAATGCTTTATATGGAAATACTGCGTCAGTGATAAGCGAATGCTCGCGGCATATAATGTAACCTGTTCAGTCCATATCCTTTAGTATAAAGACCTGTAGGACATCATTTCTAGGTTATACCAGCCGTTATAATTATGTGTAACATAATTTAGCGCAGGAGATTTAAAAGTGCTAAGGTTTCATTGCAGCGTGGGATGATAACTTCCTAGATGGAGCGACCACCTGCGCAAGTTTTGATCCGTCAGAAGCAACTGACCGAGCCGAGATTCGTCCGGCTCGGGCACCCTCGAGTCGGTTGCTTTCCCGCCCAGGATAACGGTTCATGCCAAGGCTCCCTCACGGGAACCCATGTGCTGGTTACACATTAATAAAGGTCTCGGCTGAGTGCCTTAAGCGCTCGGCCACCTATCAACCCGGTGAAGCTGTAAAAGCCCTGGGGCTAACTGGGCAGCCTCGTCCAGCTATTGGAATTTATATTATTTAGGCTATCGACGATTCAAATTATTTATTTTATATTTTGTATCCGTGCAAATTAATGGTTTGCATATTTTATTTAATTAAATAATTAAAGACCTACTTTTAAATTATTTACAGTCGACTGCTCGTTCATTTGCATATTTTTTTTTACAGAACTAATTAAAATATAGCTATTTAATTAATTAAAAAATCGATAACAGTTCAAGCGTCGTCTCAAAGGCTTACATCAAAACATTATATCAAAATATTCGGTTTTGGTTTTTTGAAATTGCACGATAGGAGAAAATCGTCTTATCATCAAAACTCTTTAGCTGTAGAAAAGGAAGGAACATATTTTTCTATACTACGTTGTTTCATGAACCTAAAGATTTTAGTAACCATAATAATATATTTTTAAATTACAAATATAATTTATAAAATATTCCTTAACCAAAATCAATCACGATAATTACGCCACAGTGCCTAGAATGTGTACTGTTCCACGATCTCTCTTTGGCTAAGAAAGATGTACAATGATCTTTCTTATATACATTCTTTCTTACACATATCATTTCTTACATATATTTCTATATGTATATCTCTTAGTATAATATAAGTTTTCAAGTATCGTAAACTTTTTTAATCTCTTGTTTATGTACGCTTTTCTTTGTATAATTTGCACTGTTTTTTTGAACTTTAATGTTCCATTTTTACGTATGCGCCATTTAATTAGATTTGATTCGCATTCGATTCATATTGTTAATTGTGACTTAGTTCAAGATATGGTCTCCTATAATTAAAGGATCACGTTAGACTAGATTTATAAACAACTTGGAAGTATAGCATCTTGGAGATCCAAATAAATAAAAAGCATTATAAATATTTAGTAGAGTGAATCAATTGGACAACTTAATAAATTGTGTGAACAAAAACAAAGCGGCGACTTTATTTTATTATATACAAGGGTCACCTCATTAGTAGTGTTGAAAAAGTAAATTTTCTTCAACAGTGATTTACTTGGAACTGATTCAAGAACTCTTCTGTGTGATGCGACTTCATTGTTATTTTTATTATATACAAGGGTCACCTCATTAGTAGTGTTGAAAAAGTAAATTTTCTTCAACAGTGATTTACTTGGAACTGTTTCAAGAACTCTTCTGTGTGATGCGACTTCATTGTTATTTTTAAACTATACTGATTTTGGGGCGTAGAGTAATTACGAGGTAACCTTGCAACTACTACTGACATATTCCATTGTATTGACTTTTTAATTACGTCAGAGCGCATACTTTTTTTAGCGATAAAAAATATTCTATTAGCAAATTACAAAAGCTAAAAAACTAGTTTATTTTTTAATACAATTGTTTGTATATAAACACTTCTATCTTTTAAGAGTTACCAGCATACATTCGTCCTTAAGTATATGCATTGTTTAGTCAAAAGGGGGGAAAGAGACAAGATATATATATATATATATATATATAATTATATTCTCCTTTGCCTTCGAGCATGTGGTAATTCAGCAAATAACAATGTCATTAGTGCTCGAACTATGTTTGCTCGCTTACCATGAAATTAAAAGTAATTGTTATAAAATATATCATATTGTTATCATTCCTTGAATCGTATCGTAGGTGATGTCAAATAAGGAAAGATAAGTTTACAGTTACAAGTGTACGACAAATGACAAAATAAAGCAAAGCTCCAGGGGTTTCCCCTTATCCTCATAACAATTTACTGTGGTCGAAGAAATGTTAAAGTTTTTAATTTAAATGTTAGTAATTTTAATGTTTTGTTTAAAAAAATTGTGGTATAATATTTTCTTTTTTCGGCTGATGGCCGCTGTTAGCCCGAGGGCTTTTACGGTTCCACTTCTTCAGACCTCTATATATGGGTAACCAACACATGGACTCCCAAGAGGGCCGAGTTAGCTTGGACCGTTACCCTGTTTCGCGAGAGCGTCTGACTCGAGGGTGCCCGAGAGGGACGGACTTCGGCTCGGTCGGTTGGTTCTGACAAAGGATTATCTGAATTAATATCGCTTTTATTATTAGCTATCTGTACCACAACTTCGGAATGCGTGGGCGCTGGTGAAGAAATGGCGCAACTAACCAAGTTTGGGTTAAAATTTTAATGCACATAACTCCGTCCGCCAGTCATTGTTTGTGATCGCTTACAATCCGCATTTCTTGTATTCAAGGCTGTTCTTATTTTTAAAACTTAAGATATACGTTATTTTATTCATGAGTTTTCCTTCTCACCTGTGTGAGATCTACGTGCTGATAAATATAATAACAAGTGTTTATACTTATTGGAAGTAAGAGATCTTCACGCGCTGTAAATAAATTATCAAACGGAGGTAGCGATGTGTAGTGCCATAATTAAAGCCACGTCGCCGCAATAACTAAGTTTTGAACCCAAGACGTATGTAAGAGCCTAAACTATAGCGTTGTTTTATACGAAATTGTGGGTAAGGCATGCATACGTTTCAAAACGGTGACGGTGAGTGATTCTGCCAAGGAAAGCTTCAGGGTAATGAATCATAATGTACCCTGCCGCCCAAAATTGATCGGCCCTGAACCCTTATTCCTGTTTTAGTTGCCTTATACGACAGGTGGGGGTAGCTCTATTCTCAATGTCCGGGACTAAAGGGCGGGACTTAGTCACCGTAGTACAGTTAGTTAGTTAGGTGTCATATTAAAATAAAATTCTAATGTACAACATTGGGAATCTTAACCAGCTCACGGACCCCTCAGTTCCGTGAGCCCTGTGTCCGATGAAGCTGTAAGAGCCGCATAGGCTAACAGCATCAACATCAACAGAATCTAGCTCTAACTGGGAAGAATTTATATATATATATATATATATATATATATATATATATATATATATGTATATATGTATATATAATTGCACTTTGTTATTTGCACTCACCATATAAATATAATTTATATATTTTTTACTTCTGAAACAATATAATTACACGACAGAAAAACTTGAAGTATTTTCAATGATAAATAACCTGTTTAGATATGTTAGTAATCTTATCTTGAAGATGTTCGCTATTCTTTCGGTATTACACAAACAACAGATAAATGTATAAGAGTCGAAAAATTAAACTTCTTTTGTTATGAATCCATGGGTGACAAATCAACACACAGTTTAGCGGGCAGGAAGCGACGTCTTCTGCGCGTGAATACAAAACAAACGGTAAAATCGTAAAGTATAAGCGAGTAAATTCGCTTAAAATAAAGTTTGCTATAAAATGGAAATGTTTAAATATTTGTTCCGAATTAAAATAAATTTGAATCTCAACCTGATTCTTATTTCATAATAATACTATATATATACATTTTCATGATGGATGCCTTTTGATGGACTTAAAACATCGTTTCTCAACCTGGGGGTCGAGTTTGTTACTAAAAGCGGTCGCAATCAACTAAATAACACAATCTGTATACAAAAGATTCGTTTAAAGGAATTAATTTTAATGGCTTATTTGATAAGTCCATGCATGTACAGCGACGGTTTAAACCGTTGGTTTTAGAACCTCATATTGGCGCCACGGGTGATAATTTATATTCGTAATTCGCGTTTTGCATTTTTATCGCCTATATAGCTAGTATTTTTATAATTATTTTATTTTAGTCATTTAAAATCTCTTTAAAAATGTTAGTGACTGCTATAATTTTTGGATTTTTCATTCTATTAATATACAGAACCTGATAGCCTTTTATACTGTCGTTCAGCATAAATTGTATTTAAGGACTTGAATAGTTTGCCCGCGTCTGTCTTCTCCGATTACAATGTGGGTGTTTTCAAGAGTAGAGTGAATAGGCATTTACTGAGCTAGTGCACCTTACCATCCAGGTCTGCACTTCCACTTAACATCAGGTGGGATAGTGGTCAAGCACTTGTTTAGAAAGTATAAAAAAAAACTAATTCCGTTGAGCTCTTTCGACCTTTAAAAACTGTTTTTTGCATGCCACCTCGTATAATACCTTTCATAATTAATTAATATGAAATGTAAACTCAGCAAAATTCAAACAACTTAATTTTTACACACACGTCATTGTCGTGTATCATTTACGATGTATTCATTGATATTCCAAAAGTAATTAACGGCTTAACGGAAATCAAATTTCACAAATAATTAATAAAAATGCTTGTGCTTCAAATTAGTATTTTTAAGCGATTATTTCAATGTTAAGGAAGGATATGTATGAGGTATCCTTTCAGTTCAACAACCCGAATGTACAATGTTGCCACTTTGCATATCAATTAATCAACGTGTTCTTGTGTGTTATAAGAGTATACACTTTTTTTTATTATATTTTTTATTAATTTATAATTTTAATAAAATAATATATATTCCTTGTCGAGGCAGGTTTAATCGAGATTGAGATACTTTTTGTGGTTCGTTTCGGTATTCTCTCTTCTTCTTCTATACTCTTTTTTTTTTTTATATCACAGTAAATTTGGAATGTACGTTTGATGAAATATAAAGAAATTAGTAGAATATCAGCGGAGTTTTTTTTCGTCATTTCTTCTTCAATTTACACAAAGATTTTTTAGTCTCGTTGAAAAGTTTCTCAATGATAGATTTCATCAAGCAAGTCTGTAACACTTTAGCTAAAATCAAAATTATCAAACATTCGTTCTAAGCCGAGATAAAACTAATAATCCAAGATCAATTTCAACAACACAATTAGATGGTATCTTTGTTAGTTGTAACGATCATGTCGATCGTCTTAATATATGATAATATAAATTTATATAAGTGTTGTTACTGAGGATAAATATTACCTGATCATCAAAATACGTACAATTTATTTAATGAAGTGTTAGTCACAGAACTTATGACCTAACTAGGTAAATAGGGTAGGTTTCATGGCGTTTAGCCGCAGGCTTTCTCGCCCAAATGTTGCCAGATTTCGTAATCCAATGGTTTAAGTCGGGACTGGAGATTGTTTGTTTGTTAGGTTTCATTGTATTTATAAGGACGGTATTTTGATATATATTCACTAGTGATGACTAGACACCTTTTCAGAAGAATGTTTTATAAATATAAACATATATTTTCTATACAATATGAATTATTTCGTTAACTCGTATTATTTAACATTATCAGCGCGGATTGAGTGTACACTGTGACAAAATGAATTGCCGAATAGATAAGGATCGAGAAATACCAGTATTATAGCTAAATCACGCCATAAATTGCACTGCATTTTTATTAAGCAATCACTAACGTGACCTTCTTAAGAGTAAGCCAAGCGTGGATAACTTTTTTGTAGAAAAGTGGCAAACGAGCAAGCAGCATACGGGGCGACCGTATATACACATCTATAATTATAGTAGTGTAGTGGCTGCAGTTTTTTTTTATATAAAAGGTGGCTCCTGATCAAAACAGCATTGTTTTTTTTTATTACGTTGAGAGTAACAAACGAGCACGCAGTTCGCCAGATGGTAAGTGATTCCTGCAGCCCGTTACACCCATGTTGGAATACTTCTTTTCAGACGAACTGTGTATTCGTTTGTCACCATTACTATCATAAAGAAGGACGTTGTATAGTCACAACGCATCTAAAGACTTAGTGAAGCACGAGTCAGGCAAGAAGCAATCACAGAATGTCAGAAAAAAATAGCAACATAGGGTACGGTCTGCGATATTTAAGGACGCAGGTTCTCCATTTACTAGCACAAATATTTTAGCTTAGTTGGAGTAGGAAACGGGAATATTAGTGATGCAAATAGTATTGCTATCATTTTGATTAACAAAAACTATATTAAACGACGATGATAATGTGGTCCTCCTGGTCAATTTCGGCAATGTCTTCTGGTTATTGCCAGATGTCATCAACTGGGCAGAATATTTTACAGTGCCATAAGCATTTGCGCAAACACGGAAGCACTCGGTAGTCGTCCTCTTCCCTATTCCGATGTAATGCATGTGCAATAAGATCGGATATGGTTAATATACCGTATCAGGGTAAGGAGTAATATAGGTAATGAGTAATAATGGTAAGGAGTATAACCTAGGACCCGCAACGCCGCATAAGTACTCTAAGTACTACAACACGCGACCGTCAAAACTGTTATATATTATATAAGTACGGTTATATATATATATATATATATGGTTCATGTCTTTTTTGAAACCTGTTAAAACATTTATCAGTTTTGCCTCCACGAATACCTATTACCCAATATACGAGTACATATGTATATTCAATAGAGGAAATTCGTTTCACAATTCACGTAGCCAAATGTTCTTTAGTCTCATTCACGTTGCAGTGACCTTCGACTCCTGGTGATTCAAAGGCCGTTTAATTGTTTTTCCTCGAACTAATTTGTTCGCTGAGCGACAGCAGTAAATTACTAATTTTCTTGTACATACTTATTAATTTTTTTGGCAGCCTCGTGGTAGAACAGTCGTACTTGGCTGTTGCGTTGCATGTCCTGTAATAACAGTATTTGTCCATAAAAAACTGTTCATTTGAAAACCTGGGTGTATTCCATTCAAGGTTTTTTTAAAAATAATGTAGTTAAATAGCGGTAGTATTAACATTAATAATATTCCAGTTAACCATTCCAACTAAGCTACACCATAACTTGCACACTTGTTTTTTTCTTCGGGCTGATGGCCGCTGTTAGCCCGAGGACTTTTACAGTTTCACCTGGTTAAAAGGTGACCGAGCCCTTAAGGCACTCAGTCGAGACCTCTATATATGGGCAACCAGCACAAGGGCTAGGACCGTCACCATGTTTCGCGAGAGCGTCTGACTCGAGGGTGCTCGAGAGGGCCGAACCTCGGCTCGGTCATTTATTTAAGTTAATACCGCTATTTATTATTAGCTATCTGTACCACCACTCCGGAATGCGTGGGTGCTGGACGAGAAGTGGCGCAAGAAACTCCAGCGACGCTTCTATCTGTATGTACAGGAGAGAACCGGCCACTGACATGGCGGTATCGCGAATAACCTTGATTGCGACGCCCTTGCCGTCGGCGGGGGCGATATGAAGGTGCAATGTACTTGTCTTGTGTTTTATGAAGAGCTTGGGCTCTGGTGGTCGCGTCGTCGGGGTCGTCGAGGGCGTGCCTCAGTCTCCTTCGGACGCGGGTGAATCTGTGATTCGCGATGGGATTGTAAGTGGCGGCACTTACAATCCCATCGGGGTTAGAGTGTGTGACGGCAGAGTCGAAATATCGGCGGGAAGCCTGCTTCAGGTAGTGAGCTATGGTCGGCAGCTCCAGATCTATGTATAGGTTTTCGTTACGCAAGGACCATGGCATACCGGTGGCCTTGCGCATGAAACGTATTTTGTATTATCTGAAATCGGTGAATATGACGCGGGGAGGCATGCTCAAAGCTTGCGTATGTCATAATGGGTCGAATGCACGCTTTGTATAGTGTAATTTTATTACCCAGGGACATTTTGCTATTTTTATTGAGTAACGGGTGCAAACGACCAACTTTCACACAGACCTATTGAGTTTTCACTCATATGTGCGTTCCGTGTCTTGTTGAAACTGCATATAAACTTTAGTACTTAGTTATTTTACTATAATTTTTATATATAATATTTTTTATAATATAAGAGGTGACAAACAGGCACACAGTTCACTTTTAGTTCACTGCGCCGATGACACATTCATCCCCGACAAAAGATCACAATACAGATATTTTGAAACCCCTCAGGACTGAGATTCCTCGTCACCAGTAATAATTGGCTCCGGCTCCCTAGACCAGATAGAACAAAGTTGCGTTACCGCGTGCCCTGGTTTTTTTTCCAGATACAAACTGCATCGTAGCTCTACCACAGTAAAAGCCTCGTTACCATGGAAAATGCTGAGTCGCAGCTTTAGTTAGTTCTTAACTTCATTACCGGATGCCACTTTGAATCGAACGTCACGACCGAAAATGGTACATGGGTAAAGACCTAAAGGCTAAATATTATTTGCCACTTCCGGTTAGCACCGTTTAGAATTTTATTTTTTGTTTATTTAAACTATATATACACAAGTAATACAAATAGAGTACAAAAGGAATTTTCTACCAGCCTACCGAAGCCGTATTTCTTCATAATTTAATTTAATCTAGACAAAACTTCCAAGTGTCCGATAATACAGTCGATAACAAACGACAGCAACAAAAATTAAAGGGAAATGCAGCACAAACAAAGCTCTTGAGTGTACTGCTTATCAATTTTACCCTATATAATTTTTTTCCTACGGAAACAAAGGTGACAAATAAGCACAGTTTGACTGATAGTAAGTTCCATGACAACTGGGGACTCTTTCTGTTAACAAAACATATCATCCGAGTGTTGAATGCAAATTAGCCGAATGTTGTCAATGTATGTACCTCTAAAATATACTTTATTGCGTTTTGATTCATTGAGGGAAGAGGAATATGCCATGGGTATATATGTACGTATATCTATATATATATAATATAAAGGCTTCACTTTTTTATATTATAGTTCTAATAGAATTTGGATATAAAATAAAATTAAGCAAATTAAGCTGATAGTTCCTAAAAAATATTGGACAATAAATTAAATGTCAGTGACTCGTGGCGCCGTACGTTTAAATAAAAACCAATCAAAGATAAATTTATGAAAAATGCCAAAAAAAACCGTTTCTCATTAATAAATGAGAATAAAAAACGACTAATTAGTTATGAATAAAAAAAGCTTCTCTATAAACGATTAAAGCAATATTTTTAAGAAACGTAACCGGTTCTCGGACCTGTCCAATTGAGTGGTGACCATTAAATTTCAAGAAAAGAACCAAAAACGAATCCATTTTATAATGGCAACGCTGTTTTGATTGATTGACAGCGAAAAGTTTATCCCTAAACACCGAGTGGCGTTTGGTTATCGGTGGAAATTGGGAAATCTCCCAACAGGCTAGGTGGCTGCTTGAGGCGCAGCCACTGTTTGTGTTCGTGCTCTTTGTATGCGATGCTGTTCGGAAACGTCGATATCGTGATTCACGCGTCGAATTCCTTTATGGCACACTAATAGTCCATATGAGCGACAGAAAACTACTTCCACAGGCGTTTTCTTAGAAGATCTTGTCCTGCGGAGGGTACATAATATATAAAAAGGAAAACACACTGGTTTACCGTGTATGTGATGACAATTTAAGGTCATAGGCTCATCAGCCATTTAATTATTGCCGTGATTCATCTCAGAATTCATCAAGAATCATTGGCAGAAGTATTTTTTATTATTATTATATATTTATTTGGCTCAACAAACAATTGTACTATAAACATTAACAACCCGAAAAAACAACAAAACATAAAATAATTGTACAACCATCACCGTTGAGCAGTGGTTAAAGTGTGCGAAGTAAAGAATTAAGTTCATGTAATATTCCACAAAACTAACCAATTCCTTCTCAATCCCTTTTAAGTGTAGTCAAGCCACGCTACATCTAATGCTTCAGCATTTGTATGCGTCGACTTCACTTGATGAGGCATTCCATCTTAGTAAGACATAATGATTGTGGATTACAAGGACGCTCAGGGGAGCTCACGGGAGCTCATCCATGATCCTGATATGATAATCATTTTTTTATCACAACATAACCTTTATAACTTTCTTGCTAAATTTATCCTTGTTTTTTTTTTGTTTAAGTTGTCACTCGTTAATATTTCTTCCCAGGTGGTTATCAGTTTCACCGCATAATGTACACGCTAATTGCCACTCCAGATAACATTACGCGTTACTCAGTGTAATATTCTTCATACATTACTTTGCCTAATATTTTCTGTAGCCTATTAAGTTGCATCTATACGCAGCAGTAAACGTCCACGTCTCGTCAATTTTGTAATTCATCCTTGACGACACCGATTGCTTTGATTATTATCAGATTATTGATATTTAAAAGCCATTGTAGTTACACATTAGCACAAAATAAAATATATATTCTCTTAAGACATAAGAAATAATAAAGATTACGAGTTTTCTTTGTTTCGTCAAATGAATCAAATAAACACGTCAACATTATTTAAAAAGAGATATGTAATTATCTTTATTCTTTTCTATTTCCAATGTGTAAAATAATACCTGAATTACAGATTATTATTGAACACCAAAACCAAATTAAAATAAAATATTTTGATTATTATCAAATTATTGATATTTAAATTATAAATTATATTTTTATAGATACAAATGAGCACAAGAGAAGATATATGTCCTTTTTAGTAATAAGGTTGCGATAAGTTGTATAACTTGTCTAATGAAATACAGATAATTATTAAATACCACAAGCTTATTAATTCAAATAAAAATTCATTTGATTATTATCAAATCATAGATATTTAAATTTATATTTTTATAGATACACATTAGCACAAGAGAAAATATACGTTTTTTATTATAAGGTTATATTATTATAAGGTTTCAATGAGTTGTAATAAAATACAGATAATTATTGAGTACCAAAAAATTAATAATTAATATAAAAAAATACTTCGATTTTGAACAGATCATTGAACATCGGCACAAAAGAAGCGTTAATTTTAAGTAATAAGGTTTCCATGAACTTTCAATTTAATAAAAAAATCATGTGCGCCATAATTTAAATAGTGATATATACAGTTCTATTTCTAAAGAGTTATGTACAATATATTAATCTACCTTAATAAATATGTAAAATAATATCTATTGTATTTCACAAGGAAATCAAAAAACAGTAATATAAATAAATTCGTATAAAACGGGCCCAACTGATTAGCCACCATTATGGCTACTGATCGCCATTTTGTTTGTCATTGCTTAACCTCTGGTACAAATGTCTTTTTATACTTACTACTTTTTTGTTTTTTAATTTTTTCAAGTTTGTTGTTATAGTATTTTTAAGACTTAAAACTTTATTGCTTACAAGGCAGACATTGTCAGGTATGTTTTGTCCTCCGTTAGCTAACTCAAGTTTCGGTAGTCTAGTTAGTATGTTGGTTGGAATAACATAATTGGATTTACGGATTTAAAATAATAACTTTTATTGTTGTTAAAAAACAAAGTTTAAGTTATGAATAAATTAAACAACCCTAGAAATATTACTAAAAGTAATATAATATAGATCAGATTATGATATTATAAATAACATATACAGCCGTAAAATATTCCTATTTTTTTTAACGCTGGAAACGTCAACTGATAGGGATCCATAAGAATTTTAAGGTTTAAAAAAGGAATAAGATTTACAAATATAGAAATTTGAATACGAATTTTCCCTGTGCAGTGCCATCGAAGTAATACGAGGTTCGTATGTAATTAACGGAAAACCTCGTTACAATGTCACTCAATAATTGAAACCTCTAGTGACGGATAAATCCACTATTACACAACACTATTTTTGTTCGATCAAAAACCGGAAATATGGCAAATGCCAATTTAAGCAACTAATAAAAATACAACTATTGGTTACAAGATTTTAGGCGGAAGCGTTTTTAGTAGAGTTATAATCCAGTATACGCTTTATCGACTTCAGAATGGATCTGTAACTAAATCTGTATCTCAGGTTTGCCTTCCATCATGTTGCATTAAAATTAAAATTGCTTTGTTTACAAATGGAGTTCTAACCTGGTTGATCAATAAAATAAATAATATACTGTATAATGAGAGCTATACTGCAGTTTGTTTCTAGCTGCAGAATGAATGGGTCAACTCGAACGGGGTAGTACCACGCCCAGAATACCAGCGTGGAATAGCAGCATAATGCTTCTGTGTTTCGTCTGGTGAGTGTAGGGATCGGGATATCATAATTACAGGTGACGAGACATTGGTTCTCCTCAGGTGTGATAACGCATCTGATTCCTTTTCGAGGATTAATGTAGGTGTAATAATAGCCTTACCATACTAATCTTACAATATGTTTAGAAAATTAAAAATTAAAATTTCGTCGTTCAGATCGAGTAGCGTAGTAGAGTATATTTACCATCAAAATTTTCCACCAGTTAAAACGGTCTCCGTTTACCTTTACCCACCAAACGAAACACAGTTGTGTTATGCTGCTATTTCACGCTGGTAATCCGTGTTCCATGCATGGTCCAATTATCTTCGATAATGGATCATAATGTAGATGCGTTGTCACCTCTGAGGAGAACCAATGACTCATCACCAGTTAAAACTGTCTCCGAACAGACACTCACCCAACGAAACACAGCTGTGCTATGTTACTATCTCACGCTGATAATCAGTAAGGTTGTGGTTCTATTAATACGTGGCTATACTTCTTAATTTATACTTTAAAATGAATACGCCGTTTAACATTAACCCCGTATCCATCGGTAATCTTCAGACATTGTATTATTTTGTTATCCTAGAATTTTCCTTACAATATGGCTTGGAAAATTATAACATCAACGAAGAGTAACACTAGGTCTATGGCATTGCAATGTTAATAAAAACCGACACATATGTCGCACAATACAACATAAGCACCCATTGTGATTTTCATAACGTATCCGATTATTCACGTAATAGATTGTAGAGTTTTTTTCTTACATTTGCAATGACAAATAAATATATTCGTATACAAAATCTTTTAAAGACTACAGTGGTGAGGTACGGTAGGTAAATTGCCTAATTGTTAACTAAATTAACAAATCATAACTTTTTTTATTACATTGAGAGTAACAAACGAGCACAAAGTTCACCTGATGTTAAGTGATTGTTGCCATTACATCTACGTTCATCCTTGATAAGGAATAGTAATGCAGATGCGTTGTCACCCTTGAGGACTGAGACGAAATGCCTCGTCACCAGTAATAAAGGTCTCCGAATCCATACACTCACCAGACGATACACAGCTACATTATGCTGGTATTCAATTAACGTCGTTATCAAAATAATATAAATAGATTTCTTTTTAATTTGTCGTACAAGTACAAAATAAAGTATTAGATTTTATTATAGCCAAAACATGACGAAATGAGCTATCAAAAAATATCAAACCCACTACTGAAAGTGGCTGTGGCATTAACAGTCATAGAGCCACGCTGAAGCTAATAGAATACCAGTATTACGTTGTTGAATTTTATATAATAATTGAAGGAAACTATTTATTGTACACTGTACATTTACAACTTGAACTTTCTTTGCGAATGGATGTAGATGTTCTCGATTGTCACACTAAATTTTTTGGAATTATTGAAAAATGTTTTGGAAGAACCTTTTCAACCGAAGCCTTATAAGTTAAAATATTTTTAATGCTTTCAACTTCCACAAAAACTGGTAATAATTAATTAACATTTTGAACACAGGTATATAAATCTAAAAAAATAAATGTAGAATTGAAAAATTTATGAAGGTTTAATTTTTTTCTAAACAATCTCGTTGACCTTAAGTGTTCGCGTACATTGATCAGGTTTCTTCGCTGGACTAATGATTTGTGGATGACTTGATAATTTATAAATGAAACTGGTTTGTGGTTTTTTTTTGCTAATTAAGATTTAGTTATATAAAAAAAGATATAAGAATAAAAAAGGTTAGTTATGTTTTATTTATGAAGTTATAAAGTTCATATAAATCGATATTTACGAGTAAATAGTATACATAAAATGTTTTGAATGTTATCTTATGTAATAATATGTTGTCTCAATCATTATCTATCTTAATGCGATATTGTTAAAATAGATTAAGGGGACAAAAGGAAAAGCAAAAAATATTATTAACACGAAAAAATAATAACAGTTTTTTTTAAATGTCCATTAATTATACAATGCTGGTTTGTGTACAATTAAGTGTTGCACATTATATTATACAATTATAATTAGTACTCAAAATCGATAATAGAATGTTGTTCTTTTTCATTCGTAATAAGTAAATAATCGAGCATATGTATTTAAATTCATATATGCGAAAACGTTTTAATGGTGTTTACCGTTATACTGTTTTCGCATATATCTGTTCGTACATCCTTTATCAAGTAAATTAGCAGTATATGAGCTATCACCGTACCAAATAAAATTAAGTGTTTGGAATATAATTTTAACTTTAATTTATCATACATATCTAGGGACGCATGTGATATTACAGAATTTTAGAACGAACGTACTGGAACCAGTAAAATTTCTTCATCGGTTGGTATATACAAGGTGGCTAATGATCCGCAATAACCATTTAGAAAGCAAAGTAAATTAACGGATACTAATTATTATTATTTAATATCAAATTTCATAGTCATATCATATGTTTTACAAGTTTATATGACAATCAAACATGGAAGTAATATGTACTACGTATGCTGCACACTTTAATTCGCATCTCATATTAAATATATTTATTTCATTAGCGTTATGCCTATGTTGTAAAAAAAAATTGTGTTATTTATAATAAATTAATAGCAATATTTTACACAGATACTTAAAAATGCGGTACAATAATTATTATAACAATTTATAACAACTTTTCAGACATTATGCATCGAATTTAGTTAATTAGATTTAAATTAGGGATTAGATGTGATACGATTGTTCTTGCATTAATAATAGATAAACGGAAAAATCGAAGAGAGATCAATTTAAATGTCTCTCGCACTAATGACAGTTTAAAACTTGATAGGGTGTCAGGACGTGAAAACTTATTCGTCTCAAATTATAATTTGTACTGGGTAATGTTAGGTAGATCACGGTAACTTTGTTAGAGAGGAAAGGGACACTACTAAGAGAGGGCTACTCTGTTGGATCCCTCTTCTGGTACGTGATACTATTTCTATTGCATGAATTCAAATTGATTATAATAACCCTTTGATATGAATGAAACATCAGTTGACATTACATAACGACATTATTCCCCTTTTTAAGCTGATGCTGATGATGTTAATTGTTTATCCCTAATAGGAAAGGCAAAGGACATTAGTCTATACAGCCAGATCTTGTTCGTATGAAGGTTGGTCTGAAACTCCAATTTAAGCTGATGCGGACCGTTTGCCAGGTCTTGTTTTTTTAATTAAAAACGAGTTTAAAAAGACGAATGAAATATAAGTATTTTGCGTAGTAAAAATTAAATGATGTAATCTTTGTAATCCAAGATACATATCCCGTAAAAAATCTTTGAATTTTAAGTAAAATCTTGCATCTTTATACTTCACTTAGAGTCAAGATGAATTTCGATTTTTGTTTTAGCAATCGTAACCAATCTTGAAAAAATAAAATGTAATTCTGTTTATGTACATCTTGTTTTTATTAAATACACAAACAGTGCCGGCCATGAAATCAGCCGTTTAGCAATGGTATTATTATAAAAATTTTAGCGAGCGTCCAATCGCGGATTGTTTAGCAGTGTCCATTATGAACCTTGACTTCCTTACTTGGCCTCTCTTCATAGAGCATATTGGAACTAATATTTAAGGATATTGATTTAACGAACAGCAGAGGCCTATACGCGAGTATACCTTCTTTTTGGACTACTTTATTCCTTTCTAGAATGCAAAAGCTAAACCGATTGTGATTATCGTGATATCGTTTGATTTGTCTTGATGTTTGGTGACATAAGATTAAAATATTCATTATCATCGGTTTGCGGCAATCTACTATCTGGCGTGCCTTTTATCTCCTTTTTTATAGGTATTATTACCTTAAAAGTATAAACAGTTAAATTAAAACGATATTTTGTCATAGGGTATCCATGAAAGGACCCATTTATTATTATCAGTCTTAAATAAAGTAGGTCTGACATCTATATACCCGTGTGGAACGGAAAGTATTATTAACGCTACCTAACGTTGCCAACAGCTTATTTTCGAGGTATTTTTAAAACTATACTATAAAATAAATGTTGTCTTGTCCGAATTGGAAACTAGACCAAAAAAACAATATAGGCATCCTCTATGGCTCTGGCAAACTAGGTAATGGTTAGAATATTCAGCGTTGAGGACCCATGGGTGGGGTTCCCATATGAAACCAACAATATACTATTTATTATTCCAAATACTCTTAGGTCCTTACATATGAAATTAGCGTATTACCGAAAACGTTAATTTTTTTTTATGGAATCATATATTTAATCTATCGAAGTATGTACCATTATGATCTATGCACTATCGCCATTTTATAGATAGTTAATTGATTCTATTGGTAATGATGAATAATAAAATTCAGGAGCGAGAATCAATAAAATCTATGAAAGCGGTTTCGATAAACAACATCTTATCGGAATAGATTTTTTTTTCCTTGTATGAAATTGTCCAAATTCCGAAAAAAATGGTAACCTGTTGGAGCAAGGTATGGTGGGTGTCGGAAACAATCCAATCGCAGCTCCTCTAATTTAGCGACCGTCTGTCGTGAAGTGTGGGATCTAGCGTTGTCATGAAGCAGCAGTGGGCTAGAGCAATTCCAGTCGGGGTTGTTTAACGGCTAGCTTTTCGATCACGGTTTGCAATTGTTAACATTACAGATCTGCCGTTATCGTTTGCTTCGGACAGGATTTGGCCAGATCTCCAGGGTTGAACCACTGTGGTGAAAATTCTGTTTCTCGTACAGTATCAATTTTTCATCACAAGTAACGATACGATTCAAAATTCCCTCGTTGTTGAGACTGTTGAGTAATGTAACGCAGCAGTCAATGCGTGTTTGTTGGTGTGCTTCACTCAATTCATGCGGTACACATGTCTCGAGCTTTTCCACTTTTCCAATCTGTTTCAAGTGAATTGTGCCAAAGTGAAGAAAATTGTTTTGTCACTCACATCGAAATCCTTCGCTAACTCTGACGTGTTTGCGATAGATCCGCTTCCACCATCACCTTTAATTCTTCATTGTCAGTTGATATCATCAAGTGATAACCAGAAGTCAATATGGTCAAAATCGCTCAAGAGGACAACTCATCTAATTAACAAAAAAGTTTATCAAATTGCAGTACATTTTATTATACTAATCACCTTATACTTCAACTTTTATTAAATTTTCTTATAAATTTGATAATATAATCTGTATCTATGATTAATAAAATAAAATATATAAATAAAATAGCCTTTATTTACTTACTACTAACTTACTTTGACAAATACTAACTTAATTAAATCCTATCTACATATCTAAATAATATGTGTATATAATTTTATTTATTGATGTATGCTGGTAGTAGTCGCCTCTGCGGCGTAGGCCTGTCCTAAACCTTTCCAAGTATCTCTTTCCCTATTCATTATATTACACTATTCAGTTATTCATAACAGATAACATAACAGAATAACAGAGGAATAACACTTAGCTATGATTAATAAAATATAAATATATCTATAAATATAAATTGATTAAGATATCTACAGATACATAAAAAGATGTCAATTAAATTCATCATCAACATATAATTTGTCATCTATCTTTTTTTATTCTACTTCTGATTATATTATACATATAAAAATCTATATATGTATAATATAATCAGATCTATATGTAAGGATAACGGGTAAAAAGTTTAGATTGAATTCCATAATATAACATCTGATATACTTTTTGAAATACATTTTACTGTATAGCTTGTGCTAATAAAGAAACAAAGCAACTAGTTACGTATGTAGGCCATGGAATAAATAACCAAGTGAAACGAAAGGTTCTCAAGTGATGGCCTAGTATTGGAAAAAGCAAATGTCGGTTGAGCCTTTACTAGATGAAGTGATGGTGATGGGATGGGATGAAGATATGCGTATGCGGAAAGTCGAATGTCTCTCGGTGCCGAGCATGGGATAATTTAACACAAATTGTATTTGATCATAAATCCCGAATGATGCCTAGGCGCTACTAGTTTTCAAGGTAACTGGTAACTGGTGTTATTACCATGCTAAAAGGGTTCATAAGGCTTATTCTCTCTACTGGCGTTTAGGTCAATTTATTATGACCATTTTAACATATTCCGTGACTTCAACGACCGTTCGATGAAATGATATTACTCTTTTGTTTTTGTCGCATTAAAAAAGCGGTTTTTTTATGTAATTCACAAATACTAATTAACATGAATTGAATGTGGTTGTTAATCCGTTTTTGATGTCCTTTGATTAAAAAAATTGAATGTATCCAATGCGAACCCATACGGATTTAGTGATTTAAACCAGTAGTTCCCAGACTTTTTGTCATAGATCACTTCCAAATTATTTGGTTGGCCCCATGCAGCTACATTTCTACCATATTCCCAAAACTCGACAAAAAGTTGTACACGTTGTACTGAATATGGAATATGCAAGTTTTTACAAGTAACAGTCGCTGAGCTTCTTAAAATATTATCTGTCTATATTGATAGGTGAAGTCAACACGATATTTTAGTTCTTCACTATCGAAAGCAAATCCATTTTCTTGAATCCCCATTTACCCGTCGAGTCTCGCGTGGACCCTTGGGAGTCCACCTGGACCACTTTGGGAACTAAGGCTTTAAACTAATAATTCATTATGAGCTTTTGAATGAACACTACTCGACTGCCCTACGTCACTGCAGGTGCTTCGCAGGTCTATGTTCAATTGCTAAGGTTAAATATTTATACATCACCAATTATTGAATTTCGGGTCTGTTTATATTATTTGAATGTCCTTTTTTTTACGAAAATGAGATTGACTAAAGAGAACGTAGTTCACCTGATGATGGTAAGCCATGACACCTCCCTCCACCCTCAACAAAGAATCGAGATGAACATCAACGCGTATTCCTTAAAAACTCACTTGGAATGCCCCTTTATCAGTAACTGTTACTATACGATTATACCGCTACGAGTATGTCAGGATGGTATTCTGTGAGGGCTTGGTCCATTCCTCATCGAGCCGAGCCATTCATTCAAATCTGCAACGTAGCTTCATCACTGTTAACGTGTCGTGTGTGTGTCTTCGCAATCTAATCTTCTTCCGGTCTTATTGTATTTCCATTATATCGGATTAGGGAAAGAGACGCTGCACGAGCTTCTGTACTTGACCGGATGCTAATTATTATAGTTAATGTTATCTGGTACCGGAAGATTTCGGCATACTTTAAACCAACCAGAAAGTCATAGATGGTGGCAAATCTCGGTGTTGATTTTTTTTCAAGTTTTATTTATTTTCATCAGTGAGAGTTAGTGATTACTGCGACCGTTGTCCTTCCATGACGCCTACATCAATCTATTCATATAAGAAGACACTATAACTGCAGCATAGTTTTACAATATGTAAATAGATCGGGAAAATATCTATAGGCATTTTGTCTTTATTAATAATTTTATTTCTTTATTTTCAGATGTTACTGTTAACAGTTATCGCGCTAACAACAATAATACGAGCGGAGGAACTGCAACCTTCCTGCAGTAGACGAGTATACTGTAACAGCAAGTTACTGCACCTTGTTCAATTAGCGAGGATCTATCCAGACTCCAAAACATTTGTTGATATGCACCAACGAAACGACGAGAACACGACACTCGAAGCTTTTGATGAATTGCTAGTTCAAACGAACAGTAATCCGAGCAAAGAACAAATCAAATCTTTTGTTGATCTCTACTTCCATTCAGGTAACGAACTTGAAGTATGGAAACCAACTGATTACAGCGAGAATCCAGCATTTCTGGCAGAAATTAGAGACCAAACATTGAGAAAGTTCGCACAGGACATCAATAATATTTGGCCGACCCTGGGCCGTAAAGTAAAATCTGTAGTCTTCGAGAAGCCGGAGCTGTACAGCTTTATTCCAATATCGAACGGTTTCATTATACCTGGAGGTCGGTTCAGTGAAATTTACTATTGGGATGCTTACTGGATTATAGAGGGATTGCTAATCTGCGGAATGGAGGACACAGCGCGTGGCATGATCTTGAACCTAATCCAGTTGTTAAAAACACTCGGCCACGTTCCCAACGGAAGTAGATGGTACTACGAGCAGCGTAGTCAACCTCCTCTTCTATCAGCTATGGTGTCACTTTACGTTCAAAAAACGAAAGACCTCGCTTTTCTTAAAACTAACATTCAAGCACTAGAAGATGAGTTGGAATATTGGCTCGAAACACAAACAGTAACTTTCGACATAGATGAGAAGTCTTACACACTCCTCCGATACTTCGCTCCTAGTGATGGACCACGTCCGGAGTCGTATTACGAAGACTATACGATGGCTCAACAGTTCGAAACTGAAGAACGTCAAAGAGAATTCTACATCGACATCAAAAGCGCGGCTGAGAGCGGATGGGATTTTTCAACTCGCTGGTTCATGGGACCTGATGGTGAAAACACAGGCAACTTAACCACAGTCAACACCAGGCTTATCGTTCCAGTTGATTTAAATGCGATCTTCGCCAATGCTTTACAAAATATAGCTTACTTCCAAGGCTTACTGCAGAACACACGGAAAGGTGCTCACTGGGCCTATTTAGCAAAGCAATGGCGCACTACAATCGAGGAGGTTTTATGGAACGAAGACGATGGGATATGGTACGACTACGATTTGAAGAATAAGGAGCATCGCAAATATTTCTACCCCAGCAACGTAGCGCCTTTGTGGATGGAAGCGGTAGATAGAATCGTACTGATGAAACACACTCCGCGCGTTATAAAGTATTTACGTTATTCTCAAGGTCTGGACTACCCAGGCGGTGTTCCCTCGTCATTAATTAAAAGCGGAGAGCAGTGGGATTTCCCAAACGCTTGGCCGCCTCTTGTTAGTATAGTTGTCAATGCTCTAAAGGCACTGGGAACGAGCGAGGCGAAACAGATGGCTTTCAACGTCGCCCAGACATGGGTACGAGCGTGTTTGAAAGGGTTTACTGACAACAAGCAGATGTTTGAGAAATATGACGTGGAGCAGCCGGGAAGGATTGGAGGTGGTGGTGAGTACACAGTGCAGACTGGCTTCGGGTGGTCAAACGGTGTTATTCTGGAAATGATCAAGAGTTATGGCTTCAAGATGACCGCAACAGACACTCTGTATAATGAAAAACTATCAGATGGGTCCGCATCAGATATGGAAGTATCAATTGAATCTGTAGAAGAAAACTAATGGTTTAACCAAAGAGATTTAGGTCCCATATCTTACCTTTAACAATATAACATAATTAATAATTTTAAAGCATTTGTTAATAATCAAATACTTAAAGAGTGAGTGTAGATACATAAGGGTTCAACTGGGATCCGTTGGTCTATTCGCTATAGTGGGAGTTGCAGCAAAGATAGCATTGCGGTTCTATTGTCGATTGTTGGACTTCTCATCCATTCTAATTACTTAATAATCATGTTTAAGGGATAATTTCAATGTTTTTGTTCTGTAATAAATATTTTGCGCACCTGTAATAGGGCTTTCATGATAAACTATTATTTAAATTATTCAACTTAATTTAATGAATTTTTAGCCCGTAACTAGTCCAATGTTGAACATAAGCTTCACATAGTGCCACGAAACACCATCTAGGTTCAGCTGTACCCATAGACTCCAACTCTATATAGGTCGTCTAAGCCCTACGTCGAGTTTACCTATCCAAAGTTGTTACTCTATAATCTTTTTTCTCCATTAGGTGCCCGTCCTTTGTGCTAGTAAAGTTATGAAAAAAATATAACGCAATTTGATGTATGGTGTATTATTTGCATTTTTATTATTAAAGTAATCTATTATGTGCCATGAATAGAGTGAAATCACTGGGCGTATTATTTTAATATATTTAATATATCAAAAGTATAAATATATATAGATCAATTTAAATGAAATCTGTTTATTGATGTCATATATATTTTTTAAAAACATTTAACGTCACGAGGGCATTTTAACTGTATTATTTTAATTTCTTACCTGTATATTAATTTCGTAAAAATATTAAATATATATAATAGTATAGTATATATGAATACGTCATTAATTTTAAATGTTTGATATTTATTAAGTTAATCACGTTCCATTGTTTATTAAGGAGAATATTTTAGTTCTTATTTATTTAAAACGTACAAACTTGTATTATGTTCAGTATATATTTTTTCCCAATGAGAAAGATATAATTATAGAAAAGACAATAATTCCATATGTATTTAATGTAAAATTTCCATGTTTTACTTTACAGTTATATAATTTATTATGTTGTTAATATTATTCTTAATTTACGTACAAAAAAAAATGTGTAAAACTAATTTAGCTGTAATATAAATATAAGAAAACATTTTCAATTAAATATCAAGTGTTACCATGTTACATATAATGAAATCTGGTTGTGATTAAATTATTTCAATGTTATAAGCATTTTATCGAAGCATAATAAAAAGGCTGTGTCTTATGTTTGTGTCTCAATATTTTAATCTGTGACAAAAAAGAAAATTAATAGACAATTAAATATTTACAACACTATAGGTGTCTTCAAGAGAAAATCAAATATGTATTTACTTAAAATAGAATGTGCTCGTTTGTACTATATAATATAATAAAAAATAAAACTGACTTTTTCGCGCTAAGCGATATGCTTCTGGTTACGGTGGTATTACATATATTTTTTAATTTTCCATGGTCAAGTCGACTGGGAAAGGAACGGGCGAGTTAGTTTTCAATTGCAGCTCACTACGTAATCATTTAGGTTTGCGGACTAAGATTAATCAAACAGTATTTGGAGGTTCAATATTATAATTGCAATTTAATACCATAATTTTCCAGTTTGTTCAGAGTAATTCTTCGCGTCTAACATGTTCGTATAAAATTTGAATCGCCAATAGCCTAAGGTTTAGGGTACAGTCTGCGAAACTTAAGGTTATACAATCGAATCCACCATTAGACTATGGTCGTGTACCATCATTATATATATATATATATAATATTCATTAAAAAATACAAAGACTTAAAGTTAGCTTAATCGCATTATAGCGAAGAATATAGAAACACTACTGTTACCTGTTTAATGAAGAGTCAGTGACTAGTGACTGTTTAGACTGTAGTCTTTATTTATTCCTTCTCTTTATATATTTTGTTATATATTTATGAAGAGAACTCGAGAAAAGAACTCTTGCATTCATGATCTATAAAGAATCAAGATGCAGAAGTAGGACTTAGACGGAGTGATTTATCCTTAGAAATAAAGATTCCGGTTACTTCCGCTCACCTCACCACGAAACACAGCATGGCTTAGCTTCTTCATCCTGGTAATCCGTGAAATCGTGGCTAACTCCGAGACAAGCTATTCAAACTCAACAGGTTAGGTGGTTAATGCCCTGTCTGTATCTGATCTCTTTATATGTATATGATATTCCTATGTATATGGTATATCACTGTATGTGTCAAAAGTGCGCGTGCGCAAGGAAATATAAGAAGGAAATCTTCACGCAAAATAAATCATATTTTTTTTACCTTATACTTATATAATTATCCTTGTATACTTATTATTCAAACAAAACAATTTCTTACGTGCATTATAACAATTTTCCAAACAATTACTCGTAGTTACAAACTACAACAAATATATTTACATCTGCAATTTTATGTTCTATACATAAGGTTTAATACATCGAAACAGGTTATATATATATAACTGTGATGAATGACACCGTCACTAGATCACCAAACAGTTTAGGGCATTGCTTTGGTGCTGAACCAGGATCTAACCAACTTGCTGAGCGGTTTCGATTGTCGAACAGAATCCACTTTTCGTCGCAAGTAACATTTCGGTTCAAAATTGTTTCATTTCTGTGCCTGTTGAGGCAGGTCTCAACGCGTACGTTGCGCTGGTGATCATTAAGTTCGTCGGGCACCCATCTATCAAGCTTTTTTACCTTGCCAATTTGTTGCAAATGGACCTTTGTAAAAAGAATGTCATGTTTTTAAAACAAAATTAATTTGAATTTAGAATTCACAGCGATTCAAAACTTTTTTTTGGTTTGAAATGACCAATACTGAAGAACGGCAATTTCATAGGTAAAGACCTAATATATGGTTATATATATATACCTTCGATTTTTTTTCTTTCCTCTCTTTTAATAAGTTTAAGTTACTAAAAAATATCATCATACTTTGTAACATGTAGCATTCATTAGGATTTTTTTTTATGTCTGATGATGGTTGAAAGTTGGCTGAGCGATTAGTGCCTTTATTAACGGGCAACAAGTGTTCCCAAAATGGACCGTTACCCTAGCCGCGGAAGCAACTGACTCGAGGGTGCCCGAGAGGCCGAACCTGGACTCAATCATTTACTACTGACAGATGGACTAAATATTAATGTGGAAGACGCAGAAGCTTATAACATGGTTTACACAAACACAAGATTCAGGGTTACTATAAACTTGTACTTATCATCAAAATGTTACAATTAAAATATATATTTTTATAGAAAATAGAAAATAAAATATCCCTATATTTTATTTTCTATATTCTATCTATGGTCAATCAATGTAATAAATAAATAAAATACTATAAACATATAATATGTACAATACAATATAATACATATATAAGGACCAGACGGGGATCCCTCGACAGGGGTATTTATTGGTGGGGGGGGGGGGAGTTGTTATAATAATCATGAGCAAGTTGTTACGGTTCACTACTGAACGCAATAAACGCCACTACGCCCGATTATTTACATTAATGTACTTTTCTTTTTATTGCATTGAGAGATGATGTTAAGTGATTCCTAGAATATTTTCCAGGAGTACCTTATTACGTTACCTTATTACTATACGTTATTTTAATTTTATTTATTCCTCATGTTCCTTAAATAAGGTTTACAAGGTCGAACTCAATGCCCAGTGGCATTCTATAAGATATCCTGCGCAGTTGTCATAAGGTAACAACTATATATATTCTCGTCGTCGAAATCTACCAGTAATAGTGGTAGAGCTACACTGCAGTTTGTTTCTAGCTGCAGAATAAATGGGTCAGCTCGACCGAGGCAGGACCAGGCCCTCACAGAACATCCGGTCGCCGTCTGGTGAGTATAGGGATCCAGAGACCTTTATTACCGGTTACGAGGCATTACATCTCAGTTCTCAAGGGTGACAACGCATCTGCATTATGATTCCTGGTCAAGGATGAATGTAGATTTCATGGGCCGCAGGAATCACTTACCATCAGGTGAACTGTGTGCTCGTTTGTTACTCTCATATAACAAAAAAGAAACTTCATTATTAGGAGGTACTCTGACTACTGTCTCTGTACTCTGTTAAAATTATTTATAATCGTTAAACGTTCGCAGATACAGCTAGTCAATTAATATAATAGTACTCATTTCATTTGTAAATATCGACAATTATAAAATTTACCTTTATCCCGATCAAATAACGGCAAATGTAGAGCTTGAACGCATGACAGTGTTCAAAGAATGACCTTTATAAATCTGTGTAATACTAACACATATGTATTAATTTTAATTTCAACAAGCGATCATGACCTAGGGACTAGGACACTGAATTCATGACCTAGGCCTAGTCGAATCCTACCAATGTATATAAAAATCACTCGCCGCCATTAGTGATTCGGGATTAAAAAATATTAGGAAAAAATAAAGTTCTTGAAGTGAAAAAAAGTTCAACTCTCTTACCATACTACTAAAAAATGATAATATACCTTGATTGAGTATAACATATACTATAAATAAAAACAAACTTACTAGATGTTCCCAATATTGTCTCGGGATGAATATGAATAGAAGGAATAGAATATAGAAATGAAGGAATACTTATTAAGGAATATAGAATGGAAGGAATACTTTCAAAATTTTATTTAACCTAATTTTTAATTTAATTATCCTAAAAAAAATATATTATCACCATATAACCTTATCTATTCATGCAAAAATAATTTTCCATAACAGCGTGTTTGCCATTACTTATCATAATTATAATTGACTTCACGCTGCATTCGAAGATAATGACATAAATATGACAAGCACGCATGCGCAGTATTAACAGTTTACTGACCGTGAGCGCAACGCATTCCACAACGTCACAATAGTGTTGTTATATAGCGTTTTATCTAGCTGTGCTATATTTAAAATTAATTTTAATCGATAAAGAAATATATAGCAAAAGCGCTGTTGCGAAACGGAGTAAGATTAATACTAGTCTATTAATGCGACACACAATCAGCGACCATTACTTATTTACATGCAGACGGCAACCGAAGCCTGAACCAATGATATCAATGTTTTCTTTTTATTGTATTGAACGATGTATGAAAAACGAGCATACAGTTATAATTGATGACTCACCTGATGGTAAGTGATTCCTGTGGTCTATGACACCCACTTTCATAGTGAGGATGGTATTACCACCGAAAAACAAAAACGAAATTCCTCGTTACCGGCAAAGGTAACAATGTTTCTAAACAATAAATACAGAGAGCTTTGATACCTTCTTTGAAGGTACGCTTTGCCTAATTGACCATCTGGTCTACCACACTTTTTATCCCGACGACCAAAGATTTTACATAAGTACCAGCGTGCATTTTAGTGTAGTTTTATGTAATGAAAATTAATTAATTATCAATAGCCGAAGCCCTTACTTCATTCACTTGAAAGTGAAAGAAGTAAGGGAGAATACACATTTTTTTCTCCAAATGCCAACTTTATCAGCGCGTAGTATTTGCTAATCATCTTACGAGCATCTGGGGAAGAGATATAAATACGAATGTGTCAAAGTCATCTGCAATAGCGCTTAAAGTTGGACACCATTCCTCGCGTAATAATAATAACATTGCGATCATTAAAGTACCTGGCCATTAATCTGGTGAGTATGAGCAACTTTCTGTCACATTTGGAACTGAACTGGCAAAATGTATGTGATTTGCATTCTACAGCCATCCGGATTGGTATAAAAATATAAGGGCTTATGTATATTGATCATTTATGTTTTTATCTAACTTACACTTCTTTATGTTTAATAATTTACGAGAACTCGAAACTAGAAATATTAAATGCGCACATTGCTATAACTATAAACAATACTTAGTCATAAGGACAGGAATAATGCTATAGAATTGAACGTGTTGTGACTATTTTTAACCCTCTTGGAAACTATCACTACTAGACTTATCATAGAATAACTTTAAAACTAATCAAGCCTCGCCGAGCTTGATTAGTATAAAAATATATTTACATCCTATTTAACATTTTTTTTTATTAAGAATAAATTTGTTGAAATTAATAAGTAGAACATAACGGTACAGAATAAGTAAAAATTACCTAGCAAAAAATCCTTCCATTAATAAAACGTTATAATTTACGTTAGCTTTATATTGTAGTTTTCATACCGTTGTGATCGTTTACATCACTATTCTATAACACCGTGACACCTGCACATGTAACCCCGCGAAGCGGGTACGCATTGCATTGTTATGCGAAATCCCGTGCGAGACAACGCGACGGAGGCGCGGCAGTGAGCCAGTAGGCCGGCTGCGGGTGTGTCCAGTGAAAGCCGTTGCGTCAGAGATGGGACGCGCGCCGCGGTCGTCGGGATACGGCGAATGACACACATCGGATATGGCTAAAACTACGTTTATTACCGGTCGCACGACGGACGCACGTCCATTCGTTCGCCGGCGACCACCGGCACAACGTAGAGGCCGTGTGTGTTGCGTGTTCGCAACGCGAAATAGCGATCGCGGGTTTATAATTCTCAATTCGAAGTGTCAAAGATGTTGATATTACGCCTCCCGCGGTATCTGCCCCTGTACCCGGTGCTGGGGCTCCTCGGCGCGTACACCAACGCTTTCACCTCAGTGCCAGTCTGCAATTCATCAATTTACTGCAGTGGCGATCTCCTGCATAGAGTGCAACTTGCTCGCATTTTCCCCGACTCGAAAACGTTCGTCGACCTCAAGATGGTTTATTCTGAAAACGATACGCTCGCCGATTACGCAAAATTGGTACACGACAGCGATTACAATCCATCGTGGGACCAGATTAACAATTTCGTAGATGTGCATTTCAAGGAAGGAAACGAACTGGAGTATTGGATGCCGCCCGACTTTGACCCTGAACCACCGATTTTGAACCGCATCATCGATCCCAAGTTGAAGCTATTTGCTAAGAACGTGATCAGTATGTGGGCGAAATTGGGACGAAAAGTGAATCCCGATGTTATGTCTAATCCTGATCAATATAGTTTTATTTATGTACCCAATGGTTTCATCGTTCCTGGGGGAAGATTTAAGGAGTTGTACTATTGGGATTCCTATTGGATGGTACGCGGGCTGCTACTCAGCAATATGACAGAAACTGCACGAGGTATGATAGAAAATCTTTTGCACCTCGTCGAGAAACTCGGATACATTCCTAACGGCAATCGGATTTATTATCTTGGTAGAAGTCAACCACCCCTATTGGCAGCTATGGTCGCAAGTTATTTCACCGCGACCGGCGATCTTGGTTGGCTTGAGCAACACATTGGAACAGTCGAAAAGGAACTCCAATATTGGTTAAACAATAAGAAAGTGACAGTCGAGGTGGAGAAAAAGAAATACGTTTTGTTGAGATACTTATCCGATGCAAATTTCAAAGGTCCACGACCCGAGTCCTACTTCGAGGACTACACGAATGCTCGCATTCTGCCTAATGAAGAAAAACGTGAAGACTTTTACAACGAAATGAAAAGCGCCGCAGAAAGTGGTTGGGATTTCTCGTCGCGGTGGTTCGTGACTGCCGGTGACGACGTCATGGGCAATCTAACAGATGTACATGCGAGTCAGATTATCCCTGTAGACTTGAACGCAATATTCGCCGGAGCTCTGCAACACGCTGGCGATTTCCGCAGCCGTTTGAAGGATAGGCGCATGGCTCAGAAATGGTGGAGCCTCGCAAAATATTGGCGTAGGGCGATCCAACAAGTGCTGTGGGACCAAGCAGATGGAGTGTGGTATGATTTCGATTCCATGGCAAACGCGAAGAGAAGACATTTTTATCCTAGCTGTGCTACGCCTCTTTGGTCTAAAGCCATCGAGGATTACGAAGCTCCGAAATACGCAGCACTTTTGGTGAGATATCTCTTGTCCTCTGGTGCTTTAGATTTTCCTGGTGGAATCCCCACCTCTATTTTGAATTCGGGCGAGCAATGGGACTATCCAAACGCATGGCCACCCATTCAGAGTATACTTATCAGTGGTTTAGACAATAGTGGCGACGAAGAAGCCCAAAAACTGGCTAAAGAGCAGGCGGTGCTATGGATTTTTGCCAATTATATTGGTTATAACACTTGGAAAAAAATGTTTGAGAAATACAGCGCGGTCCAACCAGGTCATCATGGTAGCGGTGGAGAATATATAGTCCAAGATGGCTTCGGTTGGACCAACGGAGTAGTTCTCGAGCTACTCGACAAATACGGCAGAGAGATGACGATTAAAGAACATTTGCAGATATCTCTGCCTTATGTCCGACAGATACTATAAACAAACGCATAGTTTTATATGCGGTATAAATAAATCATTATATTCTATAATTATTATTAGTTGTTATTCAGTGATATTAAATATATAGAAGTATAGTTTTATAGAATACTTTTATTCATTTTAAATCGCTGTGCAAAAAAACAAAACAGTAAATATGCGATTCTAGATAGCTGAAAAAAAAATGTAACGTTAAAGGGATACGAGATTTGACAGACATTTTGGTATCTATCAAAAATAACAAAGGATATTTTTCTTTTAATTTTGTTTAATTGTATTTTTTACCATTGATCTATTTTGAGACATATTTGTTGTATGTTAAAACATTGTGATAAAATCATTAATGTTAGATAATAAGTCAAATGTGATATCGACGGTATAACGATGCGTAGCAAATGGCATAGTTAAATTTTAATAAATTATATACTTATTACTAAAAGAATTTATTTATTTTTATCTGTAATTAACTTCGTTCTGTATGTTATTTTTAAATTGTTTTTTTTTAGCGAAATATCTCTAGCGGCAATTTGTCATGCCCGGAAAGCCCAAAAGATAAAGAGTCAGCCGTACATATTTATTTTACGATAACATTGTATTAAAACCGAATTAATTTGTGATTTTTTTTGATTGAACTTTTAAATATTTCGCATATCGTTTATTAATACGAGTAGTATTTACAAAATGTATTGACAAATGGTAAGATTAATACTTCGTACGGCACGTTCAGCTGTGGTCTTAGATAAAATAAAGATCAATAGGTTAGGTTAGGTTCCGACATAACGTAGGCATTTCCCTACGCTAGAAAAAACAAAAAGAATAAAAAAATCTTCCGAAAGTCTAAACATTTCTCATCAGTGACACCAACTTGACATTTCTTTTAATATTAGTGGTTTGTTACACATTACCAGTGCATAGTTCACTTGATGGGAAGTAGCACTTGCGCCCCTGGTGAGACGACAATTAATTTCATGAGCATTTTAAGATCTACTTATGGGGCGTATATGTATATTTGCCACGAGTAGTTTGGCTATAGATGAAATAACAATCTATAAATATAAAATAAGTTTATAAAAAGTCGATGAATGCAGATGGTTCCGGTTCGTAGCAGCGTATGATCAGCGATGCACTAGTGATGGACCGCGATGATGATAATGATGTAACCAGAGTATTCCTTCATTTTTACTTTTATTACATTGTGAGTAACAAACGAGCACGCAATTCAACTGGCAAGTGATTCCTCCGGTCCATGATATCTAGTTTCATCCTTGACAAGGAATCATAATGAAGATGCTTTGTCACCCTTGAGGATGGACATGGAATGCCTTGTCACCAGTAGTAAAAGTCTCCCGATCCCTATCCTATAGTCACTCACCAGGCGAAATACAGCGACATTATGCAGCTAATTCGCGCTGGTATACTGTGAGGGCGTGGTCCTAATCCAATCGAGTTGACCCATTCATTCTGTAGCTAGAAACAAACTGCAGTGCAATACCACTGCATTTACTTCATGAAATACCGTCATTAATGTTTTGTAATAATCATTTGTATAAAAATATTAGTGTATATTTAACCTTCTTTGAGTCTAAAAGCTTCAAAATCAGCCACGGTGACGTCTTCTCATTATTACCAGTTGACATAGATTGTACAAAATAGTCTACAGTATTTTCGCAAAAACAGCCTCGACACATGTCGAGGGGACTGGGCTGAGTAGATTGTCACGAAGGGACAAATAAAACACGACAGGGGGCTGTAAAGTATGTATTCATAAAATTATAATATTCAAATACATGTAAATCTATCTAAATTTAGATAATAATACGTTAACATGGAAGTTCCATTCCTTTTTCGGTATTTATTATAGAAAAAGGATATATATACTTATATTTTTCGAATGCTACTGTGCCATAGATGTACTCGTAAGAAAATCATATGTTAAAATGATCTTAATATAAGTTATTTCTATTCTTATAGTTTGACATTGCCAAAATTCTAATATTTGCCAAAAATAAAACCAACTTTATGGCAGCAAGCCAAATGCCGTGGCCTTGCATTCATCGCGTTACCTTTCATATTAATTTATACGAAATATATGACATATATCACATTTTTCAGAATATGCCACTATTTAATAATTGGTAAATTGGAGCAAAATCAAAATTAAAACTTTCTTGTTAAAAATTCTATATTGTTTTTTATAAATAAAAGTAACAGTTAAGAGAAACATCGACAGATGTGGAAAAATGGTGGAAATACCTTTGCCCAGCTGCGATACAAGAAAAGTAATTGATAATTAGAGTTTTAGGAATAGCAGCGAACCCACGCACAGATTGGTTCTACACACAAGATACTATTATAGTATTCTGATAACATATTATTGTTACCAGGATTATGTTGTAAAATATGGATATATTTTAAAAAAAAATAACAGTCGTGCAGCCAACAGCCAACAAGGTGTTGCAACTTGTTCCTAGATGATGCATCATAAATGGCTCGGCCTGTCTGGAGACGGATCACGTCGTCGCGTTTTGTGTATGTGTTCACACCATCATTGCGCTGCTGGGTTTTGTCTGATGAATATAAAGATCCGGAGACCCTTACGACATAGACGATACATTCTTATCCTCAGGAGTGAACGCATTATAATTACTTATTTAGGATGAATGTTGGTGGTATTGGGAAGGAATTATCATCAGTGAGCCTGTGTTTGCCACCCTTAATACAATAATAATAAAAAAAGCTTATTTATTCGCGGGCGACACTCTACCTCTAGTAATTGGTTAAAACAAACCATACATACGAGTCCGTAAAATCCACTAAACAACACGCGCGTTCGCCGTTGGTTTATTCAAAAGATCAGTTTATCAGTATTACAAATATACTTACTTAATATTATTACATATATAACTTAATTAAACTTATATACAATGGTGATCATCTAATAAAAACCACTCAAGGGATATGATAAATTTTTGATTATTTATTTTTGTTATAACAGGCACCTGCAACAATATTTAAATAATTTGTGTTTATTATAATTCGGCATTGTTAGATAATTATAAGAAATATTTTCGAATTTTTTTGACTATATTTCAAGCTGTATAAATTGAACAAAGGTTTGAATTAAAAACGCACTAAGTAACAAAGAAAATATTTATATAATAAATATTAAAACTATCTTTATTATAAATAATTGTACACATTTTAGCAGCAATAATAATTCGACATCGAAGAAATTAATTTGTTGAAGGTATAGGTGTATACGGGGGCCAATCTAACTCCATCGTTGACTGGCGCTGTAGAAAGTCTTTAAACACTGTTACTGTCTGTTTTGGATCATTGTCTTGCTGGAAAGTTCAAACCAATGGTAAACTTACCTCTGCATATCGTAAAATAGCCTCTAAAATATTATTGTACTGAAGTTTATCCGTATTGCCTATAATTGGCCTAATATGTCCAAAACTTTGATATTTCCTCCTCTATGTCTGACTGTTCTCCTCGTATACTTAAGATCCATTTGATAGACGTGTCCTATATTGCTTTCCATCAGAATTAATCATATTAATTTTTGTTTCATCCAAAAACAGTACATTTTTCCACTCACGTTCAGTTCAATGCTCATATTTTTTTGTGTGAACAATATTTTGTAATTTTGTATAAATCAACAACGTCTTCCCGTGGGGTTGTGTTTGTAGATCTCGGATTACTAGGTACGTTTCCTGTCGTGTTAAACTTCTTGAAATGTTTGATATGAATGAAGATATGGAAATTAATACTTTATTACCATGTCTTTAAAGCCATTGCAAGTGATTCGCAATTTTCCTGTACGAAGAACGTTTGTCATGAAATTCAGAATGATCTTCCTTGTAGAAGCTACGCAAGTTTTGTTTTCTCCCATAGTAGCTCGATGAAAATGATCAGAATGATATTAACCATAAACTAGATTTAGCTTTGGTCGCGTTTCTTGAAATTGCCGAGGAAAATGGAAAAAAGAACAGGGCTGTTTTATTTTAAATTAAGACGTTTTTTTTTGTTGACTGCTATTAATCAGGTTGATTATTTTTTTATTATTATTAAATAAAGAAGAATAAACGAGCAGACAGTTCTCCCGATGGTAAGTGATTTCTGCGACCCACAACATCTGAATTCATCCTTGACAAGGAATAATTACGAAGATGCGTTGTCACTCTGGAGGACTGGGATACAACGCCTCGTCAACAGTAATAAAGGTCTCCGGAAATAATTTATTTTAAAAACAAATAAGGTCTCGACTATTCCTAACACAAGTCTTTATCTTTCTTTATTGTATTTATTTATAAACTTTTGTTCAGCTAACATATGCACAAAGGCGGACTTAATGCCTATGGCAGTCAACCTTGGGAGGGTTCAGAGAAACTTTAACAATTGGTGTTAGTATAATAATTAATAATAATTAAATAATTAATACTTACCTTCAATATGAATGGAGTTGTCGCTAAATAGGTGTCTTCAATTATGTTATCACCACTGTATATATATAATGTATAATATATTATAATATATATATATATATATATATATATATATACATGTCATGTATTTAGAGGTCAATATAATTGAACATACTATAAACAATTCAACAAAATATAAAACTTCATTACAATAACAAAGACATACAATTTTAATATTGCTGTTTTTGACTTAAACACTTATACACGGCAACAGAGATAATGGTCGAACCGAAAATCGAGAAATTAAGAATTCCCGCGTCTGACCACTGAGTCACTTCACAGTGACCTGCGTAGCGATAACATCGTAAGAAGTCATTGTCGGCAGCTCGAGGACAAAGTTTAAATAAAGCGTACAGAGTTCTCAGTCGAGGAACAACATTAAGGTTTTTTTTTTTTCATTATTGGTGTTTGATAGCGACAGTCTTGCATGTACCGCATCCTTGGCGGATACATTACATCGGGCTATCGAAGGGTACGATTAGTAATAATGTTATATGTTTGCACATCCTTTGCTTTCTTTTTATTTTCGTTTGCGTTAGCTGTAAGCCTCGGGCTTTTCAGAGTTACTTTGTCCAGACTACTAGAACATATCGCCGTGTTAAAGTCGAGCAGGTTGACATAATTAAAAAGATTAGATCTAGTTATACTGGTGGAAGATAGAATACGTCACAGTACGTAATCTGATAGGGATTTTTATCATTTAATCGTTAATGTCAATATAAAAATCCCACAGCTGGGCGTACTCCTCCACACTGGACTGGGTATAACAAAATTCTCCACGCTGCTCTGCAGCGGATTTGCACACTTCACATATATTCAAAATATATACTTTTTAATTATATCTTCGACATGCAGGTTTCCACACGATGTATTCCTTTACGAACACGTCGTAAAAGCAGCACTTAAAACTGCAGTGACGTGGATAGAACTCTATTTGGTCGCGTAACGTGAATTAAAACCAACAACTTATACACTGAAGTACCGCGGCTGTGTAAATTTATTCCACACAATGTATCGAAAAAATTTACAGTTTTCAATGACTTATTACCCAACGAAATTGAATGATAGCATAAAATGGCCAAACTCGTTAGATTGATGAGAGAAAATTTGACAGTAACATATTTTTATTTTGGTCGGTTATTACCTCACCTTACGAATAATCACCTACGTAAAGAGTTTGCTCTTAGCATATACTTAGACTCATTTCATCGACTGTTAGTATTAATATAACCTTTATTTATTAATTTATACTAAATTCATAAATAATTATACTAAATTAATAAATAATATTTATGACTAAATTTAATATATGTAGTATTAAATACACTCACATGACTTCACAAGTGATGGCGTGTTGAAATTAGGGCAATCTCAGTAAACTGCCATTTGTAACCCACGTCGTGACCTCAATATTCCATTAATAAAATTGTAGTAAGCAATTCGTTTATTGATATGGTATTTATAATGAATATGATAAATACAATATCAGCTATCAATTTTTTACTTAATTTATTGATTAGTAAATAGCACTAAAATTTACATTTCGCTCGCTATTAACACAAAATATAATGTTTTTTATAAACTTTTAACAGCATCTTTATATAATATTAGTACGCTATCTCCGTGCTTCCATAGGTAATGCATGGATAATTTACAGCAGAGCCATCTACTAAAATATTGCAGTACTAAAACAGACAGAAAAACTTACAAAAAAAATTCTTACGCGTTTGCGGCTGATTAGTTTGTTGGTAGTTTCCATCCGAGAAGTTAACTTTTATGGTATATTTTGAAGTATTATCATAAATCGATTTATAATAATACTTCAAAACTTATGAAGCTTGCACTTTGTCTATGAATAAATTATACTAATACGTAAATATAATAGAATATTAGCTATGCTATTAACATTACAAATATTCCAGTTAACAACTACTACTAATCTGAAAACCTTCATTCTAATGCCGAAGTCATATTGCGGATTATATGATAGATATAACATGGATCATATATATATATCTGTGGATTATAGATATGCAGTTCTTTGCAGTGTTTTTCTCACAGTACCGTCGTCTTGTATCTTCGAATAAATCCAAATGATGGTAATTTCTACAAGAAATTCTACCAAAAAACTACCATCAAGATCCTTACACGTGACTTTAGAAATTATTTATTTACTATGTAACGTTTTGCTTACGTACATTATTATCTATAAACTGCATACCCTTGAAGTGCATTTAGTGAAAGATCTCATGATCGTTTGGCAGACGCTCAATATTGTTAACCTCACGCAAGTGTTATCTTGCCTAACATGCATGTCATTGTGTATTTAAGAGTTGTATCTGTACCGTCTTTTGGTAATCCAACCCCGAAAAATATTACTGATGATTTTAAAGTTAGTGTTTTACGAAACTGGGTGACAACTATGTTAAAAAACTTCTGCATATAAAAATGATGATTTATTAATTAATAATTTTACTTAATTAGTTATTTATGGAGTAATAAATTCTTTTACTGTATTTTATTTCTTTCTTTCTTTTAAACTAGCATAGAGCTGAAGCTCAAAAATATTATATATACGCGTATCACTCTCAAGAAAGATTCAAGATACACATCCTAAGTCTAAGGTGAAACGCCACTTCGTCTGTGATTGGTTCTCCGGATCTCTATACTTAGCATACGAAACAGCAGCGTTATGCTGCTATTTAAAGATGCATTTCTGTGAATATGGTGGCGTTTCTCACTCAGCAAAATCCTGATGCAGGCCGCTCATAAATCGACCTGTCCTCCTTTACGGGTTTGAGGTTTCGTACCTTTTTTTATCACATCAAGAGTAACAAACGAAAACACAGTTCACCTGATGGCAAGTGATTCCTGTGGCCCATGATATCTACATTCATCCTGGACAAGGAATCGTAATGCAGATGCGTTGTCGAACTTGAGGACTGAGATGGAATGCCTCGTCACCAGTAATAAAGGTCTCCGGTCCCTACATTTTAGGCTGGTATTCTGTGAGGGCGTAGTCCTACCCCGGTCGAGCCAACGGTGCCTCATTCTGCAGCTAGAAACGAACTGCAGCATAGCTAAAATATAATATTCTAACGTAATTAGAGATAGTGTTTTTTTTCTCTTGTGATAGCAAATTATCGCTGCGTAATTTTTGTAACTCCGATCGTTATGTCACCGCCGTAATTCACCTAATTACCTCGTTATGATGGGCCCTCGGACCGCTAATCTTCCATCTCTGTCGTTCCTCGTCCACAGGGTTCCGAGTGAGCCAGCAGCATCGTTGTACTCCTTACTCACCTCCTACTCGCGAGTCTGTTCCGGTGGAACTGTAGAGCCGAGCCTTCAGCAGCAGTGCACATAAACAAAAAAAAAACAAAAACAATTACTTTACAAACATAGAGAATTAAAATAATGTTTTATATTTAAATATCAAAAGACGAGTAGTATAAGTTAACACGTAAAAAAATTAAATTTGTTAAAACGGAAAAAACTTATTTTCATAATGGCAACATAATAATTGTGAAGACAATAACACACATTAACACGTAATAATAATTATTTATTTATATATAGATATAGGTATAAACATTTGTAATTCACGAGTAGTTCTATTTATATTTTCATTACATTTTAATGATACTGTAATAACAAATTAATTGCATATAACCTGGCATAATAATGATTGTCTTCTGGTTGATTATTGCAATATATCTATGTAAATATCTCCGTTTCATCAACTACATATATCAACATTACCTTCATATCTAGAATATATGACGTAAGTTTTTTAACAAACATATGTGATAAGATCGGAGTATTAAGGATCAAAGACCTCTTTGTAGGCATATACAGTCTAAACTCTTTATAACGAAACTCATTTTTTATCGTTCTAGAGACTTAGATATATGCACATATCTTAGTTTAAGGTAAACCAACCAAATTGTGCTCTTTTCTACGTTATAGAGAGTTTACACTGTATGTATATATATATATATATATATATATATATATATATATATATATATAATGTATATATATATACATATATATATATATATAATGTATATATATACATATTTATATATATATATATATATATATGTACCTTCAACAAATGTTTAAGATGAACATTCCTTGTCGGCCTATATTACATATGGGATAATATATTGAGGACAGACGGAACATCTCGTTATCGGTAGCCGGATTGCCAGGTCCATACACTTGTCACACGAAACACTGAAGCCTTATGCAACTCTTTGTCGCAGTCCTGATACACTTAAGACCACGCACGACATCTTTCAAGTAGAAACGGGCGTTTGACATCTTCGGAATTTGGTAGGATACGCATAAATTAAACATACGTACTTTACATTTATTTCTGGATTATCGAGGATCATGGTCACCTTACAATATATTCCATAACCATCGAACGGTGCTGGTAAAAGAACTTCTATAATTGCAATTGACAGCCGCTCGTGTCTAGAAATCGACAAATCTTTGCAAAAGAAAGCCAGTTCGTTACAAACATGATATATTTGCAACATCAATAATGGTTGCACTTTTGACTTTCCTTGTATGCAAATATACTCGTCTAAAGTGTTATAGGAAAACATATCTTGTTACTGTGTAATAAAGTTGAAATTGTTCTACTTATAAAATAATTACTTAACAGACTATATTTATGCAAATTCCTCTGCCAATACATCAGTGAGTGAGACCTTTGTTACAGTCGCATTAGCGGATCTTTGTTTGATTCCAGTAAAGTATCGGATGTTCATTTATAGATAGATTTCGGTAACGTCGAAGCAACGGATATAACGCTGACCATGTGAGACTAAATTCTGGAGTCCTCAAGTTGCCGAAGAAGCAAGTAGAAGGTAGGGAAATCTTTTTTATCGTATTTTTTGGGTAAAAATCTTTTTAGATGTACTGTTTGTATTTGGTTCGTTTAAACCATTAAATAGATGACATTTTATTCATTAACATTTGATTATAATATATATGTGCCATTTGGTTCGATAATTTGTTGCCATTTTGTTGACATGCTAAGTTCATAAAGGTCACAACTTATTTTCGCGGCTTGTGTCGCATTTTCTTTTTTTAATTTTTTCGTTAGATTCAGTCATTTTGGTGGACAAAAAGCAATAGAAAAATGGCGGGAAACTTTTTAATTTTTTTAAAATGTCAACTATTTAATGGCATCAAAACCACAGATACAAACAGTACAACAACCGAAGAGATTTTACTGCAACTTTTTACGTATAAAATACGATAAAACTTTTTCCCGAAGACCTATAAAATACACTATCCCTTTTTAGTGCAACATTTGCTGGTGAACGGTTGCAAAGTGGGGTTCATATTTTTCTTACATTGCCATGATCCTTCATAGTACTTTCATCGTTTACTTGAGACAGGTGAAGTTTAGTTAAAAACTCGTCTTTTTAAATTAAACTACTTGTAACAACAACTCTCGCGAACGGTCGTGACATTGCGTTCCAGTAACTCTTAATGGATTGTACCTTGACCTATTGCTGCGTTGATTGTCTGAATGATTCCTTCGTGAATTGACGTGTATAAAAGAACTAACTTGGAATTGTTTCAAATGGAACTGTTAATTTTCTAGTCTGGATTTTTAGTATAAATGTCCCGTGTCCCCGATACTGGAAACGAACCTTCCTCCGATCTTATTGCATTTAATCAAACTGAGAAAGGGGACACGAGTACCTATGGGAGTGTGCATGCTTACGGGACTATAATATTTCCTACGCAGTTGATGTCATATAATAATATTAAACGTGGTGCCACAGTTATGAACACATACAGTTAAACCAGTATAAAACCTACCGATTTGGTTAGAGAATGAAACCGAAGAAGTTATTGCTGGCAATATTTTCTACACTGCAGTTTGTTTCTAGCTACAGAATTAATGGGTCAGCTCGACCGCGGCAGGACCACGCCCTCACAGAGTACCAGCGTAAAATAGCAGCACGGATACGGAGACCTTTATTACTGGTGACGAGGCATTCCATCTCAGTCATCAAGGGTATCATTTGCATTATGATTCCTTGTCAAGGATGAATCTAGATGTCATGGGCCGCAGGAATCACTTACCATCAGGTGAACTGCCATCAAAATAATTAAAATCCGTTAAGCTGTTTTTGCGTGATTGAGTAACAAATGAAAGTTTTGTAACATAAATTCCACAGCTGGACATTGGTCTTGTCTGCGGGGAGATTATTGGACCATAGCAACATCTTCTCATAGTACATATTTTTTTATTTTTTATACATACAATTTTCCCTTCATTCGTTGTAAATCAGACCTTTACTTTGCATTTAACCATTACTTTGGTGCCGCACTGGGAACTGAATTCAGGGTTTCGCGTGAAAAAGTGAAAACACAGCTGCCGCAGCTGTCTACGTTTTTTATATATCTACTTGATTATTTAATTTCGAGGCATGACGATATATTCATCGACATTAACTGGCTATTATAGTGCCGTAAGGTTTCACGCAAACAAATCAGTCGTCCCTATAATGTCCAGTGTAATGTAAACACACACACAATTATTACTGTGTCTCGGTGCAGAAATTGGATACGAAGTATCCTAACCACACGCGGCCTTCCTTTGTTTTTGTGTGTTGCTGTTGGTTCAGAGACCTTTACAGCTTTATCTTATTAGATTCGGGAGGCCCGCTGAGTAGGGACACAACGACGATGCTGCGAAGCTGGCGCGGAGAATGCTGCTGCACTACTACCCCTATGGACGAAGTACTTCGACGACAACAGAGGGGATCGCGGCCTTCCAATACGTCGGCTAAGAAATATTTTTATTTAGTTCATTTGGAAAAAAATCAACAATGGCTCGATTATTATACGCATGGTGAAAATTGTGGCCAAATTAGTAAGTTCTTACAATTGTTGATTTTAGCTAACAAGCATAAATATCTAAGCGCGTTATTTTTAATTCTTATAAGTGATAATAAAATTATAAACCAGCTTAGTTTTGAGCACAATAAAAACTAAATAAAAGAAAAACTGCGGGGTAAAAGAGGTGAGAACCACAGCTTCCGATTAACCAGATAAAAGGTGGCGTCCGTCAGAGGCTAGGTCCGCATACTAACTTAACCTCGGACGGTCAGTAGACATCACCATCCATTCTCCACTCTGGAGTATCTTCTGATGACTGGCAACTTAAGTGGCATTCAGATAGGAACGTGATCAGAGCAGACGCTCGGTGTATGAGCGCTTTGGTGTAAGTAAGAGAACCAAACTCTCTAGCCTGCTCACGGTCCCCTCAGTTCCGAGAGCCCTGTGTCCGATGAAGCTGTAAGAGCCGCATAGGCTATCAACTTCAACAGAATCTAGGATAGGACTAACTTTGGCCGCCGCCACGCGAAGTAAAATTAGGCAATGAACGTGTCAAGGAACAGACGCTTCTCGTGGCGCTCTAAAGTTTTGAACAATTTCTTCAAAATTACGTAAACGCCCAAACATTAAAAATTTCGTGTCGCACTTAATTTTGATGCTTCGTTAAAATTGAAAATTATACTAAATGTAGATGTCAAATATAAGTGAACTTAATAACCTAAGCTATTGTGATCACCTTCCAGTAATAGACTGTTAGGTTGTAAATAGAGTTTATTTTAATTTCAATATACAATATATTATAAGATAAACAACACTCGAAAACGACAGGACAATAAACATTCAAGTCAAACTTAGAACTATGTAAGTAAAACCAAAAACAGCAAAGCGTACTTCTTAACCCTTCATCTCTTTTGGAAACTGTTCGAAGCGACGTTACAAGTCATACATTCAGTCGTTATCTTCGTTGTAGTGCCACGTCCCTGTTATAAACTTGCTGCAACACGAGTAAGTATGTTCGCCGAGGTAGGAATAGTTATTCTATGATTTAAAATAGTAGACAAGGCATTAAATCGTAGACCTCAATGTTAGAGGTATCCGATTCCTTATCGATGAAGAATGTGGGTGGTTCATCAGTGGTAAAGCTACATTGCAGTTTGTTTCTAGCTGCAGAATGACTGAGTTAGCTCGACCGGGGTAGGACTACGCCCTAATAACAGCGTAAAATAGCATCATAACGCTGCTGTGTTTCGTCTGTTGAGTGTAGGGATCCGGAGACCTTTATTACTGGCGACGAGGTGTTCCATCTTAGTCCTCAAGGGTGACAACGCATCTGCATTTTGATTCCATATCAAGGATGAATGTAGATGTCATGGGTCTCAGAAATCACTTACCATCAAGTGAACTGTGTGCTAGTTTGTCAAACCTAAAACTAAAAAAAAAATAACGCGACCATTTTCGTCGTTCCTAGTCTAACCGGAGGTCTACGTCTGCCCGGACTTCCCACAAAGCTGAAAAAACCAATAGTACTAGCATCACACAAAATATCACGATAACGCATCAAAGGAAATATTAACCTTATGCTCATAATCAATATGATTGTTTTTGCATTAACTATAAATGAGCCGACGAATGTTACTATATTATTTTATATAAATTCCTCAATCTTCGGGTGACAATACTTTTCAAAATATTTCCGTTTTTATTGTAAGTGATTTCTGTGGCCCGTCCGCAAATTTCCTCGATAGTGTATCTTTTACTTTACTTTACTTTCTTCGGCGCTACAACCCTCTATGGGTCCACTTCAACAGTGTATTGTCATTATTTCCGATCCTTGGCTTTCCTTCTCCAGGCGGTAAACTTTTCCATGGCCCTGAGGTCTTCGTCAATGCTGTCGCACCATATAATCTTCGGCCTCCCTGATGGTCTTTTTTTTTTTTTTTTCTATAGTATATCATAATCTTTTTATACACCTGAAGATTGAGATGGAATGCCTCGTCACGAGTAATGTTGCTCCGGAATTATCTACCTACGAAAGGTATTAAAAAAACATGTTACTTCTTTGCACTTCTAGTTAAGTTGTAATCTCGTTTGTAGCAAAGCTACCTTAAGGCTTTGACGTATTACCTAACAAGATCTTCTTGAGAGCATCGCCTTCTTAAATTGGAGATCTTAACTTTCTCAATGTTTGTTGTTATATTCCTCAAGGACGTTCCTCGCAGTTAGTGGTAAACGATTCTTGCATCCATCCAGTCCATAACATCCAAATTCATCCTCGATAAGGAATCATAACACATTGTCACCTATGAGGCTTGCGATGAAATGCCTCACGACCATTAATAAGGGTTTCAGGGTAGGGATCCACTACCACTACCAAAACAAAACACAGCAGCCTTTATTTTTTTTGAGTTTGATAGCAGTGTATTGAACATTATTAACATTCCGGTTAACCACACTAACTAAGCTTAAAATAGTCGTATGGTGGATTCGAGCTTAAAAGCTTAAGCTTCTCAGACCGTACCCTAAATTATTAGGATATTGACACTTTTTTTTTGATTAGGATAGCTATTTTACGCTGGTGTATATTGCAAAATTTTTTCACATTTCATGTCAGTTCCAAAGTATACGCAATTTTTTTTTATAATTAATATCAGATACAACATGATCACCCTTTTGGACAGGTACATTGTATATTTTAGATCTGCATTTCAGTGCGCCTTCCTATTGTATTCGGTACTTACTACTTCAATACGTAGTCAAACACGATTGGACAATAGACGTACGCCAAATGTAGAAAATCCCTAAATCAAAATGAGTAGTCATTAATAATAAACATAATATTAAATATAGACTAGACATGATAATAGTAATACTAAGAGTGAGCGAGATCCATTTATGTATGAAACGCTGTGAGCAAAAGTGACGCAAACAATATAATTTAGTCTTTGCGTTCTTGATATATTGGTCGCCATACTTCATGCAATCACACACTAAGTACAGATTTTATTTTGTAAATCAAATCAATTTAGACTAAATTGAGTCGATTTTTTTTTATGGCTGATGGCCACTTTTAGCCTTTTACCGAGCGACCTTTATTAATGGGTAACTAGCACAAAGGTTCCCGAGAGGAAGCATCAACTTGGACCGTTAGCCTGCGCGTAAAGGCAACGACTCGAGGGTGCCCCAGAGGGCCGGCTCGGTTAGTTACTTATTTTGTAATTTGAACGTTACCAGGTTTATATTACGATTTTGTCTGTGCAATAAATATCTCTCATGCAATCTTATATAATGTGACGTCATGAATTCTATCCCTTGCGGGCACACGACCTTCATTCATCATGACCGTCTACGTTATCGTAGTCACATTCGCTCGCCGGCGTGACGTAGGGTTGTTCCATTTGGGCGCCAAACTCTGCTTCATAAAGCACTTGCTGGATTTTGAGTCTGGCCGACGCGTTCTGCTTGGAATTCAATCTCTTTAGTGTTGAAGAACAACTAAGTAGGAACAGTTCGTCAGGATCAGATCTATTACATTGACAGGAGCTTTCCTCGTCGATGGATTGGAGACGTGGCTTCTTCGGAGAGGGCAAGGAGTCGTTGTCTTCGTCGTACTTATTAACGCTCTCCGCGGTCGGAAATGATACGTCAGGGAGATTTGCTGTGGTTCGTTGACGGGTCTCTTCCTCTGGATCCGAGTCGTCTAGCTCTTTTTTAGGTAGCCTGGAAAATCAAATTGTGTAAAAACATTAGACAACTAGTCCATATAAAGAAAAGGTTTCTTCGTCTAAAAGCGTTGTTAGAATAGGATAGCTATAATATAGGATATATACAATAATGATATATGTAATCAAATAATAATAATAATATTAATTATTTATTTGCATTATAACTTGATGTGGACACATCAAGTTGGAGACGTCAACAAATTGGGCTTAATACAAAAAAAAATATGCTCAAGCCAATGTGGGAGACGGATGCCCAAGGTAGGCGACAAACCTGTATTTCAGGCTATCAGGTCTTCTCTCCCTCGCAGTTTTTATATAAGAAAAAATAAAAAAAACTTAACTAAAAAATAAATAATAAATCAATATCTGTATGTAATATGTGATTAAAGACTTGTTAGTGTACATCTGTTGTGGTGTATGTGCGTGCGTGTGTGTTTATATGTGTGTGTGTGTGTGTGTGTGTGTGTGTGTGTGTGTCTGTAAAGCATAAAAGTCTGAAATACATTTTTTAACCTTATTTTTAGTTAGAGGGTAGATGTTAAGTTCTTTGTTCTTCCTTGTTTACTCTATTGTATAGGTATCCGCCAAGATAACAGGAAAATGAACTGGAAAATCTGGACGAGTGGTTCCTGTAAGAAGTAGACACTCGGTCTTTGCGTCTCTTTGATTCTGTAGATTTTTGCGTATATATTAACTGACAGACTGAATTTTGTGACGTTGATTTTTTATGTTATAGGCGACAAACGAGCTTGCAGTCCACCTGATGGTAAGTGATCACCGCCGCCCATGAACATCCGCAACACCATAGGAGTCAAGTCGCAAGTCCTATCGCTGGTGACAGCTGATACCACGTGGCAGGATTTAAAGGTAACGAACAAGCACACAGTTCACAAACTTTGCCGAAGATGGATGGACATGTCATGGGTCGAAGCCATCACTTACCGTCAAGTGAACTGACTGTTCATTTGTCAGTCCAGCTTCACAAAGAATGTGGTTCTTTAATTTTTTTTATTTTTTTTTTACTCTTAACTGCATTAAACTTAACAAAGTTAAAAGTTCACAAAGGGCGGACTTAATACCAAAGGAGTTCTCTACCATTCAACCCGAAGTGTGGTGAGATGTGTATGATAGGTGTAGCAATAAATCAATTAATAAAAAGAAAAAAACTAACACAAGTAAAGAGTAATACATACACTACAGGCCAAAAGTTTAAGATCACCTTAATTAAAGTAGGAAAATAAAGTAAAACTCCAAAAATATATAAAATGATTAATTAACCTGTTTAATCATCTAATAGCACATTGATTGACAAACAATATACTTTAAAAGCGTAAAGAAATATTAAAAGTCAATGCCAAAAAAGGTTATAGTTAGCTAAACTGATTTTTCATCAAAAAATCCTCCTTTACATTTTATGACATTTTTCACAAGTCTCGGCAAACGGGCAATCAATTTGTTAATGGTTTCTTGTGATATATTGTTCCAAATTTCGCATAAAGCATTCCACATTTCTTCTTACGAGGATGGGCCACGATTACGGACGTTCCTAGCAAGCTCTTCCCACAAAAGTTCAATGGGATTGAGATCCGGGCCCTGAGGAGGCCAAACCATGTTTTTAACACCCCTTGTGCCTCTTTCTCTTCTAAATATCCTCTACATCATTTTAAGCTATGCTTTGGATCATTATTTTGTTGTAATCGCAACCCGGAAGAAACGGCATTTTGTTCTAAAATGTTTTTGTACTGTTCCTTTTTCAAAATTCCTTCAATTTTAATCAAATCCCCAGTTCTTTGGCTAGAGAAGTAACCCCAGACTATAATTGAGCCACCACCACGCTCGATTGTTGGGATTACACAATCTGACATCATCTCAAAGGCTCTCCCAGAGAAGATACGCTAATCGTTTGTGTTGCTAAAAAAGACCCAAGTAAAGGCTCCAACCAGATTAAAAATGATTTTTTTTCGTCTGATGACCCGAGAAACATCTCGTCAAGACTGATACGCCGAAGATTAGTGGAAGCTAAATTGTTTGGAAGAATATACCGAAAGGTACCGCTTCTTACCAAGCAACACCGAGTGAAGTGATTATTATTCACTAAAAATATGTTAATTGAACGGTACGAGAATGGAAAAAAGTGTTATTTTCAGATGAAACAAAAATAAATATGGTAGATTCCGATGGAAAGCGCTATGTTAGACGTCCTGTAAACAATGCTTTTAATTATAAATACACAAGGAGTATAGTCAAGCACGGTGGCGGTAAAAAAAAAGTTTGGGGGTGTTTTTCTGGATGTGGAGTTGGACCCGTTCGAAAGATTGAAGGTACAATGGATCAATGGCAATAGAAAAATATCTTAGAGCATACTATGATTCCCTGCTCGGACGATCATTTGCCTGTAACCTGGATCTTTCAGCATGACAATGACCCTAAACACATGGCCAATAGCGTCAAATGTTTTCTTAGCGAACAGCGTATATCCGTTTTAGACTGGCCAGCAAATAGTCAGGATTTAAATCTGATAGAAAATCTCTGGTATATTGTTAAAAAGAAAGTCTCAAACAAACGTAACACCAGTCAAAACAAACTATATGGAACATTTGTTGAAGCATGGAATTCAATCCCCCTAGAAAAATGTATGAAATTGATTGAATCAATGCCACGTCGTTGCATTGCTGTTATTGTAAAAAGGGATACGCCACTAAATATTAATTCTAACTATTGGTTGGCTGTGGATAGTAGCTATTTCGTAAATAACAATACTTATTACTAATACTTAAACAACCATTGTTTTTTATACTTTTTTGTTGTTGTTTCTAATTAGTTGACCATTATCGTTCATACCTTAAAACGGATTTAAATGTTTGTCCGTAATTTAATATTGAAACTGCACTTGTGTAATGGGATTTATATTGTTTTTCTAATAAATTATAAATAGTTGAATATATTGTTGTCCTATTTATTGTTTAATTTCAAAATAAAAACGATTGCGGTGAAGTATCTTACATAATGTCAAGGACCGTTGCTAGTGTTTCTAATTATACGACCACCACTGTATATAAATACATAAATCTTTAACAGTTATACGGTGGTAGAGCTACACTGCAGTATGTTTCTAGCTGCAGTATGAATGGTTCAGCTCAACCGGGGTAGGACGTCCACACAGAATACCAACATGAAATAGGAGCATAATACTGCTATATTTCGTCTGGTGAGTGTGGGGATCCGGAGACCTTTATTATTGGTGACGGGGCATTCCATCTCAGTTCTCAAGGGATGTAGATGTCATGGGCTGCAGGTATCACTTTACATCAGGTGAACTGTGTACTCGTTTGTTAGTCGCAATGTAATAAAAATTAATACATAAATCTATAATTGACATATAAAACGTACTTACATGTCGATTATGGGCTCGAATCGTACGGGCTCAACGTGTGGCAGGAGGAACCGCATTGCATGGTGGTAGGGCCAACGAGTGCGACCTCCGTGCGTGCGTTGTAACTTAATGAAGGAGTCCCTAAGAGATCTCCAACGTTTCTTGCACTCTGTCTCTAAAACATCCAATACAATATAAGACAATAATCCATTTTTCATATCGAATAGGCGGCAAACAAGCAAGCAGCGCACTAGACGTATCGCAGATTCTTTGCCGACCTTTTAGTAAGTTGTAAGCTCTTTTCTTGAAGTTTCCTAAGTCGTATCGGTTCCGAAAGTGCCGAGTCCATTGAGCAGTTTTGCGTGGCAGAATATTTCCTCTGCATTCTGCATTTAGTCATTTAGATATGTTGGTCTAAATGTCCTTTATGTATACTGCGTACCCTGAGACAGCGCATGACAGTTTTTTTTTTAAATTACTGCAATAAGATCGGAGGAAATTTGAATCCGTTGAACACTGTCAATATCTAGCCGCAGTCATTAAGTACCAGCATTACGGATATAGAAGTGAGAAAAGAAAAACTATATGCGGCTCGTTCAAGGAAGTTCCTCACTGTCACACAATACCAGGATAAAGTAATACCGGATACTTCGTCTGGTGACCGAAAGAAACCTCGGGTTCACCGTGGACGACATTGCATCTACGTTATGATTTCTTATCCAGGATGAATGTAGCTCACACGGGTCGCAGGTATCAATTACCATTAGATGAACTCGTTGATCACCTTTAATTAAAAAATTTTAAAAAAAATCCGCTTCGTCATGTACTCCGGTTGAACGGCAGCGAAAAATATATATATATTAAAGAAAAATACATGCAGTGCTAGTAACACCTAACATTGGTTGTACAGTGACAAAGCCTTTTTTATTTTCTTAAAAAAAAAGAACATTTAACATTACCTATATTTGCATTAACCATGGGCATACATACATACATAACATTGGGTATAAAATGCTTGTACCAGGATGGTTCACGATTATAGTCGAATGGGGCAATTCGAACCTCCGTCCTTAAGTTTTGCAGGGTTACCCGAAACCATTAGTCTATTGACGCTTATAGAGTGAATGTCTAGGATATATTAATTATTTCTAGCCTTCTTTAATCCGATGTCACAGGATTGGACAAACACATCCAGACATGAAACCAAAAACACAAATATTTGATCATATATTTTATATATGGCGGTCATATTATCATGTCTTCGGTTTTAAGGCAAACATTTGTATATAATAACTATAGCCGTTATTACAACTGGCCAATATCCCGAGTCGCATCAAACATTTATCAAGAGGACAAATTGAATAAAACTAGTTTTTATCGATTTTATCGCGTTTATTTTAACTTTTATTCGTGTGCTTTATTGTTGGATGGTAGGGTGCTGCCATCGCCCTGACATTGATGTCCTGTATTATTAAAAATCCCAAACGAGACATATCACTGCAAGATCTCAAGACACTGTGAGCTCTTTCAGCATAGACTATACCGATAATAATAATTTAAAAAGCTCCGTGTTAACTACGACATCGGGATATCAAATACCTCAGCCCTCTTCGTGACCATGAATGCTCGAAACGTCGGGATATTTTTTTTTGATAAACGGGATACAATCCTTAAATGAAAAATATATTCAATGCTGCACATTCGCGTAAATATATGAAATTATTAAGATTACAAACACTCAATCTTTGGAACTTAATTTTGGAGACCACTGTCCAACATTTGATTAAATTTAGGTGTCCATTTAGTAGACTTCAGGTTGATACGCAAGTTTAGTGAAGTTTAAACGTTTTGTAATAAATTATTCAGTTTGTGTAGAACAGATATCAACTCAAAAAGAAAAGAAAAAAAATATCTCACCCGGCACATTTAAGGAATCTTGAACTTCCTTCCAAGCGTCATCCCTTAATTTTGTTTTATTAAATCCACTCACAGATTTATCGTAAAGAATCGGATGCTTCTCCACTTCTTTGATCAAATCAAGCTCGTTCATTTTTAGTGAACGTAGACTGAACTACCAGTTCCTTTACCTGCTAATAGATGGCAGGGATATTAACTTTTATATTTTCCCCTAATTGAAGATAACAAATGCCAATAACTCTAAGGTCCTGGCCAAATTATCAGGCTTCGCCGACAAATCTGGAGCCAGAATATTCTTAAGTTGTCTTTGCGAAAGAAACTTTCACTCGAACTCTAATGCCGATAATTTCGATGTAGGTTTAACTATGTATTAATATTTTTAGATATTTAAATATGGTTGAGGATAATTGATTTATTTAACAAAAATATAATATAAATGCAAATTTAACCATGTTATCCAATTAGATTAATTCGTCCAAAATTGTCGCGCGAATGTATAGTAGGGCGACCACTAATTTTAGTCCTTTACAACGCGCTAAAAACTACCGCCCGATTACTACCGGACTGGGTTATTATACTAGCAAAAAGTCGAACTAAAGTCATCAAAATGAATATAAAACTTATAATTTTCATGCGTTTTACTCTCATATAAATTAACACTTAACATGATTAATTTGCACAAAATTTTATATCAAAATACATTTAACTGTAGTTGTAGTAACACATGAAATACTAATTATTAATGAGAATTAGCACGCAAAATACATAAAACGACAATCTTACCTTTAGACAGTCCGTTAATTGATTGATTATTACTAATTGTGTCAATAAAATCACGATAAAGTATTAAAAACTGTTTAAAACAGTGTTTATGGGTTAATTGTTGTCTTATTTTAATAAAATCCGGGTAAAATTTAGCAGGGGTGCGTTTTGGAAACAGCTGGGGCCGATACTGCGAGGCGACGCGCGGCCCGCGCGGCCCGTGCGCGACGCGCGTATCGAGCGGCGCGGCATCGCGACGCGTCGGACGCGTTCTTGCAATAGCTATTGAAAAGAAATTATTTCTTTGAATGTCTTATATAAGCATTAATATTTACGGATTATACTGTAAAGGCCAGCCTAGACTATTATACACTATCATGTAATCTGTTAAGGTGTATTTCTAGTAATTTATTTTTCATAAACTATTTGACATTACCTGTCCTTTGGCTTGTTAAAGAAAACCCAATGGACTTTACGAAGGGGTTCATAAGTAAAAAACACTCGGCAATTGGGCCTGACGTACGGCTATAGGGTTGGTTAATCGGAGTTATTCAGCCCACTATTGTTTGATTATAAATCGGATTAAAAATCGTAAGCGTTATCATAATGTTGTTGAATTTTAAACGTAATAATAAAAGAGTTTCAGATAATTTACTCAATCCCGTAAAATGAATTTTAAATAACCTCAGATAATTACTTTGAAGATCGATTTGACATTGAATATGGTAATTTACAGTAAAAAGATTAAGATTTGAAAAACGATCGGATGAAGGGCCGGTAAAATGCGACAATATATATAATATAATAGCTCTAAACTCTGAGATGTACATATGTATTATATAGATCGCCATGTCATCTCATTTATTATTAGATCTCATTGCTATCAGGTGTTACGTCGGCTAATTTAATAGAAAGATCTTCAAAGTATATTTATTAGATGGAAGTTATGGACAGAGTGAGTGATACGTGTAACTTCGTAAGTAGATGGATAGGCGCCCAAGACAATGAAGCGACTCCCACAGACCTCGTAATCCTTAGAAACTGTTTATCTTCGTATCTTCGTTCTATGTTTCGCTACAAAGGCATCGTAAGTTTACAGACAGTAATCCTTTGTAAAAAAAACAACAGGGAGATGGTTGGGTGAGCGCAACAGAGGTCCAATATCTAGTTTAGCGAGGAGACTATTGCTTCTCCCTATTATCAATTATTCTTATTTATTATTATATTATTCGCCCTATTATAACAATCTACTACCATCTATCAGCTGTTTTTATTTTCTCATAGCTTTATTATAGATTGAAAAAAATGCAAATAATAAACGTTAACTCGGATTTTACGAAAGAGAGTACGCATATTTTGTTACTGATAATTTTGTAGCTTGGACACTCATCAATGAATTTCTTAAATATCCATCTTAGAATATTAATCGGAAATAACGAAACGAGAACGTATCCAACTCCAACAACACAATGCCGAAAGCTGCGCAGATAATAAGTTATATTACAAGCTGATAGATGGCGTTAGGGTGACCGAACAGTGAATAAGCATTGAGCCTCGTCCGGTGGCAAATTGAAACCATTTGTATTTATTATGCTTTAATAAAATAAGTTTCACATTTTAAAAGAAATTACGGGTCGCGTGACATTCAATCTATGTTTGAGGATGCATCTTGGTATGATCGATCCATAAAAAGTACCTTTTTTATGGAGTTGAGGGTAACTTTTTAATTTTCTTTAGAATCAACTACATCAGTATTCCATGCAAATGTATTTCTGTACCTTACTAAAATATGGCACGATTTAAAAAAATAAAATGACCATTTTTTTAATATAATAATCCTATATTGACAAATGAGTATAATTGACAATCTATTTCTAAGAACACTATTATTAGATAAAGTACATTTAGATAAAATTACACTAAACATAGTCGAGTCAAAAAGTTTTTTGTATTCTATATACAAATTCAAGATATTTTTTTTACATGTTATTTAACATTTGATATATATGTGGCATATTGTTCGATAACTTGTTGCCATTTTGTAGGTAGTGACAATCCCATTGCTGCAGAAATTTTGGGAATTGGGAACTCTGATTAAAAACTCCGGCTGTTTTTTCTCTATTTCTTGCTTGATTCTCATCAGCTGTTGGCAGTAGATATGCGAATCGATGGTTTAGGCACGGCGGTAAAGACTCACGAATGATGCCCTTCCAATTCCACCATACACACAGCATCACCTTATGGCAAACTCTGGTTTCGCTAGTCTGTGGGGCTTGACTGCTCTTTGACCATGATGTTTTTCAAACGTTCTTGTGGTATCCATGTAGGTGACTTTTCATCACCACTGATCGATATTTTCAAAAAGGGTTTCATTACGTTTCAATAGAGAATCGCAAATGAAAACACAATTCATAAAGTTCCTTTCAGAGAACTTTTTTGTATTACTAGATTTATTCAAATGGGTCAAAATGTTTTGTAGTCAAGACCTAGCTCTTCAACTAAAATGGCATCGACTTTATCTGTAACAGGTCAACCAGAGCGATCTTCATCTTTGACATCAAAATTCCCGGACTGAAAACATTTGGACCAATTTTGTGCTACTCTTACTGACACTGCGTTAAGTCCATAAACGTTACGTAGTTTTTCTTGTGTCGCGTTTTTCCAATGTATTCGTTAGATTCACACATTTTGATGGACAGAAAAACAATAGAAAAATGGGGAGAAACCGTTTTTACTTTGTCATCTATTTAAAGGTTTCACAACCAGCCAGATACACACAGTACAACCAACGAGGTTTTACTGCAACTTTTTGCTTATAAAATACGTAAATACTTTTTCCTGACCCATTCCAGATATTCTTTAACAAGTGATTCATTGGTGAGGGTGGCCATCAAGTATATATTAAATTAAAATAAACAAACATACAACATCTGCGCAACCTATTATTCGTCCACAAAGCTCGTAAAAAGCTTTCACGGAGACCGCCGCCACTAAGCCACCGATCCACATCGATTGTCTTCCCACTAAATTCGGGGTTGGTCAAAACGTTACTCCTACTCTATTGGTGGGTCGTTTGCCATTGCCATTTGCAATGGGTGGTTGTCATTACTTTTGCCAATGTATGAGAAATTGGGAAAGATTTTTGTCTAAAATTTAACAAACAATTTTTGTCACAAAATAATGAAACAAAATCCGTTATATTTTTTGTTTATTTATATTGCTGTTGGTTCAGAGCAACTCTACAGCTTTATCTAATTAGGCTCGCGAGCGGGAGGCCCGCTGAGTAGGGAGACAAGGACGATGCTGCGAAGCTAGCGCGGAGACTGCTGCTGCACTACCGCTGCGCTCCGACCCCTGTGGACGAAGAACGTCGACGACAACAGAGGGGGCGATAATACGATCCGAGGGCCCCTCATAAGGAGGTACGAAACCTCGACTCGGATCGCTATCTAAAAGGGCGGACAGGTTGACTTGAGAAGCGGCCTAGAACACGTGTAAGCCGCTGTGCGAGGAAGACGACGTCGCGCTCGCCGGCGAGCGCGGTGTAGCGTGTCTGAATTTATATATATACGAAACGGGCACATTGAAAAGTTTTGAGCCCGACCTTAAAAAAAAACGTTTTTCTTCTAAATGATTATTTTATATCTCTACATAGTCTCCAGAATGATCTATACACTTTTGCCGTCTTGTCTCTAGCTTTAGTATTCCTTCTAAAAAAAAAGAATCTTCAATTTCATCAAAATATTCAGTCACAGCTTCTTGTACCTCGATATTCGTCGAAAATTTTCGTCCTGCCATGTGTTTTTTTAAATTGGTGAAGAGATGGTAATCAGACGGGGCCAAGTCCAGCGAATAGGGTGGATACGGCAACAATTCAAAGCTACAATTGTGTATTTGTGCGATTGATTTCGCCGCAGTATGGACAGGAGTGTTATCTTGGTGGAACAAAACTTTCTTAGACAACATACCAGGCCTTTTTATTTCTTCACGAAAACTTAAGAGTGTGCAATAATAGTCCGCATTTATGGTTTTACCTTTTTCAAGGTAGTCAACCATAATGACCCCTCTACAGTCCCAAAAAACTGAAGCCATTACCTTCTTGGTTGACAAAACAGCCCGAGCTTTCTTAGGGTGAGGTAACCCTGCTCTTTTCCATTGTTTGGATTGTACTTTGGACTCCTATGTATTGTGGTGAACCCAAGTTACGAAACAGCTAAGAAAATCTTGAGGATCACTTTGGAACAGATCCAAACAATAACTACAATAACAGTGTAGAGATCAGGAGACCCTTATTACTGGTTATGGTGGTGGTTTATTCCATCTCAGTCCTCAAGGGTAATAATGCATCTGCGTTATGATTCCTTGTGAAGGATGACTGTAGATGTCATGCACCGCAGGAACCACTTACCATCAGGTGAAATCTGTACTCGTACGTTAAACTCAATGTAATAATAAAATAAGATCCTTATTATATCCATGTCTCTCCAATTGATTATCGATCACATATTTAATAAATAAAAAGGTCCGTATGCATCAGGACAAGTTCAAAACAAATTACCTTTTCTAGTTTAGTTTTTCACACCTCCCTTCATTGCGTGTTTAGGGGGAATGGCTTTTATCAGACTCGCCGGCGAGCGCGACGTCTTCTTCCTCGCACAGCTAGAAACAAACTGCAACGCAGCTGTACCACTATTACAAAAAAATATAAAACATTTCGGAAGCAGTAAACACATCTACGGATATATATATATATAAAACAACTAGTTTTATAGATCAATAATATACTCATCATATTCATTTATGAATTACAGAGATGGTTATTACTAGAACACACGGGACTATTATTTTAGTATTAGTGATGATCACGTTATTGATTACTTATGATATCACCAGATGTGAGTTGTTCAGCCCTGGTTGGGTTTGAGTGTTCTTCAAAGCAGGTTCAAAATACCGATGTAATTCCCACACCATTGACTGTAGTGGAAATAATAAAGTTATCTAAACTCAGAAATATCCAAGGATCTAATAGAAACTGGAGATATAAATAAAACACAGGACTTTCTTGACTATTTCGATTTATTTTATAAAAGAAAAACAACACCGGTATTCTGTGTGGGCGTGGTCCCACCCCGGTCGGGCATTCATTCTGCAGCTAGAAACATACTGCAGTGTACCTCTAACACTGTTATAAGTCAAGCGCATATCACATAAAGAGGTAAAGTTTTACCCTTAAAATCAATTCTCTCTCCTTGCAAAGAAACATTCGTGTACAACTAGTTTGAAATGAGTAATAACAGAATTGAAAAAAGGTCTATTGGGAATCAAGAAAAAACAAACGAACAAGATTTTCTTACGTCCCGTGTCAAAAACAAAATAAAACTGCATTTCAACGAGACCAGCTCATGGAGTCAACAACACCTACGATTACCTAGAAAATCAAATTCTGTCTAATACTTCTGTACTTCTACTAGATAGACATGAAGTCAGTCTGTAAGACTACTAGATAACACATTCGAGTATTGGTGAATAAAACTCTACGAAATATGGCGGCCAAGATATCTGTTAATGCTGTGTATATTGGCTCCACGGATAATAGTGGGAAGCCACATTTAAAATTTTCAAATTTTTTGTACTAATTATTTTTGTTCAAGGTTTGCAATAACAATAAAAACAAGACATATTGCTTTTTCAGCATATCTTGATAAATTTGGATTACTTATTTCTGATAATTACTGTGAACAAAAATGATCTAATTGAGTAAGCAGCAGCCTCATCAGACGTTTTATGACAAAAAGTAAAATATATTATGTTCATTCCTTCATGCGTCACGATTTAACTATAACAGCAATAACTTTTCGACTTAAATATATTTTTTTTAATTTCAGATTAGTTTCTGGAATGTATCATTATGCTGTCAATACATTGCCTGTAAAATCAATCGCACACAAATTCCACATTAGAGATTCCATACTCAAATTAAAGTAAATTCAGTCATTTAACAACTTAGAGCCGTACCAATACAAAAACAGCTAAAATTTAGACACCTGGACAGAAGAGAAAATTAAAGTAAACCGCTTATAATAAAAAATAAATAAAAGATATAGATATAGTTTTTTTCTACAAGCTTTCTTAATAACATGTCAATCTTGAAGTGTGTATATATATTTTTATTAAATTAAAATCGTGCTCATCGGGAAGAAAATATAATATATCAGAAATATAAGGAACGTATGAAAATATAACGTTTTAGTTACTAGATATTTACTTACTAGAGTGCCGTAACTATTAGCTATAACTGAGTAACTTATCAATAAGTCCTGTTGATTCATATACAAATATATTTTTTAAATTGTTTGGATTTCTTATTACTGAACTGTTTTAGGCAATCAATTGACGAATATCTTCTTTTTTCCATTTAAAATTAAAAATACGGATCAATATTTTAAAATTCAGAGAGCTACAGATGATGATTTTTGTAGACACGTAAGCCACCAATCAAGATAAAATCTGTACGAATGTAAATTATTGCTTCAGCATCATATTATATGTGGTAGATTATTTGCAATAGCTAAGGAAGAAAGTGCATTATACGGAACATCAAAACGTCTGCCTCAAGATTTGGAAAGTAATTAAAGAGTATTCTAATTAAATACGTATAATACACATAATGCAAAAATGAGAATTATAAAAAAATCCCTATTTAAAATCCGAAAGCAAAACATTTTGATTCCTTACCTCCTGATTGGTCGTTGACCAACATGAAGAATGGATGTGGATTGTTCTGATAATAGCAGGCTCTAATAACTGAAGGCTTGTAAACATTATATTTAAACAAAAATTATAAATAAACTAATATTTTGAAATCAGCGGTCTTCAGAAAAATATATTTTTGGAATTCACCGTTAATTTTACCACCATCTTCCGGTAAACAAATATTATTGTCTCCGCAAGATAAATTATAATAGTGCCTCAAGTATTTGCACATTTACACAACCTCTCCTTCCCTATTTTGATACAAGATCGGATAGAATAAATCGAATTCAAAACGAGTCGGTTCTGAATCGCTGGATATTCGGCGTAACCAATAACATCGAAACTACTGATGTTAACCTTCAAATGAATTGTCTAATAGAATTTATGTGCTTATAATGAATAATTATTTTATTATCTGTATATTTTTACATATTTATATCTAAATTACAGAACTGACATTCAATTGAATTACTGTGAAATATTCCTTCATTTACGATCTTTCATACATCAAATTCATAGAACAATATTAAAAAATAGAATTAATATATTCAAAATATTTTTTCATTCACATATCACTTGCTGTTCTCATATAGTGGCTTTACAAATGTAACAGGGAGCCTTATATTATAAAATATGTAATAATTATAAGAAAATAACATAGAATATTAAAACAATTTAACAAAAATACACCGTCACGTCACCTTGTACTAATACTCTTGATGTTCTAAATGTTCTAAGGAAAAATAGGTTAAATTAAATCGAAAACCGACTTACTGACTGGAACCTAACAACTAAAAATTATTACGTAAATATAACAATTATGTATTATTTATTCTATTTGACCCTTATATCTCTTACGTTACATGTGGACATGACGAAAATAAACTGTGATCACATGGCAGCTTAAATCGAGAGTTCAAGAAATATGAAAAAAATTGCGATTTTGCGACTGCAATGATAAAGTCGGTTTTTCATTGTATGTTAATAATATTATTCATCCTTTTTATCGTATTGATACATATTTTTAAAGACTAATTTTTCTTAATGAAATTTTTGCCGGACCGATTTGAAAGTTTCCCCTCCGAAAGAAGACATCAGTAATTTCTATGTATTCAGTACAGATAAATATTCATCAATCTTTTTTTTTTTGTTATTATTATAAACAATATCTTATATATTAATATGTTAAGAATTTATTACATAGACATACAAGACAGTTTAATTGCTTGTTAATATTTATATTTTAGAAGTTGTTTGCATCTTATGTGGGATAAGTTTCACGAAATTCTTGACACCACACCCTCAAATTAAATAGGTTAGTTCTTTGACTACATTGTCCTTTTCTTACAAGCACAGAAATCCTTGTCATCTGTAATTGACAATAGATGGTGTTACATATACTGTTGTTATTATTATTTTTTAAAGTTGGTTAGAATTTTTTTACCTTGCAATACACAATAATAACAAAGGCCCTCTATCACTTAATCTTTTGACATTAAAACTCCCTTTTATTGTCATTTGCTTTATGGGATCTTATGTCTCTTCGTCTGTATGAACTAACTTGATGTGACATTTTAAATCTTCTTTGATGTAGAATCCAACCCCACAAACACATATATGTGGGAAAGGCTTGTGTAGCGCAGAATGGGCTTTAAGGGTGCTTCTTTCAACAAACTTCATATCACACTCATCGCATTGTAAATTCTTTTTAAATCCGGGAATATTACTTTTGTAAAACAGTCTATTTTTCTCTTTTCTTTTTCTTTGCCTGAAAATTTCACAGTCCAATCATAGAGTCATAATTCTCAAATATCTGTTACAAGTATAAAGTTCTCAATGCAAGTCTAACTTTTAAGTGTTAATATGTAATTTGATTATTGTGATGATTTATCATAGTTATTCAAAATGAAACTGAGCGACAAAATGGAGGCTAGTAATAAGTATAAAATAATTTTGTGGCAAGAGAAGTATGTCAGGTTTACATAAATTGGGTTTATATAAATTGGAACCGACAGGTTTGAATGTTTACTTTCAAATACCTAGTATCTAGGATAAAATTATTCTATCTCTAACACTTACATATCCAGCAGTTTATGTCTTATTTTGTGAAGTTTGTAATCAGCTGTTTTTGTAAATGCTTTTGGGCAATAATTGCATTTAATTATATTTATCCTTGTCAGTATGACCACAGCTTCTTGCATCTGCAATATTCACACTAGTTATATGTACATTTAAATATATATATGGGCCAATTTAACTATAGATATCTATAAATTAAAATGTTCTAATTTGATTATTTCTTATTATTATTTGATGATTTTAAATATGTGGGATACATTATCAGTAACTATTTCTGGATATATAGACACTTCTTATCACATGCAATATGAATACAGGAGGGTACCAATGCAGTGCAAGCAACACAGAACAACTTACAAACACACAAGACTCATTTGTTTCCTTTTGAATTTGTCCATAGCTCAACTCATGGAGGATTGGACAATCCTAAGCTGCAATGGTGAATACAAGGTTGCTACTCAAAACCTTTCTTCCCCATCAGTATTCAGTTTTATGGCTATATGGCCAGTCAATTGCCACTCGAGCTTACTGATCCTTTGAGCTTTGTTGGTTGGTTATTTCTTATGCAGATATCCAATGAGCTTAACTTACTTTAAATTCAAGTGTTCATTGATAAGGCCAAACTAATATCTATACTATACCTTATTTCCTTTTTATTAACTTATACTATACACTTTGCTTTAGCAACATTTGAACAGTTAAGTACTCTACTTAACAGAGTGGTAAAACCATAAGAGTTGTGACTGGACTTGTCTACTCAGCATGAAAAACAATTGACATTAGTATTTGTCAATAATTGGTCACTAGGGCCTCAATCATTAGCCATGTAGGTATACTGCATGTCGGTTGCATGGTGTAGAGGTTAACTCTAACTTGGCTGCTTAGCAGGTCCTGGGTTCAATTCCTAAGTTCGGAATAATATTTGTGTATCACAAATTGTTGTTTTTCAGGTCTGGGTGTGTTGTATGTTCATCCCATGTCCATGATACTGCATCTGAATCTTCCTCTGATATTTACAGCATTACATCAGAATAGGGAAGGGGATGATGAGTGAGTTCCTGAGTGTCTATGGTTATTCAAGTGCTTATGGAACTTTAAAATATTCTGTGCGTGTTTGATGTCATTTGACCAGAAGGTATAGCTGTGATAAAAATCAAGTAGGAGGATGTCATCATCATGCTGCATGCAGATGAGATATGAATACAGAATATGTCAGCATATTTCTTTAAATATGTGGTTTGGTGTTAATTCCATAGAGAGCACTTATATATTTTTAATTTTTTTACTTTTATTTATAACATTATGTTTGTTATTACAGACATTATTGCTTTTTTTTGTTTTTGAATACATCTCTTTTATTTTAATTTTACTCTCATATGGGGCATGTTACACATAGAACAAATTCATATGGTTTTAAATTAATAAATATATCCTCCGGTACATCTTCATTATTTAATACCACAATCCTTAAGTCCTGGTAAGTTAACCTTCCAATGGGGGCGCGTCGTACTTTTTACAAATTTATCAATAAATATTGGCTCAGATTATTTTTTACTGACCATTACAACTAGGAAATGGATAAAATAAGTATTTGTATTTACAAATATTTCAAAAACTTACGTTTATTTATAAAAAAATGAACGATAATTAAAAAAAATGGCAATGTATTATTCTAAATGAGAGTATTATAATTATTTATTATTATTATTATGTAACTAGTTAGAATCATGTGATGCTGAATATGAATCGTTGCAATTACTGCATATTATTTGCATTATAGAATAGCGTTTGCACATTAAATAGACACATTTGGAACACTTCATTGATGCAGCTGTTCTCTTCTTTTTCAAAACGCATAAACAACAAGTTCCCCGTTTCAGCCCATTTTTAGGCCTTATTGGACCCTCTTTTCTTCTTTGTTGCCTATAGTTTATTTTCAAAAACGCTGTTACATCCGATGGTAAGTGTTTCAATTGTGAACTGCTCATTAGATGTTCTAGCATCAATTGAAGAAAATTTATTTAAGAAATGTTCTGCGGCAGATAGTTTTCTCAGGATATAAAAAATTGTATATAACATATGCATTGATTGTTGTTCATCACACTAAAATATATTGTACATGGCATCTGATAAAAATTCTTGAAATTGTGTATGTTGTACATCATTTGTCAGCAGTATCAATGCCACCTTTAGTTGTGTTATAGTCCATAATTATTTCTGGCTTACTTGTAATGGGATTGAGTTCTGCCTTATTGTGAAGTGTTGAAAGAAGTATTACTGCCTTATTTTTCTAAGGTATGTTGGAGATAATCATTTTATCTTTTTGAAAACCAAATAATGTTGATTGCACCTTATTGGATTTATTTGGTAAAAATGCTGTGGGAATTTCCTTTTTATTCTTTTTCAGAGTCCCAATCAGAGTAAATTTATTTTCTAGTAGATAATTGGCAAGCAGGATGCTGGTATAATAATTGTCAGTTGTCAAATTTGTATTGGATTTTTCAATCAGAACAATCAATCTTTTTACAATATCCATAGGGCTATTTGATATTTCAAATGGACCTACCAGATGCTTACCGCAATAAACATCTAAATTGTATGTATAGAATGTTTTTGAATCACACATAGCATACATTTTTATACCATATATTGCTGGCTTGCTGGGGATATACTATAAAGCTGCATCAACCTCTAAATGGGTGCAGCATCTCACCTATTGTAGTATATTCATTAAGGTTATAGCAAGCTTGGCTGTTACTTACAAATCCCTCCACTAATTTTCGAACAGCTGCTAATTTATCTATTTTACGTCTTTCCTACAGCATTGTTTTGTCATCAAAACGTAAACGACTTATAAATAAAAATCTTTTATAGCTCATTACTGCTCTGACTATTTCCATTCCAGTACCTTCAGTTGCCCAATTTTATTTTACATTAAAGTAAAGTGCCATATTTTATGCCAGTCAGAAATAATAGTCCCAGATAGGCCAAAAACTCACATTTAGTAATATTATTACAATCTCTTTCATGACGGGTTCTCAGTAACCCAATATATATATTAGTGCATTCAACAATTTCGTCAATCATTGCAGAGTCAATAATTTTACTAAAAGCTTCTAATTCGTTACTTACATTTCTTGCACATGTGGGCCCAGATCTCTCTTTCACATTGTTTACGTTTTTCGTTTTTCCAGAACTATATATCAATATATCATATATCAACAAATTCAATTTGTTCTTCACTGTCATTTTCGTCGCTTCCATCAATTTCTCCATTTTCTTCACTGCCAGACTCGCTGAACATTTCTTCCACTATATTATCGAGTTCAGCTTGAGTTAATTTTTTTTTTTGATCCAGAATTACAAAACTACAAAATATCCAAAATATTATCAGTAAAAATATCGTATCAAAAGTACTAAAAATAACAAAAAAACGCAATATACTTACATGAGCAAGCGCGCGTCCTAAATTTTACTATCAGCAGTTTTGTCACTTAAAATGTTCAAATAAACACTAAATACGGAATCCAAATTCTACCAAACTAGCAAGTGGACCCTCAACATATGTTTTTCTTAAATAACACATAAAATAAACCCTTCTTTGCAAGTTAGTCCGTTAAAAGCAAACTAATTTTGTCGTAAATTTTACAACGCGCCCGCTAATAAGATTAACCCGGACAGCTGTAGTAGCCATATAAGCCATTAAACTCGTGAGGTTTTTGGGTTTAGTTTTTTAAGTTCGCCTATATTTTAACACAATACGCACCAAACCATACCGTAATGCTTTGTCTATTCCTTGGAAGCCTACACATAATAATAAAACAATTTTAATATTTACTTACCCTAAGTTTGTTGTGTGAAGACATGTAAGTATCTGTTTCGTATTTATTAAAAAATAATAGATTTATAACTGCTAAGAATTGAACTACAAGTAGTTAACTGCATTTTGATGCAACGGATAAAATAATAAATATTGTCATTTCTATTATTGTTCTTTCTTCTCTAATGGGAATGGTTACGTACTAAAGTCCATACAGCCAAGTATTACGTGTTTTTATCTTATCAATTTGCGTATGATATATAGATACTTAAAACATATGTAATATATCTTTCCATCTTTTCTTGTCTTTTAATCAATTTAAGGTTCGGATTGGTGATCACTTTACTAAGAATTTCTTTGCAGAATTTAGAGCAACTTGAAATCCATATATTTTTGAAATAAACTTGTCCCAAAGTCCCAATATTAAAAATAAAAGAAGTGATTATTAGTACTAAATTTCTATTTAATATGACACATAATAACTGATTATATAATATTGTGTATATTCATAGTCTAAAATAAATAACAAACAAAAGGACCCTTACATACAGACACAACTGTAGGTATTGAGCCAGTTAGCTGGATATATCGACAATTTGCACATCCTTATTAATCACATTTATATTAAAATAAAAATTAATAACTATAGTATACTAATCACATACCTCCTCCGTGCTAAGGGCTACAGGTGCAATTGACAAGCTCTATACCTATGCATACACCAACTACTTATTGATAAAATTGATGTAACGAGTCTACTAGCATATGGATATCATAATGATACTTAACTTTTAAATATCGCCAGTGATGGCGGTATGCTAATCTCATAGGGTCAGAGACGCAACACTGATGACCAAAATCAACTTCTAATAAGAAGTTGAGCTGTGTCTAGGAGTACTGAGGAGGAGAATATACATACATTGTACGAGATGAACGTCGTTGAATCTGACATGGAGATATTCTGAAGGAAAATATGTTAAATATTATAAACCAAGAGCGAAAGGCAAATTTGCTATGAAAATGAGCATTGTTTTAAAAGACTTGTGACGAAGTCCGCAATTCTAAAATAAAGTACACATAGGTTTTAGTAATGTTTGAATTTTCTCAGTACACCTTGTGTTAGGTCAAAATAGCTTTACATGTATATAATTACCAAGGAGAAGCATAAGTTCAGTTTCGTGAAAAAGAACTGAGGGCGTTTTTAGTGCAAAAGCTCCAAAGATATTACTAATAGCAGAAACAATCTGAGGTACTTCCTATTTGATCTTTACTTCCAATTTGATTATCCTTATGGATACTCTAATTATAGAGATTGGTTTTAATAAAAAAAAATTGAGACGAAATGATCTTGGTTAATCAAATAACTTTAATATAGAAAATGTTATACCTATATCACTGACCGCGCACAGTGCCTATCAGTAATATACCGCACAGTTTCCAAAACAGTGCCGTCTGAAATTTATTAATCGCTTAAGAATACCGGATATCAATGAACTGTAGACCACACTTTCTTTGAATCTTATTCTGAACATGTGCGTACATCCTGCGGCGTATCCACAGGGTACTGACGAACTACGACCGTTGTGAATTTATAATACGATTCATGAAATATGAAATTTACAACTGGACTAAAATCTACATTTTACTGGAAATAACGAAAATTTTCTTAAATTTATTGATGTATTGGCTTAAGCCTTACATGCAAATGGTGTTAAGAAATAGTAAAAAAATAAACGGAATGACTTGTCTTTGTCGACTATAGTTCTTTGCCTTTATCATCAGGTAACAAAAAAACTATATAACAGCTGAGTCAAGTAAAGTTATTATTTTTTTATAAGTACTAAAAGTAAATAACAAAAATAAAATTCAAAGCAAAAGAATAAAAGTTTAAGAATAAAATCTAAAAGTAATATCTTGTATTGCAGTTATCTTACAATGATAAGAATATTGTGTACTAATAGAACTTGTTAAACAATAAACTGATATGAGTTCTCATATGATTATTATAGAACTGTAAAAAAAAATATGTTTAAATATATTTTCACTTGTAGTGTACACAAATCCTTGATGGATACACACCATTAATTTATTATATTAATATAGCAGTCTTCTTACTATTTATACTTTCATGTATAAATTTTTTATACCTTGACCTTCCTTTAATATGTAATTTGTTAAATCTACCATAAGTAAAACTTTTTTGTAATATTGGCATTAGAACACAGTTTATCATGGATATTAAATTATTCTTTTGGCCCATGAGATCTAAATTTAACCTCAGTAAGAAAATATTATTCAGAGGGGTTGTATGTTCTATTATATGAGAAATATTAACAATAACATTAAGCTAGCAATATGCTGTCCAATTGCTAAAAGGCTGTTAGTACCACTGACTTAATGTTACTTAATTATTTTTTAGTTTTTGGGTCACAATTATATTACACACTGATATACTATGAAAGTGTGGTACTTCTTAATTAATACCTTATTACTATAGCAACAAATAGATGTAATGTTGTACTATCACAAAAAAATGTTTTAAACATTCTACAAATACCTGAGCTAATGACATGAGTTTTTTTTTCAGATTTTTGTAACAATCTTAATTAATAGGAATATCAAAGTAAATATTTAGAAAGGAATGCTGAAGATGTCATCACAGGTAAGTATCTATGATGTATATTTTTTTGTTATTAGTATTTTTACTTCACTATCATTTCATTTTAAATCTAACAATTTTACACAAAATAAATGTACTTATTATAAGAAGTTAATATTTCAAATAGATTGAGCGTTGGGAGGGGTTGGGATCTTCTGAGATCACTGCACTTTGAGGAATGCACAGGTGCACCTCTGTATTAAGTCTAGCACCCTCATTGTGCTATGGCAACATCGGACAATTGCATGTTGTCATCCTCCCTAGGTTCACATTAGCGGACAATCAGGGCTCCAGAGTTGATCACCCACAAACACGAAGTCCCCTTTTAGTCAATTTATATGACAGGCAGGCAATACCTTACCTTATACTAAAAGCCCGACTCTACAGGTCTTTTCTACTCACAACAAAATTAATGGAATAAGAAAGAGCACAGTATTCTAAACTTTCTAATCATCTAATTCATCACCTTTGAGGCTAGATTTTACAAAAATGGAATGGTGAGGACATGGAACATAAATAACACTACCGGGCTTGCACTGTGGGCTTTGCTGTGCTCGTCAAACTAATTCACTAACTTTTAGCTAGCTCCTGCGGGTTGAAAAGTGGTTGAGGGATCCAAGGTTTGTTACGGATTATCATTTATAAAGACTACCACTTATGAATCTATTAGAGAAGAAAAGGTGAAAGGAAGTGATGCTTATAATCATGTAAGTGGAGGTAAACCGCCATGAGGTGTATTTTTTTTTTTGCATTGAGCGTGACCAGCTTAAAGTTCACCTGATTGTAAGTGATTCCTCATGACACTCCACATTTATTTTCGAGAGGGAATCAATAATGCGGATACGTTATAACCCCTAGGGTTAAGGTGGTATTTCTTGTTACGAGCAATAAGGGTCTCGGTGGCGATCCCTACACCGAACAGGCGAAACAGCAGCGTTATGCTGCTATTTTACACTGGTATACTGTGAATGGTGTTTCCCCGGTCGAGCAGATTTATGCCGCGGTTAGTAACGAACTGTATTATGGCTTAACCACTGTTAAAGCGCGTAGCCGTACGCTCGAGTAATTTATCTGAGTCGCCTCGATGTCAACGCGTTCAGTGGCAAATTAAAACGATATACCGACCTTTTTGTGGTATCATCATTCGTTTCCTTTATAAAGAAGTACGCTGCCTTCCTTTTGTTTATAATAGGCCGGCAGGTAACTATTCCTAACGTGTGACGTGATGGAACTACCCTACTACTACTAACCTGTACCCCCGGTCATTGGGCCAGTTTATAGGCTAAGATATAATCGGCGGTCATCATTTATCAACCTGCTTGACAAGTGACGTTAGACGTAGTTCATTCATTGTACGTCTCTATTTACTTATTATATACGTACGTACTAACTTCATACACACTTATGATTAATAATATAAATAATATTCCGACACAAAACGTAACAAATACACAATATTCATAAGAATTTCACAAGATAAATATTAAGTTATGTTAGTAATAAAGAAAGCAAGAGTAGAAGATGAAATTGTAAAATATAAAAACTTAGTTAACTATCTTTTTTTCAATCAGACTTGCCAAATGACAATTAAAAAAAAAATTAAAAACATTATTTCTTTTGGACGAGGTCTATATCTACGGCAATTATCGTTGCCGTCGTCAAAACTATGTGGAAATGCTTTGTCGAGTGTCGTTAGCTTTGCAAATAAAAAATAAGCGTAAAAATTGTGTAAAGTTAAATTTAAATTAATAATCTAAATATAGTAATCTAAGATTTCTTGGCTTTTTTAGCAGGTGTTAACTTGGATCGTCTGATCATTAAGAGACTAGTTTTAAGTTTTTCCTGCTTTAGATTTTCCCTTCTTATTTCTATATCCAGATCAAATCGAATCTTCGCTCTTTCCATCTCATCGGTCGCCATCCTATTTTGTATATCTATTGCCTCTATTTTCTTCGTGTGCAGCTGGTCCATTGATGTTATGAATGTAACGTCTGTCTGAGTTACCTTATTTTCTAGTAAAATATTGGACGGTGGCACGTCATTGTCATTGTCAGCAATTTGATTCATCATATTAGATCTGTAATCATGCCAACCCTGAAATGTGTATGACTAGTTAGGACGTATGATCGTTAATAAAATGAATAAAAGAAAAACAATTACAATGAAGGTAAAGAGCAAATTGGTTATTAAATACAAGGTTATTGGTAATTCAACGTAGGTATTCCCGTTAGAAGGTGATAGGGGTGACTATTTGTGATAACTTTAACCCCCATATGCATTATGCAAAAGTGAACCATTTTTGAGTTATCATATTTTTTTAGCTTTTTTCAAAAAAATTCAACATCAATAATTTATTTTAAAAAAAGCATCAATTGAATTCTTATTTTTTCTTCAGATTTATAAAAACGATTAAACACTGGTTATTTATCAATATTAAAACGACAATTATCGGTCTAAATCTAAAGATTATATAAAACGTTTTTTGTTTTAAGGCATTATATATGTATATATATATATATATATATATATATATATATATATATATATATATATATATATAAATATAGAGCTAAACCCTTTATATTGTTACGTTACGTAAAATATTAATACGTTGTAAGCAATTACGAGGTAAATTGGAATGTATATTTTTTTACGAAATCTCCTACATTTATAGGGTTTACCATTTAATGACATAGGAATTTAATATAAGGTATATTTAGGATAGTTACGAACAGTCATGTCACAGTTTGGTTGTACTTCCTCATCGCTTGTCTGTTCCGGTTCCATTTTGATGTTAACAGATGATGGCGGCATCGTAAAATCATCTGTAAAGACAATAATTTTATATACTTTTTAAGGAATACTAGTAAATGCTAGGTCATTGCTAGCATGGAAAATGTTAGGAATGATCCTAACACGGAAAATGTTTAACCATTCGAATCAAGCTTTAATGCTTGTGCTAGGAGATGGTCTGTGAAAAGTGTAAAGACACATTCGAGCCCACGTTAAATTTCGCAGACCGTATCATAAGGTTATTGATGCCTATTTACATTTATAATTCAATTTATTTTATTCGAACAAAATTCTTATCTTCGTACATACGATACACATCAGTCGATAGTTAATATTTATTTATTTAACAATTTTTAGAACAATCTTAAATCTTAGTTATACTATGTCAGTATTAGTATGTAGTACCTCCTACACACTACATCAGGTAAGTTTTATATACAATCATTAGAATACCATATAATTATACAGATATATACATAGGTTACACAATACAAAAGTAATGCTGTTAGATTCAATTGAAACTACCACAGTATTATATAACTGTATGGGCCAGTATATAATTTATTAATTAGTAGCTTAGTATTATATAATTTATAAATTAGTAGCTTAGTATCATACAATTTATAAATTAGTAGCTTTCATTGCGGATTAGTCATGTAATGCTGGTAATAAAAAAATATAGGTAAAGAGTCCGTAAATCGGCTAATCCAAAACTATAGGGAATACCGTAAAATATTCGAAGGAGTATCGAGGCAGATTTTGATAAAAAACTGTGAGTCATGAGATTTTTTAAAAATTAAAAAATAGCCGGCAATCGAACCCTTTGATTTTGATTTAGAAAAATAAGCCAATATCACTCAAGCGCACTCAGTATCACAACATTGTTTCAATTCCATATGTTTGTTATCTCAACGCGGTTATAGGCCATAATGAAATAACAAAAATTCTAGTATACAATTGTAACTTGAATATGAAAGTGAAATAACGCTAATAATTGAAATTTTAACTAATTGCATATTTTTTCTAATTGTCTTGATATAAAACAAAGTAAACATTTATGTAATATTGATCTATAATTACACACACACACATATATATATGACTCCTCTTTGGAGAGAGGGTATTGAACATACTTTGCCACACGTCTCCAATGCGGATTGGCGGATTTCACATGTCTTGCTTTTTTATCTCCAAGATTTGCAAGCTTTCACGATGTTTTCGTTCACTACCGACCACGTGGTAAACCAGAACTTAAAATTGCAATAAATAAATTCATTGGTGCCCGGCACCGTGTATCGAACTCGATTTGCTCGCGTACCGTGAAATTAAAACCGAGCATTTAAGCGATACCGGACTAACTAAAAACAAAACCAGCTGATCAGACAGACGTGATTTGTGGTCTTGCGATCGTACAAAAATGCCAGATATAATAATATAATATAAATGCCAGTAATAGAAAAATTTACTTTCGGTTTTTCCCAAAATTGCCAATTTGTCAAACTGCCTGTTTGTACTGGGAACGTTTTTGTGATTTGAGGATTTTGAACAATTTGATCCAATGGATATTTCGTCAACGAGAGAAGTGTCATTAGCGTTTTAATATGATACCGAAATAAATATCGCCAACTTTATTACCCCATTGTTAATAGTTACATTAGTATCCTTTATAAATATCCGTATAAAATTTCTAGCAAGACGACGTTCAGTTTAGACCTCTTTTGTTGTGTTAAAATAGATATCAGATAGGCTTAATCTACCATAAATGTATTTCTATAATAGTTAACTTTTAGAAAATAAATATATTTCAGGGCTACGCGGTATTATTTATCTGTATTTGAGAGTTTAAACTACGCGTATCAGTAACGCTTAGGCATAAAAAAATATAATATTTTTGTGCAACGATCACTCTTTTATCTTCTATCGTAGGTGCAGTATAAAATACTTTTAAGCAACTAGGAGGATAATTGATAAGGATTTCAAAAACGTATAAGTTTCGTAGGTCATCGATCTTATTTGCAAGAAAAACTCAATAATATAGAAACATTAGCCACAAAATTCCTGTCTTATGTGTTTAGACTAAGCATTACAAAAAACCACTACCTATACTACTACTAAATACCATGATAAAGTTGATTATGTCTTTGGCAAATGGCTAAACATTAGTGATAGTTAAAACCATGACTTCATGGTTTGTTTGTTGATGAAAAACACACTGCGCTCCCGGCCGCCATTTATCCAAAATGAAAAAAATCCAGACAAGGGCTTTTTTCTCAGAAAACCCGTGCAGACAAGTGAATTTTAAAACGCTGAGGACAATCAAGTGATCCAAGCTTTTTTTAAATTGATATAAAGAAATTTCTACAGATTTTTTATTATATCAAGGGTGACAAAAAAGCACACAATCCACTTGATTGTAAATGATTCCTGCGGCCCTTGACACACATTCATCCTCGATAAGGGTTCATAATGCGTCACCACTGGGGACTAGAATGCCTGGTCACCTGTAATATCCCCAGGTTCCCCATGAGATTTTACGCCGGTATTCCCCGATTTCGCATACCGTTTCCATTTCCCATTCATATCGTGGCTAGAACAAACAGCAATGTGCAACCAGTGTCGGCTCAGATAGATCAAAATTGATGGTGGCCTGTACCGATAGTCACACACACAAAGATAGCTAGCACGCAAATCCCGGATTTTAAACCGTCAGAAGCAACTAACCGAGTCGAGGTTCGGCCCTCTCGGGCACCCAGTCGCTTTTGAGTACAGGGTAACGGTCCAAGCCGGGGCTCTCTCTCGGGAACCCTTGTGCTGGTCCATTAATAAAGTTCTCGGCTGAGTGCATTAACCGCTCGGCCACCTTTCAACCCGTTGAAAATGTAAAAGTCCTCGGATAACGGCAATAAAAAGCAGAAAAAATAAAAAGGATTCCGGATCCTCGAGCCCAGTGTCTGATGAAGCTGTGAGGGTCACATAAGCTAACAGCGGAAACATTTGTTAATGTGTGCACTTTTACAGCCAGTAGATAATTTAAGACGTCGTGATTTTTGCAACTGGACAAAGCGGAAAATCGACAGTGATAGACGTATTATATTTTCCGTCCTATTTTTTAGTCTCTTATGAAACGAATTTTTCCAATAACGTTATGTAAAACCTTAAAAATGAACTATTACTAATTAACTACCAACTAATTAACATTAACCCTTTACTCTACATTGTATCTCAATCATTTTTATGTCGCGACCCACGAAATAACCAGTATAGCATTATACTAAAATTTTAATGGTTTTTTATACAAAGCAAGCTAAAAGTTTATTCTTTCATGTTATTAAATGGCAATATTTAATTTTATAAAACTTCATTAAATATCATTCCTTTAATAAACGAATATTTTGTATACAGGTTTTATTTATTGAACAGATTGCGACCTCCTTCAATCACAAAAGTTAGGGGTTGCGATCTTCACGTTGAGAAACGATGCCGTTAACGCCACGTGCGTTTTACATTCAACTGTTTGTGCGGTATTATGAAGAACGTTATATTTTATTCTAAAGTAATAATACTTAAACTATAACGGTTTGACCATATTTAAATAATTTAAATGACCTGCCTGAATAATTGGATGATTTACTTATTTGATTATTTAGCTATAGCCCATATTCATATAATTAACTTGACGGCCACTTGGTGTAGTGAACAGAGTATTTGGCTCTACATCGCGGGTCCCGGTGTTCAATTCCCAGCCTTCGATCCATCTAAGCGACTTTAATGGCTGGTGCAAATACATGGTGTGTTTTCAAAATCAACGGGTCCAATTCCCGGTTGGGAAATGATTTTTTTTAAAAAAGTCTAATGATGTGTGTACCTGATAAATATGTCAGGTTTAGCGGTTTAGTCCTTTCCCACGGGGCATGCAATATGTTATAACTCTTACAAGCTGATATTTAAGCTATTCAATTCTGAAAAACGCATCAAAATCCAGTCTAGTACCTCAGACTTACCTATTTTAGTTTACTTGCATAATCCGAAAAGTACGAAGAGACCGTCAAATTACCTTCAAACGCTCCATCTCACGCCCGAGGTAGAGTAGGAAAGAGCTATCTTCGAAAATTTCAATAAAATAATATATGGTTGTTGTTGAGCAATATACTCTAGTTACGTACATATACAACATTTTATAATAGTTTGGATAGATCATTACTACCTGTAAATGTTTCAGGATTTCCCTGTAATTGGTCTATTGGCCTTAGGCGAATCGGTCTCTGGGAGGTCGACGGAGCCACAGATTCATCGCTTGTGGCTTGTGACGACAATAATTTAACTGACCCATCTAAGAGTATATTCGATACTTTTCGTATAAGGGCATCGTCCTTGGTGGCTTTCGAAGTTGCACCATCTAAAAGTAATCTAAGATATTAAAAACAAATTTTGGATGCAGATTAAATTTTTTTATAATTGAAATAATTATTATCCTCCTGGTCGATGTCGACCATGGCGATATATTCTAAATCAAATCACTTATCATCAGGTGAACTGTGTCCTCGTTCGACACTCTGAATGTTAATTTAAAAAAAGAAGATTTATTCAAGTAGGTTTATACAAAATACGTTTGAATCGTCAAAATAATCCGAAGCATTAGTCGTACTGGCACGACTTACCGCATGCACCGCAGCTGTTAGCAAAGAGAAACGGCAAGAAACTCGACTAATTGCTTTTTTTTAAGTGATTCTTGCGGTCCATGACATCTACATTCATCCTTGACAAGGAATCATAATGCAGATGCGTTGTCACCCTTGAGGACTGAAATGGAATGCCTCGTCACCAGTAATAAAGGTGTCCGGATCTCTACACACATCAGACGAAACAGCAGCATTATGCTGCTATTTCACGCTGGTATTCCTTGACACGCGAGGTCCTACCCCGGTCGAGCTGACTCATTCATTCTGCAGCTAGAAACAAACTGCAGTGTAGCTATACCACTGTCAGATGTATTTTTATATATAAGAGACACATACAAAACACCCAGATCCTAACACTAACAAATTGTGATACTTAAATATTTTTATTCGGCTGGGAATCAAACCTAGAAACCTACAGCAGCCAGGTACTCTAACCACTACGCCACGTAGACACAGTAATTAAATTGAAATCAAATAAAGTATGAGTTTGTATGTAAATCTCTTTGTTCGAAATCCAAATCTAGGAACTTAACACGTAACGCGGCTGCAATTTTTTGAATAAACATTCTCAGACATGTTCAAAATCTTCAAGATTTTTTCCTTCATTGCCGTGCATTAAATCAGTTTTTTTTTTTTAATAATTCTAAGCAAGTGCTTTACCACGATCCCACCTGATGTTAAGTGGAAATGCAGTTCTGGATGGTATATAAAGTTATTATTAATGATTTAATTAGCGCACTGGGAATCGAAGTGATTAATCGAGGATTAGGATAAAAAAAATATAATACTGACCCGCCTGATTCGTCTTGTTATTCACATCTTTTCTCGCTATCTTTTTCAATCTCTCCCACTGAGCTTTCAGGCTTTCGCTCGTACGCGATTGAGTTGTACGGCTGTTATATTGGTCAGCAATCAGTTTCCATTGAGCCGACTTCATCTTTACGTTTGCCAAATCCGACTTTTCATTTTCAATAATGCTGTAATTGGACTCGACGAGCTCCAATAGAAGATCTTTATCAGATGGCAGCCAGTTGGCTCCACGTTTACGTTGTTCCTCACCCATTATCACACGAAAATTCACGGCGGCCAAATAAAATGTCCGAAGCTTCAATCAAACACGAAAATTTATTACTAGCCACGCTATATAATGCGGCAAATAAAAGTTGACACCACTTCACTTAACACACCGTTTGGATGGAGAGCCAAAATCAATTGGCCGGGTTATACATTCGTTCAATGTTCATCATTCATTCTGCCCTTCGTATCATAAATCAAGGTATAGGTGCTCTTTATTGATTTTAATCTCGTCGGGTCGGGAAAGTTCAGCGTAGGGCTGGGTAGTTGAATCGAAAATCATATTACGATTTCTCGATTTGATTCGACGTAAAAAGAGTATTTCGCGAATCGAATACACTCGATTCGTCCCACGCGAACGAATACGACGGCAACTTTCAGACAACATGGAACTAAAGTTATTAAGTTAATAGAAAATAAATATCATTGTAACCAATCCCCCAATTAGTATTAAGTATATTATTACCACTGTACACCATAAGCGATTACTACCCTTATGAGACAATCGTATATTCCAATTCGTAATTTTTTAAGTTTTATTAGAAAATCCATTTACATTTTACATTTTTTTTACATTTCGACTCCATCTATCTCTGTTTCTAATACAAGCGCCAGTCGTAAATTTTTACTGCGTTTGCCGGTTCGAAGATTTATTAGAGCGTCAATAAAAGAAGAAAAAGCATACGAGTTAAAACGTATCGTTTTCATCTATTCGTATATCTCTTCGTTGATACGTTTCGTTATAACGATGTAACGATTCGTTATAACATTACGTTTCCATCGTGTATGTCTTTTGCGAGCTGGACCTCGGGTTTAATTTACTATTTCCGATGGTAATTTATCACTTTTTGTCATTTCAAACTTTTATGATGCAATATTTCGCTTCCGGCTCCTACTTTTATTATTCCCAATTGTTAATATAATATGTATTTTTTGAGAAAAAATGAAAAGGGTGTGTCCCGCATCATAGCATGCATAGCATCGGATTACAGAAGGAGCCGAATTAGTACCTTGTTTTATACTATATTAGTATTTTTGTTCCTGCGTAGTTGATGTCATCTGGTAAAAAGCACATGATAAAGCCGTGGTTGTAATCGAACAGGAGGACATCATAGAATATCGACACTAAAATAACAATATTTTTACTTCGGCCTACTTGTAATTTAGCTCAGGTTACAAATATTTTCTTCTTAAAGTTATACAATTGCATAAATGATTGATGACTTAGGAGGGTCACAAACATAAAGTTCCACACAAAATTTGAGTAACGTTCCAGTTTTTTTTTGTCGCCGTAATAATTTCTTATATTTACGCGAATACATGCACATTGAATAAAACTTTATTGATTTTTTCGCGTTTATTATAAACTTCTATTATTCAGACGTTGCGAGTGCTTTACAGCACCCATGAGTGCTATAAAGTCATTGATTTTTTTTTAAATAAACGAGATAATATCCGTCAATTAGTTTTATAGATATATATTTCAAGTTTTCATACGCGTACAGGTTTTACGTATCAATGGTTTATTACACGCGGTCATTATACGCGAACGGCATTTATGTGTATATATTTTTTTAACATCATCTATCCGAATATGTCTATTAAAAAAAAACAAAGTACCATAAATTTATTGGCTGTAAAAAAATAATAATAATAACGATAAACTTTTACAGATGGAAACAATTGTCGCTGCATACAAAACATTATCGAAGATTCCCTCTATTATCGGAGGCAAACTCAACAATGATGGCAGTAGAATAACCTGCAAATGTTCTGTACGGAATCTGGATAAAGGGAAGACCACCAAGTATCTCCTCGACTATGTCTTGAACAGTGACATGGATGTTGTTTCCGAGATTGAATTTGGCCTAGATGTGACCAATGAGTAAGTAAAACATTAATTTTAGTGAAGTAAAATTATTAATTTCTATAAGATTTTTAAAAGATCTTTTGACTCATCTAATAGTCAAGTTCGACCTAGATAAGTTATTAAATAATAGGTTTACCTATGAAATTGCCGTTTGTATGAAATACAGTATTTTTTTTTCAAACTTTTTTATTTCTGCTATTCAAAGTAACATCGATGCATCTTTGCCAACGCAGTGGTAGTTTATTGATGCCCTTCTTGTAAAAATCAGCTGGACGGGAGGCAACAAACTCTTCAAAGGCATTTTCTACTGCATCTCGGGAATTGAATTTTTTCCCGCTAAAAAGTTGTCCAAATTTTGGCAAAAGTAATAGTCGATGGGTGCAAGGTCTGGTGATTACGGTGGATGAGGGAGAGCTTCCAACCCAAACTCTGGCAGCTTGGAGACTGTCTATTGTGCAGTATGGGGTCGCGTTGTCGTGTAGGCACGTGTCGTAGCAGCAGGGACGACCGATTGACCAAAGCTGGTTACAGATGTGCGAGCCATCATTGTCTTCAGTTCTTCAAAGTTCTCATCTGCAGTAATGCTCATGCCGTTTACTAATAAACACCAGCACTAGACCACCAAATAGTGACGATCAACTTTCTAGAGGTAATTTTTAGTTTAGGGCATTGCTTTGGTGCTGAACCAGGATCTAACCAACTTTCTGAGAGCTTTCGATTGTCTAACAGAATCCAATTTTCGTCGCATGTAACAATTCGGTTCAAAATTCTTTCATTTCTGTGCCTGTTGAGCAGCACCAGGAAGGTCTCAACGTGTACGTTGCGCTGGCCATCGTTAAGTTCGTGGGGCACCCATCTATCAAGCCTTTTTTACCTTGCCAATTTGTCACAAATGGACCAATATTCTTTAGATGTTAACATCAAAAGCTGCTGCTAGCTCGGCTGTAGATTGAGTATCATCAGCTCTCAGAATCACCTTTAATTCATCATTGTTGACTAAAGTGTCCGGACGAACACGGGGTTCATTTTTCAAATCAACATTTCCAGAACGGAACCGGGCAAACCAATAACGGATTGTGCGTTTGTTTGTAAAGTTCTCTCCGTAAACTTTGTTGATGTAGCGTGCCGTTTGTGCCGCGTTGATGCCACGACGGAACTCATATTCTATAATTACACGAATTTTTAAAGTATCCACTATGACGAAAAATGTTCAAAAGTAATGAAAATACAAAGCTAATCAATAAACAAAAGACTGAATCTGTAAAAAGAATGTCATGTTTTTAAAAAAAATTAATTTGAATTAAGAATTCACAGCGAATCATTTTTTTTTATTTTCCTGTGGTTTTAATGGCTGAGAACATGATACTGAAAAACAGCAATTTCATAGGTAAAGACATAATATATATATAAAACAGTCGAAGTTACCGTCCATTTTGAATTACAATTTTCCGGTGGGACTTGGCGGGATACTAAGCGATTGTTTCTTTTTAATAATTATTTTCGTAGGTTCCGTTCTGCGTGTAAAGGTATGGAATATGAGTGCCTTTCATACCATATGAGAATCAACGTTGTGTAACTTTAGGCTTTTATGTCATGTAACATAGTAACAAACTTGTATTTCAAACTTATAAATAATATCATTGTTTAATTTTCTATCTCCGAAAAAAGACACTTATTTTTTATTTTATTTTATTAGATAAAATTGTTGTACCTTTTGATAATACAAAAAGAAAAAAGTATAACATATATAATAAATATATAGACATAAACGCACAACCACCGTTCTTGAAGGGAACGTATTTGTGTCTGAGGATCACTTATCGTCATTACTCTTCTACGTCCGGGTGTGATTACCAGTCGTGGAACAAAATTTTGGTTTTGAGTTCCTTGTGTATCACATGTTCCTGACACTATCTGAAACATCATTAGATTTTCATCTGAAACTTCTTCCTTTCTTATAGGATAGGATACAGGAAACGAGTGTTTCTGTGTTTTCACGAATGCATACGGCACTATAATATATTATAAGCAATTGATTTATCTTGTTTTCGGGAAGTCGATAGATGCAGGTGGCTAAGGATCGAGCATTATGGCAATCTTTGTATGTGGCCCATGGATCGATTGTGATGATAATGTTGATTAATCTCGTTACAACTAGATGATTAATTAAAAAAAACTAATTTATTCTATAGATTACTATCAAAGGTATCACCAAACGGGACGTACAGGGCGGTAATACGCGCGGAGAAGGACAGCAAAGAGGCGAAGAAGCAGTACCTAGAAGTTTGGTGCCGACACAATTTGGCACATTGCATCGACCTCACCTCCCTCGATATACATGGAGATATCTATGCTGACTGTATGTTTATATTATTTATTTATTAAAACAACAATCGTAAACACCTTATTTAACAGAAAAAGAGGATAATGGATGGAGATCTCAATGCTTTTGGCATTCTCCACCAGCCTACCTTAGAGATGGAGAAACATTGATGAGGATAGGTGCCAATAGAAAAATAATCCTAAATATATATATATATATATATATACACATATTCAGTTATACAAAGTTAACTTCATATATTACAGCGGAGTTCGGCAGTTTGAACTGGACGCAGGACGAAACCGCTATAGTGTACGTTGCTGAGAAAAAGTTAAAGAAATCCGAAGCATACATCAAGAGGAAAGGAGAAGACAAGTCCAAGACAGATGGGAGTTGGGAGTCCACACCTAAAAAGGTGATTTATATAAAAGTTATATTTATTTGTTATTATTTTTCATATAAAATATTGGTATTTATGGGAAAATATTTTTTGACATGCAGGTTTCCTCAAGATTATTTACTTCAACGCAGAGCATGTGATCATTCAGCACTTAAATTTGCAATTAGTCGTTTAGTTCGCAGTGATGACACTTGGCCGTCTATGCTGCTACTTTCGCCTCTCATGAGAGAAGCCTCAAGCCCATCTCTGGGATTTATAAGTATAGGTTGCTTTACAGTGATAGAGTTAACCAGCAGCTAGTTGTTACATGAGTATGTCGGCTCCAACGTAGAGGCACCATCTCAGTCCTCAGGGGTGACAACGCATGAATTATGATCTTTGTTGAGGTTAGATTATCTTATGGTTATCGTTTGTCACCACGAATTTTAAAAAATAAAAAATGTAATGGGCCCGACCCATAAAAGCTTTTTCGTATATATAAGTAAAAAGTTGCAGTAAAATCTCTTTGATTGTATTGTTTGTGTCTGGCTGATTTTGATGCCAATAAAAGATGACATTTGAAAAAAAATAAAAACTAAAAACTGCGTCCCGCCTGTTTTCTGTTATTTTTACAACAAGAACGTGCAAAAACATTATGGTCAAAAGGCAGTCAAGCTCCACAGACTGTAGCGAAACCTGGATTAACTCGCAATAAGGTGATGTTGTGGTGGGAAATATATTGTCCATTATAACCTTTTACCTCTGGGGAAAACCATAGATTCGGATCTCTATTGCCAACGCCCGATGAGACTCAAGCAAGAAATAGGGAAAAACGGTCGGAATAGATCAACAGAATGGCTGTGATTTTAAATCACGATAAAACCAGGCCACATACATATTTAGCCACTCGGTAAATATTGCGAGAGCTTGGTTGGGAAGTGTTAATGCATTCACTATATAGCCCTAACATTGCACCCTCAGATTTTCACCTATTTCGGTCTCTTTATAATTCTTAACGTAGTGTTAGTGTAGGTTAACATCGAGATAGGACTGTCAAAACTACTTTTGATCAGAATTCCCAAAATTTCTCCAGCAATGCGATTATGGCACTACCTACAAAATGGCAACAAGTTAATGATGAACAGAATGATGGCACATATATAATCAAATGCAAATAAACTATGATAAAAAATATCTACAATTTGTATATAAAATACGAAACATTATGTTAATAAAGTAATACGTCTTTCCAGGGAGAAGAGTTTCTCTATCGACAAGACTGGGGTGAACAATTAGTGGGAAAACATTTGTCGGTGATTGTAGTATGCAGTCTTGATACTGAAAGCTTCACGGTATTGGACGGATTGCCGGAGACATGGTGTCCTGGACAGGTGAATTCATTTTGTTTGTTTTGGTGATAATTCCCCTTTTTTTAAACTTCCAATTCAAATATTGGAAGTTAAAATCAGATCAGAAGCAGAAATAAACGTTGCTTTGAATATAGAATTTTTTTAAAAAACATTCAAAGAAATAAATTGGAAAAAAAAGGCGGACTCTGTTTGGGTATCACAATCTTCAATATAATGAAATGTGGGTGGAAATTAGCGATGTGGTTATTTTGTATATTGTTAATGTGCTAAAAATATATTGTTAATATTGTCATAGGTCCGCTTCGCAAACGATGGTAAAAGTGTGGTTGGTGTTGCGTGGGAGACGGAGCCCAGGCGTCTGGGACTCATATTCTGCACCAATCGACCTTCCTACATTTTTAATCTTACCTTGGATGGAACTATGAGTAAGTAAGATTTTTGTTTATACATATATAATTACTTCTTACTGACTTATTATTACATTAGTCCTGACTGACTGATTCATCAACGCCGAGCCTAAGCCGCTATAGTATATTATGGTGTGAACATCCACCAAGCATTTTTGGAAATTTCACCCCTAAGGGTATAAAGATAAGGGATGAACGGTTGTATGGAAGTCCGTCATTTTCAAAGTAAGAAACATGAATATACCTGCTTCTGTTTAGAAATAAATGTATCGGTGTTTATTAAAACTATCTCCAGGAGGTGAATTAGTGATTGAAAGTCTACATGGGAAGTTCGTTACTTTTAAAATAAGAAGCTTGAAATTCTATAACTTTACATCTAAGCTCGATAGATGACGTTAGGCACTGTTTCTGAATCGTGCTATAGTTTCGTTATGCGGATTTTAGCTTTTTTACTACTCAAAATACGAGCCCTCTTTTAATATACATACATATATTTACGCAGGTCATGTCATAATATCCCTCTATAGCTAACGAAGTGACTCTTCACTTCGCTAGATAGAAAGAGAAAGTTGTGGATTAGTCTTTAATGTTAACTTACTTTAGAATAGACTTTTTATTTAGACTGCATACTAAAGCGCTACTCAACTTCTGCCCCTGAAACTAAAAGGTTACTTAAATTTTGAGTACAACTTAATTCAGTATAATTGACAATTTTAAATATTAATAAGTTCCACCCAAACTGAATAGCGTTTTAATCAACTTTTTTTTGTTGTTTGGAATCTCTCTCTAACGGGAAGATTCAACTTCACTGCTAATGAAGCGAGGTAACAGTGACATTAATTATTATTCTGATTTCTTTTTCCTCCATAACATATCATGCAATAAATCAAATTTATAATTGTTAATTAATCAATTTGATTTATTGTTCTTATTGCCATTCGGGCTTGTAAATGCTACTTCGAGCTTCCGTCAAGAGATAATTTTACCAGGTTACCTTTACAAATCTAAGTGAATCCGTCATAATGAGGATCCATATCCTATTTTGTCTTTGCCTCCTAAGCGTAATGGTTTAGGGTACGCTCTGCCAAACTTCGCGTCGTAGGTTCGAATCTGCCATTAGACTATTGTTGTCACCCATCTCCTAGCCCAAGCATTTAAGCTTAGTTAAAGCGGTTAGCGGGAATGTTAGTAATTATAGCACTGCTAGCAATATTTTAGATACTTTTTTTAAAATTAATCGTTCGCAAATGGTGCAAATATCCAAAACACTTATATTAACGAGCGTATCTATTTCTTAATATATATGTAGATCTTCTAAACATAACATCACACTTCATGATAAGTAGCCTATATTTACATTCCTCATAGAAGATGAATCATGGTTTGCGTCCATGTTTATACTTTTCGAGAACTAAAATGGAATTCCTCTTTACTCGTTCCTAAGTTATTGGTTTTCCAATTTTCATTGCTGATTTTAATTTTTATTATTTTCAGTTAAAATGTCAAGCGAAGGGTTTTCTGTCCGTTCACCTCGTGTAAGCAAAACTGGAGACTTGTTCTGGCTGCAGCGACTTGCGGATGGACCTCATCACGCGTGCCACGCCCTTGTCGGCAAGAGAAAAGATGCTGTAAGTCTGACAATTAGTACATACATTAATTCCATTATATTTGCTATTTCTTAATTATCAGATATTTTTTTCCGCCTTATCTACATTACTGAACGTATCTATGGCAAAAAGGTTCTTACGTTGTGGATATTACTCCCATTCGGACGCGAGCGATATGCTTCGTCATTTTTAATATGAACATCGAAGGATTGGAATAATTTACCAGCGGTGGACTTTTCGTGCGAGTATAATTACTTAGCAGGCGCTTTATTATCAACGTCTACTTCATCAGGTGGGATCATGGACGAGCTCTGGCTTGTATTCAGTGAGGTTCCAATGAGATACGATCTATTTCGTATCAGTATTACAAATTATCTCTCTTCGTCTCTGGGGATACCCGTGCTACTTACTATTTCTGAACCTTTCTCCAATTTTCATTGCACACGTATCAGAGTAGGGAAAGGGATGAGTGAGCGCATTTGCTTATTGTATACGGCACTATAGTGTTTCCTGCGCAGTTGATGTAATAGTCAGAAGATAGCGCTATAGTCGTAAACGACGGGACGTGATAATAGGCAGTAAATTCCCTGGGGAGTCAGATATAAATTAGGATTGGCAGTATCCCAGATCGCCGTTTATATTTTACAGAAATCTACTAGATACCCTCAAGGGGACTTAATCAGACAATTTCTTTCAGGCGGAAGTGTCGACAATAATCGACATAGTACAAACGGAGATAGAAACGGCTAATGGGGCTGCATTCCATGGTGTTTACAGTCAGAGTCTACCATCCGAATGCTTTGCGAGTGATAACAGGGTCGTCTTCAGCACTCCACAGCAGAACGAAGTCAGGACCTACGTCGTTGACATTGGTAGGTTTGAAGGTCAAATCATTAAGCGGTTACGTTACCTAGTAGGCCGGGAGTTTGAACTTAGATTAAATTTATGAATGTAATATTTAGGGCACGGCCTGCGAAACTTAAGGTCGTGGGTTCAAATCCACAACTCGACAAAAGCAAGGAGAAGTATATAAGCTTAGTTGGAATGAACCGGAATCCTAGTAAAATAAATAGCATTGCTAATATTCTTTTAAAAAAAGGGTAAGTGGATAATTATTTAGTTAAGGTCATGAGGTCTTGGGACTTTAGTCCCAGGCTTATGGAGTAGGGCTTAGGCCTAACTGTTGTCTAAGGTGAGAGGCCTTGTCGTACACTAATGTGAATCCGGTTAGGAGAGCAATACATTGCGGTCTGGTGTCTTCCTCCCTCTAGGAGGGCACTGTCTCCCTCTTGAAGGCGTGGTATTTGAACTTAACATAATATGTATGCCTTTGTCTGTGACTACTTAGTTAACAAAATGTATTCTGAGCGGATTACATTTTTTTTAATTTCCGCCTGGTTCATTTTGACATCGACGACCGATATCTTTCCTTCCTTGCGAGATGACATCCACTGCGTTGAACATGAAATCAAATCAAATCAAAAAATACTTTATTCAAGTCAAGTCAAAGTCAAGGCAGCTAATGCAACTGCTTGCGAGAAAACGGCAAGATTGTGTTTTTAAATAATAAGTTACAAAAATTCCAAGAGTCGTCCAGTATTGAACCCAGAGCTCAAAGCTTAAATCCAAGCATATTTGTCAGACAAATATTCTGACAAAGAGTAGTAAGATTTTTTGATTAATTGGTTTATTAGCAAATCGATTGTTTTGAGTGTTTACGAAATTTTATTAAATATGTGTATACTACTGCCAAAGAACACTAACACACGAGGTCTCACTCGTCCTCCCCTTTCTTATTCCAATATATGACAGTTTCATGACATACCACACACACACTATACAGGTACCCGTAAACATAAAAAAATGTTATGTACAAATTGGCCGCGGTAGCAGCTTAGTGTCTAAGGTTATAATTATGAATTACAATTTTAACTGCGAATTTATTACGTGCTCGGCGGTGAAGGAATATATCGTGAAAACTGCATGTCCAAGAAAATAAAATGGAATACATTTGAAGAACTGTAGCAGTGGAGTCACATGGCGGGCTTTAAAACCCCTCTAGAGAGAATGTTTATGTCAACAGTTGTTATTGCACCCTCATACCGCCCCGATTGCACCCTCATACCGCCTCGCGATACCGCTATGTCACAGGCCGGTTCTCTCCAGTCAATACAGATAGAAGCTTCGCTGGAGTTTGTTGACTTGCGCCACTTCTTCTCCAGCGCCCACGCATTCCGAAGTGGTGGTACAGTTAGCCAATAATAATAATAGTGATTAATGAATAATTAATGTAGATAATTTTTAATCAGAAGCAACTGACCGAGCCGAGGTTCGGCCCTCTCAGGCACCCACGAGTCAGACGCTCTCGCGGAACAGGGTAACGGTCCAAGCCGAGGCTCCCTCTTGTGCTCGTTACCCACTAATAGAGGTCTCGACTGAGCGCCATAAGCGTTCGGTCACCTCTCTATCCGACGAAACTGTAATAGCCATCGGGCTAACAGCAACCATAAACCCGAAAAAAAAATCAACAGTTGTATTTATGTCTTCTGATACGTTGGTTGCGGCTTTTGCAAGAATTCTCCATCTCTCTTTATTTATGTATATAGGCAGTTACTTTATATTTATTTTTACAAATTTTGTTCCATCGAAGGGAACCAAAGTCAGGAGCTCAGGAGTCAGGCACTACAACCTATAACACAGTTTTTTTTTTATTGAATGTAACAAACCACACTGACCACCAGACACTTAACTAGATGACAAGTGATTACTGCTGCCCAGGACATCTACATTTATCCTTGACAAGGAATCATAATGCGTTGTCACCCTTCAGGACTGAGATGGTATGCCTCGTCACCAGTAATAAAGGTCTCCGGATCCCTACACTCACCAGACGAAACACAGCAGCGTTATTCCGTTATTTCATACTGGTGTTCTGTGAGGTCGTTGTCCTTCCCCGGTCATCCCGTCATTTTGTTCTCTTATTTTTTTTCATATATTAAAACTGAAATATTATATCTCCAGATGGCGGTACAATCGTGGATATCTCAAACAAATCGTTCCCCTGCTCGACGACGGTCCTGGATGTTAAGTCGGACGTTATACTCGCCTCTTGCTCCAACATGACCACTCCTGCACGGGTATTGCTTAATTTATTTATCTCAGCGGTGGCCTCATATGGACCGAAAGGGGCCACGGCGTCAGATGACGTAGACATAGTAAGAACGGTTAGAGATAACCGGATGAAGAAAGCGCAGATCGCCATATATTTTTATAATTTTATTAATGGCGAACAAACGAGCACACAGTTCACCTGATAATGAGCAATCATTATGCAGATATGGTTACCCTTGACTCGTCACTAGTAATAAAGTTCTCTGAATCTCTGCACTCACCAGATGAAACACAGCAGCTTTATGCTGCTATTTGCCACAACTAGGACGCTAGAAGGCTGCTGGAAGAAGGACTGCTGGATAAAGGCGGGGATGGCTTTTATATCTATAACTGAAGAGCAATTCATAGCTTACAAAAATGCTCGCGATTCTTGAGATAGGAAATAATATATTATTTATATTATATAATGTATTCTAGTGATTTCATAGTTGTACTAAGAACGAATTTGTGTTAATAAATTTTAAATACTAAGAAAGCCCACAATTTCTTAATTCGTTGAATGTGTATTTTTGGGTAAATATATGGTCGAAATAGTCTTAAACTAAATTTTTGAACCGAGTCTCATGAGGTACTAAAATACCTGACTGAGCGAATGCGACAACCTGACTGAATGAATGATAACATTTGTCATTCGATAGAGCGAATGTATTTAGAAATTTAACGGGAGGGAGAAGAAACCAAATGTCGCCCAGATATTTATTCACCATATAGTAAGTGATTACTGAGGTACTATAGACCGATATCAGATTATTTTGAAAAAAAAAATGGGTTATGGATCGGTATACCTGAGGCCCATAGACAAACACCTCGATAAAGTATCAGATGCAGATAGGCTGACACCGAGACATTCTCATAGTCTCGGGCTTTTAAAATAGGGCTAAGGCTCTCATCGTCTATGTGAACACTGGGAGGACGGCAAGATGGAGTGGTCCTGAGTTGCCGTAGCACAGCCGAGGTCTCCCTTGGGATATGCTTAGGCTCAATGCAGAAGGGGCACCGCCGCGTTCCGTAAGAGATCCCGGAGCCCCTCCAAATGTTTTGAGAATTGCCATAGAGGGGTTTTAATGTGTACAAAGCACACATATCCCTGTCTCTTCCCTCCAAAAGGCATGATCAATAAACCGACATGAGAAAACCCCTTTACTCGTAATTCTGTTTACGATTTCAACTCAGACGAAATACAGTTACTGTTTTAAGCTTTAACTAATTTATGGCTGCGGGGTGACCCTAACGCGTATGGTTAAAATTTAAACAATCAAATTGTCAGAAACAAGCATAAAATTTAACAAACTATTGTTTTTAGTTGTTCGTGGCAAGACTTCCGGCAAAAGGTTCAGAGGCTGGGCTTAAATGGATTCCGATAGCGAAGCCTTGTGGAGAAATTCCCGAGTCGGTCGCCAACTCGACAGTGCAGTATATGGAACTAAAACATGATACCGAAGACCCTGTCAGTGAGTATTTTAACTGACTTCAAAAGGTCGTTGTCGATTTAGGGGTTTTTCTGTATTACGACGATATACGCGATTGTCGAATTTTGAATTTGCTCCACAAAAATTTCATTTCTTTTGATTAGTTGTTTTTTAAATAATACTAAAACTTGCATTTAGCATTTCTAACCATTCCGGTTAACCACTCTAACTAAGCTTAAAAACGCTGCTAGGAGATGGGATACTAGCAGATGGACGTTAAGTTTTGCAGACCGTACATTAAATCATTAGGCGATTGACGCTTGAGTATTTACCCCAATTGGCTCAAGTTTGAAAGGACCACCTCCTCATAGAATACCGACGTGAAATAGAAGCACAATACTGCTGTTTTGTATGATAATTCAAAATTTCATCCTCATCATCTCGATGGTTGACAATCCATTACTATGCTCTTCACGCGAATTGTTCCGCCACGCAGAACTACTCTGTGGTATCAGCTGCCGCCTGCGGTCGTCTTAGGGACCTACAAGAAAAGAGCCTACACCTTTCTCAAAGGCCGGCAGCACATCTGCGACTCCTCTGGTGTTATGGATGTCCGTGGCAGCGGTAATCACTTACCGTCAGTGGGCTGATTGCTCGTTTGCCACAAAAATCTATTAAAAAAGTTAAATGTAGGGTAGGTATTCTGAGAGCCAGACACTTGTCTATAAAAAACCATAGATAGACATTGATCTGAACACAAACAATGGTGGAGCTACGTTGTAAGTTGCAGCTAGTTTCTAGCTCCAACTTGACTGTGTCGACTTGACCGGTAAATTAAAATAGCACTATGCTATATTTCGTATGGTGGAGTCCAGGGAATGCTGGTCGCAATTACTGGTAGCGAGTGTATCCGTCTCTATCCTCCAGGATGTCAACGCATGTAAATCTTCATTCTTTGTTTAGGATGTATTTGGATGTAATTAGCTGCAGTGATCACTTACGATCAGGTGAACTGTGTGCTCGTTTCGATCTTACCACTAATACTATAAAAAATGGTCTGTAACTGGTAAAATTTGAAATTCAATAAACTTCGAACGTGGTGCTTTCCTTATAGTGTAAGGAACCAATGAAATCGTTCATCACAAGTTTTATTTATTTATTTATTTAATCTTAATTGGTCACACTTTACAAAAAGGGATACAAAGGGCTGACTTAATGCCGTAAGGCATTCTCCACCAGTCAACTCGTGGCGTGGGAAGACATTATGGTAGCATAGGTGTAGTGCCTACATTGTAAAAAAAGAAGAAAAAAAAATATATAAAAAAATAATCTACTAATCACAAGTTTATGTGTTGAATTACCAACTAGCACAGCAGTGAACGAAAATATCGCGAGGAAACCTGTCTAAAAAATACTAAAAAAGTTTATTTCGTAAGCATTTGAAGTCCGCCAATCGGCATAGGAGCCCCGTAGTGGACTATGCGTTCACCTTAAATTCCTAAGTCCCATTCCACATTTATCTTCGCTAAGGAACCATAATGCAGACGTATTGTCACCCACGTCAATTATGCTAAGTTTTCTTTTTAAATACTAACCTACTGTTTGATGAAGGTATTATGTGGAGGCGTGGTCTTTTCCACGTTACGTTCCATTCGTTTTAGTATTACTTTAGATGCTTTGTAGATGGAGCAACTTTAGTTGAGGCAACTATGAACTTTTTTTAAAGTTCTGTAATCTGCGAGCAACTTTGATAGCTGAGTTGACCAATCTACGTACAACGTACAGTGCCACGTACAGATGGATATCGAAGAAGCAGCACTTGCTCACATTTCATTACGTCGCCGCCGTCGACGGCGTCGAGAACGGCAAATTATTCGCAGCAATTGTCGGCAAATTCGACAGTTGCTAGTTGCGGCGTTAAGAAACCAATTTAGTCGTGAGCCGCCGCTTGCGCAGTTCGATTGAGATTCTACAATAGTTGCTCCATCTGAAAAGCGCCTTATAGTCGGGGCGTGGCTCTATTCTGATGTCCTAACGGCCTGGCACAATTGCTTTATATTTTAATACTTATAAAATTGTCTTTCAGAATCGTTTACGGCGTTATACTTTGCTCCAAATGCCGAAGGTAAAAAGCTACCACTTATAGTGTGGCCACATGGAGGACCTCACTCGGGATTTATCAACGCGTACTCTTTAGAAGCTGCCCTGTTCAATATGCTGGGTAAGTATATTTATTTATTTATTTTTAAAGTCCCCTTAATGTTTACAAAGGCGGACGTCATGCCGAGTGAAGTGAATTCTCTGCTTAGGTGTGTGAGGAAATGTTAAAAGGAACAAAAAAAAATTGTCTATGAAACACATTAGAAAAACCTAGATCTAGTAAATATCTATATAATATATAAATAGAGATATGTTGAAGCCAGTTTCTAGATATGGGCCGCCTTGATCTGGGTCACGCCTTTATAGAATGCGCTATAGTACCTTTTCGCTAATTTCAGGGATTCGGGAACCCAAATATGACCTTTGTTGGAAATCCCCACTTGCGTTTGGTGGACTCGTCGTGTCTTCTAAATATTTTTTTATTTCTCTCTCCGACTTCTCTACGGTGTTTTCTTTCACCGCCGAGCACGTGGTATACCAACATTATGTTTGCCGCGGAGTATTTTAATCTTATTCTACATACAACTTTACCAGTGATTGAGCCACAGTACAGCTAGTATCTAGCTGCACATTGCTTTTTTTTATTATATTGAGAGTAACAAACGAGCACGCAGTTCACTTGAGGACTGTGATGGAATGCCTCGTCACCAGTAATAAGGATCTCCGGATCCCTGCACTCACCAGACGAAACACAGCAGCATTACGCTGCTATTTTACGCTGGTATTCTGTGAGGACGTGGTCCCACCCCGGTCGAGCTGACCCATTCATTCTGCAGGTAGAAACAAACTGCAGTGTAATTTTGCCATTGTAAAAATGTCTTACGTCGACTCGACCACGTCCTCACAATATAGGTTATAATAGAAGTTTCTCAGTCTAATCTCCTCGCAGAAAAAACAATTTATTATTTAATATAACAATCCGACTGTCTCCTCACACACTGCTAATTTTGTGGCGAGCAAACAACAACTGGACAGACATTCACGATACAACGTAATGATTAATTTATCGTAATATATATCGTAATGATTAAACTATTAACCGAAGAAATTGAATAATAATATTCGAAAAATTATAATAAGGAATAATTATAATAAATAAATAAATAAAATAGCCTTTATTTACTTACTACTAACTTACTTTAACAAATACTAACTTAAATCCTATCTATAAATCTAGAATATATGTGTATATAATTATATTTATTGACGTATGCTGGTAGTAGTCGCCTCTGCGGCGTAGGCCTCTCCTAAACCTTTCCAAGTATCTCTTTCCCGAGCCATTTGCAACCGGTTATTACCACACCTGTGGCTGAAAGTATCTCTCCATCGTTTGCCTGGTCTCGCTTTTCTCCTTTTGTTGTCCCTTGGAATCCATTCTATTAGACGTTTCGTCCATCCGTTATTCATCCTGCAAACATGTCCTGCCCAGTGCCATTTCAGTATTATTGAGCTTTTTCTTACCTCTATAATTCCAAGAATGCTCCTTTCCATTTTCCTTTGGCATATAGCAATTATTTCTTCGTATCGTAAGAAGCAACAGTATTACCATGCCTAACTTATGGGTGTCAGACGTGGTCGTTAAGAAAAGAGGACGAAGAATTATTTATAATTACCGTTATACAAATAAGTTATTACTCATTACGCCGGAAGTCGTTAGTCGGGAGACGTTAAAATGTCTCCTGTTTGGAAACTAATGTAAATTTTTCAAAATTGCAACATTTAAATAACTATATAATAAATTATTTGGTGAACTAGTATAACTAGGACCGGAAGTTTGTGCCATAATAGAGTGAAACATTCGCATAAAGCTGCTCCGTTTCGTATCATAAGTTAAGGCGTAACAGTGGGATTACTTGTGGGATTACTTTTATGTTCGCACTGAACTTTGGAAACAATAAAATAAAAAAAAATCATCATCATCGTATCGTAGGAGCCAAATCTTATCTGGAAATTCTGAGCACTCCCTTCCGCTATCATGACCGCTACCAAACCCGTGTTCTGGCAACGGGGGACTGAATGACGTGCCGTATATTTTAAGCTTTGCTCCTTGAGGAAATAATTGCCATGGTTGCGAATCGTGGCAAGTGGATTGGTACCTGAGGTTGCCTTACAACTCTGACTTTGCATCGGAGTGATTTTAATCTGGCAACTCATGAAGGATATCCCACATAATATGAGATGGCATTTATCATGTGCTCGGCGGTGACTTAAAACATTGTGAGAGTCCACCAATCGGCTAGACTACACTATAGTCGACGCATTATGAACTGAGGCTTCGGGTCATAAATCATATTTATCTGTCTGTCTCGCTCGCACTTACAGGTCTTAGTGATGTGCATATCGATACCGGGATAGGTACGATCGATATGCTAAATTATGTTAAGTATTAATAGGAATAATTTTTCGCTATCTGAAAATAAAAGTTTTTAATTAGTAAGATAAAATGTTTGTTTCGACGTAATCATAGAGAAACTGTATAGATCGTTATGTGTCTGATGTGGCCCTGAAAAGACTCGTTTTTATCTTTTCCAAGGATATTTCTTAGTTCTTCAAAAATCCTCATCCGTATCTTCCCCATCTGTGTCATCTTCCTGTAGGTTAATTATCAGAGGTGGTGCTTGATCTCATAAAATAGTTTTCCTTAAGTCCTTATCCTGGAGCTCCTCGGCATGCCTCACACATTTGGCCCAGGCTTCTTGAGTAACTATTATCAATAGCGTTCTGGAATTCTCCGTTGTGCGTATTGTGTAACGAAGCGTAAGTAATGTAATGAATGTAACAAAAAATCTTATATTTATAGACAAACACAACCCTTACTCGTCACGACCAATCAGGAGTCAGAGTGCTAATGGAGGTCACGATGACGCATCGAGTCCGCGTGCGCAGGTAGCTAAGTATCGATAACGGGTTGCATTGCGTGCACATTCCTACTGTCAGTGACATTTATTGCCCGACGACTCAGTTTAAAATGCGTCGACTATAGAGATACTTTGTCTAAAGAAGTGGTTACTGAGACTCTGTAATTTTACTTCACAGGGTTCGCGAGTCTCCAAATAAACTATAGGGGTTCTACCGGCACTGGTGACTCTTCGGTACGTTTCCTACCGAAACGAGTTGGTGACGCCGACGTGAAAGACTGTAAACTGGCGACTGACGAGGTCCTGAAGGTGTACCCCGTGGACCCTACCAAATTGTGCCTTTTCGGCGGATCCCATGGAGGCTTTCTCGTCACCCATCTAAGCGGGCAGTACCCCGATGTCTACAAGGTTGTTGTCAGTCGCAATCCCGTGATAGATGTTGCCAGTATGTTCAATTCTTCTGATATCGCTGATTGGTAAGTCAAAGCATGGAAGAATCATGCTAAGTTTGGTGGTGAAGGAATACATAGAATTTGCCAAATGTTTCTCTACTCGGGCTTTATGTAAAATGGCCTTTACATCGTTGTGGTAGACCAAAAGTTTGACACGAGTATACAAGACAATTTAGTTTATCGCCCATGCACGTAAAAAAATAAAATATAAAATAAAAATTGTAAAAAAAGTAAATAAAATGTAAATTTATATAACAAGTAAATAGTGTGGCCTATACAGGTAGTTTTAAGTAGAGCAGATTTGCAGCAAATTTGGTCATATGATATCAAAACTGGAATCCCTATTCTTCCTTCTGTTTTTGTCACCTGTTATCAGACTTTTTTGAATTTCTTGCGTTGCCCACTGAATTCGATCACGGTGCTGTTGTTCGTGTGGCCCCAAAGGTGGAAATTACTAGGTGTAAGGTAGGGTGACCTTGCTGACGTAGTGGAAATTTAATTCTCCACTGGCGTACACCGAAACTGAGCTGGACAACCATCAGAACTGGGGTTATTATTTAAAATTCTTAAATCTTGAATAACTCAGGAATAGTTAAGTTTCGGACATTATATCATAACCCCTAGCAAGGAATATATTGTATTTACTGTCATCCCCGTATGTGAATTCTTATTGTAAGTATGTGTTAGTTTATTGATGAGCCTCGTGTTATGTGATATAGTTTTATTTATTCCTTATACTATTGAGTGAGTACAATATGTTAATATTGAGAATCCTCTATTTCAGACACAATATGCACATTCACACGCACGCACTTATGTTCGCACGCTCGCATGCAGACGCACGCACGCACGCACTTATGATCACACGTTCACAAACGTAATATACACACTTTTAACTTACTCTTCAATACTTTCTCTACAATCCGCTATGATTATATATGGATACATTATATCGTTTAATTAAATTTTTCACATAACGTTATATCGTCTTATTGTGTAGCGATGGTAGTTGCTTTCTGTTTTATTCCAAGGCACGTGATCTATTTAAATACATTCCCCGATGACGGCACCAATATAATTGTTAATTGCAATTTTAAGTTCTAATTGATCACGTGCTGTAAACTTTAGGTTATGAAACCGTTTCGGAGAGACAAATTAAAAAAATATTAAGAGACATATGAAGTCCACCAAATCGCACGCCTTTCACTCTCTCCACAAGGGAGCCCTGAGCCTAGCAGTTGGAGTACATATATATTACTGTTCTGTTTTTACTTTTATAACTATTAACTCTTATAACTCGCAGGCTTTGCCTCCGTTCGTATAAATTTCCGCGGGTCGACGGGCCAAGGGGACGAAGTTGTACGATGCCTTATCTCCCACGTAGGAGATTATGATATAAAAGATTGCCTTCTTGCTCTAACTTCTCTGCGAGAGAGAGACGCACGATTGTCCGATGTTATACTTTACGGTGGAAGTTATGGGGGTTTTGTGGCGGCGCATCTAGCCGGAAGGTACCCTGAAATGTTCAAAGCAATGGTATTAAGGAATCCCTTGATAGATTTGGCCACGAAAAGCACTTATGCTGATAAATCCTGGCGATCACTGGCGAGGATATGGTAAATGAGCACTAAAAATTACTATTAATCCGGTGTCACGGTACCGGTGCGGAGGAACGACCACAGTTTTCTCGCGTACGGTGAATTAAAAGTTAAAAAAAAAAGGGTATAAATGAGAATATATCAACTTTCTCTACTCACGCACTTCATTTGTTTATACTTTATTTGCACACGTAATACAAACATTCTACAAAAAGGCGAACCTAATGCCACAATGCAGACTCTACCGGCCTTCGTTTTTCTGACTTACCCACGAAACGATCAACAACTCATGTGATAAATCCTTTAGAATATACCGAACCCATATCTCATGGGCTAATGGTGGCAGACATCACTAATACGACGATTTTGCCGCTGCGATTACCATGAGGATGACAGGTTCTTCAACGTTGGACTGGCAGTAGCCGTGTATAACGATTCCCAACTAGCGACGATCTATGCAAACGGTAAGTCGACGGATGCTCATGTCTCAAGGTTAATCCGTCAGAAGTAAGTGAGTCACCGAGCCGAGGTTCGGCCCTATCGGGCACCATCCAGTCAGTTGCTTTCGCGCCCAGGGTAAAGGTCCAAGCCCAGGCTCTCTCTCGGGAAACATAGTGCTGATGCGTCACCAGTAATAATGTTAAGGATTATTTTAGGGTCAAAACACATGGCGCTAAACTATTATTTTACGCTGAAATTTAGGAACACATGCGCACCCTGAGCGGAGCTATTCCTCGTACAGCTTAAGATCCACGTCCTATACTGCGTTAGTCGCCATAAGGTGGCGAGGAAGTTTCTTCCCCATCAATTATTAGTTTTTCGAAGTGATGTCCAAACCAGTCAATTTACTGATCCTTTTCTTTGTTAGTATTCTTTGATTCGAACTGAGTACTAAGAAATAATGAAAATTAAGATCATGACCAATGTTCCTTAGGTGCGCTGTAGAAGCGGGTTACGTATTCACTGAGAAGGGTCCCGTATCTGATGAGGAACTGCTCGCTATGAGGAGGTGCTCGCCAATTGCCCACGTGCATCATGTGAAGGCACCCACCGCTCTCATGCTGGGCTCCGGAGACAAGAGAGTCCCCCATTACCAAGGGCTGGAATACAGCAGACGATTGAAGGCTAACGGTGTACCTACAAGGTATAATTTAAGTTTTTTTTAAATTAAATAAACTACGATAATTTAGATGCTAGAACGTTGCACTTGAACCCAGTTTGTAAGTTTGTATTTTTTAATACTTTTACGTTAACATAAAGTGTGTTAAAGTTACCTACATTTCGCACCTTTTATATGAACCCAAGAGTAACAAATGAGCCCGTAGATCACCTGATGGTAGGTAGGCTCAACAAAGTTTTATAAACCTATTATAAAATATACATAAAATATTTATAGTTTATGTAGGATGTAGGAATTTATTACCTGAAGTGTGACTGTGTCACATTTAGTTTTAAAAAATAAAAACTTATAATTTCAGAGTATACATGTACGAAGACAATCACTCGCTATCCTCGTTGCCGGCCGAAATGGACAACCTGATAAACAGCGCCGATTGGTTCCTCACGCATTTAGCTCCTAAATCTGTTTAAATATATCTTTGTCGTATCACATTTGTATGTAAAATGTGATAATTGTATCAATAATAATCAAAAATAAAAAGTCTATTCTGTAGTTTTATTTATCTATATTTTATAAACCTCAAAGCAAATATGGGATTTCTAAGATGGACGACTTTGACGCTTTTTTAGCTGTTTAAATTACTTAATCAGAAACTGACTTGTAATGAGGTCACGTTCTAATAAAGTGTTTTTTTCCCTGATTCTTATAAAGTTCTATGGAGAATTTGGGGCAACTCAAAATCCACACCTGCCTAAATTATCTTTATTTAAATTCACTAAACATCTTTAATAAACTATATTGCATACAAAACTTACAAAATATAAAATAAAATCAGGTCAGTTTTTAGATAAAAGAAGCTCCTGCCAAAATGTGTGAATGAATGAATGAATGTGACACTTTTTGTTTTGACAATCACGCCTTTATTACGTCCAACTCGTTGGAAATTGTGTAGACAAAGTTTTTTTTTACATGAAGCATTCATATATTAGCCTCTTATAATTTTATAAACAAAGTAATTAGAGAAAAAAATATTTTTATTATTCCACTGTACATTGGAAATAATGACATTTGTTGATTGTTTCCATGTAAGTTGTTTTATTAAAGTATTAAATATAACTCTATTTTAATATAATTTACAACTCTATATAATTTATAACTCTACTTAACACAAAGTAGTGAATTTTCAAAATCAATGTAACAATTCGAGTTCCGTAAACGACTCAGTTATATGTACAATTTCCTACGTCTTAAGGAATAATTATTAGAAAAGACTAATAAATGCTTTTCTCGGTGTATCACACTAAATGCAATTACATTATTCGTTCGTTCGTTTTCTATAGCGGTTAACTTACTTTAGTTCTTCGATATAGAAAACGAAAGAAAACTGCTCAAAACATTGAGATGTACCCAACATTATACGCATTATAAAAATATATAAATAAAAATTGACGTAGCGAACATTAAGATCATAGACAATGAGCTTAACATCTAACATTTTTAAGGAATCGAAAACATAACCCATGTTCTGTGATATTTATGTCTGATGAGATTAGGTGTAGTCATATATATGAGGTGTTGCATTTCAATGCTGAACTGATCGAGTTTGTAGTGCTATTGAATTTTTATATATTTTTCGTTTAATTTTTTATCAGACTGCGTACTTTGTTTGCCCTTGGTCATTATATTGTAGTAAACAATATGAAAAAAAGGCTCGTGGTGTCTGTTTAAAAACATTACACGTCGACTCAAGAAATACTGGACTTTCACAGAGTACCTGGATAAAAAAGCCGCTTCTACGACGCCTAAACTATTGGAAAAAATAATGCTAATTCAAAATGTAAATTAACTATTATGTAGTTTAATAAAGGGACCTAATGATACATCGTGATTGATTAATACCACAAAACCCTAGGCCTAATTGTGTGACACAGAATTTTATTTTATTGTTCCCCTAACGAATAAAACAAAGTGGTCATAGTGCACTAAAATTATACGGCTCAATGCGCGCGGGGTAGTTACGTGCCGGTGTAGGGGTCGTAAATAAAATATTATATGGATTTGACATCCCCACATACCCTTAGGTCTCAGTAGGTTAAGAGTCCACGGATTTATTACTTAGCCAAATACAAAGTTATAAAATAATATATTAAAAAATAAAATATTATTTGCAACTTTATTTATGCAACTTTATTTATGCAACTTCATAACGTAAGTTTTTTTAATCGAAGCGTATTTTTGTTTACACTGATTTCTCCAAAACTTCTGGGCTGATTCTTATTCGGTTGTACCCACAAACAATTCCTTAATTATTGCTTGACTAGCAGATATGTAATATAATTAATTTTGGCTACTCTGGTTTGTGAACGCGATCACTCAGATAAAAACCGCAGCAACTACTCTTACAAGCATATTTTACGCACTTAAAATATCACGTACTACGCACATTTCGAGTGATTTTAGAATTACCGTGTCAAGTCTATATTTAATACCTTGTTTATGGTACAGGCAGGTGACGTGTCCATGTGCTGGGCTATCGATGCGTTGGCACCCTACGAGTGACGTAATTTTGTCTGTAGTACCTATAACTGTAATGGGCTGTAGAAAATGTCTATTGATTGATTGATTGCTTTTCAACTTTATGAGCTTTGCCATCGTAAAGAGTAGAGAATTTAACAACTAATTCAAAGATTTTAAAATTTGTGCATTACAAATTATGTTCGTTTTGAATGGATATATTCTGGGTGTATTCGAACCTTCACCAATTTATTGTCATTTCAGTATCGACATTCACAAAATGGTAGCTTGGTTTAAATTATCTAGTAGATAATCATCATTTGCTGATTAATGATAATATTATAGTTATTGCCAGATTTTGGTTCATTGGTTTACGAGGTTAGGTTGCAAATGACGGACATGTGATGGTTAAAGTACTTGGCTACTGGCGACGGGTCCTTGGGAATCAATTCCCGGACGAAGAACAACATTTGTAAATCACAAATTGTTTATTTTCTGATCTAGATGAGTTGTATATGTGTCTGGAAGTGGTTTAGGCGCCATAATATATACTGCACAGATTATATTGATGTCATCTAATAACAGATAGAAGATATTCTGTGCTAGTAATCGGCCCTTTTTGGACTGGTGGCCGCTGTTAGCCCGAAGGCTTTTACAGTTTCACCGAGTTGAGAGGTACCGAGCGCACTTATTGAACTCAGTCGAGACCTCTATATATGAGTAACCAGCACAAGGGCTCCCGAGAGGGAGCCTCGGCTTGGACCGATACCCTGTTTCGCGAGAGCGTCTGACTCAAGGGTGCCCGAGAGGGCCGAACCTCGGCTCGGTCAGTTGCTTCTGACAGAGGATAATCTAAATTAATATCGCTATTATTATTAACTACCTGTACCACCACTTCGGAATGCGTGGATGCTGGAGAAGTGGCGCAAGAAACTTCAGCAACGCTTCTATCTGATAGACTGGTTAAGGATCGGTTGGATGTTTCGAGGGCTTCAGATTCTCTATGACGTCGGCTTTCTTCCAGGTGTTCGGCAAGGTGCCTTTGGATAAGGCCGCGTTGTAGATTATCTCCAGTAGGTGTAAAATGGACATGGGTAGGAGTTTCATCACCTTGTTGGTGATGCCGTCGGGGCCGGGAGCCTTGCGTGGTTGCAGGTTTTTAATTATGGACTCAACTTTGGTGCATGTAACTTGAGTAACGGAATCGCGAGGTGGTTCCTTACTCCTCCGACCTTACTACTACTCCGGTCGACCTCGCTGTCAACCATTGCAAGGTGAGCGGCGTCGATCGGTAGGGTGCTCGGTGAACATTGGAGCTCGAGATTGTCAGCGAGACATTCGGCTAACGCCACGCGCTAAGTGAGGCATTGTTTGGGCCGTGCCCCGTTTTAGGGATTTGGGAAGTCGCCAGTAGGCGAGATCGGAAGGTTCGATGTTGGAGAGGTGATTATCCCACCGATCGTTCCTATACTGGCCTATGCGTGATCGGACTTCACGCTGAAGGGTACGTAGCACCAGCCGGTTACTTTCAATGGGCTATAAGTCGTGAGCATGTGTCGCCGCATTCTTGCACCTCATTAGGTCCTTTATGTCGTTCGGCAGGTTCCATCGGTTGTCTTCCACCGAGGGAACCTGCCTCGAGCAATCCTCGATGATGGTCTGGATGTGCCTAGTGAGGGCATGAACTGCGAGGTTCGTGTCGTTGACTGAAGATATATTCCTAGGAATAGCATTTAGGTGCGGTGATGTGGCTTCCTCAGGTCTCAGGTCGTTCCTGAGACGGTTCGGTGCCAGTCTACAATGGTTGGGGTGGAGGGTGAGGTTACGGCGGAGGGCCCTAACCGAAGAAGAACGGGGCAATGATAGGAAGCGAGCTCATGGATTACCTCTATGCCTTGGAAGGCGAGGTTGATGTTCTTACAGATTACAATACCCAGCACGTCCGGTGCGTTACCCAATATGTATGGAAAATAGGCAGGCGTAGTAGGCGCTACGACGTCGAAGTTGAGTGCGTCGGGCCTTTCTTTCAACTTTTTCTGTTCTGCACCCTACTATTATCTTCCTGTCTTTTGCTTTTCTGGAGAATGCAGTGCGATCTGTTCAGGGGTTTGCTTCCTATTACTTACGGCCGCGACATTAGCGTAAGTTCTTTTCTCTCTCATTTCTTTGCAGATGTCGATTGTCTCCTTAAGCTTTTCCATCTTTTTGGTATTTTCCTTTATCAGCTCTACTTGTTCTTTGATAATTTTCATTAGATCGTTAGTACCATGTTTTTGCCCACATTCATGTAATTTTTCTGGTTTTCCTTCATTTTCCTTTTTCTTATTATGTCGTCTATCCGTCTCACACTCTTTTACAAGCTGATACAGTCTTTCAACTGCTTGCATTACCTCTGCTTTGATTTCGGTTTTCAAATTTCTTGACGATCCTAAGTTTAATTTGGCTTTTAATAGGCAAGTTTTTGCTCCGGAGACTCTATGCACATGTTTAGATTTGGATGTGCTCTTCAATTTCTCTGCCGATTTTGGGGGACCACTTCTTTGTTCTCATTCTGAATCTGACGCATGTTACCTACCTCGTGCATTGTTTCCTCTGTTACATTCCTAGGTGTTTCCTTCGGGAGATCCTCACTGGCGACTCTCATTGATTTCTTTGTGGGTGTACGTATATTTGTATAATTTTATTCAAAATATGAAAAAATATTTTTATGGCTGGGTCCAGAGTCTACCAGAGCAATGAAAACTTCAATATTTTGCTAATTCTGTCTATTTTTGTTGCAGGTATCACCGGCGTTGGCGATTGTGAACCGGAGCCGATTGAACGAGCGCAGAAACTGAGCGAAAAACGAAGATTTTGAGAAATCTTCTGATGCAATGAAATTACTTACATTTAAAACTAAGGAAAACTATTTTAGGATATAAAGCGGTCTAATAGGGGCTCGCAAAGGCTATGGAATGACTTGACTATACAAATTCAATTATTTAAAACAAATTTAACATGTTTGGGACTTATATATACGAAGATATAGGCCAGATAGGTTAGGTTTTTTTTATATAGTTACCCCCATTTCTTGGGGTCTCGGCCCCCTTGGACATAGACAATGTAGGAAGGTTTCAGGTCACATAAACTAGCCATGAATCCTACACATCCAGACCAAAAACTTATAAATAAAATGTTATTGCATAGATATGGTTCAATACCTGTGAGTCGAACTGCAGGCGTAAAATGTATACATATTAAAAAGAGTCCGCAAAAATCCCACACTTAGAAATTAAAAAAATAAAAACATGCTTCTTTTAATATTTGCGGTGACAAACGAGCACACAGTTCACCAGATGGTGAGACATCCCTTGACATCTACAAAGATTTAAGATGTACTAGTGTACTCACCCCTCAGGACTAAGATAGAATTACTTCCAACTAGAAACTACTAGCATTTGACTTTACCACTCTTTCATGAAACACTTCAAAGCATATACATTCAATTCAATTCAATCATTAAGATTTAATTGATGCTCATTCATTTAGGTCTTAATTATGACAATAGGACATCCTTTACCACAAATTTATAAATAAGTAATAAGCTGAACTGACAGACGTCATCCTGTCCAAATTTCTATTAATTTGCTTACGATCAATTTGGGAAAATTAACCATCGTTCGAATCTTAAGTTATGGTTTCGAGTTTATACAAAAATGACAAGCAGGAAAATAGAACTTTTAGATCTTTCGCATTTATCAAGTTTCCGGGCAAACTATATTTTTCTAAAAAACCTAATTCGGTCTATTCTATTATTTATGAAAAATTCAAACCGATCCAACTGTTCCCAAGTGATGCGGTCAATAACGAACATCATTTCATTTTTATTTATATAGAAGACCAGTTATTTAATGTATTACCACCGATATGAGTCTTGGTATCTAGCGGGCAATTAAACCATAAACTCGGTTTGCTCGCATACTGCTAGCCCCGAATGCAAAAGAACGAATGAATTTTTTAATTGCAATTTTAAGTCCCAAAATTTACCAAGTGTTCCATCCACAATGAAGGTAACCATCTTGAGGGAACTTGCATCTATAAGAAAAAACTAAAATAAGAAACATTTCAAAGACATATAGTCGCCAAACAGCAATGGATCTGCTTCTTTTTTTTTTTCGTGCCGCTGGCCGCTCTTGACTCAAGGGTTTTTCACCGGGTATAGCGCTCAGTCGAGACCTCTACAAGCCTCTGTTTGGACCGTTACCCCGTTACGTCTGACTCGAGGGTGCCTGAGATGGCCAAACCTCGGCTCGGTCAGTTGCTTCTGACTAAGGATTGTCTAAATTAATATCGCTATTATTATTAACTATCTGTACCACTTCGGATCTGTTTAAGGCTCTATGGTCGATATATATATATTATATAAGGGATTGCATCGCAGACCGCCACGCGAAGGAGGCTTGGCAGTTTAGGTTTATAAATTTGTATATATACTGTACTTATTCTACCTACAGATAATATTGTCAAGTTATCGATTAATTATACCAACGGTGTCTAGACTGTCGGCGGTATTTGACACCTTTTTCACTTGGGTATCACTTTACGAGTACGCGCCAGTCCATTAACCTACGACCGATATGATAATGTTAAGAAGGTTACGAATTAAAGGTTATTGTGCTTTTAATGGAAAGTTGAATAGAGATCGGATGGGATTGGAATATTTTATCATTGAATTTACGGTGACAAACGAGCGCACATATCTTGATGGGACGGTCCACGCTCTCACAGAATACAAGCGTGAAACAGCAGAATAACACTGCTCGGTTTCGTATAGTGAGTGTACTTCCATTACACCAATTCCATCTCAGTCCACGGAAGTGAGAACGCATGTTACATTGCATTTTACAGTAGTAGAACTACACTGCAGTTAGTTTCAAGCTTCAGAATGAATGGGTCAGCTCGACCAGGGTAGGACCATGCCCTCACAAAATAGCAGCATAATGCTGCTGTGTGTCGTATGGCGAGAGGGTGGGGTGTAGGGATCCGGAGAACTTTATTACTGGTGACGAGGCATTCCATCGCAGTCCTCAAGGGTGACAACATATCTGCATTATTATTCCTTGTCGAAGATGAATGTAGATGTTATGACCCGCAGAAATCACTTACCATCATATGAACTGTGCTCCTTTGTTACTCTCAATGTAATAAAAAATATATATGTAGGTGTTTGTGGGCTACAGTATTAACTTAATGTCAGGCGAACATGTAGGTACTAGCAATTTACCAGCAAGAATATCCGAAGACATACACTCACCAAAAGGTACACATGCTATTTCACCTTTGTATTTTATTAGGATGTAGTTCCCCGGCATAGAGGTTTTAGAGGTTCCGGTTTTTTTTATTGTATTTTATTGAGGGGACAAACGAGCATACGGTTCACACGGGTAAATGATATCTGCGGCCCATAATATCCACGTTCATCTTCCCTTCGATGAGGAACAGTAATACAGATGCATTGTTACCCCTGCGGTCTACGTTGGAATATCTCGTCACATATTTTAATACTTTTTGGGCACATATTCCGATGTAAATTGTTACGATCAGATTCGGATAGAAGGTTCGGACTTAGGGACAGAAATAGGAATATAAATAGAGTACATCTGAAAACCAGGTCCCGAATCAAACCTTGCCCTACTAGCTTAGTAATAAATAATGCAGCAATAAATATTCAATGCGCTCAGCATAAAGCTATCCTCGCAAAATTATATTATAACTATAGATTGCGGATAATTAAATCAAATACACTATAACAGAAATATGTAGATCAATATTACCGTTGTCATAAAATCGAACCATTGATTGATTTATTTCCATGACACTTTCAAGTATTATAAAGAAACCAGTTGCTAGCCATATAGTAGTAACAAAAATTACCCTTGATATAAAAATGGACATAGCTACATCATGAAATCGCAAAACGGGATTATAATATTAGAATAAGGGACTCGTGACTGGCACCACCGTTACGTTCCGCTCCGTTGGGTCAGCACCTTACATGCTGCCCTTTACGTGGGGTGGAAATGGCGGGAAAATTGGACGAGAGTTTGTTATATTTTAATTTTTTTAAATTGCGCACAGGTTGTGGGAGTTGAGACATTTGTTCCGCGACTCGGTTTTTATTTTATAACTGCGAGTATATTATCAGTGTTGTACGTTATTGGTGCATACAAAAAGATGTTAAATTAACGTGTGTTCCGGTTTCACAATACTACTAAAATAAATTTTATTTCTGAATCAATTTACTTTACGTTACATTTCATATTAATAATTATATATTTCTATATATTCAAAGGCATAATTTAAATATTAGTAACGGTAATAGTTATTTGTCTAGTAAATACTAGTTTGATTATGTTTGTATATACATATATATTCAAGTTTTATAAAATATGAGGCGCTCTTTGTCTGCGGTGACTTTTTAAAAGTGACTGGTGGAAAGGAAACAAAATAAAAATATAGTAAAACTCTCGTTTGTCATTCCTAATACTTTAAAAGAATAGCTACTTATATTTATTGCACATAATTCACTTACATATCCTGTGGCAAACGAGCACACAGTTCACCTGATGGTAAGTGACTTTACATGAATCTGGCTTACAGGAGTTACAGTGGAATGTTAATAACATCAACCTTCACCAAAGATTAAAGTCTTTTTTCTTTTTTTATTACTTTGAGAGTAACAAACGAGCACACAGTTCAACTGATCGAAAGTGATTCCTGCGGCCCATGAAATCTACATTCATCCTTGACAAGGAATCATAATGCAGACGCTTTGCTGGAGGTCTTTAGGACTGAGATGGAATGCCTCGTCACCAGTAAGTAAAGGTCTCCGGATGTCTACACTCACCGGCTATTTCACGCTGGTATTCTGTGGGGGCGTGGTCGTACTCCGGTCGAGCTGACGCATTCATTCTGCAGCTAGAAACAAACTGCATTTTACAGTATATTATTTATTTTACTAATCAACCAGGTTAGAAGTCCATTTGAAGTCTTACAGAGTAATTTTATTTTATACAGGTTTAGTTACATTGTATCTGAAGTCGTATACTGGATATTACTACTAAAAATTCTGCTCTACCACTGTTAAGATGTACATGCGTTGTCATCCCTGGGGATTAAGATGGCAACTGCGTTAACTGTAATTAGATCCTCGAGCCCCTTCATACTCTTTAAATGATTATGGAGTGATATGGTGTGATCGTTTGGGACGACCTTACTGGACTCAAATCAAATATTTACTTCAGTTAGTAATCAAACCTAAAAAAATATTTATACTTTTTTAGATTAGATTTGTCATCATTAATTGTGTATCCAATATATATAATGTTTTAAAAAGGGCATCGGGTGGGCTGCATACTCGTTTGCCAACTATTCTATAAAAAAAAAACATATTTTCATTTTATGTTGACTGTAGTTATGAAAGTACGATGACGCTCATGTAAGACAAGCAAGCACTAGACTTAATTAAGAGTTTGTTTGCTTAGGGGGTGACTGCGACCACTTTGTGTACCAGGCTAACATAAGTATAGCTCTAACATTACAAGTGCCGTTTGTTACGCCTGTAGTACGCCATGCGATACGATGATTTCAAAAAAAGAAGTATCGTTTATACCGAAAGAATAATTGCTTTATACTTTTTATTATCGTATTATTAAAAATATTAAAGAAATTTACGAAAAAAAAATATAAAACTTAAGTTCGAACCATTCGTGGATTTCTACGAAATGATTATATAATATTTAAACCTGCCTTTGGGTCCACGCTCTCACGCCAAACTATAAGTGTTACATGGACTATCAGATTAGATGACGTTCACGTCTCTTAACCTTCCGCTTTCACGACCTCGATCAAGTTTAATAGGAAGCACCCGCAGCGTCTAAGGCGATAAGTCCTGCGTCCGATAACCGTGACTAATTGTCCATAGCTATCGGCGATGCGGGCCAGTTCCTTGCGGGTGGGATATCGATCGACACCACCTGTTCGCCACTATGGGGGCCGTCGCACCTGCCCTCACAGTACACCGCGGCGCCGGCACGCGCGCACGACACAGTCTGCACAACGACGGAGCGGGGGGAACTGACCGTCGCGACGTCATACCGTCCGCGCCGATCGATCGCCGTCCATCGTCTATTACACCACTCGCAATACCACCGTTCGCCATATATAACACCACCGATTTCCAACAGTGAGTGCCATACTTATCTAGTGATTCACCCGTGACTCATACAATCGCAGTCGTACCAGGGATGTAGTTCAACATGCATATCACATCGGGTCTATCGCCAGCGTCGGGCGAAATGCTCGATACATCGACCCTCAATCTGTATGGTGATGCAGGAGACCAGTGCGGCGGTACATACTTCACCGTGGACAGTGCAGTGCCGGAGTCCTCTCACACAGTTGAGATTGAATATATATACGAACAACCAGAGTCTTATGCGCAGTGCGTTGAACAAATAGTGGTGGACGATGGGATCCAACCGATTGTTAACGTTGCTCTATCTGAGGACGTTCCGAAGAAGAAATCAACTAAGCATAAACCGGAAAGGACGGTGCTGGAGGAGAATGAACAAGAAACGGACTTGACGAACTTAAACTGGCTACAGAACATAACCAACATAATGTCAGTGCCGCAGTTTCCAATGTTGCCGATATCGCCGAACCCACAAATCAAAACGCAACCGCAGAATACAAGGCTGCACAAATTTAACCAAACGATCGCGAAGTGCCAGGAAGACTTTATGGAGAACAAGGCGGAGTACCAGACGAACAGCGAGAAGAAGCCCCCGTACTCCTACAGTACACTTATCTGCATGGCGATGAGGTACAACAACGACAAGATGACCCTGTCTGCTATATATTCATGGATAAAAGAGAACTTCAAGTACTACCGGAACGCGGACCCCGCGTGGCAGGTAAGGCTTATCGCAAATGCAGTAGCGAATCCGATCGGTTTCTAATAACCGTTAAATCTGCAACGCCCGATTAGATAATGTGTAATTGAATTTGAGTAATATATTGAAAGTACTACATGATAAGATTTTATCACATGTGACATATTGAATTTCTCTTCCGTTAACATTAAAATCTGTTACTGTTTTAAATGTCGCGTTTTACGTACAAGAAAAATACTTCATAAAATGGCACTTTTCTATTGCGCAGTAGATTAGTGAGTCATTCTGGTTTTGTATTTGACTAATTTTGAATTTCGTTTTCATTCAATTTATAAACTACATTTTAATTTAATGATGATGTTATATTTCTTATCTGTTACCTTCAATTATACTAACACTTCCTTAAAAAATTGTGTACAATGGGCGGACTTAATGTAGGTGCCAATAAAAAAAAATCTGAAAATTAATAATATATGTCATAAATTAATATACATAATAATAAATTATTATAATATCATAAATATTCAATCAATTCAACCTTATCAACAATTTATTAATATGTATAATCTGTATTTTTAAATGGAATAATCTATATATACTTAAAATACTATTTTTTTTATTTTAGTAAATTATTAACTTTAAATTTGTATAATATAAAAAAATTAAGTAACAGCCGTAATAAATATATAAACCACATCTGGATCTCCTCTCTCCGCTGTTCTTTATTTATTTATGTATGTATATTTACAATTATTCTTTTGTTGTTTTTTGTACGGCTATCAGACATATGGTGAAACTTAGATTAAAGCCAAAAAAATTATAATACAGATCAATGTAATAATTTTACAGTCATAAGAGTATAGAGAACTGGAGACCCTGGAGAACTTGGAGAAACCAATATAGCCCCAAAAGGTGATAAAGTATCTATAATTTAATTTCCTATAGAGTAGAATCCAGCATAAAATAGTAGATTAATAATATAAATAAATGAAAATAGCAGTGTGGACGTATTTCATCTGGTGAGAGAGATCGCATAGTACTTGTGACGAGCCATTTCATCTTACTCTTCAGGGTTCTCTGTCTTATCTTAAATTACCACGAGTATCATGGGCGAACTGTGTGTGCTGAAAGCGTGTGGGTAATGACTGCTTGTCTATTTATCCCACATCTTCTACGATCGGAGGCAGGCGATTGGATGCGGTATCTCTCTCGTCATAGAACCGGCCAGACCATAACACAACTAGACTATAAAGCCAACAAATATTGTTCCTCAACCGGGAATCGCATGCACGACAGCTCATTGTTCAAATTAGGCTATGTATTTTTTTTACCTCTGTAAAAAAAACACTATCATAATTTAGCAAACGTAATCATGGCTGACGGCAGTCCCTCAATCAAAAACGCATATTAAAATCTCTGATATAAATTGAAAGGTGCAAATTTTCGTTACAGAATTCAATCCGTCACAACCTCTCCCTAAACAAAGTCTTTGTCAAAGTGGCCCGATCTAAACATGAACCTGGAAAAGGTGGCTTTTGGAAACTCGATCTTGCACACTTGGAAGGCACAAAGCGTATTTCAAGCAGACCCCACAAGAAGAAGAAGATTGCTCCTAATTCGAAGTCAAGCGAAGATAGAGTCGCTGTTGCCAATATTCCGCAGATTCAAAGTTTTAATGAAGATATGAGTGACTTAGGACAACCCATTATTCTCCATATTCCTGAATTCAACCTTGATATACAAACTATACCTGATATGGAGGTGGAAACAAACGTCGGAGCAAACGTTATAGTGGAACCTATAGCCCCACCGCCTCTAATCTCCGATCCGGATCCAGATGACCTTACTTCTTTACTCCTAAACCCTACGGAGTGGGACGACCTGCAACTGGACATGCTTGATAATTATCTGGATTCCTGTTTCAAGTAAGTCCGCGATTTGTTTTGTGGCAAAAGTCGATAATATTGCATTTGTCGAATGCTCTTCTTTGGATTTAAATATTGCGCAACTTATCAACATTTAAATATATTATGCTTAACTATATACATGAAATTATGAATAAAATAAATATTTTTATAATTTAAATTTGATCCTGCAATAAAACTTAATAGGAATGTTTTAATTCAGTTTAAGATGTCATCTACGATTTACAAAGTATTTCGAGAATAATTTTTGTGAGTGTATTAAATTCCTGAATTAACCGTTGAACATTTTTAAGAGTACTAATGGATGCGATACTCTGAAAAGACATTCTGTGTAACTTAATTGAAAATAAGAATAACGTCACAGATAAAATTCCATTATATTGAATTAAACATTTTTTAAATGGTTCTGAATTTATCTTTTGGACAATTTTGCTCAAATAAGCTCAAAATCATTTCGCCGCTGTCCAATTAACGTACAAAATGAAACTTCTTAATATTTATTTGTATTGATGGTATATTGAACGGTTATATTTTTATGAACATTTTATTCAATATATATAACTTAAGCAACTTATATGAAAGAAGCTCACGTAATTTAAAAAGTTTTTAATTTTAGGAGTAGATATCTTTTTATCTAAAGCAATGATAATTCTACCTTTTGGAAAATAACTTTATCTACTTCATTTCCTTTTGAATTAGAGTTCCTGTTTAATTAATATAAAAAATATATGAGCTGTTGTATAATAATTAATGACCTTTACCGCTCAGTATTATAAAAGTCAATGTATAAAGTTTAGTATTTAATTATTTTTAAGTTTTGATTTCATTGTTCGAAATTTTAATAATTTAAATCATATCATTAGGTATTATATTAATCAAAGGTTTAAAAGAAATCATATTGAAGATTTTGAAAATCCCTTTTATATATTCAAAAGGGCCCTTAATCAGATAATCCGCCCAGTATTATTGTGTGCAGCAGCTGCGTTGTGAATAAAATTTGCTCAGCACAAAGTGAAAGAAATTAAGTTGTGTATACCATCTATTTAATAAGTAATTTTAATCGAAACTTCATATTTGTATATATTGAAATGAGTTTCAAAGAAATTCTGTAACTGATCGATTTTTACATGATGGCAATCCTTTTAGCGTGCATAGTTAAACTATAATATTACCAATATAATATACACATTAAATACTATACAATATTGCTCTGATTTTTGTCAGTATATATTTAAGCTGAACTGAATACAAAAACTAATCTCCAAATGTTAAACGGGTGAATTTCATTTTGTCATTATCACTTTAAAAAAAAGTAAATATTTTAGATGTAAAATCATGACATTTGGCACAGTGGCTTTTCTATTCTATGAATGATTAATATAAATGATAGTCATAAATCTTAAAGTTTGCAAAAAATTAAGTAGCAAATTGAATTTTGTGACTAAATAATATATAACCTGTATGTGCACTATTTAATAAGTATAGTTTAAGGAGATTCATCCGTGATCGTCTTATCATAGAAAATTTTCAGTGATTATTATCTTTAAGGTTAATTAATATCCAAAAATGATTTTCATGTTCTTGTTGATTATAATGTAAAAGTTTCATCCCCGTATAAAGAAAACCAACAAGTATCAACGCAATCGTTAAATTACTAAATAGTCTATTGAGTAGTATTTTCTTATTCTCTACACAATTTTTAAATAAAACAGCACACCAGAAAATTACGACGTCGCGGTAACTCCTACGTTAGTCTGTTTCATTGACTGCAATGTATTTGCCTCACCTCTGCCTTACATATGCTCATAATTTTTGTATTTACCACCCTTTAATTTATATTCGCAATATTAGGTTTTGTATGACTTATTAATTGGTTACAGGTTAATATATAGAAATATGTTAGGTTTTCTATTTATGAACATTTTGGTAAAAAATGAAAATAGGTCCCCATTGGTAATAATTGGTTTACTTCTTCGAAACCGACTACAATCACCTTCCTATTACCGATTGGCTTGTTCCCATTTAAGAGAAAAAATAAAGGTACTGTATAAAATTGGATGCTGTCGGAAGGTTCCAGTAAATAAAAAAATATATATATATATATATTACCTATAATATCATATTGTTTATATGGTCATACAACAGTCGCGGATGACGATCTAAATATGAAAAACTATTATTTTGCATTTGTATATATTAATTATTGTCTAAGTATTATATCTGTGGTCATAGATCAGACAATGATAAGTACATTTCTGCACAGTATGACATTAATATAGGTATAATCGCCTTAAGTTGAAACATAAAAGTTATCATAATCTGATTAGTAATCAATACAACAGTAATATTTTGCATGTAGTTATCCTGATATGACCAAATGAAAGAGCATTTTTTGGCGATTATTTCAATATTAATAAGTCATACTGAGCAAAAATGTACTTATTGTCTGATCTATGACCACAGATATATATTGCTTTAAAATATTATTATGTAGAGTAACTAATATTTGAAATGTGGATCTAAAGTAGGATTTAGATATTAACGTGTAATCTTATATTCTAGTCATTTCCACTTATTGTTAAGTACTAGTAGAATATTAAATATATGAACTTTATTTTTTCAATTCTGTAATTTTCTAGGGTTTCATTTTTTGAAAAGCAAATATGAAGATTATTAATTTAATACATAGTATACTATATTTCGTATATTTGTTTGTTATTAGTGTTATAGAAATAAATGTAATCATGTTTGACGCAATCAGATTGATGAAACGATAAAAATTGTCTATGAATCGGACGAGGTACAGTCGAGAAAACAGACATACTGTACAGCTTTCGTAGATTAAAATAAGACTTACCTATGCAAGTGGACTTACCTTTGCAATACAATATGGTTACTTCACAGGATGGTTCACAGGTGGGATTGTTGGACAACATTACTTGACCATAATAAAAAAGGTTAACTCGATGGCGGATGAAAGCGTTTTAAGTCGTATTGTTGAGGGACGCTCAACCAAAGCAGCGTCAATGATTAAATATGTTAGTGCTATAACTACTTATAACTTAAATAATATAATAATCGTAGAGAAAGTGTCTCTTCTTAAATTTATCTATCTAGTATTGCATTTCTATGTTCTTTAATATTTTCTATGGCAACTGTTAAACTGGTTGTCTTAAATGTAATATAATAATAATTGTACTCAGGGCTATCTATGACAGTTTACAAGTACTGTTTTCGGTGTTTAGTGTTGTTTTCTAACTGAAGCTCAAAGTATACTGTGCGCAATATTAATGTGTAGAAGTGACCTTAGATATATACAATAAAGTGTTTATTGTCTTTTCGTACGTTTATCTCATTTATTTCGACAAATACTACCTAATGCATATTTTAAATAAATATTGATATATCTCAGCGTATCTGTCGCAATATATATTTTTTTCTGTATTATAAGGTAAGTATTTTAAATTAGTTTCAAAAAATATATTAGCCATCATGGCAATAGCTGCATTTATGTTACTACTTGGTAATGTTGGCAACACTGAACCATCAACAACATATAAATTTTGAACATTCAAGATTTGAAAAGATGTATCAACAACTGATGTTTTTGATTCTGCCAACCCCATAGAACAGGTTCCCACGGGATGGTAACTGGATAATGTCAAATGTTGAATGTAACATTCTAAATATCTATCAGAAAAGAATTTATGCTGTATACATCCAGGGAAAGGGTTAGTGTTCAACTGTGCACCTAAGGCTTTTAAGGAATCAGTCTTTAATAACTTAATTGCTAATTTTATTCCTGCTACCAAGACCTCCACATCTTCTTTCACACTTAAGTATCTAGGATTAACTAAAGGTGGGATTTTTGGATCTCTACTTTTTATAGATACCATACCTTTGCTTTTAGGATGTAAAATAACAGTAAAGAAAGTAGATGTATGATTATCGAATGTCTTCGCGAAATATTCATGCCAAGCTTTGTCCATTATACCTAAGCCTTTTCTAAGAAGACTACCCTTGTCGGAAGCAATGCCGACAGGCAGGATCATAATCTCAATATCTGGTATGGACACATTTTTCGTTGACAAAAATCCCAATACTTCACACCCTGGGCTTGTCCATGGCCCTTTTCCTTGGAGGTAGTAATATAAATTTAATGGATTAAGCATATTTGCTGCAGAAATAGACAGTGTTTTGTTAAATAATATCAAGTCGAGTCCAGAGCCAATATGATCTTGCAAATTGTGCCCAACAGGTAAGTCTTGTATCAATGGAATATTAAATGATTTTAGTAGCTCTGACGGTCCAATTCCAGACAACTGGAGTATCTTTGGCGTATTTAGAGTTCCAGCTGATATTATTACACCTTTCCTTGCAAATATTGTATGTCTTTTATCTGATATAAGTACATTTACTCCATAACTTTTACCATCAACAATAAGCACTTTTTCAACCAAACAATTTGTAACCACATGCTTGTTTACATCTAAGTTGTCTGAGGTTGTCCAACGTTTGCCAACCTTTTGGGTAACTTTGCTTTTTCTAAATCCTTTCTTAAAATCTTTGCCTAGTTCTTCATACCCTAATTCTTTGGCAGCATCTAACACAGCGTCAGTCAATTCACTTTGGTATTGTATATCATCTAAATGATAAATATTTCTTTCTATATAATCTAATTGTTGTTGCAGATATTCTTCTTTATATTTACCATGAAACCATGCCACATAATGTGAAACATTACCCCGTACATGGATCATGTTGTTTAATTTAGACGACCCTCCGACAATTTTTCCTTGAGTGAGTTTACATTTCTGGCGAAAAAAATAAAGAGAAAATTAAATTTCTAAAGCTAATTTCCTACTTTGTGATTTTTTAGTGGATGTATGGCACAGAGGTCATTTGACATTTAGTGACTGTTTGTTCATCAAAATTCTATAAATAAATCTTCGAAGAAGATTTATGACATCTTGAATATGCCACCATGCCTGCTATTGACTAGTGACGCAATTGTTTAACTTTTGTATCATCTAGTGTTTTATTAATCATTTAGCATTGTGATAGTGGCAATAATCTCTAAACTTGAATGATATCTTCTGCTACAGGGGTAACTGGTCACTGCAGGATATACACTTTTCCAAGAAAGCTCCAGTTAATGTAACCATTCTGCAAGTATTGCTGACTCATCATGCTAGACAAATGGATTGATGAGTGACATGTTAGAACATAGTAGTTAAGTGCTACTGTATTTCCTGTGGTTAAAGAAAGAAGCCATTACATCTAAGTTATTGGGAGTAATAATGCAACTGAATTATTTATTTATTTATGCTCCATATACATAAATCATATCTATAGCCAGACTTAATGCCTCAAACATTCTCTATCAGTGAACCTTAGGGGGAAACAGAAATAAATTAAGTTAAGTGGAGATGTTGCTAAAGATAATTTGTAATATATATCAGGAAAGAGTAGTAAAAGATGATAGGATGGAATAATTCAATGTGATTATTAAGGGTTAATGTGAGTATCATGAGCCGCAGAAATGCTTACCATCGGGTGAACTGTGAGCTCATGGGTCTATCCATAATATCATTAAAAAGATATCACTTACTTTGTCTGTCATAGCTAAACATGCATTCTCCTGTGGTGTTGTCTCATACTGCCAATCATATACGGATCCATGAAGCAGTGGTCCAAATACAGGTAGTTCAAGTAAAGGATGGCTATAACCCCCTGCTTCTAGTACTATGAAAGTAAAATTTGTTTCGGTAGCTATTCTATGAGCAATAAGGGATCCTGCTGTTCCAGCACCAACTGGAATTAAATTAAATTTAATTGAGTTTGCACATAATAACAGTCGTGCCATGTTATACAGCATGGAGGGAGGGGAATTAATTATAATACAGCTCAGGTATAGGACACAGTAAACTGCACATGCAGTACAAATGATGGCCACACCCTAAGCAAGTTATCCAATTACAGTTAAAGCACCTTCTACCAAAAGGCTGTTTTAAATAGGTGTTTAACTTATAAGAGCAATGTTCAGGAGAATGTGAAGAAGAGTACAGCCAGGAAAATGGTTTGGTCCTTCAAAAATTAACAGGTATGAACACCTTGTTTGGTATAATTCAAGGCTAACAAGCACACATATTGCAAAAGAAGTCACAGCAGTCATTGCTTACTCAGGTAACTGGTTGCTTATTTATCACACCTAACCATCCTTATAGGTTTTTTTTCATATTATAGAAAAAGAAAATTGTAGTTCATGGTAAGTTAGGTGATGATGAAAATATTGAATAAATACTACATACCTCTTAGCCAGCTAATTTAAGTACAGTTGGAAAAAGATATTATTTCATATTTCAAAAGACATTTAATCTTACCTATAATATAATCATATTCTTGTTGTATATCTGTATTTATTCTTGTAAATATCACATTACTGTAATAAACGAGGTTCAGGAGTAACAAAAATAGATTTATCGCTACAGAATAAATAAGAAACTGTATATAATATGGAAACCACATAATTTTTAGGTAACTAAATTTTTATAGGTTCTGAGTAGTATTGTTCAAAACAATAAGCTTCTTATACGTGTTAAAATGGACAATGCCATTTTTTACATTGTTTCGGTTTTATTAACTCTATTTAAGAGTAAATAGATCACATTTTTTCGTTTATACGTGATATACATTTTTTCTTAGTTTGTAACTACCGGTTTGAGTAAAAATATTAAATTTTTTTTATTACAAATTTCAAGTCTGACACTATGGGTGGTGTGGCCACAGAGAAAAGGAATTTAGTATGTCAAAACTGAGAAATCAATCCGTTTATCCGACGTTGTTTTAATTGCGTATATAGATACTTTTATACACATGTATATAGATACTTCATGGACATTTCTTATCAGCTTATCAGTAATCTATGTTTTGAAAGTATTACATAGTCTTATTTTAATTTGTTTTGTTTGCTCTTAAACTGTTCTTTGTTGTATTTATATTTTTAATTATCTGGTTATTGTAAATCTGTTCTTGGCCTTAAGTTAAGCTCATGTAAAATATGGATATAATATTAAGGGCTGTGGATTTTGTTCATCAATAAAATAAAGTAACTGTCATTTATCAGCAACGTGAAATGGAACCATAAAATATTTTTATATATCGAATATACAGTAATTACATTAGCCCACTTCGGCACGGGGACTTACAGAGTAAACGACGCGATGCAACGCACCGTTGAGATGCGAGTATGTTTTTGGGCCCCAGAAATGACGTACCGTCAGAAGAATTCTGTGCTACCTTGTCACTCTTAGTATCATATAAAAATACTACGTACAACAGATATGCGCACTGTTGCTGAAGATCTTGAAATAAGTATCGTGTCCCTTTCTTTAAAAGGGACCATTTTAAATAGGTGCGTGTACTTCTTTACGCGCTATATTTCTTTGATGTGATTAAAAAATAATGTTTAATCTGTAAGAAGATATTTGATTACATCAAAATAATAAAAGATCCTCTCACGTCTTTTCACTTCAGTGAGATAATAAATACTGTTGATGAAGTTTCAATGTAATTAAATAACTTGAATAATAAATAACTGAAAAAACATATTTAGTAAAACGATACAACTTCAGTGTAAATTTTGAATTCACCATGTATGTTTTTTTTCATATTTTTTAGCGGAAAAGATCTTTTGTACTTTTAACATAAAGCATCTATAATATTTTAATTAAATACCAGACCAATTAAATAATATAGAGGGTCAATATTGAAGGCTTTATTCAATTGAAGAAACTTGTTACACATTGTACAATGGCAACTTGATCTTAAAATCTATTGAAGTAGATGAAAATGCTTATTAAATTACAGGCAAAAAATAAACTGCAAATATACAAATTTTTTTAAATCAACTTCAATGGAGTAAATCCTCGGGAAAAATAAGAGTGTAATTTTTCATACTATTTTATTTTTGAAGTACTTTGAATTTAATTAAAAACAAAATAAATAAAACATTTTAAACTTGTTTTATTTTTACGAAAAAAATTTAAAAGTTAATTATTACGGCACTTTATTTAGCCTTTCATATTCTTTTATAGTTCAAAACATTATGCTTTATATTTAAATTTTTAACTAGTATCTTTAAGGACATTTTATATAAATAAGAAAATAAAAGTATTCTTGTATATTACTAATTATTTTTTTAACAGAAAATCCTATCTCTATTACCCGTCACTGTACCTCCTGTAAACCAGGATCAAGATTATTTTTTTTATAACATTATTCATGATTTATAGCATAACGATATCTGAATAGTTATTTTTTATTTCCATCATGGTAAGCCTTAAACTTTTTATTTTAGGTTTTTTTACGTGGTAAGGGTGTGTTAGAGCTTTATAAGTAGTTGTAGGGACTCATGTAGGTTTGTATGATTGATGAAATACATGAACTGAAATAACAAAACATTCTACCTTAGTCCTCTTAAACAAATCATTCATTGGGGAAATTTCTTAGGAATGTTTATTAAGTGATCACTTCAGATTGACTCCCTCGACACCAACTTACAAGAAACTTATCGCTAATATCTCAGGGTGTGTTAAAGGTGCTAAGTGTTTATGATAATAATAATTATATATAATAAAATATATAAATATAAATAAACCATGCAGGCAAATCATGTCTAGTTTTGTTCTGCTATCCAGATGCGGGTTGTCTTGGATATGCCCTACTTTCAAAGAGCATTATAGGATTTCAAGCTATCGGAAAAACATGATTCTATGTGGGTGCTTTTTGTACTATTTTATAGGTCCAGGTAAATTACAGACAATTTTTGTGCCGAAAACTTTCATCATAATCATAGAGCATCACTAGTCCACTGGTGAACAAAGGTTTCTCACACAGATCTGCATGAAGATTCATCTCCTTCCATCATCTTAGAATCCTAGTGATGTGATGTGATGAAATGCAATAGATGGACTCACGAAATAAGACCTGTTTATAAAGATTTCTAGGAAGGTCTTATTAGGTAAGTCTCTGAAATCTAGTTAGATTTCTACACAAAAATTACTTTAAAAATATTTTTAAAAATATAGGTAACTTTCAGGAAAACATCCTATTTTGCTAAATGTCAGTTTTTAAAGATTTTTTAACCATAACAACTTGCTTGTCAATTTCTTAACGAAACCTGGTATGGTCATAGACCAGAACAGACTATTTAGAAGATGAAGAAAGCGTCTTAGAGTTTTATATTATAACTCATTTCTTCTAAGTGCTTTAGTACTTTTAATCAGAACAAAATATATAAAAATAAATACATTTACATAATTTATTTCTTAGGGAATTACACATCCCGATAAATAAGTTATAATTTACAAAGTTTAGCTTAAAAACTAAATATGAAGTATTTGTGGGTCTAATTTTAATCTATCTATTGTCTCCTGTGGCATACAGTAAGTGGGGTTTACAGGTTTAATGTTGGTATTTCCTAGTAAGGATAAGCCCGCCAATCCAAATAGGGTGTGGAAAGGGTCAGTTATATCCCCTGGCCTGTCACTGAAACCGCCAGTTTCCGCATCTTGACACGCTAATATGAATTGCTCTAAGATATTTTTGTCTACCCAATGTATCCTGTTTAACATTGAAAGTGATGACATCACCCACCTGTAAGGGAAGTAGAAGAAATTAGAATTAAAAAGTTATCTTGCAAGAACTTAAGCTTAGTATTATTTAAGGAATCAAGTCTTTAAAATACATATTTGTATACTTATTTTTTATACCTAAACAAAAGTTAACTAAGGGACTGATTTTCGAAAAAATAACTAGTAGCCATGCTTTCTATAGGGTGACAAAACATGAATGCAGTTTATGTGGATAAAACCAGATAAAATCAACTGTACAAGATATAGTGCAGTGAGCATTTAAGCAAACCTAGAAGCATTTTTCGACCCCTTCCCTAGTCCTATGTAATGCATATGCAGAACGATCAGTTACAGGTTCCAACACAGTGTCAGAGACATGGGACATACAAACGCATGTAGAATCAAAAACAAAAAATTGTGATACAGCAATTTATTACCTGGACTGAGAATCGAGTCCAGGATCCACGATGCAGCAGCTAGCTGGCTAGGTACTCTGATCAAAACGCCACGCGCTTATGCACATCCTAATCTTAGTTACAACAATTCCATGTATTCTTACCAGGAGTAACAAAGATCGGGAAGTTTTTCTGGTCTGCCATTAAGTCCACCGCTAGGCAGTTGCCTCTCACAGAGCCACCAAGCAAGCTCGTCAGCATGTAAAGCATCCATCCTCTTGCAAATTGATAATGTCCCCACGCAGCAGTAAATAAGACCTGATGAAATTAATGACATAAATTACTCTGTATGATAGCACTAAGTAATCAATTTATCAATGAGTTATTATTTAATAACATAATGGAAAAAAATTAACATTGATTTAGTGATATTCAATTGTTTCATAGTTATTTCAGATTTTTTTTTAAACTTTCTAATCAAGTGCTTGACCTCGATCCCACCTGATGTTAAGTGGAATTGCAGTCCTGTATGGTAAGGTGCACTAGCTCAGTAAATGCCTGTTCACTCTACTCTTGAAAACACCCAAATTGTAATCGGAGGGAAAGACAGAGGTGGGCAAACTATTCCAGTCCTTTGCGGTACGAATAATGAAAGACGAAGCAAAGCGCTTCGTTCGGGTTTGAGGGATGTTCACATCAAAAGGATGAAATCCAGCAGTACGTCGTGAAGTCCGATGGTGGTCCGTAATTAACATAGGCTATATACTTTTAAGGTTAATAATATATTTAGAAGGTCAGTAAAAAAAAGTAAAAAAAAAAAAAAGTCTAATCAGTCTCAGCTCCAAAAGTGTATGTCACTTCTAATCCCTTGTCCAATTTTTTTGCACATGCCTAATAATGGGCTAATAATGCCTAAGAGGACTAATTTTGCTTTTACATAATAAGAGGTGGCAAATGACCACTATTTCACCTGATGGTAAGTGATGACTGCAACCCATGACATTTATATTGATCCTCTATAGGGTTTCAAGAAAATATACTGTCACCCTTGACGACTGAGAAGGTATACCTTGTTATCTATAATTGGCTGGCCGAATCCTCACCATATGAAACACAGCAGAGAGTGTGCTTCCTTGGTCTATCTGACACATTCATGTTGCATCTAGAAACTGTTATACTAGGCATTTATAATATAGTCTGCTTCATCTACTATCAACCAGAATATATTGACAGGGCTAAAATCAACCTCTCTGGAGGACATCATATTTAGATATACATATTGTAGATGCAATAGTCAATGTAACATTCAAGACAACATGAAATATAATATAATAACTCAAATGAATACTCTTGAATTAAAATAAATAATAAGATTGAAGAAGATATAAAGTTACCGGCGTGGCTTTCAGATCCAGGCTTAGATCCAAAACCTCCATCAAAGTTCATACAACTTAGAACAAAGTCTACAGCTTTGTCAATATTAATTGCATCCAGGCGTTGCAGGAGTGACAGGCACATCACCGCACAGAAGGTAAACCTTGTGTCTACCTCGCCCCATTTATCACCTATAGATTAATTAATATAATTTAAAAAGAATCAGACCAGTAATAAAGGGATTGAATAAACTAATAAATAATTATATCTAGGCAGTTTTTTTTTATCAACCACTCCCCGGAGTTATAAACTGTGAATGATTATCAATACTAAGCTTTACAAATGACATCTAGACAAATCTATTTTATTAATAGTAAAAGCGAAATATATATAATAAAGTGTACTTATAAAGTCAAACATATGAAACAATTTTTATTAATGACATTGCAAGTAATAAACAAGCACACAGTTTACCTGATGGCAAGTGATTCCTGCGGCCCATGACATCTACATCTTTCAAAAGGAATCAAAATAGAGAAGCATTGTCACCCTTGAGGACTGACATGGCCTCGTTACCAGTAATAAAGGTTTCCGGATACCTACACTCACCAGATGAAAAACAGCAATATTATGCTTCTATTTGACGCTGGTGTTCTATGAGGGCGTCGCCCTACCCCGTTTACAGGTACAGTTGACCCATTCATCCTGCAGCTGGAAACAAACTGCATTGTAGCTCTTCCACGGTCAATTTCTTTTTTTGATTTAAAATTAATTATAAAATAGGGGTTGACAAACATCACTATCTACGTGATGGTAATCTAATCAACTGACCTTGAATTAAGTAACTCAGAGTGATATAAGAACACAGCCCACCTAGATAGTAACTGACATATCACTGGGCCATAGCCCATGACACCTACATCTTTCCCCCATGAGATATCAAGATGAAGATTCATCTTCGTTCCTGAGAACTGAGATGGAATGATTCGTTTATCTTTTTTCAGATTAACATTCTGGTATCTGGTGAAGGTGTGATACTTTACAAACAAAGCATTCACAACATGCGTGTGTTATAAAGATTTGCAATGTGAAATAATATATGAAATATTTACCAAAAAAACTGCCGTCTTCTTGTTGCATTGATGTCACATATTTGACTACACCTTCAATGTCTATAGTGTCAAGTCTGTCATACATTGCCAGTACCTGCAACAAACCATTCTTATAATAAGACGGAAGTGGCTATTGTCCAGTATCTAATGAGTCAAACTGAAGAAGCTTAAAACAACAACAGAACACTGCTGTGTTCAGTCTGGTCATTATAGGGTTCCGAAGACTTTATGACTGGTGGTGGTTTCAATTTAGTTGTCAGGATTGATAACACATCAGCATTAACATTCCTTTTCGAGGATGAATGTGGTTTCATATGCTGCAGCAATTACTAATTATCAGATGAACTGTTTGTCATACCCAATGCAAAAAAGAAAGACCCAATACTGATAATGAGGTCTACTATTTTAATCCTTAGCGGTGATAATGCCTTTTTATTTTTAGTCATTGTTGAGGTTGGTCACAGTCACTATTTAAACTCAGGTGTACTGTAAGTATAAAAAAAGATATGTACTATATATATGGTCCTGGTATGGAAGTTTTCAATTAAAATGATATCTTGTGATTATGACCACATGAAATCAAGTGTAGAGGATGTATTATAGTGTTGTAATCACTTGTACAAACACAGAGGCTCCGCTAGTGTGATGTAATATATGTGGAGCAAGATTGATGGATGATTCAGATTTATTTATTTAAGTAATACAATATATACATAAACTGACAGTATCACTTAAGATTTGTAATAAAAATACAGCTAATTATTTATATAAACTATTATTATAATAATAAAATAATTTATATATTATAATATAAGAGCATATGCATAGTATGACATGTGCAAGCAGATGTACATATAACACACACAGAGCTGGATATAATAAATTTGCTATACACAAATAATATTTTTCTCCTAGGAATTGAACCCAAGTCCCATGCAACATGAGGCAGGTAAAGGCAGGCAACACCACACCACAAGCCATACAACCATCAAAAATAATATTAGTCTACAAATATAAGAAGATATAAAAATGCAAGGTGTAGAAAATGGATGTCATGTACTTGACAAAAAAGACACCAAAAGAAGAAATTATGAATATATAAATTTTTATAATACAGCAAGAACATAGCTTCTGACTAATAATAATAATAATTTTTATTTCATGTAACATTATAAACACATATTACATAAGTTTTAATTTACTATATTATCACACACACTACACAAATTTTATCAATACAGAATATAATTTCAATGTTATTTGTGAAACAAGTAATAAAGTATAAGTCCCAGATAAGTGCCTGCTACGTGTACTTGTGCACGCAGCCAGTGTCTCATGATCGGGTACTCGAGCTTCTCACTTAAAGAGCGCGATTTTAACATCGGTACTACATCGCACAAATCTGCAGGCCAGCCTGTTACTGGGGACAGCCATCGCTTTGCTCCCTTTCAATATCTATGAATATAATTAATTAAGTTATACTTTTATAACACAGACATACCTGAATAGCACTTAAGGTGTAGAGCATATGTGGGTCATGTCCAATGCTGGCTGAAATGCCTCCACTTTCACAGTCTTGACAAGATGTAATGAATTCTATAATCTCCTCTTTTGGCATTCTAAAAATAAAAATAATGACAAAATGCACTTTACAGGCTCTTTTCACATTACTTTGTAGTATATGGGAAGTGCACTACTAACATATTTAAATCAATACATATGTGTAATTACAATAGGGCCATTTTGTTTTAACAAACTTAAAGACACTTGATTATGATGATTAGCAAGACTACCCAAAAGAATAGAAAGCAATTAATCTGAATTCCACATTCTCAAATTTTATTAAAACTAGTGTTGTTTTGAGTGTTATGGAATTTCTATTTATGATTTTACATGAACATACACTGTATCAAAAAATAATAAAAAATGAATTCAGCATAGTCTGCAGATATACAAGTAAACAACACATCCACAGAATAAAGTATTTTCTGAGATGTTTCATTATTTTAATATTATTTAAGTTTTCATTATCTTTTTTTACAAATTTAAAATGTTTCAAATACATTCAAACATATTCAAATATACTTTTGGTAAAGGTCCTTTTGTCTAAATTATTTTTATTTAAGTTTTATATCTAATCTTATGTGAAATCGCCATAAATTGTATTCTGTATATCTAAATTGCACAAAGCTATGATCAAAATATGCAGTAAGATATTTTGTTATATGTGTTGAGCAGTAATTCCTCAACCCTTAAGGCTAGGTTGATAACTTTTCTTCTCATAAATTATAAAGTTAATGAATAGAGGTTTTCTTGTCTTCAGAAGGTATTGAATACTACCTATTTAAGGTTGATGAAAAAATTATAAATAATAAATTTTTATAATGATATAAATATATTGTATAGTAAACAAAGGTACTATTTATTGTTGTATTCATCACTGTGATTATCACTATGAGAGAGTGAGTTCCAACAGAGATATATTTATCAACTATATAGAAGTTGAAAAAGATGTCGTATGAATATTATATTTACAGCACCTTGAAGATTGATTCATAAGCTCCATAGCAGTCAGGCTCCAATATATACCAGACATTCGGAGATATTCGGTCATGCAATATTCATAGTCATCTTTGTTGAGACCATAGCTAGCCAGGTAGTCCGAATGTTTTTGTAGTAGTAATGTTTTTGGTCGGTCTTCAGAGAGCGTCACGTCTTTTTTAGTAAAAGACATTGTAGGATCCTGGTGTATTCAATTTATTTATAAAAGTATTAACACATGAACCTTAAAAAAGAAGTAAAGTGTAAAGTAATGCAATTTCTATAGCGAATAAGGCGAATATTGACAAATCAAGCTGTCATTTTTGACAAGTTACAACTTACATGCCTTTTGGGTCTGGCTGTATGGACTAAAGTCCTTTGCCTTTCCCATTAGGGATAAATTAATATCATCATCATTACATGCCTTTTTTTGTTGAGTTTATCCTTTTCACGAAAGGCTAATTCCTTATCATTATTTGTGTTTTATTTTGATATTTAAAATATTTCGCCTTTCTATCTTTTTTACTTTTAATTTAATTTGTAAATGGATTTTACTATCATAATCAATTTTCACGTTCTTACTATGGAAATTTTGGTGCATCTTGTACCGTTATTAAAAATTCAATAAATGCCACCTAATACACCACGAAATTATAGAATATAAATTAAAACAAAATTAACGTCTACAGTTTTAGTAGTAATGGCAAAAGGTAGACATTTTTTATCATTAAGTTAAGTCAGTAAGTTTTAGGCTCTTCATTATATATTTTTTCTACATTGACTAAAATTGACAAATTAACGAAATTTGTAACAAAAACCTACGATTCACGATCCAGACAAGAAAAAGACAATAAAATAAACGCGATTCCATTTTATACACAATACTTTGTTTTTATTCAAATAACTATTAGTAAAGTTTAAACGCTAAGAGGTGGTATTAAAATGTCGATAGTAATATTTTGTTAATTTATGTAATCATACCTTCTGTAAAACCAATTTAAAAATCTTTACTTAACCTGCAAACAACTATCGGAGTGTATTATGTCGTTAGTCCATATTTTTATTTATTTATATGGGTTTAAGGGTTTTGTATTTATCTTTATGCGTTTGCGTATCGTTCATCCGATTGAGACAACAATCTTTGTGTACTATTGATTATAGATACAGTTTTTGTTGAAATTTGTGCAAGGGTTTCTGACATAGTACCATTAACGTATGTATGAAGGCATGCATGTCCAATTCATGCATGGATAATTCCATTCGTACCAACAAGTAATTTATGATAGTAATATCTTTTATTTATTTGTACTTGCAAATGTAGTCTATGTGCCTACTTAAAATTAATAAGAAAGACATGTCGGGCGATAGTTAGTTAGTTGTAAAAAAGTATTTGTATTTTAACTCGTATTTTACTACCTAAAATAGATCTTTTCAGGATGTACTAACCACATGTTCATAGAATTTTGTTTACATCTTCCGATCATAACTGGGTTATTCGAGGAGCGAAATCTACGGTGGTAGGGTCACCAGTAGAGCTCTCGCCAAAAATGTGTGCCAAGGGAATGCACTACTGATATTGCTGTGTTTAACGTAGATAGAAGCAAATGGAAAGCTCTTGTCAGTGCGCGTGAGTAATGTTGCAAGGCTAGATTTGCTGAACTTGCTGCAAGGAAGTACACGAAACATCATTAAGCCACTAACACAGGCCCTACAACCCACATTAACTCTGTGAAGGGTTCAGATCCAGTAACAAATACAGGGGAGAAATATACAACATACCCAGATCAGATTTTTTTTGAAATGCTGGTCCTCGTCTAGGAATCAAACCCAGGAGCCGCGGCGCATTAGGCAGGTATTCTCACCACTATGCCATTACAATAATAGGCTAAAATGGTGGTTTATATTGTCATAAAACATTTTAAATACATTGACTTGAAACTAAAAAAAAACATTATATGTTACATTATACGCAGCAGTGTTTTTAAAGTATCAAAACACATTATGTTTATAAAATAAACTTTTCGGAATGAATCCGAGCTTGAGCTCAGCTTATGCAAATGCGGCTTGTTTGCAAAGCATTATGCGCGGCGTGCCTTTTCTTCTTTAATAACGTAATTAGTTCATTGTAGGTCGTTTGCTCCTATGCCTCTTGGTCCAGCCATGAGACATAATCTAAATTTGTTGTACTTTTTTTGGTTTTTACCATATTTTTTTGTTTCTATTTATATTGTAATTTTAGTTTTATTCGTTGTTTTTCGTAATTTTTATTATTTTTTTTCTTCTTAAACGAAAATCCCTTGTTATTTATATACTTAGCGTCTTTAGATTTTATTAATTATAGTGTTATTTCTTAATACCTACTTGTTATTGTTTTCTTCGAACCTAATATGTTATGTTATTATTTCTTTCATATCGTTACTGTACTCTACTTACTTACTTCGTAGTGTTTTTACTCGTATCTAACAGCCAAGTTCATGGCGGCGGTTTTTGCATAATGTGGGTACTTACGGAGAAAATCCTTTTTAATTGTTTATTTAATTAAGTTCATATAAATTGATGTATAAAGGCGGATTTGATGCTGTGAACCTTGCTTGTGAGCCTCTGTACCTGTAAACCTTAGGGTGATGCAGAAATGAATAGAAGTAGATGAGGGTTTAAAAACTTTCCCGGACAAAAAATACTATATTAATTATGAAATAGAAGATATATGTGTTATTATGAACTACATATTTAACTAAATATATATACCAATAGATACATACTCATACTCACTCTCAACATATTCATATACGAATAGATAAAATACATAATTATCTAATTGAAATCATTCTGGCCATCTGTACAGAAATAACTCTCGAATTTTCATTCTGAACGCGTAACGATTCGTAGCTGTCCTGATTCCGGGAGGGAGAAAATCGGGATTGCAGAGAAGAACGAATTGAACAAAGAAAGGGTAGTGGATAAAGTTGGAAAGTTATGTGTGGGGACCACAAGTAGAGGGGTGGTCGAGCGTAGGTTGTTTTCATGCTGGACTGGAAGCCCAAATACTGAACGCTAAATTGAAAATATTGTCTTGGATCAAATCGTACTCTGTGATGGATTTACCGAAATAAACACAGTGTCACATACAATGCCTGGTGTCATACAGCGCGTATCCTTTGGCGATTCTTGGACTAAATTGGTATTGAGACTATGGACTGGCCAGCTCCCAGTTCAGATATGAATCCTATATACCGCATGCAAGTCGTCAACAGGGCTATGGGAGGTAAGAACAATTAATGATTTAATAATTTTCCTTATTTTATAACATTCTTCTATTTTTACTTAAACATTTTACTCACATTTTTACTCATTTTGTTATTATTTATACTATTTTTATATAATCATATTATTTATATATAATAATATTATTAATATATAATAATTTTGATTACTTATTTATTTATTTATTTATAATAATAGTACATAACATTTTAATTACAAAACATAACATTCAGAGTTAAACTTATTATCAATAGCTATTCCCAGATACGTGTGCTTATCAACATAATCAATTTTAGGGCTTGACGGGATCCCCTTGTTGCATGCATGCATTGATGTTCATGAGCTACAAGGTATGCGTCAGAGTTAAGTTGACCCTTTTTGTACGGCGAGCGGATATGGACGAGTTTCGTCTCTTTAGCATTTAGCACTAGTCCATTATCATGACACCACTTATTAATGTTATCGAAGTCTGCTTGCATTTTGGCCAGAGCAATATCAACATCACCATCAGCAATGAGCATACTAGTGTCATCCGCGTATTGGTAAGAAGTGGACCAGCGAAGCACACCATTCAAATCATTGACATAAGCAATAAAGTGAAGAGGACCAAGGACAGAACCTTGGGCTGTTCCTTCTTTAACTGGTAAAGTTTTACTGCTGATATCCTTAACATTAACGCAGTATTTCCTATGTTGCAGGTAATTCTGGCACCATTTCAGTAATGGACCTCGCACATCAGTATTATGTATTTTAGTAATAAGTCTGACATGGTTTAAGGTATCAAATGCTCGCGAAAAGTCTATAAAAAGAGCTAAAACATGCTTCTTGGAGTGTAAATAAGAGTTAATCTCATCAGTAAATTGAGATAACAGAGAAGTCGTACTTTTATTAGGCTGAAATCCATACTTATAGCCGTACGTCTACAATCGGGTACGAAAACCTTCGTTAGTTTTCAAATTCATTCTTTTATCAAATCATACACTCTTAGTACCTATTAAAACTAAAGCACTAAGCAGACAACTGCATATAAAATTATCTTTACTTGATATGATAACAAGGTTCAATATAGTTTACACTTTTGATCTGTAATCTAGTTTCATATCAACATAACATAACTAACATATAACATGAAACCTTTTTAATTGTGATATAATGTTACGTTTGAAATGAAATGTTGGCATGACTAATAATTTCCCTAGTGCAAGCAAATATGGACTTTAGAGCGATGAACCTTTTTTTACCCGACGGTACCAAATATTTAAGCATCTTTTACTGCTGAGACCTATCATTTAATCAATGTTAAGTTAAAGTTTTTACATTGCAAAGAAGTAAGAGGTTATTGCACATGTATTAACGAATAGAGTATATTGCCGTATTGGAGATCAGCTACGAGGACATTACCAATTTCATTATTGTCACTTTTAATGTTCCAAAATGTTTTTATTGCTATTTCATCAACTTCCACCGTTTATCGTTATCTTTATAAGCAATTCACATTGTTAAGGAGTATAGTTATACGATATTAGGGATTAAAGTAATTATATAATAATTACTTTAATACTAATTTAATAATATTAAATTATTATCAGATATTATTAATAATAACTGTTTTTAGATCTGATAAAAATTTCAATTATAATTTCAAGAAAAATACTTACAGTTTACCGACACCGCAATAGCTATATAATAAAAATAACAATGATAATAACGATATTAATTGAGATAGATAATCCTTAGTCAGAAGCAATGGACCGAGTCGAGGTTCGGCTCTCTTGGGCACCCTCGAGTCAGACGCTCTCGCGAAACAGGGTATCTGTCCAAGCCGTCATTATTTACCATTAGGTGAACTGCTTGCACGTTTACCACCTATTCAATAAAAAAAAAATGATATAGTTACCGCTCCTTTTTATTTATTCGTCATTTGTCAGCAGCATGATTTATAATGGAACTATGTCGCTTCACTACCTCCACTCAACTCACAAAGTACAATTTCCAATTTCTAGTGTTACATCTAGGCTGGATTCACTCTGATTGCGTAAGAACGTTGCTTCCCTATAAATCTTTTACCGCTTCTATAACAGGGAGTGATTCAGATCAGCTCTTTAATATCATACACGCTGGCGAAGTTCACCATCGCACGCCCCATCTTTGGTTTTAAATCTAAGTCTATTTGTACCATATTGATGGTTGGCGGTCTAACATAGTACGTTTTAGGCGTCTTTTTATACAGATAATATCAGCACTGCGAAATGAGCTACAATGGGTGGTCTTCAAAAAACTGAACTGAGTGCCCTAAGCGCTCGGCCACCTTTAAACCCGTCGAAGCTAACAATGCTGGTTGCATAAAAAAAAACAATTGATTATTCCATTCAATAAGAAATTGCCAAAATTTGGTGAATGCAGGCCTTGAGTTCAAATAAATGGATATATTTCCAAATATCTTATGCAATCTTCATTCAGAATTGTACGCATTAAACTTTTTGTGCTCACCGCACTATCCGTACCGTGTACGTCTTTAGGAGTTTATATGAATCCCTGAAAGGCTCGACCCGAGAGGGGACCACGCCCGAAAAGAACACAGCATGAAAGTATATAATGCTGTGGTTTCGTTTAATTAGTGTATGGATCCTTACCAGTAGGTAACGAGACATTCCAACTCGAACTGCGTGAAAGTTATGGTATAAGGAGAGATTCTCGCGCATCGTCTATCCGGCTGTATGAGCAAATGTAGACTTCGCGATATTGTATTGAAAGAATACGGAGATTTTTACATTGTGGTAGGTATATCGTACTTAAAAACTTATGGCCTCTCATATTTACATGTTTATCGAAGTGCTCACGAGAATATGAGAACCTTTGTAAAGTGGCATTCCTACTCTAACTCTAATTAATATATAAGCCTGCAAAAATGCGGCAATAAGTCAATTGTAAGCTAGCAGTTGATCGCGCGTGCGCTTACTTATATTTATTCGAAACATGTACTTCCTCCGTATTATTCGTATTGAAATTTTTCTATTGTCCATCCTTCTATTTCTTAGTGAGTGTACGTCTATGATACTGCCTTGCCTGTTCTTCTTATTATGTTTGTACCGAACTTATTGTAAAGCATAAATAAACTTTGAACTGTTCAATGTTACTGCTGTTTCTATACTTTTATACGTCCTTGTAGAAAATGAGCGACGTATAAGTGTTTTTTATACACCACAAATGAGTACATACGTTAATGCGTAAGCTTACGTAAACTAATTAAATTATACCGTTAATATATCATTTAGTTAGTTTACATTACATATGACGTAGTTTCACGGCAGATAACTGCTATCAGTATTACAAGGGGCAATAAACAATGGATCGTCGATAACGCTTACATCTGGTAAAGATGTGCACACACGGAAGAAAATATATCTTGTGATCTGGCAGCTTTATGATATTTTTTTAAAAAATGTCAACTTATATTAATGAAAAAAAAAATATTGATTATTAAAAAGGTTATATCATAAATTGGTAAACATATTTATTTTTGTCAACTTTTATACTTGGTGATTTTTTATTTTTATTACGGTTTATTATGATTGTCATGACCATATATTGAGTAATTAATATATTGATTAATTAATTATTAGTCACAACATTCATATTTTATCTTCTCATTACGTAAGACAAGGTAGATGTCACGTTTATAAATCAAGTTTTCACTAAATTACATATGTACTGATACATAGTTGCTATATCTCATGGCCACCAATCGTTACCAAAGTTACCAACCGATGCCAATCATTGCCAACCATTGCCAACGATTGCTAGACAACAATAATAGATAGATTTTTCACGAGATAGAGCTACGCCGTAACTAGTAATATCGATGTAACAAAGATAGTTATAACTCAGATCAGAAGGACGACTCTTTTACAGAATAACTGCGTAAAATAGTACTGAAAATTTAATTGTAAGTTGGAGTACTTTTAACAGTGGAAAAGACTCAGCCAGTTTCTAGTCATAGCCTGAATTGGTCGGGTCGAAGAGGGTGACGACAGATTATGGTTTTTCTCCCAAATAATATCTTAGTGATTTAATATGCAGTTACACTGATTTGTTTACGTTTTCTTTGCAATTTCCTTTTTAAGCGAAGAGACGAAGGACTATACACTTCATTTGGGTTCTTCAGTCCCACTGGACACTTACAATAATCTTCCACAAATAATGAAAATGTTACGCTATCAACTGTGGAATAAGATGAAATATTTGGCATTATCTGTTACAGTGCAAAGTTAAGTACAATTTGTTAGTTAAGTAAAATTAAACTGTTTATTTATTATTATTAGTCTTTTTTCGTGTGGTAAAATATTAACAGCTAACGAACATTACAAGTTAGCCGTCTAAGAAAATTTAATGTATTTTCTGTAATTGTTATATACAATAGATATTTAAATATTTATTTAACGAAGTAAAAATAAATATGGTAAATGTAAATATCCTTGTTAGTATTCTTAAAAAAACCTACATCGACACGATTTCCTATATAATTATTTTCTCTTCTCTTCTTTTTCGTCATGTGAACATTTCTTTTATTAATTATATATTTGTATATAAAACACAAGACGGATTCATCTGATGGCGAGTGCTCGCTGTGCCTATTTATTTTTATTTATTTATTTTATTATTTTTATTATAATCAAACCTTTATTAATTGTGTAAATATTTCTTCGACTGTTTAATTGCATTTTGTATTCCTACTTACGTAAATAATTTGCATGATTATATTCTTTATTTATGCCCGAGAAGTATAACTTCTAAAACACAAGTTAACAAGCACTAGTTTTTTTTTAAATTTATTATAAACAAAAAAGAATACTGATTTCAAATCTTGCGATTTCAATTCTGTTTTAGAGATTGGTCACATTCTCATTTTAGTCGGGAGAAACTAATACTCGGCTATTGTTTCGCCGATAGAGCGAACACAAATTAAGCGTCATTATCCTAATGGTTTAGGGTACGGTCTGCGAAACTTAAGGTTGTAGATTAGACTATTGTCCTGAACTATTTCCTAGCAGAAGCATTTTTAGCTTAGTTGGAGTGATTAACCGGAATATTAGTAATGCTAATATTATTTTATATTAAAAAAATAAAAAGCAATATAGATATTTGAATATTCAGGTGTATATGTACTTGTTGCTTAAAGAGGATTGTATATCATACGCACCGTTACCAGCTATTGGGTTTCTTTCTTCACTTATAAATTGAAAGTTCCAATTACAACGGCGCTAAGTTGGTATTAAGCTTTAGTTACGTATTTCCATCCGTAGAAGTCGGCATTATGCACTATTTAAAAAATATATATATATATGCACAAATAAAACAACCGTACAAAAAGGCGGACTAAAGTTCAAAGGCATTCCCTAGCCTCCTTCTATTGGGTTGGGTATCATTGTTGCATTATATTAATACTTCAGAAATTTGCCGAACTTGAGGGCACGAAATGAGCACTATATTTATATTTTTTAGATAAAATTATGGTTTTCTTTTAGTTTTTCGTAAGATTTTCGTGATATCAAATAATTTATGTTAATAATTCTTTGTTCACCGTCTATTCAGCGCTGGCAATAAAATTGTTATATAGTAATAAAATTCTAAAAATAGTGAGAGTAGTTGATAGAACAATTAAGTAAATTAAAGAACGACGTCTCGACCGCAATTTAAAAAAAAAGACCCCAATAAGGCAGTGGCAGTAGGCAGTGTAAATTCAGAGCAAGATCCGATGACTTGAATCGAATTAAAAAAAAAAACGGAATAAAAATGCTCCAGAAGCATATCGATTCATACATTACCGTTTCCATTATTACTAATTCAATATTCAAAGAATCCGTGTGAGTAAAAAGACTTGATTTATAAGCTCTGAATTGGACCCACTTAACTTGTTAACTGCTTATTCCGGCTCAATGCGGTCTGTTGAATAATAAGGGGAGAGTCAGACTATTTTATTTCAAGACAGATATTATACTTCAAAAAGTTTTTTTTGTATATTCGATCATATGACTACTCACTTAAGACATAAGTCCATCCTCTATAAAGTTAATTAGTAGCTACCGTTTGGTTATTAGCTTATACATACATATTTTTTGTAGTACTCCAGCCATGATTATTTATTTATTAGCTGACTTTGTATGTACACAAAACAAGAAAACTAAGATAAGAAAGGTATAATATACAAAGGCGCAGCATTTAACAAATCTCTTTAGTCGGCTTAATATTGGATATATCATCCGAATTAATTGAATATAGTATTATAGTAGTATCATATTAATATAAATTAATAAAATATATATATATATATATATATATATATATATATATATATATGTATATATATATATATTAAGGTTAATGGTACACGCACCCTAATAATTAATAATTACACTCGCGAGCTGTCATCTCGCATTGGCGGTAGTGCGTTATTGAGCGCAGTGCAATACATTATACTCACCTACGGTTTAGCACACCGGCTGTACTAACACGAAAGAAGGTTAGTTATTTGTTTACATAGTTTTTTGGTGCGATTATTATAGACCTCATTACCTTAGTTTTTTAATGTAAATAATAACGTATATTAAGTATTGATTTCCATTGAGCAACTAGTTAGTATTCAGTTAATTATTTGTTTTATTGCTAACCTATTTATCTAAATAGAATGTAGCAAAAATTTTATGAATAATAACTACGATATTCTTTATCTGCCCCGGAACATTACTTGTAATTTTTTAACATGGTGTTATTAGCTTGACCTTTTAGGCATTTATGTAATGGTTATTTTTTTAATTTGGTTTTCCATCCATTTCCGGACGTATTAATAAATTGAAATTTTGCAAACGTATTAAGAACTGATAACAATACAATATTTTATGATTGTGCATGTAGTTTTAGTTTTTTAAAATCTATAATTTTAATTGAAACTCTGTCTGCAGTAATAGTTTCAAATGTTATTGCTTTTGTATTTCAACTTTGGAACTATTACAATTTCGAGAAAACGGAAAAACAACAAATGTTCCGTGAAATGGCGGGAATTGAGGAAGAAGTGTGAACGTTATAAAGAAAATATAATATAAAATTATAGTTATCGGAAAGATTGGTCATAAGTTTCCGACATACTAATAGATGTTGTAAACTTTATCATTTCCTTTTATGATGTTATAAAATAAGGAATTTAGTTTTATTCGTTGAAATGATAAAAACGCCAGTGTCGGTGTTACTAGTGTTTAGAATGAGGTATGTATAATAAAACTTTAGGACTCCGTAGGTCGTAAAATGCAGTGTTTAATAATAAAATAAAATAATTCGTTTTTATCAACAACTACATTATTTTTATCTGAAATTATTTTTGAAATAACATGTGTTACGGTTTTCGTGTAGACAACAATGTTACAAATTCCATTACTGTTACCTTATTTGCTGTCTCATATATACAGCGATATCATCTGTTTGCCCTTAATGATGTTGCCGCAAATATTCACACAGTACCATTATTATTGGTGACTAGGCATTCGATCTTGGTTCTGAGGGGTAACAACGCATATGCATTATGACTCCTCGAGGATGAATGTGGGTGTCATGAGGCCACAGTTATCACTCTATCAGGTGGGAGTGAGAGTTTTATGTCACCTTACATACAATAATAAAACACTCAAACACAGAGGGATATGCACGTCTTTTACTATAGTCAATGTAAGATTTATGGTTATGATTAATAGAGATGAGTAGTCGTGACGGCCGCGTGGTCAGTATCTGGCTGCTGCGTCGCTGATCCTGGGTTGGGTTCCCAGCCAAGATAACAATATTTGCATATCACAAATTGTTGATTTTCGAGTCTGGGTGTGTTGTGTCAATGTACTGTCTGCATCTGAATCGTCCTCCGAATTGATTGCACATGCGTTACATCGGAATAGATAGGAGATGTCGAACGAGTGAACTGTGTTTGTGTAAATGCTCAAGGCACTATAAAAATATTTCGCGTAGCTGACGTCTTCTGGCAAAAACATGAAGATGTCACCATGGTTGAAATCGACCAGGAGGACGTCATCATAATGGCCTCTGGTTTGTCGTCAAACCGAGCTTCTGAAACAAGGGATTTCGATGGGATTCCCATAAATCAAACAATGCACCTAGCAATGGTTTGCATATTTTATTATCAATACTTATGTACTACTCTAATACTGGCATCATGGCCCTTGTCCTTGACACTACCTTTCTCCGTCCTTAATGCACATGAATTATATAATGGGCTAGGTGAAGAGGCGTTGAGTGAGTGCCGATGTGTTTGTATAAATACGTAGAGCGCTACATTATATCCTGCACAGTTGATATTATCTGGTAACAATAGATAATCACATGCCCGAAATTAGGAGGATATTAATAAATCAATTATACATGATTAGAAGCTACGCCGTAGCTAGTTTTTACCTTATAAATGAATATGTCGCCTCGAAGGGAGGGACCACGCCCTCGCAGAATACATCGCGAAATAGCATCGTGACGCGTTGTTTGATATGGTACGAATCCGGGGACCTAATAACAGGTAATCCATCCCCTGTCAGGTCTCAGGGGGTGCACCGCTTGTGCATAGTGATACTATGTTGAGGACGGACGTAGATATCTTGAGTCGCAGTCATCACTTATCGTCAGGGGAACTGTGTGCTCGATTGTTACCGCTAATTATAAAATTATTTCTAAAGAGGAATTCACACACATATCGCAAATTACCGGTCGGTATTACTATTATATATGTATATTATATACTATGTCTCTACTCCACTCAGACCTATAAATAAACAAAAAATTTTCAGCGAAATATTGAAAAATACCTTTGTCAATTTTACGTATTCACAAAATACAAATAAGACACGTTAAAAACCGATGGTCCATACTTCGCGTTACATCGACGCAGATTTTTGGCTTCAATATTTTATTAGCGATTATTTTCTATAAATAGTATTTATTTTTCTGAACTCGTATAACATCATGGTTAAGTTAACAGCCAGTCTGTTGCTTGAATGGGTCAGCTCGACCGGGGAGCGTTCACGCCCTCACAGAATACTAGCTTTAAAATAGTAATATAAAGCTACTGTTCTTGACCGGTAAATGAAGGGACCTAGATACCCCTATCTGTGGTGATGAGACATTCCATCCTCGAGTGTGACAATGAATGTGAGTGTCATGGGTCGCAGAACCGCTTACCATCAGGCGAACTGTATGCTCCTGTGTCAGCCACACTACAATGAAAAATAAAAACCGCCCGTTGTTATTAATTCATCGTTTATTTCTACTTATCGTAGTATGATTTCAAAATCATAATATTATTACAAGTTTTGTTCTTTATCTTTTGATATTTGATCTTAGTTCCATTTTGTTTACATTCAAATTAAGTTATTATTTGCTAAGTAAATGTTGTATGTCATAATAGTCTTCCGTTTCTTTCGGACACTTCAAACGGGCAATGTTAGGCTTTCATCCAATTTTCCAAATTACCCAATGTTACCTCGACTTAGATAAAATATCTCGCGTTGGCACAAAAACGGTGGTCTTTATTTATCGGAAGCTAACGTGATAAAGTTATAAGACGGGTCAGAAGTCGGGGAGATGATAACAGAGCAACATGTATTGGTTTTATTTACTAAGGCGTCAAAAACAACGATTTGATTAAAAATGACTTTGACAGGCGGTCGATAGGCGTAGAGCTATCTTGTAAGAAAACCATTTTAAAATGTTTTGACAACCCTTGTTGGAAGTTGGAACAAGAATTACATTTCATAAAAATTTCAACAGAAGAATCGGACAACTAAGTAAAATAAAACTTTTTAAAAATTATTTCTTTTATTAACTCGAACAGTATAAAGTAAAGAAAGGTCCTCTATGTTTACAAAATGAAAGAAAGTACTTGATAAGAGTAACCAAGAAACCATACTCTTGTCTCTGACATTGTGGAAATTAGCTTTTTTATTATGTGTTTAGGAAATAATAGATTGTTATTTGTTAATAAGATCGTGAACAGGTTTTTTTTTATTTTTCTGGGCGTTTGAGAATACAGGATGCACCAATTTAAATGTACTTTTTTTTTTAAATAAGCTTGAGATTACATTTTTAATTAAATAGATAAGTCAACGTAGAAGTGTGTCTAGATGTGACGCTTACACAAATCGGAAGAAAAAAATGTGAAATAGCGGACTCACGTAATTTAAGTGGCTGGCAGCTAATTTCCCGCCATTTTCTTCATGTGTTGATGTTTATTTTTCAATAAAAATTACCAACTAATTAATCAATAGTGTATACTCTCTTGTTGTTTACAACTTCAATTTTCGACACCGTGGTACACATCACCCGGTTTCGACTTGAAAAAATCGTCCAACCTAGGTATGTCTCAGTTCAGCATCGGTATTGAATGTAACTTTAGAAAAAAATCTCAAAAAAACACTGAAATAATATCGTATTTTGTATCGCATTTTTAAAATTAGACCGATAATTGTTATTTTAACTTTGATAAATTAAAGTTAAAATAACAATTACCAGTGTTTAATCGTTCGTATAGATCAGACGAAAAAAACTAAAAAAACATGATATATCAATAATGGTTCATTTTCGCATAATGCATATGGGGGGTAAAATTATCGCACTCCTATCACCTCCTAACTGGAACACGTCGAATTACCAATAAACCTGATTATAAGATATATATTTTCTTATTTATAATGTTTGCACTACACCTAACACAATGTCTCTCCACGCCACAGTTTGACTGGTAGAGAATGCCTTAAGGCATTAATTCCACCCTTTGTATCCCTTTTTGTAAGGTGTGACCAATATAGTTTAAATAAATAAATTGAAACCTTTGGGTACTGAGGTGGGCATTGCATATAATTTTTTTATAAACATCTCATTACAGATGTCTAACGAGGCGACAGCGAAAGGAGAAAAACGGCTGTTGCGGGAAGCAAGTGACAAGTTTATCGGGACATTCGGTAGCGATCCTGTCGCTGCGGCGAGCGCCCCCGGTCGCGTCAACCTTATCGGAGAGCACGTCGACTACTGTGAGGGATTCGTCTTGCCTGTGGTTCGCTTCTTGATTTTTTTTAATATTTTATTTTATTTAATAAAACACCCACACTTACTGACACGTACACAAACACACATGCAAATGCATGTGTTACATACACATACGCTAAAATATAATTTTACATACATACTTAAGTTCTTTTTGTATAAAAGTTCATTTTTGGCATAAGATCTATTTATACTAAGGTGGATTATGATTTCTATATATAATATATTAACATAATATGCTGCAAACTTAAAAAAAAGAATAATGTTGTCGACTCTATTTAATCTGCAGTAAAATATATAAGTTAAAATGGCGGCAAATCGAAAAAAAATCTTACATTATAAATGCATTCCAAAATTGAATTCAGAAAAAAAGAAAAAACATGTTTTTCAATAATAACACAATTAATGGCCAGACTAGTTATATAAGTTATTACTTTAATTTAAAAGGAAGCGTAACATAAAAGGATTTTAAACGAAGGATAAATAATAAATTACTTTATAAAATTATGGTTGCCATTGTTCAACATTTTACCTGTCAATAAATTTTGATTAATTAGATTGCACAACCAATAATATCATTTTATAATTTTCGTTTGACTAAATTTTACTTTCCCAATTGCCGTTATAACGTTTTTGTGACAGTAAATCTTATTTATTATTACATTCAACCTTTGCTTGCATCTAAAAATTTTGAAATGGGTAATTATTTAGGCTTTTAAATATATGTTAATTACAAAAGATTACACTTTTTTATTTTTTGGTATAAAGATTTTATCAATGTTTGTATAACCAAATGTAAGGTTTAAAACAATATAATATATGTTAAATGTAGACATCCACAGTCGAATGAGGGTGACCGACATTCAGCAAGTTGGCGTGATATTGCGCTGGCCATATATCTATCTAAATAACATATAGGTTTTTTTTAATACATTTAGAGTAAATAACGAGCACACAGTTCACATGATAATAAGTAATTCTTGCGACCCATGACATCTACATTCATCCTTGACAAGGAATCATAATGCAGATGCGTTGTCACTTTTGAGAACTGAGATGGAATGCCTCATCATCAGTAATAAAGGTTATCGAGTAGAAAGCAATAGAAAGGTTCTTGAGTGGGAGCATTGGACGGGTAGTCATAGACAGGGCCGACATGTGCAAGTTTGCGGGAAGTCGATATGGATGCAAATGATACGGATCGTGCTATGTGGCCCATCTATGACCTATGTATCCCAGTGGACTAGGATAGGCTGTGACGAAATGTATAATGATGGTTTAGGAAATATCAATTAAAATCTGCATGTCTAAGAAATAAATAAATAAATAATTAAATATTTCAAAATTCGAAAAATATTTCGGAGATGTTTGAAGTAGTATAATTAACGGAGCGACCGATCGTTCTGATCAATTCATGCTGCATCCAGTACTTAGCAGCAGCATGGCACTATCAGGTAGTTTCTTTCAGATTCTTACGTAGAATTTTCAACACACTACAGCTACACTGCAATTTGTTTCTAGCTGCAGAATGATTGCGTCAGTTCGACCGGGGTAGTAATACGCCCTCACAGAATACCTAATACCTACATAATACGTGAAATAGCAGCATAATGCTGCTATGTTTCGTCTGGCGAATTTAGATGTAGATGAATGTATGTGCCTTTATTACTGGTGACGAGGCATTCCATCTCAGTCCCCCAGAATGACAATGCATCTGCATTATGATTCCTTATCAAGGATGAATGTAGATGTTATGGGCCGCAGGAATTACTTACCACCAGGTGAACTGTGTGCTCGTTCATTACTCTGAATGTATTAAAAAAAACATTACTCCTTCACCTTACGCTTAGCCTATGCACAGGAGTGAGCTAACGATGTTAGATGGTGATGATAATGTTATTTGGCGTGATAACAGAGTCTTTTTGGCCTTTTAGCACAGGCGTTTAGTAGCTTCATTAGTCTTTTACGCTCTGGAGCCTACCTAAGCTTAAGCGGCGACAACCCATTAATACTCATATTTGTGAAATTGAAGCAATAACATTTAAAAAAAACATTAGGGTTTTATAAGATAAGTAGGATAAACATTCTATTCCCACGCGGGCTATTTGACAGAACATATTTTGTAGAATGATCCTTTTGCGTGAGTCGTTCTTCAGAGTGGTAGATTAATTCCGGATTACTTCCGCAGAAGCGATAAATAATTAAAGAGAGCTATACAGAGCTCGAGTTAACTATGACATCAGGGCGTAAAACATCAAGTCCCCCCTGTAACCATGAGTGCTGTAAAAAATAAAACCTAGCTAAAAGGTGATAAAAAAGTTAAAACAAACACGATAAACTTCATATTGTTAAATTTTATTCAATGTGTAGAGTATCGCGTGTATAAAGTAAATCATTATTATTTTTCGTTTTGAGCCGATCTATTATAATTCAGTTTGTTGTAATAGTATGGTAGGTAAAAAGATTCGGGTTTAAAATTTAACGGTCCTTATCTCTCTTAAGTATTAAATACTTTTTTTAACAGGCAATCCCGTTCAAAACACTTATAGTTGGTAACTTCAATAACACCGATGAATGCAACATCATCTCAGTCTTGGCTGACGGCCAGGAGATGAGCTGCACCTTTTCCACTCCCTCAGCAGCTCCTCTGAAGCCTGGCTCTCCCGCGTGGGCTAATTATGTTAAAGGCGTTGTCGCTAATTTTCCTGGTAAGTAAACAAATATATATCTTATCATAATTAATTCCTTTACGGAGATAGCATTTAGGCATTTTTAGGGATAGGACTGCGGATATCTTCTGACATTCTGCGGACATTTTCTGGTTATTACTAGATCACGTCAACGGTGGAAGATATCCCACAGTGCCGTAAGCATTTCCCCAAATACAAAACCAATAGTTTCTCCCTTTTAGATAGCGGTCTGAGCCGAGGTTCGAACCTCGTTATGAGGGACCCTTGGATCGTATATCGCCCTCCTATGTTGCCCGTCGACGTTTTTCGTCCTCGTGCCAGCATTGCCAGCATCGTTGTTGTCTCCCTACTCGGTGGCCCTATCGCTGGCGAGTCTACTTACATAAAGCTGTAAAGGTGACAGCACCACACATACACAAAATAAAAGGGCCTTTCGTTCGTCGCCCACTCCTTTAGCACGATGTAACATGCAATAAAATCAGATATAGTATCACGGACATAGGATATAGGTACAAAATAAAAGGCGATACACAAATATATTATATACAAAATTATTTATATGTAGACATATAATCTAAAGGTCTTTACTTATGAAATTGCCGTTTTGTATGAAATAAGTTAAAGTATTTTTTATTCAAACTTTTTTATTTCTGTTATTCAAAGTAATCACCCATGTAATCGGTGCATCTTTGCCAACGCAGTGGTAGTTTATTGACGCCCTTCTTGTAAAAATCAGCTGGACGGGAGGCAACAAACTCTTCAAAGGCATTTTGTACTACCTCTCGGGAATTGAATTTTTTTCCCGCTAAAAAGTTGTCCAAATTTTGGAAAAAGAAACAGTCGGTGGGTGCAAGGTTTGGTGAGTACGGTGGATGAGGGAGAGCTCCAACCCCAACTCTTGCTGGAGACTGTCTGTTGTGCAATATGGGGTCGCGCGTTGTCGTGTAGGCACGTGTCGTAGCAGCGGGGACGACCGATTGACCAAAGCTGGTAGCAGATGTGCGAGCCTGTCCATCACTGTCTTCAGTTCTTCACAGTACACATCTGCATTAATGCTCATGCCGCTTGGTAAAAAACTGTGATGAATAACATCGGCACTAGACCAAACCAAAACAGTGACCATCAACTTTCTACAGGTCATTTTTCGTTTAGGGCATTGCTTTGGTGCTGAACCAGGATCTAACCAACTTGCTGAGCGCTTTCGATTGTCGAACAGAAACCACTTTTCATCGCACGTAACAATCCAGTTCAAAATTCTTTCATTTCTGTGCCTGTTGAGCAGCGCGAGGCAGGTCTCAACGCGTACGTTGCGCTGGCGATCGTTAAGTTCGTGGGGCACCCATCTATCAAGCTTTTTTACCTTGCCAATTTGTCGCAAATGGTCCAATATTATTTTGATGTTAACATCAAAAGCTGCTGCTAGCTCGGCTGTAGATTGAGTGTCATCAGCTTCCACAATCACCTTTAATTCATCATTGTTGGCCAAAGTGTCCGGACGACCACAAGGTTCATTTTTCAAATCAAAATTTCCAGAACGGAACCGGGCAAACTAATAACGGGTTGTGCGTTCGTTTGTAAAGTTCTCTCCGTAAATGTTGTTGATGTTACGTGCCGTTTGTGCCGCGTTGATGCTACGACGGAACTCATATTCCATGATTAAACGAATTTTTAATGTATCCATTTTGACGAAAAATGTTCAAACGTAATGAAACTACAAAGCTAATCAATAAACAAAAGACTGAATCTGTAAAAAGAATGTCATGTTTTTAAAACAAAATTGATTTAAATTTAGAATTCACAGCCAATCAAAACTTTTTTTTGGTTTGAAATGGCCAATACTGAAGAACGACAATTTCATAGGTAAAGACCTAATATTAAAACATTCTTGTATTACATGAACGCCACGCCACTAGCACATGCACTGAGAAACGTAAAACTTTGTATTTGAGTTCGGACAAGAAATGAGTTTTGAATGTTTATGTAAAGGTTCGGGTAGTATTTACATTCTAAATAAGCGCTCTTATTTCACTGGCAACAGTTGCTTTAGTTGCATTTTAATTGTGTGCAGTAGAGCGTGGCAATATTTCATGCTAGCCCACCGCTTGCAACTCTACACCTTTTCTTAATGACGTGACTGGCGGCTGACAGGCATGCAAAATCTTTTTGAATTTTTAAAAATATAATAAGTATTACAATCTACTATTTTGTTTCGAACTTTTACTGCCAGTGCCTTTCTGAATATTTGAAGCGCTAGTAGTATAATGGTTTAGGGTACGGTCTGCGAAACGTAAGGTTGTAGGTTCGAATCCACTATTCGATTATCGTCGTGAACCATCTCCTAGAACAAGCATTTTCAGCTTAGTTGGAGTGGTTAACTGGAATATTAGTAAAGTTAATAGCATTGCTAATATTTTTTTGTATACATATAAAATATATATATTTTATGTAGTACTGCAAAAGAGGTTAGGTTATTAAAACTCTCACCTTTGCTTTCATTTTAAGGTACGTTACGCGGATTTGATGCTGTAATAGTGTCTGATGTTCCTATGGGTTCAGGAGTGTCTAGCAGTGCATCTTTGGAGGTTGCTGTGTTTACATTCTTAGAGGCACTAACTGGCATACAAGTGGAGTTAGTGGATTATACTTTAATTTCATATTCTATAGTATTATAGAATGTTGGCAAAAATATGAGTCGGTGACAATTCTAGAAGTGAAGCACGCCTTCGTTATCGCTAAATCGATGGTTGCACTGGCAGAAGTTACAGCCTATATATATACATGTATATAAATCCTACTGCTGAGCATATGCTTCCTCTGTACAAAGGGTGTTGGAGAATAGTTCACGCTGTTCCACTGGTTGGTGGACTTGACTTCGATTTATTTATTTTATTACTTTTTGTTTGTTCGATGTTTTTCTGAGCAAGTAGTATATCAGCACATGCTCGGCTATCAATGATTAATAATTTCATTTTTACTGGCAACAGGGATCGAACTCGGTTTACTAAAAAGCGAACACTCAGTCACTGAACTAACACCACCGAATAAACATAAACAACGAATAACTAAAGTTATTTATCATTTCGCAGCTCAGTTAAAAAGGCCCTATTATGTCAGAAAGCGGAGCATGACTTTCCCGGCATGCCTTGCGGCATCATGGACCAGTATATTGTGACACTCGGACAAAAAGACCATGCATTACTCATTGATTGCAGGTAGTATATTTATTTATAATTTATGTATGGATATAGGTAGCATAGGACATAAGTACTAGCAACTTGAGTTACGTTGCTTGTACAACACAGTATACAATAGCTAAATTAATGAAATCATACACATAGTACACAGTAGATAAACTAATGAGATCAAAACATAGCACACAATAGGTAAACTAATGAGATCACAACATAGCACAAAATAGCTAAACTAATGAGATCACAACATAGCACACAATAGGTAAACTAATGAGATCACAACATAGCACAAAATAAGCTAAACTAATGAGATCATTAAATAGTAAACGTAACTAAATTAACGAGATCACAACATAGCACAAAATAGGTAAACTAATGAGATCACAACATAGCACAAAATAGCTAAACTAATGAGATCATTAAATAGTACACAGTAGCTAAACTAACGAGACGACAATATAGTAAATATTAGATAAACTAATGAGATCATTAAATAGTAAACGTAACTAAAGTAACGAGATCACAACATAGCACAAAATAGCTAAACTAATGAGATCATTAAATAGTACACAGTAACTAAACTAACGAGACGACAATATAGTAAATATTAGATAAACTAATGAGATCATTAAATAGTAAACGTAACTAAAGCAACGAGATCAAAACATAGCACAAAATAGCTAAACTAATGAGATCATTAAATAGTACTCAGTAGCTAAACTAACGAGATTACAATATAGGACACAGTAATTTAACTAACGAGACCACAACATGGTATATAGTAGCTAAACTAAGGAGATCATTTAATAGTACGTAGTAGCAAAACTAATGAGATCACAACATAGCACACAAAAGCTAAACTAACGAGACCACAATATAGTACACAGTAGCTAAATTACTGAGGTTATACTTATAGGCTTAAACAGATGAGATAATGTGTTTTCTTTCTTAAACACAAACATATAATTCACTCCACGCAATAAGTGACAGTCTGTGACTTATATTATCTCGTCGTAACTAGGTAAAATTTTTGTACGTTCAGGAATTTTTGTATTACTTATTACCTGTATTGGAAGCAATCGATAACATGTCACATAGGTCCCAGTGAATACATTCCTTGATACTTGCTGCTGTTAGACATCTTCTGGTTTGATAAATTTCTAACGGGTTCTACGGGTTCCAAGACTTAGAGGTCTACGTTCTACATTGAATCTCATTTTCCAATTTCTGTGCGGCTGTTAATCCTGGTTAACAGGAAATATCGTGGGGGTAAGTGTTGAGGGTTCTTTCATGGGTTCAAACATTATGTAACCAGAGTATTGCTAACGATAATAATAATCTTTTTACCTTATATCTAGTCAAGGTAACAGAATCTGAGAAGGTTGTCCTCGTTGTTCATACAGGTCATTAGAAGCAACACAGATACCTATTGAGACTGAGGACATTGTCATATTTGTGGTGAACTCGAACGTGAAGCACCAGCTTACTGGAAGTGAATACCCACAGCGACGAGCGCAGTGTCAAAGTGCCGCTGAACGATTGTCGATTCCATCACTGAGGAGTGCCAATGTAAAGGATCTTGAGGGTGAGTCCTATAAATTGTCATTACCTTCTTTTTAAATAAATATACAACAGTGTAATAAATAAAAGTTATATAGAAGAGCAGTATGATGTCATAATATGCAAGTAGGCTAAGTTAAGTAAATTAGTTTTTCAATCTTAAATACTGTTCAGGACGTTCTCGGGGTGAAATACGGCTTCGTGCGGAAATCTGTTCCTTTAATACTGACTAAAGTAATAATGTGTAATAATAAAACTTACTAAAGGAAAAAGTTTTTTTGTATTTTATATACAAATTCAAGATATTTTATCATACTTTATTTCCGTTTGAATACAATATACCTATATACATATATGTGAATTACGTAAACTATAGAAGATGGACTGAAAAAAAACAATTTGCTTATAATTATTTAATATAAAAAGGTACAATATGAATTATAAACTAAGTACAACAGGTTAAACTATTCACCTGGGCATGCTTGCTATAATTTGTGCCATTTTGTAGGTAGCGACATAATTGCATTGCTGTAAATATTTTAGGACTTTTAATAAAAAAAACTGTAACAAGTAGTTTTGGCTGTACTTCTAAAGAGACCGAAACAGTTGAAAATCCGAGGTTGCAAGGTCAGGGCCATATGGTGGATGCATTCCCAACCACACACTTACGAACCAAGCTCTCTGGATATTTGTTCAGTGGCTACAGATGTGTATGGGCTGGCGTTATCATGATAAAATACCACACCCCTTTTGTTGATCAATATATTAATTAGTTTATATTTATTAATTAGTTTACAGTTTACTTACCTTCACTTTCAGAATTAGAACGTATAAGTTGCGACGAGCTGGTTCTGAAACGCGCTACGCACGTTGTGAATGAAATCCACCGAACTGAAGAGACTGCGAACTGTCTAAGGCAAAAGGATTTTAAAAGAGTGAGATATACTATATTTATTTACAACCGCGTACAAAGTTCATATTGCTATAGCAATGGTCCAGGACCAGGGGAGAAGTATTTCCTCTGAGTAAATGTCCATTACCCGATCATTCAGGTCTGTAGACGACTTCGACGGTTGTTGATATGAACCTAAGCAAACGATAATTGTATATTATTTAATTAGATGTACTTTTCTTTGGATATAACGTGATAAATCTATTTATTAGTTATAACTGCTCTTCGGTTTCAGTTGGTATATTTATGTATTATATACTTATGACAAGGCGGTCAAAAAGTCTCTATAAGTTTTTCTCCCTTTAACTTATTTTGAGCAGTTGATTTAAGTGTCATCCAGGACAAGCCGACTGCATACCTATATTTTCACGGATATATTCCGACCATTCGGTATTGATTATTTAATATTGGTTCACCGGTTAATGATTACTCTCTATTTTAGGATGGTATTCTCTGAAGGCTTGGTCTTGCCCCGGTCGACCAATATAAACTAATAATTTAATCGTAGATTAAGATATTTAAGAGCGACGAAATTGAACCGTATATACCATAAAAAAATGGGGATAGTATTACAGTATGGCCCACAAAGTGATACCGATCAAAACCTTACGTTTAGTTCAAAGACGATTTTCAAATAGCAGACATATTATCCTGTGAGAAAAGGTAAGATTAAATGCTTGCAAAAGAAATATTCCATTTTAGGTTGTCAGTGGAGATAACACGCTATTATATTTTATCGACTTTGTGGTTGGATGTAGGTCTTTATGGTATTGCAAACCAGGTAAATTCTTTGCTCGTTTCTCGTATTTACAATAAAAAATATAAAATAAATTCTTGGACTTGACAGGTTGGCGAACTATTCTACCAATCGCATGAGTCCCTCAGCACGCTTATGGAAGTGTCGTGTCCGGAGTTAGACCAGCTCGTGGACATCATGAGGTCGGCGCCCGGCGTGCTAGGTGCTCGAATGACGGGCGGAGGGTTCGGAGGATGCGTGGTGGCTATGGTAAGTTTGATGAGAAAAGGGAGTTGGGAAATCATTATCAGCTATGTTGGCAGTTTCAGGACTTTGTGGGCTAGTGTCTACAGTACACGAGAGTAACTGAGAGTAAATGTTGTCTTACATATCGATAATATTTTGAATTACACGACAACGCGCGACTCCATACTGAACAACAGACAGTCTCCAAGCTGCAAGAGTTGGGGTTGGAAGCTCTCTCTCATCCACCGTACTCAACAGACCTTGCACCCACCAACTATTATATATACTTTGCCAAAATTTGGACAACTTTTAGCGGGAAAAAAAATCAATTCCCGAGAGGTAGTACAAAGTGCGTTTGAAGAGTTTGTTGCCTTCCGTCTAGCTGATTTTTCAAGAATGGCATTAATAAACTACCACTGCGTTGACAAAGATGCATCGGTTACATGGGTGATATAAAATGAAATACTTTAACTTATTTCATACAAAACGGCAATTTCATAGGTAAAGACCTATTTATATTTATAAGCCAAAAAGTAAATGCCACCTTGCGCGCTCTTTATCGTCTAAAATATTTCCTTAAACCAAAGATCACACTCCTTCAGACCCTTGTACTACCTATTATCGATTATGCAGACGTGTGTTATCCAGACCTGACCCAAAACCTTTTTGACAATTTTTACTACTTAATTAATGATTGTATTTGTCTATTTGTTTGTTTGTTGCAATCTCGGTTTAATCTTACCATCGTGAATTTTGTTTGTTCTTTTCTCTATCTTACATGATTCATCTTCACCTTCTTATCTCAAAGATAAGTTTCAATAGCTCTCTTTATCTCATGACAGGTTTCTTCAATCTTCCCCTAATAATAAAATCTGTATTCCAATGCACCATGCATCTTATTCCGAGATCTTTGCTAACTCGTTTACTGTTCAAGCTACACTTAGCCTAACTCATAAAAAAAAACTTATAGCCGAAGCCAAATAATATAAGAAAAACATTTATCTATATCGAGTTCAGTATATAATGAAATATTATATTAGTTTTATTGTATAGTATATATATATATTTAATACTTATGTTTACATTACATATTATATGTAATATTATTTAATATTAATATGCATGTGTGTAAATAAATATAGCCCAGTATTTATTTTATTTTTTTATCTTTTTTTTTTATTAGTACACTATATTTTTTTCCCGATAATATGTCCAACGCCAGGCCTGGTGGAAGAGATTTTTATTGTAAAGTAAGCTAGGCTATTGTACATACTTTTTTTTATTATTTTTCTTATATAAATGCTTTGTGTACATAAAAGTTAAAATAAAATACTAAATTGAAATTTTTACTTTCATATATTGCTTATATATGTATATAGGTGAAACGAGAAAAACTAACAACAGAGAATTGAACGTTATTTATCTTTTTTAGCAGCGATCCCAGACTTGTACTGTTATTTGTACGGCTAGGTACACGGAGCTTACGTGTCACACAGATGCCGGCGGCGTGTTTTGTATTCCTATTATTCGGAAAAATGAACGAATCTGCAACAACGGCTCTGTGATTATGGAATAGCATTTTCTATGAAATTTACGAAATAATAGTAATTTAAAGTTACTATAACTAAGCTTAGTGTAATACAAAAACTAGAGATAATTTGTTTATTTACGTATAATCTTTATGTATTCGTATCGTTCTCCAATGACGCATCAGCCGTTAATGCCAATAACACGATATAAGTAAAGAGGTAAATGGTAACTTAGTATGTTTTTTTTTTTCTGCGTCTAGTATAGTCTTCTATTAAACATAGTTTCTCCCATGGATAGTCACAAAACACGATCTTGAACCACCTGCATCCTTGGACATCCCGTAAACTACCATAGATCATCGCTCCATCTAGAGGCGGGTTATCCTATACTGCGACTGAAAGTCCGCGATTGCCACTCAAGAACCTCTAAGAGCTATATCGCAGTGCATTTTCACATCATCTTGCTATTTTTTTTGAGTTATGTCGATTATCCTAATTCAACTGTCTATTTTGCGTTATCAAGCAGAGATTATATTAGTGTAGCGATTTCTAAGAGTACATTTAGAATATTTATTAGAATATTAAATAAATCACTATTCTCTTCCATTGCCTACGACTGAGCAAAACAAAGAGTTAAACTATTAGTGTGTATTAACATTTCAACTAAAATATATTATAATATTTAATAAAATTACATAAAACATATATAAATGCAGAATTTACATAGGTCATATTATTAATATTAGTAGGACGAGGGGATCTAGAGGAACGTAAAGGTATCATAAACGTAACCTGGAGCTCTAGGGCACTTAAATATATATATATATATATATATATATATATATATATATATAATCCAATGAACTACATTAAACCACATTCACAAAGTAAGCCATCTCATATCTTATTTTGGTAATACTAAGAGAAGAATAATTGAAGAAGAATATTCTTAATATTAAGATTCTTAGTATCAAATACCTTCATGTATCAAAGAGACGCGCTTTGTTTTGATCATCTCACTCCTCAGGTCAGTGAGAACGCTTCTGCATTATGATTCTGAATCTGGGTGTTATGGGCTGGAATAGAAATAGGGCATGAATCACTCACCATCAGGTGAACTGTGTGTTAAATTTAAACGTATTGAGAAAGTTTCATGGATATATATATATTTATTTCATAGTTTCATATATTTTAATTAAAATGTAATAAATATATGCTTTAGTTCTCCTCAATTAATAAACAAAAATCTATCAACTAAGCAATACATTACGTATCCGTTAATTTTCTTTACCAGTACATTTAATAATTCACGTCTCTGTTGCCAGGTGAACAAAGACCAGGTGAAGAACGTGAAGAGGAAAATATTATCAGAATACAATGGCAGCCCCGTATTCTTCATCTGTCAGCCGAGCGATGGAGCACGAGTTATACAGCTCACTCAATAATTATAAAATAAAGTCTGTTTCATTTTTTATTTTTTTTTATGTCGCCAAAATAGTAAAAAGTTCCAACTAGTTTTCATATCTGTATAATATAACTATACCGATCTTGTTTTACCTATATATATATATATATGTAGTAACTCTAACTCTAATTCATCAATCTCATTCGTAGCTCTACCGCTGTACTATCAACTCATTAGAATTTCCGACAATTTATCATAATAACCATGCTTATTACATTGGTGTCTTCGCAAAAAAGTTGTAACCCAAACCCTTAAGCAAATATCCTTAGGTTTTATATTTTCAGACATATTTATTTACAAGTTAATTGGGTCCCCGGATTCTTACGCTTACGCATTATGCTGATTGTCTAAACTGACGTTCTTTGAGGGCGTGGTCCTTTAATTGGTCCTTGAATTTATTTGTGCAAATATTGTACAGTAGCAGTGATTAAGGAGCAATGGTTATAACAGTTGTAAAACTACGTGCAGTGTGTTTCAGCCTACGGCATGAATGGCTTGGCTTAACCGAGGAAGGGTCATGCCATCAGGGAATATATAATACCAACTTTTATAAATACCGTTATAACGTTGCTGTGTTTCGTCTGCTAAGTTTAAGTTTCGCCAGGGATACGAAGACTTTTATCTCTGGTATCGCGAACCATTCCATTTTAGTCCTCAGGGGTGACATAGCATCTGCATTATGATTGTTTATCGAGGATTAAAATCGGTTTCATGGAACGCGGGAATCGCTTACCATTTGGTGAACCGTGTGCTCGTTTGTACCCTTTTATACTATAACAATAAAGAATATATAAATAAAAAGAATGAGTTCACCGACTGAATGTTATAATCTCTGATTTATATAAAAAAATCAGGTATATAAGTGTAGGTTTTTCTATATATAACATCTATACATGAAATGATTAAAAAATACTTGTTAAGTGCCTATCAGTGTACGACGAGTACATAACAGCGTAGTATACGGTGAGTAGAACTTGTACTTAACGTGACATAAAGAACCACTTTGCTCCTATTGATAAATCACTTAGATACTCTTATACACGGATATTCGTACACTTGTTACAAGGAATATACGCATTGTTATAAACCGTCATGTCCGCATATATAATCTTATATTTTAGTAAAAAAAAATGCTAGTTATATTCACCGTCAACCATTCTAAGTTTAAAAGTTTAACTTTTCTTTTATTACATTGAGAGTAACAAACGAGCACACAGTTCACCTGATGGTAAGTGATTCTTGCGGCCCATGACATCTACATTCATCCTCGACAAGGAATCATAATGCAGATGCGTTGTCACACTTGAGGACTGAGATGGAATGCCTCGTCACCGGCAATAAAGGTCTCTCTCTCCTATACTCACCAGATGGTGACTGGATGTTATGTGAGGGACTGGTCCTACCGCGGTCGTGCTAACCCATTTATTCTGCAGCTAGAAACAAACTGCAGTGTAGCTCTAACATTGTTACTGGTAGATTTCGACCACGAGAATATATATGGTTGTTACCTCATGACGACTGCGCAGGACATTATGAACGCCACTGGGCATTAAGTTTGCCCTTGTAAACATTATTTAAGGAACATGTGGAATAAATAAAATAAAAATAACGTATGATGTACTCATGGAAAATATTTCAGGAATTACTTAACATCAGCTCTCAATATAATAAAAAAGAAAGCCAGTAATAAAGGTCTCCGGATCCCTACACTCATCAGACGAAACACAGCAGCGTTATATTGCTATTTCACGCCGGTATTCTGTGAGTGCGTGGTCCTACCCCGGTTGAGCTGATCTATTCATTCTGCGGCTAGAAACAAACTGCAGTGTAGCTCTACCATTGTTTGTGCCAAGAGAAGGTAATACGACAATACGACAATAATCAAGTCTAATGGCGAATTTGAACCTATGACGTTTTGCAGACCGTACCCTAAATTATTAAGCTTGACGCCTCTAAGTATTTAGTTTTGTATTTTACCTGACTAAGTCTAGTCGACAAATAAAAAATCACTTTCTAACATTTGAGTTCAATTTAATATAATGCATTTAACCCTCGTCACGTTTGGGACTTTTTAAGCTCTTGGTGTAATGTGAATAACCTTTGCCAACATTTGAAATGAATAATTAAAGAGCTTTTTTAATCAAAACAAATTCTTATGTACTCAAGAAATCAAAATTTCAATTATACTTTAACTTATTTTATTACATAACTTATTTAATTATAGTTTAAATCATTCTTTTATTTAGGTCTAAGTTTTTGAATTGGTGCAAGATGTAATAGACGAAATTTTATATGAAAAATGGTGGATTTGAGATATTATGTTCCAATGTTTAATCACGCGTTTATCGCTAATCATATCTATGAAAAGAATTTCTACATTTCACTATCTATAGCTTTTTCAGTTGTTCAGTGCGGCGCCAGGCATAGTTGCGCGAAGGTTATCTTAAATATGCAGTTAGTGGTATAGGAAGAATTTACATGAATTTCCCCGATCGTGTTTCAGGATTGCGCATACCTGTGTATGTAAGTTAAGACTTACATAAGTATGAACTCAGTGTTGTGTTCTCGAGTTACGCAAGCTTAAGTATCTACGGTTACGCTTGGTTAGCATAATAGTTTCTCAACCTATGATAAATAACATGTCAGACATGCAGAACGTTTACACCACATTTGCAAGGGTCAGATAGAATTTAACTATTAAACCTTTGCATTTGTTGAATGTTAAAAATGCAACCTCAGGACCGACAACAGAGTTATTTGCTTACATTATAATGTCGCAAAGGGTTAATTATTTACCTGAAATATTTTTGAATTCCTTTACCTATCTAATTTCCGATCCCTTCGCTTATATGAAACTCGACGGTGAAATAATTTATGTAACCTGTTCATTATTTAATTTGTTTATGATAACACATTTTGTATGTTTATATAGAGATATTTTAACATATATTATAAACGTGAATATATTATTTAAGGTATTTCATTTATTCATATTATATTTATCTAGTTTACTGTTTTGTTTTTCTCAAACTAACATGAGTCACGTTGTAATAGGCTCTCCATTTTCGCGATAAAATCGCCCGTTGCAGTACATATAAAAATATAATATCTATATTTGTGACTCTTTTATATGGTGTACATTAAAGTTATATATATCTGTCTTATAATAATAATTATTATTATTCTATTGTATTCTATACAAAATAAAATAAAAATATTATATATATATATATATATATATAAATATAATAATTTTGTATTTTTATTTTGTTATATATATGTAAATGAAGCTCTTTTACATCTTCATTTTAAATGTTATTTGTCTACGGTGACAGCTTGGCAGCTCGTGTTTTTAGTTATGTCAAAAAAGTAGAAACGTGTTTAAAAGACTTTCATATAATGTTTGTGAAATAATAGCTCTTAATGTTGTTTTTCTTTACAGTACAACAACATATAGTTATTATTTTAAATAACAACATATTACATATATAGTATTTTCTTTACCTTATTGACCGGTCAACGAAGTTAGAAAATAATATTCCATATAATAATAACCTTTATTCTCTAATCATGACTTGTAAGTTAAACGACTGTATGTTCTCATTGATTGTAACCACGGCAATATCTTCTGTTTATTACCAAATAACATCATCTTCATAAGATATATTATAATGCCTCTTCCTAAAGGTCTACTAGTTTTCCTCTTCCGCTCTCTGCTGTAATGTCTATGCCATAACATCAGTGGAAGGTTCCGTTGCAATATCGAAGACACGGGATATACATATATCACACACAGACCCGAAAATCAACAATTTGTCATACACAAATATTATTCCTCGTTCTAGAAATCGCACAGAGGACCCGCAACGCAGTAGAAAGTTACTGTGACTATTACATTATAGGGCCGTCAAACGTATTTTATAACTCGAATGTCACGGGAAATGTAAAATAAATTGAGTTGATGAGTTTTCGACTTAGAAAGGCGCGATTTCTAAGTATATTTTGTGACTAGTAGAGTCAAATTTAAATAACAATTCGACTTAAGTTTTATGGTACATACAGTGGAATCTCTATTACTCCAATGTCATGAGAAATGTAAAAAAAAACGAGTTAATGAACTTAGAAGAGTTTTCGACTTAGAAATGCGCGATTTATGGGTATACATTTCGACTTGTAGAGTCGAATTCAAATAACAATTCGAAAAAAATTTGTTAATGAGTTTTCGACTTTACAATAATTTCTTATTAAACATAAGAAATTCTTGTAAAGTCGAAAACTAGACCTTTATTGCAATGATTTCGGAGAATTCCAAGTAAGACGTTATTATATTTTACTAACTGCGAAATTCAAGTTATAGAGTATAAATATATCTTATTATACCTCGCTGGGAAATAACATTTTGTTGGAGTTATAAAGTCTAAATAATTCGATATACCGTGTATTTAGGGGTTCAGCAGAAGAGATTGACCTTGTTTTTCGGCTTACTGAGGATTACGACTTAACGAGGTTCGAGTTATAAAGATTCCTCTGTATTATGTCAATCTTCGTTAAACGTAAAATGAATTTAAAGATATGTGATATAATCACAGCGCAGTTAAAATCTAGAATAAGGTCTTAGCTAGTGGACCTTATTCAGTAGGTAGGTTTTCAGAATATCAGTGTAAAATCATAGTATAATGCTATGTTTGTTTCGTTTGGGAAAAAAACAATATAGGGTACAATTATATATTTATAGTTTTAGTCATTTTTAGCTGTCGCCAGCAGCATTTCTGAACTGATACTACTTAATAATAATAATAATAAATGAAATGGAATATGTAGAGATGACATGAGTCTGATATCTCAAATACTACAGCTAAATTACATAATTGGAAATCACCGAGAATACACAATCTACAATAGATAAAATACAGAACTTCTGGTATAAAAAATTAACTTTAGTACACAAATCATTAGCAAAAAAATTATCAGATATTACTCTAGGCAAACAGAGTATACCAAAATTTATTACCACTGGAATGGAATAACTTACATGCTACCTAAAACTAAAAATTCATGACACCCTTCCCAATATAGACCAATCACCTGCCTACCCACTATATACAAAATATTAACATCAACAATTACAGCAAAAATCAATTCACACATTGAGCGCCTCAAAATAATGGAGGAAGAGTAGACGAGGCCACATGGGATGCAAAGAACAACTGATTATAGATTACAATGTTATAAATATTCCACCACAAAAAACAGAAATCTTCACTGTACCTATATTGATTACAAAAAAGCATTTGACAGTGTCCCAAATTATTGGTTGCTTCAAATATTACATATATATAGAATAAACTTAAAAATAATAGCCTTCGTTGGCAATATAATGGCTCAAAGGAAAACAACTCTTCAGATAAATAAAGCTCAAAGACTATTACGACACGCCAGATATCTATTAAGAAAGGTATTTACCAAGGCGATTCCCTAAGTCCCATGTGGCTTTGTCTTGCCCTCAATCCACTGTCTGCTGCAACAGTGTGACACTGTTCGGAAACAACAAATATCTCACATCTGATATACATGGATGACATTAAACTATACGTTAAAACAGAAAAAGATATGAAGAAACTCGTCGAAGCTACAGCAGGGTTCAGTAAAGATATTATGCAATTCGGTTTAGATAAATGTAAAAAACACTTCACATACTTCGAGGCAAGATTCGACCCGGCAACTGTGTAGTAAATAACACAGACACAATAACAGCAATTGAACCCACCGACTTATATAAGTATTTAGGATATACACAACTCAAAGGGCTTGATCACGTAAGAATAAAAAATACACTCAATACAAAATACAAGAGATGACTTAATACCATATGTAGATCTCAACTCTCTGGTAAAAATCTCATTAAAGCCTTAAATACTTACACCATCCCTATCTTAACATACTCATTCGGAGTTATAAAATGGACAAAAACAGACACAGATTAATTAGGAAGTACAATGCGTACTACACTTACGAAACATAACAATTTACATCCTAAATCTGCAAGAGAGAGACTCACTATTAAAAGACAAAACGGAGGAAGAGGCCTAATAGATATCCAACATCTTTGGCGAAAACAAGTAAATAATCTAAAAACCTTCTTTTACACAAACCATCACTTAACTTAAATATACATGCAGACACACAACATTGTAACACCGACGAACCGCAAAAACAAAAAATTAAACACTGGAAGAAGAAAATCCTTCATGGTCGACATTCCCGTGATCTGGAACAATCCCATATCAAGACTTTAGCGTCTAAAAAATGGCTTAAAATAGGTAATTTATTTCCAGAAACTGAGGGATTCATAATTGCAATACACAAGATCAGATAATTAACACTAAGAAAATAACTAACTACAGAAAATATATAATTAAAGACCCTTCAGACACTAACGATAAATGCCGTAAGTGTCACATACAATTAGAAACAATTCAGCACATCACAGGCGCTTGCACAACACTCACACAGACAGACTACACTCCAGACACAATAACAGCAATTGAACCCACCGACTTATATAAGTATTTAGGATATACACAACTCAAAGGGCTTGATCACGTAAGAATAAAAAATACACTCAATACAAAATACAAGAGATGACTTAATACCATATGTAGATCTCAACTCTCTGGTAAAAATCTCATTAAAGCCTTAAATACTTACACCATCCCTATCTTAACATACTCATTCGGAGTTATAAAATGGACAAAAACAGACACAGATTAATTAGGAAGAACAACGCGTACTACACTTACGAAACATAACAATTTACATCCTAAATCTGCAAGAGAGAGACTCACTATTAAAAGACAAAACGGAGGAAGAGGCCTAATAGATATCCAACATCTTTGGCGAAAACAAGTAAATAATCTAAAAACCTTCTTTTACACAAACCATCACTTAACTTAAATATACATGCAGACACACAACATTGTAACACCGACGAACCGCAAAAACATTCATGGTCGACATTCCCGTGATCTGGAACAATCCCATATCAAGACTTTAGCGTCTAAAAAATGGCTTAAAATAGGTAATTTATTTCCAGAAACTGAGGGATTCATAATTGCAATACACAAGATCAGATAATTAACACTAAGAAAATAACTAACTACAGAAAATATATAATTAAAGACCCTTCAGACACTAACGATAAATGCCGTAAGTGTCACATACAATTAGAAACAATTTAGCACATCACAGGCGCTTGCACAACACTCACACAGACAGACTACACTCACACAGACAGACTACACTCACAGACACAATCAGGTAGCAAACTAGCTCTACAACATACACTCCTTATTACAACTACACGCCGCTAACTGTTCTGGAGAATACAACCCACATACTGTTTTACGACCCCGCTATACTCACCGACAGGGCAGTTCACTATAACAGATCGGATATAACGTTATAAGATAAAATAAATAAAATTACTTACCTAATTGACGTTGCGGTCCCAACACTCACAACATACAAAAGACAATCACTGAAAAAAATTAGCAAATATTTAGAATTAAAAGATGAAACAACTAGAATCTGGAGACAACAACAAATTTACTTAGTCCCTATAGTGCTCTCCACAACAGGAAAGTAATAAATTTAAATGAAAGTCTCTACATAACCCTGCAAAAAGCCGTCATTCTGAATACATGTAGAATTGTTAGAAACTTAATGCAAATAGAGGATAATCAAATAGGTACTATTTGATCGACTTCTATCACAATCACAACACACATACTACATTTACTTGGTTCTGACCCGTAAATGTAGTAAAAACCAGCGAGAGCTGAGAAAAACAAAGAATCAACGATTATAATAATAATATGGCGGAGATGGAATAAAAATATCCCCATAATAATAATATTTATTTTCAGGCTTGTGCCCATTTTGTTAGTAATAATTTTACTTACATACCCGTAGTATAGTAGTGCAGTAACATAAAAAGAAAACAAAAAAAAGATTAATCAACTTAAAATTAAACTTAAAACTTAATACTTAATATCCAGACCCTCAAGACAGTGTGCAACTGCAACCAATGCTTAAGGATTTGGGAGTCCCACCGATCCGTTAGCACATTTAGGGTGCGTTTGGAGCTGGTTCGCAAACTTTGCAGTAATGAGGAGCAACGTTTACGATTACTACTACTCGCGACCCTGCGTGCCAACATGTTGCATTGGACAGCCAGCGCCCTGCGTTCCCTTTCATTATCTATGTCATCTCGAAGATTTTCAGTAACCCAATGACCTAAGTATTTGAACTTGCTTACACTTCCTAATATTATACCCGCTAGCTTAACCTGTGGAATTGAGATATAACCTTTCGAACCAGTTTCAAACACTGGAAGTTCACTTTTTGTTGCATTATATCTAAGACCATAGGCCTCCGCGTAAGATTAACAAATATGTACCAATCTTCTCATGGCACCAACCGATGGACTCAGGAGCACCAAATAATCAGTATAACTGATGTTATTGATGCATAGGGCGTCCACATGGCATCCGACATTGATACTGCTTAGTTCAGCAATCAATCGGTCCACATACAGGCTGAAGAGCACAGGTGAGGTCAGGCCACCCTGCATCACCCCGCACTCCAACCCATACAAATTCGAATAAGGGCCTGTCCATTTTACACAATTTTTTTCATTCTTGTACCAATACTTAAGAATTAAAATTACTTCATTCTGTACACCTGTAACATATTTCAGTTTGTGCCATGTATAATGAATCATAAGATACTAGATCAAACGCTTTAGACAGGTCTAGAAAACATTCATACACCGGAGTTTTTAGTGGAAAGTCAATGTCTTTTAATTTATTATTGTAAAATTCACTGTATTTATTTATTTGATACAATTCTCTATCAATGGGACAGACACCAGCGCTTTCCCCCAACAAATAGCATCAAATATAGTGCAGTTAGTACGTTGTGTATTAGTAAGTGTTGACGTTATGATATTAAACTAAATTGTTCTACAAAACGACAATAACAAGAAAACAAAATAATAAGAAAATTAACAAAATACTTAATATATCTGCACTTATAAATGTGTATATAATGCGTGTTTGTGTGCGTGTGTGTGTGTTTTCTTTTGGTTGTGTTATTCAGGCTATAATTAGAATTGGTTGGTGTTATAATAGATCATTAAACGCAAAATCATATTCTGCCACGTATGGCGTGCAAATATTATAATGAATTTAAATTTAAAACCACTTTAATATTGTGTTAACATAATCTAGTGTAATTACAATATTTGTCGTCAATTACTTACTTTATTATTTCATTCAGATTTTCTAGCTTATCTTCTAGAAATGTTTAGCATTATAACAACATTTATTCAATAGCAAATTATATAATCGATTTCTAAACTATGCCAACGGTAATAGTATGATATTCCGAGGTGAATAATTAAATATTATAATAAAAATACTATTAACATTTTTCTTAAATAGCTTTAATTTTCTGATTCTAATTTTATTTTTTTATTATTTTCTTCAGTATATAATAAATGGATGAATGCATTAGCACTTTATTGTAAAAACAACTATAAATGGGAAGAAATAAAATAATGTATAAAACATTTTTAGCAAAGCATCAGGTAAAGTGATTCAGGATCGCAGTTCTCTGGGATGACAATAAATGTGCGTCCTTAAACTTTGTGGATGATGAATGTAGACACCATGGGAGTCATCACTTATCATCAGGAGAACTGCGTGCGTCGTCTCCTAATCCTATAAATATAAAATGTAAAAGTAAGCTTATGATATAGTTAGTTGATGATAAATGAATAAACTCGTAAAGAAACATTTTACTGCAGACTTCTTACTTAAGCGTTGGGTGAAAATCTGCAGAAAATCTCCTGCGGGTAGAGGGTTATGTGGAATTTCTATACCTATACTGACTAATATATACTGACCCGTATAACCAATTATTTTTAATGCATTTGATGCATATTTGCACCGGTTGGGAATCCAACACAGACTTAGTTCTATTTATTTGTTTGTACTTATAAAAGTAATGAGAACGTACAAATTTCTACTTTGTTAAGCCCGAAATAGAAAATCCATGAATGGGGTCATTCATTCGGACGATACCGTATTCATGTTGACTCATGGTAGGTCGTTTGCTTTTATTAGAATTTGTTAGGAAGTCAATGTAAAGTGTTTTCCTTATAAAAGTTTCGGGCGTACGGAACATTAATATCGTCGGTCGGCTCGAACTTGAAAACCACGTCAACATAGAAAATTCCCTACTGTGTTTCTTGTGGTGAGTGTAGGAACCTGAAGACTTTTTCATTAGTATCGAGGTATTCCATCTTAGTCCTCAAAGATGACAACGCGTACATCTTGAATCTTTATGTGTGTGTTTATGATCCGCAATCATCAATAGACATCAGGTGAACTGTGCGCTTTTTTGTTACACTCAAAGTCATACAACAGTAGGTGATGACGTATTTGCTTTCTTATCAATAATGAACATTGGTGTCATATCATTTATATATTTATTTATTTACTCTTTATTTCGTTAATGGCTAAGCAAAATTAGAGGTTTACAAAGAGCGGAGTTAATACCCAATTATTAGTTCATCACAGGTATGGTGAGATATTGTAATAAAATTAAAAAGAAAAGTTTAGTTTAGTTTTTATTTAATAATATGCAATTAAATAATATATATATATATATATATAATACATATATACATAAATATCGTGTCTACTTTGAAAATAAGTCAATAACGAACAAGCTCGTCTTTTATCTAAATACTCGGGAGGCCGTGTACATTTGATTCCGGATTGAATTTGTTTCCTCAGTTTTATAGATATCGACATTGAGAATATATGTTGAAATTGTTATTTTAATATTTTTTATCAAAGCAATATGACTAACGAGCACATTATTACTTCCAGTCTCGTCTCCGGATCCTTACACTCACCAGACGAAACACAGCAGCATTCTGCTGCTATTTTACGGTGATATTCTACGAGGGCTGACTCATTATTTCTGCAACCAGAAATTAAAGAAAAATTCCAGTGTATTTCTACCACTATCTACTTACGACAGTATTCTGTGAGGGTTAGGTCTTTCTACGGTCATTGTCATTGTTCATGCCGCCACTAGAAACAAACTACAGCGTGGCTCTAACAAATTTGCATTGATTAAGTCATGTGAACGCTGGATCTGAAGATACTGTAGTTGAGGAAGATCTTTTGTTACAAGGTAAGAACTGCACCCTTTTATTTAATCTCCGATGTAATAACCTCTGGATCTTGGGTTCTTCGCTCGTTGCCATCACATTAACGTGGACCATGCACTAATACCATCAGTGAAATAAAAAATATATAGTTTAACCAGTTCATATTTTAATAATCACAAGTATAATTTACGACTACGTAAACTAGGCCAATATTTCAAGCGTATATTATAAAAACCTTCGACAAATACCGTTAAAATTTATAAAAGGTTTACAGATTTAACTTCCTTTTGTGTGTCGTATACACATAAAGAAATATTTCATATTTTTGTTGTAAATATCTTTCAACTTGTACGCTTAAGTTAATGTTCAACAGAGCATGTAACGTAGCTTCTGAACGAACGCTTTTGATTTTCTGATACTTAGATATCATGACAGTATCTAATAGTAGTAGATATAAAATAGTTAAATCGTGATGTTTAGAAAGAAAGAATGAATTGTCTTCATCTTCATTCTCCTGTCAATTTAGAATAGTAATATTCTAGGTATCAATATTGGAAATGTGTCTATATATCAGTATACCTATATAATATATATAAATAGTAAGTGGTAAAACGGCAGAGAGAGTGAGAGAGCGGAATAAAAATGAGTTCAACTATTTTTTTTTCTCTCTCTGTCCAAGTTATTATCCGTGTGCCAATTTTGTCTTTTTGCGTCAAAACTTTTTTTTAAATGTTACATATACATTCATACATACATAATAAAAATAAAGTAAGCCCATATATTTAAATCCCAAAGCTCTCTCTCTAAGGAGAAGGCAAGACCAGCCTCCTCTCTAAAGAGCGTGTTTGAGCATAATCCGCCACACTCCACTACGGATTGGCGGACTTCATATATCTTCGAAATATTTTATTTTAAATTTATTATACATCTATACATATGTATGAAATTTTACTATCATAGCGTCGAAAGACGTATCACAATTTAAATTAAAATGAACGTATTATGATAATACCGCCATGATGGTATAACTACTAATTTTATGTTAGTAAAATAACTAGCACATGTTCGTGATGACATACAGAGACTAGTTTTACTGAGGGCGAAATAGAAAAGTGCCTGTTTTCATATATGTTATATATTAAATAAAACAAAATTACAGCTTATATACAAAGGCCTTCCAGAGAGCATATTGATACATAGTACGCTACGTGGCTCTATTGCGGACTGCCGAACTTCACATATCTTCGAATTATTTTTATATTTATTTATTAGAAGTAAAAAGAAAAAGGTAAAATAATTTATTCACGATATTTTCATGTCTGGAATAGAGGACTTAAATCAAAATTTGAAATGTCTATTAATAATTTCATTGCCATTGGCTATCGAACTAGGTATGCTCGCATACCGTGAGTTTATTGGCGAGCGCCCCGACACTAAGCTACTCAGCTATGGCATGTTAAATTTGTTTTCATAAAATAATTAAAGCCAAGAGGAAATGTTGCATCTTTATTCATTTTGTGTAACACGGGGAGTGTTTTGAAGAGTAGTAAACAATCATGCTACCGGACAGAAATTCAAAATTTCATCCCAATCATGTCGATGGTTAATCACTGTGCGCTTCATATGATGTTTTCTGCTATCCACAATTACTTTATGGAATCAACTATATCTAGTGGTATTTCCGAACATCAGTTCGGAACTAAGAACTTAGGGTACCTCACGAAAAGAGCCTTCCTAAAGGCTTGCAACCTCTCTGCTGGTACGGATGAGCGGCGGCGATCACTTATTATCAGGAGAGATGTTTGCCTATATGTCCCCTCATTTAATAAAAAGTGGGCACAGCATTAATGAATCTACTCGATAGCGAAAGAAACGCGTCCTCACGGAATATCAGCGTAAAATAGTAGCATAACGTTTCCGTGGTTAGTCTGGTCTTATCACCGGTGACGAAGAATTCCGTGTTGATTCTCAGGAAGTGACAACGCATTGTGATTCCTTATCGAGGATAAATGTGGATGGCATGGGCAGCGGGAATGGCTCACCATCAGGTGAACTGTGCGCTCATTTATCAGTAAACTCCAACAGCTTACTGTTGGAATAATTAGCCAAGCAGCGCAACTGAGCTTATTCTCCGGCACGACGCAACCAATTACTGTCGTTATTAACTTTTTTTTAAAAAGAAAACAATTTATATTTTTTATTAAATTGTATATTTTAACAAACAACAGCAATAACATTAAATAATTGAATTATAATTTACCTCGAATGAGATGTACATTTATACTATAGTTGTAACAAATTACATTACAATCAGGATGTACATACATATCTGCCGGCACCCGTTTCGAGACGAATGGCGTGAGGGTGGAGCCATTACGAGTTTGTTTATAATGGCGTTTTACGTCAAAGAATTCTTTTAAAAGTGAATACATTTCATTCAATTTACATTAACTAAGGAAGGACATGTGTGATCAATTGACGTAATGCTGTGTATTGACAATTAAAAAATAAAAATTTTCGACATCAAACTTCTTAGTAACCTTTTCTAAGGTTTTTGTATATTGAGAGATTATTATTATTATGGCTTAACATTATTAATTTAACTTACACTTAAGTTATTAACACTTACAAGATCGCCAATACGGCTTACGTTTCGTTATACAATGTAAACAGTCCTTACGATATGGTCATAATATAAATACATATTTTTTTTTCTTTTTTAAACTTTTTTTTTAAATAATTATACAACATTGAATTTTCTTATTTTTCCAATCTTTTACTGGACATGCTTAAAACTTAAATTGTATTTTATGAGTATCATAAGTATAGACATACAATTTAAAATTTTAGCTTATTTTAAATATATAAATGGTGTATTTTTTGTATTCAATATAATATTCGTCACAACGTCTTTGCGTCATTTATTTGACGCCTAAATCGCGCTTAAAACAATTTCAAATAGTTCAATACAAAGATCCTTCCACAATTATCGTAGTATTATTTCTTTTCCAAGTTGACTAGATAGGCGAGAGACTTCCGCCTAATATTTAAATCTAAATTATTACGATATTTCGTAAAAGATTCAATTAACAATTAACTATCTTCTCCTAATGGTGACAATATATATACTGCGATAAATAATAAAGAAATTTATCGAAACATTATGAATGAAAAATTATCGTAAATATGGTGTCGATCATTTTCTAAATCGCTTTTTCTATTTCATATTCTGTTATAGCGATGAAGCGTTTTAGTGTTAACGCATTAATTTATTAAATAAATATACACTCTTCTCTTGAAAACATCTACATCCATATATATGGAAACATTACCAGAGGAAAATTCTTCCAATCCCTCACCTTCATCTGAATACGATCCGATCTACAAAAGAATTAGGCCTTGTGTCTAGACGTCCCAAGGTAGGGATGTAGGAACCCAATTGTATAATATCTCCGCACATTTTGCGAAATGTATTATTTAAAATATTGAGAGTTACCTGTCGCATATGTTTAAGGTTGAATGGGCTAATGGCCTATTCAACCCGAAACTTTTTTGATAATATATATCTTATGTATCTTTCGTTATGCGGGCTATCTTAGAAAGTTGTCCAGATTTAACCCATAGATTGAATGATTCTTGAGAATGGTTTAATGGACAATTTAAAAATGTATTGTATGCCTATATTTGTCAAAGCGGTAGGTAGATAAATCATCTGGGGAAGGTAGCGGCCTAAAATGTTGACAAATACGAGTTTTATAACTATAATAATTTAGATTTAATTAATTAGTTAATAAACGGTTATAAATATGATGATATTTGATGGTACTTCATAATGCTTTATAGAGAAAAAGTTTAAAGTGAATAAATATCATTTGCGTAGCATTCATTATAAAAGTTAGTATTTTCACTGTATATTAAGTACAGGGTTGTATGAAAAAATAATATTATTTAGAGAGAAATGTAACTTTAGCTATTGTTTACGTATTTATATTTGATGTTACTTCATAATGCTTGATAGAGAAATATCTTAAAGCGAGTAAGTATCATTTGCGTAGCATTAATAATGAAATTTAGCATTTTCACAGTACAAGGTTGTATGAAAAACATCTAAATCCACTGTTATTACAAAAAATGCCTAGGAATAATATTTTGACCCAATATTTACTTAATCCTTAACAAATAATAAATTATACAAACAAATAGGTGTTACGTCAATAATTTGTAGAACAAATGAAACATGTGTTTTTTTCTCACATAACATTTAGTAACATACGCTTTAATATATATGTATATATTTTAGTCATTAGGAATAGCTTAATATATAGTTTTTTTTAAATATAATATACATAATATTTCATTATCCAAGATTAGTTACTTATAGTTCACACTGGACGCCAGTCATTGTTTATGTACCCTAACATTTTTGCACCCTTAATTACGTTGCTTAAAAACTTTTCTTCATCAAAGAAAATGACAATCACGATTATAAATAGAATATAAAATTTACTATTTTTATTTATTTACCAATATATTATTTTAGTTTACTGTAAAAATATGTAGACATTACAATTTTTTTACAGGCATTCTATTTATATTAACATGAACATAGATATGAAATAATAAACAATACATTATTAGCATCAAATGCCAGTATAAGTGTTTGGCAAATTTTCTACTTGGCTTCGACCACAACAGAAATCGTAAAAAAATATAGAGAATTTTTTTTTTACATAGCATAGCATGCATACAATTTTCAAAATGATGCCATTTATATTACATTAAAGTTAATCGTGTAGATTCCATTTACAAAATTAAATATATATATACAAATACCAATCACAAAGTACCGGACACCAAAAGCCTCCTTATTACTTCATCTATATTTCCTCATGATTTAAAGCTATTCCCAATTTGACTTTCGAAATATTTAATAATTTACATATCGTTCAATATCCTATTAAAACAATAATTAACGTTAAACATGTTTATATTAAATTATATTAAATGTCAATAATTTTATTAGACACTGGCTAAGGTCGCAATCCATTTTATGTAATGTGATCTACACAATCTCACCAATGTTAATCTTTGAGCAATATATTGTCTATTTTAGTAACCTTTGGTCACACTTTATATTCCGAGATCTACTCATGGATTACCGCATCAATAACGACCAGATTATTCAATTTAATTCTATATTAACGTCAGTCCTCGCAGAAAGACACGGCCGGTGCCGAGTGGTGATCCCTTTGAGGAACAAAGCAAGCGCATGCTGGAGGTCCAGGAGAAGAAAGTGCTGATCCAGGTCCCAAGGAACCTCCACAAGACAGATGCGCCCTATCCCTGATGTTGAGTATAGATCGTTCTAGACCCCAACCAGTTTCACCGTAGCTTCCGGTTATAGAACTACGGCTTACTCCTGGTTCTGTTGATAGTGAAATGAAAATAGAAAATTTAGATAAAACGTCGTATGAATGAAATTTTTTTTATTATTTTAGGTGTAGAAGTTACCTAAAATAATAAAAAAAAATTACAGTTAACACGACCATTACATACCACGATATTATTACGGGTACATAAAATTGTCTCTGTACTCCATTTGCTGTTTCGTTTGATGAATGAATGAAACCGTAGATCGTAATACTGGTAGATGTAGTTTTATTAAAAAAATACAATGTATAGAAGTTTGTCAATCTGTTTTATTGTCTCTACATCATATATTTAATTTATAAAAATAGAATTAGAAAACTATGTGCAGCATGTGCACTATGATCTGATAAATGTTAGGGGACAGTGTCAGCGTCACAGTACATTCTCGAATACACTCAGAATTCCAACAATCAACAATACGTGAATGTATCTCGAATTGTTGAATTCATTGTTTTCAGTTATCATATGTTAAACACAATCCGCAAACACATCCAGAATCGAAAATCAACAATTCGATAATTGACTCGATAACAATGTTTTCACATTATTTAGTCCTTGTCAACAAATTATTACAGGCTCTCAAAATATTCTCAATATTTATAACTTAAACAACTACTTCAAATCAGACTATTTATTTTCAAAGATAAGAAATTTGTGCCGTAAAATCTCTATAAAACATTTCATTTTAAAATTAATATTTGATAAGGTCTACGAAAACTCAATTCAGAGGGTAACAAGGAGGAAAACAAAGAAATAATATTTAAAGTGATGCTTGATAAAAAAAATTTAAACGTCTTATAAAACAGTTATCCTCATTGTAGGGATAAGAAGACCCTTACATTATGGTGACGTGGCTTCCAACTTTGTCCTATAGGGTGAGAATGTATCTGCATAATGATTCTTTATCGTGGTAAAATATGGGTGCCATGGGTCGCAGGAATAATTTACCATCAGGTGGACTGTATGCCCATTTGACCTTTAACCCATACAATAAAAAAAAAGTTACTTTCTCGATCTATTATAGCCCTTTTAAGTCCATTGTAAGGAAAGGCTTTTCTAAAAAAGAATCTACACCTAGCTTTATTTGGTGAGCGCAATGGACAGATAATACTGTTTGATATCAATTAATTGAGGTTGGAGATTGAAACATTCAAAAAAAACTTTTTGCTTTTTTCTTGCATACACAAGACGCAATTCAAATTTCAAAAAAAAATCATGCATTTGAGATAGGTATTTCCATAAAAGGTTAGTTCATTCTTCCTTACAATTCCCTATTCAGCGATCCTCCCTGACCAACAGCAATACTCACACGTAAAACAAACAAACATCCTTACAATGCTGTCAAAATCCAACACAGCTAATTAAATGCAATACTTACGAAAATGATAGAATGGCTCCTTTCTTCTTTCATGGTCCTCTCCAACTAACCACCAAGTCTTGACTTCTCCTCTCCCCTATTAGTTTTACACAAGAAGTATTTAATGTGTGCATTACTTTTATTTTACATATGTTTTTTTATTATTGAATTAGTATATATCGTGTGTATGAATAGCTGTTGGTTGTTTTGTTCGTACCGGCGAGGCTTTTTAAATGAACGCTCAATGCAAGATTGAGGATAGGTTTATGCATTGTACACTATCACGTGTTTCTTTGTTTCAAGAAGAACTAATCGAGGTGAATGGAGAATTAAAAGAATTACGTGAATAATCGCATCGGAATCGCAATTACACCGCCCTCACCTCTTCTTACCTTAATATGCCAAATAGATCTAGAAACAATTTTTAGGTCTCATCTGCTCCGTTAGAGGCAGATTTCGGATGTTCCAGAAAAATGTAGTAAATTCTGATGAGTAAATACTATCTCCAATATACGTAAATTAGGGAATAAGTTTTAATTTATAATCACTATCATCATTATGTCAGTACAGTCCACCACTAGTTATATAGAAATTTAAATTTGATTCCAGCTTCCCACTCCCCACTAGCGCTCAATGTAGATGCTACCCTTCCCCAAAGTTACCAGATATCATTACATACACCACACCCATTTAAACATCACATCACATCAAGCTTCAACTTCCGCGAGCTTGCGAGAAACGCGTGCTGATTCACGCATGAGGAATGCATGTCGAATACATTGCAGCTTTTTATAGTTCAGCGAGTCGAGAGTCGGGAACGGGAATATAGATTAAGTTTTCAAAAAACGTAACACATTTAATGTAAAAAAATAAAGTAACATCCTATATATATAAATCATACTGCTGCTCTCAAAACAAAAAAAAACTTTAGAAGTTACTGATGAATATTTAGTTTAGGTCTATGGGTTTTTCACGCATCATTCCACAAAACTCGAGCCTGGGTCTTTTGCGTCCAATGACTTGCATAACCAATGTGCAAAGAAATATCTAGTGGGGTTTAGTCGTAAACTGAATGTGTCAATAATAAATTTCCCCTTGAGTACCTTCCCATCTCATCTATTGTCCGTTCTTCGAGTTATGTGTCACTTCAGTTTACTAAGCTTTTAAATTTTGTCGGTCATCTTTGATTCTAACATGTACAAAATAACCCAGTACAGTGGACAACATTGGAAGATAATATTTACGCTGTTAAGGATGCTTTGAATGCACCTGGTATTGTAAACGAAGTCATGAGTAAATAACATGTCTGGATAGATACGTGGCTTGATGAGGTAAGATAATGATGATACTATTGTATGCAATATATATTATGTATATTATATGTATGTAATATATTTTACACTATGATTTACCAACCTCTACGTTGACGACGCCCCTCTCCTTGAAATGATAGCCACCATGTTTCCGCAATATAGCATACGTGTCATTGCTGATATGTACTCTTTGCGATTTACTCGACGATCCCATACGAGCAGCAGTATTGACCGTATCACCAAAAAGGCAATATCGCGGCATTTTAATGCCCACTACTCCAGCAGCGCATGGTCCAGTATGTATACCTGACGAGAAAAAATGAAGTAAATACCAAATACACACACACAATTTGTGTAACCACAACATTAAATAGGAAGCGTCAAACTTGTATATAAAATATATTTTCAGAATTCATCGAGAGATCATAAGGCGCCTTCACACTATTGTTTACATGTTTAGTGGCCATTAAATTCCATGTAATGAAAGGTTAATACTATTACCGGTATCTATACTGATTTAGATTTTAATGTATTCACGTGTCTTGTTGTTTTTTCGTGTTCAACTTAATTTGGTGGTCGTCGTTTTATGTTTTGTACTAAATGATATCAAATGCACAAGATTGAAAGCAGTCAAGTGGAAACCGGGGCTCCATTCCGTAGTCCGATACATTGGCGGTGGAAAGTTCCGATGCAGTATCAAAGGCATGGAAAATAAGATAAATCAAATGGACAAATACTTTTCGTAACGCAGTATCAGGTACTTTGACCAATGGCCACGTGTCTGCAATTTTATTAAAGGTTAGAAAAAATAATTACCAATTCTTATATTAAGTCTGGCAATAGGATTATGCCGGACCCTAATTTGTGGTACTGCGTCTAGCAAATGCAGAGCAAGTGATGCAACTTCCGCAGCGTGCTTGGAACAGCGTTCTGGGAGTCCACCCACCACCATGTAAGCGTCACCTACCGGTTCCACCTAAAGAAATATCAAAATGAATCTACGTCTAATGAAAAAAACGATCATCAAAAAATGTCAAAATAAACTAGTAAACTTTTATAATATTAGAGGCACCATGTAACGTAGAGCTACACTGTAGTTTATTTCTGCAAGTTGAATGGTTCAGCTCAACCGGGAAGGACACACAGAATACCAGCATAATGTTGCTGTGTTTCGTCTGGGATCCGGAGACCTTTATGACTGGTGACGAGGAATTCCATCTCAGCCCTCAAGGGTGACAACGCGTCTGCATTATGATTCCTTGTCAAGGATGAATTTAGATGTCATGGGCTACAGGAATCACTTAACATCAGGTGAACTGTGTGCACGTTTGCTACTTTCAATGTAATAATAAAAAAAAAGAAAATGTGTTGTCATCCTTGAGGACGGAGTTGGTTTGCCTCGTTTTCTGTTATGTTTCCTACACTCACCAATTGAAACACGGTAGCGTTATAATGCTATTTCGTACTAGTATATTGTCAAGGCGTGGTCCTTTTCCGATCGTGCCAACCCATTCATGTGACACCCAGAAACTAAATACAGCGCGGCTAGACACGGTTAAGACCTAAAGTTTAGTTATAGGATATTTTCGCGAAAATAGTTACGACTCGGTCAGTAATATTGAAACTTGAACTCGTTTTGCTATTGCTAACGCCATGAAACTAAATTGAACTTAAATTTAACAAAGAAATAAATTTAGCACTATTTTTCATTTTTAGATTAATATTTCAGGTCGTACTAAAATGCTGCTTGTTCATCGTCGTCCAATCGGCTCATTCGCGTTGCTACAAGCTGGCTCTATCACTGAAAAGTTCTTTTCTTACCTTGTAAACGTTGTAGTAGGAGATAATGGAGTCACAGCATGAGTACAGGTCATTTAATACGTCCACGATCTTGAAAATGAAAACAAAGTTAAGAAAACAATTGTTTTAAGTTAGAATAATAATTATTCGATAGTTTGTAGACGAATCAGTAAGCTGAAGTGCTAATGGATTAGCCATATCTGACTACTCCTTTATTTTTGACAAAGTGGCGCAGTTATCTAATTTATTTTGTTGAAAGGAACAATATTTCTGTACAAATTATTCATTTTCAGAGCTGGGAGTGTTAACGTTCTAGTTAAGCGGCCGACGAGTGAGTGGGTCTGTGTTTGCATGAATACTTGCAGCTGGTATTAAACCAATGTACCGTTATTGTCATCTGATAGACATCACCTCCAACTCTGGCGATACGATGATTGTCATAGATGATGACATTGTATTTTTTGTATCAATAACATTAATAGCATAAAGATGAAAATAAAAACACCATCGACAATGGAAGCACGCCCTTTGATAAAATATTTAGAGAATTCTCTTTCTGGCAATCTCAGAGAACTGTAGATCAGCTTTCACAAGGGCAATCTTTTAACGAACATAACGTATATTAACGTATAAATAATAGAAATTAAAGGGAAATAGATAAAGATCATGAAACACAATCACAAGTTTACCAAATTTCTAAACTTAATTACCTTGCTTTCACGAAAACATAATGTAAGTAGAACCTGTAAAGTTTGTAAAGGTTTTGGTTTAAGAAGGGCTTAAGACTCAGTTACCCGTAAAACAAGTATTAAAATACCTTTATGTCATACAATATTGTGATACAAGCGGCGTTTCCCAGAAAATCTCATATTTAATTGAAGTTACTTAATTTTATTGTAAGTAGTTAATAACATGTTGTGATGTTGACCTTTGCCTTGCTCCGAATTAGACAGGAGGAAATTGTCTAAAACTTTTCTCCCTAAGAAGAGGCAGCTAAGTTGTATTACATGTTTGACGGTTTTAATAAGGGTATATTAAGTACTAGCAGTGATTACACTGAGGACTACAGGATGCTAGCTATGTCTCATGTAAAGCAACGTTTTTTAGAACTTTTAAAGGTGAACAATTTCGTCATACATGATTTTTGCTTAACTTTAAACGTTTACGCAACACACGCAACGGATGCACCCAAAAGAAATAATTTTTCCCGTTTTTGCAACAGTTTTCGTTGATGCTCCACACTTGTAGATCGTAGCGTGATGTTCTATAGTCTATAGCCTCCCTCGAATGGATTAACCAAGACAAAAAATAATTAATTTGAACCAGTATTTCCTGAGATGTTCAACCAAACAAACTCTTCAGCTTTATAATATTAATATAGATTTGACGGCCGCGTAGCGTAGTAGTCAGAGGTTCGTAGCTACGACGTAGCTCCTACGTTTTATTACCAGCTGAACAATATTATTGCAACACTGAGTGTATATTATCGATTTCGGATGTGTTGCGCTAGGCTTCCGATCTTATTGTGCTTGCATTAATTTGAACCAGGGACGACGACAATACATGAATGCGAAATCGCGAATGCTTATGGTACTATTATATAATATATGCTACGCAATGGATGTCGTCTAGTAACAATCCAAATAAATCGTCTTGGTAAGAGTGAAAGGGGAATATAATGTAAAAAAAACTTTAAAATGTACCTGCATAGGACAGCTCATAGCGACCAGATGTGAGAAGTCGACAATATCGCCGAAGTAAATTGTAACACTATCGTAGCTTTCCGCTTGGACTGGCTCGCCACGTTTCAATGCTTCTGATATAGTCCTGTGTATGATATTTAAATAAAAACGTTATTTTTTACCATTACATCCTTATATACAAATTATGCTAACGAGGCATTTCATCTCGGCCCGAAAGAAAAAGTCAACTATGCCGACGCTGACACGCAGATTAGAGATCTTTATTGGGGATAGATCTAGGTGTTCATGAGCTTCAGCCCTTTAGTCCCGGGCATAAGAATAGGGCTAAGGTACCCCCTGCCTGTCGTACATGGTGACTAAAAAGGGACATCGGTTTCGCGGGTGAACAGGGTGGGGCCTGATACTAAAAGGATAATAAAATGATTTTAGATTATCTAATATCCTGTTTTGTTGGATATTAAGGGAATAATGTTGGATCTAAGGGAATAAGGATGACAAACGAGCACACAGTTCATCCAATGGTAAAAAATGATTCTGCGGCCCACGACACGCAAATTTATCATCAATGAGTAATTATACTGCAGATCCTGGAAGACTAAGATGGAATGCCTCATCAACAATAATAAGGGTCTCCGGGTCCCTACAATCACCAGATGAAATAGCCGTATGCTGGTATTCTGAGGACGTAGTCCTTCCCATTTATTAAATATGTGCCATAAAGAAACTAAAGCGTGAACCTTTTATACACGTATTCTATGAAAGCGTAATGCCATTAAGGTCGAGCTGACTCATACTCAGTCTATGTAGATGAGTGCTTTAAGATGTATAGACATTAAAATATATTCATCAAAGCATTTATCAAACAGTTTTTAATGCGTTACGTTTTTTTTAAATTGCTGATGGCTACTTTTAACACGAAGGCTTTTACAGGTTGAACCGGTTGAAAGGTGGCCGAACACTTAGGGCGCTCAGCTGAGACCTTAATTAATGGATAACCAGCACAAGGGTTCCCGAGAGGTACCTTGTGGTACGTTGCGTACCTTGGCAACATTCTACTCAATAGTTCGTCGGTTTTCAGTTTTTCTTGTGACAGTTGCTTGGTCTTCTCTTCAACTAATGCCTCAAGGTTCGAAGCATACTTCTCCATCATTGCCAGCATATTGTCGAAGGTATTGGTTTTCCTGTGAAAAAATCTTTTTAATTGCTATTAAGAGAAAAGAGATGTCTACATTAAAGTTTAGTTAAAAGAAAGCTCCAAGTAGTAATAAATTTCAAAATGATCTTGAGAACGTAAAAAGATATGCATACTTAACAACACCTAATTAAAATCTCAAGAACGAAAAATAGCAAAACTATGCATTGACTATGTTACTTATTCGTTAATTTTAAACTAAAATAAGGACGTATGAGTAATTTAATTATTCAATAAAGTAGTTTTTGAAAGAAATTATTATATTATTATATATTATGGGAAATTATCAATTAAACGACATCTCGTTAAATTTTCAAGTATGTCATAAATATTAAGAAGCGTAGATGTTTATATGTACATTCAAAAATCAAATCTAAGTGTGCATCTTATTGGCTTATCTGCAACCAAGCCTATCCATACCATCCTTACCACAAAGCACGATCCTGAGTCACCTGCTTCTATAGACAAGATCCAAAATAAGAAAAGACGAAGTCCTCTACACGTAGCTGTTTGGTTTTACCTTGGAAATGACTTGAGAATGGATAAAGCAAAAAGGTTTACTTAAATAACGGCTTGTAGTAGTGGTTAATAATTGCGAAAAAAACTAAAAAAATGCACTTACATGCCGGCATGCATATCCTTAAGCCGCAGCCACACTAAGCGGAGATCTGGGCGACGATCAGGTCGTTCGCTCCAGCATGCGTTGAGCACAGCCAGCACTGAAGGTCGTGCGACGAGACCGCACAACGGCGGCCGAAATAACACACCACCGATTGGATGACGAACACGGCCGATAATTTCTGTTTAGACAAGTTACTTAATCGTGTTGATAAAATCCCGGAGACGTTTGATTGGGGATTAATCAAATATTAAAAAAAAATCGAAAGGCTACGTAATATATTTTAATTGACATGCCATAAACATGAGGATTCCACCATTGATACCATGAGTGAATGTATCAAAGGCCGCCTAAATCGTTACTCAACCCCTGTTTTTTTAAAACAAAATATCATCGAGAAGTAATAGTATATTATGCTTCATTGTCTTCTGCTACCACTGTTAATGTATTCGTAAAAATATTAATTTATACTTAAAAATATAGTGACAGATAAATTTATAAATACTAGAGACAACGATACACTTGTGTCGCCGAGTATACCTTATTACACGTTGACAGTTTGTTGATGTCAGTTATTACGTAGCCAAGCGATATAATTTAATAGGATCACACAGTCGTATACATAACCCAAGGACTCCTTTTAATGCTATAAGGAAAATACAAGGTCTATAATAAAATTAATAAATTTATTTCCGAATACATATTTTAACAGTGGTAGAGCTACACTGAACTACACTTTGTTTCTAACTGCAGAATGAATATGTCGTCACCGGCGTAGAACCACGCCCTCTCAGAATACCATCGTAAAATAACAGTATAACGCTGCTGTGTTTCATTTGGTGAGTGTAGAGATTCGGAAAACTTTACGGCTGGTGACGAGGCATTCCATCTCAGTCCTCAAGGTTAACAACGCAACTGCATTATGATTCCTTGTCAAAGACGAATTTTGATGTCATTGGCCCCATGAATCACTTGTCATCAGGTGAACTGTGTGTTCGTTTGTTACTCTCAATGTTATTTAAAAGAAAAATATCTGTTCATTATTGTCATTTATTTAATAAAAACAATGAAATATTTTGAAATGCTATCATAACTAATTTATTCAAATTGGATATAAATAAGTGCCTTACGGACGTCTGATGCCACTCCATTAGACGTCCGTAAAGCACTTATTTATAATGCCGCGCTCCAATTTATTTCTACTGGGAGGAACGTGGGGAATATATAGGAATATCGGAAAGACCAGGTTGAAATAGTGGGATAACGCTGCTATGTTTCGTATGGTGAATTTATGAAACCGAAGACCCACCTACTATGAACGGGGTAGACTATCTCTGTCCTTAGGTGACAACGCATTTTTATTTTCAATTTTTGATGAGATTTGATGTAGATATATATAAAGCAGTCATCACTTAGGTAAATCAGTCATCACATCAAGTAAACTATGCACGTAATTTTTTGTGTCATATTTTTTTTAATATAAGACAGCTTTAAAATCGCTTTAATACTATTTGAAGAGGAAGCGGCCACAACAAACTAAGGCGTCTCTTTTTGTGTTATTGCCAGAAATCAATTTATGAAATATTTGGCACTATTATTGTTTGTGGTCTATTTTTGTGAACATGGACATTAATTATATTACCTATTTTTCTAATAAGACTTTATTAAAATAATAACAAGCAATATATGGTTGAAATGATTCAACATGTAAATAATATGCTTAAAATAGACCTAATTTTTCATTTTATTTTGCTGATCCGAACAAACACATTTAAAATAACTTACCAGCGTTAGTTAAATTTGTGTCACCCCAAGGACCATTCCTTCCCAGAATTTCGTATAGTATAATCCCGAAAGAATATACATCCCCTTTCTGTGATCCCCAAGGGGGTGGACTGGGGTCACGCAGGAGTTCTGGTGCCCTCCACAGCATGCGACTCTCCATACGAAGTGCATCGTGTGTCTCTATACAGCCACCTGATTGAATTGTACTTATACAAAGGTATATGAATTACGTAACAAAGAAAATAGTGATGTGAGTAATATTGTTCATAAATAAGGAAAATATCCATTTTATTAGAAAGTGCATGTCTCAGCTGACCACAGGCCAGTGGTGATCGTTCAACAAGATGATATTGTCCTCCTGGATTATCATCCGAGTACGGTGATATCTTCTTACTACATATATGTTGTGCAAACAGAGGCATTAACTAGTCGTCCCCTTCTCTTGTCCAGTGTAATGTGTGGTCAATGATATTGGTGGAAGTTTTGCACGCAGTATCCAGGACACGGGACGTTCATACAACAAACCCATTCATTCAAACATATTCAATTTTATAAAATAAAACTACTTACTTTTTAAAGTATGCAATCCATAATCAGCAATCTGCAGCACCCAATGACTATCCACCAAACAATTGCTCGACGTAAGATTTCCATGTGACGTCAAAGCCGAGTCGTGAAGGTACGTCAAACCACGAAGGAGGTCCGCTACCAGTTTAGCCACGAACATATCGTCGAGAAGGAGATCTCTGTCCGCGAGTACTCTCGCCAGTGATCCGCGCGAGCAATATGCGGACACTATACATGCTACCCCGCTCTCCACACATACACCGACAAACGCTGTCAGATTCTCATGGCGCAGTTCACGGATCTATAGAAACAAAAATCATGAAATTGTTCTTGAAATCATGGATCATTTAGATATAAATGTATTCTTACTTTGTATTTGAATTATTTCCATTGACAGTGCATCTGAATTTAAAGCTCCGATTTTATTGAATATAAAATATTTACTGCGTGAATAAATATCATCTCATATTGACTAAAAGAGATCATAGTGGTCCGAATCGACTAGGAGTATATCATTATCTCATGCCGTTCTTAGTAAAATTTATCAAAATCGGATAAATATAGAATTACGCACGAATTACCTGTTTCAATTCCTTTTTGATGATCCTCGTTACATCGATGCTTTTCTTCTTCAATCTCTTTACTGCTACAATATTCCCTCTATACAAAGCAATCGTTGTATGCGCACGTCTTGTGTCTACCTCTTGAGGGATGGATGCCTTAAATGAGACTAGTCTTAAGAATACATTTTAAAGTACAGAAAAAACCTTACAAAACTTCAACTTCGGCATTCGGTAAGTAAGAAGTTTACGTTATTGTACCTCTGATTACGATTTATTAATAAAGTACCCAATATTAATATAGATAAGGACTTTCATTGTAATAAACATGACAAAAGAAATGTCATATAAGATAATTATATTATATATGTTCGGAAGTAACCAACCTCTAAAAATATTCTCTATAATTAAATGTATTGAAGTTATCGGGGAGACAATTTAATAAAAACTAACCTTACTATCACCGCAACCTGAAATAAACGTTAAATCTTTTGCCTCAATCTTCCAAAGAACTGACGCAAGCTTCTGCTCATATCGATAATGACGGAAAAGTAAGGCCGCCGCTAGAATGGCAGCAGCAGCGACTGCAGCTGCAGCCGACAGTACTCCAGGGTCATGTGGCAAGGAACATTTTTGCTATCAAAGCCGCAAGAAGGCTCGGCTATCGGAGGATTACCTCCAATCCAGGCAATGCGATTTCCTCCTACCAATTCCTGTGAATGTTCTTAGTATTATCAATTAGAAAAATAACACTGTATCCGTGAAGCTGGATAATAGCGTTAAAACGTAACAAATATTGTTAACGCAAATCGAACCAATCGAATCAAATAGTTTGTTCATCGTTATCATATCAGCCCATCATCAGTCTATTGCTAAACATTGGTCTCGAACACAGATTGCCCAAAAGCATCGAGTCCTCGCAAACTTTTCATCGATGCACCTTGTTATACCTTTCTTAAAGGAAACGCATTTGCGACTCTTCTGTTTTTAGTGGATGTTCATGAATGGTGGTAATCATTAACCATCAGGTGTGTTGCTTGCTTTTTGGCCACCTAATTACTAAACAAAATATCTAGTAGATATCGTGCCAACACGAGTTTAGTGTTCGAGAACATTTTTTTAATGTATATTGCTCCTGCGACGATATATAGCAGTCGATACTTTAGCTGAGTGACCCTTTATACTATATCTACATTGTAAAAGTCTTCGTCGAGGGTTTTATCAGGGAATCGCTTACACAACAACTGCTAATATTTTGTTAGAGGATAGACTCGAAGTAAGTTTGCCACGTACCGGCAAAGGATCTGTTGAGTTCACATATCGGAAAGCCGCCACAGGCTGAGCACTCCAGCCGCCAGGAACCGAGCCATCTTCAACTAGGCCTATTACTGAAAAATTTCCCTCTGCGTCCCCGGCGCTGTCCATGTTGACCTAAACATGGACAATATTTAAGGAACAGTAAACTTAATTTTTTCACAAGACAATGTGATGACGAAGACTCATAAAAGGGTGCACATTATCTGACTAAGCAATGATTACACCAGTAATTAAAATATAGATGAAATAGTTTGAGACCTCGGTTTTCATAACCATATACGTTGAACTATGTTCTTGTCACCCCTAATGTCATAATAAAATCTCTAATTACAGTGTAAAACAAGATGCAAGAGTTTTGGACTGTGCAATTGTCTATAAGGTTTTGCTACGGCCAAGTGTTCCCAAAGACCGTAAAATTTAAAGTAATTTACTAGAGTACTATATTTTGGAGAGAATCAAAATCGTAAATAATCAACAATTTTATTATATTTTTATATTATTCTCATCATCATCTAAGTCATTGAAACTCACATGATGCATTCAAATCGCGTTTCATGTCATCTCATCACTGCTCAGCTTAACAGTGGATTAGTAAGTGAACAATAAAATTAACTCATGCTTTTGTAGAGACGACACGGACTTGCACTTAATGTATTCAAAGGCACGCAATAAATTTCAGAAAATAGATGGGAGTTGCTAAACATATCTCACCTTCTCGGTAAATATTCCTCATAGATATTTTAAAACAAAATATCTTTATCAAACGCGTCTATGTAATGCTGACCTTCAAAACTAAATCATAGTCCTTCAGTATTCAAGTATGGAAGCTCAGATTTACTTAGCTTTGGGTACGGTTAGGCTCAGTGTTTCTCTACGTGAGAAATAGAATTCGCAACGTACATATCCGCTGTAGAAAGAAGGGGAGCATAGCACATAGGATTTTATCTTTTTTATGGAACTTAGAGTGACAAACTACTTCATCTGATAGTCGGGGATAACTACACCATATGAAGAGTTACATCCATCCAGATGGAATTGCCTCTATAGTAGTAACTAGGTCATATACAGAAGATGCAGATAGAGAGAGATACAGAGAGAGAAGATACATAGAAACAGTAGCGTTATGCTACTTATTCACGCTGGCGTTTTGTGAGGTTGTAGGAGTCTTCTCAGGTCGACTCTATTTCTATGGTGCAGCATGAAATAAGATGTAGTGACTTTACCACTGTGAAATGTCCAGATGTCTTAGTACGATTGTAATTGGGAATATGTACTTAATTTATGTTAATTAGAACGATGTGTGCATGACTCGGAATATGAAAATATATCATATTAGACTAGCCTAGATGGTTCAGAAAAGTATTGATGAACAAATAACACCACGATTTGCAATACGGCGACATCTAATAGTTATATTAGATGTCGCCGTATTGCAAATCGTCAAGTCAGTAAGACCATTTAGCATGAATAATTTTATTACACATATTTAATACACTTACATCAAATCCTTGTAGAGACCTATACGTGGTAGGTCTTAGTAGCTTCATGAGAGTGGCGCCATCTGTCGCCAGGAGGCCACTCCTCATCGCTGCAGTGGCTGCACGCGCCCAAAGAGTCACAGCGTCGTATAAGTGAGCTGCTTCTATCGGCACCTATTAGAAATCGTATTTTAACAAAACTTATTGGAGTTACGTCAAGAATGATTGTAAAGGACTTAAAAGCAGTAACAATGTGCCAACCGCTTACGTGCTCAAAATGGGAGTAAAGGGATTCCAGTGTCTTACACATTCCAGATCGACCAGGTTTTAATATATTTACCAAATGTTGTTAAAAATATTATTATATTATATAAGTGTTTAATTATCTACGCTAAATTGAAATTCTTTTTATTTCTGTTTTTATATTTTTTAACCTTTTCCATAGTTAATATTAAATATTGTTAAAGCTGATATGTTCGTTCGAAAATATATAAATGGATGTTGCCGAACAATAAAACACGCTTATTGAAATAGAGCCGTAGTAGCTCAGTGTGTAAGTGCTTGCGTTTAATTCACGGTACGCGAGCAAACTAAATTCGAATCCGGTGCCGGCACGAATAAATATGTTAATTGCAATATTAAGTGGTAATCGCTTGGCAGTGAAGAAAAACGTCGTCAGGTAATCTGCATGTCTAAGAAATAAAAAAATCTTTCGACAATCCCCAGTCGAAAGGTGAACTACTCTCTAATGATCTCTACAGAGGAGGCCTAGCAGTGATTATAATATGAAGGCAGTTACTTATTTAAATAATAAATTATATAAAATTCGTCTATGACGGTTATTTATTTTTTTAATACTTTATTTTAAGAACTTTAAAGGTAAGACCGGAGATCTCTATTACTTGTGACATTACATCTCGTTCCTCAAGGGTGACAACGCATCTGCATTATGATTCCTTGTCAAGAACGAATGTAGATGTCATGGGTCGCAGGAATCAAGTTAAGTGTGTGCTCGTTTGTTACTCTCAATGTAAAAAAAATAAAAAAGACTAAGGCTTAATAAGTGGACTTAATTCTAATCACCATTTCTACTAATCAATCGACAAGATGCGTTAACAAACAGATAATATAAAGAAGAAAAAACGACCCCGTAACAGTTTTTCACAAATTCATTTATTGATAGTCGATAGATAGGCCTTTGATGCTGCCTCATACTTCACATACTAATCACATATTTTAGGATATAGAATATGTGATTAGTATGTGAAGTATGAATTTTCCTTCCGCCTTGGAATTCGCCAACTTCTGAATGCGATCCAATTTTCCAGCATAGTTACGAGGTATTTCTACATAGTTCTTACGGTATTTTCAACTAGAGTTTATTGAAGTTTACATACCTGAGTATTTAAGCCTTCACGACTTCTTTTTATGTGTGTGTGTGATCTTAATTTTGTAAAAGGTTACTTCATTAGTTATCACTGGAAGCCTCAATATTTTCAAATAATTATTTTCGATATGTTTGTTTACAAGGAGTGCCACGATGAGAATGTCTCGTATGCCATTACATCACCGCAGCCGTATACTGTTGCATAAGCCCTAACCATTATCGTAATCATTTCAGCCCAACTGGCACTAGTACCGCTTTGACTATGTTCATGTGTCTATATATATGTGCCTTCCTCGCGGCCTGCCATGCGAGTGCGATCCCGGGCCACCTGCACCATCATCTTCCTGCGGATTTGCATAGATCGTCACTCCACTTAGTGGAGGTTGGAGGTGATGCCGATGGATAATATAATATGCAAATTGGTTATCGGCTCTTCGACCTATATGGCTAGCCCATGAGCACATTGAGCTATATATATATATATATATATATATATATATATATCTTTGGGAGTTACTAGGGAACAATTCACATTCATCCTCTTTAAGGAATACAGAAGTATTATGTGAGGGCGTGGGCGATCCCTGGTCTTGAACATATTTAGTTCAATATTTAGCAAAATTGCGGGAATACAATCGTAACTCACGCATATACTTATTTTATATATAAGAATGATTCCGTATGAAAGAGAAAATTTAGATTTTAACGTGGGATCAAGGGCGGCGAATTCGATGGCTTGTTAAGATGAAATTCCAATAGGAACTGCGCTCAAATAAGATTACTATTACTAAGCTTGTTATTTAAAGTGCCAATATAGCACACAATATTTTAAACGCTAATTACCAAAAATGGCGTGTTTGTAACTTCACGTATAAATTTAGCTAGTCCTTCTTAATTTGGAAGTTTTACAAAAATAGTTAAACATATATGTATTATACAGTACAGTATTTATCTACTGGTGTATACGATTAATAAGAATATATTTTACTACTTAATTGTTACGGTTAATAAGGTTTTTACAATTGAAGAGCTACACTACAATTTATTTCAAGCTGCAGAGTGAATGGTTCAGCTCGACCGGGACAGGACCACGCCCTCACAGAATACTAGCATAAATCCGCTGTGTTTCGTCTGGTGAGTGTAGGGATCCGGAGACCTTTATTGGTGATGAGACATTACACCTCAGTCCTCAAGGGTGACAATGCATCTGCATTATAATTCCTTGTTACGGATGAATATAGACGTCATGGTCTAAAGGAATCACTTATCATCAGGTGAACGGTATGCTCGTTTGTTACTCTCAATGTAATATTCACATATTTCCAAAAATTACAAAATGAATTATATACCTGGCTTATTTCAAAAATGTATTAAAATATAAATGATAAATGAAAAATAAAAATGTTTTATAAAAATTAAATGTTGGTATTGTAGTAGTATGTCTGAAACGAGCTTATGTCTATATAATTGTAATAGTTAATTGTAACATTATACACAGGTACATTATATATAGGTACTAGTTATAAGATTTGCACGCTTTTAAACAGAATATGTGAAACTATAACTATATGAACATCTTATTGTAAACCATATCCTTGCAAATAAAGATTTATTATTATTATTATTACTATTTATTTATAATAATAAAAATGTAGGTAGAATCAATATGGAGTAGTACATAAAACTGTTGCTGGTTGATTTTAGTTATGATTCCTTACCGAAGATGAATATTAGTATCATGGGCTACTATCAGGTGAACTTTGTGCTTTCAATACAATAAAAAAATATAACAATGGATTTTGTTTACGTACTTATAATATTATGAATAAACTGACTCCCACAACAAGGTCCAAAGAGGCAATAAAACGACATTAAGAGGATTGCTACCGCTGGGTATCAAGTACTACTTCATACAAATTCATGTCGATGTTTATTTTTTTTCCTTAAAAAAAATGGCCGTTAATAAACAATACAAATTTGTAAGAAAGCTCTTAAGATTTCATCCATGCAATATTCATTTCATTCTGCCAATGTAGGAAATATTGTTTGTGGATGACAGATGTTCGGAGATATAGATTGAGATATCATTCCGCCACGACCCAATAATTTTTAATTATTGGGGTTAGATTTATTATACCTTTATACTGTCGACTAAAACTTATACGGCCGCGACTCATAGCTCTACTACTATTTTATTATGCTTACTACTCGTATACCAATAATAGGTCCGTGAAATATATATATATATATTAGTGATATTATCTGAACTAGCACCTTTATATATAAAAGTTGAAATGATTTGCAGGGTAAACTGAGATTTCTAACCAATCGATAACGAATGAAATGAATAACTATTGTTAATTTTTTTCATTTAAGTAATATTTCAGATATTTGTCAATTCTCTAACACGTTCTCATATATATATAAATGATAAATGAAAAATAAAAATGTTTTATAAAAATTAAATGTTGGTATTGTAGTAGTATGTCTGAAACGAGCTTATGTCTATATAATTGTAATAGTTAATTGTAACATTAGGTACTAGTTATAAGATTTGCACGCTTTTAAACAGAATATGTGAAACTATAACTATATGAACATCTTATTGTAAACCATATCCTTGCAAATAAAGATTTATTTATTATTATTATTACTATTTATTTATAATAATAAATGGACGTGGTAAAATCGATTAATATTGAATTCAGTTAGGCATTTCCTATAATAATAAAAAATGTAGGTAGAATCAAAATGGAGTAGTACATTAAACTGTTGCTGCTTGATTTTAGTTATGATTCCTTACCGAAGATGAATATTAGTATCATGGGCTACTATCAGGTGAACTTTGTGCTTTCAATACAATAAAAAATATAAATGATAAATGAAAAATAAAAATGTTTTATAAAAATTAAATGTTGGTATTGTAGTAGTATGTCTGAAACGAGCTTATGTCTATATAATTGTAATAGTTAATTGTAACATTAGGTACTAGTTATAAGATTTGCACGCTTTTAAACAGAATATGTGAAACTCTATATGAACATCTTATTGTAAACCATATCCTTGCAAATAAAGATTTATTTATTATTATTATTACTATTTATTTATAATAATAAATGGACGTGGTAAAATCGATTAATATTGAATTCAGTTAGGCATTTCCTATAATAATAAAAAATGTAGGTAGAATCAATATGGAGTAGTACATAAAACTGTTGCTGGTTGATTTTAGTTATGATTCCTTACCGAAGATGAATATTAGTATCATGGGCTACTATCAGGTGAACTTTGTGCTTTCAATACAATAAAAAAATATAACAATGGATTTTGTTTACGTACTTATAATATTATGAATAAACTGACTCCCACAACAAGGTCCAAAGAGGCAATAAAAACGACATTAAGAGGATTGCTACCGCTGGGTATCAAGTACTACTTCATACAAATTCATGTCGATGTTTATTTTTTTTCATTAAAAAAAATGGCCGTTAATAAACAATACAAATTTGTAAGAAAGCTCTTAAGATTTCATCCATGCAATATTCATTTCATTCTGCCAATGTAGGAAATATTGTTTGTGGATGACAGATGTTCGGAGATATAGATTGAGATATCATTCCGCCACGACCCAATAATGATGAACGCCTAAATATTTTATTATTGAGGTTAGATTTATTATACCTTTATACTGTCGACTAAAACTTATACGGCCGCGACTCATAGCTCAACTACTATTTTATTATGCTTACTACTCGTATACCAATAATAGGTCCGTGAAATATATATATATATTAGTGATATTATCTGAACTAGCACCTTTATATATCAAAATTGAAATTATTTGCAGGGTAAACTGAGATTTCTAACCAATCAATAACAAATGAAATGAATAACTATTGTTAATTTTTTTCATTTAAGTAATATTTCAGATATTTGTCAATTCTCTAACACGTTCTCATATATATATAAATGATCTGCGAGCGGACTACTTCCTAACAGAGTAACAGCGTGAAATGACAGCTTAATGTAGCTGTGTTTCGTATGGCGATATATAAGCGCGAAGGAGGAATCAGGACATTCAATATAATATGAGATAAATACTGGTAAAGAACCATTCTATCACATTCCTTAGGAGTGACAATGCGCGTGCATCTTGAATCTTGAGGGTTGAGGATGGATGTAGATGGCTTGCCATCAGTTACCATCAGATGCCCGGTGCTTAATTGTCATCTCATAAAATACAAAACTTAATTTATAGTCCTACTCCACGCGATATAGTTGAAGTTAGCTGTTGTTGTCATAAAATATTTTGTGTTACGGGTTATAAAAGCCATGCAAGAAATACATTACAGTAAGTTCTTCGTGGCAATAAAAATCCATTTTTCTCTTTAGATAAGCCCTGTCAATTTTAACTTTACAAGAAATGTTTTCAATTGAATGACACAGCATGTGTTTCGAAGGTAATTTGTTGGAGTATATTTTAGTTATTTGGTTAAATGTTATGACTTGTGACTCGATAGTCTAGCTCATTAGTGTTGATTATCATAGCTGTCAATTCATTTTAGGTGTTTCTAATCAGCATTCAACCACTCTACTAAATTAATTGTAATTGTTATTTAATTATACATAGCTATTAAAGTGCGAGCTGAGGGTCGAATTTGGATCAGACGTAATCTATATGTAATTATTCAATTAAACGTTTCTGATGAAAAAAAAACGGAATTAATTGGTCAGGGAGGACTGCTGGGCTTTGTTTTGTTGTTTGTTACTTTTACTCACTCATTCTACCATTTTGCGTATAGTTATGATCTATACGCAAAATGGTATGGTTTTACAAAAACTTAATCTATTTACTTAATTATTCATGATATTTTTCTAAAACTACAATTGAACACTTTTACATTTTAATGATTTCGATGTTGATTTTAATTTGTTTTAAAGAACTAAGTTATGAGACACTTTCTATATATTTCAACGAAATTAGGACGAGGACGTCTCGTTCGTCGGCAGATTGGCGACCTTTGCTATGACCTAATACATATTGAAGTCAACTCTTGTGCTATGATTCATTATTTTCTTTATTTAATTTAATTAATAAATCATTTTCTGTAGGTTTTGCACGAGACATAACGTAAAATTATCTCTTCGATAATTACTTACCGCTCGACTGTTATATAATTTATCATAGAGAACCAATTTATTTCTACCCCGAAGCGGTGGATTTATTCGACATTCTTGACAAATATCGCAATAATTTGCGGGACATAAATGCATCATATTTATTTGTGATATACTTATTTTTTATTTATGATTCTGAGGTTTTATTTTTGAAAATCAGTTTATACTTTAGTAAGCAAATATAAATAATATTTTTTCAATAGTTGTTGATAAAACTGTTTTTATGTATTTGTATTAACCCGTAATAATTTGAAACGTTGTCCTTCGTGCCAAATAACATAGCAAGGGCTAACCACTTATAGTGATATAACTCAAAACTTCATGATTTGGTGTATATGTAATTAACTGAAAAGATTATGATGTTTAGCAAATTAAAAATATGATTTGTACGACCCCCCAGTGGTCAGTCTTTCTTTTATATATAAGGGTGACAAACGAGAAGACACTACAACCGGTGGTAACTTATTTCAACGGCTCGTGTCACCCCATTCGTCCTCGTCATCCCTGAGGACCTAATTGTAATGTCACGTCAGGTCTCCGGATGCTTACCCTTTGCAGTTAAGTATGAAATAATATGTGGCATTTATCTGAGGGCATATATATGATGATATTGATGAATTAAACATATTATATGAGTTAAGTTTTTAATACAGTAATTATTATGGTTATATTAGTGAAATCTATTACATTCTATCTAGCTTTCCATTTCAGTCCTCAAAGAGGGACAACGCATCTGCATAATGATTCCTAGTCAGGATGAATGTAGATATCATGGGCCGCAGTCATCACTTGCCATCAGCTGAACTGTGTGCTGTTTGTTACTCTGATTGTAATAAAAAAAAGATAATGAACATGAAATAAAAAGCTTTTATATTTATGTGAAGTCAAAATACTCACGGATGTATCTTCAAATATCTTGTGGTAATTGGGTACGCAGAATGGTGACATCGCAGATAACTCGCGTATCATTCGACAAAGTTTCCTGCAAATTAAATATTTAATGTAACACACTGTCCCGCGCCATGCCGTGAGCCGTGGTAATCTCAATGTCCGGTAGCTTTAAATATCACGGTACGCTAATTAAGTCGGACAGTCCGCGGGGATTTTGGACTTTTTTTTTACTAATTTCATCTGTGCGTACACCCTGTTGGTTAATTGACGAGACTTTGGCAGTCAACTAAAATGGTGAATAATTTACTAATCCCAAAGTTTATTAGCTTCATCGATCAGGCTTAGTCCTCCATAATAGTCTAGAATAGTGAATATGCGAGAATTGTTAAGAAAGTGCCATTTTTTTAAGCTTTTGTTAAATATGAAAGTATTGTAGTCGATTGTTAACTCTGCAGAATAATTGAAAGTTGTTTCGTCAATATAATAATTATGTTACGTTATGTAATGATTTAAAATTTCATCATGTATTATATTCTCGGTCACGTACGTGTGCTGAAACCAATTAAATTATTAATTGTAATTTGAAGTGTTAATTTACCACGAGATCGACGGTGAAAGAAAACATAACTAGAATTACGAGATAAGCTGCATGTACAAGAAATAATAAAAATATATATTTCTAAGACATGTGAAATTTCTCAATCCATAATGTAGCTGCGTAGAGGATCATGCTCTAAAATCTATCCTAGTCTAGGTCTCTCAAGGATCTTATACCCAGTAGTATCATAGTAGTCGTAGTATCATATACATATATATATATATATATATATATGCTGTTGTTTTTATTTTTTGACACATATATTATTGACTTCATAGTACATGTATATTTAAGGAGTAATACAGATTCGATAGCTATATGGTGTACGCTAATGTCAAAAGAAAAAACTAAAATTATTTCGTCTCAACTCATAGATCGTGGTGAGGATTGCTTCCTACTCTTTGACCCTGAGTAATGATTTGCACAGACAACAAACAACTTAATATAGGACTAAACAGTTGTGATAAAACAGAAGATTGAAACACGTTATTATACTTACGGGTAATGTGGATTCGTGGGGTACGAAGGTGTGAGCTTAAGAACCGCCCTGAATGCCAAAATGTCACTACTGCTGTTCTGGATCAGGTGATCTGTTAGAATAGAATACTGACTGACATGTCAATTGTTTCTTAAAAAAAATAATTGATTGGGACTTACGACGATTATGACGTTTTTCTGATACCTACAACAGTTTCCTGCCACCGTTTGTATCTGGTGAATGGCGCACATAATAAGATCAAAGTAAAATATATATATTTGTTATTTAACTCTGCCCCAAAAGGATTAAAATACGTGAAAGCTATTTTTATTAACATTTATTTAAAGAGCAAATTACAAATTGGGTTAAATGTAAACGTGATAATTCATATATTCAGCGTGTGAACCTTTTTTGTGATTATCAACATACCAATTTAACGAAGATAAAATGCCAAAATGGCTTTAAGCTATTAATACTAATTGAGAGCCGTGTTCAATCTTCGTGCGCACGCTTTTAATTTCATAGAATATGAGCAATTTGATTTCGATTTCTAATGCCTATGTATATTAATTTGCTGTTACAGTAATTTTGATTGATTAAAGATTAATAAATATAAATCAATCGCTTGCCATCATGTGTTAATAAAACAAAATAATTACCAAAGTTACAAAAACTGTACAACAAATGCTACATGATTTCCTAACCTATGGTTTTTCGTAACTTTTGTATTGAGACTGTTAAAAAATATTACGAGTTTTCGTAGCATTTGTTTTCGAGTGCAAAAATATTTTTTCTGATCTCAATCTCACTGTTAATGAATGACAGTATCACGTTTCTAATAAAAATTAAAGGTTCCGTAGCCTACCATAGTGAGCTGTGATCTTTATTTAATATATAAATGTCTGGTTTATTAAACTTGTGTGAAGGATTTTAGACCAAACACATACGATACGCATAATCATTTATTGTCTTTTGTATTTTTCTTTTGTACAAATTCAGTGTATTTTACATTGCCATTTATTTCACATTTACGTTTTATATTAGTTTAATTCAACGTTAATTTTTTATTAGTGTTTTTCCTATTTTATTTATTATTGTTTTTTTTGTGTGCATACTTGCTTGTATTTTTTGTGAGTGTAAATATCTTTATTTATTTTTCTATATGTACGTACAAGGTTGAAAACTAATATAAAAGTATAAGTTTGGTATTAAGTATTTGTTTATGTTTAAGGATCTTGATAAGATTAGAACCAATCTTAGTTTACAAGCATGCCAACCCAGAATGTGCATCAGTTATAATTCCGTAAGTAAAAGTCTTCCAAATATTGACATTTTTCCCGATTCTCGCAGCAACTATTTAATCCAAATATTTTTTGATTTTCTCATTTAATTGTATTATAAATAAAAATAATCTTTATAAATATTTATTCTATGTGTGTACTGTTGGAGAACCTTTTATAAATAAATAAATTAGTTTTGTAAAGGTGCCAGCATTATGCTTCGCCACTGTATCCTGTAAATTATCCTGGTTTGCAACATATTTATAAGCTGTGATGCTTTAAATAAATTAAAACATTACCAGCATGAGTGATGGCGGCGGTGTTGGGGTCGTATATCTCATCGTCCACCGCGATCACGGCGTACTCGCCGCCCTCCAGTAGGCCACGCCTTTTCAGCACATTCACGAACTCCACAAGAGCTATGTGCTCGCCCAGGAACACGTAAACTGTTTAAAATATGCGTCAATTTTATATCACATGGAAATATTATGCCTAACATTACATAAAAAAATAAATAAATAAATAAATAAGCCTTTTATTTCACACTTAGTAAATTTAAACATTTAACATATTCAGAATTTTAGAGTATTTTTAGTATACAATATTTTAATTTATCAATACTTATACTTGAATGTGGAAAATGAACATTTTTTTTTAAATATTACATTTATATTATTATAGAATTATTAGAATTTAATTGATTTTAAATTAGCGTGAACCCCTCTATTTGAGGGTAAAGGCCTCCTCCAAAGATACCCAGTAGTCTCTATCTGTGGCGCCTTCTTTCCACATTTTTCCAGCCGTCCCTTCAATGTCGTCAGCCCATCTGCTCCTAGGTCTTCCTCTTTTCCTATTGCCCCGGGGCCCTGGCCATGACGTCAGCCGAGAAGTCCATCTATCGTCGCTCATTCTCGCTACGTGGCCCGCCCAACGCCATTTCAATATCATAGCATAGTTAAGTGCGTCTATTACTCCTGTTATTTCTCTTATAGTAGAGCTGCGAATTATTTGAATTTTTCTAATTTTCATCAGGCTTCTTTCCATGCTCCGTTGGCATGGAAAGAAATTACATAAATAAAAGGCATATTGTGTATAATCGAGGAAAGAATCACAGAAGTGGATTGTTTAGCCGGGGCAGGAAATTGGAGATCCAATTACTGGTACAGAAGCATTTAAACTCAACTTCCAAGGGTGACAAGGCTTTGAATCATTTGAAATTCTTGAACTAGGACTATTGATAGAATTTATGTCAGCATCTGTAAGACCGCGTTCTCTAAAAGCTCTCCTCGGGCGCCTTTAATTCCGGTATGAGTGTTTTAGCTCTTTAGGTTGTCCTGGTATTTCGCCTTAAGTCTGTATGTATGTACTTTTTTACGTACGGCATAGCCAACAATATGACGGTATCATAATTTCATGGATTGCAGTAATAACTAGATTATTTTGCCATTAAGGTTGATCTTGATATTGTCTGGTAATTGCTATATGTTAGTTGTGTAGGAGATATTTTAAAATCAAAATATTTGCCGTACAAAATATGATAAAGTTCTGATGAGTGCATGCACGGGCACTATAATGTGTCCTGCGCAGTTCTGACAGTGGTAGAGCTACACTGCAGTTTGCTTTGCTTTGCTTTTTTTCTAGCTGCATAATGAATGGGCCAGCTCGACCGGGTTAGGACTACGCCCTCACAGAATACCAGCGTATAATAGCAGCATAAAGTTGATGTGTTTCTTCTGGTGAGTGCTGGAATCCGGAGACCTTTATTACCGGCTACGAGGCATTCCATCTCAGTCCTCTAGGGTGACTACGAATCTACATTATGTTTCCTTGTCAAGGATGAATATAGATATCATGGGCCACAGGAATCACTTACCATCAGGTGAACTGTGTGCTCGTTTGTTACTCTTAATGTAATAAGAAAAAGGTTTGGTTATAATCTGAAGATCATATAAAACACAAACATTATATTATAAGAAAGTATCAAAACGATGAGAACGTCTCCATTAAAAGGCACTCAACGTCGACAGCTATTAACTTACTATGGTCCATTTAGTTACGAATACACTGTTAGTATTACATACCCATTTGCAAATATTCCAGTGCAAATGGTTTAGGAGTGAAATCTGTTTACATTTCGCTGAAATAAGTTAGTCACGCGTAAGAATGTGTTGAGTGATTTACATTCAGTTCTATATTTCATTGAATTATTAATGGAATAGATATTTTGGTATTCCCATATATATTTTAAGCCAATACTACAAAGTTATGAATATATATATTATATATAATTGATATTGTCCTCCCTTACGTGTATATTAACCGAACGCTTTCCTTATTGTGGCAGTCTTATTTTATATTTCAGTTGCGTCACTGCTTCACAGGCAATACAGAGGTATGGAATTAATAAGTACAACAAACTGAATGGCACACTGTTCCTAATCCGGATTCCGTTCAAAAGGACCGTGTCCCTTTTTTAATAGCTAACTACATAAGATAACTGACCATATATTTTACAGATTTCACTACTGTTGTGTCGCGTGTTGTGTGTGTGTGTGTGCCGCCTCTCTCTAGATAGAGTGAGTGATAGGAGTATAGTCCGCCACTCGACATCAATGGGGATTAGCGTATTATTATTTGAATATTATATTTATCTATCTCTAACACTTGCAAGTTTCCTGGTGATGTTTACCTTCAACATGGAACATATTAGGTAATTAAGCGCTTAAAATTGGCATTAATAATTTCATTGGTGACCGAACAATGTTTGCTCGCGTACGGTGAAATTAGAAGCGAGCGCTTAGAGAAGCTATCACAGCTCCATTCATCAAGTTCAACCGTTATGTGCCAAATATTAGCATATAGAAATTAGAAGTTGAAGTGTACATTAAAATCAATATAATATGAGACAAAGCATTTTGTTAAGATTAGATTCGAGGTTGGTTTTCAAGCGTAAAAATATTTTGTAAAATATTGTTATACCAAGTATATTTTTATGGAGTTCGTTTTCATGTCGTAATTATTACAACTAGAGGAAATTTTAATTTTGTATCTGATGTATAAAGATTAAAATACAAATGTCGTTTTCAAAAATCGATTATAAAAAGTGAAGGTTATAACAATAAGGTTTGTTATTGTACCTTATAGGTGATGATAATGTCTTCCTCGCCGATTTCAATCATGATATCTTCTAATTGATTTTTTTAAAATTACTATTAACATTCCGGTTAATCACTCCAACTATGCTTAAAATGCTTGCACTAGGTGATGTTTCACGATAGTGGTAAATTGGAGAATTCAAACGTATGACCTTAATGGCCTTTCGGACACCGAAGACTAAATGAACTATTGACGCCCAGATTATTACCAGATGAAATCAACTGAGTAGGATATATAATAGTGCTATTAGCATTCACGCAAACATGAAGATAATAAACTCTTCGTCCGATTAGTCTAGTTACTTATCTTAACCTTCCTCCATTGTTATGCAATAACGTCGGAGGAAGATTGAGATAACTGTCTGGGATACGAGGCAGGAATACAAGATGTCCAGATATGAAAAGCAACGATTTGTGATACACAAATATTTAGTTGGCTGGGAATCGAAATAAGGACCAGAGAAGAAATAGCGAGATACTCTCTCGCGACCGTAGTACATAGAACACCCATATATTAAGAAAACAGATTATATTAGCCAACTCAAAAAGAATCAAGGTATGTTTATCACTGGAAAATATTTAATTCACTTGACTACAAAAATAAAGCTGTCAGTACAAAGCTTTATACTATTTAATGCGTAGCATCTGTGCTTTAAAATAACTACGAAACGTTTAATTTATCCTCTATTAAGAATATTAAGCAACGTGTTTTGCTGTAGCAATAGCAATTTAATTCAAAGTACAGGTATTAAAGAAATTTACTTTGTGGTTAACGGTGAGAATAATCGTTCTTTCTAGTTTTTAATTCAATTGTATTGTTGTCTTGAAACACAAGATTGTAATTGAGTTATTCGGTTAAGGTTTGTAGTTTTTATCTTAAAACGTCATCTGTGGTTTGGAAAATAAAGCCATTGTTTATGACAAATTAGTAAGATTTCATTTGTTTATTTAGCGATATGCTAAAATTAATATAAAATATATTATCCATATAGTATTCCATTTTTGTGTTGTTTTTGATACATATGTATCATAGATTTAAGGATTTAAATTCGAGGCTTAGCAAACTTTTTGAAGTTAATCTTCTTTTGGTATATTTTGTAAAAAGTATGAGAGTGAATTTTTACGAAGCGCGCGCACACTGACATCTAAAAGCGACACCATGAGTTGGTTGGTAATTGTCTTTCAAGTGAGAACTGATAACTATATTCAAGGCAGTTATTCAATATATATGAATCTACAACACGAGTTTTATATAAGTGGAAATAAAAAAAATATTCATGCATAAATGTACATGTGTATTTGTGTGTGATTTTGAAGTATAGTGGTGAATGATAATTTATTTTATAACGTTTTAAAGATTTTTTTAACTTAATTGCATTTAATGTCTTTTTTTTCTCAAACAGAGAGTACTGGCATATGTGATAATTTTTTTTTTTTGTTACGCTAAAATTTAAATTTTACTTTATAATTTCTTACATGCGTAAATAAGTACACATGCTTTTTTTAGAATAGGTAGCAAACGAGTTAGCAGCTGATTTCCATGCTAAGTGATCACTGCTGCCCATGAACATCCACAATACCTTATTTACGGGAGACGCCTGTGTAACTATGGATAGGCTGTCGTGATGACGATGATGATATAATTGTGAAATACCGAATAAAATACCGGCGTGAAATAGCAGTGTAACGCTGCTGTGTTTCATCTGGTTTCTGGAGACCTTTATTGCTGGTAACGAGGCATTCCATCTCAGTCCTTAAGGGTGACAACGCATTGAATTATGATTCCTTGTCAAGGATGTATGTAGATATCATGACCCGCAGGAATCATTTATCATCAGGTGCTAGTTTGTAACTCTCAATGTAATAAAATAATAATAATAATTAATAAAAATAACCTAAATATGATGAATATCATCATCACATACAGTCACTTCTCAATATAGACTACCAAAGATTGCTACGAGGCACGATTCTAAGCACCCCGCGTCCATTGTCTTCTCGTAAACTTTAATAGGTTATCTAGTGGGGTTCCTTAACTTAACTCCGACTGCCAGTCCAAAGCTACCACTCCCATCTTCTCCATCAAATATAGGTTCTACGATATTCAATTTCCTTTTCCTTCTAGGAATATCCTTTACTACTATCTACATATAATATATATACCATTTACTGGCTACATGCTTCATTGTCGAGTAATTTGGATACGTTACTTAGCTGCCAATCCCACTAGTGCTGACGTGGAGTTAGGCCATGGCCTATCTTTTAACATTATGTAAAAATCTGAACTCTTCTCGGTTGAGCTGGCTTATTCTTATTACAGTTGTTTTTCGTTGGATCAAACTAAGCTGCCGTTGTGGACGTGACTGAATTGCCGCTCTATTTTTGTGTTTTCCGCTTAGGAGGGATAAGCTCTGCTTAGGCGTAAAAAACTCCTAGGCTCCAAGATCTGACAAACTACCTTAGCTTTGCTCACAGCAGCAAATTTAGGCCGTTATTATCGAATTTATTTATTAAAGATATCCGTATATTTACACTGTAGTTACGTCAATAGGCCATCTCGATAGGACAAGGTCACATTTTCACAATATAAGTGTAAAATAAAAAAGTCGTTACTGTGTTTTATCTGGTGAAAGAAAAAAATCCAAAGAATTTGTAGAAGAATGATCTGTAATTATAAATTAGTAATAACTGGTGATAAGGTATTCCATCTTAACCATCAAGTAAACTCTCTGTCATGCTTAATATCGTAATCAGCTGCGACTGACGGACACATAAACACAACAGTGATTCTAAAAGGGTTTCGTTTGTTTATTGGATGTACGGAACCCTAAAAAAAGGTTGACTGTGATGAAGTTTCTATACATTAGCTAACGATTCTGATTTATTAAACAGTCACTAGTGTGTAAAATTTGAGTAATTCACGGTAATTGTATAGATTTCGTGCTCTCTTATAAAGGTCCTGGAATTAATTACAAATATATTTGAATTTTAGAAATCAGGAACACTACAAAGAAAAACACAAAACGAACAAATACATTTTAACGATTCTAAGTAATTCCTTTTTATATAAGTAGCCGAATAAATTAACTCTCACCTTATTAGACTGTCTTCCTATTAATGATTCGTAACTTTCAATGAAAGTCCGTTAAAGTTACAAATTAAGTAAGACAAACAAATTTATTTAAGGAATGACGCCTTAAAATATAAATTTGCAATAAATTTATAAGTCAATATTTTATAATAATCAATATTATAGTTAATATTTTTTAATATTCAGTAATGGTAATGACCTTTTTACAAATTTCGATATCCCCTGTATCACCTTACGTATTAGATACACGTATCAGTAATGAAGTAGCTACAGTATGAATAGGTCTGTTCGAATAGGGGAACGACCAAGCTTTCTGGAATACCAAGGTAAATAAGTGCTTTAGCACTTTTGGGCTTCGTCTGGTAAAAAAAGAAAACCGAACACGTTTCATATTCTTTGTCCCTAATATTGATTAACCTTTGATAGACATTGTTACTCACAATATAATAAGAAAACATTAATATTACAAAAAAATCAAAAGAGTTATAGGTGAAAACTTACTTCTTGTTTTATCGAAGGTTTGTTCCACAATCTTCTCGATGTGCTCGGACTTGTGCGGCAGATAGTCCGCGAAACGATGTTCTGCTGTTATCATGAGTCCATTGCTCTGGGATAATTCCTGAAATAGTGTACTCAGCTTAATGTTAGATCTAAATTATGGTTAGATTATTTATTTTGAGATTATGGGATGACAATCTCACATTTTGACGATTGTTCTATAACACAAATCGATTGTGGATAAAGTATCATGACGCGTTGTTACTCTTGAGGACAAAGATGGAATACATGATCACCAGTAATTCACCGGGTTTCTCTATCACCACGAGACACAGTAGTTAAGTAGTTTATGTATGTTAGTATTGTGTGAAATGTGGTCTTGAACTAATAAAGGAAGTTAAATAATCTGGAATCGGTAGACTGTATATTTGAGAAAGAACAGAGATTAAGAAAGAGCACTCAAGGTTAATAGCTAAGAATGTTGATGATATTGATGTCTTCTTGGACGATTTCTACCGTGGTGATATCTTTCAGATATTACCCTGTATACCCTGATATATTATAGTAACATGATAGAAATATAGGCACTGTGTAACTGTTCGTGCCATTCACTAGGCCTATGTAATAAATAAAGTTTCAAATGCTCTATCATGGACACATGGACATACATACAAAACATCTAGGTACGGAAACCATAAACTTGTAATATACAAATATTAGTGCTGGAAATCGAACCCACTGTCCGTGAGGCAAAAGCCAAGTATATAATAATAACGTAAAATAGCAATATATACTGTTTCGTATGGTGAATGTAGCGAGACTAAAGCTACGTACGCTACGATAGCTACGCGCTACGATGGCTATGTACATGCATTTGAATCATCTTTAAGGATGGATATGAGTAGGGCTAGTTGAAGTACGTGCTCACTGGTATCATAAGTACGAGTATCTTAATAAAAATAAGATACGCAGTAAAAAATAGCATGTTATAGACCAAATGAAATGAAAACAAAATCCTTTATGGGATATGACAATTTCAAAGATTGGTTTTCAAATATGGTTTACTGTTCGGATGAAATACGACTTTGAAGCTTATTTCGAGATAAGCTGTTACCCGAAGATACGTGTCTATCTTACTTTAGTTCGAAGATACTACTAATAATATATTACTATGTATAATAATACAATACTTACGAAAACAGTCCGTTTGCTTTGATAATTTTTAAGCAGTAATCACCAACATATTTATTATATTTCACTGTCATTAGTTATAAGAAAATCATTAGAAATCTTATAATAATTAACGTGAGGTATTGTTTAGAGAACTGATGTGCCGCGGGTCTTGATTCGTAGCAGGAACAATGTTTGTATGTCACTCATTACTGATATTCGGGTATGAGGGTGTTGCAATGTATGTATGTATATCGTTTTATGATTATTCTTATTGCACATGTCTTACGTAGGACTAGGGAAAGGGACTATGGGGATGTGCCGCTGCGTATGCGCAAATGCTTACAATGTAATGTAACTTCCGCATTTGATCTCATCTGATAATATTTGAATGATATCACCGAGACCGAAACTAATCAAAATAATACAAATAATGGATGAAAAAATAATACACGTTCTTCTAGGCCATAGAGAGAGATTTTGGTTTTTGGTAAAATTCATACAAACATAGAAGAATACACTCGTCGTCTTCACAATTTTCCGATGAAATACGTTTATGATAAGATCGAAGGGAATTTCTGAGGGAATGATAATTATACAAGATATGTATTAAGATATCCATATCCATAAGAAAGACATATATTGGCTTTGGCTACATAGACCAGTGACAAAGGTACCATGTACGCTAACAATCAGGTCACTTCGCAATTATATAAAAAAAAAATAAACCGCCAAAATATAATTACCTTAATAGCGTCCATCTGTTGTCCCGCTGCGGTGCGCTCGTCACCAGCGACTATTGCAAACTTGTCCCACCCGAAAGCTTTCAATAGAGCCACCACAGACTTGCTGACCTTGTGAGCTGGTGGAAGGGTTCTGGCAAATGTCGCCCCAAGTCCACCGGCTTCACGAGACCCGTGAGCACCAGCACATTTCTAAATATCAAACAATAATTTAATATTATTAATATTTTTACTCAGACGTCTATGCAGACATACAAATTTTTTATTACCTTACAACCACACATAATATTAAAAAAATAAAAAAAAATATTTCAGATTGTAAAAGGTGAACTTATCGTCATCAAAATATCTCTTTCAGGCTACCTAGGGGATGGGTAAACTTTTTCGGAAATAAGGGGAAAATGCACGAATACAAGGGAATAATGAAAAACAACAATTACATACACATACGTGCATATGTGTACAAATATTTTTAGACTAACAGCACTATAAATATCATGGCAAAATGAAGGACTAACTTAAGAGAAGAGTTTTAAAGTTCCTTAACCAGTCTTTTCTAAATAGTAAGTGATTTAGCTTATCCGGTTTCTGTGGAGAGAGGGTTCCACAGATTAAGTGTATCTGTGTGACACTATTGTATCACTATTCCCTTGCAGGTAGGCACGTTGCCAAGGGCCTATTTATATTGATAATACTCTAATAAATACCAATGTCAAATGGACACTTGAAATCAAAAGTCTTAGTCAACATATCTCCTTAATTATTAATCAAACATTTTGGTATCTGTAGGAAAATGTAACCATCTTACGGCATCACCTCAATGTATATAAAATATATATATATAAACATTTTAAAACAAGATTTCATTATATAAAGTAGAAAGATATTACAAAATGAAGTTGTAACAGTAGATGCTGAATTTGAATTAGCAAGTGTTAGAGTTACGCTGTATCTACGTAGCTGGGACGTAGATTAACAGATCAATTCTTAACATGAGTTGAATGAAAAAAAAAATAGTTTCACAGAATATGGACGTAATATGGCACCCGAGACCTTGGAACATAATATAAAATAATAAGAATAAAATGATAGGTGATAGTGGATAGGACTTGCTATCTCTACTACCTCGATTGAGATTAAAGACTCTAGATTGGCATATTGATCTGTAAAATTTATTGGGCAACGTGTACGATATTCTGAATTTGAAATTTATTGAGACAATTTGCGTCAATTTGGTATTAATAAATTATCTTATAACGTTAATTTATTTGGGTAGGATATTTATTGAGTGAAGTTAAATTGAATGCAATATCACAGACATTAATATTATTTAATATTGAAAATAAATTAAATAACGAATTGATCATTTAGTTTCGATTATATATTTAAATTTCATTTTTACAAATTTTTCATACAAATGTAGATGCGTATGTATAATTATATCACTAATTCATAATTATAAAATCTATGACTGAGAGGCACTGATCACTGTAGGTCAAAAGACAAATGGTTCAGTGGAGCGTCACGCATATTAATGCAAACTTGATCCAATTTACGTAACACTGCTTCAAAGTTTGTACTGAAACATATCTTATAAAAACAGATTCTTGCTGTTATGAAAGTTTCGGGAGATAATTTTATATGAAACAATTTTTGCTTTTGATAAAATTATGTAAAAGAAGTTTTTCCAAGGGTTTTAGTACTGAATGGGTAGGTTTTTTGATGTTCTAAAATAACGTTAAAGCATAAAAAAAACTCAGTGTTAAAATAATTAATTTTAAATCCATACTGGTCGTATTTAAATACTGTATGTAATATATAAATAATAGACACTACACTTCACTATTTGGATCTAGAATAGTAGTATATATAATATATCTAATCACATTTGGAATTTACAACAAAAACCTTTCAGTTTATATTTGGAACGGAATGCTTATGACGTCATAAAATGTATTTAATTTGTTATTGTCACATCGGCCCGAGTTGTCCAATAAAGATTTATCATCCAAGAGATGATCTTTAATATTCCTTTTTCTTTACAATAATCTTTTCTTTTTTATAGATAAGCTTTATTTCTGGCAATGACATCGTTTTCTTATTACCAGATGTCAACAGCACAGAATATTTTTTCATGTTAAGTAGCTTATGTACAAAAAGAGGCACTTTTCACACATTTGCTTCTATGTTTTTTGTTTATTATTATATATCTCTAGCATTGCTGAAACGATTAACATAAAAAAATGTTTTAAAATAACTTGTTAATTTTTTAAAATTATTTTAAGAAAATAAGTAATACTCCTAGGATATATAGCATTAGAGCAGGCGCCGTAGTTATAGTTTGTTACGAAGTCCGGTGGGAATTGTATTAAAGAAATATTTACAAATTTATGGTTCAATCAAATACCTATTTTCACTCGCATTCAGTATATACAATATAGATTCCCACTAAGTTATAATCTTTAGGAACTTTTACTTGTATAAATTTTTCACAAACCTGTATAGGTATTCCTTAGGGTTGTCAATCGTACTCTAAAATGGAGTATTGTACCTATTTTATGTGGTAATCTTTTGTAATCTATAAAACTAATAAAGTGCGCTAAAATATTATATTTACGTCAACTCTGACTATATATTATTCATTACTGTCACTACAGCATTCACTGAGAGATTCATGAATGCTATATGACGTGTTTGTGGAAATTGATAAAAAAATAATTTTAAATCAAAATAATGTCTAGAATCGTAAAGTTATACTAAATACAACGAAAAATTTATGATTTACGTACACATTTTGTCGTACTTTCTGTGTAGATCAGACCCAACATTTATATTAATATGTAACCCAGCATATAACATATAATATAAACCATAAAATATTATGTCAATAAGGGATTTATATTTTACCAGGTTTTTTTTGAACTTAAAGAAAATTTAATTGGACAAGGAAAACAGTTAAAAGTTAAACTTGAAAATTAAAAAAATATATGTGAGATGTTAATCAAGAATAATAAATAAACAAACAAATATGTAATTCATTAATGTCTTACTACTTGAACAGGATGTTAAAGTTTTTTTTAATTACTTTATTATTAACAACCGTGGAAACATTTACACTATTCTCAGTAACACAGTTCACTTTATCTGCATTTGTTTATAGGTACATGTTAAATTTCTGTAACTATATTTGTGTACTTAATATGATTATAGTAATTTTAAAACACCGAATAACTCAGTGAATAGCTTCATCAGGTGAGGGAGCGTCGTAGCATGAATGAAGAATTATTTTAGTTTTCAAAACAACTTATCTGTAATCTATTTATAACAAAGAGCTGTTCTTTTTATGGAGCACAACAGTTACAAGTCAAGGAATGATAATATAAACAAAATGATTAGAAGTCAACTTTATTTTTAAGAGAGAATATCTTATTAGCTATTAGAGGTGACAATGTAACTTTAACTTGATTCTTTCCAAGGATGTGTGTAGTTTTCTTGAACTGCAGTGTCACTTAACATAAATTATACTATGTACTCGTTTGTTATCCTGATTTAAATAACAAATTCATATTAAGTATAAAGAATAATAAAGTATTAGGGAAAGGATAATAGAATTAAATTAGTGAGATTGATTTTGTGTTTTTATAGTTATTTTATAACCTCATGGTTAAGCTGTAAACGTTATTTTTTATTTAATCTCATTCTTCCTACTGTGGATCAATTTCTAAATCTTATTTAATATTCATTTTAATATAATTAACAATTGAAACACTGCTAGTGTTGCCATAACTCCACCCAAACATTTCTCCTCCAACAAATGTGGAAACATGGAATAGAATAGAGTACATTTTATTTCACACCAAAATAATATAAATCAAAGAAAATTAAATTATAAGAAATGAGATGCCTTATCGCTTAAATTAATTTCTTCCTGATAACCTTTGGATTGGCACAAGTATAAAAAACAAACAGACCTTAAATGCAGGAATAAGAAGTATGAGGGCACTACATTACAATATTACATTACATTGAGAGTAACAAAACGAGCACACAGTTCACCTGATGGTAAGTGATTCCTGCGGCCCATGATAAGTACATTCATCCTTATTCATGAAAACGAGGCAAACCAACTCCGTCCTCAAGGATGACAACACATTTTCTTTTTTTTTATTATTACATTGAAAGTAGCAAACGTGCACACAGTTCACCTGATGTTAAGTGATTCCTGTAGCCCTTGACATCTAAATTCATCCTTGACAAGGGACCATAATGCAGATGCGTTGTCACCTTTGAGGACTGAGATGGAATGACTCGTCACCAGTAATAAAGGTCTTCTGATGCCTACACTTATCAGCCGAAACCCAACATCATTGTGCTGCTATTTCACTCTGGTATTCTGTGAGAGCGTGGCCCTACCCCGGTCGAACTGTGATTCTGCGACTAGAAACAAACTACAGCACTACAAGCTCCACTACTGTTGCAAACCTCCCACACCAGTGGGAATGCTGGATTGTAACTATTTTTTATCTCGAGTAATGAATGAGTGGGACCCGTTAGAGTTGTATAAAGTAGTCGTGTCATATGATGAGTGTAGGCACTTTTGGCAATTACAGATACCAGGTACCTCTCAGGTATGGCAATCCACTTCTGTATGCTTTACGCGAAATTTTCTTCCACACACAACTACTCTTTCGAATCAGCTGACCAACGGTATTTCCGTACCGATACGAATTAGGGACCTTCAAGAATAGAGCCTACACCTTTCTTAAAGGCCGGCAGCTGATCTGCGACTCCTCTAGTGTTGCGGATATCTGTGGCTGGCAATAATCACTTACCATCAAGTGAGCTACTTGCTAGTTTGACATCTATTCTATATAAAAACGAAGCATTTCAACCCAGTCCTCAAGAGTGACCAAACATGTGCATCTTGAATCTTTATTGAGGATCGATATAGATGTCATGGGCCGGCAATCATCACTTACCACCAGGTGAACCGTGTGCTCGTGTGACACCCCTAATATTATAATGAAAAAAAAACAACAAATAGAGATGGGATATTTAAAAACGACCACAACTTAAATATGGAAGTGGCAACCGTTTTAAACAAATTTGCGTAACGATGACAGATTTCTTAGTTCAATTAAAATGCAAAACGCGTGGAATAGTGTCGAGAATACTTACATGCGATATAAGAGGCAGGTTCCACGCGGCAGCGAGCTTCGCTTCGGTGAGACACGTGCCGTCTGGACCGAAAAACGCCACCACGCCAAGATCACGCATTTGCGTCATCACCCTGTATGTATATTGGAAATATGCAACTTCAAAAACTATACATAAAATTACTGAAAATTGAAAGCTCTCGCAAAAGTTTTGCGACGGTTGACTATTTTCATAACATCTCATTTAAATTTCAGTTTGGGCGAAAGCTGGTATGGGCGAGTACCCACAAACCTAAAACACACACAAACATACACACAGACAAAGACATTGGCGTTTACGAGGAACTTTTAGATAGAAGCATAATAAACTGAATTTGGTTTAATTTATATTGAATTCATTATTATGCATGTAGCTCGTTAAATATTGATTTGCATCTTAAGTGACCTTCTAATACTGCTGACCTATCTATTTATCATGAAAACACGCAATCCTGGCTCCCAATAAACTAGCTTGGCTTAGTTTGGGTTGTTAGTGTTGGCAATGTTTTGTTCTATTCATTAGTTTGATCGGTGTAAAGCAAATAAAATAAATTTAAAATAAAGCATCAATAAGTCCATTACATAATATACATATAATACGAGATACTTTAATAGTAATCAATACTAAGTACCATTACCGATACCAATACCTCGATATCTTTATGAATCGTGCACTGCAGTTGTCTTAAACACAAGCTCTGGGTTCTGTATGACTGAGGAGTTCCTTAGTCTTCAGGGGTGACAAAGATAGTGAATCATTGTTGAGTATGGATATAAATGTAATTGCAGCCGTCATCACGAAATATCAGGTGAACTGTGTAATCGTTTTAAAATTAAATAAAACCAGTTATAATTGTATTAAAAAAGCAGATTATTTATTATTTACAAAGACTATATAATATATTATATGAAAGAACCAAGGGGTCAGCTCGACCGGGGAAGGACCACGCCTTCACAGAATACTTGAAACATGATGCTGTCTTTCGTCTTTCGTCTGCTAAGTGGAGGCATTCCATCTCAGTCCTAAAGGGTCAAAGTAACATAATGCAGACTATGCATCTGCATTATGTTACTTTGTTTAGGATGAGCGAAGATGTCATGGGCCGTAGGAATCACTTACCATCAGGTGAACTGTGTGCTCGTTTAAAAAACAACTGTATCTTACTCCAATCTTATTTCACTTGTATTACATACTTGTATTAGGGTAGGCGACATGTGGCGCGGGTACTTACGGCAATATAACATATTATGCGCAGTTGAAGTTATCAAGTAGTTCAGAAGATATTGCTATAATCGAAATCGGTGAACAGAAGATCAGGATATATAAGTGCAAACGCCAACGTTGACAAATAGTCAATAAGGAACTATAAACACCTCACAGTCTATACTATTGCTATTTGACTTTCGACCCTGAGAATTATCATCAAACTTTTATGTAGCAACTAAAGTAATTAAATCGTGAGCAATGCGCAAGAAAGCTTTTTATCTTTTTAACGGCCGTCGTTTTTCATTAAAATCCTATCCAAAAATCCCTCCACGAATTTCATCGTGTGAATATTTTATGCGCTATGAAATAGTATTACGTCGACTGTGATTCGAACGCTGTAATAAAGAAAGGTTTAAGGGGATTCTGACCAAATTTTTGGGATTTTGAAGTCCCGTACATCCTATGAAAAAACGGATACGAATAATGGAAAATATTAATTTTAATTTCGGGGGTTGATATTGGAGGGAAGATTATATTTCTTTTAATTTACAAGTGCATCATATCAAATGTAAACTCGAGAATATATTGAATAATTTTAAAAAGCATAGTTTAAAATTATTAAAGGAAATATACGAAATTGGGACTCTTATTGAGCCTAAAAGTTTAAAAAAATAAGCTTAGAAGGCCTCTTTCATAGTTTATAGAAAACTATTCATACATAAGTCTTAAATTTTTCAGGACAGGAAAACAGAAAATAATCATGAAGGTGAAATATAATACGGATGTTTACCAATTTCTACTCGATAAAAACCTTTAAGATTCTGTACTGTGCCTAAGTGCGTAGTCATCTGGAATATGACTCTCAAGTTTGGAACCCAAATTACAAAATTTACACAGATTGTATTGACAACATACAGAAACGTTTCTTACGATACTTGCAGTTCAGATCAAAAACGACAATAAACACAGCTGACCACAATTAACGTTGTAGGATATTCCACTTTCTCCCGCTTAAAGAAAGAACAAGCATAGCAGATGTCACTTATTTGATAAATATAGCAAATGGCTCGGTCGACTGCTCGGAACTATTAGGTAACAGGCTTAAAAGTTCCACTAGCCGCATTTCGTAATCCCGTCATACGTACTACCGACAAAGACAAATTACAGGCAAAACTCCTTTATTATTAAAGCAAGCAGATGTTTTAATGCAGTAGCCAAGCAACACGACGTTGACTTGTTCAACACCGCTGGCAATTTCATTAAGAAATATATATATTTATTAAACAATGATTAGCTGTGTATGTTTACTTTTTATTTACTTTTTATTCACTCTGTTCGTTGTTCTTATGTCTTTGTGTAACTATAAAATGGCCTATTTGTGGAAGCTTTTAATTGGTGCTTAAACACAGAAATTAAAAAAGCTTTCAATTTCTGTGTTTAAGCTCTTTTACTCTTAACTGTTATGTACTGGCCGTAAGTTTCCCTAAAAGTGTAAAATACAATAAAATAAATGAAATGAGTATAAAATATGTAGCATAATTTCAACGATGGTTAACAAGTTCAATTGTTACAGTGGTTGTACTATGATAATCAAGTGAAACAAAGGAGTCTTATATATATGTTATTATTAAAAAAAGGTTATATTTTTTTCTAATTGGATTTGTTAGTGTTTTGTTTTACTTTGTTTTTTTACTAAAGTATATGCTTTTCGAAGAGAACTACTACAATTAAATTTAATTATTTAATGTCGAGCGCATCAAGGTGTGGTGGGGATGTCTATGGCCCAGAGACGCCGCGTGACTCACTCGTGCGGTCAACTCCCTACGCTGAAAACGTATCCGTGTGTAATGTAAATGATGTTTGTATATATACACGTGTCTGTTGCGATCAAGAATGTTCTCAGTATGTGAGGACAATTTTTTTCTCATTTCTTTACTATAGTATATTTCATATACTATATTTTTGAATAACAACGTTAATCGTTGATTAAAGTTAAGGCTAATATTAACGTCACGTTAACTTCAAATTCAGTTAATACTTTTTTGCATAATATTATTACTTAAAATATTTATGTAATAAACACTACATATAAAAAGTGAGATTATATAATATCTTGTATGAGTATATATTTTAATTATTTTTCTCACCTAAATGTAAAAAATGAGATAAAAATATTGAAAGTATATTTTGTACTTTTTAATTTGCGCAGTATCCTGTCTTATTAGCAATTGTACACAATTCGGATAAGGAAAAGTTTTCAGCACCTACTGACAAATTATCTGTCTATAGAAGAAATAAGCCGTACACCCACATAGAACTCGTGAACCGAAAATTATGAAAGTTTAATAAGTAACATTTTCACATAAAATGATTTGATTGACGAGACAGCTTCAATAGGTAAAATATTATTGAGAGTAATTTAAAAAATTATCTGAAACAACGTGAAAAAAAACAACTAAACTTAGTTATTTATTACGATGCACACTTTGTAAACTGCAATTTTATTATGTAGCGACATTTTGTAATTTTTATTACGTAACGGGTGCAAACGAACGACCAAAAGGCTGCCCGATTACAGGTGGCGTCTGGTTTGGATCCAGACGCGTGGAGGCTGGTGTCATCGAGGAAGAGGGCTAACTCGACACCGCGAGTGCGTTGGTGTACAGTGTGTAGAGGACGGGACCTGGGACTGATCCAGCACGAACGGAGTCGGTTTCGCATCGCGTTCCCTCGACGTGGTATCGATAGGCTCGGTAACGGAAAAAATCTCTTATGATTAGTACGGGACGATCTGGCACACCGTGCTTACTCTTAATTTTGTATATAAGCCCGTTGTGCCAGATCTTGTCGAAAGTTTTCACCGCAATGAAGAAAAGAGCTCCAGTTTGGTATCATAATGTGATTAGACTTATACCTAGGTATATATATGTACATATATGTATTAATTGTTGCGTTTTGGGTATGAGTGAGGTTGTATATATGTTTCATGCGTCTGTTTTTGCATCCTTTGCACGTTCGTAGAAGGGGACGAGTAAGTGCTTAAATGTTGCGTTAATAATAGCGATAATAATCGGTCCAGTGTAATTGATGTCATGGTGTTGATTTTGCTGGATAACGGTTAAAGTGGATCAGAAAAGTATCTTTTGTTTAAGCTAATATGTAATATATATAAAATATATAATATAAAATAACGTGTTTTTATTTTTGTATTTTTTTTATTGTATTGTGGATGAGAAATTAGCACCTGGTGGTAAGTGACTCCTGTGGCCAGTGAAGTCTACATTCATCCTCAATAAGGTATCATAATGCACATACGTTATCACCCTGAGAACTTAGATACAATTCCTCTTCATCAGTAGATAAGGTCTCTGGAGCTACACTGCAGTTTGTTTTTAGCTGCAGAATGAATGGGTCAGCTTAATCGGGGTAGGACCACGCCCTCACAGAATACCAGCGTAAAATAGCAGTATAATATTGCTGTATTTCGTCTGGCGAGCGTAGGGATCCGGAGACCTTTATTACTAGTGACGAGACATTCTATCTCAGTCCTCAAGGGTGACAGCGTATCTGCATTATGATTCCTAGTCAAGGATGAATGTAATTGTCATGGGCCGCAGGAATCACTTACCATCAGGTGAACTGTGTGCTCGTTTGTCACTCACAATGTAATAAATAATAAAAAAAAAGTCTAAACTTACCTCAGTGATAAAGAGTCCTTTTCCAAGGGCAGAGGAGGTCGTGGCCGGCCGATGTCAGCAGCGATAAAACGAAGTCGCAGACCTGGGAGCAGGCTGGACTCCCGATTCACGGCGGCTACGGCAAGTGGCAGCGCCCCGAGTACAGTCTGAAAAGTATTGGTCATTTAAATTGGATGACTAACAAATTTTGAAGTCTACATTATAGACTACATTATAGAAAGGCAACCTGTATTTTGTTTTGTCAAAGCACATATCGACTAGGAAAAATAAGGCAGTTGTGGACGTTCTTCGTTTCTGGATAGTTTTAACGGCGTTAGAGCGGGGAAGGTCTACGACGTCGTCGCGGCGCGATTACCTTTTTAAGGTAAAGTAATAGTCTGTACATATTAATTAAATCCCACAGCTGGACTTAGGTTTTCTTGGTTTTCCGTAATTTCTTAGATATGTAAGTTTTCTCACGATGTTTTCCTCCAGCTCGTTGTAAAAAAACTTTGCACTTTTTTTACACCAAATTATATCGCAATATTCATGGATAATTCTGCATTATCAAGTAAAACTTTAAGTTTATTTATTTTATAAGCATAATTTTTTATATGTAAAGATTAATGTTCTGGAAATATCTAAAATATTTCATAACTTCTTTGTTTTATTAAAACGTTTTATTTATCATGTATCAATTTGACATCTTGTAATAGTAATCGTTGGTTTCTTATATATAGGTTTGAGTCACCATTAATTTTGCGTTACATCTGTATAAAGTACTGTTATGATTAATTGAAGAGAAGCTGACACGACCTATTTATTATAAACGAGTTACAGATAAAAAATATTAAATATTAATAAAATAAATTTTAGACAGCTTTGTTAGCAGGAAATCAAAATATAATTTGTCAAAAACATTATATTTATAATCCGAGAGATTTTCTTAACATCATTGAAATATTTTTCTAAAGGTGCTGGGCTTAAAAATATGTTTTTTTCTTATTTTATTTAAGTAACGATCGTATAAATGTTTTAATTAAAGTGCTTATAAATAGTTTTATTTTATATATTTCTTGAGGGTGACGTTGATATATTTTATTTATATGTTTTTGCTAAACAATCCTAGCAGTGCTATTAATTACTAACATTTCCGTAAAACCACACAAACTAAGATTATATGTTTGTGCTATATCATATATATTTATTTTAAATAGACTTATATTCGTAAAATAATAAAGGAATCAAAAATAATTAAAAATATGGGTCCATCAAAAGGTAGATTTTATATACAAAGTAAAAAAATATCTTATATCAGCGAAAGTCAGAAAAGAAATTTCCTCTGGAATCAATACGCGCTAAGTACTGCAATGCTGTACTAAATGAAGGTCCTATACTAAGCTAACATTTTATTATGTTTTTTTTTGATTATGTTTTATAATATTAGGAATAACAAACGATTACATGTGCAGTGCATAGGACTAAGTTGCAATGTGTTTCTCCCACGGTTATAACTAAATTTCGTAGGTAAAACTAAATATATATGACGCTGTCTATGAAATTTGAGCATTATAATAATATTTTTAATGATATTATACACTATATATCAATTAATCAATTTATTAATACATGTATTTGGATTTCGTATTCAATCGAGCTTGGCATTATTTTTTTTTAAAATAATAAAAATATTATGGTTACGTTATATAAATTCTTAAATCCAATAAATTAAAATAAATAGTGTCAAAGCTTTAGTAAATTAGATTATTACTTAATGTTAGAGATCAATTAAAAATATAATTATATGAATCTGAGTATATTTTTATAGAATTGGTGGCAAGTGATTAAGTTCATTCAAAATACAGCCATGACAAAAAGATATAATTCAAAATTATTGTCATTTAAGCATACATTGGTGGTTATTATATTTCTTACTGCAGCACCAAAGGATCGGCTTGACCAAGGAATGACGATCACCCCCACATACTGAATTGAGTCTCCACGATACCATACAAACGAAGCAGTGTAATGGGTTTTATAAATAGTAAAATTGTACACTATTAAAACCTAAAAGATTATCGACTTAGGAAAGGTTAACGTTTCATAAAAACTAATTTTTTTAAACTGAAAATGTTATAAAGACATTTTCTTATTAATCTGTATTTAAGATTGATATGAAATCTTAAAAGTTATTAGAATTTTACTAAGTTTTAACGATTACAATTCATTAAACCAAAGTTTTATATCAAAGTTTTATTTTCGCAGTGTCGCTACACCGCAGTTTATTTCTAGCTGCAGAATGAATGGGTCAGCTGGACCGGGTTAAGACTACGCCCTCACAGAATACCAGCGTAAAACAGCGGTATAATGATATTGTATTTCGTCTGGTGAGTGTAGGGATCCGGACACCTTCATTACTGTTGACGAGGCATTCCATCTCAGTCCTGAAGGGTGACAACGCATCTGCATTATGATTCCTTGTCAAGGATGGATTTAGATGTCATGGGCCGCAGGAATCACTTGCCATCAGGTGAATCTCAGGCTCTGCGTGCTTGTTTGTTAATGAAATAATAATAAAAAAAATATTTGAAAAAAAAACATAATCTACTGGTTGACGACATGACGTGTAGTGGTTAAAGGTTTTGTTGCATGTCCTGGGCTCGATTCCCAGCCGGGAAACAATACTACATAATGTACATAACAAGGGGCGTACATTATGTATTGTATATGCCACGTGTCTTGGACATTACTACTCAATCTGCCTCCGATCTTACTGTACGTACATTGGATCAGTGAAGGGAAAGACGAGTATGTGCCTCTGTGTTTACGATACCTACAGTACTATAAAATATTCTGCGTCGTTGATGTCGTCTAGTAATACAGAAAAAATTGGCCCCGAGGACATTAACGTTGTCAAAAAACCTACTGGATTACTTAATGTTGATAATATAGTTAATAATGTTTTCAAAAAACAAGTCTAGTTTAGCGTCAAATCACAAACAACTAACACATCACTAATAACTAACTAAATGTACCATTTCGTGGCGGCATATTGTTCGTGTAATCTCTGCTTATAATCAATTTTGCTCTATCTGTACACAGCTGTACTGGTTCTTGCCATACTGTGAACGTCTGGCGTCCCTTTAGACAATACATATTGTTAACGATCGGTTATAGTTTACGAAATTTAATATCGACTCTATACACGTAGAGGCGGACTCTTGACCAATGTTAATTATTAAATATTTTAATTGAATTGTATTTGAATCTTGATTATTATTGTGTGATAATGTGCTTTTTTATTTGTTAGTGATTCAAGCGATGCGTGACAGGTATCATAATGCAGTTGCGTTATGATATAGCATATCATGCATAGGGTTAAGATAGTGTGTGTTGACAAACAAATGAGGCCCATAGCATCTAAATCGTTACTCGATAAAGATTTAAGGTTTACTTGCGTTGTCACCCCTGAAGACTAAAATAGAATGTCACAGCATTGGTATTTTACGCTGGTATTCTGTAAGGGTGTATTCCTTCCTCGACCTATTCATGCGGCAGTTGGTACACTGTATACGCCACAGGATTACATAAGCGACACGATTTCTTGGAATAAGTACACCCCGATTTTTATGTAGGATGAATAACATATATAAAACAAGTTTTACACATTTTTATTTTGAATAGTATTGAATTAAAGAACTAAAGCTATTTTTAATTTGAATACATAAAGGCTTTACATACTTCAAAAGTTCCGAGCTGGGTAGTAATTAACAACGATTAGACGAGTCATGCGTGTCTTTGAAATCTATATTTTAAATAAAATAAATTAAATTTCAAGCCATATTACCAAGAATAACTACTTTCGCACACATATAGTTGATTTAAATTGGTCCATGTAATTTCTGGGAAGCAATTGATTGACGCTAACCAGAGTGAGAGTGTCATTGAGTTTTAATTAAATCGATTCACCGATGTTGTTAAGTATTTGAATTAATTTTAAATATGACACACAATAATGACATCCTCTCATAGATTATAAGAGTCTATTATATCATTTAATAATATTAGTAGAGATAGTATATATTTTAATACAGAATAAGTGGCAAACTACAAGCAACTGTTTTTATAGTAAGTGATCACTGCTGGCCGTGAACATGCGTAACACCAGAAAAGTTGTAGGTGCGTTGTCGGCCTTTAAGAAAGGCTCTTTTCTTTAATGTCCCTAAATAGTATCGTGTCGTAAATACCGCTGGCGACAGCTGATTCCACAGTGTAGTAGCACACTTAGCGTATGAAATTAATTACAGCAACGCCTCAGAACCCTATCCGTAGTAAGTTCGGTATTTTTTTTTATAAAAAAGATACGACATCTCTTCCCAGTGTATGAAGCAATGGAGGTTCGTTGTAGGATTACACTAAAATACCTACAATTAAATATAAATATTACTATCATCATAAATATCGTGTCAGAACTATGGCCAAATTTGTCGACTTTATTTTAGAGCTCGAAAGTCATAGACTAAAGAAATTATTGGATCCTATAATATAAAGAGCTTGAGTGAAAACATTTTTCTTAACAAATGAATTGTCCTGAATATTATCTACTAAAGTTTAAAGTCTTAAGCTTCTTAGAATTGAAATTTTTGAATTGAATTTATTTAATTAATTGAAACACTTAATTCACAACTTTTATAAAGCGTTTCGTATTTTATATTAAGAAAAAGTATTTAGTTTTGTTTGATGTAATAACTTCTTATGAATGTCTGAAAATATTTTTAAATTTATGTTATACACGTTTATATAATATTACACGCTTTAGATTATTAGCTTGACTTGTTCACATACCTACTACTTATGAACATAATGGTTTTTTTTAATTTAGATTTCACCCACATAGGGAACTCTGAAGAAGCTAAAATTTTGCAGACATATTAAATTTGACGACGAGAATGCCATAATTTCACGACTGTTGTATTAGTTATTAAAACTGAAAAATTATTAGTTATATAACATTTTGTAGCGATAGCGGCAATGTAGCTTATTTTTAGATGCAACATAAATGACTTGGCTCGATATGAGAGAAACCTAGGCCTCGCAGAATACTAACGTAATATTGATTTGGAGTCAATTACGGGTAACGAGGGTTTCAATCTAAGGCCTCAGGGGTGAACGCATGTGCACTTTGAGGATGTATGTAGATGTCATTGGTCCCTGTCATCACTTACCATCTGGTGAACAATGTGCTCTAATTAATAAAACCTCTGTCCATGCGCAATTCTAAGATGATCTAAATATATTCCTGAATGATTTGTGGTCATGCAATAAATACTTTTCTTTACTTTATTCTTAATATAGTAACTGTCGTAGAGCTACGCTGTAGTTTGTTTTTCTCCACATAATGAATACGTCAGCTAGACTAAAATAGAATGTACAACAAGGTTATATTAATCCTGGATAGATGTGTTGTTAATCCCGAAGATCAAAGTAAGCGGTCCGTAACAAAATACGGACCCGTTGTCATTTATTGTTATTTTTATTTTTACGAAATTTTATACAACGACCTTTTCAGAGCTACACTGTAGTTTACTTCTAGTTGAAGAATGTGTAATGTGTGCGCCCTCACAGAATACCAGCGTGAAATAGCAGCATAATGCTGCTGTGTTTCGTTTGGTGAGTATAGGGATCAGTTGACCTTTATTACCGGTGACGAGGCATTCCATCTCAGTCCTCAAGGGTGACATCGCATCTGCATTATAATTCCTTGTCAAGGATGAACATAGACGTCATGGGCCGCAGGAAGAACTTACGATCAGTTAGACTGTGTGCTCGTTTGTTTCTTTCAATGTAATAAAAAAACTTTGTGAAAGCTACCGTCGGTTATTACGATAACGCGTTGGATTAGATTGCGGTCAAGTTTTTATGTTATATAGACTACGATGTTAATTGTTGTTCTATAGAATAGATTGAGTTAGTATATATACAGGCGGCTAAGGAGCAAGCTGCTTACTTAATGATAATTGATCACATCTGTAATATCGGAGGAGACGCAGGTGCGTTGCCGGCCTTTAAGTAGGCTCTTCACTTGAAAGTCCCTAAGTCGTATCGGTTCGAAATAACGCTGGCTACATCTGATTCCACAGTGTATTTGTGCGTGACAGAAAATATACTATTAGAATTTAATTATAAAAAAACAAAATAAACAAAAAATACCTTTATAATGCGCACACATGTATGTATGTAGGATCGCTAACCATCGAGATGTTTAGGATGAAATTTAAAACTTTCTCTATGCACAATGTTATAAATTAAATTGTATATTCGTACCATAATTAACAATAGGTCAGACAAAAATAAATCCATCTTTTTTTCGGTGTCAAGTGATTCTTGCGGCTCATGACATCTACATTCATCCTTGACAAGGAATCATAATGAAGATGCGTTTTACCCTTGAGGACAGAGATGGAATGCCTCGTTACCAGTAATAAAGGTCTCCGGATATCTTCACTCACCAGACGAAACACGGCTGCATTATGCTGCTATTTTATGCTGGCAATCTGTGAGGGCGTGGTCCTACCCCGGTCGAGCTGACCCATTTCACACATTACACATTCTGCAACTAGCAGTAAACTGCAGTGTAGCTCTGAAAAGGTCATTGTAAAACATTTCGTAAAAATAAAAATAACAATAATTGACAACAGGGTCCGTATATTGTTACGGACCGCTTACTTTGATCTTCGGCATTAACATCACATCTATCCAGGGTTAATATTACCTTGTTGTAACGCAAATTAACCATCGATGATGTTCCCTTCTTAACCATCTTACTTCCGTAAAAAAGAGGTGCGCAATAACACAAGAATGTGACATTTATTGTGTGGGAGCTGTGGGGAGCGCGAAGGAATTTCTAATTAAATGTGTATGCACTTGCAACCTAAAATAGGTCTGGAATAACACTAAGGTACTGAAAAGCTTTTAATGTACATTTGTTTGTTATGTATTATATGTTAGAGCTCCGTTGAAGTTACTTTCTACATGCATCATATTTGAGTCGACTCGACTACGGAAGCACCACATCAGCATATAATTGTTTACCCCCTCTAATATTATAAAAAAGACAATAATACGAGTATATACAATTGATAAATCACGACTATGGGTTATAAATTTAAATTAATTAAATATTCCACTTTTTAAATAAAAATGAATATTACGTTGTCTTTACTACTGTCTCTAATTTTCTGTTTGACGGCCAATGTTGGCTATCTCGTATTTTGTTTCTGTCAAATGTAATGTCAACATAAGGTTTTGACAAAACTCTATGAAGTACCGTATTTTGTTGCATTGTTATTTTGTGGCTTGTTGTCCTTAGATAAAGTTCAGGGTTTCATTTCTGATGTGTGTATATATTCATGTTTCTCCGTAACTTATATATTTTTTATTCTATTATTATATTTTTTATACACAAGTTTTTTGAATGTTTAAACAGACCGGGTACGCTATGTTGCGAGTGACAAGGCATTCCGTAGTTGTACTGATTAAAAAATGGAGATAATTTTCTTATAAAATCTTATGAGTTTCATTATATTTGTTTTCCATAAATAGAAGAGTCCTTCATGATGAATTTTCACTTTGTACAATCTTCACACATAGACCTTTAAGTCAAAGATAAGCCATAGCAATGTAAAAGAAAATGTTTAAGTTTAAAGTTTTAATTTATTATTTTTTATGTAAACTTTATTTGCACACACAAAAGAATTCTACAAATAGATAGACGTCAATTAACTTCCATGTTTACCGGAAATTAACAATTCAAAATTCTTTTTTATGTACAAAGGAATATTAATTAAATATTTATAAAAAGGAGTACGTAAAAGGGTCTACTGTATACAAAAGTTAAATATACTAAAATGAGAAGGACTAGTGTTATGAAGTGTTATTTGTTATAAAATTTAAGTCAGTTGTAAATTTCAGTCATAAATAAAGGCAACCCACGTTAAATTTATTTTGTCATAAATGACTCTCACTGGTAAAACACTTATCTGTTACATAGGTAACACGAGATCATTTATTGATGTCATCTTAGTCGATTCTACTACGGTCATATTTTCTGATTATTACCAGATGAAATAAATCTGTGCAGCACATATTTAATCCCATCAGGTATTAGAGATCTGGAGACCCTTATTATCGCTGATGGTTCATTCCATCTTAGTTTTTAAAGGTGACAACGAATCGGCATGGATTCCTTATCGAGGATGAATGTGGGTGTCAAGGTGTGTTCATTGGTCACCCCTAAAATTACATAAAAATCAGTACAAAAAATCTTTAATTTAAACAAATTGATAACAGAGCCAGAGACAACATCTACCAACTTTTTGGAGTAAAATAATATTAACCGTTGTAACGTTTAATGAATATACTTTTTATTATTATTTGGGGATATTTTATTTTCCTATCTCCGCCTAGTTGGTCAATCAATACAATAAATAAATAAAATACTATAAACATTTAATAAACCTAATATATATAATATAATATAATACATATATAAAGACCAATAAGACGGGAACCCCTCGACAGGGGAGAACAAATGGTTGAGGGTTAGGACGAAAGGGACAGAACCTGCGGACCATACGAGCGGTATCGAGCAACATCGCCTTTTGCATTTGAGCCCGGAGCTGCCCGTCCCTGAGTCCCAACCGCCTCAGATAATTGGAGAGGCTGGTTGGGATTAGCCCGCTTGCAGATACGATTACGGAATAATTTCGGTTGGCATACCCCCCACATCTCAGTCACGATATTTCAGTTACAGTTCGATATTAAAATTGTTTAATAAATAAGAAATGTATTAAAAAGATTCGTTTATTAAAGGAATGATCTTACATCCTGATAAAATTGATTACAATTAAATTGAGCCTTTGAAACGTATAAATAAACTATTAATTTAAATGTTATTATAATTTTATAGTTGAGAGGTTGCAAAGCATTTTACTTTTGGCTTTTACGAGCTCGATCAAGTTATAAAAATGATTGAGAAACAATGTTCTAGGTGGTGCTTCCATGTACTTTGAAACGAAAATTCGATAGAAAAAACATCGACGTAAACATTCTTAACGAAGAAGTAACATTATACTTTTGCTAAGGTCGGACCAAATCATATAATTAATAAGACGACGGTAAAATTAGTTTTATTCAATATACAATTTTGGCGTAAATATCATAATCATTAGTAAATGTTATTTGGTATTGGATTTAACAATACAAATTTAATAAAAATTATATACCTTGTTACCTGTAATTGGGTTCCCGCATCAATTAAATTACCATAAGAAACACCACGACGTTATGTTACCTAAGGTTGGTATTCTGTCAATGCATCGTCCTCCCCAATTCAGATAAAGGACCGTGTTCACCAGTGGGCTTAGTTAGAAGTGGAGGAGGAAACATTCCAACCCAATACGATGTTGCTGAGTTTCCAGCACCGACAGGGCAGCGGTTGTATGCGAGAGCGTTACCATGAACCTTACGTAAGCAGCGAACGTCATCAGCAGCTAGTGCGAATCCTATATAATTCGAACCCACGGAAAAAACCAGCTGCGTGACGTGGTGCTTAGAGCTATTTATGGCGGTTCTAGTTTGTAAATATTGTTTCTTGGTCGGGAATTAAACCTAGACCCCGCGACGAGGTATCCAGACAGTAACTATAAACACATAAATATGACGCAAATGCATTGTCTCTCCTGAGATGCTTCACTAATTCAGCCTATGCAACACAGTTGAACGCGACTGTTATTTAATTCTGTCTCTATTTCTACATGTTAGAGTAATTTTTTGCTGCTGGTTCGTAGTAAACCGTACCGTACTGTTATAATAATTTGTATTCTTTGATGCATCTAAAAAGTTCGAAGTTGTAAAGTTTAGCCTCATGCTACTAAAAGTTAATTACTGGTCAATGGAACTAAGTACTAAGATGAAAGTTTATTTGTGAAGCGTCAAACGAGAGACTGTGAAACTAATAAAAGTTTAATTATTATTTATTTAAGTCACCTCTACTCGTGGATTTTCCACATACTCTCAGACGTACTCGTAAACATCGTTGAGTTTAAACATCGTACATCACGACAGAATTCAACATTTCATCCTCATCACCTCGACGGTTAGCAATCCACCGCTGTGCGCTTTACGCGAAATTTTATGCCACGCACAGCTACTTTGTGGAATCAGCTATTGCCGGTGGTGTTTCCGAACCGATATGACTTAGTAACCTTCAAGAAAAGAGCCTACTTACATTTGCGGACATACATGGGCGGCGGTGATCACATCGGGTGGGCTGCATGCTCGTTTGTCACTCTATTTTATATAAAAAAAACTTCGTAGCTCAATTTCGGGGTTTTATTTATGCCGAGTATAATAAGAATGTGTTGAAGAGAAGATTGAATAGGCATTTTCTGTACACTCTACCATCAACGTCCAACGTAACCACTTAATACCAGATGGAACTGAACAGAAGACAGTGCGCTTTTGTATTCATTTAAAAACAATTAATTACGTCCTGTACTGTGTTTGCAAGTTCGAAGTTCGCTTTCGAGAACCTTTTTTCGCCAACGATCAGATTTTCTGTAAGCTCTGAGGCCGGTCTACTCCAAGTTTAACTTGCAAATCCCTTCAGCTGTGGTATCCCTTCGTTGCCACTGCGGATGTACTGTTTGACTCAGTATCATGATTCGTGGTAATCGGAGATATGTATAGTGGTAGATTATTGTACTACGTTAATGAATTTGGTTAAAGATTCCACTACAATGAGTTATTGCTATTTGTACGTACTAAATGACACTCGATCAGCAAAGAAGAAAGTGAGTATTTATTAACAGAAGTATTTTAGCTGAAGTAAGTTTTCTAAGTAAACAATATAGAATACCGGCGTAAAAAAGCGCAGCATAACGCTGCTGTTTGTCATCGACTGGTTCGACTGGGGTAGGACGGCGCCCACACAGAGTACCAGCGTGAAATAGCAGCATAATACTGCTGTATTTCGTCTGGTGAGTGTGGGGATCCGGAGACACAAATGGTGAGAAAAAATATTTCGAAGCCGTGAAATGAAATGTGTGAAGCTGTGAAGGAAAACATCGTGAGGATTATCTGAAGAGGTGGCTTTTGTATATTTTATCTTTTCCATTTATACATATATATTATGATTTGTGAACAAACGCTTGACTAATTTTCTGTTCGTGCATATATATTATAACTAACAAAAGTGATACGGGATTATTATCATGTAAAATTTTCTGAAATAAACTTTAAAATTCCCTGAATAATATTGAGAATACATTCGTTTGAATGACATTCTGAATTATTAGTACACCTTTATTATTTGTTATATGTATGTATTCTATTTATTTATTTCTTGTTATTGACTTTGTAATAGAACAAGTAGTTTGCTCTTTTCGACCTGCGTTGCACGGCACCAATAAAAGGCAATTTTAAGAGCTAACTTAACGAATACTCAAAATTACTGTAATAGTCTTAACTCGGGGGTGACAACGCATAATAATTATGATTGATGAACCGTCAAGAATAAATATTTATTTATTTATTTATTTACTTTATTAGGAAACTTCACAGCATACAAGAAACATTAAACATAAATACAATTAACAAGGATATTTAGCCATCAAAGAAGTTACAACTATATACATTTTTTTTTAAAAGTATGTGCAACAGGAGTAACATACATTTTAATCTGTAGTGTAGTGTGTGTGTGTATGTGCGTGTGTGTGTGCGTATGCATCTTGTTAAGGCGAATTCAGGAGTGCTTCAGAAACATCGTTTAGAAACTGATTTCGTTTAAGATGGAATATGTCAATATTTCCAAACATATCATTATAGACCTGCATACATCTATATAAGACTGAGCTCTGGGCATATTTCGTTTTTGTAAGAGGGACATGAAATAAATTTGTACTTCGTAGGCGGCGTGTTGGGATACGAAAATGCAATTTTTCTATCAAGGTAGGACAGTCTACGTGGCCATTTAATACATTATATAATAACCGCATATCGGAAATAATTCGTCTATTAGATAAAGACAGAAGTTTATATTCCGTCAGCGAGATATTATAGTCACGAGGGGATTTTTTGGTAAAATGATTTAAAAACTTTAGAAATTTTACTTGAATGTTTTCAATGTTACGAGTGTGGGTAATGTAGGATGGGGACCAAACGGGTGAAGCGTACTCAAGTGTACTTCGGACATAAGCGAAATATAGAGGTAGTAGGGGACTTGAACTCCGGAATACTTTTGAAAGTCTCTTGATAAAACCAAGCATTCTAAGAGCCTTATGACAGATGTAGTTGTAGTGTTCTGAAAATATTAACTTTGAATCTAACAAAACACCTAGATCCCTTACTTTCATAACACGACTTCCACACAATTATTTAATATGTACTTATATTGTAATGGATGTACTTGACGACTGAATGTAATTATTTGACATTTTTTGACATTAAGATTGAGTAAATTTTTTGTGCAATAGCTTGAAAATCTGTCAAGATCATCCTGCAATTTACGACAGTCCTCGATATCACGGATCGGATAAAAAATTTTAGTGTCATCAGCGTACATGAGAAAACGAGAGTGATGAAAGCAATTTGAAATGTCATATAAATAAATGTTAAAGAGCAGGGGACCTAATAAAGAGCCTTGAGGAACCTTGAAACTTTGAAACTAGTAAGCTGTGATCAATTCTGTCGAAACATTTGGAAAAATCTGTATATACCACATCTATTTGAACGCGAGTATCCATTTTGCGGGAGATGAAATCCGTTAGGGTGCATAGATTTGTCTCCGTAGATCTTTGACGCATAAAGCCATGTTGTTCACTAGGAATAAATGAAGATACGTGAGTATAAATGGTTCCATAGACGAGACTTTCAAAAAGTTTGCCAAAGGTGGACAGAATTGAGACAGGTCTATAATTTTCTGCCAACTGCCTTGATCCACTTTTGTAGATTGGTATTATGTAAGCATCTTTCCATTTCTTAGGAAAAACGCCCTCATTTAAAGATTTATTATATATTAAAGACAGAGGAAAAGCTAGTTGTTTGGCATTTATTCGAAGGATATATTAAAACACAATCTCAGCTGTTATATGGACAGATGAAAGGGTATGCGAATTCGGTTTATTAGTGGTGGCAAACAAATGTGCTGAGTTACATGAGTTATAAACTGATTGAAAATATTCAAGGAATGTATCGCATATACCTTTTCCACTAATAATTAAATCTTGGTCTTTTAGAATTTGATTGGGAATGCTACTTCGCATCTTAAGATTTTGTGCAAAATTCCACATAATTTTAGGATTAATCTTTATAAACTTTTCACATTTGCTTATATATTTATCCCAGCAGATATCTTGTTCTATTTTTTGCCTACGCCGGAGCAATGAAAATGTATCATAGTCTAATTGATTTTTATAATTCTTCCATCTTCTGTGAAACTTCTTTTTCTCCTTAATTATTTTTATAAGACTTTTAGAAAATCATCGAGGATATCTAGTTGGTATACTATAGAAGTAAGGTATGGAGGTTTCAATAATATTGTTAAGAATAATATAAAATTGATCCACGGAAGCATCCACATTATCGCGTAGTAGGGCCTCTTCCCAGTCTACTTGTGACAATTGATTTTGAATTTTGTCATAGTCAGCTTTCTTAAAACTGAAAATTTTCTTTGGTGGATCTTTAAGTGAAGTAAAACGAACGTCGCATAAAGAGAGTTCTAAGGCGGGATGATGAGGCATGTCCTCTCGAGTAAGTGGGTTAGACGAACGTTTAACACCTATATGGTTATATGCGTAGACGAGATCTAACAGACGACCATTGTCATTTAAAACATTATTATATTGATTTAGACCAGCTGATACTACATAATCCAAAAAATTCTGTCTAATATAATTAGTGTTAAAAGATGGTAGGTGATGTTCATGCTTATCATCCAAAGCCCATTTCACATCGTCCATATTAAAATCCCCCACAACAAGAAACCTTTCATTCTGGTGCCGACTTATGATACCTTTAAGTAGATTTGTGAAATGTTCTAAGATGAAGTTATGCCTTCCGTTTGTACCAGGCAGATAAACACATATGATGTTAAGAAGTCCACCAATTCTAACTGTTACATGAAGAACTTCATATGGGCAAGGAGGTAACGTTTTCTGGAAACCATGAAGACATTTTTTTGTAAGCAAAAGGACACCACCTCCATGAGTATGCCCTGAACCCACGGAATCTCTATCACATCTGTACACGTCATATCTATTGTCAGAAATTTCTGAATCACTCACTTGTGGATTAAGCCAGCTCTCCACTACACTTACTATGTCGTAATCGTAGAGGAGCAAATTGTACGAGAATTCAAATGTTTTTCCTCTTAAACTACGTGAGTTTTGAAAATATATTTTTAAGTTATTCTTCTCGACATTTGAGTACAAATATTTCATGATTCAATTTATAAGAAATCGTACAAAAATGTTTGTAAGTATATAAAAAAGGTTTTAAAGAATGGTTAACGCATAAAGGTATGTTAATGTTTAGCAAGTGAGTGTGTTGGTGTGTAGTGTTATTAGAGTCTAAATGTATACAACTGAGTTTATGAAGGATATGGTGATAAATGTCATTTACTGAACATTGATAGATTTTGCTTCTGTATTCAGCTTCTCTAACTGCTTCATATTTCGTATATTTATTGCAGCGCAATTGTTGTTTTGCGAATAAATATTTTTCCATTTCTTGTCCAGACATATTGAAACCCCAAGGATTTACATTTTACTCGTGTGTTTTTCAAGAGCAATTTGTTTTGAGGAGTGAGGTGCTCATTAATATATATGGATCGAGTGTTGCCATCAAAACCCATTTCTGCTGATGTAAGACCTTTTTCTGCGTATGGAGCTAAGAATTTTATTTTTAGATCCTGCTTTAAAATTTGACTACAATGGGTTTTGGTAGATTAGAATCTTTCAAGCGGGTCGTAATCCTAGTTGCAAACTCAATATCTCCATTATCGATGAGAACATTAAGAGAATTAGCCAGTTTACCGATAATATTTATTAAATTTTCGGAGCGGCGTTCAGGTATAACAAAAATTTCTAAGTTGTTCATTCGTGTTTTTTGTTGTTCCTCACTAAATTTTTCCTCCAAATCCTGGTTATATATCTTTATCCGTTGAAGCTCACTCTCTATGTCACTAATATTTTTCCCATGCTCAGCAATTACAGAATCCACAGTAGTTAATTTACCTTGAAAATCATCGTAGGCCTTGGATACGAAATCGCAGCCAGATTCAAGCTGAGAGACCCTGTTATTCATTTCATTGTACTGCGATGTAAGCCTATCAACCTTTGTTAAGCACACATCTAATTTGGTATTAAAATCATTTTTCAACTCATCAATCTTACGCTCAATATGGCCAAGTAAAGTTTTTTGTTCCTGACTGATTGCTTCTATAGCCGAAAAAATATCATTTGAGGTATGTACTGTTGCGGAAGAAGTGGTCGCTAGTCGAGTTTGTCCCCCCGGCGACTTATTGCCCCTGTTGTTGTGTTACGAGTCGAAGTGGTACGAACGGGTGTATCGTTATTATTACCCTTAGGTTTTATTGACAGGCATCCAGGACATAACCAATTGGGATCAATTCTTGTGCGTGGTAAGCGGCTCACTGGAATGTATCTTACGCATTCCAAGTGGTAATCTAAGTCACACTTTGGGCATCTTAATCGGTCAACTGATTTGACCTCATTATCACACGCAGAGCATCGGTAAGCCATAACGAAGTTATATAAAAGATAAGTATTAATTATAAGTTGAATCGAACTCACGCACTCGAAGTTTATAATATTTGCAGTTTAGAGGGTAAGGCGACAAATCACTGCTGCAGGTAATCGCTGTGCGACAACTCCATGTACTGTAGCAAATAGCAAAAGCTGAGTCTGCGGCTAAAAGGTCTTAAGCGCCGTGCATATCACGTCGCTTACGCGTTTTCGTCGACACGTTCACTTAATTAACTGATAACCACAAATTTTAAAAATTTCAATGTTTATATAGGTGTCATTACCCGCAGGAATCACTTGCCATTACGTGAACTGTGTAGATAAGCACACAATTTAACTTGAATAAATTAAAAAATGGGATAAAGAAAGAAAAAGTACTGTTGAGTCGACGTATAAATTATTACATACCGTGAAAAAAAAAACATTTTGTTCAAGTCAACCAAATTTAAACAAACAACCCTTAAGTCTAACGACCATTATGGAGAATTTTATTTTTTTGCTAATTTACACATTTCTGTAAAAGTCTTATGATCTTTCGCTTTAAGTAGTTCTTTTATAAAAACAAAATCTTGGATCTTTTGTCTTTTTTTATTTAGTTAAGTCTAGCAGCTCTGTTTTAATGAAGAAAAAAATTTTTGGTTAAAATTGTTCTCTTGAAAGTATAAAGTTCTTGGGTTTGACAAAGTTTTCTCTTTTGATTTAATTGTTGGCAATAATATAAATGATATCCGGTTCCGATCGCCTATCAGTAAACATCGTCGCAAATCGCTCTATAAAAATAGTGTCAACAAAACAGATCATTAGCGTACAACCACGTAAACAGGCGAAAACTGTGAACTTAAAAGTGCTGTGTAACGATATCGTATTCACAAATTGACATTGAAAACTGAAAAAAAGAACAAAACTATCAGTTTAAGTGCATCGCAAATTTAGGGTTAGCTGTCAAAACAACAGTGAACGAGTGAAGTGAAGTAAACAGTACTACCAACAATACTTGAATTTGCGTTCGGAAACAACACACAATTCAACGTTCGTTACAAGCAGTTCCACTACGATTTTTTTTTCTTAATTTCAAATAATTAAAACACTACGAAAATGGAACAACAATTTCAAATATTTTTTGATAAAATTAAAATTTAAATGGATATACAAACTACAACAATTACAAATACTACTACAAAAGATGGAAGAAAAATTACAGCCAATAATTGAAGAGAATAAAAACTTGAAAGAAAAAATAGAAGTGTTAGAGAATAAAGTAAACAAGCTGGAAAATGAAAAGAAGAAAAATAATGTACTACTCTTTAGACTAGAAGAGACTGAGAAAAGCTCATTAGACCTATTTAAAACAGTTAAAGAAATAATGAAAAAGATCTTGACATTTTAGTGAATGATAGCGACATTCAGTACATTTACAGAATTGGAAACAAAAATAAAGAGAAATCTAGACCTCTATTGATCTCATTTACAAACTATTGGAAAAAAGTGGAAATTTTAAAAAACAAAAAGAGACTAAAAGACGTTTTCATAGTAGAAGACTATCCAAAAGCTGTATTAGAAAAACGCAAATTACTACAAGAACAACTAAAGGCAGAAAGAGCAAAAGGAAAATTTGCATATATAAAATATGACAGGCTGATAGTGAAGGAAGATAACGTAACCAACATAGAAAAAAGAAAACGAGAAGAATCTACATCTCCTGGGATAACAACAAACCCTAAAAAACAAATTAATATGGCTACAAATAGTAAGACACATTGAACAAATGCTTATGACTTGATGCGAGCTAGATCAAGTTCAATTTCTTCCTTGCCATCAATAAACAAAACTAACTAGCAATTAGATATCAGTTACCGGAACAACCCGAACCCGGCTGGTCTCCGTGGGGTTGACAGACCACTACCCTCAAAAATCCCTACACCTACCCAAAATAACAATTACAATATAAACAAAATACAAGTAGCAACTATTAACGCAAGAACATTAAGAACTGAGGAAAGACTTATCGAATTTGAAGATGCATTGAAAGATATTAGATGGGACATACTTGGACTCTGTGAAGTTAGAAGATCTGGAGAAGAAATAAAAGAATTCAAAGATTTTATATTCTGCTACAAAGGAGAAACTCAAGGAAAATATGGAATAGGATTTTTAATTAAAAAAGACCTTAAACCATACATAGAAGAATTTGATGGTATATCGGATAGAATAGGAATCCTAAATATTAATCTACCTGGCTTCAAAAACCCGTTCTCAATACTGCAAATATATGCCCCAACAGATCAAGCGACGGAAAAGGAAAAGGATATATTTTATTATAATCTCACCAAGACAAACTAAATAGTAACATCATATTGATGGGGGACTTTAATGGTCAAATAGGAGCCAAATCAGATTAAAGGAGAGTTTATCATAGGTTAATATGGTCAGGGAAAGAGAACTGACAATGGGCAACGTATGATAACCTTTTGTTTCGAACAGAACTTGAAAGTAATGAACACCTTTTCTCTCAAGAAACAAGACAGGAAATGGACGTAGATGTCTCTAAATGGCAAAGATAGAAATGAGATAGATTTTATAATTACCAATAAGCTTAAGATTTTCAACAACGTCAGCGTGGTCTCAAATCTAACTTTTAATTCAGATCATAGAATGGTAAGAGGAACAATAGCGTGCAAAGAATTAAAAATACAAAGAAGAAAACTTCATATAACAAATTGCCGGCCCATAACACACATCATAACAAAGTCTTAATGAACTGAAAACATCGTTCAACTTGATTGAGAAACAAAATAATGTACAAGAAAAATACAACATCTTAGAAGAAGCTCTAATAAAAATAAATAAATTTAAAACAAGAGATAAAAGTGACAAACTCGGAGACGAAGCCAGATTAAAAATAAACCAAAGAAAAGAAATGATAATAAACAGAAAAGAAAAAAGTACAAAAATAGCTAAGATTAGTAAGGAATTTTCAAAAGCCATCAGAAACCATAGAAAAGCAAATAGACTTAATATCATTAGTGAACAAATAAACAAAACCGGAGGAATCAAAAGAGCTTTAAAACAACTTAAAGAACATTCAACTTGGATACCAAAGACAACGCAAAGAGGAAAAGACAACAAAATACAAACTACAACCAAACGATGACGTATTTTACAAAGGGCAACAGATTTTTACAAAGAATTATATACGGATAAAATGAACGAATACTTATGCAAAACAACATTAGGAGAAGACCCAAACCCAGAACCAATCCCGTATGTTATGCAAAGTGAAGTAAGAAGAGCTATCCAAACACAGAAAGCTGCTAAATCACCTGGAGATGATATGATAACTAACGAATTACTAAAATTTACCATGGAAGAGATAACACAACCTTTTACACATATATGCAATGAAATTTTGGAAACTGAACAAATCCCTTCGCAATGGACATCGTCAACAATAATTCTTCTATATAAAAAAGAAGATAAAAATGAAATCAACAATTATAGACCCATCAGCTTGATGCCGAACTTGTACAAAGTTTTCAGCAAAATTTTGTTACACCGCTTGACTAAAAAACTAGAGAGTAATCAACCCAAAGAACGAGCGGGCTTCCGCTGAGATTTTTCAACAATCGATCATATACATACTGTCAAGCAAATTATTGAAAAATGCAACGATTATGATCGCCCGTACTACCTGTCCTTCGTAGACTATAATAAGGCATTTGACTCTTTGAAGCATAGTTACATATGGGATTCTTTAAAAAACCAAGGAGTGGAAAGTAAATTCATTAAGATCATCAAGAACATATACGTCAACGGCACAGCAAAAGTACAACTTGAAAACGTTGGAGATCAATTTAAAATACAAAAGGATGTAAGACAGGGAGACCCGCTGTCACCAAAAATATTCAATGCAGTTCTAGAAAATATATTTAGGCAACTTAATTGGGAAACTTTCGGTATTCAAATAAACGGGGAAAAACTACATCACCTGAGATTCGCGGATGACCTCATTTTGTTTGCAGAAGATCCTATCACACTAAGAACAATGTTACTACAACTAACAGCTGAAAGTAAAAAGACAGGTTTAACGATGAATGTCAGTAAAACAAAATTGATGACAAACAAGACCGAAGTCAAAATTGAGGTAGACGAAGAAGAGATTGAATACGTAAAAGAGTATATTTACCTAGGTCAAGTCATATCTGTGGAAGACTTATCAATTAAAGAAGTAGAAAGACGAGTAAATAATACCTGGCAAAGATACTGGTCTCTCAGGGAAATTATGAAAAATAAATCTATAGCCATCTCGGAAAAGAAAACCGTCTACAACACTTGTATACTTCCATGCCTCACCTACGGCTGCCATACCTGGCCACTGACACAGAAAATTGAGCACAAACTGGGTGTATGCCAAAGAGGAATGGAAAGAAGTATGTTGGGACTAAGTTTAAAAGACAAATGGAAAGCTACAACAATTAGGAGCATCACCAAAGTAGCAGATGCTAAAGTAAATTCGCGAACCTTGAAATGGAAATGGACTGGTCACATGATGAGATCAACACCAGCAAAGTGGACCAAAAAAGTAACAGAATGGTACCCGCGGGACGGAAAAAGACGTAGAGGAAGGCAGAAAAAAAGATGGGAAGACGATCTGCCCAAAGGTTGGAGAAGGACAGCATTGAACAGGCAAATGTGGAGGGAACTTGAGGAGGCCTATGTCACAAGACAGCCTGACCTGGTAACTGATACTAAATATTAAGTTATATACAGATCGAAAAAAAATTAGAAATAATTATAGTAAGTATAGTATAATTAAGTATAGTTAGTACAGTTTTATTTTTTATTATATTACAAATTGTACAAAGGTCAGAGTAAATAAAGGCTATTTTTATTTTTATTTTTTTTATTAATAATATAAATGATAAACGTACTGCTTAGCCTTGAAATGCTGACACTCAAGTATTGCCGGAATGGGCGTGGTTGAAATGAGTCGCCGCGCGGATTCTCAGTCACGCGTCAACAGTTGTAGTGGCAGTTTTAATACAGTGTTGTCTTTTTTTTGCTTAGTAGTATATAGTAGTTCATAGTATATATCACATACACAATTTCACATCTTTCACATCACATACTTCTACGACATTAATACAAGATAATAGATATTGTTCTTAATCAATTCTATTTCGGTTACCTCTTAGTTTGGCTCTTTGCTCGTTGCTATCACTTTGGCCGATATATGAGGACGCTAGTTTCAGCATAACGAATTCCACAAGCCCGGTCGAGGTTTGAATTTTACGTAGCGTTACCAATATCAACGTTAACTTCGAACATTTCAGGCTCTTTTTTATGTTTTCTAATATCAATATTTTAAAGAGTATTATATGACAATAGTGTTTCTATACTTATTATATTTCGATTATCTATAGATCTCTTCTCGTATGTACCACTTGTCACATCAAGAAGACAGGCACTTTAACTAAATAGTGATCGTTTATATCTAATAATAAAAGTCTAGTGGATGTGAACAAGACGAAAAAAATGCGTCATCAAATGAAATCATACCAAAAAATGTAGTTTTATAATAAAATATAAAAACTCACTTGACTGTATCCGTATGCACCCAGAAATCCAATTGTTATTGAATCTTTATTGCTCCAATTTCCGTTTGAATCCGAACACATCTTAGCACCACCACAATCGCTGCGCACTATGTCAAATAAGCTTACACCATCTGATTCGAAGCTATGTATGGACACATTGTCTTCAATTAAATTCGTCGTAACACTTGAGTAAATATTATTAAGATAGATTGAATTCAAGCTGTTCGTTTCAAAAATTGGTTCATTAACATCCGTATGATCAATGCTTGCACATTTGTTATGATTTATTGAATAATCTTTCTCATCTTTTGATGAATTCTTATCTGAGTCTAATTGGGTCACATTAGATAGTAAATTGATATCAATTACTAAACTTTCTTCATCACTTGAATGATTTCCAGTGTTGGTAAAATTGTATTTTTTTTCGCTGACTTCTGTTTCGAATATGTGTTTCTGTTTCGTTGCATTGGAAACAAATTTAACAGATACACTATCTATTATAAGTACCATTATGTACATGAGTACTTTTAGGGTCGCCATCTCTTCCCTTAGTTCATTGCTGTTGTAATGATTCTTATATTCTTGGACATATCTGTAACAAAAATTGTTGTTTGAATTCCTTTTTCTAAATATCACTTAATAATGAAATAATTCACAAAAAAATATATTATCATTTCGAGTACATTTAATAGATATTAAGAAATTTCAGTTTCGAATGGAATAATTGAGACAAAATGAAAAATTACTTAATTTGGAAATTTCATTTATTTGCCAGACTACAACAAATAATTTTATTTGCTAGTAATAAATTAAAATGAGAATTTTACTATATAGGTCCTAGTTATTTTGGTACTTAAATTCTAACTAATCAAAGAATGTATGAATCTACACTTTATTATAGAATTGTTGATATTACGAAATGCAGAAATAACATAGTATCCAGTGAATTGTGTTCCAGTTAAACACCCTTACATCCGCAAAGAAAAAAACTTAGTACACAGTAACTTACGCTAGTAGATTCCAATTCTCTAATCCATTATTTTCTCTTCCAAGTTTCATCATGCTGTAATATTATGGTGAAAGGTTCCAGTAAAAGGATGTCCAATTTATTTCACTTAACATACGTAACAAAGCAGTACTAAGCTGCTATTCAACGAAAGCATATGGTGAAAGGAAAGTTTGGCCGTTTCGATTCGCCTGTCAATTGCAGTGTGGTTCGAAAGTAAGCTTGTGCGCAGTGTTGCATTTTTGTGTTTGTAAAAAAGTAGAAACGCAAAATATTACTAAGTAAGCAAATGATAACAAAAAAAAATTAAGCTCAACTGATTAAAACTTTTGGAGGGTCCAAATTACATCAGCAATACAAAGTTTTATTAGGTCGGACGCTCCCGAAGCTCTTCACGCATCTAGTTTCACATCTACTCGTGTAAAGTTTAATACCCAAAATACATTGTTGATTGGATAACTTGTAAAGTAGTTCAGTTTTATTTGAGTATACGCAAAAAGGCTGTGTACAGTATTTAGCTGCAGCATGGCTCTATCACGGAAATCTGCCATAACCTACAATTTTTTATTATATTAGGGATGGCGAACGAACTAATGCTGCGCGTGTGTTGGATTGAAGACTGAGATGAAATGACTTATAATATGCTGCGCGTGTGTTGGATTGAAGACTGATATGAAATGACTTATAATATGCACTAATTGTGTCACCGACTCCCTACACTTACCATAGGTACATTCCCATGGGGAGCACGGCAACCCAAAGTGATTCCGGGTTGTCGTAGTACAGGTAGGATGCCAGGGAGGTACCGCCTCCCCTGTAACGAGCTTAGGCATGGTGAGGCACACAGTGGCACCGGTGCGTTCCACAAGAGATCCCGATTATAAGTCCCACATAACTAATGAGGCATTTTGAACATTTCCCGCCGGTACCAAAATAATAAATGTACATTCACATAAATAGAAACACTTAACGATTTACATTGTATTATCTCCTAATCCAATTGTAGCTTTTGTTATTCAATTATATATTTCAGACGCCCTTACCAGCATAGACTGGAACATTTTACTTACGCAATCGTTGTATACTACAGGACTTATGTTCCTTTATAAAGTTTTAAGAGGTAGAATCAGAAGTATTAGCCTTCTAGATAAAATATGTTAATTATATTATCCCCGTAAACCAATCTCTAAAATTTTTAAAATACCCATGTCTAAAACTAACCTAGGACTTCATCAACCAATTTCCAGGATCTGCGCTAAATATAATGAACTAAACACATATGACCTCGATATATTTAGTGCCTCAAACGAGGTTTTTAGAAAAAAACTACTGAAAATCATTAATTAACGTTGATTATTTGGTCTGCCGGTTTCTTTCGTACACGTTTTATTACTATTCATTTTTATTTTGGTTTATTATTTTTTATCTTACATAAACATACACTTACTTTCTTGATGTTGTTAATTATTTTTATTAATAATTATTGTCATACCTGTTATAAATTTGTGTAAATTTTAATTGATATTTGTTAAGTTTCTGTTTTGTTATTATTATATATTTATTTTATTTTTATTTATTTATAATAAGAGTACATAACATTTTAATTACAAAAATAACATTCAGAAAACCACAGAGGTTTATCGAGAATGTTACTTGATACTAATATTTTCAATAAAAATGTTGAGCAATACATGCAAGTACCTACATTAATAACTAAAAATATAATACACTGAAGATCTTAATTTACACACACAGAAGTGAAGGTGGGTAGAAAGAGCACCGATGCATTCAATGCATGTACAGGTAGTTCAAGAAATGAGATTTTAATTTTTGCTTTATGTTTTTAACTATGATGCATTGAATGAAAGATGCATCCATATCATTAAAAATGCGTGGTATGAGATAAGGGGTGGTTCTTTCACCATAAATATAAGGTTCTGCGATAGTGACCAATTTTCCTTTAGTTTTGTGCCGTGTTTGGAATTGATGGGTTATGTTGTTTTGTATACTCTTATTAAGGAATTGTTCTTTTATGATGCTGTATGTATGATGGTGGCTTTAGTGTGAACAGGAAGTACCTTGCAATATCTGAATAATGCCGACTCATCGTTATGTTTAAATTGTTCTTTTACGATACTGTAGGTGGCTTCAGTGTGGACAGGAAGTACCTTCCAATATCTGAATAATGCCGACTCATCGTTATGTTTAAATTGTTCTTTTACAAGTTAAGTATAGAGTTGAGATATGTTTTGAAAGTTCTACCATAGCTAGTTATACCGTAGCCAATAACGGAGTCAACGAGAGCGTTATATAACATGAGTCTAACGTTAAAGGGTATTCTATCTTTAATAATATATAGTACACTTAGGACAGCTCTAAGTTTTTGACATACATTAGTGATTTGATGTAACCAGTTAAACTTTTAAAAGTTGTGTGTGCCTTTAATTGGCAAGCATATATGCCATGTTTAAGGTTAAATGTCAATATTAAGTATTTTATTGTATATATTTTGCTGTTGGCATACTTAATACTAAATAAATATATAAATAAATAAATAAGGCGCACTATCTACCTGTTGTCATTTGCAACGCAGGTATTTCTAGTGTGTATAGTAACACACTGTCCATTAAATTGTTTAAATTTAACAATAAATCTTGAATAGTTACGTAGGTACTTATAAGCTCTCTAATGAAACTGTAAACGACTCATCAAATAAAATAACTAATTTAAATAATTTTCTGCTACGCACAACTACTCTGTGGAATCATCTGTCGCCAGTGATATTTCCGAATCAACATGATAAAGGGACTTTCGAGAAGAGCACACCTTACTTAAAGGCAGCCACGTAGTTAGGTGGCTGCCTTTCGCCTTTTGCGACTACGCTGGTGTTGCGGATGTTTAAGGACTGCACTAACCATCAAATCAACTGCTTGTGTTTGCTGCCTATTCTATAATATTATTACTATATTACATAATAGATAATCATAATAATCAGGAAAACCAATAATATATATAAAGACCAAATGTTTTACACTGGTCGATACGTTGCAGCTAATTACTTACTTCAGTATAAACGTCTCACATTACAATAAAGCACAGAATATCAATATAAACAGCAGTATTACGGTGCTGTGTTTCGTTTGATGAGTGTAGGGTCCCGGAGATTAATTAGGGGAATTACTAGTGACTAGGTATTCCATCTTAGTCCTCTTTAGCGACAAAGTGCATTATGATTCCTTATCGAAGATGAATGTGAGTTCGAGTGTATCGAGGATCAACTTACCAATAGTTTTAACAGAGGTAGAGCTACAATGTAGTTTATTTCTATTACAGCTGCAGAAACCCGGTCGAACTGACTCATTCAGGGTCAGCTCGATCGGGATAGGACCGCGCCCTCACGGAATACCAGCGTAAAATAGCAGCATAATGCTGCTGTGTTTCGTCTGGTGAGTGTAGGGATCCGGAGACCTTTATTACTGGTGACGAGGCATTCCATCTCAGTCCTCAAGGGTGACAACGCACCTGCATTATAATTCCTTGTCAAGAATGAATGTAGATGTCACGGGCCGCAGGAATCACTTACCATCAGGTGAACTGTGTGCTCGTTTGTTCCGCTCAATGTAATAAAAATAAGTTAAACTGTGTGCTTATAATACAGTGTGTGCTTTATCAGTAAACGTGGAAACTTTTGTACTTTTTATATTTACAACATATAACCTGTCATGTCTGCGCTTTATTGATTATGATATGGATTTGTTTGTAAAGAAAGAAAGTTGTGGTACATTACAGGTTTCATTCAAAATAGAGTAAATTACATATCGAAATTCTTATTTATTTTGAATACATTATTTTGTGGATATCTCTCAGAGCCCTTTATAAATTTAGGAGGTGAATTTTTGGAGGTCCCATGTTTTGATCCAATATAGTTTTATTTTATAGTATATAGGGTGACATATAACGCAGTTAACTTAATGATAAATGATTCCTGTGGTGATGATATTAACATTAATCCCCATTAAGGATCCCCGATCTACGGATCCCTTCACTCACCAAACGAAACACAGCAGCATGCCTCTTTCCTACGCTAGTATTCTGTGAGGGCGAGGTCCCTTCCCCGTTCAAGCCGATCATGATGTAGCTAGAAACAAACCTTAGTGTGGCTCTACCACTTTTAAATATAATACACAAATAGTTTTTAGTAGACTGGGTTGGCCACGTCACGGAATTTTTATGAAATCATTTGTAACGCGTGCGTCTAACAGTCGTATTAAAACGACAAAGACTCCAATGAAACCATTATCAATACATTGCTTTCTTGTCTGATTTCAAGCCGAGATATATATTTCTATAACGAAAATGTTAATTTCAATTCTGAGCGTGTTCGTACTAATTTAATTAATTATTGCACTAAATCTGATCTCTATTTTTTTTACACACGCGTGCTTCACATCCAAATATATGAAACGATTTTTTTTTGTGTGTGTATTTCTGTTGGTCCAGAAACCTCTACAGATTTATGTAATTAGACTCGACGAGTTGGAGGCCCGCTGAGTAGGGAGACAACGACCATACTGCGAAGACTGCTGTTGCACCACCGCTGCACTACGACCCCTGTGGACGAAGAACGTCGACGACAACAGAGGGGGCGATAATACGATCCGAGGGCCCCTCATAAGGAGGTACGAAACCTCGGCTCGGATCGCTATCTAAAGGGAATGTGAAACGAAGACGGGTTTCTTTGTGTGTGCCTTAATACTTCAGGAGCTATATTACATTCTGCGTACATTAGACACGCTTGACCTAGTGTGATATGTAATAAACCATCACAAAAGTCCCAAATTTATATCAAACTGATATATCACCCTCCCTCTAACATATGTCTAATGTTAATTTTTAAAAAAAATCTACGTTAAAGCAATTTAAGTATTTTTTTTTACATTGTGAGAAACTAAATGAGCACGCAGTGCACCTGATGGCAAGTGATTTCTTTTGTTGATTCTTGCGGCCCATGACATCTACATTCATCCTTGACAAGGAATCATAATGCTGATGCAAAGTCACCCTTGAGGACTGAGATGGAATACTTCGTCATCAGTAATAAAGGCCTCTGGATGCCTAAACTCACCAGACGAAACACAACAGTGAGGGCGTGGTCCTACCCAAATCGAGCTGATCCATTCATTCTGCAGCTAGAAACAAAGGGCGTAACTGTACATCCGTTAAAATTCCCTCTTTGATCCCTCTCGCCATATTACCGTTTATTCAATAGGTAGTTTGACTTATAACTTTTAGTTAAAATTTATTAATTGCGTTTATGATTTTATATGTAGAGGTTTAATGTATTTCTTCGATGGTACGATAATGCTGTGTTCGGTTGTCACTTTAACATTATAATGACTAACTTTTTACGGTTATATTAAAACGTATGTACAAAAGTCACACAAAACAACTGACGACTTATACAGTAATTTCATATAACACATACATGATTATGTGTGACAGGTAGGCACCTGGTCGATTCTCGCTATTGACAGATAACATAAACTGCTTAGATTATTTTATAGTGCCTGCAGAGCATTTGTGCAAATACAGAGGCACTTCCTTGTCGTCCTTCTCTAATCCAATGTAATGCATTTGCAATAAGATCAGTGGATGTGCAAGGTACACGAGATATATATACAACACATCCAGACCCAAAAACCAAAAATCGGTGATGCATAAATATTGTTCCTCCAATGGGAATCGAACCCGCGATGCAGCAACCTAACCACTACACAACGCGACGGTCTCATATACTTGTGTGGGATTGAGAGGATTGATCTAGTGAGAAAATAGAAAAAAAAAACAACGAAATACATTAATTAATCCGAAAACAGACGTACGACAAAATAATAATTATCTATTTTATTGATCAACCAGGCGGATATAGAAAATAGTATCCCCAAAATAATAACAAAAGCAAAAACCAATAAACACAAAATTATTAAAACCAAAGGAAAAACTTAAGTTATTACAAATAAAAGTATCGAAATAACACATAAATGAGTACGGTGGTTCCACATTATGCTGTAAATACCAGTAGAAAGTACAACCTTACGAGTATTTGAACTCTACTTACGTGGCCGAGACACGTGAATTTCAAGCCGTAACAAGAATGGGTCGGATCAACCAGGGAAGAAATAAGTTATCAGAATACCAGCGTAAAATAGCATCATAGCGTAGCTGTGTAGAATTGGAATAAAAGCGGAGACCGGCGATCCGATTATAGGTGACAAGACATTGCATCTCAGTATCCAAGAGTGACGACGCATATTCATCTTGAATCTTTGTCGAGGCACGTCAGGTGAACTGTGTGCTAATTAGTCACCCTTAATGTTATAAATAAATATATATAGCATCCTAAGTGTAATGAAAAATGAACCGTTTAACCTCAATGTTTCTCTGTTTTTGTGCCTACTAAATACGTTTAGCAATAGATATAACCGCGTCGATTCCAATTTGATAATGTCTTCATGTAATAGTCTGATGTAGTATTGAGAAGCTACATTCATTTAAATTTGTGCTATCACCGCATTCCTATTGTATATATAGTATTGATGGTTATCTGAATGCAAATTAGAGCATGGATATATATTAAATAACGAAATTTTCATGCTAATATCAGTTATATATGTATGTTGCATTATTATATGTTATGTATACGGTGTATAATATTAGCTTATATATTTGCACATATAATTGCAATAAGTACACAGTGCATAATTGCAAAATATTATTTTATACATAATAAGTTTAATGTTTGATAAGCAAACTACACCCGAGGTTACTCTCTGTTAGTAAAACGTATCGGTCCCCACGATAGGCTTTGCCTAGTGTGGTTATCATAAGTAAAATCGTATTCTTTTTAAAAATGTCTCATATTACTATGTTAATCTAATAATTGTACAAAATTAGTTGTTTATGCAGCAATAAATACGTTTTCTTTTATCTATAATATAAGTATAAGGTTACCAATAACATACAATTCCACTTGCAGTCACGGCATGCGTCTAAAAACAATTTACGTATAATAAGTTAAAATAATAAAGGAGATTGAAAAAAAATATATATTTACTTATATTATATTTGCACAAGTAAAACATGCATTGTTCAAAAAGAAGGGCTTAATGCATGCCAAAATGCATTAACTACACTACTACATGTTTTACACTTTTTAGGTGATTAGAGGTGAAGGAAAATAATACAATGGGTGAATAATATAAAATAGAACAAATAATATTCCCTCATGTAAACATGAGTTAAGCTAGGACTTACGCCTAGTTTTTGATTAATTTAATTTGTTTGACAAATAAAGATAAACACGAAAAATAGGATAAAGAAACAAACTACAAATATTAACGTCATGCGTACGAAATTGCAGGCACGGTTAGTGCAAAATAAAAATATCCAAAACAAGTTCAGATAGTGGGTATTAACCGTCTTCGTAAAGACAGCGGAGCCGTAAATATTAATTAGGAAAATATAACGGTGGTTGTCGCAAAATAATTATGACAAAACAGAGGATGTCTTTTATGTGTTATTACTTTCAGCATTTCTTCTTCGCTTAGAGGAACGTGCTGGCGTATGATAGACGAAATTGAAATTTCTTATTTTGAAGGCAAAAGATAATTTTATTTTTAATGTGAAAATATTTGGATGGGTATTAAATTTTACTTCAATTAATCCACCCATCTTTTATTTATGTACTTTTTTTGGAATATTAGGCCCAATTAATGAGCACACAGTTCACCCGATGGTAAGGAGTAACTTGATGCGGTGATGACCATGGCCCATGATATCCACCCCAGTCTTCAACAAAGATTGATGATTAACATGTGTTTTAACCCATGAGAACTTAAAAGGAATTCCTCCTTACCCGTAAATTGGTACTCGGACACCTACATTCATTCCACTCCGGTCGAGCCAACCGATGCATTCTGCATGTACTCGTATAAACTAATTACCGGGTGGGTTTACTAATTATAAATCCCACGCAAATAAAATAAACTTATTATTAAATTGATCTATAGATCTTAAATTGTTTTAATAAAATGTTAATATTTAAGATTATTAATTTAATTTCGATGTATAAATAATAAATAAAATAATAAGCTTTCATCCCAATCGAGATCTTACCACATACACATTTCCCCTGTCGCTTATTTAGCTAAAGCATGTGATCAATCGTGTTCGAGTGGGAGTTTGTAAATATTTATTTTTCATATTTCTAAATTTCAGTATATTTTCCGAAAATTTTTGCTGTCTCCTTATGAGTACATACTTCCTTGTAAAATATATATGTATTCATTTTATTCTTATCTAACATTAGAATCGATGTTCGATGTATCGATCGCGATGTTCTCTTTTCCGAAACGTAATGATATTTGAAGACTTTCTTCCGATGTAAACAGTGTTAGTAAGTCGGGAAACGACCGGCTCCCACTTGTCCTTGTAAGTGTAGAACGACTATTAGACTACCGTAGTACACATCATGTTTACAAATAATATTCTCAAAGCGGAAACATATTACATATGTATTATATGTAAAACTAACTAAGTTTTATGGGATATTACTACGTAAAAACTTATTTGGAAGTTGCAGTAATAAAGTGACTATCACTAAGGGGTTGTTATCATTATGTATATGTCGTTAACAGATGAACGTAGTCTCGACGGAATAAGGACCACAGAATACTAGCGTAAAATAATGTATTGGAGTTCCTGTGTCACCAATATAGTAATTATTTTATTAAATAACAAAAATTAATTAAATAACTGATAATATTGTATAGTATGGTAATGATGAAATAGTTAATTTTTAACCAAAGAAATGTTTTATAAAAAGTGGAATGTAATATTTTTTATTTTATTTTTATTTTCTTTTCGTTCTGGAGACTCAATTACATGTAACGGGTGATAACGCATATGTATCAAAAATCTACCTTTTTCAGGATCGACAACACAACGGCATCCTGTCTTCTTGCTTTATGAGTCATGTGAGTCGTGCATTTGTTTGTCACCCTTATTACCGTAGGAAGCTTGTTAATAAATTCACGAACATTACGATTAGATAAAGGTATAAATTCTGAAATAAATAATGGGTATCCCAAAATTAACGCAAGATTTGAATTTTCCGCCATTTTTGCAGTAAATAGTTGGCAGCCCTGAAAAAAGAACAATTTGACAACAGAGAGTTTAGGGTTAGGAAAAATGGATCGTTATACCATACAACAATGTGTTGTATGGTATAAGTTGTAAATAATGTAAGTTTGGCGGCCGCGAAGTTTCAAATTTTTTTTACAAAATATGGTCAAAATAGTGTTTTAACCTCGTATACTGTGAAAAGAATAAACGAAAAATTCAGACGGAGATGCTAAATACAGCGGTCGTCGGAAAACAAGCCGTCAAACAAGTGTTTGTGAAAACCCTGGGACATCGATTCAGCATCGTGGACAGGAACTGAAAATTTCCAGAAGTTCTACAGCGTACACTCACAAAAGATCCGTGTCTCCATGCTTAAAAAAATCCCATTATTTTTTTATGTAAAAATTGTTTGCAATAACTGCTCCGTTTGTATGGTTAGAAGCCAATACTTTTAATTTTCACCTTACAATTTTAGTAAGAAAGCGGATAGAAATTTGATATTTTGTTCACCTTATTAAAAAGATATGTAGCGAGCTGTTGTACATTTCCCTTAAATATTAATAATTGTTTGCATCAAGTGTGATGATAATTATATATAAAATCCTTTGAATCGCCACGGTGGCGCCGCCAGTTACGTCTTGATGTCTAATACTTATTATGTCTAACGTTTCATAAATTTACATAAAATTCATGTGAGCATTCACTGACCTCGTCAATTATGTAATCTATATGTATCTAATCGTTATTATGTAATCTATTCAAGATTGCGTTGAAAATTAGGAATATTTATTGCTATGAACATGACAGAACTGTCGATAAATTAAGGCCAACCGAGCCGATATATACCAGGAACATCTCGAAGAAAGCTTGAACAAACTAGAATCTAAAGTAGAGATTTTGTTAAACAAACTCTTGACTTCAGACTGCCACACTACAAGGTGGTAATTAGCCTTCTCATGGGCATTGTCATCTTTGAGCCGAGGCACCCTAGTAGCAACTCCTCAGATTCGACGGCATTCAACCAAGCGCTACTTAAATCGTTGACAACCGAGCTTCTATTATCTAGAATACAGTAATTCAAAAACTCCCCAGGGAGAGCCTTATCTATGGAGTAATAATCAGACATTACACATCACCAACTTGCTGGTAATAAAAATTACCATCTTTTCGTCGGAGCTTCTACTCTTTCTGACTTACATCAACCAACACTCAGTCCGGCGTTTGACTTTCAAGGGTACACATAAAACTTTCTTAAACCCTTCATAAACACAGTTTCACAGTGTTGTTGTTTATCATATTTTTTGTAATTACTGAGCCGCTTAAAACATACCAAACTACATCGATTCCGGAACGAAACGATTGAGGCCAACAAGGAAAGAGACTACATCTTTCTTAAAGTCTGACGTTCATTTGCCATCTATACTATAAAAAAGTCATTCATTCATCATTTTAAACTTCTGTTTATTCATATACAAGTATTAATCTCCGTATCTCTCTCTCAACCTCTGATATTAAAATACTTTACACTTGACTCATGCTGTTACTAAATTTTCTACAAATTTGCTAACATGTGTTTTTTTCTGTTTGAATTAGATTCGAACAGCATTAATAATACCCTCCGTTACCTCTGACCGCTTGTATGACATAAGTTATATCAATTATATATATATAATATATCACATTAGAATTCATTATACCAGAAGTATACATATATATATATATATATATATATATATATATGTATATATATATATATATATATATATATATATATATATATATATATATATATATATAGAAATATATGTACTCATAGCTACGAGAAGAACTTTATCACCAAATGTTAATTAAAGTCAGATACAATTTTTGAATGAAACCACAGAATGAAAACAATGAATGAACTCGTAAAAAGGCACAGGAACTTTTTCGATTTAAATCCATCGTAAACACACACGCAACTTTTTGAATTAACGCAAAGAAATGGCGGTCATAGAAAATAAAATCGTTACAACATATAGAGAATTCCATTTATAAAATAGGATGTCCTAAGTACTTAATTTTTCCTAATTACCTTATTTCTATTTTTCGGTCGTTCAAACAACATTTGCAAAACAATACTGAATACTAGCGTTGTATCGCGATCAGCTTATCATCGGGTGATGGTTTGCATAGCAATAGCAATAATGCAATAGCAAAAAAAGAATAAAAAGGTCATTGACTCAAACCTGATATCTAATGATGGCCAAATTGTTACGACAAATAAATTTAGTTTTAGGACTCTCTTCTGTACCTACGAAAATCAAACGATGTCATCTGTGTCTCACATACGCGAATAGCCAATATCCTGTTATATTTTCAAACCTTTGGTTATTCCAAATATGATAGATTTGGGATTTAATAATGACTAGTTTATATTTACATAACACTTTCAGTACCTTTAATATGATTTTTAATATCTTTATCTTTATTTTACATTTAGTGATTATCTTTCCCAGTTCTTCTCCAGTTCGTATATGACCAAGGTACGGTGTATTTAATAGCTTTTGGTAAAATTTTTACCAAATGATCTTCACTGATATAATACAGCACGGTAGATTTAGTGTTGCACAAAATCACTCACTCATTGTCCATCCCTTAAACCAATGCATATATACATATGCAATAAATATGATGGAACATTAAGATGCAGTATTAGCGATATAAGAAATACAATACTACACATCGTGACCCAAAAGTCCAGACCCAAAGATGTATTGTTCCTCAGGGGGATCGACCACAGGATCCACGATGCAAAAATCACTATACGCGAGCATAATAAGCCATCAACAACCACAAAAAGATCACGAAATACTCCCACGACTTTACAATTTTTCTTTAATCTGGCAACCCTATTCATAAAACATTCCAGTAATCATGTAGTATAGCTTTAAGCGCTCGTGGACATTTGACCTACAGGTCACACGTGTGATACGAATTAGGTTATCAACAGGGTTAGTTTAATGCTATCAGCTCCTGAATTGAGTTAAATTGCAATAAAAAATTAAACGTTATCTGAAAACGAATTATGCACTTTAAAATATACTCCTTATTCAGCTATGTTCTCGGATCAAATTATTTTTAATCAAATATTTTATTTTCAGCAGTTTCAGTACTGTACACGGTATTTGAGGGAACCGAGTTCAATCTACGGTACTAATAAAATTGTAAGTTGAAAATTTTACTACGTGCTCGGCAGTGAATGCAAGCACCTAGATATCTAATAAATCAAAAAAATATTTTGTAGACATGTAAAATCTGCAAATCTGCAGAGGAGCCGCGTGGTGGACTGTTCTAACGCCCTCTCTCGGGAAGCCTGCTCTCAGCAGTGGAAATAATATATAAATATATATATATATATATACTACACATAAACAGTAATGACAGACGATTTAGACGAAACGGTTTGGAGTTTGACAAGAGGGTTCATCATGTTAATACATAAAAACCAATTACAACTATTATCTGAATACATAATTTGATAGCGCCGCTGGCTATTTCAATGCAGAGTTGTTTTTTTTATACAAAGAAGAGTATTACAACGAAAAATCAGAAAAGGTATACTTTGTTTGTTGTTAAAAAATATATTAACATGAATATTTTTAAACGTAGACCTTGATCACTCGCCCTTAAGATGGCGTCACAGAGCCGCCAAATCCGATCTGGAAGTGAAGCAGCGGAATATACCTAATTCCGTGTGTTTCATCTGGTGAATGTAGGAATCCGGAAACTTTTTTACTGGTGACGAGGCATTCCATCTCAGTGACAACGCATCTGCATTATGATCCTTTTTCAAGGATGAATGTAGATGTCATGGGCCATAGGAATCACCTGCCATCAGGTGAACTGGTGAAAGGTGCTCGTTTGTTACTCTCAATGTAATAATTATATACGAGCACTCATTTTACCTGATGGCAAAATCTGCGACCCATAACAACATATGCAAGGTCACCCCTTAGGGTCGTCTCGTTACGCATTCCACCCTATTACGGGTAGCGACTTGTAATAGTGTCTCGGTCCCCTACTCACCTACTATACGAAACACAGCTGTATACGACGCTGGTATTCTGTGAGGGCGAGACCGTTGTATGTTTCAAGTTGCTAGTTTTTCTTCAAAATGGCTCTACCATATTGCAGAACTGTGTCACCCGTTATTTCATTCGCCATATAAACACACAGCATCGTTGCGCTATCATTTTTGTCAGCTTTTCTATTAATGATTTGTTAGACTCGTAAATCTATCATTGTCTAAAAATATTGTTAACACTAAACGAACATGGGACCCTCAATACAACGGCCAGGCCAACGATGTCGACTACTTAATTTTCTCTAGGGAGCTTTTATTCAGATGAATAAATTATAGGTCAGCTTGACTCGTACTAAATATATAATATTTCCACATAGATGGATTTTAATGAATGTGTTTCTTTGTTATAATTAAAATAATTTTAAGGATTATATATTATCTGTGAATTGCTTTTGTTATGTACACATTCCTTTATTGTTATTTTTTTATTTTTTATTATATTGAAAGTAATAAACAAGCAACATGCCCATGACATCTACATTCATCCTTGACAGGGATTCATAATGCAGATGCGTTGTCACCCTTGAGGACTGAGATGGAATGCAACGTCACCAGTAATAACGGTCTTCGAGGAAACACTCACCAAACGAAACACAGCAGCAATTTGCTGCTATTTTACGCTGGCATTCTGTGTGAGCATGGTCTACGCCGGTCGAGCTGAACCATTCATTCTGCGGGCAGAAACAAACTGCAGTGTAGCTTCCGTAGTTGGGTTACAATAGAGTTAAGTTTTTTTTAAATATTTATGTGATAACAGAATTCATTTACTTTGTTTTTATATGTAACTGACCATTTTTTGTATGTAAATATTAACATAGCTAACATTCCGGTTAACCGCTCCAATTAAAATGCTTTTACTATGATATAGTTTTGATAGGTTCGCGTCTATAGTCGAATGGCGGATTAGACCTTACGACCTTAGGTTTCGTAGACCGTCCTAAACCATTAAGATATTGACCTTGCTGGTTGTATTGTTTTGGTAGTGTGGTTACATTAAATAAATTGTTGTCACATTCTCATATATAATGTGTGCAGTTGTCACGGGCATACACATAATAACGAACCTTTTTGTTTTTATTAAGAATGTTAATTGTGTTACGCTGTTAGTGCCCGTTTTTGGATAAAGTATTGAAAAAAACCAGTTATTTTGAAATAAAATTAACATATATGTTACCGTTGCATATAATAATACATTAGGTTGATTAAATTAACAATTTGATTATTTACCCAATAACTATATCTATCGTTCATAAGATTGCTTCACAATAATACGATATAGGTAATATACCTACAGTGTTTGGCTATGGTTTGTTTACGCCAATAAAAACGAATCAAAAGAAATTCTTATGCTGATTTAATGCGCATAATAAGTATTGTAATAAATAGGATGGATCCTAAGGTATTCATAACTCAACAGTAAATTATCAAAACATTGGCTTATTAATTTTGTTTTCTCAAAAGCAGCTAGGTTTCGGAGGAGCTAATCTATATATTTTATATCTTTATTCTTTTCACATCCATTTTTATTTAAACGCATTCCGTTTTAATTACTTGTCCAGTTGTCAAGTTAATTTAATTAATATTTAATTATTATTTCAAGCCTTTATTAATATTGTCTAAATTTTTCACATATCATCTTATATGATTTTAATTATAAATATAATTTTATTCTCAAAAACATTTTCATTGTGACTTTATACATACAAAACTGCTGAATGTACGAAAATAAATATAAATTATAAATATAATTTTATTCTCAAAAACATTTTCATTGTGACTTTATACATACAAAACTGCTGAATGTACGAAAATAAATATAAATTATAAATACATAATTAAAAATTTGAAATGTGCCAGTAAAAAAAAAAATTATATTTTTATACGAGTTTTAAAAGTACATGTATATTTTATAACCTAATGTCAGTAATTATGATATTTAATATGTAAGTAGTTATGTATGTATATATAAATATATATATATATATATATATATATATATATATATATATATATAATCTCTTTAGAGGTGTTCTCTTAGCACATTTTACACACTTTCCGTTAGCGCTGAGCAAGTGGTAGAGGAACACTTTAAATTGCAATTAATAATTTCATTGATATCGGTAACGGGGATCAAACTCGATTTCGGACCTATCACAGTTCTTATATATTGATTTTTTATGATTTACGATTTACTATTTGAAACCACCAATAGCCTAATGGTTTAGGGGTACGTGCTGCGAAACTGAACGTCGTAGGTTCGAATCCACCATTAGACTATAGTCGTGGGTCATCTCCTAGCACAATCATTTTCAGCTTAGTTATAGTGGTTAACCGGAATATTAGTTATGTAAATAGCATTGCTAATATTCTTAAAAACATTACATGTATTGTTACTTTCAGCATTTCTTCTTCGCTTAGAGGAACGTGCTGGCGTATGATAGACGAAATTGAAATTTCTTATTTTGAAGGCAAAGATAATTTATTTTTAATGTGAAAATATTTGGATGGGTATTAAATTTTACTTCGAATTAATCCACCCAACTTTTTATTTATGTACTTTTTTTGTAATATTAGGCCCAACCAATGAGCGCGATTCACCCGATGATGGGAGTAACGTGATGCGGTGATGACCGGCCATTATATCCACCCCAGTCTTCGACAAAGATTGATGATGATTAACGTGTGTTGTAACCCATGAGAGAACCCAAAGAAATTCCTCCTTACCCGTAAATTGGTACTGGGCCACCTACATTCATTCCACTCCGGTCGAGCCAACCGATGCATTCTGCATGTACTCGTATAACTAATTACCGGCTGGAGTTTACTAATAATTATAAATCCACACCAAATAAAATAACCTTATTATTAAATTGATCTATAGATCTTAAATTGTTTTATAAAATGTTAAATAATATTTACGATTATTAATTTAATTTCGATGTATAAATAAATAAATAAAATAATAAGCTTTCATCCCAAACTAAGTATACAGAGATCTTACCACACACACATTTCACCTGTCGCTTATTTAGCTAAAGCATGTGATCAATCGTGTTCGAGTGGGAGTTTGTAAATATTTATTTTTCATATTTCTAAATTTCAGTATATTTTCCGAAAATTTTTGCTGTCTCCTTATGAGTACATACTTCCTTGTAAAATATATATGTATTCATTTTATTCTTATCTAACATTAGAATCGATGTTCGATTTATCGATCGCGATGTTTTCTTTTCCGAAACGTAATGATATTTGAAGACTTTCTTCCGATGTAAACAATGTTAGTAAGTCGGGAAACGATCGGCTCCCACTTGTCCTTGTAAGTGTAGAACGACCATTAGACTACAGTAGTACACATCATGTTTATAAATAATATACTCAAAGCGGAAACATATTATATGTAAAACTAAATAAGTTTTACGGGATATTACTGCGTAAAAACTTATTTGGAAGTTGCAGTAATAAAGTGACTATCACTAAGGGGTTATTATCATTATGTATATATATGTCGTTAACAGATGAATGTAGTCTCGTCGGAATAAGGACCAGAATACTAGCGTAAAATAATGTGTTAGAGTTCCCGTGTCACAAATATAGTAATTATTTTATTAAATAACAAAAATTAATTAAATAACTGATAATATTGTATAGTATGGTAATGATGAAATAGTTAATTTTTAACCAAAGGAATGTTTTATAAAAAGTAGAATGTAATATTTTTTTATTTTATTTTTATTTTCTTTTCGTTCTGGAGACTCAATTACATGTAACGGATGATAACGCATATGTATCAAAAATCTACCTTTTTCAGGACCGGCAACACAACGGCATCCTGTCTTCTTGCTTTATGAGTCATGTGAGTTGTGCATTTGTTTGTCACCCTTATTACCGTAGGAAGCTTGTTAGTAAATTCACGAACATTACGATTAGAAAAAGGTATAAATTCTGAAATAAATAATGGGTATCCCAAAATTAACGCAAGATTTGAATTTTCCGCCATTTTTGCAGTAAATAGTTGGCAGCCCTGAAAAAAGAACAATTTGACAACAGAGAGTTTAGGGTTAGGAAAAATGGATCGTTATACCATACAACAATGTGTTGTATGGTATGTTGTAAATAATGTAAGTTTGGCGGCCGCGAAGTTTCAAATTTTTTACAAAATATGGTCAAAATAGTGTTTTAACCTCGTATACTGTGAAAAGAATAAACGAAAAATTCAGACGGAGATGCTAAATACAGCGGTCGTCGGAAAACAAGCCGTCAAACAAGTGTTTGTTAAAACCCTGGGACATCGATTCAGCATCGTGGACAGGAACTGAAAATTTCCAGAAGTTCTACAGCGTACACTCACAAAAGATCCGTGTCTCCATGCTTAAAAAATCCCATTATTTTTATGTAAAATTGTTTGCAATAACTGCCCGTTTGTATGGTTAGAAGCCAATACTTTTAATTTTCACCTTACAATTTTAGTAAGAAAGCGGATAGAAATTTGATATTTTGTTCACCTTATTAAAAGATATGTAGCGAGCTGTTGTACATTTCCTTAAATATTAATAATTGTTTGCATCAAGTGTGATGATAATTATATATAAAATCCTTTGAATCGCCACGGTGGCGCCGCCAGTTACGTCTTGATGTCTAATACTTATTATGTCTAACGTTTCATAAATTTACATAAAATTCATGTGAGCATTCACTGACCTCGTCAATTATGTAATCTATATGTATCTAATCGTTATTATGTAATCTATCAAGTTTACGTCGAAAATTAGGAATATTTATTGCTATGAACATGACAGAACTGTCGATAAATTAAGGCCAACCGAGCCGATATATACCAGGAACATCTCGAAGAAAGCTTGAACAAACTAGAAGTAATCTAAAGTAGAGATTTTGTTAAACAAACTCTTGACTTCAGACTGCCACACTACAAGGTGGTAATTAGCCTTCTCATGGGCATTGTCATCTTTGAGCCGAGGCACCCTAGTAGCAACTCCTCAGATTCGACGGCATTCAACCAAGCGCTACTTAAATCGTTGACAACCGAGCTTCTATTATTTAGAATACAGTAAATCAAAAACTCCCAAGGGAGAGCCTTATCTGTGGAGTAATAATCAGACATTACACATCTCCAACTTGCTGGTAATAAAAATTACCATCTTTTCGTCGGAGCTTCTACTCTATCTGACTTACATCAACCAACACTCAGTCCGGCGTTTGACTTTCAAGGGTACACATAAAACTTTCTTAAACCCTTCATAAACACAGTTTCACAGTGTTGTTGTTTATCATATTTTTTGTAATTACTAAGCCGCTTAAAACATACCAAACTACATCGATTCCTGAACGAAACGATTGAGGCCAACAAGGAAAGAGACTACATCTTTCTTAAAGGCTGACGTTCATTTGCCATCTATACTATAAAAAAGTCATTCATTCATCATTTTAAACTTCTGTTTATTCATGTACAAGTATTAATCTCCGTATCTCTCTCTCAACCTCCGATATTAAAATATTTTACACTTGACTCATGCTGATACTAAATTTTCTACAAATTTGCTAACATGTATTTTTTCTGTTTGAATTAGATTCGAACAGCATTAATAATACCCTCCGTTACCTCTGACCGCTTGTATGACATAAGTTATATCAATTATATATATATAATATATCACATTAGAATTCATTATACCAGAAGTATATATATATATATATATATATATATATATATATATATATATATATGTATACATATATATATATATATATATATATATAGAAATATATGTACTCATAGCTACGAGAAGAACTTTATCACCAAATGTTAATTAAAGTCAGATACAATTTTTGAATGAAACCACAGAATGAAAACAATGAATGAACTCGTAAAAAGGCACAGGAACTTTTTCGATTTAAATCCATCGTAAACACACACGCAACTTTTTGAATTAACGCAAAGAAATGGTGGTCATAGAAAATAAAATCGTTACAACATATAGAGAATTCCATTTATAAAATAGGATGTCCTAAGTACTTAATTTTTCCTAATTACCTTATTTCTATTTTTCGGTCGTTCAAACAACATTTGCAAAACAATACTGAATACTAGCGTTGTATCGCGATCAGCTTATCATCGGGTGATGGTTTGCATAGCAATAGCAATAATGCAATAGCATAAAAAGAATAAAAGGTCATTGACTCAAACCTGATATCTAATGATGGCCAAATTGTTACGACAAATAAATTTAGTTTTAGGACTCTTCTGTACCTACGAAAATCAAACGATGTCATCTGTGTCTCACATACGCGAATAGCCAATATCCTGTTATATTTTCAAACCTTTGGTTATTCCAAATATGATAGATTTGGGATTTAATAATGACTAGTTTATATTTACATAACACTTTCAGTACCTTTAATATGATTTTTAATATCTTTATCTTTATTTTACATTTAGTGATTATCTTTCCCAGTTCTTCTCCAGTTCGTATATGACCAAGGTACGGTGTATTTAATAGCTTTTGGTAAAATTTTTACCAAATGATCTTCACTGATATAATACAGCACGGTAGATTTAGTGTTGCATAAAATCACTCACTCATTGTCCATCCTTTAAACCAATGCATATATACATATGCACAAATATGATGGAACATTAAGATGCAGTATTAGCGATATAAGAAATACAATACTACACATCGTGACCCAAAAGTCCAGACCCAAAGATGTATTGTTCCTCAGGGGGATCGACCACAGGATCCACGATGCAAAAATCACTATACGCGAGCATAATAAGCCATCAACAACCACAAAAAGATCACGAAATACTCCCACGACTTTACAATTTTTCTTTAATCTGGCAACCCTATTCATAAAACATTCCAGTAATCATGTAGTATAGCTTTAAGCGCTCGTGGACATTTGACCTACAGGTCACACGTGTGATACGAATTAGGTTATCAACAGGGTTAGTTTAATGCTATCAGCTCCTGAATTGAGTTAAATTGCAATAAAAAATTAAACGTTATCTGAAAACGAATTATGCACTTTAAAATATACTCCCATATTCAGCTATGTTCTCGGATCAAATTATTTTTAATCAAATATTTTATTTTCAGCAGTTTCAGTACTGTACACGGTATTTGAGGGAACCGAGTTCAATCTACGGTACTAATAAAATTGTAAGTTGAAAATTTTACTACGTGCTCGGCAGTGAATGCAAGCACCTAGATATCTAATAAATCAAAAAAATATTTTGTAGACATGTAAAATCTGCAAATCTGCAGAGGAGCCGCGTGGTGGACTGTTCTAACGCCCTCTCTCGGGAAGCCTGCTCTCAGCAGTGGAAATAATATATAAATATATATATATATACATATGTGATGGTAAGTGATTACCGCTACCCATGGACATCCGCAACACTAGAGCAGTCGTCCTTACTGCTGGAATTAAATTATTTATTACCATATATACAAATAAATAATTATCTAATATCTAACTTTTAGCTGCAGCATTCTCCTCGCGTCTGATCGTATTTACCACTACAGATTACCATCGTTAAATAGCAGTATGGCGTTGCTACGTGTAGAGATGCCTCTTAACAATTATATAACTGCAGGCCAAAAGTTTAAGACCACCTTAATTAAAGTATGAAAATAAAGTAAAAACTCCAATAAAATATTAAAGTTTTAGTTAATCATCTAATAGAACATTGATTGACAAACAATATACTTTAAAAGCGTAAAGAAATATTAACAGTCCATGCAAAAAACGCTATAGTTAGCTAAACTTATTTTTTATCAAAAAATCCTTTACATTTTATGACTTTTTTCACAAGTCTCGGAATACGGACAATCAATTTGTTAATGGTGTCTTGTAATATATTGTTCTAAGCTTCGTATAAAGCATTCCACATTTCTTCTCGCGAGGATGGGCCACGATTACGGACGTTCCTATCAAGCTCTTCCCACAAAAGTTCAATGGGATTGAGATCCGGGCTCTGAGGGGGCCAAACCATGTTTTTTAACAACCCTTGAGCCTCTTTCTCTTCTAAATATCCTCTACATCATTTTGAGCTATGCTTTGGATCATTATCTTGTTGGAAAATTAATCCATCTCAAATGAATTGCAACCCGGAAGAAACGGCATTTTGTTTTAAAATGTTTTTATACTGTTCCTTTTTCAAAATTCTTTCAATTTTCAAATCGCCAGTTCCTTGGCTCGAGAAGCACCCCATACCATAATTGCTTAATTATTGGGACTACACAATCTGACATCACTATTTTTGGGCATTGCGTCGTACGTAAATTCTACGTTTTGAACCGAATAGTTCAAACTTGGATTCATCGGTCCAAAGCACTTTTTTAAAATCTTCTTCAGTCCAATCTCGACGGGCACTCAGCATTCGTTTTTTTTGTTTTTCAGATTAAATAAATAAAAAACTAATTATTCATTTCATCTTCATCCGTAGGGGTAATAACGCATGTGCATCTCGATTTTTATTAAGCATGAAAGTAAATGTTATGGGTTTCAGTTATCACTTACCATCAAGGGATGTGTAATCGTTTAGTACACTTAATATTATACAAAATCAGCTACTATCAAATCTTTATAAGCTTTTATATTCTATAGCGTATTAGCTAGAAGCTGATATGACCTTAATCAGGTTATTTAACAATGACATTTATAATGAACTTGTAATCTAGGTAATATGCGTGTACTTAACGCTTCCATTTCTTAACACTTAATATATATATATATATGTATACATATATATATATATATATATATATGTATACATATATATATATATATATATATACATATATATATATATATATATGTATATATATATATGTATACATATATATATATATATATATATATGTATATATATATATATATGTATATATATATGTATATATATATGTATACATATATATATATATATGTATATATATATATATGTATATATATATGTATACATATATATATATATATATGTATACATATATATATATATAATCTCTTTAGAGGTGTTCTCTTAGCACATTTTACACACTTTCCGTTAGCGCTGAGCAAGTGGTAGAGGAACACTTTAAATTGCAATTAATAATTTCATTGATATCGGTAACGGGGATCAAACTCGATTTCGGACCTATCACAGTTCTTATATATTGATTTTTTTATGATTTACGATTTACTATTTGAAACCGCAATAGCCTAATGGTTTAGGGGGTACGTGCTGCGAAACTGAACGTCGTAGGTTCGAATCCACCATTAGACTATAGTCGTGGGTCATCTCCTAGCACAATCATTTTCAGCTTAGTTATAGTGGTTAACCGGAATATTAGTTATGTAAATAGCATTGCTAATATTCTTAAAAAAACATTACATGTATTGTGTATTCATTAAAATGTGTTTACAAGAATTTCATTGAGATACACTGTTTTGATAAAAGATTTGAAAATGGACGAGATGGTGATGCTTATCAAATATCGGTGCACAAATCATAATGGTAGAGCGACACTCCAGCTTAGTTCTTGCTACTACAAGAAATCGATGCTGCTATGATAGTTGCTGGATGTAACGGATTGGTTCGACCGGGGGAGGACCACTCTTTCACGGAACACATATCATAACGTGTGTTTGTTTCGTGGTCAATGTAGGAGTCCGGAGATCCAGTGACAGGTAACGAGACATTCCATCTCAGTCTGCGGGGTGTATATTGAACCTTTGTTGATATTATATATAAATATCACGGGTACCAGACGTTACTTATCTTCAGATGAACTGTGTGCTCGTTGACATGCCAAATATTTAAAAAAAAGTAACCCTATCGATGTACACAAAAAAGCACGTGTTATTTTCATGTTACCTTTAACTTATTGAGTTACAAACGTGAAACGAACGGAAAGCCAATCGCTTTATATCGTGATTTTTTTTATAAGGAACTAAAGAGTGTATTGTGCACACAGTTCACCTGATGGTCAGGAATAACCGAGAAGGAATTATCTGTTGCATTGGATATAAATATTAATAATTTGTGGATAAAGAACATGCAACTAAAAAGGAATCAATGAGTACTAAAATGGGCATATATTTTCTTTCTTCTCTCTTTTCCTTTTTTTTCTATCAATCGGATCTTCAGATGGCAGACCTAGCGTTAGTTTTGTGTTGTGTTAGGAATGGATCAGATAGACCTTGGGGATCATGTTATACCAGCATAGTGTTGCCATATCACCATAACGTTCACATGTTTCGTATGGTGAGCTGGCAACCCAATTATCTACATTGGCCTTCCTTCTCAGTCCTCAGGGTGACAACGCATGAACATTTTGAATCTTTGTTGGTTATACCAATGAAAATTGGTGATTGTTATCTGAACGCAAGAGCATACAGCTCTTTTACCATCCATAGTGACATGAAAAGTTACATTTCTTATTAACAATAATCAATTACAAAAAATCAAACAAATTACAACAATTTACAAACAAATCATTTTCTTATGATAGTCTTTAGTGTAGTGTTTGCTTCTACACAAAAGCATTCACTCGTTCTCACTTTCCAATGTAAGCCTAACTATAATACTAGAAGGCTCGACTTCGTATGCAGTATGAACGACTCGGACAACAATAAACGCACTCAGAACTAAAAATCAACAATTTTTGCTATGCAAATCTTTGCTTTGGGCGTTATGATAGTAAAGTCAATTGAGTAGTTTCAAGAGGAAGGGATTCACAAATATTATCAATTCCAAGAATAACTCACCCATAATGTAAACAACATTTATGTAACATCCTAACACCAAGTTTATGAAAACAATAATTATTTATGACTCAATTTTAACAATGGTAAAGCAATGCAGCTGCTAACTTTTATTTATTTATTTTATATTAATTTAAAAGAACCATTGAATTTTAAAAGATTTTTAACAAACTTACCACAAACTGTCCAAATTAAAGGCTTATGACTTAAATACTTTTTCACAGAACAAAACAAATTGTTATTCACATTGCATTAAATGTGTTAAATTATTTTCGTGACACTGGATATTAGTTCGCGAATTTACGGCTAATTTCAATCACACAATACGTACGTGCGAGCAATCCGAGTGTTCGGACAAGACTGATCCCGACGCGTAGAGACACTACATATTGCCTCAGGGTGCACGCTATGACCTAAATAGAGCTGTTATCGGTGCATAAAAAAAAATGAAAAATCATTTTAATGAATCTCTTTCCAGGATGTTTTCCTTTGTGGATTTTTCATAGAATTGTGTTCAAACGTAATACTTTTGAAATTTTCTCGGGGATGGATCAGTCTGCTTAACGAGATCTTCGATTTCGACGAAAGGTTTATAAATGATATTTAATATGTAAGTAGTTATGTATGTATATATAAATATATATATATATATAATCTCTTTAGAGGTGTTCTCTTAGCACATTTTACACACTTTCCGTTAGCGCTGAGCAAGTGGTAGAGGAACACTTTAAATTGCAATTAATAATTTCATTGATATCGGTAACGGGGATCAAACTCGATTTCGGACCTATCACAGTTCTTATATATTGATTTTTATGATTTACGATTTACTATTTGAAACCGCAATAGCCTAATGGTTTAGGGGTACGTGCTGCGAAACTGAACGTCGTAGGTTCGAATCCACCATTAGACTATAGTCGTGGAGTCATCTCCTAGCACAATCATTTTCAGCTTAGTTATAGTGGTTAACCGGAATATTAGTTATGTAAATAGCATTGCTAATATTCTTAAAAAACATTACATGTATTGTGTATTCATTAAAATGTGTTTACAAAATTTCATTGAGATACACTGTTTTGATAAAAGATTTGAAAATGGACGAGATGGTGATGCTTATCAAATATCGGTGCACAAATCATAATGGTAGAGCGACACTCCAGCTTAGTTCTTGCTACTACAAGAAATCGATGCTGCTATGATAGTTGCTGGATGTAACGGATTGGTTCGACCGGGGAGGACCACTCTTTCACGGAACACATATCATAACGTGTGTTTGTTTCGTGGTCAATGTAGAGTCCGGAGATCCAGTGACAGGTAACGAGACATTCCATCTCAGTCTGCGGGGGTGTATATTGAACCTTTGTTGATATTATATATAAATATATATATATATATATATATATATATATATATATATATATATAATCTCTTTAGAGGTGTTCTCTTAGCACATTTTACACACTTTCCGTTAGCGCTGAGCAAGTGGTAGAGGAACACTTTAAATTGCAATTAATAATTTCATTGATATCGGTAACGGGGATCAAACTCGATTTCGGACCTATCACAGTTCTTATATATTGATTTTTATGATTTACGATTTACTATTTGAAACCGCAATAGCCTAATGGTTTAGGGGTACGTGCTGCGAAACTGAACGTCGTAGGTTCGAATCCACCATTAGACTATAGTCGTGGGTCATCTCCTAGCACAATCATTTTCAGCTTAGTTATAGTGGTTAACCGGAATATTAGTTATGTAAATAGCATTGCTAATATTCTTAAAAAAACATTACATGTATTGTGTATTCATTAAAATGTGTTTACAAAATTTCATTGAGATACACTGTTTTGATAAAAGATTTGAAAATGGACGAGATGGTGATGCTTATCAAATATCGGTGCACAAATCATAATGGTAGAGCGACACTCCAGCTTAGTTCTTGCTACTACAAGAAATCGATGCTGCTATGATAGTTGCTGGATGTAACGGATTGGTTCGACCGGGGAGGACCACTCTTTCACGGAACACATATCATAACGTGTGTTTGTTTCGTGGTCAATGTAGAGTCCGGAGATCCAGTGACAGGTAACGAGACATTCCATCTCAGTCTGCGGGGGTGTATATTGAACCTTTGTTGATATTATATATAAATATATATATATATATATATATATATATATATATATATATATATATATATATATATATATATATATATATATATATATATATATATATATATATATATATATATATATATAATCTCTTTAGAGGTGTTCTCTTAGCACATTTTACACACTTTCCGTTAGCGCTGAGCAAGTGGTAGAGGAACACTTTAAATTGCAATTAATAATTTCATTGATATCGGTAACGGGGATCAAACTCGATTTCGGACCTATCACAGTTCTTATATATTGATTTTTATGATTTACGATTTACTATTTGAAACCGCAATAGCCTAATGGTTTAGGGGGTACGTGCTGCGAAACTGAACGTCGTAGGTTCGAATCCACCATTAGACTATAGTCGTGGGTCATCTCCTAGCACAATCATTTTCAGCTTAGTTATAGTGGTTAACCGGAATATTAGTTATGTAAATAGCATTGCTAATATTCTTAAAAAAACATTACATGTATTGTGTATTCATTAAAATGTGTTTACAAGAATTTCATTGAGATACACTGTTTTGATAAAAGATTTGAAAATGGACGAGATGGTGATGCTTATCAAATATCGGTGCACAAATCATAATGGTAGAGCGACACTCCAGCTTAGTTCTTGCTACTACAAGAAATCGATGCTGCTATGATAGTTGCTGGATGTAACGGATTGGTTCGACCGGGGGAGGACCACTCTTTCACGGAACACATATCATAACGTGTGTTTGTTTCGTGGTCAATGTAGGAGTCCGGAGATCCAGTGACAGGTAACGAGACATTCCATCTCAGTCTGCGGGGGTGTATATTGAACCTTTGTTGATATTATATATAAATATCACGGGTACCAGACGTTACTTATCTTCAGATGAACTGTGTGCTCGTTGACATGCCAAATATTTAAAAAAAAGTAACCCTATCGATGTACACAAAAAAGCACGTGTTATTTTCATGTTACCTTTAACTTATTGAGTTACAAACGTGAAACGAACGGAAAGCCAATCGCTTTATATCGTGATTTTTTTTATAAGGAACTAAAGAGTGTATTGTGCACACAGTTCACCTGATGGTCAGGAATAACCGAGAAGGAATTATCTGTTGCATTGGATATAAATATTAATAATTTGTGGATAAAGAACATGCAACTAAAAAGGAATCAATGAGTACTAAAATGGGCATATATTTTCTTTCTTCTCTCTTTTCCTTTTTTTTCTATCAATCGGATCTTCAGATGGCAGACCTAGCGTTAGTTTTGTGTTGTGTTAGGAATGGATCAGATAGACCTTGGGGATCATGTTATACCAGCATAGTGTTGCCATATCACCATAACGTTCACATGTTTCGTATGGTGCGCTGGCAACTTGGGAGGGACCATGCTATCTGTAGTTCGCCAAGCCGCAGTCGATTTACGTGGCAGACTATTTATTTATTTATTCGATTTACAATTACAATTTCAACCGTTTATTTCTTCTATTTAGCAATCGTGCTAGACCTGTGTTACAGCTGCTAAGCCCCTCCTCCGGATTAAGTATAATTTATAATAAAACTTAGAATTACTGTTACATTAAAACTATAAATTAATTAAAAAAAAAAGAAGAATATCCCAATAAGGGAGGTAGTAGTAATCTTAGTTTAAAATTGTACACACAAATTATCTAGTCTAGTGAATTAACGGTACTTGTTGTATCATAATTGAGTGGTACAAGAGAAGGTTAAGGGCGATATATATAAATGTTTCAATAATATTTGCTTAACTTAAATTAACAATACAAATATGTTTGTGATATATAAATAAAGATAGATATAGATATATATTTGTTAGTTTGTAAAAACATTTCATGCACATCCACACATCACAACAGGTAAAATTTACTTATTTATTTTTAATAAACTTTCAGTATCCTCATACTTCAACGACATTAAATAACTTGTGAGGACTTGCTTATATTTGTAATGAGTAAGCGTATATATGGTGATGTCATTACTTATTCTTTTATATAGGTAGGGCCCCAGAATAATGTTGCCATGTTTCGTATGGTGAGCTGGCAACCCAATTATCTACATTGGCCTTCCTTCTCAGTCCTCAGGGGTGACAACGCATGAACATTTTGAATCTTTGTTGGTTATACCAATGAAAATTGGTGATTGTTATCTGAACGCAAGAGCATACAGCTCTTTTACCATCCATAGTGACATGAAAAGTTACATTTCTTATTAACAATAATCAATTACAAAAAATCAAACAAATTACAACAATTTACAAACAAATCATTTTCTTATGATAGTCTTTAGTGTAGTGTTTGCTTCTACACAAAAGCATTCACTCGTTCTCACTTTCCAATGTAAGCCTAACTATAATACTAGAAGGCTCGACTTCGTATGCAGTATGAACGACTCGGACAACAATAAACGCACTCAGAACTAAAAATCAACAATTTTTGCTATGCAAATCTTTGCTTTGGGCGTTATGATAGTAAAGTCAATTGAGTAGTTTCAAGAGGAAGGGATTCACAAATATTATCAATTCCAAGAATAACTCACCCATAATGTAAACAACATTTATGTAACATCCTAACACCAAGTTTATGAAAACAATAATTATTTATGACTCAATTTTAACAATGGTAAAGCAATGCAGCTGCTAACTTTTATTTATTTATTTTAGCTTTCTTTAGTTTTAATAGTATTGAGTGTAAATAGTAAAATACCATTATAAAACATTATATGCGTAATTATAAAATACACACGTATATATGTATATATATATATGTATATATATATATATATATATATATATATACATATGTGATGGTAAGTGATTACCGCTACCCATGGACATCCGCAACACTAGAGCAGTCGTCCTTACTGCTGGAATTAAATTATTTATTACCATATATACAAATAAATAATTATCTAATATCTAACTTTTAGCTGCAGCATTCTCCTCGCGTCTGATCGTATTTACCACTACAGATTACCATCGTTAAATAGCAGTATGGCGTTGCTACGTGTAGAGATGCCTCTTAACAATTATATAACTGCAGGCCAAAAGTTTAAGACCACCTTAATTAAAGTATGAAAATAAAGTAAAAACTCCAATAAAATATTAAAGTTTTAGTTAATCATCTAATAGAACATTGATTGACAAACAATATACTTTAAAAGCGTAAAGAAATATTAACAGTCCATGCAAAAAACGCTATAGTTAGCTAAACTTATTTTTTATCAAAAAATCCTTTACATTTTATGACTTTTTTCACAAGTCTCGGAATACGGACAATCAATTTGTTAATGGTGTCTTGTAATATATTGTTCTAAGCTTCGTATAAAGCATTCCACATTTCTTCTCGCGAGGATGGGCCACGATTACGGACGTTCCTATCAAGCTCTTCCCACAAAAGTTCAATGGGATTGAGATCCGGGCTCTGAGGGGGCCAAACCATGTTTTTTAACAACCCTTGAGCCTCTTTCTCTTCTAAATATCCTCTACATCATTTTGAGCTATGCTTTGGATCATTATCTTGTTGGAAAATGAATCCATCTCAAATGAATTGCAACCCGGAAGAAACGGCATTTTGTTTTAAAATGTTTTTATACTGTTCCTTTTTCAAAATTCTTTCAATTTTCAAATCGCCAGTTCCTTGGCTCGAGAAGCACCCCATACCATAATTGCTTAATTATTGGGACTACACAATCTGACATCACTATTTTTGGGCATTGCGTCGTACGTAAATTCTACGTTTTGAACCGAATAGTTCAAACTTGGATTCATCGGTCCAAAGCACTTTTTTAAAATCTTCTTCAGTCCAATCTCGACGGGCACTCAGCATTCGTTTTTTTTGTTTTTCAGATTAAATAAATAAAAAACTAATTATTCATTTCATCTTCATCCGTAGGGGTAATAACGCATGTGCATCTCGATTTTTTATTAAGCATGAAAGTAAATGTTATGGGTTTCAGTTATCACTTACCATCAAGGGATGTGTAATCGTTTAGTACACTTAATATTATACAAAAATCAGCTACTATCAAATCTTTATAAGCTTTTATATTCTATAGCGTATTAGCTAGAAGCTGATATGACCTTAATCAGGTTATTTAACAATGACATTTATAATGAACTTGTAATCTAGGTAATATGCGTGTACTTAACGCTTCCATTTCTTAACACTTAATATATATATACATTCAGTATTAACTATTACATATAATCCACGAAGATTATCGCCATTTACGTTTAAACCTCCTAGTTAATAGTAAGAACACGTTTATACGTGTTTGTGGCTTATGTTTTCATTAATAATAGAGTTGTGTTGGTATCTTAGATAATTTTCAAGTGGATAGACGTATGACGCCCTTGCATGTATTCTATACTTTAGGCTTAGTTTATTTTATAATATAAGGTATCCATTAGGCAAACGAGCACACAGTTTACCTTATGGAAAATGATCACTGCAGCCCATCACATCTACGTCCATCCTCTACAAAGATAACCTGATAATTCCACACAGTTGGTGCTTCACTATGGTACTTTACTGATTCTACCTTTTTGTGTCCATGTCAATATTTGCTAAGTTACTTATAGGATCATTTGAATCAATCGATTCCCTTGAATCGAATCGAAATCGATTCGAATTCAAATTTGTTTATAGCACTGGACAGAATCCTAGTTTAGAATTAAAATCGCATTGCATTGTTGAGACTAATTTTTCCCATCCCTGGTAGAGATGACCTATTCATGCTCCAGCATCGAATTTACCACTGTCGAAAATGTAATATAAATGTTAATATGCAACCAGTACTATCGTAAATGTAAATCTTTCCTAGGGTGTAGCCCTATTTTTGCATGCTTCTAGGAGTATTATTATGCCTACATAAACATGGCTATATTAACAAAATAAATTAAGAATTTCCTAAAACTGTGTTTATAATAATAGTAATAATAATAATAATATTTTTTGGATGCTCAGAGTGGATGCAAGCGATCGTGGGGACGAGGAACCACTCCTCATCGACGTGGTTATTTACACTCTGGTTAAGCACAACCGTCGCAAGTACTTTACCGCCTGGTTCGACTACAGAAAGGCATTCATACGGTACCCCATTCATGGCTGATGAGGGTCCTTGAGCTGTACAAAGAAGACTGTGCAGTAGGAGATTTCCTTGGGAAATGTATAATGGGTCAGTGTGAGCACGATCCTTTCTCTCCTGAGCAAGGGGGTGACGACGGCTGAAAGCCGTATAATAATAAAATACAATTCTTATGGTATTTTCCAGAGAAACTGTTTGAGTTCTGTCTGGTTTTGCCTTTCCCTGGACCCACTCAGAGCGCTGCTGGCGAGATTCGGGAGGGTATTTAAGCTTCGGAAAGGTTGATGGATGATCTCAAGTTATTCACCCCTAATCGCTCTAGTCTGATGAAGTTACTAAAAATCACGAGTGATTTTAATAATACTATCAGAATGGCGTTCAGAACGGATAAATGTGCGATCCTTCATGTTAATGGTTGGGTCCCCCGGAACTTAAGGACCCTGTCCGAGGCTCATACATAGCGATACTAGGGTATGTTGCAAAATATAGGTATCGATGAGGCGAGCATGAAACAATATATGTCGGTTTGCGCACCTGACAAAGGTACTTAATACACTTTTGCCGGGCTTGAATAAAGCACGCGCGTGTAACGGTTGGGTCATCCTGTCCTCATAATTACTTTTGGAATACTTAAGTGGACTTAAACCGAACTAGAAGCCCTAGACAGAAAATTCCACACATCTATGATGTCCCACAGGATGCTCATCAAAGATCTTCGGTACAGAGGATGTACTTACTACGAAGGCATAGAGGTAGTGGCCTTTTAAGTACCGTAACCATGCACAACCGTGAACTGTGCAACGTCCGTAACTATACTTTCTAACGATATCGGGTAGTGCCTTCCATATGGACGTTATAGCATGTGACAAAGGGTGTACCCATCTGTCCTTAGCCAACGAGCAATAGCAGGACCCGGGTGTACAGACCGCCTCCAACCGGAAGGCCGTATGGAAAGGGAAGGAGCCCCATGGGAGGTACCAAGAGGCTCTTCTCGAGCCGTTTGTAGACACAGTGGCCTCCCTTCACTTGCTATACTTTAGTGATATTTTGGGGAACCGAGGGTTTTGTCTGTGTGATGCAGGATCAGGTTATTAAGACCAACAAATATCGGAGAAAAATCCTCAAGAATGGCACCGTCGATATCTGTCGAGCTTGTCATCAACCTGGTGAGACCCTCAGGCATATTATCTCCGGTTTGTTTGGCATTTTGTATTCTCTGAGTATCTGCACAGGCACAGCCTAGTAGCCAGGATTCTCCACCTGGAGCTCGCTCTGAAATAGGGCCTTGTGGATCGGAGATTGCCTTATTGTAAGTACACACCGGAAGCCGTAATCGAAGATAAACGCGCTAGGCTTTACGGGGCTGGCCCATCATAACGGACTAGGGTATTCTTGCATATATGCCATATATATTGTTGATGGACCGGGCATTGTAGAGGATATCTTTGGTCATCATTACGATCCTTAATGACGAGAACCTTCTGAAAGCCGAAACAGGCAAAAAGAAAAATATCTGGACCTGACACACGAGGTGACCGATATGTTGAGTGGTATATCGACCGAATTTATTTCTATAGTCGTATCTTCAAACGAGTTAATCCCAAGAGGCCTCTCGAATCACCTGAGGCGGTTAAGACTCCGAGCCAGGCAGCTCCGGGCTCAAATACGGAAAGCGGTGCTTGCCTTGACATCGCTCGTATAGTTTCTCTCCCTATCGCCCTATCCTCGACCGTTTGGTCTTCTTTCTTCTTTAGACTTCCGTCTGGTTGGTCTTTATATATGTATTATATAATATTGTACATATTTGTTTTATAATATGTTTATAGTTCTCTCTTCTTTAATTGAATTTTTTTTCGGGGTGTCTGTTTTCTGTTCCGCCTTATTATTTACTCTCGTTTATGACTACATTTTTTTTTATTTCATCAAGTATAACTTTCAAGGTGAGATGGACATACAATATCCACTACATAGCGCGCATAAGTTCCTCTTTTATTACACTACTCTCAATCGCCGGTAAACTTAGACGTTTAAGTAGCTGTGCTGTTAGAAAGCTTAAGCACTTAAGTTTAAAACAATATAAGCTGCCAAGTGTAACCTTATTGGTAAATAATATTATGTTTAATATGTTGTTCGTAGCTCCGTAGCAAGACCCGTATTTTCACACATGCATATAGATATACATACACTCGTGAGCAAAAAAATCGATACAAGGGTTACGTACAAGATTCAGTGTCTTTAAAAAAATTAATGAGCCCCGAATTATAATTTTCTTTTTGAATTATTTAAGCTGTATATTTTGGCTTAAATAATGTAAATAAATGTTATCATTTCCGAAAAAACGACCCAAAGCATGTTGATATTGCTAATCACCATTTTTTGCACCTGTTACAATATCATTAATTAGGGCTTGTCATGCCATATAAAAGGTCATCGACCTGACCTACTCTTATCAGTTATTCGTCAAACGTTAGACAACACACTGATCCCTTATTATTAAACACTAATATTGCCTAAAAATGGACACATCTATTGAAGAATTGTTTCAAGCGGTTGCCCTATCGAAACAAGGCCAGAGTGAGCGAGAAGTGGCTCGAGTATTAAACAAGAGCCAGTCTTTTGTGTCTAGAGTTTACTGGCGATACCAGTAGACTGATAGCTTTAACCTAAGAAGCGGGCCCCGTAGAAGAAGGTGCACATCAGACAGGGATGACCTATTTATCGTCAGTACTTTGCTGAGAAATAGGGCCCTCTCTGGCGTTCATGTCTAACGGGAGCTCAGAGAAACGCGAGGAGTGGGTGTTAGCAGTCGTATAGTTAGAAGAAGACTAAAGGCTAACATGACTCCAAAATGACCGGCTACTGGCTCTAAGTTGGCCCCAGCCCATCGAACGCGATTTTGTTTCGCAAGAAAACACGTGAACTGGACGGACAAACTCTCTTCTCAGATGAATGCGGAGTGTGTGTTCATGGCAGTGATAGACAACAACGAGTCTAGAGAAGACTTCAGAGGGCAATTCGCGATCGGAGCTCCAAGCCGCTCGCTGATGAATAGGGTGGGGAAACCGATTAGAAGATGTAATGAGAGCCAGAGCGGGGTCTGTATTTATTTTTAGTGATTATTTCCTTACTTTAGAGTATAAGACGAATTTTGTATATATAATATGTATATATAAATAAATGTCATCATATCTATCATATGTTTTGTATATATAAATAAATGTCATCTCATTTTAAAAGCTAAAACTTCATCTTTAATCTACTACAGTCAAAAAATAAATCTGATCAACAGATTTCTTACGGAAATATATTAACCGCAAGCGTATGGCGTGTGTCGTTGTTTTTGCTCGCGAGTATATACATTTTTATTTTATAGAATTAACGGCATACGAGCAACCAGTTTACTGTATGGTAAGTGATTACCGCAGGCCATGGACATCCACAATACCAGAGGAGTCGCAGATGCGCTGATGGCCTTAAGAATTGTCTAGGCTCTTTTTTTTGAAAATCCCTAAGTCGTAGCGGTCCGGAAATACCACTGGCGAAAGCGAATTACTGAGTAGTTCTGCGTGGCAGAAATTATCACGTAAAGCGCTTAATGGTGGATTGCCAACCATCGAGATGATGAGGATGTAATTTTTAACTCTGTCGTACGATGTACAATGCGACGAACGATGTACGATGGTTACACTCAGCGGCGGGAATTTATCCGAACAACACTCAGAAACTATGGTACAGTCGGTAAAATAAGCACAGAAATGCAACATATTTTCGCAATATCAGATATATATATCAAGGCAATAAAAACATGCTAATAAGATGGCTATTTGAATGTGTATTCGCCTAGTATTTTACCTATTATCTTACATTTTAAACTGTCTTATTTCATCTAAGTTCTTGTGTAGTACGCCTGTGTATGTAATTTTATGTATTTTTGCTCTCAAATTTCGGACCTTATGCTACGTTAAATAGCCACACGATTTCCTTTATTCTGTAAATTAATTGTCCATATTTGTTTCACCTTTATTCCATTTGAACATAAAAAATTTAAATCAGTACCTAAAAATCTTCTCAAAACTCGTTTTATATACCTATTTATTTCTGTAGTCATGTATGTGGTTATATATTGTTCATTATCAATAATTTTGTAAATTATTGATAATGAACAATGATAATATTAAGTTATTGTGATGCTACAGAAAATACTGAACGAAGCCGTATTCTAATAAATTATAATACAATTAGAACGCCTAGCCGCAGGCCAACATTTGAAGAGAATAATGGATGTCGGAAAAAGGTCAGAGTTTTGAAAGGTAGGGGATGTTTCAATTTAGTTGTGCCAAAAAAATAAGCAGATTTTATTTTTTGGAAGGAAAACTGAACCAGTCAAGCCACTCGTAGTTTATCCTACATAACCTTTTAAAGTCAATAAGATAAGCCAATATTTTATAGTCAATTTGAGTGAGAAGTTATTGAATATATTGCATATACTTACAATTTCCTACTTACAATAGTCGATAGTTTCACGTTTGCAAATACTTTATAAATGCGTTCTAGAAATCAGTTTTTTTATGTCGCTAAAAAGTTTTTTTTATTGGCTCTTGTCGTTCATTTATTTATACTTTATTTTCACAAGTTCAACAAACATTTTACAAAAAGGCGGACTTTCCAAATGGCAAAAGGTGTACATTTAGTACAAGAAAAGGATTATTGGATGGATTATGGTGTTCCATTTCAGATCCAAGGTATGAGCACGCATGTGAAACTTGAATCTTGGTAGAGGATGAACGGAGATGTCAGTGGTCGCAGTAATCACGTAAACTATGTGTTTTTTTGTCATTTATATTATTTAAAAAAATACAGTATCTTTATAATCTGTAAATTTAATTTAGAATATATAGGATATCCCTCCAATATAAAATTACATTCTCTTTAGCTTGTTAAATTAAAAATGATTTTAGTTAATATTTCAAAGCTTTATTCAAAACCAATTGACAATGATTGATGGCTAAATAATATTTGGAACTTATTGCCAAAAATTTCCTTTGTGGCCTTGGATTGTTAGCAAACACTTTCAATTCATTTTATAATCTGTTATTAACAATGTTATATAAATGGATGATTTATTAAACTTCTACGATGAAATTATTTATCAGTTATTTTAACATAATTGAATAACCAACAGGGAAAAGACAACAACTTTGTTTTAATCCACCGTGAAATAACATCATAAAGCAGCTGTATATTATCAAATATTGGTAAAGAGGCAGTCCATCTTCGTCCTTCGTAATGACATTTTGGTGTCATTATAAACACGTCTATATTTCGATCATATACTGTCAAATTAATTGTTTTTTTTCTCATAATATTAGAAATGACAAATGAGCACACTCTTCACCTAGATGATAAGTTCCCGTAACCCACGTCATCTATATCTAATTTCAACAAAGTTTTATGGAGGATACGCGTTGCAACTCCTGAGGACCTCAACATTCAACATACGAAACACACCCGCGTCATGCTACTATTCGACACTGTAATTTATAAGAGCGTGGTCCTTTCCCACTTGAGCCGTAGATATATAGAAACTGGCTGCAACTTGGTTCTACCACGTGTAAAATGTGAAATGTATTGTTGGCTAATCTAGTATAATATCCTTTGATCACGACCACAAATATATATTGATTGATAGTAACTTAAAATAAGTGTTGTGTAGCATATTACTTTTATTTAAACTTATTTGCAAGTGAGCATCTTTTCTTATATTTAATCAGGATATGTAACGACCAAAGAGTTACCCTGACGGTAAGTACCCCTACAATTCATACGACATACATGTATCCTCCGTTGGGAAATGATACGTTTTTATAAAATTATCCAATCTTCGGCGCATAATGGCAGGGCTCTGGCCTCCTTCCGCGCAAACACTCTCACAAATCCGTTGTCCCACAAGCACCGTCCACCCTTCTACAGGGGAGAATCCCCTCCCGACCTATCGAGGCAAAACGAAACTGTGGGCGCGATTTTTGGATCTACGGTGATTTTTACTCATGAATCAGTGTTTATGTAATTCTATGATAATATGTCCTTGAGAGGTTTTGCTTGAAATTCACAAAAGCCATTTCATAAAATACCAGGTATGAAATACAGTGCACAATAAATTAATTATTTGTAATTGTTCTTCACGTAATCTACCATCTTTTTCATTAATTCTAAAGAAAGTTATTAAGTGTATAATTATTATATTACGAACTAGATCTTGAATTAGTGATGGGCTGATGATGCTTGTGAACTACTCCTAAGTTCACTAATTACTAAAATATATAAACAATTTCAATAAATAAGAATCTTTTTATTTAGCTTCACAACGCTTGCTCCATCATTTGACCTCGTATTTTAAAGTAAGGTATTTTCGGTAACATGTTACGAACAGATATATGTTTATGGCAACCTTTAAAATGGTTCTGTTGTATTTTACAAGTTTACGACATAAATCATTATGTCTAACGCAAACGCACGAACCGTGCTTTTGAATTACGAGATAAAAATTCCTTCTGAGTTTGAAAATCCATGTGAATCCAGCATCCGGTTCACTTGGTAGAGTATAGGGTATAGATTCATTCATTACACCTTTTTCGGTTTCTCCGTGGGACTAAATAAGAAACAATTTTAACAAGGTTTTACTACCTTGATCTATATGTACAAGTATGCATATAAGTATGAGTGTACTGAGAATTTTTTACACCCACATCTAGACGTCTGAATTATCGATATTTTAAGAACTGATTACTACATATATATATATATATATATATATATATATATATATATATATATATATATATATATATATATATACCCTGGAAATGAGACAAAATAAGATTATTCTTTTTTAATACCCCAATTTTTTGGAAAATTAAATACTTAATATGTAGAATCCGAAAAAATAATTTAGTTCCACATAATGTATTCACGTTAATCGTTAAATAAATGTAACCGATCTGACCTGTTGGGTTGACGTTAATAATAGCACGCCGAAGAAAAAGTCGCAATGGGATCTAAATATTTCGGTCATTGTTTATTCTGCACATTAAAACTGTAACATTAATAGAATACTCGTGATTCGAAAAATAAATATCACCGAACACAAGTTAGAGGTGATGTAATTACGTTTTACTTTCTGTGTGAGAAACGACAAAACTTTGACTCCGTTATCAGGCATTACATCTTAATCCTCATAGCCGATAACGAATTCGCAACTACATTTTTTATGTAGAATTGATCTCTACTAATTGCGGTTAATAATAATTATGGTTAATATGAGTTAACGCCTATGTTATGAACCGCAGGGATTACTGACATCAGGTTTGCTATGTGAAGTTTTGTGACCATTACATCCACGGTTAGAATGGATTAGCAGAAAGAGAGGAGTGCAGGTTTTAATTTGGGTTACTCTGTCTCCCCTACGCGACTACCATGCATAAGACGTTTCTACATGCATAAAAAAGAGATTGTAAGAGCTTCAATGCTGCATTGGAAGTGGATAATGGCGTAGAAGTGAAAAAAAAAACCCGCAATATAACGTGATGTTGAAGTCAATGCAACTATTTACACTCACGGATTGCGCAAGTTAATGCGGTGACAGCGACACGAGCCCTTTTCCTCTTGGGAACCCTCAAGGGCGCCCGCTAACTACTGAACGAACAGAATGACGCTGAGAACTAATTACTTCTATATGATTGCTAAAATGGGATTCCTGGTTAACAGTTATTAGGTCACCGACCTTCTGCTCTCAATATCGAATACAGTTAAAAGTAACAAAGCTCTTATTTTGTGCTAGTATATGTAAAGTTTTGTGTAGGTATGGGTAAGGCAGCCTTCATATGTGAATTTTACTACTGGATATAGGCTTTCTCCACTGCGGATTAGCGGACTTCACAAGTTACATATTTATTAGATATGTAGTTTTCCTTATCGTGATTTCCTTCATTGCCGAGCATGTGGCAAAATTACTATTATATATGATTGATGTACCGCACCGGGAATCGAACTCGGTATGATCGCATACGGTGAATCAAAAACGAGCGGATAGATACTGAGCTATAACATCTCAACACGCTCTGTATGTAATTAGGAGTGGCAGATCAATCACTACAAACTCCCTCAATTTAATGAGAAATCGGCAACACTATTACTAAAATCGAAGCAACTTAGTCCACAAGAGCGGCAACATTAATTTTCTTTAATTATTGCAACTTGGCTACGGTCAAGCTTTCAAATAAAAATACTCGATGTGTTAATATATTTTGACATAATTGTAAATTTTTTAATTACAGTATATTTATTATTTTAATTAGTATTTGTTATCAAATAAATGTACTACTTTCAGAATGATATTAATTTACTAAATGAATAGCTGAATCTGTTTATTGTCTGTGGAATGTTTGTGTGAATAATAAATTCGAGTGTAGAGGTATATTTTGCTAATGATAAATAATTACTTGGTAAAATTTTAGTAATAGCTAATATTTATGGCTAATATATTTAGGTTATTAGATGACGATATCAACTATGCAGAATTTTGTACAGTTTCGTAATCATTCGGGCAGTCACTCATCGTCTCCTCTAGTTGGTGCCTGAGCGATAGGGGCTAAACATTAAATGTATTTATTTATTATTTATTTAACTTTTATGTACCCAAAGCATTTCTATAAGGGAAGTAATATGGGAAATATATGTACAAAGGCGCAGATTATTTTACAATAAAAATCTCTTTCAGCATGACTGGTTTTAGACATATTATCGGGAATAAAAAAACACTCACACTGTACTACATAACAAAAAAAAAGAAATAAAGAAAAATATTTCATTATATATTCAACTGGATAAAGATAAGTAGTGTTCCTTCACTAGTTTTTTAAATAGCACAACAGCTCTCGTGTCACGATTTTTTTCAGGAAGATCATTCCACAAAAGAATCCCCTGCACAGTGAAGGATATAGAAGATATTTTTATATATATTTATAGTTTTATAAATTATAAAAAATAAGGATCGGTCATGGCATTAAGCCTGTAATGTGATGACGATGTTCTCTTGTTTGATTTATACACGGTGATATCTTCTATTTATGCCACGGTAATATTTTCTATTTATAACACGGTGACATCTTCCATTTATACCACGGTGATATCTTCCATTTATACCATGGTGATATCTTCTATTTATAGCACGGTGATATCTTCTATTTATACCACGGTGATATCTTCTATTTATACCACGGTGATATCTTCTATTTATACCACGGTGATATCTTCTATTTATACCACAGTGATATCTTCTATTTATACCACTCTGATATCTTCCATTTATACCATGGTGATATCTTCTATTTATAGCACGGTGATATCTTCTATTTATACCACGGTGATATCTTCTATTTATACCACGGAGATATCTTCCCTTATTTATTACCACATGACATAAACAGAATAGGCTATAAAATAGTGGCATAAGCATTTTATGCAAACAGCGAGATAATAACATGTCATCTTATTACTCTAGTACGAAGTGTTGCATAAATAATAAGATTTTAACAGTGGATAGAGCTACACTGCAGTTTGTTTCTAGCTGCAGAATGAATGGGTCAGTTCGACCGTGAAAGGACCACGCCCTCACAGAATACCAGCTTGAAATAGCAGCATGATGGTGTTGTATTTCGTTTCGTGAGTGTGGGGATCCGGAGACCTTTATAACTAGTGACGAGTCGTTCCATCTCAGTCCACAAGGGTGACAACGCATCTGCATTATGATTCCTTGTCAATAATGAACGTAGATGTCATGGGCCGCTGGAATTACTTACCATTAGGTGAACTGTCTGCTCATTTGTTACTCTTGATTTAAAAAAAATATCTGAGGAAAGTTTATATGCAAGGACACGAGATATACATACGTCCAGACCCGAATGCCAACATTTTATGATATACAAACATCGTACCACCACACCGTGCGGTCGTCTAATATCTAATATATAGATATATAATACTAACAGGTATTCTTTTACGATGGCAGAGGCGCTAATGGACTCTCCATTAGGACGTTTACTGTGTATGACTGATGTTTACTGTGACTGATTGCAACCCTTTATGATCAAGATGTTCATCTTAACGAATGTACGCAATTAAACTTTGTCACTCCCGAAGCTTTAAATAGAATGTACGGAGGCAGTAATGGTAAATTCAACTGGTAAAGCGTTTACGCATAGTCAGAGCTCAAATCACGGCCATTTAAACCAAGGTCAAGGCTCAAGTGACCACAAGTTCTTGAAAATACTGACCTGAAGCCCAATCAAACTTCACAGAAACCCCAGAGATACATGCTTTTAGAGACAGATCTGGCATTGATAACAAATCAATGTAGTCAATCAGATGCGCTAAGAACTACCATGGAATGCCGCTAATAACAGTCTATGGATCCTAACACTCTCAAACACATTATATAAATTGCAGCATTATGCTGCTATTTTGCTGTGGGGCGTGGCCCTTCGAGCCAACCCATTAATTGTGCAGCGAAAAACAAACTGTAGCGTTGCTCTAATCCTGTGACATTAATTATATATTGTACTTAATAATAAATATATTATATAAACGCTTTCTCGCCCCTTTATACAAGAATTACAGTTTCAGAGGTGAAGCAATCTTTTTCAATTCCCAGAAGTGTAAAGGAAAGTTATATTGCTTGCAAATATTATTCTTTTGTAGTTGGATAAGCTGAAAACTTGGGTACTCGTTTCATCTTAAGTTTTACCGACTTAGTAACATGCAAGAGCTTGCTGAGATGGATAATGTGATAATAATGATACATATTTACCATCGGGTGAGCTGCTAGCTCGTTTGCCACCTCTCCTTTAAAATAAACAATCTTGTAATATTCTCAAATTACAATCACATTTTATAAAACGCAATGTAGAATGTCGTAATAACATATGTAAGTTTGCGGAACACTTATGGATCCTGATCAAGATCGTGCTTTGTGCCAATCTGTAAATTATTTAGATTTAATAAAATAACAGTTGATTATAATCTAGTTTCTGACGCAATATGGAATGACCCCCGTGACCATACCATGAACCAAACCCTCACAGAACAGCATGAAATAAGGCATCCTGAGGTAACAAGGAAACAAGGCGTTCCATCTCAGCGGTTAGGGCAACACAAATGCATCTTGAGTCTTTCTTTAGAATAGATGCAGGTAGATTTATGGACACCGCAGACATTACATACGATCAGGTAAAATTTGTGCTCGTTTGATTTAAATTTCAAAGATTGTAAAGTACAAAACAATTACTCTTAAATTTGTAAGAGACCATTTTTTCCCCTTGTCACGTTAGGAACTTATAAATCCTTGGATTACAGTCGCTGTTTCCGGTTACCCCAATTACGTTAAGAGATGAGAGGGAGAGAAAAAAATTACGTTTTGTATTCGGTTCATTGTATCGCTATTGCTCAATCCGAACCTTTTCCTCGATTGACATAGGCCTTCTCTAAAGGACTACCATGTCGTAGAAAATATATTTTTTTTATTATTTCTTAGACATACAGGTTTCCTCCCGATGTTGTCTTCACCGCCGAAGATGTGATAAATCAGCTTAGGTGCTAACTACGATTAATTTCATTTGTACTGGCACGAAGAACTCGGTTTGCTCGCGTACCATGTTAAAAGCGGCCGCTTAGACAATGAGTTACCACAGTTCTTCATTTAATACTACTTGATCTTTTTTTTCTAAAACTCTATATAACAAAAAAGAGGGTTATATTATTTAACAATTTTACAAAAATTATACAATGTACCTGTGTATGCATCACACTATACAAATACAATAAATTAATAGATAAACTCCACAACATTTCATCTCTAACGGCTTAAAAGATTTAAAAGCTATTTTCGTTTTAAGTATTCCTAAGCTATCATATTCATATATAGACGTCTGACCACCCACGCTAAATGTTGAAGTCATGCATAAATATAAAATTAAACTTACTAAGAGAAATATGACATAAGACTTACTCATGTTGGAGCTAGAAGCAATCTAAAATCTTTGAAGCGTCAATAACTTAAGGTCGTAGGTTCGAATCCACTATTGTACTATTGTCCTGAACCATCTAGCACAAGCATGTGCAGCTTAGTTGGAGAGATTAACCGGAATATTAGGAACGTTAATAGCATTGCAAATATTCTTTTTAAAAAAAAATCTACAGACCTACCACTGTTTCTCAGCAATAATTATTTTGGGAAGTGTCGAATAAGCACAAACTTCAAAAGAGCATAGAACGATTCGAAAGTCCTAAACAATGTAACTTTTATTGCTTAATTATTCACCGTAATGACCTGCCCCGTGACTTCAGCTAGCGTAGAAAACTATTTAGTACACGAAATTAGCCACCTTATCATTATAATTTTTTTTTGAAAGAATTTTTAATCAACTTTTAATCCACCCTAATCACTCAAAACCAATCAAAACAATTTCAAAAACCATTTAACCCTTCTGAACTTTATATAAAACCTTAATAATAATACAACAAACAAAAAAAGTATAAAAATAAAACATTTAAGCCATTATTTTATGGATTTCTTAATAAATAATTCACTTCATTTTACCATAAGTAACTTAATTATCTTATTATCTTCAAGGGCTTAACCCTTTAACATATTTTTAATTTGCCGTTAAGTTCCAGTTACATAAAATAATAATTTGGTGAGGAAAATAAAAACAATATCAAAAGACCTATCAAAACCAGTTACAAGTAAATTTCTCTTTATATCTTATAAAGCGTTCAACTTCGAAAGTGAAGAAACGACGTTAAAATTACCACTATTTATCTTTTGTTTTATCTCGAATTTCCATTAAAGCAAACTTTTACCAGAACCTAATTTTGTTACCTTAATAATATCATATATCGAAAGTCGACGTTCTCACAGAATACCAGCATTAGGTACCATAATAAAATCTAAAATATTCAAACAATATTCCTCTTATCATATTTCGGTCACAGCAACATCTAATTGTAACCAGATAACGCCAAAAATGTCGGATATATAATCTAGCAATACAGTGCAAATCAATCACACATAAACAAAGGAACTCGTGGCCTTCGGTGGTTCAATGACTCGTGGTTTGTGGAAAGTAAAACACACCCAAATCAGTAATCTAACAATTTATTTTCCACGAACTTAGATTTTTCATTTGTTAATGGAACCCAAGATCTTGAAACAGAAACGAGATCCTCTGCAAAATACACCTCACGGTCAATTCAAAACATATAAGTGGAACGCATTCATTTCCACATTGATGATGAATGATAAAGTTTTTCCCGCCAAATCGGAGTGCACTGCACGAGGTCCATTTTGATGACTTCGGACACCCACCTTATAACACACGTTTATCATTACGTTATCAAAGAACTTCGGCGATAAAATTTGCGAATGAGAATGAAGTAAAATATATTTTTTACTTTTAGCATAAACATTAATTAATTTAAAATGTAAATAGGTGTGTCCTCTTGGAAAATATTGAGAGGGAACAATAATTTTAGGTATAATTTTATAGTTCTTGGTTTCCACTCCGAGAAATTATGTATGGTATATACATAAATTCTCGGAGAGAGAGAGTAACATATCGTAGTTAACAGATTTCTACCATACACCACAAAGCTACAGCTGTTTATCTTCTCGTTTTTATTTGAACGTTTTGCGTCAGAAAAAGGCACGCAATCTTGTGGATTTTATATTTGCGTCCATAAAGTTCATTCTGATGTCAGTCTACGGCGTGCTGGTTCATTAAATTTTATAGACTTTTAGATGTTTATTGTAGAGTTAAACCTATGCCGTCCAAAGTACGTATTATAGGATTTAATAGAGCTAAAATGAACTTAGTTCTAAACGCAAACGTGCAGAACCGGGGATCTAATGACTGGAAACTAAGCATTTCATCTCAATTCACAGGGATCTTAAAACCTTGTCGAGGCTGTAATTGCATCCACAATGAATCAACCTGCATGTTTATCGACTGCATTTGTCACATACCTTCTGGCGAATTGTGTTCTCGTTACTCTTAGCCACATAAAAAAAATAAAGAGCTTCTGCTGACGGACCTGATGGCGAAAAATCTATTTGTATACGAGGAACATTTTACCGACTGTTGATATAAGGCAGATTCAATTGCTCTCCACGTCTAAGTAAATAAGTAAGGGTAAATCTTTCAAGATGTGCCCTTTTTGTAAGCGCTTTCTTGGAAAAAGCAGTATTATAAATATAAAACGCTAAAAAATATTGTCTTACATCGACAACGTTATGAGCTATCCATGTTTGTTTGTATTTGCGTGTGTATAAACTACTAAACATATTTCGTTATAGTTTAATATGCACATAAGATTTTTCATTAGAAAGTTTTCTTTACAATTTGATAAGAGAACATATTTACAATCAAGTCTGTACATCATGAAGAAAAATATAATAAATGCCTCTCTAATGTATGGCACAACAAAAGATGTTAAATAATTACGTATATAAAGGCTGATACTTTACTTTTTTTAGGAAACATTTTAGGGCCAGGTGCCAGTATTATGGCAAAAAGTTACAATTTTATACTACAGTAGATTTTTTTCAAGAAAAAGTAAAGTAGGTTTCCTTTCCAAGAAGCGTAATAGAGCACAGTCCGTAACGCGATTATACTGTAATTACACTATTTTTTTTCATTCTTCACGATGTTTTCTATAAATCGCGGAATACATTGTAAATTAGCGCTCAAAATTGCAAGTATCACATTCATTGATGCCAGCGTCGAGGATCGAAGTCAGTTCGCTCGGGTACTGTGAAAGAATGTAATGTTAAAACGAAGCTCCCAAACTCTGTCAGTGTCTGCCATTTTGTGTCCACGCCAATATTTGCCAACTTACTTATAGGATCATTTGATTCAATATTCAAATTAGTTTTTAGCACGTGACAGAATGCCTAGGCAAAAATAAATAGATTAGATTTAAAATTGAATTGAGTTTAGACGGCTTTTTAAAAGGGTCGAAAATTTTGTAGAGGGTATTTATAAAAAAAACAAAAACAAAGTTTTCAAGCTTTTTAGCAAACATATAATTTCTAACTGCATAATTCATTATTCCCACAGAATGCGAACGTGAATTACCAGCGTAACGCTGCCGTGTTTTCTATGAAGAGTGTAACGAAAAATACCATATCAGTCCTCGGGGAACGTAACGCATGTGCGTCTTGAATCTTTGTTGAAGAAGGTACCATCAGATGAACTGTGTGTTCGCTTGTTTAACTTATCCTTTACCTCTACTACATCTCTCTCTACCTGGGGCTCACTCTCAGACTCACAACATGCTAATATGCTCGAGATGCTAACATCATGCTAATCATCTGAATAATTGAATGAAGCGTCAATAGTCTATTGGTTTAGGGTACGGTCTGCGGAACTTAAGGTCGTAGGTGCGAACCCACCATTATACTATTGTCGTGAACCGTCTTCTAGCACAAGCTTTTTCAGTTTAGTTGGAGTGGTTAACCGGAATAATAGTTATTTTACTAATACCATTGATAAGATTCGTTAAAAAAAATTAAAAAATCTCGCAGCGTTATCGACTCGTAGAGAATTAAATGATTTAATGGATTCTCTTACATTCCCTCCGTAACGAACAAGGAATCTTTTGTATGAAGAATTTATTAATTAATATTTTACACTACATGAACAGTTGGTTAGATGAACAATGAATGAAGCTCCCATGAGCGCACTGCATATACTTTATACAAAAAGGCAATAAAAGCCATTGTCAATATAATGCATTTTCAAGCAGACCGGCCCTCATAATGTGTTCCCGGTCTTTCAACCACGACGATGTTATCTGATTATAACCAGATGACATCAATCGCGTAGGATATATTTCAGTGCCGTAAATACTCATGCAAATGATGATGTCATCCTGATCGATTTCTCCCACTGCGACATCTTTTGGTTATTGTCAGATATCAACTTCGTATTTACAATATTTTATTGTGCCGTAACTTAACTACTATGTCACGTCACTATCAATTCCTATAAGCGGTACGTGCCGCTTGTGTATTTGTTATCGGCATCCCGTCTGAATTCGGCTTTGATTGGAGGAAAAATAATCAATAACAGCTGCCTTGATAGATGAGAAGAACGTGTTTCGAGTCTACGTTCAAATTATAAAAGTTATATCTACTAAGACTTATAAATATAAAACGGAATAATTACGACGGATTAATAGTTTCCTGCGATAGGCTCTCTGTTACAGCAACGTGGTTATCATATCAATCAGAGGTATGGGATAAAAAGTCCCTAACTAAATCATGTACTACAGATAAAGCGCAATAGGATGGCAAGGTCATTACAAAACGTGACCACACAATTTACCTCTTGGCCAAGCCCATAATTATTTTTTTTCATTGGGAGTAACAAACGAGCACACAGTTTACCTAATAGCGAGTGATTCCTGCGGCCCATGACATCTACATTTATCCTTGACAAGGACTGAGTCACCAGTAATAAAGGTCCCCGGATCCCTACACTCACCAGACGAAACACAGCAACATTATGGTGTTATTTTTGTCTGGTATTCTGTGAGGGCGTGCTTCAACCCCGGGCGAGCTGCTCCATTTATTCTGCAGCTAGAAACAGCAGCGAGGCTCTACCACTTTTAAAATATCTACATCCTTCCTCAAGGAACGCTTTGTCTCACCCCTGAATATTAAGATGCAATTTCCCACTGCAAGAAACTGGGTTTCTGGATCCCTACAATAATTAAATGAAACACAACAGCGTTATGATGCTATTTCACACTTGTTTCATATCATGTTTCATTTCTGTTTGAAAGGGTCAACAATTCTCGTTTCAACTAGAAACTTGCAGTGTGTTTCTACCGATGTTAAAACTGTTCCAGAGAATTTTATAATTAAGAGGAATTAAATGAAGAATAGGACTAAGTGAAAAGGGGGTTACGTCTTTCCTCTCTTACAAAGCGGGGGACAATCAAATTGAAAACATAACACAAGTTTTCGTATCTGGAATTTCCCTAGCCAGTACCACGGGAAATATTTACGGGGACCTATATACATGTATGTTACGTATGAGGTTCTATATTTGCTAGTACACAAAAACTTTTCTTTTTTTCAACTTTTTAATTATTTTGAATTTGGAACACGTGTATTATTTTAATAACTTCTTTCGATTTTGCGCCATTTCACATATTTTTTTGTGTTCATTATCAAATTACAATATGGAATGGGGTGTTAAAGAAAATAGGATTGCAGTGATCGCCTTGCACAAAGTGGGTACGGAGCCGTCGGTCATATTCCAGACACTTCAAAAGCTTGGTATCAGCCTTATGTTCGTATATCGTACTATCAATAGAGACAACAACACTTCCTCTGTCGAAAACCAGAAAAGATCGGGGCAGCCGCCTGCTGTTAGAACTACAAGGGCTGTTAATGCTGTTAAAGCCAGGATTCTTTGAAACCCTATTAGGAAGCAAAATATCTTGTCGCGAGAAATGAAGATTCCCGCTAGGACTCTGCCGCGTATTATAAAACAAGAACTGAAGTTCAGTGCTTATCGTCGATATATAGGACATGCCCTAAATCAATCTTTACAATTAAAGAGAGCGGATCGATCAAAACGCCTTCTATCGCGATACTCAGGTGAAAGCCACAAAAATATCTTCTTTACCGATGAAAAAATTTTCACTATTGAAGAACACTACAATAAGCAAAATGATAAAGTGTACGCTCACAGTTCTAAAGAAGCTGCTCAAGTGGTCGGAAAGGTACAACGTGGTCATCATCCTGCGTCTGTGATGGTTTGGTGGGGCGTGTCTTATCAAAGAGTCACAAAACTACATTTTTGTGAAAAGGAGTGAAAACTTCAGCCAAAGTGTATCAAGATACAGTCTTGGTTCATGTTGTGAAACCTCTCAACAATACACTTTTTAAAAATATACCGTGGACTTTCCAGCAGGACTCTGTACCTGGTCATAAGGCACGAGCTACCAAAGCCTGGCTTGAAACCAATGTTCCGGACTTTATAAGATCTGAATTGGCCCTCATCTAGCCCAGACCTCAACCCTTTAGACTTCAAATTATGGTCAGTTTTAGAGGACATGGCCTGCTCTTCACGACACGACGACATTGAGTCTCTTAAAACTCTTTGAAGCAAGCAGTGGCGAAATTTCCCTAGAAAACAGTGCGTAAATCCATATATTCGTGGCCAAACAGATAAAGGCCTGTATAATAGCCAAAGGTGGCCATTTCGAAAAGAATATTTTTTTATGTTTGGCTGAGACTAATAAATATGTAGGTATAAATTTAAATAATCTTACATTACTATATTGAAAAAAAATATTTTCATTTGTAACAGAACTTATGGCTGGACTAGGTATATATATATTAGTTTAGAATGTGCACGTTCTATAATGTCACGAACTGATCTGTACCCAAAATCAATCAGACCCCGTCTAATTCTACTGTCACTTAAAAATACAGTCATTGACAATTTAAAGTGGAAACGAATCAATATCACATTCAGTGCTTAAATCATTATTTTTATCAAATTAAAGTTAATAGAAATTTGTTCTTAACTTTAAATGAAAAATGGAGTTGAAATCTGAACCACTTAGATATACTATTGATAGAAATATTGAGTTTATCATTAATCGTCCTCTAGATAAAAAAATTACATCGTAATTGAAAGGTTTTACTTTAGAATATAAGAAATATATTTAGACCTAATTGGATTTTATAATATTTATTTAATATTTACTTACAGTCATAGAGTAATATATCTTCTAGACCTATTCCACATAATTATATCGGAGAAGTTCAGTGTCATTAACGAGTGTGCATGGAGATGCTTATCGAATCGAGGAGTCAGGAGCGCGCTCATGCCCACGGCCGTCCATTAAATCTGTAACAAGAACTAACCATTTGGAGTGATTATAGGGATTGCCACCAGAACGCAAACGTGTCTATTCACTGATAAAAGGAATCCATTTACCTTAGCACCTATTTTCCATATCATCTATCTTTGGAACACATCAATCGCCTTCAGTTGTAAGACGTCCAGATCTATTCGAACCTTGGCTTGCTCATTAAGTACAAAGCGAGTATTTGATTTTGTATACTGCGTATATCTAGTCGTCTGTAGAATACTATTGTCACATACTCGTATATCCTAATGCCGTTAATCATCTAGCATCTAGAGACGTGTTAAAATAAATCATATTAAAATGATGATGATTTCTACTTGGTCAATAAGGTCAACGACCTGACGTTAACTATGCAGAATATATTAAAGTGGCTTAATCATTAGCGAAAATAAAATAAGATCATTAGAAGTCATCAATACCCAGACCCATTGTTGAAAATAAAATTTTGTATTAACGTTACTAACCAACTCACAAGGTTTATTAAAATGCCTATGCCCTTTGCTTGTTTGCTAATTTACTCAGCAAACTAAAATATATTACGAATTCCCAATAATTACTTTTGTCCTCGTGGTACGTTCACAAAACTGATTTAGTGAGACCTCTATAAGCGGTGTCAATGACTTATTAAGCTCGCTGAGTGCGAACCGATCTCCACCCAAAGCCTTTGAAGAAGACATTGTCATCGTGTCGTCCCTAGTGACACAAACAAAGATTCATTTTTTCTGGCAAAGGTCAAAAACATTGTTTCGTTTTATTTCTACAGATTCTAAAAGTATACCAGAGCGAGAGAAAGAGAGAGTATATAAGAGTACCATTCGCTTTTCGAATACGTATAGTTAGGTCATGCGACCGACTTGGTGGCCCATTAGTGCATACCACACATCTATGTGGTAAGTGTCGAAGAGGACAAGTGTGATTAACGAACATATAGATCATCTTATATTTACATCATGAAAAACCAATGAAGTTCACAAGTTCACAGTTCTAATTAACCTAACCAATCTTGCATATACCAACACCTTCCATAAAGGCCGACAACCCATTAATTAATATTACCATGAATATTATTATTATATTAATATTACGCGAAAATTAATTTCAGATAAAATTGGACCGACTCACTTCTCATAATACTAAAACGACTGACTAGACTTAGGGACTTTCAAGAAATAAAAAGGAACCTACATCTTTCTTAAAGTACGGCAGCGCGTGTGTGTCCTCTGGTGTTGAAGATGTCCATGGTTCAATGAGGTTTTCACCATTATGCTAATGATATCACAGAGAAGTTTTTAAATTATACTACATTCAAGTTTAACGTATTGATAGTGGAGAAATAGGATCGTTTCCTAATCAAATCGATCAATGTCAATCTGTATAGATTGAAAATAGATCTACGCAGTAGATAGTGCTAGAAAATTTCTATCTTTTACAGCTGACATTTTCTTTTTTCCTTTTTCCTCTTTAAAATTTTATTACTATTAAGGGTTAATTTACGGAAAAAGTTTTCAACATCACAGTTTTAATACTCACAAAAATAATAATGTTATTTACATTGGGCATTTAATCTAAACTAACTTTGTTAAGATGTTTTTAAAAATTGTATTACAAAACTTTGAGGCGTCATATAGTACGTTCCTGAACACCGCAAATGTAAAAACTAAATGAGCGTTAAAATTATGCATTATATATATATTATATATAATATAAAGAAGTAGAAATAACATATAAAAGACTGCCACAGTAATCTGTGATTTACGATTTAGGATCTAAGCTCAAGCAAAAGCCAACGTTATAATTAAGATTTCGTTTAGGCTGTACTACGAGTCATTGTTCTTTGGAACATATATAAACGTGACCGGGGCGGTGACGGTGCTATACTGTGTTAGTAAAGCGTTTTCAGTCCGGGAATTTTAGTGTCAAATATAGTGCTCGCTCTTGTCGACCTGTTACGGATAAAGTGGATGCCATTTTTGTAAAAGTAAAGCATGATCGGCATAATAGTAGTTACGAAATAGTTGAAAGTCTTGGTCTTGGTCACAAAATAGTTTTGACCCATTTGAAAAAAGTCTGGATATACAAAAAAACTCGATATTTGGGTGCCACATGAATTCACTGAAAGAAACTATAATAAATCGTGTACTCATTTAGGATACTCTATTGAAACGTAATGAAACCGACGTGTTTTGAAAAGATGAACTGGTGGTCACTGGTGGTGAAAAGTGTTTTACCTACGACAAGAACGTGTCAAAAAGATCATACCTTGCATCCTAAGACTTCCACCTGATACGGTATCTTCAGAATTCTTTAAGTATTGTTAGGTTAACATTAAGAGAGGACTGTCAAAACTATTTGTAACAATTTTTTGATCAGAAATCCCAAAATTTCTGCGGTAATGTTCTTACAAACTACAACGTGATACAACGATTGTGTGATAAGTGATACGACTTCTGCTTTTAATTACGGACATTGAGTGCCTAGTGATTCGACACTGTTTACTTTTACCATAATTAAATAGTGTACTCGGAGCTTCCGCTTTGGAGACAGAAAAGATTTATTATATACGTGGCGTACCAATTTATATATAGTATATATATATAGTTATAACATTATTTAATCATCAATATTGTATACATACTCTTTTTTAAAAAATAATATTAGCAATGCTAACAAAATAAACATTACTAATAATCTTACTAACCACTCCAACTAAGCCGAAAATGATTTTCTAGGAAAAAATCCTAAGAGATGGTTCACGACAAAAGTCAAATGGTGGATTCGAACTTACGACCTTAGGTTTCGCAGACCGTACCCTAAACCATTAGGCTAATGACGCTTTATTTTCAATGTACTATTGAATAATTATTATTATATATATTAGAAAATGTAACTAAATATTTAAAAATAAAAGGCTGCTGCTCATTTGCCATCTATTCTATAAAAAGAAACATGTAATCGATCCAGAAAACATAAGAGAATTTACCACAAACCTTAACCTTATAGTAAACTTAATATGACGATGATGATTAGATTTCGCCACTGCTTGCTCCAAAGATTTTTTAAGAGATTCAATGTCGCCGTGTCGTTTAGAGTAGGACATGTCCTCTAAAACTGACCATAATATTTATTTATTTATTTACTTTATTATTAGGAAACTTCACAGCATACAAGAAACATTAAACATAAATACAATTAACAAGGATATTTAGCCATCAAAGAAGTTACAACTATATACATTTTTTTTTAAAAGTATGTGCATATGAAGTTGTGTTTAGTTCAGGTCTGGGCTAGATGAGAGCCAGTTTTCAGCTCTTATAAAGTCCGGAACGTTTGTTTCAAGCCAGGCTTGGGTAGTTCGTGCCTTGTGATCAGGTGCAGAATCCTGCTGGAAAGTCCACGGTATATTTTTAAAAAGTATGTTACTGAGAGGTTTCACAACATGATCCAGACTGTATCTTGATACACTTTGGCTGAAGTTTTCACTCCTTTTTCACAAAAATGTAGTTTTGTGACTCCTTGATAAGACACGCCCCATCAAACCATCACTGATGCAGGATGATGACCACGTTGTACCTTTCCGACCACTTGAGCAGCTTCTCTAGAACTGTGAGCGTACACTTTATCATTTTGCTTATTGTAGCGTTTTTCAATAGAGAAATTTTATTCATCGATAAAGAGGATATTTCTGTGCCTTACACCTGCGTATCGAGACAGAAGGCGTTTTGATCGATTCACTTTCTTTAATTGTAAAGATTGATTTAGGGTATGCCCTGTATATCGACTATAAGCACCGAGCTTCAAGTCTTGTTTTACAATACGTGACAGAGTCCTAGCGTCAATCTTCATTTCTCGTGATAAGAATTTTTGCTTCCTAATGAGGCAGCATTTATCAATTAACAGCATTAACAGCCTTTGTAGTTCTAACAGCACGCGGCCCAGATCTTTTCTGGTCTTCGACAGAGGAAATGTTATTGTATCTGTTGATAGTACTATATACGTACATAGGGCTGATACCAAGCTTTTGAAGTGTCTGGAATATGACCGACGGCTCCGTACCCACTTTGTGCAAGGCGATCACTGCAATCCTATTTTCTTTAACGCCCCATTCCATATTGTAATTTGATAATGAACACGAAAAAATATGTGAAATGGCGCGAAATCGAAAGAAGTTTTTAAAATAATATACGTGTTCCAAATTCAAAATAATTAAAAAGTTGAAAAAAGAAAAGTTTTTATGTAACAGTATTTATGGCCAGACTAGTTTAAATGTTACTTGTAAGTTAACAGGGATTATAATTATTGTTTTACTGATTATCGTGCTGACTAAACGTAAAGTGTATGCAGCGAGCATTCATCTGTTGCCATAGTGAGATGCCAACAACGAATTAGTTACGTTTTAACGTTAAAATTGTAACTTGGTAGACTTGTATGTGGAAATATAACATTCGGTTGTTTTGAAAGCATTGCGAGTGTGCTTTTATGCTGACTTACAATGCGTACGTGTTGTGCTGCCATAACTACCTTGACTTGAACCTCGGTTTGATTTATTGAAGAGTATTCTTCAATAAAGCAAAACAAAAAGGTTCGTAGCTCCTCAAACTTACGAAACAATTACATGTTAATATTTACTACGGTTGCAAGCATTCAATTAACCCGTATGGAACGTTCCGGGACCACCCTCGTGTGCTGTAATTGAAATCCAACAACGATTCTGTGACATAGATACATTTCACATGCTCGCGTTCGAAAGCAAATTAATTCACTTCTCTCATTTCACGTAAATAACGGACAAATTTCATCAAAATTTTAAATAGAATCGTCGTCTGAATAGAACACCATTGATATTAGATATGATTGAATTTTGTTGTAATTTAATCTTTATTGTACTTCAGATCAAAGATCATCATTTAATAATAGTAAGGCGAAACGAGCACACAGTTCACCTGTTGACAAGTGATCACCGCGGCTAACCACATCTACATGCAGGTTCAAGATTCCCAAGCTTTATCAGCCTTGAGGAGCGAGATGGTAATGCCTTGTGGATAGCATATGAACTGACTGGTGATTAAAGGCATACGAACATGTAGCATATATCTATACAACATAACATATAGTATATTGGATGCGAAATGAAAGCGTAAAAAGTAATGTAAAGTAAATTAATATACATATATGTAATAGGTCTTGTCTTGGTCTTTACCTATGAAATTGCCGTTTTGTATGAAATAAGTTAAAGTAATTTTTTTTCAAACATTTTTACTTCTGTTATTCAAAGTAATTACCCATGTTATCGATGCATCTTTACCAACGCAGTGGTAGTTAATTGATGCCCTTCTTGTAAAAATCACCTGGACGGGAGGAAAAAAAACTCTTCTAAGGCCTTTTTTACTGCCTCTCGGGAATTGAATTTTTTTCCTGCTAAAAAGTTGTCCAAATTATGGAAAAAGTAATAGTCAGTGGGTGCAAAGTCTGGTGAGTACGGTGGATGAGGGAGAGCTTCCAACCCCAACTTTTGCAACTTGGAGACTGTCTATTGTGCAATATCGGGTCGCGCGTTGTCGTGTAGGAGCAGCGGGGACGACCGATTGACCAAGATGTGCGATCTTCTCCATCATTGTCTTCAGTTCTTCACAGTAAACATCTGCAGTAACGCTCATGCCATTTGGTAAAAAAGTGTGATGAATCACACCGGCACTAGACCACCAAACAGTGACCATCAACTTCGTATATTTTCATTTAGGGCATTGCTTTGGTGCTGAACCAGGATCTAACTAACTTGCTGAGCGCTTTTGATTGTCGAATAGAATTCACTTTTAGTCGCACGTAACAATTCGGTTCAAAATTCTTTCATTTCTGTGCCTGTTGAGCAGCGCGAGGCAGGTCTCAACGTGAACGATGCGCTGGTGATCGTGAAGTTTGTGGGGCACCCATCTATCAAGCTTTTTTACCTTGCCAATTTGTCGCAAATGGACCAATATTGTTTTGATCTTAACATCAAAAGCTGCTGCTCGCTCGTCTGTAGATTGAGTATCATCAGCTTCCACAATCGCCTTTAATTCATCATTGTTGACCAAAGTGTCCGGACGACCACGAGGTTCCTTTTTTCAAATCAAAATTTCCAGAACGCAACCGGGCAAACCAATAACGGGTTGTGCGTTCCTTTGTAAAGTTCTCTCCGTAAAAGTTGTTGATGTTACGTGCCGTTTATTTATCTCTAACTCTATCTATTAATCTCTCTATCTATTCCATAATTACACGATTTTTAAAGTATCCATTGTGACGAAAAATTTTCAAACGTAATGATAATACAAAGCTAATCAATAAACAAAACACTGACCTTGTAAAAAGAATGTTGTTTGAAAGAATGAAATTTAGAATTCATAGCCAGTTAAAAATTTTTTTTGGTTTGAAATGGTTAATACTGAAGAACGGCAATATTTTGGGTTTACGATCAAGAAAATAAAGACAGTTAAAATGAATTTAAAGGTATATTGAAGAGAAGACTTTATAATATATTAATTAAAATATAATTAGTATATTAAAGATTAATTAACGACGGTATCCGTCTTATAACTCACACTCACATTCCTTGTACATTTAATTAACAATTTAGCTATATGTTCAATCAATCAAACGGAAGGCGATAATGGAGACGAAGCGTTCCATCCTTCTCCTTAGGGTTGCCAACGTATTTCAAACTTGGTCTTCTAAAGACTATAAATAAATGTAAGCCCAATTTTATCGAGCGTAGGATCCGCCTAAGCAAGAACCTAGAGCTGAAAATTTTAAGGTTTAATACATCGTTTCCAAATTATATGCTACCTTCTGGAAAAGTTTCAAGAGGCTAGATTAAAGATACTTATATTAGCGCCTTTATGGATATTATCCTATTTATATCCTAACAAATTCCTCCTCGGTTACAACCAGGGTAGGGTTGCAACTCGGAAACTAGACACAATTTGTTCCAGGCCTGCGTGGCTGAGCTGTGTCCATATATAATAAATATCCCACTGGAACTGCTTAAAGACTACTTAAGAAAACGGGAACAAAAACTTAAAATTGGTAAATACGTCAGTAAACCAACTGTGGTATCCCACGGAGTGCTACCAGGAAGTGTTTTAGGCCCTACCTTGTTTTTAGTTTATATTAATGAACTTAATCAGCAAGCTTTTTCATACGCTGACGATACCGCAATATTATTCACGGGTAACCCTGGTTCCCATATTGACTATCGTCTACAATGTACACTCATATTGACTATCTAGCTAACAGAATTAGAAAACTAACTTATATTTTTAAAACCCTTCGAAATGTCTGTCGTTTAACTTTTTTTTGTTTTTAAAATAATAACGTTATTAAATACCTTTTATTGTTAGCTTAAATTTATCATACATCCTAGACCTAACTAACGGAAGATTTATAACATTTACACATGATTTAAATAAATACGCACATTCTATTTTCTTTTTCAAGTTATTTAAAAGAAGTCATATCCTACAATTGCTCAAGTACTTACTACTTGATTTTTTTTTTGTATAATTTCTTTATTTCATTATCTTTGTTTTGTAAGAGCAACAATTTCTGACACAAGCATATTCTTGCTTACTAGAAGATCTCAACCTAATTTTGTTATATAACTAGCATGGAATGAAAAAAACATTTTATTATTATTATTATAATGTTTTATGAGCAAGATGAACGAAAAAGTTAGTTGTCTTCAATTAAAGTTATTGATTTAACGGTTTAAATAAAATATAATAAATAAATAAATATATTAGCTACTTTAACTTAACTGTAACTCTACTTAACTAGCTCTACGCAAATATTACAAAAAATTACACTGCCTACTTAGGTCTAAATATGATTTTAAAATGATAAGAATTTAAGAATATTAATTATTCATCAGATTTGGTTTCGACGGAAGCAAACAAACAAGCAATCGCTTCAATAACAACTGCGAGATGTTGCGGTACCGCCCGTCACGTGTCGTGATTGAAATTTAACTATACTGCGTATTAGATACTGTTCACACGATTGTATGCAATTAGAATTGGTACCCTCATTTGTTAAGTAAATATTAGTCGAGCTACGGTGCCCACATAAATGGGTCCGATCGACCGGGGAAGGACCACGACCTTCAACTCACTTGCTTCAAATAGCAGCTCTCATGATCACAGCTTATCGATAGTCCATTGCTGAACATATCCCCATATTTTTCATATCATTGAGAGTATTAAACGAGCATACAGGTACACCTGATGGCAAGTGATCCTACCGCTCATGACATCTACATTCATCCTTGACAAGGAATCATAATGCAGATGCATTGTCACGTGAGTTGGTATGCCTCGTTACCGGTAATAAAAGTCTCCGGATCTCTACAGACTGGACGCAACACAGCAGAATTATACTGCTATTTCACTCTGGTATTCTGTGGGGACGTGATCCTACCCCGTTCGAACTGACCCAATCATTCTGTACTTAGAAACAAATTACAGTGTAGTTCTGCCACGGTTAAACTCCGGAGTCCTAATGAAAGATATATATTCCATCTCAGTCAACCACAACGCAAATGAATTTCTGTTGATAAAGCGAAATGGCATTAGCTCCAGTATTATATGAGAATTCGTATGATAATTTAAAATATCGTGTTGCTAACACTGCATAATTTGCATCTTAATTTCACTGCATTATTGCAATCTTTCATTCGATCTTATCATTTATCCTCGGTAAATACAAGTAAAAAATGAGTGGCAAAATAATGACGTCATAATAGTGAAAGTTAATCAGTAGTCGAAATATTAAAGCATATATTTTTATATAAAAACACAAAACCCTTTACTATGGTAAAATGTTACACTGAAAAACATTTTGGTTGTTAGTTATAACAGATGTTCAAACCCACAAGGCATTACTAAGAATTTATACAAACGGTTCCAATCTCTGTAATCCTTGTGTTGTCCGTATGGAAAAAGAAAATAAGCAATAAATAAACCTGTTTAAATTCCCTTTGCTAGCTTCTCTTTAGCCTATCTACCAACTTACACTCAGAGTTACCTTTACATAACATGTACCTAACATTAGCTAGCTATAAAATATTCACTACTCCGTGGCTTGAAATCAAATTCATGGCTGAAGAATCACGATCAATCGATGCAAAATCGGACGATTATTCATTGAAATTTCTATTGCCATATTCTTCCCCGCCTTAGATGATGATGTCCTCCTGATCGATTTCGACTTCAGCTTTATCTTGTGGTTATTGCCAGGGGAATTCAATTGCCCAGAATATTTTAAAGCGCCGTAAGCGTTTTCTCACCCAAGAGATGAGTGGCGTGCACTAGAAGATCGCCAGTTGACCGGTTTCGACGTACTGTCGGTCGCTAAGGATGTCAGTACTTTCTAGGTATGCCACAAGGCGTGCATTCAATATACGCTCAATTATGTTACAAATATAGGAGGTAATCGAAATTGGTCGATAATGGACAGGATCAGCGCGGATACCTTTCTTGGGCACGGGTTGTACATTCGCAAGCTTCCAGGACTTCTTCCAGTCTTTAAGGAGAGACGGTACAGGCGTGTTAAAACAGGAGACCTGAGTACCTCTTTGTTAGAGTTGTGTACATCTGGCATAGAAGTATTACTGTGAGGTAAGGTAGGTGGATTACTATCCCCAGGGTCCATACGAGAGCTTCGGGCAAAGAGGTCTGCTTTTTCTTTTGCCGTGTGGGCCAGATAGCCGTCAGGCTTAACCAGTGGGGGCAGTGAGGACCGACAGAATTTTTCATCAATCGCTTTGGCAAGAGATCAAAACGCTCTACTACCAGTTGGCTGGGCAGAAAGTTTTGTACCAATATGTTTGATGCGATCAAGGCGATCTTTCTGTTATTCCTTTTTAAAGGACTTAGCGGCTCGGATAAAGGCTTTATTCTTTGTTTTCACATCCGGAGATTTGCGGTTTCGAGCACCACCTCAGGATAAATATGCCAAATGCTTAAGCTTTTCAGCTTGGACGCACTCAGCGTTAAACCAAGGGTCAGCTTTACCACCAATGGGTACGTCAGTGTGTGGAACAAAATATTCCATGGCTTGACTCACCACATCGGTTATAACTTCTGCACATCTCGACGGGCCTTTGGAAGAAAAGCATACTTGGTGCCATAGATAAGATGCAAAGAAGTGCCGCATCTTGTCCCAATCTGCTAACTTGTAACGCCACATTCGTTGGACATCACGAACATCGATATCCGGGGGAGAATGGGACGATTTAGATTTCACCAGACAGTGATCAGAAGTTCCCAATGGTGAGGAGACTTCAACAACGTATCTATCTGGATCAGAGGTCAACAGAAGCTCCAGGCAATTGGCTGTGTGGCCATCCACATCCGGCACCCTAGTGGCTTGCATTACCTTTAGAAAGGTTATGTGTTAGGGACAAGATCCACGCCTTTCTCCCAGCATGGTCGGTCTTCTGGTATGGGAATAACCAATCCTGATGACAGGCATTGAAATTCCCCAGAAGGACTAGCTGGGCAGAAGGATACCGCAGCTGGGCCGCATCAGTAGCTTCACTTAGATGTTCAAACAACCGAGTAGTCTCTGGGTCACTGGTGTGCGAACGGTAGACACAAGAGTAAAGGATCTTATCGGTGCCCGTGCCTACCATTACCCATAAAGTCGAAAAGGTAGGGTCTTCAAGAAGACGAAGACGCATAACATGACGGCAGCACATGTCATTACGGACGTACACCCAGACTCCGACTCGAGGGCGGAAGGTATGGTCCAATGAGGTTGAGGTACGCCGTATCAAGAGGACAACGAATCTGCGTCTCCGTCAGGAAAAGTAAGTACGGCTTTCCAGTCTCGAGGTGGTGGTGGACTGCATTGAGATTACAGTGCAAGCCTCGGATGTTGGTAAGGTGCGCTTTGATTGATAGGAAGTGCAACCGCTGTTGAATCTTACTTTTATTGTTGGAACTTAGTTTTACTGTTGGAACCTTACTTTTATTGTTGGAAACTGAATAAACTGGATAAATCTGAAACCAACAATTTGTGATGCACAAAAGTTGTTCTTTGGCTGGGAAACCTGAACCCACAACAAAGCAGCCAAGTCTAACCACTCTACGTATATAAATACCCTGCCAGCCAAAAGTTTAAGATTACACATAAACAACATAATTATCCATCAATTGTTATAAAATCCCATAGGATAGATAAAAGTAATGCACATCTGCATATTCTATTATTAGTATCGAATATTTAAAGAAGTCATTCTTTTGTTTACTTTCAAGTTATTGGACAATAAACATCTATTGTTTTCAAACACCGACAAACGCTGCGCTAGAGCCAGGTGAGTAGTATATAAAAAGTAGTAAAGTCGTAATAATATTTTTATAATGTCCTCATTACTAATTACTTTGCTTTTGTTACGTATTGGTCAATAATTAGGATTATTTAGCTCCTGAAAACACGTGTTTCTGACTTATTATTTCCCGAGTTTACTTGGGTTTGTTCACAAACAATCTTAATTAGTCTAAACTTGTAGTTTCTACAGTGAAGACGTCATAAAATGGGAAAAGCTCGAGAAATTAGCAGTGAAGTGCGTTCTGCCATCGTTGTTTTACATAATGAAGGCAAATCCGAACGTGAGATTGCGTCATAACTGAAGTTAACGACGACTTGTGTTCATCAGGGAGACAGACAGTTTTCAAGATCGTCCACGCTCGGGAGGCCGAGAGCTACCACGTCTAGTGAAGATAATTTCATTGTTGTTACCAGCAATCCGCGTTGACGTAAACAAAACCCGATTTAAACCTTTATCATTGACTACAATAAAACGGCGACTGGGAGATGCGAAGTTGTATGGTCGCATTCCGGTTCGAAAACCTCTAATAAAGCCGCTAAACAATAAATATCGGATGTAGTGGGCTCTGCCCATCGAGATTGTACTGAAGAAGATTTAAAAAAAGTGTAATATTTTGAAGAGCAAAAGGCACAAGGGGTGTTAAAAAAACATGGTTTGGCCTCCTCAGAGCCCGGATCTCAATCCCATTGAACATTTGTGGGAAGAGCTTGATAGGAACGTCCATAATCGTGGCCCATCCTCGCGAGAAGAAATGTGGAATGCTTTATGCGAAATTTGGAACAATATATTACCATTAACAAATTGATTGCCGTATGCTGAGACTTGTGGAAAAAGTCATAAAATGTATAGGAGGATTTTTTTGATTAAAAATCAGTTTAGCTAACTATAGCTTTTATTTGCATGGACTGTTAATATTTCTTTACGCTTTTAAAGTATATTGTTTGTCAATCAATGTTCTATTAGATGATTAAACAGGTTAATTAATCATTTAATATTTTATTGGAGTTTTACTTTATTTTCCTACTTTAATTAAGGTGGTCTTAAACTTTTGGCCTGCAGGTGTGTGTGGTTGCAAACCAGTTTTTATATGAGAATATGCTCAACAATCAATCAAAACGTACAAAAGAAAGTCTTAAAAAATTAACAGTTAACAAGATTTTTTAGAATGATAGAGACAAGACACATATCGTTTCTGGTTGCAGAATGATTATATTTTTAACGTTGATATTCTATGAGAGCATGACCCTTCCACAATGTAGTTAGAAAGTCACAGTATACATTACACTGTGTGCTACCACTTTTATAATTGTAGTAGATGACATTGTCCGCGGAAAATCAAAATGCAAGTGAAAAAAGATTTCAGATGCAGATGTGCGTTCATACGAAACACAATTTTCGTATATTATTCGTTAATTCATTTTGTTTTTATTTATTTATTACGAAATCCAATAGCGATTTACAAAACATTTTAACAAACAACTGATTACATAAAATAAAGTCAATTTCAAGATTACACAATTGGTTAGAAGCTATTTATGAACAGTAATTTATTCAACTAGCAATTTTGGTAGTTTTATGTTTACGTGCCTGAGTGAATGTGTGTGTGTTCGGGTATAAATAAGTTTGTGTTTGTGTATATGTTGATTGGTACGTGTGTATTAGTTTGTATAACATTGGTAAATTAGTAATAATAGTTATGTTGTAATATCAGTTGGTATTCTGTGAGGGCGTGTTACTTTCCGGGTTGAGTCGAAGCATTCTTCTTACACTAGTACTAGATACAAAATGTAGTAGTGGCTCTACCATAAAAATAAATAATATTTTATAGCTATAGTAGGGCGTACTTTGAGTGGAAGAAGGTATTCTTTGCTTACATGTTATTTGGTTTTATTTTGTCTGTCATATTTATCAACGCAGATGAAAAAAAAAACAAAACATTACTTTTTAATACAACTCATGATATAAGACTTCGTTGATCAACAATTTTTCCTTAAACGTAAAAAAAAAATTACCCTTTTGTATATGCCTATATACCGATAAACCTTTCTTTTAGTTCAAAATAAAATTTGTTTCTATCATAATATTATTGTTTATTAATTTATGTATTAGGTATAAAAAATCATGTCAGTGGGAATTAAGCTTAGGCTTACTTCACTTTTTCAATTATAAAAATAAATAAAACCGTAAAACGTAGAAATCTGGTTAAGAAATCAAAGTTATTCAGTAACAAAAGAACTTAATAACTTTGTCGTCAAAGCGGTCCGAGAGGTTAATATTAAGTTACAACCTGCAGTAAAACGGAATGGTATTCCGCTCTATTGTCTGTTTATATTACAAACTGTACATTATTAAATTGTCTATATTTAAGAATAGAATTTATTTCTCTAAACACGTAATGAAACAAAAGAGAAATAAATATACCTATAAATTCAATACAATTGAACGTAAAATAGAAATGACTTTCGAAAAATAAAAGAACAAAATCAAAGAGAATAATTCGGCGGCCGCTGCTCTGGTCACCAATCCTCAGAAGACATGTCCAGCGGCTACACGTTGTGGAAATGAAGATGCTGCGATAGATGTGTTGTTTTAGGTGATTAGATCGTATAAGAAACGAACACATCCGTGGCAGCCTTGGAGTCCGTGACATAGCAGACAAGCTACAGGAAAGTCATCTCCAATGGTATGACCACATAAGCCGCGGGCCTCCAGATTACGTTGTAAGTAGGTGCTTCATTATACAAGGCCCAAGATCCCGTAGTCGGCCCAAGATCCCGCAGTAGGCCCAAGAAACGCAGGCTGGACGTCCCGAAAGCGGGCATGATGGATAACGAAAGAGGATGCCGAGGACCGGTCAAAGTGGAGAAGACACAGTCGAGAAGCGGACACTGGTAGTAGGCCGCGAAATCTCTAGTCAGAAGAAGATGATAGAATAGGTGGAAAACGAGCAAGCAGCTCACACAATGGCATTTGATCACCGCTGTCCAGGAACATTCACAACACCAGCAGTGTTGTAGATGCACCAAATAAAGGTGAGCGTAACAAAGGTCTTTTGGATCGATATTGATTCCCAACATTATCCGTACCATCATTACAAGACCATTTATATATCATTAATAATCATATATATCATTACCAGATTAGCACTAAAACCTCATCAGTAAGTGACAGTTTACCTAACATTTAAATATTACACATTATATATACCTATTTCAGCTATTTTTGTCTCTAGTCCCACGATCGCTTCCTTGGAAGCCTCAAGCGCCCACTGGGAGGATTTACGGCCCTGTTGGGAACTTATGGTCCACATAAAACATTAATATCCAAAGTCCTACCGTCCCTCTCCAACGAAATGCACAAAGAAAATAAAGCTCAATAATCATTAACTAAAATAAGGAAGCAAGGACTACCCTTTAAATTATTAACCCTTTGCGTTCGGATGTCGCCGCGCTAAGTAACATTATAAGGCAAGCAAATAACTTTAGCAAATACTTCCACTTTAAATTGTCACCGCTGAAGCCACATTGTTGACGTTCAAAATTAATATTTTTTTTGAAATTTACTTTATTGTCTTGTACTAGATTATTTAAACGTAATTTTAAAAGTATACACGTTTTAATAACAGGAAGATATTCAATATTCCATTACTCGTGTCCACGGAAAATTGTTCTAGAGTAGCTGAAAAAAAATTATTGGAAGTTGTTGATATGTGACCATATTCAAATTTTGCTCCGACCAGACCAGATTAGATCACCATCATTGACGCAACTCTGAAATTTCGTATAAAATCATAACAAAAACCTACGACATATTTGAATATTAATATAAAAACATCGAATTGTATATTATTAATTGGAAAGTAGGAAGTTTCAATTATTTATACGTATCCCAAAAACATACATTTTTCAAACATAACTAATTTTTTCTATTATCACTCTGCTAATGGGAGACGTCTAAAATAAAAAGGTCAAATTGAACGATGAAAGATGTTATAACTAGCCGTTACTTTTAAAATAAATCCCGTAACCGTAATTTTGCCGTAACATATCATAATTTTGATGCTTGATTTCAATTTCATTCTCTTTTGTTTTTAGTATATAACAATTTTCTTAATTGTAAATACTAATTTATTTATTTATTTTTATTTATAAATGATGGATGCTACTTATTGTTCCCATATATTTGTAGCAAGCTAAAATAAATGCTGACTGAGATGTTATTAATAATACAAAACAGTACTACATAGTACAACACAATACATTAAGAGATACACATATATAAATCATTTTACAATACAAAATAGTGTTTAAAAAAATATACGTATAATATTTTCTTTAAATGTCTTCTCTTACTGCAAAATAGTCCACCTTACGGTCATCGCAAAGTCAATTGATTAAAGTGCTGGCTCCGAGTAGATGACCCCCGCCCTATCCCCATCCAGCCACCCGCACGAGATGCACGGTCAAGCGATCGAGTGGAAAATCTGATCTGTGGAATATTGTGCCCAGTATTGACATCCCGCTAACCAATTCGCTCTAAGATAGGTTAGGCGTTTGACATATGTCACCTCCAGCTCCAGCGTGGTACCTCCTTACGTCTGCCACGCAACGAAAACGTTTACAGGCTCAACAGATCCTGGCTGTTAGGAGAATTGAGCGTCTAATCTTAAACTCGAGTCAATCTCGGAGTTCATGAGTCGTTTAGCGCGTCGTATGTACGATCGTGCCAGTAAAGGACCACACCCTTATTTGAATAACATCGCTCCCCTTCACGCTGTATGTTTTAATTATTTCTTTAAAAATTACAGAAATAATTAAAATATACGTAAACTTTTGATGATTGAATACCAAATAGCAGCATAATGTTACTACGTCTCGTAAGATGAGCGTTCCTATTACACGTATCGATATATTACATCCCACTCCTCAGAGATGATAAAGCATATACATGCCTACGTCTTAAATCTTTGTTGAGGATCTAGGATGTTATCTCATACCGGTGAACTATGTGCTCGTTTGTTACCATGAATGTTATGAAAAAAAGATGACTGATTCAAAGTTTAATCTTTTTAGCTCAATAGACGCCAACTGAAAAAATCTTTAGATATAATAAATATATTATTATGATAATTCCCTGAGGATTTCATACTCGTGGGTTGCGGTAACACCATCATACGAGAACAGTTATTCTACTACTTTCCTTACTTATATAACAATAACAGAGCAACGCTGTAATTTGATTCTGGATACAGTAGGAATGAGTAGGCTCGACCACGGAAGGACCACGTCTGCACGAAATATCAGCATAATGCCGTGTTACGTCTCGTGTGTCTAGGAATCCAGCGACCCTTATTAGGTGATGACGCATTCTGTTTTAGTCTCCTCAGGGGTGACAACGCGTCTGCATTATGAATCCTTATCGAGTGAATGAATGTAAGTGTCATGTGCAGCAGGAATCATTCAGCATCAAGTGAAGTGAGAGATTAAAAAATCGATACAGAGTAAGTATTAAAAGGTATTTACACAAGCGCTCTGACCGGAAATGAAACAGCTTGTAAATATTTGTCTAGAGATATTACCAAGCGCCAGTAACTCATAACTTCATTAATATTCGCAGACAATCAAACAACAAAGCCACTCGTCACTACACTCCCGACACGAAAATCAATAAAATACACTTAAGTATTATTTATTACATTATTATTTTATTACATTGAGAGTACCAAAGTGAGTGTGTGCTCGACACAGTTCACCTGATGCCAAGTGATTCCTGCGGCCCATGATACGACGACATCTACATTCATCCTTGATAAGGAATCATAATGCAGATGCATTGTCACCCTTGAAGACCCGTTACCAGTAATAAAGGTATTCGGATTCATACACTCACCAGACGAAACACAGAAGCATTATGCTGCTACATCACGCATGGTATTATGTGAGGGCGTACTCCTACCCCGATCGTGCAGACGCATTCATTCTGCAGCAAGAAACAAACTGCAGCGTAGCTCTACCACTGTTCAAATATATTATAATTGTACAAACTAAACAACTCATTTGACGTGCAATTTTACAATCATATCATATCATAATCATATCATATAGGTATATATAATAATATAATTATTGACATTTTCAAGTCGGTGAAACTACGCCTAGAGGAGCATTAAATATTACCGTATTCAAAATAGACAACAAAAATCAGAAGCGTTAAGCCTAACCGTAATGACTGCTCATTCAACTGGATTAGAATTCGCAATATTAATTCGTTTTGACTAAAATGAATACATAATAACATTTTTAAGGTGAAATTTACATTATCTATTTCAGAGGATTTTTTCATAAACAAAGAAAGACCAGAGCTTCTTTGTCTATTCTAATCGATGTAGACGGAGATTACTAAAGCTGTGCACGTTTCACCTTTTTATTAGATCCCAAACGTAACGCGAACTGTGTAAATAATAAAGGAAACGTCCTTGGTATTAAGGGTGGAATTCGTACCAACACAATAAATAGTGAATTCGGCGCGTTAGTCAACCGACTATTGTCATTTCATTTATCGACGAAGTGACGCTGCGTTAGTGTCAATAAGTCTGAGTATTGATGTTATGATTAAAACCCCGTATTCGTATTCCTTCAATGTGTACATTATCATGTAGGACTGTATTATTACACTAGCTACAATATCTTGCTGCTCCTGACGTATGACATGGGCCCCTTTATATGTTTTTTTAATATTAGAAGTGACAACAATTATACAGTTGACCAGTTGGTAACTGATGAATATGGCCCATGACCTATACTTCTATCCTCAACAAAGATTTTAGATGCATATGCGTTATCACCCTAGAGGGCTGACAATGCCTCGTTACCCTAAGATACGCAGGAGCTTTATGATACCATTCCACGTGAAAGTGGCCCTTCCCCATTTATATATACCCATACATGCTGTTCATTCATGTATCACTGTTAATAATTGCATAAAGAAATATAAGTTTTTTAAAACATGCTTTAACTAACTTTAATTTTCAAATTTAGATTGGAACGAAACGTTTTTCTTTTATTAACTACGAACCTCGTTGCGTGGCACTGACAGGAAATGTTCGATGTCAAAATATCTAAATTTGTAAATCTTATTCCTTTTTCAAAATTCAAATTTCTTAGGCAAGCCTGTCGACAGCCGGCGCCGTCATACTAGATCCTGTATTTGTGCGGTTTTCCGTGTAAACTATTTTATATTTATAAGTCAAGTAAATGTAGTCAAATAACTCATTCTAATGTTTAATGTTTCGGTTTAATTCACTCAGCATGAGAAACACAGTTTACTGAATGAGATGAACTTCCTCCTTCAAACTGAACCAAGTAATACTTAGTTTATAAAGAGTACTGAAACATTCCATCCGTCATCCGTTTCAGATTGGAGGACTTAAATAAATAAATAAGTATACTTTATACTTATAACTATCTATACAATATATATATATATATATATATATATATATATATGGATGTATATATATATATATAATAAATTAAAAATATTTATAATTAAAAAAAAAAGAACATTTCTTTTTTTTAGCAGATGACCTAACCTCAATTCATACCAAAAATAAAGCAACAGCCCAGGAACATAAAACTGAAATATTACAATAACTACAATCAATACTGACATGGCTTAATAATAACTTACAAATAAATTTGACTAAAACTAATTATATAAATTTCAATAGACATAATCAATTATCAAATATCAATCGTAACGGGCAAGTCGTACAAAACACAACCAATGTATCTTTCCTAGGAATAATAATAGATGATCAGTTAAATTTGAAAAAACACAGAAAAAGTATATAAAAAAATAAATAGTTTCATATTTGTAACTTATATCTTAACAACAATTGCAACACGCAAAACTACACTCATGGCATATTTCGCATATGTTGAATACTAGATGTAATTCAACTCCAGAAGAGTCATTCATACCTTACTTTCAAGCACTTAAAATCCTACTGCTGCCTTGCCTTTACATATTAGAAGCAGCCAAATTTGTCAAGATACATTTTCATCTTTTTCAACAAGCAAAAAGTCTATGTCATTGGAGTATCAGACATCCGAGCCATCTTGTCCTTGTCGCAGTCCTTAAAAGCACACGGTTTCAAAATAACTGCATTACTATGTGCATAAAGATATTTAAGTATATCTTTATGCACATAGTAATAATATATATAGTATATAATAATATTAAGATATAGAAGTACCGTTATTCGCATTGTTAAACAGTTCCTAAGCTATGAATGACTTTTCTCTTACATACAAAAACATACAACATACAGCGAACATACGTTAAAACATCTATAAATAAAAAATAGTGGTGACAAATTGCATATATTTCTTTTGACATATATTAAATTTTTGATGATCAATCAAATTCGAATTAAGTGAGAATTAAATTAAATGTAAACCACAACAGTATGTACGCGATCTAAACCAAAAACAACCACAAGATATGATAAAACAAAACTAAAAGTTTGAAAATTGAGATTAAAATAAATAAAAAAAAGAAGTAAAATTTATAAACAGCAGCCGTTAATATGGCGTTTGGATATTGCTTTAATGTGATTGCTTTAATGCTTTTACCTTACCACCTTACGCTTAAAATTAACGATTGAAACATGAAATAATGATTCGATGATAATATTAAACATAAATTCATCTCCATTTTTCTGTTTAATTTGATATTTCTTGAGAAAATTGAAAACAATGAAGAATTCCAAGCGTGTCTGGAATATTTTGATATAGAAATATAATAAGTGTTAACACCCGATCAACTCTTACATTATATATTTCAGTGGAAATAAATCTAATATCGTGCTTATTGATACGAGAACCACCAACGGCCGTTCTGCCTACTGAAAAGTCCTTTTTTTAATTCTAGCAACACCACCCGTCTTCGCCTGAAGTAATCAGTTTATATAAGTTAGCAAATCAATATACGAGTACTTCTATTATAATATATATTTGCGCAAACGTCACACTTATAATAGAATCGTCCACTGATTGTTTGGGTAGTTAAATATTGTTTGAGGTATTATGGAGTGACTAATTTTTTTTTATTATTTTTAATTAGGTTTTTTGTTAAAATTAGTGAGGTTAGTTCAGTACCATATATATATATAGTAGTATAGTTCTACCGTTCTTATAAAATACCGGATGCTTTGTCAGTGAAAAATCCTGATGATTGAAGCTTCTGGTTTGCAATATTCCATCGTATGTTATATTTTATATATCCACCTTTATTTGAAATTAATTAGCCATAATAATAATAATATAAATTTTGTTACCGGATTAACCATGGGGAGTTCGGATTAATTCCGGCGGATGAGTTTAAACATCGTGCATATTATAAAAGATAAAATTCAAAATTTCATCCTCGTCATGTCGATGGTTGACATGCTTTAGGTAAAATTTTCTGCAACTACTCTGTGGAATCAGCTGTCGCCAGCGGTATTTCCGAACCGATACGAGTTAGGGACCTTCAAGCATAAGCCTTTCTTAAAGGCTGGCAGTGCATCAGCGACTCCTCTGGCCATGAGGATGAGGAGCTACTTGCTCATTGCCGTCTATTCTATGAAAAAAACATGTAATTGATCCAGAAAACATAACATTAAAAACAAGATAAGAGAATTTACCACAAACTTTAACCTTATAGTAAACAATATTACGATTCTGAATCGATGAATTTAGCTTAGTACTACCTTCCGTGTATCAATTAAGACGTTTTGTCTGGATCAATTCATTAGTTAAAATAACAATTTTTTTTTGAAAATGGTAATAAATTTATAAATAACATAAGAATATTTCATGAGAATCTATCGAACACGGATTAATCCGAATTAAATTTTGTATAGTAGTTTCCGCGATTAGCTCGTACAGGCGTAAAGAAGCGATTAACAGATTAATAAAAAAATAGTGGGTTCTCGTTTAAAATAATAGACAAAGTTTTAAACACAAAAGTCAGGTTGACGTTTTAAACTCTTGTGATATTGTGGTCTTTATATATTGTATTTATTTATTTATTCATACTTTATTTGCACAAGTAAAACAGAAGTTAAAGCGTTAGTAGCCTAAGGGTTTAGGGTACGGTCTGCGAAACTTAAGGTACCGTAGGTTTGAATCTGCCACTCGACTATTGCCGTGAACCATCTCCTAGGTTCTCTTTTAAACTTGAAGTGGTTAACGGGAAGGTAAATAGCATTGCTAATTTTCTTTTAAAAAAATATTGTACCAAAAGGTGTCACATTTTGGCATTTAAAAGACATTCTATACTAGCCTATTTTAAGTTGAGCAGTGAATATATTAGGTTAATTAGCCGACCCATTCATATAGCCGGTATTAAGTTAGTTATCACGCAGACGGCATAAACTAAGATGATTGTAATGATAGAATGTCTTGTACAGTTAACTAACAAATAAAAACAAATTAATATATTTTTCCACTTTCCAGTAATTTTATTATTCATTTTTCCTAGAATTAACTGTATCTTGAAACTTGAAAGATTACGCTTAAGTCTCGCCCGTGCCATTGGAACTGTTTTTAACTACTCATTACGAGTAAATAAACGGTAACCAACCAACATATTACAGTGGAAATAAATCTAATATCGTGCTTATTGATACGAGAACCACCAACGGCCGTTCTGCCTACTGAAAAGTCCTTTTTAATTCTAGCAACACCACCCGTCTTCGCCTGAAGTAATCAGTTTATATAAGTTAGCAAATCAATATACGAGTACTTCTATTATAATATATATTTGCGCAAACGTCACACTTATAATAGAATCGTCCACTGATTGTTTGGGTAGTTAAATATTGTTTGAGGTATTGTGGAGTGACTAATTTTTTTTTATTATTTTTAATTAGGTTTTGTTAAAATTAGTGAGGTTAGTTCAGTACCATATATATATATATAGTAGTATAGTTCTACCGTTCTTATAAAATACCGGATGCTTTGTCAGTGAAAAATCCTGATGATTGAAGCTTCTGGTTTGCAATATTCCATCGTATGTTATATTTTATATATCCACCTTTATTTGAAATTAATTAGCCATAATAATAATAATATCAATTTTGTTACCGGATTAACCATGGGGAGTTCGGATTAATTCCGGCGGATGAGTTTAAACATCGTGCATATTATAAAAGATAAAATTCAAAATTTCATCCTCGTCATGTCGATGGTTGACATGCTTTAGGTAAAATTTTCTGCAACTACTCTGTGGAATCAGCTGTCGCCAGCGGTATTTCCGAACCGATACGAGTTAGGGACCTTCAAGCATAAGCCTTTCTTAAAGGCTGGCAGTGCATCAGCGACTCCTCTGGCCATGAGGATGAGGAGCTACTTGCTCATTTGCCGTCTATTCTATGAAAAAAAACATGTAATTGATCCAGAAAACATAACATTAAAAACAAGATAAGAGAATTTACCACAAACTTTAACCTTATAGTAAACAATATTACGATTCTGAATCGATGAATTTAGCTTAGTACTACCTTCCGTGTATCAATTAAGACGTTTTGTCTGGATCAATTCATTAGTTAAAATAACAATTTTTTTTTGAAAATGGTAATAAATTTATAAATAACATAAGAATATTTCATGAGAATCTATCGAACACGGATTAATCCGAATTAAATTTTGTATAGTAGTTTCCGCGATTAGCTCGTACAGGCGTAAAGAAGCGATTAACAGATTAATAAAAAAATAGTGGGTTCTCGTTTAAAATAATAGACAAAGTTTTAAACACAAAAGTCAGGTTGACGTTTTAAACTCTTGTGATATTGTGGTCTTTATATATTGTATTTATTTATTTATTCATACTTTATTTGCACAAGTAAAACAGAAGTTAAAGCGTTAGTAGCCTAAGGGTTTAGGGTACGGTCTGCGAAACTTAAGGTACCGTAGGTTTGAATCTGCCACTCGACTATTGCCGTGAACCATCTCCTAGGTTCTCTTTTAAACTTGAAGTGGTTAACGGGAAGGTAAATAGCATTGCTAATTTTCTTTTAAAAAAATATTGTACAAAAAGGTGTCACATTTTGGCATTTAAAAGACATTCTATACTAGCCTATTTTAAGTTGAGCAGTGAATATATTAGGTTAATTAGCCGACCCATTCATATAGCCGGTATTAAGTTAGTTATCACGCAGACGGCATAAACTAAGATGATTGTAATGATAGAATGTCTTGTACAGTTAACTAACAAATAAAAACAAATTAATATATTTTTCCACTTTCCAGTAATTTTATTATTCATTTTTCCTAGAATTAACTGTATCTTGAAACTTGAAAGATTACGCTTAAGTATCGCCCGTGCCATTGGAACTGTTTTTAACTACTCATTACGAGTAAATAAACGGTAACCAACCAACATATTACAACGTAATAACGTACTACGTTATCCTGCTAGGAAAGTCGAGATACTTTTATAACATGACAAAGATACATCATTAGCGTTTTATAGTTCTCCAATTACTGGTCGACATATGTATAGATACTTATATAATAATTATAAATTACTTTATTATATTGTTACGGAGACGGGTTGAAGGACAAGTTACAGAAACATTTTTTTTAAAAAAGCAGGCTGTAATATGTTTTCATACCGTTCCAGAGGAGGGCCTAACACATACCAGTAAATGCGAAATTACTCCATGTTAACGCCGTTTTCAGCAGGCTGAAATATGTTCTTAGGACGTTTCTCAGTAAGTCCTAATACCAATACATCAATAATAAAAACCCTGAGTAACGTATTACAATACCATAACAAAAAAAATACATGAACCTTATAATGATATAAATGGCTCCGTTATAAATAAAAGAAAAACAACACACCCAGGTATACTACTATTTATTTTCTATGAAGACGATATTCACCGATATATCTTTTTACTAAGCTCTCTACTTTTATTTATAACTTATTTATATTACTCACAGCCAAAAGAGCTTTTTATTAAAAGCTTACTGTTATATTTACTTATCTAAACTTTATTGTTGTCACCTTGCAAAAAGGGGTAAAAGGGCGGACTTAATAATTTAAGGCTTTCGCTACCAGGCAACTAGGAGGATGATGTGGAGAGAAAGATATAGATAGGTGCCGTTACATTAAAAAAAAAACTAGTAATAAAAAATAAAATACAATAACAATCAGAATATATACAAAAGTAAACACGTATACAATTATTCAAATTATTACGTATATAATATGTGACTTGACGGAGCTCTTAATTCATAATTGCAAAACTGTAAAAAGATAAACAAGACAAGTTTAACTTTTTTACTGTTTTGCTTCTAGTTCCAAAATGATATGTGATTTTCAACAAATCGTCAATATCTTATGATATGTCTAGACGTGTCTCGTGACACAGAAAATGCTAGGATGTCAAATATCAAAAAGAAAGAGGTTTGGATTTTATTTTGCCGCTTCAATTGTTAAACGACTTACATAGGTATACCACTTAAATAATACTAAAATACATAAATCATGAAAAATGCTCGAAGTGGGCCGTATATGTATGTATATGGGAGTGGCTTGGAAAACAAATTTAGGTTATGACATAGGCCGCAAACTTTGTCGACCATGACATGAAAAGGCTTAGGAGTAAAAGCTTTTATTCATTATTCGGACATATAATAAAGAAAAAAAGTTAATAAACAAAGAGCGATTCATGATCGTGTATGTTCTTTTTTTTAATTTTTAAAGGTTTTTAGTTGTATTACTTACATGTCACTTCTACTAATACTATAGCTTTAAGTACTATGTGTGTGTTGATTTGTACGCATTAGCTCGCGTCTGTGCGTGCGTGCATTTGCATGTACACACACATGTGCGTTTGTGTGTGAGATACACACACACATTTAGGTTATGTGTGTGGGGAAAGGATTAGTAACTATCGTGAGGTAATGTTAACATAAACACAGCCATCAGATTGATGAATGTACAACTATTTTATACCGATTTATACAACAAGAAAAGTTCAAATTTTGTATTGTTGTCTAGATATTATACAAGACGATACATATTGTCTATTTTTGTATCGTTATTTATATATTTTTTTTTATTATTTATATATATATCTATTTATATATATATATATTTGTACAGTACTAGGAAATTTCCATTTATTATTCTATGTTTTCTTTTCTTTTTTCTGTTTTATGTGATCTTATTGAATTGATTTGCTTTTATAAAGTAACGTATAAATGTATTAACTATGTAGTTATGTACATTCCGGATACACCCGTATTGTATACAGTTAACCGTGTCAATCGTAACTAGATAGTTTCAAACGGAATTAACTGACGTTTATTTAACGTCTTGACTTTAACGACTTCTCGAGATCTAGGAGTATTTGGTTTTGCGTTTCCTCTACCGTAACATTTATTGCACTTAAAAAGATTCTGTTAAATCAAATTTATTTAAGTAAAAGAGAAAACAATTAACTTTTCCTTCTTTGATAAACTCAATTTCAATACAAATAGCAAGATTTTGCTAAAAAAAACAAAAAAAAAAACTACTGTACTAAAATAAAAGCGAGAATGGAGCAAAGTTCGTTTTTAGATTTTTTTATAAGGGTGATAACCATAAATATCTATATCTGTCTTCAACAAAGAATAAAGACCCACGTACATTGTAACCCTTCAGGATTGAGAATTCCTCGCAACCAATAATTGGGCCTTTAGCCCCCTTCAACTCACCATACAAAGCACAGCAGCGTAATAATTCTGTTTCATTTATATTTCTGGTATCTTTTAAGTAAGCTTTCCATCCGAATACAATGTGGTCTTTAAAGACAGAGTAAGTAACCTCTTAAGCTAATGCACTTCACGATTTATTACAGCATCGACACTTAACAGCAATTGAGGTTATATGTCAAGTACTGTCGTACACTATAGCTTATACATATAAGTGCCACTGGTGGCATAGGCCCCTAGACTGGGTTTTGGGGCATAGTAGCGCCACGAATCACCACTTCGGATCGGCGTACTTCACATTTCCTTCAAATATAATTATTATATACGTATACATGGTAGAGCTGCACTGCAGTTTGTTTCTAGCTGCAGAATGAATAGGTCACTTCAACCGGGGGAGGACCAAATCCTCACAGAATACACGCGTGAAATTGCAGTATAATACTGCTGTGTTTCATCTGGTGAGTGCAGGGATCCGGAGACCTTTATTACTGGTGACGAGACATTACATCTCAGTCCTCAAGGGTGACAACGCATCTGCATTATAATTCCTTGTCAAGGATGAATGTAGACGTCGTGGGCCGCAGGAATCACTTACCATCAGGGGTACTGTGTGCTCATTTGTTACTCCCAATGTAATAAAAAAATATAAAAATAAGCTAGTTTTCGGGTCTGGGTGTTGTATATCTCATGTCTTCTTTCCCCCTACCATATTGCACATGCGATAGAGGGAAGGGCACGACGATCGCGACGTCTCTTTATTTGTGCAAATACTTACTTAGTTACATCTCTATAATATACGAGTATACACTATTGATGGCATCTGGTAATTACTAAAGAATGTAATCGATTAAAACGTCAATATAATCATCATACATATGTTTTTCGCCCTGTCGTCAATAGTCGAGTTGGATGAAAAAGAGAGTCTAAGAAATCTGCTTTCTCATTTACGTCATTGGCCAGCGTGTCGTCTCCTTTGTACAGAGATGGAAGAGATGGCTGACAGAAATTCCTTTGGACAGCTTTGGCGAGAGACTAAATTGCACGAGTTCCCGAAGGAAGACGAACTAGTCTCTCACCAATTTTTTATATAATATCGTTACAGTCAACTTTTTTTATTCATTCTTCTTTTGTTTTTCAAGAAATTTATTCATGCAATATAATGTGAATATCTAGTAAGATTGTCTAGACTACGATCACAGAGAACTACGTCATAACGAAGGGTGAACCAAAATAGATTTATTAATTTAATGAATGTGAAAACGATTTTCCACTGGAAACTAAAATCGATATGTAAGCAGCGTAAGTGTTTCTTAGTTTACACTTTAATTTGTTTCTTGTTAATTTACCTTGAGTTAAGAAACTTTTTTTACTTATAAATGAGTATATATTTAAACTTAAGGTAGACGATGATTGCGACCCATAAATACCTACATTCGTCAAATCAAATCAAAAGAAGCTTTATTCAAGTAGGATTGTAGAAAACACTTTTGAATCGTCAAGATAGCTAATAGGACTACCGCTTCGGAAGGCAGCCTCTACTGAGAAAAAACGGGAGAAACGCGACTAGTTTAAATCGCGAATAATTTACAAAATGTCCAAGAGTTGTCCAGTATTGAAGCCAGAGCTCAAAGCTTAAATCCAAACATATCTGTCAGACACATATACATACATAGAGTAGACACAAGAGTTGTCTTCCCAGAGGACTGAGATCCATCTCCTAGAATCCATCCCCCATTACCTAGAAATTAACTGCAGCATGGCTCTCAACCATTGTTAAATTAGATGACGACGATGTACAAATATTTACATCGTCTTCGTTATGTTTTTATGAAATTAAAACGCGCATGTGTCGCAAATCCCCGAGAACTAAGACAACAATGTATATAATAATAATATTAACTTGCCATATTAACCATATCGAAAAGAAAGATTCTTGAGTGGCAACATCGGATTAACATTCGCATTGTACGGACGACTGACCCGATAAATGGACAACCTATGCAAGTTTGCGGGAAGCCGAATGATGCAACGATTTAGGATCGTTGCGTCAAAATGATTTTCTAATAATATTTGAACTCTAAATCAATATTTTCAAACTAACTAGAACTTATAACATTTTCTGATTTAGTGCTTTTTTTGATAGCTTATTATTCGAATTCATGGTTTTTAACAAAAAAATATCCAAGATCAATGAAAATTTATAGCATTTAATAAATAGCCCGTGTTGGAGACTTAATTAAAACATTTTTTATCCTTTATATCTCGACTTCGCCCTAATATATTATCGACTACGGCTATTACACCGATAAAATGGATTAATAGTAGCTATAGACAGATATTTTCGTAAATAAATCGTTTAAAAACAAAGCAAAAGTATAGTACCTTATTCTTTATATTATTATTAGTATTTTTTTAAGTTATAAGAGAATATATATTTTTTAACATAAATGTACAACCCTATATCTAAATAAAAATATTGTTACAATTCAAGTTACAAAAAACTCTGATTTAGTTTTTTTAATTGGACTTTAATAAAAATAATAATATTTATTTTCAATAAACAAAGTGAATGCCATACGACACAACCATCGGCATTGTGCTGTTATTCCATGCTGGTTTGCATAGAAAAACCTTTTGTTCGTTTTAAATCTAAGTGGGAATAACAACCATTTGGTACTGCTTTCAGACTGTCTACACTTTTGTGTAAATTGCCTTCAACTTAATTACAATAAAGATATTAAAAGTGCTTACTTCTATATTTTATATTTAACTGTGAGGTGCTTCTCGGGTCAACCAACACATTCACCCTTCTGCTAGAAACGTGATAGACGTGGTAAAAGTCGTATTTTTGTTTTAAAATCCCAAAGCTCTTCTCCCGGAAATCTTTAATTGTCCTAATTTAAGTTGTTCAGCAGTGACATGTGTTTATCAAGAAGACGCATGCGTGCACGATACCACACTAAATGACTCTGATCAAGTAGAAACCAACACGATGTTCCATCATAATACAGTACTTGTGAATGTAGGAATCCGGAGATCCTTATTACGAAGTCATACTCAGTCCTCGTACATGACAACGCAACTATATTACGATTCCTTACCGAGGATAATTGTTGATGTCATGGGCTATAGAAATCACTTATTTTCAGGTGCCTGTTTGTCACCTTCAATACATTAAAAAAATTAGAGCTAATTCATCGCTAATTATTAATTACTTTCGCACACGCCTACCTTGGCTCTGGTCTAGAACAATGACGGGTCATACTTTTTACAAATGAGTAAAATGCAATTGATGAAAAAGCGAAGAGACAGAATAAATCCCCAGCAAGTCGAAATGTTTCATGAAATATTTGATAATGCCCTGACCACGACGTCATCGCTTACGCGAGCTGCGTCTAGATTCTACGACTACGATAAAAAGAAACATAGGAAGTGGTTTAGTGGAAGCGCAGAAACACTCGACCGGATGTGAGAAGGGGTCGTGTGTAGGAAATAAAATTTCTAGCATATAACTCGTGTACCAAATTAGAGTGGTGCCAACGGTTAACAAGGTGTGGACAGAATTAAATAAAAAATCTAATTTACGACTTTCTTATACAAATAAATATTATATTCAGTGACCTCCGAATTGATAAATTTAAAAAGTGTATATATATATATATATATATATACATATTAGAAAGCGTAGTAATAAATTGTTTAGTTCAATATGGCGCATTGTAGCATAACTTGATTGTTTCGCTGTCAAAGCGATCCCAACTGTTCATATTACCTCTTGAGACGCAGTGAAATGGAAAAGTATCTGAATGACAAGTAATTACTATCTGTTTAATATTACAAACTGAAACTGGAACTTTATTTAAAAAGGCATGTACGTCATAAAATAGAATACATTTATTAAATGGGAATGAGAAAAGGAAGTTTGAACATGACTCTCCAAAAATTGTTATCTTTCATTATATTAAAAAAAATTACGTGTTCTAATTGGTATGGAGGGAGTTTTTTTTTAATAACAAACGGAAAAAAAACAAAGTCTTTGTGTTGTGTGGTCAACGTCTTTTAAATCCGTAATTTATCCGAAAAAGTTCGATTAATCGTACTGCCATTACGCCTCAACGACCAGCGCTGTGACATGGCTGTGACTATTATTTCGTTTCATTAATTATCGAATTTGACATTTGAAAGGTTACCATTACGACATTAGTATTAAAAAAATAATGATTTTTTTCTGTCACGGTATCCCAGTCTAATGATTTTATTTTTATTAACTATTATTAGATGATATAAATTTTAAAAATTATTTATTGGCACATAATGCAATACTTAAAATTTTAAATAAAACCCTAGAACAGGTGACATACATGATGTAGATTCGTGATGTGTCGCTGGCAAGATCCCCGCATAATTATTAATAAATAAAAGTATAGAGGTTGTACTTTTATATATTGGGACAGAATTTGTTATTGGTAGTTGATAAATATAAATGTCGCCACAATCAAGACTTACCATCAAGTGAATGTATGCTAGATTGTCACCCTTAATATTAAAAAAAGTAATCCATTAACCACCAATTCACCAGATAATTCATGGCAAAATCACTTGCCGTACGTTCATCGTTGTATGAACTATTTTAAATAAAGTCAGTTAATTGCTTGTATTAATATATTCATATTACGTGATTAGCGTTAACTTATAGTATATTTAGTGATACTTCTATATTACGATGCACATCTTTATAAGTTTATAATCAAATGTCTGTTGGACCACATTGAAGTCTTTAAATATACATAAAATTGGATATATTATATTTCTCAATGTCAAATCGAAATAATATTATCAAATTGAAATTGTATGGAAATGATCTAAACTATTTTAGGAAAAGCCATATATATGAGGTATACAAAAAATTATAATGAGAACCTCACTCAGCGCTTATTAAATAGCACCTATATAAAAATATGATATTTTCATTGAAAAGTAAAGGCCTGTTTTCTAGATATATGGTAGTATATATCAGCATTCAAAATTGCAATTAACGTTTTTATTACAACCAACGGTGACCTAACTCGCGTACCGTGGAATTAAAAGCGAATGCTTACACAGAGCATATATTAGTTTAGAACAGGAAATATATTAGTTTAATGTTCTCTTACATTGTAATCACAAGTGAGAAACAAAACGTCACGTGTAAATTTCATATAATAATATCTTTGTACATTCACCACGTGTAGAGTTAATATACTGCATAACGGTATTGTAACAAATTTCATTAAAACTTAGTAAATATAAAATATGTGTTTTACCAACAGCAAAAGTTAAAGGAACTTAGTTATGTACTAATTTCCATACGTATTCTCCAAAACGATTATAGTTAACTTTTTTTGAATTGATAATTTTTTTTGAATATGACATTGGGTTCTGAACATATCGATTGTCGGGTCGAAACCCAGCATGTTTTAAATAAGGGCTGTATTTCAAGAAAGGTCATTGAATTTCCACGTATGATGAAAAATTGGACTGATTGCTTTCAAACCTTAATCCGCAAGTGGGTCGCCTCTCTTTTTCCCGTTTGAGCCGTGGTGTCGCAATGTCTAGATCCGTGGTAGCTCAGTGCCTAGAGCCGTGGTAGCTGTGCCTAGACCCGTGGTAGCTCAATGCCCAAAGCCGTGGTAGCTATGCCTATGGCCGTAGTAGCTCAGTGTCTAGATACGTGGTAGCTCATTGCCTAGATCCGTGATAGCTTAGTTTCTATATCCGTGGTAGCTTGTCTTCTGTTTTAACACGCCTGTACCGTCTCTCCTTAAAGACTGGAATTGTAGAAAAGTCCTGGAAGCTTGTGAATGTGCACCCGTACCCAAGAAAGGTAGCCGTGACGATCCTATCAATTATCGACCAATTTCGATTACCTCCAAGATAATGGAGCGTATATTGAATGCACGCCTTGTGGCATGCCTAGAAAATACTGACATCCTTAGCGACCGACAGTACGTCGAAACCGGTCAACTGGCGATCTTCTAGTGCACGCCTCTCATCTCTTTGGTGAGGCTCTCGAGAACAACGGCGAAGCACTAGCTGTCTCTCTTGATGTTTCGAAGGCCTTAGACAGGGTCTGGCACGATAGCCTTATCAGCAATCTTCCAGCGTATGGCATTTATCCTGGCTTGTTCACCTGGCCAGCTGACTTCCCGAAGGAGCGGTCTCTGAGAGTAGTCATAGATGGCTGCTCGTCTGAGACAATGAAGATAAACGCTGGAATTCCTCAGGGGTGTGCAGCAGAAACAGAGCGGCAAAGAGAACTGTCTCTCTGCCACTCTGTTTCTGCTGCATATTAATGATCTACTGAAACCCGGTAATTTTGGGTATACAGACGACAGCACATTTGTAGAGAGTTACCAGTTAGATGCTAATGCCACCAAGGATCAAGTACAGTACCAAAGAAGAGCTATAGTAGAGCGTATGAGTCTCACATCACAGGAGGTTTCCAGTAGGGGCGACGCCAATCTTGTGATACCACCAAAACACAGGCGTGTCTTTTTTCAGCCAAAAGGGACCAGTACACCTTCGCTCCTACCTTCCAAGATCTATCTGTGGAACTCACTGATCGCCTTCAGTTATTGGGAATCGAAATTTCATCGAACCTGATCTATGTACAATCATTCATCGAGTCCAAGGCGAAGATAGCTGCAAAAAAACTTGGGATCCTGGTCAAAGTGCAGCGGTATTTCTATGCGGGGCAGCTTTTAACACTATAAAGCACAAATCCAGTCGTGTGTAGAATACTGTTGTCACATTTGGGCAGGCAATGCTAAATGCCATCTAAGAGGCTAATTGGTGACACAGCTGAAACCAATCTGCTCAGTCTTGAACACAGGCATAAGGTGGCTAGCTTTTCAGTTTTACAGGATGCATTTTGGAGTGTTTGGTGTGTGCTCAGGAATTACATGATCTAATTTCCCCATCCCCGTTCCACCATCGGACCTCATGACGCACTGCTGCATTTCATCCTTTGTTGTGAGCATCCCCCAAACCCCAACTAAGCGTTTTGCTTCGTCTTTCATTATTTGTACAGCAAAGGACTGGAATAGTTTGTCCACATCTGTCTTTCCCTCCGATTACAATGTGAGTGTTTTCAAGAGTAGAGTGAATAGGCATAGTCTTATAAATCAATTATGTACACATTACTTCTTTACAATATAATGAGCAATGGCACAGTCAGTTTATAGTCTTATGAAATATAAATTGAGCTCATAAAAAATATTTAAATAAAAAGAAATGACAAAGTGCTTAACAAATTTATTTATTATCTATATTTGAATTTTGGGGTTCACAACACAAATTTATATAACTTAACTTGTATAATAAATATTAAATATAATAATTATTTATTCACAGGAAATGGAAGGATTTTTCTGCAGGATTAAATAAATTAAAAACAGATAAAATAAATTTCTTGCCCATGTTAGGGATGATTGTTCCATATAAGAGACATTGAGATGCAATTGTGATGATGCAAGAATGAAGATAAGGTTTTTTAATAAAAGAAAACCCTAAATACCTAATAACTATGCTGCAATACTGTGTATTTGATGAGTAATGTAAAAGCCAAATTTGAGTGCCCTCACAGCATATGCTGCCAAGACAGTGGTTTGCAATGTTGGTTTTCAATTCTCAATGCCTATACAATGTACCAGCTCCAGTTTCGTAATATATTGTTTATCCTTACATGTTATTTAAAATATAAACATATATGTGCAGGATGGCTAAATATCATAGATCTAATTATAGATAAGATTTTAACAAATTTTAGTTACCATAGTTAATAGAAATGTATAATAATAAAAAATAGGATAGTGAATAAACTCACTATAACTCGCCTTTGTAAGTTGGATCTCCCTGTGATTTTTACACTATCATAGATACTTATGAAACACTATACATCACATCCATGTGTTAAATACCTAATGTAGGAATACCTAAGTGCTTAATATGTATAGCATATTGATAACAGCATATTAATGAATGGGATGGATGCACCCTATCCACCAATAAAATTAAAATAAAACACACACTTATACTCCACTAGTTGTATACCCATACCCTGCAAATAAATAGAGCCACAATCTGACACCCTGGCAGCAAATGAGCAGCCTATTGGATAGTTTTTATTTAAATCTTTGTGATGAATAACTTCGTCAAGCATACATTCTTGTTTCTAATCGATTTCATGCCATTAATAGATTATATATATAGAGGGATGTATGGAGAGGATTGTGATACGACAGAGATATGATGAGGTAGAGATTTGAGAAGTTTATATATAGTCACACTGAGTTGTCCATTACAATGTGAGATATATGACTCTTCTACTTCTTCATGCCTCTTATTCTCAACTCCATTTCAAGATAGGCTTTCATAGAGGGGTCATCTACCATTTTCATAATTTTTTCTGTTATCTCTGGCCCTGCATTCTCCATTTTTGTAGTTAATGCTTCTGCCCATACTATGAATACACAATTTGCACATCCTGATCTACAGCAAGCTGTGGGTGGTTCATCTATAGAAGCCTGAAAAAGTAAAAAAAATATAGTAATGTACATAAGACAAAGAGATGTATAAATCAACCATGCTGTATGTAACAATTATGCATAAAATTTGGGTATGAAAAAGTATAAGTAACAGCGATAAAACAAGGTTTATTTTTTTATGTCACGTATTAGGCAAACATTGGCAATTTCGTGATTTTACATATTGTTAGTCTTTGTCTATATAATATGTAAAATCACGAAATAATCATAGAGATATGAGAATCAAGAAGAGAAGAAAATCAAGACATATGAGATTTGATATTTCTTTTTTTGTAATAGCTCATTTAATGTATTCTTGCAAATTTATGGCCGTTAGCTCGAGGGCTTTTACAGCTTCACCGGGTGGAAAGGTGGCCGCGCGCTTAGCCTAGGCACTTAGCCGAGACCTTTACTAATGGGTAACCAGCATAAGAGTTCCCGTGAGGAAATCTCGGCTTGGACCGTTAACATGCGCGTGAAAGCACCCTACTCGAGGGACCCGAGAGGGCCGACAGATTAGCTAAAAATATATTGATTGACATGATTGATTATTGTAACATTATGATATAACATAGTACTAAGGACTAAAAATATTATGGTGGATATTTATAGATATAATAAAACTTACATTCTGTGTAATTCTTTCAATTTCCTTTTCTTTTTCGTCTTCAGTTACTTGTGATTTGTAAGTACACATTAAATTATACCTATACCGACTCCAAAACACAGTTGAGGCAGGTGATGGCCTTAACTTCTGAAAAAATATTGTGTACCTATTACATAAACAAAATAAAATCAGGTTAATAAAATCAAAAGATTAAGTTATGTTATAATACTCACAAACATTATTATCTACATACATACTTGAAATCGTTAATAGTTAGTATAATTATATTTTCATCCACATACAATATATTGCTGCAATTCCATTTCTGCCATCTCGATATTGTTTTCAATTGACACAATATCGATGCAAATTCCATAGATAAAAAATAAAAATGATATTCTAATTATATATATTGTTATAGTTATCATGTTACCAGTTCTTTCTAATTTTTTAACAATGTTGACCACTTGGTAATTGTTCCTGCATTGCAGGTTCTGAGCTCGATTAAAAGAAACAAACTTTGTGCACAAATTGTTGATTTTCGAACATGCGTATTTTTAATAGTGGTAGCGCCACACTACAGCTTGTTTCTAGCTGCCAAATGAATGAGTGGTCTCCACCGGGGAAGGATCAAGGTCTCAGAGAATACCTGCGTGAAAAAGCAATATAACCGTTAGTTTAAGAATCCGTAGTGCCGGGTGTTACTGGTAGGGAGGCATTCCAACTCATTCCTCTCCGTTTTTGCTTATATAATAATAAAGGAGACAACGCATTAGTAGTCTTCTTAGCTCTCCATACAATACTTTATCTCCATCTGATGCTTGACGTGGTTATTTTTTGAGATGCAAGCTCCAATCTTGCATGGGTTATAACCCACCAAAAAGAACAAACTGAAACCACAAAGAAACTAGAAGACCAAACCCAAAAGAAAATAGATAGTAAAACTTTTTGAAACCAATTTCCTTTCGACACTGGTAGGGACTAAAAGTTTATATACCTTGACGATGTTATTTTATCCCTGTCTTAATTTAATAAATAGAGCTTGGTATAAATGAGAAGAAATGACAACTTTACTATCAAATATGTGGCCGCAACTAATACTAAATCTTTTGTTTTGATTTGACTTTTTTACAATGTTTTATTAATTTTGATAAATTTATAACTCTAAAATATCCAGTGCACCTTCAAAATTTTTATAAATTAAAAACAAAAGTTCATTAAATGACAGTAATTCTGATGTAAAGTAATATTGTTAATTAATAATCTTTTAGTTCTCTCTGTCATCATTCATCACATCATAATCCTATAAGCTAAACTATATTTTAGTTGAGAGACCTGGGGCATAACACTATTGTGTTTCTTTTTCCCTAATTATGGCAAACTAATTATCGTCTTTCTTGTGATGTTGACCTGGACAAAGTGGCATACTTGTTAAAGTACCAGGCTTATTTACTGGTACAAGGTTTCGTTGAGGAATTATATTTGTGCATCACAAATTGTTCGTTTCATGTTCCTTACATCCAATTCTTCACTCAATTCAATTATGATTGTGAAGGGCATTTAATCTAATTCCCTCTAGTCAGGGTGACAACGCAAACGTATTGTAATTCTTCATTGAGTATGAACATGACATCGGACGCATGAATCACTTACCAATAGAAAAACTGAGTGCTAGTTTGTTGCCTTCATAAATCATGAACTAAAATAACTTATAGTAAAAGTTTGCTTACATAAGAAGAATTTATTATTATATGATTTACAGGTTTTTTAAGGGTGTTAACATATAATTCAAATTTTTATTTACAAAAACTTGTAAACCTTATTTTCATATTAAATAGTCTTTTATAAACGCAATATATTTTGTTGTACAAAACAACACCTTAGTACGATTCCTAAAAACCATTTTTTTTCATCACGGAAATATAAAGGCAGGCGAACATTTTCAAATGATCTAATGTATAAAAAGATACAAGTTTTATATAGATAAAAAAACTAAGTAAACATAAACTAAATACTCAATTGTATTACGAAATAAAAATATGATATATGAGACATGAAAGTCTGAATCTCTAAAAACCTCTAAATACGAAATCTTGACTTAACTTGTTGAAATCCCTGCCATAATCTTGCAACAAGTAAGCTAAAAATTACAGTTATATACGGCATCGGATTGTAGATTGTTGTCGATATGACACAGTATTAGTAAACAATTTTTATAATAAAAATGAGGGAAATTGGGAAATTATTTAGTAGACTAATTAAAATACTTACGCACCATAGACAAAATCGATTTTGCAAAAAGACGACTTGCAGATGTCGCCGACGGAAGCAATTCATCCGTCAGTCATTTTTGATCTATAGTGCTATAGATTTTACAAATTAGAGGTTTTATACATTTTGTAACATTATTGGTGCTATTGTTTAATTGCAGTGGTTATTGATTTTCGTGGGATCATTTTTAATACAACATAACGTGAGTTTAATTTGCGCTTTTTGTATTTTTGAGTGTTCTTATCTGAAAGTCAGCGACAGCGTTAGTCCGAAATGACGATGCCGATTAATGTGTTATTGAGAGAACCGGTGGAGCGTGCGTCAGTGTCGTGTACCTTTATAGATATAAATATCTTAATGTTTCATAGACCAACGCATAGGTGTTATTAATCAAGCAATTTTCTTATTAAACTTATCGTTGAAGGATTTTCTACTGGACGCCGAAAGGGCGGATCCTTAGGTAGTTACCACGTTTGCGGTAACCAAAGATCGTCAGTGGTTATCATGTCATTATTCACAATTTACATTAGTCATTTCAATTCATTAAATTTCTTTTTTCCTGTAATTAAAGAAGTAATCCTTTTGTAGTGTCCAAATCTATCCATGTTGATCCAGGGAAAGAAGTACTATTTAATTTCATCATACAAATAGTATTAGTAATAGTAATACAACTTTGATATCATCTAAGGGATAAGAAAATTACCAGTAGATGTTTTAAATAATCAATTGAATTTTGTAAAATCTTTTGGTTATATTTATGTAATAAATATTTCTTATGTCAGCCTGCCATATTGAGTTAGATAAGACATTTGCTATGAGGAAGTAGTTCTCTCCATCATCTGCTATGTTATATAAACACTGTTGAAGTTGTTTAAACCTGCTTAGTACCTAAAGCAGAAGAAAGATCTCTAAGAAAATCTGGATAAACTCAAACTCAAAACACTATTCCTTAATATTCTACTATTAATATATATGAGTATGATGTCTTAAAGTCTAGTATTGCATTCCATCCATTAATAAGGTGCCCACATATTATTAATTTAGTAAGCTTTTTGTTTGTTTTAGTGTAAATAAGTGTCAGCTCAGGAATGGATCATCCAATTGACACTAAAATTTAACATTTATCATCTTAGTTCTTTATTAGTTCATAAACATATGCATTTTCTGTTTAGACCACTTCAACTAATGGTGGCTGACAATGTGAAATAGGATTACAAACTAAAATAAGTTACATTCTTTTGAGTAGTCACTAATATCAAATCAAAGTGTCAAGTATTAACAGCGTTCAAATAAAATGGTCCTATTATAATAATACATCTGTATTGAGTTGATTTCAATCTGTTAGTAATGTGTTTCTATTCATATAACGTAATACAAAGCAGTGTGTGCAATTTCGGGGGATTTCCTTAAAAAGTCTCTCTACTTAACCACCTGTATTCATTGTAGAAAATTATTACAAGCTTTTGTTGCTTGTCCCTCCTAGTTACAAATTGTAGTTACAGTATGGTTTATATGGAGAATGACAAGTTGGCACAATTTGTTACCTTTTATCATAATCATTGTGCTAGTTTTTTATGGAGTTGTATTATGATATCTTCTAATAGGTTAGCAACTAAATTCTTTTCATTTTGTTAATTTTTTAAAAGTTTATAATTTTCAATAAAACTACTTTTTTATATGACAATCTCTCACCATTCAACAAGAATTTCATACCTCATTGGTAGATATCACCCAGTTTTCACTGGAGTAATTCATCCAACTAACATCTCATTTTTACATCAGTATTAGATGATGCATGTGAAATAAGTGGAATTCCACATAAATAAACTCAAACAAAACAACCCTTTCAAACAATTTTAAACATTATGTCAAAAACATTTAATGTAATGTGGGAAAAAAAATGAAAGAACTAAGTTATGTTAGAACTTGATTGTATTAACACTCACTTATCTACTTGCAAACTAATTTGAAGCTTAAAGACTAAAAACAGAACTAATGTATTTCAAGAGAAACCAGCAGGAAGTTGGGTATGTGTAATGCAGCTTTAATTTGAATAGTTAGGGACAACCGGGGACTGCAATTATAATGATGTAATGATCATAGTAATCAGTGTAGAGAATAACACATACACATTAATACATAAACATATATATATATATATGTATATATATATATATATATATATATATATATATATATATATATTGTTATATAGTTACAAGACAACAATATTTACCTCTATAATTTCTATAATTTTTAATAGTGTTTTTTTATATAATCTATTATGTAAAACCTTGTCCTTATCTTAAAATAATTAAAATAAAATGACAATATTACTGCACATATGCACACACACATTTATGGGTATGTGCTATTGAATTGTCAAAAGAAAGAATCATGGATTCTTTTTATTTTCTGTATTTATTATATTTATTGGTTTTCCTACATGTTATCAAAATAATCTTTATGTTTATCTATAACTGCAAATTTATTGTTATGGTGGAGGAAAGACCTCCTGTTACAAGTATTTATTTACTTACTAGAAGGTCAACTTTGTGCTATAGATGTAAGAAAGAATTGAATCTATATTGATATATATATATATATATATATATATATATATATATATATATATATATATATATATATATATATATATATATATATATATATATATATATATATATATATATGTATTTATATTTATAAATATAATAAAATAAAGAATAAAGAATAGTGTTCTTTCACCCATTTCTTAACTAAGGAGATAGCGACCAAGACAAGATTATGTTGAAAAGAGCAAGATTAAACACAAAAGTTTTATATATATTATCTCTAAAATTGTGTAATTGTACTTTATCACCTTTGTTTTATTCTTTCCTTTATTATTACAACATTACAGGTTACATGTTATTAATTAAAAATAATAAAACTGATATGTACATACAGCAATCTTGAGTTATTACAATTTTATAAGATGCACAGGTTTCCAAAGTGAATTATATTTAACAACTTATGTTGAGATTTTGATCTAATAACTATTAATATTTTTAGAATCGCTAAAATGTCCAGTGAGCCAGAGGTTGCATGCACTCCTGAAAGTGTAGACACGGAGGAGGAAGAAATTAAGTCGTCATATGTGCCCCCACCGGAGAAGACTATTGAAGAAATACTAGCAGCCGACCAAGAGGATGAGTCTTTGAGTAAATATAAGGCAGCACTACTAGGACCAGCGAAATCAGGAGCCATTATTGTGGGTATGTATTTTTCCTCAATATTTTATATGAGCATTGTTATATCTATATATTAAGTAGTTCTTTTCCTAAATAATGAGATTTAAAGCTATTAAGTTTTACATTGAGTACATAAAAATTCATTAGCAGAACAATTTATTCTTTATGTTCCTTAAATAACAACTTTACAAAGGTGGACTCAATGCCCAGTGGCATTCTCTACCAGTCAATCCGGGGAGTTCGAGAGAATATGTTGGTAGGCATAAAATTAAAAAAAGAGTTAGAGAGTTAAAGAATTAGATAAAAATATCAAATTATACAAAGATATATAACAAAATAATACATAAGAAATATAAATAACATTTGTTAGGAAGTGAAAGGTCGAATTTGATTGCAACATGTAAAGGACATGATGCATTCATCCAATATGCCGAGACCAGAAAAGCAACACTTTGATACACAAATATTTTCCTCTCGTAATCGAACCCAGTAACTTTTTGTATTACAATTATTATAGTAATTGTATATACACGAAAATTGGAACATTGTCTAGATACTGCATAGTCTGATAAATAATGAATTGGAATTTATTTCTAGAATTCTTTTTTCTTCCCTTAACACTACTTGGGAAAGTACATAGAGGAAGTATGGTGGACTAATAAAATTCCTTAAAAGTAAATAATTCAACTATAAAACGGTAGATTAACATAATAAATAAATAAAGAGAAATGATAATACTATTTCTGTTGATGATGATGATATTAATTTATCCCTAATGGGAAAGGCAAAGGACTTTAGTCAATACAGCCAGGTCTTGTTTGTATGATGGTTGGTCTGAAACTCCACTATTTCTGTTCTAGTTTACGAAAGAAATGTAAACAATGTATTAGTTTGTTTATATAACTTTTTCTTATATAATATTCTCTCATGCAGGCAAAGATATATAAGCTCATACAGCCATGTTCATGATTTAAACGCTTTGAGTTAATTGGTTTATGCATTATGTATTGGGAAATGAACTGTGTATGTTCACGTATTAATATATAGCATTCTATAAATACAAGACAACTTCTAAATCTTTTTTTGACTGTTAAAAATCTGAACATGACTTTAGCAATCTTAATGAAAACTTACTTAAACTAGGTTACTGTTTGGTGTCAAGGTTTAATATCATACTTCATTTTATTGTCTAGTTCTGTGAATAGAGTAAATCGGATTTCCTTTAACCCCATTCGAATGTTTTACCGGATTTGAATAATCTGCAATCACAGACGTGGGATGAAGTAATGGCGGTTCTAGGAACTCGTCAAATACGAACTACTACTAAGTGATATATAGTGCCAAAAGGATTGTGTTAAACAAGGCATTCACTCTTCACTCTAGTTTATTTTTTAGATAATGCTAGAAACATTATTGATATTATTAACTTTCCCAATAACCATTTCAATTAAGTTTAAATACTTGCGATTAGGAGACGGTTCAGACAATAGTTGAATTGGGGATTCGAACTTTTAGTCTTTTTTAGTTTAATTATAGTCGACGTATTATGAACAGAGGCTTTGGGTCATAAATCATATATATCTGTCTGTCTCGCTCGCACTTACAGGTCTTATGGAGAGGTGTAGTGATGTGCGTAAGAATTGTAGAGGTGCATTACGATAACGGGATAGGTACGATCGATATGCTAAATTATGTTAAATATTAATAGGAATAATTTTTCGCTATCTGAAAATAAAAGTTTCTAATTTGTAAGATAAAATGTTTGTTTCGACGTAATCATAGAGACAATGTGTAGATCGTAATGTGTCCCTGAAAAGGGCCGTTTTCAGGGACACATTACGATCTAACAATCCTCATCATTATCTTCCCCATCTGTGTCATCTTCCTCTCTCTTAAAATCTCTTAAAATAGTTTTCCTTAAGTCCGTATCCTGGAGCTCCTCGGCATGCCTCACACATTTGGCCCAGGCTTCTTGAGTAACATTATCCATAGTGTTGTGGAGAAGAATTTCAACATCAGCAATGTTAAATGTATGATTTTTACGTAACGAAGCGTAAGTAATGTAATGAGTGTCATAACAAAAAATCTTATTTTTATAGAAAACCCTTACTCGTAACGACAAATCAGGAGTCAGAGTGCTAATGAAGGTCGCGATGACGCATCGAGTCCGCGTGCGCAGGTAGCTAAGTATCGATAACGGGTTGCATTGCGTGCACATTCCTAATGTCAGTGACATTATTTATTGCCCGACGACTCAGTTTAAAATGCGTCGACTATAGTGTTGGCAATCCACACACCGATATTCTGCCATAATGCCAAGATTGTAAAAATAAATTTAAATTAATTAATAATTAAAGTAAACGCAAAGTCATTGTTATTTAGAGATCGTAAAGAGTTTGTAATAACAAGATCTACGATCAAGACAACCAATAAGAGTCGCGATTAAAGGACCAAACGAGAACGCAAAGTAAGACAAGGACGGAAGTAATACAAACAAATGGCGCACTCTGATTAGCTGTGAACGCAAGGACACGGCACCTAGCTATGGCCAGATGTCGCACCTGCGATCGAGCATAAGAGGCGGCCCAGATGGTTGACCGGTCCCAGTCATCGCTCAGTTATCGACTAGTTTTAAACTGTCAAATTCTGCAAATAAAAGTATCCAAGAAAACGTAACTTTTTATAGGAAAACCCCAACAATTAGGTTATCGACGTTTTAAATTTATAAAATATAATATATGTGCAAGAAGAAGGACGATTTAAATGCAATTTGAGGAAACATGGTGGTACGTAACGTACATACACCAATTCCAGAAAACCAATAATTTTTTTATTATTAGATATTTTTCTTCAGATGGGAATCGGAACAAAAGATTCATTTAGGTTTTATGTACGTGGCCACCATAGATTTGTTTACCATTGTATACGTCACAAGCGGTATTGATACATCAAAATATAAATAGGACGATCTTGAATTTGATCGATACCTAACCCGCGGTAAGCTCCAACTGTAACATTTATTACAATGTTATATCTGTTTGAATTTGGTATACTATATATTGTCGATGACACGTCATAGCTTACAAATAACTATGTTTTTTTATAACAATAAAACGCTAGACGTTTTAATATTTCACAGCCGGCTTGTTTTTAGCTACAGAAGGTATAGTTCGACTACAATTTCGGATGACAAACAAAACTCTTCAATTTTAGTATCGCATGGATGAAGGTATTTACGGGTCACTTCAGTGAACTATGTGCACTTTAATCACCGTTAATATAGAAAATGTCACAATAAAACCAAGGTTACCCACGGTGGACGCATACTTCCAAATTAGCGCAACCAAAAATATGGATAGGTGAAAGAAGTATAGAAAATATATATTTAGTATAATTGTTATATTATAATATAATTGACTATTACGGAAGAGGCGTTAGTCTAATCACTTAGTTCTTTTTTCTTTTGGAAAGCGGACAGTGTCCAGACAATGTTGGTAATCTATAGTTTAAGTTTAAAAATATTATTTATTTCGCTTTGATACAAAGTTATCGAAATTGTTTGGTTTTTTTTATATGAAAGTTATGTATCCGTACATAAGATATCGTGATTCGATTTTATTATCACTGTTTATCTTACTTTTTGGTCACTTATCAATGCTGTTGATACCAACTGACCCTGTACTTGTATGTTATACTTGAATCACTTCTGGTTACGATCGCAAGTCAACTGCGTAGGTTTTTTTTTTATAATATTAGGGGTGGGAATGTTATGTCCTCATAAAAATGGTCTTTATTCCAGTAGGATTATAGAAAACAGTTTATAATGGTCAAGATAGCTAGGACCACCGCTTTGGAAGGCTAGCGAGATAAAACTCGCCAAGAAGCTCGACTAGATGCACTTATTTTTTATAGATTATAAGTTACAAATCTCCAGGAGTTAGTCGAGTATAGAACCCAGAGCTCAAAGCTTAAATCCAAGCATATTTGTCAGAAAAATATTCTGACAAAGAGTAGTAGAATTTTTTGATCATTTGGTTTTTAATCAGAATTATCAAGATACAAATGCGTATCCTAAGGACAGCATAGGTAGCATCTAATTAAAGCAAAAATATTACAGTGCCGTAAGTTTATGGAGGCGTTCACTTTTTCTCGTCTTGCCTAATAGGATTTAACACGAGTATCCGGCAAGAACCTTGGTAAGTTTGGATGCAAGGATGTTATACGAAAGAATCTCTCATCCAGATTTTAATCAATTGCGTATTGTACATACCTTGTTCCTTGGAAATCCATGACTCTCGTATAGAAGCCAGTTTGGGGAAAGACACTACTATATGAATAAATAAATCTGTAATCTACGATATTTTAAAACTAAATGTGAAAAGAAAATAACAACTCAGTATGAAAATATAATGCCTACTGACGGGCTTAGGTTTCTCTCTAGGTTCTAGATAGTTCTTTCAGTGTCAACGCCATGGAGCATTTTACAAGCGTACTCAGACCTGAAACCTTTTTCATGTCAAGTCTCTAATCAAACCCAGGAGCCAGCATCCTGGTGCTCTCAACTCTAGGCTACGCGGTGGATAACGTTATATGTGACCAATACCATTTTAAACCATGGCGTATTTTTACCTAAATTTCTCCATCTTCCATATCAACTTCAGATTTCGACTCCTTTCAATAAATCCGATACACTCGCAAAAAACCAACCAAACCAAGTTATAAAATAAAATAAATAAATATGGACATTTTTAATGACTTGCATAACTCATTCATCATCAACAATATAGGTTGAACGATTTTAAGGTTGAAAATGATGTCTATTATATTTAGAATATAGATTTTAATTTATTATATAATTTTAATATTTTCCAATAATCAAGAAAAAGTATTATTTTTAGTCAACTTGTGGGTGGTTACGTTTTCGTATTTTTAATGACTTGCATAACTCATTCATCATCAACAATATAGGTTGAACGATTTTAAGGTTGAAAATGATGTCTATTATATTTAGAATATAGATTTTAATTTATTATATAATTTTAATATTTTCCAATAATTAACAAAAAGTATTATTTTTAGTCAACTTGTGGGTGGTTACGTTTTCGTATTTTTAATTAGGTCCAATTTGCATTCACTACACACAGATCACTAGACGAGACTTTCGTAATCACCCCTGTTGTACACTATCGATCATTCTATCTCACTACGTTGTTGTTTTAATATTCAAGGCGACTTTATTGTACTAACTTCAAGTCCTAAGTGACCGCTAACTAACTAACCTAGCTTAGTTTGACTTTATCGCTTGAAGTTTAATATCAAGTTTACTTATACACACAAAAGGATTATTATTTTTTTTGTATTGTTATTATTATTTATTAGTTGCATTGTTAAAGTTCTTAACGTTATTTTGATATTCAAACGCGGGCGCTCTGGTGATAACAAAACTGTTGCAATTTGAGTTCTAATAAGGCAAACATCGTGACGAAAGATGTATGTCTAAGAAATAAATTGAAAAAAAAACGAAGATATGCGAAGTCCGCGCGTAAGTCCCGTGGTGGGCTCCATTTCTCTCTTGCCACACCCACCTTCGGGAGCTATGTCTATATATGCTTTGCACTTTTATCAAGTTTCTTAAATGCTGTTGTCTCAGCTTAGGCAGGCGAACGGTTATGTGGAGTATTTCAGCAATATATAGGTCTACTATCCCATGATTTTATGATTAGGTGGCAATTAAGAAAAATGTTATGAAGATCTCATAGCGTTGTTGGACCTAGTGATACATTTGGTTTTTGTACAAATTTCGTATAGAAAAATTACAAAAACTTGTCTCATACATTTGAAACTAATGTGTCTAAACTATCTATGTTTATTATGACTGTAATAAAACACGACTTTTATGCGATCGTCGTTCACTTTTTCTCTACGAATTATTTTTATCTATTCATAATTTTTTTTTTCCCCACAGAGCCAAATGACCCACGGAAGGTGATAGTCAAGAAGCTCGCTCTTTGCGTGAACGGCCGGCAAGATGTCGAGCTCGATCTGACAGGGGACCTCACCGAACTGAAAAAGCAGGTTTGTTTTTAATCTATTTTGCTTTTGTTATTACTATTGTTAGGTTAGGTCAAAGGGTAATTTCATGTATTTAAGCTTTAACGTGAACACCTTCCCACAAGTGTTTACCAAAGGGTTGTTTAGGTATTCTCTATCAGTCCAGCTGAAATTGTAAAGTTTTCACAACAGACTAGAGCAACTGAAATATCGCTGGTTATTGATGGGAAGAATTGTTACTAACTACTATATTAGTACTAGTGATTTTAAAACAACGAAATTATACGAAAAGAATATGAACGTGTTGTTTAAAAAAGAATCACCTTTTCTGATCACAACCTAAAATAAAAATCATGTAGCATGTTGAAATTATTTGAGTATTAGTAAAATTTCAACACAATACATGCATGATTTTTATTTTTGGTTGTGAATAGAAATGGTGATTTTTTTATCAGTCACCTAAGATAAGTACACGTGTAACATAAATAAAGGTGTGAACGAGTGACTGTGCGAACGTGCCAATTGAAATAATTTTATCAGCAATTCGGATGTGGGTGAAGAGAGAGAACGCGCGAATTTTACCCGTACCCCCAGCCCAAAGACATGATACATGTTAAAAATAACAAAACTCTAATTTTGTACAATTGTTTTTATTTCTATTCTACAGGCTATTCCTTCTAGTCGTAGCAGGGGCCTATACAAAATTACCGTATTTGAAGTCTAGCGAAACTAATTTTGAACTAGATTCTAAGATTTCACCTTTCGCGATAATTATGCGAGTAATTGATTTAGATATTCGTTTCACTGGTCTTTTTGTGAATGTAACAGTAGTTGCTAATAGTTGATGAGTAATCTCAATATAATCCTTGAAGGAGTTTAGATTTGGATTTTGGTTTGGGAAGGTGTAAGGGGAAGTGGAGTTAGAAGTTGTTCGCGCTAATAATAATGAATACTCATATATTCTTTTATAACGACCAAACGTAAAAAGTCCCAGAGGTAGATATACATTTTGACGATCTCACAAAATATAAGAGAAAGATTACAAATAGTTACATAGATCTTACGTTACTATTTGTTTTAATATAGCAAGTTAACTTTTATTTAAACGTAATTTTTATTAATGTTAACAATTTCATTTTTTATTTTTATCTTCTAATTATTTTTTGAATTCCTGTTTTTAAGTTTATATTCATTCACACATTTTTTTAAGCATGTTGTGGTTACCTATAATTGTAAGAACAGTTACATATAATACATAAGGTATTCTTGTACAGTATAAAATATAAATGCTGTATCTCGCGTTGGTAATCCATTTAATAAATAAATAAATATGTTATACAGATAGATAAGAAAACAGTGTTACAGTTTAAACAATGGTAGACTAACACTACATCATTAATGGGTTGGCTCGGGAAGGATGTAACTATCAAGGAATAGCTGCGAAAAACAGTAACAGGAAAACGTAGTAGCGTAATAATAGATAACAACGACCAAACAACTGTTTTGTTTGTTTAGTGATCCAAAAAACCCCATTATTGGTAGTGAGGGATTCTATATCAGTCCTTGGGAGTGACAACGGATGTGCATCTTGAATCATTGTTGAGGATAGATGCCAATGTTTATGGTTAAGCAGTCATCATTTAACATCAGGTGATTTGGGCTTGTGTTTATTACACTTAGTTTTATAAGAAAAGGAAATATGCTGTTTAGTTCTTTTTCCTCAAAATAAGTTTTTACAATGATTTGTCGTGAGTATGACCATAAAATGAACCCTGTGAGTTTTATGAGTTTTTACTTATCTTACGGTGTAATTTGCAACACATAAACTCTAAATCCATCTTAGATAAAGAATCCATATTTTCTGATACTCCTGCAGATTAGAACTACGAAACGCCTAACAGGGTAGCTCTAATCTGTTGTGTTAAGTAGATATTCAAAGAAAAAGTTCGACCCCAATCGACCCTACTAATTAACGAGGGTAGGTCAAATTTCATGGAAACGTCTTCCGTCAAAGGGTAGGAAATTAAATATGAAATTATTTTTCCTTTTCGATATACTCTCCCTTAACCCCCTTTCCTTTTCCCCCCTTGCTCTTTATTCCTTTTAGGGAAGAAATAACAATAGAAAAGAGACAAATCTAGAGGTTGGTTTAGTGTCTTAAGTTATCCATCGCAATTTGACTCTTAGAAACGGGTGCATTGCTAGTAAAAGAAGTATCCTCTTTTTTTTAATGGCTTCCTTTAATTTATTAAGTTTTGCTTAGTGTGGTATGTGCCTGTGATATTAATAACTTTTTAATCAATGAAATCCCCTTAAGACGCCTTCAGACTAGGTGTGGTGGTGTAGGTGTGACGACCTTCGCAAGTCATATGGCAGTAGCTGGACTTGAGTAGCCGAAGATCGTGCTCATTGGTGTGCGCAATTGGATAGAACTAAATATGTCCGGCTACAGTTACAGTGAACCGATTCGCGCTCATGATTGATGATTATCATGAAAATGAAGATCCATTTAAAAGAAACTATTTATCTCATAATTAGCGTTGTGGAAAGACAGGCCATCGCTTTTGACAGACAGGTGCATCACGGCACGTCATCCGGCCGCAGTGAACCGGCGTCGTTTACAATTAATGCTCGATGCGGGAACCGACCGCGTCTGGCTCACTTCCAACGCTACCCCCCCACTTATAGGGTGCTCTTCTATAATAGTTTGCTCAACGTATAATTTAGTAACTCTATCTTTACTCATTATTCTATTTAGTTATTTATTCTTTATGTTTCTTAAATAATAGGTTTAGAAGGGCGGACTTAATGCCCAATGGCATTCTCAAGGTCAAATATATATAGATATATACATAACAATATATATAAACATACATAACTATATATATATAAACATAAACAACTATATACACAAACACAAATACCACGAGAAAATATATATAACAGATGTTAAATAATGTTGTTAAAGAATAGGTTTAAAATAAACTTTACTGGGTGCATTCTTGACATCATCTGGAAGGAAGCGCTTCCCAAAGAAGTTTAGCCTGTACTGTGAAATAATAACGAAAGAACCCAGTGTGATGTGATGGTATGGAAGATTAATTCTCATTCTATTTAAGGATCAAAGGTCAAGGTCAAGAGAAGAATGTAGAAATTGGAAGTCATCTTTATGATAAGATGGATAATTTGGAACAAGCAAAATTCTAGAACTACGCCTTTGTCGAATAGAGGGCGACTTGAGTTGTGAACGATAGGTGTCGGTTTTAATGTACAAGCATTTGGTTATACCTAGAGATCTATTCTATTGTCATTCCGCTGTCTTATTTTATTATTACCGTAGTAAATTACGTTTGTCATTCATTTGCATTTCTACCGGTTATGTAAATATTATTAAAGTTATTTTACCGACAACTCTGTGTGGATATAACCGGTAGAGGATTGTTACGTTCCATACTGGTATTGTTAATCTCTCCTCCCGTCTCTAATTTTTTCGTCAATGGAATATTGATAGTGTAATGCATGCAATGGACAGTTTTGTAATACAATTGCTGATAAAAAAATAGTAAGTTTTGTTTTTATAACATTCGAGTGACGGACGAGAATAAAGTTCAACTGATAAGTGAGCAACGTCCATACTTGATAAGAAACGGAGAATCCAGATGCTGTTGTTACCTCTAAGATAATGATGCCCTACTTATTGATTTTGACAACGGCGAAATGAAGGTATGGGCAATACTTGTGTATCATATACTATTGGTTTTGGGTGAGTTTTATGTCTCTTATCTTTGAAAGTGCGTCTGATTCTCCGATTTTATTGAACATGCATTAATCAGATTAGAAAATGGGACGACGATAACCTTTGCTTTAGCGCATATGTTTAAGGTACTATAAGATAATTTGAACATTTTATGTCTTTTAACCACATACCAATATCGTTGTGGTCACAATCGATCAGAGATCCTTCTTGTAACATACTGATTATTATTTATTTTAAAACACATATGGCCTATTAGTCAGTGTTTATAATCCTTCTTAGATATCCAGACTTATAAGACAGAAGTTTAAAATAAACAATAACATAGTAGTGCATAGTTAAACTCGATGGAGACAATCTGAATACAGTTATAGGCTCAGATGGAAGGGGAGATCCCCCGCATAGGTAGGTGGTAAACATAGGGAGCAGGTAATGCTCCGATGTGTGTATATAAAAACTTTGATAGCGTGTTTTAGGCGTCGCCGTCGCTGATTAATTTGGGGTGACGCGACAGCCCTACACAGTTGCAAGTTTTGCATGACATTCACAGAACACCCTGTGTATAACTATGAGTAATACCAGACAGTACGAACGGGGTATAAATAATTACTGAATGGCGCAAGCTCGTTCGACTATAATTTTGTTTATTTCCGTACCTGTGATGTAACTTTTACTATATCCGTATTATTTTTAGCGTATATTAAATGTCACATAATTTGCATAGTCATTTAATAACAGGCTTAGTTATGATCGACTAGCGAATGTTATGTTTGGCGCTTGTCCAGGGCAAGTACATTTGTAAGTTCGCTTATATTTTCACCTAATACTTAGGCATAGTTTAGATTTGTGTTTAATTAGTCGTACGGTCCACGTTCGCACGGAGTTTCCTTTTACATTATATATAAAATATTTATGAGTGATATCTACAAATCTTCTTTGGCAAATGGTTTTTGTATAGTGAGAACTTAAACAAAATCTGTTATGGAGTTTTCGATATTAGTGCTTACAAACCTACAAACGCTAGGGTCTAAATGAGATTGAGGGACGTATTTTTTACACTGAATAGTAAAAGGCGTACCCTCGTATCGACAGAACAGCATGGCAGCAAAGCAATAACAAAAGAATAATAGCTTAAGGTTGTGTTTGGTATACGAGCTTCTGTGTCTCATGGCGTAGTAGTTACATTACCTGGATGACTCAGTGGCGGGTCCTGAGTTAGATTCCCAGCCAAAGAACAATAATATTGCATCAATAGTTGTTGATATTTGAGTCTGGTTCACGTATGTATGTACGTATTTCGTCTGTGTGGACTGTATGTCTGAATCTCCTTTCTCTCTCTCTCTCCTCCGTGCAGTTGATGAAGACCAAATCGACCGGGAGGACATTAAACAGTAGGAAACAGGTAACATGGCCACCTATAGCGAGACATTCCATCTTAGTCACTCAGGGGTTTGACAACTCATGTATCTTGAATCTTTATTGACGATGAACCGCTTATAGCTTATCGACCGCGGTGATCCGTACCATCGGATGAATTGTGTGCTCGATCATAAAAATTAAATGAAAACAAAACAAGAAAAAAGTATTATCGCTTATAATACACTTTTTTTTTCCAGGTGTTTGTTATTAAGGAGGGCGTGCAATATCGGATAAGGATCGACTTCATCGTTCAACGTGAAATCGTCCATGGACTCAAGTACGTGCAGAAGACGTATCGGCTGAACGTGCCAGGTGAGTCCGAATCTATTTATTTATTTTTTATTTATATACATCGAACCACCAACAGAGTTGCACGTATTCAACATAATATAGATATGAGCATTAAAGTCATATAATTTATATAATAAACAATTAACGTACAAAAACTTACAATAATTATTAAATATTTTACATTTTCTAGTTTTATGTATATAATATATAGGGTATTAGGAGACCGCTTCCGAAAACGAAGACAGACGATAGTACTTATGACGCCTTTGATGATGGGAGAGAAAAGAAATCGATACTGATTAAAAAAAAATCATATTTTTAAAACGTTTTATTAGCATTATTTACGCTCCATCATGTTAGTGCAGCTAAATGAAACGATAGTTTCATAAAAAATACATTACTTTACTTAAAAAAATAACCAGCAATGAAACACAAAATCAAAAACAGCTATAATTTTGCATATTTGGATATATTTTGTACTTATGATCGTATGGTCTGTTAATTATAACATTGAACTTATAAGAAATCTTTCTGTGCACCTACCCAATGTTTTCTATACAACACAATATAGACTGGGAGATAATGCCTTTGGCATTAAGTCCGCCAATTTACTAGTTTAGTGCATAAAGAATATATACATAAACAAAATGTTTTAAGAACCATTGAATAATAATAATATTATTTTCTTCCTTTTTGTCACACATAAATAGCAAAATCATGGGAACACAGTTAAAAACAAACAAGAAAAATACTTTTACCTAAACAAAAAAAAACTTGAAATAATCTAACAAATGAAACCTGCCGTGTGCCAAATAAAGAGAAGGTTCTCCCTCCACTCAGGTATTGTTGTGACTTAGTGTTACAACCCTGATCTTACGTGAAGCCTACTCAAGAGAAGTGGCGTTCATCATTTCATGAACGGAAAATAAAAAGAAATCATACAGAAAATAATTAAATTATAACATATTGTATATTTAACGGGTTAAAAAAAAAGAAAATTTCATATTGGCTGGGCGGGCCACATGATTAATGAATAATGAATGAACGATGAATGAGAATCATTATTCATTCTCATATATCTACGTAGTCATTAGGACCATAATAAAACTTAATTACATTTATCATTTTTTTCCCGTCACATCGTAGAGAAAAAAATATATCGATATATATCGAGATCGATATATAATATTATTATTAATTCGACGGGCATATAACATATATGTATAACATTAAGATGCAAATAAGATTTGAAGTTGCAACTAAAAATAAAATAATACTACATACACCAAAAGTTAGTCGGTATTTTTATGATGTGATACTTCATCGATTACATATTCACGATGCGTGTACGTAAGCCTTATTTGAACGTACCGATTTTGACTTTGACAAGTAGTAAAGTGGCTCATTATATAGGCATGTCTTTGGCTTCAGTTAAATTTATAAAGATAACACATCTGACATTCTTCCTCTGTAGAATGAAGGTGACCGCCATAACTCAAAGTATCAGTAGACTGAAGTAGCATTGAGTCGTCCATATAGCATGAATAATCGATAACCGATAGCGAACAAAGGTTATCGTATTGCAATCACGTATTGACAAGCGCAGTAAAAGAACGACACTCCCCATCTGTATCGAGCGTAGCCCTCTGTAAATTTGTGCGAAGTCAATGGGCACGGGACTCGCGAGGATAATGTTTCATGGCAATTTACTAAACTTTATTTCTAGCTGTGTGCTTTTTTTATATATATATATATATATATATATATATATATATATATATATATATATATTAAGTGATTATCGCTGCCCATGGGCATCGCAGGGGAGTTGCGAATGCTTCCATGGATAGATCGAAACCGATGACGATGTTATATATATTGCATATTAAGGCACTATCTTAATGTTCATGATGCCCAAGTCTATTTTGATTACGGCGATATCTATTGGTTATTGCCATATCACATCATATATGTGCGGAGTATTTTTTTTAATAGAATCTTTTATAGTGCCATAAGCATTTGCGTATTCCGATATAATGCTGTGCTGTAAGTTTGGAGGACATATTCAGATGCAGTGTCAAGGACACGGGACGTAAAACACACCGAGACCAACAATTTGTGGTGCACAAATGTTGTTTCTTGGCCGAGAATCGAAACCGGGATCCGCAACGCAGCAGCTAGGTAATCTAACTGCTTCATCATGCGGCCTTCTATCGTCAACTTAAGCTCTCGTTTGGTAGAATTGCCATTTAGATTTTCTTTGACAAACTGACACAACGTGATTTATACACATTTTGTTTCAATTCATCTATGTATTCTTAGTAATCTTAAGGAGTAGATCTTTCTCTTCTATCTACATTTTATGTCGAAGATTGCCACTTTTACGACACCTTGTATATACGTAATATTTTGTTGCCGTTGCCAGACGTTACGTCACTAAAATATACCGTAACGTTTGGCAACATTGATGATTGATTATTAAATAGTTTCACCTTATCAACATTTCCCAACTTCCGTTATTCTATACATATCTATCACAAATGATCGATTTATGAATTTCTATTTTTTTTACACGCATCCATCTGGACAGTGGTCTGTACGTACTCATAGAAAATACAATTTATATTCTATTCTCGTTTCATTATTAACAACGCTATAAATATGCGCCTACGCACGTAAATGTGTCACGTGTATTGTATGCAATGAGACGCAGGCGATATTCGGCGATGTTGTCATTATCGATGATAGTTTATTGCTGCATAGTATTGACTACGGTACCGAGTTGGAGGCTTCCGACGAAAATCATTGCAGTGTTATTAATGCAGTTCATAAACGGATGTGATTTATATATCTTTGGGGGAATATGTAAAAAAAAATTGTGCATGTTTTTTTATTACGTTGAGAGTAACAAACGAGCACACAGTTCACCTAATGATGGCAATGAATGATTCTTGCTTCCCATGACGTCTACATTCATCCTTGACAAGGAATCATTATGCAGATGCATTGTTCCTGAGATGGAATGCCTCGTCACCATTAATAAAGGCCTCCGGATCCCTACACACACACGCCAGACGAAACACAGAAACACTATTCTGGAATTCTGTGAGGGTGTGGTCCTAACCCGGTCAAACTGAACCATTAATTCTGCAGCTTCACACAAACAGCAGTGTAGCTAAATATTTTATAAATAATCGACAGGGAAGAAAGGTCAGGCCGATCTCTTATTGGCAAACATAGTGTAGCTAACCGTACTGGGTGTAGCGATGAAATGTACAAGTTTGTATAAAGTTATTGAACGCGTTTCATATTCACTAATAATTTTAGATGGCCACTAAACATTATACAAAACTCGATTCGTTTGTTCTATTGTCGAATGTTAGATTGTGATGATTTACACTATTGTAATTTATTATCTTCTCCAACGTTACAGTGGACAGGATGGGCCAAATGGTCGGCTCATACCCACCGAAGGCTGAAATTCAGTCTTACGTCACGCCACCGGAAGACGCGCCCTCGGGCTTAATCGCTAGGGGCGTGTACACCATCAACAGTCTCTTCACTGATGACGACAAAAACGTCCACTTGCAATGGGAGTGGAGCTTTGAGATCAAGAAAGATTGGAAAGATTAAACGTGCAAAAGACAGCGGTCAAACAGGATTGGACATTTGGCGGGTTAACCCGCCCTTGCACAGACTCCTCTACGCTGGAAGCTTCATATGAACACATCACATTTTTTTTTATATATGCCAGCCACTTTGTCATTTCCTGAGATATTATATAGCGATATGGGACATTTGTGAAACAATTTAATATTATGTACGTGTTGATGGCAATAATAAATGTCCAATTCAGTATTTGGCGGAATTACATAACGCTTGATAGATGTGTACAGAAGCTTGTAATGTGACTACTAAACATGCACATATTACATGTACATGTATTATTAATACATGTCCATTATAATTATAATATGTGTTTTGTAATTTCGTCATCAGACATCATTTGATGACTGGATGAATAGCGTATTGTCTAGGATATAAGAGTCATTAGATTTCCACAGAAAAAATCCAACTCCAACTTATTCTTTTTAAACCTGAAAGTTAAGCGTTTTTAGTTTGTAATATTATATATATATATTATAACTTTTTATCTGTGCAATTGAACATGATGTTTAAGATATTTGGTGAATAGACATTTTATTTGTAGATAATAAATACATAAGAAAAGATTTAATGCATTTTTACATTGGATATATACTACAATTTATTTTAGAATAATTTACCCTGTGAAGCCTTGACATTTTCTCAATAATACGCAACTGGTAAAATTATATAAGGTTATATTACTATTTATAATCTGTGTCATCATAATCCGATACTATTTTTGTATGATCCGAAACTGATAGAATTAATTATTAATAATAAACTTTAATGTATGTACAAAATATTAAACCAGATGAAGTTCTCTCAATATTGAAAAAATATCCTTATAAGGTTCCAAAAGACATTTGTCAACCATCCTTTTTACTCACGTAATAAAATCATCGCCCTCTATTCTATTTTAATTCATTGGAAACGTTCTTTCCGTACATCAATATAATTAACTGTAATCTGTTGCATAAAACAAATGAAGTACGAACATAGAAAGAAACAACGTTTTAGATTATTTGCTCTTTAGCGGTATTATCGTAACACATTGAAATGTATTAAGATGTAAATTTTTATTAAAAAAAAAAACAAATAGTACTTTTATTCTAAATGATGTTCCGTGCTCAATTAAAGTTTGTCTTAGTAGTGCCAACTCAACTTTAAAAAAACTTTTTAAAAATAATAAATGACATTTTGATTCAATAAATGTTAAAAATCTATGGTGATACTCTTTTCCTATACGTGATGTAACAAACTTTGAGAGTACTTTAACTGTGTCTGTATTAGTTAACACTTTCGAATTATACTGATTCATGTTAACAATTAAGTCTTTTGCAGGTCGTTTCCATATACATGACGGATGCGCGGCGTTTTTAGACGCGCTAATGTTTACACGCATACATGAATTTTTATAATAACATTTAATAAGAAAAGTTATAAATATTTACATAACCTATACGGTTTTTAAAATACTTTTGATCGCAAGCGAATGCAACGTCACATAATGTAAGTACGGTGACATAATTCTTTTTGACGTGACAACGTCTTATAAATCGGTAACGCTAGGAGGCATTCGCTAAAAAGTTGTCCCGTTACGATCGGTGTCCCGTTACGCTCGAGCCGAGAGTAACCGAATCAAGCCGAGCGTGCTTAGACGCATGACTCATCGCTGTATTGCGCTCCAGCTATCGTACATGATCGGCTCGATCGAAATTGTGAGATATTAAATATTATATATGTAATTATCATTCAATGAATAAAATACTTTATTTGTGATTTAATAATTGTTATTCTATGGTACATGTATATTGTTATTCCGTGCAGAGTGCTCATTGTTTTGGGTTCGTTGTCACGAATTTAAAGCCCGAGCGCCATGCGCCCAGACACCTGGGATTATTAATAATAATAATTATGTCACCGTACTAACTTAATTATGTGACGTATTTTCTTCATTAAAATATAAAATTACATATTTATGCAGATGTTCTACTATTTTTTAATCTCTAATATATACACTAAGAGAAAATAATGCTTAATACTCGCTATAAATTTTCAGAATTTCATTGGTTGTTGTATGTAGGTTTGTGAGAACTGTACAAAATTATTTAGCTTCTACTGAAACGTTACACATATTTATGAGAACAATTCAATTTTTATTAATTTCTCATAATTTTATCTTTATCGTTTTCACACAAGATTATAATAGTCATATTTTTCTACCGTACGATTTTGCAAAGGTTAAATTAAGTAGATATATATCTTACTCTTTTCTAACTAATGTTTATATAAATCGAGTACTACAAGTAAATCATTAGTATTAATGTATTCGGTGCATTAAACCATATATTATATTTTTAATACTTCACATTTAGCTTCTAATGTTGGAAACACAATAGAGCCAGTGACGCGGTAATAATGGCAATAAAAAAAGTATTATGTATGTACGGATTATACTTGAATAGTTTAAAATTAGACCTTAAGTGATTGCATTAAAGTACATTTTAAAGCCTCAGGTTCTTTACTAGGGCGTATTGTGCAAATATATAGGCTGAAAAGTATATGCTATAGCGTGCGAGAATTTTAAAGTTACATAAGAAGGTGCTTCAGTGTATTCCACTGGTGCTCTATGCCGAAATGGGAACGGCTCACAAATCTGTATCCAGTACTGTTGACAAATTTTTATATATTAAAAATATACATCGGTCTTTATTCGTGTAATAAGAATGTGTAAAAGTGTGATTCCTTTATAAATTTGCGATTGCACTGAATCGGTTTTGTTGTATATTTTTTATTTTGTATTTGTAACGTACTTCTCTTAGCCAATCACGTGTCGCAATTAAATGTGTCTCGATTCTGATTGGTTAATAAATGAGCGTTCACATTTTATCTAATTCACACGTAGTTAAATAGGCCCAATATTATCTGTTCTGTTTGTAGAGTATACATATGTATCTATAGGATAACTTAGGTATATATTTTGTGCTCATGCATATAAATTAGAATATATAAATATCAATCATAGAGTTCATTTTCAATTGTCTGATTATTGGGTCTATTCGCGTTTATTTCGTGCTATATAAATAGATTGTATCTGTTACAAGCAGTAATTGATAATTTCAATAAATGTGTAAAGTTTTACGCAATATAATAGTTTGGCCAAAAATAAAGCTTATTTATTCAATATTAATGCCTTTTTACTTTTAAAAACTTAATGCTTCTTTTATACAATTTATTAAAAAAAAAAAGTTTTTTGCAATGTTTGCAAATAATTGCAATTCTAGTAAATGCTTCTGTTTAATATAGAGCTATATTTTCCAGACGGCGTTGGCTTTTAAATAGAGATGTTTTTTTTTAATATTGTACAAAATAATTAACGTGACGGTAAGTGGTGAATGAAACAGTATCATAACGATGCTGTGTTTCGTATGGTGAGGCATTCCATCGAAATTCTCAGGGTTATAATACAAGGTCTTCAAATATATGCATCTTGAATATTTGTTTTATATGGATGGGTAAGTGTTTACTGGTCGCAGTTATCACTTACCAGCAGGTGAACTGTGTGCTCATTTGTCACCATTGGTTTCATGAAAAAAAACGCAGGTCTTTTCTAATTATTGACATAAAAGTAAGTCTTGACGTCTTTAAGTCTTGATTTAGTGATATGACGCTCATTCGATTATCTGGAGTAACTATATTTTTTTATGTACTTAACGTAGGTTATTGCTTTTAATTAGCGGTATGCGGTTAAAGCAAGTAATATCCCAGATGTCGAGACTAATGGAATGTTAATTGTAATTTTGAGGGCTAGATTGACCTAGTGGCGAATGAATAATTATATTAAATATAATTATAATGCGACGAGGAATGAACATCTCAAAAAAAAGTGAAAATTGACTGCAATCCACCGTCTCCCTTATCCAACATTAGAGCTTATTTTTATAAGGTATTACTTTATTTTAATTTTATTTATTTTCATATATTCTTTTCCCTAACCGCAAGCATCAGCTTGTAGTCAATATCAACTACTCAAAAAAAAAGCCCACTCTAAGTTAATCTCGAATTTAGTCTAAAAAAATTGTTGGGTAGTAAATAGTGAAGTTAAACATTTCGAAGTATTGTTGACATGTTTATCTATCGTTATCAATGTTTCAAGTCAGGAATTTAATGGTGGCTAGACAAAAAAAGTGAAGTACTCCAAAAAACGTTTATTACTCAAATTCTCAGTCCCTTGTACCCTCAGTCACATTCTGAATGTTACAGTCGCACGTCTACTTTTTTCATTTTGACTTAATTTCGGTGTTACTCGCGATCATTATGCCTGGTTCTCGGCGTCATATGGATGTGGAAACAGCAACAAGAGCAGTGTTTATGCTTCAGGAGGAAGAATCTCAGTGGTCAGTGGCAAGATGTCTTGGTGTGTCGCGACGAGCTATTCGAAACGCTTTCTAGAGACAGGTAGATAGTAGGTAGAGGTAGATTGACTGCACTTCGAGAGCGTACGATTCCCGCCCGCGTCTTACACAATCGACTGGCACACGAATTAGTGATCAAACCATTCGAAATCGGCTCCATGAAAATGGACAACGTTCCAGATCTCGTGTTATTCGTCTAAAATTGACAAGAGCGCATTGAGGTTTGCTCGCGAGCATGCGGAGTGGACAATGGACAACTGGAGAAATGTACTCTTTACGGACGAAAGTAAAGTGAAGTTTTTCAGCGATGATCGTAGAGTGCGCGTGTGGAGAAGAGAAGGAGAACGTTTTTCAGGACCTTGCATACATGAAAGGGATCGTTTTGGTGGTCCAAATGTTATAATGTGGGCTAGAATAAGCTTGCTCAGTAAAACTGAGCTGGTAATTCTGGAAGAAGGCTCCATAACTGGCTCCCGGTATGTCGAACGAATAAATCGGCCTCATGTCAGCCCATTTTCACAAAGAGTGAAACCAATATTACGGTTTTACCGTGGCCGGCCATGAGTCCCGATCTTAACCCCATTGAACATTTATGGGATCAATTGAAGCCTCAAATCGAACTTCAGTAATGTGACTAATCGACAAGAGCTCATAAACGCCCTAAAATTGTGTTGGGAGCGAATACCCGAGGAAAACGTCATCCACTTGATTGAAAGTGTTCCAGATAGATTTAGAGAGTGCATACGGAACAGAGGAGGACCTATTCGCTATTAAGCACCATCAAACTCATTGATTTGGTCAATAATAAAAATCAAAATCAAACTTTACTTAAATCAATAATTTCTGAAAACTTTCCCAAAAACTTTAAATTTTGACTAAATTCCATAAAATTGGCAAAACTTACTCTTATTAATGTTCACACACTTTCAAAAACCTTAATTTATTCATTCCTAATCATAAAAACTGAAAAAAGAAAAAGAATCTGTAAAATACATTTATAAAACATGGTCGGCCCTATTTTGTTTTGAGTAGTATATAAAAGCAAAAATAATTTTCGATGTGAAAAAAAAACCACAGCTTAATTTATTGCTCATATTCCTTATATGAGTATAAAGAAAAATAGGGCCATATAAGATTGTAGAGAAAATCTCAAATTCAATATACAGTATAGATGTGGGCCATAAAAAGATGGAATCAAACTTTTTCCACATCACAAAATTGATACCAGTTTCTACAACAATATATAAAAATGATGAGGATGGGTCTATATGAAAATTTTCATGACAATTTTCTTCCCTTGTAGGGGAGATATAAAGAAATAGTTATTATAGAACATTTCTTTAATTTGAATTTAGCCGTGACTCACTCCGTTGGTAAAGAAGTGTGGAGTCAATCTACTACGTTGGTAAAGCGGGGCTGTCATTGTCTGAGAGGTTTGAAAGATATAAGAGTGTAATTAATTATTGTGTTCAAGTGTTAAAAATATTGAAGAAAAGATTGAGATTGTGAATAATAAACGTTAAATGTCGTTTCTTTGATTACAGAGCAACACATAGCAACATTCACCGACAATAATAGAGAGAAACATTATATGAGTAGTTATAATTTCAATGCATAATCTCATCTAAATTAACATCGTAGACCCTACTCTCGACGATCTGCGTGGTATAGCTGGCCTTCTTAAGAGCTATGGCGACGTGTTGGTCCGTTTTTTGTGATGGGCAGAAGGCTGTTAGGCGGGTGGGGACGTAGTTAGCGTTGAGCATCTTGAGCGGCATTGCTATCGTCATGCATCCTCGGTCTGAAATTAAAAAAAAGTTAACTTGTTAAAGCCACGTTTCAGCCGGAAATATACGTAGCTTGGTATGGTCAGCTTCACCTGGTACAGAACATATTCATATCACAGAATATCAGCATTAAAGCTCAACAGTGGTAGAGGCAAACTACAGCCGCAACATTCCAAAAGTGGATTTGAGCCGCAGCATTACGAACGTAGATTTTAGCCGCAGCATTTCGAACGTAGTTTTAGCCGCAACGTTTCGAACGCGGATTTAGCCGCAACATTCGGAACGTGGGTTTTAGCCGCAACATTCCGATCGCGGATTTTAGCCTCAACATTCCGAACGTGGATTTTAGCACCAACATTCCGAACGCGGATTTTAGCCTCAACATTCCGAACGTGGATTTTAGCAAATATTATAGCATAATACTCGTTAATATAAAAGCATAATACATATTATGAGTGCAGGGATAAGGGGTTTACTATTATCGAGGCATTCCATTTCAGTTCTCAGGGGTGAACTCATCTATATATGGTAACGATGGATGTGGACGTCATAGGCGGTAGTTGTCACTTATCATCAGGTGAACTGTGTGCTTTTTTACACCCCTATTATATTAAATTATTATATTAAAAAAATAGCTTAAATACCAAAGTGTATCATCTGATGTTAAGTGAAAGAAACCTGAGATCTAATAACTGATGACGAGGCACTTTAGTACTCAAGAAAGGCAACGCATCTGCATCATAATTCCTTATCGAGGATGTTCTCCTATTGTGGTTATTATTTCAGAAAACGTCAACTGTAAGACATTTTAACGCCGCAGTATTCTCAGTATCGCAAACGCAGAATTACTTGCTCGTACGTCGTCCTTATGAACAGATCATGAGGAAGGTACTGGTGTAGTGTCAGGGACCCGTAATCCATACAACACATACTGACTCTTCATCTTGTTATGTTTTTATCAATTGTTAACGTAGCACATTTTCATAAATATTATAGCCATGTACAAAAGTATATACACCTCAGTGATTACTTTTTTTTTGTGTGCGCGAGTATTGCTGTTGGTCCATAGACCTTTACAGCGTTGTCTAATTAGACTCGCGAGCGGGAGGACCGCTGAGTAGGGAGACGACGACGATGCTGCTGCACCACCGCTGCACTCCGACCCCTGTGGACGAAGAACGTTGACGACAACAGAGGGATGATTACTTATCATCAGATTACTAATTAAAACTACTCCGTAGTTGTGTGTAAAATGCCAAACTTGGACATTCGTACCGGGAATCTTTCTCTTTACGTTGACATTCTCTATCATGTAGATGCCGCTCTTTCCTAAGACGTTGGCGATGGTCCTGGTTGTGAACTCCCTGGTTTGTTCCGATTCGAGCGAGGGTGCGTCTGTTGCGACACCTACCACGTGGCTCATGTTCGCCGCTATCCATTCTGCCAGTTCGTAACTTAATCCTGTAAACAGTTTACTTTATATCAATATGTGAAAAGTAGTAAGTTCCTAAAAATCTGCTTTTTGCTTACAAAATTGAGATACCGTTTTAACCTTTTATATTTCCAGTTTATCATCCGAGTATGTGATAGTCGTAACCATGAAGAGTTTGAATGATCTAAAGCATATATCCACTAGAGGTGTCGATAATGCTGTCACCGAAAATATTGTTCTTTTTTTTATTTCTTTATAGTAAGTAACATACGAGCACGCAGTTCACCAGATGGCAAGTGATTCCTGCGGCCCATGACATCTACGTTCATCCTTGACATGGAATGATAATGCAGATGCGTTGTCACCCTTGAGGACTGAGATAGAATGCCTCGTCACCAGTAACAAAGGTCTCCAGATCCGGTCTCCTACACTCACCAGACGAAACACAGCAGCGTTATGCTGCTATTTCATGGTGTTATTCTGTGGGGGCGTGGTCCTACCCCGGTTGAGCTGACCTATTCATTCTGCAGCTAGTAACAAACTGAAACTGAAAACTTACGGTTAAGTTCACGTTCATTTCGAAAGAAGAGCTGATGGCGCGATTGTAAGGATTACACGTAATATCCCTCTACAAATTTCAAGTACCCTATAGATTAGTTGGCTATTCCAATTTATTACAAATATTTTAAATTTACGATTATATTTCATTGACCTTGTAGATCGTTTTAGAAGGTAGATGAGCCTTGTAGTGCAGCATAGTTATAAGGATATTAACAATATAACAAGGTAATTACATAGTCCCATAATGATATTTTTCGGTATAGAATTAAACATAAATATTTTTTGCTATAACAGACTCCTCATGAATTATTTTTTAACTTGTTTAAGTGTTTCAACATGTGTTTTAAAAATCCTCAACATACACCGTGCTTAAAAACTTATAACCTCTCATATTCACGCGTTGATTAGAGTGTTCACAAGAATGTTTGTAAAGTGGCATTCCTACTCTAACTTTGTTTGAACTATAATTAATATATAAACCTATAAATATGTTGCAATAAGTCAGTTGATCCAGTTGATCGCGTGTGCGTCTACTTATATTTATCCGAAACTTGTACTTTCTCCGTATCATTCCTATTGAACTTTTTGTACTGTCCGTCCTTCTATTTCTTAGTGAGTGCACATGTATAATACGTCCTTGCCTGTTGTTCTTATTGTGTTTGTGGCGAACCTATTGTAAAGCATAAATAAACTTTAACTGTTTCTATATTTACGACTACACAACTAAAAGCCTCATCAAAGATACATATACAGTTTTAAGTCTAAGAAGTTTGCAGTTGGTGTATTTTTTTTTTAATTAAAACAAAGCTTATAAATCGTAGTGATACTCACCAGGTATTTTGCATACGCATCGCCTCTTATACGTAGCAGTTCGCTTCCAACCGAACTTGAAAAGTAGCAGTGTCGGTTCACGAGGGTCGTGCTTCAGAGCTGGCCATTGTAATGCTATATCCAAGGTCACCACTGCCCCTTGATGGACTTTTGTAAGAGTCGTAAGGTCAATAACCTCCACTGTAAATTTAAATAATATTTTTTACGAGATCACTAACACTATGTCAGTTTTGGGAAACTTGATATTTCATAGTATATTAGTTTTTAAGTTCAAGTTGTCTTTAACTTTATATGTATGTATAACTTTATATCTATATCAGGAGAGCAAATTTTAATAAAAAGCGATGAAAGTCGTGAATCTTGTTCGAACAATTTTATATAGAATTATCTAACCACTACCAGTTTAAGCACAATTTGTTAGTAAGACAGAGCGAGCAGATTTTTTTACCCTATCCTCTATAAAAATAAATAAGAAAAGTTGGCGATAGGCTGTTGAATACTTACATCGAGTGAGAAGGTACTCAGTGGGTATAACGGCCGGTTGCATGGAGCCTGTCGTTCCTGCATGCTCTAAATGGATTGCCGTACCAAGTGTAGGGATACCGCAGTTGACGCATATTCTCCTGTGTAAAATGTAAATATAATAACTACACACATTTCACTCATCATAGGTCATACAATCGTAGAGCCATGCTCGGCAGTTAGTTTCTAGCTGGATTATGAATGGGTCTGATGGACCGGGTTCCTTCCATGCCCTCAAAATGGCGAGTTGCCGGGGATCCAATTACAGATAAGGCATTCATCTCAGTCCAAGTCAAGGGTGACAACAAGTTCTTAAATCATTGAGAATAAATATTGATGACATGGCCTTCAGTTATCCCTTACAATCAGGTGAACTGTGTGCTCGTCACTCTTAATATTATAAAACGGTCCTCTTATCTTGACACTGGAATATTATCTGCTACGCGGCTTCAATGCGGAGTGGAATAGATATCACGTATTTTTTTATTTCTTACTTATACGTGTTTTGCTTCCCCGTCAACCATGGGCTCAAAAGCTGGTATAGTCAACATTTAGAATTGCAAATAACAATTACTACGGTTACCGAAGTTTCTCTGTTTCTTGGTCATCACGTCACCCTTGAGGATTTAGATGGAATTCCTCGTCTACCAGTAACTCGTCAGACATTTGAAGTTAATTTGTTCAAGATTTATTCAATATAGCGGATGAAGAATAGAACCTTAAATCTTTTGAGGTCGTAGTAGGTCTACGTTGAACAAAAATTCTATTTTCAGTACATTGTGAGTAACAAACGAGCACACAGTTCATCTGATGGCAAGTGATTCCAGCGACCCAAGACATCTACATTCATCCTTGACGAGGAATCATACTGCAGATGCTTTGTCACCCTTGAGGACTGAGATAGAAAGCCTCGTCAACAGTAATAAAGGTCTCCGGATTTCCACACTCAACAAACGATGCACAGCAGCATTCTGCTGCTATTTTACTCTGGTATTCTGTGAGGGCGTGGTCCTACCCCGATAGAGCTGACCCATTCACTCTGCGGCCAGAAACAAACGGCAGTAAAGCTCTACCACTATGATAGCATCATCAAATATCATATACAGCGCACCAAAAATAAACTTCAACTTCTGTACTGCACTGTCATTATTGTTACTTTAACTATCAAAATCTGGTGCCTACTCAGGGTCTTCCGCTCGCGAGTCTAATTAGATAAAGCTGTAAAGGTCTCTGGACCAACAGCAATTCTCACATATAAAAATAAATAAATAAATAAATCAGGTGACACCGAGGCACCAAGTAAAATGTAAAATACCTAGCAAGTGCTACGATTAAGTTTGCAATTAACGCTTCGTAGTCTAACGTGGTGACGACTAATTCAAAGCGAGTACAAAAATTGACAATTTTCACTGAAATATATTTTATTTTTATTTTTAGTTTTACAATTTTCGGAAGACTTACAGCTAATACTTAAGCAAAGCAATAACATAATTAATACAGAAGGCCAATTATAAATATATAATTAAATAGTAAAAATAAAGAAAAAGGTAAAAAGTAGTAAATAGATTAAGACGTACAAGATACTAAAAAGTAAAAAAAAGTTAGATATTAAAATAGACAGATGATGTTCAGCATTTGCATGTTCTTATTAAAGAACATTAAATTTAGTTTTCTATTAATTTGAGTTCTAGTTGTATTAAATAAATCGATGTGAATTGTCGATAGAATCGAATCAAAATAGTTGCCAGGGCTGATAAAGTAACTATTTTGCCTAACGATTACCACTCATACTTTTGGGTTCCGTATATTCGTATGGATATTCCGTCATCATTCATTCGACTGGTAAATCTGACGAGCCTTTAACTACCAAGTGGCGCAACGATCTTACACCATATGACCTTATAAAAATATACAGTAATAAAAAAAATAACGTTTTTACCAATGTTTCTCAATTGCGCCGTAGTAGTCCATAAGATCCTTCCAAGTCATCGGTATCGTCAGATCGAACACGTCAATGATGGACAACTCTTCATCCATACGTTTACCATCAAAACTACCTCTATCAAAGAGGCAGATTTGGATTAAAAAAGTGATATAAAATCTTAACTGTCTCCGCATTCTACACTGTGAACTTCACCGAATAACTGGAGTCGGGAACTATAGTCTCGAAGTCGAGACAGCTCTTGTTTAGATAGGTCGTTTATAGTTGCAAGTAAACAAAACATCATAGAGACTATATTGTTTTATTCGTGTTTACTCATTATTGTTAGCATTATATCGAATATTGCTAATGGTCTTCTTTTTTGTATAAAAAGCACGACTAAAAGCATACACGATATATTCATAATAAATGGAAGTAGGTTTTTTGTGTTATTGTGTCTTATATGTCAACTAAACACATTAGCCGAAAAGCTATGAACCATTCGAAGGATCAATGATCAAACAGGAAAGAACGTTCTGGAGGGGTAACCTTGTACCAGTAAATTAACTACAAAAACACCGATCTAGTGTTTGCTACTGGGAACCAATAATGAGCTGGTTGGTTACAATAATTCCTGAATGCTTTCATTATGTGTGTAAAATCCACAATGCTTTTTACGAAAAAATAAATAGAAAGAACAAATAAGTATAAGTAATTATAAGAAGTCAAATAATGTTACAAAGGCTCTTTCAAGTTGGGTACAAAGAGAAAATAATATATTTTAACTTTTTTATATTTTGCATTTTTTTTTTAATTTATATTTTGTGTTGATTACCAGTAAAATGCATTTACCTTTATATTTTTGTGGTGAGACAAACAGTATTAGTTACAAGTGTAGTATCTAAAATAGGCTGGGCCTATTTTAGATGTTAATTTAGCTTTTTCGTTTCCTATGGTTGATATTCCTGTGTAAAATATTAATCTGATTTTCCTTTATTGTGCTTTTTTGTGTTACGATAAAAGCATTTATATTTTAACGGACACCGGTCCTTGAATTGTTATACTTATACTCTGTCCGTAAGCTTTATATCCATAACTTATTTCGTTAAGTCATTTTGTGGTGGTGAAAGGTATATTTCTGTTTTGGACTCGATATACTCATCCAATAAGTTTCATGGTAAGGAGTGTAAAGATAATTCTGCTCTGACAACCTAACCTGTTCGCAGTGCTGTTTGCTAGCTTACGGATCTTTACCCGTTAGTTAGCAAACAATGCTGTGTGCGAGATTTGTTTTTGAGATCAATTTCAATAAAAAAAAAGAAAAAAGTACATCCTAATATACTGAGTAAAATCTAAGGTTTTTGATGGTACACTTCAGCGTTTTACTTTCACTACTGGTCCTAGAGTGAGGATATCGAGCGAGGGTCTGTCAATAAGTCTGATTAGCGTGGTATAGTGGAGTATAGTCAAATATAGTGTTGATTTATGATGTCGTTTGTTGGAGTGGCCTTTTAACTGCAATTGATTTGAAAAATGGTGACACATCTATTCAAACTTGTCGCAGGAGAAATCTCAATATGTCCTGAGGTAATGGAAAATAACGCTTATTTTAAAATTGACTATATTCTGTAGAGGATAAATTTAAAGGAGGAGGAGAAGAAGTAAGTTTAGTTAGAAAATAATAAAATGTAAAACAGACACACAAAGCGATGTATCAGTATTGTAATTAAATCGTGTATTGTTTCGACCATTGTATATACCATCAATTTATTTGTGTTTATAAACAGACTGACAATGTGACAATGTGGGTTCATTCGTCGCTATTGTTTATTTTAAAGTGATGAAGGTTATATTAGACTTTTAAATATCTTAATATGCCTACGTGATTTTTTAACCTACTTGGGTTATTTTATTTATGAAATTGGGGATGACAGTCTAGTTCTTGATGTTAGTGATTTCTGTGACTCATGATATGATGTGACCTATGAGAACGAAGCTACAATGCTTGATTAAAGAGCGTTCTCAGACCAATCAATAACGGAGGTGCATGTACGGTAAACGTCACCTCCTAGGGTAGAAATCTATCATCTCTACGGGGTCATGCGATCGATAGCCTTCTATGGAGTTCTGATGTAATTATACCGATTTGCGGGCCTCCGACGCTCCTGTAGAGCTATTATTGATAGCCTGCAGCGTGAGATGACCTTCACGATCACTTAAGTATACCGCCAATTCGACCACTATCCTATGAGGCATTCATGTTCGGTTTCCATCACTGGAGATCCTGGTGGAAATACTTTACAGGGTTATGTTTGTTCAGAAAAATGTAGTTTAATCCTAGGAAACTAGTTTTATACTAACGAATAGAATGTTGGGTTATTACTCAAAAGCGTGAAATATTGTCAGAAATTGTAATTGAAATTTGTAAAAAAAAATTGGATTGGTACGAACTTCTTATCATATTGATTATTTTAATATGGTACTTGTCTAACATCATTTTTATATTTCGTATCATGTCTCGAGACCATTTTATTTTTATTTTCAGATGATAATAAAAATATATGTTAAATTAAACTAAATACACAAATGGAATAATTTGGTTTAATTTGTGAATAATCATGATTTAATTTTTATTTCAATTTTAAACGACTTTGTTATTGTTTCTCGATGACATTCAAGCCATTAAGATTTAACTCACTATATAAACAACTCAACTCCTTGAAAGTTCCTGATTATGATTTATTACTTGTTATAACGCCTTTATCTATGTGTTAGGGGAAGAAAATATTTACCCCAAAACAGATATCTTGACTAAGAAAATTGGTAACTTAGCTGGAATATGTTACTTAGTGGAGCGCGAGCAGTTTAATAATTTTAACTTCCATAGGGTGTAGAATTCCATAGATATGAAATTTACAGATTACTGTATAATATTTGCTTTTTTGATTTGTTTTTTTTTGGTTTATATGTATGCATTAAAGTGAGCTTAGTATGAGTATTGGCAATCATATTACAAAGTACTGACAAACTTCTCAATACATTAACTTGTCATCTGTTGGAACTTTGAGATTTTCATTGAATTTCTCCTAGTCCTTTGTGAGAACATTTATTTGCAATTTCTCATAAGCCGCACATTTTCACATGTAAAACTTATTAATGTTGTTTCATAACACAAAATATTATTTATGGTAATATTGTTAGTTTATGTATTATTTCTGTTGTGTAAATGGTATATAATTTGTATGTATCCCTTAAAATTAAAAAAATAAAATAACAGTTGATGAAAATGTAGCATGTAAAAGTGTATTTTGTTTTGTTGGCGCTTTTTAGATTTGTAAGCATATACGAAACACTAATAGATTCACTGATTAGATTTCTAAATGCCCATTAGACCTTTTTACAAAATTAATGAATAAAAACTTCGCATAGTCTAGGGAGCAAACGAGCGGCGGGAACACCGAGGTGCTCATCGACGCCCATGAACAACCGCAACACCAGAGGAACTGCAGACGCGTTATCGGCCTTTAAGAAAGGAATATGCTCGCTTTTTGAAGGACCCTAAGTCGTACTGCTTGGAAAAACCGCCGAGGTCAGTCCGTTCCAAAGGCAGCTGTGCGGAGCAGAAAATTCCGCAAGAAGCGCACAGTAGAGGAATGCCAGCCATCCACGTGGTGAGGATGGAATCTGGTAGTCTGTCGTGTCGTCCGATGACGGAACTCGACGGCAGGATCGTTCCAAACAGCTCTTCGATCGGTGTATGCGGTCAAATGGAAGAAGCTGGTATTGGAGTGCTCCCGCGCAGAGGTGCGAGCAGTATTCGTTGTGGGGCCGCACTTGCACCTTATACAGTTGTAGTTGGTGGCCCGGCTGGAAATACTGCTTCGCCCTACTGAGTACGCCCAGCTTTTTGAGGCCAGCTTGGTCTTGTATTCCAAGTGACCACGAAACTGAACGTCACTCGATATGTCGAAGCCGAGAATACCGATACTAAGTGAAGCAACCAGGGGAGTGTTCTCAAAGTGGAGATTTACGACGAAGGGATCTTTTTTAGCAGTAAAGGCGTAGACTTGTCTGGGATTTTTGACTTTGTTGGGATTGAAATCGACAAGATTTTATCGACCCCAATCCGAGACTTCACCCAAAAGGTCTTCAGTTCAGACACAAATTTGGTACGGTTCTCATTGGCAGTAGCCCGAGAAACATTAACGCAGGCCGTATACAATGCATCACCAGTGCTATCGTCTGCATAACAATGAATGTTGCTTATTTGCATCATATCATTGATAAACAGAAGAAACTGGGTGGGCGACAGTACACAGCCCTGTGGGACACCAGCATTAATTGGTTTCGAGTCAGATCATGCACCGTCGACAACGACCATGATGTCCTTCAAAAAGCTACTTATCCAGGCGCATAGTTTCTCGGGCAGCCCGTAGGAAGGAAACTTTGAAAGAAGTGCTTTGTGCCACACCCGATCGAAGTCCTTGGCCATGTCCAAATTAATACATTATAAACATAATCGAAATATATAATAATGTATATTGTTCGGTGTTTCTCTACGTGATACAATAGGTAACGAAGTTAGGCGCAGTAGAGCGGGGATGACCAACTTAGACTAGCTAGCTGAAATGACAATTTGGTAGAATCGATAAACAATGGGTAAGAAAAGGTGGCTTAGGAAATCGTACTTTATGGCACTCTGTTCAGCTATGTTCAGCAGTGGACTAATTGTAGGTTGTGAGATGATAATGTAACTGTATATACATGTTTTATTTAAAGCCTTAAACTTAAGTTTTTTTTTAATATTCTAGTAAATCAGGAAATTTGTAAATAATCGCAACGAAAAAACCACTTGCCAGTGACTAAGAATAAAACTGGCCGATTGGACCTTCAGTTCCTTGCTGCAACAGTCAGTATCTTTCAAGCGCAGGGCAACGGTCCTAGCCGAGGCTTCCAATTTTCAACCCGGTGAAAGCTTTAAGCCCTTGGATTAACAGTGACTGTCAGATATAAAAAAAACGTTTATAGCTGAGATTTTTCTTATTGTGGATGAATAAAATCGTAGAACCAATAACTGGTAATGAAGGCTCATTTCATTTGCGATAATGCGTTCGTGTTTAGATTCTTTGTCAATGACATTATTTACCATCGGATGAGATGTGTAAACGCTTTTACCCTAATATTAAGTCAAATATAAAAAAAAAATTAACTATTGTCTAAAAATAAATACTAATAAATAAATACAGGTTTTAATAAGAGATAAGAAAATACAAATTTTCAGATTTATTGGTACAAAAATAAAACAATGCAAAGATAATTAATCCTTTATTGTAATTATAAAAAAAATAAGACTTATAGTAAGTATATACATCACGACTAAGAAACGTTCGAAATTTATTAGGATAAATGGAATTCATTTTTCCATAAGATTTTCGGTAAGAGAGCAAAAATGCGATCTTAAGCGAATTTTGCTTATGAACAAAATTACCAAGATACATAACGATGGAATAAGAAATTTAAATTACTCGTATATTGAATTATTTTATTATGGGGTTACGCTTAAGAAAATATATAATATTGCACTAGTCGATGTAATTAGGTACGAAATTCTTAATTTAGTCGTTGGTTTTGATTAAATAATAACAAAAGTTGTAATAAAAATCAATATAAACCAGAAGGCATGTCTGTTACTTTGTGAATACCGTAGCTGTTTACTGAACCTACAGGTGATAGGGTCCGTTTCAAATCTCCATAGCTGTGGGTTCCGTTCATAACAAGACTTGTAATGCTAGCAGGAGCATCTCGAAGCATATGTTGGCCTGAATAAAAACCTGCATTACTATGACCTCGCTTAACAATAAAAGTGTTACTGAAATTCGATGACCCAATATTATCTGTAAAACATCCCGAATTTAATTTTGAATGGGGCAAACCAAACTTTTGCTGATTCTCGCCTTTGGAAATATAATCATCGTTACCTTTTCCACCCGACGATTTCGAGTTATATGTATAGTTTGTTTTATTATTAGATCTCGTTAGTGGAATCAAAGGTGATTCAATACCGTCATCGCTGTTTGTACGAGAACAAGGTCTCTGTCTTCTTTCATAGGACCACGATGGTTTAGTTGACTCAGTCATTACTACGATATCAACCATAGTATTCAATCCTTCATCAATCCTATCTAAACTTTTGGTCAACTTTTTTGATTCTATAAGATTTACAATTTCATCTACTCGACTGCATTTGGAACTTGTTCTTTGTAAAGATGCGTGTTCTATTGTTGAAGGTTTGGATTCAGTGCAGAACATACTGTCAATATATTCGCGTTGACGGGAACCTTTCTCAGAGGTTTGAAAGGATTCACTTCGTTTTACTGATGTATTTCTGCACTCTTCTCTTGATCGTGTTCTAAAACGCTTATTTCGGTTATCGTCTACTTCTCTTTCAGCGATAGAGTCAAATATTGCTCGACATTCCTTAAAATCAAAGCTCGTGATGGATCCTTTTTTATTAAGAAGATTCTGACAGCGTGATGCACTTAGTAAAGAGTCAGAACCTTCGTCGCTTGAGAAATAATTATCTTCGAATAAATCTGGAGGCTTATTATAAAGAATTCCTTGGTTTTCCGGTGGGACGAACAAATGAATTAAGCTTTTTGCTTTTCTCGGTGGATGAGGTAGTATTTTACTTGGAACAATTTCAGGTTCCTCTTCATCGTCATTGTTTTCATTAAGAAACTCTGTACTGCTTGTTATCTGAATGCTGTGCCGTGTGCTAGTAATAGAATCTTCTTTTTCAAGATTTCTATGTTTCTGACAATCTTTGCCATTAATCGAAATATTGATTTCTGAAGATTCATTGCACCTCGAAGATTTGTCGTCACAGAATGAAGTTTGATCTTTAACGTATTGTTCTGACTCAGCATGGTTTACTATATTTCGTAATTCTTGAATAACTTCATCTATGGTCGTTTCTTCATCATCATCTGAGGACTTTTTATTGTCATTGTGTTTCTTGGTGCTTTCTAACTTTTTATGTAGAGGTCGTTTATTCCGTAGCAAATCGTACGTATCGTTTTTAATGTTAAATACTTCGTACACCATGGATTCTCGTTGTGGGTCAGTCTCAGGGCTAAGAGATCGTTCCGAGGAACTGATACCTTCATCTTCTGGTGGCGATGACTCATCTACGGAAAACGCAATAATTGATTATAATCATTAGAATGTGTTGCAGACTACATTATAATTAATATATTTACCTCTGGTTGTGTGTACAGTGCTTTTTTTCTTAATCACAAAAGTCTTTTTACGATTTGAATTACCGTTTTCTGTTCGCAATGTTGTAACTTCTTCTTGTAATTCGCAACACTTTTCTTTTAAACATTTTTCCAAGGATAAAAGAATCCCTTTTTCTTCTTGTAGAATCTGAAATTTAAAATGTTTTTCCAAAAATAAATCAATCATGCTATCAAAGTTATATGCTGGCTTTTGTTTTCGATGTTTTTGTAATTTATTAGTTATACCTTCACACGTTTCTCAAGTAGCTCCAGTTTATATTTCAGGTCATCCTTTTCTTTTTGCGCTTCATTAGCTTTTTCACTCAGTGTATCAATATCTATTAACTGTTTTTCATAGTTTTCGATTTCTCTGGTAACGTTTTCATTTGTATTTGGAAGTTTTGAGATTATCTAAAAGTTATTCATATAATTTAAATAACTACAAGATTAAAATGTAATAGGTTTCTGTGCTTTTATATTTATAAATAATGTATTACTATAACACAGTCAAAATAGTTCATATAGATAGTTACCTTTTTCAGTGTAATGATATCAAAGCCAGCTTGTTCCAATTCAGCTTGGATGTATAATTTTCTTTGAGGAGTAGGGGCACTTGCTAGCAGCGCGTTAATGAAAGCGAGTCCAGCTGCTTGCAGATCTCCAGAACCTCCTGCGCTTTGCAGCATTCCCACGAGGAATCTAAAGCGAACTGGCTCTCCATAACGGAGGCGCAGTGTGGAGAGGGCTTCGGATATCATGCTGTGTCCATTAGCTGGTGGATAACAGCCTTTCGTAAGGAGCTGAAATTTATATGTATTTTATTGGAAGAAACTATATAAATAATATTAAAAACCTTTTGTCATATCAATCGGGGAATCACAGTGGGGAAGATAATAAGATATTGGAAGAAGATTCAGATTCAAGTAAGACAGAGATACATAGAGCATATCCAAATATACTCAAAACCCAGTCAAGGATCAACAGCCTCGTACTTAGTTCTCTGGCGCCAGGTTCATTAGTTAAGTATATTGTTAAGTAAGCAATTGCGGTAAATCGTTTAACGTGGAGGAATTGTATGAATAAAAGTAAACTATTCACAGAGTTTTGATCATTATAATGTTAGTACAACATCATCTAAATAACTTAAGCTTGATTTAACTTCATTGTAAGTTAAAGCTCTATGATCACTTCACATGGAAGCTTTATGTATAGCGAAGGCTTGTTAGTTTTTATGAGATATTAAAAAGAGTGCATCCCTTTATTACGCCTTTGGCAGTCTTTCGATTTGACACGTACGTTTTTATTTAAGGAATCATATGTATGAGTTTTATTTATTATTTACCTGTAGTGCAAGCACTCTTGTTTTGTTTACTGTCGACATAATGCAGACTGTTAGAGCATATACTCCGTTGGAGCCCGCCACCAATCTCCTTACGCAGTCTGAATATCTCGTAACACAACTCCAGAGGCATTGCCTATGCAGACAGTTACAATATTTTTATTAATTAAAACCAAATTAGTGAAGTAAAAAAAGGTAAAAACGAGTTGCAGTAGAATACAGAAGTACTAGAATATAAATTGTAAATATTAAATAATCAGTAATTTGCATTATTTCCAGGAGGGAACCTAGCAAAAGGCAACCAATGTGGAAGGATACGTGCTAATCTTATACTCGAGTTCCTTGGCTTACGAATACTAACTGCATTCGTTACTGTACCAAACTAAATTACAGTTACAGTTATACAGCTACGCTGCAGTTTATCTCTAGCTGCAGAATGAATGAGCCTCGCAGAATACCAACGTAAAATAGCAGCGTGATGCTGCTGTGTTTCGTCTGGTGAGTGCAGGGATCCGGAGACTTTTATTACTGGTGACGAGGCATTCCATCTCCGTTCTGATCAGTTAAGGTGGCAAAGCATCTGTATTATGATTCCTTGTCAAGGATGAATGCTGCAAGAATAACTTGTAATCAGATGAACTGTGTGCTCATTTGTTACTCTAAAAGTAATAAAAAAAAACCAAATACTCGACATATGTGTAATTAAAGTTTAAATTATAAATTAGTATTTGGATGACTATATTCATATCAACATTTATAGCTTTACTTAATATTAGCTAAGTGAAAATAATTTCTAAAACTATTCTATTAAGAGATATATTATACTAACAGGCAAGACAACTCATCTAAAAGCGGTCTTCTTCTCACAGATGGAGGACCACGAGCACCTTCTCCGGTTTGACTAATTTGTACGTTGCGTAATAGTTCCAGTAGTAAGTTAACGCCATCTAGCGGCTCACAGGCGAACTCTTGCACAAAACTGAAAAAAGTGCAAATATTATCTATTCATTTATTAAGTAAAACACTAGCACATAAAAAGACAAACAAAATTTTTAATATAGAATTTAAGATTATTGCAGTTTTCCTCCTGAAAATCTTATGGAAAGAGCAACGAGTTTGAATAAAAATTAGTAACGATAAATACCAATTAAAACTTTGCCTCAAGCACACGTGTTTGTATATGAGTGTGTGTTTGTGTGTGTTGTATTATGTGAGCATGTGTGAGTTTGACTGTTTGTGAACTTTTTAAATATGTGACGTAAATAAATATGCTTCTAGCTGTACCCAGTCTCTCAATAACTAATTTAATTAATTAAGTAATTCTATTTTATTATATATTATTTTTTTAAGTTTGCCTGGACGCGTTGAATAGATCGATGTCCATAAATTTAGTATTGAACGAATGCTGTATGTGAGACAGTATTTAATGCTGATTACCATTAGGAGCACACTTAAAAGGACAACTGCGGTCGACCAGTTAAAATAGTTTGTCAACGCAGTAATCGCTCAATAAGAGAGTCACAGTGCTCGTATGGACCCCAACTGTGATATTATTTGAAGTTACGACATTTGATAAACTTCCTCCCACTCGATTATTAATTTAAATTAAAAAAAATTAAGTTATATTATACTACTATTGTACTATTTATTTTTATTTAATAATGCTTAAATTTAAATAAAATTCCAATGATAAATATAAAAAGAATGTAGAAAAAATTAATCATGAGTGAAGTTATGTAATACATTAGCATGCATAATTTTTTTTTGGTGTGACCAAAATACATATTGTCTATAATTTAAAAAACTAATCATTAAAAATATATCATTAAAAAAAAATGTTTGTGTTTCTACTTTCACAAATTCAAAGATTTATAGTTGTGTTTGCATTGTTTAAAAATAATTAAGCCTCTCATCGGTGGTAACACATTCCTATGTGATTTACAAATATTGTGATTGCATGCATAGTAGAGCCATGTTATATCTAAAAACTAGTTGTGGCCTTAATGTACCGCTGATCATTCGGTGGACAATACTTTAGAAAAATATCGGCGAACAGAAGATCAGCGCTGCTGTTGTATAATCCAGCGGAAGCAACTGACCTAGCCAAGGGTTGGCCCTCTCGGTTACCCTCCAGTCAGTTGCTTTCGTGCCCAGGGTAATGTTCCAAGCTGAGGCTTCTTCTTACGAACCCTTGTGGTGGTTACTCATTGAGTGCCCTTAGTACTCGACCACGTTTCAACCCGGTGTATCTGTAAAAGCCTCCTGGCTAACAGTGGCGATCAGCCATAAAAAAAGCTGCTGTTGTTACGTATAGTGAGTGGAGACAGCCAGGCTCTGGTAAGAAAGTACTGGTTACTTCTCAGAGATGGCAACGGATTTGTATTTTAATTGCTTATCTTCTTTTTATACAATCCAACAATATTGACCACGGTTTCTTCTTCTTACGTTGCCTCTTCAATGGCCGCCAACTTTGTAAATTTGTCCCGGCCCAGAGCGAGATTAATCAATTCTTCGTCTGACTTAATCCCCTCCATTCTCTGATGTTTCGCAGTCATGACATTTTCCTGCGTTCAACGCGTCCAATGCTGACCGCGGCTAGTGAACTCCTAAATCCATCCTCAACAAAGATTTAAGATATTCATCATCATATGCGTTACCTCTGAAATGGGATGCATCATTGGCTTTTATCAGCACATATCAATAAATTATAAATACGCATTCATATCGAATACCGTAGTGTCCTCATATAACATCACTTTAAGTTTGGGCCGCCAGTGTCGGATACTAAGTACCATTTCCATCCACGGTATACAAACGCTTTGTAATACGAAATCTGTATTTACATTGTCCAATTCATTTTAAAAACTGTGCCATTTTATCTTTAACATATTTTTAAAGAAAAAAATATCAAACAAGTATGAAATTTATATTATATACTTGTTTTCATTTATATTTCTTTTATATATATTTTTTTAATTTTTTTTTAAAAGTTAGATGGTTATAAAAAGTATACAACTCCATCCGTTCTCTTTCTAAGGTTTATAAAATCGACGATGTAACAGAATAAACTAAACTTTGAGCCTTTGTGTGGTCTAATTAGCGAAATAGAATTTCATGCACGGTGCACGATGCAAATGCAGATAATATGATCCTCAATGGTAACACAGAACATCAGATGAATTGCGAGCTCGTTTGTCTTCTTGACTTTAGGGTATGGAATGTTAATAAACTGCTGGAGTGGAAAGAATACGGTATTAACAACAAAGACATGTAGATCGCTGAGGGTCCTTACTACAATCCTCAATGATCTCAATTTAGATGAACGTGAAAAAGACTAAGATCATGACTAGCATCCATATCACACGTATACTTCTTACAGTCGGGTGCTTTCGAAGCTTAAAATTGTGGACAAGTATGTTTACCTAGGGCAAAGAGTATAGTTACGCAAGCCTAACTTTGACCCAGACCATCTCAACTCGGATGGTCATCGTTCGGGAAACTGCATAAACTGGGACCTTCTCGTCGAATATACCTCAATGTTTAAAGACTCTATCGGTGTGTTTTGACAGTGATGACCTACAGAACTAACGACGTGACGTGATCCACCACTTCTGGCAGGAAGCTCAAACTCACTCAGCAAGTTATAGAGTATTCGTGATCTAATACTATATGTGGATATCCACAGTAAATGACTAAAGTAACAAGCAATGGGTCGGCTATATAGTGCGTAGAACCGGTAGTTGATAGGGAAGGAAAGGTTTTTAGAGTGGCCATATATTCATGACCAATATAGGGCGACCCATCCCTAGATGTAGTGACCTATGTATATTTGTGGAAAGTTGACGGATGCAGTTGGTTCGAAATCGTACTCTGTGGTAATTTGTGAAAGAGGTCTGTGTTCAGTAGGCGACTTGTGTAGAGCTCAAATGATGATGATAATGACTTAAAATAAACTCAGCATACCGCAATTGTCATATTACATATTTAAAACAACATCCACCTTGCAGAACATTCACAACTTATAACCGCAAACAGATGCCGCTTATCGTGGAGCTACATAGTATAAAAATATTATGTATAATGACAGTGGTGGTATAATTTAGAAACATAAAGAAAAATTACTGTCTCCAATTACTGGACGGATGTGTTGGATGCGTCTCGGCAATTCGAAATATATATTTTATATGCGATTAGTCTAAAACATGAGAGATAGCGATTACGTTACATTTGTCAAATAAGTACACAATCACCGAATGGTATATGTCATCTGACTGAGGCTTATGTGAATTCTATCAACACCCAAATTCCATTACAGAAAACCTGATAACATGACGCGATGCATTCCATCTCAGTCAAGTGTAAATCTTTATTTTTTTTTGTGTATGGATGTCTTTTTAAATTTATACCAGATGTATGTACGCTTGTTTGTTGAGTTATGTAAAAAAATATAAGTGATTGAGATATATAAAATACAGATTCGGTGCAAACTTTGAACTAACATTGCCAGGCTCGAGCCAGTGAAATTCGTTTCTTCAGAGAAAGTCCTACATGGCCCCTTCCTTTCCTTAAATTTATAAAGCAGGGACATTCTACGTTTAATTTATAGACTTTTATAATAGTACTTAATTAATTAATTTATTTATTAATTTTTAATTTGTACAAGTGCTACTGTACAAAAATGTGGACTAAATTTCAAATAGGTAGAGTCCTATTTTAATATATAAGTTTAAGCAATAACCTATATTAGGAAGTTACTGTTTCGGTTCTCTATTAATTTTAAATGTCTTTAGCAACCAGTGCTTTTAACTTATTTCATAATTTTAAATATTTTATATTTATATATAAATTGATATAAATAAATATGCAATCATCTATTTTGAATCTAATTTGATAAATGCATTATTTTACGCTTTCTCCCTTGACATGGACATCATACAAGATTTGCTTTAGGTTCACAAGGACTGGTCCATACGAGCTTCAATCCTGTTGTCACTAATGTTTCCCATTTTAAAAATTCCTTCAAAGTAAATTTTACTTATGTGATTGTTATTTTGCTTTACATTCTCCTAGGGATTTTTTTCAGGACATCATGCTTCATAATGATCATGTAATAAATGTATATATATATATATATATATATATATATATATATATATATATATAATATTATGTTATTTCACTGTGTATATAAATATTATATTATTGCACAAACTTAGTGGCACTCATTCGTCAATTATATGACTTGGTAAGGGGATTCTGATTTTTAGGAGAAAAGACATTCATAAACACTCTCAGTCATGAAATTAAAAAATTTACATTTATATGTCTAAGCCGGAAGTGATACCTGAGAATTGGGACTCAGGAGCGAGATACTATCACCAAGTATATAATTAAAATTTGACATTTTTTTTACCTCGGAAAAGAGAGACGAAGATCAGCCTTCAGTTTTGTCAACAGCTCGCTAGGTGTGCCAAATTGCCGTAGGCTCATCTCTTCTCCAACACCCAAGCATGGATTTCTGGAACGTAAAAAAATTATGTATTATAATACAGCTGAAATCGATGTAAATCAGTAGTGTGTATATAAAAAAAACAGAAAATTCTTTATACATAAAATTACTGGTATTTATTTAAAGTTGGAAAATAACATTATGCCCTATTTTGTTAAATCTTTTGCCAGTGGCTTTTCTTTCGTAGCTTATGTGATAAGATGTATTGAAACTTCTTTTTATAATAATGTAAGAACTTAGCTGCTGGTAGCCATAAGGTGCAGCATTATTGAGGCCACGCCCACAAAATACGAGTGTGGGGTCCCGGAAGACCATTTACGCTAGCGAGGCATTCAACCATGCGCAACTTGAGTCTTTGCTGATAATGAAGGTTTTTACGTGTTGTAGTCATCATAAAGCGTCACGTGAACTGTGTGCTCATGAAATAAGAGTTTACAATATAATCTCTGCTATTGAGTAATATACGTTCTTGATATTTAATATTTTAAACCACGATTATTTCAAATCAAAATCATTTATTTGTGGACCATAGGTATTGAATATATAATTCAGAAGTAATTTGTCGAGCTATGTCCAACCCTGCAGGCATACAAAGTTAGTCAAAAGAAAGAATTACACTAATAATAAAAACTAATAATATTTATCCCAATTGCATAAAAACAACAGTGGCATTATTTTTTAAAAAATTGTCATTGAAGAATTCTTAGCAAAAGAAATAGTAAGCTTTTCTTAGCAAGAGTCTTTTTAATTCGGACTTAAATAACTTTGAATTCTTTATTACATTTAAATCTTTGGGAACTTTGTTGTAAATCTTTGTCGCCATAAAAATAATACTTTTTTTCGCCAGTGATGTTCTTGGAGCTATTGCCATGAGCTTATCATTATGGAGCTAATGCATTTTTTTTGTGCTTTAAGCACGTTTTCCCTGTCGACGGAATTGCCTCAAAATATAATGCCAAATAACTGTAATTCGAGAAACGATAAATACGCTGTAATTCGAGTCGCTATGTTTGCTGCCTTAGAGCGTATGAAAATCTGTTAAGTTTAATGCATATATTCTTTGTGTGGGATTTCCATGTCATCATATTGTCAATGGTTAGTCCCAAAAATCTTGCCTCATTAATTTCATCAATAGGTTTATCATTATATTTAATGTCAACTGATATATTATTATTGTTTTTATTATTTGTTTTAAATGTCATGATTTTTGTCTTGTCAAAATATTTTTTTAGGTTATTATTGTTTAACCAGTCAATTACTTTTTTAAATGTTTCATTTATGGATTGTTTCATTGTAACATAATCTTTAGCCGTAAGCAGTATGGTACAATCGTCAGCAAATAAAGTCATAGGAGAATTAACGGATGACGGCAGATCATTTACATATATTAGGAATAGGAATTAACATTATAAATAAATTAACATTATAATAAACTATTTATACATTATAAATTATTTATTTCATTTTATTTAGTCTGTATTCCGCAGTTATCGAAATCGATTAGTCGACATTCCCGGCGTGACGTTACGGTACACAAATTGTTTACGCGCCTGCCAAGATTGCATTTCGAGTGGTTCGCAATCTTGCGGTAAAATATTGTCGATGCAAACATATTTGTTAAATTACGATCGTTTATTGGTAAAGAAAGTCTCTGTCCACAGATAAACATTTACTTTTCTTTATACATTGAAATAAGAAGTTATTTAGGGTGATAAGAGATCACACAGTTCACCTTATGGCAAGTCATAATTACAGCCCACACACATTTATCCTTAACATAAATTCACAATAGGTTTGTCATCCTGTACACTGAAATTGAATGCCTCGTAACCGGTAATTCGTTTCCCAGTACAATACACAGCAGCATTACTCTATCATTTCATGCTTCAATTATTTGAGGGGAAAGGTCCTGTTGAGCCGACCCATTCATTCTGTAGAGCCGTTAAATTGACGTCAAAAGTGTCTACGATTATCAAAACGAAAAATCTAAATCTCACTGACTAAATTTGAATTCATCTTTAGTTAAATAACTTAGATTTATTTTATCGAGGTCTAAGGAATAATAAATACAACCAGTAGTAGTGACATATGTGTCCCACTGGCTGATTGTGGCCACTGATTTCAAACTTGGTATTTTGGAAGGGTAGGAAGGAGCATAAAATATTAAAAATACTAAATATTGGTATCAAATTCATAGTTTTCGTGGTCGCTTTGAATATTTATAAAAGAATAAAGCGCAATTTTAAATTAAAAAAATTAAAGAATGATACCATACCTAAAGTCTTTACTGTTCTGGCTGGGTAAAGTTCTAGATTTGTTCGGATCTTGTCCTGGATCCAGATCATAGAGATTACCAGCTCCAGTTTTCTTTCCCCATTTTTTGAGGGATGTTGCGTAGTCTTCTGGATTGTAGATTGGAGGACGTTGTTTTTCCTGAAATTGAATATAAAGAACGAATATTTTTTTTGTTAGAAAACGACGTTGATGATAACCTTAATATTAAAATTCTTGTGTGGTAATATATTCTGAATAACTGCTGATGATACATTACATGTAATGAGATAATTGCAGAAAAATAGTAGCATGGATCTCTCTCATGTTCTCTATATGATAAGATCACTTGATATAATATTGTATATACTAATATAAATAATATATTTATCATAGATAGGAAATGAAGTCAACAATGAGCTCAAGTTTGCCATTATGAATTTCTTTTAGACTCTAAAGCCGAAGATCTAATTACAAGATCTAGTAACAAGCCATTTTATCGTATCGGTTCGGAAATACTGTTGGGGACAGCTGCTGTATCCACCGAGTTCCAGTAAACTTGCATAGGTCATGGCTCTATCTAGTGGGGGGTCGTCTTACACTGCCAGTTTGAGATTGCCACTGAAAAACCTTTCTTACCCATCGGTTATCGGTTTTACGAGCTACATGGCTTGCCCGTTGCAGCTTCAGCTTGCTAATCTTTTGAGCTATATCGGCCACCCTCGTTTTACTGTGGATGTCTACGTTGCTTATTCTTTTATGGCCTTCTATTATGGATCTTAGTGCAAATTTGTCACGGGCGAATGGCTATGAAAGAAAACATCTTGAGGAAACAACGCAAGTTTGATAAATTTAAATCAAGATTTTATCTAAGATATGCAAAATCTCCTGTAGAACTGTGTGGCAGGTTATACTACAATACCCTTAAAGGAGTAGTAAGCTATAGATAGAGGTAATAATTGTATAAAAGAATATTCTCTAAGTACAATTTTTTAAACTTTTCATTATCCATGTATGTATATGCTATCAAATCTATAGAGAAATTACATAATGTATGTTATTACGTAGCACAATGTTATAGTACATTAGAAGCTACTGATGCGATATATCACAGTTGAATGATCAAAGCAGTTGCTGTATTAACTATTAATAGGGTTCACGACGTTCATTAACCATATCGATAGGGGACAACGCCTCCCCTAAGTTGCCATGGTCGTTTTATGTTTCGTGAAACAGGATATTTTGATAGACCTTCAGATTTAAATCATTAAATTTTAAATTCAAAAGTAAATCTAAGTTTAAATGTAATAAAATTATAAACTAATATATAATTTCGTAAGATATGCCTGATTGTTTGTATGTATCGTTGCTTATAATTGTAGAAGTATTTAAGTAGGAAATTACAGTCCGTGGCAAAATTATAGCACACTATATATTTTCTAACGTAAATCGTAATAAAATTAAAGCTCCATTATGTACCTCTTATAGATAGAAACGTCTCACTCAAATGCAATTAAATAATTGAGAGATAACTATTATTTACTTGTACACTGTAGAGAATTTACTAGTGGGAGCGGTGGAAAATATACTCAAATATGAGTATAGTGTGCTATAGTTTTTTCGTCGACTTCACATTCTATAAATGCATGATCGCGTGGCTAAACTGAAGATGAATTTATTTTTAACTGTGATTACTTGCCTAAGTACTTCCTTTATTACTTTTATTTATTGGTTGGGTAGCAAACTAGCAAACAACTCACCTAATCGTACGGAGTAGACTCTTTTCTTAAAGGTGCCTAAGTCGCATCGGTTCGGAAATACCGCTGGTGACAAATTGGTTGTGCGTGGCAAAGATATCGTGTATGGCGCATAGTGATAGATTACCAATTTGGCCTTACCCTCCGACCGGGGAAATTAGCGTCGCTGGATTGTCAATGCCAATGATTCCGATACTAGGTGAGGTAGTTATGGAGTGTTTTCAAAATTAAGAGATGCGTCAAAGGGGTTTTTTTTTAAACAATTATCGCGCAAACGTGTCTCCTTGCGTTTAAATTGTACTTCAAACTCGTTATTATCTGTGTATTACAGGAAAATCTTCTTTTTTTTCGTTTATAGAATAGGCGATGATAAGTAACTACTGCCGGCCTTTAAGAAAGGTGTAGGCTCTTTTCTTTAAGGTACTAAGTCACATCGGTTCGGAAATACCGCTGGTGACAGCTGAATCCAGAGTAGTTGTGCGTGGCAGAAAATTTTCGTTTTTGCATTGTTAAAGACACGAGACGTACATACACAATACCCGAAAACGAATTTTGGTAATACATAAATATTGTTTTTCGCTAGCAAATAACGAACCCAGGCTACCAGGAAACCTTAGTCTGTTTCAGTCTGCTCTAGCAATTACACCAAGCGGCTATTATTGAATAATATTTAGTTGTCTAAGCGTACTGTTTGTTAATGATCACTGCGGGCTCTCAGATCAACGTACTGAAGTAAGTATTCACAACCCTGAAGACTAAGTCCACCTTATTTTTATTGCTCTACTTCCAAAAATCATGTTTACGATATATCACTAACCATGCACAGTTCTAATATGAGTATTACTTTTATATATGAGTCCCGTATCCCTGACACTGCATTCGAACCTTCCCCCAATTTTATTGAACTTCATTGGAAGTGAATAACGAGTGAGTTGTCTCTGTATCAGCACAAATTGCCTCCGGCACTATAAATTATTCCGCGCAATTGATGTCATCTGACATTAACCAGAAGATATCAGTGTGCTCGAAATCGACCAGCAGGACTATATCGTCACTTAAATATCTTCTATTTCTCATTAGTGTTCTGTAACAACGTGGTCTTTTCCTGTTCTAGTCGATCCCTGTACTTAGCTTAAAGCTGAGCGGGCTTTACCACCTAAAATAAAATAAGAATTATTTGTTGCGGGTTTCTTTACTTAACTTTTAAAAGCACGATTCGATTCGAAGATCGATCGATGTCTCTTAGTGCATCGTCGTACGGTCGTTTATCAAAATCTCTAACAATAGCATCTGTTATGACAACCACACTGGGAATAGGAGAAAGCTTTCGCGGAATTCATCATTAAGTTACAGTTGGTTTTATTATGGGAAGTAAGCGAAAGACGCAACAATGAAAGTTTGCGTGTTTTATTTTATCGACGCAGTAGAATTTAAAAAGTTTAAAAGGTTTAGTAATAAAAAAATAAATATACACTACAAATGGTTTTCTATAAGCATACTTTATACTTATGTCTTCCTTTGTTATAAATGAACTAAGACTCGAAATATTTAGAATGTATAATTTGTAATTTACGCAACCTTTAAATAATAATTTAGTACTAAAACAATTAATATATTGAATTCACTATTAAAACAGCCCATTTGATTCAACTGCTAAACATAGGCATTAATATCTCGTAGGCTAATATTTTTAGCCATGGCGGGTAATGTCGAACCACAAGATTGTTGCTACCGCCAATAATATACTAGAATTTTCCTTTCTTTGCTTTAACAATACTCCCGGGAAGAGAAACAATCGGGACATCAGTTGTTTTTATTTACCTTCCATAATATGGGAGGAACAAAATTACAACTTTAAAGTATATAAATGTATTATGGAATTTTATGTATTGTAAACAATGTATTATATATATTATTTGATACGTAAATAGTCTAATGGTTTAAGGTATAGGTCGCGGCATATATGTAAGTCTAGCGGTGAACGAAACGTGGAGGGGATAGCTGCGCATGGGTACTGTCGCCAACGAAATTGTTCTTTTCTACAAATGAATTACGAATAAAGTGTTTTTGTTTATTATCATGTCTAAGCTAGTTATGTAATAAATCATCATCATCATCTCACTAGTATCATAAATGCGAAAGTTTGGATGTTTTTATGGATGACATCTTTATACGGTCTGTGAAACTTAAGATCAGAAGATAAGAAGTAGATCCGATCGGGAATTCGACTATTCGACGTGAAAAATAAGCATTTTTAGCTTAGTTGGTTAATCGGAGTTAGTAATGTTAATAGCAATGTTAATATTCTTTTTTTTTTAAATATATTATCATAAGAATTTTGGAGAAATAATACGCTATGGACAGATTTTGATTCTGATATAATGTTATAGGTTCTTCAATGTTTTTAAATCTTTAAATATGCGTTTTACAGTGATGACTTTTGAGAGCTCAGTATCACTCAGAAGGAGGGTTTAGTTCGGTGCATATTTGCATGACAGAATATGCAAGATATACATCTGAAGTTAAATGGGCAGATATAGCTTACACAATCACCAAACGGTGGTCGAAGAAAAAGGCGAATAGCCCGTAGACTGGCTGTAGAACCGATAATCGAAGTGGAAGTAAGTTTCTGAAGTGGCAATTTCAACCTGACACTCACACTGTGGGATGACCCTGCACTGGATGCTTTTCAAGTTTGCGGAAAGGCGCTAAATGCGGATTTTTAATAAAAATAAAATACAGAAATACCTAAAGATTATGTTGAAGCATTAGGATTAAAATAACTACGATTTTTGGTCAGTGTACGATTGTGGGTAGTTCAGGACGTAAGGTTTAGGAGAAATGTGAATTAAACATGATATATCAGCCTAGCTTCATTGGGATATAAAGCTGGAAACTTATTTTTAAAGTAAAATAAATCTTTTTTAATCTAAATTTCGATTTCTTTGAACTAAATACATATTTGCGAGTTAAAAAGTTATTTTAAGGTAAACGCAGGCTAAGGAAATCAACAGACCTTCATACAAAGTTAATGAATGGAAGTGCGGGCTTAATTAAAGGGGCGTCGGACCGTTAAGCACGGTCAGCAAATTCCTTATCTCTATATTTGGTGTAAGGAATAAAACACAACTACACCAGACGTTAATTTGTTTAATTAATTATTTTCTATATTTTTGTACGATTAAGAAACGAACTGAGGCATATCTATTTATTGGCGAAGAATCCAATATTAAAACTGAGATTTATCTAATAAGATTGTAATAATATGGCTACATAAATGTGTTTATATATAATATATAGAGATCTAAAGTAAATACAATCTCTATATACTATTATACATACATAAATAAAATATATTAGCTCTATCTAATAATATGCGAGCGTTTATACTGTGAATTAATTAAAGATCTAATTTTTATTGTAAAGTTTGAACATTTGCATGGAAAATTAAAATTAGAAAATTTACATACTTATTAAATAAATAACAAAACAGGTTTCTAGATTCTGATGTAAATTGTATTCTATGTGGTATATATATTATATATATTTCGTATTACGTATACAGTAAACACAATATATTTTTTTATAGTATAGGCGGCAGTCCACCTGATGGTAAGTGATCACCGACGCCCATGAACATCCGCAACACCAGAGGAGTCGCAAATGCGTTCCCGCCCCTGGAAGGTAGGTTCTTTTCTTGAAGGTCCCTAAGTCGTATCAATTCGGAAACACCGCCGGCGACAGCTGACTCCACAGAGTAGTTGTGCGTGGCAAGAAATTTTGCTTGAAGCGCACAGTGGTGGATTTCCAACCATCGAGATGATTAAGATGAAATTTTGAATTCTATCGTTGTTTAAACTCAGCGGCTGGAATTAATCCGAACAACCCCTCAGAACACTACCCATGTTAAATTCGTAATAAATGCAAAGTGATGCACAATCTCTTCGCAACGCCAGTGGGTCAAGCCGATCCATATTATCCCTATCGAAACTAGGACCCGCAGCTTCTATTGTAACTATTATATTCGTATTTCAATTTATTAATTACGATCTGAGCATTACAGTACCCTCATTGTACTGAAGGTATGTACGTTCCTAAATCATACGTGCATTTTGTTAATTGATTCCAATTTGATATAGTTTCATTCCCAGTTTTATAATAATATTAATATAAATATAGTACTTATATAAGGAAGTTGTATATTGCTTTTTATTGAAAATAGTCTAACTGCAATGCTCTCATAAAATAAAATATATCGGTATTTTTATTGCATATTATATTTTTTATTATCACGAAGTTATCGCTTCCTCGTCTGTTTTAAGCCATTCTTTGTACAAAATCATGTAAAATGTTTTACATTTTACGTACATCAGTAATAACAGCTATTGTATTTTCGCTTGAGATGTTATCAGCCGATGAGTTTGATGTAACTTAGTGAACATCGCAGAACTAGTTGTTATAAGTTCTTCATAACAGTTTACGAGATCCGTTACTGGAATTGTGGAAAAGAGAAAGGTGATTATTATCTGCTCTCTATTTTTATTATACTTGTTAATTGCGTTTTCTGTTAAAGTTTTATTTCAATATGGATCCGTCCGTAAAAAGAAAGATACATTATTTAAACAAGAAAAAAGAGCGCAATTGTGTGCTCATTCACTGTCAACATCTTCTCACGTAGGGGACATTTATTACTTAAACACTTACGTGTACGCTCAAATTTGTGTATTTCTTTACTCAATTTTAAATATGTTATTTAAGTATCAACTTGATCATCCCAACTTTAGCATCTATTTTGAACATAACCACAGTTCAAGAAGAGAATTCTAAAATGTCCAACATTAATTATAATTTAATTAATGTTGAAAATATTATCTGTATTTACATCTATCATATACCCTTATAAGTCGATTTGCTTGTATTAGGTCGCATAGATCTTATATAACACAAGTATGCTTAAGGACAAATATTTGATATACTCGATTGAGCAAAAAAAACTTTTTATACGCCGGTACGATTCACTACGAATAATGTACAAAGACTGTAATTTAAATTATGTATAATATAATATGTTAGGTGCAATTATATATAATATAATTTCAATTTTGTTATATTATAATTATAATTATACAATTAAATATATAATATGTTAGGAGAAACATTACAAGCACAAGGGACAGGACAGATGCACTGCCTCCTGGAGCGAAGGGCGGGTGCCTTATCTGGGGTAAACTAACTAACATTATTAATTTCATTGTCATGCATTCAGAAATCTCATAAGGGAGCATTACATGTACCCCACGCTTACAGCACAATTCCGGTATATTTCAACTGGTAATAAGTAGAGTAAGGTATCGCCATTGTAGAAATCGACCAGAAGACATCGTATAGACACTTATACTTTGAAACAATTTCTGCCCCACAAACATTTAATTTTATGTTATAATTTAATGCTATTTACATCTAAAGCTAAAAAACATTTCAGGTTCAATGTTTTTTTGTTTCGCTACAAATAACAATGGAATGTTTAGAGTAAAAATTGTTTCATGTACTTAACTATAAAAAAGGTAAAAGAGCATGTGTCTTATGTTTATTTACAACATAGGGAAGTAGTCAGGTACCAGCAGAATACCAGTGTTGGACTAGGTCAACAAAATGCTGAGCTGGAACCTTATTGATCCAGCATCGTCGCTATGGTTTTTTGGTACGAGTATTTTATGCATCTACATGAATATTTTTTTTTTGTTTCCTGAATAACATACTTTGTTTTGTTTTCTTTGTGTGTACATTTCTTTTATGATTTATTTTTCATGTTTGTATTTATTGTTTAATTATTCTTTTTTTAATTTTTGTATTATTGGTGCTGGATCGATTAAATGAGTTATTATATGACAACGAGAAGGTAATAATAATAGTAAAGGATCTGACAGCTGAAATGGCAATTGGCCGGCAATTCGTGTTGCAAGCTCGTATTGCTTATCGTAGTGTAGGAGAAAACATTGTTAAATATAGAAATTTCATTTAAAGTGAAATTGAAATAAAATTTGTTGTACTCACTCTGATCGCCTCCCTAACTTGATGTGATGCAGGTGCAATAGGATTAGAGTAAGTCAATGCCCAGTCCCGAAAACCAATAAATTTTCATTACACAAATATTGTTTCTCGGCAGGGAATCAAATTCAGGACTCAGCCCGGTACTCTAAGCAATACGCCACGAGGTCGCCAAACATTAAATACATAACACAAGTGTTACGGACGTGAAACCAATTTAAGAGGCCAAGGAAATTACAAGAAGCAAGCGAAGGGAAATGACTTCGTGAAACTAAATTACTAGCAATTAAAGCCGCTATTAGCGAACTGTCGCTTGTTAGGGCGTGGAGAGTGTGAACTGCAACCGTTCATTTATCTTAAATAAATGAACGAGAAATGTATCATGTATAAATTAACGATCTATAATAAAATATAACGTAATTATTAAAAATAATAAAACATAATATAAATAATAGTGGAATACCAACGTAAAATGTACTCACTCCTTAATGGATAACTCTATTCCACTCTTCACCCACGAAGACCCGGGTTTATCCCGTATAAGGAGACTAAAACGGATTCCGTGTTTGTGGGCGATCAGAGTGGGGGCTCTGGTCATCCAATATAGAGAACCCGGATATAACCCGGAGAATAACACACGGAGTGGTCCCGGGTTGCCGTAGCACGATGAGTTGCTATGGGTAACAGGTTGCCCCTGGGACGTGCATAGGCTCCGTGCGTTCTGTAGGAGATTCCGAAGCCTCTCCCAATGCACTGGGCCTGGCCACCAATAATTTATTTTACGTATATTATATATTTAATTAATTATTAACAATCTTAAGTATTGTTTAATGAGTTTTAATTTGCATTAATTCACTACTGTAGGCTATTTTACTGTTGAAACAAGCTGCATGTAATTCTGTTGGAGTTTTTACTAAAATAAAAAATTACGTATTCGCCTAATAAAATAAAGAAACCGGAGCGGTGACTAGGAATTCCAAATTAGCCCCTGCTAAGTAAAGGGATACTACTATCCTACCGAACTAACCTAAGCTTGTTTCTTTTATGGCTCTTGGCCATTGTTAACACGAGGGGTTTTACACCCTCACTGGGTTGAAAGATGACCTATCGCTTACACATCGTACACAGCCGTGACCTCATTTATGAGTAACCAGCGTAAGGGTTCCCGAGATGGAGCCTCGCCTTAGACCGTTACTCTACGCGTGAAAGCAACTGGCTCGAAGGTGTCCGTGAGGGCCGATCCTCGGCTCGGTTTGGTTGCTTCTAACGGATTAAATCCCTACACTTATTGCAAGTCTATAGAGCTGTTTCAGACTGGTATTTTGGAAGGCTTATCCGGGCGATCTGGTCGCTCCAGCTGTTAAGTGGCTCAATGACTACTGATACTATCAGGTGTACTATGTGCTTGACTGTTACTCATAATATCATAAAAATCATCCACTTTATGGAGAAGAGAGAGAAGAGAAGAAGAGAGGAAAATTTAAACATAAAGTGGAAGGCGAGATAGTAAAGTTACGCCCTAAGTATTTTACATTTGCTCAATTATTGCTCCTTAAAAAATACGAGCATATCGAAACGTCATTTTATTTAACTCGATGGCTATAAAAAATCTTAACACTGTAGCTAGTACCCAACTGTATAGTGCTTCAAGCACTGCTTATACCATGTGGGGAACTGTGTGCTCGATGGTTACCTATGTTATCATAGGGGAGAACAATTCACACAAAAAGTGGAAGAATAATTTAGTCAAGTTATACCTTAAGTATTTTGATTTAATTGGTCAATTACTACTCTTTAAAAAATATTATTACGTTTAATAGAAACTTTACTTTATTTAACTCGGACGGTATAAAATATATTCCAATCATGCTGCAGCTAGAGGTCAGCTCTATAGCGGCTAAAGCACTGTATATATCCTATATACTAATACGATCAGGAACAGTATGCTCGATAGTTTATAGATGGAAGGAGAAGAGGAAATCATAATTGAAGTTCAAGTAAAGGTAGTCAAGTTATGCCTTAAGTATTTTTATTTTCTTAGTCGATTACTGCTGTTTATAAAATATGTAGAAACGTCACTTTATTTAACTTGGTAATTGTAAAAAACCTTCGTTTTATATCCATCTATTATACATTAAATATTTTTTAGAGCCAATTTAATTGATGATTATAACTCTACCAACCGCCATGTTATTTACAAACTCTATATCGACTCTCTCATTAAAACAAATAAGCACCGGTTTGTCTACGTTATCATCAGGGTTATCGTTAAGAGAATTGCATACAATGTTTGCTGTGAGATAATACACGTACTGTCCCGTGATACCTGAATAATACGAGGTCTATTAAATTCAGTTGCTTAATAATTTATATTGATAGTAGACCTGGTAGCCCCAAGTCCGCTGATCATAGTCTATGTTCAATACGTATATAAAATTATAGCCACGATACCTTTGTTGGGGTGCTAGCTTTTAATGTCACGATACGTGAGAAAGGGTGCTGGCGTTAATGAAATTATTAATTGCAAAGTGTTGATTTACCACAATGCATGGAGGCGAAGGAATACATTGTGAGGAATACTGCATTACTGAGAAATAAATTTATTAATCAATTTAATTAGCGCCGGCACCAGGCATTGAACACATTATGCTCTCGTGATTATGATTTAAAAGCGAGTGCACAGACTCTAAGCTACAACGGCTACTATTGATAATTATATTATAGTCGACGCATTTTATACTGAGTCGTCGGGCAATAAATGTTGCTGACAGTAGGAATGTGCACGCAATGCAACCCGTTATCGATACTTAGCTACCTGCGCACGCGGGGTCAATGCGTCATCCCTAGAAAAGATAAAAACAACCCTTTTCAGGGCCACATTACGATCTATACATTGTCTCTATGATTATGTCGAAACAAACATTTTATCTTACAAATTAAAAACTTTTATTTTCAGATAGCGTAAAACTATTCCTATAAATACTTAATATAATTTGGCGTATCGATCGTACCTATCCCGTTATCGATATGCACCTCTACAATTCTTACGCACATCACTGCATCTCTCCATAAGACCTGTAAGTGCGAGGGAGACAGACAGATAAATATGATTTATGACCCGAAGCCTCAGTTCATAATGCGATTACTATAAACAATAATAAAAAGTATCGAGGGCCGCGTGACGTAGTAAAAAACTAATTGATGCGACACATTTCCTTTTCAGCTTCTTAGCAACTTCAGAACGATATTTGTGAACGTTAAACGTATTTCGAATCTGAGGTCATTTAAGGTATTTCCCGTGTTCTTCATCCGATATTTTTTAGTATTATTTTTTTAAAGTATATTAGTAATTTTATTAACAATACCAATATTCCCGGTGACCTCTTCAACTAAGTTTCTGACACTAACTAAATGTCGGTTTCGTACGATACGATATTAAATTTCGCGCAACTGGACCCTAAACTATTGATATAACTATACTATTTAATAATATATAATATTACTAGAAAGGGACATTGTGACACTAGAGTACATACGTAAGTGAGTGCAAAAAGTACTTAGATATAAATAATGTAATAATAAGGTGAAAAGTTTTGAGAGCGAGAATCAACACAATATATATAGATATATATATATATATATATATATATATATATATATATATATATATATATATTCTATACAGCTTATGTCTTATGGTAATAACTATAAGATGTCTCCGTGGTCGACATCAAGTTGAAGATCATTGTCATCTTATAATAGTGTAGAATATGAAAATTACATTTACACTTATTTATTTAAATTGTCGTACATTTACAATTAAAAAAAGAAACAAAACGGTCAAGCAGTGTAGAAGGGTCATTTACTATTTAGGTGATTGTTAATTTTGTTGCAAGCGAGCTAACGTGGGAAATTCGCATCAATTTAAAAATTGGACAAACGGATGTATGATGCTTATCAATTATACATCAAGTCAGAATGTCCTTTGTAAACATATTGTGCGCGAAGGTGATTTGTCATAATTAAAACTCATATAGAGAATCACACTGTAAGTCTAGTCAATCAGACGCACTGAATAGAGATTATCACTAAGGAATTTATATATAAGATGTAATAATTAGATAATACAAAAATGTTTCATAAGGAAATATATATAAATATATTAAATGAAAATAAATTGCCTGGAGCTGATATAATAGAACACTATTCTAAAATAATTACAGTACTAATAATTCTAAAATTTTCATAGAATTTTTGACAAAAGTATCTCAATAACATTCAAACATAAAATTATAGAGTATTATTGTCGAATTTAAACTCTGAATCTACTATAGTTGTATTTTTGAACTATGAACTGTACTATAGTTATATTTTTCGACTATAGTCAATATTAAGACCTTAAACATTGTAGACGAAAACAAATGATTGTCTATTTAGTACAATTTAATTCACTATGTTCATTTAGATTCACTAAAGTATTTCTTGTACATCGTCTTATATTAAACTGAAGCCAACCTTTAATATACATTTTGTCATCATCAATTTCTAAATAAAATGTACTCAAAGCACCGCCAATGACGCTTCTACATTAAAAAGAAAAACTTAATAAGAAAAAGGTTTTAGTACGACTAAATAACGTTTAGTGATATTCGATGGGTGAAGATATTTTTTATTTTGATTCGTGGTAATCTCTAGAGAATAGATGAAGAAAGAAAGGGGGACTGAGGTGACAATGATAATGAATATGAATTTTCCGGACACTGGTATTTTCATGTGACATCATTTGTGTACCAAAAATTGCTAGTTTTCGGACCTGGGTGTATTCTGTATCACGTGTTCTTATACATTGAAATTTAAAATTCATGCGATAAAGCCTGATTGTTTCATAATATTGGGCATGACAAATGAGTACACAGTTCACCTTACAGTATTATTATTATGACATATATATCTATCCTCAACAAAGATTCACGATGATGTGCATCTAGATGCACCGTTCTCACTCCTGCGTAAACATATGGCATGCTTCGTTACCTGTAATTAGGCCTTCGAGTCCGTGCACTCAGTATATGAAACTCAGTAGTACAAAAAAGTAACCTATCACGTAAAAAGAACAACCAGGAAATATTTTCGCGGTTGGAATCATTAGGAGGGGATTAACTAGGTAGACAAATTATTTTCGCTCTGGACAGTTGCTTAAGTTAGCATTTAGGATTTTTTGAGAACTTAACCGTAGCATTTGCATCTAGTTTCACATACAGTAGTGGTAACTTGGGCCACGTAAAAAGAAGAATTAAGAAATATCTTATTTACTAGGAAGACAAATCTCTTACGCACCGAGATTAAGTTGGCGTTTAAGATTTTTTTAGATATTTAAAATACCGTATCAGTTTATGCAATATTGTTTCATTCCGTGTCAGATTTTTGACGAAACGCCGCCGCTCTCGGTACAATTAAATCCGTAGTTAATCGGTCGCACGCTCTCGATTTCGTTGCGAGGTCTTACCGTGTTTCAACATGCGACTTCAATGAAATTGTTCTATTAATTGAGAGGATATGAGCATTTGCAATGTTCAATCCACCTCCGCCATTAGAAATTATGTTTAAAAATATATTAAATGAATTATTTAATATTTCCACTGAAATCGAATATAACTACAAATAAACATACTATACAATCGTATGACATCATGTTTACCTTCGAAATTCATTGTTGCCAGGAAAAAAGCTGACACGCTTTTTTCTTCTTGTATTAATGACGTTTTGAAATTAGAATTTCAATTACGTTTTAATTAAAGAATAACTGAAAGAACTTTCCCAATCATTTACCCATTATTTTAAATAATGTACTAAAGCTTGGTCGTCAGCCATTTCGCTGGATAAATACGTTGCGGAGCAAATATAACAAATGTTTAAATATACATTCAACATTTTATTAGTAGGACATATATTTTAATTGTTTTGGAACAATTGTATTATAATATAAACGTGTAGATAGACAGAGAGCGAGACTAAGGTATATCAACTAAACCTTCCAACGATAAAGATAACTGGTAATACAGCAGCCATCTGTGGTGATGTGAAGTTGTAGCGATGATGTCGTCGTCGAGATAGATATCGTTTGTCGACTCACTGCTATTAAATATCGACTTTATATTATCTTTTTCTTAGTTAAGAACTTTCCGGTTACATAAAATTGAATTCTAGAAGCGGCAATAACCTAATGGTTTAAGGTACGGTTTGCGTTACATTTTCTCGCCAAACTATTAATGCAATTTGTTGGCGAATATAGCACTCAAGTGGTAAACCAGAATGTTAATAGATTTTCTAGCATTCTTTAAAAAAACTGTAACATTTAATTTGCTTACTCTGTTTATTGTTTTAAGCAAAGCTTTACCAGGACCTATTTCTAAATGAGATCAAGGCAAGTATGTCATATCCTTCCATTCAATGGTTTTTTGTTTGTAACCTACTCCCATTAATTATATATAATTTTTCACATATCATCCATCCATCTTTTCTTTGGTCTTTCTCTCTCATTGTATCCCCCTCGTTATATGTTTAAATTATCATATCATATCAAGACTAAAACAATATGGATGTTAAAAATACCTTTGAGACTGGCTCTTCACTCCATCCCCCACATCCTGCCATGCTTTCCAGCAGTGTCAATTCACTGAAACAATAAAAAACAAATATAATCATAATAAATAATAAGTTATAGTTGTCGTCAGCATGCGGCCTATCGTTTGAGCTTACTGGTGAATATGATCTTCCTACGTAGAATGTCCTAAGGTACACGCTTACCAATAAGGATGCCGAGTTTATTATGGTACCGGGAAGTTCGTATGGTGTAGAGAATCGGGGGCCCATTGCCATTGCCTGGCATTACCTATCAGTATAATTTACTGTCAACTATGCTGTCACCCCAAATTAGAAATATTTAAAGTAAAAAAGCATTATTATTATTTATGTGGCAAAGCTAGGATTCATTTACACACGAACTGTCGTGTGAACCACGCCACTCTTAAACAAAATAGTTGTGTAAAACAGATGCTTTGAGTTGCTGCTTTTTATTTGATAAGTGAAGGATTGATTTCTAGATTTGTTAGAATCTAATAGTGCTAACGAGAATTGGGAATTTCGAGTTGGGTTCTCAGGAGTCATAACGCATTTGCGTCTTTATTTTTTTGTAAAGGATGAATGTACCTTCCACCTTCATCTTATTGGTCTCACGGTTTTTATACCATCAATTGAACTATGCACTCGTTTGTCATTTTAGTAACTTCTGTTAACTACTGTAGTTTTACCGAGGTCAACAAGTTTTCAGTCAATTATGTAAAAACATTTTTGTATGTTCTCTGTGTTTTGTTTTGTAAGATATTCACTATGTCTGTTGTCTCTCTGTGATTGCTATATTGAATTGAAATGAACAATCCAAATGGATAAAATAGACGGTGGATGAGAACAGATGTTGGAATAAAAAGTTTATAACCTATACGAAACGTTTGAAATCTTTTTCACTCCATCTTTCTCCGCGTATTTACAAAGAATTAGTAAATTTTGGCTATTATAAACATTGCACACCTCAGTAACTTAAAATTTCTTTTGAATTGGCATTATAATATATTGAAAATTGGTAATCGGTTATTTGATTCGTTAATGAAACATACAGTAAATTGTAGTTTAAATAACGTGATGAAATTAAATGAATCTTTTACGTACAAGCACAACGATAGGTTCTATTATTGTTGGATATAAACGAATTTTATTTGATTTCGATTTGAAATAAATCTCGAAGTGGTGATATTATTTGGTGTACACTTAACACTATATGTTAAACGAAAGTGACTATAACAATACAGAAGTACTTCTTAACATCAGGAAGTCTTGTCTGTGTAAAAGTCAGTGGGTCGTACAGCAGGCACTGTACAATATAAAACAGGGGCGTGTGAAGAAAATAAACCTAGTTCTGTGCATACAGTCGTTAAACTTGACGTTAGCGGGAATCTCTTTAATTGTGATATTTAGCGCTTTCATTTCCTTAACTGTACAATAAAAAGGAATACAATAGTGTAGGGATAATTAAAGTGGTAAAGCAACTCTGTTTGGTTGTTGTAGCATGATGATGTCGGCGTCCTCACAGCCACCAGCGTTGAAGTATAACGCTGCTTCGTTTGGTGTAGGGATCAGAAGAGCTGATTATAGATATCGAGGCATTCTATCTTAGTCTTCAATGGCAACGTATTGGGGATGGATATAGATGTCATGGGCTACAGTTATCACTTACCATCACGTGAACGTGTGCTCATTTGTCACCCCTAATATTATAAAAAAAACTTAGACATATAATGGATGGTGTACTTTATATTATTTAACATGTTTTAAATGTATGTATTTTGAAGTGCAATTTTAGCCGTGTTTTTGGTTTGTTATAAAAAATATATAAAAATGTCAAGATATGTGAATGTGTCCTTTATATGTAAATAGATATCAATTTTATCAGTATGCGTGTTAGCTTATGTTTCAGCGTTAGTCTGATCAGCTCTAACCCCACACTTGCCGCTGGTGAGTCTACGTTGGTTGGCGTATCGTGGTATTTGTTTTTTTATTTAAAGAATTCTCCACAATAAGATATCTAGTACATTGCTCCTGGAGTATAACAACTCAGCGACGGAACGAGCACACAATTAATCTGATGTTTTTTTTTATATTAGGGATAACAAAGGACAGTAGTATTTCAATAGTGGTTCCGATACTATTCTTTTTTATAGATTAGGTGGCGAACGAGCAAGCAGCTAAACTGATGGTAAGTGATTACCGCTGCCCATGAACATTTGCAATAACAGATGAGTCGCAGATTCACTGCCAGCTATTAAGAAAGGTATAGGCTCTTTCCTTGAAGGTCCCTAAGTCGTGTCGGTTTGAAAATACCACAGGCGACTGCCAATTCTGCAGATTAGTTCACAAAAAAATCATTTAAAGTGCACAGTGGTCGATTGCCAACCATCGTGATGATGAGGATGTATTATAATTTTGAATTTTATCTTAATATACGATGTTTAAACTCAGCGGGCGGAATTAATACGAACAACTCCTTAGAACACTCTCCATTGTAGATTTGGTAAAAAATGCACGGAGATACAAAACCGCGTCTCGTGAGATTTACTATCATCATCAATAATAATTCAGGATGCACATGCGTTGCCTCAGAGTTGAGACGAAATGCCTCGTTACCCTTAATTAGTTCCCCGAGTCCATATTGGAAAAACGAAATGCAGCCATTTCATATACCATATTACTAAATATTATATTAAATTTTATACGTTTTTATTACAATACATATTTTTGTTATGTAAATTAAATTATGTTTTTAAAAAAAGAAAGTTTATTTGTTGAACGAAGCGGGAATCTGACTTCAAATAAAATATGATCAAGTAAAATTACTAAGAATATCTTTCACAAAACGGCAATATCTCATGGATACGTTTAACCGCCAAAGGGCTTACAAACAAACCACTCGATATATTAATCATTCGTATTCTGAACGCATTCGACACAATGCAACGGAGTGGCTTCCAAGAAGCAATACGTTATATCTTCGGTGTGCATAGGACGCTTTATAGTACGGTAATCCGGACAAGTGTTATCTACATCTGTATTGATGACTGGCGAATAAATATGGGAAAGTCGTACACGAAACAATCGACGATCGTAGTGGTACACGCAGAGATATGGGAGTAGAGTTAATGTATAACAATTTACGCCGACAGTGCTGCTGTGAGTGTAAGGATCCGGAGATCATGTTTTACTGGTGACGAGGCCATCTCAGTCCTTAAGGGTGATAACGCATCTGGATTATGATTCCTAGTCAAGGATGAATGTATACATGTCCTGCAGGAATTACTAATTAATTAATTTTGTGGTCGTTTGTTAATCTCAATGTTATAAGAAAAAAAAATTGATAAAAGGATTTCTATAAGTGTAGTATGCTGCTTCATAAAAACGATGGGCACGCCGTGTAAGATTACAAAATAAAAGCCCGTCTATTAAATAAGCGTGGGTTAATTTCACATAACTAGTTGTGCGGTGAAATAACAGTTATAAAAGAAATTGTCGGCCAATTTTCGCGCAGTCCGGTGACACTGCGCGGTGCCGTTACTTAAACGTGACCTACCGCAAGCTACGCACGTAGTGATTTATTACCCGGTCAATTTGAAAAGTTTTGTACTCCCTAATTTTGAAGTAGTGTAATTGCTACCAACATAATTAGTTATATATCAACAATTTGATATTTGTAAAAAATATATCAAATTGTTGATCTTTAAATGTTTAACATTAGTTAATCACTTGTTTTCTATTCTTGTCGTGTTTTGATACCCAGTTTCTTCGTGATTTTTTTAAATTACATTGAGAGTAATAAACGACCATACAGTACACCTGATGGTAAGTGATTCCAGCGGCCCACGGCATCTACATTTTCCTCGACAATCAATCATAATGCAGACGCGTTGTCACCCTTGAGGACTGACATGGATGCCTCGTCACGAGTAATAAAGGTCTTCGGATCTCTGCACTAACCAGACGAAACACAACAACATTATGCTGCTATTTTACACTTACGTATTCTGTGAGGGCGCCGTCCTACCCTGGTAGAGCTGAACCATTCATTCTGCAACTAGAAATAAACTGAAGTGTAGCTCTACCACTGTAAATTACATTATGATTAATTACTCCAAGTAATGGTTCACGAACAATAGTCAAATGGTGGATTTGAATACGACCTCAAGGTCAGAAAGGTCTTTAGGAAAAAATAAAGTCCAATAGGCTTTTAACGTTTCAGACATTATATAAAAGAATTCGCAATAATGTATAAAGGTATGACTTGATTAGTTTGTCAAAATATTGGCGTAGAATTTATATACGAGCACGCAGTTTACCTGATAGTAAGTGAGGACTATATATGGTGGTGTAGGTGACATGACACCTAAATCATCATATATCCTCAAGTTCAACATTCACACGTTGTTGTTCTCGAGGATTTTTTAAAATTTAATGCCATGCATACCTACAATTGGATCTCCTAGATACTAACACTAACAGAAACACATGAGCGTTATGTCATTATTCCATAACATCTCAGCAACAAGGCAACTCATACCGAGCATCCTAATCCATTCATGGTGCAGTTTGAAAAAATCTCAGGGATAACAGCGCATGAGAATCTTGAATCTTTATTGTTGATGGACTTGAGATGAACAGATGTCATGGGCCACAATCATCGGTTTCCGTGTGGTGAACTGTGTGCTCGTTTGTCACCTTTAGATTTATCCAATAACTATTTTTTTTAAAATTACCTGTACAGTTGACGTTTAGATGCTAGTCATGATCGTGATCTTGACCAGAAAGACAATTATCACAATGTTCCGAGAGAATAAAGATATTATTATATAGCTGTATTCAAAATATAATGTTATGAGTATAAATCACATCAAAAGTCCTTTTGCAATCGCATAATTGGGATGCTCGCCGACTGTTGATGAGCCTTCAATAATTTATCGATGAAACAAGCCAATTATTACTTTAAATATATTAAAATAAGACTGGCTTTTCAATGTAGCTGATTGCTTTGACATTATTATAGAAATAAAATTGTCGCCGTGTTTGTCCCCGAAGCAGCGACGGTCACGTTTTACTTAGCGTCGTGATTTCGTAAACTTTTCTTTAGTGTATTTTTCAGTCACGACTTGGCTTTTTATGTTCAATAGAAATAATATGTAATAAAATTAAATGTCTTCATAGTAAACAGTATAAATTACCAAGTAAATTTTCTTTAAATGGTCAGCGACTTGGACTATATTTTATGAAATTAAACGGAGGCCGGTATCGTGGCCCGGTGGTCAGCATACCTGGATGTTTACGGAGCCTGCGTTTCACTCCCATATAAGGTCAATTTACTATAAAAGTAATTGTTCGTTTTCGGATCTAAGCGTGTTTGTGAATTTCCCGTGTTGATCGGAATATTTGCCCGATGTTATTTATAATATTAGGGGTGACAAACTTGCACAGTTAACTTGAAAGTAAATGATACACACAACGCATTAAACGCACATTCATATTCGATAGCACTAATATGAACCTAAAACATCATCGGTAATAATTTTTTTTAATATAATAGGTGGCATACTTGCAAGCAACCCTTTAACATCCGCAACACCAGAGGAGTCGCAGATGCCCTGCCGGCCTTTATGAAAGGCTCTTTTGTTGAAGGTGGAAATCCCGCTGGTGATTGCTGATTCCACAGAGTAGTTGTGTGTGATAGAAAATTTCGCGTAAAGTGGTGAATTGCCAATCATCGAGATGATTAGGATGAAATTTTGAATTCTACCGTGATATACAATGTTTAAACTCAGCGGGTCAGAACACTCCCCATGGCAAATTCACCGATTTCTTTATTTCATCAATTCATATGGTTTTTTAATTTTTGTCCAGGATATATATTTTACATGTCTCTATCAGATGAACTGTGTACGTGCTCGTACATTTTTTTTTAATTTTTCTTTTTTTCTATAGTAGATAAAAGTTCAAGAATACACGGCCGGACACGACACAGATCACGTGGCACTAAATATTTTTTTTTATGAAACCTAAGGCGAAACAAGTTGATGACTGCAGTCCAAAAACCTATATCTATGTTCAATAAAGTTTCCAGATGCATTTGCGTTATCACCATTGGAGAATACCTTGGAAGATGAAGGTGGGAATACCTTAGTTCCAGTAACTGGGACTAGTGGTAGGGACCTGGTCCCTGCTCCCTGCATTCACCAAACGTAACTTAGCAGCGTTATGCTACTATTTCACGCTTCCCTTCTAGTTGTAGTTGGCACTACACAACAACGAGTCTACGCCGATAGTTATAATGAATGAGTACTGAAGAGTTGATGTTATTAACATCAAGTTAATTTTAAAGAGCACATATATTAACCGAAAAAGAGAATATAAAGAAGTTTACTACTTTTTTATTCCTTTTCCGCTGTTTATGGACGTAAAGTTACACGTGCGAAGGTAAAAAAAAGGTTAAATTATATTTCAGTAGCCGTGGATTAAATTAACGAAAAAATCAAGCAAAAATAGGACTTTGGCAGACAACTGAAATTACGACTTCTACTCCGCCTACAGTGAGGGCCATAAAGGTGGTACACATACAGTAATTCCATTTATGCCTCAGGACTTATACGATGGGTCGAGGGTACGTGAAGTTACTTTATATATAATGAATAAATCTATACTGTATAGAGGGTAGAGGAACCACTGTGTTGACATTAATTAACATATGATGGTGTGTTAATTAATGTCTTATCTTCTATCTAATGTCTTATGTTGTCTTTACATTAAATTTGACGGTGGTAGAGTTATGTTCCAAGTTGTGAATTTTTGTCGAGACATGAATGCTCGTCTCCTATGCGAGGCACCATTTGCATACAAGCAGTAAAAGTGGAGTTGTGGGGAAAAGGACAGTAAGTGACACATTGCCGGCCTCCGTATCCTCCGCGGCCAAATTATGCTTGATGTTGGAGCTACAAACCTGACCTACTGCAGGAGGATGGAATTCCTAGGTGGTGGTGGCATGGTAGGTTTTTCTGGACTTCATGGGTGGTGAGTTCGGGATGTCTGCTGCCTATTTGGAGATGAGGGTTCGTGTATAAAGGCGCACCTTCCTGCCTTACCTGGAGAGGTAGAGTGTTCTCTCCTGGGGAGGCGCTACCGATATACTGTGGTGGGTCCACGGATGTGTGACTACAATGAGTACGTTCCCATGGTCCCGTTAAAAGCGGCGAAGACATATGTCGTGGAGTTTTAGTCAGCGCGCGTCCAAATAAGGTATGTATAAAGCATTTAAGCTTGGTTGAAATGGTTAACGGGAAAGTTTAAAATGTTAATAGCATTGTTGAGGAACGTCGGTATTAAATGCTGCACCGGTTGAGCCGTAACCCTTCAAGCTGTAACTTCGTTTTCGCTGCACCGTGACTACTACGTAAAAAAATAATTCTATTTATTAATAGAGTACAATATATGATAATTCTAAATTCAATAAAAGCTAAATTGATACTTTTTTAAACAACTTAAAAGAACAGCACAACAGTTCGTAATTTATGTAGATTACAATGTTAATCTTTTTATATTTTTTGATTTTGTTATAACCGGAAGTCGGTTATTACTATACAGTATATTATATCGATAATGATGTTCGTCTGGTCAAATTCGACCACGGCGATATCTTCTGGTTATTTCCAGATGACATCTACAACGCATAATATTCTAATGACACTGTACGGTATTGTGACAATGAATGTAAGTGCTATAATGCTTTTAATAGGACTTTTGGTGTTATAATTAAAATAATAAATGCTAATAAATTAAACTAATGCTGATGCTTATGCTGTGAAGTGCACGCGACGGATGCCGATAATAAACTCGCCCAAGAGCGGTGAGCGAAAGTGTTTTATTAAGATGAAAATGTTGACGAGACAACTACTTACGTACGTACTTATATATTATAAGAATGTAGAGACATTTCTAAAATATTTCCACAGTTTCCACTATACCATCTGCGTAAAACTATCATGGAACAAAAACAACGGAGACGGCATTCAAACAGTCGCCTCAATTGAGGTCGCATGGACATTCGTCTCACTACATCGGGTCCCGTAACTCGATTACGGGTGCTGTTACGAAGGTATTATGTAGTAGTAGTATTTTATGACGGCCGCTTGGCGTATTTGTCAGAGTAGCCGGCTGCGTTACGAGTCCTCGGTTCGATTCCCAACCTAGGAACAATATTAGTACATTACAAATAGTTAATTTCCGGAACACACCTAGTTGTATGTATGATCCGTGTCTCTAATACTGCGTCTGAATCTTTTTCCGATCTTATTACACATGAATTCTATCTGGATAGAGAAGGAGACTAGTGAGTGCCTCCTCTGTGGTTGCACAAATGATTACGGCACTATAATATATTCTACGCAGTTGATGTCATCTGGCAATAAGCAGAAGACATAGCCGTGGTCAAAACAAGACAAAAATCCAAAAATATAAATTTTACATGGAACGTCAATAGGCTAATGTTTTAGGGTGCGGTTTACGAAACTTTAAGTAGTAGGTTCTAATCCGCCATAGTTGGTATTCTTAAAAGAAAAAAACATAAAACGCTAACGCTCGTAACCGAAACCTCCGTTCGGCACACTTTCCACGATTAATTCTACGAGTATGTGGTTATCTAAATCTACTCCGGGTAAATTATATGTTAGTTTAACTTCATTTTTATATTATATCTCAAATTATCAGAATAAAGAGATAATTATAAATAAATATGAAACTTCTGTATATTGCAGGAAAATGATAATTAATAATTACCTAGAAACTTAATTGAACTAGACAACAATACGCACTTTCAACTAACATTGAAGCAGTTTTAATAACACTTGAAAATACACAGGAAATCGTATATTAAACAATTCCGGAAGAAATAACTGTAAAAAATATTTATTTATTGAGATACATCATCGACAAAAGCATTTTACATTTATACTTTATGTTTAATAAATCTTAATGATTTGCCTTACAGGAGTAAACAAAATCACTATCTTTAAATCTAAATTAATATTTTAATTGAAATTTTGAATAAAAGATAATAATAAGAAACATTGCAACAAATTGGAAAAAATAAATAAAAGTGGATTTAAAAAAGTTACAAGATGACATAACATAGTGCTATAATTGATTTCTTAAACGTAGTCTCTACGTATTACTACGAGAATAATTAAAGAAAAAAAAAAAACCTACATTATTCCTGCAAAATGGAATATAGAAAGTATTACGAATACGTTACCGGGTTGGATAACACGGAATAGTTAAGTTGATCTGCTTTAGTAAGTTCGGAGCTACATGAAGAATCTTGTGTTATGTTATTATATTTGAAACTTTTCGACGTTCTTCCAAAGAGCTCATTATTAAATTAAGGGTGATAAACGCGCACACAGTAAATCTCTGATAGATATCAGCGGCGAAAAGCTTCCACAAAGATTTACGATACAACCGCGTTGTCAGCACTTGAATCTTTAAGTCATGGTCTGCAGTAATCGTTTACGATTTCGGTAAACTATGCACTATTTTTCACAACTATTATTATTAAAAATATATATCGTATTCAATACATATTAGTTTAAAGGGATTATAATACTATTTGTTTTAATTGATATATAGAGTAGTTTAAAAGTCAATTTACTTTGTCACGGAGATATTCTAACTTCAAAGAACAAACATTAAAAGGTGGCCTTAAAAGCGACTAAACATTACCCAAGTCCAGGAAGTGTCTATGAAAATGAACGACCAAAAATGCGGTAAAACCAAATGTACTATAAATAACTCTATTTTTTGACAAGACCCTCTTCAGCCATGTATGGGGTACCGAATCAAATGCTTTTCTGTGGTCTATCCAGGCGGCAATACATAAAAATATATTTTCTGTTTTGTTAGTAGTAAGTGCTCACTCGGATTCTATTTAATTAGAATATTATTATCTTTATGTTAATTTGTGCATACATTACGGGCAATGGACCATTACGACACGTCAGTGAATAATGGCATTCAATATAAATCTAAATATCACGATAAATAATTCTTTGTCAAATAATTTTGCCAATTTGTCTAATTCGTTTTTTACTTTATCGTAATACTGATTATAGCCAGTTACATAATTAATTGATTTAACGCGTTTGCATCATTATAAAGTTTAATGAATCGTTTCATTAAAATTGAAAGTATGAAAACGATTGGTTATTGTTCGGGTAACGTGAGAACTTTTGTTTTTTTATTTTTGCGGCCATCTTTGTTTTTTTATTTTAATTTGCTATTTTAATTGCATTTTTATTTTATTAATTTATTTGATATTTGTACAATAAACAATTTATATAGTGTGATAAATATATTTGTTTTCATTTACGGTCTAGATTAGTGATAGCTTGCACGCCAAAGCATGAAAGGGTCGCCTTGATTGAGCAAGGACCGCGCCTACACAAAATGCTAGGAGGAAATAGATATGACTGCTGTTTCGTATGGTAAAACTGTAATAGTTATAATAAAAATATATTAGTTAAGTAACTATAAAGATTAAGTATGAATTCAATGGCTGGACTGTGTGTTTTTATTTAAAAACTGTGTATCTGTTGCATTACAAAGTATAGAACAAAATTTGCTATTCCATCTCTCAAAATATGTTCGGAAGTTTACTGTCTGAAGACGCGTCGTGATGTGATACCATGACGCCTGGTACCATTTTGAATTATTATGTACTTATTAAATTTCTCGTTAATGTATAACAAAACCACAAAACAATATTCCTTTTTAATTATTGCTTTCATCCTTTAATAGAACATTCAACATGAATAACTTGCATATGCGCACATACCACTGTGTGCATATGCGGGTAATTCGTTGGTGGCATTCTGTGCAGCGCGTGTGAATCCATCGTCATTCGTCGAATACATTTCATTGTTGCAAGGCGACCTCGATAGCGATGAGTACGTCAATTGTTATTTGTCGACAAATCGGTTATAACTTTTCGCACATTTTTTTTAATATTTGTAATTATTTAGGCATAGTCGGATGTTTACTTGTTGTTGTTTATTATATGGAGATAAGTATCGCTTACACAGAAATCAAAAATTTATGAATATTTCATTGAATTAACTAGATTCATTGATAAGTTCACGGCAAACTATATTTTGAAGCTTTTGAAGATATATAGTGTATGTAGTGCCTTATATAAAACATCTTGTGGATGTATAAAAGCACGGAAAATAATTTTAATGTACTGGCAATATTTAAAAAAAACTTTTTATGTTTGTATTTCAAAACTGTCCACCTTTAAATCACAAAGCTTACAAATGTTTGTTTATTTCTTTTTACAGAAATATATGAGAAAGAAACCAGCCTCTTCGGAATCTGCTAAAATTATAGACTTGGCGACGTTCTTTTGTCTCTTAAAGTCGTGTCGGCTTTGTGTGACGGATCGTTAAAGAAAATAATTAAATTCTTCGAAGTCGAAACTTGGAGGTGAATAGTTATTTGCAGTAACAAACAGTGCAAAATGTAGTTTTATGGGTAATTAACAGTAATGCATGTGCATATGTAATGCATATTATATTTGGGTATTATTTTTTATGTATTTACATTTTAGCAAAAACATCTATGAGTACATTTAGTAGTAAAGTGCTATTGAAGGTGCTATAAATAAAACATTAATTAACGTTTTATTTATAGCACCTTCAATGTAATTGCATCGAATACATTACAACACCACATTAAATTGAATGTTTGTTATATACTGGTACGGGGTAATTTTGGTGTAAATTATCGATGAAATTATTGCGCATCACTACAATAGGGTGACCAGGTCCGTTTTGTGAATTATCACTTATTAATTTTGGGTGAAAAAATGAATATCAAAAGTTTCGTTTAATTAGGGCATTAGTTTTATCGTATTATGCTCATCATGTGTAGAATTAAAATGAAAATATACTAGCTGAAGGTTCATATCACAGCTTTAGTGTAGCCTTTCGAACCACAACCGATGAGGTTAGAATCAATACGCTCAAAGTGTTAACTAATATTTTTCGGTCCGTCTGTCACTTTAGTTTATAAATCAATTGAGACCTATTCATTTATTTATTATCATTGTTATTGACACACTATTTATTTTTGAGATATAGTTTACCCGGTGATGATAACATCTCGGAGATTGAATGCCTCGTTACCTGTTATTGGGTTAGGATCCCTACACTCACAATACGAAACACAGCAGCGTTATGCTGCTTTTTCGAACTGGTAGGCTAAATGCCTTACATCAATATCACGTGTGAATCTCTTGTGGAACCGGTACAATGAAAGTTGTTGACAAATATTTTACTTAAGTAGGGGTTACTAACAAGAGTTTGTTAGATGAGGACCGTTCTCCCTCATAATTAACCATGCAATAATTTAAGCGTTTATTGTTATTCCAGCTTAGTTATACTATAAAGCAATAAATATATTTTAATTTTTAAAATTCAACTTTATGAACGGTGAATGTCTGCAAATCTTTAAAAGCTACGCCACCCTAAACTAGTGTCGCATAAAGATCAAGGACCCTGTCACAAGACACAATTACTCACGTACGCTTTATGATGATGATGGTAGCGGAGAATGCAAGTATTTATTTTTTAACAATAAACTTTTCAAGATGTGATTCAAGTATTTTTTTTTAAATAAATTGATTGCGTTGTTTATTTCGAACGTGTCTTCGCGGATATCTTTACTGTTTATTGTTTGAAAATGATTACACGTATATTTTAAAAGATATGTGTTATTACAATTGCAAATTGTATACGTGTAAATATTGAATCGATGGAAATATTTTATTTTACATTTCTGGCAAAGAAGTACAGTTATGTTATGTATTTTGATTGTTTAGAGGAAGAGACATAATATTTTATATTACAGAATTGTCAGAAAAAGGAACTCTCTCAATTTATTTAAAGACTCTTTAAAATAAATTTGCGAAAAATGAATAAATTTTATGCTAAACTCATAAAGAGAAGCTTTTTTAAAAAATAAAATTTTCGTTTTAATAAATAATAATTTTAATTCTTATTATATTTTTATATATATATATATATATATACACTAAAACCATTTATTAAAAAGCAAATAAATCTTCATGCGCCATAAGAATTTAATATATACATTTCGAGCCTCTGACTTTACGTTTGGTTTATTAAGGTAAGGTAATAAATATCAACATTCGGGAACTTCATTAACGTTAATGCCATGGTATATAAACTGATTATTCTCTCAAGCTTAGTATAAAACTTTACTCGTAAAAATATACGAGGAGTATGTATCATGAATGCCAGACTTTATGCCAATATACCGCGTGATGTAGTGGTTTAGAGTACGTGGTAGGTTCGATTCCTAGATAAAGTATAATATTTTTGCGTATCTAAAATTGTTGGTTCTGGGATCTGGGTGAGTTGTATGTATGCCCCGTGTCCCAGACACTGCATCTCAACCTTCCTCCGATCTTATCGCGCTTGCATTTCGTCGGAATAGGGAAGGGGATGGCGGGTGAGTGCCTCTGGTTGCGCAAACGTTTACGACACTATAAAAATGAGCACACAATTCAATTGATGGCAAATGATTCTTCCGGCCCATGACATCAACATTCATTATTGACAAGGAATCAAAACGCAGACCCGTTGTTAGCCTTAAGGGCTGAGATGGAATGCCTCATCACCAGTAATAAAGGTCTCCGGATTCTTACACTCACCAGATGAAAAGATGGTATGCCATCTCAGTCCTCAAGGGTAACAACGCTTCTGCATTATGATTCCTTGTCAAGAATGAATGTTGATGTCATGGGCCGCAGGAATCACTTGCTGTCAAGTGAACTGTGAGCTCTTTTTTATTCTCAATGTAAAAAAAAAAACTATTGCGTGAACTATGCTCATATGTCACACTTATGTTCAAAAATATGTACTAGCTAGGTAGCTCTACAAGTTATAAAATTAAAATATGTGTATTATCTAAAACTAACTTGAGCATTACAGAGCAAAGCAAACGTAATAAAAAAATTAGTTTAATACTAAGATTACCTTTTCCCATAACCCGAGTGGTTCGCAACTGGATTACGCCCATTATCACTTGAATCTACTGAAGCGGTTCTCAAAGCGTTGCTCTATATGCCGATTTTACTCATGATTTATATTTTTTTTAATTCTCAAATCATTATAAGCGTCCTGCTCTGATTAATCTCACTTTTTTTGGAATATAATTATGCTATCTTGAATTAAAGGGTATTTTTGTTGTTCCTAGTAATCCTACTTTATAGTTGTGTACATCCAAAATACATGTACTAAAAATTATTTATATATTTATATATCAAAACTAAACTTCCGCGTATACTCGATATAATGCTTGAAAATTAAATTTATTTAAAATATTGTTTTTATGTGATAAAGAACTTTTCACAGCTTTTAGCTTAAAGGCTTATATTTCCATCCTCTACGTATATATATATATATATATATATATATATAAATATATATGTACGTTTATATATATAAATATATATGTACGTTTATATATATAAATATATATGTACGTTTATATATATAAATTTATGTATTTGTCTTTATATGTATATATTATTGTTTGTATATGCTATTTTTAGTCTTTTCGTTTATTAATTCGTTTCTTGCTACACCTATAACAAAATTACAACACAATTTCATATGACTGGTAGAGAATTTCCATAGGCATTAAATACGCTCATTAATAACATATCGGACTTAGCCCAGCATACAGATTTTAGTATGCAAAAATATAAATGGGGATCTCATGGGCACAAAGCTGAAGGAATTCTTGCCCTCGGTTGCTAGATCGTAAGTCAGACGTCATCACTCGCCATCTGGTGCATCTGTTGCTCGTTTGTTAGCCGCAATGTAATAAATGAAGATAAAGAGAAGCTTCTTACATATTGTATGGAAAATCGAATTTATCAAAACTGTAAAACATATAACTGTGGTTATAAATCCCATATAATCCCGTCTTTCTACTGAGAGGTACATATCTCATTGAAATATTCTTCCTCTTCTCCGGCGACAAAACACGGATCCTTTATCCCGAATGTGCGTTAAAAAGCTTTACTTAAATTACATATCACGTTGGGAACCACTGGCACAAACCAGTTATGTCGACCGTATTGTATGCCAATGCTAAGTTAAGTGTTAATATCGTATTAAAATTGCTACCTAGCGCCGGGCCCATTATGAGCGATGGGATACCACGGTGGTCGGGCTGCATGCATTGTGATCCAAGTAGTTCGCGTATGTATAATGACTACGTAATAACGCCTATCAACGTCGTTTCCGTTAATTATAATTCTAAAGTACCTTTTAATAATTTACAGAAGTTTATGTGTAAGAATGTTTTATTAATATAATATAACCAGTTTTGAAAACAGACAATTAATGTTACACAAATATTTTTTTTATTAATATTATGGGTGACGATAGAGCACACAGGTCATGAGTTGGTGAGTAATGTGTGCGGTCTATTCAGATTTTTTTTTTAAAAAAAAATTGCTAGAAATGCTATTAACCTTACAAACATTCCGGTTAATCATTCCAACTAAACTAATGCTTGTGTTAGGAGATGGTTTACGACAATAGTCTAATGGCGGATTTGAACTTACAGCCTTAAATTTCGCAGACCGTAACCTAAACTATTTTGATGATCCACAATAAGGTTTCAGGCTGCACACATACACATATATATGTATATATATATATATATATATATATATATATATATATATATATATATATATATATATATGTATATGTAAATATATTTATATATTTATATACAATAGGTGACAAACGAGCAACCAGCTCACCCGATGGTTAGTGATGCTTTATCACTCCAGAGGACTAAGATGGAATATCTCATTGATTGTATTTAGGTATCAATATACGAAATATACCTATCTAGTAATCTAACCCAGGACCTTCATTACCCAGGTTCTCTAATCACTACGCCACACGGCCGGTATTCTTACCTACTTGCTTTCTTATTTTAATTTGTAGTTGCTTAACGACCTTTCATTGTATAATATGCATGCCAAATAAACAATCCTTTCGTTAAAATGATTCCAATCCTTTACTGTTAAATTAAAAACTTAACTTCAACTTACAATAACAAATAATTTAAATATATAAAAATATCTTAAAACAGCATTTTACTTTAAGACCAATAGAGATTCGAGTTACGATCTTATTTGGATAAACACTTTTATGACCTTATACGAGACAGGATGTCGTTGTCCATAATATGGAATATAAAATGGGTTACTTTGAGCGGGCCGCAGGGAAAGGATGGCTCATTTCCGGTGTTGTTTATGACAATTTCCGGTATTGTTTATAACAAAGTTTTGAATACAGAAAAGGATACGAATTAAACGAGTATAAGGACGGATGAAATTTATAGTTTAGTAACTGTTAACTATATAAACAAATCTGACAATGTGAAATAGTATCGTGGCATATATCAAGGAAAGCTCTAGAGGGTACATATAAAACTTTATACAATACTCTTTTAGGTATAGAAAAAAAATATATAGAATGTGTGTGACAATTTTTTTTACGAGCAAGCATCTCACTCTGAGGTAAGTGATCACCGCCGCCCATGAACATCAGCAACACTAGAGGAGTCGCTTTTTTTTTTTGCGATTGAGTTTTGTTCTTGGTCCAGAAGACCTCTACAGCTTTATCTAATTAGAAAAAAAAATAAAGAATAGATGTTTTTGTTACGGATATGCAATAACCTTTAATATTATTTATTGGAGAAACGAACTAACAATTCAACTGATGGTCATGGTGATGACCGTGTTCTTATTTAAACGTAAAACTCCTAATTAAAAAAAGCGCCGTCTAAATATAATATTTTCCAAAGTAAACTTTCATTTTAACTACTGCCTAATATCCCTGCTTATACAGAATACTAGCGGTAAATGGAAGCTTGTTACGGCTGTTTCATATGGTGAGTGATATTAACTAATCTTAACTAGGTATTCCATCTTATACTTGGTGCCAACCCGTCTATATCTCGATTTCCATTGTTTGATTAAGCTATTATTGACAGGAGGTACACTGAGATCCATGGACTATGTATTTGTTTGTCACCCTGATTGTAATAGGAAACTTAAATCATTTAGGAATCTAATGATGATGAATTATATTATTAATAATGAACCATGATAATGAAAAGCTTACCAGCCAAGTTCCTGGCATGAGACCGTGTTCAGAGTAAGCATTAATCATTGTACCGATGAACTACGACCATTTAATGTCCGGTAATAAATAATCACTGAGCCTATTCATAGCGAAACTATTTCCATTGCATTTTTTACTTTATTTTCGGTTTATTTTCTTTATAATGTTTGAATGAGGACTAATATATATCTGTCAGTATATTTACAGGTTTTATCTGATACGTTCATGGCTGATTCGAATATAGAAAATGCTTATCATATGAAAATAGAAACATGTTTGAAGAAAAGATTTTCATTTTTCAATTTTTTCATCAGAAAGGAAAAAAACGAAACACAAAACAGATTTAATTATTGTGGATTTGTCGATTTAAATCATTTTCGTGTATGTACTGTACTGATACTAATTAAACAATAACAATGAGCAACCATATTACCATAACGGCGGACACGTCGGGCCTAACTTTTATTGTATTTGTATACCATTTAATTCAACTGTTCTGACCTACATATCTAAGTATATACATATATATATATACATCTATACTGTTACCTTTCCTAACTTTGATAGATAAAAATGTCCTTTATTCTATGATTTTGACAATGGCGATAACATTTTGTAGCTGCTATTTGACGTGTTGAATTGGTGCTAACTGCACAGGATATTTTTAACATGTATCATGTTTTTGGACTAGGGTATAGGTAAAATACGCGCGTCCACTCTCTTCACCCACATCCGTAGTGCAAGTGTATATTTCAAGTGGCGCGTTCGCACAGTCACTCGTTCCCACCTTTATTTATAACAGTACTTTATATGTTAGGTGACTGATAAAATAAAACCCACTATTTCTGTTCATAACTAAAAATAACAATCATGTATTGTGTTGAATTTTTTTTTAATACTCAATTAATTAATTTCAACATGATACATGATTTTTATTTTTAGTTGTAAACAGAAATGGTGATTTTTATTCTTGTATAGAGCTGTAAATGTTTACGCACACAGAATCACTCACTCATCCCCTCTTCCCTAGTTACATTGTAATGCAATAAGATCACAGAGATATCTAATAGCATTAGATCAGCGAGGTCGGAAAACTACAAAATTGTAATGTTCATATTTATTTCCTTCATCCTTACTTGGTAAGATTACTTGGAATTGAACCTGCGACCTGCGACTTAAAAGCCTGCTATGGTGAAGATCCTAATTACTCCACGTAACCGTCATAATTTTTAATATGATCACCGTAACGTAGCATAATGGAAACGGTGTACCGCGCAATCGGAACTGGCTTCTGTATTGATTCGTTCACCATTCATAGGCTTCTATTACGTGTCAACGTATTTGTTATAAATCAAAGACAATTGAACTTTAGCGCTTATTAATTTTAACTATTAAAAATGTAAAAAATTGAATTCGATTAGACGGTGATAACAAATTTAAAAGCATATAAATATATATATATATATATATATATATATATATATATATATATATACATATACAATATTAAGTAACACAGCGACTTAACAAACCGAGCGGATGAAATGTACAACGTGCTTGGCGATGAAGAAAAAAATCGTGAGGAAACCAATATCTAAGAAATATTTCGAAGGCATCTGAAGTCCGCCAATACGCAGTGGTGCCGCGCGATGGTCTCTGCTCAACACAGAGGATGTTAGAGGCGAAACCAATGCCCAGCGGTGGGATTTATACGTCCTGTAACTTATATGTTTAGTCATAGACTTATATCGGTATTCAAGGATCATACTAGTAGTTAAGAGCAATAGAAAAAGGAAACAAATAAAATATTATTTTATATGTGTCTAAAACATCCTATTCTGTTTTACGAGTTGAAACTCTCTTTAGCTATTTTACTAAGAAACCCATTGATCATCTTTTAACCGAACAAGTTTGTCACTCACTCATAGAATAACGACATCCTCTAACATAACCCGGCTGCGGTGAAAGTAAATACAGCTAGAAAACTAGACTAGACTTGGTCAAGTAAAATATAAATCGTCGAGATAAGTAAGCGCTTGATGACTGCCTATGAAATTTGTAAGCAAGATTAACTTGAGTTTTCCTGCGATGCGTTAACTGAACTTACCGAGTTCTAGGAACTTGTTACCATTTCGTATGGAACACATTATAATGCGTATAAAATTATTTCTTCAAATGTATATTTTGAATGAAAAACCTACCACTGTAATATATACAATATATATACATATATATATATATATATATTTATATATTTATATATCTCACTGCTAGATTCTCCGAAGATAGAGTTAGAGCACAATACACTGCCGAATGGCATGTTTAAAATTGAATGTCTTCGAAATATGATTTATTTATTTCATTGAAATGTAGCATTTCTCGGAGTTATTTGTTTTACACTAAATATAAATCAAATTCAGGATTGACAGAGGTCCGTTTAATTAAAAAAGAAATATATTAAATAGACCTATACCGATTTGTCTGTGGTTTTTAATTGTTAATCGATAATTTTAGTGATAGCGTGAGAAATTCCACTACCCCCCGAAGGTTTACCAATTTTCAAAGGTTAGCCAGTCTATAATGAAATAAAGTTTTACCAGTAATAAAATAAAAATTAAATAAATTCTGACCTTCACCCATTTTTCTGCGATAGCATGGAGTCATGGATATATTTAATACCCCCCGAGAATTGATAAATTCAAGGAACTGACTTAAAATAAGCCGTGGTGCATATAAATGTATACACTAAGATAATAAATTGAAACTTAAAATAAATCTGACTTTCACCGATTTGTCCGTGGTTTTTAAGTACTCATCCGGCGCCGCCAATATAGGTGAAGCATGTTTATCAATGTAGAGAGAGACACGGATAAATGTCGCTACCCCCCGGGTATTGATAAATTCAGGGATCTGACTTAGAAGCCGTAGTGCAATCTGCAACTAATATATGACAAATCGTTATACGCAGTTGTGGTAGCCCTAGGGACCATTTATTAGGAGCTCGTTAAGTAAGCGTATTGAATTCCGACTCGTGAAGAATAAGCTTTGCCTTCCCACAGCGGCGTTCATCCTCTTATGATTAAGTATTGGTGTCTAGAAACTTAAAGTGATGTACACAATTTAATATTTTATTTACGTCGGATGTTTCTTTTATTAAAGCATGACAACAAACAAAGACAGGCAAGATTACAAGGAATTGGAGCGGTCATGATACATCTATATTCATGTTTGATAAGGAATTAAGATACAATTGTTTTTTGGATAGTTGAGGTTTGATAACGAGCATATAGCTCATCTAATAGTAAGCGATAACCAAACAAATATTCTATGCACACGCGCTATCATCCCTGAGAACTAAGATTTCAATTTCTAGTTACCTATCCTAAGGTCTCCAGTTCCTTACACACGCCGTTATGCTACTATATTTTTATTTATTTATTTATGCTTTATTGAATTAACATTAACCAAGTTAAGTTTCACAAAGGGAGGACTTAATGCCAAAGGGATTCTCTACCAGTCAAAACAAGGCGAGATATTTTTATTGTAGCAATAAACTAATTAATAAAAAGAGAATATATAAATAAAGAATGATACATATATATAGTAGATATAAAATTCATAATAAATATATAAATACAATATAATACATACGAAAATATATGTATAACATATATTACGTATACTATACATCATATATCACGTTGGTATTTTGTGAGAGCCCGGTTCCCTCCAAGTCGAGTTGACTAATCATGCCATTGCAGGTTGTGCGACCACTATCATAAACTTTATAACAATAATTAGGCATAAAAATCAACATCGCCGAGTTGCTATTAAAGGCATATTCTTTAATCGTCAAGTCGTACCATTCATTCTAGGGTAAGATTGTGTTTGCAGCATTCACAATTCACAAAAGCTTTGAATGTTTAGTTTATAACATTCCAAGCTTTTAATCCTGGGCCGGATGTTCACATTACAATACTTATCGCACTATAATATCTGTAGTTGATTTCAAATTAGGTGGCAATGTGTAGTTCCAGCATTACAACTGCGTGTCGTATAGTTTTGTTTTACATGATGATGCAATTATAATCAGTTTATTATTTTTAGAATATAGTCATAACAGCCAACGTAATGGAGAATGTAAAAGCCTTATTGTAGTCGATCAATTTAAGTTTAATATCGTATGTAATACTTAATAGCTTTCTATGCATTGGAAGTAATTTTTTGTTCAACATTATAAGAGTTAGTTGTTAACAAATATATAGTGTTTTTATATTTCATAAATAGATATATAATAGTAGCAATAATTACTACTATATATATATATATATATACATATAGTGTTACTGAGTTGTTGGGAGGGTGTTAGAGAATAGTCCCCCACGTGCCTTTACTGTGGATTATATATTTTTTTCTTTCATTTGCATGCATGTGTAGCCACGATGTTTTTCCTTACCACTGAGAATTTGGTAAACCGACAATTAAAAATGTGATTAAAAGTTTCATTTATGCCACCATCGGTGTGCTCGCGTACCTTGAACGAAAACGTTTAATTCAATTTTGAGCCGTGGTAGGGCTAAAAATTGAAAAGAAGAGTTGCTGAAATGGAATACAACAACCTTCAAACATAGAGGTTTCGAGTTAACCTGGAGTCATAATCCATTTAGGAGTCAGCGTGCGTATATCGATTAGCGAAAAGTCGGTGATGGCCAAAGAAAGGTATCGTGATTGTGGGGCTATCTTTAGCAGTTGATCAAAAGCTAATAGTGAAGAAGGATAAACTGATGATGGTGATGAATTTGGAATGATGGGTATCAGTAGTATTTGTTAGTGAACTAGTGACGACGTGGTCCACCTTTGCGGTGGAATTCGAGTAAGTGGCTTTAGAACTTTATTATATGCAAGTTAAAGCTCAAGATTATTTGTGTTACCGGTTCATGCCTATCGTATTTAACAGATTGGATCCAAGGTAATGGTATCCGCTTAGCGAATAGTAATTTGTGTATAAAACTGTGCTAACGGCAATTCCTACTCTGATACGGTTATGAAGACCTCAGCAATCCTAAATGCGTTAAACTTTTATATTATAAGCATAAATAGACAAGGATAGTCTGTTGAAAGGATTCGGTATATTTAATTTTTTAAAGACGAGATTATAGGTAGGTAAGGTTTTTTTAATATAATTCATCGTTCATCATTAAGTTCATCACCCCTCTATCCGGTGAAAAAATCCAACATAAGAGATTACGGCATGAATTTTTAGGGAAATGCTAATGTATAAGAAAAAGAACTATAATCCAATTCACAATTTAAAAATAAATATATACATAGACTACTTTTTCTACATGGATAATAATGCCTTATACATACCTCGGTGGCAACCCAACGATATTTCACGCTGTATATAACAGGCTACCTATCTTGTATAAATCCTCACAGGCGGAGAAATCCCTCCCCTCCTCTAGGAGAGGACATGGGATGCGTCTTCCTACAAGAATCCCTGGGGGCAACAGTTAAACTAAACCTATCCCGAGAGCACTCGGTGAAATCAGCCCACCCAGACTCCAGTGACAGATTACTCCGCTATGTAGCCTATTTACACGATGCGTTTTTTACTTTTAAACCCGTGCTTAGATTGTAATAATAATAAACATATTTTCCAATCTAGGAGTTACATGTGTCGCATCTTGTACAGCTTACACCATGTATACAAAGTTATAAATTTTGGACCTTATACCAACTATATAAGGTTCACAAGTTGTTGATAGTACAGATGAACTGGTTCTTGTGACAAAAAGCTCAAGTCACATTGTCGAGACAATGAGCTTGCCCATATTGGTACAGTTACGTGTGATAACTGTTGATACTGGTTTACATAGCGTCTTCTGAAGTAGAAAGCGATCCGCACAATTGGGTGAGATGAAAAAAGGAGGCTGCGAACGAGGAAACCGAGTAGTCACGCGAATTTGCGTTGGTGTTTTAGATTACAATACAAAACTTCCAATTACGTGAATTATGTTTGCCGTTTTGAGAAATGGGTTTTTATGGTTGTAAGTTACTTTAGTCGTCTCTGCATCTAAGACCCATTTAGAACTGAGAAATAAAATTCTGCTTATAGATCTCAAACACATACTATACAGTGCGTTGTAAGGCATAGCCACACTGGTGGGATCGAAGTTGGGGAAGTGGTCAAAGTGCTATCGGGCACCAACTTGGCCCTCAAAAAAGAAATAAGAGAGACATTTAGTTAGCACGGCTCGAATGGTGTGGAGTTTTCTGGTTACGGCAATAATATGTTACGTGGTCAAATCGCTTCGGAGATAACTAAAAGATACTGTCGTAGTCAAAAGTTTAAGAATATTTTCTAAAGTTACCATTGATAACAACAAGAAAACCAATATAGCTAGTATATTTTTTTTATGATAGATATTAATGATCCATGTTACAATAATAAACAAATAAAAAAACAAGTTCTGATGGTGCATGAAAAAGGAGAACATAGATTAAAAATTACTTTAAGATATCACGAAGAATAAATGTCGACGGAGTGCGGTGTGGAATGCCAACTAGAGTTGAGAACATCAATAATCGATATATCAAGGTTTGTTAAAAATAGTTTTCCCACTAGAGTCGAATGTTTCCAGTGAATTTTAATTAACTTTTGCAACAAAGTTGATATGTTGCGGGTGATTTCATACAAAATTAGTTCTTCCAATAAATAGTTCATCGTTAAAAAACTAATAAATTCCTGTGAGTCTTGTATCAATGTAAACAAAAAAAAAGTGCAAGAAAACTAGTTATGTTTTTTGACAACGCATCGACTACTTGCAAACTGGACTCTGGATCCAAAATTCAGATTAATAAAAGTTATGATGGATTGATATTGATAAAAATTTACTGTTATATTTACTATTATTATTCATTTAACAAAGACTGAGAAGCTGAAGTTAACCTTTGCTTCAAGAAGCAATGGTTAGGTACCTAATGGTTTAGGGTACGGTCAGCAGAACTTAAGTTAAGGTTTTCTTAGGTTCCAATGTACCATTCGACTATTATCTTACTACAAGCATTAAGCACTTAGTTGGATTGGTTGGTGTTAAGCGGGAATGTTATCAATTTTAAATCTACCACAAGCATTAAAAGCTGCTAGCAAAAAAATGTAAAGTAAAATCCTATATATAAATCCCACTTATGATAATAAACCGAGGAGGCCAGAGAGAGAGAGCACAGTCCACTAAACGGCTCAAATGCGGGTTCGCAGGGTTCATGTGTGTTCTGAAATCTTATTTTGCAAATTTTTTTTTAATGTAAATGTAATGCTCCAGATGTTAAACTTTTATCACGTATTAATTGAATATTTAAGACTCAGTGCCGGCAATGGAGATCAAATTCAGGTTGTTAGCGTGTTATATATACATTACACGCTAGCAACCAAAGGAGAACACCCGGAAATTAAATAAAAGGTAAACATGCAATAAACTGTGCGAACAATCACTTTCCTTAAATGCGTTTCATGGTTACATAATTTCAATTAAAGCTTGCGAATTTTAATCGGCGAGAAGGATAAATTTAGACTTGCTTATCAAAAATGTAATTTAATAACACATTATTATGTGACTAGAAAGTGTATTGATTTTGATAAATCGGGTCTACACTCACGAGACGTATAACATCGAATATGTTCGTTCTTGTTAGAAATGATTACAGTGGGCGGTGACTTGCAAATTGGAATTATTTCGATATACAATCCGTTCGAAGAGAATTTTCTTTCACGAGTTTTAGCTCGTGCTGACATTCCGGTAGCTTTTTAGTTGACATGTCCACTGTATTTAGTATATGTTCTAGCTTTTTCTTCTTCTTATTTACAGCTATAAGTAACTAGGGTGACCAACTCTTAAATGGGTGTGACGCAGTCCATGGTTTCTCATACATAAATTATTTATTCTCATAATCATTATTTCTCAATAATTAATCAGATGTGTTACACCTGTGGTCTCAGATGGAACGCTTCGTTACCGTTAATTGGGTCATCGAATTCTTCACTCATAAGTCAAATCACAGCAGTCAATTTGACCCATTCACGTTACTGTTACCTTTAAGCTGCATTCATGGCTCAGATACATGTGAGCTACAATCAAAATCATAAAATGGTACTGTATTTTTGTACAATAGATAATAATATTTAGTGTTAGGCTTACATATTACATACATGGTTATTTTTTAGGTTTATTTAGCTATTTAATTTAGTCATGTATATATTTTTCCACTTAGACTTACGCCATCGTAACATCGTACTGGTTCTTTTATTTTGTGTATGTTTAAACCTGTGATAAACTTATCAATCTTAACCCATCAAACCGATCTATCAAATTTTTGAAGTGAACAGCTCAATAAGCTAATTAATTGCAATGGAATAGTGTTGTTAAATAATGTCATATAACATATGACGATATAAAATTTAAGAACGGAAATGAGTAATTCATTGTAATAGAATAATAAAATTGACAAATAAATTGTATTTACATTTAACAGCTCTAAGCAAGTTTAGAAAGTATTTTTAACTAAAAACTTGAATTTAATTTTGAATAGTTGGGACTTATATTTGCATTGCCCTAGATGGATTGGTGTAGTATATTTTAAAATAATTTTGGAACGAGGTCCCAGTTGCGAATTTCGGAACATCTAACATGATTAATAGATACCGAAAATTTCAATCGATATTCATAAAAATCGTGGGCGGTCTCTAGTTTTATGGTAGATAATGACTATGTTTCTCTCTTTTCTTTTAAATTAAATATTCATGCATTTTATTATAGATTATCGATAGACCATACGTTCACTCTAGGGTTTATAATGTTGTAACTTCTTTATCCGACCTGTTTCAGGCGTATATCGTTAATGCATAAAATAAAAGTATATCTGAACGTATCTATTACTGGCTTACTTTTAATTAACACTTATAGCCGACTAGTTTAGCAATAGTTTATTGATGCTGTGGAAGCAAATATTTCTAGTTTCTCACTGATAGAAATGATTTATTACTTAACTATTTTTTTATTATTTTAGGGGTGGAAAAGATGCGCAAGACACATGATAAGTAATGACGCGAGGCCCTTGACAATTATCCTCAACAAAGATTCAACATACACATGAGTTGTCACCCCTGAGAAATGACATGGTATCTCGTTACCTATAATAAGCTCACCCTCACAAACTCACCGTACGAAACACAGCGTTATGCTGCTATTTCAAGCTAGTGTACTTGGCGTTGTACCTTTCGCGTTCGAGCCGACTCATTCATGTCGAAGTAAAAAACTAGCTTGAATTGGGTAAACACTGAACACTGATAAAAAAAAATATCCTTCTCAGGAAAAGAGGTTATTAAACAAAATTAACATGTAGTTTAATAACGTCTTAATAACGTCGTGTTTAATAACTTAGACACGACTTTATTAAGAAGATCGTAATTAAACAAAAGTCAGCAATCCCAGCACCATCCATGGCACTTTTTTAATGTGTAGTCCATTCCAGATAGCCATTTGTGACATTTGAATGTCAACGAAACAGGCGATCTAAAAAAAACATTGTTTTGGTTAACTTTACGTAAGAAATATATTTGCCTTCTTGCATGTGTACTGGCAATTATATGGTTTATATAAATGTTGTAATTTTCGAATCACTAGAACGATATTTTGGATAAACAAAGATATAGTGGAGATGAAATAGGTAATCGATAAAAATTAAAGCACACAGTGGGTATCGTTGCTTATATAAAATATTTTACTCTAGTTTTAACTTTCAAATGAATAGTGATGTGCTGCCTACTACCCACTTTCTATCGATAGTCGTCACTCGGTACGGTACCAACTTCGTCACGCTGTTGGACACTGGTACTTAATTCAATAAATTCCACGATGGCTTTTATCGCTTTGTTATAACGACGGTAATTGCTGTAAATCCGTTTTAACTTGGTTGGGGCGAAAGTGATGTTAATTTATATTATTTGATTGGATGAGTGAACTGAACATTAGTTAAACCGCTTTTACTGAGTATGCATAAAATTTATAACCAATATCCTGGCTTAATATCGTACACGAGAGATTATAAATTGCATGTTATACCTTAAAGAAATTTGGTACACATCTACCGATCAGCAAGTAAGACAATATAATTTATACTTACCCTAATTTTAGGAGTAGAGAGAGCATTTAACAGTGGTAGATTTACGTTGCAGTTACAAACTGGCTGCAATATAAATGAGTCTTTAGAGGGGAAGGACTACCCACACAGAATACCAGCGTGCTGTAGCAGCATAACTCTGCTATGTTGATATATGGTGGACCCGATTATAGGTAACGAGACATTTCATCTCCAGTCCTCAGAGATGGCAAGGCAATATGCATCTAGAATCAATATTGAGGATGGATTTGGATGTCACGGCCCGTCCAGTCTTCGCTTATGATCAGGTGAACAGTGTCCTCATTTTGGATGTATCTGGATAGACATTTAGTATCAGGTGAACTGTAATATTTGTAGTATTCAAGTACACTTCATCACATTTTTTTCCCCGATAATATGTCCAACACCAGGCCTGCTGGAAGAGATTTTTATTGTAAAGTAAGCTGCGCCTTTGTATACTTTACATACTTTTCCTATATTAGTTTTCTTATATAAATGCTTTGTGTACATAAAAGATAAATAAACATTTGGCAAACATAAAATTGATATTTTAATAGTAAGAATTCACCAGTATTAAATAAATTTTTGTTTTATTTAATTTTGCTGTAATTGGGTGGACCCTCACACTCACAATACGAACCACGGCTTCTATTTCAAGTTACTATTACTTTATTGCTATATTTAAAGCTTGTCCCTTCCCTAGTCCAGCCAAAACCTCAATACTTAATACAGTATGACTACACTAATATATATTATTATAATATAGATACACTTAACTGTTGAAGAAAGAAATTTACATGAGACTACTCTTATAACTAATAGAAAAGAATATCACATTCGTTTCTAATTAATCAAACTCTTTCGAACGCCACCTCTGGTTTTGGTTACGCTGTTAACAAAGAAGTCATTGTCCTTCACGCTACTTGGTTCCAGTTAGCATAATGCGATTACACTCTATTATGTTTATTAATAGTGAACAAAGGACAATATATACTTTATCAAAATTAAATTCTTTACCACTGAGGAGAAAACTTAAGAGGGACATAAACTGTACGAATACCGCGATGGTAACGCCCTCTGCTACGGGGCGAGTTATATATATATATATGTATGTATATATATATAAATAAGTATATTTTCTTGTACCCGTAACGTATTCTCAGCTCAACGCAAAGGCACGTTGGAAGTGAAAGCCGCCTGTTTGTACAATGTTTTATCGATAATATTTATGACAAACATTCTGAACTATCCTTCTATTACAAAAATCATCATGCAATCGAAGTACTTATATCTCGTAATGGTTTATGCAAATATTACATACACGTATCTCGCATTCTTAGACGCAACTATTTAAACACATTGGCATGTCAACGTAGATAAACGCTTCTTTTATTAGAACGCATGAGTACATTAAACAGAAACTCGTCAGATAAAAAGCTCGCTAAGATTAGCGCTCAAAGTACCTATCCTTTTGGCAAAGGATAGGTTTTAATATAATATATATTTTAATATGATAAATATAAGGTGCCCGAAAGAGCATGCAGTTCACCATGTATCTCCAAGAATGTTTTAAGAAACATGCTCCCCAGGACTGACGATTTACATACTCACCATACAAAACAAAAGAGTATTATGCTGCTATATACGGTGGTCCTTCCCATGCCCATTGATATTGCATCCAGAAACTAGCTACAGTGTGACTCTACCAATTTATAGGTTGGCAGTTTGAGTTGATAGCCTAACATGAACACTTAGTAAGTTTACTTACTTTACTTTATGTTTTTATAATAGGTATAAAAATTTTCTATGTTATGGATACAAATTAGTTAACAGTTCACTCAATAAGAGATTGACTTGCTTTTAGTCTTTGTTAGTCTTAGTTTAGTAATTTTTTTATTAGTCCTTGATAAGGAATGTCACTTCTGAGGATTAAGATCGAATGTCTCATCACTAGCAATAAGTGAAACCGAAGTGGTCCTTCCCTTTTTCGTGTTAAGCATAATTATCTGCGACATGACTCTATCACGTATTCAGGAAATAATCTCGTAAAGTTAATAAGAAGATTTTATTACATTCATGATACAATTATTTTTATGCAACATACATAATAGTCTATTATATATTTTATAACTTAGACAGTAAAAGTAACTTGAGCACTTTGTGTCTAATTAATGTTATGTAATTTACTTTTACATAGTTTTCTTTCCGTTATGTTACATTGTAACAAATTGCATTTGTTTTATCATATGCAAATCTTATAGGCACGCAATGTTGATAAGGCATATCAAGGACCGATCAAGACCCTGATAGTTGCTCGATGGTCGAAGTTCATCTATACTCTTAATGAACAAATTAAGAGTATAAATGAACTTAAACTTAAAGATAAACTTAAAAGCAATTAATTTAAATACAAACAAATGAAACAAAATGTTCACGGTGTTTAATGTTGCCAACAGTGGAGCACAAGCAATATTATGGGTGGACAGGATTGCACGAAAAGAAGTTGATGCGTTAATAAGGGATCAAAGGATCAATGCCAAGACTGAAGGATTGGTGGCGAAACGATTAATTTAATTATCATTATCATCATATGTATATATAACGTGAGCCACTCAGTGTGATATTATTTCACCGTATCAATTTCAGTCGAATGTAAAAGTAAATTAAGTTGAATTTCAATTGTAACCAAATTAGGTAGCTTCACTCTCTGTCAGTCTGCGCTGACCCTTATAACTTGTGAATGATATTAAATTAACGTACGTGAGATATTTGGATAGTAAAATTTGTGCCATAAAATTGAAAGTAATCGAAGAAGCTGCAATATTATAAAGGCGGCTTTTAGCTTAAATAGAAACATGGAAATTATAACTTCGTTATCCAACGATTGAGTTACATATATGCGATCATTTACAGTTTTTGTTCAAAAATTCTTAAATAACGTCAATATATATAATGGAAAACAAACGAGGCTACAAAGATTGTTGACATAATTTAATTTTCAAGCATTACGTTACTATAACAAGGCATTATTTTTAACAGGCATTGTTTCATTGTGTCCATACAGACGACACCGGTTTCATTGTTCAACTTTCGTCGAATCGACACTTCCTACGTATATAGCCCTATTGTTCTAGTTAACGAATGTTTGGATCGGCTATAACGTAACTCGATACTATTAACTATTACTGTACATGATAAAATATGTCAGATAAAACCTTTCAACATTCACTTTTTATTCTTATATTATTTCGACGATGATGTAAAAATTATATTCAAAAGGGAAAATATTAGATCAATGACAAATACTGTACATGTTGACATTGATACAATCAGGTATAAATAAATAAATAAATAAATAAATAAATAACTCATTTAATCAGTCCAACAATTGCAAAGGAACATTGGTAACAATAACAGGCAACAACTTAAAGATGCGTAGAAAAAATAAAATAAAAGGTATATCTTATCAATTTAACATATACTCGTACTTATAATCTAAAATATACTCTTAAATATCGCGATGCCGGATCGATAGGGTTACAGCTCAGCATTTAATGACTTCCTATCTGCCTATGACAAATTATAAATTGGTTCATAACGCATTGAAATAGATTCTAAAATAACTAAAAGAAATAAAGTTTTAAATACAACATACGCATAATTCTAATAAATAACAAACAATATAATTAAACATTATTTAAGCCTACAATTCGTATAGTAAAAATTATATAAACAATATTATTGAATTTAAAACCAAAAAATAATTTTATTCTGGCCAACACAGCGGAACATTATTCTTCCTTTTGGATATTAAGTAACTTTTAATTTTTTTCTGGAAGTGTATATATGTGTGTATATATTTCGCTATAGCTTATAACTTTTTCTTATGCCTTTCAAAACGTAATGTTTTGAAAGGAATAAAAAAAAGTTGGTCAACAAATTCAAAGAAATGCATCGACACTTCTCAAACTCAGTGAATTAAATAAATCGAAACGTACTTGGTAGTTGACGAATCGAGTCGCGTTCGTTAAATATGGTCCAATAGAGGGGGATCCATGAGATTCACGATTATTATCTGGGTTTACAAAATCTAGTAAGGTCAGACAAATATGCTATGTTGGCATTAGTCAACATAATTATCGACTGACGAATCTGAACTGAATAAAATTTTGTTCTTACACCGCTTATGGCATTCCGTTACAAGAAATTTTATTAAAGCTTATTTCGTTTGGTGTTTGGCTACAGTGCGATAAAGTCACTTTATTTTGGATGCGTGCGTTTTCGATTAAACGTAGATTGATCTAATTAAAGTTTATTTTAATGATAGAATTGCAATTTGTTTTTAGTGCACCATGAATAGCAATGGAATAGCAGTGCTGATGTGTTACGTCTGCTGAGTATAGGGTCCCGTGACCCTTAATAGAAATCACTTGCCCGTTACAAAAAAGCAATCGTTCTCAGTTCTATGTCAAAAACTTGTACACGTTATTTTAGCACACATTGAGCGCCCAAGATTTAAATAATATAATAATAAATATAGCTAATTATATAGAGATAGCATATAATAATAACGAACTAGACCAGCTCATTTTGTTCAACAATACAACACCTGTACCAATAAACGAGTGAGTAGTAACCTAACAAGCGGATGTAATGCTAATAAATAACTCAATGTCGACGAACAGGAAGATCGACCAACCACTTATTCCCACATTAAGAGCAACATAACTGAGCCGACGAAATTTACCGTTCTGTCTTTAAGTAGGTACGTGTCAGAAATTAAAACCAGATCTTTGATGTTAGGGTTCGTTGCGAAACATTGGCTTCAAATCCCTGATGTATTGAAGGCCTTTGACATCGGATATGTTTTTTTTAATTACATTTACAGTAACAAACGCGATCACAGTTCTGATGTTAAATGGCTCCTGGATCCCATGACATCAACATTTATCCTTAACAAGGAATCATAATGCTGATCAATCAATAGATGTGTTTTTACCCTTGAAGACGAATGCTTCGTCACCAGTAATAAAGGTCTCCGGATCCCTACACTCATCAGATGGAACACAGCAGCATTATGCCGCTATTTCTCGTGATGTGTTGAAATGGTGATGATGATAAAGCATAAGTTAAACAAAACTACATACACGGCAGACCTCATTATACTTCTTTCTAAAATAAATGATCCTGCGATATATGACGACATTGGATAATAACCAGAAGGTTAACCGGAATATTAGTAACGTGTCGAACGTTACTAACACACCGGTTAACCACATCTACTGTCAATCAATTTTATATTGGTAGAGCTTCGCTGCATTTTCTGGCTGCAGAATGAATGGGTCAGCTCGAACGGGGCAGGACTACACCCTCACAGAACACGAGCGTGAAATAGCTGCATAATGCTGCTGTCTTTAGTCTGGTGAGTTAAAGGATCCGGAGACCTTTATTACTGGCGACTAGGCATTCCATCTCAGTCCTCAAGGGTGACAACACATCTGCATTATGATGCCTTCTCAAGGATGAATGTAGATGTACTGTGATTCACTTACCATCAGGTGAACTGTGTGCGATCGTTTACTCGCAATGTTATAATAAAAACATCAACTAAGCTTAACATGGTTGTATTGTTCACGACTAAAGTCGAATGACGGAATGAATTAATCGCTGATCCATAATGGATGGTTTCCCTCATCCGTATCTGTATAGTAGTATCAAAAGGGTCCGGGTAAATTTTGCATGATATTTGTGTTTGGAAGTTACTCGATTGGTTGACAATCAATAAATTCAAACAAATATCAGTACTATTCAATTAATAAGCGTCAATAGTCTAATGATTAAGAGTACGGTCTGATGTCATACGCTCGAATCCGCTAAGTATATATAAGTTTAGTTGTTATAGTTAATTGGAATGTTAGTAAGGTTCGATATCTTTTGTTTATTATCAGATGACGTCACAAATCCCAGGATAAGCTAGTGTCGTAAACATTTGCGCAAACACAGAGGCACTCACTTCTAGTCCCGTTCCTTTAGACTGATGTAATACAGACGCAATCACATCGATGGAAGGTTTAGATACAGTGTAAAAGAAATATATGTAAGTGTATGTGGGTGTATGTAAATTGATGTAAGTATGTATGTACAGTAGTGATTATAAACCATCAGTTCAACTGATTCATGTCTTACTGACATTACAAATGGAATTTTTTGTACGGAACTCGCAACTCTTGGTCTTCGTTCGTTTTTGCTACATCACTTAAGTAGTTTTTGTTACGCTCCTACTTCTTTCTGCCACTATATTTTTTAAAGAGGAATAATGACCAATTTAATAATTTGCACAAACGTGTTTTCATATTGCCTAACCTCAATTTGATTAATCTACTGAATTTTACAATTACGTCTATTGCTTCTTATAACGGTTTTAATTGAATTTAAGTTGGATATTTTAATATCTCTTCTTAATGATGTTTTGAGTCGATTTAGATCAGTACGTCCCCTTCTTATTACTGTGTTGACTATTTAGAATTACGGTATTTGAATAGTTCTTGTACTAACGACATGTTAGGTTCTCGAAAATTAATCAACTTAAATCAAAACGACGTAAGTGGAATTATTTTTGGGTTAGGGTCTGCAAGGATTTTAATAACATTAAAAATTGCATAATTACATACGAAATAATCATTGCGGACATTGTTGTAGATAATTCTTATGACGTAGATCGAAACAATTGACGTATGTATGCGGAGTAGTATCAAAAAATTGAAAGACGTAACTCGAAATGTCTTAATTCAAATCTGAAGACTGTAATACAGAATTAAATTTCCGTTATTTGTGCGTGGGGCTATGTGCATAATTAAAAAAGTAATAATAATAACATTCAAGTTAAAAACTCCAACTAAGCTTAAATGCTCGTGCTATGGTTCACGAAAGCAACCGAGTTTCTGATTCGAACGTAAGACCTAAAGTTACGCAGACCGCATCCTGAACTACTAGGCTATTGGCACTCCAATATGTTACTACTTTTTGTACTTAGAATACTATATATGTATAGTAGTCAACTAAATTCTTTTTAAAATTAATATTATCCAATGTCCTCCTGGTTGATTTCGATCGTGGTGATATCTTCTGGATATTACCTTGACTTTAATTGCACAGAATATTTTATTGTGACGTAAGCTCTTACACAAATACAGAGGGAGTGCCTCGTTCCCATCTCCAATCTGATGTATTGCATCTTATAAGACTGGAAAGAAGAAAGGGAATATACATATTACACCCCCAGACCCAAAAAGCAATAATTTTCGATGCACAAATAATATTCCTCGGCCGTCAAACGCGTGTCTAAACTTGAATTGTTGTTATTCATTAATTTGTTACAACAACCCTCTTGTACCTCAGATACCAGCTACCGATGACCTTAGCAAAGTTTAATCGGCTAAATAGCGAACAATGGCGCTTTGTCAAACTCTCCCACACGGTTGATGGTCGCGCGTTTCCTTGTTAACGGTAATGTCGCAACGAAAAGTGTTTACGTTACATCGCACAAATGACGATGATGTTGCCAATGATGCGATATATTCTGGTTATTGACAACTGCGTAGTATATTTTATAGTAGCATCGGAATAAGATAACCGGAAGTTTCAAATGCAGTGTCAGGGACACGGGATATACATATACCAGACACAGATCTGAAAACCAACAATTTGTGATGAATAAATATTGTTCTTAATCAGAGAATCGAACGTAGGACCCAAAACACAGCAACCAGGTACTCTAACTACCAAACCGTTCAGCCGACAAATATTTCTTCTAACCTTTTATCACATAAATAATAACGTAACTACTGTAGTATTGTAGTAATGACTTAAACTAAGAAGAATGCGTGTGATAGCGATTCCTCTGAAAACAAGAACAACAATACACATGTACCTCGATAATGAAACAGATGCGTTATCACCCCTGAGGTCTGTTCTTCACCAGTAATAAGATGGTGACATTCGTTTCTCTAAACTATTTATTTTATTATTATTGTTCTATGCTTGCGTTCTGTTCTGTGCGAGCGTAGTCCTTTCTCTTCGTGTTAGAACTAGTTGATAGCTACCATGTGGCTCTACCACTATTATCTAGCTATGTCGATCAAGTCACGGGTCTTGGATGGAATATCGTAAAATATTTAAGTAATTCTCACACTTGAGTTCTGCATGTGCTATACATTCGTGCAATGAGATACGAAATACAAAAAAAAACTTCGTGAGAATTCTTCTGCACTAAATAAAATTAAAATATTATGAAGCTATGTGAAAGTGTGCTCCAATATCTTTTCAGATAGGAGTACAATGAATGGATTTTTAAATTGCGTGCTGACGGCGTTCTCTATAAGGAATTTATGACGGTTATATATTCTCCTGTGTCAGGGGGGAGAGAAAAACATAGAATTAGCCTAGTTTTTCTTCTAAGACTAAATAATTATAATAATATATCTATCGTATTGTAGGACGATCCCCCCCCTCCCCCAACTCAGTGAAGTGACGACCTATACATATCTGCAGGAAGTGGATCAGTATCAGTGGATCAGAGTGACTCAGTATCGTACTCTGTGGCAATCTGTGGGAAATCCATGTCCAGCTGTGGGATAGTGACGGGCTGACGATGATGCCAGATTTGGGTTATAAGGTCCCGCACTGAGGTTACTCTTCTTCTAGATTCATTCATTTAACATTACTGCTCCATCTGAACTTTCCCACGATCTTTACCGTTAGCGTTAACCAGATTAACAAAGGCGACGAGTTAGTTCCTCTGGTCTTTCAGTAAATACTAATGGAATAATAGTATATTCACCTCAGTTGACATTATGTCGATTTTTATGTAGAATTCGACAATAGAAAACTCATCGGAAATACCGTTGATTTTATCTGGCAGTTCAACGCCGTACCACCGCAATCGAGCCTAGTAATTATTCATTTTGGCTCTAAATTCATTACGTATCATAATTATTAGCATGGCTATAAAGTTAAAAGCTTTTATATTTACAGTATGTAAGAAAATTTATACCCTTACCAGTGAGTTATATAAAAATTACAAAAATCTATAGATTTTTTATCGTATTGAAGGTCAACGACAAGGAACGAGAATACACTTTATCTGATGGTAAGAGATACCTGCTCTCTTTGCCTCTTCTTTTGGATAAGGAATTATAAGGAATTTCAGAGTATTGAAACTGGTGCGTACCTGTAACTATATACGTATATACACATTGCAATCGTTTGAATGATTTTTCATTATTCTTTGACAGATGTCAGACTCAAAAGTATTCTTGCATTTAAATAATTTAATTACCATTTGAAAACAAAGGCGAATATTGCTGTATAATTACAAAAAAGGGTATTTATTTTTTATAGTATATTTTTGTTTATAAGTTGCATCACTTATGTACTCGACTGTATGGGAGTATCGTTGAAAGGTTAAATTCAAGGAATCGTAAGCGAATCTATTGTTCTTCACTGCTTCTATTATATTATATCGTTCGTTCGTTTGGTCGTTATCTTATTTAACATTGTTTGTTAAGGTTTTTTTCCCGCAGAATATGTTTCGCAATTAGTTACCCATAAATAATGTTAGATGAATGAATTAGATGAATAGAAGTTAGCAATATGTAATCTCATTTCTAACTAGTATGCAGCCAATAAACAGATAGTTCTATTTCTTTAAAAAATTAAAGATGCACATGCAATGTCACCACTAAGGACTGTGAGCATTGAGGGACTCCGGATCCCTACACTCGCCAAATGAAACACAACGTTATGGTGATATTTTACGTAAATATATAGCGGGTGTGGTTTTCCCCAACCTAGCCATTCAAACTGAACTTAGAAACAATCTGTAGCGTGGCTGTATTATTGTCATGGGCCGCAATAAAGATATATAAGAATATATTTATAATTATCACGCGGCAAATTATACCAACCAGACATGCCTCAGGTAACGTTGTTACAATATAATATATACTAACGTAGTTAATGTATAACATTGTAAAAATATGTTGTATATTATGTATTAGGTTATTTTGATTATACCGCGTCGTTAAAAAAAACTGGTCAAGTACAAGCTGAACTAGCGTGGAGAGGGTTCCGTGTCATGCTGTTTACTTTGACAGCTTTCTACGGTTCTTCTGTGAACTATGAGTGAGGCTTTATATTTTTTTTTAATTTTCGTTTAGATATTTATCGATATTTTATATAATATGTTTAAAGCTACTACATTTTAAAATATTATAAAAATATATTTTTGTGATTCTCATAACGTTTTCGTAACAGTTCTCGTTTATTTTGTCACATTCTACACTTGAATAACATTTTTTTTTACCGTTGCGCCTATTTGTGCGTGTGTTGCAAAATAACTCCCAAATAGGAATTCATTCGTTATTGGTATAATTTCGAGATAGGGTCATCACCTTTATATGTACCATGTTTCAACTATATTCGTCCAGTGGTTTTACCGAAAATAAACTGCAACAGATGGATAGAGACAGAAACGTGAGTGACTATAAGGGCAAAATTTTTTCGTCGTATGTACATACGGAACCCCAATAATTAACATTTCTACTCCAGATGTTAACTTTCTAATGCTGTTTTTATACGTAAGTAATTACAGTTGTTTTCAAAATTATACACAACGCAGTGCTAGCGGTGTTTGAAAGGAGGCTTTGTTTTTGACACTGGTGTTACCACCGCTTCTTATTTCGCATCGTTACCATTGTAATTAAATAATAATTCTCAGCCGGGTTCAGGCCTAGGCCGGTTGGATATAAGAATTACATTAATATTTACACCATTATGTAATTTAACTCATGCGTTCTTCGAGGGTTTAAAATGTCTTTGCACATCTTGGACGCCAAGGTTGTGCTCTATAATCGGTCGAATGAAGTGATTTATTCAGTTTCTAACTATCTAACCACAAAATAATATTAAATATATATGAAACATCGAGAGTTTCTATTTCATTTCATTCTATTTGACAATTCAGATATAATTTAAAGTTAGATTTTTATGAAAAAAGCATTTTTTTTGTATACGTCAATTGGTCTGTTTGAATGTGTTTACGTAAACCTCCTATTAAGTTTCACTACTGTGACTATGATTGTTTGTAATAAAAGATACAAAAAAATGAAAATAGAATGAAATGAAATTTAAACATGTGGTCACTGTCGGAATTTTTTTCTCTAAAAATGTAAATTGTGTAATGTAATTGGTTAGTAAATTTGTGTCAATTTCTTTTCATTTTTTTATTAATGTTAATTTATTTTATAATTACTAATAAATATATTATATATTTTATTATTAAATGTTAATTGTGACTAATAAGCAACCAAAGTGTGGCTTTTTTCTTATAGTATATCTTATTCATAATTATTAATCGCTTCCTTCTTTTTGCTTTCATTTATGAAAGTTCCAATTCCGAATAACAAATCATTCTTCTTCTTCTTCTGCCTAGCGATTTCCCGGCCTACTACCAGGCTCCGCTTTCCGACTGAGTCTTCTACACTTTGCCCGGTCTTCAGCATCCTCTTTCGTGAGATTGTTCTCCACCATGTCCGCTTTCACACCGTCCAGACAGCGTTTCTTGGGCCTACCGCGGGATCTTGGGCCTTGTACAACGAGGTCTAGGCTTCTATTTCCGAAGTTGTCTGAAGGTGCGGCTTATGTGGCCATACCATCGGAGACGACTGTCTTGCAGCTTGTCTGCTATATCACAACTCCAAGGCTGCCACAGATGTGTTCATATCCGAATAACAAATCATTGCAATCATTAATATCATTAAGGGCTTGTGACATAATGTGTATGTTAACCAAAGGATAAACGATAAATTGTTGAGTTTTTTAGATTAGTTTATAGAAAGTAAGTAGCAGATGATAACACAAAATGTATTGTCCAAATACTGGATGAATGAGGAACAGGTCTATAAAGCGTTTTAAAGGAGGGATAACGGGCAACTTCTAATATTGGTCTATACAAAGAAAAATTATAATTATTTTTAAACCACGTTTTAACATAGTTTTTTTGCTCTTGGATAGAGAATAATTCAATTCATAAATAATTAAACTATTATAATTTATACGGATGTCATAGAGTTTGCTATTAAATTTTTATTATCCCCGTTTCGAGTGCGTATATTCACGGATCGCCTTTTTTGCTCTTTCTTAATATAATGAGTCAAGAATAATGCATGAGTAAATATATATCAATCAGTACTTAGCCTTGATTAGCTCCGAAAATATCTTCAGATGTAGCTTACCTGGAACAATAAAAAAATATTTAATACTAACGTTATAAATACACTATGTTGATTGATAGCATAAATACAGTCGTTGTTGAAGATTTCATAACATTTGCAATAGGTAAGAATTGCCCACAACCGAGCAAAGGACGCTAGGATATTTTCGGGTCGTGGTATGTTATATCATTTTCCAAGCTTAATGCACATGCATTACATCGGATTAGGGAAGGGGTCGACGAGTGAGTTTCTATGTTTGTCCAAATGGTGGCCTGTGGCACTGTAATACAAGATGTATTACAGTGCCCAGTTGATGTTGTCTGGCAATAAGCAGACGATATGGGGACATTTTCTAGCAAATATGTTAACAATATACGATTTATTAAAAGTTTAGCAGAAACAAACAAAGTTTATGTGCTTAGGAACATAGGTTGTCTTTAAGCGCGACTTGAAGGTAACTCAGATCGTTTTCGGACGGAAGTAACGTTCCCGTGTATAATTTCCAAATTGCTAATACGCGTTGCTGCCATTGTGTGATGTCAGTCTCGGACAGACGCTTCGAATAAACAATACTGTTAGAGAAGATTTAGTTTAATATTTTTCCTTTGTTTATTTGTTCATACGACAGTTTCTTCTATATTATATTCATTAAAACAAAACTTCAAGCTCATTGAATACGAAAACGTAGAAATAAAAAAATATAAAACAATATACAATAAATTATTATATATTTAATAATAAAATAAGTCAGGTTTGTTATACTTGGTATTTTATAACGAAAATATAATAATAAGTTTATGTTTAAATTATTAGAAATATTTTAGTTTTGGCTGACGTCAAGACGATGTTAATGAGACATGTTTCCAATATGATAGCAATTTGCGGAGGGTAGATATACGAATCAGTGAGAACTAATCCAATAATTAAGTTAGTACCTTTACTCATCTCAACCCTATGCACTTGGATATCGTCGTAAGTAAAAATGACTACGTTGTCGCCCTTGATGCCACAATGTTGACATTCAAATAGTTGTTTATTTTTCTGGGAATTTATTTTTGGTGTTGTATAACTTCAGTTAAAACATTGAATGGATTAGGGTTCATTAGGCTATTGACGTTCCACCTGATGGTAAGTTGCGTCGATACGTCATGCCTTAGAAAATCAAAATACAGTTGCGCTGCAGCCCCTGTGTACTGTGATGGAATGACTCGTCACCAATATTCGTCAATAGCCTAATGGTTTAGGGTGCGGTCTGAATCGAATCCACCATTCGACTATCATCGTGAACCATCTCCTAACACAAGCATTCTCAGCTTAGTTGGAATAGTTAACCGGAATGTTGGTAATCTAATTAGCACTGCTTGCATTTCTTTAGAAAATAAAATAAGTAAACATTTAAAACTTAAATAAAAGCGAGATCTTCTTCATGGAAGCAACGAAGCTTGAACCTATGAAATATTGTCCAAGTCACTGTTTGTAAAAATTCGTCGAGAGTTGTTGGTATTAATATAAAAATATTCCGAGACCAAATTGTTAATGGTTTGCCATAAATATAATATACTATGAAATTTACGATATTGTATTATATAAGACTAATTACCAAAAAATACTAAGATAGAACAAAGAGTTTGCGTTGCTATTGGCAACGGTATCCTTATATGTTCAAAACAAACTCGAGTTCTGTTTTATGAAACAAAGGGTGACCGACTGATGACTGCGACTGGACATTTACATCCATCCTAAGCAAATATTCAAAATACACTTTCGTTGTCCCCACTTAGGACTTATCTATCGCTATCAGTAACTAATTATTTTATAGATTAGGTGACTAACGAGCAAGCAGCTTACTGATAGTAAGCGAACACCACGCCTATGAAAATTTTTTTTCAACAGAATATTAGCAATGCTATTAACATATCTGATATTCCTGTTAACCATGACAACTAAGCTGAAAACGCTTGTGCTAGGAGATGGTTCACGACAATAATATAATGGTGCATTTGAACCTAGGACCTTAAGTATCGCAGACCGTACCCTAAACCATTAGGCTATTGAAACTTCGAATTTTTAAAAATATTCGCAACACCAGAGGAGTTGCAGATGTGCCACCGGTGTTACATGTGTCGTCGTCGGAAATAACGCTGGTGACAGCTGTTTCTACAGAGTAGTTGTGTGTGATAGACAATTTCCTTAAGAGCGTACAGTGATGGAGTACCAACCATCGAGATGATGAAGATGAAATATTGGATTCCATTACGACGAACGATGTTTAAACTCAGCGGATGGAATTAATTCGAACAACTGCTCACAACACTACACTTGGTAAATAAGATGAAAAATTCAATCATCTCTGCGCGTCGAAGCCAGTGAATCAAGTCGTTTGAAAAGTACTTGGTCGTCGACGATTCAAGCCGCTCTACGTTGAAAGTGGTTGAATGGAAGAAGCTGGTACTGTGATTGATTTTTACTTATCACAAACTAGAAATTATCACAGTCTGAACGTTCAATTTATATTTGTGTACGTTGTTACGTTGGTAATAAAACTTAACAAACACCACTTGTGCGTAGAGAACGAACTGCCGTGACGTTCATTGCGCCTCGGACATGAGTTTTTTTTCTCGAGTCAACAATGTCCGTTACCAGGCTATCATAACGCTAAAAGAGGTGGTTGACCGCTTCTCTAACCAACTTAGACGGCGATTTGTTAAACAAATATATCTTTTAATGTCACTGCATAAGGGTGATGTAGAGTGCGTAATCTATTTTGTTAGTTTTTGTGGGCATCTTTGTTGCACCGCTTTTGAGATTATTGAATAATTCGGCCAAATAAAAGAGTCTTGTAGAGATGATGGAGTCGAAAGTTTGTTTATTATCCGTGTTTAGTGTTTTTGATACTTTCTTATACAATTTTGTTTTACAGTAGTTTCAAACTTATGTCTATAAGCCTTTTTATTATTACTGCATCAACGAAAGATATATGCGAACGTTTTATTTATATTACTATCTATCCTATTATAACACATGTATAGTTAAAATATTTTTTAAAAAATGTTAATTATAAACATTATTTCAACATTAAGCAAACACCGAATTATATCTTGCTTTATGTCATCACGCTTCCAGTTCCTTCTAATTATTATGACATCGCGGCATCCAATAAAGCGTTTTGTTTATTTATTTATTGAATAGTATACAATAGTGCTACGACATTATTTTAAAAACATAGGTTATAAACATTTATACATACAAATGTTATCCTATACAATAAAGAACTATTGATAAAAAACAACAATTAATAAAAAGAAAAACAACTATAATCTTCCTGTCTACGTCCAAACCTGCATCATATTTTTTTTTAATTGTCTAATTACTTTTCCTCCTGTCCTATAGCATGACTAAAAGTTATTCTTCTGTGTATGATTCTGGGTTCGATTCCGGGAATATCTGTTATTTTCTGTAGGAAAATTTTGATGGGATTTTTAGCAGAGCGTAGTACACTCTAACTCTAACGTAGTACTCTTTCCTTCACCTCTAACTGCAATCAATACTAGGACAGTATTGTCTTGTCACTTCGTGTTAATTTTTTGGAGAGCTATATTAAATTATCTTTGTAATATTAATTTATTTATATTATTTTTATTTATTATTTATTTATTTATATTTATTATTTTTTTATGAATTTTTTATTTTTTATTAATTATCTTTCTTTTTTACCTTTTTTTTTATATAAGAATGTTGTGATAAAACTTTAAAGGCTAATTTACTTCCGTCTCTTATTTTAATCGGTTAAGTTAGTTCCCCGAGTATATTCCGATCGTTATCTACTGGTTATAATTAGATTAAAGTAAGCACTAACACACTGTCTTTTCTGTCTGTATAGTGCGAATACAGCACTATAATATTACATATGATTATACGCATCCATCGTCACGATCAGGTAAATGCTGGACTTAAATAAAACCATCAGACATCTATCAGTAATAATTTTTCTATTTAGGTTTGGTGAACGAGTTCACCTGATGATAATTAATGATTATGGCCAATGACATCTACATCCATCTTCAACAAAAGTTTTAGGATACACATGCCTCGTCATATGGACTGAGATGGAAAGCTTCATTACATGCAATTGGGTCAACGGATCACTCACCATACGACATAAAGTGGTAGTGGTACAGCGGTAGAGAGCCATAGTGCAGTTTGTTTCTTGCTGCAGAATGAATGGGTCAGCTCCACCGGGGTTCCACGCCCTCACAGTATACCAGCATAATGCCGCTATGTTTCGTCTGGTGAGTGTAGGGATCCGGAGATCCTTTATTTACTGGTGACGAAGCATTCCATCTCAGTCCTCAAGGGTGACAACGCATTCGCATTATGATTCCTTGTCAAGGATGAATGTAGACTTCATGGGCCGCAGGTATCACTTGCCATCAAGTGAACTGTGTGTGAGTTAGTTACTGTCAATGTAATAAAAAATAATCAAGCTGATATTATTTGAGGGTGTGGTTGGTTAAATTATTACCGATATAAAATTTATTCTACTGCGCAGTTATTTGGGTTCTAAGATAAAATCGTTTTCATTCACATCTGTACGGAACGCAAGAATTACGTAACCGCCGCATTCACAGTTACATTAGCGGGAAACGTTAAAAACTCTTTCATATAATCCCACTGTGTCCATATGTGCTTTATAATCATACTAGTTGACCATTAAGTAAATATTTCAACCGACCCTCGAGTACCGGACAGTACCGGTGCGGTACGCGTAACTATGCCGACATACGTGACACCTCTAGCGTATCTTGAATGCGCTATATTTATTGGATACTATATCTATATATCTATGAGCGTCGTTTTTTAATTGTATTGAGCTTCAAAAACGAGCACAGCTCCTTATAGTAAATGATACCAGCGGTCTATAACACCTACCTACACTCTTCCTCGACAAGGGTTCATAATGCGAATCAAGTGAATAACACTCGTAAATTAAAAAATAAAACTCATGTTAACTGGTACCTGAAAACTAGAATACAGTTCACTTGATGATATAATCCATGCTCAACAAAGTTTGAGGAAACGCATGCTATATGATCCTTGAGGACTAAGAATGCTTTTTATTATCTATTAGCATGCCACCCAGCCTCGCCTGTTTTAGTTTATATAATATGTATAAAAATTACGACTGTTTTGTCAATAGTATAGAATAAGTATTTGAATGAATAAAAAAACGGTATATGTTTGTCCTTATTGTTTACATAAAAGGATTGGGGGTTGAGCGACTTAATTGTTGTTGGCATTGAGGATCGAACTCGTATACCGTGAATTAAGAGCTTGCACACGGATACTGAGCTACCATGGTTTTTCTAAAAAAATCTACATTAAACAAAAGTTATTCTATTCTATATGTTTGTAAAATATATTTATCTAATCCTTATTGATTACATATGAGAAAGCATTGGGTGTAGAGGGAGATAGATAGGCATTGGAGCAAACCAGTGAATGCCACTTAAGCAATAGTAATTTGTAATATTGTAAATTTACAATAGATGCCGCTTTAGTATATCCCATATTTTATTTTTTATTATTATGTGTCAGTGCTGTCAACATACAATCATTCCCGTTAATCAGTCCAATTAATCTCAAATACTTGCTGGGCGACGTCTTAGTCGAATGACGGATTTAAACTTACGACAATATGTTTCGCTGGACGTACATACATACCTATAAGGTATGTATGTACGTCCAGGCTAGGCTGTTGATGATATACAATATTTCTATATTTTTTTTACGTAGTGAACTTCAAGTAGAATGTCACAGTTTATATTTCCAACCATAAAGATTGAAACTGATCATATCAAGTATTACTGCTACTAGTTATCGATTTATTAGTATATATTTAGAACATATATATAAATTAACCCCTCCTAGAGGTGACACTAATCCCTGTAGATAATCCCATTGAACCCAACGATACAGGTTTTGCCTAGCAGAGGTATTATAAAAAATGTGCTAGGAGCTATGTAATAAGGTCTGAAAATATAATACTTTTTTTTAGTAAATATAATGCTTCGAAATCGTTTTAAGTATCTACGTGTGCCAAGATGTAGGAGTCTATTCTTTTTCTTAAACCATCGTCAGTTTTTTTTTAAGGCTGCGGCCACTGTTAGCCCGAGGGCTTTTACAGCTTCACCGGGTTGAAAGGTGACCGAGCGCTTAGGGCACTCAGCTGAAACCATTATTAATGGGTAACCAGCACAAGGGTTCCTGAGAGGGAGCTTCGGCCGTTGCGTCGGACCGTTGGCCTGGGCGGGAAAGCAACTAACTCGATGGTGCCCGAGAGGGCCGAACCTCGGCTCGGTCAGTTACTTCTGCCGGATTCACAAAATTAATAATAAAATTACCAATTCGGACTGCGTTGGCGCTGGAGAAGAAGCGGAACAAGAAACTCCTATTTATACTAATTGGTGAAAATCGACTCGAAGTATGGCGGTAACGCGAATAATTCTGTTTGCGACGCTAACGCCATCGGCGGCGGCGGGGCCGGTAAGTTGTTGCAAGGCAGAGGCCTTCGTCAGATATTTACAAAGATTTACTTAATATTTCCTTAATCATTTGTTTTTTATACAGCAATAATGTTTTTATATAATTATTATTGTTACCAAAAAAAGATGAGCAAAAAGTGCAAAATAGTAAAATCTGTATGTTGGAGAATAAACTAGGGTATTTTTCTTATGTTTAATAACACATTAAATTGAAATTAACAATTTAAACGGTGCTGGCATTGAAGATCGAACCATGGTTTTCCCAAATAAAAAAATATTAAACAAAAGTTATTCTATTCTAAAGAGACACCTCATTAATATATATTTAGTAGTTTCACATAGAGATAGATTGACGGAGACCTTTTTATACTTTGAAGAATGGGACTGGTATAATACCAAAACTAGTTCTGAATCTAATATCTTAATTATACAATCTTTATTGCCTTTTTTATCTCTCGCGTTACACTCACACCTGTTTTTGTTTTCATTTCTAATCTAACAATGACTTCATGACAAAAGCGGATTTCTTTAAAAAAAAAATGTTGATGATTCTGATATGTAATCATAGATAAAATTATTATTTTTAAACGAAATCTTCTGTAGCAGCAGGAAGTTTATATCTAATGTAAATTTGAACAGTGACAGAGGCGATAAAATTTAGAAAATACCGACAGAAAATATATTTATTGCCTTAGTAATATGTAAATATTATGGAAAATGGTTAAATCGAAGAATTTATTAGTTTACTTAACTTTTTAACACCAAATTACTAGACGCAGTGAGGACCTTTGTGGTGGCTTATGATTTTGTTGTATTGGAATTCAACTTAAGTTCAACGGTGGGGTATAATTGAATTAGTTCTGTCGTCTTTTATTAAAGGTGATTGCAATTTCCATATAGTAACAAAATGAGACAATAAGCTTATAGATCTCTTTGTTTAAGATTATTAATAATGAACATTAATTAATTATTGCGACGGTTGACTTAGATTTTCACTTAAAAGATTTTTACAAAACACATAAGTAAATTATTTTTTAGTAATAAGACGATTCCTATGTTTAGTTTTCAAAGCCACCATAGACAAGTTACGTTTTTCAGATAAGCAAGAAGTGGCAAAGGAATGTGTAAAATTGATAAATTGGGTTTTAACAGTGGTAGACCTACGCTGCAGTTTGTTTCTAGCTGAATGAATGGGTCAGCTCTACCGGGGGAGGACAACGCACAAAATGAAATAGCAGCATAATGGTGATGTGTTCGTCTGGTAAGTGTCGGGATCCGGAGACCTTAATTTCTGGTGAAGAGGCACTCCATCTCAGTCTCCTCAAGTGTGACAACGTATTATGATGCCTTGTCAAGGATGAATATTGATGCCATGAGCCGCTGGTTACGCCGATACTTATCATCAGGTGAACTGTGTGCTTGTTTGTTACTCTCAATATTATATTATTATATAAAAAAAGATTTGATAGTTTAAACGTATAAATAAACTATTAATAAAAATGTTATTATAATTTTATAGTGAAGGGGTGGCAAGGCTTTTAACTTATCTTTTCAGCTTTTTCATTCCATCATTCACGACATAAAAATGGTTGGGAAGCTGTGTTAGATGATGATATGATGAACGAAAAATACAATCTTTTATATTATTGGAAAGAAAAAGTTAGAAAGCTCCTCAATCCGAGCTTAATACTATTAAGTTTTTTTATAAGTTATAATGTATTATATCCACAATATTCACAATATTATGGTTATGATAGAGTATTATTGTTACTTTTGTAAAACTTCCAGGACATTTTAAACCTGTTAGTTTGGAGTTAAGGATAAAAAACTAAAAGAGAAAACTACAAAAAAAAATGCAAACTTTTTGTATAAAAATCATAAATTTCCAACGAGTTGTCAACTCGTTAGCCATTAAAGTGTTATCACGTCCACTTATATTGTATGGCGGGGGACCGCACGCAAGCCGGGCGACATATCGCAACGGGGAATCGTACTTAGAATAGTCGCAGGCAGAGTACGAGTACATAAATACTGTAAGTTGATAAATCTCTTCTACGAAGCATTAAATAGACCGGCTTGCGAAGTTTCCATTTTGACAAAATTTTACATAGTTTAGTCTAAATTCTAGGAGCTTAAACTATATGTTAATTTTTTACCCTACGTGACATCGTTCTAGTATAACGAACACGTAATATGGTTACATTTTAGATAATGTGCAGAGGAGTTATATAAAATGATTCTCCTATCCCTTTCAACAGGACGCGCGGCGGGTTTCTATCTTTTATATGTGGATATTCCTCGCATTTGGACAAAGCGATATGCTCCGTCGTTTTCAATACGAACAGCGAAGGATTGGAATAATTTGCCTGCGATAGTCTTCCCGTCTGAGTTTTTTTTTCAATAGAATAGGTGGCAAACTAGCAAGCAGTCAAACTGATGGTAAGAGATCACCGCCACCCACGAACATCCGCAACACCAGAGGAGTCACAAATGAGTTGCCAGCCTTTAAGAGTGGGTATGGATATGGGTGTCTTCAAGAGAAGAGTAAATAGACATTTGCTGAGCTAGTGCTCTACCTTCAACACCTTAAAAATAATAAACCTAGAGCGCTTAGGCTATTGGTCAAAGTATCTGACTTTTAAGGCGAGTAGTAAATTCAAATACAGTTCACCTGATGGCAAGTGATTCCTGCGACCCACGACATCTACATTCATCCTTGAGATCAATCATAATGCGGATACGTTGTCACCCTTTAGGACTGAGATGGAATGTCTAGTCACCAGTAATAAAGTTCTCGGTGTGGTCCTACCCCGGTCGAGCTGTCCCTTTTATTCAGGAGCTAGAAACAAACTGCACTGTAGATCTACCACTGTTAAATGTCGCTATTTTCTGACAATTTATCCGACCACTCCGTCATCTTACTCCGTTACTGTATAACTGCTAAGGAAAAGGAACGATGATACAATGATATATGTATGCAGTTGATTTTATGTAAAACAACAACTTGTGCATTTATTGATACATACGCCTCAGAGGATGTTATATCTGCTTCTCATGGAAGTTTAATTCTTATAATCTAATAAGTATGATATAGTATTATTATTAACACGTTTTTCGCTATGTGAATACATTGTCCCCTAAGGTTACATATACTCATACCAAATACCCATTTAATTAAAACTAACTTAGCGACTTTCTTCATCAGAAATCAAAACTTGTGCCCAGCATGCAATCTTAAGTAGGGGTAGTTTTCTAAAGATTTCTGTATATCCCACGGGGTATGGGCTTAGATGATTCAAAATTGCATTTCTCTCTTGATCTCTCGTCAAAATACACATATATGAAAAAATAATTTCTATACATATAATTAAATCGCAACGATACTGTTGTCTCTTCATCTGTGGGTTTGCGCATGCTAATCTCCACAATCTTCACTAAATTTCATGTGATTATCGCTAAAGTATTTATACAAGTTTGAAATAATATTAAATTAATAAAAGAGTCTATAAGATCGGAGGTAAATGTAGGGTCAGGGATACGTACAATACAGACAGTCCCGAATACAATAGAGAACCCGCGTAGAAAGTACCAGGTCTGTTAATGCCTGACAAATAATAGAGTTGTCTATATATTTTTACGTAACAGCCTTGCAACCGTATTCTAACAGTTCTGTAAAAGTTCCTTTGTTCAAAGGTCGTATAAAAAGTATCAATCATCGAATACCATGCCTAGCTAACGAACGTGAAATAGAAGAAACAAAAGGCAATCTGCCATAATTATTAGCCATTCTGCCAATCACTTTCATGTGAACCTTTCATATTGTGCAGGGTTCCGTTATTTTTAATTACAAAATGAAAGTCCATAGCGTATTGCAATTGTTTTTTTTATAACCTTTATTGCGAGGAATACCGCTATTCTATCTAGAAATACAATTTAATATGTTGTTCTTCGCTGTCAGTTTAATATATTGTTGATTTTATTTATTAATACCTCCAAATTAGGATGCAAATATTAAATGACATCGATACACTGCATATAATAAAAACCGCTATATGATACCGCAATTTTATTATATCTTGAAATATGTTACCGTATTCTTCATATATTTATTAAGTGGTAGAGTTCAGATATCTATATTCTAGCTAGATTTTAGTTACAGCCTCCCTACATATCTTCTCTGATATTATACAAATTCTTACCAAGTATATTGAATATTTTAAAAATGTTATAAAATGTTTAATAATATTTTTAAAAACTATTAAAATAACTTTTTTTTTAGCATGAAATATAAATATATAAATTCTGTTTAAATTTCAAAATATAACAATTACATAAAACATTGTATTATAACTATCTGACAACAAAAGGTTAAACGTAATTCCAATTTAATTTCCTAGCAACAATCCATTGCGTATTATGTTACATATATAATAAATTATTCGTTGCTGAACCGGCGATGTTTCAATTAAACGTATTTCATGTTCGCGTTATCGCGTGTCCCCAGGTATGCGGAATTGGTGAAAACGGGTTGCGTTTGAAATTTCTCGAGGTAGCAATGATTTTTAGTTAAATTGGAACATTGACACTGTTTTACTGAGCCAATTTAATCTTAGATTTAAGTATACATGTTGATATGTATGTACATACATGTATATATAATTTTCTTGGTGTTAAGTCGGCATGAATAATTAAAGTAAATCAACTATATATAAATCCCAATTCTTATAAATAATTATTAATATACAAAATGGATAAACCTTCTCCTTAGAGAGGGTGTTAGAGTATAGGTCACCCCGCAGCTCGACTGACTATTGGCGGAAACGATATATTTTTAAGACGTGAATCTTCATATTATTTCTTTTTATCTACTTCAGTGCATGTTTTCCGTTCCGTACATGATAAATTATTACTTAAAACTGCAATTAACAAGTTATTATTATTATTAGTAGACGCTACGTTTATTATCGTGGTAAGTAAAGGACAGAGTGAGTCAAGGAGGACAGATTTTTTTTTATTTTCTTTCGCATACTAGTATAGTTTGTGTAAATTCTTTGAAATCTATTTGAATTTCAAACAGCCGACAACAGACTTGTTGTACGATATGTACTAGTACATGCTTGTGTACTAGTACATGCTTGTGTATTATGGTTTGTAAATTATCGCTATCATCATCACAGCCTATCTATAGTCCACTGCTGAGAATAGGCCTCTCCTGTAGATTGCCGCAAATCACGATTCTGAGCCACCTGCGTTCATCGATTTCCGCAAACATCCATTTAGTTGGTGGTGGTTATGGGGATGTGGCAGATGATTTGTTTTTTTTAATTTATTTTCTTGATTTACGTGCGGTTTTGTATTGATTACAATATTTTTTTTGTAGTCAAACGTAGTGGTTTTATACTCTTTGGGTATTTATTTCACAATCGCTCTCTTGTATTATTATTATTAACGTGTTATATTATGTTGTGTGTATTTTATATTTCCATTACAGATTATACAGGGAGCATTTAGAGCACATTGCATACATTGCAGAGATTAACAGATTATATAGCTCATGCTTCGTTGGTCATACCTAGGCTCGGTTACTGTTTATATATAGGTATGTATATGTGTATCAAGCAAATCTCCCAAGAAAGAAACGCAAATATCTCTGGTTTTTTCAACAACTAAATATTCTTGATTATCTTTGAATAAATTACAACCCGACGCAAATATAATTTCATCTCGAATACATGAAGACGAGTTTCTTCAAGCTTGAAATTGTGGTCCCCCCAACAATTTATATCAATAAATAATTAAACGCAACATTTCAGAAGAATAATGGATATCGTAAAAAAGATTTTCAAAAGGAAGATATCATTATCAATTGTGTTAATTGTTAGTGATTTGGATATGCAGCGTTATAATATCCATTTAATTGTTGGATAACAAGCATCCTGTTGTGTAATTAAACGAAATAGAAATCAAACCATTTGGAAACTAACATCCTAAAATTTCATATCGTATAGACAATTTGACTGTACTTATTTAGCTTTCTATTCCGGTTATGGTAATATCTATGAGGAAAATGATTATTAAATGAAAAAGCTGTTAATCATCAACATGCTGGACAGCGGTGGGGTGACGCTACAGCTGGATTTTAGATGCACTATAAATGGTAGCGTATTAATATCTTAAAGTATTAAAAACTTTCTCTAACAATTAATCATGTCATCACTCGTACGGTCCATAGTCAGATGCGTTGTTGAAGGTTTTTTTTTCAATAATCGTAGAGTTACCGTGTTGCTAGCTTCTAGTTGTAACGTGAATGGGTGGGTACTTAATGAGAGAACGACTATTCCTTCACAAAATACCAGTGTGAAAAGCAGCATAACGCTATTGTATGAGTATGGTTCGTAAAGGAATCTGGGGACACAATTACTAGTAACGCATTTCATTTCAGTCCTTAAGGGTGATAACGCGTGTTCATCGTAGATGTTAGCTGCAGTGCGTAGGCCACGATCATTACTTACCAATGTGTGAATTGTCTGCTCGTTTGATACACCTAATATTTATTAAGGTTTTTGTAGCGTAAAAATTCTAATGGTTTTGGGTATAGTTTGCGAAACTTAAGGTTGTGGGTTTATATCCACCATTCGACTGCTGTTGTAGACCATCTCATAATTCAGTATTTTTAGCTTAGTTGGATTAACCGGAATATAAGAAATTTTAGTTGTTCTGCTAGCATTTATTATTATTAAAAAGTTGTTAAAAAATATATTTAACAGTTTTTTTAATAAAAAAGCTTCCTATATATTATACTTATTATTATTTATATATTGAATCCATAGTATTGACATCTTCGTACTCCGTAACATAGCTAAAGTATTCATGTGAGTGTATGTTTCAAGCACATCTCAAAGTAAAGCGGGTTAGGTTAGGTTTCGACGCGGACTGAATTTCAATTTGTTTCCGACAAACGATCTCTGAATACATGTAAAAGCTCAAACGTCACATGACCTTGATAGTACATGATTAAAAACACGCTAGAATTTAGATTTTAATAGATAAATCATATTATATAGAGCCGTGGTCTATTTAAATTCACGGTTAGCGGGCAAATCGAGTTTGACTCTCAGTGTCGGCATAAACGAATTTTCTAATTTCGATTTTAGATGCTGATTTACCACGTGCTTGATGGCGAAGGAAAACATTGTGAGAATACCTGTTTGTCTAAGAAAAGAAAAAAAAATTGGAGATATAAAGTCCGCCATTACGCAGTGGAGTTCCGTAAGGGACTGCTGCAATACCCTCTCCATGGAGGTCGCTTATGTCCTACAGTGATATATATATATATATATATATATATATATGTATAGGCTGTTGCTTTACTTTTTTTTAACTACTTAAAATAAAAGGTTATGATTGAAGATAAAGAGTATTGAATGTTAAAATAATTGTGATGCATTACAGCTACACTAAGATGTACCGATAACATGGCTTTATTAACATAGGCTTGAGGAGATTGTTTACATAAATGGTCGAATGAAGGATTCGAAACTACGATGTTAAGCAAACCATACCCTAAACCTGGCTATTGGTGCTCTGAATTCAATTTTATATACCATTCGTTTCTCATAGCATTTGCAAAACAATAGAGTTGTAGTTGAAAACTGTTGGAGCAAATACAAATAAATATATATTCAAGAGTAGAGTGAATAGGCATTTACTGAGCTAGTGCGCTCAAACCATCCAGGACTGCATTTCCGCTTAACAGGCTTGCAGGTGGGATCGTGGTTAAGCACTTGCTTTGAAAGTATGAAAAAAAAAATCACTGAACGCAGACAAAGGTAATAAAGGATTTATCGATATACACTTTATATATAAATCCTAGGCAATCTGCTAAGCATAGGCCTCTTTTCTAAAAGGGCTATTGAAGTATAGTATCCGGGGTTTATTTCACTGTATATTAATTCAAATACTTTTTTTTATTTATTCCTCAGATATGAATCATCACATTATTTCCATTCGAGCACACGTGGTAAATCAGTACATAAAATTGCAATTAACAATTTTATTGGTAGTATCAGGGATCGAACAAATTTGAAAGCGACTGATCAGCCACCCACGACTCAAAACTCATACAGACTATGAGAATTTTATGAACATAAAAAAATATAAGACATATAGAATAAGAGCAATTAAGAATAAACAAAAATACTGTCAAGGTCGACTGTGTACAAGACGGAAGAGCGAAAAGAAGAGAGTCTTTTAATGTTTTTCTTTTATTTATTGTAAAGATTATAATAGTATACGTATATATATAAAGGAGATAGTATACAGCATGTTCGAAACGTGTGTGGGAAATACATCACAGTGCCGATAAGAGGAAAATGAAAAAAACATTTTAAAATGTTCACTACTGATGTTAATCTAAGGCAGTTGCGATAACTGACATCAGTTTTTTGTTCCTATCGTTTTAGGCATTTACTTGCTTATATAATCGGGGAAAAAGTTTTATCGTATTTTATATAAAAATTCAAGATATTTTTATCATAGTTTATTTACATTTGATTATAATATATATGTGCCATTGTGTTCGATAACTTGTTGCCATTTTGTAGGTATTACGTTAATATAGAGAATCGTTTTTTTTTGTTTGAGCTTGTGTAGTACAAATATCGAGATTTTTCGCATATCCAGACTTGACTGAAAATGTTTGAACCAATTTTGTGCTATTCCTACTGACACAAGTCCATAAACGTCACAAATTTTTTTCGCGGCTTGTGTCGAATTTATCCCTTTTTGATAATAAAACTTCAAAATATATGGGTATTTCTTCGTTAGACTCCCTCATTTTTATGTATAAAAAAACAATAGAAAAACGGCGAGAAACCGTTTTTACTTTTTATTTTACTGCTTTTAAAATGTCATCTATTTAATAGTATCAAAACCAGGCCGATATAAACAACACAGCCAAGGAGGTTTTGTTAGACCTTTTTACTTATAAAATACGAAAAAATATTTTCCCCGATCCATTATGTAAAGTATCGAAAATAATTACTTAATATAATGCACAAGACACGCAATTATTATGCACACCGACCAGTGCAGTTCGCTGCGCATGAGAGAATATTTATTACAGGGCTCGATGCTCTTATTAATGTGTGACAAAAGTCTTTCACACGATCCGCCATGTGTAATGTGTCGAGACGTTTTTAAGCTTGACGCGCTGATTTATTATGCAACTATATAAAGTATATCACATGACGATGATTTCGATTAACAATGTGGCCAAGACATAATAGTGCTACTTTGTAGCATGTTTTTAGCTACAGTATGAATGAGTCGGTGCAACCAGCGAAGGATCAGCGTGATATAACAGTATAAAACTGCTGTATTCGTGCGATGGGTGACCAGATTCGGTGTCCCTGTAACGCACTCGATTTCTATCCTTAGGCGTGGCAGCATGTGAATCTAGAATTATTGCATTTTATCAACGTACAAACCTTTTGAAAGAAAGACTATTCAGTGCTTTGGCGTCATAAATAATAAGGAAAACCCCAAATATTTTCTCCATTGTTAGCAAAGTGAGATTTTTTTATATAAAAATTTAATAACACATAATCTATAGTTATAGAAATTACAGTTAAAGTGGCATTCCATCTTAGTTCGTAGGGTGACATCGCATGTGCATCTGGATTTTTTTCAATACATTGAGAGTAACAAACGAGCACACTGTTCACCGCGATTCCTGCGGCCCATGAAATCTACATTCACCCTTGGCAAGGAATCATAACGCAGATGCGTTCTCATCCCTGGGGATTGAGACGGAATGCCCTCTCACCGCATATCCGGATCCCCTGACGAAGATGAAACACTGTTAAATCTTTGTTAAAAAGGGATCATGGGTAGTAGTCATTACATATCATCAGGTGATCTATGCGCTCATTTGAATATTAAAGTAATAACATAATATTTTGTTAGTTATAATTTGTTCAAATTTCCTCTTCCTTCATTATGTACATAGCTTCGTTTCCTGACATACTTTAAAAACAAAACTGTATAAAAATAATGTTTCAATGGGTCTCACGTTAAAATCTCATTCTGTACATGAGAGGACTCTCAATGAGGGCCGAGCTCATTACATATTACCACAGATCTAAATTCTATGTATTCGGAATAAACAATGTTCCATAACTCGGACGTGGTTTGATTCCAATCACGTAATTTTAAATTTGGGTGTTATGAATGTCTTTGAGTGTAAGATGGGTCACAGGGGGCATAGTCTTATCATCAGAAGAACTGAGTGCTCCTTTGTCACCGTCCATTGTGATGGTAATATAAAAAAAAATAAAAATCAAACAGGAAAGTTATGACATAGTTTAGTTTAGAAACTACTCGTTTTACGATTCAGTTTTGTAGATTAAATATAAATAACGAAAACAAAATGAAGTAACATGACATAATCGTCTCCAATTCGTCCTTAATGTCAGAATTATTGGAAGTAAAAGTAAATAAAGCATCAAAGTATTCATATTTTATTAAAATTTGACGGCGAAAGTGTTGTATATTGTTAGTATTGCATTGAATTAGATATTTTGGATGTATATGGCATATTAAATTGAGATATTTCTTTCGAGACATGTATAGGTTTCGCACGCGTATTATGGTAATGTAGAATTTTCTTACGCTAGTTTCGACATTGAATGAAGAGTTTATTTGATAAAGAGAAAGTTTATTTATAATGTTCAATAAAACAGGTTTATATATGAAAATAAAAATATATTTATACCATTTTTAATAAATAATGAACCTATTTAAGCAGTTAAAATAACTGCCTATCTTATTGAGTAAATAAGATAAGGGGATATTTCGATTTCCCATTCTTCCGAACATAATCTCGAACCATTCATAAATCTGTTTATAGATGATAAGCAGTCACGAGGACTCCCTAAGCAACCTTGTCGATGCAATTCTCTATTCTATTTACATTTTTTATTAGATTTAATTATAGGAATAATATATATATATATATATATATATTTATATATACATATATAAATATATATATATAAATATACACCAATGTTAGAAATCTCCTAATACTTACTAGAGATCGGGGTCCCAATTACTGGTAACTGGGTATACTGGTAAGAAGTACAGTCAACGGTGATAACGGTCGGCGTCTCATGTGATTAGTATTAATGCCTTAATTTTACACCATCGCCTTTATGCTAATAAAACCTTTACCTCTCTCTAACGGTACCGTATTAAGAGAAAGGCTAAAACTATGTATTAAAGTACTGCACGACAACGGACCGTAATGAGATGATGGATTATCTTACACCACTAACAGAGGCATATCATTGATAAATGAAGTAACGTCAGTCTTGAGAGTAAAGTAAAAATCTATACAGAATTCTTCGGCGTTGAAAGTAAACATCGTGAGAAGAATATATGTTTCGACACTCTCCGTAAGTAGGAGGCCTATGTTTAGTAATGGATTTATTTATATTTATATGCTATTATTTTCCTATATAGCCAAACCTACTCACCAAAGGCCTCTTAATATGTCAGAAGCAACTGACCGAGCCGAGGTTAGGCTCCCTCGGGCACCCTCGAGTGAGTCGCTCCGCGTACAGGGCAACGGTCCAAGCCGAGGCTCCCTCTCGGGAATCCTTGTTCTAGTTACCCATTAATAAAAGTCTTGGCTGAGTGCCCCAAGCGCCACTTTTCAACTCGCTGAAGCTGTAAAAGCCCTCGGGCTAACAGTGGCAATAAAAAAAAATCGAATGCCTACTTTTTCTAAAGTTTTCTTAAAACTAAGTCAACAAAAATGCACAGCTTACACAAGTGATCACTGCGGCTTAAAGACATACTTCCATCAACAGAGAAATATGGACATGAGTTGAAATCTCCGAAGCATTCCGGAACTCGAGATACGAACGAAACACTGAAACGTTAAGCTGATATTTCGAGAGGGAGGGACAGGAGGGAGCGGGCTTGAGTGCAGCATAGGCAGCTAGAAACATGCTGCATCGTTGCACAACGTTGTAATGGAGAACGTTGACCTTCACCGCGTAGCACGTGTTAAATTCGCACTTGAAATGTAGTTAACAATATATTTGGTGCCGGCACCAAGGATTTATTTTTTATTATTCTTTATTTTCACAAATAAAACAAACGATATATTTTGGACTTAATGCCATAGGCATTCTCTACTAGCCTATCTTTGCCTTAAGCAGAGAAAATATTGTGGGTGCAAGAAAAAACTTATTTTAATTTTAAGAGGTATCATATTAATAGAAAAAATATACATATTAATTAAAGTTATGTGTACTTTACATACATATATGCTGAGGATCTAACTCCTATACTGAGTATGTACTAAGAACTCATATATGCAATTAAAAGAGAGCTTCCCATCGGTTTAGCTACCACTGATGATTTACTTGTTATCTGTAAATGGGTACCCACATACTTACACTGACCATACGAAACATAATGATACGCTATTATTTACCATGATATTTCAATTCAATCTTGCGGTAGCATTTTTTATTTAAGACAGGTCAAGGATTGGCCACAGTCTCGCATGATGATGTAATCATAGGTGATAAATACTAGGTGCCTATTCATTCATGTCAACTTCGACCAACAGGTCAACAGGTTGTTACCAGATAGCATCAAATGCGCTGGATTTATTATTATTGACGTAGGATTATGTATTAGTGACTTAAGCTCGTGTGAACACACAAAGCTTACCCCTTCCCAAGTCCAATGTAATACATGTGCGATAAAATCGAAGGAGGGTTTAGATGGTATGTAAAGTGTAGTAAATGCATACAACACTCCCAGACCCGAAAACCAACAAATCATGATGCACTAATATTGTTCCACGGTTGGAAATCGAACCCAGGACTCGCGACACAGCAGCGAGGTACCCTAATCACTGCATCATGCAGCCGACAGGTAATAACTGATCCATTATCCCTAAAATTAGAGTTATTAATTGTAATAATTCAAAAACAAACTTCTGTTTGTATTACAATATTATAAGTGATGCGTTTGCTCCCAGATATTACCACGTACCTGGTGGTGAATGATTTCTGCCACATAATATCTACACGAACGTAGTACCTCTTCACCAATAATAAAGTATATTATCATTGGTGAAGAGATACTTAGTCTTAGTATATATTAATAAAGTAATAAGGACTTTGTGGTCATTCTTTCATTAATGTTCGGCTTAGCGCTACTGTATTTTGTCTGTTATAGTATGATATGTAATATAGTATACATACTATATTGAGGATGATATATGAGCAATCAGTTCACCTGATGGTAAGTGATGACAGCGGTCCATAATACCTACCTCATGCCTCAACAAAGATTCAAGATTGAGTGATTTCGTACACTCAACATACGAAGCTTCTTAGCCTTATGCTGCTATTTTACTCTGGTCTTAGGACAAGGCCCTTCTCCGGTCAAGCCGAACCATTCATTTTATAGCTAGGAAGAAACTTCGATAAGCTGACCTATTTGTGCTACAATTAATCTTAAGCTACGGCGTAGCTTGTGCTTTCTTAGTATTAAATAAAAAAATGTTGTTTATGTTCCGATCTTGACATACGTTCATTTATTTATAATCTATTCACTTTCACCAAGGTGCGAATTGTCAAGTCACGGTTTAGAGTGTGAATACGCTACATGGTATAAAATAAGAGCGTAGTAAGATTAGAAAAATTATAAACTAACAGTGGTTTGTGTAACTAATGTTTTTAGCTCTAGCAATGCAATAACCCTATACGGTTTAGTGCGACCGGGGATGGACCACGTCCACACAAAAAATTAGCGGCATAACGTTCCACCTAGTGTAAGGATTCAGAGTTCTTTGTTACTGGTGAAGAGACATTTCATTTCAATCCTCGGGAACGACAACTCACGTTTCTTGAAGCTTTGATTAAGATGGAGGATCAAAGGTTTTTTACACCAATTTCTATGAAATAATAGTATGAATATTAAACTTATATTTATGTAAATGTTTATATACATATATATAAGTTTAAGTTAACTATAAGCTTTAAATGGTATATATACATAATCTAGCGCTTAACGCTTTATTGTATAACATCACTATGGACTCTACCTTTGTATAAGAGCAAAAAATTCTGATGTTTCATTACGCCTTAGTGAAGTGACCTTAGAAAGAGTTGGATTCAATTAGACAATTGGATGGGAGAGTAACGATGTACCGGTTTTCGTTTTCTAAGGTGACGCTATTGTATGATTTGTGTACTAATGTACAAAACGTCTTGATGATTAACGGCTTGTTAAAAAAAACGTATGGTTTTGTATGAAATACAAAGTACTTTCTCAATGCTTATGTGAAAGTGATTGAACTTTAGTGTCGTTGTTTAATTTCGATATAAGGGAGACTTTACAATAACATGCTCAAGTTAGTGTGAAAATTAAAATAATACTCCATCCAACAAAAGTGTATTCAATTTGCTGAAAAATACATTAACATATATCCATACAGTTAGTAGTTTATAATTAACTAAGACATGCACACATTTAAAAAAAAGTTATATAATATATTTAATATACTATTAGCATAGTATTTTATGTTTGTATGTTTAGTGCAGTCGTAATTCAGTGCTCAAAACCTCGCGTTCATTTAATGGTATATAAGCTATATGATATGATATATTGTTCAATATGAGATATATGATTTCCCCAGTATCAGAACTACGGCAATATTCTTTTAACAATATTATATGTTTATCAAACTTGTTTGGTCTAAATATATATAGTTTGCCGTAAATGCTACTGACCTGATATCTGTGTGATTATGGAAGATTTTTTTTTTATAAAATTTTGGTATTGTTATAAACACCTTAACATCGAAAACCCCCAAATTATACCGGTTAGGAAATATAGGAGGGAGTTTGTTCCAATGCTGGTGTGATAAATGGTATTACCATTGCTGAAAGTGAGTGTCAATAATGGTTTCGCTTATTAAAACTCATTATGATTATACTCACTAAAAAGCAGTAGAAATAACCTATTAGATGAGTTGTTAACCAAAATTTTTTTTAACTTAACTTACTTATTAAATTAATATCTTTCTAATCGACCTGGTTCGGAAACTATTATTTTCTTTACTCGTAAACAAGCTTACGTATTAATTAGTTTGTTTATTTACCAACATTCAAGAATAACTTCCCTTCGCGAAGTGTAATTAAAATGTGGTATAAATTATAACTTATGTGCTTTTCGTTTGTTTATTACAAGTTGCAACTTTGTCGATATTTAATGTATTTTTATTCATGTCTCATAAGTTTCTGCTTGTATCATCGCGAATGTAATAAATCGATTATAAAAGGGTCGGTTAAATGATTTTAAATAATACTACAAAGCTAAAACCAAAGTTCATTGGATGTATATAGATAGATATAGATTTTAATATTGGATTTTAAAGTAAACTAAAGTACAGTGGACTATTAACGCTGCTATATTGTGAATAATAATTATGTTTTTTGTTGATCAAAAAATAGGTTTATATAAGCGTGAAATATTTATTGCATTGTATAGTATTTCTATATTTATATAAATCTCTAAATAAACGTACACTTAAGTATTTACCTAATATAGTTTTGTGTTATTCATTTCAAATTTGAATAAACATCATAAATCTATTTGAATAAAGGTTTTTAGTTTATTATTTTTATATTTGTATTTGTTATTGAATTTAGTATAAATATTTAAAATAAAAAAAAATCGTTACAACATAAAATTCCTCGTACCAATTATAAGTATGGTTAACGTTTTAACGTTTGTATCCAGTATTGCAGGATGCATTTAATTTTAAAAATATTACTTTGAATAAATTTACTTATGCCGTATCTTCAACTGCATTTCTTAAAACAAACATTGAATATTCATAGAAATTTTATCCTCCATTTTTGCATAAGTCATGCATAAAAACATTCGACGTCAAATGCAATTATTTCCTTAAATGCAGGCAGATGCATTCCTTTACGGGAGCCGCTTTTGCATATAAATTAAGCGTCCAACTGTCAGCCATATTGAAGGGAATTTTCTATTATATTCAAATTATATATACGGGTGTATCGTTTCGGTTTGTAACGACCTGTCGAAGTAGCATTTCGTTTGGTAATGAGATTCAATGATTTAGGGTATGGTAGGAAGAGAATAGTGGGGAATAGTTTGTTGATGTTTCATTATTATCATGATCATGGCTTATGAACATAAGCGATCCCCATAGATTGCCATAAAGCACGATTATGAGCGACTTGCGTCTTTCGATTTACGCATTTGCGACTCCTCTGGTGTTGGGGATGTCCATGGGTAGCGGTAATCACTTACCATCGGGTTAGCTGCTTTCTCGACTGCCAAATATTATATAAAAAAAACTGCAATTGCCTTAAGTACCACACGCTCGCCAGGTATGACACTTATGTCATATTCCCCAGGAGCAGAGCCAAAAAGTATAATACTTTAGTTTAAATTGAGAATAGTTTTCTGTAAACTACAATGGTTATATGTCTATATATCTTTACAATGGGTATATATCTTTTTGCTTCCCGTTCCTTTAAATTAATGGAGTCTCTAACTCGATTTAACTCGATGTTTTTGTTGTGTGTTAACGTTGTTTGTAATGGTTAATATATAAATAAATACATTGGATTCTTACAGTATTAATATGGAGCGATACTCCACACCGAACGGATAATAAATCAAAGAGAATATGAAGTGAAAACGAAGATCATTTACTCATTACTTCATCGTGTTTGACTTATTAAGCTTAGCACCAGGGATTCGATTCCGCAACTGGGACTATAGAAGAATTTAATACAAAAATATATCATCATTATAATGGACAGCAGTATGTACATATAATTAATAGTTTTTATTTCTGATTTCTAATTAATACACAAAAATAAATAATAATATTAAACATAAATTTATTCATAGCAGAGTCGAGGTGGTTGGCTTGAGAAGTTGCGATAGTTTAGAAATAAATTATTCGCGTTCTTTACCCCGATCGGGAATGACAAAGAAAGGAAGCGATATCCATAATTAACCATGAGCTGATTGGGGATATAAGATAAGGGTTGAATTTAATACCGTCCACTATGACAGACGTTGGCGAGTGAGTTTTATCAGGCTATCACTCTTCAACTACTTTACTTTGTTTATTTATTTAAAATAAAATAACGAGTTATTTAAGAATAGATATTTGCATTACAAACGCTTAATATTCTCGTGAATTTACACGACTTGCAATTATTTACGTGACGATATTTTTATCGGACAACGCATTCAACGTTAGCGTTTCTACAGCAAAATATTCCAATTGAATTCCGTTTGTAATAAAATGCGTCGGATGCATAATATTATGATACCGAGATATGCTATACAATGGATGTATTTGAATTGATAATAATTGTGTTAAGAAATTTCATCTTTTCTTTTGTTTCTCAAAAATGCCTTAAAAAAAATGTCTTCTTGTATTTAACGAATCGTTAATACAAAAATGTGCGTTCGATAAGAGTAATTTACATAATGTTTGAAATAGTTCTTTTAAAGATAATTATGTATTGTAATAACATTTTTAATGCATATTATTATATTAATATGAAATTCATGGATGGTATTAATAACAACTCGAGACATATCCTGTTTCTGTGGATTTATTGCTATATTTATGTTGAAAATTATAATTTAAGCAGTAATATATCCAAAATAATTTTTATTATTATAAAGAAGTTTGTATCACTGTGTTCCCTTGATACGTTGTATTATTTAAAAACTACCCACTGACTTACTTGGTCTCACTTGGGAGTTGTCAGTGTGATAAACGACCTCTCGGTTTTCCAAATGGAAAGTGATCATGGCATCAATATCTATCGAAGATGACAAAGCAAGATTAAGAAGTCGTCGCTCAGAAGCATTAAGATGGATTTCCACTATACCGGTCTCTAAAACCACAATATGTAACCGCTATATTACCATGCGTATTAAGTTCCTGTTTTGTGAAATATTGGTCCTTCGAGCCGGATCGTTTAAACTACTTTTAATATTTACTACGTCGTAGGTAAAAACTAATTCTACCTCACCTTGCCGCTGTAATCAAAAGAAAATTTTGTAAATATTACTAGCTTAGTTGTTATTTAAAGAAAATTATTGTGTTTCTATTTATTTTCATGTCATTACTTCGTATATCGATAATACGAACTACTGGTAGTAAAATGCAAAACGCCTTCAGCGCGCTAGGGCTGTGGTTAGTTTACGAGTAGATTGGTCGGATAGTCCGCGGGTTATGTCGACGTCTGAGATTGGAACGATAATATTCACCGACATATAATACGGTAACATGTTCGGAGTTAGCGCGAATGTGCCATGATTGATGACAATCGGGATGGAATTTTCTGTTTGTTTGAAGAGAGATTTATGGCTTTGGAAGTTTTAAGTAGTTTTATGTTGTCTATATATTGTATTAATAAAAAAAGTGATGATATATATATTTATTTGATGTTCTGAATATTTCGGATGTATTTTTTTCTTTTCGCACGTATTACATGTTCCTTAAGTGGATTTATTCTACGTCTTAAAGAACCCTCTACGGTTCATCATCGTTAAAATGAGCATTTTGTTTGAGTTATTTCTTGATGTCTTGTGTAAATTTTTACATGCCGTGCTTTAATTTGATTTTATTTTTTAATGGCCACTGTTAGCCCAAGGGCTATTACAGAGATTTACCTGGTTGAAATGTGGACGAGCGCTTAGGGCACTCAGCCAAGGCCTTTACATATGGGTACAAGGGTTCCCGAGAGGGTGCCTCGGCTTGGATCGTTACCCTGCGCGTGAGAGCTACTGACTCGAGGGGCCGAACCTCGCCTCGGTCAGTTGCTTCTAACGGATTAATACGCTGTGCATATTTTTGCAAATACAGCACGCATACTCGTTATAATCTCTTATTCAAGTGTGCAATAAAAGTGGAGAAAGGTTCGAATGTAATAACATAGATTATTCAAACACACCTGGACTCAAAAACCAACAAATGGTGTCACATATATATTTTTGAATTTTATAATTCTGCTTATTCTTATTTATTCAATTGATAATAAATAAAGCGACTAAATAATTTGTTGATCCGATCAGATAATGTTTTAAGTAAAAAATGGATCCTATTAATGAGGGATGTCATATAATCTCGAATGAACTCATCTCATCGCGGTCAAGGGACCACTTTATTCAATTACCCAGCACTCGATCACTACATCGCGTTGTAGATTGAACAAAGTACTCGATCATTGAAGTCGATTACACACAATAATATCGCGTGGGTGAAAGATTGCAATCATTGTTGGAACACAGTGGTTTTATTTTTCGCTTCGTGCTACTTTATTGTAATTGAAATAACTGAAGATGAATTTCTTTCTGAATTTATTCATAAATTGTTTACATATTTTTAGAAGTCGATGGTAGTGATTATGTATGGAATTGTTATTAAAGTGAAATTATTTCTCGCCAGTTTTGCTTTATTTCTTTGAAGAGGTTGATGAACGATTTTATAGTAAAATAGATATATAAGGGGTTTTTCTTACTTTTGTAGTGCTTAAACTGTTGAAATGATTCTTCTATCCGCATGTACAGTAAGATATATTTATCGATGAAAAGGAGGAAATATTTATCAACCTCCATTGCAAAGTATTACAAAAAATTTGGTATAATTACAAAGTTATGTTGAGAATTTACCTAGGCAATATCTGGGCTGCACGGGAAGTCTGTGTCAGATTTTATCATTTGTTCCAGTAATACAAATTGCAAAAACTCCTGAATAGATGGAGATTATCCTTTTCATTCTACGAGTATAGAAAAATAAGAAAAATGTACCCGTTTTCACTTGCAAAGAATTATCCTTTGAAAAATCTCAATTGCAATCTTGGATCATGTGAGATGTAAACCGTTTCTTTCGGAGATTACACTGTTACTGTGTTTTATTCATTCCTTCATTATTTTCTGCCATCTATGTAGCACTAAAATCCTCGGGTGGCAGCTGAGATAAGGATTTAAGAAAAAGTTGACGTATTCTTTCTTACACCAAGTCATTATAAGCAAATATAATCTAATAAAAAACACAAGACAATAAGACTTTAGATAATGGGAAACATATTTAAATAAACTGTTATATCTTAACTGAAAACATTGATTCCTTGGAATGATCTTCCATATAAGGTTCACGATACGTGCTAACATCTCCGCCCAGTAGCCACAGCGATACCGTTTTAACAACTACGCAGTTCCGACACGGCGAGTGACTACTGCTAGTGATGGTAACATAAAAAATACACACACTATCAAGTTTATAATATAATTCAAATCATTAACATTGCTGTCTAATACTGATACTAGAAGTGACTCCTTAAATTTAAAACAATAATCTAAAAGTATTCAGAGCTGTCCGAGTTACTCGGGAATTCATTGCCCCATGAATTCAGGAAGGTCAGTAATAAAAACAGTTTTAAACTTACTTACTTATGTTATCTGAAGTCAGATAAATTTATCATCCACATATGAAATTTATTGGTAGCTACCGCTATTATTCTATCTTCTCTCGGCTTAGGGCATAGTCCTTCATACGTCTCCACAGCGTATCAGCGGCGACACTGTCTTTAGAAATTTTATATTTTTTTTAAATCTATTTCTCAATTTTTATTTTCGGGCTGTTGGGCCGAGGGCTTTTACAGTTTCACTGGGTTGATCTCTATTCCTCAAACGTAGTTTTTCACGATGTTTTCCTTTACCACCGAGCACGTGTTAAATCGGCTCATAAAATTGCAAATAACTTCAATCGTGCCGACACCGAGGATCGAGCTCGATTCGCTCGCGCAACGTGAATTGAAAGTGAACAGTTATACACTGAGTTACAACGGCTATGTTAATATAATTTTGTATAAATAAAAAAATATATCATAATAATAATTTGATTATAAAATTGTTGAGACTGTAGACTGGTTAGCACATCACTATAGTCAGCCTTCTCTGGGTGTCTTAGCGGTTCACTGGAACCAATTAGGGAGTGAGGACATGACAGTGAAAGTTTCTGTAAATATAGTATTTAAAATGAGAAAAGTTTCTAGTCACACTTAAAATAAAACGGCCATTTTAAAATAATAAAAATGTTAGTTAGGAAGTTATAAGTAAACTAATGCATTTGAAATCACTTCTTTTTACGGACCTTAACAGACTTAAATTTTTCAGTTTCGTAAATAATACATATTTATTTTTTGGACAACATAATGCGTTAAATTCTTTAATAAATAATGATTAAAAAAAAGAAATATATGAAAGAACCGATTTTATATCAAGAGAATATCATTAATTATTAGGAAGAACAAAAAGAGAGAACTACGCTTTAAACATTACTTGGCCCGGTATTGTTAACCTTTTCATTCTTTATCTCACTCTCTCTATTGTTTTACACCTTACTATTTTTTTTGTTCAGTATACGGTTTTTTGAAAAAGTATAACTTAATATAAAAAAGAATCACGAAAAACAAAAATATAACGGTATAAAGTATCATACAGAGAACCAGTCTAATTGAGAACTTTATCCGAGTTATGATCGAGTAAAAATTTCCTTTATTCTTATTAATTTTCCTTAATTATATTGAACGTACTTTAAAAACCTAAATAAACTATTTATAAATCTCTCTAAAAAGTCGCGTCTAATTTTATTAGAATTAATTATATAAAATGCGAACATTACTCGTATAAGGCTAAGAAAGCATTTCTGCGTCCCCGTGGTAAAATACTCTGACTCCTAATTAGTGCAATTACAACACATTAAAGTGAGTTCTAAACAGGGGAGAAACAACGCATTTAATATGTTACAATTTTTATGGTAGAATATTACTATTAAAATTGCTGATGTACAAACCCAGCTAGATTTTTGAGGCTCTGGCTTCATCATCATTTCAGCCTATCGCTAGTTCACTGCTAAACATAGGCTTCCTACCATAGAGTACGATCCTGGGCCACCTGCATCCTTCAATCTCTCGCAAACTTAAAGCTTTGGCTTATTTTTTTAATTATGTTGAGAGTAACAAACGCACATACAGTTCAACCAATAGTAAATAATACCTGCGGCCCCTGACATCTACATTCATCCGTGACAAGGAATCATAATGCAGATGCGTTGTTATCCTTGAGAACTGAGATGGAATGCCTCGTCATCATAAATATCTCCGGATCCCTGCACTCATCAGACGAAACACAGCAGCGTTTTGCTGCTATTTTACGCTGGTGTTCTGTGAGGGCGTGGTCTTGCCCCGGTCGAGCTGACCTATTTATTCTACAGTTGGAAACAAACTGCAGTGTATCTCTACCACTGTAAATATAATATTTTTTCTATATTTATATGTATAATAATTGTAAAAATCTAGTCTTCTTAGTCGATAATGATCACGCGAGCATCATCAGAATTTAATTGGATGAAGCTAAGGAATTGTCAAGATCTCAATCTCGGTCGGGCACATCTAAGCAGGGGATCCTAAAACCATTGTCCTAGTCCATCGGCAAAAGTGTTAGCAACGAGCTAAGATCCATAATCCAGAGATACTAACTTACAGAGACGGTATTGCTCTACTAAATCCTACTTGTTTTTTGTTATTTGTGACTCTGTGTTTTGCTATTTCAACACCAAATCCAAAATCAAAAATCTATCGCTAATCAATATGTTTTTTTTCATAATTGGCCTAAAGTATATATCTACTATGTGGGTTTCATATGGATTCCTAAAAACCGGAAGGTATTTCAATAACACACACACAGTAAAAGGAATCACAGTAGAAAGAAACAATTTGATATCTGAAAACAACGATAAAGAGTATAAGAGAAGAACGATAAAGAACAACACGAGTATATAACACAAAATAAATATGTATTAAACTAATTATAGAAGAATTAAGATCTTTAACTTTGCAAACTCAAACTGTAAAAAAAGCTGCAACCTCAATTAAAATGAAAAAGTTCTCATACTTAAGTTGCAAGCTCTATCGCTTAAGTTATCTACACGTGTGGCCGTAATTATAAATAAAATACATCTTGGTATTTATAACTCTTGAGTGGTCTTATTAGGCAGGTGTTGCCTGTTAAGATCTTAGTTTTTAACTTGTAAGGACAGGATGAGCGTGGCATTCCTGTCCTGCTACAAAAAAAAAAAACATTAGAACGTATTTATATATTTAAGTCGAGTGTTTTTATGAGAAATGTTCCACATTTATATGGTGGTTTTTCAATAATTGCACCATTACAGGTGGATCATATTATACAATCCAGTCGTTTTACAAGATATAAACGACAAATTAAATGAAAGATATCACATCTTTGTAAAAGCTAAAATGAGATACGGGACAGATAATTCTAAGTGTTATCAATCGTTTTCTATTACAGTACGATGTCTGTGTCAGATATAGTTAGTGATATTTGTTATCAGTTTCATGTCGCATATCATAAATGCGAGGAATTAGGCCGCGTTCGTCATGAGCCAACTTCAACAGCTCATCTGCGTGAATAGCAAAATATCCCTAAGACATAAACTCTGTTTATACACGTCCTGCGTAAGACCAATTATGGCCTATGCCAGCGTCGTCTTCACCCATGTAGCCACGAGAAACGCATAGCGACCGGAGCAAAGCCGTATCAGCGCGACATTGATCTGCACAGTGACTTTCGCGTCTTACTTAATTCACGTCACTATTCCGGAGTCTTTTCAGTCTCTCTCGCAGCGCTTTCGCATTCCAATCCGCTAGTGGTAAACGCCGCAACCTACAAGCCGTTACCAAATCCGGCAGTTAGGAACCGTAGACTTCGTCACGGACTCGGAGACCCCGACTTCACGGAGGAGCCGAGATCCAATCCGTCCAAAACGGACCCCGGACCACCACACACATCCAACATCTCACGTTGCCCTCGCCTTCGAGCGCGGCGTAATCTTCGTGACACCGTGTTCACTAGATACATCCGCGTTTCAGGGCGGTTCTCACAGCCCACAGCTTCCGATTAACCAGATAACAGGTGGCGACCGTTATAGGCAAGGTTCGCCAACCGACCCGACCTCAGACGGTCAGTAGACATCACTATCCATTCTCCACTCTGGAGAATCTTCTGATAACTGGCAACTTAGGTGACATCCAGATAGGAAAGGGATCAGAGCAGACCAACACGCTCAATGTATGAGAACTTTAGTGTAAGTAAGAGAACCAAACTCTTACCAGTTCACGGACTCCTCAGTTCCATGAGCCCTGTGTCCGATGAAGAGTCGCATAGGCTAACAGCATCAAAATCAACATAATCTAGTATAATATAGACTTTTTTCTTTTTATTTTTTTATAATAGCTGCTGGAATATACTAATTTGGAATTACTAGACTTTTTTTTGGGCTTGATTACCCTGATAAACAACTCAACTGTATTCAAGATATTTATTGCGCTACTTATCCCCGGAAAGAAAGGTGATCGTAGATATACTGTAGCTTCATAATATATTTTTTGGAACTTAAGGTGATAAGAGAGCACACTGTTCAGTAGTGATGACTGCATTGAATAAACATTTACATCCATTCTCAACTAAGATCCAATATGCTCATTCGTTTTCAACCGTACAGATTGGTAATGAAATGCCTTGTTACTTGCACTTAATTCACCATTTCAAAAATAACAGATTATTGTTAGTTCACGTTAGTATTCATTGGCAACTTGTTTCTTCTCCATTTCATTCATTCTTATATACTTAGCTAAAAACGAACTGAAATATAGAACTACCACTGTTAATTTTGACGTTGACTCATAACAAATCTGACAATATGTTTTATTCATTATTTCAAATATGGAATGAATTGTTATTAAACGAATAAATAATCTCCCTCGGACGTCGTCAATACCATAATAATTAAAGTTGTTCAGAAAGCAGGTGCAACGCATGCGACATCACAAAACAACCATAATTCTATAGAGTCTAGTCTTGTCATCTGTTAAATTGCACAAATTGTCTTGTGTACAGATCAATAGAGCCGATGCTAATCTATTAATTAAAATATAAATATACATGTATATATATATACATAAAACATGTGCAACTATTAAGTGGAGGACAATTATATAACCAATTAAAATACTGACCACAGGTTACCTAGGACATGCTGGCGGTCCTTTATTAGTAATTTCCGTTAGGCCAGACTAAGGTGCCTTTGTACCGTCTCATAGCTAAAGCGATAAGAATTCTTGCATGCGTTGTGGAGGAGTGTTATAGTACTTTGTTATATGTTTAATATGAATTTTATTAGTAAGTTTTTTATACAATATTAAGGGTGACAAATGGTCACCCCTGAAGATTGAGCAAATGCCTCTTTATGTGTAATCGGTTCGCCGAAGCCTTACACTCGCCAAACAGAACACAAGCGTCATGCTGCTATTTCACCAAGTAATTCTGAGAGGGCTTGGTCCCTGATCGAGCTCATCCATTCATGTTTCAGTTACCGTTTGTTTTTTTTATAAATAGATAGCTAACAAGCAACCACATGATGGTACGTGATCACCACTGCTCATGAATATTCGCTACACCAGAGGATTCGCAGATGCGCAGCTGGCCATTAATAAAGGTGTAGACTCTTTTCTTGAAGGCCCCTAAATCGTAATTGTTCTGAAATACCGCTGGCGACAGCTGATTCCACAAAGTAGTGTGGAAGAAAATTTATCTTAAAGTGCACATGGGTGGATCGCCACATCGAGATGAAATTTTTAATTCTGTCTTTATGTACAATGTTTAAATTCAGCGGGAGGTATTCATTCGAACAACTCTGGTATGATAAAATTGGTATGGTAAATTAGGTAAAAAATCTATTTTCTTAGTGTTTTTTTTTTCATATTCTTGTTTCACAAGTTTACGCAATGTTTTTAGATATTAATACACGACATTATTTGTGTTAAAATTTGTTGTTTCGACATATGTATAAAGGTATCTGAATTTGAGTTTCAGTGATACGTTTACTGTTTCATAAGAAGGCATCACGAAACGTGCTATGTTAAAAAAGTAAAATTATTAAACAAAACACGACACATTAACTAGATTTGCATGTGTTATGAATAAAACTAGTCGTTTGTAAGTGATTTTTCTTTCTACAAATGTTGACTAAAATTATTTCAAGTAACTGTGCTATTATGATTCTAAATCCATTAGTTGTAGAAATAATTTTGCGTTGAACATTCAATATACTGTTTGCATTATCTTGAAACGGCACGCGTCCGTGGTTACCGTATCTCACATTCTAAGTCACAGATGACTGGAGATCGAAAAAGCGTGCATAGACTCATCGTAACACATCGCCGTTGGTACAACTGGCTGCATTTAATATCATTCCTAATCTTAAAACGGTTAAGAAGATTTTCTAGTAAATACACGATGTGACTGAAATCTGTAATGTAATGAATCTATACTTAACTTATCTTGTGAAAGGAGAGCAAACGAATTAAGATTGTTTCTTTGTTTATGATACGCGATGAAATTAATATTTATTTATTAAAATAGAAAATCATTACTGCGTTATCTAGAATAGACATCGTGTTTCGTGTTTTGTTATAACTTATATTATTATAACTTTGAACTTTGAACGCACTGAATACTACCATGACTTTACTGCTTTGTGTCGTATGGTGAGTGTAGGGACCCAAATACAGGCTAGGAGGAATTCCATCTAAGGCATTATTTTCTAAAGCAAATTATTTCTCATGCACGAATTATTGAATAATCCCTTTCTCGTTTGGAGAAAATTTACACATACGCTTAAAAATCTCTCATTTTCCTGATAGACTATTTAAACTTTTACTAAATAATTCCGTTAAATAACATTAAATTTTAAGTCCAACATAACGTAACTACCGGGTTCATATATCAGACTTCAATCACATTTGAATATTTGCTTTTTGGCACTAACATCAATAAAACTTGAAAAAAAAAACAAATTAATTACGTTTCATAACACGTTCTAAAGTTTTATGGCATGCGCTTTATATGCACTGTATAATTTATGCGACGTTAATTTATTGAGAGATGAACAAATTGGACACACCTATGCCAATATTTTTTCTAGACATGCTATAAATATTTGCTATCGCAGCTGAAAGTCGTGGTTCTGTCTATAATAGATGTTGAAAACTTTTTAAATTTACTTTTTATTTTTCTTAGGGCTGACGAGTTTCGTGAGCACATAGTTCCTGCTAGTGAGTGACTTTTGCCTTATGAAGTTTCCAAAAATCTTCAACAAAGATTCAAAATGGGCAAGCAGTGTCATCCTTGAGGATTGATATGTAATGCCTCGTTAAATGGATATGGGTATCCATAAAATCACTTCCCCGGTCGATTAGACACATTGACGGGGTAGGTGGCCACTAGCCGCAACCTGGTTCCACCACTGCTAAACCTTTTCCCGTATGCCGTAAGGTTTTGCGCAAACTCAGAAGCACTTCCGTCTCCTTCCCTAGTGGAATGTAATTGAAGTCTAATGAGAGTTGATGAAGTTGATATAACATGTTACAGCACAATCCGAGACATAAATCAACAATTTGTGACAAAATTATGTTGGACCTCAGCTGGGAATCGAATCCAAGACTCGACACCAAACTAGTCAGATACTCTGCCCTCTACACCACGCAGTCATTGCAATATAGTGCATTTGTTAATATACGAAGATAACTATACATCCAGAATATTATTATAAAACCTTTTAATACCCTACTAGCCTTCCAGTAGAACTTCTTTAAGTTCCATTAAGATGCTCCATGATAAATTATACGACGAAATGAACAACCGGTGCAGGTTAAGTAAAATACAGTTATCCGGAAATTCGTAAAATTCATGCAATATATAAACGCTATACCGTTACACGGATATAAAATGTGTGATAGTACCTTACATAACTACGAACTAGTTTATTAAAAGAATGTTTTTTATTCAAGCCGAGGCTGTCATAACTTATTAACATAAATACATTTTATAATAATTAAGTTTCCTGTTCTATTTTATTGTTCTGCCCGCTAATGAAAAAAAATTGTTATTAATGAAATGATACGTAAATTGTTCTACTTCATATCATCCGGTCAACTGTGATATGAAATTACCATTCTGTATAAAATTATTTGTTTTAACCGACATAAGGTTGTCTCGGGGTCGGTTTTTTAAAACTCCGCGTGTCAATGCGGGGAATGAATATTTGAAACATTACAACAAAGTTATACTATATGTTTCTAAACTTATATATTTTCAATATTAACTGTTTTATATTAATTATTTTTGAAATTTGTCCATAGGTTTTTCACTTGGAAGCATGGAACGAATCACTTTAACATGATTTGAGCCTCCTTCATTAATCCGGTAAAGAGGTATTTTCCTACTTACTCTAATGCAATGATGATTATTGATGTATTTATTCAATACAAAATAAATCGTTTTCATTTCTTGTACTTTGAAGTTTTGTTCTATATTTCTTCATCTGTTATATCATTTAAATGGTATTTACTATACTAACTTTACTTTTATTCTACAAATTTATAAATTTTACAGCTGGATAAAAGTTTAAGTGTCAATAGTCTACTGGTTTAGGGTTAAGTAGTTGGAGTGGTTCACCGGAATGTTAGTTATGTTAATGGCGCTCGTAACAATCTCTTAAAAAATATTCTTAAAAGATTATATGACTTTGAATTAATTAATGATATTGCATTGCTTAAAAATAAATTGCTACACTTACTGATAGCTGTATAAAAATAAGTAATTGAAGAAATTAAGCTAACATAATAAATTTATGGGCAATAAATTAAAACCATACCGTTATGGCTATAAAGCATAAAGTTTTACGCAAGGCTGCGTGGTTGGAAGAGCTTATCGTAAACCGATTCGAAACTTAACGACATTTGAAAGAGTCGGTGCGTGGATTACACAGTGCAATTGTCGTATATATTTAAAATTGCAATTGTCACGTGATTTAAAAGTTTTATTGTTCAAAATAATATTTAATAGGTGTTAATGGATATTGTAATGTGTATTTGAAAGATGTTGTTGGAACGTTTATTACTTTGTGAATTTTGTACGTTTTAAATCACCTAGGGGTAGTAAAACCTAAATATATTATAGATATGAAGTTACGGTGCAGCTTGTTCCTAAATTCTAATTGAATGGGTTGGCTCATCGGGGGCGTTCCCATTCCATCCTTCCTATACCCTAATAGAATACCAGCGCATGGTAATATAAAATTTTTGTTGACGATGAACGTAGAATGTCACGTATCGTTGTCGTCGAATGAACTGTGTGCTTGTTTGTCACAATAATATTATAAATACATAACAATTAACCTTTTTTGTGATATCAGCCTAAAATATTTACAATTTTTTGAACAAATGTCTTTACCAATTTTGTTATCAGACTATAATCTATCGGTCTATTTATGTACCTATAATCATAACTAACAGACATACAAATATTTAGGTTGTCATATTCTTTTTGAGGAATGCCGTCGCCTATTGAGAAACAAAACTAGTACTTTCCCCGAGTTCTTTTACGAGTCATTTAAACCGTACGATTGTACACAATATGAAGATGCTAAGAAAGTGATCTGCAGCGATTATTTGCGTGCTTTCACAATCGCGTGGCTTCGAGTCAACTGTTTATGTCTGACGGTGAAATTGCCACAGATAATAAATATCTTTCACTAATAATAAATACTACATCGGCAGCATCAGATGGAATACTTTAAACGATCTGATTTTAATTTTTTTTCGTTAAAACAGAAAGTGAGATGAAGGCGTGTCTTTTTCTTGTTTTGGTTTTTATGGTGACAAATAAGCACGCAGTCAACTCAGGTATTGGGAAGGACTCTGGGACCAACCAACTGATTGCCTGCAAATACGAAGTCCCGTATTAGTCGCCTTGTACGACAAGGATATCTTTGTCCTATTCTATAAGGTCGAGCCTGCAGGACTTACAGACTTCGGCGTCCGTTGCTACCGCCCACGCTGTTGTTCTGTGAGGGTATGATCCTTGGTCCTCGGCCAGGCCAACCCATTCACACAGCTAGCATCAGAAAGTGGCCTCAGTGTGGATCTATCATTATTAGACAATGCATTCATAATTTATATGTGATAGACCTAAACTGCATTAAAAAATAATTGATATAACAGGAACGAATTGTCTCGATCGAGGAAGCTATCAAGCTTTATCGTAATACCGGTGTAAATTGACTACATATCACTACAGCTAATCACACGGTGAGTAGGCTAAGCTGTTAATTATTGGCTAAGATCTTTGTAACTTTAATTAAATTATAATTGTATAACGTCGCATGGCAGGGTGGCCTAATGCTCAGAGTATCAGTCTTCAATATTACGGGCTTGGATTAAATCCCTCGGGTATTACTTTTTTTTTTTATTGAGTTTTATGGCTGCGTATATTGGCCATATGTGCCTTGCCTTTTGTGTTTCAGACTTTAGAAAGAGATCTTTAGAACTTATTGCCTCTGCGTTATATCGAAATAAGGGATGACGAGTGAGTGCCTCTATGTTCGCGCAAATACTAACGTCACAATAACATATTATGTGCAATTGATCGAATGTGTTAAATTTGGCTACAAATAATAAAAATATCCGAATAAATAGTATCGCCATTACTATTGCATTGGCTTGGTAACTTCAATTCCCATAAAAATAACGGAACTTATTATGTCGATTATTAAAGAGCTTTAGAAGCTCTTTTTAACAACAAATACATAATTATTCTAAGTCACTATATTATTAAGTATTTTTAGAGCCGCCATTAAATCTTGCAGACTCAGTTCTACGGCACCTCTAGTTAGTGATATACGACGACTTAAGCTATTAACATAAATATTTATTAGTTTATAGAGACGTCGATCACCCGGTCTATCACACTTCTCTTTGTATCTTGAACACAAGATGTCTTTTAACATCAACTGCACAACAACAACTTACAAAAGCACAATCTAAGGAATACAATAGATACGTAACGTTGGAACTCATTATATACATATATCCGGTGGCTCTTAAGTCACATTTTAAAAAGGAAAGTTTATTTATTCAGGTTTAATATTTCAAATTAAAATTAAATATCTCAGATCTTTTTATCTTGATCAGGATTCATACAGATTGTTGATATTATCCACATTTTATTTTAAGAAAATTAGGATTTTGAGCGATCGATTTATCTTTCGCTGTAAAGTCTATCACTGCCTTTATGTATAATTTAAAAAAAACTAGTGTTTAACCCCAAAATGATTTAAAATTTTATTTCGACGGCTACTTAATTAAGTAAATTTATTTTTGTATGTATCGCAGTGAATACAGAGACTGAAATTCATAAAAAAATATAAGCACAAAGTTATTACATTTTTATATATTGTGGATGAATAAAATATGTAGGTAATATTTTCTTGATTATATTACCTGCAACTATTATCATGCAACATATATCATCTATGACATATGAAAATCATGAAATTTAATCAGTGACGTGAATATAACGATATATTTTTACTTAACAGGCACGTGGCCTAGGTTTTAGAGGACCAGACTGCTGCGTTATGAGTCTTGAGTTCGAATTCCAACCAGATTCGAATCCGAGGAATAATATTCGTATATTATAAATTGTTCGCTGTCAGATATGGGTGTGTTGTATGCATTTAGCACGTCCTTGACACTGCATGTAAAGTCTCCTCCGATTTTATTGCACATGCATTACGTTTAGCTAGCACAAGGGTTCGACCCCTTTTCAGTGCCTCTGTGTTCGCGAATGCGTTCAGTGAACGTCACCATAATATAGCTGAAGCAATATAGTGATAACAAGAAGCTATTGTGTTGTATGTTTGTCGCGTGCCCCTAACACTGCGTTTGAATCTTCTTCCGATCTTATTGGACATGCATTGCAGCGGAATGGAGCAGAGGATAACCTGTGAGTGCCTCTGTGTTTGCGTTCAAATAGTTACGGCACTATAAAAATATCCTGCGCAATTGATGCTTGAAATTGATCAGGAGAACATCATCATATTTTAACTTAATATTAATGTTTTTTTTTAGAATTTTGCTGCCACTTGAAATATAACAACCTTTCAATATATAATGATATATAATAATAACGAGTACATAAATAGTAACCAAGAAAAAAGGATATATTTAATTTAAATCTAGTTGTCCTCTCTTTCTTTTAACTCAACTTATTATGGAAATAAATCATAATAAGGCGTAAAATTCAATCATTATACAAATATTATATGTTTAAATTATTAAGCTTGGATCTTGTTTATAATATTATCTTATATATGAATGATCATATTTTATTTATTATAATTAATTTAAAGCCCTTTAGTTTATAAATTTCTGATTTTTATGTAAATAATGAACGTAAGTAATGTTTCTATTTATTAAAGCAAAAGTGAAGAGACTTACCGTTTTAAAGATTGCCTCAAACTGTATAAACCACTACTATAAAAGTACACATACACACAAATACACTATAAAAAGTTTAAATAAGAATAAACACGAATAAAATTAATAACACATTTTTTTATCGTAGAACGAGCACGTTGATGTCTTTTATTCAAGTTCTGTTTTGTGTAAAGGTGTGCGTACGCATGGATAGTCGTAGCAGTACTGGCGCAGGCGGCGCGCTGTGAACTTGGGAATTTCAAGAGCGTCTCTATCTTGTTTGGTTGGTCAGACTTTGATGTCGTTTTGTCAACAGATTTGTTTATAAGTACTGCAATATGAACAGACCGTGTGATTAATTAAAATTATGATTGTTAACATTTATCTCTCTAATGAAGTAATTATTAATATGAACACTATATTATTTAATGTTTCAAAAGTCTTCTTTGACTTTGATTTTTTATTACTACTATTCGTTATTGGCTAAAATACTATATTTATATACTAATACTATATTTATTTCTAAAATATAGTAATGAAATAAAATGCATCAAAAGCTCTTTTATTTACGAATTAATTAAGATAAATTAATTCAAATAATTTAAAATCGTAATGTGAATTTTGACATTGAAATATCAATTAAGAAAAATTTTAAAAATATTAAAACATCGATTTAATATTAACCTATGAATGTACTTCAACCGAGTACCGACAATCATTTCCGCAAATCGATAAGTAAAAAGTATTGGCTAAAATACTATATTTACATACTAATACTATATTTATTTCTAAAATATAGCAATGAAATAAAATGCATCAAAAGCTCTTTTATTCACGAATTAATTAAAATAATTTAAAATCCTGATGTGAATTTTGACATTGATATATCAAATAAGAAACATTTTAAAGATATTAAAACATAGATTTAATATTAACCTATGAATGTAGTTCAGCCGAATACCGACAATTATTACCGAAAATCGATAAGTAAAAAGTATACATATTTACATTACAACTTAAGACCAGCTGTCTGATCATTAACTAAGATAAGTGATCGTCTTCGTTGATTCTGCCTATGAATCAATTAAATGTTTAATTACTTTGACGACTACTGTAGCGTAACTAAAATCAACAGATTTTACGTCGCTTTAAACTTTCTAAATATTATAAGTTGCAACTCAATTTCTACGCGTCCAATCATGATGATGATGTTCCGCTGGTCGTTTTATCTATAGGGATATCTTTTAGTTATTATCAGATTAATTTCGTAGTATATATAGTACCGTAAACATTTATGCAAACAAGAAACACTTATGATCACATTTGTCATTCCCTTTTCTAGTTCTATGTAATGCATATGCATAAAGATCAAGAGAAGATTCAGATGCAAGATCATATCAAACCGTTGCCCTGCAATTCGTGTAGCGCAAATATGTATCCTCGCTTGGTAGTCCAATCAAAAGCTTCGAAGTAACAATAGTTGTAACCACTATGCCATGCAGGCGTTGATTTATCCATAACTATATTATGACACTTTTATTGAATTATGTGAGTGGAAAATAAACTGGAATCAACTAGTTAGAGGTCAAAGAACATACATTTTTCTATCGCAATCTTAAAATTTAGTAATTTTGCAAAAGCACAGTAAAAGCTGTATATTCGTATTAATGTTGTGAAATAATATAAAAAGTAGTTAATAACAAATTAACACTCGTTTCTAGCGACACTATTAACAGTTATTAATCGCCTGTTTAAAATTCATACATCTATTTTAATCGTTATTTAATTACTATTTTATTTTATATTTCTAATATATATACATTTTTTTGTAACTTAATTAATATTCTACAACCATTGGCTGAACATCTGATCTAGATAAAATGTAAATCATCAATTTGTGTTTTTACAAGCTTTAATAGATTTAATAGATGTGTTTAGATGATTAGAATCCTATATCTTAAATCGTCTACACTTAACTGATCGATATCTAATTCAGAGAGAAGATTTAGATGATAGAGAGTGAACAAGGAGTTTGGTATTTAGTATTAAAGTGTTAACAATGTTCAAACTAATAATTAATTTTGTACGGGTTTAATGTACAAAAAAATCAAATAAATTTTCAGAAATTATGTTGTAAGATTAAAGCCTTAGAATTTTAACTTTTATTTTCTATTACTTCAGTATTTGTTTTTTTTATAATATTAGGCATACAAACGGCAACATAGTTCACCTGATGGTAAGTGATGGCTATCATCATGCATCATCAATTACTTCCAGATGTATATGTCTTGTGATCCGATTCCAGATGTATATGGAATGCCTCGTTACTTGTATCTCAGTATCCACAGGGATTCAATTGTTGGTAAAATGAATGTAGATTTATTTTATTTTATCACCCTTATGCAGCTATTTCACGTTAGTTCTGTCTCCGACCCGACATATAGTATTGCGAGCCTAAATGTTTTGTTCGTGTTTTGTTTATTCTTTATAAAATATTGTTTATAACACTAATAAGAAATAAACAGTACTAGGTAGTAATAGTACTAAATAAAATACATGCAATGTTTTACAACATAATTAAAAAAAACATTTAATTACGTAAAGTTGCCAACGAACATCAGATAAACGAAAAATATATGTTTGTCGCAATGCCATCTATCTACTATTGTATTCTGTAACTAAAACTTTTTTTTTCGCAGTTGCGTGGAGAGTTCGTAGTAGTACATTACGATGCCGGTAGATGGCAGATTACGATTATGGTGTATTATTATTTGGAAATTGCTTCTCGTCATATCAACATCCTATCATCATCAATCAAAAAATTACTAAGATCACAATCAGTGAGAAAAATGCGAACGGAGCTGACTTTTATATTTGCTGCAGTAAAAATGTAAACGATTCATTTTAATAATGAATATAATATGAAACATATAGTATTTAAAGCTTTTTATTTTTTGGCAACAAACGAACGCATTGTCGACTTTATAGTAGGTAATTTCTGAAACTCATTTACCTTTAAAATTAATTTTCAGCTACCATATTTTAATGATATACAATATACTGCTTTTATATAAATGAGAAAATATGAGGGGATAAGCGCAAAAAGCCTTTTTAATTTGTATAATATTCCACTTTATTCAGGCCTGATAAAAGCTTACCTGCTGTCAATTTTGGGCATTTAAAAATTTATGGTAATATACGAGTATAATAAGAAATAAAAGACACGAAAGCTTATTTATTTATATGGTTATACCTACACCCTATGTATTGCAAAATTGTCCTTTCTTTTCAATTTCTTAAAACAAAATAGTAATTCTGTCCAAATCATTAGGCTTGTTTATTTAAAGTGTTCATAAAGTGTGTAAATAGCTTTAGGGCGCAATTTGTGAAATTTAACATCATATCAAAACCGCCATTTGCCTATTGATGTGAACCATGAGCCTAAATCCTAATACGAGTATTTAAGCTTAGTTGGAGTTGTTAACGGGAATGTTACTAATGCTAATACAATTGGTATCATTATAATATATATCCAATAACAAAAAATCAACTACACATAATGTTTATATATTAACAATTAGCAGAAATAAATTTAGCAAATAAAAATAAAATTAAAAAAAACAAAGAATAAGAAAAAACAGAAACATTTCTGGTGAACTGACGAGCAATATCATCAATATATACTACTCAAAACAAAATAGGGCCCACCATGTTTTATAAAATAATTTTACAGATTTTTTTCTTTTTCAGTTTTTATGATTAGGAATGAAAAAAATAAGGTTTTTGAAATTGTGTAAGAGTAAGTTTTGCCACTTTAATGGAATTTAGTCAAAATTTACAGTTTTTAGGATTAAAGTTTACAGAAATTATTGATTTAAGTAAAGTTTGATTTTGATTTTTATTATTGACTTAATCAATGAGTTTGATGGTGGTTAATAGCGAGTAGGTCCTCCTCTGTTCCGAATGCACACTCTGAATCTATCTGAGACACTTTCAATCAAGTGGGTGATGTTTTCCTCGGGTATTCGCTCCCAACACAATTTTAGGGCTCTTGTCGATTAGTCACATTACTGAAGTTCGATTTGAGGCTTCTTTTCAATTGGTCCCATAAATGTTCAATGGGGTTAAGATCGGGACTCATGGCCGGCCACGGTAAAACCGTAATATTGGCTTCAGAGAGAGCTCTATGGGTTGTTCGCGCTGTATGTGAGCGAGCATTGTCTTGCATAAAGACGAAGTTTTTACCCACTCTCTGTGAAAATGGGATGACATGGGGCCGATTTATTCGTTCGTCATACCGGGAGCCAGTTATGGAGCCTTCTTCCAGAATTACCAGCTCAGTTTTACCGAGCAAGCTTATTCCAGCCCACACCATAACATTTGGACCTCCAAAACGATCCGTTTCATGTATGCAAGGTTCTGAAAAGCGTTCTCCTTCTCTTCTGCACACGCACACTCGACGATCATCGCTGAAAAACTTCACTTTACTTTCGTCCGTAAATAGTACATTTCTTCAGTTGGTTATTGTCCACTCCGCATGCTCGCGAGCAAACCACAAACGTGCTGCACGATGCGCTTTTATCAATTTTAGACGAGTAACACGAGATCTGGAACGTTTTCCGTCTTAATGGAGCCGATTTCGAATGTTTTGATCACTATTTCGTGTGCCAGTCGATTGCCGCAGTCAATTTTGTAAGACGCGGGCGGGAATAGTACGCTCTCGACGTGCAGTCAATCTGATATACCGGTCTTCCTGGATGGTTGTAGCCCGCGCTCTTCCTGATGCAGATCTCCTCGCGACACTACCTGTCTCTAGAAAGCGTTCCCACGCGTTTCGAATTCGTCGCGACACACCAAGAAGTCTAGCCACTGATCTCTGAGATTCTCCCTCCTGAAGCATAAACACTGCTCTTGTTGCTGTTTCCATATCCATATGACGCCGAGAACCAGGCATAATGATCGCGAGTAACACCGAAATCAAGTCAAAATGAAAAAAGTAGACGTGCGACTGTAACATTCAGAATGTGGCTGAGAGTACAAATGACTGAGAATTTGAGTAATAAGCGTTATTTGGAGTACTTCACTTTTTTTGTCTAGCCATCATTGAATTAGAGACTTGAAACATTGATAACGTTAGATAAACATGTCAACAATACTTCGAAATGTTTAACTTCAATATTTACTACCCAACAATTTTATTACACGAAATTCGAGATTAACTTAGAGTGGGCCCTATTTTGTTTTGAGTAGGTATATATATATATATATATATATATTGGTCGTTGGGCTAGAAAGATAGAATTTGTAGTCAACGAACCCAAATATAATATATAAAAATAATTAATAGGCACAGTAAGACCAGGCTAATTTCACCGGCTCGGACACTTGGAGAGCTTAGACCGTGGTGGACATACTTTGGATGATGTAGGAGGAGGAGGAATGGGAACACCTTCGCATAAACGAATGGAAGGAAATGGGACAGATTTTTTTTATAATACTAAGGGTGACAAACAAGCACCTGATGGTGAGGAATGACAGCGGCCATCAAGATTACATCCATCCTCAACAAAGATTCATGATGCACATTTATTGTAAGCCCAGGGACTGAAATCGAATGCGTCGTTACCCATAATTGGTTTCCCGGTGAGTGAGTATAGGGGATACTCACCATATGAAAAAATGCACCGTTATACTGTTATGTACATTATTACTATATTAATAGTGTAGTACTAGTAATAGTAAATTTCATTATGCTGAACACGGGTATTCTGTATGGGCCACTCCCTTCCTTCCTCGATTTTTTCACCCCTGTAGTTCACGTAGAGTTATATAGGAGTGTGCAGTGTGGTTCTACGATTGTCTCATAGGAAGAATTGGAGCTGCCTGATTACAGAGGCCAAGATATATTTTGTGTGTTCCATGGTGTGGGGCCAAGATCTACTGAGACAGTGGAGTAAGTAAGGTCGTTGGACCCACACATCTTCCACCTTTTTTTTTCTATTTGTAATTTTACACGTTACTTAATCGATTAAATAAATTCATACCAATCGTTATGAAAAACAGCCTTTGCTAAATTAAATTTCAAATAAAAAAGTTGAATTATAAAAGTCTGTCTTCAATGGTCATAAAAACATTTATATCAAAAATATTCAAGTAGACTTATAAATATTTACACAGTATATGAAAGACAGCTGTGAAACTACTGAACTATAAGAAACTGTTTTGAATGTCTTAATCGCGAATTACACAGATGCCGTATTATGCGTATGCAGCATGGTGAATATGTCTTTCTGGGTCAATAGGATTATCCTAAAAAGACAAAAACCGATATTAGTCTTGAATATATTGGCATAACGCCTATTACTGATATGCAATCGGAAAACATTTTGTATTTACCGAGTAATAAAAATAAATAATTATCAATATAAATTTAAATCCAGTTATAAATCAAAATAGCAAAAGTATTTTTAGTTTCAATGTTACTAGAAGTGTTTCTGCTGTGTTCTATTACCTGTGACATTTAGTTACAAAAGCAATATTTTCCCGAGGGAGTCTTTGAAGCTCGGCTGTAGATTATTCTCAAACTTTTTTATTCCTGTGGCATAAAAAAAGTTTACGCCGGTTCGGTCAAATACCGAGATTTCGTTTCATCCAAACTCGATGAAAAAGTACAATCACAATTCAAACGGATCCGTGACTTCGTCCCTTACAAAAATGGATAGGGGAAAATATTGACACGAAGGGAATAAATACTGATGTGTGATGGGGGAAGAATTCTGATAAGGAATGAAACTGAAACTGTCATATATTTTTGTAAATGTGAATTATAAGTTGAGGAATAATTTAAAACTATTGTTTTATTTATTTATTAAAAGTTTATTGTGCTCACAGCTCACAGAAATTATTACAAAGGACGAACTTAAGTTAGTACTTGGATGTGTACGATGAGAGATTATGTGTCATGTTTGTGAGTAAATGATGACCTACTGGTCGATTAAGACTAATGCGAAATCTTCTGGTTACAACCGGATAATAAAACTGAGTAGGATCTATTAAAATACAGAGGAACTCACTAGCCATCTCTTTCCCGACGTAACGTATATACAAAATATGAGGAAGGTGCAGGTGTAGTTTCACAGAACAGACACATACAACACAGACCCTTAGACCAAGAATTTGTGATTCATAAATATTGTTCATTATCTGAGAATCGAACTCGGGCTTACTATCTCTATCTACCCCGACTGCAGTAGTACATTAACAGCTTGTTAATTTATCATTTGGCCCGATTGTCCACTGTTACCCTCTATCAGTCAAGCCTAATGGATAAACCATTGGGCTATTGACTTTACAATCTGAAACTGTATCGGTTAGAATCCACGATTCGATTATTAATCGTGAAGCATAAGTATATTAAGCTTATTATAGCTAATATAGCTTAAAATGTACATATATTATACATAGGTTATATTATAGTTATATATTTTTTTATACAATAGGTGGCAAACGAACAAGCAGCTCACTTGATGCTAAGTAATTACCGTCACCCATGAATATCCGTAACACCAGAGAGTTGGGAGAGTTGTAAATGCGTTCCTGGCCTTTAAGAAAGGTGTAGGCTCTTTTCTAGAAGGCGACAGCTGATTCCAATGAGTAGCTGTGCTTGGCAGGATACTTCGCGTAAAGCGCACAGTGTTTATCTTCTTCTTCCTTTAATTTTGCATTCTGTCGTGATGTATAATGTTTCAACTCAGTTGCTGGATTTAACCTGTTCACTCCCCATGGTAAATTCGGTAAAAGTGCAGAGAGATACAACATCTCTTCGCCATGCAAGTGAATCAAGCCGATGGGAAAGTATCTCGTCATCAATGTTTTGAGCCACTCTCCGTTGAATGCGGAATGTAAGAAGCTGGTAATTGGGTGCCCCGGCCTAGAGATGAGAATAGTAATTACCATAGTTTTCCATGTGAGGCCGAACTTGCACTTTGTAAAGTTGCACACATGGGCACATATAAAATACTGTCTCGCTCTATTAAGCACGCCTAGTTTTTTAGAGGCCAATTTGGCTTTATCCTCCAAGTGACCGCGAAACTGAATGTCACTGAGTATGTCAAGGTCACATGGCAATGAATGTTATTAATTTGCAACATGTCAGAGCATGTACCGACGACTACGACCTTGATGCTACGGTTCGAGAGAAAACTGGTGACCCACTTGCATAATTTCTCGGGAAGTCCATAAGAAGGAAGCTCCGAATGAAGCGCTTTGTGCCAAACCCGATCGAAGGCCATCGCTACTTCAAGACTTACCACCAAGGCCTCCTCCTTGGACTTGACTATCTTCGTCCATAGATGAGTCAAGTAGACTATAAGTTCACCAACTAACCGACCCTGACGGAAGCAGTACTGGTCGCTAATCAGCTCGTGTTCTTCTAGGTAACTAATGAGCTGACAGTTTACAATGGATTCCATTATTTTCAAGAAAAAGGGCGTAATAGCAATAGATCTGTAGGACGGATCGATCCCCTTTTTTAGGTATCGGTTGCACCAAATCTGTCTTGGAGCACTTCAGGACGATGCCTAAAGAGTAGAAGTATCGAAAAAGAGGCCTAAAAACATTGCCAATTCTGGAGCACACGTCATCAACACAATTGGATGAACACCATCAGGCCCACTCGGCTTGTGGATTTCCAGGGAGTGAAGTTCTAATCAAAACAATGTCCGAGAAACTTAGAGGGGCATCGAAAGAGAATAAAGTCCGGATGAGAGGTCAGTAGAAGGTCCAACAGAGAAGGTTAATGATCCTCCACGGCTGCTACCCACGGAGGCTTAGTGACCACTTGTGCCAAATCATATGCCAAAGCAAAGTCATAAACAGATCTCCCCACATAACCAGTTGTACGCGATCCAAATCATTCGGCGTTGTGAGCGTTAAAGTAGCCGAGCATTACGATGCGGATGGTATCAGTTGTTGCACGGAGTAGCTATTTGGACGTGGTCGATGAGTCAGTCTGTGTCGATATTACCAAAAAATCAAATAAACAATATAAAATTTAAAAAGTAACATTCCTGTAAAATTCTTTAATAATACAAGCTTTTTGAATTAAAATGTTGGATATTTTAAAAGTATTGAAGTATGTCCGTTGGACTTAAAATAAATTCCAGTTCTAAGTAGCATGTATACTTTTATATGTGCTCCCGTACCCATTTCGAGGATTTAACGAACCATTATTTAAACGGCTTACAAAGGCTTTTTAAAGGCGTCCGAGGCATTACTCTCAGAGCGCTATCGGTATCTCAAGCAGTTTCTTTCTTTCAATTTGATACGAATGCTTGGCGGCCACAATCAGGGATACAGTAAAATACACGGTTAGTGTCTTCGAATAAATTACGTTTATATATTTTTACAATATACCAAGTATATTAAGGAAGATTTGATGTACATTTTTATTGATTAAAAATAATACACAGAAATTAAGTGGAAGGAAATTAGAAGTAGATAGAATTAAATGCCTAATGCTTTACTTAGGGTAATATTTGTGCGGTTAAGATCGGGGTGTGAATCCTCCATCGAGTGATCAACTTTGTTAGCATTTAAGTTTAGTTGGAATACTTAACGGTAATGTTATTACTAGATATGGGATAATACCAATACCATTAAAGATTTTGAAAAAAAGAGGATTATATTTTTACTAAATAATTTATATCAAACATTTGTATTTCTTCAATTTGTTATAGAGAAAAACAACAGCGACAAACGTGCCTACACATCTGGGACTCTTCTTACTTGGTCCTTAGTTTACAAAAAGTTGTGGTTTCTCTAATTGTTTGTCATCTTTATTTTTACACACATTTTGATACGGTAAATATCATAATAAATTAAAATAAAAGAAAGTTCAAAAGGAAATCAAATAAGACAAGAAAATTGAATATTAATAATTGATAGAGATCCTTGAGGACTGAGCCCACCATGTTAATTTGAGTAGCGCTTAATTTTTTATATATTCATTTATATTTTGGGTCTTCCCGAAAAATTGAGAGTAACTAGCACACAATTGCTGGCAAGGTTATTCCTGCGGCCCATGGCATCTACATTCATCCTTTAAAAGGAATCATAATGCACATAGGTTATTAACCTTTAAGGACTGAGATGGAATGTCTCGTCACCAGTAATAAAGGTCTAATTTTAAGCTGGTATTCTGTGGGGCCGTGGTCCTACCCCGCTCGAGTTGACCCATTCATTTTGCAGCTAAAATAAAACTGTAGTGTACTAGTATTTAGTATATACAGATATATCCCAATTCTGATACATACTTGTATCCTGTGAGACGACCCTGGTGATCTATGACACAGGCTCATGTCTAATCACCAATAATTTAATGTAATATGCTTAGTACATATTAAATTGTCTCAGTGAGGGTAAATAACAATTAGTGTCTTAAACGAAGACAGAGACTGGGTAAGTTACACTCAGCTAGCAACGCTAGCGGCTTAACTCGCAAGAATTTAATTGTTATACTTGGGTCGAATTGTGGTTTATATCATAAGGGTAGTATCAAATGGTTGTCGAAGTTTTGATGATAGTTTGCTTTAGTAGTTATGCCCTGATATGCGAACTCTGAATTTTGTTTTTCTCTCAGTAATTATTTAGATATACTCGTAATAGATTTTATGATCTGGTAATGATATTTTAGAACAATACTTTCTCATACACTCGGATTATTTGAAGATACAATTTACGGACAAGCTTTTAACAAATAAAAAGCAACGTGTAAACAACTAGTTTTGCTTCTACCGAACTGCTGGTAACAAATAAAACAGAGTAACGAATTCCATTTAAAAGCACTTCGAAAGTTTATTCAAATAGCATTTGTACTTATTTGATTGTAGAACGCTTTATACAGGATGTGTCTAAAGTTAAAATACTTCAAGCAATTTTGTTATACCTATGCGAGTCTCCTTTATATCTCTATATAGCTAGTAAATAATAACGAGACTTACACCCAGAATTTGTCGATGGTCATGTTAAGTAAGACGTTAAATCCTCCGCGCAAATTTCGACAACAAACGGGAATTATAAGGGTGAATGGTACACCACCACCAGCACCACGAGATAGCTATTTCCCGAATAGTGTGTTTAATGATCCGAGGATCGAGTTACAAGCGTTTGAAGCGACAATAGCCTAATGGTTTAAGATACAGTCGTCTGTACGATAATCTGCCATTAGACTATTCTCGTGAACCATCTCCTAGCACAAGCATTTAAGGCTTAGTTGGCTTTTTGGCTTAGTTGGCCACTCCGACTAAGCTAAAGAGCCACTTAATCGGAATATTAGTAATTATAATAGCATTGCTAATATTATTTAAAAAAAATACAGATAACAAAGTATTCCATGTCAGTACTCTGTCAACGTATATTCATCTAGATATTTATTATGAAAGATATGCTACAGTAATCGTACAAACAGATGATCTGTTTTTTAACACTTGTTGCATTAAAAAAATTACATAAAATGTACATGATATAGTGTAATAATTGCATTCGTTTTAATTATACGAAAAGAGTGGAGGAAGTTAAGTGCAGGGTTTTTTATTTTTATTCCATTAACAGTAACAAACGAGCACACAGTTCACCTGATGTTAAGTGGCTCCTGCGGCCCATGATATCTAACTTCATCGTTGACAAGGAATTATAATGTAGATGCATTGTTGTCACCCTTGAGGACTGAGATAGAACGCCTCGTCACCAGTAATAAAGGTCTCCGGATCCGTACACTCACCAGACGAAACACAACAGAGTTATGCTGCAATTTCACGCTGGTATTCTTTGTGTACGTGGTCCTTCTCCGATCGAGCTGACCCATTCATCTGCAGATAGAAATAAACTGTAGCGTAGCTCTACCATTAGAGATTGTCAGCGGTACGCAATAAAATCACTACACCGGATCTAAATAATTTATGTATCCCATAAATATTTCTTTCCGGTTCAACTTGGGCATCGCGACTTAATCGTCAAACGTAAATCATTTATCTAATCGTTAGAAAAGTTGCCGCTTCCATTGATATCCGGTAAACTGCAATTTAAGTACTTAAGTCGTTAAGCAGAGTCGTCGAAAACTCGGACAGGTCATTGGTCACTTATCTCCTTCTATCTAAATTAAGTTTTCTAGCCATTTTGTACGAAAATAACTATTTAATAATTATAAGTGTTTTGTCTGTCTGTCACCAATCATGTATCACTCTCAAAAGTGAATTTTCGGAATATGTTTTTGTATGTCTTCAATAAACAAAATATATAAATAAGTTTTATAATCAGAGCGAAGTTGAGGAGAAAGATAAGGAATGCTGACCCCACCACCATATGGGATACAAGCTAGGGAGAGAGAGAGAGAGAGATATGGGTTGATATAAGCTACACTGCAGTTTGTTTGTAGCTGCAGAATGAATGGGTCAGCTCGACTGGGGTAGGACCAGGCCCTCACAGAATATACACATATAAACTTACTACACATGTGTATATGTATATATATATAACGTAAAGGACGTGCAGGAGCGGATCTCACATTTCTTCATCATCATCAGCCTATGAACAGTTCACTCGATTCTTTATCGAAGATGAATGTGTATCGTGGGCAGCAGGAATCACTTACCATCACGTGCGCTCTTTAGCCACATGCAATGAAATAAAAAAGTACAAAAAGATGTAAAAATTCGTCTAGCTTAAGTATCAAGTATTCATATGTGGTTTTACATCGGCTAACTCATATATAACTTCTGTGCATTAATCAATTAGAACATTGCGGAGGTATATAAGCTATTTGCGCATTTGAATGTGCTTAGCTTTCAAATAGTAATACTGCATTACCATAGCGTATATAATCGCAGTAGTGTTAAGACCATTAAAATTCATAATATGCCATCTTCTATCCAGACTATATTTCATAGAAGCTAATCTAAGTGTATTAAGGATCGCATGATATGGATATCTTTTGTATCAGGTGTGTCAGGTCGTTAGACACAGGGAGAACATTTTGATTAAGCTTTCTCTGATTCTACTCTAAAAACTACTAATGATTCACTCTGCAGTACATTCAAGAGTTTGATATTAAAAAGAATATTGATGTCTTTTGATTTTTTAATTGAAAACATATTATAATATTTTTTAGATGGTAATTAAAATGTTATAAACGGCAAAAGACTGTAGAATAAACTAGTGAATCCACAATACAGATGTGCCTAAGTATATTCCAAAGTTCTCGAAAGAAGCCCAGTCCAGGAACACAGATTTTTTTTATATAGTTCCTATTTTAGTGTAAAATTTATTCAAGATACGCTGAATTTCATGTACTGTGACCAAAAGAAAGATGTTCTTTTCAAGCTAGTGAAGGTAAATGTTGGAATTTGAATTAAGTCCAGGATTTCTTTGCCAAATCAAGGTAACTACGGCCAGATGAATATCTAGAGAGACGGTTCTGGTGATTTTTCATAGAAGATTTTCTAAAAATCCGATGAAATGTGCGCTCGGATTTGCGACGCTATCATAAAACAAACTATATAGAATATTTAACTTTTTTATTATACAATTTAGTTTTATATAAAGCGATATATTGTTGTTATTGTTTTTCTAACTGGAACATGATTAGGTTGGCTCGACCAGGGTAGGACTATTCTCTAACTAAATAAAAACGCGAAATAGCAGTATAACGTTTTTGTGCTTCGTGTGGCATTCGTATGGCACATTGAATCATTGTTGAGGATAAATCTACGTATTTATGAACCGCAGGTGAACTTGTATTTACTTTTAATTAAAATATTTCTTATTTCGTTTTAATTAGAAACTAAACTTAAATAATTTGTAAACTTAAAAAAAATATTTGTATCTAGTAATATATAATAAGTTTGTGTAATATAATATAAATTAGAGAAAACATTATAAGTACCTTTTTCATTACAAAAGTGGTCAGTAATTGTGAAAGTTTTGTAATTATATTGGAGTTCTGCGCGGTAAATTCATATGCTTACCTGAAAGGAAATAAAAAATAAATTGTAAGCTACCCATATTACATATTTTTTTTATTTTAAATGAGTCTTGGTAGCTTATTGCCCGTTCACTCGCTTTTAATTCTATAGTACACGGGCATATTAACTTTAATTCCGGTTGCCAGCTGTTATAAATGTTTTCATTACAATTGTGGTGCGAATTTATCACATACCTATATAAACGAAAAAAAACCTCTCTAATATTAAATAGGTTGAAAAATATGTCCTGAAGACAGGTTCAGTCTGTCAATTCATTTTCTCCGGAGAGATAGTCTTCACTTCGGGAGATAGAATATCAACTTATATAATGGCTCTAATATTCGGGGAAAAGGTTTTTTCGTATTTTATATTGTACATACCTATATATATAAAAATATTTAAAAATGTGTATACACTTATTCAAAAATGGCATCGACTTCAGCTGTAATTGAAAATTCTCTTACTGACACTGCGTTAAGTCCATTAGCGTCACATTTTTTTCGTGGCTCATGCTGCATTTTTGCCTTCTTTTTAATATAACTTCAAAAATCTAATTTCTATCTTAGATTCACTCATTTTTACAAAAAATTACCTAATTAATTATACCAAAACCATCCAAGCCACAAACAGTACAACCAAAAATATTTTACCGCATCTTTTTACTTATAAACTACGAAAAAACTTATTCCTCTATGCATTATATTCTATTGTAACTTATTTAATATATGACGTAATAGTATATATAGTAAAAAAGTACCTCACGCAATCTTGCGCACATTCCCGAAGACGGCAGTAGCTGCAGGTGCAGGTGGAGTAGCAGGACCCAGGGTCGGAGTCTTCCAGGCTGATGGAGTCGAATCTCTGACCAAGACCTTCACCTGAACTCGGCACCGTGTGCGAACCGCGCCATCTGTAAAATATTATCAAATTGTTGTATTAATTCCAACAATTGAAAGAAAGCATAAGGATGGAAATACAATCATGTTAGTTAAATAACCTTTAGAAGAGGATTATTAATATATTAATAAAGATTTTAGAAAATAATATTTAATATAAAGTAATTACTAGGATTACTATATTATACTACAGTATTTAAAAGAAGATAATCCCATTTTTAGGATTTTTATCCTAAAAATTTAAGATAAACACAATCCTAAGACAAGATTGAAAAAACTATGTAAGTAAAGTAAGTAGCTTTTTGGGAAATATCTAAATATCTAGAATATAACGTTGTTCTGTGAGATAAATAGTTCATTTGTCATAGAGAATACTCTATCAATGTCATCATTGTCTCTTTCCCACGCAATATGGCGGTTCTTACAAAAAGACGATTATAAAATCATTTTACGTACCTTCCTTTAACTAATCTTTCTATTTTTCCCACCTTCCCCTTTTGTTCTACGCATGCGATATTATACATACAAACATTTTAAAACGTGTGTTATGAACTACATTTACTACAAAAAAATGGTATTAGATACTCAGAACGATAAAGGTAAAGACGAAGCATCGTAAATAAACCATAACAGATTATTATTATTCTTGCTAGTTTATCTATATTCATACCAAATACGAACACACACATAGTGGAGCGATGCCAAGCTTATTACATCGTAATGCTTCTGACGTCTCGTCCGTTGTTTCAAAAATATTATAAAGTAAAAAAAAATGCCCAAAGGTTTTTTTTATCCGAGAAGCACTGAGTCTTAATTGATGATTACTTTTCCGAAGTAATGTTTCCAGAATGATATAAAAAATAATATTTTTAAAATGTAATTTTAACATTTAATATTATAGTTCACGGAACATTAAATCTTTATACAACACACCATTAAGGTTTTTAGTAGTTTTTCTCAACTTGGACTACATTGCAATGATTTTATGAGGTTAATAATTGATGGCATAGACATAAAAAATCCCCATAGATAATGATTAAAGGAGATAGTAAATGCAAATCAATGCGAATTATATAATATTCAAATTAATAATCCTAATAAACGTAAATTATGCAATTGTACTGTACGCTGCACTACAATAATATTGTATAGGTACTAATAGTAGTAGTAATACTTATACAGTTATTTGTAATTAGAGTTGGTTTAGGGGTAAACCGTACGATTTTAGGCGGCAACACTCATGACATCTGTCAAAGCGTGCGATGGCATACCGGCAGTACTCGGTTTCTGTTCTGTTCCTAGACTCTTTGTCCATTAGTGCGTTTGCGACTATAGTTATGAATTAAGTAAAAATATTACGTAAAATATTTGACGGATTATTTGAGTTGTAGTTTAACAATTCCTAGACTAAACTTATATTTGTAAAACTTACAAAGTATAAATAACAGTGGAAATGTAATATTTAATTTAAAAAAATGTTCTCGACATATGTAAGGCTACATACTATTACTACTCTATATGCTACACAAAAAATAAAAATGCTTTTGACTTCGTTGACTGCCTTATGTTGGTATCTATGTTTATTATAATGCCTACCACTATTGAAGAGAACCACGCTTTCACATTATAGCAGCGTAAAATAACGACTCACCGCTGTTGTATTTTGAATGTATGTGTCCTCCATAATCCTCGGTGATGGCAAATGCATCTTAATTCTTTATCAAGGGTATCATGGGTCACAAGGACTACTATCAGGTAATCTACTAGTATATACTATTACCAATTTTTTCAAAATATCAACGTACAGATAGTGAAATGAAGCTTTAGTGTACAATTTTTTTTTCAAATAACAGGTGTTACGCGATGCCATTATGATAATAGTAACTGATCAACAAATAATACGTTAATGTTGATTAAATAAACACTTGCCTTGAACTTTTCGAATCAACGTGTTCAACAACGATGTTCCACGTTCTATGAATCAAATAAAGAAGGAATAGAACTCTCGAAGATTCCGCTTGCGGCGGAGGTCCCCTTTTTCCCGACCATTTCCGGCTGGTGGCGCTGCTCAGTCCGCTCCCCATGTTTCCGGGACGTTTAAATTTCGAATCACTTTGTCATTTTGATTGAAGCAACGGCGGGCGATGGACGTCTGACGCTGAAATAGGAAATTGTTATTTCTTTTAAAAGTTCATCTGGTATTTACTGAAAGGAGACGTTTTGATATGATTTACAGTTAGAGCAAAGCTCTAGCCGTAACATGATTGGGTCAGCTCGACCAAGAAAGGAGCACGCCCTAGTCGAGAGTGAGATAGCAATATAAAGCAGCGGTGTATAGTATGTTGAGTGTATCCTGAAACCTAATAACGGGTTACTAGATACCCCATCTCAGTCCTCAGAGGTTATAATGAATGTGCACCTTGAATCCTTGTTAAGGATGCCACGATTCGCTGGCAGTTTAATTGTGTGCTCGTTTGTATATAATAACTTATACTACTATAACTAATATGTAATAACTTATAATAATAATAAAAAAATTAGACGTTTTTTTTATATTCGGTATGTCTTTTTGTCTCCAAAATTATACTCTAAAAACACTCGAATGTTTTTATTCAATTATATTGTAATTAATGGAAATGATGATTCTAATATTGATAGGTCGACTACTAAGATTGTGAAGTCTAGTTCACGTGTCAAAAATCGAATATTAGTCCATAATGAGAATCTAGATTTTTTTACTTAGAAAGGTATAGTGATAATACAAAAAAATTATGTGCCTGATGGTTTCGTGTAACGTTAGTGAATTTGTTAATATTCTGTCAGGCGCTTAGAATTTATATATATAACAAATCGCAGATCCATTGAAATACATTGGCATTGCGAAGAGATGTTGCATCTCTATGCATTTTCTAGTACGGGCAGTGTTCTAAGGGGTTGTTCGGATTAATTCCAGGTACTGAGTTTACACATCGTACATCACTGACACGACTGAATTCATTCATCACGATTTAAATTTTTATTTCATCCTCATCATCTCGATGGTAGGCAAACCAGCATCATGTGCTTTACGCTTCTATTTGTGTAATGTGTATTTGCTTAAAGGAATGTTCTTTTAAAATGCTACAAATATAAGCAAGAATAATTTATTTAAAAATGTAGACCTTTTTAGAGGTAATTAAAAGCCTGTAGACCTCTTTTGTTCCTAAATAAATTTTAGCAGAAACGGCGCTGCGCCTTTCTCCGAAGGCAAGGGTAAATAAATTTATTTACATCAAGCCTAGACCGACCGGATTTTTATTGCCTTTCTTCCTCCTTCCAAATGTATATTAATTTCATTGCGCAAAAAAAGCAATTTACGGAGGTTCGAAACGATTACGGTACGAGACTGGACGAGATTAAATGGATGATTAGTTTCTAAAAGGAAGGATAATAGCTAAGAATAATTATATATATATATATTCTGTATACTGTTCGTATACTGTAACAATTCAACCTCTACAGACATTTTATGATAATCATAATGATTACTTACAATTATGCGAGTACTGCACATTGAATAGAACGAATTATATGGATTTACTGCGTCTATTAAAACTTTTTTATAGTTCGTTTCAAGTGTTTTACATTACTCATGGTTACGGGGAGTCTCAGTTGTTTTACATCCCGACGTCATACTTAATCCAAAATACCGTCAGCTATTTAATTATATATTTCTGGTCTAGTCTACGCATATTGAGGTCACGATATGTTGAAGGTGAAGCAGAGATATGTCGGATTTAGGGTTTATATTTATTAATCAAACCTAGCCTCCCAAGGATCTCAAACGTCATGAAGTGTTTAGTATTGTGAGTATAAGGAAACTGGCATCACATTATAAGTAACCAGGGGACTACGCTGAGTGCTACGTTGCAGCATTAATGGGTCAACTCGACCGCTAGAAGATCATGGCCTCATAGAATACTAGCGTAAAATAGTAGCTTAATGCTTCGTGTTTCGTTTGGTGAGTATAGGGTACTTTATTACTGGTGATGAGGCATTCCAACTCAGTCCTCAGTCAGGGGTGACAACGCATCTGTATTATGATCCCTTATCGAGTATTAATGTGTGTGTTCTTACCATGAGGTGAACTGTGTGCTTGTTTTTTTGTTGTTATAACATTGAAAGTAATCTAAGAGCAACTCTCGATGTAATGTAATGATATAAAAAAAGGCATCGCACATCACCAGGTGAACTACGAGCTCGTTTGTCACCCCCAATATAAAAAAAAATTAATACACACGATCTCTTGTTACTTGCTTATCAATATTCTCAGCAGCTCGCATACGTAATGTCAATTTTACTCATTACCTCGAGACGAGCAGAAAAAATTAATAATTTCTAACTTGGACGTTATTAATGAAAAATTACTCATAACGATGATTTATTACTTTTATTATTATGGAGAAAGTTCTGATATCCAGCTACTTTGCAAGCATAATGATTGTAAGGAAACTTGTTTGAAGAGAGCAATATTATTTTATTTAATTAATACTGTTAGAGCTACGCTGTTGTTTGTTTCTAGACCAGGACCAGAACACTCACCCAATACAAACATTTAAGCTTCGTTTGAATCGGTAACGGGAATGTTAGTAATGATAATAGAATTTCTAGCAATTTCTTTAAAGAAAACCTGCATAAGGTGTCGAGGCATCTTGACGGAAGGTGATAAATACTATAATAACGACCCATTCCAACTCCTTGATACTCATGGATGATCATTTACAGTAAGGTATGTGCCTTGAATAGTTGCTCAGAATGGATGTACTAGGTATTATCGATTGCCATCAACTTTGTTACTTTAAATTTAAATTTGATTTTTTTTTATTTTAAAATATTGCGCTGAAACGAAACCGTTGACATGAAAGATAAAAAGCTTCAATACAAATTTAAAGTTAACGTCGTAATTTCATATTTACCATAGGAATATTATCGTCAATCATTAACTTAGAGCGTCAACAGCCTAACGGTTAAGGGTTACGGTCTGCGAAACTTAAGGTCGCAGGTTCGAATCCACCATTATACTTTTGTCTTGAACCATCTCCTAGTACAAGCATTTTCATCTTAGTTGGAGTGGTTAACTGGAATATTAGTGACTTTCATAGCATTGCTAATATTTGTTCTTTTTAAAAAAAACTAAAAGGAAGGAAGAGGAATTTTAACGGGAATATTATAAACATTAAAAGTATTTCTTGTATTTTGAATAAAATACTAACTGGGGTGGACTATAAATGTGACTATGCTGCAGCTTGTTTCTGGCTGTTAATTGACTGAGACTCGTGGACTTTTGCAGGACGATGCTTTCACGGAAATCCAGTGCGAACATCTCAATGATGCTACGTTTCATATTGTAATTGTATGTATGGGGGACACCATTAAAGGTGTTGAGGCAATTCATCTCACTGCTTAGGTTTGACAACGAATATGCATCTTGAATGTTTGTTAGCGGGCTGCGTTTGTGAGCTATTAGAAAAAAAAAACGTAGAGCCACTATAAAATGAATAACAAAACTGACACTTAGCGTTATAGTGCGAATATCCATAAGCTTTGTGAGACGAATGTGTTAATTGGGATGTTTCTAATTTTCAATAAGTATATAAGTATAGGTATATAAGGAAAAATATTAATATTTATTTCACAACACGTACTTTTTAAAGAATACGATTACATTTCTAAGATTCCCTTTTTTCCCTCGAGTTAGATAGAAATGCTTTGGTCAAGCGATGGTCGAATGGTGTATTGGAATCTAGAATTGTAAGCATGACAGATTGTAAACTACCAGAACATTGACGCTTCATATTTAAAATTGTTTTAATACCAAGCGCGTCTTTTATTAAAAGATTAGTTAAAAGATTAACTTCAAATCTCAGTTCATTACACTCATTATTCATATTAAAGCTGTGAATAAATAATTGGTTTCTAAGTTTGAAAGGTTACGTGAGTTAACGTTAGGATATAGGGAAGTCAAAACTAATGGTGACAAACTCGTACACAGTTAATCTGATGATATGCAATTACTGCGACCAATAAACCTATATTCATCATCATTAAATATTCAAGATGCACATGCGTTGACCCCTGAGGACTGAAATGAAACACATCGCCACTAGTAACTGGGTCTCAGGTTCTCTACAATCGAAGTACGAAACACAGCTGTGTTCTGCTGATATTTCAATCATGATGTGAAGTCGTGAACTTTCCCCGGCCGAGCCTTCCCAATCAAAGTATAGCTAGAAACACTAACCATATAAGTAACTATATTTAATATCTTGACTCTTCCCGCAATCTATTGGGATAATATCCAATAGTTTCAAGGAAATTATACATCTGTGATGAAACATATATAGTTTGTATAATAATTAGTTAATTTCGGATATTATTGTAGAACCATTATCATATATCATGTTTTTATTTCATAAATAAAGATAATGCAAATTTCAAATGTATTAATAAATTTCGTAAACCAATGGAAGCCAATGGACTCGTCCGCTATTTAACTCTGGCATAATACTGGGTGTAAATCTAAACGGCACAATGAGCAATAAATCTTCAATTGAATAAGATTTAGCCGTGTCGATGGGAAGGGGAATTAGAGCCATAAACATTACTGCTGGTTTTAATGACATTTTGAACTTATTTATGGACCGCGCTCAAGTTTTGATAATCAATTATAAATCTTTGGTCTATTAAATTATTTGGCTATATTACGTTGTAAAATTAGTAATGTAATCTTTAATTGAATAACATCTAGCCGTGTCCATGGGAAAGGGAGTTTAATATACTCGTTTATATATTACTGCGGGTTTTAAATAATTTATACTTATTTAGTCTAGAGTTTAAAGAATCAATTACAAATGATTTATCTATTTAATTATTAAGTAATACTGTGTTCTAAAAAATAATATTTTAGTATATTTATGACGATGTTCTGAAAGTTCGTATCGACTGCGGTGACCATCGTTACCAGACAACGCCATTTCTCTAATGAAATTTTAGTGATAAAGTTTACTATATGGTGTGTTCTTAAGTCTCCATGTTCATCCAAATCTATACTTGATAAGATAGAGATAAGGAGTCGACATTCGGATGGATTTTTCGCTATCATTCGTTCGCCAGAGCCATGTCTATTAGATAACAGATTGTGTCGGCGTGCATTTTGAATAGAAGTTATTTTTATGATATTAGGGGCGACATACGTGAACACAGACAGAATAAATCTACATTCATCCTAGACAAATAATCATATACGAGTGATTTTACTCGCCCAACTTGGCAGCCTGTAACTTTTTCCCATTCCCCAATATGAACACCTGGCTAGGAGAAAACAGATTCACATAAAATGAAGAGGTTATCGTAGAAACCGAAGCGTAATTTGCAGGAGAAATCTTATTTTTTGGATGGGTTGAAAAAATGGAAGAAACGTTGGGAAAAGTGTACAAGCCTAAAAGGAGACAACGTTGAAAAATAAATAAAAAATTGTTTTCATTTCTAACTCTGGTGCTTATTGATCGACTCTCGTATTGTACATGTTTCAACACTCTTTGGGACAAATTTGGAATGATTCACAGTTCACCAGTAATTAGATCTTATTCTCACACCAGACGATACATAGTATAATTTATCTAATATTAATTAAAAAACTAAAGGTGACAAACAAACACTCAGTTCATCTGTTGGTAAGTTATAGGGTATGCCATAAACACTTTCTTCCATCCTCATCAAAGGTTTAAGATACGCATGCGTTATCTTTACTGAGGATGGAGATGGAATACCTCGCTACTAGATGCTCGGTTAAGTAATTAACAGATTTATCACGATTATATTAACGACAATTTCATTTCCGCACTTCTATCTTTCCGATAGTACATTAATTCTATTGCACAAATAGAATAATTTCAGAGTAGTACCTTGAATAACGGGAGGCGAAAAAAACTGAGTTAAGCATTGCATAAGATTCCATTAGAAAAAAACGATTAAGATTGCGTTGCTAACGTAGGTTTACTTGGAAATGGTAGTCTCCCCGCTTGCAATTGATTTACTTGCACCATGTAATTTTAACATACTACGCCATTTTTTAGGTGGCATTGAAAAAACGAATTCAATAAGACTGAAGCGTGCTCCGAGAGCGGTATTGAAAGTGTAACTCCTCTTCCCTTTCTCTTATATATTATGCAATACTGTCAAATCTTTATATATTTTATTCAATATTTAATAAGAGAACATATCGATAAAAATGTAGTAACAAATTACATTTTCATTATTATTTCTTAGTCACAGGACACCAAATTGCCTAATTTATTACATTTTGTGTAATTTATATTTAATACTTTTAGAGAATTTTTTGTTGTTTTATTATAATTAGTCAAAGTCAAAAGTCAAAAGGAAACGTTTGTAATGAACCATTTTTATTCAAAGATTTATTATAAACTGAAAATTAAAAAGAAATAGATTTTATATTTTTAAATTACAATTATATATTTAGATATGACTTCTACGCTCTTTTATGAAAAATTAAATACGTAACACTTCTTCTCTTTCCGGTCATACTGTAAAGGTAAACAGTATGACCGGAAGTTGATAGTCTATTACTCCAAGGCAATAAAGTTCGTCTTTTCAATTTATAACCATTACCAAGAGTTGTGTTAACTCTGTCGGCTATTTAAGCTGTGTGTGTAATTTTTTTTATTTTTATTCGGAAAATTTAGCTTACTAGCTTATTTTAAGAATCATAACATATACATACATATATAATAAGGCGTTAAAGAATTTTAACTAAAAATAAACGAAAGAAATTTTATCAGCCATATAGCCACGCAGCTAGCTCCTTATTGCAATTTAAATGGGTTAGCTCGACCAGAGAAGGACCATGCCCTCACAGAATACCAACTAGTAATGATTCGTTTAGTGAGAGTCTAATTAAAAGTAATTTGTACATTCCATCTTAGTCCTCAGAAGTGACAATGCGTATGTTCCTCTTATTTCATTGTTGAGAATTGATGCAGAAATTATGGGCAGTTATCATTTACAGTCAGGTGAAAAGAATTGTTAGGATTAATCATCGCCATCGACAGAATTCAAATTTTCATCCTCATCACCTCAATGGCTGGCAATACACCACGTGAAATTTTCTGCCACACACAACTACTTTGTGAAAGTAACTGTTGCCAGCTGTATTTTCGAACCAATACAACTTACGGACTATACCAAAAGAGCCTACATCTTTTTTAAAGGCCGGCAGCGCACCTGCTACTCTTCTGGTGTTTCGGATGTCCATGGGCGATGAAAATCACTTACCATCACGTTTGCTGCTTTTTCGTTAGCCAACTATTTTATAAAAAAAAGTTTGAAGATGAATTCTGTACTAGTTGATTTCTTCGTAAATGGTTATTTAATAGTAACTGAAATATGAATCGATAAACGGTTAAAATAGGTTTTGGGCGCCATTATTAGATCGGATGATAGTATAAAATTATGCAGTGGACATTAAGCCAGTGGCCATTTTTTAATAAAAAAAATATTAACTTAAAAAACAAACCTTGTCGCAGGATACAGTTCAACAAGTTGGAACATTAACATTCTTCAACAACGATTATTAATTATAACTAACGGTAATGTTAATGTTCTAGATGGCAAGCGCGTATTGGCCATCGCAGCTTACCGCCCCCCATTATATGGAGTGACGACCTGTACATGTCCACGGGAAGCCGATGGATGCAGGTGGCTCAGGACCGTACTCCAGGGCAGTCTGTTTAGGAGCTCTATATTCAGAAGCAGACTAGTGATGGGCTGAAATGATGACGATGATGGTGAATAAATTGGATTTACCATAACGTATGATTGTGATGACTACACCACTTTATATATTATATTCTTTATATCGCCAGATAATATCAACCACGCAGAATATTTTATAAAGCCGTAAGCATTAACACAGAGGCACTCACTTGTCTTCGCCTATGCTATTTCGATGTAATACATGTGCAATAAGATCAGAGCAAGGTTCATATGCAGTGTCAGAGATAACATGCAATACACCCAAACCCGAAAACCAACGATTTGTGATGCACGAATATTGTTCCTTGGCTGGGAATCGAACTCAACTCGCAATGCAGCAGCCAGGTACTTTAACGTCATAACCACACGTCCATACAAAAATTCACAACAATGTGTAAATAGTGTAAAATATTTGTGTAATTAAATATTTTTTTATTTTCTGTCTCTTTCACTGTTCGTTGAACTATTAAATGAACGGTCAGATGAAATCTTATTTATAGATTTCCGTAATCGGTGAGTTTCTATGCGTAGATGTAAAGATATGAGAGTAGAAAAGTTATGGGATTTAAGGAGCGCACAATACTCTAATCGTGCCTAGCTTTGTGGGTGACAGTTGCAAGTAGCAAGTGTTTATTTATTTCGTCAATAAAATTGGCAAAGTTGGTGAATGTAGAACTTTTCTAACCTTTATTTTGTTGTGATAAATTGTGATTTACTATATAATATATATATATATATATATATATATATATATATATAATATATACTAATAAATTTTATACCTTGTAAGGTTGCATGAATTTCATTGTTTGTACATGAACAGAATTTATTGTCTAGTCATCTAATTAGACTTACATATCATATAAAAGACGAAAAGAGGAAAATAAAAGAAACAAGAAGTGTTTAAGTCATTGTTTAATGGATAATCTCAGTCTCCGACTCAGCGTCGAAGGAGAATCACTTTAAAAAAGAATTGTTCATGATATCTTTTCAATCAATCAATCAATGTCTGAACTGTGAAATCTATCAGTTTATCTAGTAAAATTGATATATATTAAATTAGTAGTTAAATTAAATCCCCTTTTTTAAAATATAACTTAGCAGCTGACGCTGAGGTGTATAGCTATGGTTTCACTATAATACATTTTGCGTTGCTGGGATGAAAATTCGTAAAAATTCTCTACCTACAGCTTATATTCAAATTATTACTAGTTTTTTTTTTATTTTACTTAGTGGAATCGCAGTGAACTATATCGGGGTAACCACCTGAACACGGTATCCCCAGATGGCGGATTGGGGAATAATCACCGTGAAGTGTGAAGGCTTTTTCGTAGGGAAGAAGGGAAAAAAAATAACTCCCACGGACCATAGTGGTGGAGATCGGAATCTCTAACAGTAAGTTCGTAGCGAAGGATAGAAAAAGCAGCCCGTCATCAGTCTTCCCCAACGTTTTCGGAGTAGAAGCTTGCTGCATCTTTAGCCTGAGAGTACAGAAGATACGTCGGCAAAAGGTTCTTCAATAGTATCGCAGCCATGACGTCAGCTGGCATTCGCTTGTCAAAAATATAGTCAAAGTAACATCTAATCTTAAAAAAAAAATATCCAATCGGAATAGATAAATAAGTTTAGGAGAGCAAAAGACGTCAAGAAAGCACAGAAGGAGGAGAAAATTCATGATGAGCTGTTGATTGCATTGATTGTACTTTAGTTTGAATTGGAACATCTGTATAATTTATTTAATTCGAGACAAAATTAAAATTTCTTGGAATATTTGAAGTAAGCCACATTTAAGTGAATACTCACCATTTATCTTGACTCTAGAATGAACACTACTTTGTGAGCATAATTTCCCCTGACAGCGGTAAGCGTGAATTGATGACATGAAATTTATAAAAGTGAATGACAAAAAATTGTTATGTGGAATTGTAAGAAAATTAATATAAACGAAATAAATTTAAAGTTTTAAAAAATTAAAACAACATGCATAAAATTATTGTACTACTCTAATGATTCTGCTACTAAATATATTCAGACTAAGTATATTCAGACATCTGGAAGTAGATGAAAGCATTTCAGAAGAATTTCATTTATATTTTCCTGTATATAAGCAGAAATGTAATGATTTCTCAAAACCTTACAGCTGCTATCTCTGGTTTATCTATTCCCCGAGTCTACCCACATTTGACAGTTTAATAATGCTAAGCAGTATGGCTCTGAAATGTGTCTAACAGTAATCTGTGTACATTTGACTGTTTGCCTAATTTAGATTTTATTTAATGCTGGTTGTGCCTGTCATTTAAATAAACATGTATCAAATATGCGGAAAAATGGCTCGCATATGTCAGAGTTTTGAACGTTCCATTGGATATCCTCTGTCTTGGGAGATGATTAGAGAAAACCGGAGACCCAATTACTGATATATATATAACAGTTCATAGTTATGACAACGGATTTTCGTAATGATTAGTATTCAAAGATTAGGTGATTCAATAAGGGTGTACGTTTTGTTGGTTTGACGTCAATTCATAAAAAATCTCGGTGCAAGACTCAAGTACTATAATCACTAATTATATCGTAATATCGTTAAAATTTATATATATATATATTTATAATACGTTGATTCCATTAACTTTCATATTTATGTCTAAAAGATAATAAAATTCAAATAAAGTTGAATCACAAAGCCAGACAGTATTATAGCTGTAATTTATAGATAGTGCGAAACGTCTAACGGAACATGATTTTATATCGATAAATTTACATAAAACTCTCGTATCTCGATATCATTGACTTGGATGCACCAGATGGAGGTTAATTGTATTACACACTAACCTGATACATAGATGAACTATATGAGTAATAACAATTGCGCTTTGATTATTAAAAATATGATTTTGAGTGATTCATAATGTGGATTTCGTCAAGTTTAATTTAAACTTTTTATGCTGAAGGTCAGTCATCTTGACGTTTCGAGTGCCTTACAGCATTTTTGGTTACGGGGAGAACTGAAGTGTTTGACTTCCCGTTACTCGCTGCTTCAATCTACGCAGTAAAAGCTCACAGTGTCATGATATCTTGTGTCTTGGTTGGTCTAGTTTGACATTTAATTTTATTAATCACACGATTCCAATTAATTCTATGGCTGCAACACATGATATGTACATCCATCCTTTAATTTCTTACAACGTTTCCAGATTCATATGTGTATAACCCCTTAGGACTGTGATGGGATGCCTCTTGCCATGTAATTGGGTTTATGGGTGCCTACACTCACCATACGAAACAGCAGCGTTTTGCTCCCTTTTCACGGTGATATTCTGGAAGAATATGGTCCTTCACTAGTAGGTGCGATCTATTCATGTTATCCATATTTTTTTTCTTTTATTGCATATTTGTATTTATTTTGTTTTTTTATTAGATTAGATCAAATTATTAGTAGTTTAAGTAGTAAAATATTGTGATAAATACAATCAAATGCCTGCGTCATGTCGCGATATATAGACTTACTAGCTTTTGCTATCTAAATTAATCATGACGTTATTTTAAATTTTATATAGTCTTCTAATATCCGAATCCTTTTTGTGCTACACTTAAGATACTGATTTTTTCTAAATAATCATAAATTTCTCTGTAGAAGATATTCGAAAATATTGAATGAAGTGCAATAAACCTTATATCATTAGTCTAGTTTACGTTTTAAATCGGTGTTTAATAGCATTTATTATTTTTCTGGTTAGATTCCGTCGCTTATGCTTAACTTGATGTGAACATTTTGTTAGGAATTTTATATCTTTTGTGGAAAGTCCACTATTTGCATTTTTTTTCAATGACTTTAAAATTTGGAATATATAGTGGGATAAACTTGATGCCATTAATATATATGCTAAAAATGCAATATTAATTGTATTTTTTCAATGATGAGATAGTTGAAATAATTTGAAAGTTGGAGCGGATTTGATAATAATTGGTCACCATTCATATCAGATTCTTTTCGCGTGTTAGCTTCATCATTTTTGAAGTTTTCTGGAATAATCAATTATTTTATTATTTTTTTTCTATTATTTAATTAATTCCTCATCGTTATTACCCAAAATTCAATAAGATTTATTTTTTTACAGGATTTGACTTTTGCTTAGTCGGGTTACTTGTTATAGAATACTGTTATTACCATGGTATCATGATTTCTTTTATTATACCTAATTATATTAAAGGAGAGTTTACATATAAATTATATGTAATCTCTCCCTCTTTTTTAAAATTATATCAAAGTTTGAAGGCACACGTAAGGGTAGGCTACTTCATCGCGGTACGTAGGTTCTATTTCGAGGGACAACATTTGTGCAGCACAAATTGTTTTCAGATCTGGATGTGTTGTTAGTCCCATATCAGTGATACTGCATCTCAAGCTTTCTTCAATCTCATTGCACATTGGAATAGGGAATGAGACGTTGACTGAGTGCTCCTTCTCTCTTTCTTCTTTTTACGTAAATACTTACGGCACTACCACGTTTACCTTTTTTTTAATAAAAAAAATATTGTAAATGGGACAATATGTGTGTGTTCATTGTTTAATTTTCATGTGACTTGTCGTGAGAAAGAATTTGTAAAATGTCCCGCGGTTTGGTCAAATAACTAAAGTGAAATTAATTAAACTACAGAAGAAAATCGTTGCGGATATGTCGTCTATTGTCTCAGGGTGAAAGTGGGGCAGTGTGAGGCTACAATATATTTATAAAAAAAAACATATTTTTTTTTCGTAATTTTATTGTATCGCAGAGTTATAGTTATTTGATAGCTTTCCTAGTTTCTAAAATATACAAATACAAAGTTTAACACATATTTGTGTACAAATGAACATAAACTGATACGTTTAATTTTGGGCACTGTCGTAATCTCTTTATATACTTTAGAAAATCTAAGAAATATTGTTAGTAATCTATCAGTTAGTTCCTTATATGCTATCGTATTGTGCATTATGGTGAATTAAATTTGATCACAAAATATTCTCTGAAAAAGTAAACTGGAAAAAGAAAAAAACGCATCCTATATTTAAATTTAAAAAAAAATGTTTCTTATGAATGGAAGTGAGACAAAACCACCAGTAAAAGTAGACTTGGTTGATGTAAGATTTTCTGCGGTCGCCAAATATTTGTTCATTTGTTTCGTATAGATGAAAAATTGTGCTTAAATCGTTCCAAATTTATCTTTTCGTTATTAGTACTATAGTTAGTACGAAAACAAAAAAAAATTGTGCCACTGTTGACGAATAAGTGTTGCAATTATTGTTGCTCGCCTTGGATTCGGCTTATGCACTCAAATTATAGACCATGATTAGTATAAACGTCCGAAAATTGAATTAAATACATTTACTAAGATTTAGTATTTAGACGAAATAAATAAATCATACACATACTCGGGGGGCTAAGGAGAATGTGGAGCTGTGTTATCCAGCTATTTTACTCTGATATTCTGTGAGGTCATTGTACTTTACCAGTTCAGCCAACCCATTTGTGTCGTAGCCAGACACAAACTGCAACATAGCAGCACTATTAAAAGTTTTGTTGGGTACACTGAAACGCTTCAAAAGTAGCTCAACATCACAAATATGCAAATAAATTAAACAACTGCTCTGTTTCTCTAACAGCGGTATCGGAATATTTTAATTAATTTAAATATTCCAATATATTTAATTTTCCACTATTTAATGTTGAGGTTTCTCTGATCGTTGTGAAAATAGCACAAGGTATTGCTTATTGTTGTTTTTTATCATTTTATTTTCTTGCTTGGGGCTTTAGTAAATATATCATAAAATAACTTGCGATTAATATGTAAGAAAAAGATCATTTTATATAATTATAGATTCTTTTTCAAAGTAGACAGAAGTTTGTAGCTAATAAATGTATAATATATTGTGGGTTTGGCACGAATTGAGCTAATACTAATTGTCTAAACAAATCAAGTGTAGTAAGGATGGGTTTCCTGATCCAGTGTAGGACCATGCATGATTCATAGAATAATAGGGTATAATAACGTTGTTTAACGTTCCTGTTCATCGTATAGAAACAGAATTGAGAATCCTCTCACAATTAGATCTTATTCATTGGAGAAGGTCAACATATCTTGACTAGTCATATAGGAAGTACTAAATGCCTATATAGGTCATTTATCAAAAATTGAAGATAAAAAAGATATACATAATTTATACACAATACACAATTTATGCAATAGCGTTTAACAATTTTAAAAATGTCCAAAATTATTTTTTTACAATTGTCTATTCTTTGTAAGGTCTAAGGTTAATTATAATTATTGTAACGTACATATGCGCCATTTTTATTATTTATTAAATAACGATGTATATATAACATATACTCTCTTTGAGTTTCGTGTAAATAGAGACAGTAACACAACTTACGTGATAGAATGATTACTAGGCAAGAGATATTCTAACGGAGACTGCAATATAGCCTTTCGTATTTAGCTCAAATACCGTCTACCTACTCAATTAGTAGGCTGGTATGCGTTTTGAATTGCAGGTCTTGTTGGCGGCACATTGAACGTGAATGTGTGGATATTAACAGCTCTCAATTCAGTTTGCAGCGTAGTACAGTCTCAAACATAAGCGTCTTAAAATTTTGTTTGCACTAGCGGATGAAATGTTAGTATCTATGGTAAGTTAGATAAGATTTGATCAAAACTTATTTGTAATGATTGCTGCGCCTTCAACAAAGATTCCAGGTGAACATTCGTTGTTACCCATAAGGCCTGAGATAGAATGTCTCGTTTTTTGACTCCTGTTTCACGATGGTATTCTGTGAGGACAAGGTAGTTCGCCGTTTAAGTAACCCATACATATTGCAGCTAAAAATAACTGTGTCGTAGCTCGTCGTTGTGAGGCTTGGGAGTCAAGTTTGTGGTAGTACATGTAATTACATGAGTCGTATTTCACGTAAGCATATGTATATGATGTATTCAAGCAAGACGTACAGGTTTTCTCACGATTTCGAACACGTGATAACTTATCACCTAAAATTGCATCAGTCTCATTGACACTGGCAGTGGTGATCAAACTCGGTATGTGCACGTACTGTGAAAGAAAAAAGCTTTGGCTTAGACACTGAGCTACCAAAGCGTACGGCCTCGAACTCGACGAGGATTACTAGGCTCTCTCATCAACTCCTCAGATGTCCCCCACGCTTCCAACCCCCCGATATTTGTAACACAATAATTTGTGTGTAAGAAATAGTAATTTTTATATTGGACACAATTCGTCTGTGAGGTCCTCGGATGGTATAGTGCCTAATAAACTTTGTTCGGAACTTGTTATCGGTGGGTAAGAGGCTTGTTTTTTTGGTAGTTAACGTCAAACTTGATAGTTTAATATAGTCTATGTTCTTGGCATTGAATTGGAAAGATATTGAAAATAGATTATTAATAGTTAGAAGTCATTTCCGTACGTTTTCTAACTAAATGAATTTTCCATAAAGTGCCACAAATCTGCAAATTTTCAGAAGACTTGAACATATTCATCCTATTGGGCGAGCGGGTCAGAAAGTGTAGCATGTTTTTTTTTCTAGAAATGTATAGCTTAGGTTTTTTTAATACAATCTTCTGTTTTAATTTTACAATTTTTTATAACGGATGGACATGCCGAACGACGCGCAATAATTTTAATGTTTCGTGGATGCGTTTATGCGAGAGACGGGACTATTCGTAAGTTGTTTTGTTATTTTTTTCGAATGCCTATGCATAGCATGGTAAAGGTCGAAATGCAAATGTTTATCATTTCTTTATATCAGTTCGTAATGAGTAAGCGATGAGTATAGTACTTTTTTTTTACGTTTTATTATTCTCATAATTACTGTAACTGTTTTCATTTATTTTTTGTTAGAAATGAACGCAGAGCAATGACTTTAAATTACTTTTCACTTATTATTTTATTACTGGAAGTATCATATTATAGTTTTATTTCCGCTATTGCTTTTGCTTCCATTATAAGTAAAATACGTGATCAGTTTCCGTTTCTACATCCCTTACGTTGCTTATATACCTCTACATTTTTCACCTTTAACCTAGGCCTCAACATTCATTAATAACTTAGCAAAATACTTTTAAAGGTGGGACTTGGAAACAGCTCCATCATCGCCATCTCAACCTATCACCAGGCCACAGCTGAACACGACATCCAGTTGACTTGCATAGTTCGTCACGCCATGTAGTTGGGCCGTCCTGCACTGTGATGAAGCAGTTTTTTTTTTATATTATTAATCGAAATGTACATAAGCCTCTACTCCCACTATATATAATAAAAATATTCGTCAGTTAAACGTTGTTATAATTAAAAAAAAAAAACAAATGTATTATTAACTATTGTTCATATATTTGTTACAATCTCGGTAGTGTCTTTCTCTCGTTGCGCGCACTGACCACATGCAAAAGGTATCGAGAATGCCACACATATCCACTCTACCTTGGTAATTACAGTCGTGGCTGTAAATACTAGTTTTTACTATCCATTCGGTATTTACAATCACATGTTGGAGTTACGCTAGAAAATGTTAGGAAAGTTAATGGTAAATGTATGTTATTTTATTGTCTTATTCGTAGACCTTTTATTTGTTTCTTTTAAAAGTAAGCTAGAATATATTGGTTACGTGCTGGGACGTCAACGAGTCCTCTGGTTGATTCCCAGTCGAGAAATAATATTCCAGCATCATATATTATTGAGTTTCGAATTTGGGACCATAGTCATCACTCATCATCTGATGAACTATGTGGTCGTTTATCATCAGATATTATTAATAAAAATTGCTTGCTATATCCGTCCATTCCAATTATATAATGCAATATTATAATGGTGATAAAAATTACTTTGAAAGAAAAAATTAAATAGTTTATTAAAATAGTTAAAATTTCACAAAATCACAGAAGAGGAAGTAAAATGTAATCGAAAACAATTATATACGTAAACACAAAGACTTGATTGTTCTGTCGTGAATATAATGCTAACTGCGGCGTAAACTAATGTTCTTTTATCCTTGACACGGAACCGGTACTTACCACGATTTCTTTTATTTGGCAGTTTGTTTCCCTAATTATATAATCATAAAACATTTCTAGCTATAAAATGAACGCATCGGTTCATCTGGGAATTACCACGTCCTCAAATAGTATCATAACTTTGTTGGGTTTCGTTTGTGAATCTTGAGTAAAGGAGGAGTCACAGGTACCCGGTAGCAGTGTAACAAATAGATACGATAAGCCGCAGACCAGAAAGCCGTAGTTTAATCTCATACCACGTGAGAAAATCGAGTTCGTCGAGCATCGAGCGAAATCCGGCACCAAAATTAGGTGATATTGTGCTACGTTCTCAGCGATGAAAAAACTGGATATCATAGAAGAAAAATATCTAAAATAAGTTAAGTTCATCATTCCGCGAATGACGTGGTTTACTTTACTCCAAATTCTATATCTACATACTTAGTTAGTATACTTTTCTTACTTTAAGATGAAATGAGGAAATCAATACCGTATCTATTTCCAACTTCAGATAAAACCGGACACTGCTGATTTGAAATTTATTTCTTCAAGAGAAACCAACAGATTAGTGAGTTCCCCTTCAGTGAGCTATAAAATAGTAATTATGAGTTGCCATTACGCATTTATAAAAAGAAAATAAGGAACTCGGACCGTTGAATGAACAGCTTTTTTTTATTTATCGCCCGTCCGTCATCGCGACAAGGAAGTTACGAATGTACACGGTCTATAGAACGTCAAATGATCCAATGATTAAGTTGCACCACACGATCAGTGGTTAGACATAGAAAGCTAAATTACTTGTATTTTTTTATTCATTCCTAAATTTCTTTATAAAGAACAACAAAGATGAATCAATTAATATATATATATATATATATATATAACAAAGAGTTAATTAAACTTATATATAATGCATTTTATGCTTTTACTGATATAGTTACGTATTATATTATTAACGTTAATTACGTATGTATTATTAACGATGTTAACCTCCGATTATGACATCAATTGCGCAGGATATATTACAGTGCAGTTGGCGCACATATCAAGGCACTTTATTTTTATTACATTAGGAGTAACAAACAAGCATACAGTTCACCCGATGGTAATTGAGTACATTCATCCTAAACAAGGAATCATAATGCACATGCGTTGTCACCCTTGAGGATTGAAATGGGATGCCACCTCACCAGTAATAAAGGTCTATTATCTGGATGCCTCCACTCACCGGACGAAACACAGCAACATTATACTGCTATTCTGTGAGGACATGGTCGTATCCCGGTCGAGCTGACCGGGATACGACATTCTGCAGCTAGAAATAAACTGATGCGTATCCCTATCAGTCTTACTCGTCAGGATCTTCCCCATTCTCATATAATACACGTGTAATAAGACCGGAACAATTTACAAAGAATAAGTGTCACACGGGAAATGCATACAATGGTTCTAGGTCAGATAACTATCGATTTTTCGTATACTAATATTGTTCCTTCACCGTGAATCGAACTTAGGTCACGTGTCGCGAGAGCAAGCTACTCTGACTAATAGACCACGCGCTATAATGCTTGCTTATTTGCCTACTTCTACTAAATTGATCTAGAACCGATGCATGTTCTCAGGTGCGTTCCGTTGTCACCTTTAGTATTATAAAAAATATAATTTAGTCTGTTTCTCGCGATATAGGGACATAAACCCTGCATAAAACCTATATAATTTTAAGTTAACCAAATATACATATAATATTGAAACATTTATGTAAGTCGCCCGTAACTTTAACTTATAGTTGTAGATTGTAGTTTTAACATCAAATTATAGTTTTAATGTAACAGTAATTTTAAGTTTATTATAAATTATACCTCATTCGGTGGACGGGCTTAGCAGCTGTAACACAGGTCTAGGACCTAGCACGGCTGCTAAAGAGAAGAAACAAATAGTTGAAATTGAGATTGTAAATCAAATAAAAGTTATATTAAATATATAAAACTACTTCTTGTGATTGAATTATAATACTCAAAACTTGAAGAAAGAAAAACCAGGTCTCTACACACGTGATAAACACCAGTCATAACATTGGATTCTCTAGGGTTTCCTTTACTTTATTTGTGTTGTTAAACTTTTACAATCGTTTTACTACAGAGATATTTAGCACTCTTAATTTTTGACACATTGCTAAACATAATTACTATTAAGAAGGTACGTTACTGGCATATTTCAAATACAATATATAAAAATGCTGCAGGCACCCTAAACATTGTACATATTTATATATATATATATATATATATATATATACACATATATATATATATATATATATATATATGTGTATTATCTTAATACCGATGAAAAAAAAAATGTCTTACCAATTATTCAACAGAGTCAACTAATTTTGAATTAATTATGTGGAATGAAGTATAAAACGCCACTGTATTTGCTTTTGATCTGGTCACAGTAATTATTTCGTAGCACGTGTGAAGATACATTTTGATTTGAATATAGAGAAGTTTGTCAGTGGCAGAAAGTTATACTAAACAATAAGGAATCAGATTCGTAATTTAACATTTTATGTATATTAATACGTTCACGTCGAAAGTTTGACCTTTAATATATGACCTTAAGAATGACACTAAGTGTTTGCATTACATATATTGTAACTAAAATAAAATATTTTATATGCGTATAATATAGATAGAAATAATACAATTTAATATTTACATCCACATGCCATCATATATCTAGACAAACTGCGAAATTTTTTCCCTATCGTTGTGGTAATATTGAGCCTTCGAATGAAACGTTTTAATGCGTACAGACAAGGACTGGAATTTTGATGTCCTGGTAGATTTCGGCTACAACGATTTACTGATACCTTCAACTGCGCGGAATATATTATAATGCAAACACAGTGGCATTCACTGGTTGTCCCATTCCGTGCTCAGTTAGAATGATGTGCAATGGGATCAGAGGAGGGATAGAATACGAGGAGGACGGAATATACATACAACACAACCATCTCGAAAACTAACAATGTGTGATGTACTGTAAATATTGTTACTCGGTTGGAAATCGAACCCAGAACCATATACAAAGCTGCCTTTTACTCTAACCACTACGCCAAGCAGCCGTCAATAGGGCTGTCATAACCATATTGCGTCAGTGTTTACGTCCGTGAACAATGGGGAAGTCTTCAAGATAAGAGTGTTTTTTTTGCAGCCATTAAGGCAGTCACTAGTGCGTTTTACCATCTGAAACTGCACCGTCATTTAACATCTAGTAAAATTGTTATCAAATACTGAGTTGCTCTTATTATATATTTCTTTTTTTCTATTTAATAACTGTAAATATAACGAATGACTAGTAGTGCTTTAGTGGCTTACTGCTAGATTATTAAAGGATTAATAAAAGCTTAGTTGTAACTGACTGAGATAGATCTGATGAGCTGTACTGAAACTTGGGAAATATTTATTTTTTATTTATACACACAGATCTGCATTTTGATATAGTGATTTTTTGGTCCTATGACATATTCATTCTTTGTAGAAGTGCGGTTAGATACGTTGTCACCACCGAGGGCTACGATGGAATACTTCGGTGCCAACGTATGTTACTGCTTTACGTTGGTATTTTGTGAGGGTGTAGTCCTACCCTGGACTCTCAAATAATACAAATAAATATAATAATTAAAATAATACAATAAAGATATATCTATTTATCTAGCTAACTTTTAAACATCTATAGCGATGGGCTTTTTAAAAATTTTTAAACACGAATAAGCAGACAATAATTATTTCTCACGTAGACTCGCATTACTCTGCGAAATGCATTAGCAACTTAGTAACTACACTGGTAATGGACGGGCAAAATGTGGAATTTATTACTTGTAGCCCGATGCTGGATATGTAATGGCTTTGGTAGTAATTATATAGAAGAATAATTATTGCACGAGACTGGAATTCGTTTATAATTAATAGTTTTCATTTTTAGTAAGCTCTGTGGCATAAATACGATTATTCGTTATGTTGGAAAATATTTTATGTATAGAGAATTATTTTCAATTAATACCAGTTATCGAAAAAATTCAAAAAAAGGAAATTAAATTATACATCAAACAAAAAAAGCATGCAATCATTTCAAGAAAACAAATATATTTAGTACATTAAATAAAATAAATTCCATGAGGACGCCATACGATGACATCGACCGGAGCTAAAATTAATTTTAAAAGTAATAAAAAAGTAAAACTCTTAAGAGACTAAAAAAGTGTCTCGTTAAACATTAAACAATTGTTTCGACTAATTCCAACCGATGAGTTTAAACATCGTCGTCACGACATAATTCAAAATTTCATCCTCATCATCTCGACGGTTGCCAACCGTTGGCAACCGTGCCACCACTGTGCGCTTTACGGGAAATTTACTGCCACTAAAGAACCTTTCCTTGGCCGGAAGCGATTTACGACTCCTCTGGTGTTGCGGTTGTCCATGGGCAGCGGTGATCACTTACGATCAGGTGCTTGCTCGATTGCCACCGCACTAGCTTAGTTAATGCCTTAATGGCTGCATGCTTTTCCACCTATTCTAGATTAAAAAAAATACAATTTTAAGAGTAGTATGAGCACTCGTATATACAAATGCTATGCCAAAAACTTTTTTTATGCATACAATAATTTATTAGGTTCTTTGGGGTTACTAGCAATTAACCTTCTAACGAATACGTCAATTCAACCGGGGAAGGACCATGTCTTAACATAATACCAGGGCAAAATAGTCTAGTCTAGTAACTAAAGAATCAATTACATGATTCAGTTCTATAATAATAATAGAAATGTGATAGACCCACCCAGTTAGTGTAAAATACACCACAAATGAGCGATCTTAACCGTAAAATGTCAACAGAATATCAGCGTAAAACAGTAGCAAAATACTGCTGGGTTTCATATGATGAGTAAAAACTGGATACCCAGTTAATGGTGACAAAGTATTCCCTCTCGGTCTTCAGGAGTGAGAAAATGTATCTTGAATCTTTATTGAATATCACTTACCATTAGGGGTACTTTTTTTGTAGAGAATAGTGGCAAACGAGCAAGCAGCCCACCCAGTGATCACCGCCATCCATGAAGTCACCATGGCAACTCCAGAGGAGTGGGAATTGCGTTGCCAGCGTTTGTGATACTGTGTGATAATTTACTAGAAAAATATCGCAAAAATCAAAACCTCGCAAAATACCAACTTGATATATTGCTGCTGTTTCGTATCATGCGTGTAGGGATGCGTTGATCAAATTGCAGGGTACACTATATTCCATCTCAATGCTGAGGGATGTCAACGCATGTGTATCTTGAACTTTTGCCGAGGATAGATGTACATATCATGGACAGCAATCATTAAGGGCACATTGAAAAGTTTTGAGCCTAAGGTTGACATTTAAATTCAAAAGAAAAAACAATACTGGGACGTAATAGCCATTTCTTTTTTAATTATAATCTGCTGTGTTTTGTTTTTCTTCTGTCAAAATTGCAAAATTTGTGATAGATTTAACAAACGAAGTTTACGGTTTCCGTAGAAATGGATAAAATTGAGCACCGTCATAAAATATTTACAAAAAAAAGGATTAACGCCAAAACAAATTTATGAAGATATGTAAGAGACTTTGGAGGAATCTGCTCCAACATATCCCACTGTCAAATGATGGGTAGCGGATTTCAAAAGTGACAGAGAAACAGTGCAAGATGAACGTAGGAGTGGTAGGCCGCCGACGATTACCACAGTCGAAAATACCAATAAAATATTATACCTGATTTTGAATGACAGGAGATTGACGATTGCAGAGATAGCAGAAGCAATAGGCATTTCCTATGAACGAGCACAAAACATAATTTCCAACGATCTTGGATTTTCTAAGGTCTCTGCGAGATGGGTACCTAGACTGCTTTAAGCCGAAAACAAACGTACCCGCCAAACAGTATCACAGCATTGTTTGGATCTGCTCCAAAGTGATCCTCAAGATTTTCTTAGCCATTTCGTAACTATGGACGAAACTTGGGTTCACCACAATATACCAGAGTCCAAAGTACAATCCAAGTAATGTAAAAGAGCAGGGTCACTGCCGCTTAAAAAAGCTCGGGCCGTTTTGTCAATCAAGAATTTAATGGCTTCAGTTTTTTGGGACTGTAGAGGGGTCATTATGGTTGACGACCTTGAAAAAGGTAAAACCATAAAAGCGGTCTATTATTGCACACTCTTACAACGTTTGCGTGAAGAAATAAAAATAAAAAGGCCTGGTATGTTGTCTAAGAAAGTTTTGTTCCACCAACATAACGCTCCTGTCGATACTGCGGCGAAATTAATCGCACAAATACATAATTATAGCTTTGAATTGTTGCCGCATCCAGCCTATTCGCCGGACGTGGCCCCATATGATTACCATCTCTTCCCCAATCTAAAAAAACACATGGCAGGATGAAAATTTTCGACGAATATCGAGGTATAAGAAGCTGTGACCGAATATTTTGATGAAATTGAAGATTCTTTTTCTTAGAAGGAATACTAAAGCTAGAAACAAGATTGCAAAAGTGTATAGATCATTCTGGAGACTATGTAGAGAAATAAAATAATCAATTAGAAAAAAATCGTTTATTTTAAGGTCGGGCTCAAAACTTTTCAATGTGCCTTATACTTACGCGTCTTACGTCTTAGAATAACAAAGGAAAGAAGATATTTCATATGTCACAGGACATATATGGACATAATTTCACCAGCGGGTGAACAAAATGGTTTAAAAGCTTTATAGTTATATGAGAATCATTATGGTGGTTTAATCAATTCCACGTTTAAGCAATTACCAAGTTCAGTTAATGTCTGTTACCGTAAACCAATCTGTTTTTAGACTAAAACATAATGCAAATTAGAAAAAAAAATATCTATTGGTATAATATACCTGGAACCGTATATAGTTTTTATATAAATATATAATCTAAAAACGGTTTATAATAGATTTATATAAGAAAATTACTTGATGTTTTGCTGTGATTACAGTTGATAGAAAACATACTTAAATACTTCGTAAAGTAACAGGACGTCGCATTTGATTACTAGGAAAAACGTTATTAAATGCTCATTTGTAATATTCTATGTAATGATTTCATCCCTGTATGTTTCTACGAACGAAGTTGATACAAAAAGAATTACCGTTGTCTTGATTTTACTCTTATGCAGTTTACAGTTCACAGTTTACGTATCAAAAGGTTTGCAATCATGTGTGTAAAGTATTCGATAGCCTTGTTCCCGGTTTTACAAGTAACGGGGCTATTAAAATCAGTATTCGTGGGTAAAACACAGGAAAATGTTATGGAATGACGTCATCGCTTACATAAGGGTAACTCATTAAATTTTAAGAAAATAACTTCTTCGGGCAAAGAAAAAGCAATATTATCTGAATTTTTACCCACAAAGATCTGCCAGGGTCTGGTTCTTGCAGCTTGGCAACGTGAACGAATGAAGACTGGAACTATGGATCGACAAGAAGAATGGAGAGAATGGCATAATGAATATGGAGTGTTAAGTGTAGCGCTATACTTACTTTACGTCATACAAAGGCCATGAACTCGCGGGATTCTGTTGGCAGTGGCAAAAGTTGGTTATTCCTCGATATGGGGTTTGTAGGTTTACAAATCTGTCGTTAGAAACTGAGTATAAAAATTAGAACTTAGAATCGGCATGACTTTGTTTTAATTTTTTTCTTTCCTAACATCCGAAGAATGAAATTCCGTGGAAAGATGAAGAAGGTTGTAATCAAGAATTCCATGGTTTACATTCGACGAAACTACTGCATTGGAAGATCACAAAAAATGTCAACTCTCCAGATACACCTTCGGATGTTCCGCGCAAAACTTTCGAACAAAGTTTTAAACTTGAACATGGGCGGACGAAGAAGCTGCCGAAATACACACAACGTAAATTGGCCTGAAACTACTCGAAGAAAGTTACAAATTTATTTTTCTTCGTATGGAAGACGCTCGCAATAGTTGTAAGGTGAAGGCACATATGTTTGTTTTTTATTTTATATGTGATTTTCTTTGGAACATTTAGTTTAAGAAAAACATCGGATAAGGGAACCTGAGGCTACCTGAGTAAGTTTGTAATATTTTAAGTAATTATGATTAAAATTGTTCGAGCAATCAAAGCAGTAATAAATATTTTGGTAAGTTTGTAAGTTCAGTAATCACTTACCATCTGTGTGTGTGAACTGTATGCTCGTTTATTACTCTTAATTTTGTAAAAAAAATGTGTATACCAAAAATTTTAATTTTCGGGTCTAAATTCTGTTCGCAGTTGTTCTGAGCGCAGTTGATGTCATCCGGTAATAACCAGCAGATATCGTCGCGCTCGAAATCGACCAGAAGAACGTCGTCATAATATAAAAAAAACATCTCACCCACAATTATCTATTAAGGTTAATGTTGGTTTTGACCATGGCCACATATTCTGACTTTTTTTTGTAGAGTAGGTGACAAACGAGCAAGCAGCCAATCCGATGGTAAGTGACCACCGCCGCCCTTGAACTTTGCAACACCAGAGGAGTGCATTGCCAGCCTTTAAGAAAGGTGTAGGCCATAACCAGATGTTAAAAACTTCGCAGAGGTAAATAAACGACGTTACCCTCCCCATTCCATAATTACCCGTTGTCGTATCAGTGTTTTGAATAGATATTTTTTGGTGTCACTACTATAAGATTTTGTAGCACTGTCTTAATGAATTCGTTATTTACAAAATACACGATAACGTGAGTGTTTGGGATGAGCTTGTGAGTACGATATTATTAATGACAGTTTTAATATTCCATATAAGAATTTAATAAAGTTTACATGTTTTTGAGTCGGTTTTTAAAGGATTAGATTTTGTATTTGTAAAGTTTCATGTAATCCTCTTTGACACGATCGTTCAGGCCGTATTTATGTTTCTAATATTGATAATACCCTCAGTTTTGATAATCCAATTGTATTTTGCTGGGTTTCACTTATTTCGTGTCAGTTTTAAGAGGATTAGGTTAATTATCGATAAATGTTGTTTAGAAGAAAATTATATTGAACTTGAACTTGGAAGGTTATAGCGTGTGACCGGATTATAAAAATCTTTTAATGTATAACTACCAATAAGCTGTGGTTTTTTGTGCAAATATACGATACTGCGATAGTAAAAAGAAGATTGTTCCACTGATGATTGATACTTGACGTACATATAAAGGACGCCGATTAGAAAAGTAATGATTTGTGATACACAAATTATGATTCTAGGCTGAAAATTGAATCCTGGTCTGGGATTGCTCTGACTACTAAATTAAATTGTTTACTACTACTACACTATATGATCTAGCTATATGTTTATGTTAACTAAACGTTGTAGTTACTAAACTAAATTAATATATACGAGGAGATGATCAGTCCAACACATATTTCTTAAAATTACTTAAAACCTCTAAAACAATTACATGTTAATGAAAAAAGTTTGAAAACTTTAAAGGTTGAAATAGTAAAATCTGCTTAGAAAATCTACTAATACTGTCTAGACGTGGCTTTAAATATAAATCCTATACTAACGACATTATGCGTACAGTGACACCGGGCATCTGGCGTGTGCGTCGTAAAACACGATTGAGTTTGCGGTGTGGCTTTACTGGTAATTTGATCTAAGCACACACTATTATAAGTAAATTTATTCTCAATGATAAAATAAAGTCGCCTTTATTTTTTATCACATTTTTTTATGAAAGTATCAACTAACGCACACTTCACTTGATGTGTTGAAGTGTTTATACGGCCTAAGACATCTATTATATCAACCCACACATCGCATAATCTTAAGTACATGTACGTACATGCGTTAATTACTCCTCAAAATTGAGATGAAATGCCGTGCTACGAGCAAATCGTATAAATAACGCAGCGCAACAGCAGAGCTACGTTGCAGTTTGATTCTAACTGCAGAACGAATGGGTCAGCTCGACCGGGATAGGGCCACGCCCTCACAGACTATCAGCCTAAAATAACTGCATAATGCTGCTGTGCTTCGTCTGGTGAGTGAAGGGATCCGGAGACCTATGTTACTGATGACAAGGCGTAGCATCTAAGTCCCCAAGGGTGACATAGCATCTGCATTATGATTCCTTGTCAAATATGAATTTCAATGTCATGGGCCGCAGGAATCTTACCATCAGGTGAACTGTGTGCTCGTTTGTTACTCACAATGTACTAAAAAAGAAAAAGCGTAATATAAACAGCAATATATAAGGTGTTATTACAAGCTGATATTCTGTGAGGATATGATCTTTCGGCGGTTGATACAATCACGGTTTATGCAGCACGAGGACCCTATGGGTTTTATTTTTTCATAAGCTATGATATACACAGGTACATCGCTAAGTTTTCAGTTTATAGCATGTGAAACTAATGGTCCGTTTTTAAATGTCGTATGATGATTTTAACCGACTACCAAAAAGTGTTTTGTTTATCGTCTGTTTCTTGTGTGATATATTTATTTTCTCGTAGTACCTAAACAGCTGGATAAATTGTAATTATTGGGATACCGTAGATTAATCATCAAAGTTTAGTCTAAGACGCAATTTAAAAAAATAAAGCTCCTAATGAGGATCAAAAATATATATTTTTGAAATTTATGAGATTACAAAACTAAAGTAATATATAAAATTACTTTTTACATCCTCAGGTTTTTGAACTATACTTTTTAGGACATTTGTAAGTGTTCCTTGCATCATATAACTCGTCATAAACTCGATATGAAATAAAGAGGCAGATGTGTTATCAACCCTGAGACTAGACTGGCATACCTCATTATCAATGTAGTTATGTTTCGGGTTGATTTAACTAACAGGGAGCAATCGCTGTAACATACTGATTTGCTGAATGTGTGTATAAATCACATATAATAAACTTGAAGGATTTCTCATTCTTAACAGTTCGTGTATTAACCATTTGAAATTATGACACAATAAACAAACTTCTGGCTAATTGATTAACAAACTTAACGATCATTTCATCAAAACCGCTTCGTGTTTTTATTATGATCATATCGTCTTAGTTATGTGAAATATAATTTTTACAGCTAAATTTTAATAACCGCTTCCCACTTCTACGCATTGCTGTTAGCAATTAGCGAGTACCAAACATCGTTATTTTGTAATCCTCTCCAAAAACGTGGTCAGTTATAAGGCCGTGTGTTACACATGGCCTTATAAATAATCACTTGGAAATGCAAAAGGTTATATTTCAATGTTTTTTATGGAGCGTATATCGCGCATCTTTCGTATGTTATCTCTTACTAACGTCGATACGCATGAGCATTTATTCATTATTTTTTATTATAAGTGATACACACAGTTAATCTATATATCTATATATATAAGCATTGACCGTGGGCTATATACACATCGATATTTGAGAAGAGTTCGAGATGCACATCCCATTCGAAACACAATGGCATTAAGTTGCTGTTTTTACGTTGGTATCTGAGAGGGCGCGATACTTCCCAGGTCAAGCCAATTGTGGTAGAGCTACACTGTAGTTACAGAATGAATGGGTCAGTACGACCGGGATAGGATAAAGCCCTCACAGAATACAAGCAGCTTAATGCTGGTAGGTAGGGGTCCGGAGGCCTTCATTACTGGTGACGAGGCATTCCATCTCAGTTCTCAATTGTAACAACGCATCTCTGTATTATGATTCCTTGTCAAGGATGAATATAGATTTCCATTGAATTCTATCGGACAAGTGAAAAGATTGACGAGCCTCCGCTATCTCTGTCCTCTTTGTTAGTGCAAATTCTTCTAGTATCTTTAAAAATAATAAAATGGTGTTTTATTTTTTCTGAATTCCTGAACTTCTGAGATTCTTTTTTATATATAGAATAGGTGGCGAACGAGCAAGCAATACATTTAATTTTGAGTTAAGGAATAAGGGAGTGTTAATACAGTATAACTGATTGAGAAATTTTATTTTGATTCAGGGATTAAGGGATTGATAATACAGTATAGTACACTCATAGTAAGTAATCTTTTATACGTTCCTCGACACCTACATTAACCAAATACCTGAGGACTAACACGCTGTATTTCTTTATCATTAGTTGTTTCAGTAATCAAGTCTTCCGAATAAGGGAGTGTTAATACAGTATAACTCATTGAGAAATTTAATTTTGATTCAGGGATTAAGGGATTGATAATACAGTATAGTACACTCATGGTAAGTAATCTTTTATACGTTCCTCGACACCTACATTAACCAAATACCTGAGGAATAACACGCTGTATTTCTTTATCATTCGTTGTTTCAGTAATCAAGTCTTCCGAATAAGGGAGTGTTAATACAGTATAACTCATTGAGAAATTTTATTTTGATTCAGGGATTAAGGGATTGATAATACAGTATAGTACACTCATGGTAAGTAATATTTTATACGTTCCTCAACACCTACATTAACCAAATACCTGAGGACTAACACCCTGTATTTCTTTATCATTAGTTGTTTCAGTAATCAAGTCTTCCGTTTCTTTATCATAATATAATATAAATATATAAACAGATAAATAGCACCACCCTAGTATTCTGTGAAAGCAGTGAAGCTGATCTATTAATGCTTCAGCCAGTTTACATCTATTTTGTTTGTATCTATTTAGGCTATAGCGTGGTTTTTCTACGTATCATTTTTTAACGTTGATTTTGATTTAAAGTTGTTGGGAAAAAATTGCAAATTTTCTGTAGCCTTTATTTCATTCATTTGCTTTACTATAAAAGAGAGACAAAACGATAGAAAAACGATTTCCTAAAGTCGTTATGTGAACTTTAGGAATCGTGCTTATGGATGGCACGAATCGTGTTCCGAATGGTATTTATCGGTTTCCAAATTTGAATTTTAAATCGTATTCACAAAGATTGATGACATTTTGACAGACAACCCTCAGTTATCAATTAAGATCTTATAATTTAACAACAGATTTCCGCGTTTGTCAAACTAAAAAAAATACTAGTATATGACGGAATGATTTCTTATATCTTCTCAAATACTACACACAAAATAAATTTCCGCTTTTGACGTGAAACTACGACGCTCTTAGAAGTTTACGATCATACTTAAGATCGGTCCCATCATTAGATCAGATGTAATTAAAAGCAAATAATAACAAACAGGAACAGCGATTCCCACCAATAATGATTCGCGAGGCTATTGAAATTAAAAATCCTAATTTCAACCAAGAGCAGGTTTTTAATATATAGTTAATAAACGAGCACACAGTTCACATGATGGCAAGCGATTCCTGCGGCCTATGAAATCTACATTCGTCCTTGACAAGGAATCACCAGAAATGAAGATGAGTTATTACCCTTGATAACTGAGATGAAACGCCTCGACACCAGTAAATAAGGTTTCCAGATCCCTACACTCACCCGACGAAATACAACAGCATAATAATGAAATTTTACGCTGGTATTTTCTTAGGGCGTGGTTCTACCCCAATCGAGTTGACCCATTCATTCCACTGCTAGAACGTAACTGCAGCGTAGCTATACCACTAGACCACTCTGTGCCATCAACGGATCCTGTCATTACCTCATTTTTTGACCTCAAGATACTGAGCTTTTTCTGCGTAGCTCAGAAGAAAAGCTCACATTTATAAGCTGACGGTAGCCAGGGATCAAAATTTACATAATCAGGAATTCAAATTTTATTACTTATCAGTCACCCGAGACCACGAGTGTTGTAAAACACACGAAACATCGAGTATTTATTATACATTTTAAAAAGTTAAGTATGTTATATGTTTATTACTAAAAGTAGTAAAGTAAACTTACAGCCTATAGACAGTGTAAGTCGAATGTAGGTGTTGTGGACTGCAGTAATCACTTATCATCAGGTGAACTCGGCGCCCGTGTAAAACGCTCATTATAAAATAGAAAAAAAAACTGTTATAAACTTTGATATGAATATTTTTATTTTATAACTGAACTTTTAAACTTGTTACTTCGATCACTTTATTTTTTACGAAATAAACAAGGTTTGAACTTTACGTACCATACTAATTAACCATTACAATCATTATATATTCAATTTATTTTTTTCAACGATTCTCGGACAACAAAGAATTGTCGGTTCTGGATTATCCTCGGTAATGTTTGTTAAGATAATATTTTTTTTACATTCTATTTCTTATCTATGGCTATTACAAATAAAGTAAACGCGTTTGGTTAGTCTAAATACCGTTAACCATTTGCGATATTTATTTGTAGATTAAGTAAACCAGGTTTGGTAAGTTTAGTAAAAGTAAGTAGCGACAGATTCGTAACCGGGTGACGTACGTCTTCTAGCAAAGAACGTAAATAAAATAAACAAAATCGTAACCCTTCCTTATTCTTTGTTTTAATCACAGCGTCATATTCAGATTGATTCTCAGATGATGTCATTGATATTAGGATATGTTTTTTTATTTTTTTATTACATTGAGAGTTACAAACGCACACACAGTTCGACTGATGTTAAGTGATTCCTGTGGCCCATGCAGATGCGTTGTGACCCTTGAGGACTGAGATGAAATAACTAGTCACCAGAAATAAAGGTTTCTGGATCTCTACACTCACTAGACGAAATACAGCGGCATCATGCTGCTGTATTTCATCTGATCCCGGTCGACTGGACCCATTCATTCTGCAATCAGAAAGAAACTGTAAATTATTGTGCTAAGTTTTACACGAAGGTGTTCACCCATCCTCCCTTATTCCAATTTATTGTAAGCCTTGATATTATGTAAGTGATATGGTACTTACTAAAAAACATCCATATACGAAAATCATTAATTTACCTTGCATTAGTCATTGAGCCTGGCCCTGGATGAGAATTGAATATAGTATCTAAAATGAAACAACAACGCGAAGTCACTCATTTCCCGGTAGCTGTTATAATGACGAGAATGATGTTATAAAGATGAGAAGAGACCATTCATGAAATATTATAGTTAGGTAACTGTTAGAAGTTCTATTTATTTTTAAATTGACCAATGAATACACAATTCATGATGATCGCAAATCTATTCCATTATACCTGTAAAAACCAATTGGGCTAATGGCGTTACACACACACATTAAAAAATATTTGAAATAAGGATGAATATGTTATGACGTCATCCCGAGTAACTATAATGGAAGTCTTGCTATCAGTGAAGTCATCGTGATTGATTTGTAAGTAATGAGAACTGTCACTAGTACGAACCATTACATCATAGTTCTATTCAGTGACAATCTGTATTATGTTTATTTAATAAAGGTGTGAAGACAAAAGTACCCGTGAGCAGCAGATGAGTGAAAAACGATTTACTATACTAGTAAAATATGACTAATTAACATCTAGTGGGATTCAATAATTATTTATTTGGCTTTTACAGTTAAACCGGGTTAAGAGGTGACCGTTGGGTGACCAGCACAAGGGATCTCGAGAGGGAGTCTCGGCTTTGGACCGAGTGACCGACTCGTGGGTGCCCGAAAGGGCCGAATCTCGGCTCGGTCAGTTGCCAATGTACGGATTATTTAAATTAATATCATATTCTTAACGTATTGTACCACCAATTCGCAAGGCGTTAGCGCTGGAGAAGAAGTGGCCAGAAACTCTAGCGTCGTTTCTTATCTGTGATAATTGGTGAAAACCGGTCTGAGATATGGCGATATCGCGAATAATTTTGTTTGCGACGCCCTCCCTGTTTGCGGGGGGTAGATTGGTGCAGCATTTCCGAAATGATACATATTTTTTGAGAGCAAATATAAAATTGAACTTAAATTAATAGAGTGAACTTTCTTTGCGATATGTGGTGGAATTATTTTTTTTAAAGAGTGATAGAGATAGTATTATCACGACTCACATTCCGATTAACTACAACAATTAAACTTAAATAATAGTGCTAGGACATGTTTATTCACGACAATGGTGAATTAGATCATAAGATATTTAATTTTGAAGACCGTAACTCTAAACCTAGAGAACCTAGACTATTGATTATACTATAAAGACATTAATATAGTTTAGAAAAGATACGTAAAAATTGAAAAAGTTGATTTTGAAAGTGGCACACTAAGTTAAGATTAAGAGAAAATAACCTTCATTTTAAACTTGTAATTATCGTATCAGAGCTACCATTAAATCGCCATTTAGATGTTTGTGCCCAATCCCAAAAATAAAGCGTGAAAGAGGAAAAAAAGAACATTCAGAACACCAACGAATTTGATGGATGTTAAGTTATACTTTTTACACCTCTAATATTTATTAAAACGTGAGAAGTATTTTTAATGAAAAGGCAACTAATTGTAATTATATTAAAATTATTAATAATAATAGCAATTCGAATACATATGACTTTAGTTAGTAAATAATTTTTGTAATAACTATATACTATAAAAAAAATCATTGTTTCCCATATTTCTTGCACTTCAATTTTAATTAAATAAATAATTATTCTAACTGTAAAAAATTTATAGAAATTTTATGGCAAGACCATTCAATGGAAAAACTATTACATAATTTATTTTTTAATGTTGCTATCTACACAAATCTTATGAGCTGTCACCGGGCAGTGTTGTAATTTGTTACCGGCTAGTGTCAGAGATTATATCTCATTAATATAATCTGCACAAAATATTTGTACAAAACATGAAATCTACGATGTACACCGTCACGGACATACATTTTTATTGTATTATCTAACGAGTATTTGCATAGAAACGACTAAACTTACCCTCTCAAGAGATTGTCTCAAAATAAATTACTTTTATATTTTATAATCAATTACCCAGTTTCAAAGTTACAACGAACAGTTTTCAAAATAGCTGTATTTTGATACAATTGGAAGTTAAAATCACTTAAAACTTAAATTTGATGTTATAAATTTAAATCTTAGTCACAAGCAGTGTTAACAAAACAAAATCTCCATAAAAAATACTAAATATAACGTCGTAATAACGTTATGCTTCAGAATATCACAACTTTAACTTTATCTGATTTCAATATTTGATATTTTATATTAATATATATATATATACATATATATATATATATATATATATATATATATATATATATATAAATATATATATATATATATATATATATATATATATATATATATATATATATATATATATACATATATAATATTAGGGTGGGAGTTTGTGTATTCCCTTGTTTTTTTGGGACAGACTTGATGATTGATTAAAATCTCTAACAGGCTTTATACGCTCAACAGATTACCTAACATGTTATGATATAATTTAAAAAATAGGTTTAAAATAACCAGTTTTTATTACAACAACACATATTTGAAAAATAAGCGAACATTAAATATTCTATATTATACCTTTATAAATGTTTTACTATAAAATATTTATAACGCTGTTAAGATCCGTTGAGAAAACGTCGGGACCGTTAATTACAAAGTTTTTAGCCAATTATACCCTGCGTTAGATAGGCATCATTTCTAGGTTATAACTTACTTTACTTTTAAATATAGAGAGCGTCAAACTTTAAACCTTTTTATATGGTAAATTGATTTCGCTTGATTGAAATTAAAATATTTCACTCAAAAGTTATTAAAAAAATGATAACTATAAATTAAAGTATTATACGTTAAAAATATTATTTTCTAAGTTAAAAATAGATAATTAAACAGATGCACCGTTTTTAAATAAATTTAATGCAACGCTTTTATACAACCTTAAAGACTATATCTTGGAGGTTGTTTAATAAGCATTTTAAAAATACATTTAATATGTATACGATTGCAATGGAAAACAAAGGAATGGACCATAATCCTCTATGCGTTTCCACTGCTGATTTGTGGCTTTTACATGTCTTGAATATTTTTCTTATTTAATACTTACCATATCAGATGAACTGTATGCTGAGTCACTAAACATATTAGAAAAAAAAATTGCAGATTTCCTCAGCGTTTTCCTTTACCGCCAAGCACATGGCAATTCCATTTACCAATTTCATTGGTATATTGGCCGCAGTTATCATTTACCATAAGGTGAACAATGTGCTCCTTTGTCACCCTAAGTGTTACAAAAAATATTTATGAAGAGTTCGTACGAGTAATCGTTCGTAGGTATAGGTAGACATTAACGTGGAATACTTAACGAGGTCAGAATCGTGACAATTGGAAAACTGTAATTCTGCTAATCCCAATTCTAAATTAAGCTGTCAAAGTGACTTTCTTGAGTCTTTAATATTGAAATTAAATTACCCTTTAGGATTGTGGACAGTCCTTTTGATTTTTTATATCATTGACAGTAACAAACGGGCACACAGTTCACTTAATGGTAAGTGATTCCTGGGACCTACATTCATCCTTGACAAAGATTCATAATGCAGATGCGTTTTCACCCTTGAGGACTGAGATGGAATGCCTTGTCAACAGTAATAAGGGTCTCTGGATCCCTACACTCAACAGACGAAATACAGCAACATTATGCTGCTAATTTAAGCTAGTGTTCTGTGAGAGCGTGCTCCTGCCTCAGTCGAGCTGACCCATTCATTCTGCAGCTAGAAACAAACAGCAGTGTAATTCTACCACTGTAAAATATTTTAAATAGACCGGGTAATTTGATACAGTAGTTGATATTTTTTTAATTTTATTTTATAAATACAATTGTTTGAATTTCGTTCGGCGCCACAAAGTTTATAGTTTATAAATTAAGTTTATTGTATTAAGAATATTTTGAATCTATCTGATCAAGTTTTCCGCCAAAATACGTAACATTAAGTGTTTTGTATACATGCTAAAATAGCAATGCCGGTCTGTACTTTTTGTCGTAACACTATAATTAAAATTAATGAAAAGCTATCGTACTGTAGTTGACAATTCATAAACATACACATGAAATATATACGACATATATATGTACATACATTTTAAAATTTTGGCGCTCTTACGATATTTTTCTTAAAAATGCTACATTTGTTTTCTGATTATTGTTTATTGACTTGTGAATAAATTTTATTATTATTATTATATGGGGAACTATTTTTTTTATCTCCGCATGTTTGGTCAATCAATACAATAAATAAATTAACATATAATAAAACAAATATATAACATATAATGTGATACATATATATATATATATATATATATCGTCAACATCTTCTGGATTATTACTATACGATAACTGCGGATGATTTATTATAGGGCGCACTCTCATACTCCCATTCCTTAATCCATACAGCATAATACATAATAATCCATTGACCGTTTGGACTCCCCTGTCGAGAGATTCCCGTCTTTATATATATATATATATATATATATATATATATATATGGATTAGGGAATGGGAGTATGAGAGTGCGCCCTATAATAAATCATCCGCAGTTATCGTATAGTAATAATCCAGAAGATGTTGACATATTTGATAACATCCAAGAGAATATTATTATCAAGAATTGAATTAATAAAATAAAAAAGCATTAAAAGTTAAATTCAAATGTCAATTTTACTTTTAATGCTTTTTTATTAATTTATAGAACTATTTACAGTACGGTAAAAAGGTTATAATTCAAAATTGAAATACCGTTGCTCATTAAACGAAGAAGCGCTGCATTAATAACATCAATAAAAATAAAACGTTGAAAAAGAAAGCATATAATTTACAACAATTATACCTGCTATATGCGTGCATTCCTCGTCCAAAGCTAATTCACATAACAGATGATAATCCAAACAGTGGCAACGATATAGAATAAATTTATAAAACACCAACAACACTAGTGTCAAGTTTCTAAACGGACCCGTATTTTTAATCGATTCTGCACTCGATTCGGACTCTGTTTGCAAACGCGCAAGGCATGCGGTCGTGCGGAGCTGACCTATGCAACTGAAACCCCGTTGAAGCGTGTGCGCATCTCAGAAAAGAAAACGCTATTGCCAATCTACGGGTTTAATCTGTTAGCAATTTAGCGCTTTATTGTTAACAGGTTCAACAATATTGCTGTTAATTTGAATAATAAACTTAATTTCCCTAATATTCGGGGATGGTAAAAAATTATCCGGTTAGTTTAAAAAAAGAAATTTATAAGCTGTTCCATTAGATACGTATTATTTAGGTTTAATATTAAAGCATTAATTATTTTAATGCGTATTGTTTTATATTAATAGGGTGAACAAATGAGCATACAGTTCAAATGATAACTGGGGCTCATAATATTAACAAAATTTAATATGCACATGCGTTTCCATCCCTGAGTAATGTGATGGAATGAAATGAAATGAATCGGTTCCTGTAATTGGATCCCTGGATCCCTTTTATTTTTCTTCTTCTGGGGGGAAGTCAGGGTTACGTGGGATTATTATCGAGCCAACTAAAATATCCTCGGTGGACATCTTCGGTGCATTGGTATATTCTACGAAACGCACCGGCGCCCCTCAGCAATAAGGTAAACCATGTCCCAGAGGAGGCTTCACCTTCACCTTGTTGCCCTCCTACACAGGTGCAGTTTCCTGGACTATTAGAGCTCCCAATCTGATCCGCTTAACAAGAATCCTCTCGTAGTTGCTTAATAAGACCGATAGGTAGGTATAGGGTATCTTAGACCTATTTTTTTTAAGAAGACTGGGTCCCTACACTAACCAAATGAAACACATTATGCTGATATTTTACCCTGGTATTCTGTGATGGCGTGTTCCTTCTTCGATCGAGCCGGCCCATTCATTTTGCACCGTGGCTGGACTACGGTTAAAATTAATAAATGTTTAGATTCAAAATGTTACAAATATTTATTGTGTTATCTGAATTATGGTAAAATTAATTGAGTTTAGTCGCTTTTCAGGGTTACACGTGAAGTCATCCTTCAGATATCAATTAACATAAATTTCTCATGCGGAATAAAGCAATTAGTTTTTTTGATACATTATTTTTAAAAGTGTTTTGTATACATTTTAATCTTAAGCAAGCAGCTTTTTATTGGATTAACCTGGCTCGGTAGGTTATAGGCTGGGTCAATCTAGTATAATTTAATATAAGCGAAAAATTCTGACATACTTTTGTAAGACTTCAGGACAATTTTTTTCATATAGTTTTAGTAATAAGATGTCTTAAACAACGGTAGATTCGCGCTGTTCTTGCGTAATACCCGCATAAAGGCGGGCTAAGAGGCTAAATGGTGACGCAGCTGAAACCAATCCGCTCAGTCTTGAGCACAGGCTAGGTGGCTAGCCTTTCAGTGTTTTACAGAGTGCTGTGAAATGTTTGGAGAGTGTGCTCAGGGATTACATGATCTAATTCCCCCATCCCCGTTCCACCATTAGACCTCACGACGCACTGCTGGATTTCATCCTTTTGTTGTTAACATCCCTCAAACCCGAACGAAGAGATTTGCTTCATCTTTCATTATTCGTACAGCAAAGTACTGGAACAGTTTGCCCGCGTCTATCTTTCCCTCCGATTACAATGTGGGTGTTTTCAAGAGTAGAGTGAATAGCCATTAACTGGGCCAGTGCGCCTTACCATCCGGGACTGCATTTCCACTTAACATCAGGTGGGATCTTGGTCAAGCACTTGATAAGAAAGTTTAAAAAAATAAAATAAAAAGTAGGAGCATAACGCTGCTGTGTCTCGTATAGCAAGTGTAGGTACCTATGGACCCAATTACAAGTAATGAGGCATCTCATACCTAAGTTCTCAGGGGTGACAGCGCATGTACATCGGAAAAAAGGAAAAAAGTCATCATTAAAGAGAACGAGAGAGAACTATGTGTCTGTTTATAATGTTTTGTGCGTTGTTATTATTATTATTTTGGGGATATATTTTTTTCTATCTCCGCAAGGTTGGTCTTTAAAATAAATAAATAAAATACTAATATAAACCAAATACAAACTGAAACTAAAATGTAAACATATATATAATAAAACAATATAATACATGTATAAAGATCAACCGGAAGGGAAAACCTCGACAAAAGCGTGAAAGGGGGAGAAACCTGCGGACTATACTGGCAGTTTCGCCACCCTTACTCAAGTTACATGCACCGAAGTTGAGTCCATAATTAAAAACCTGCGACCACGCAAGGCTCCCGGCCCCGACGGTATCACCAACAAGGTGATGAAACTCCTACACATGTCCATTTTACACCTACTGGTGATAATCTACAACGCGGCCATATCCAAAGGCACCTTCCCGAACACCTGGAAGGAAGCCGATGTCATAGGGATTCTCAAGCCCTCAAAACATCCAACCGATCCATCAGCCTATCGACCCATAAGCCTACTCAAAGTCTTGGGTAAGGTATATGAAAGGCTCATCCTCACCCGCCTCAAGGACTTCATGCTGTCCCGAGGGCTGCCAATCAATGAGCAGTTCGGGTTTCGCACCCAACACTCATGCACACATCAAGTGCACCGCATCACGGAGCACATCCTCAGTAAATTTTTCAGGGCTACCAAACTGGGGCACTTTTTCTCGACGTGGCGAAAGCTTTCGACAAGGTCTGGCACAACGGGCTCATATACAAACTATATGAGCTCGGTGTGCCAGATCGACTCGTACTTATCATACGAGATTTTCTCCGAAATCGAACCTTTCGTTACCGCGTCGAGGAACGCTCCGAGTTCACCCATTTGTGCCGGAGTACCACAAGGCTCTGTCCTAGGTCCTACTTTATACACACTCTACACCAACGACATACCGCGCATTCGTGGTGTAGAGCTATACTTCGCCGATGACACCGGCCTCTACGTGTCTGGATTTAAACCAGACGCTATTTGTAAACGCCTCAATCTGCAGCCAACACCTTAGGGAAATGGTTTCGGAAATGGAGGATCGAGTTAACCCACCAAAGTGCAGCCATTTACTTCTCTCGGCGCAACAAAACGCCGCATCTCCAAACTATAGAGTTATTTGATCGTCCAATCCCTGGGAAAAGACAGTCAAATGCTTAGGCGTCACATTAGATGAAAGACTCACCTTCGGTCCGCATGTCAACCGCGTACGGAATCGAGCAGCGTTCGTCCTAGGTCGTTTGCACCCGTTACTTAATAAAAATAGCAAAATGTCCCTGCGTAATAAAATTACACTTTACAAAGCGTGCAGCAAAGGACTGGAACAGTTTGCCCGCGTCTATCTTTCCCTCCGATTACAATGTGGGTGTTTTCAAGAGTAGAGTGAATAGGCATTAACTGGGCCAGTGCGCCTTACCATCCGGGACTGCATTTCCACTTAACATCAGGTGGGATCTTGGTCAAGCACTTGATAAGAAAGTTTTAAAAAATAAAATAAAAAGTAGGAGCATAACGCTGCTGTGTCTCGTATAGCAAGTGTAGGTACCTATGGACCCAATTACAAGTAATGAGGCATCTCATACCTAAGTTCTCAGGGGTGACAGCGCATGTACATCGTAAAACTTGGTTGAGGATGGATATGGATTTCGTGGAAAAAAGAAAAAAGTCATCACTAAAGAAAACGAGAGAGAACTGTGTATCTGTTTATAATGTTTTGTTGTTATTATTATTATTTTGGGGATATATTTTTTTCCATCTCCGCAAGGTTGGTCTTTAAAATAAATAAATAAAATGCTAATATAAACCAAATACAAACTGAAACTAAAATGTAAACATATATATAATAAAACAATATAATACATGTATAAAGATCAACCGGAAGGGAAAACCTCGACAAAAGCGTGAAAGGGGGAGAAACCTGCGGACTATACGAGCGGCAGTTTCGCCACCCTTACTCAAGTTACATGCACCGAAGTTGAGTCCATAATTAAAAACCTGCGACCACGCAAGGCTCCCGGCCCCGACGGTATCACCAACAAGGTGATGAAACTCCTACACATGTCCATTTTACACCTACTGGTGATAATCTACAACGCGGCCATATCCAAAGGCACCTTCCCGAACACCTGGAAGGAAGCCGATGTCATAGGGATTCTCAAGCCCTCAAAACATCCAACCGATCCATCAGCCTATCGACCCATAAGCCTACTCAAAGTCTTGGGTAAGGTATATGAAAGGCTCATCCTCACCCGCCTCAAGGACTTCATGCTGTCCCGAGGGCTGCCAATCAATGAGCAGTTCGGGTTTCGCACCCAACACTCATGCACACATCAAGTGCACCGCATCACGGAGCACATCCTCAGTAAATTTTTCAGGGCTACCAAACTGGGGCACTTTTTCTCGACGTGGCGAAAGCTTTCGACAAGGTCTGGCACAACGGGCTCATATACAAACTATATGAGCTCGGTGTGCCAGATCGACTCGTACTTATCATACGAGATTTTCTCCGAAATCGAACCTTTCGTTACCGCGTCGAGGAACGCGCTCCGAGTTCACCCATTTGTGCCGGAGTACCACAAGGCTCTGTCCTAGGTCCTACTTTATACACACTCTACACCAACGACATACCGCGCATTCGTGGTGTAGAGCTAGCCCTTCGCCGATGACACCGGCCTCTACGTGTCTGGATTTAAACCAGACGCTATTTGTAAACGCCTCCAATCTGCAGCCAACACCTTAGGGAAATGGTTTCGGAAATGGAGGATCGAGGTTAACCCCACCAAAGTGCAGCCATTTACTTCTCTCGGCGCAACAAAACGCCGCATCTCCAAACTATAGAGTTATTTGATCGTCCAATCCCTGGGAAAAGACAGTCAAATGCTTAGGCGTCACATTAGATGAAAGACTCACCTTCGGTCCGCATGTCAACCGCGTACGGAATCGAGCAGCGTTCGTCCTAGGTCGTTTGCACCCGTTACTTAATAAAAATAGCAAAATGTCCCTGCGTAATAAAATTACACTTTACAAAGCGTGCATCCGACCCATAATGACATACGCAAGCCCCGTCTTTGCGCATGCCTCCCGCGTCACATTCACCGACTTCAGGTAATACAAAATCGTTTCATGCGCAAGGCCACCGGTGCGCCGTGGTTCTTGCGTAACGAAAATCTACACATAGATCTTGAGGTGCCGACCATAGCTCAGTACCTGAAGCAGGCTTCTCGCCGATATTTCGACTCTGCCGTCACACACCGAAACCCTTTGATTGTAAGTGCCGCCACTTACAATCCCATCGCGAATCACAGATTTACCCGCGTCCGTAGGAGACCGAGGCACGCCCTCGACGACCCTGACGACGCAACCACCAGGGCCCAAGCCCTTCATAAAACACAACACACAAACATTGCACCCTCATATCGCCCCGCCGACGGCGGGGCGTCGCAAATAAAGTTATTCGCGATACCGCCATGTCACTGGCCGGTTCTCTCCAGTCCATACAGATAGAAGCGTTGCTGGAGTTTCTTGCGCCACTTCTTCTCCAGCGCCCACGCATTCTGAAGTGGTGGTACAGGTAGTTAATAATAATAGTGATATTAATTAAGATAATCCTCTGTCAGAAGCAACTGACCGAGCCGAGGTTCGGCCCTCTTGGGCACCCTCGAGTCAGACGCTCTCGCGAAACAGGGTAACGGTCAAACCGGGGCTTCCTCTCGGAGCCCTTGCGCTGGTTACCCATATATAGAGGTCTCGACTGAGAGCCATAAGCGCTTGGTCACCTCTCAACCCGGTGAAACTGTAAAGCCCTGGGGCTAACAGCGGCCATCAGCCCGAAAAAAAAAAAAAAATCGCCACCCTTCGCCCTGTAGTACACCCACAAATCGTTTTCGTTGTTATTTCGTGTCCAACGCATGTGGCGTATCACCCAACAGCAAGTGTTGAATTTCAAGTTCTTACGAATTATGTTAAATGAAAAGTCCAGTCGATGTCAGTCAGGTCGGTCTTTTTAATAAAAAAAACTAGAAATCTGCACACCACATGGACACAACAAATTTTTTTTTTGTTTTTGCTACATCGATACGTACCTAGTTGAAGCGAAATTCCATAACGGTTAAAATAGTGCAACTTGATCTTTTTTATATATAACGGATAATCGACGTTGTCTGTGTATCTGTAAAAAGTTCAATCAATCTTCGTTACTGTTACTATATTGATACCACGTTTCTTTGCAGTGTTTTTTAATTTTTTATTTCTTTTTTTGCCTACATGTTTACGCACGGCTTAACTTGCGATTACATCGGTTTGTTGTTAACATTAGGAGTCTAATCACTAACGATCTGTACGCTCGGTATACGAAACAAAGCGTTAATAAGCTAATGTTTTATATTACGGTCATCGAAAATTAACTTCGTAGGTTTGTTTGAATCTTATATATATATCGGTCATGGGTTTGAATCTCTCCTTTCCTTACATATACTATTTGCTTGACGTGTAGCGATAAGCTCATCCCCTGTGAAGTTTCATGATTAATAAGCCTAATAGGAAATATTAATGGAACGTTAAATCTCAATTGGTTTATTACAGTTATCTATAATAAAGATAGCAGTAGTAGTAGACAGAGTACAGGTCGCTGAGTCATGGTTTTCATAATATTTAATTATTATCGTCAGCACAGTCTATCAATTGTCCAATTCTGAATATAGTCCTCCGCTATATATCCCCAGAAAGCATGACCCCGAGCAACTTCCGAGTATCGGCTTCCTGTAAACTTACATAAGTCGCCATTCTATCTAGGTTTTCATTCAACAATGGACGGAGTTACATCGGCTATAGGCTCTATTGCTCATAGGTTATACGATCTCTATATGGCTAGCCTTTTGCCACTACAGCTTGGTGTTCGGTCTCGTACAAATGTAGACTTCTTGACTTTGCGTTCTATTCTATGCTATTCTATCAATATTAAATCGTCCTTTATAAATTTTCACAAGGCAAGATCTTCAGTCCAAACAGCAATCGATGTCCAAGAGTCGATTGATTAATATGTGTGGAAAATCAATCAAACCTCAGTAAACAACATGTATAAAAGATATATGCTTGAGATCTTCAGACACTTCCGTGAACATACATATTCCGATATTCACCCGTCACTTGTATAGAGTTCCAACAGTTCAACTTAATTCACCTGCCCTCTTGGAGAAAGCAATCTATTCTCGTAAAATCGTGCCAACTTTATTACTTAAGTAATTTTTTGTTATATATATATATTTATATATATATACATATGTATATGTATTTCGTTGTGACGTGTAATACGTCTAAATTTATCTTGTTTTTTCATAACACGTAATTACTTATTTTGTTATTTATAAAAATCGCTATAATTTTTACTAAAACTTTGAATATTAAAACAATATTTTTTTGAATCCACACATTTAAGTAACAAACTCAAACTGTCTACTAATAATATATAATAATTTTACTTATTATATACAATCAGTTTTATGGTATATAGATAGACGGATCAGCTTTCACGTTCTTGACGACTTAGTCGTGTGGCTTTCTTAGCTCTATTCGCAGATCATAATGTGCTTTCTATCAAGGAACAATTAATAAAGTAAGCGGTCTTTTCAAAAAGGCTACCTAATACGTCAATTGAGAAGTTAGAGCGTACATTCTTCAACAAATATAATCGTTGCTATAGTGAAGCGGTGATGTGGTTTAAACATATGAATTACAATAAGTGGAAGAAAAAATAAGCGTAAAATTACAATATAACAACAACAACTAAAATTACGCAAAATTTCGTAAATTTTAATTTCTCAAAACTTTAAAATTTGCTTTTTTTTTATTTTGAGATCATGTCATATTTTAAGATTCTATTTCGACAACCTTTGTATTCAGATGATTAAAAGTCGAAAGTCATCATTCAAACTTACTAATTAATAAGCGGACTACACAACTGAACGATAAAATTTATACAACAGAACAACGCATAAAAGATTTATACAAAAATATTCCATGCGGAAGACGAACATAACATCGCAATGTAATTACACAATCCTAACTTACGCATTTCGAATTGTTGCTAGGAGTGGATGGCGAATCGTTCCTTGCACTTTAATGAACGGCGATAAACATTGGAGAGCGATCTAGTTGTCTACGATCTGGTTGAAACCATGGAGCTACTATTTGTCAAGCGCTCAGATTAGAGTAAGCGTATTAGAAATTTCCTAAAAGTTTAATTTTTTAATCCTAAAAACAATTTGTGGTACGATTACAAGAGCAATTCTAGGAATGTTTCAAGGGATACTTTTAAATAATGCGTTCATGTATGTGAATTTTAGAAGATTAGTATTTTTAGTGTAAAAATCAAGTGCGCACGCACTCACTTGTCGACACCTTGTCGACCTTAGTTCAATGTAGATCAAGAATCAAACCACAAGCGACACGAGTATCAATGTACAAACAAAATGCGTAAAAATAATAAGTTCCTAATTATTACATCCGCTAAGAATATATTTTACAAATATAAATATGTATATATATATATATATATATATATATGTGTGTACATATACATATATATATATATATATAAATATAAAAATAATAATATAAATAAAAACTAATAATATAATATATATACAATATAAAAATTATAGCGATTTTTATAAATAACAAGATAAGTAATTACGTGTTATGAAAAAACAAGATAAATTTAGACGTATTACACGTCACAACGAAACTTGCGTTGTCACTTCCGAGGCAGATCTGGCAGCTCTGGACTACCATTTATTCATTCCCGTAATTATGTCTACCGCGGGTCACAATCATACTCTAGGAACTGTACCTGACCAAAAAAGTTGTGCCTTTATCCCGATGGTATTCTATGAGGGTGTAGTATTTTGCCGATCTAAATAACTGCAACATGGCTCCGGTGCCCGGTGAACCGGTGCCCCTCTGCACTAAACATGAGCATGTCCCAGAGGAACTCCCACATACAGGTTCACTTCTGTTCAGTGTGGGTGCTCAGATCGTCCAGGATAGTGAATTCAGCAAATCCAAATATATATATTTGGATTTGCTTTTATATATATAATTAAGAACTCTCAACTAAATTACACGCACCAAACTCTCTGGAGGGATGGTGTGAATACACTATTTACTATCATGACCCAAACTGCAATGATTCGATATTGGTATAATATGGTCGGTAAATTAGCGTCACCGTCGTACTCATAGATTCTTTCATTACAGTATTTCTATAGTATCAGGATTGACAAACCAGCACAAGGTTCACCTGATGGTAAGTGATGACTGCGGCCCATGACATTTACATCCATCCTTTAAAATATTCAAGAAGTACATGCGTTGTCAGCGCTAAGAATTGAGATGGAACTTGCTTGATGGAAATGCACATAATACGAAACATAACGGCATTATGCTATTTCATAGAAGTAGGATGGTCCTCTTCCGGTTGAGCCTACTAGAAAACTGATAGCAACTTTTGTTTCATTAACTGGCGTTGCAAAGAGATGACGCATCTCTTTGAATTTTTACCAAATGAGGTGTGTTCTGAGGAGTTTTTTTCCTGCCACGCGCAACTATTACTATACGGTATTTCCGAACCGATACGACTTAGGAACCTGTAAGAAAAGAGCCTACACATTTCTTAAAGGCCAGTCACGCATCTGCGACTCCTCTGGTGTTGCGGATGTTCATTGGCGGCGGTGATCATGTACCGTCGGGTAAACTGCTTGCTCGTTTGCCACCTATTCTATTCTATAAAATAAAAAAAACATCAATAAATTTTAACTAAACCATAATTTTACGTAAATAAGTATACAATAAAACTTCCGGTTTATCTTTCTCATCGTGACTTGACACATACGTTACAAAAGAAAGTAATGGTTGTCGGAACCGCAACTAAAGCAAATATATCCGCCAAGTTGGAGAATAAATTCAATGCTACTCGCTTAGTTACATCTGTTTTACATCCACCCATTCACTACACGTTTTAGTTGGAATTGAATGAGATTATTTTATTTATTGTAAATTAATAAAATTTACAAACAAATTTTGCTCAGAAAGCTATAGAACGGGCTATTCTTGATATTTTTCTGCACGTATATACGTAACGTGGACATACTCAGTAGAACGCGGTGACCAATATACTTCAAAAACAATTAGCAAGCTGAACTGACAATGGGCGGACACTATAGCTTGCAGAACTGATAAGGGATAGGGAAAAAGGTCTGACAGACCCAATGTAGGACGGTGGAGGTCGTCCTACATAAATGGAGGATGCAGGCAGCTGAGGATCGTGGTTTGTGGCAAACCATGGGGTAACCCTATGTTTACCAGCACTCATCATAATCAGCCTGTCCATAGGTTTGGATTATGATAACGAAGAACAATTTTTTCTTGGAGATAAACTTTTATTTAAAAGAGAATTCTAGTAATACTAACACTCCAGTTCCGTTAACCACTCCACCTCAACCACATCAACGCTTGTTATAGGAGTTAGTTCACGGAAATAGTCGATTAGTGCATTCGACTATTTCCTAGACGCTAAGTTTTATAGACCGTATCTTAAACCTTTTGGATATTGCCGCTTTGAATGGCGGAGCGGCTCCTCTGTAACGCATATAAAAGCCAATCAGAGTTAGCTATGATTTTAGATAAAATTACGATCAATATGGTTGACTTCTGTACGTGCTAGAGTTACGAATCAGATAAAAAACTAGTTGTATCATGAAGTGTTCGGTTCAGCCGTGTAGGGACTATGCACTCACATGACATCAGTGTAAAAAGTAGCCTTTTTTAAAACGATGAAGTTTTCCACTTTAGTTCTCGGCGATAAGTATAACTCCTTACTGAGTATGATGAATCCTTATTAGGATGGAAATAGATATTATGATCGACACTTAATGTGAATTGTACGCTTATTTTGTCACCCCAATGCTACAAACCAAAATCAATATTCCTATTTTTCAACATTTGCCTATCATATATTTGTTATATACTTATGTAAATATTTCTCCTGTATAAGTTGCAAAAATTTTTCAACTGCAGAATTGTTTCTTGTCCTTCACATACAGATAAAAATCATATATATATATATATATATATATATATATATATATATATATATATATATATATATATATATATATATATATACAAATATAAAATCATATATATATATATATATATATTTAATAACACCTTTATTATATTCTTAATAAGTGATTAAATTTTTAAACCGTAAGTATTGTCCTCAAAATTATTTCTAATAAATAATCCACCAGGCGTCTCCAATTCAGATTGGCGGTCTTTATTCTTATTTCCAAGACCTGTAGGTTTCTTCACGATGTTTGCTTTCAACGCTGTGCATATCGTTAAATTAAAACAAAAACGATTACTTAAAACATTACATTTCACAATTGATTACAGGCGGAGCATGAATAGTAAGCTTTATTTAGTCTAGTAGGCTAGTATGTCACTAGCTGTGTATCCTTGTTTTCTAGAATTAATGGTTGTTCGTATGACTGTCGAGATGCGACGGCGTAGTGCATTTGTTATTAGCCGCAATCCACTGTGCGCTGCAAAGTGCTGGCTGTCACTTAAGGGGAGTTTTCTTGCGAACAGTGAACACTACCCTTTACTATATAGTCACATTATTAGCGCATTTCTATCAATGCGAAGTCGTGCACAAATGGGGATACAATTAAATACGGTGACGTTGGAATAGCGGTGGTTGCAGTGTCTAAGTTCTTGATTTTAATTCACGACACACGAGCTAACAGAGCCCGATTCACGGTGTCGGTACCAATGATTTTGTTTTTAATTACAATTTTATATGCGATGAAGGAAAACATTCTGAAGAAACCTGAATCTGAAATAAATGAAATATGAAAAATACATATCAAAGATATGCGAATCCATGGAGCCGGTAGACTATCACAGATATCCCTCCTCTCTAGAGAGTAGACCCAAAGAAAGGGATTTAGATTTAGATCAATTTACTTTAATTTTATTTACAAATACTGTTGAACATTATTCTAATAAAAAAAGATTCGCTTTACTTTGTGTTTAGTTTTAAATAATTAATGGTGACAAAGGAACACACTTAATGGCCAGAGATGACCTCCGTCGATAACTCAGCAAAGATTCACGTTGCGTACATTGTCACTCATGAGGACTAAGATGAAATGCGTGGTCATCAGTAGTAAGAACTCTGATTTTTTTTTATAGTATTGGTGGCAATCGAGCATGTACCTCACCTGATGGTAAGTGATCACCGTCGCCCCTGAACATCGGCAACACCAGAGGAGTCGTAGATACGCTGACGGTATTTAAGAAAGGGGTTTAGGCTTGTAGGTGACATTCTATATTTACTAGCTTAATATATCTATATATTCGGCCTACAATAATTTTATATCTATAGCGTAAAAAAATCTTGGTAAATGAAATAGTAACAATGCATCTGCAGTATCGAGGATAAATGTAGATGTCATGGCTCCTGATCGGATGAGATCAGATCCGATGAACTGTATGCTCGTTACGTGAAAGAAGCTCTATTTATCCATCAAAGTAATATATTCCAGCAAGTACTAACATTAACAGACATATATCTGGATAACTAAGCTGACTCAAATTAAGCGCTACGAGTAGTGTAGTGTCTAGTAATCTATTTCAACGCGATATCGCACTGGATCAAGATGCTAGATAGTGAACCATAAAACATTCTGAGCGAGATAGGTATACTAACTTAGAGTAAGTCTGCTAAACTCGTTCAGAGATACTATGGGACTAACTAAAATGTTTTGGTAAAATTGTCGTTATCCTGATACGTTTAATTTGTTTAGTGTATTGATTAGTTGTCAATTCGTAAATGATGACGGTTATAACTGATGATAATTTTGACTGACCTTACTAGTTAACGTTAAACCGAGAATATACTATAATTTTGCGTTGTAGTTCCTTCACACTGGTATTCAGGATGTTCTAGACATGGGACTCATCCTGTTAATATTATGAAATTGTAATTATGCCACGCCTGTGTTGCAATATTACGAGTTGATTTAACACATGAATGAAAAACCATCACGGGGAATAGATACTAAATATACTGGACCCGATAAGGTTCTCGAAATTCGATAGCTTATACTGAAACCTTATACCAATAAGTTATAATTTTGTTAACATTTGTTAAGATTTTAAAAAATCATATATATATATATTTAATAACACCTTTATTATATTCTTAATAAGTGATTAAATTTTTAAACCGTAAGTATTGTCCTCAAAATTATTTCTAATAAATAATCCACCAGGCGTCTCAATTCAGATTGGCGGTCTTTATTCTTATTTCCAAGACCTGTAGGTTTCTTCACGATGTTTGCTTTCAACGCTGTGCATATCGTTAAATTAAAAAAACGATTACTTAAAACATTACATTTCACAATTGATTACAGGCGGAGCATGAATAGTAAGCTTTATTTAGTCTAGTAGGCTAGTGTGTCACTAGCTGTGTATCCTTGTTTTCTAGAATTAATGGTTGTTCGTATGACTGTCGAGATGCGACGACGTAGTGCATTTGTTATTAGCCGCAATCCACTGTGCGCTGCAAAGTGCTGGCTGTCACTTAAGGGGGAGTTTTCTTGCGAACAGTGAACACTACCCTTTACTATATAGTCACATTATTAGCGCATTTCTATCAATGCGAAGTCGTGCACAAATGGGGATACAATTAAATACGGTGACGTTGGAATAGCGGTGGTTGCAGTGTCTAAGTTCTTGATTTTAATTCACGACACACGAGCTAACAGAGCCCGATTCACGGTGTCGGTACCAATGATTTTGTTTTTAATTACAATTTTATATGCGATGAAGGAAAACATTCTGAAGAAACCTGAATCTGAAATAAATGAAATAGTAACAATGCATCTGCAGTATCGAGGATAAATGTAGATGTCATGGCTCCTGATCGGATGAGATCAGATCCGATGAACTGTATGCTCGTTACGTGAAAGAAGCTCTATTTATCCATCAAAGTAATATATTCCAGCAAGTACTAACATTAACAGACATATATCTGGATAACTAAGCTGACTCAAATTAAGCGCTACGAGTAGTGTAGTGTCTAGTAATCTATTTCAACGCGATATCGCACTGAATCAAGATGCTAGATAGTGAACCATAAAACATTCTGAGCGAGATAGGTATACTAACTTAGAGTAAGTCTGCTAAACTCGTTCAGAGATACTATGGGACTAACTAAAATGTTTTGGTAAAATTGTCGTTATCCTGATACGTTTAATTTGTTTAGTGTATTGATTAGTTGTCAATTCGTAAATGATGACGGTTATAACTGATGATAATTTTGACTGACCTTACTAGTTAACGTTAAACCGAGAATATACTATAATTTTGCGTTGTAGTTCCTTCACACTGGTATTCAGGATGTTCTAGACATGGGACTCATCCTGTTAATATTATGAAATTGTAATTATGCCACGCCTGTGTTGCAATATTACGAGTTGATTTAACACATGAATGAAAAACCATCACGGGGAATAGATACTAAATATACTGGACCCGATAAGGTTCTCGAAATTCGATAGCTTATACTGAAACCTTATACCAATATAATAAGTTATAATTTTGTTAACATTTGTTAAGATTTAAAAAAAATCATATTAAATTGTAGGTACTAATAAATTATACTACCTATTAGTAAAAGTTCGTTCAATATTGCGTATATATATATATATATTTAATAACACCTTTATTATATTCTTAATAAGTGATTAAATTTTTAAACCGTAAGTATTGTCCTCAAAATTATTTCTAATAAATAATCCACCAGGCGTCTCCAATTCAGATTGGCGGTCTTTATTCTTATTTCCAAGACCTGTAGGTTTCTTCACGATGTTTGCTTTCAACGCTGTGCATATCGTTAAATTAAAAAAAAAACGATTACTTAAAACATTACATTTCACAATTGATTACAGGCGGAGCATGAATAGTAAGCTTTATTTAGTCTAGTAGGCTAGTGTGTCACTAGCTGTGTATCCTTGTTTTCTAGAATTAATGGTTGTTCGTATGACTGTCGAGATGCGACGACGTAGTGCATTTGTTATTAGCCGCAATCCACTGTGCGCTGCAAAGTGCTGGCTGTCACTTAAGGGGAGTTTTCTTGCGAACAGTGAACACTACCCTTTACTATATAGTCACATTATTAGCGCATTTCTATCAATGCGAAGTCGTGCACAAATGGGGATACAATTAAATACGGTGACGTTGGAATAGCGGTGGTTGCAGTGTCTAAGTTCTTGATTTTAATTCACGACACACGAGCTAACAGAGCCCGATTCACGGTGTCGGTACCAATGATTTTGTTTTTAATTACAATTTTATATGCGATGAAGGAAAACATTCTGAAGAAACCTGAATCTGAGAAATAAATGAAATATGAAAAAATACATATCAAAGATATGCGAATCCATGGAGCCGGTAGACTATCACAGATATCCCTCCTCTCTAGAGAGTAGACCCAAAGAAAGGGATTTAGATTTAGATCAATTTACTTTAATTTTATTTACAAATACTGTTGAACATTATTCTAATAAAAAAAGATTCGCTTTACTTTGTGTTTAGTTTTCAATAATTAATGGTGACAAAGGAACACACTTAATGGCCAGAGATGACCTCCGTCGATAACCATCAATATATACTCAGCAAAGATTCACGTTGCGTACATTGTCACTCATGAGGACTAAGATGAAATGCGTGGTCATCAGTAGTAAGAACTCTGATTTTTTTTTATAGTATTGGTGGCAATCGAGCATGTACCTCACCTGATGGTAAGTGATCACCGTCGCCCCTGAACATCGGCAACACCAGAGGAGTCGTAGATACGCTGACGGTATTTAAGAAAGGTGTTTAGGCTTGTAGGTGACATTCTATATTTACTAGCTTAATATTTCTATATATTCGGCCTACAATAATTTTATATCTATAGCGTAAAAAAATCTTGGTAAATGAAATAGTAACAATGCATCTGCAGTATCGAGGATAAATGTAGATGTCATGGCTCGCAGTCGGATGAGATCAGATCCGATGAACTGTATGCTCGTTACGTGAAAGAAGCTCTATTTATCCATAAAAGTAATATATTCCAGCAAGTACTAACATTAACAGACATGTATCTGGATAACTAAGCTGACTCAAATTAAGCGCTACGAGTAGTGTAGTGTCTAGTAATCTATTTCAACGCGATATCGCACTGGATCAAGATGCTAGATAGTGAACCATAAAACATTCTGAGCGAGATAGGTACACTAACTTAGAGTAAGTCTGCTAAACTCGTTCAGAGATACTATGGGACTAACTAAAATGTTTTGGTAAAATTGTCTTTATCCTGATACGTTTAATTTGTTTAGTGTATTGATTAGTTGTCAATTCGTAAATGATGACGGTTATAACTGATGATAATTTTGACTGACCTTACTAGTTAACGTTAAACCGAGAATATACTATAATTTTGCGTTGTAGTTCCTTCACACTGGTATTCAGGATGTTCTAGACATGGGACTCATCCTGTTAATATTATGAAATTGTAATTATGCCACGCCTGTGTTGCAATATTACGAGTTGATTTAACACATGAATGAAAAACCATCACGGGGAATAGATACTAAATATACTGGACCCGATAAGGTTCTCGAAATTCGATAGCTTATACTGAAACCTTATACCAATAAGTTATAATTTTGTTAACATTTGTTAAGATTTAAAAAAATCATATTAAATTGTAGGTACTAATAAATTATACTACCTATTAGTAAAAAGTTCGTTCAATATTGCGTATATATATAACCTTTATTATCCTCATCCATAATTTAATAAAAAAAACAAATTATTACCAAGCTCAAAAAACACTTGTAATATAAATATGTAGTTTTTTTTGTGTGTCCATTTGTTGTCATATTTCGTATGTTTCTTTATAGTAGACATTTTCACATACATGAATATATGAAAAGCTTCTACTATGTATTTTAGGACATACGGAGTTAATGCGCGAACACGTAAATATATAAGTCGTAAGTAAGTTGACCTATTTAGTGACAATTTAGAAACTTTTAAGGCTAAAATTAATAAAACTCAAAATACTCCTGTGTAAGAATAATAAGTTTAGTTTAGTTTATGTTAATTATTAATTTTTATTTAACATTGTATAAATAGTTAATTTTCTCTTAATCTTGAGTCATTGTACAACTAGTTTTAATTAGCATGATTTAACTACCTGTAAGTGTAAGTGGAATTATGTGTATTTAGCCACCTATGACCATTTTTTTCGACAAATCAAGTTACAATTGCAATTCTGTTGGTTGGTTAGTCAAAATTTTACCTGAAGTTTCACGATGCACATGCTGGGTACTTCTGAGGGCAAAGATCGAGTACCCCTCTACGAGTACCTCACCATATGAAAAATACCGTTAAAGTTTCGCACTAATATTCTGTGATAGCATGGTACTTTTATGGTAGAGCTAACTTTTTTGACTCTACCAAAGAATAAATGTTAATATACATTGAGTTGCTATGGGAGTAACTAATTGAAATTCACTCCCTCAATTTCATCTTAAGTAAATTATTATGAAACTTCTAAATTATTGGTTTTATTTGTTTCCGGGTCTATCTCTAATCTATGTGTGTGAGAGTGCCGCTTCTGATACGATCTGCTAAACTTAAGGTTCTAATCCACCTTTCAACTATTGTCGTGAACATCACCTAGCACAAGCATTTTCAGCTTAGTTGAAGTGGTTAACCGGAATATGGGTAATGTTAAAGCATTGCTAATATACTTTAAAAAAAATAAAAAAGAAGATACCGAGTTAGAGGTCTTTTAAAATTATCATAATAATTACCATAACCAAAATATTGTTTGCAGGGAAACGGCATAGATTGATACATTTTAAACAAACTAATGTTGTATTATAAACCGAAATTAAAACAATTGTGAACTTATCCGTACAATTACTTTCCCTTTAGACGTCGTACTAGACCTGTATTACTTGTACTAAGCCCGAGGGGCTTTGGTTCAAACATAATTTATAAAAATCTATAGGTTATTGTTACATATAAATTAAATGCTAGTTACCATTCGGTCTGCTGTATCTGTTGATGTTGATGCTGTTAGCCTATGCGGCTCTTACAGCTTCATCGGACACAGGGCTCACGGAACTGAGGGGTCCGTGAGCTGGTTGTGAGTCAAGATTCTGTTTCAGTTTTGTTATTTCTGTTATGCTGTTTCTGTTTTGACCTGTTACTCCGCACTAGATGGACGACCTATGAAATATTGCGGGAGGTCGATGAGTACTTTGTGGCTATTTATGGGGGAGGCTTATGTTCACCAGTGGACTATCGATAGGCTGTGATGATGATGCTGATGATGTCTGCTAAAAAAGTATAAGGGAAGTAAAAAAGTGAAATAAAAATGTGACTAAATGTGAAGTGTACGAATCAAGAACAAACAAAACCAATCAGAATCATCGAAAGTTATGTACATAGTATATCTAAAATGTAACTTATGTTATTATTATTACTTCTGTTTTGTTTTTTAATATTAATAATAATTATAATTACTAAAAAAGCTCCTGTACTTTTCGAATAAAGCAGTAACAAATAAACTTATTCTTAGTTTCTAAAATATCAAAAAGTACACCGAGTAATTCCTAGCATAACATGGAGACAGTCTCATATTTGCATTACTCGACCAAGTAAGAGGCACGTACGGTATGTAGCTATACGCAAACGTGAGATGAATCTCTAATAAAGGTGAGTTTAAAGTTATCCGGTATCTTATTACAGCATGCACACATGTGCACACATAATGTACAATGGGGATCGACACCTGTCCGTTTGATTTAAGATACATTCGATCCCATGTATTATTCTGCTCCTTTATAAGGAAAATGTTCGACCATGGGAATTTAAAATGACAGGTTGAATGACAGGTTTACGTGTAATTGTGCTATCAGGCATGCCAATTTTTCTGTTCATGTTTTTCAATTTTTGCTAGATCTTTTATTTTTTATTGATGTTGTATATGTCATTATTGGCTTGATTATTCTCATTTTTTATATAATGTTAGTGACAAACTAGCTGTTTTATTAGCAAAACTCTCAGGTGTAAATGATGACTTCGGCGAATGACGTTCATCCGGACATAAACTCTAAATGTCGTCTCAGTCGAACAAAATATAATTACAAAGAAGAGGAGTTAGAAAATCAGTTTTCCGACATCCCTTGATTACAAAACTTGAAACAAACATATAATTTTATAAGTCATCGCATTGGGAATTCACCCAGTCCCCTGACTGGGTGATTGCGTGTGTTTCACTTTTGTCCCTAAAATCGAGGAGATATCAGGTACATTATAGACTGTGATGTTTAGGTTACACAACAATATATTAAAAACGATCTGAAGGAAAACAAAAATGCTCGTGTCGAATAATTATGATTGAGGGTTCCACTCGATTAATTGATTCCTGTTTTGAAATATTCGGATAACGGATGACTTATCGATTCCATCACATTTAAGTGCCGTGAACCAATGTTGTAGAAAATTAAGCGATGGTGCGTGCTTTGAAGCCATATAAAAAGTATAACCATCTTGTTTAGGTTTTACAGGACAATCTATTTTTTTCATTTATATATTTTAAACATACTTTTAAATAATGAATTATCAATAAATAATTATTTATATCAATCGCTAAGGCTTTAGATTACTTGATAATCTTAAAAATGATTCTAAGGTTTCACGGGTGGTTAGCTGGGAGATTTTATAATTCAGAAATCATAAAACTGTGGCGAAGTTTTGAAGGTCTTCTAAAGGATAAAGGAACCAAACGATGACTGCAATATCTTACAAAGCATTATTTATGCAGCTATTAAGCTCGCAAAGGAGCTATGACTTTTATGACTCTATACATTTAATTGTGTAAAACAATCTAGTTTCGGACTTAGGAGGACGTAGGCGTCCTCTCTACTCTTTGTGATTGCAATACAATACGAATTAGTATTATTGAATTTGCCTTTGCCTTTGAATATAAAGGGAAGATAAAATGCAATTAAAACATAATTCGTCATTCAAATAATGTGTAATTCGAGTAATATAAAATATCTCATAAATATAGGATGAATGGTGACGCTGGTGGAAAAGTAACAAATGAATACCGAAACTGTATTGTCTAGCGGGTCGTTTGGAATGGATCGTTTTATACATCGAGACGGGCATACGAGGAATGTACAAATAATATCATTATTTTTGTCAGTAATTTATTTATTTATTTATATATTATGGCTTATCAACATAATTACATAATTGGTTTCAAGGTTTAACATCATAAATCAAGTTAAAAATGGCAACATGTAACTACACTTACAGGTAAACACTTCATGCGTTAAGTAACTATGCATAAACACTAACTATATAAAAACAAATTACAAAACTACAGAATTAAACTAGAGAATACAAAAAATTATACTAAGTTAACCTCTAAAATTAAACTAGTTGTGTAAGGACTATAAATTGACAATTTTGACAACGTTGACAACAAAAATGGTTAAATGATTATGTAATTGTCTATGATATGGCAAAACAAAACAAAGTATTAGACATCTGCGACTGCACTGTGATTCAATACCTCGACGATTTTGGATTTGAACATTGGTAATCTATCATGAATCGATGGAGGTATTTTTATTTATGAAATACTGCAGCAGTCTGCACAACCTCGGAACCAAGGAATGATGGCCCAAATTTGATTTATACGTTCTGTAATTGGACTGACTGATTGAGGATGGACCTTGGGTGGCGTGGCAAGCGAGTTGGAACATCAAACGAAAAGTAATAAAAAACATGTATAAATATTATTATTTTAATATTACTGAGGTATTAATAATGTATTTTATCCATTTAGGTAGATTTTATGTTTATTTATATTTCGTCATAACTTTGTACTCTCCTCAGTCTTGAATTTAAGGATTACTCCACATCGATATCAACTTAATTTTTATATGGGAAGCTTTTATAACTCAGACTGTGTGCTCGTTTCTCATACCATATGAAATAAAAAAAAACTAATGATTTCCTCATGGTAAATTTGATTATTATCTTTTTTTTTATTACTTTGAGAGTGCGAGCATAAAGTTCACCTGGTGGCAAGGGATTCCTGCGGCCCATGACATCTACATTGATTCTTGACAAGAAATCATAATGCAGATGTGTTGTTACCCTTGACGACTGAGAGGGAATGCCTCGTCACCGGTAATAAAGGTCTCCGGATCCCTGCACTCACCAAACTAAACACAGCAATATTTTATTCTACGCTGGTGAGGACTTGGACCTACCCCGGCCTAGCTGACCTATTCATTCTGCAGCTAGAACCAAACTTCAGTGTCGCTGTTATATGTTACTCGATGACGTAATTACACAGGATATAAAGTAATATAATAATAATAATAATAATCTTTATTTATTTACTATGACATAATTACAAGTTTGTGGTAACTCTGTAGCTTGTGCTAGTGTAAACTGTGTTACAAGCTACAGTGTCTTCCCAATTAATGTCCCTAGTTACATAGTATATATCTTTCAGTAACATAATTAATTAAAAAAAAGAGGAATAGAGAAAAAACTAAATAAAATAAAAATTATAAACAAACAAAATTGAAAACTATTGCTATAAACTACAATGCGTGTGTGTTTATGTGTGGATGCGTATGTGTGTATGGTGTGTGTGTAAGAAAGTCTCTATTCAACTCGTTCCAAAAGCTTTTCGGTGGACTCGTACTCTAACGTTTTGAGGATATTATATAACGTCTTTTTAAATTTGTGGTTATTATAAGTTTTAGTAACATTATCAATAATTATTTTATTATAAAATAGTGGGGCACAGTAATCATAAATCTTCGTGCAGTTACGCTTTGGAGTTTGGGTAAGGGACATCTATTTATTCTTTTATTACTAGGAGGAAGATGGGGTATTTTGAAACGGTGATATCTACGAAGGCTTTGGTAGACAAATATTATCCTAACTGTCAACACGTCACATGTGTTATATAACTCCGTAGTGGAATGTTTAAATGGAAGTCGCATCATTACCTTCAGAATAGCTCGTTGACTACGCTCCAGTTCAATGAGGTAAGACTTGGCTGCCCCACCCCACACACAAATACAATATGAAATAATACTTTCACAAAGAGCCTTGTAGGGAATTTTGAGAACATTTTGGTCAACTACATCACGCAAATTCTTAAAGACGTAAATCATTTTCCTTGTTCTGTTTACAACTGCTGAAATGTGGGGACCCCAGTTAAGTCTTTCATCCAGTACAACACCAAGATATTTAATATTGCACACACGTGATAAAGTTTCACAACGACAGCCATCAGTAATAGTGCTATTCCTGTTGCATGGGTAAGTGTGGAGTTTTATTCTTAATGTGTCATCTGGGCCCATACGAATGGTTTTTCTGAAAACAATGTAGTTACTTTTCGTGGTGTTGAGAGATAGTAGGCTATCTTCCTTCCAGGTGGAAACCTTTTTTAAACCATTCTCCGTTAGCTCGGATACAACACTCCAGGATGGTCCGTGAAAGAGAAGTACAGTGTCATCGGCGAACATTATAATGTCTGTATTTTTGCTTTTTAGAGCGCCCAGTTGGTCAATACCAGGTTTCTATACCAGAAACAACGTTGGTCCCAAAGCACTTCCTTGGTGCACCCCATAGGCGCAATCTTTGTCGTTACTTAACTGACCGTCAACTTTAACTTTTTGGCTCCTGCCGGTTAGATAGGACCGAAACCATTCCAGTGGTAAACCCCTAATGCCCGTACTTTCTAGTCTGGCAAGAAGAATTGGAATAGAGACAGTGTCAAAAGCTTTTTGAAGGTCTAGAAACACACCCAGACATCTTTCTCCTTTGTCAAGGTATGTGTTAATCGCTGAAGTCAACTTTAGAATCGCATCTTCGTTGATCTACCCTTCCTAAATCCAAATTGATTTGGATTAAGCAGGTTATTTTTTTCTAAATATGCTGTTAGCCTGATGTTTATCAATTTCTCAACTATTTTTGAAAGGGTAGGTATTAAAGAGATAGGTCTGTAGTTAGTGGGAAGATTTTTCTGGCCAGCCTTATAAATGGGGATAATTATTGTTCTTTTGAAGCTTTGAGGAAAAATGCCTGTTTCGAAGCTGCGATTGAAAAGGTAGGCGAGCGGCTCGCTTAGGGTGTTGCAAGAATCTTTTACAATTTGAGATGAGACGTTATCCCATCCTGGTGCACAATTCGATCTAAGACTTCTGATAATTCTAGTTACCTCCATCGGGTTCGTTAAAAACATTGAGAATGAGTCCACTGGACTATCTTTTTTAGATACCCTCTTAGCTAAGTCTACATCAGATACCCCAGTTTATCCAAAGTTCTTTGCGCTAGTTTTAGCCCTATGGTTGTGAAGTACTCTTTAACAGAATCAAGTGATTCAGTTATTGTGGGTCCTATGTTGAAGAGTTCTTCGACATTTTGCTTATTTGCATTTAGATTACATAAGTCTTTTATAAGATTCCATGTAGTTTTGCTGTTACCTACATTATTTTTAAATTGAGATTGGTAATATTGTTTTTTTAGAAATTTTATTAAGTTAGTGCATGCGTTCCGGTATTTACAATATTTCATTTTTGTGATTTCATCGTTAGGATTCATTTTAAGTAGTCTATTAAGTTTGTTTCTATTACGTATTGATTTGAGAACTCCTGGTGTTATCCATGGTTTCAGACATTTCTTTCGGTGCGGGATTTTGAAAATTTTCGTATTAATATTAATAATGTTCTGTAGTTTTGATTCTAAATGATTTGATATTTCATCAACTTCCGAAAGACTATAGTATTCGTTCCAGTTTACCTCAGCAAGAACTTTTTTTATAGCTTGAAAATCTATCACTGCCTTGTCCTGTTTCGGCTTTGGATTCGAGATTTCGGCATTTTATAGAAATAACATTATCAGTGAGTGGTCTGTAAGAGAGTCGAAAACAAGCGTACGCCATGGGTGACGTGATTTGACCATAAAATGATCAATACATGTCTCCAACCTAGTTGCAATGTCAACGCCTTGTCTAAGACCATAGCATATCAATATTAATATCCCCTGTAAAGACCACATTTTTAGTGCTTGTATAGTTTCGTAAGATTGATTCTAATGAATTAATGTAAACGCTAGGGTTGCGAAAACATGGTGGTCGGTATGAGCAAATGACAGTGCAATTATCCTCTATATTTAATGCCAAGCAGTTTCCTTCTTGCACGTCCAACTCCTGGGCTATCACCTTAATACTGTTTCGAACATATGCTACAACACCATCATTTTGATTATTTGACTTTATTGTAAAAAACATTTGATAATTCTGTAACGGTGGTGGCATTCGGTTTGCATCCGTCCAACATTCTGTTAAAACTAAGATGTCAACTTCGAAGTCAAGAGAAGAAACAAACGCAAGAAAGTTGTCAAAGTTGCAGTGGATACTGCGAATGTTAACTATTACCCACCGTTAATGAAGCCTTTGTAATTTGGATAGCGTGGGAACACTGGGCCGGATCATCGATTTTGCTACATAAGGGATTAACTAACGTGTCGATTTCTGTAAGAATATCATTGGTTTTACTGTTGAATTTTGAACCGTATAAACTTCTGGTTGCTTGGGCGTGAGCTGAAAGGATTATTGAATATGACTATATAATTAGAAGAAAATTGTATTAAGCCCAAAAAAATATTGTTGTAGTATTTAAGTGTGTGTAATATAGCCGCAGAGATTCACACTAACGCCGCCGTCGTCCTACGTTTGGCATCTTATCTGTTACATACGTATACATACATTGTTGCAAGATTTTGTAGTCCGAGTTGTATTTCTTGGTGGAGATATTGTGACAGGCGCTTTATCATATTTCAGTTGTTTGTCGCATTTTCTATGTCACATTTACATGTTTTGTCCCATTTCGCGACTTGCTATAGTGTCTTGTTAATATTTTTAGAGTCGGCATCGTCTTCGCCTGTAACTCGTATAATCTACAGCAATAGTATTATAATATATTTTTATAAACGGAATTTATTAGTGAAGAAATTATAATTAAGGTCCTCTACGACCCAGGATACTATGATTCATCCCAGAAAGGGAATGGTTTCTATGGTTTCTTTCAATTATGATACGTAACATATTACCTTTTATTTTAACGGTTTCTGTCAGTGTTTCTATCAGTTTTTAAATACTCGGTATAAAACTTTGAATTAGTGTTAAAGGTTTGCAATTATGAAATCCACTTAATTATTTCAGTAAAATCTTTGAACCTTTAGACAAATCGTTTCAAAATGAATCCAATTAAAATCGGCCATATCTTCTGTGGAAGTTCATCTATTTTCATTCCGCTGCGAGACTGACAGCGGGAATAAAGTGAAGGTGTGGATCGTCTGTCTCACATTCGAAAGTTTTAATTAATGTAGTCAGATTGGAATTCTTTATTATGGTTTAACAGACTTTAGTATTTGAAGCAAAAAGTTCGATTCCGATTCATGAATTAAAAGAAGTAATTAATACAGTACGCTTTCGAAGGATTAAAAAGTTTTTTAGGTTAAGAGGGAATGATAACTTTAATGTCAAGCGTCAATAGTCTAACGGTTTACGGTACGGTCTGCGAACTTAAGATCGTAGGTTCGAATCCGCAATTCGACTGTTGTCGTGAACCATCTCCTAGCACAAGCATTTTCCGAATAGTTGGAGTGGTTAACCGGAATATTAGTAATTTTATACCAGCATTGCTAATTTTATTTTAAAAGTATATTTAAAAAAACGTTAGTATAACACAATTTCACACAATTTTCCAGATATTGAGATTTTTCTTAAAATATCCCTTCGACTTCTGGCGTTAGCGAGTCTTGGATCAGAGCACAAAATTTGACAGCTCGTCTGTTTTTGACGTCCTTTTTTCCGCTTTTTCTTCTTGTCTAGCTACTGACGTGCGTACACGTAACACCCTTCTCTCGAGTTCTCTCATTGATATACCATCTGCGAAATACTGTGATCTGTGAGGTAACTACAGGAATAAATTGTAAATCCGTAAAGAGATGTTCTTATTTCTCTCTCGCGGACCCATAGACTCTTTTTGTTATTGTGTATTTTAATAGGCAGATAATTTTATTATTTTTTGAATATATTCTCCAATAAATGTTCTACTCTATATATATTACTTTAACTTTTTTTTATATTTTGACCATGAATGGATTGCCTTGTCACCAGTAATTAGGTCACCGGTTAGCTTCACTCATCGTCTCGAAACACAGCAGCTTTTTGCTACGATAAATTATGGAAAATTAAAGGTTTGTATGGATAATTTGTTAATGAGCTTACCCCTTGATTTGTCATGCAATTTGTATACTCTGATTACTTCAACCAAAATGAAATGTAATCAATTCCTTAATAATTTCTTAATGTCAGCTTCTTAACGAGTTTTAAATATTTTAATATTAAAAGGTGCTAACTTTGATCGAGTGCAAAACGAATTGATAGATTTAGATGAGAGCGCCATCAATATAATTTAGGAGACGTTTCCCTCACTTTCAAATGGATATTTCACCAAATTGATATATCCTCGTATACCAAATGGCTAAAGTTTTATTTTTAAATAGAGTAATAAAGATAGAGTCTTAGTAGGTTACTGCTAGTTTTTAATTTAACATTAAGCAAGTCAATGCAGTTTTACTTGTATTTTCAATGTAGTATTGCTAGTGTTGATTTAACACGTGCTTCGTGGTGTATGAATATATCCTTAAAATACATATCTACAAAATAGGTAAAAAATACTACTATATACTTACTAAATATTACTACACTGCAGTTTTTTTAGCTACAGAATGAATTGTTCAATTCGACCGGGGTAGGACCACGCCATCACAGAATACCAGCTTAAATTGTCTTTCGAATGCCTCGTAACCAATATTAATTTGGCCTATTCCTTTCAACAGAATCAAAATAGTAGAACCATGGTGCAGCTGGCTTCTGTAGCACGGTTCTACCATATTAAATGAAAAAAAAAATGGAAATGGTGGTGAGTTTTCTTGACCGGAATACGCCCTCACATAATACCAGTATGAAATACCAATATAACACGTATGGTCAGTACAGGCAACTTGGCAAGTATTACCAATACTTCTAGACGGTTCCATCTTTTGGCAGGTGTATCGATGGAAAATTGTATATTCTTCAAATTACTGCGAAGTGCTGGGGAAGATGAAATGAAGATAAAAATGCTACTCTGACAGAGCCTCTGCATATCAAATTTGTCATCGCATGGTTTGTAATCAGTACCAGAACATCGCAGCGTTCACAATTTGTTCAACACAAATTATTGTTTTACGGGTTTGGGTGTATTTGTAGTTTACTCATATCACTAACACATCGAATTTGGAAAGAAGACAACGGGTTAGGTTTTGCTTGAGCGTTAAAACTAGGGGACTGTAATAAATCACGCGCATTTGAAATTGTTTGGTAACACCCATATTGGCCTAGTTTTTTAAGTCCTTTAATCTATTAAAATAGTTTAGTTAGTTTTTTCTTAGATATACAATTGTCCTCTTGACGTTTTCCTTATCTCGTCTCACGCGGTATAACAAATTATAAAATTAAAAACTTTTGATTTTATAATAACTATTTTTGAATATGGTAGATCCATTTTATGCTAACGTATCTAAGTTACAGCTATGTTATTTCATAATTGAGAAATTCATCGAATCATTCCCTCGTTCCGGATTCCTCACTTTATAAATTTAATACTTAATGCTGCGTAGTACCTATTAAAAGCATGGCATTTGCTTTCATATACGCAAATTTGAACAAAGCAGATATTACAGTGTACCTGAATTATTTTGAGGAGTAGAAGATACTTCACCTCGAGGTAAGTTATTCCTGTAAAATGATATCTCCATTCATCCTTGATAAGAAATGAGCATTAAATGCAATTAAATGCTTCGTCACCAGTAATAAGGTCTACGAAAAGAAAAGAAAGAAATCTTACGCAAAATGAAACACAGTAGCGATACGAGTATTCCAGAATCAGTTACTCTATTACGGTCGAGCCGACCTTTTTGCTATTTTTCCATTCCCCTGGTGGCCGAAACGCATCGGTGCTCCTCTGCATTAAGGGTTGCATACCCCTGGGCAGGTAACGCTATTTCTTAGTTTCTTAGCATCCTCGCTGTTTAATGGCGATTTGAACCAAAACAATGTTTTAACAAACATATTGTGAAATTTTGCTAACTACAGACTGCGCCAACGATAAAGGTGAGGGGTTCTTGGGCTGGGCATGGTAAGACTTAACGAAGAAACCTTTCACAACCTTACCAATACTATTATGGCAAAAAAACGAAAACGATTTAAAAAATATTTTATATCTTACATCTCCTTTGTATCTAGATACAATATTTACAAAACTTAAAATTTTATTCGCCTACTTAATTTTACGTATTTATATCTAAAAAAATTGTCACAATAATATTGTTTTGTTCTTACAGCACAGTGTCCATAAAAATTCTCAAAACGACATTGGCAGTATAAAGGGCAGTGTATTAGCTGATTTGAGTATTTACTATAATAACGAAGCAGCGAAATCTTAATCTAACAACTAATAAATATAAATCCCAAATGTACACAATTGCTGATAAAAAATAAAACATGCAAACAGTACTAGAGAATTAAATAAAACTTGTGGACTGTAAATAATTTCTTTTATAATTTTGTTCTCATCATTTTATTTCACTACGTGTTATTCTTAAAACTTTTGTACGAATTATAATTTATTTTCAAATACCATAGTGTACCTTTGGGAGAGAATGAGTATGGACTACGAATATATAATTTAGTAAGAAATAAATCTAATTATAAGTTCACTGATATTATTACATTTATATTATATCACACGAACCCCATCGTCTAATTTATGAACTTTTTAAAACAATTTTCTGTTATTATTTATAGGTGGATAATGTTACTTTAAATTAACATTAATATTCATTAATATTTTAAATATATAAAATAACAGATTGATTCTTACATCAGATCCTATTTAGATGAGACGGTGCAAAAAATGTCTAAGTTACTCTAAAATATTTATGGAGCTGATGAAATTCTTAAATCAATAAAATTATACGGAGATTTTAGAGACGAGGATTAAAATGGAGCATACAAATCTATAACAATCATTAAATGGAAAACTTATAGATTGTTTTGATTTTAACGCTAACGCCTAATTTCTATTAGTCTATCGTTTAGCAGGCGGCGCTTGGGTATGGTGGGTGCATCCTTCGACGTTTTCAGGCCAATCGCAGACATTTTCGTTGTAGTTGAAGACGAGGTTCTGTGGACATGGCATGTGGTGTTTTCGTTCACCTTCGCACATGTAGTACATCGTGCAGTCAGCTTTGTCGGGATGGTAGGAAATGTGACCATCCTCTTCTTCACAGATCACTTCGTTCGCTTTAAAAACAAATTCAGGAATCAGTATATATTATAAAATAAAAATTATAGAGAATATGAACGACAGTCCTGACGTCATTTTATTGTTGGCTTATCATTGAAGCCAGTACTTGCGGAAAGGACGCTTACAATAGATAAGATTCCTAAATTAGATATACTTTCATTTTAGATGTTATATTTATAAAAAGCGGTAGAACTACGCTGCTCACAGCTTCTTTAGCAGTATTATGATTGTGAGTTTGCCCTGAGAAAGATGTCACCCTAACAAGAAACCAGCATAACATAACAGTGTAAAATCTGTTTTGTTTTGTTTAGTATGTCAGGGACTCTATCCTACTCTGCTCTAGTAACTTCACATTGGTAGCGAGGCATTCCAGGTCAGTTCCCAGTGGTGACAAAGGACGTGAATCTTGATTCCTTGTAAAGAGTTACCGTGGGTGTTTATGGTTCAGTTCCACCCCATCATCAAGGACGGGCCCGCAGCGGGCTAACGCCCTGAGGTAATTTGCGAAAACGTTCCCGTAGTCCCTACCAAGGGCGTCGAGAAGGACACCGTGGTTTTCATCGGTAGTAGTTCAGCATAACTCTTCTGACTCCCCCGTCGGTGTGGGAGGAGTATCGTAGTATCGTATAGTAGTTTGAGGTTTTCGATGTTCTTAAGAAAATAGCATGAAAAAAATAGAATAAGAAAAAAATAGTAATGAAAACAAAAAAATGCTTACGATCCTTCGTGGTATATTGTCCACTAGATGGATGTGAAGTTTCATAAGGACCATCGTACTCCAATTTCACCTTATATCCTAATAACTCTTGTTTCATAGTATTAATAAGGGGATACTTTCCAGTACCACATGTTCCTCTAAAATCATCCATGTCTATTGACCATACCATGATACCACCAAAGCCTTCTTCTTTTAACCACGTCATCTAAAATTTAATAAAAACAAAAAACAAATAATAGTATAATTTTTTTTTTTTAAAACAAGCTTTTTAGAAACATTCACAACTTCTGTGCTTGTCATGTCACGAGGGTGGTTTGCCTTCTTTACTTTTTAAATAAGACCGCCATCTTGCAGCACGCGCCATTTAGAAATTAGAATTACGACACGTATTCTATTTGGCAAACCTTTTCATATGATACCGATGTCAAGGAGTTTGTGAAGAAAAAGGTCGCCACGGTGAGGTGACGGCCATTTTGAACAAAATACATGTAATAATCTGGTATACACATTACTGAATATTTTTATTATTTTCGCCAAGACCAAAATTGGTTCAAAATCCAGTTCCGAAATATGTGAAGTTAAATTATACTTGTAACTTGAAAAACAACATATATTTTTCAATAAACTCTCTTGGTATAACTATTTTACATAACTATCGCTTTAATAAATAAATCAAGTTCTACCGGGTTATTTGGAACGATCTATTAAACAGATTTTGTTTATCTTTTTACTACTGCACAGAATGATTTAAAACCAAGGTTGGCATAAAATATAATAACTGTGTTGTATGTTCCAGAATGATTGTCAATAAGGACTGTTAGAATTACATAAATATTTTTTAAATGTAAACTGAGACTATTATTATAAACATATATATATATATATATATATATATATATATATATATATATATATATATAGATATATATGAGATGGTACTATATTTTAGCTTACCTTAGTCTTCAGAGATCGCTCGTCGTCGAAGCCCACCCATTGGTCGTCTCTATACGCGAAAGGTACCATTTGTTCATTGTCCCAAACTAAAGTTGTGTTGTCTTCCCTTAGGAAGTCACAAACCTCATAGTACGACATAAAGCCAGCCTCGTTGGTGAATCTTCCGGTTTCTCCTAATGATTAGAAATAAATAAAATATATATAATGACAAATCATAAAAAAATATAAATTTTATACGTAGTATACAAACTCGAACGTATGACGACATTGTTTTGTTTTTATTAGATTCTAAGTTTAACCATGTTAAAGATGATCATTTAAAATTATAGGTTACAATAACACGTTTATTTGTATATATTATTATTATCTTACCTCCACCAGATGCTGGGGCGCCGATGTCGAATTGTGTTTCATTTATTAACGTGAAAGACCTGCCGTAAGTGGGCATTCCAATCATCAGCTTTTCTTTAGGAGCTCCTTGACGGACCCATTCGCGAGCTGAATAATCCTGAAAAGGTATAATAAAAAAAGATATGTTAAGACTTGAGTGTCAGATATAGACTGGTGCTATCAAATGTCACTTAGCAATGGGGTTGTGCTATGAAACTAAATGGTGACCATAGTTTTGTAACAAAATTATAACACGAGCACAGACCCAGGGTACCTACCCTCTTAGTATTACACACAATATATTACGTAGCGTCTGTGTTGGAAGTACACAATTTGATTGCTTGACCCTCTGTCTAATCTCGAACTACCACACATACGACGGTACTACATTCCTTCATTGTTGATATTCCTAGCATAACAGCAAAGATTGTGGGTTTTACTTTTACAAATGCACGGTAAAGTATTTGTCTGCGTCTGTATTTCCGTATGAATATAATTTAGATGTCTTCAAGGCAAGAGAAAATAGGGATTTATTGCGCTAGTGCGCTTGTCACCTACCCACCATGTGGGATAGTAGTCAATTATTAGATCATTGCAATAAAAAAGAAACTTGACTACATACAACAAAACTATTCAATAAAATGCATTCCCTTGCAATAAGGACTTCTATAAGTTTCACGACTGGAACAGTCCTATTTATGATAGGAAAAGTAGAGATACGAGATATGAACATACGTATTAATATAATATCTTGGTTGGTATCGTGTTTGTCGTATAAGTTATCGAAATAGATATCTTACCACTGTCAGTTTCTTCTGGTAGCTGGTAGCGCTTTCTAGAGGAAACAGGGGACTGTTATGTCCCACTTGTCTTTCCCACTGGCCATGGAAATCGTAGGTCATTACGTTTATAAAGTCCTGTAATTAAGATATAATTTGTTTTTAAATGAAAACAATTACTTAAATTTAGTTTAAACTTTTTTAAATTTCGCACGACTTTCCCGAGGACGACATGATACAAATTGCTATTTTGAATTTGAAATACAATAATCAATAAAATATCTGTATAAATATGTAATATATATTTATTAATTATAAGAATTTGAAATTATTTAACTGCTTTCATTTTTGATCTGAGATCCCTTGAGGAAACGAAATGAATACAGACTTAGCTGAGTAAAGTGTCGTCAGATGAATGATAGATAATATTGGATTTTTTTTCAACAGTATGAAGTCGGGGCTAGTTTAGAGAATTATTTCAAGGTATTGGCATATTTACTGCAATGTAAACTTTATGCATAAATTGTTTTTACAAGTTTTCTAACAGTCCTACAGCCAACCTGCTAGTAGTTTCGGGGTGTGGTATGAAAAGTTTTTCCCAACCGATGAAGAACCATTACTCCCTTACAGAATACCAGCGTGAAATAGCAGCATAACGATGCTTTGTTAAGTGTGGTGGTTGTAGACATCCGACGACCTGATTACAGGTAACGAGGTATTGCATCTTAGTCATCATTTACATCTTGAATCTTTGAGGTGGATGAATATGGATGTAGGCCGCAGTTGTTACTTACAATCAGGTGAATTGTGTGCTCATATTTCGTGCCTAATCTTATGGAAAAACAATATCCCTAATATATCCCTAATCTTATGGAAAAATACTTACGAGGTATTTTGAGATCTCAGGAACATCGTATCCTGCAGCGATAGCTTCGAAGGAAGCGGGCACTGCTGCTGTTAGCAAAAGTCGTGGCTGTCCTGATGTTTTGGCTTCTCCTTCAAATGCTAGTCGAAGTTCTTTTAATAAGGACACGAAAGCTGCCCGGTCATCGGCACCTCTGCAGAATAGATAGTTCAAAAAATAGTATACACTTAATTTTTATAAATATACTTTTAATTGAGTTTCGTACGTTGTGAAGTCGAATTTAAATATATATAATTTATATTTTGAATATAAATATTATAATATTATATATATTTTGAATTTGATATATAATTTGAATATATATATATTAATATTTGTTTCATTTGTTGTGTCTGAACAAAACTTTACCTTGGGTACTCCCAATCGACATCAAGACCGTTGAACTGGTAGTCTCTGAGGAATTCAATAGCTTCGTAGACGAACTGGTTCATTCGGAATACATTGGACGTAAGTTCTTTGAAGGGAGTGGAGCCAAATGCCCATCCGCCAATAGCTAGAAGGATCTGGAATTAAATTTATTTATTCAGTAAGTTTACAATGAAAAACAGTTATAACAATTGCTAAAATGGATATTATGAAACTGTTACATCCTTAATCAAGAAATTAATACTTTGAAAATAAAAAAAAATATACAAAATAAATAAAATTTTATTGAATTCAGTGAGTGAGTGTTTATATATTTTCTTACCTTCAAGTTAGAGTTCTTCTCTCTTAAAGCTACAACTTTATCATACATATCGGCGTCTTTCTCGTCTCCTTCAGCTAGCTTATGATCCTTAAGAGTTGCGAAGGCAAAGATTACATGTGTACATAGTGTTGGGTCAACATTTTCTGGCATGAATCGGCCACCGCTGGGTCTCTTGGACGACCAGGAAGTCAAGTAGCAAAGAACTTGAGGTTCTCTCTCTGAAATAAAGAGAGGAATAACTTAATGTTTAATACAAAAACCAACAATTTATTAAAACAAATTAGAAAATACTCCGTTTTTTTTTTCAAATATACAGTGTTTCAAAATATGAATAAGTATAATAAAAATGAAATATAATGATTAGTAGATATTTCAGCATGATTAAGTGCTTTAGTCACATTAATAAAAAAAATACAAAAGCTTTCAAAAAGAATACTTTGAAATTACTACCCTTCAAAATTTCTTATTTATTACCAACGCGTAAAACTTAAAAGCATCTAAGAGTAAAGAAAGTCTCCCTACATCATAATCATAAGCTCGAGGGGCCTAAATCACATATGCTGCTTTAAGCATGTTCCATATTATTAAGAACTACACTTACCTCATTTTTGATACTATACGTTACTGGAAAGGCATAGAGCTGAGCTCAGTACTGTTTGGCTTTTAAATACTTCAGGGTAAAAGCACTCGATGTTTCAAACTTTTAGCAACTATGTCACTGGCTGTAAACGTTCTTAGCTGTTGTCGGCAGTTAGGAACAACGGAGTACCTTAAAGTGACCCTAGCGGTGCTCCTTTTGAAGATTTGTGGCTTTTAGTGTCGCTTACACACAACGCTCATAACTTTAAGTTAGGTACGGAACCTAAGAGAATGTGTCGCGCTAAAATGTACTTCTCGTCGAAATCATTTTTAAACAGAAGAATAAAATGGTTTTTTTTTGAATGTCTAATTAAACAATTATTTGTAGTTTACTTCTTTTGTATATTATTTTGTAATTCACTTATCAATGTATTAGTATAATGTAAATTCTTGTCAATAATTCTCGTAATGTAAGCAAATTTGAATCACGGTTATTGGACTAAAAATATTATTTTTAAATAATGCTAGTATGAATAGAACCTAAGTTTTGCAGCCTAAATCTGAAATCCCTAAATTGACGCTTCAATATTAGAGCTGACAAAATACCAAACAGTTTACCTGATAATCCATTCGCAAAATAGTTTCCAGATGCACACGAGTTGTAACCCGGAAATGGAATGACAGGCTACCTGTAATTGGCTGCTCATACACTCACCATATGAAGCATCATTATACTATTATATCGCGGTGGTATTCTATGTGTGTCATGGACTTCCTCCCCTCGGACCGTCCAATTCATGTTGCATAAAATTTGTACGTACGCACTTCTTGCATTACTTAGAAAAGTGGAGCAATAAAAATGTAAACTTATATTGTAAATTTTTTGTACAATTTTTTAACTAACATCTTAAAATTACACCACGTCTTCCGCAATTCAATTCCAAGTCAAATATTTTTCAAACTATACCTCAAAAGTGTAAGCCATACTTATTTCATAATAGTGTACAAAGAACTACGTACTAAGACCTAATCACAAACAAATCAAAGCCACTGGCACGGACATTAAAAGCTCTTTAGAAAGTAGAAACAGTCATTTAATGTAAGAAATGGAAAGTGTGTAACAAAAATCATTATTACTTTCCTGTGTCACAAATTGGCATGTATATGTTTAGTGAAAGTAGTATTGTGAAATTTTCTGATAACGTGAAATTATTACAGGCGTAACAGTCGTATATATCATACTATTGTTACCTTAAAGATAAATAAACTTGTTGAAGATTTATATTATCTGTCTCTTAGCGTGGACTCTTCTATATAATAAGCAATTAGCCATCTATTCCAAATCTATCAAGAAATACCGAAGACAACGTAATACACGGGTATGCGTCTGTTTGTTTGGACAAATGTATTTAATTTGATTGAAATATGATAATACATTAACTTGAAAATTTGAAGATGAAATCGCTTGAGATTTTAATATAGGTAGAATATCGATCTAAGACGAAAAGTTCGTTAATAACATTAGAAATATTTCGTAGTAAATTGGATTGCGTCTAGACTGAACTAAATGATATAGCCTGTCTTCGAACTTGTTCACTTTAAGCTTTTCCATTAAGCCGATAGTAATGAGAGTTTACTTGAAGTGCTAATAAGTTGATTAAGTAATAACTTTTATTACTTAAAAAAGATCGTATGTAACTTTGTAAACGTGACAATAGTGAAACTTCTTATGCGAACTTTACCTCAATTTGAAAATATATAGTAAAAAAATATATTTAGTGGTGAAATAATAGTGAATGAGGTATAAAAAGAATGAAGAGTAGAACGTCAAAGAGTCCAGCAACCTATATATCATAATTACCTCTTTTTTCCCCTTAACCTAGTGCCTATTTCCCTTCGTTTCGCATCGAAAACCTTGCTCTTAAATTCGACCTTGAAATCTCATGTAGTCTCATCGCTTCCATATACACATATATGTGAGAGATAACATTATATAACGGCATCTAATTTTGCCCCACTTAGCATTATTAATATGCAATGGATGAGGCACGATACAGCCGGTTCCTAGCTGCAAGGTGAGTGTAGCAATTGGACCAGGTAGGACCACTCCTCACAAAATACTAGCCTGAAATAGGTGCATGATACTATTGTGTTTCGTGTGGTGAGTGTAAGGATCAGTATATAAAATTACAGATACGAGGTGTTCTATTCTATCAAAGTTGTACATATCTATCATGGGCCGCAGTACTCACTTATCATGATGTGTTATTGTGTTATATTAAGGGCGACAAAGATGCGCACAGTTTATATGCTAAAAATTGTGATTCCTGTATTCCATAGCATTTATTCTCTATAAGGAACCATAAGGCAAACTTTCCTTATGGAGAATAAATGCTATATATATTACCTCCGAAGATTTAAATGGAATGCCGCATCGGCAGTGCTAATATATTTGGTGTCTCTCTTTCACCAAACGAAAGGCTTTATTTTTATTTTATGCTGGTATACTGGAGGGCTTGAGCCTAACCCAACCTATTAGTGCTACAGTTAGTTTATAACTGCGGTGCTCTACCACGTAAAAAGCTGAAAGAACTTACTGTTTTTATCGGCTACTGCTGAATTAGAGTTCTTGACGATAAGAGTCTTCGTGGGTTTCTTCACTCTACTGATTACATCAGATAAACTGATCTTTATTGGTTCAGGCTTCTCGGTGACATCAATAACAATACTTTCGGCAACGGAAGCCCAGTCAACGTCCTTTGCGTTCTTTCCACGAGAAATTCCACGCAGTTCCTCCCTGTCCATAAAATTAGGGAGTGTTTAAACAAACAAAACGTTTAAGACTTAAATGTTTGGGTGTTTATTCATTCAGTCTTCTTTGTCATCGCGTCGGAGTTATAACAAATTTTTGTGTATTTTATTTTTTTATATAATTGTAATATAATTAATAATTATTTTACAATCTCAAATATTACTTCCGTAAAGTAATAGTTAAGGTTGTTATTTTTTTAGATTAATAGTTAGTAATATAAAAATAAATTTATTTTGAATTAGTAATAATCAGAGACAGCCATATTAAAGGCAAATATGATGATGTCCTCGTGGTGGATTTTGACTATGAACATACGAGTATATAGATATAAAATTATAGAATACATCAACTGCGCAACATATATTAGATGAGGAGTCACTGATGTGAGACATACTATAGACAATATACCTGCACTGATATTATTCCTCGGCTGGAAATGGAGATCAGGAGTCACGGCGAAATAGCCAGGCAATATAATATAATAAAGGGAAGTCAGACCCCTTTCACTCCCAGAAACCCCAGTTTAAGCAAGTTGCATAATATAGTACTAGCAGTATGGATAGGTGAACTCAACCACTGAAGGACCACAACTAAACAGAATACCAATGTAAGATAGCATTTATAAGTTTCTTATAGCTTATGAATATATCGGTAGACTTTACTGACATTATATATATATATATGGTATGTTATGTTTTTATTAAAAAAAATATATGTTTGTTTTTTTTTTAAGTTTTTAGTTTATTTTTTACAAAGTATCCACTACACCTACAACAATTTCCCCCGCGCCACGGGACGGCTGGTAGAGAATGTCTTAAGGCATTAATTACGCCTAAGTATAAATAGTAGCAATATAAAAAAGTATGTAGCCTTGTCTACGGTATCCCAGTTTGTGCAACGTACTAACCTCATAGCACCAATAAGTGGATATTTCACGTCTCCACCACACACGTCGCCATTGAAGTCGTCCATGTCAACAGTCCACACCATAGCACCTCCAAATCCATTGTCCTTGATCCATCTATATAAATAGTATCGTATATATTAATAACTATACAGCAGTTAAATATGCCTTTGTTGTGTCCATCGTATTTGTTCTTAATTTTAGAAGGTATAATTCACAAACTGCAGTGTCTTTGTGACGTCCCCAACTGAACTCCTCATCGATTACTAGACGTAAGTGTGACTTTTTATATTCGTTATATGTTGACCTATTACCGTAACACTTGAACTAATAGTTGTATTAAGATAAGTTTCAGGAATAGTCGAATGGCGGATTCGATCCTACGAAGTTTCGTAGTCCGTACCCTAAGCCATTAGTCTTCATAATTATAGACACGAATGGAAAATTTCTTGAAATCTTCGCAATATTTTTGCTAGAGCGTATTAAAAGCTTTTTTTGTAAAGATGCCGAACAGCAAACGAATGTTTAAAAATAAATATTTGCACGCAGAATTTTCGATGGTCCCTGTGGATCACCAAAAGCCCGTTGATTTTACAAAGGCCCAAACAAAAAGTCAATCAAGCGGATTTAACCGCGTTCAAAGCTAGCGTGTGTGTAAAGCTTAATTCTGTCAGCTTGTGCTTTGTAAACATTTGTTGTTAGTTGTTTGTGAACTTGATTGTTTGTCACCTGCAAATTGAGCAAAGCGATGCAATCGCGTGGATCAGCTTTAAAGGCGTTAGCAAAACTGATTTTGTGTCATATAATTTTTTTTCATAGTATTAGGAAAAGAAATACAATACAGATTCTTTATTACCCCTAAGGACACTGATGGAAATGTCGCATCACCTAAGTCAGCATTCTTTGGTTAATCCTTTTAATAATAATAATAATAAACTTTATTTCTGACGAAGTTAATATATGCAAAAGTATTAGTATAGCCACATAAAATATGTAAGAACACAAAGTAAATAATTTAAAAATTTTAATCTAAAGTAGAATTTTAATCCTCAAGTGTTTTGTTATAAAAATATACCAACATAGAAGGAAAAATGATGTGAGCGATTTCATAAAGCATTATTAAAAATATTTATAAGAAAACGAATCATTGTCTGATGTATAAATTATCCAGTAATATTGCTTTTTTTTATTTGTACAAATGGCATTTATAACCCGTCGCTCATACCTGAAATAGGTATTTTGTATTAATATAAGTTTTAAAAAAGAACGTTATCAATGTTGAAATTGATCAGACTCTATATCAATTCGTATTATATTGCAATTTTTTTCAATACAAGTAACTAAAGGAACGGAAAACAATAGTGTACCAATGTATGTAAAAAGAAATTAATTCGCTAACGATGAAACTAGATTGTCTCAACATTCTTAAATTATATAAGTGAATGATTTACACTTGACAATTTCATTTATTTCAATTAAATTTTTTTTATTATTCAAAAAGTTTAATTATTATACATAAATATCGTAAATTTTCTACTATTGTTAATGTTAAAACTATTATTATGTTTATTAAACCATGATATATGGCAAACTAATCACATTAAAAACCAATATACAATAATATGTATGACGTTAGGATGTGGAACAGAAATTGCCTGAAATTTTAAATTCAAATTGTAAATAACACGGACAAATTTGAAAACGAATATTAAAATAAATCTTCCGCTTTTCTTTATTTAAATATTTATGTCTTTTATTTATAAATAATGTAGCTAAAGTGGCGACTCATTCCCACTGTATACGATCCTCACATGGATCACTAATTAAAAAAATATATATGATCGTTTATTTACCTCATTTTAATCCTGATAGACTTCTCATCATCAAAACCAACCCATTGATCACCTTGTATTGCGTAAGGTACCTTCATTTCATCGTCCCAAACGTATGCGCCACCATTACGCAGCATCTCGCATACCTGTAATAATTACTCAGAAATTTAATCGATTGGATTCATAAATGCCCTCTGAAGCCCTTTAAGCATATTGCACACTAAAAAAGTCCTAAAATAGTAGTACTTTTTCTTTAATAAACAACAAAAGGAATTCAAAAGCAATGAAAGACTATACTTGTTGCGAGACATTCATTCTTTTACGTATGTTTCAACTTTGCGCAAGGTTTTAAGTGTTTATAAATGATTGTTATGTGTTATCATAAAAAAAGTACTTAACTCGTAGTTTTGACAAAAAAGTAACGAAACTACTAAGGAGTTCGTTTAAGTTTGCAACTGTGATAATTAGCAACCACAATAACCAGATAGCGTGAGCTTAACATTAGGCTAATCTAGATTAAATATTAAAACAAATAATATTACAAGCCAAGCTTTTATCCGAATCGGAAAAGAAAGGGATAATAAACCACTTATTATCCTTTTCATTTCCGATACGGAAACTTGGTGTCCCCAACCGTAATCTCGTTGGTAGATGGTCAGTGGAGAATCAAACAAATCTCCGCTAGATTTACATGGATTATTTTTACATAATGCCACGAGTGACAAACAAGAATTCCTCATCAAAGATAATTTACAATAATTGTACAAATTTTTCATGCATTTTAGAATATTGAAAGTTATTTAAAAAACAAAAGATTTTACTCCGTTTGAAACTTTTGATTTTTAAATAATTTTCAAAATTCTAAAATGCATGAAAAATTTGTACACGTATCAAATATTTCGAAAATTCAAAATATTTGAAATGAAAAATTACTAACACATAATATAGATCAACTAAGCCAGTTAATAATTATCTAGCACAAGTTCTGTTATATCATCATTGTCTTATTTACGAAAGACCCAAATACCATTCATAGCAAATCGCTCAAACTCTCACGATGAATGCGAACTGAAATTCTAAAGCATGAAAACATTAAGGGGTTGAGATCATTCCGAAAACAAATGAAATATTCCTACCTCCCTCATAAATATTTGACGTTTCATAAAATTGGGATTGAAATAACTTATAAGATTTCTCAAGGATTTTTTAATTAAAATTACCTCATAATAGGCGAGGAAGCCGCTCTCCTTTGTGTATTCACCGGCCTTACCGCCCCCGCTCGCCGGAGAATTTACTTTGAGGTTGTTAGTGTTCGAGAGGGTGAAACTCCGTCCGTAAGTTGGCATACCTGAAATTTCAAAGCGTCTTAGTATCTTTGATGGTTGTGATGTGATTGCAAGGCGTGGCGTTTTAAAATATGACTAGATTTGAATTAATTAAACTTGGTTGTTTTCTACTTAGCGTTTTGCCTTGATACAATTTTAATTTAATTGTTAAGCCATTGTTAGTTTTAATTATTTGTTATTTGTTTGTTTATAATTAATTTGTCAAACGAGAAGAGAGTAAGTGATTCTCATGCTCAAGACTAGCATGAAAGGTTATGCTAGTGTTGAGCATAAGAATCACTAACTATCTTCTCGTTTGTCACCTTTAATTATAAACAAACAAATAATTAAAACTAACAATAAAAAATAAGGAATCATAATACAGATGTAGTACATGTGTCACCTGTAATAAGCCTTTATTTCAATTAATTATTTTATTTATTTAAGAAAAAAACAACAGATTATTATATATTAGTATATACACAATCATTATACTAAACCCATAATCAATTTCCAATGATATATGTACGAAGGATAATTAAAAAGTCTTTCAAATTGTTAACAAGGAACAATACATTTTCTCCTGCTCTGTCTGCTCCTTTGTTACTTTGTGTAACAAAGGAGCAGATAGTCCATCTGATGGCAAGTGACTCCTGCGGCCCATGACATCTACATTCATCCTTGACAAGGAATCATAATGCAGATGCGTTGACAACCTTGAGGACTGAGATGGAATGCCTCGTCATCATCAATAAAGGTATAAACTTAGACAAAGATAAATAGGAGTGTGAATATATAGGCATCGATAAACGCTTTGTAATACGTTAGAAACCATATTGATTTGATTCTGTTGTACTTTAGTTTTGGTATAGCTTACCGATTATAAGTTTTTCTTTAGGAGCTCCCAGTTTGACCCAAAGGTGTGCTGCGTGATCTACTGACAGCTGCTTCCGCCACTCGGAGTCTGTCGACGGTGCATACAACGGTGCGTTGTGACCGGTTTCTCTCTCCCATTTTCCATGAAAATCGTAAGCCATGACGTTGATGAAGTCCAGGTAACTAAGGAAGAATTTATTTTCTGAAGTTAGAATATTTGCCTATTTACATAAAAAATACGCTTCCATAGTTAGCTGTTATTATGGACTATAGATTCCGATGAACAGAAACTTTTGGTACTTGTCATAATTTGAATCTTCTAAATTACAAAAGTTTGTTATCATAATCATTGCAGTATTATAATTTTTAATACATATCATATTCTTTAATTATACTAGATCGGCTTCTCCATAACATCAGATTTGATAGTCCAAGTCAGGTACAAGTCCCCGCAAAGGAACATCGATTCCTACCACGTATAATTCGCAGAATATTCTAGCTAATTTGCTTCATGCTGGGTATAGCATCCCAGATCGGCTTGGGCTTCTGTGATTAATAAAATTGAATCCCAAACCCAACGTACCACCGCAAGTTCTCAAGTTACTGTGAGCTTCTACGTAGTTCGGATCAAAAATAAACAATTAAAAGCTGACGGTAGTTCAGATTAACGATGAAGCTTCCAACACCTCGGTCACCCCATGTCCATAGATGCTAAAAACTCGACACTTGGGTATAAAATCCACTGTGTAGATTTATTCGAGTAATGTACCGCAAGGAATCAGTTAATTATGTAAATCGGTCTTACCTGGCGACTGCAGGCACATCATAACCGCTCTTTATATTGTCGGGGCCAACTGGTACGGCGGCGGTGAGGAGGAGTCGTGGTTTCTTTACTTCTTGAGCTTCAGCCTCGAATGCTTCACGGAGTTCTGTAATAAGAAAGAGTAAATGATGCAGAGTTCAAAACATATGTACTATTCTTTTTTATTTTGCTTTATTTCAATTGCTTTTGGAAAAACGTTAAGTCAACGTGGTCAGGGTTGTACAAAACAATACAAATTCGCCTACAATCCTTAGCAGGGTAGTTAGAGACCTTAATAGTCACTTGACGCCACTGTTTACTACAGTTAAATTGTCATAAAAGGCTTGCATAGGTTCCCAGCCTATCGTTTACACTGTACTGAAATGTTTAACTCTGGGTGTTATTTGTGTCCAATACTGAAGAATTGCGAGTATGTGGAATTATTATATGATACGTAGGCCGACATACGAGCACGAAGACCATGTGATGCTAAATTTCTGCATCCATTCTCAACAAACATTCAAGATTCACACTCGTTGGCATCCGTGATGAAAACACTGAAAACGAGGCCTTATCAGTATTTGCATTACCTTACGAAATATATTATTGCTATTCTGTTAGTAGGTCTTTCACCGGAAGAGCCAGCCCATTCACGGTGCGGCTAGAAATTAGTTGTAACGTGAATTAAACACTACTATTAAATTCATTTGTGATTTTTAAAGAATCTTCTGTTTTTAGACCACTGGGTGAAAATCATATTGGGAAAAAGATTACAATAAAGCATAGATATAACATAGATTTATGTATAATTGTTTACTAACACATGTGAGTCAATGTTGCTCCAAATAAAACCATTATTATTATTGTTTAAGCGAAAGGGGAACAAACAAATAAAACAGCAAATCAAGTTCCACATAATGCGAAGCTATGCTCTTGACATTCTTGTTATTTATTTCGTGAATTAACATATCTGTGACCACGTACGACTTTTTTGTTCCTAATACGACAAAGAGCTAATGCGAATTTAATTGTACATAACAAAAGCCGGCAAGTTTTGTAGGTCAAAGCGCTTATCGTGAGGAATTTTAGAAAGGTTTCATCGATTGTAAATGTAGCAAGGCCGACGGTGTTCTAGAGTTCCAGTGAAACGTTTGTGTCTGTTTTTGATATTCAGATTTCAGCCACACCGTTAGTCCTGGCATTATGGGTGTTACTAAATTTCATCTGCGTATAATAAATTATAGTACAGTAAGCTTCTTATTTATAATATTAGAGATAAAAACGGCATAATATTTATCTGATGCCGAGTGATAACTGCGGCCCAAAACTCATTAAAGATTTGAGGTCTGAAATCACCTCAGGAGTATAAAATTGAATGTCTTGCATTGTGTAATCGGGTCCTTGGGTCCCTACACTCACCATACGCAATACAGTAGTGTTATAATATTACACGCTGGTATTCCGTGAGGACGTGGTCCTTCCCCGTGTCATGGTCATTATAACTATAGAGGTAGCGTAGTGATGAAAATAGCAAATCGATATTTCAGCATGCTAAACAAGGTACTTAATGGTGCAATTGCTTAGACGAGTATTAGGTCCAGAGTTCGAATTCTATTATGTTTTTTCATGTTCATAGGAAAATATTTAAGTAATATTATTTTACCACAATTTTTTAACAAAAGTTAAATTTGCAGGTCATTAGAGGTCGAGTGTCCGTGATGCGCAGACCGGTGTACATTAATTAAGTGTTGCATTGAAATGTAAAATGTGAATATATCAACACAATACTTAAGTTAACTTAATTATAGTTAAAATTTAAGAATGTTTTGGAAAGTGGTTTGTTCTAACAATTATGTACAAAGCATATACAGGACAAGGGGTGAGTTTATCCTCCTGTAAGATCTTGCTATAAAATATATGTAACATATATTCAATTATTTGTAGATTAAGGTCACGCCCTTGCATAGGCTACACAACAACCATTCTGGAAGCTAACCGTGGTTAAAGGTTTAGGCAGAGTTCCAGCATAAAACTCTCCTGGTGCCCTTCAACATTAAATATAGTTAGATTAAGGAATAGTTCTAAGTGTGATACTCAGTAAATGTATAAATGCAGTTTGTTCATAATAATGAGTTTTATTAAAAAAAGAACCCAAAACACCCGGAAGAATCATTCTATTCAGGTTGTAAGTTGTATTCTCTAAGTTGTATATATGTAGCTATGCATATTGTATTCTTTCTATGAAATTATTACATTTAACTGAACATAACGATGAATTTTATTCAACGGGTAACTTAAAAACAAACGGCCCGCTTCTAATGAACAGAATTCCCATAACGTAACTGACAAGTAATTCGAGAGGTCCATTTATCTAAAGTGAACGGAATCGACAGTGCCGGCCTTTATTGCCAGATCTGTTCCTTATTTCGCAAGATGTTTAGCGAATTATTTTATATTATTTTATGAGATGTCCACCACATGCCTTTGAGAGTTCCTAGCTACTAAACTGCCGGCTCTGCGTTCGAGTGCGTTCAATACATAGGTACGATCGGTGTCCAGGACGAATTAAAAGCTATATATCATCTTATTTTCCCTTCGCTAACGCATTTGAACTTTCGGCTGATTTTATTTCACATTAAGATACGGGAAGAGCCGACGAAGTACGATTTCCAAGCGCCCGCTTAAAGTTTTTCATATTCATAGTACGCGAGCAAACAGAGTTCGATCCGTAGCGCCAATTAAAACAAAACAGCGATAAGCTAATGTAGAGCGTTACCTAGAAATGTATTGCCTGCTTTTTTGAAAGGGTTGTAAATCAGCCTAGTCGTTTTTATTTTTTAACTTTACCTTTTTAATAGCTAATTAACAAAGAAAGTTAATAAAGTAATTTGTACTTAAATTTCATATATTTTTTGGGTAGTTTTGTTTATTTACCTAAAATGTGTTTTTTTTCCTAAAATAATGTGTGGTTTTGGAGCTTTAATTTTGGAATAGCTGCGTTTTCTAGCTTAATTTGGTCTTGAATTAATGTCTGGTTGTTTGACTATCAGAAAATAATAAAATTATCTAAAATTATAATAATAATATAGAGATAACCATGTTTAGGACACTATATAAATCCCCAAATTTGCTGCAAAAACGTTCTACTTTAACTCTTTGCAAGGATTGTGTCATATTTTTTTGAAAGAAAGAATAATTTGTAATAAACATCAAACTGATTTACATACTACAGTGTTGTTTTGCATTTAAATTGGAATTTTTGTTTACTTTCGTAAAATTTTGAAAAGGGTGTTTTTGCGTTCTCTTAATTAGAGTTTAATAATACTTAATCGTGATTTATGTTTACTGTTTCTTAATTTTTATTTACGAAAATAAGTAACGCAACACCTGGGAAACTTTATTTTCCTTCAAAAATAAATATTTTTCGTGCCTAAGTTTTTCACTTAACGACAAATATTAAAATCAGATTTGTGATAAATATAGAATAAATGGCGAAAGTCACTGCCGGTATATACTATTAAATTTATCAGTGAGAAAAATACATTGATTATATCTTTTATTTTGTTGCAGAGTACTATAAATAGAGTTAATATTAAGACTACGATTTTAAATTCAAAGCAAATATTATTAAAGAAAACTATTCGAGTTTAAACAGAAATAGAAATACGTCTTTTGGTATTATGGCTCAACTTCATGCAATATTAATACCTGTAGCCGTATATATTAGTAAGCCTGGCTTACAGCCAAAATTAGGAATTTCCGTTAAAGCCCTGCTTCTGTTATTCAAATGTGATAGAGAAACGGTTGGTTTATTAGGAATGCATTGAGAAGTTTCAAAATGGGAAATTAATATGTAAATAATTGTAAAATTGAAGTGTCATCAAATCACATCATGGTGGAATGTGTGCGGAATGAGGTCGAAAGGCAGCAATAGATTTAATATTAATTTAGATGAAGTTGGTTCGTTTTCTATATTCTTGCCTTTCCGTAGTCGGATAAGGCTAGAATGTTATATTGTTAAAACTGTACTATATCATAGATAACTTTATTTTATAACACTCACAGTAACCAATGAGCACACAGTTCACATGATTGTAAGTGATTCCTGCGGCCCATGACATCTACATTCATCCTGGACAAGACATTATAATACAGATGCGTTATCACTCTTGAGGACTGAGACGGAATGCCTCGTCACTAGTAATAAAGGTCTCTGGATCCCTGCACTCAACAGACGAAACACAGCAGCATTACACTGCTATTTTAGGCTGGTATTCTATGAGGGCATGGTCCTTCTCCGATCGAGCTAACTCATTAATTTTGCAGCTATAAACAAACTGCATCGTAGCTCTACCACATAAAATACTTATATATATAAAACCTTGTATTGTAAGTTTAACAATGAGGATATGATCTTTCATTGACTGAATCCTCTACGGTAAAAATAAAAAAATAAAAAGAACTGTGACGGAGTTACAATGCTGCTAGCTAAAAACTGAATGGGACGGCTCGATAGGCAAGGATCACGCCCTCACTGAATATCAGCATCAAATAGTAGCATAAATCTTTTGTGTTTCGTATGGTAAGTGTGGGGATCCTTATCGTACCCAGATACGGGTAACGTTACTGACATCAGGGATGACACTGCAAGAGAATCTTGAATCTTTTTAGGTTGATTCTATATCATTCTATCTCATAGGTCTATGTCATGGGTCATAGCCATCACTCACTATCCGTTAAACTATGTTTGTCACCCCTAATAATATGTCAAATAATTTGAGAATATATTACAAAGATAATATAAGGAATATAATAATATAACATATATGTAAATATATATCTGTAGTACATAACTCTTAATAAGTATAAAGTAGTTGAATTATATGTTTCGACCTTCAATTTAACCGATTTCAATAAAGCCGAGAAGATAGTAACGTTTTATTACATTTATTCCACTCTTGACTTATAGGTTATAACAGTTTAAGCTAGTTTTAAAAAAATAAGGATGTAACCTTCAATCAAGAATGAAAGGTGACGTCATAAATAGCCGTCAATCTGATTAAAGTATTTTTATATAAATACGATAAGTACGTTTGCGTTTTTCAACAGTCATAATTATAACGGTACGACAATATCGAAAAAAAATATCGTATTTATTATTTATTTACTTATATCAGTAGAGACGAAGATTTTTATACGAGTAAGAGTAGACAGTGTGACATGTGACATAGAGAGTGATAAAATCACGGTGCAGCCTGAATGAATTGACACGGAGAATAAGCACGTCCAAACAGAGACCAGCTTGAAATGCGGTCAATTGTGTTTCATACGAATAAGCTCAACAAGCTTTCAGAACGCACATCCGCTGAAAATTTAGATGGATAGCTTTGTTATCTACAATTGAGTAACTTAAAAAAAGACTGACGATTACAAAACACATGATCTCGGCCAATACGGTAAACACAGCTCCTGCATTAATTTATTATTGAAGACATAAATGCCACTATCTGTGACGTGACAAGGTTTCAGACTTCTTTTACTCAAGGAACGTAACGAAGCGATTGTACTCTTTTGCGATGACATTCTGTAAAAGCGTCTTGATCTTTTTGGTGTTGACTTAACTCGATTCTTAGTGGCATATTTTTTTTATTAACGACTATAAATAATTAGGGACAATTTCTACAGTCATTTATTAATTAACTATTATAATTGTCTATAGCATGAAGGTTGAGCGAAGTATTAATTATTGGAACATACTGGCTAATAACATCTTGATTTATAATTTAATTTAATTTCGCATTTCCACGTGGTAGAGCCGCACTGAAATTTATGTCAAGATGCAGCTTAATGGGTCATCTTGACTTGTAAAGTAATACGCGTTCACATAATACCGTCGTAAAATAGTAGCTTCTCGCTGTGTTTCGTCTGGTGCGTGTAGATACTCGGAAACCCTTATTACATGTGACAAGGCATTTCATCATAATTTTCACGGGTGACAATGGTGATTCCTTATCGAAAATGAATGTGGGTGTGAAGGGCTACATGAGTAACTAAACGGTGATGAACTGTGTGCTCATTAGTCAAAATAAAAAAAATCTTAATAACTTATCATCGGGTAAACTAATTTCTTCATTATCGTGTTTATTTTTAGTAAATCGTTTAAATTTTTCGTGTTATTATTTGGTTGTATATTAAAAGTAGTCATAGACAAAGACTAGGGTCTACTTTTTCGTCACTTTGTTATTATCCTCGCGACAGTTTCATCCAATAAGTCTATGTAACACGAAGTCGGTATTATGAGATCACGATTAAAGTAATACGATACAAAAAACAATATACAGGCGACTATCTTCACCTTGTTAAAATGTCAAGGGCGAGTTGCATCTGGATGAGTCAATGGTTCCTTAAAATAGTAATAAACTGTAGGTCATTACGATACTACCTATCCATTATATAAGCCTTTGTGTTAAAAGTTTTTATTCTATATGGTATTTGCACTTGCTCATAAATCTTGTCACTTTTGTGTACCTACGTGAATGGACCTGCAGTTGACACTAAAATATATTCTACGCGGTTGACATAATTTGGTAACTAGCAGAAGCTGTCTAGATTTTCAACTTCGTTATCATTGGTTACAAAATAGCAGTTCACGAGACGGTAAGTGATTCCGTAGACTATGTAACGTTACTGACCGACGTTTATGCCTCGTATATGCAGTTGCGTCGTTACCCCCTTTTTTTTTTGGAAATAATATTAGCATAATATTCCGGTTAACCACTCTAACTAAGCTGCACATGCTTGTGCTAGGAGATGGTTCACGACAATAGTCTAATGGTGGATTTGAACCTACAACCTCAATTTCGCAGACCGTACCCTAAACCATTAGGCTATTGACGCTCTTGAACCCCTGAAATTTAACATGATATGCCGGAACACCAGTGTGAAAATATCCAGTTTCTTTCTTACACCAGATAAAACAAACCGGGATTCATGGGACAGATAAATTATATCAATGTTAATTATTTACCAATAAAAACAAATGGTATATAATCCAGCTGTAATCTGAGGAAAACATCAAAACAAGGTTTTTAATATATATGTATGTATATAGTACATTGTGGTACTTTCTAGATCTTTTTGGACTGATACCGTCGCGATAACGTATCATTACGATCCTATATAGGGTATAGGGATGTATAGGGATCCGGAGAATTGATTATAATTAACGAGACATCTCAACGAGGCGCATAATTTTAGAGGACGTATGTGGCAATGATAAGCCTTAGTCCTCGCTTAACTGATTGCTTGCTGCACCCTAATATTATAAAAATTGAAATAGTGTGTTTATAAACACAAGCAAAACTAAACCTTATATACATAAAAATAGTTCGTATTTCAGATATTTAGTATCGTATAAATTATGTGTTAACAGCCGGAGAAGCATGGCGAAGGAAGAAACTAGATCGGCACTGGTCGATCGGAGAAGGCCCTCACAGAATACCAAAATATCAACGTTAAATAATAACCTATGTTAATGGCTTAACAGTTAAGGGTATGCGAAAATTAAGGTTCTAGCTTCGAATCTGCCATACGACTATTGTTTGCCATATTGCCATCTCCTAACGAAATTCAAAGTGAAGCTTTATGAAGAATAAGCTTAGTTGGAGTGTTTAACAGGAATGTTCGTATTGTTAAAAATTTTGCTAGAATTCTTTTTAAAGAAAAAATGTGTGCGTATAAATAAATACAAAATTAAACATGCGATATATCAAAATAGTTGAGTCAGATATTTGACAAGGGTATGTTTAAATGAATGGTAACAAGACGGCTCGTTATTTATTAACGTATAAATTGATCCCGTATCAAAAGTCGGGGGATCTTAATTTACGACTGATGCGGCCGCAATATTTCGTATCAGACATTCACTGCGGTCGAAAGCCACCTCTGAAGCGATGAAATTTAAGCGTTTAATATTGCTCCATGGAACACAATATTTTGATGAAATATTTCTTCATACTGCAAGACTTAGTACAAGGCACACCGTCTTAGTTTTGCATTATAATTCCTTATTGAAGATGAATGGGGGCGTCCTGGGTCGCAGGAATTACTTACCATCAGGTGAACCGTGTGCTAGTTCCTCAAACTTCATAATATAAACAAAAATACAAGAATATTGTTTAAAAAACATTAGTATATACAATACAATCAATAATTGTAGTATAAATATGAGACTATGAGATGAGTTGATAAGGTAGTTCAGCTCAGCTCACGGACCCCTCAGTTCCGTGAGCCCTATGTTCAATAAAGCTGTAAGAGCCGCATAGGCTAACAGATCAACATCAACAGAATCTAGATGAGTTGATAAGGATGTCTCTCTAGTCGATACTACAGTAACTCTTTATGGTTCTTGCCAGATGACATAACGTAGGATACCTCATGCCGCATGCTTTCGAATTAACAGCGTTATTTGTGTCTCCATCCCCTAAATAAAAATTATCAGCTCAACGCATCTAACAGTTCACTGCTAAACATAGTCCAATCCCGTAGATTATCACAAATCCTTGCATTGATGGACTTCCCCCAAACTTGTATAGGTCGTCACTCCTCGACGGTTCGGCCAGTTCTAGATTGCTACTACATCACCCATTTTTTTTTTATTTGTCTTATGGCCATTGTTAGCCCGAGGGCTTTTACAGCTTCACCAGGTTGAAAGGTGTCCGAGGCCAGAGATAAATAGGTAACCAGCACAAGGGTTCCCGATACAGAGCCTCGGCTTGCACCTTGATCCTGTGCGCTTAAGCGGCTGACTCAAAAGTGCCCGAGAGGGCTGAACCTTGGCTCGGTCAGTTGCTTCTGGATGATTTCTTTCTCATCGGTTATCAGTACTACGAGCTATATAGCCACCACATTCCCCTTCAGCTTGTGATCTGTTTAGCTAAATCGATCACCCTCGTTGTGCTGCGGATGTGTGCTTGTTAATATATACAGGTATATAAAAATGCCACTTACAAAATTTGATACTGCTCGTAAATAAACAATCTTAGAAAGCTGGAATTAACTCAAGATTTACTATGTAGAACGGACCACTTATTTCGTTTAAACTTACTTTTACGGTAATAAAAAGAAAACGTTTCAAGGAAACGGAAACGGCTTTAGCATAGCCGTAAATATTTAAATTGCAGATAAAACATTAAGTGGAAGTAAAACAATAATCGTAAATTGAATAATATGAGCGATTCACTGAAGTTATTATAAACCTATAATAATAGGATGCGGCATTTTTGTTATCATTTAACGTTTATAGGGGAAAGCCAGCTAGCAATTTTCTTAGTAGATATTTATCATCAAATGCTTTTTTTGTGCGACTTTCTTAATGGTTTTCTGAAGATTCCTTGGATTATTTGTGAAAACAATTTACGTGTAAATCCTTTTTAATATTGATAGAGTAAGGCTTCCTTTTATTGCCACTACATAAACAATGGATTGTAAAGATATCCGATTTGAGAAATTCGAAAGATACTATAATATACAAGAAGTACATATATCTTGTATATTTAGAGCATATTATATATACAAGACGAGATATAGATAAACAATAAGTAGGTATCTTGCAAATAACTATTAATTTGTAAAAAAATTAGACTAACTCAAATATTAGGAACTAAATTATAGATATAAATAAAATCTGACTAAATTATATAAAGCAGAAGCAATATAAATAGACTAATAAAAGCTTATAAAGCTATATTTTAAAGGAATGATTTTAATTACGTTATTTGTAGTAAACTTTATTATGATACAATTGTGGAGATTAGCAGCGGTAGAGCTACACTGCAGTGGTTTTAGCTGCAGAATGATGAGTCTTCTCGATCGGGGTAGGAACACGCCCTCACAGAATACCAGCGTAAAATAGCAGTATAATATTGCTGTGTTTCGTCTGGTGAGTGCAGGGAACCTTTATTAACGATGATGAGGCATTCTATCCCAGTCCTCAAGGGTGACAACGCATCTGCATTATGATTCCTTGTCAAGGATGAATGTAGATGTCATTGTCCGTAGGATTCACTTACCATCAGGTGAACTGTGTGCTCATTAGTTATTTACAATGTCATAAAAAAAACACAAGTGTATAAAAAGTTATTATTTCATATAGGATTGCCTAAGCAGAAAATGAATGTTAAGTGGACAATCACATCCTGACAATTGAGATAGAGTGTTACCACCTGTGATAAGAAATCCGGTTTCTTTCAATCACCGGACAAACCACAGAAGTACTAATCTGATAAATTATAGTGTATTTCTATGAAAGTGTCTGTATCAATACATCTTATAGCCACCGACTTCACTCAATTTTCTCAAAATAGAATTAAGCCTCTTAAGTTAATCGCTCAAAAGGTATGTCATGGTGTTATGTCATCGCTTCTTAATGTATTTGTATAATTTTAAATTGCTCAGACTTACGGAGATGAATGAAAACTGTATTAAAAATATCCATAAGATTCATACGTACACATATAAACATACATATATACAAGTGAAGCTAATGAAAACGTATTAATTAACGCTAAGCGAAATTAGATACTAGAACTATCCAATCACTATCACTGTAACAATTACTGCTAATTCACAAAGGGTCGTAATCGTCGTAAATGTACTCCAATAATTGAATATCCACTTTGTGAAAATCAATAAGTACGCTCGATTTTCACACAGTGGAAAATTAGGTTTAGATATATGTAGAACGGTAGAGAAACTGGCTCAGTTTAAATGTAAATTCGACGGCGTGTGTGGGCACATTGGCAAAAACAAGGCCTCTGCTGAACAAAGGATATTGATATAACTGAACAAAAGAGAATATGCATGATTCAAATATAAATGAGTACATTCTTGACCATCAAAGTTCAATTGCTTGTTTCTTTGACTTTGCTTTATAACTTTTTAGAACGGAGAAAATGTATGAGCTTATTTGTAATTCTTACTAAATTACGATTCATGCGACGATCTACAGTTTTACCTAGAGCGTGGCTTAAATATTCATGTATATTTTATAAAATACAATCCATTTAGAGAAACGAGCACAAAGTTCAGTGATAATTACATTATTCCTTATGACTGAAATGAGATGTATGTATGTATCTATTATTAGAAACACAGCGGTGTTATTTAAAGCTGGTATTATGTGGCATTGTTCTCTCCTGGTCATGCTGCGGCTGAAAACGAACTACAGCACGTTGTTAAAAACTTAAAGGTGGTTACTTTTATTTTATTATTAATTTTCGAATAACAATCAACACTCTAACGGGACAGATAGCAAGCAAAATAACTTTCTTCTGTATTATATTCTTAAAAAATATTACAAAGAAATTGAACAGCCTACACTTCTTCTATAAAAGTAAAAAATTAATGAACAAAATATCTCATGATAAAACTAAAAAGTAAAAAGCAAACTGAATTGGATTCCCGGTGACGGCCAACCAACGAAGCTGTTAATTGCAATTTTAAGAATTGATTTACCACGAGCTTGGTGTTGAAGGAAAATATCGTAAGGAAATCAGCAAGTCCGAAAAAATAATTAAAAAATGTTTTTCGAAGACATTTGAAGTCTGTCAATGCACATTGGAATGAAATGGTGAACTACTCTAACGTTCTCCAGAGATTATATATAGAATACCTGTGTCCAACTCACGGTTTTGCATAAATACATAGGCTTTTACGCAATTTCGAAATATAATATTCGAAACGATAGTAGTAGATTATTGTTTAGTTATTTATAAATTTGCAAATTTATAAATTTGGTATATATTCGATGCAATCAACTGCAATTAATAGTCAACTGTATTCCTTATTTGAATCTTGGATACGTTCAAATCGATGTTACGAATAGACTATAAACTTTTATAGACAGAAATTTCCCGCTAAAACTGTAAGCAACGCTCGGAGAAAATTTAAAGATTTGCAAGCCTGTTCACGTTCCACAGTGACACCTAAACATCCTTGTTTATATTTCATTACACGCTAAGCCTTGAAGCGTAAAAGGTATACGTAATTTGTTTCGGAAATTCGACGCTCCGCATCCGAGTGTTTTCCTTCACCTCTCGGTAAATTTCTGTTTACTTTAGCTTAGCGTCAGGAAATCTATACACGGCCCTGTTTACTAAGAGCTTAACTGCGAACGAAATATCCTAGCTAGTGCCTAATTAAGCGTGGAGTAAGCACTGACATACTTCTGAAGCTTTAATGAGGATATATACGTTAAGTGTAGAAAAGTATGGAGAGAGACTGATGAATTAATTTAAATATTATCATTTAATAAATGAAATTTCGAATAAGTTTAATTTTGAATTATGAACAATTGCTTTTAATGGAGACGTGGTAGCTCCATATCTAAGTACTCTCTTATAATTCCCAGTATGCGAGCAAACTGAGTATAATCCTGGCTAATAGCATCAATGAAATTGTTGATTGTAATTTCAATCTAATTTCATGTCTAACATAAATTAGATTAGTTTTTTTGTTTGAAGTTATGTGAAATCGGAAAATCAGCAGTGGGGCCGCGTGGTGGATTATGTTCTAGAGAGGCCTTTGCTCAGTAGTGGAAACTATATATATGAGTTAAGTTACTGTACTTTCATTTCTTGTTACTTTTAGAAAAAAAGAATAGTTATATAGTTCTTAATAAACAAAAAGTGATATATTTTTAATGACGTAAAATATAACTTATAATTATTATAATAACGTCATAATAACACATTGCCAAGATGAAAAATGTATAGATAACTATTATTAAAAATAATAGAACAACAGTAGTAGAGTACCAGTGCTAGAGTTACACTGCAGGTTGTTTGTAGCTGCAGAATTAATGGATCACCTCGACCGGGTTATGACCACGCCCTCACAGAATACCAGCGTAAAATAGGGGCATAATGCTGCAATGCTTCGTCTGTGAGTGAGGCAATCCGGAGACTTTTTACTGGTGTCGAGGTATTACATCTCATTCCTTGACAAGGATGAATGTAGATGTTATGGGCCGCAGAAATCACTTACCATCAGGTGAACCGTGTGCTCGTTTTTTACTCTTAATGTACTGAAAAAAATTAGAAAGATCCAGGAATAGAAGATTTAAAGCTGTAATCTTGGTGAGAATTCTATCAGAATACAGGGTCGTGACAAAGAAAGAATAAAAATAGTGTTGATATTTTACACTAGTATTATGTGAGGTTATAATAACAGACTTGGCAACAAATTTAGGTCTTTTTTTTCAAGAATTATTGTACGAGAATTTATGCATTCGACACTTTAGAAAGTAAGTGGCGAACTTACCGGCAACTGCCTTTACAAGGCTAACCACTAGCAAAATGTCAGCTCCTTAAGGCTACTCAACTTTTCGAGTTTTTATCTACTTCGGATCCTAATATATCAAGAATATAATAAAAGTCACACTTATTTTCTGAAAGCTTTTATATCTTCATACAAATTTTCTTAATTTTCTGAACCTAGATATATAGAGTAAATATAGAATATTTATATAAGAATATATATTGAATGATGTTAATACTGCTGGCCTTTTAGGCCCTAACAGCTTCAGCTGTGTCTGTGTTATTTTCTTCTTCGTTCTCTCCTACTCCGTGCTAGTCTATTTACTATTCGTGTGAGACTTGCCACTCTTCTGTGGTGATTTTAAGCCATCTGGTCATTTGCGATTAGTGATTCCAACTTGCCGTCCAAGGTTAGGCATCGGAACTCTCCTCAGACAGTCTTTGTTGTTATTTATGTCTGTGATATTATATTTTGGTATCAATACAAGGTAATTTTTCTGTTTGTCTGTTTAGAATAAATATACTTCTATACTTGGAAGGACTTTTTAAAATTCTTATCCCTCTCAACGTAAATTCTTGTCTCGGACCAGGGTCAAATTCCGAATAGAATTGATTGTTTCATAATAGTTATATTCTTGTTGGTGATGAGATATTCAATTTAGTTCTGAGGGGTAACAACGTATGTCCATTATAATTCCTTATAGAGGATGAATGAGGGTTCATTGTAAAAAATAAATTTGCATTTTGCAAGTAAATTTCAGTAAAGAAAAATGGTATTATTATAATCTTCGGAAGAGTTTAGCAAATCAAAATCAAAATTATATTTTATTTCTGTCTGCAAGCAATTTCCATCATCATTGCTTGCCTTGATGATGATGGTAGCTCAAACTAGATCATCTCGTGGGTACAGGGTTTTATTAAGGAGACCATAATACTACCAAGTACCAAATAAAAAAAGTGCGCTTAGGTAAAAGGCAGTTGAAGTAAAATTTTATATTAATATTAATAATAATAATATTTTTATAATTTACTGTCCCAATAATGTTCACGAAATACTACCGTCAGTTATTGCCCTTATAAATGCAAAAATGCGTAAATGGACTAAAGATTTAACTGAACGTTACTTTCGTCCAAATACAACTTTCGCAAAACACAAACCCTCAATTATCTAAATAGATTTTATTTCTTTAATTATTATTACGACACCATTTCCTACCTTTATATTAATAATAGAATTTGTTTTAACCGAACGTTTGTGTTTACGCACAAATGCATGAACGTTAATTTTTCTTTATCATCTACTTTTCACCCCTTTTTGTCGGCTTTTAGGATGGTTTTGTTTTTTAATTTAGTTTTCTTTTAATATTCGTGTAAGGCGAGGAGAGTGGAATAAATAGATTTACTATTTTTTCCATCTATTCTCGCTTTCATAAGATGTAATTTTAGTAATGGTTGCCTCATTACTGCGGGAGCCTGTAGCCATTTTAGATATACACTAGCCAATTTCATTAGACGCAATAGGATTTACGTGAGCCATTGTATTAGAACAGGTAATTTGAGATAATGTGGACGATAACACACGACTTAAATACAAGTAAAAAAGAAGACATTACTGACTTTCTTTTAAATACCCGAAACTGACGGTCAACTTGTCAACAGTCAGTTGCTGCTTTTGAACGAATGGCGAATCGTTATTATTATTTTTTTGTTTTTTTTAATTTCAAAATATATCATTTGACATGTTATTATTTAATATATAAAATTGCAAAAGTGTTTACAATTGCCAGTTCTTCAACCGCATGCGGCGTTTCAAGGTAAACCGATTTATAATTATCTATTAAAATGTGAGTCATTAATATTAAATGTAATAACTGCAGACATTAAAAAGCTGATGGCAACGACAAAATGTTCAAATACTGCGTGGTACGATAAAAAAAAACTTAGGACGGAATGACGCATATAAGAGGTGACAATTAAACACACAGTTTACTTAACGATAAATGATATCAGAGACTCATGACATCTACATCGATGCCCAATTTTTTTTTAATGGCTCGTTGCCCATTAATGCTGCAGCTAACAATATATATTGTTCTAACACTATTCGAAATGACGCACTATGTACCTATGTCTTGGACCTTATTTTATTACAATTCCTTTTCGGCATCAACGCGGCACAAACGGCACGTAACATCAACAACGTTTACGGAGAGAACTTTACAAACGAACGCACAACCCGTTATTGGTTTGCCCGGTTCCGTTCTGGAAATTGTGATTTGAAAAATGAACCTCGTGGTCGTCCGGACGGTTTGGTCAACAATGATAAATTTAAGGCGATTGTGAAAACTGATGATACTCAATCTACAGCCGAGCTAGCAGCAGCTTTTTATGTTAACATCAAAACAATATTGGTTCATTTGCGACAAATTGGCAAGGTAAAAAAGCTTGATAGATGGGTGCCCCACGAACTTAACGATCACCAGCGCAACGTACGCGTTGAGACCTGCCTCGCGCTGCTCAACAAGCACGGAAAAGATTTTTTTTTGAACCGAATTGTTAGGTGCAACGTAAAGTGGATTCGGTTCGACAATCGAAAGCGCTCAGAAAGTTGGTTAGATCCTGGTACAGCACCAAAGCGATGCCCTAAACGAAAAATGACATCTAGAAAGTTGATGGTCACTGTTTGGTGGTCTCGTGTTCGGTGTGATTCATCACAGTTTTTTTTACCAAACGCCATGAGCATTACTACAGACGTGTAATGTGAAGAACTGAAGACAATGATGGAGAAGCTCGCACATCTGCAACCAGCTTTGGTCAATCGGCCGTCCCCACTGCTTCTACACGACAACGCGCGACCCCATACTGCACAACAGACAGTCTTCAAGCTGTAAGAGTTGGGGTTGGAAGCTTCCCTCATCCACCGTGCTCACCAGACTTTACTTTTTCCAAAATTTGGACTTAACTTTTTAGCAGGAAAAAAAATTAATTCCCGAGAGGCAGTACAAAATGCCTTTGAAGAGTTTGTTGCCTCCCGTCCAGCTGATTTTTACAAGAAGGGCATCAATATACTACCACTGCGTTCACAAAGATGCATCGATTACATGGGTGATTACTTTGAATAACAGAAATAAAAAGTTTGAAAATAAATACTTCAACTTATTTCATACAAAACAGCAATTTCATAGATAAAGACCTAATATATCTAGTTACAGTATAGATTTAATTTATTTATTTGATGAATCATTTATGAACAAGCCACCTACACTGGTAGTCAAATGGACGATGGACTTCGAAAAGTTTTATTTTTGTAAAACCAATTTGTTATATAATCAATATTTTGTTTGTTCGACTGATTTTGTTTTGAGGTTAATGAAAAAAAATATATACGGTTTTGCAAGGTTAAATATTGTTTTTTATTTTTATTTTAGTTTCCATATATATGCGTTTGATTCTATATAAGGATAAACATAAAATATTTTGTTAAAAAATGCACGATAAAGTAAACTGAATAGATAAATAAGGTGACCAAATTAATATATTTTTTTAACATGGATTACTTAACAAAAGCTTTGATAAGATGAGTTTGATAAGTAATCCAAATTTTTACATACAAGAATAATATTTAAAAAAATAGGTAAACGAAGCTCATTTCATACTTTGTTACCGGTCTATAAACTTTTAGAATGCAAAGCAATGAGCAATTTGCCACTCTACGAACGTTTGTGTTATGCATATTGTCACAAAGGAAAACCTATCCTATTACATTTAACTAGGCTGCATTTTATATCAAATTCAAGAATCATTTTGGGAGCTTTCCAATGTTATTTGGGACAACATTTGAACAAGTTGAGATAAGTTACAATCAAAGAGATTTCGTTTAATTCAAAATAAGTCTTTATGGTTTATACTTGCGTTTATATTATAAATTACGAGCCCCTTTGAAAACTTTAAGAACATTTGTTGACATTATAACATAATCTTCTGCATTTGAATACTTATATAAAACACTTATAATAAAAGTAGAGTCACGACACAGCTTGTGTGGGGTTTGATGGGGAGGGCTAAATACTAGCATGTAACATGCATAAACATAACGCTAGGAGAGGTAGGGATAGATATAATAGATAGGGATTTGGAGACCCATTTTCTAGTAAAAAACATTCCATCTCACCCCTTTGGGTGACAACGCTTGACTCTTTGTTGAGGATGGATGTAGATGTTTATGGACCGTAGACTGACAGACAGATTTAGCTTGTTTGTCACCAAGAGTTACAGAAAACTTAGTAACAGCCTACATCGTTTAAAGTTCCTATACGTCTACAGCCTACTGCTGGGAACTGTTAGAGTATAGCCACCACTCGGACCCACTGGAGATTGACTGCCTTGACTTGCCCTCGAAATATTTATCTTAAAACAAAAACTAAGTTTTATAAATAGATAGTTATCTTGCTATGTTATTAGAAGAATATTACAGAACAGTACACTCTTAAACAGCCGAAGTGTTAACGATCATATATCATGTTAATGTCTAATTATTTATTTTTAATACTAATATATCCCCAAATGCCATAAAGGTTAAATTAAAACAAACGTTAAGAAATATACAAAGGTCATTGGAGACGTAATATTAAATTGTATTTACCTTTAACTCACTGGGGACTAGACTTTCAAGAGAAATACGTTGCATAGTAGTTTGAGTACCTAGCTGCTACAACACGGATTCAGGGTATTCCCAGCAAAGGAACATTTTATTATTATTATTATTTATATATTTTTGCACATATATGACTAGTGAATGCCTCTGTATTTGCTCAAGTGGTTACGTATCTATAAATGATTCTGCCCAGTTCATGGCAAAACTAGAAGAAGGAGAGCATCATCATCACCATCAATAAAATTAAACGTAACTTCTTTCCGTAGCGAAGTACAAATGCAATTGATCAATTCATACATTAAATGATGTAATTGAATCAATAATATGAGTTTATACAGGAATTTTTTAATTCAGTTTTCGCTAGATCGTTATGTTTCTTTGTTTCTTTTTTGTATAATATTATCGATATATGAGCACACAGTTAATATGATTGGAAGTGATGATAGCGGCCCATGACATTGAGATCCATCCAGAAAAGAGATTCAAGAAAAGAGGCTACACCTTTCTTAAAGGCCGGCAATGCATTTGCGACTCCTCTGGTGTTGCGGGTGTTCATGGGCGGCGGTGGTCACTTACCATCGGGTGGGCTGCTTGCTCGTTTGCGACCTATTCTATAAAAAAAAGATGACTATGCGTTGTATTCCCTAGGGCCCGTGATGGAATGCCTCCATAAGTAAACGGGTCCCTTGTATACTATGCGACCATCAAAAATTTTCGATTTTTTTAGTATTTATTGTTAAATGGCGGAAACTAAACTTATATTATTCGAAAGGTACTGCGACATGGATTTTCACGAAACAAAAATCCTCTGTGTATGTTTTTGTTAAAGAAGATTAAATGAAGTGAATACGTACACTTGATTACTTCATACACCTATTAAATGAAAGCATTTTTATGGCCTAGGTTCCACGGAAGGCAAAAGGTTTTCGGGCCAAATAAAGAGTTATGCAACAAAGAATGAAGACATATGAAAAATAATTGGTTTTCAATCACAGTCGATACTAGTTTGAATAGATATTCTAAAATATATTAGATCTACATTATTATCATTGTTATAAGTGCCATCATTATTATTATGATTATCTTGTGTGTGCAAGGCTAAGAATTGGAACAAACATACACACACACACATTTGTTCACATGTAGTGGAAATGTCTAATAACCTTTGTTATCTCTATTTACTACGTCAGTAGATATAAGGGTAGTAAATAAGGGAGGGTTTATTTTGTTTTTTTTCCTATTATTTGATTTCGAAATTATATCAATTCAAGTTGAATGGCATTTCCACGCGAAATCTTTTTTATTTTCCACAATGTTGTTTTTGCAACTGGATCCATTGAATTATTGTTTAGTATATTTTTTATTTGCGCCTTTTATAACGACGTGGGTCGCCAGTTATTATCGTTGGGCGAAACGAATTGTTTTATGTCATCTAGAAAATTGGTCTGTCGCTTTTAGACTCGGGGGAGGAGAAACACAACGCAATTTCGCTTTAATCAAATTTCTAACATCGTAACTTACAATAGGGAGACTTGGGACAATAGTAAGTCAACACTGCTGCAAATTATAATTAAAAGTTACGATTTACAAACATGTATTGCAAAAGATGAATGGAAGAAAATACAACATATCCGTACAGCGGGCATTATAGAGGTATATAAACTATCTGTTCCGACGATTTCATGTCCGCAGATATGTATTATCTACGCGCACGAGATTTATTTTGACATATCTCATTTATTTGTCATAATATAAATAGTAAATGTAGGATAAAGCTTATTTGAATACATCTTTCATAACCAAGTCCAATTTGGTGCAGCTTTTGTGAAGATTAGCGTGCGTAAACGCACAGACAGACAGACAAAAATCTATTTAAAATTTAATTAAATGTATAGATAAAAGATAATGGTTAGGGTGTTAAGGCAGTAAAATTTAACCACAAAGATGTATATGTTGCTTTACAAATTAAGATAAATAAATAAATATTAACATAAATAATACAGTAAAAGTGTATATGACTGTGTCTATATAAGCATCTGCCTCCTGTGTAAAGACAGTAGTGGCGAAATTTACCTAGAAATATTATATATAATGATACCTAAACTTTGACGCAGCCTAGACTTAGGATCTTTCGTAATGTGTCATGGGCCAGCAAAGGTCTATCTTGCATTAACGCAACATAACGTGATTCAGTTATTAGAGAGAGGATCTATTATTACTGTCCAATCAACATTCCAAAATCTTGCACGTAAGTGAATTGTAAATATTATGTTTAAATATATATATTGATTACTACGTATATTATTTATTGTTTGTAAAGGATTGGGCAGTGTTATGAAAGCCTGAAAAAATTAAATATAAACAAATAACTTTATATCGATATATATTTAACTTTATAAATTTCAAACAGTTTCTCACATATTAAATGTTATAAATTATTTGTTATGTTCAAGGGTCTCTGAAAACCATTTTAATACATACATATTTAACATTAACCTGGAAACAAATTGAATCAAACAAATCTATTTCTGGAATAACATTTATAACGATTATTGATTATTTATGACCGGATATATAACTTTGGCACTAGATAATAAAATTTCTTACATACAAAAAGGACTGGGATTCGTGTGTTCTAAAACATAAATACATTGAACACGTTGATACTTCACTTTGTTCCTTCAATTAACATATGTATATCTTAACTACACTGCGGTTTTATTTCTAGCTGCAGAATTAGTAGACGTCTCACAGAATACCAGCGTACAATAGCAGCATAATGTTGCTGTGTTTCATCTGGTGAGTGTAGGAATCCGGAGACCTGAATTACTTGTGACGAGGTATTCTATCTCAGTCCTCAAAGTAACAACGCATCTGCATTATGATTTCTTGTCAAGGATGAATGTAGATATCATTGGCGGCAGGAATCACTTACCATCAGGTCAACTGTGTGTGAGTTTGTCTCATAATAACAAAAAAAAATGCAGTAGAACAACGATGTAATTTTCGTTTATTTTATTATATGTTTCAATGTACGCAGTAACTACGCAGACTATGATAATCATAGATTCTGCACATAACAATCGTAATGACGTAATGATCATCTATACAATCCTTATTAATGTATTTAAAAAGATCATTTTAAATTCATATTTTCTATAACACAGTTCACCTGACAGCAAAAGCTGTTTGCAGCCCGTGACATATACCTCTAACGTTAAAAATTGACGATATATGCATGAGTTGTCAACGCTGAGGACTGAGATTGAATGCCATATCTATAATCCAGTAGTGGAAATGCATGAACTAATCACGCGAAACAGCAGATTTATGTTGATATTTTACTCTGGTGAACTGTGATTGGGCAGCCCCACTCATGTTGCAACTATAAATTATCTGTATCGTGGCCCTTTGACATAAATAATCTCATGATACCTCGTTTAAAATCACAATTCCGAGATGTGCAAGTGGATTTGTGATCTTTATGACACTTTGTGACACCTGCAACACCAGAGGCGTCGCAGATGCACTGCCGACCTTTAAGAAAGGTTCCTAAGTCGTATCGGTTCGGCTGATTCCACAGAGTGCGTGAAACGTGAAACACACAGTGGTGGATTGTCAGCCATCGAGATGAAATTTTGAATTATGTCATGATATATTTCATTTCATTTATATTTAAACTCAGCGGCTGGAATTAATCCAAGCAACTCCTTAGAACACTACCCATCACAAAGTTAGTAAAAAATACATAGAGAACTTTGTTTATAGACTAGAAACAAGGTAAAGCTTAGGCTTATTTACATGGACTCGACCCACTTATCAACGATACACAATTAAAAGCTGATGTAAGAATAATGTTTAGAGATACATTATAAATACGAAATAAAATAATTATTGTTCGTATTTCAATTTTAATCGTCAAATTTGGGGCCGCGTGGTGTTGTGGTCACGACACCGGGTTACTGCGTCGTGGGTCCTGGTTCGATTATAAGAATTGGCATCATTGGAATAATATTTTCGTCTTACAAATTGTTGAGTTATGGGTCTGGATTATTGATATTGATGTTACGTGTTCTTAGTACTGTGCTTTCCTGTTGATCCCTTATTTATCTCATTGTACTCTGCAGTGTGTCTCTATATTTACGCAAATCCTTACAGAACTACACACACGATGATGAACATGATGTATCTTGCGTTGTTGACGTCATCTGGTAATAGACCATAAGATATCATTTTGTTAGATATTAGTTAAACAAATACATATCTATAAGCATTTCCTGACAAACAAAGGAACTCTCTACTTAATCTTTTGTAATGAGGTTGGAGGAAGGTCAAGATGTTAACGAAACGAGATTTATTCAACTTAGCCAGGTCCGTGAGCCAATGAATTTGTGATACGCTAATGTTATTACACGGCTTAGAATCTAACCCAGGGCACGTGACGAAACAGCCAGTGTTATATATATATGAGTACGGAAAATCGTTATGTCCAGTAGTTTTTTTTTGGCTGGAATACACATTTATTATATCATTGCTTTAAATAAATATATTTCAAAACAAAACGAGCTATTAAAGAATATTCGTTTTCATTATATTATATTTTGAAATGAAAAATCGTTGGAACGTGTAATATTTTAATAACGCGGAACGTCGCGGCCTCGCTGTGGCGAATTAAATTTTCATCGATGCAGGTATTCAGTTTCGCAACACTAGCTGTGGCGACAGGTGCAGTGGAGCGCTACGACCAGTCCTATGTATCGATACATCGATAAATTGTATCTCGATATGGTGCAGAGTCCACCAAATTGAACAGAATCGAAACTGAATGCACTTGTTTCGCGTTGTTTGCCAACTTTCAAATTTACAACGGAATAATTGGCGAGCGTTGTATGTAGCTCGCTAACCAACTTGACCGTTAATTATTAACCGTTTTCGTAATTGTTATGTTTTGGATAAATATTTGAATACGGATAAGTCTTTATTTGAATATTATTTTATCGATATCATCATTACATCAAACGTTAATATGTTACAGCACTTTATATAACTAAAGGTACTTACGAAACAAATTAATAATGAATGACAATTAATGATTGTATTATATTACGTAAAGTTCATGTTATGCGAAATACAATTCACAAAAGTGGTGGAGCCACGTTGCAGTTTGTTTCTGGCTACAGCACAAATGGGTTCGCTCAACCGGGGCAGGAACACGTCCTAACAAAAGACCAGCTTAAAATGGCAGCAAATTTGCTGTGTTTTGTTTGGTGACGAGGCATCTGATCTTAGTCATTAAGCGTGGCAATGCATTTATATTATGATTCCTTATCGAGGATAAGTGTAAGTGTCTTCAGCCGCGAGGAATCCGTAATCAAGTAAACTGTGTGCTCGTTTGTCACCTTTAATACAATAAAAAGTACATTATAAGAGTCCTATAATTCTAACAGGAACATAGGTCATTCCTTTCCACAGTACCCAAAATACCTGTGTTATAAAATGGGGAAATGATTCGACGGGATACCAGAAAACTAATTTAAATTGTATAATCTTAGCTAAACCCAGGTAACGATATTTACCAGCGATTACTCTGATCATTAAGCCGGTTGAGAATTCGCTTATAAATTTAACATAATTATAATTAGAGTTATAACTTTAACATTAAAAGTTTTAATAGAATACGAGCAAAGAAGTGACCGAGCCTTGAAATGGGCATATCTCGCGGTAGTTACTAAATTGTTAATAAATTCATTTACTAATATTTACTTTATAAAAGACTTTACTTCTTATGATTATTATGAACGTTTATTTCAGATTTGAAATCCATAGAGTGTAAGTAATTTGAAGCATAGAAAAAAAAAGGTTTAGTATAATTTACATTAATTTAAATTATCGCAATACAATTAATAACATAAGACATTTGAAATAACAATAAAAACATATTCGGTAAATTTGTAACTAGCTTGGCAAATTCTGAAAAATGTGTTATTGCATTACTTGTATTAATGAAAACACAATGACCGCAATTATTAATATTAAACGAGATGGACTAAAGAAATAAATAAAAGTTAAGTAATATTTATTAAATTTACCTACATAAAAAAAAAGAAAGTCCTATAAATAACCATCATCGTACGCGAATAAACCGAGTTCACCCCTGCGCGCAGTAGAGTCGCGTGGTATTCTCTATCATACCCTCTAGAGAGGAGGCTTATATCAGAACTTGGGATTTATATAGCCCGTGTAAATCTTGGAGAGACGAAAAGACTTATATACTATATTTAATGTTAACATGCATCTGGTCGATTAACGACTACAGTGCACAAACAAATACAGAGGCAGTCACTCTTTCTAACCTTACCTAGTCCCGTGTAATTCATATACAGAGAATGGTCCGATTCGGTGTCGGTGTTATATATAGGAAGTTTACATGGCTGCCTTTTGATGGTCACGTGGCCAAGAGATCGGAATAATTGGCTATCGAGCCCATTGCTGGGTTCGATTTCAAACAAGAAAGTCAAAATGTAGTGCCGCTAGTTGGTAGGCATGAAATGAACTAGGTATGCGTTTTGTCGCCATTAATATAAAACAAATCATAAAAATTACATAATATATAAATATAATACAATAGGCGCCTAAAGTAAACAAACAGTACCTAAATGGATTACTTTAGATAAAAATCCTACGTTGTACACAAAGCTCACGTAGTCAAAGCTTTTTCATTCTATCTCTATCTATTTTCCCGTTACATCTGCCGGCAGCACCGCGGCGCCCGATGTTTGCCAATATTTAGGCGATCTCGATACACCCGTTGCGGTGCAGTTCCCAGAGAAATATCCGCTTAAAACGATCCCATCTAGTACAAACAGGCCACAATACGGGTAACGATTTACGTATTCTTTATTGAACATTTCTTTTGATTCTTCTTTTTTTTAAGAATGACATCTATGCTGTTACATTACTAACGTTTCTTAAGCTTAAAATACTTATGCTAGGACATAGCTCACGACAAGAGTCGAGAGACAGATACCTTAAAACATTATTTTATTGTATAATAAGAAATCCTATTCCTTGCTGATTTTTTTAAATTCATCAATCAATTCATCATGTTAGGCACAAGTTACACTATTAGTCAAAAGCCAACGAGGCAAAGATTGCAGTCCAGTGGACGTATGAAATAACTTTCACTGTTACTCATTGCACTTTCTCACAACTATCAAACGAGTCATTAAAAATAATCGTGAAATGTATTTTTCCTTCCTGAATACTTTGTTTGTGAATCAGCGTACTGACTCATTTAGACCGACAGTTGCAACATTCACGGAACCACGGTGCAGCTAGCTTCAAATGGAACATGAATGGATCGGCTTGATCGGGCAAGGATCAAAGAATACCTGCCTCTAATACAGCATACCGCGACTGTGTTTCGATTGGTGTTTGCATCCAGAGATCAAATAACGGTTGACGAGGCATTACATCTTTGTCCTCGGAGTGACGACGCATGGGTATCATGGAGTGATTTTGAGAATTGATTTAAATACCAAGGGGCACTGTCATCGTGCGTATTGGGTTTGAAGTCATTACGGGAATTTGTTTATAACGGAAAACAACCTATAAATAATTCCTCTAACCCTTCATACAGAATATAGCAACACAATTTGTTTCTTACTTTTACATTTTAAATGCGTTGTCACCACGAGGACTAAGATGGAATGTCCCATCGCCAGTAATAAGAGTTTCCGGATCCCTACACTCACCACATGAAACTTTTTTTTTTGTTTATGAGTATTGCTGTTGGTCCAGTGACCAACTACAGCTTTATCTAATTAGACTCGTGAGCGGGAGACCTGCTGAGTATCACATGAAACAGCGTTATGCGATTATTTTATGCTGGTAATTTGAGAGAACGTGGCATTAGCCAGTGGTGTTATAAAAAGATAAAGTATCCAAGAATCGGTATAATAATTTAGTGTTAACACGTTAATTAATACAAATTTATTTATAAAACTATTACCTTTCAAAAGCAGCACGTAATTCTTCTTGTCATCACCGCCTTTTGGGTATTCCCAGTCGATATCGAGACCGTCGAAGTTTCTATCGCGCAGGTAAGGTATCGCCGAGTAGATGAAGGTTTGACGCGCGTATCTTGTGGCGGACATTTCTTTGAACTTCTGTGTTCCGAAGGACCATCCACCTGTTAAAAAAAATATGTTTAATAGTATTAAATAATCTATATTTGTTTATCGATGTTCTAGTTACCAGCCTCGCTCTTTCTCGAAATTTTCAGTATACGTAACATAGAACATATTTATTTAAATACATATAAATATTTCTTTAGGATATATCCATTTAGATATGAACTCTAGGAACACAACATAGTATTGTCATGGCTAGCTATTTTAGTTTTGGAATATCAAATAAGGAAGAAAAATATCCACCAATCCACACTATAATAGTATGTGCCTAAAATTTTCACGTCATCACCCTTAGCCGGAAGTGGGATTTATGAATTGCATAAGATTGAATTGAAAATGATGAGTGCTCATTTTATTTGTACCTCAATAAATTTTTATCGTTACATAATACGTAATTAATGTTTTATAAATTAAAAATATAAGTATTACTCTGTTTTCGATTTAATAAAAAAACACTAGTATTAGTCTTTTAATTTAGACCGATCAACAAAACCCCGTAGATAAAATTCCTAAATTAAATCTTGCAAGATACTAGAGATTATTGCTCTGTCTATCCAAACTATGCTTTAGCTAGGTTTTAGCTCCTGTATAATTATTATTCAAATGTGTCCTTACGTTATTAATTAGCTGTGAGAAAGTTGATTTATACTGATTATCCCACAACCAAAAAAGTTTCACTAATCTAACAATACAATGTTTCTTCAACCAGTAGTGTGGTGAGTAAATAAAAAGGCCCCTATATCGATGTTGTTATTTAACTCGCCTTTATTGTAACGCCTAGTTCTTTTGCTTTTATGAAAATGGGTGAGGTTTTTGTCGGGGCTCTGTGAAAATAGGTGAAAATGCCTTCTACCTCGCTTTGTGCCGTGGGAAAGCGTTAGTGGTGTATTCACACACGTGCATAGTGAAGCGTTGTGGATTACCGATATCGATTGTTTTTGGTTTTTTTAGAACAAATATTCTAAATTTCTAAATTATTCGTCTTACTATCACGGTATGTTTATTCATAAAATTATTAAAATTTAGAAAATGAATAACTTATTGAGCTTTTTGTTTCTTAGTTGAAATAGTTCTGATATTCCTTACTATTCCATTTAAGTTAAATCAAATCGTATTATTACTTGATTTTTGTTTTTTAGTGATACTATTTTCTATCGTATTTTATGGTGAACGATTTTACGGTACATACATACTTACAATATTTTCCGAATACCAACAAATTGTAATAACCACAAACGCCACATTGCCGGCGTTATAAGTCTACAAACAAAGTGCCCACAAACAAATAATCGACCTAATGAATGTCTATTCACACTTCAGCTGTGTGAGAAACTTTGACTACAATACATTCACTAAAGAAAAATAGATTATACACAGGGTGTTGGTTTGAATCAAATTTAAAGAACAATTATATTTCTCGATTTAATCTTAGTTTTGTGCAGCAATAATGGGTTTCAGGTCAGATTGGTTTGTTTCATTTCGGATTTATTTATTTATTACACAAATAACTTATACGTGTCATAGAAAGAAAAACAAAGTGGTAAGATTAGCATTAAATCTAAATATGCCAATTACATAGGTAAAACACATAAATAAATTGTTACAATATGAAAATCAAAAGTATGCATGACAAATTTGTAAAGGTAATACATTAAAATAAATGTGTATGTGGGTTGATGATTCAAAGTGGTCAATACTAAGCGAAAGAATACGTGATAGAATATTTGTGTTAGCCTTGCAATTTGTTATGTATTGTTTTTTATGTAACCTGCACATTCTTTTACAAGATTAGTGGAAGGAAATCCGAGTGAGTGCTTCTTGGACAATCATATATTATGGGCCTATATGTATTATTCCAAACTATATATATTGTGGAGCATGAAATCAACCACTTTGCTTAAATAATAACTGTCAAAAACCTTATTACAATACAACGCCAAGTCGGCAACAATCGGCAACTTTCCTATTGTGCTAATAGTTTTCTTGAGAAAGTCAAAGATACTTTATATGTATAACAGCGGCATAAGCTTTATGAGTAATTGTCATCTTCTCTGAGACCCATTGTCACAGCGTCGCACAACTTTCAGCTTTAATTAGTGTAGTTGTATTATTTGCCGACGGAACATACATATCTATTGTTGTTTTACATAAATACTTTTTTAAATTAGTCCAAGCAGAAGGAACCCTAGTAATTAAAATAAGAATACATGTATCTTTTAGAGCGAAATGTACTAAATTGTGTATTTTTATCTTGTGTATTATTCATTACGCTACAATGGATAGTAAATACTAAATTTGCTTGAGAAAACAAAAATATCGTGTCGGTAACGGTTTTTGTCCTTTAATTTCTGAGCGAGTCATAATTTCGAAAGTTAAATATAAATAAGTTTTACTTACTTTACAAATAACGAAACAAACTATTTCTGTATCACAATACTTAATGCAATAAAATATTGGAACAATCTGTTTCACAATGTTGTGGATTCATCTATAATCATTACTACTGGCAGATTAAAGTAAATCAGTACGAATAAACGACCTTATCTTTTATTCTCTGGCTTATATTTAGTCGACTTACGATACATATTTATATCAAGTCATTGAAAAATGTTTATTCACCAAGTACTCTGCAAAAAATCGGCACTCAATATAACAACTGAAATTCTTTGCTTTGTCGCCACCGATCGCCTATATACATCTTTTATAAATTATCGATAACTACTAAAACACTAGTAACACACACTATTTGACTATTGGTAGTAGAAGTTTGTTTGCGGTCCACAAAACGCAAGCTACGTCTATATCTATTATCGGCTTAAACAACGTCGAGGAAACGTTTCTAAAAGGCACTCGTTGTTATAATTGTTTCCTTTCGACGCTCTAATTAAGGGATTTTCTTTTACTGTTACTCTTACTGTTTTGTTTACGTTTTAGTTATATTTATCCTAATTTACGCCTTGGTTTTATTCGTACGTTGAGATTTTCTCTTTAACATAGAGTAGATATATCCTTGTGTACTTATGAAGTTGAGGTACAGACAGACATGGAATTTTAAGGAGTAGATAGTAAAATATTTTTTTTGGGAGGCTGCGTTATGTTTCCTCGTCACCCATGCAACAGCAGCATTAAGAAAGCCTTCAGTCAGTGCGCCTTGTATATAGTGATGGTGGGATTTCGGTAATCTCAGAGATTTAGAGGGCAATGGAACGAGCTATGGTCGGACGTTTCTTGGGAGATAGGATTCGTGATGAAGAAATTTTCTACAGAACTAATGCCACCGACATATCCTTCCAAGACGAAGTGACAGTGAGCTGATTAAATTTGTGGTAGAATATTGAGTAGGCACCATTTAGATAAGTCGGATGTTAGTAACCGGATGCGAGAAGCCGAATATCGGACTAATTGCTGTTGTTCGTGAGAGACTCCTAACGACTAAGACTTTAAAATAGAATAAAGATGATGCTGTGTTTTGGGATTAAGACCCGAGTGGCATTTTGGAATAAGAAATTTAAAAAAATACAACTAAACAGTTTAATTCACTATTCTCTTTGGTTTATCTTATTCGATGTTATGACGATAGATAAGATTTTTAAAATATTTTGCAATGCCACTAAAGATATGTACAATATATAGAGAGTAAAAATATAATAACTACGTACTATAATCTCCTCATTAGAAAAAATATCGCAAGTCGTTAAGATTGTGAGAAAGTTTGAGAGAAATGACAACGGCATGCGATAAATGCAAATCACTCTGATTCGAGGTTCTTATAACTCGATGGCCCCGTGGTGTGTTGGATAAAGTATCGGACTGTTATGTCACGTACGGTGATTTCCATCATAAATTACAGGTTTTTGGGGTGTGTTTCCTTCGAGGTAATTATCCAATATTACATCTAAATTTAGGATTAGGGATGGTGAGGAGGATACATTTAGGGTGGAGTTAAGCACAAGAGTTAACGGTGCTATAATATATCTTCAGCAGTTGTCATCTAGTAGTAGGTCAGAGGATATCTCCGGGGTCATTATTGCATCCTATCCGATGATATACAGGTGGCTGAAATGGACCAGAAGTATATCATCAATAAACAGCTATGTGGGGTATATTATAACGTTTTTAATCTCAGACAGAAGAATATGCAATAGATACCTTTGCGCGCATGATAAAAATGTGGCTGGAATTGATTAAAAGAATAATATCAATGAAAAGCGGCGATGTGAATATATGTGGCCTACAAACATTTTAAAACTCAAATAAAATGATATTTTATTTATTTATTCTCATTTTATTTATTTCATTGGGAGTGACAAACGATAAGTGATTTAAGCAGCCCATGACACCCACATTGATCCTCGATTAGGAATCATACAGCGGATGGGTTGTCACCCATGAGGACTAATTTGGGAGGCTTTGACGAGGACCAGTAATACGAGTTTTTGGAGCGCACACACTCGACTACACACGCGTTGTCGAGCTGGCCTATTCATATTGCAATCAGTGCACAAAAATGGTGGCTGTCACTGAAGAAATATATAGAAGAATGTGCAAGTGATTTCAGAAAATTGTTTTTTACTTTGAATCAAACGTAAATATTTACCTATTTATGCCCGCAACACAATGAGCTTTCTGAAGTATACTCCACCACGCTGCCCCGCTACGGACCGGCGGGACAATGAAAAATAGGTTGCGACCAATTAGTGCTTAATAAATGAGAGTGAAATTAACGTCAGACGCCGTTGGAGTCGCTAATTTAAAATTCAATTTGCTGCAGTGCAAAATAATATTTAGACTTCTGAATATTAATATTTACATATTGTGTTGCCTGTATCGACCTTGTCATATTTTTAAGTGCTACCTTCATGCTGAATGGCCAAACTGTAATGATGTATTTATTTATTTTGTAAATTTAGCATGTATAAATAGTTCTAGAACCGTAATAATATGTACCCTAATAATACCCTTATGTATTGATATACATTTTTATATTAAACTAAGGTTGATAAGCAAACGTACTTTCAAAAACAAACCCTAATATCCAGAAACGATAAGTAACCCCTCTAGACCTTAGAAATTAGAATATTCTAGTGCTGTACGATATTCTGTAAGCATTGTATCTATTTAAAATCATTAGTGTTGGTGACAGTTTTCAAATGCAGGATCTTCCATTTAGCAATCTAATGTTCTATATATTTGTCTGATGCTTAAATAATAACTGGATCTCTCCAAATTACATTTATAATTTCTATTTGGTATAGTGTAATCTGCTTTCATCAAATTTTTAAAATACAAAAATGCTAATTAATGTATACGATCTGTATTATGTATCTGACAAACTGTAATTTAATGCTAGCATTAAGGTACAGTTTGTCAGATAACTTGAAGGCTACTGAACTAGATCGAATTACAAAAGAAGTGAGTAAGACCTATAAGAGTTTACTTCATCATTTACCACTAACAAAAGTTAATGTAGAATGTGTGGGAAAATGAAAATAATTTTTCCATGTCCTCAGGGATGACAACGCATCTGCAGTATGATTCCTTATCGACAATGATTATGGATGTCATGGGGCGTAGGAATTGCAATAAAAAAATTTTGTGCGATTAGTGTACGAGTGAGCTTTTTTTTAACAAACCACGCTGTAGTTTGAATGGAATAGGTAAGAAATGGTGTCACATTGTCCTAGCGAATAGAAAGACAACGGCTTATGTACTACTCACTATCTTACGATTTCGGTACGTAGAGAAATATAATATCTCTCAATATTTAAAAATAAAAGTCTTTTATCATAGCATGCTGCCAGTGATGACCTACGGAACAGAGATGCAGCCCTGCACAAGGAAGGCCGTACAAGGAAGCTCAAAGTCACTCAGCGGGCTATAAAGAGAGGGCTATGTTCAACATTTCTTTGCGTGATTTGTAACGTGTCTCCGCATTATAACTAAGGTAATCGACATAACTCAAAGCATCAGTAAGCGAAAGTGACGGAAGAAAGACACTCGAAGAGTGGCCATTGCAGTGTAGAACAAATCTCCGCTTGATTGTGACGATCTAAGCAAGTCTTTCAAGAATTCAATGCATCCAAGTGTCTCAGGTGCGCGCTTTATGGCATTTTATGGGAAGAGCCTAAGCACAGCAGTAAAATAGTGATGGGTTTTCAATTAAGGTTAAATCAATAAAATTAATATGGACAGTGGTAGTTTTGTGTATGGGCGCTTGCTTTAATTTATTAGTTGGCCACCTGATTTCTAACTCATGAAACTGTTAACATTAATTTTAAGATCCGTTACGGCACGGTATTTTCCTAAGCAAGTTTAAAGCTTGGTCATCGATGGCTAGGAATATAGTGTGATAATACCAAATATACAACTAGATGCCGTAGTGGCATATTTTTTTGTTATTAGAGATAACTAAAGATCAACAGAATAAGAGAGACAAATATCCACTACATCCACCATAATAAATTCAAGATGCACTTGCAAATGCTCTCTTTGTAGGAGATTATTAATAGTGTGACATATAGGAAGTCAATTTGTTAAATAAAAAGAAAGATTTTTAGCATTAGAAATTACAATTTTTCCCAAAGTAAGTTCGTTTTTGCGGATTTGAGCTTAGTTATTTCGACAGTTTATTCAATTAGCAATAGTACAAAAATATCTTTTAGGATTTAATTAGGGGTAAATTAAAGCGTTATTTTTTAAATGAATAAAGTATTTGTCTACAATTCCACCTGATGTTAAGTGGTGATGTAGACCTTGATAGAAGCGCACTAGATCAGAAAATGCCTATTTACTCGTCTCTTGAAGACACCCACATTATACTGGGATGGAAAGACTGCAGGCAAATTATTTAATGCGATGAATATCTTTATGGATATTCATCGCAGGATTTAATAATTTAAGGATTAGATAAAACCAGCCGTTATAAGTCGTTCGGTGTTGAAATGTACGTTAGAAAGATTTGATTTCATAGGTGTCTATGTAACTAGGCTATCTAAAACAAATAAAATATAAATTTTCTCGTATTTTACACTTTATTAACCTTTAGCTGAATAGTTAGTATTCTTATAGAAATTTACTTACCGATAGCGAGTAATGTCTTCAATTTTGGGTTAGCTTTCTTTAAGGCATTAATTCTATCATAAAGTCCAGTCTTCCCATCCTTAGTCTCGTCGTTGGACTCGAAAGAGCTAAGCTTGCCCTTTTTAAGCCATCCGAAGGCAAAGATGACGTGGGTGCAGAGATCTGGTTGAATATCTTCAGGTGTGAATTTTCCAATCTTTGTGCGGTACTGCGACCAGTTCGTGTAATAGCAGACGACCTTAAACAAAAGAACGGATTAATGAATAGACGTGAAATCTATACAACTATGTCTGTAGTGCTATTTGGGTAATGTTAGATATAAATTGAACATTGGTCATGGTACAATACAAATAAATAGACAATATAGTGCTTATGCTTTAAGTGCATATCAGTGAGATAACTTTTACACCCTTTAACATAATATATCGACGTTATTGTTTTAGACGAGGCATAAACGTTACTAAGAGATTTTTCAAGTAAAATTTTGATCACAATGAGAGTAAAATCCAAAAAGATCAATTCTGAGTGCAACATTTCAATATGTTACGATTTTTCAAACAGTTCGGTCACAAAAAGATCGTTAAGTGAAAACTTCGCCAGGGAGAAAAAAAAATAGAGAACTGTGTTATAAACGTTGCTGGGTTTGTGTTTTTGTCATCTTTCCTCTTTCTTTACATTAAATGACATAAAGAGATAGCTTTATGTCATTTTATAGAATACTTTTTCTTTTATTTTTTTAACTACTTACAAATAGAGATGTAATTTTACCAATGTTTTGTTTACTTAGTTGCACGCCCCGTTAATTTACAACCAACTCTTTTATCTCTTTTAGTATAATCTTATTGAATTCGCACATATGACGATTAGATTGTATGCTCAGACATGTTAGCCAATCTGTATAAAACTAGCATTTCTTCGTTACATCGTCTACATAAAACTGCGAAAAAATGTTTAAGTTGGCAACTTAGTTTTAATGAAATTTACATATATGTATGTGTTCATTCTAGTCCTATAACGCGATATGATTACAAAGTGACTAAGCCACTAGGGAAATCCTATCTATCGATTTTAAAATAATTTTCCAGATTCCGATTTCCGATTTTAATATTGTACAAATTGTATATTGTTGATTAATAATAGACTTAAGCCCGACATTACTTTTCTTGAATAATATCGTATATTAATTATGTGCTCTAACGATATAATTATCGTTATCCACTTCTCTAGTCCGATGGTATCCATGTGCAATAAGATCAGAAGAGGTTCAGATGCTGTGTAAGAAACACGGAACAAACACTAACTTCAGGACCAGAAAACCATAAATGTATTATGTTCATTTCTTATTCCTTAGCTGGGAATTGATCCAGTGTTCTACTCACTACAATATGAGAAATATCTAATTATTTATTTCTTGATATTAAGTGGCAATAGTATGTCTAGTATTAAAAATAAATTATCATTTAATTAAAAGTTCTTAGCACTAACTTTTTTACTTCCTTGCGACATAGCTTCAATTTTAACAATATATTTTAACCTTAGTGGTAAAGGAAATAATGACATACAGTTGTTCCTAAGTGAACAAACAAATAATGGCTATGAAGGCTAACAACATTACACGTATTGCATTCGAAAAGCTCGCTTTGCATCCGCGTTGTACCCGTATATCGTGTCACCAAAATAGTGATAGAAGTTTTATAAGTAAAGTATAGCATTTATTGCGTCGTTCTAAGTTTTAAATTTGTTCAATTTATTGCAAACTTGGTGAAAACTTAAGTTGGTATCAGGGTGTGCGCTAGGTTCAAATTAGGTCCACTACTATTTCCTTGAACCACCCACTTAGGGGAAAATAGCATTTCTCTAATAACCGGCTATGACAGGAAACTTCTAACTACAGACATTGTACATAAAATATAGGAGTCAATTATAAGTATGTGCACATTATATACAACTAAATATATAAAAAGATAAAAATTATATGAAATACATATAAAGATAAAAATTATATGAAGAGTAAATAAATACTAGAACGATCTTATTATATTTCTTACTTGATTAACTTCGATTCGATTTTCATGTTACACAAATAGCATATATCATCGTCATTTCTGTGCCAGTTTGTGGAAAAACCTATGTTTTTCATGTTGAGCATACATTCATTCCGAAACCAGCTGCATTCATCGGCTTCCCGCAAACTACACTACTACACACTACTTAAGCTATCCATAGTGATATGTTGGTCTCTTTCTAGCTGCAAGTTTTGTCATAATCATAGTATGATAGAATAATAGACAATTATAATATCAGAATCGTTTATGTGGGGTAATGCAGGTAACTAACCTTATAGCCATCTTTGTTTTTGTGATCGTCAGTACTGACGGAATTGTCTGAAGCCGCAGTTGATTTTCTACTCGCTAAAATGGGACGTCCACGGATCTTGGGCCTATTCACGCTTGCGGCTATGACCTGGTCTGTAGATCTTGATACGCTTGTTGATACTGATGTAGATACTTTACTTGGTTTACGAAGTCTTCTGCGAACGCCTGAAAAATAAATGATAGTTTAATATTTAGCGCTATAGAACAAAATATGTCTCTAGGACATTAACAATTTGTACATATTGTAGCAACACTGGTATTTATTATAACAAGATATGTAACTGGTACAAGTATGTGGTTTTTAAGACATGATAACCTGTCTTATTACTGCGTTACTAATGTCATTCTTGTTTTGATATTTATTAATAATCTTCTTATACTTTATGATAGTAATTTACATTTTCTGCTACATTTCAACCATGACATATCAAAAACAGGTTCATATTAAAATTGGCATAGACTTTTACACCAACACGTTATCCCGCACAGGATTTTGAATTTTTAATGCTTATAGAGCTTGCTTGAAACGAATTGGAAAACTCGGGTGAAGGAGATTTTATATTACGTTGAATCAACTTAGTAGTTTAAAATATATTTTGTATTTGCCACACATTCGCTTATACATGGTTTATTGTCATGTCGGGGAAGAATAAAGTAATAAATTATTAATTATCAGCAATAATATCATTAGCCTTACCAGGTTCCATTTGTAGGTTCATTTCCTTCCATTCATCTCTTTTTTCAATATAATGCTTGTCCATTCCACTTTGATATCATTTTTGACACAATCCATCTATCTTTTCCTCTGGTGTTGCATCATTCATACTCAACACTATCCTAGTAATATGACTTTCATCCCTCATTCGCACACGTCATATATTTATTTATAACAGTGGTAAAGCTACACCGCAGTTTTTTTCTAGCTGCCAAATGAATAGGTCAGTTCGACCAGGGAAGGACCACGCCCTAACAGAATACCAGCATGAAATAGAAGCATAATAATGCTGTGTTTCGTCTGGTGTGTGTAGAGATCCCGACAACTTTATTACTGGTGACGAAGCGTTCCATCTCAGTCCTCAAGGGTGACAACGCATCTGTATTATGATTCCTTGTCAAGGATTAATATAGATGTCATGGACCGCAGGAATCACTGGCCATCAGGTGCACTGTCTGCTCGTTTGTTAATCTCAATGTAATAATAAAAAATATATATTTAATTTTTCATCTTGTCCATTCTATTAACACCGCATATCCATTTTCATCGTTCATCAACATTCTTATTTCAGACGAGTGGAGGAGGCGCTTTTCATTCGACACCTTTACTGCCCAGTATTAACGTCGAATAACGTTTTTTGCTGATACTCAGAAATAATATTTTTTATATCTATCTTGTCTCTATAAAAGCCAGTTCTTAAATTATGATGAAAATATTAAATTTAACCTCTCTTATTAACTTATACGTTGAATAGACATGATGGAAGATTTTAAGGCTGATATTGTTATTTCACTGAAGAAATATTCAAGTTTTAAATTGTCGAGTCAACGGCAACAATTTTTTATCATCAGTTGAATGGGCACATCCATTAGTTTTTACATGGGACAATGAATTTTCACAACAGATTAAGCTTTAAAAAAGTGTAAAAATTTACATTTGAAATATAACAATAGTGAAAAGGGCAAAAATGAATGAAATACAAAAAAAAAGTACTTAGGTATCATTATATCGTTTTTTTCTTTAATAATTGAGCGATATAAATTTTAGGGCTGATATTAGTAATATTTTGATTCATATATGATATCATATTCTTATTTTTTTCTCATCATATTGACGAGGTTTTGAGGAGTTTTGAGATTGTGTGAAGGTCTTCGATAAGGTTCAATAACTTTTATTTTGTAAGATAACAACATGTATCGACAGCTTAGAATTCCCTCCCAGTTATAAATAGTACTATCGGTCATTCCTTCAATTATGTACCATTTGAAACGTTACTTTGAAACAGTAATTTTGACTAATTTTGCTATTAATATATTCATATGCTACAATTATTATATTATTATACTTTATGATAATTTTCCTTAGTAAACCATCGGAATTTAAAGCTTAAAGTGTCCTTAAGGTTGGCAGATGTCTTGTCTTGGAAAATGACTTTCTGAAAGCGGGTCGAAGATGGCGGGTAGTTTACATGTCTTACGCCAGATATCATTTAGCATGTTCAGAAGCCACTCTCTCAAAAGCGTTAACACTCCTCAGCATGTTTGGTTTTCCGGCTTTTGGGCCTTTAGTGCGTTGTGCTAAGGGTTATGGATATTCCTCTCGACTCTGGCACACTAAAGATCCTACTGGCGTACTGCTTGGCGAATATCTGGTGGCTTAGTTCAAAACAGTGGAATCAGATATACTGACGGGGTTCTAAATAACCACAACTTAACCAGCAGGTTTCGCTTAATGGTCCGTCCATCAGGTTAGTGTGAGCAGATCGACCATTGAAATTCCCATCTTAACTTCTTCTTGTCCATGAATATACATATTGCTATGAATTAATAATTCTAAAATATAGCATCGTAAAGTGTTAATAAACAAAAACCCAAAATACTCGAAAGCATCGACAAAATAAGAGTTCACAAAAATATTTTTGTATGCAATTTCTAGTTGAATTTTTACTAAAAAAACGTTTACTTTGTTTAAGTTTGGAATTATTTACGTGACTTTATTTTTAATTTTCTAATATGCGTATACTCTTTAAGGTACTGTCTAGGGTTTTTGTTTGTCATGACGAAGGTATATAAATAATAGATGTATATATTTTTGTTGTTTATAGCACAGTGAACTTACTTGTCGAATCTGAGATGGGTGTGACGATGGCGATGATGAGGAGGACGGTGACCGTCCATTGAAACAGTCTTGGCGGCCACTGTAACAAAAAAGATAAGTTCACGTTATTTTATTTAAATCAACAATATTAAGCATTTCATTTTTTTTTCGGGCTGATGGCCGCTGTTAACCCGTGGAATTTTACAGTTTCGCCGGGTTGAGAGGTGACCGAGCGCTTATGGCACTCATTCGAGACCTCTATATATGGGTAACCAGCACAATGGCTCCTGAGAAGCCTCGGCTTGGACCGTTACCCTGATTCGCGAGAGCGTCTCAGGGTACCCGAGAGGGCCGACGGCTAACTAGGAACGCTATATTAGTAACGCGTTTTTGAATAGACCTGACAGACCTTTCTTGTTATTTTTCTTAAAAAAAATATAAAAATATTAAAAAAATTAATACACAAAATAATAGCTGCTGCATTCACTTATTTTGACGATGGCAATGTTACATTACCTCAAATGCTCGAGATATATTTCTCGTATAGTATGGGATATATTCGAACGAATGCAGAAGCAATCCTCGTTTCTTTCAACGCATGTGTGAAAAAATAAGTTATAAGTTTACTGAACATTTCGATTGGGTATATTTATTGGTCCGATTCTGTGACGACTATGCGATACATCCGTGTTGCTTATTATTCTGTACGCAATGCTTCATTATTTAATTAAATCAAGTTTAAAGTTTAAGTAAATAAAGTTCGTATCTTGCACGTCCTCCTCAAAGGACGAAATTGCCATTCACAGCCCCGACGTGTGCTCATGAATAATTTAGAAGCATCTGACGCGTCGTAACATATTTGCTAAAGTTGGCAGCAATTTTAATGAAACTAGTTTATCCTTGTCCATTAAAACAAGTTTAAAATATTATATTTTTTTAAGTTTATTTATTTTCGTTTTACATAGTTGAGAGATTAAAATAACTTTAATATAAAATTGTCTTCCTCGCGTTCAGTTTTCCGATATACTAGAATTGGAAGAAAGTAACTATTGATTCTAAAAAACTATTGTTTTATAATGTAGCAATAACTCATTGCAGGAGGAAAAGTAATGCTTGCCTAAAGAAAATCCTTCAACATTTGAATAACTCATTGCAGGAGGAAAAGTAATATTTACCTAAAAAAATTCTTCAACATGTGAATAACTTATTGCAGGAGGAAAAGTAATGTTTGCCTAAAAAAATTTTTCAACATTTGAATAACTCATTGCGGGAATAAGTAATGTTTATCTAAAAAAATTCTTCAACATTTGAATAACTCATTGCAGCAGGAAAAGTAATGTTTGCCTAAAGAAAATCCTTCAACATTTGAATAACTCATTGCAGGAGGAAAAGTAATGTTTACCTAAAAAAATTCTTCAACATTTGAATAACTCATTGCAGCAGGAAAAGTAATGTTTGCCTAAAGAAAATCCTTCAACATTTGAATAACTCATTGCAGGAGGAAAAGTAATGTTTACCTAAAAAAATCTTCAACATTTGAATAACACATTACAGGAGACAAAGTAATGTTTACCTAAAAAATTTTTCAACATTTGAATAACTCATTGCAGGAGGCAAAGTAATGTTTACCTAAAAAAATTCATCATCTACATTTTATTATAGAAGAAACGAAAATTCTAGTAAGTTTTCATGTTCTTAAGGTATAAAATCTATAAGCACTTTTCAATTAACTTTCAAAAGGCAGTGCAAAGTTTTCTCACAAAAGCGTAAGAGAATATTGTAAGTTATCTACTTTAGCAAAGTATCCGCACTCCGATTTTCCATTCTTATTACCAGCCCATTATCGTAATGGTCTGTGCTTCAGAACGAATTACTTTCCTGAAGCGGAAAACGCGGTGTCGACTGAATAGCACCGGCTGAGGAAATAAGGATGTTTTTTTAAGGAGCATAATGCGAAGTACCTTCGGTCCCTATTAGCAATTTAGAAGTCTATAGACATAGAGGTCTTACTTTTAGTGTGAATGTAAACTTCATAGTTTTTGCATGTTTACACATATGTGAACGCACACGTTGTTGCATATTTAACACAAAAATGATTAAAATTATTTTATTCATTAAGCATATTTGTTAATTTTATTCATTGTCATTGATTAAGGAAATTTTTTATATATCCTATTTGATATCTTTTTTACAAAAATCGAATGAAGAAAATTTTACAAGAATATTTAAAGGATTCTGATATTTTTAACTGTGATTAAAAGATTAGATTAGAAATATAAATAAAAAATAATAAATACGAACAGTTGTTTGTATATTCTATTCGATAGTTGTAGTTTTAGAACAATAACTAAAACCAAATTGTACTATTACAGACCCGCAGCGGCTAATTACCGACCCCTTTAATTTAAATTTGGTTGTACCTAACCTACACACTTTGAGTTCAATGACCACGAACGGTGCCTAACCCATTTTAAAGTGTTTTGATTTTGTAGAACTAATATTATAAAGGTGCAGATTAATCTAATAAAGAGGTCTAAAAAATTACTGACGATAAATTTTAAACAATACGGACAAAGTTTGTAGAAATAACGAGTAAACCTTCTAATGAATAACCAGTCAGCTATAAAATTTAAAAACAAATACATAAAACAATTCGCTGCGGGGTTAACGAACTCCATTTTCCGGCAGTCCGGCATTAAGGGATACGGGAATTTAAGCTGATTTTTTTTTGTTTCATAGGAAATTGTGCGCGAACTCGGATGGATAAAGTTCAAATAATTTTAAATATACATTTACGTTTTTTAAACTTGAAATATAATACTACGGCTATAATATTTTAATACTACTTGAAGTGTCATGTGTTTAACGGAAAAGAAAAAGCGAAAAATTGATATTAAAAAAACTCCAATCAGTAAATTTATCATTGCAAAATTTATCTTAATATTTATATAACATTGCGACTTTTGGAACGTTTAATTTCCTTTCAAGTGAATATATCATTCAATAGAGATCATTCAATATAATACATCTATTGACAGAATTTCTTCAAAAAAATATTTAAATTTATATTTTTTTTATTTATTGTTAATCAAGTACATTAACTTGATTATCATTTCCATCATTAGTCCGAGTCTGAACATAGAGTTCCAACATTTTTTTTTAAATCTTCGAGTTTTTTGTAACAATGCATGCATTTTTTCACGAATCACCCCAATCTTGAATAGGTGACCTTCAAGCCGGGACTCATTTTATACTGTACTACCTGCGTAAATCCCTATTCTCTTTTTTGTTAGGGTCCGAGGTAAAATGTCATTTTTAAAAATACATAATTGGAGAGATTGTACGAATTATATATTATTACAAGGTGTAATAATATTTTAGTAGTATTTTTTTCAGCTTCTATCCAGTATAGATATTTTTCATTGACTACCTTGCTGTCCAAGAGGTAAAATGTTTTATTTAAACTATTTAAAATTCATAGTTAGAGAAATTCTACGAAAATCGACTAGTATTAATATTTATTAATAGTATAACTATTTTTAAGCATCTATTTCAAAGTATAACATCTATTATATTTTCCATGGACAGAACAAAATATTATTTAACTTTAACTGCAACAATTAACCCCAATTTACAAAGTATCCGTGCTCTATAACTTATATTTATCTAATATTTTAAGATGGTAGTGCCATAGAGTTAATATCATAAGAGTTAGAAACTGCTAATTGTGACAAGAAAACAAAATCACGATCAACCGGAGAAAGAACAAAGGAACAAAAGGAGAAAGAGTAAAGAGTGTTGGAGCCCAATTATAGATAACGTGGGGTTCTATCCGGGTCTTCAAGGGGGCAACACAGGTACATTTTGAATCTTAATGTCGATGTCATTGGTCACTTATCATTAGGTGAACTTTGTAATCTTTAACTAAGACAAACTGTCCGTTGCACTTTAAACGTTACATACATCTTCATTTTAATCATTACATACATCTTCGTTTTAATCATTACATACATATTCATTTTAATCATTACATACATCTTTATTTTAATCATTACTGAGAATAAAATGATGCGCAGAGCTAAAATTTCTTCTCCACCACATATATGTACGTATACATTTTTGAATTGCTGAAATTGATTGACGGAATAGTCCGTTCGATAATTAAACACTGTATTTGCCGCTTTAAAACCTTACGCCCCTTTAGAATATCGTTGCCATAAACTACATGTTCGACCCATATACACGGAAATATAATTTAAATTAAAACTTAAGTAAACGGACGCATAATAACTACTAGTTAAGCATGCAATTCCATGTCAAAAGCAAACATTTAACACAAAATTTTTCATTTTAAAGCTTCAATTCCACACGAATAATAAATTTTTCATGAATCTCGAATTCAGTCCAGCAATTACAATGTAAGCTGCATTACTTTAAAAAAATTAGACTGTTTTTTTTTAAAATTAAGCAATTATTAATGCTTCTGCCTGGCGAAGGCATGATAAAGATTCAAATTTTAATATGCATTTACGGCTTATACGGATAATACATTTGAGCTTGCTTTATATAACTTTAATGTCGAAAGTGTGGCTGGATAAAATATTTTACGAGGGAATATATGATGTGGAAGTCATTTCCGTGAGTTGAAAATTTATCTGTCCACTGCGGATTTTTGTCCTTTATGTGATACAAATGTTTTTGTGTACGACCGTATTTTACATGCCGACGCTGATTGTTCAGTACTACTGGTGTCGATGGTATGATTTTTTAACTTTTGTATGTGTTTCTAATGTCATAAACATTATATATATTATAAATAAAAATTCGGCTTTTGAAAAAAGTGCAGAAGCCCTAATTAACACAGTTACATATATATTAATCATGGAACTCTAAAACCTTCGCATGAAAAAATAATAGCGCTTACTAGTTTCTATTGGGGAAAGGGTTGTGAAGTCAGACTCCTTGTGGAGGCTTGATTATTGGGTCCTGCTAGATTAAGGAGTTCCATCTTTATATGAAAGAATCACTTTGAAATATTAATTGTTACACGTTACTCGTTTGGTAAAGGAGAGAAGCTAGAGATATTTTATTATTTCATCGTACTCTACATGGGTGAGAACGCAGCAGGTTTTTGAATATCGAAGATCATTTTTAATAATATTAGAGCTAGCAAATAGCATACATTCACCTTATGTCAAGTAATGACCGCTAACCTCTTACATGCACGAAATCCTTCACTATCAATCTTCGAATCCGTACACCTATCAAACAAAACACAGAAGTACTATGCTGTAATTTCACGTCGTTATCCTGTAAATTTGTGGTGTCCTAATAATCCTGTAAAGTCGATTCATGCTAATATACCTTTAGCTTCGCAGACTGTACGATAAACCAGCAGACTGTATGATGAGCTATTGACGATTTTATTATAAGTTACTGCCACCCTATATACTTACAAACTGCAGATGATATGGTGCTGAAGATCACTCTACATTGCGTATATGATGACCGAATGATCTATTGTTTAAAGTACTTGGATGTTGCTTCGTGATTCCCAGCCCAGGAAGAATATTTGTGTATCTTTCGTATGTCCCGTACCTTTGACCCTTCATCTGAACATTTCTATGATTTTATCTTAATTTTTTTTATTACGTTTAGAATAACAAACGAGCACACAGTTCACCCGATGGCATGTGATAGCCACGACCCATTACATATACATTCATCCTTGAGTAGGAATCATAATGCAGATCCGTTGTTACCCTTGAGGACTGAGATGGATTGCCTCGTCACCAGTAATAAAGGTAAAGATAAACAGCAGCATTATGCTGCTATTTTGCGCTGGTGTTCTGTGAGGGCATGTCCCTACCCCGGTCGAGCTGACCCATTCATTCTGTAGTTAGAAACAAACTGCAGTGTAGCTCTACCACTGTTAATATATTGTTATAACATATACATAAGATAGGAAAGGATACAGATGAGTGTTTGTTATTGCGCTCATATTTATAATATAATACAGCACTATAATATATCCTTTGCAGATCGTTTTTGTGTTTTTAATTAATTGATCTTTTAACTTCAATTGTCAGAATAAGGAAACGTTCGTATATGTACACGCTGATACTTATTTGGATGGATAACCATTAGTGGTATTAAGCTGTTACCTTTGATAGTTTTTAAATCACATTAACGAGTTTGGCCCATACCAACCAATCAAAATTGGAATAATTTGAAATAACAGATACAAGCAAGCAACTCGAAAGCAACTGCTTCCTTGTTACCTGCTACTGTGTTGGCTCGACCCGGGAAAGACCACATCTTTACTAGTGAAAATTGGCAGCATATATATGTAGTCAGGTAACGAGGCATTCTATTGAAGTGTACAGGTTAACTCAGTTAACTGTCTTTGAATATCAATACAATGATTTAAATATACAACGTATTTTGGTGTAAAAATTGATGAAAACTTCTCTTGGGCTGAACATATTGGTCTCTTATGTTAAAAACTTGGAATTATTGGTAAATTTTACCATCTTAGCTATAGAGTTCCTAAAGGGACATTAAAATTACTTTATGATTCATTAGTGGAGCCTATACTTGATTATGCCCTCGATTGTTAATGTAATTACTAGAACTAAAGAATATATAAATATAATAATAACTAGAGAATATTCAAATAAGATTTTTTAAATTACTTGTAGATAAAATATAAACGAGACTACTATAAACTATTTAAAATATGTAAAATACCACCGGTTAGTCTCAAACATACATATTTGCTAGCACTTTAACAACCGTGAGCATAGTTCAGTATTAATAAATATAAGTAATACCTACACACCCAAGCAATGACTGTAGGTAAATATGAGGTGCCTAAGGTATACAATGTATATAGTGACAGGGCCCTCAGATAACGTGTACCTTATGCATTTAATGGTTTGCCTGCAGGCATTACGTATGAAAAGAGCAAATTTTAAATTAATTACTTAATAGAAATAGAAATATCTAATAGATAAGTTACCGTAAACTACATTGTTTACTAAGTGCACTCTATTTTCAACTACATAGTTTAATTTATTTGTTTTATCCTTTCGAGTTTCTACAGTCAAACTGTTTGCGTACAGTTTTGTGGGACACTGTTATCCTAAGATCGTCATGTACCTTTTATAATTCTAAGAAATAAAAAATAAATAAGTTGTGATAACGCATGTGCACCTTGAATCTTAGTAGAGGTTGATTGTAAATATCATGTGTAGCAGTTTTCCCTTAACTGATGGTGAGCTGACGGTGATCTGCGTGCTCGTTCGACAGCCGTAATATTATAAAAAAATATTTGATTCCCTCCCACTGCATATCGATCCTTCAATTGTTTCAAAAAATACAAACTATAAACAATATTAAACCGTCATTAATATCGTATGATTGTATGGATGACGGTCTTAATATCACGTAGTGGTAAATAAGGACAAAGCCTGGGGCGATTTTAATTTAAAATCACTACGGTCTCGCCACAATAGGGTGGTTGGGATAACAAAAAAAAAAGTAATTAAAATAGTGAATGTAGGCATTCGCCTTCTTTTTTAAAATTAAAAATGTACGAGGGGAATTTATAATATAATAGAAATAATCAGTTAGGCTTGATAGTAATTTCCTTATCTAATTTCATAATTTAAGCAAATTTTTTTAAGGGTTTTTTAATCTATATATTAGGTCTTTACCTATGAAATTGCCATTCTTCAGTATTGGCCATTGCAAACCAAAACAAAATTTCCATTGGCTGTGAATTCTAAATTAAAATTAACTTTGTTTTAAAAACATGACATACTTTTTACAAAGTCAGCCATTTGTTCATTGATTAGCTTTGTTTTCATTACCATTAAACATTTTTCGTCAAAATGGACACTTTAAAAATTCGTGTAATTATGGAATATGATTTCCGCCGTGGCATCAACGTGGCACAAACGGCACGTAACATTAACAACGTTTACGGAGAGAACCTATCAAATGAATGCACAACCCGTTATTGGTTTATCCGTTTCCGTTCTGGAAATTTTGATTTGAAAAATGAACCTCGTGGTCGTCCGGACACTTTGACAAACAATGATGAATTAAAGGCGATTGTGGAAGCTGATAATACTCAATCTACAGCCGAGCTAGCAGCAGTTTTTATGTTAACATCAAAACAATATTGACCCATTTGCGACAAATTGGCAAGGTAAAAAAGCTTGATAGATGGGTGCCCCACAAACTTAACGATCCCCAGCGCAACGTACGCGTTGAGACCTGCCTCGCGCTGATCAACAGGCACAGAAATGAAAGATTTTTTTAACCGAATTATGACGTGCGACGAAAAGTGGATTCTGTTCAAAAATCGAAAGCGCTCAGTAAGTTGGTTAGATCCTGGTTCAACACCAAAGCAATGCCCTAAACGAAAAATGACCTCTAGAAAGTCTATGGTCACTGTTTGGTGGTCTAGTGCCGGTGTGATTCATAACAGTTTTTTACCAAACGGCATGAGCATTACTGCATGTGTACTGTGAAGAACTGAAGACAATGATGAAGAAGCTCGCACATCTGCAACCAGCTTTGGTCAATCAGTCGTCCCCGCTGCTCCTACACGACAACGCGCGACTGCACAACAGACAGTCTCCAAAAAAATACTTTACACTACGGTAGAGACCTATTATAATAATAAACTTAAGTAACCTTATCTAAATTGCTTGTGTAAATTAATCACTTAAAAAAAAAATAAGGGACGTTTCTTCCATTTCTTTGATCCTAGATCAAACATGTACAGATAGATAGATTTTGTTTCAAAAAACATCGTGATTTAGTGTATGCATTTGTGTGTTTACGTGTTAAACGCAATAGAGCTGTCTCGTTTGCACTTTTTTGCGCACACACTTGCTTGTATGTCGACTAAATAAATAAAACATGACGTTAACCATTTCCTTTACCATTTTTTTTTATTACGACGGGAAGTTGTAATATTTTTTTTAAACGATGCTCCCATCGTTTATTTTACTTTTATGAAAGGACATGAACTAGATATTGTTTCCTCGTTCACTGTAGCATTTCGATGTAGAAGGCCGACTGCTTTTAATGAGACGTTGAAAAATCCAACGCGCTATTTGAAATAAATCTGCGAGAACTGAATCAATGCTTGGTTCATTTGAATGTTTAAAAATATAGCAACAAGCGTCAGTATAATTTTAATAGTCCAAGAGTTCATTTTGAATGAGATATTTTTCTATAATATTAGCGTTGATAAAAGAGCACACAGTTCACTTGATCGTCAGTTATTTCTATGGACCATAACGGCAACATTAATCCTACAAAAGGAACCGTAAAGCGTTGTCATTTCTGAGTAATAAAATATTCAGTTGCTTTCTTTCACGCGAATTCAGACGAAACACAGAGGGGCATTCTTATTATATAAATTTATATATATATATATAAATATATATATATATATATATATATATATATATATATATATTATACGCCAGTATTCCTGATAGCGTGGTGCTGTTTTGCCGACCTATATCACGTAACAATAGATCCTTTTCATATTCTATATTTGTTCCCATGATACTCCTTACAATACAAAAACCTCGATACTCTTAAATTACCATTAAAATGTATTATTGATGTTTTTTTGGTGTCGGAGCAAAATCATCTAAAGATGCCCTGCCTCTTGGGGGGACGACAGCTTTATGCGAGATCTGAACCCAGGACTCTCTTCGGTGGCCAATCTCAGTGCATTGGAAGGGCCTCCGGGATTTCCTACGGAACGCACCAGTGCCCCTCTACACTGAGCCTAAGGACGTCCAAAGGGACGCATGGACGCAGGACGCACCCCTTGTTATGCTACGCCAACCCGGGACATACTCCGTGTTGCCATCCGCCCAGGGTTCGCTATCCTGGACGATGAGAGCATCCACCCTTTAGCCCTATTCTAAAAGCCCGGGACTAAAGGTGAGTAAAGTGATGAAGTTATTTAGAATAAAAGTTTTCGATTATGGTGTGCTACCCAGATCTATCGCAGAATCTTTTTAACAAGTTGGAGAGCTTATAAACAATTCCTCAAGATTTTATACAAATTACGTACGTATGGTCACATTTCCTTCTATCGTTCACAAGTCAAGTAACTCTCTATTCGACAAAGGCGTAGCTCTAGAATTTTGCTTGTTCTCTACTCTATATTACGTGATCCAAATTATCCATCTTATCTTAAAGATGACTTCCAATTTCTACATTCTTCTCTCGATCGTGTACCTTGATCCTTAAATAGTATGAGAATTAGTGTTCCATATCATTACAATGGTTTCTTTCGTTATCATTTCACAGTGCAGGCTTCATCTCTTTTGGAACGCCTTTCCAGATGACGTCAAGAATGCACCCAGTAAAGTTTCTTTTAAATCTCTTCTTTGACAACGTTATAGACTGGCAAAGAATACCCCTGGGCACTAAATAATCCCTATTGAAGGAGCAAAAAGTATAGATAAATATATAAAAAAAGTCCGGTTATTTGTATAATATTCCTTTATGGCAAACCTTCAGCTACTAAAACTTTTCCCTTTGTATACCTTGTCGGCGTTTTTTGTTCTAAGAATATGGGACAAACCTGCACATAGTTGATTGATCTGTGATACCATAGTTCTCACAACGAACTATAGCTGGCAGGTGAGTGGCGTTGTGTCTAGAGTAGCTGGCTGCTGTGCTTTGGACTCTGGGTTCGATTATAAGTCGGAGTCAATATTTGTGTAATTCAAACTTTTGATTTTTGGTTTCTGAGGGTGTTCGTAAATATAGCGTGATGTTGACATTGCATTTCTTCTGATCTAATCGCACGTGATTTATTACGGATTGGAAACAGGGGCGATGAGTGATGATTGCCTCTGCTTTTGCGAAAATATTGTATCGTAATTGTGTTCTGGTTTTTATCGCCTAAATCAAGTCAAAAGGAAAAATGAAATATTTCTAGTGTGCAAAGCACTAGAAATATTTGAAGTAATGGAAAATCGGATATATATATATATATATATATTAAATTTTAATATAAAATACTGAATGTAGAAACGCATATATAACCTTAGCAGTTTTTTAAAATTGTACCAATAACCTCGTCTTACAGTTTATCGTCCGGTAAAGCAGAACGTAAACGTTCACGTTAACGTTAACGATATTGTATCACGCATGCGCCGGTCCGTCCGTCGCAAGGCCAAATGAAAGGAAAGGGACCAGGCGCAAAAACTTACTGCACAGAGTAAACGTGATACAGAGGCATATTATTTATTATATTTTAGAATGCTGGTCGACCTTTACAAATTGAACTATTAGAGTTAAAAGGTTATAAAGAACTTTAAAAGTATATCACTGTCTAAAGATAAATAAGATTTATTATTTTACTTTATCATGATTAAATTATTTTGAAAACAATAATAATATATGTTCTAACTGTAAACAGAATATATGTACGATATAGTTTTAATTAAGGTATCCGGATAATTGAGTGAAGCTATTTCAATCTTTTAAATACATCATTCGTCAATAGCCTAATGGTGTAGGGCAGGGATTCCCGAACTATTTTAGGCAAAAGACCTCTTTTCCAAAATGAACTATAATAACTATAGTCAAATTTCTTTAAAGATCCTATCTCTAGTTTTATTCCTATTGATACAAAATACTTACCAATTTAAAAAAAATTGCGGTTGGTTAATTGAGTAAACTTGACATCATTTTCTCATCGAAACTTTACAAAATAAATAGACATAAAATTTCCGAGCTTTTCATCTTGTACGAACTTATGCACGCTTATTGACTTGTTGAGTTTTTTAAAAGTACAACAATGATACTTCCTACTAAAATATTAGTCATTCTTATAACAAGTTGGTACACGTAACACAACTTATACAGGATCTTGAAAGTTTCAAATAAGAACTTGTGTTAATTAATAGGGGCCGATTTTTGACCTCGTCGACCCCCAAAATCAGTTTTGTGTTTAAGTCGACCCCCGGAAAACTGAAATCGACACCAAGGGGTCGATATTGACTTATTATTTGGGAGTCCCTGGTATAATGACTGCAAAACATTGTCTGCCATATTCTTAGGTAAGACGCCATTCGAATATTGTGATATACCATCTTCAAAAGCATTTAAAGCGCAGTTGGAGTGGTTAAAGAGAAAGTTAGTAACGCTTGTTGACATTCTTGAAAATACAAATAACATTAAAAACTTATTACGTAGGTGTGTCCTCGTATATTACTAATGATAATAGCATTATTGGTATATTTTATAAAACAAAAAACTTAAACAAGAGTTTCTTAAATAACTTGCACAAATAAGTTGCGAATTTTCCGTATTGTGTACGACTCGATTGGATTTTAAATCAGAACTTTGGAAATATTACTATAATATTATCTATAAGTAAGACAAGTTCCCATCAATAGTATATTAACTTCACGATTGCATGTAACGTGCATGTAATGATAACGTTAATCGTGTGTACTACATTTAGTTTTAATTACAGTTATTTTTTTGATTGAATTCTATATAGTCAATAGTTATGATATCATATTTTATGTAGTTCTAATTTATTAAAATAACTCTATCCATTTTTACTCTGTACTATATTTACCATAAGGTCACAAACTACCGCCTCGGATTAGACCTTAAAGAATTATTTCTATCAATGGACAAAGACACAATTTAACACTAGCGTGAGAAAACGATTTTACTCTGATTTTATTTCATTATAAATAGCGTATTAAAGTACAAAATTAAATACTAAATACTAATAATACTTAAAGGTGATCATAGCTATGCTAGGAAGATGCCTACCAATTATCAGAAATCAAATTTTGTACCACTACCTCATACTCAATATTGATATCTGCTGATTGATACCAGTGCAACTTTCCGAGACATATTATAAGGTTGTAAATATTTAAATAAACATAGAGGCACCTTATCGGTCTCCCCATAACTACTAACTAATTTCTTCTCTGAGTACATTACTTAATTTTAACAAGCATCTAAATAAATAAATTAAATCCTGTTGGTTGGTGAGCGCATCACTGAAGAACAGTGGGGCTGATTTAGATTTTTGTTAAAAATATTAGTAATAATCTGTTTAAGGTTTTTATGGAAAGTAAAATTCGAGGTTATTAGTCGTTGTAACAAGCAGACATGAGAATGTAGTTAACTAAAACTAAGCTCGTACAAGCGGAAATGATATTAGGAGAACCAAATCAATCAACGTAACAGAAGTGACACAACTAACCTAAGCCTCTTAAGGATTTTTCTTTCAGTATGTATCACGCAGTTGGCTCTGATGGCCCTTTGGCTTCATCTAAATAGACTCTTGAGCAGAGAATATTATATAAAAGGCTTTATAGGGCGTTGCTTGTAGGCAAAGAGAATTTGAAATAGGTCGTTTAAAGTGGCCTTATTATTAAATTCGTAAATTCGCGATATATTGTTTAAATTTACGAACTTAACATATTAAAGTTTCTCATTTACAATATTATGAGTAGACCTTAAAGTTTTGGGCACAGTTGATATTATGACCTCAATCATTTTCGTTATGAAACAACTCTCATTAATGTGACATAGGTTCAACGGTAAAAACATTACATACTTTTTATAATATTTAATTTTAATGGGTGTTGATATACACACACACACACATATATATATATATATATATGTGTGTGTGTATATAAAATCTTATCAGTTTTTCTTATTCGGATTTTTGTGTTTTGTGAGATGAGATAACAGTGGCCATAGATACATGTGGCCATTAGTATCCGTCGGCTGTAAGCAGCATATCATCATATAATGTATACATACTACATATATATATATATATATATATATATATATATATATATATATATATATATGTGTGTATATATAGTTTTATTTTTAATGCACTTTTCAATGAAATAATGTGGTCTTCTTCCATGGATGACAGCGACTAATTCCGGTTTAAAACGGAAGATGTCATCTACTTAATATGAATTATAGAGCGGCAAGTGTTTCTCCAAACTCGGAAGCAATCACTCTTCCTTGACTTTTTTACTCGCGGAACCATTTAGATGCTATGATCGGATGAAAGCTAGTTTGTTTACTAGAAGGTAAAGATACTATATATACTTATGTCTATATCCTAGTTTCCTAGGGTTTATGAATGGACTTATATTGGACTTAATATTTCTTCAATACAACAAAAAAACATAATTCTCATCATGGTTGTTCTAAAATACAATGCCTTATAATCAACGGAGTGTCCACTTAATTTAATGCATCAAACGATCAAGAGAGCTTTTATTTTATGCTGGTATAAAATAGAGTAGAGGTAAAATAGAGGAGTCAATTAAGCTTAAGCGCTTGTGCTAAAAATAATTACATTAAACCCGCACATATAACAATCACCTAATACTTTAGGGTACTGTCTGCGAAACTTAAGTTTGTAGGTCCAAATCCGCCGTTCGACCATTGTCATGAGTCATCTCCTGGCACAAACATTTAAAGCTTAGCGGGAGTATTTTACCTGAATGGCCTAATACTAATGCACTGCCAGCATTTATTATAAAAAAATCAATATGTATAAAATATAAATAAATGACATATTCGAAGATATAACTCAAATTAGAGATATGAGTGTGCTGTATATTTTATAACCAAAAAATCATAGAGTTCTCACTCAGACTTTTCATACTATCTCTGCATTAGGTGATCTCTGGGAGACTATCGATCAAGTGATAAACGATTACATAGATCACCTAATGGTAAATGAATCCCGTGGATCAGCACTACCACATTCAAGTGGGTGGGTGAAGATGCCGACGTGTTGGCACATTAGGAATGTCTCCAGGGTTCCAAATGTCTTGAAGGAATACATCCTGGTTTAACCCTCACTCATGTATATTGTACCCTTGACTTGAAGGGCAATTGGAGGTATGACCAAATGTTATCAACAGCCACAAATACATACAATTTCTTTAAATCGCTCGTAGCATACATTTTGAAACAAATTTAACAATGCTTTTGAAAAGAATGCTGTCTTCCTTTTAATGTGAAAATACTAACATACCGCAGTAAGCAGTAGAAGCGCCAGTTATGTGGCATTTGCATAAATCACGAGGAAAATGTACCAAAAGCCAGGAGCTCGTTAAAAATTTCATTAGCGAAGAACTGTCTGGTCTTGAATGCACCCGAAGAGCAAAAACTACATTAGGTTGAGCGCCAGGGGCAATGAATTTCCTATGAACGACTTTTTTGTTAAGCCTGCCTGTACACGTCGATGTTGTACTTTAGTGATGCGAAACCCGCTTGTAATGTATCGATATGAATTTAATTTTAATTTAATTTCAGAATTACTTTTAATTTTTAAAATCAATAAATATTTACAATAAGTTGCAGAATAAATCTATATTGCTTTAATTTGGTGTAAATGAAGCAATTTTTTTATAATGATGTTATATCTAATGGATTACAGCCTACCATATTTAATGTGTGTGTTATTCCTTTGTTAATGCTATAGATATCCCTTGTTTGGTTGAATCGATAAATTAATATTATTCTAAAACTAATAGAAAAAATATTGACAACGTTGTACAAATATTGGCTTAAGAGATTTGTAAATGTATTTATAAAAATACCCGTAACACATGTATAAGTTAAGATTAGCATTTAAAGCGTTCTACTCTAGGTATACTTGTGCCTTCAACGTTCAATTTGCTAGTTATATTTCCATTATATCAAATCTCAAGGCTGTATCCACTATTTAAAAGGCCATTTGTTGTAATCAAGATATCAACGCTGTATTTCGACTCTGTACGGAACTAAGGTAACAGAAAAAGTAAACGAGTTTCGTTGCTCAAAAACTTTCGCACAAATTTTCTATTAAATTTTACAAAATATATACTATATTTTTGTATATATGTTACATATCGATGCAATATCTACGTTTATTTTATTTTAAAAGTTCATCGATATCTTAACTGTGATCCCTATCTTCTAGCCGACACCTTAATAAAATCTGTGACTATAGAATTTATAGAAATTAAATTAGCACATTTTCTTTTGATAATATATATATATAAATATTATAAACTACTCGTGGATTAATTACTTCTGGTCTACTTATGGTTCCAATCGGGTCAGAACTTTCAACATAGGTATTTCATTTGAACCGACGTTCGTAATCATATTTCCAGTGCCAATAATGCGTAATGTTTGTACTAACTTTATTTTATTTTATTTAAAGCATTAAAACTTTAACAGGAATGTATATATATAGTATGGCAGAGAATGCCTTTTGGTATTAAGTCCACCTTTTTGTAAAATATATGTTTTACTTGTGCAAATAAAGAATAAGTTAATAATAGTACATAATAAACGATATCAACAAAACTAAAACTGAATGAAGCATGGACCTTAATCACAATTAATGATGATTTAGCCAGCGAAAATAGTAGTCTAATGCTACCGTATTTCGTATAGTGTGTGGAATCGAGGAGATTGGCTTGGATTTTAGTACTATAAAATACTAAAAATAAATAAAATTCCTGAACGTATTGTTGTACCATTAAAATTCTGCGCAACAAAAACAATTAATTGTAAACGGATAAGAAATTTAGTAACGCTTAATGCGCAGATAAGATCTTAACTAGTGGTATAACTATTTCAAATATTTACTTAGAAAATAATAAGTAGTGCAATTGTAGGAATTAGAGCGTGGTGGATTCCGTCGCGCTGTTGTATTCAGGAGCAAGCGGTCCAAGGCTTAAGTGATGGCGACAAGATACAAAGAAAGAAAAGAGCGCTTGCAGCTCAGTAGAAGTGACACAAGTGAAATTTTCTTCACGATCTACATCTCGATTTGGAGGTATTGTACATTGTAAAAAAGTAGTAAGGTGCTGAATAGCAGATACAGAAAGAGAGACAGCGAGAATGAAAGAGATGAAAAGAGGAAAGTGGAGAACAGCCATCCCTGTGGATTAAGATGGAATCCCCTATCACCGGTTTAGATTTACTGTTAACTCTTTCTTTTACACACCATACGAGCGGGAGCTAGTATTCTTGGCTGGTAGTCTGCTAAAAAACAGTCCATCCTGATCTAGCCTAAATTGCGCTACGGTTAATTTTTAGTTGCAACATGCCTGCACCTTCCCTATTTTTTTTTAATTTTTACTACATATACGTCTGAAAATGTTGAAGGTCGGTATATATTAGAGATCGGTTGTGAAAATTGTTAGTCGTGTCGGTATATTTATATTTATATTATTATGTATAGACGGTAAATTGCCCAAAAATTAAAATTATTGTAAAGCTTGGTTGTAATTTTAATGTTTATAGGTTTTGGAAGGTTGCTTTCTTCCAAAGTTATCTATTAATATTTTGGGACACTAATAATATAATAAATTTAAAAACAAATAAAGATTAAGATTAAGGATTTTGCAGTGCTAGAGCGCACCGCACTACATTTTTAATATCCCTACATACGTCTAATGCATAAAATAAAGGAGAAAATCCACACTGCAGATGACAGAAATTACAAACCCTACGAACTCTTAAGTTAAGAAACAATCACCTTTTAAGAAAAAATCAAAAATTAATTTTACAAAATTTCTGTGAATAAATATTTAAAAACGCTTTTTTCTTCAATTTAAGGCATGTGATAATAGAGTGCCTATTAAGTTGTTTGAATCTATGCTGGAGAGCACGGCGCTCAGCCTCATTTTTATTTCTTCACTTTTCTCCTTCATTTTACAAGTAATTTTAACAGAAATTCTTTCTTTATGACATCAGTATGACAGCCGGGCGCACAATTCACATAATGGTATCTAAGTATTTCCTGCGGCCCATGACATCCACATTTATTCTTGATAAGGAATCATTATGCAGATGCGTTATCACCCCTGATAATATATTGCCGACATATTAATCTTATGTAGGCAATATATTCTTTACTACTTATATAACACCAAGCTACTATTTTAAACCGCTATGTTGTGAATGTATGGTTCTGAATCAACCTATTTGTGAAAAGGTTAGTTTTTATCTGCAGTTTGTTTCTACTACGTAAAATATTCTCCTTCTAATTTGTTCAAAATACAACATTCTAGATTTCAACCTGTGCGTTAATAAAATGAAAATAGCTAATGGCACAAAAATCTTATGGTTGCACAAATTTTCACAATAAATATATTTCTAGTAAATATGTTATGAGTCTAGTAAGTGCAATGAAGAACTTTATATCTTTTTAACACAGTCCAAAGAAGAATGACGAAGTTACACGTAGCCTTTTCTACTAAATGTTAAATAGTTCGACTTGGCAAAGGTAAAAACCATTTATTTAAAGTACCAACAAAAATTGCTTCAGCGTCTATAACGGGTTACAAAGATTTATACTAGCGACGTGTTCGGAAAATTTAAGAGTTTCTGCGCGGAACACCCGCTGTCTTAAAGAATCCTTTTGAGAAAATGTTGAAAGTGGAGTACACTCCAGAGATCGGTCGTGAAAATTATTGGTCGTGAACGGATGGTATATTAAAACGTAGAGCTTTCCTTTTCAACGAAAGTTGTTTGAGAATGAAATTTATTGCTAAGCTTGTTTGTAATTTTAATATTTTTAGTATTTGGATGTTAGTTTATTTCTAATATATTAACCTCTTGAGCATTGAATATAATAAATCTCGAAACAAATAAAGATAGTCTTCTGTATCTTTATTTGTTTCGAGATTTGTTCTAAAGTGGAGCCAGCTTTAGTTGGTTTTTAGCTGTACCATGAGTTGATCAACCGGAGGAGGACCACACCCTGACAGAAGCCAGCATGTAGGCGTGAGGTTTAAGGGTCTTTAAAGCTTGTAACAAGGCATCTCAGTCCTCAGGAGTGACAACGCATCTGTATTTTGAAGCTTTACCTAGAAAGAATGTGTGTGGCACAGACCTCACTGATCACATATCATCAACTGAACTGCGTACTTGATTGTCGCCTACAATTCAAGAAAAAAAGTATGTTGCTTACAAATTTTTTTTTTGTCTTTTACTGTAAGTATTACCATTCTCCTGTAGTAGAGGCTCCATGTACCTACTTTCTAGCTAAAAATGAATTGGTCACATCGACAGAGATATATAATTCACCGTCAAAAAATATCAACGTAAAACAGCAACATAACACCGTTGTGTATGGTGTGTCTAGGAATCGGGTAACTAGGCGTTCGCTCTTAAATCTTAAAGATGTGTACATAATAATTGTACATAAAAAGGTGTGTACATACAAACATGTATAATCTGTCTTAAGAATGAATATGACTTTTATAGGCCGCAGTCATTTACTTACCATCAGGTAACCAGCATGCTATTTGTCACCCTTTATATTAAAAGTAAAAGTTACGATATTGTTGTAATTTTGATATCCCACGCCAACGTACCTGTAACAAGATATTTTAAATTTTAAAAACATGTGCATTTTAAACATAATAATGAACATTTTAAGAAATTGTTGTTCCATTAAGTGAATATGACAGATATTACAGAGAGATAAAAAGATTTTAAATTCCGGGTATTTAGGTTATGTATGTATGTATTTTAATTTATTTAACTTTTTTTCCCTTACATAAAGATTACAGGGGCGGTCTTATTGCTTAGTAGCATTTTATGCAAAGCCAATGAAATGAAAAGAGTCAATGTTCAATTGTAATAAATGAGAGGTAGGCTTCCATAGTCAACCCTACCAAGTCGGATAATTAACCGCAACCCCATTTATATATGACCAATCTCTAAAAGCTTCCAGGTTATCATTAAGTATTTCAATACTGATATAGATTGTCAACTGCTCGTAGAGCTGTAGATTATCGGCATAATAATAATACAAGAAGTTTTAAACTTATGTGATATAATTTATAAATAATGCAAACCAAAGTGTCTATTACGTACCGATGACACGTGTGTATAATTTAGGACTTAACGTTATTTATTGCATATTTTGCTATTTTCAAGATTTATTTCTTGTTTGAAATCGTAACTAAAATATTAGTTTTAAAAAGCGAATACATATTTATTTTAAAGCTTTATAATTTTTGTGACTTTTTTATGTATATAAGGAAAGCAAAGCTTGTGTTCCCAAGTAAATCACGTTCGCCCATGAACATCTGCAGTACCAGGGGCGCTGTCGATGCGTTGCCAGCCTTTTTTTGAAGACCTATGTTTGTCTATGTTACCTTATACCTCAGGAAGCTTTGAACCATTTAGAATTTTGTTTTATTGAAGTTATGTTCAAGTGTGCTCCCATAAAATTATTTATCAAAATCAATTTTATATATTCCATGAATTTATATAAGCTCTCTTAATTTTTTTTTTCAATTAAATATACTAAGTTCTTCAATGTAATTGGTTCATTGTTTTTTTTTAATAATAATATTTACAAAATAAATTTCATCATGTCGACGAATACTTAGCAACAATAGTATTCCCACGTTTATATATAATTAGAAATGAATTTGTTGCAACAAAAAACGTACACTATTTTATTCATGTATATATATTTATTTCTTTTAATTGTTATTTCATTGTACCAAAAGAATAATGCAGCTGTTCAATACTAAATGTATGGTTGGGTTTATATGTACCTGTGTACCTGTAATACCTGAAGTAGAATGGTACATGAAAAAAAAATGATGTGTGCAAATAAAAAGAACACTATTATATCTCATATCGTGTAAAATATATATTTCTAATATTTATAAATTAATTAATTACACAAAAACAAAATATATATATAAATATATTCAACGTTTGCGAAATGATCTATGGTTAGTGTACCTTGGTGTGCTTGTGTACCATAAATAAAACACCACAAATACAAGGACACTATTGTATTCATTACGTGTAAAATTTAAAAATTTTATAAATATTGATTAGTTATTAATTTTTTAAAAACTATAATGCAGTTATCCGACCACAATTACACACAAGCTATGTTGAGAATTTGCTGTATTTACTAGTTGTTGCATTATATATTATTATTAGAATAAATTGTTTTAAATTGAGACGAAAACCATTTTTTTACTTTAATACATGTTTATAAAATATTAATTACTGCGTTAATTGAAAAAAAACTCTAACATTCATTCTACAATTACATGATTCACTTGAAAATCTTTTCTCAGTTTTTACTCGAAAGTAAAAGTGGTACGCATTGGCAGGTTCTATTTGAATTATGTAATCGTCTCAGATGTTGTATAGATAGCTTTGGTGAGAGAACTTAGGGCTTCGGAGACAAGTAAATTCAATTGTACGAGAAAGTTTTGTAGGTTGATCTTCTAATGAAGGTAATGTTCTGAATATAATATTAATTTATATGGTTGGCAGACTGTTCTCCAGATAGTAAGTGATTATGGCAACCTACGACATCCATATTTATCTACAATAATATATCAAAAAATGTATCATAGATCTGTTATCACTTTAAAGTAATAAGATTGAATGCCTCGTCAACTGTTTCTAGGTTTGTTCCATTTACCAAGTGAAACACAGTGACGCCTAACTGCTATTTCATGCAAATAAAAAATAATGACAAACAAATTCAGGTACGGTGAAGCTCAACCGTGTAAAAATGAAATGTTACTGTAGGGAGTGCCTATGTTTAAATTATCTGTATAATATTTTAGTGCCGCAGTTGTTTACACATAAAAACAAAGTTGGAGATGTAAACGGCATACACCATATATCTTTAAGGTAAAGCGATAAGATGGAAAACAAGGGTCAAAGCTCAAAGCTTTTATGTAAACTCTATTTTTTGCGAAGTGTGTGAATTTAATTACCCTAATTATTCAACAAAAAAGGTTTTTGAAATTAAAAAACTATAACCCGTGCCTACACATAAAATGTATTTTTAGTCAGATTAATGCACAAAAATTTAAGTTTTAAGTTTGTCAATACTGGTAGATTTTTTTGATTTTCCATCAGAGCGTATAATGCCTCCGTTGGCGGTTTAATAAAGTTTTTTCGTTACAAAATATTTTTGGTATAATGTGTAAAAAATTATACAAAATTTTCACATTAAGATGAGTTTCTTGGCTAACCTTGGCTTAGCTAAGTAAATTGTCAAATAAAAGGTGTGTTGTGATTTAAAAGGGACGCCTAAAGTAATTAACAGTAATATGGTCTCCACATCTATGTTTTTGTAAATTTAATCGAAATATCTTGTATTTGTCAACACTGAGATACATACATACATTTTGCAATAGGCAGATTAATATAGAGCGATTAAAACACCTTTTGTAAGCGCTTCCAATGACCCGAATAATATTTCGCTACTCATTAGTGTGTGGAAAGTTGTCTTACAACTCTGCGGTGTCGCCAACAGCAATATGTGTAACGATTTACGTAGCATTTGTTTGATTAATTATATCTTACAAGTTTCACTTTAATAACGAATAGTAAAGTGACATTGACATAGCAAATGACCCATCCAATTATTTACAATGATTTGTTGTCAATAATTTGCCCTGACATTTCAGGTTCATTGAATTTGGGTATTTTCGTATTGAGTTAGCTAAACTATGACAATAATCCATCCATCTATTGGAATTAAGCAATATAGTATATTGCTTAATTGTGTCTGTTCAAATATTAAATGCGAACACATAATATTTTTCTTTTCTTACCTATATCAATTTGTTAGTCTCTTGAATTTTGAAAAACAAAAAAATATATAAAGCAATTTAAGTCGAATTGCATTTGTTTCAAGGATATGTGTCCGAGCGTTGACCTGAAGAATGCTATCTAAACACATATTTACAAATTGTAAATTTTAATTCTATCCAAACGTTTAGTGAATTCTAAACAAAGCAGCCGTTTAACCAGACGTAACATTCCCCAAATGTATTCAATATTGTAAATTCCATAGCGTGCACAAAACGAAAACCGAAATTCTAAACCTATTTATTTTAGTAGTTTAGTTGTTACATTTTTACATGCCCCGAGTGTCTTAATGAGGATGTATTAAATTTCGGTTCGTTAAGTCTGTATATATATACATGCATAATAAAACTAATAAATATATATAAACAACTGATATAATCCAGAAATATCTAGTAATTGAAATTAACTAGGAGATTATCTTCATCACGAAACGTACAATATTTATTTTTAATAAAGTTTCACTTCTTAGGAACTCTCTTATATCAGCTCTATTTTATAAATTGCAATTAATAAGAAATTCAAATGTGGCAGTAATATATATAATATACCGTAATCTTGCGATATGGATAACTTTCAGTCTCGTAAACGGTAAATGGTAAAACGGACAAAGGCAATGCAAATGAATATTTCACGTTGAATAAAAAATGAATGCGATTTAATAAAATTGAAAGGTTCAATACCTCGAAGCCCTACATCAGTCAACTGACGCAATACGCTGGCGGTTTCCGTACAAATGTCAACAGGACCGGTGGACAAGTCACCGGACCCAGTTGTCATACCAATCGGCAAACCAGTTGGTCGAATGTTCGCATTTATCTGCATCAAGCACTGCAGTTTCCCCGTGTGTTGCATATTATTTTGTTTGCAGCCACTTTACTTTCTGAACGTACTATTCAATGTCACCAACAAACTTATTCTTAGTGTTTATTTTAAATTTTATTTATACTTCTTATTTCTTGTCCTTCAAATATTTTTTGCGCTATAGTCATTATAAATACGGTGTTTATTGCATGTTTTATATTACATAAAAATCGAATAAATATTTTATGTTGTTTTATTTATTTGTTAGATAATTTTTTTGATCATTTTATTTTTTTTCTATAATTCTTGATTTAGTCGCCTTCTGGAGCTTGGATAATTAATATAGCTGGATTTAATTAGTAAAAGGTCAAAATAAGTCAGTCTTTATATTTATTAATTTATATTTATGTTATTTTAAGACTCGTCATGAAATGTTTATTAAAAAATAGGAAATTAAGTGACGAAATACACATTTTAAGAGCATTTATGAAAATGACGACCAATACTGCATCGTTTTTACTACGAAGTGATATTAATATTTTCCAAGTGTATCGTGACCATTTTCTATTTAATTATTAGGTATTGAATATAGTTGTGTAATTGATTCAGCTTATCTATAAACACTCATCCTCACTTAGTAGGTAGCTTAGAGTTTGTGTCACAGAGTAATGTTAAGTTACTTGTAACTTAACATTACTCTGTGATATTAGAGATTGTAGCACAATTATTCATGAGTAACAAATATTGACAATAAGGAATAGTCGGAAAGAAGGAAATCGAACGAGCAATCCAACTACCAAAAGTCGATCAAGACAAAAACATCATACGCAAGAAAAATACAAAACTTATATCGTCAAAATTTTTCGTTGATGAAACAAAAAAGTTTATCCTCGAGATAAAAATATCCATGAGGCCACGGCAACCGTTTTGTATACACCCTGACATTAATCAATAGTATGGAAACCAGCTTTATGCCCACATAATAATACCCCGCTAAACTTCCGCGTGTCAATCCACTCAAACTAAACATAAAGACACACTAGGAGATAATATGCGAAAATATTTCGCAACATTTCAAGCCGACGCATTTACCTGAACCCAAAATTGACTGTATTTTTCTCCTAGTCCTTTTGTAACGGATAAACGTACCCAAAGGATTTTATTATAAAATTAGTGTTTATGCTAAGAAGCTGTTTCGTATAAATCAGCCTATCAGTTTTAAAAATGACTCAGTATATTACAAGTTATATACAACGACGTACTTAAGTACTGTTTAATGAACTATTTATATACCACTTTACTGATTATTTAAATTCTTAGAAATCTTTGTCAATATGCAATATATTGTGTTCAAAATATGGTTTTAGCATCACCTCTCGCATGAAATGTCTCTTAATTAAGATCGATAGCCTTTGCCAATAAACCATTGCAAAAAAAAAACTTTCTTTTTATTGCTTTGAGAATGACAAACGAGCACACAGTTCTCCTGATGGCAAGTGATTCCTGTGGCCCATGACAACTCACATTCATCCTTGACAAGGAAACATAATGCAGATGTTATCACCCTCGACGACTGAGATGGAATGCCTCGTCACCAGTAATTAAGGTCTCCGGATCCCTACACTCACCAGACGAAACACAGCAGCATTGTCCTGCTATTTTCCGCTGGTAAGTCTATAGAAATAAGACTATCAGCGCTAAAAACCTCACGTGTGTCTCTATGCTAATAGCACTTAGACGCGAAAATATTTATTGCGTTAAATTACTATATTTAACAGATAATAAATACAAATGATTAACTGCTTCGAAAATAGATATCGAGAAACTTCAACAAGTTATTCTTTTTTTGAAGTTAATTTGAAGTAAGTAAAATATTGATAAGAAATCTACGAACGATACAAAAATGTAACTTAAAGGATTGTAGTTAGTTGACGGCTTCATATACGAGTATGAAGTTCGTAGCCCTTTTGTAAATTCATTGTTTTTTTTTTGTTTTGATTTCCTACGTTAAAAATACCATGGCCTGTCTTATGATATAATAACATAGCTTTATATACTTTAACGTAAAGCTTAAGTTAAAGATGATCAATGTAGCGTATTAGATATAAAATGTTTAAAATTATTCAAATATAATAAGCAACTTTGTTTGCTAATATTGATTTAGTACAAAAATCATTTACTGGTAACAAGATGTTGCAAAACTATATTCAATCCCTTAGTTTCATTACAAAGGTCTTTTTCCTCCTTTCCTTTTAACAATAAATACTATAGACTTTTATCTGCTTTACATAAATATATATATATATATATGTATATATATCAAATTTAAACGTCAAAAGTATTGCATAACACGTAATTAAATTTATATTAGTTTCTGAAAGCCGCAATCAATTAGCTGCAACTAACCATTCGAAATTCGTTTACAAAAAATAAATTTATGCGATTAAGCTAATTAATGCAATGTAGATAAAGCTGATTCTTGTTTGGAACTGATTGCGTTATTGGAATTGCGTTATTGGAAATTGCATCTTGTTCCGGTGTATTAAAGATAATAATTGAGTAGATACAAGCTAAAGTGACCTTAGGATTTGACATTTTTATGTATCCAAAAGTGAATGGGAATTCGCGATTATGGTCATACCTTGTTAAATGCGTTAATGTTCTTTGCAAATAAATGTACAACACGAGCCCTTTATCGCGAAAGTACCAACGACATTTATATTATGTACCTACTTAGCCTTAGTTTAGAAATTGCTTATTGATTGTCTTCCTCAATAATTAGGTTATATACATTTTTAAGGAAGGACAAAGTCCAATAGGCCAGATGTCATTTTCGGTAATTTATCAATAGTTTATCGTAATTATGTAATATACAAAAGGATTATCCTTTTCATCAGAGTAAAAATCGTGGCCCAGATTTGTATCAAATGTTTGATAATATATTAGAACAGAGAGAAAATATAATCATTATACAGTTAACTCGAAGGTTCATAAAGATTAAAGGTATTGTACAGGTGCTTATAACAAAATGCTTTATTATATAATCAAGATTGTAAAACGAGCAAGCACTTCACCAAATATATATATATATATATATATGTATATATATTTAATACTTTAATTTTAAATGTACAATATACATCTATTTATAGGATACATAAAAGATAACTAATTACAACACAAACAACATCTAAAAAACGAAACAAAATAAATGCCACAATCGGACTCTTTGTCACATAATTTAACTTATAACTTTTATTTGATTTACAATTACAATGGCAACCATTTATTTAATCTCTTTAGCAGCCGTGCCAGGTCCTAGACCTGTGTTACAGCTGCTAAGCCCCTCCAGCGGACGAAGTATAATTTATAATAAACTTAAAATTACTGTTCCTTGTAACTATAATTTAATTAAAGAAAAAAGATGAAGTTAGGACACAGGATTTTATTGAACACTGAGTTCTCAAACTTCACTTCAGGTCGTCAATAATCCTGTGTTAATCCGTAGTAATATTCAATCTGCCTTAAGTTATGTTGAAGAAGCCGATGAAGGTTATCGACACAGGACATTCACAAACATACCCAGACGTGAACGCCAACAACATATCTATATTGCCTACAATATATTAACCTCCATTACATAGATTTAGGTCAGTACAGTATTTTAAATCAGGTCATCAAAATAAGATATCTTCTAGAAAATGCTACAATATATTTGACGATATAGTTCCGTTGATAGACTGATACATATCATACAGAGGCAAACATCGTTTTCGATACTAGCTGATAATCATGAAGCATTGATTTTCACCTAGTATCAAAAACGACGCATGAGCATTTATGTAATTTAATCAGCTGGAATAAGTTATTATTTTATCTCCACTTAAACTCATATTGTTTTTTAGTATTTCTACCAAATAAAATGTTTCTTTTTTCTAAGTTTCATACAATTTTCCAGGCTGGATACTCTGACTGCTATTCTAACGGCCATCATACATCTTACATAATCATAAAAATACAATGTAACAATATAATCCGTTTAATTTAAACTCACTATCATTAATTTAAACTTTGATAGCAGTTTAGATGCAAAAAACATAATCGGTGTAGATAATCATTTCCAATATTAAAAGGAAAAAAAATCACGCAATATTCAATATAAACTTTGCATCATTGATTACATAAAGGATTTATATAATAACAGACATAGTAAGCAGACACAGAAATCAAGGCGTTAAAGCTATTAGAGCTTAATTCAAGTTTATTTATATATTTTTTAAAGATAATTTTATGCCCTTATGTAGATATCAATCTCGACGATATCTTTTGTTTATTATCAGTTAACATCAAGTATAGTATCGTATATTATATAACCGTTAATATCCAAACTCGGAAGCACTTTCTTGGTCGTCTACTATATTTTTTAGTCCTTTTTTTTTGTCTACTATAACTACTACTATTTATTTATTTATTGTTTTACATATTATAAAGTATATTAATTTATGTATTATATGTATATATATATATATATTTATATATATATATAACGTATATTTAGTATATTATTATAATAATATATATTATATTTTGTAGTGAAACTGTTATTTTTCCCATTCGTATATTATATGTGCACCTACACAAGATTCTCACTACCACCCTCAGGTAAACTACTAGAAAATGCTTTTAGCATTAAGTTCGCCGTGTTATTAACTTTGTGTATGAAGTTTAAATAAATATAATGCCTGTGGAGTAAGATTAGCACGCAGGACATATACATACATACAACTGTCGGTAACCCCAACAGTTTGTGACGCACTTATATTATTTATTGGACCACAAACGTTACGTAATGCTACAGGAAAGATTATGTAGACGGCATGGAACTTGGGACGAAAACAATCTGCCCGAGAAAACTCTGTAAAGCTACTTACACCGCACTTAACGAAATTATACATAAATATTTGAATTGTGTTTTGTGTTATATGCTTATCCTTAAAATGAACAGAGAAAGAATCTAACATTCAAAAAAAATCAAAAAGCATAATGATACAATAAAATGGAAAGGTGGAATGATACGACAAAAAGGGATTGAGATTAGGAATAGGGGTTAATTTTTTTACTTTATATATTAGGGGTGACTAACACAGTTCACCTCCATCCCCAACAAAGATATCCATTTAAAACAATTTTTTTCTATTAGCGGGGTATAAAAAGCATTGCATTGCTTATGTGATTTGTTACATATTTACTAAATCAAATCCAAATACTTATTAGAGTTATCCGCAGACGTAATGTTCCTAATATAGCGAGTACAATTGGATTGTATCAAAAATGTCACGAGATGTTTCGTGATATGATAAGGATCTACAACAACACGGTGACAGGTTGACCCTTGAATAAAATATAAGCAATGGCTTGAGAAACGAGCAAGAAATAGAAGGGAATAGTGAATCATGACAATATTTTTATGGAAGCATAATTTGGTTAATTTTTCAAGGCCGATCCATTCATGTTGCAGCTAGTATCTAGCTGCAGTGTGGCTATACAACTGTTAAAATATAAACCGCATATATCAATTATATAAAATCTTTATTTTGAAATCAATCTTCAACATTCTATTGGGCACTACGAATGCTTAACGTAGAATTTACGAAGAAGAATACTACATATCGAGTCATGCTGGAGCTAGCTTCTAACCGCAGCATGGCACTTCCACTGTTTTATATGTCGCCCTCAATGATATCCTGGTTATAACATCATTTCCATACAATAATTTTTAAATTTTTTCCATTGATTAGAGGAAAAACAACCATAAATTGTAATATTTTTTTGCGAATGGTTGCGAGTTTTGTACGACGCAATATATCGGGTTCTTGTTTAACGACATTATAAGTTATTGATTGTGATATATTTCGAAAAGGACCAAAACAACATTATCTAATATGATCGGGCTTTGCCATATACCAACCAATATTTCGGTAAACAAAGCTATTAATTTTGAAATATTTACGTGAAAAAGAAATCCTAATCAACCTGTTAGGTACAAATGTAAGATATAATTGTATCTAACAGGTTTAAAATTATGAAAAGAGTTTTTTTATAATACTACGGATGACAAACATGCACACAGTTGTAAGTGATGACACACGAACACCACTCCAGCATAGACTTCGTCGTTTTTTTTTAATATTATAAATGTTTGCGATACCCTTCGATTACTTAGGATAAAAGTGTACCCTCTGCCTTGAATTGTGAACTAAAGCACATATCTTTATTAGCACAGTCTATGTACTTTCCTTGTCCCGTGGAGTAAAACTTAATCAACAAAGAATGTCAAAGTAAAACGGGTCAGTGTTAAGTTACAGGGGTCATTGCTCGGTGTAGAGGCCGCCATAAAATCTCATTTTTAAGGACCCGACCCTTATGAGGCATTTTAGTTTTGACGGTTTCAATATTCATAAATTGAGTATTAAAATTATTCTATTTTAGACTTAACTTTTATATTTTTATAATATTAGATTTATGAAATTTTTAGAATATTATAATAATATTCGAATGTGGAATGCTTTATGCAAAATTTGGAACAATATATCACAAGACACCAGTAACGATTTGACAAAATTGATTGCCCATATGCCGAGACTTGTGAAAAAAGTCATAAAATGTAAAGGAGGATTTTTTGATGAAAAATCAGTTTAGCTAACTCTAGCTTTTTTGCATGGACTGTTAGTATTTCTTTACGCTTTTACAGTATATTGTTTGGCAATCAATGTTCTATTAGATGATAAAACAGGTTAATTAAACATTTAATATTTTATTGGAGTTTTACTTTATTTTCCTACTTTAATTAAGGTGGTCTTAAACTTTTGGCCGCCAGGGTACGTACATATTTAATACATTTAGATGAACATATGTTTTATTGGAATCTATGGTCTCTTCAGCGCATCATAATATAATGTGAGAGAAACGAGACCATGAGATTTTAAAACAATAATTTTTGTTTTTGTACAGAAATCGGGATAGGGATAGTCGTTTTAATTCAGAATAAGATACCAACTTTACACACACCATCTATTGCTAACTAAATAATTAAAGGTAAATTCAAAATATACCATTTCGTATTATTGATTTATTTTATTAATGTATTATTAGTTTACGCTTATATTTAGTTAAGCGACGACGGCTGTGTCGCTTGATTTTCAGTCAAGGAAAAATATTTATGCATTATGAATGATAAGTTTTCAGGGCTAGATATAAATGTATGCCTTGTGTCCATGACACTACATCAGAACATTCCTTCCTTATATACAGACATTATATCAATGCTATGGAATTTGATGTCATCTAGTAATAATCAGAGGATGTCAAAATAGACTAGGAGGACATTTTTATAAGAAATAATAATGAAAACGAAATTGGTTCTGTCGTATCGTAATCGTGTCGTAGTTGCTAACGAAGTTAACGTCCACATATACGATCTTCTTAAGCTTTGCTTCACGTAAACGAAATGAAAAAGGTATTGAGCGGCTTTGTGTATGGTCTCTTATTATTGTATACGTTATATGAAATTTGTTCAGCTCCAAAGCGTCCGATATTAATATATTTTCACCGCTAAAAGTTATCCGTAAACATTTATTATTAAAGAAGATTTTTATTTCTAGCTTTTTTTATAGTATATGCACCGACATCAGGCAGAATCAAAGACTATAAAGCTTTTAAATATAAAATATTTTAAATATACATCGCAATAAATGTCTCTTTAGATAGTCGTATCCCATAGACGCTGTCTATCACCTTTCCTCCGTTTTAAAGCATAGAATTTATTATAGACTAGAGAAAGCGATAAAAACAATCTCTGTTAAATACAAAATGGTATACCTTAATTACTTACTCGAATTTACCTTAATATAAACCAGGATTAATATGATATTCATATATATAAATTAACTAGAAAGGCGTTATTCCAAAAGCAGCAGTAATAACTAAACTAAATCTACGGATCCCCTATACTTACCAAATGAAACAGCAGACTTATGCTGCAATTATATGCTGGAACTCTAAGCGATCGTGGTCATTCCCCGGTCGACTCAAACCATTCATACTGAAGAATTTAACTGCAGTGTGGCTCAACCACACCTGCTCAAGTTGTTTTCCATCACTAACCAAGTGAAATCGGCACTTAAAATTGCAAATTACAATTTTAATGGCACTGGGGATCGAAGTCACGACACTGTATTTAAAATGTTTGTAAATACTACAATAAATAAATATTTCATCCAATAGTAATAATCAATAATGGATACCAAAAGTGAATGCCACAAAAAGTGAAAATAATTTCTACGTTCTATTGTAAATTAACGAATCGATCATATTGACATAGTAACGGTATGTACATTAGACTTGGAATATTTTCCTTAAATAAAAAATCCTGTTAGAGAACGACCGCTTCCTTAAGCGAAACACCTTTCGCTGCAACTTTCATTCATATGTAAATATTTACAGTGTAAACATGCCGCTTTCTATGATTATTATACGTGCACCTAGATTTGTGACAATGACAAAAAATAAAGTCGAAATATTTTAGATGGTTGTTTTTAAATATTTATAATGTGAATTCTGTGAAGTGCAAAGGTAGGAGGTATGTACATAAGTAGGGGACGATAGCTGTTCCATAGCGATTAGAGCAGTAAGGAAATAAAATAAAGTTACAGTATATTTATAATTAGATATTGTCGGGCATAGGACATAGTCCATCACGCTACCCACTTCGGTTAGGTCACATATCTCTGAAATATTTTCTTTATTTGGTTTATATTCAGTCGGTAAATCAGCAAACATAACGATATCATAGTTGCTAGCTCAAGGATTTGAACTCGACTTGCTCGTGTATTGTGTTATTACAAGGAGGGCTCAAACACTGAGCTACTGCTACTGGTGGCCACCAGCGACTCTAATCAGAGTATCTATTAATTATTAAGAAGGTCGCCTGGTCACTTTCGATCACGGCAATGCATTCAAAGTGTAATGTTTGAGAAAAGTTTTCTTTTAAATCTTAAATAACAATATTTAGTCCCTCTCGTTTTGGAAAAAACGGCCTTAAAAATATATTGGGGTGTACACAAGTCTCGCGCACACAAAATATTCTCTGTCTACTTTATATAATAAAGATTACAACAGTAATTTATAATAACTTTTTTCAACGTAACGTTCACACATATATGAATTTAAAGATATATTCAGCAATCATTTGGCTGATTATAAATTGAAACATCGCAATAAACTCTTAACGATCAATTTATTTTTATGATGTTTTATCTTTACGAATCGACTGTATTCTGTACTCATAGTTATGTATTTATTAGAATGTATGTCCTATGTTTATGTTTTTATTGAACGTTAAGTCTTTGTTTTCTTCTGTAATCTGACTGTAGACTATTCTCTAACTAAAAAAACTCACTTCTTCTCTTTTTATATTGCGACAAATGAGAAGCCTCCTCCAGTAGTCTTTTATGTACGTTAATTAATCCATAGACGAGTCCTATTTCATTAAGATCATTATCATGATCAAATTGCTGGAAAGCGTAGATCTAAGCCATCAACATCCATCCACTTCTTGCAGTTGCAGAGATCATCGCTCCATATAGTTGTAGGGACATCTAATATAGCGTTTGTGATTCCTAGCAGACATTAAATGATGCAAGGAATTGATTGTGATTCTGACGTAATACTCTTGACCTAGCAGCAGGAATTGCGTAACTTAAGCGAGCAAACCTCCTGTAACAAATTAAAGGCATTCTTTGAGAAACCTGACCAGTGACGAAATCCATTAACCCGTTCGCAAACTAGATCACTTGATTGTAACGACACTTTCGAGCATTACGCATTAATTGCGAATGTTTGTTCGGAGATTGAGAGTTGAGGTCAATGACCTAAGGAATAAGTTCCATAAACTACTACTTTCAAAATATAAGTTTTCAGTATTTTTATATATTAAGAGCATAATATGATAGAACTATTAAAAATAAATATATGGACATAACAATTTATCCAGTTGAATATATAATGAAATGTTGTGTTCGCTTTATTGTATGGTACAAAATATTATTATTTATTTATTATATGTATACATTATATGTATCATTATATATGTATTAATAAATAAATTTATGCATGTTTACAAATAAATATAGTCCTGTATTTATTTTTATTTTATCATTATTATTTTCTCAATTTTCTTTATTTCTTTTTTTTATTTCGAGTACTGTTTTTTTCCCAGACAATATGTCCAACACCAGGCTTGCTGGAAAAGATTTTAATTGTAAAATTAACGGCGCCTTTGTACATGCTTTTCCTATACTACTTGCCTTATATATATGCTTTGTATACATAAAAGTTAAATAATTAAAATAAAAATATATTAAGTTTTAAGAAATCCTTCTGTAAGCGCGTTGATAATAAAACCTACATGATAAGCCCACAATAGTTCATATGATCATATAGTGATCTTACTATAATTCCCAAAGGCTACCAGATATTATATCTTCCTGGCATAAATTTGACGACGAAACTCTATGTCGTGATCTCCATCCCAAACACGATGTAATTTTTCTTGATAAAATATTACATTTTGTACCTACGATCCGGAATCAATTGTATAAAAACTACCGCATTGTCGCCACAAGAACCTATAAGCAAACAATCATTACTGTATAATATATATATGTATATATAACTATATATATATATATATTACATTTATATACACATTTTGGCTTAAACAATAAAATACTAGAGATACTAACTAAATTGTATTTCTTGACCTTTTAAATTAATCTTTGGATCAATTATGGTTATTTTAAGCCAATATTGACTTAATTTTTTTTTACATAGGCATATCCGCGTTTGGTTGTCTTCGAAATTTATATATTTTTATACTAGACATGCAAATTTAAACGTTTCCTTACAATATTCTCTTTTATCAGCAAGCACGTAGCAGTACTAATATTACAATCAACAATTTCATCGGCGGGGTCGAATTCGGTTTGCTCGCGTAACATTAATTTATGTCAAACAAAATAAAAAGCCAGAGATTTTATTACAAAAAAAAACATAACAGGCAACAAACAGGCACGAACAATGAGTTGATGTCAATTATTGTATTAATTTTAACGAAAACACATTTCACGCTAAATGGATTAGACCATTATTACCAGTACCATTAGGACCAGTATTAAGAGTAAAATATTTTTTATTCATTCATTTTAGTTACATATTGTTCTTAGTGTAAAAAAACCATTGCATTAGTATCAGTAATGCATTTGAATTTTTATTCAATATTCAAAAGAAACCTGTTTCATAACCTGATGTGAGACAGGAAGTAGAAACAACATTACAACTTATTTACTAGTTCTTAATGTGTGGGAACGGGCTAAAAGAACCATGACCATTTCCCTTAACCTACTTAGCGTTGGAGTGATTCTTTTTTTTTTATGAAACTATGGACTAGAAACAAGAACTTAGTTCATCTATTGATAACCGATGGCTAGAAATTTTAAAATTTACATCCGTCATTAACAAAGGATCAAGATATAGTACATGCGTTGACACTAACAGGAACACGTGGTTTCAGATCTCTACGCACTCCACACGAAACATAGCAATATAATATTACATGAGGACGTGATCCTTGCTCTCTAGAGCCGATCATGAATGATGCAGCTAATACCAAGCTGCAAGGTGGTACCACTGTTAATTTTAATTAAAGTTTCAGTTTAAGTTTCCACCGAGAATTTTATTTGATCCAGTTGTAAGAGGTCCAGCATAAATACATACAGATACTTGACTTTTTATGTGCGGATAGTGTTGTTGAATTCCACAGAAGTTTTCGAGTGCAATATCACTGATACGGGAAATACCAGTGAAATACTTTTTGATGTTTTAGTCGATTATTGCGTATGCCGTGCTTCCCCCAAATTTGAGTACTTCGAAGAGGCACGGTATGCACTACACCTAGTATATAGTACAATACTACCATAAATGTATCCTGTCGTAATAACCTCTTTTTGTCATAGTTCAATCAGGAGGAAACTTAATAGGATCTTTATCAGTACTCCAGTTTCTAAGCAGCCTTATTTTGATTTAATATTACCCAACGTTTAATTAAAAGGATACATAAATTGGGTAATTTGTTAAGAGTATTACAAGGTAAGATGATTACTTAATTATTGTATGAAGTTATAAGGAGTAGCAAGTGTAACAAAATTATGAAATGAAAGTTTCGATAATTATCATTTAGAAGTTTATTATTGGTGAATTGCAATGACAAGACAAGAAGATCAATATTATTTCCGCCAATTCATTCATGATACGTGTATACTCGCCCCTTCCCCTCCATTCACCATCCACCCTCATTACTCATGACTCGAACGCACTTTCAGTAATAAATTAGTAAAAGGTATGTGTACATATAGCAATATATAATTTTGTTCAGAATTCCGAGAAACTTTATTTTTAACAAGTGTCATGTTTTAGGTAAAATTCGCGTGTTCACTCTCTTCACCCACATCCGAATTGCCGGGAAAATTTTTCAATTGGCGCGTTTGCACAGTCACTCGTTCATACCTTTATTTATAATAGTACTTATGTTAGGTGACTGATAAAAAGTATCACCATTTCTGTTCACAACCAAAATAAAATCATGTTTTGTATTGAATTTTAATTTTTATACTCAATTAATGAATCTCAACATGATACATGATTTTTATTTTTGATAGGGAACTGAAATGGTGATTTCTATTATCTTTGTCATTGCTAAGAAGCCAAAACTGATTGCATATTTAAAATCTTACTTATTACGTTGCCTGTTATTTTTTTGGTAATTAAAGAAGTAAGTATTCAGATGATGAAATAGCAAAAGCTACTTCCAACATTTATTTGAACTATCATTTATTTCCATATTTATATGAAACCTTTACTTAAATAACGGCCCAGGCCCTGTTTGCCATAATGAGAAAATTATATGAGTAAATCGTAAGCTTAAGTAACTATCTATCGAATCTACTGCAGTTTGAAATAAAAGAAGTCTTCACCTTAACGTCTCTAGACGCAAAACTAACAACGTTTATGACAACAAAACTGAGTGACACATAGACCACAATAATTAATGTATTTCAAATAGTCAATGTTATTTGATTTTAATTCGTATTACGAGGCATTAAGAACCCGATAAACTGGTTACGTATGAACTGTTTGTTTGGTTTAAGTATCAATATCGCAATTCGTTGCCTAACAAACAGCGGTTTGCTATTTAAGGGTACACGCATACTATGCAATGTCCGTCTAGTGTCGTAACTAAACGGCCCGCTTTATAATTTACGGTTGCACTATACATTAAAATCGCAAGTGTGTTCAGGGTTTTGTGTAACGTAAAGTAATGGATTTTGTAAAGAGAACAATGGACATCGTGTAAGAAAAATGAATATAGACGACTCAAATGATATTATCAACAATAGCCAAGTCCATTGTAAGACAAAATCATCTCTAAAATTGGAGATATACCGCTTGGCTAGTGAATTGGTGGTAAAAGTGCCAGAAAATGCTCCAGTAAACAGCATATCTGGACTGGCGGCGGATAACGAAGGTATTTTATGTCAAATATAATCGAAATTATTCTTATCATCGTCATGCATAACGAAGGCTATATATATATATATCTAAACAGGCACACAGTTCACCTAATGGTAAGTGATTCTTGCGGCCCGTGACATCTACATTCATTTTTGACAAGGGATCATAATGCAGTTGGGTTGTCACCCTCGAGGCCTGAGATGGAATGCCCTGTGTCCAGTTATAATGGTCTCCTGATCCCTATACTCATCGGACGAAAGCGGCATTATGTTGCTATTTTACGCTGGTATTCTGTGAGGGCGTGGCCCCATTCGAGCTGACCCATTCATGTTGATGGCTTTATTTTAGATTCGAGCTACAGCATGATTTTAATACTGGCACAGGTAATTATGGAATCTTAGACTGCTACGTAACGGTAACTCACCAAACGATTGTAACAAATTAAATAAGTTATTTTCGATACCGATATCTAAGTATATCTAGGCTATATAGCGTTTTATCATATTTTTTGAATGCACTTCATTAGGGCCGTGATAGCTCAATGTCTCAGCATTCGCTTTTAATTCATCGGTAACCATATACCAGTAACCTAGTCCGAGCCTTGGTGCCGGCAGCAATGAAATTGTTTATTACAATTTTTAGCGCTGATTTAATAAGGGTTTGGCGATAAGGCAACCTAAGGGTAAGGAAACCTGAATGTCTTAAAAATAAATTTAAAAAAAAACGCGTGAAAAAGATATCTGAAGTACGTCAAACATGTCGCAGACTATGCTCACTGCCCTCTAGAATGGCAGTGGGATTTACTATTTTATTTTACTCGTCTACGCTTCTTCTGGTTGCATCATAGGAGTCTTCTGCCGTGACTTACTTAATCTTCTTGTTAACATGGCGTTAGGTTAACTAAGTTGACATATAATATGACAAACGATTCAACAAATCCTTTAACACGATGTGGACTCAAAATTATTTAGTAGCATACAAATAAAAATATATCCTACAATTTACATATTAATTTAATGAATTTCATTTTTCTTAACGCAGCCGCCAACTTCTCAAGACTGTTTACCATGTCCGACCTTGTTGAGCTCTTTTTTTTTAAAAGAATGAACGTAGAAGTCCATCCATCATATACTTAAGCCAACTGTTTTAGTAAAACGGGATTTTTTTTTATCATCAAAGTTAATTTGCAAATTGATCTGGTCATGACTCATCGACACCGCTTGCATACAATTTGTAAACTGGTTAGCTACATTTACATTTTACCAGAAACTTTAATAAGTATATACAACCTAATAAGTTTATTTTTAATTATAGCTAAGTGGCCGTTAATATAAGGCAATTAACACGGATAAAAAATATGTATGTGCTATAAGTTATAAACATAATACACTCTTTTTTTGCTTCTTTTAAATATTTAATCAATTTATTTTGTTACAAAACGTTTGGTTTTTATTATATTGCGTTTTAAATTATATATTTTATGGGATAAAAGAGTATTCATTAAGTTTTAAATTGCAAGATGAGGTTGTAAATATGAATAATTATATCCTAAATTGCAGCGGTCTTGTTTCAAACGTGTGGTTCCAATCATCTGAATATATACTATGATTCAAGATATTTTTTTTTCTTTCGTTATTACTCTACTAAAATGAGCAGTTTGTTTTTCTTAATTATTCTTATATTCTAGAGTTGTATAATTTTACCTGCGGTCGCAAATTTGTAGAGCACATCTTCATCTAAGTTCTGTGCACAATTACAAGGACAATTTAGTATGGTAATGTCACTCTTTAAAACATAAGAAACTTAGGAGCAATTGGATTTTTTTTTATACTCATAAGGTTCTCTTACTCAAGCTCATTATCTCTTCGTGACTACGAATGTAGTATTTATATGTATTCAACGAAAATCTTTAAAAAACAAAAATGGACATCGTGTCTACTAATAATAACCTTTGTATAAAAGCGGTGTCTTTGTGTTTGAAGGTTCTAACAAGAGGCTTCGCGGGTGACATAACATCAGAGAAGATTTATTTGACAACCTCACAATATTACGTTGGTACTAGATTATCATAATGACCCTGTAACATTTTACGCGTAGATGTGGAAATAGCAAAGATATTAGAAAATTTTATTTATTTTGTCTAATAATTGTTTTTAGGCTAAATGTTGTCTTTTAAATTCAAATAATGTAGGAAGTATATAACTTCATTAACTTCACCATCAGCAAAATCAAGGATTGGTTGAACAACTTTTTTTTAAATATTAGGGGTGACAAACAAGCACACAATTTCCCCGATGGAACTGATGACTGAGGCCCATAACATTTTTTTTATAGAGAATGCTTGAATTCCTAATAACATTTCTAACATTCCACTTAACCACTCCAACTAAGCTTAAATGCTTGTGCTAGGAGATGGTGGCTAGTCGATGGTGATAACGAACAGACGACGTTATGTGTCACCGACCGTACCCTATATCATTACGCTACAGACCCTTCAAGATATGTCCACCCTCAACAAAGTTTCAAGATCTACGTGCATTGTCCCTTCAATGATAGTTTAGAATAGATATCAAGCACTGCAATTACGAGTATCTCTTACCATCCAGGTGAAATTCGTGTTCTTTTCGACATAGTTAATATTATAAAAAAAAAGGTGAAAGTAACGAGGCCGTCGAACCTGAGGGTCCATACTCGTAGACGTATCTAAATTTCTTATATATAATACTTGAAGTAATCCGCTGCAAGCATAATTTACTATCAGGTGAACTACTTATTCGTTTGTCGCTTCACTTCCGTAAAAACATAAAGAAAGTATCGCTTTAATATAAAATATTTGCTAGATTGTGAACCGTGTCTAAGTGGAAGTCAAATCGGGTACTTAGAAAGTTTCGCAATTTTAAACAGCCATGAATATTCAATAACAAAATAATTAGTACGACTTGTCTAACTTCGCGCTGACTTTACTTTTAACCTTACTTTGCATAAATTCTATATAATTGTATTAATTTTATAAACGTCATGTACCTAGAACAAGTCTTTTTAGCGAAATTACGGAAACCCGTGATATCAATTAATATAGACAAAAGTAAGGGCATGTCTGTTGATTATGCAATTACGCAGATATTCAAGCTACTCGTAGTATTTTCATAAGCACAAATACACTAGTTGTCCAGTCACTTTGTTTATCTATATTCTGAAGTATGGTGCCTAATCTGGGTCATAAACACGAGGTAATTGCAATAGATTCAGATGAACAAAAGTTACATTTAAAGTTACAAATATAATAAATTATTAAATATTACTCATAGCTTTTGGTGGGAATCAAATCGAACGTGCGAACACGTGCATATTAACAATAGTCTTGTGCATCTTGAATGTTTTTTTAGAATGATTGTTAGATGCAGATCTCAGATAGATTTTCTACTGTAGACATTTTTTTATAGTTAACGTAACCGTTAAAACTGTTTCTTTTTTTTTTTGTTAAGTATAAGATATATCTAATTCTGCAACACCTATCACTGGTGTTGCATATCAGAATATAATCATATAATTACTCCACCTCTGTAATGACGATAATATATACGCTATTCTGTAATGCCTTTTCAAGTAAATAAATAAACACTTTACAAGTTTAAAAATATTCGTTACTGTTAACAGACTAGGAAAGTAAATTACTGCTGAGTTGCCATAGTATGTGAAAGTAAATAGTAATCTTCGTCGAGGTCGTGTCGAGAAGTTGGACTTACGGACTTTCTTCGAACACTTTCTTTTCATGTTACCCTTTTATTGTTAAACATGCTAATGCGTCATTGTTAATGGCGCGTGCTTAGAACTTTAATCTGCTACGCAATTGTTAACCTTGCTTTCTTTGGGGTACAAAGGCCTTAAGGACGCATTTTGAATTTATAAATAGCTCTATAGGTGTTCTTTAAATTTAACCGAATTTAAATATTTCATGTTTATATTTGAATATAATATTATATATATATATATATATATTTAAAATTAGGATATATAATATAAAATAATAATTCGTTTTTAGACTTTGGGAATAACAACACGTCCGCATCTAGATTGTCCGCCCAAGATGCATATACACTCTGTAGGCACATTGCACATTTTGTTTGCAGAAATTTTTGTGTGTTTGTAAGTGATGTGTTTAGAATGATTTGTTTCAAAGATGTGTTGTGAACATTTAGAAACACAATTAGACCTTGAAATTTTTCTTTCATCGTACCGAAAGAAGTTTTACCCATAATATGTAATATTTATATTTCTTTGTTTTCGTACCTTTCTATTGAGTAAATTAGGACATAATCCACTACACAGCTTTATTAAGGTAATTCGATTACGTACGTCGATGTTTTTGTTCTACTGAGATTATTCCATTATATTTTCTGATAACGTAAATGCCGTTTTTCAACACATACATGGTTCTATAACTAATTGTATAGTAACAGAGATTATAAAACAAGTGTAATCAATAAAAACTTAACCATAACTATCTGTTCTCGTTCTCACTTCGTTCATATTAATCATATTGAGATGTTTTACGTTTATTAAGTATTAAATAAATTTAACTTTTTTAAAAAGAATTTTTTGCTGTCCGTTTATATTGTTAAAACACTTTTAAGCTATTTTTACTTCTGTTGGCATTTTGCGGTTTGATGTGATTTATTTTAATGCGAATAGAAGTGTGTGTGTTTAGTAAAAGTCGAGCTTTTACTTTGCAAGTTAGTATCAAAAAACAACGAATTTTACACTAATAGTGGAACGTACCAGATGACAGTTTATAAATATATCATTGCATATAGGATTACATAAGCGTTTTGATACCAAATTATGAATTAATTCAATCGACAGAACGCTAATGTCATAATAACAGGTTTATTATATTAATATCGCTCGCTCTTTTTGAGAACTGGTCGTTAGAATGAATATCGAAAGTCAAATTATAATTAAATAATATTCTTTTACACCTATTTGCTGCATATAGCATACGTGCATACGTACACAGGGAAAGTAATATCTTATTCATTTCACATTATATGTATGTATTATTATGTTTACTTAAGTATGAGATATAAGTATGTATGTACTATTTAAGCTTGATTAACAAAAAATAATTAAGCTTTCTTAAATTGACAGAGCCACGTTAAATTCTATCCAGATGGAATATGAATGGGTTGACTCACAGAAGACCAGCGTGGAAAGCGCCCTCAACAAAGCTTAAAGTTCACATACATTACACCTGAACACTGTGACAGAACGTTATCATATCTGTAATTGGATCTTAAGATTCCTAAACACACCATATCAAACACAGCAGCGCCATGGTGTAATTCTTTGAGGGTGTGGTCGATTTATTTCCTATCGTGAGTGTAAGTATCCGGGGACGCGTTTACAGCTGAAATATTATAACACTCTAAAAATATTTAATAAAAAGTGATTATTATTATGTATTTGTATACTTTTTTTTTTAATTAATAAATTGAGTTGCAAGATTTTTTGTTTTATTAGACAATAAACAACTGCTCTAAAAAGTTGGTTACGGGACGGTATTATTAAGAAAGAAAGACAAAAATTCACTAAAACAAAGTTAAAATCGCCAATTTCGAAACTTTTTTTACTGCCTAGAAAATGTCTGTTACAAATCGAAAATGAGAAAACCTTTTCAAAAAGTGCTTTCAAAACCACGGCAAGTCTATGGGGCTATGCAGTGATGCATTCTGAATGCGAAGGCATGGCTCGGAGTATCCGCGGCTACTGTTGTGATCACTGCTTGGTCATCCTCTGCCAATGTTAAGGCATCTCTTCAGATGTTGTGGTGAGCGCAAGTATCTCAGCTCGTGTATCACGGGTCCAGGGTCCCTAGTGTCTGATGCTGCATCCGAATCTTCCCACGATCTTATTGCACATGCTTTACATCGGAATAAGAAAGGGAACGAGTGCCTCTGTGCTTGCGCAAATGCTTACAGCATAAAGGAGAACAGTATAACAGAGACTATGAAACATGCCTACTGGAAATATACGTATTTGAAAGAATTTTTTGAACTTAAAGAACTTGACACATCCACATGCAAAGGAACATATTAAATAATTAGTAGTAGTAGATAGTCTTCTTGTCTGCTCAAATATATTTTTTCTTTTCCTTTGTTGCGTATTCACTTTGTAAAATATAACTTTTAGATGGTGATTGGGAAGCTCTCAATCCTAGCGATTTCCAAATTACATCTAAGGGAGATGGCAGTAGCTAAAACTAGTGCTGCATGGGTCTACAATCCTGTGTCAGCAAAAGCACTCCGTTTGCAAAAATGTATAATATTCTTTACTTAAAGTTTTTTTTGTAGCAATTAACTGTTATGTATATATATATATTTATATATATATATATAATTCTGCGCAATTAATTTGCAATATTATAATTGTAAATTATATTGTCATTGAGAACAAACGGTAGGGCCTGCATGCCCAAACACAGCGGTGTCCTCACCGCGACTGGCCGGCCTTGTCGACGCGTGCGCCGCTTTCAACAGTGCGTTACTCAACTTGGACGTTAACTTCAATGCGGCACGTTCTTCACGGTAACTTGCACGGAACGTTGTAGTATTTTCTAGTAAATATTGGCAACTTGCAAATAATTGGTAGATAAAAAGAGGTCTTGAAAAATTACGATATTAAGTACTAGAGGATAGCAATAGTATTTTCTAGTAAATATTGACAACTTGCAAATCATTGGTAGATAAAAAGAGGTCTTGAAAAAATACGATATTAAGTACTAGAGGATAGCAATAGTATTTTCTAGTAAATATCGGCAACTTGCAAATCATTGGTAGATAAAAAGAGGTCTTGAAAAAATACGATATTAAGTACTAGAGGATAGCAATAGTATTTTCTAGTAAATATCGGCAACTTGCAAATCATTGGTAGATAAAAAGAGGTCTTGAAAAATTACGATATTAAGTACTAGAGGATAGCAATAGTATTTTCTAGTAAATATTGGCAATTTGCAAGTCATTGGTCCATAAAAAGAGGTCCATTCGTTACTTAATATATAACTAACTTTTACCTTTTATACGTGAAAACTATTATGGATTCCTTGATCTAATCTTCAAGGTGACAATAGATGAAAAACTTAACTTCGTAGGTTCGAATCTGTCATTCGATTATGTTAGTAATGTTAAAATTATAGCCAGAATTCTTTCCTATTCGATAAGTAGATTTTGGATATAGGTGAAAAGTTTTATAAATTTGTGATGGTGAGTGGTTCCTGCAGCTCATGGCACCTAATACAGCCCTGAGGAGTAAGAGACAATGCCTCGTCACCAGTAATTATACTTTCGAATCCCTACACACATCAGACGATGTGTGTAGGGATTTACGCCGACGACACAGCAGATTTACGCCGCTATTCTACACTCGTATTCTTTAAGTACGTGTTCCTTTTCCCGGTCGAGCCGATCCATTCGTGATGTAGTTAGAAACACACTGTAGCGTGGCTGTACAACTTATAAAATATCTATAATACTTCTTAAGCGATAGACTTTAAATGCAAGGCTTACAAAAGAAACAATATAAAAATACGATAAAAACATATATGATATCGTAGAGCCATTAAAACTTACAACAGCGACTTCAGTGTCTAACGCGAGTCATACAATTTCAAAGATCATGGCGATGACGGAAAATCCTTTCAAGAGATTTGACGTTTATCACTTGAATTCCTAAAGTTTAATATTTATATAAGGTATACAATGGTAGCATTACTAACATTTCTGTGAATGTTTCAGGACAATGGTTGAATGGTGGATTGGAACCCACGACTTTTAGTTTTGAAGACCCTTACTCATTAGGCAATTGACGCTGTTACAAACTTCAAATACGTAAAAATAATATTTAAATTTCTACACTTTTAGTTCTTTACGTGTTGGAAATTGTCTCTTTGAGAGACGTGTACATTGTCAATAAATCATGTTTTTTTGACTTACATACCTAGGTCCAACATTTCAACCAGTGGTAGAGCCAGGCTGCTGTTAGTTTTTACGTAGAGCTCGCCCCAACAGAATACCAGTATGAAATGGCACTATTACTATGCTTTATTTCATGTGGTAAGTGTAAGGATCGGGAGACTACAGGTACAATAAAATCTGCGGGGGTGACGCGGGAATGCATGTAAATATTTATCGAGGATTGATATAGATCCAGGGCGGTAATTATTTCCTACCTTCAGCTGAACTATGTGCTCATTTACTACCCCTAATATTTGATATAAAACGGATATATGTATAGTTGACCTCAAACTTGACAATTTCTTTCTCTAACTACAAAATGATTGGATCAGCTTAACCGGGGAAGGACCACGCTCTCACAGATTATCAGCGTGAAATAGCAGCATAATGCTGCTGTGTTTTGCCCGGTGAGTATAGAGATCCGGAGACCTTTATTACTGGTGACGAGGCATTCCATCTCAGTCCTCAAGGGTAACAATGCAACTGCGTTATGATTCCTTGTCAAGGACGGCCCGCCTAAATCACTTACCATCAGGTGAAGTGTCTGCTCGTTTGTTACTCTCGATGAAATAAAAAATAAAATCCGAGCATTGCCACCGGAACTGGGCTCAATCGAATGGCGAATGCATAATAATTATTGATTGGTATTTTACACGAGATTTATCAATTGCAGGTGTAATACTTACTTAAGCCTTGACTTCAATAGCTGAGTAGGGAATTCTGCATCAAATGTGAATATGACCTCTGTGAGGACTCGGCGTAAGGTTACGCGTTGTGAATTGATGTATGTGATTTTTTTTTTAAATAATGCTAATATATGTACATCGTTAAGCACATGAAGTAAAATAAAATGCTTGATTTCGGGATGGTTCGCGACGATAGTCGCATTGTGGATTCAAACCCACAACGTTAAGTTTTCCAGACCGTACCTTAAACTATTAGGCTATTGGGGTTTCATGTCAATGTAAGTTAACTTGCTAATAATATATGGAGACTTTTATTTATAATAAAAAATAAAATTGTATGCACTGGTTAATTAAAAACCTCAAATATTTCCTTTCCATCACAATTTAAACCGATACACAGAGTTTGTTTGGTATTAATTATTAATTTTCCGCCAACGAACTCGATTCAGCAACATGTTTATATTTAATACGGCTACATTGTTATTAACTGTTTAATCTTGTGTTAATTTATTTTTGTCAAAGCGTAATTTGTTTGAACGTTAAAAAATTGGTGGATGTTTACCATTTAGGAGAGGTACTAACTTTTTTATATAAGCACGAGCTTTTGGAATCACCTTTATTATTACATTGAGAGTAACAAAGTAGGGTACAGTTCAGCTGATGGTAAGTGATTCGTGCAGGCCATGACATCTACATTCATCCCTGACAAGGAATCATAATGCAGATGCGGTGCCACCCTTGAGAACTGAGAGGGAGTGCCTCGGTACCAAGGGGAACACAGGTACATTATGCTGCTATTTTACGCTGGTATTATGTAAGGACGTGGCTCTGCCCCTGTCAATCTGATCTGCTGACCCATACAATCTGCAAGTAGAAACAAACCATACCGTAACTCTACCACGTAGATAGCCTAGATAACCAATATATATATATATATATATATATATATATATATATATATATATATATATATATATATATGTATATATGTATATATGTATATATCAACAAAGATGGCACCACAAGACATTGTTACCATGAAAGCAGGTAGTTCAAAAGTCGCTGTGCAAAGCCTGATAACCCAGATATTTATTTCTTTGGACCTTCGTTTCGGTTTATTCTATAACCTGTTAACCTTAATTTCACCTAAGCTTAAATACTTATGCTAGATGATTTATGACAATAGTCGAATGACGGATTAGAGCCTACGACTTTAAGTAAGTTTTAAGTTTCGCAGGGCGTAAGTATGAATGGCGTAAAACAATAACTTTAAGAAATTATGTGTCTGTAAGAGACTATATCTATGATCGTTTTCAAACTTCTCTCTTCCTCTGACACCAGGTTTAGATGCAGGCAGCATAGAATTATATTTAAAATTGTCTAATGTTATAGTTTGGTTTTAGAAATTAATTTATGAAACATTTATAAATATCTTACAAAATATTAGTTGAGTAATCGAATACTTAACCCTCGGAATAATGATACCGACACAGCTCTGAGAATCAGTTCCCTGAAGTGGCAATAACCTGGCCAGATAGCTCGTGGAACTGATAACCGGTGGGGAAGAAAGGTTCTTGAGCGGCAACCTCGTATTGGCCAATTTAATAACTAGACGAAGAGACTAGTTATTAAAATGATAATTATTAAAATGCTGAAAATTGTATAATTGGCGTCCAATTTTCATGATTTGCATAATATGCTTCGGCGTGTTGACAGCATTACTGCAAGTTACGGTCTCAATATAAGCCTGAAAAAGACAAAGATCATGATAGTCGGTAGATCACGGCATCTTACAGCATCAAATCTGGTGGTGACGAATCAAGTAGTCTAAAGAGTCCACTCTTACAAATACCTTGGCTGCATCGTATACGACCAATGTGATCATACCATAGAGATCAAATGTCGGATAGAGCAAGCGCGCAACGCTAAAACTGAGCCATCGTTGAAATCAATCTTTGAAAATATTTACCAGAGTACGCTTGTCACATTGCTACGTGTTTTCCGATCTTCTGTATGGCGTAGAGTCATGGACCTTAACGCAGAATAAGAGCAGGAACGTACTCTGCGGCAATTTAATATCAGTGGCTTATGGGCTGAAATTATGGCGATCAAGATGAGATAGCTTAATTAACAAAATCCATTATACATAAACCAGTTCAGATAGTTATGCAAACGCGCCTTTTTGTATAGCTACTCGTTAAAGTTTTCCTGTTCATAGTAATATCAGTGAGTCAATGACCCAGAAATTGACTATCGATAAATTATTAAGCCAAATAAATATAAAGTCACAATCACAAAAAAAAATATGAGTGATATATCCAACGTTTTTTTTTTTGTAGTTGTTTATAAGAAAAAGTGTAAGCGGACTAAATCGATATGAAGCTAATTGTATATTTATAGATATTGTTTATAATTTTCTATATACAACGGAATCAATGACCAAAATATTTTCTATTGATAAATTAGGAAGACAATTAAAATATAATATTCAAATAACAGAAAAGGATTAGCATTGGAAATGTTACATGTTTAATAGTTATTTAATAAGAAAAAAGGAAGCGAACTAAAGCAATGTAAATTTTTATATTTCATAGCTTATTAGATCATAAATGTGTAAGTGCAATACTATAATTACTATATAATTCAAACTATAATTCAAATATTCGTATCTTTTAAGTTTTAATAGTATATTTTTCTTATAAATTACACGGAAACGTTTGATGAACACAGTTGATGATAATGTATGCGACCCATGGCGTCTACATTCATTTCCAACAAAGTTTGACATATGCGTGCGTACAAAATAGCAGCATGATACATATTTCACGTTGGTATACTCCATGATAGTGGGTTCTCTCTACGGTCAAGCTGACCCATCCCTTAGACCATATTTTACTAGAAACCTGCCTGACAATATCCATTCCAGCGGACTACACGAAATTCAGTCATAAATGATAACGGTCCGAGCCCTGGTTCGAGCCTCCTTAAGAGGGCCTTCGGATCGCATATCGCCCCCCTCTATTGTCGTCCTCGGGGGTCGATGCGCAGCGGAGGTGCAGCAGCAGTCTTCGTGCCAACATAGTCGTTGTCGTTGTTGCCTACTCATCGGGCTATGTTTTGATAAAGCTGTAGAGGTCTCTGGACCAACAGCATCACAAATACATTAAATAAAAATACCATCTTTAAATTGTGAATTTGTGAGAGTGTATATCTACTATACTTAACACTTCATATATTATGCGAATTGAAGATACACACATACAAACCTTATTTGTTTGCTGATCTTTTTGTAGTTTTATATTTTTGATGTAAATAAAAAAATAGAAAAAAATATGTAAGTTATGTTATTATAAAAATGCTAATTTGGAAATAAAGAGTTTTACGACCTCGTTAATACGAGTAGACAAATGTTATCGTATTAAATAACAAAAAAAAAACATTCCCGTAACTATGCTTCCTTAATGCAGCGAAGATAAGCAATCTGTTTCCTTGCAGTTGGACGTGGAAGAACTTTGTTCAACTCGAATCTTGCCATTTACTATTCTCACAACATACCTCGTTATAACAATGAGTGTGAATTTTTATTATTCAATATTATATAATCTCGTTTCGCATATTTAAATAATTTACATCGTAACAGTATTCATATATAAGAGATAAGAAAGTCCTATTGTTATAATGTGAGAAATATGCTTTGGTAAACTAGAATCAAGAAAAACCCTTTCCATTTCATGTTTAAGGTTCAACGATAGACACACACGAATTAGTCGGCCCGGACGAGGGAGGACTGAGGTCGTGCTCAGTGAATGCCATCAGTAAATAACAGCATAACGCTGCTGTATTTCGTGTGATGAATACAGTTATCGGGGGATCTAGTTATTCTATAGGAATTATTCCATATCAGTGTGATAAAGTATGCTAAACCTGAAACTTTCTTGAGAGTGAATGTGGTATTCATCGGCCGCAGCTTTCATTTACCATCTGTAAACTGTAAACTGTGTCCTTGTTTGCCAGCTCCAATATTATTAAAAAATAAACATTTGATTGCGCCTCACCACTTAGATACTTTAGATGTACCAATAAATGACTACAATAATTGTTAATAAAATTTATTTGAAAGATTTATGTGCGGGTTTTGTTCTGATATCTCTCCACCGTCTAGAGTAAATTTCTAAAGATAAAATATTATAATGTAAAGAGACTTATTTTATATTATCTTCACATTTTAATTTATATTAAATATTAATTTTTTGTGAAGGTATAACATACAAATATTTTAATGATTATCTTATTTAAATTTGAAAATGTATATATAATAATTTTTGAAAATGTAAAAATAAATGCATCAATAACTCGCAGAGGAATCAAACAGGTTGGCAATTCAAGCTAGTAAATGTTTGCAACCGAATAAGAGAAAAAGAACATTCCAAAAACGAACCTCTCGTCCCACGACAGTGACCATTAATATTATCCTCTAAAACCTGTATTAGACTAATCTAAATTCATACGTTAAAAAACGATCAGCAATTTTCTTTTTTTTACTTTTAGATTCAACATTGTATCTGTATGTATCTTTAAACATTAATACTGATTTAATACTGTACTATACAGATGTACAGAATAGTAAAACACGTGGTGGATTATATAACAAACTAAAAGCCACACTTAAGCTTGTTTCTAGATACACCATCAAGAGGGAAGACCCCACCCATCCAGATTACAAGCGCAAAATAGCAAGATAAGATTTCATCTGATGTGTTAAGGGATTCGGATATCCACTTATTATGAGACATTCCATCTTGGTCCTCAATGGTGATAACGCATTTATATTATGATTCCTTATTGATGACGAATGTGGTATCGTGGACCGCAGGAAACACTTACCATTAGGTAATATGTGTATTTGATAGTCTGTAGATTTATTATATCATATATATCGCTGTATATATAAATATACACAACGCTATCTGAAAGATTCCACCTCAAAATCATATGGGAAATTTCATTTTATTTTCATAGTGAAATTAGTATAAAATTAATGCCTTATGAAGAAATACTGTTTTGTTTTCCTAAAGTTTTGGTGGCAAGTAAGCTCGAAATCTATGGTAAGTAATAACTGCAGATCATAAACACATAAATCCCATTTCATTAAAGATTCAAGATGCACATATCATCTTTTAGGACTAAGATAGAATGCTTAGTCCGCTGATCTGGTCTTTGGATCCCTTCATTTAATAAACGAAACACAGCAGTGGTATACTGACATTTGACATTTCACGTTGAAATTGTGAGGTTGTCCCGGAAGTATCAGCCACGGCTCTCTGCTATTAAAGTTAAACTACTAAAGACATACGTGATAGATGATTACAGTTTATAAGAATAATTTAATCTATTAAAATATATACAAATAAGCTACGGATATTGTTTATTAGAGTCATAGTAGTTCTTTTTTCCTATTTTTTATTACATTGAGAGTTACAAACGAGCACACAGTTCACCTGATGGCAAGGAATCATAATGCTGATGCGTTGTGCCCCTTGAAGACTGTAATGGAATGCCTCGTCAGTGTCTAAGCGCTCGCTTCGTTGTTGTTTTTGTTGCATAGAAATAACTGTGAACGACGAAATAAAATTTATAAGAATTCTGTGCATTAGATTTTACGAAAATTGACACGGTCACAATATAAAATTTGCGCAATAAATTTGTATAGTCACGTGCTTTGGTCGAACGTTACAGAACGTTGCGAATCAGAGTTCGTATTTGAAATGAATGTTCGGACTCGGCCGTGACTTTTCGGTTTTAACGATTTGACGAATAGATAGTTAGGTTTGTGTAAATGTCGCTGTGAAAAGTATTATTCGTAAGTTTTTATTTAGTATTTATATCTCCTTTGTTTGGCTGATGCGTCTCTATTTATTGGGCAATTTCCATGATCAATAGATAACTAATACACTTTTGCTTATTGCTTAAGGTATGGAAGATGTTAGATTTTTACAACAGTGCAACTGTCATTTAATTTTTATAATAAATGTAAATAAAAAGAACGCGTTTAACCTTTACGCGCGGTTGAAGTAAAACAATATAAATATTTACTAGGAAATTATTTATTAAATATTTTATAGTTATTATTTATAAATATTTTTATACTTATTTAAAATGGAAATAAAGTTAGTAACGAACTATTTAAAAATAGGAAAGAAATAAATTTAAGTAATGTATATATAACACATATTCACCAAATACTATTATTATTAACTGCCTCATAAATGCGTACAAACGTAACTTCCGTCCGAAAAGTTGAGTCACCTTGAATTCGCGCCTAAAGAAGTTTCACTTAAAAATATATAAACATGGAGATAATCTTTCCCTCCAAATTTACAAGCGCAAGCTTTGATTTCCTATTATTATTTTTTAAATTGTTAAAGAAATTTTTATTAGTATTCCTTGTTAATTTATTTAGAACTGCTTTATTTAGGTTACAATTTTACGTAATATCTAATTGTGCTTGCCATAACTTTCTCAGACTCGGTGAGAATACTTCTTTGCGCTTTCATGTTTAGGGTTCGCATAGGTTAAATTTATACATAGATTATTTGTAGTTAACCTGTCATTATTAACCAATGTTGTCTGTTATTGTAAATGTTAAAATATTCTGCAAGAAATTGTAAAGTTTAAATTAGGAAGACATAATATAGAAAATATACCAATTATTTTCCAAAAACTAAAATTAAACAAAAACCAAAATTAAAAATGCTTATTTAAAATTTCATATTTACTTCTAAAGCATAATTCTCTTATACGTCTCTTTTTATAAATACATAATGCTACCAGTGCTAATTAATATTATTTTGATTAGTTGGAATAACCACTCCAACTAAGCTAAGCGATGGTCGGCGACAATAGACAAATGGCTGATTCAAACCTACGACCCTTCAGTATTACAAACAGTACTCAATCTATTGACGCTTCGAATCTTTACTTATATAACCATTGTTACGTATTCGTAACTCCCAGAAAACCCAACTTCTATAATACTTAGGAATTAATTGGAACCCACGGCTTCGATATTGCAGAATGCGGATACGAAAGCTTGAGTAGTATGGGAAAACAATAAGTTATTGTTGGCGTAACATATGAAAATAATTAGTATCAATTTAGTACGACATTATAATGAAAATAATAAATAGCCCTTTATTACTGGTCTCAAGGGATTATTACATTTTAGGTCTCAGTGGTGACAACATATTTATATTATGATTCCTTATGGATTGATGGGGACTGATTCGTCAAGGTGTCATGGGCCGTAAGAATCACTTACCATCAGGTGAACTGTGTGCTTGTTTGTCTGCCTCTATATTTTAAAAGTAATAATAATAGCAAATTTTAAGCTTATATTATTTCCTGTATTGAATTCTAATTTTATTGTAGGTCCTTTTATTATATTCTGTGTTTATAATAAAGGAGTGTATATTCATTTCTTTATATATGAAACACATATTTTTATTTTACCCATGTATATTTGTCCTCATGGGTGATCTAAGCATTGGTATCTTGAATGTTTATTCAGTGTTATTATCACTCATCAACATATGAAATGTGTGCTTGAAATATAAAAGTAGTAATAAAAAAAACGTAGAGCTTAATTGATCCCAAATATAGCAGGGGGTAAAAGTTTCGCTGTAAATCGACAACAAATGTTAAATAGTGGTGTTTTATACGTAAAATTTATTATGTTCTAGAAATAACACTGATGAGTACAATCAAATGAAAATCGAAAATCAATAAACTCGAGGACTGTTAAGTGCGAGTTCAACGTTCGAACTATTCGGCCATCGAATATATAATTATGGCAACAATAACAAGCTTTGACATAAAATCTGGTAACACTAGCTATAAGATACGAAATATTATATTTATAAAGTTGTCACAACCATGTCCTAAATATATTGTGGCAAATGCAGAATATTTAAGTTACATTCAGCACATTAAAATTCGACGTTTACATTTTGTTGTCCGTTAAAACAATAACATAATACGGTATTAGATTTACGTAATTCGTAATTATATTAAGCAATCGTTTGTGTGATTGTGACAGTCGAAGAATAATTTTACTTTTTGTGGTGTTGCTATATTGCAAAATGATTCGTGATTTATTTTCGCTGACAACGTTTTATTGGCGGTGCGTAATATTTTTTTACACTTAAACTGGTGAAAAATATTATGGCAATAAGCTTTTTATTACAATCGTAATGGATCGTAATCCACCATAACGGGGTCAGCGTAAGATTTTATTTCAATTACCAAATTACTGTGTAATGGTAACTTGTTTTTACAATAATACAGTGACTTACGATTACAGCACTTTTTGAAATGTCTGTTATCAATGATGTTTTTTTTTTGCTTTTTAGGTTTAAATTAACATATAAGCTAGAGAGTGACGTGGTCGCTGTGTGAATAAACCTTTTAAATAATTATTAAAAATAGATATTTATATTTAATATTTTTTTATTTCCGAAATCCCTACGCCTATAAAATAATATAAAATAAAAAAGATATTAGTTAAATTAATCTATTTTAAATAAGCCTAAGGATGGATTTCTATGTTTGCAAAATTTATCAAGCACCTCATTAACTTTTTAAATTAATTGTTATTAATGTTAAAGAAACGATTAAAATTAATTATATATTATATTAATGATATATTTTACATCTATTTTAAACATCTCTAACTAAATATGATTAAACCCAAACGACTTAATCATAATAACATATACCAAGATTTATGTATTTCTGTAGAGTTCCAGAAAAACATCGAATATCAAGAGTTAGAGATTGGCATCGAAACGAAATACGAATTCGGATTTTATCGGATATATTAATACAGTCGAATTTAATTTGACATGGATATTAATCGACGTTGAATGACCATACTTATGGCCATATGCTACAAAACAAATGTCACGGCGTTCAAGTTAGCTCTGAGACGTTTGATTCGCTGAAAACAAGCTTAGAACGTATTTAATAACGTAAGGGATAATTGCTATTAACTATTTTACTATTGCTTGAGGAAAACTAATTGAACCCATGAAATTAGATGTATGTTCTAACGAATACTCATGACTACAAAGAAAAGCAATAGGAATAAAATAAAAAAGGATGCGGAACTATAAGAGCCCTCGGGATTACAACAACCATCATCAGCCCAAAAAAAGAGACATGGATGCTCAGCTTGTAAGCTCTTGCAATGAATTAAACCGAACTAAAGCCAATTTAGTTCGATCCCCAGTGCCGGTACCATTGAAATTCTTAATTAAATTTTTAGGAAAGCATCGAGTGGATACCTACATGTCTAAGCAATAAATAGAAAATAAAAATTTCCCAGACATGAAATACACAAAAACTCAGTGGACCCATTCGGTGCACTATGTTCTAAAAACCAATCTAGAGAAGGGGCTTATGCTCCGTGGGGTTATATATAGACTGTCACTTTTATTTACTACTTTAAGGCAATAATTAAGAATATAATCTAAATATACACAATATATTATAACATACTATATTAAAACATTTCCGTATAAAAAATATGTACTTATTTGCTCCAACGACCTCTCTAGAGAAGGGGCTTCTGCTCCGTGGGGGTATATTTAGGCTGTCACTTTTACATACAGATTACGAAATTTTTAAACTAAATTTTAAATTATTTTGAATATATTATTACAAATATTCAATCATTTCATTTACAAAATACTTATGTTATTAAATTATACTAGTTACGTTTACGTTATTTATGTGAAGTGATTATATATTTTGTTTAAAAAAAAACTAGCAATGCTATTCATTAACATTACGGACAATCCGGTTTACCACTCTAAGCTCAAAATACTTGTGCTAGAAGATAGTTCACGATAAGAATAGAATTCGAACATACGAACTTAAGTTTCACGTACCATACCTTAAACCATTAGGCTATTTACCATATTACCGTAGAGATATGAAAGTCATTTCGGAAATGCTCAATTTTTTTAGATATAACAGACGAGTCACTACCCTAGATCCTATTACGGGTGACGATATATTCTATCTAAGTTTTCAGGGGTGGGATCTTGATTATTTGTTAAGGATGGATCTAATAATATTATTAAAAGAAAATAAGTGCAATTGATTGTAACTGATTAAAGTGGGTCACATTCATAGTGGATGTGTAACACTAATATGCTAGTACGAGATTCTGCCTGAAGCGCGAATGTATTTTGTTGACCGAAGAATCCTGATTTTATAAAAAAATGCAGATTATCACAACTTTATCGTGTATGATGAATGAAAGAAAAAAGAGAAATATCTTCCTATGCGTAAATCTTTATCCCTTAGTGTTTCATAGCCCATTCAATGACTCATATTCTAAAATTTTGTTTTCGGAATTAGCTATCCAAATATGTTACAAACAAAAAACTATATTTTGTTTCTGTCGTATCAATGGACGTTTTATTTGTCGAGACACTTCATAACTTTCCCTTGTTTAATGTCAGATAAGAAAGTTTTCTAGTTCCTTCCACTATATATATATATATATATATATATATATATATATATATATATATATATATATATATATATATATATATATATAATATACCTAGTATTTCTAGTTTGACCTTGCAATCTCGCTCCAACTGGCAACGAGTACAAGGTGTATACTTTCGAGGTCTCTTTACTAATTATGGTATACTGTAAAAGGCTTTTTGTGTGCAATCACAATTTCTCAAATATCCAGGAAGCTGATTATGATGATGTCGCCCTGATCGATTCGTTAACGACGATATTTTCTGCATTTATGGAAACCCAATTACTCAGACGTTGTCCCCGTCCCTAAAACGATGTTATGCAAATGGAGTAAGATCATAGTTTAGATGCAGTGACTAATGCCCCACAGGATATACAATGGTCGCACCCAGACTCGAAAACCGACAATTTTTTATACGTCAATATTCTTCTTCAGTTGGAAATCAAACACAGGACCGACGACGCAGCAGCCAGGCAACCAAGCCAGCAACTACGCAACGCGGCCGTCAAAAGGTAAGAAGCAATTAAAGTTTAAAATAAATGATTACATACTGATATAATATTTAATTAATATCTATAATATCCTGAACATTATGGTTACCAAAAGGAATTCAACACAATAATTTTGTTGACTATCGTCAATTGATTTAAACAATGTTGTCATTGGTTAATTGTTATGACTCAATATAGGTGCAAGGTGCACGCTTGCTGAAAAACACGGAAGAGAAGTTACTGCATGTGTTACATGTGCGCAGCAAAAAGAGATACGTCTTTACTTCCTGCAATTCGATATTATAGTGCTGTTGAGTAATTTACGTAATACCGCAGAATATTTCTCCTCTACTTTCGTTATAATTGACGTAACACTGCAGAATATTTCTCCATTTTAAAGACTAGACCAATTTAAGATTGAAATTTACGATTTACTTGGTCCTAATACCGGATATTTAACATAGTGCTTAGGCTTTAGGGGTTATATTTAGATATATGATTTTAATGTGTAAAATGAAATTATTATTCATGTGTAAGAACTGGAGTTTACAAAAATCGAATGTAGCTAAACACTGGTTGACACTTTTGAGTCGACTCGACCGAAAAGAGCATTTATTTGAAGAGTATTAGTGTAAAATAATACAATATCGCTGCCGTATCTAGAGAGTGACAGAAACAGATAACGTATATACTGTTGTAAGAGAAATTCCATCTTAGTTATAGTGACTAAGCTATGTTTTGAGTTGTGGTTAGAATAAATCTAGTATCCATGGAACGTTATGTGATTATAAATCGTTGTTTTTTTTTTCGGAGACCCAGTTACTCGTAACGAGGAAATGCTCAGAGGTAGCAACGGATTGGTTATTTTTTGAGGAAAGGAATACGTGTTTATAGGTCATCACTTTCCATCAGTTTAGTTTTGTTTTTTTTATTACATTGAGAGTAACAGACGAGCACACAGTTCACCTAATGGTAATTGACTCCTGCGGCCCATGATATCTGCATTCATCCTTCACTAGGAATCATAATATAGATGCGTAATCACCATTGAGGACCAAGATGGAACGCCTTTTCACCAGTAATAAAGGTCTCCGGATCCCTACACTCACCAGATGAAGCACAGCAGCATTACACTGCTATTTCAAGCTGGCTAATTCCGTAAGGGCGAGCCGGCCCATTCATTCTGCAGCTAGAAACAAACTGCAGCGTAGCTCTACCACTTTTAAAACAATGCGTGCTAGTTTTCGTTAAACAAAACATGACGCTAAGACGTTAAGCGACTGAGTGTAATAAAATATTTAAGCAAAACAAGATTTTGTTATAAATGACTATGATTAATATAATTATTTTTTATTTATTTGAATCAATTATACTATATTTTGCCTGTTTTTTATCATATTTTAAATCGTATAGTTATATTAGTAGTATAGTTGAAGTAGTAATGTATTTGTACCTTTACTTACGGAAAATGTCGTTAAGGGTTAATTGAAATGTAAAAACAAGGGCGTTCGTAATATGCTCATAATAAATAAAAGAAGACAAATTTTCCATGTTCGTAAATCCAATCAATTGATTTTATCATCGAGAGAAGCCTACGTATGGATATGATAGCTTAAGTGGAAAATAAAATTACAAAGGTAGCGTTAGCAAAAACGACTGATCAATTTTTTTGTGTGTTTATAATAGTAATTCAGTTGACCTCGTAACTTTGTATTTTTATCATTTAATGTAAGCTTTTCATTGAAACCAGTGATTGGTTTCTGGTTCTAAAATAATTTGATGCAAAACTTATTAGGAAGTTCAAAGATCAAACGCTATAAAATGTCACGTAACTATTTGTGCTTCTATATATAGGAAAAAGACAGTTTACCTAGCACTTAAGTGCATTTAAGAGTAATCTATGTGGCACACTGTATAAACGATTAACGTATATAGTGTGCGCCACAATTTTTTAAATTCAAGTAATTTTTATTATGGTAATTTCCTTTTATGCGTTTACATGCGTTTCAATATAATAGCTTTTATACTGCGTTCAACTGTTTGTTAAGTTTAAAATTTGTTGTAACTTGCAATAGAAATTGATTGAAATATATATTTGACGAATAAAGTATACAAAAAGATGTATTGTATAATTTTCTCAAAATTTGCATCTACCAGTTATCATCTTCATTCCAAACCATCATTTGTTTATTGCTCACTACAGGTTAAGCACATACACACTTTTTTGCTACTGTATCTGATTAAAGGCAAACATTTGTTTGTGTATCCTTAAATGAGTTATTCATATGTTTCTTGTTTTATATATTTTTTTAATATAAATGGTCGCCATGGAGACAGCAGCTCACTTGGAAGTAAGTAATTACCGCCGCCCATGAAAATCCGCAACACTAGAGGACTCGCAAATTCGTTGCCAGCCTTTAGGAAAGGTCTCTTTTCTAACGCCTCTAAGTTGTATCTGCTCGGAAACATCTCTGGCGACAGCTGATACCACAGACTAGCTGTGCGTGGCAAAAAAAATTACGTAGAGCGCACAGATTTCAATAATCACCGCATCAGATATCACAAATCCACCAGATTGCCAACAATTGAGATGATGAGGATAAAATTTTGAATTTCATCGTGATATATGATATAAAATGGTGGTGCTTTGTCACTCCTCCTTTCGTTTTATCTAGCTATACTATAACAGTGGTAAATAATATTAAGGGATTCAATCTTGGTCTTCAATATTTTTTCTTTACCCTGTCATTCAAAGGTTAAAATTTAAAAAGTAAAATGTAAGCCTCTAAAATCTCTAACCGTCTTGTAATTAATAAAATATAGTTCGTTAAAGTGTAATTTTGTTTTTACATAAAAAATATATTCATACATTCCTAACACTTTTGCTAACGGTAGGCGCCTAATAATACGTGTCGCAAGCAGCGAACAACGCTCCGGTGGACTGGTTGACGAGCCGTGAATATTCAGCCAGTGAAAACGAAGCTTAACAAGCACCCCAGATACAGAGTGTACCTGCAAAGTGTGAGCTAAACGTGATATGTCATATTTTACGCAGAAACTTTATTGTTTATACTTATAAACATACTGTACGTGAGGTGCTTTGCTATGCATTGAAAATATTAGGTGAAAATAATGGAGGGTGAAAGATAAGTTATATACGTTAAAATATTTGAGATTTTTTTTGAACTGGTTTTTATATACACACAACTTAATAACTTTTAGCTAAAGTTAATTAAGAATGTCATGTGAGTTTCCTGTTGAAGTATGTAATTAAATCATCATCATTTATTCAATCGTTTATGTAATTACTAGAAGGGTTAGGCAGGTTAATAATTAAGCACTGCTAAAACATATGTACAGCTACACTGCAGTTTGTTTCTAGTTAGACCGGAGCAGGACCGCACCCTCACAGAGTACCAGCGTAAAATCAAATCAAACGCAGCATCATAATGTTGCTGTGTTTCGCTTGTTGAGTGTAGGGATCCGGAAACCTTTATTACTGTGCGTTTTAATATTATCGATGAGGCATTTCATTATAATTATGACTCCTTGTCAAGGACGAATGTATGTAGATTTGGGCATCAAGAATCACTTGCCATCAAGTGAGCTGTGTGCTCGTTTGTAAGTCGAAATGTAATAATAAAAAAATAACATTATTTTACGTTTTATTAAAAATGGGATTTCGTGTTTTACATAATATTTGTACAATTTACATTGATGCTTAGATGTCTGTCAATAAACACTATTACTTATTTGTACTTACGAGTACATTCATCGTAACATTTGTCTCTTTCTATATAAAAATGTACTGCTGTCTCGTAAGGGAACTTGCAAAATGTCTTTATATACGTAAATTTATATATATATTTGACGAATAAAGTATACAAAAGATGTATTGTATAATTTTCTCAAAATTTGCATCTACCAGTTATCATCTTCATTCCAAACCATCATTTGTTTATTGCTCACTACAGGTTAAGCACATACACACTTTTTTGCTACTGTATCTGATTAAAGGCAAACATTTGTTTGTGTATCCTTAAATGAGTTATTCATATGTTTCTTGTTTTATATATTTTTTTAATATAAATGGTCGCCATGGAGACAGCAGCTCACTTGGAAGTAAGTAATTACCGCCGCCCATGAAAATCCGCAACACTAGAGGACTCGCAAATTCGTTGCCAGCCTTTAGGAAAGGTCTCTTTTCTAACGCCTCTAAGTTGTATCTGCTCGGAAACATCTCTGGCGACAGCTGATACCACAGACTAGCTGTGCGTGGCAAAAAATTACGTAGAGCGCACAGATTTCAATAATCACCGCATCAGATATCACAAATCCACCAGATTGCCAACAATTGAGATGATGAGGATAAAATTTTGAATTTCATCGTGATATATGATATAAAATGGTGGTGCTTTGTCACTCCTCCTTTCGTTTTATCTAGCTATACTATAACAGTGGTAAATAATATTAAGGGATTCAATCTTGGTCTTCAATATTTTTTCTTTACCCTGTCATTCAAAGGTTAAAATTTAAAAAGTAAAATGTAAGCCTCTAAAATCTCTAACCGTCTTGTAATTAATAAAATATAGTTCGTTAAAGTGTAATTTTGTTTTTACATAAAAAATATATTCATACATTCCTAACACTTTTGCTAACGGTAGGCGCCTAATAATACGTGTCGCAAGCAGCGAACAACGCTCCGGTGGACTGGTTGACGAGCCGTGAATATTCAGCCAGTGAAAACGAAGCTTAACAAGCACCCCAGATACAGAGTGTACCTGCAAAGTGTGAGCTAAACGTGATATGTCATATTTTACGCAGAAACTTTATTGTTTATACTTATAAACATACTGTACGTGAGGTGCTTTGCTATGCATTGAAAATATTAGGTGAAAATAATGGAGGGTGAAAGATAAGTTATATACGTTAAAATATTTGAGATTTTTTTTGAACTGGTTTTTATATACACACAACTTAATAACTTTTAGCTAAAGTTAATTAAGAATGTCATGTGAGTTTCCTGTTGAAGTATGTAATTAAATCATCATCATTTATTCAATCGTTTATGTAATTACTAGAAGGGTTAGGCAGGTTAATAATTAAGCACTGCTAAAACATATGTACAGCTACACTGCAGTTTGTTTCTAGTTAGACCGGAGCAGGACCGCACCCTCACAGAGTACCAGCGTAAAATCAAATCAAACGCAGCATCATAATGTTGCTGTGTTTCGCTTGTTGAGTGTAGGGATCCGGAAACCTTTATTACTGTGCGTTTTAATATTATCGATGAGGCATTTCATTATAATTATGACTCCTTGTCAAGGACGAATGTATGTAGATTTGGGCATCAAGAATCACTTGCCATCAAGTGAGCTGTGTGCTCGTTTGTAAGTCGAAATGTAATAATAAAAAAATAACATTATTTTACGTTTTATTAAAAATGGGATTTCGTGTTTTACATAATATTTGTACAATTTACATTGATGCTTAGATGTCTGTCAATAAACACTATTACTTATTTGTACTTACGAGTACATTCATCGTAACATTTGTCTCTTTCTATATAAAAATGTACTGCTGTCTCGTAAGGGAACTTGCAAAATGTCTTGTATACGTAAACCATTCTATGGCGTGGAAAACTTAAAGCGATAATAATTGTATTTCCATAGATATAGGACGTTGATTATATACTTTTTTAAAATCTAACACGTAACGCAATTCTCACGAGCTGCATAGGTAGACAAATGTGTCCGCAGCTATACTTTAATACTCACTCGTATTTAATTTATATTTGTATGTATAATCAATTGCTCAAGATCTTTATTAAGATATGATTTAAAATTAAATAGATTATGTGATATTAAAATAAAATACTGTAAACATCGTTGTAGTAAATTAATATATAAATAATTTACTGCACTCGTGTTGTGAAGCAAAATATGTGCATCTTTTCATTTCATGAAATATCTTTTGCTAATAATAATTTTAAAACATTAACTAATTTTATAAAATATTGTATTTTTTTTATATTATAATTTTGAGAAAAATCTTGTTTTTTGTATTATATATGTGTGATCATAATAGTAATCGAAACAAAAAAATAACGTGATGTATCTGTTCATAAATCATTAACTGCGCAGGATTCCTTTTCCTTTTCCGACACTAAAAGGAATCCTGCGAATTATAAATATATAGATCCTAGAATCCTGGAAATATATAGATGCACTAACAAGTCTCCCCTTGTCCTAAAGTGTGGTATATATAATATAATTAGTTGAAAAATTTCCCAGGGTTACTAACACGAGACATTTTAAAAGCGTGAGAGTTTACACCGAAACCCCGATAATTTGGGGTATTCATAATTACCCCCAGGCAGAATATCGAACCCTGGACGAACAATTAAAGCACTGTTCCGTAAAATAATTGACTTGGGTGTGACGGAGGCTTTAGATTTGCAATGTATTTACTGTTATCGTCTAAGTTCGTTTGAGTGGCGGTCCGTGTGTCCCGCTTGGGCAATGCGCCCGGCATGCCTCGTTACGTGTCGATTACGTAACGTTTTGTGTCGAAATTAAGTCGACATGAAAGGGTGTTACCGTGCCTCTTAGTGCATGGCGTTGTATACACTTCAGTACTGCGCTATTGCCTCAGGAATAGCCAGAGGTGTTACTTAGTATTGTGAAAAAATTATGTAATGAGTTAGACAGAGACGGGAATAATATAATATTAGTTATTCCCGTCTGCTTGGTCTTTACATATCTATTATATTGTATTGAGAGCATATTCTTATTTTTATTATACTTAGTATTTGGCTTCATTTTATTATATTGACCAACCAAGCGGAGATAAAAAAAATACCCCGAAAATAATAATGGAAGTGAAAGATAAGTTATATACGTTAAAATATTTGAGATTTTTTTGAACTGGTTTTATATACACACAACTTAATAACTTTTAGCTAAAGTTAATTAAGAATGTCATGTGAGTTTCCTGTTGAAGTATGTAATTAAATCATCATCATTTATTCAATCGTTTATGTAATTACTAGAAGGGTTAGGCAGGTTAATAATTAAGCACTGCTAAAACATATGTACAGCTACACTGCAGTTTGTTTCTAGTTAGACCGGAGCAGGACCGCACCCTCACAGAATACCAGCGTAAAATAGGAGCATAATGCTACTGTGTTTCGTCAGGTGAGTGTAGGGATCCGGAGACCTATAATTACTGGTGACGAGACGTTCCATCTCAGTCCTCAAGGGTAACAACGCATCTCCATGTCCATGTCCAGGATGAATATAGATGTCATGGGCTGCAGGAATCAAGTGCCATCAGATGAGCTGTATTCTTTTTTATTGCTCTGAATGTAATAAAAATAAAACGTTACTAAACATGGAAATATTTAAAAGCAATTTTAAGTGAAAGTCTTCACGTCCATTTCCTTTGTTACTAGTATTTTATTCTATATTTCTTCATTTTAATCTATTGTTAATATTGTCCGATGACGTAGTAAATGTATCCTTTTAGAAGAACAACCTTCAAACTAATTTTTGAGCAAAATATCTGAAAGTAATCTTTAACTAATCTACAAAACACTTTATAATCCTTAGCCTAAATAAAAAACATCATTTATTTTCATAAGAATAATTAGATTTTACGCTCTGGAAGTTCGAAATCGATACCTGACTACATAGATTCAATCCATAGTTTATCGTACGTGACATATAATAAGTGCAGTATTCGATGATGTTTTTTTTATTTCAGATAAATGAATAATTGAAGCGTCAATGGTTTAGGTTACGGTCTGCCAAAAATAATGTCGTCGGTTCGTATCCGCCTTTCGACTATTGTCGCGAGCCATCTCTTAACATAAGTATTTAGGCTTAGATGGAGTAGTTAACCGTAATGTTTGCAATGGTAACAGCAACTACACCAGTATTTAAAAAAAAAAAAAAGTTGTCTTTAAATTACATTACAGAAAGTTTATTATTTTTATACGGATGTGCTATTGAGAATATGATAATAAGCCACATATAGAGCATTAATTAAAATGTAAATAGGTGAAGGTCAACGTGTGATTTAAGTATAAATGTAAGATATAAAAATCCGGAGCTCACAATGATAAAGAATATTGCTTTAAAATAATGAATTTCTTACCTTAAAACAATACTTTTTCTCGTTTTAAATTTGAAAAATTGTTCTTAATAATTGACACTTGTAAATGAACCAAAGTCATGTAACATGTCCCTAAAAGCTCTTTCACTACATTTTTATTTTATTTTGTAAACACTACTAATTTTCTATTTTAACATTATTTTAAACTATATATATTTAAGCTCATATACATAATTATAATTATGTATATAAGCTGTAAAAATGTTATTTTTTATATAAATTTTTATATAAAATTCAGTATATAAAAATTATTAATTTCCAACTTATTTGCTGTTGTTGATTACTGTAGAGATATTAACCATTATTGTAAAATGAATTTTAAAATCTAACAATAAGGTGAAAATTCGTATGCATTGTGACGTTACGAGCGCTTGCCGTGTGTACGATTGCGATTTCTAGCAGACGTTTGTTCGCCACTTTCTCTTAGTGAAACTGTGTTTTTGTTCATTGTCAGCGCTAGGCCGCTGGCTTTAATGTCAGACACAGGTACCGGATTCTGAAAGCGATTTACGAATTTAGAACAAATTTTTACCAAACATTATACTCTTCCGAGCGTGCTCAGTTTTAGCGTTGTTAGATATCGAGGCTAAGCTAGACGTCATACAAAAGACTTCAACGCAAGTAGGCGAGAAAATGTATTTTTTACTGACCGAAAAGATAATACTATGGGACGTTTATAATAAATATAGTGTATTATGACCATATTCAGAATTAATCTTATTTGAACGTAACATATGAAGATCACACTAATGCATGTTTTATAACTGTTAATACATTTCCAATATCGGAACAAGTTTCTAGAATTGAATTTGAATACCAATTTATGTACTTAAATAAATTGGTATTCAAATTTGATAAATCAAGGCTACAAATTTAAGCAGTCTGTGTTGTTTCTACGAGTGGTTTTTATTTTAATAAAGTTATTGGCTTTAGGACGTAAATCAATTAGAAAATCATCTGGTAATAATAACTTCATAAAAACGTGAGCTATTATTATTTTAATCAAATAGATATCCGCATTTACACAAGGACGATCACCAGTTAGATATTTTAAGGAAACAAATGAACTTTGGAATATTTAAATAATTGTGTTATATAACTTATATATTTTATTATACAAAATAACCTCGTTCTTCAATTGCGTATTATAGTTTATCTTGAATTTGGAAACCATATATTTATATTTAACTATTTACACTTGAATTTTGTTAATAAATAATCATAAAAGTGACAGTTCAAAATAGTACACAAATTGGATAATAACATATTTGACAATTTTTTTTAATATTCCTAAAAAGCTTCCAAAAACTCACCATTTTCTCCGTTTCCCGCAAAAACGGCGCACTTGTAACAATTATCTTCAGTACCACTGAACTCGCACTAGAGTACAACACTACAGTACAGTCAGTCACAGAAACAACGAAAGGTAGGAAAGCACCAAATCAAGGGGAAAAAATCTCACACGTCATACAAACTATTCGAAATTTCGATACAATTATGTCGCTCTCTATATACAAAACATGTCTGTCCTGTCGTCTGTCACGGTGGAGAGACGCTTGTGGACTGAATATTCGGCCGAAAGTGCGCCGTTTCGCCCCGTCGTTACCGATTCAAGAGGTGTGCGTGTGCGTCGAACGTCGGACCTAACTGTCTTGATACTTTGACGTGAATTGTAATGAGAATTAAGAACGAGAGTGATTTGCCGTCGTAAATATTAATTCATATAATATTATAAGAAGTATATTTTGTATGGACACACAAATGATAAACGAGCACAATTCATCGGATTTTTAGTAAAAGAAAGCCATGTCAATTCTTGAGGGTGAGGGTTAAAGTCGGTATCTTCTAATTTATATTGGAATGCCTCCTTAACATCGACTGGTATCGGTTTCTCACTCACCATGTGAAACTTAGAAGCAATATACTACTTTTTGGCTTTTCCCAAAAAGTAGAGAGCCAGCCATTCGCGTTATAACTAGTATCTAGTATCATAGTAATTTTAAGAATAGGTGGCAATCGAGCAGAAAGCTCAACTGATGGTAAGTGATCACCGCTGCCAATTAACATTCGCAACACCAGAGAAGTCTTGATATAAAAAATCAACTGCGCTTCTTTTTGTTTACTTTTCATTTATCAAATATAAATCGTCTCTATAATTAAAGTTAATATTTTAATATTACCTATTATACTATACAGATTATTTTCAGTCATTGGCCATGACGATATTGCAACTGCAACTGCGATCAATTAATGAAAACCAAACACTGTTGGTGTCTTTTATTGCATGACTCTCGTAGTCGACGGACGTCGAGCATGGTCAAAGGTATAGAAGCTATTTATTATTTTCGCATTATACGAATATTGTAATGATCGAGAATCATGTCCACGACTTGAGAGTGCTCAGTTGGGCCGCTATAAAAAAATGTGTGTTATCTAAGCAAAACTCATTGCAAACACCTATTGAAAGTTCCAGTAACATAAAATTTCTAAATTAAATAAAAAGGCAATTAATATTTCGAAGTAATTAGACAATTACCTCATTTTAACAAAAGTCTCCCTTCGACTTTGGCCTAAAGTATAAACTTGTAATGTTTTATATTTGCAAAATACTGTGATTTTAATTAAGCATTCCCATTAATTATTAGTGCGTAAATTAATGCATACATTAGATGTAATAATTTCGTTCTGATGATAAAAATTTAGCAGTGGAGTAAATGATATGTTAGATATGAATTTTGTTATTTATTTAACCGCAGTTTTCCATTAACATAGTATTTCAGTATTTCATAATTACCGTAATACGACCGGTAATGCTGTACGGCGCAGAATACTGGCCAGCAAAAATGATGGATTAAAAGCGCCTCCTACAATGGACATGATGAAGAATAAATACATAATAGGATATTTGAAATTTTCACCTTTGGCAGTAGTAATGAGGAGAAATATAAGTCATATTAATAAAAAAATAAAAATATAATGTAAGAGGAAGAACAAGGACGAGATCGATGGACGGACTGTGAATACAATTATATAAGTGTATTAGGAATGGATGTAGAAGTAACGGAATAAATAAATGAATGGGAAGACATGACACCGGCGTAAGAAATGGGACTCTTCCTAAGTCCCTTAGTATTGCCAATGGTTTTCTTTCAACCGCAGTTTTCTTTTAAAAAAAAAAAAAAAAAATTAACAAGAATAATCTATAAAAGCTGATGTAAACGCAATCAATACAAGAAGCTAAAACAAAGTTGTGACACCTATTTGTCGTTTAAAGAAGGTACAGGAAATCGTTCGTTCGTCGGCAATAGCATATATATTTTTAATAAAAATGGTAATCGATTTGCCTTTAACAAGATTTACAATTTTGGTTAAAAACCAACTATTCATAAATTTTACTGTTCTTTGTCAGAAAATTTTTCTGACAAATATGCTTGGATTTAAGCTTTGAGCTCTGGGTTCAATAGTGGACTGTCAACTCTTGGACATTTAATATATTATTATTTTAAAAAAGAGCATCCAGTCGAGTTTCTCCTCGCTGGCAGCTGCCTTCCGAAGCGGTGATCCTATTAGCTATCTTGACGATTCAAATATGTTTTGTATAAATCTACTTGAATAAAGCTTGTTTTGATTTGATTTGATTTGTAACAGTAATTTTATTTAATTCATTAATACAACTAATTCAATGAAGCCTATTTTTTTTATATTCCGCAATTGACTTGATCTGAGTTATAATTCTTTTTTTAATAGTAGCACATAGTTTTACTGACTGAGGTCTGTACCACGTATAAAATATAAAAATATCGAAACATTTTATTTATAAAATTGCTTAGTCTTACCTTATATTGAGGAAAATCATGAGCTTTTATTCTCATTAAGACTCCGTAATTATAAAAGCTTCTAATTTTATTAAAACCTTTTTTATTAAAACCTTGACCTTTTTGTGAACCGCCGCCTCTAAGGTATTTAATTTCATGTTACCCAAGAACCTGCGTACAACTACAATAAACGGGATTTAATACCAGGCATAACAAAACTCGTGTTAATAAATCTTAAAAAAGGAGGTTGTATATGTATTTATTTCGTAGGAAAAACTGTTTTGGAATTCAGAGAATAAAGGTGTTAATTAGTATATACTCATTATATTATTAGTACATTATCTGTTACGAAACTAGGGAGGAGCTAAAGAAAACGGTAAGCTCAATTACTTGTAAAGAGATTCTTCATTTAGATCTTCAGGGATCACCCCATAACATTGAAATGTGCAACTATATCTAATTTGTTATATTATATACTAGGTATTTACCTATGAAATTGACGCTTTGTATGAAATAAGTTAAAGTTTTTTTTTTCTACCATTTTTATTTATGTTATTCAAAGTAATCACCCATGTAATCGATGCATCTTTGCCAACGCAGTGGTAGTTTATTGATCAAGCAACAACAAACTCTTCAAAGGCATTTTGTACTGCCTCTCGGGAATTTATTTTTTTCCCGCTAAAAAGTTGTCCAAATTTTGGAAAAAGTTATAGTCGGTGGGTCGGCGGGTGGGCAAGGTCTGGCGAGTACGGTGTATGAGGGAGAGCTTCAAACCCCAATTCTTGCAGCTTGGAGACTGCCTGTTGTGCAGTAGGGTTCGCGCGTTGTCGTGTAAGAGCAGCGGTTGTGAGTTTCTCCATCATTATCTTCAGTTCTTCAAAGTACACATCTGCAGTAATGCTCATGCCATTTGGTAAAAAACTGTAATGAATCACACCGGCACTAGACCACCAAACAGACTTTCTAGAGGTCATTTTTCTTTTAAAGCATTGCTTTGGCGCTGAACCAGCTTGCAGCAGATCTAACCAACTTACTGAGCGCTTTAGAAAAACAATAAATAATACAAGACGTGTGGATACACAACGCAAAATGTCACTATAACAGTAATTTATATTATTTGAACCATTTGAATTATCGTGTAATATTGCTATTATATTCTGTGGAAATTGAAATCCTTTGACGGTTGCGTTCACCTCTACATGATATTGTATATAAAGTTAAATAAAATATTGTTACTTTTACGCTTGTTAGTTGACGAGACGTATATTACAAAACAGTTACTTTACTTGCAAGATTCAAGTATAACACAAGTGTTTTATTTTGAAATTACAAAAATTAAATCCAGGGCAAGCTATGCCGCGTAATTTCAAGTATAATGTTGAGACGTTTAACCTTTTAACTCGTGAAAGTGCATTCATTACGTTGTTTTTGTTGTAATAAACAAATTAAAAGATGTTGCCTAATGGCTTTATTTATATTGATACTCCTGGAAATTAAATTATATGACACTAACAAGAAACAAAGTATTATTCTGATAGAAGTATTTTACGTGGTGGAGCTAAGCTACAGTTCCTTACTGTCGCTATAGGATATCGGTACACATTTTAAAATGGTCGAATAACATAAATACCAAAGACTAGACTAGACTAAGCTAAACTTAAGTGATTGACTATTAAAGTATCTCTAAGAGGATAGGATATTTCCAAAGTTATCAACCATTAGAAAACTTGGTAAACAAATGCAGTCGCAATGTGATATAAGGAAAAAAATAAGGTTCAATTAAATATCGTATTAGTCAATTTAGAAAAGAAATGTTCGTACGAAGTTGATATATAAATTTTCTCCACTAATCCTTTTACTGGAAAACCTACAAGACAAGCAAATTTTTAGTGCGTTTCGTTTTCACATTTACGTATAATAAACAATACGGTACAAATTATTGACTTCCTGTGTAGAATATTTTTTAAATATTATAAAGCTATTGGTGAAAAACGAGCACACTGTCACAGGCAAGTGATGACTATGGCCCACAAACACGTAAGTATTAGCATCACGGATGTGAATCCATTCTCAACAAAGGTTCAAGATCCATATTGACCCTTGTGGACTGAACTCTCTTTGGTGAGTTGGCACCAAATTAAACACAACATCGTTAACCTACTATTTCTTGTTTGTCTCTGTGGACACGACCCACTCATGCATCGGGTAGAAAAAAAAGCTACCCGGAAATCTGCCCAGCAATTAAGAAGTCAAATTTTTCAAATTGAAATGATAACGAAAGTGAATGCAAATCATGTCCTTGTCCGGTATTAAGCATATTTGAAATTCTTTTCATATGATTGCCCTTCCACAAATAAAAGAATTGGATAATTAAACTTGATACTTACACCATATTAGTTCCTCGCTGCGTATACGACACGCAATATCAACGTCGTATCCGAAGCGAACACTAAAAACGATAAGATATTTATTGATTGATTTCATATTTTTTGATTCCACGCTTCGCTTCCAGAAATTATGATGTAAAGAATAAGCCCCGTGGTTGCTAGAAGACTTGCACGTTGCTATAGTTGACCTCAACAAACTAAAGGCGATCGTGGAAGCCGATGTTTCTCATTCTACGGCTAACGGCTATGGAAGATAGGATCAAAATTATATTGATTATATTGAGTCAATTGGCAAGGTAATAAAACTTGAGAAATAAGTCCAACACGAACTTAATGATGGACAACGTGACGCACTAGGCGATGTATGCCTTGAATTGATCAATAGACAAGTACACTCGTATGTGTCTGTTGATATGAAGGGATTTAAAATCGCATTGTTACCAGCGATGGAAAATGAATTTCAGTACAACAACCATAAGTGCTTATCTTGTCGAGTGTTACTCACCTGGATGGCAGATAAACGGAAACCTACCCCTACAAAAAGGCCACTGATTAATGATCTACTTGCAGTCAATCGTCACAGCTTTACATCCAATCACTCATCCCCGCTTCTTCTACACAACATTCGCGTGCCCAAGACAGATCACAAGAGACTGTCTCTAAGTTGCAAGACCTAGGACTGGAAGTCTCCATCCATCTTACTCTAAAGACTTGACGCCGACTGACATCTACTTTTCTAGATATCAGACCATTTCTTGCCCAGCAAAAATGTAATACCAAAGCAGTACAAAATATATTTGAAGAGTTTCTTGGGTCCCGTCCAGCCTACTTTAAGAAAATAAATGACCAATACGCTGGCAAAGATATATTGAAGTCGTGGGCGGATACTTTAATACATTGAAATAAAGAAAATGGAAAAACGAGTTTAAACTCTTTTGAAAACTAGTTTTTCTCTTTTTGTCGATTTCATGGATAAAGTCGGATATGTTTCTCTTCTAAAGATTTGTATAAATTAATAATATTATTTTTATGATCCATCATAGAATAAGAGTAAAAGTGGAAATCCAACAACAGATATCCTATAAATGTGATTGAGGGAATATTGTATATATAATAATTATTATTATTTAATATAATATATAAATATTAATAAAAAAATAAAATGACACAATGTACATTTAAGTGAAAAAATATACAGTATTGAAAATAGTACTGAATTCTTAACGTAATAAGAAATGGAATATAATTTATTCAGGCTTTCGAGGGATATTGTGTTTATCACACAAAATCAAAAACTAGCTAATCAAAAAAAAAAAAATTTTTTTTTGATAAGCTAGATTGTAGTTATAATAATCTAGATTATATAAAAAATTTCAATATCACCTTTTGATAATGAATAGTGACTTTTTTACTATACGATTGTTATATAACATTTGTGATAATTATTAAAGCTGAATGAATCTTTTTTATCTATTTTAGAGCATAACCTTAGTTTCCAAGGTCTGCAATACGTTTTCATTTAAGAATGCTAAGCAATTTCATATTTTATACGATTATTTAACCTTAATAACCTGATCAGGAATAAACTCTTTATACTAACTGCTTCTACTAAACAATAATTATATCGAACGGGACATAGCTTTACTTCGCCTAAGCTATTCGATATGCAATTTGACCACTGCATATAGATCTGAGATCTTAATAACATGTACCCCGATCAAACACTAGATTGCACGACCGCGACAGGAGGGGAAGTCCAAATTATGCTGGCTGATAAGAACTACTTTCACCAGACTTGGTTCATTTTGCAACTGACCTTAATACAGCGAAGCTGTTGCAAACGGTGCATTGAAACAATTATTTTACATCTCGATACATTTTACGAATGTTCAAACGTAACATAATAACTCGATTGGATACATCTTTACGTAATTTAAACTCTTGGCAATATCTCTGTAAAGATTTTATTTAACTTCAAAATAATTTTTATATTGAATAAATATATTCAATAATTTTTCGTATTTTTATATATTGTAACAAAAACTATAACTAATAAGTGGATACCATTTACTTAAAATAGTTTATATAAATACTTATAAAGGATATTAAGCCCAAAACTACGTTTCACGTTCAAATTCTTGTCAATTTTTCTTTTTATCTATCGTCTCAAAAACTACATTACGGATATTGATGCATTTCTAAAATGTTATAGCTTATATTTTAAAATTTACATCAGATTGCTGAATCCTAAATATATACATTGCTATATAGAGCGAACGATCTAGTAGTCTTATTTATGTAAAATATATCGAAGTTTGTATCATCGTTATCACGATCTTTATCCGCATCAGCTTCAGATTTATCAAAAGCTGGTACATCTTGTTTCAATCTTGTCTTTCCGTTTGTAAATCTGTTTATTTACTCCTCCTATATTAAACCAACGATAAGGAGATTCTAGGTTACATAACACTTCTGTATGAACATAAACAAGGAGCCATCTTTTCGCTTTTCCCATTAGTTTTCTGAACCCTTGTTAACCGACGGTTTATTTATAAAAAAGACTGCTTTTCTAGCATATCTAGGAAATATTATACTATAATAGCTTTGATTTTTTTATAAAATTAAAGACATTATGCAAACAAACAAGCACAGCTCATGCGATTAGCCAGGGCTGGGATGACCATTTTAGAGAATGTGGGCACTTTTATTAACATTATTTAAATATATATTTTATTACTAATATTCCGGTTAACCACTTGACTAAGCTTAAAATGTTTGTGCTAGGAGATTGTTTACAACAATAGTGGAAGGTTGATTTCACCTACGACCTTAAGTTTCGCAGATCGTATTCTAAACCACTCGCTTTTTTTATCATATCGAGAGTAACAAATCCAGCACACATTTCACATAATGGCTAAAGTGATTGCTGTACCCACATCTACATTCATCCCTACATAAGTAATCATACTGAAGATGCGTTGTCACCCTTGAAGACTGAGATGTAGTATCTCCTAAAAAAAGCTATGGTCAGTTTCCATTTGATTTATTTTGGTCTGAATGGTTATATTTTTTTTTACTTAAATCTGATTTAATAAAAAATTATTTGCTTTGGATAGTTTTGTATAATAAATAATGCATTTATTACAAATAAAAAAATAATTCAGGTAATATCCCAAAAGAAACATTATCAACTTATATAGGGACCATTCTTATTTTGTACCGTAATGATATCAAAATAACAGCATACTCAACACTTGAATAAAATATGTTACAAAACATATTTCGCAATGAAAGTCATACGAAGACGTGCAATTCTTTTATTTTTACTTCGTATCAATGTACATTTAGCATAATTTATGAAAATATGATATATTAGGAATTTTTGTACATATTTTAACTAACTAGCCGACAGGACTGTGTCGTGATAAATTTCCTCAAAATATTTTGTGAATATAATCCATCGTTCGAACTCTGAGCCCATCTTATGCATACTTTATATCTCAGAGAAAAGAAAAGTTTTTTTAATTTGTCAATTTTCTGCTACTTTTTCCAATACTTTCATTACGTACTATAACCAACTTTTAAACAAAATAATAACTAAATCGGTTCAACTATCCCTTAACTAACTAACCAACGAGAAGCATTTAATTTTGATCTATACATATATATATATATGTCAATATGTACCCCGTCAACCACTCCAACAAATGTTTCATTACCTGTGCTAACAAATTGTTCACGACTATCCTGAATGACGATTCATATCTAAAAATTTATGTTTTGTAGATTTCACTTTTACATCAATATCCTAAACCGTTATTTCTCATCATACGTTCGATATTTAGAGGCGCAATCTGTCTAAATAAATAAGACCTTGTATACAAAAGATTGGTTTATTAAAGGAATGAATTTTAATCTAGTTTTATAAAATTAAATGTTACCATTTATAATAAAACGTATACGTTTATTTATTTAATTTAAATTTTTCACTTCATGCCAGAATGGCTTGAATGAAGCCTAAAAATTAGTAATTATTATTAGTAAGAACTTTTGATAATACTCATTATCGAATACAGCAAATTGGAAACCTAACTTCAAAGATACTTTTTTTATTACATTTCGATCAACGAACGTACACACAGTTCACCTGATGGCAAGTGATTCCTTTGACCCATGACATCTACATTCATCCTCTAGACAAGGAATGATCAGGCGTCTTCACCCTGATGACTAAGATGGAATGCCTTCTTCGCCAGTAATAAAGGTATCCGATCCTTACACTCACCAGAAGAAACACTACAGCATTATGCTGCTATTTCACGCTGGTATTATGTTAAGGCGTGGACCTACCACGGTCGAGCTGACTCCATTCATTCTGCAGCGAGAAACTAACTCCGCGTACTTTACAACCGTTAAAATCCTCTTTTCTCTATATCAATATATCGGAATCGACAGCAATTTACAGTTGTAGCGTCTAGGTCGTTACTAAGTCTGTATAATTTCTGGCGTAACATGCATGGGTAAATTCGGCCCTACGAGTATCAGCCATAAAGAGTAAAAAGTATAGCCCTGATGCGTTCGTATGCCCACGTGAGCTTCCGGAAACCCGATTATATCGAGACCCATCTCAATTGGCGATGACAGCGAAGAATCTTTGTTGTGGGTAGGTGTGGATGTTATTGGCCAATACCACCGCCTCTTACCAATTGGTGAATGTGTCATCCTTCATATTATACACATGAGATACAATACTAGGAACATAAATATTTAAGGATAAATAAAGATATATTTTAACAATAGACACATACCCAACAATTAATCGTGCTTATTTGTTTCACCTAGCCGCCTTGGCTTACATAAACAAAATAATTATGAGGACACTCCATCACGAACAACAAAACTAAGCTCATCGTCATTTTCGTGCAGTCCGCTGCACGAGACTGTTCGCGTAAAACCTCAGAAGACATACTGTATCCGTCGAACATCATTTTGGACCGTATACACCCACATGATTGCGCATATCATACGTTAGCATAGTTGTATAAATTCAAAATATAATTATTTCAATTAATTAATTCTAATTCATTTATGATGCCGCTAGAAGCAATCAGCAACGTGGCTCTATCACTGTTAAATTCTTGTGTTTTGTATTTAAGTAAAAGTTTGTTTTAATTAGTGTAAAAGGAACGCGGTTCAATCACCTCCGCTGTGTGACGTCATATATCCATTAATGGATAAGGGTCGCTTTTTGTAAGCGACTAAAGAGCAAACGTTTATTGAGCTCGCTTTTCCAAAACATTAAATAATTGCATGCAAGTGCCTTGGTCCTAAGGATAGTGGTCAGAGGAGCAGAACGAAGACCAGGGCACCGAGATTTTACGTGGTGACGACCATTGACCACGAGATACTCAAGATGCATGCTTCTTCCTTAATTCTTTCCACTCATTTATTTATTTAACACTCCACCATTACAAGGTGTTTTATTTTTTAATGGCAGCGTGAAAAAAAATCTTCCTTGTCAAAATATTTAATAATAATAAACTGTTTACGCTCATATAAAAACTATAAAAGAACTTTATATAAACACATTAAAAGCCTTTGGCTATAGTGGGTGACCTTAGCTTTATTGCTAAGTCTCATGTGGAAACTAGCGTTTCACCCATCCGACCTGCATGTGCATGTGTGTACTTGTGTGAGTTTGTGTTATGTATGTATATAATTGTATGTATGTAAAAGAAGCAATGTCTCTATTATGGATAGACGGTAACATTTAATGTCGTCAAATTCGATATCGCAATCACAAAATATGGCTATGGTAACTCATTATCGGTATTTTGTGTGTCGTCACAATAATGAAATTAAATAGCTACCGATATATTTAAAATACGATAATTATTAATCAACTAGCTTCCTCGCGTTGGTAAACGCAGTTTAATGACGCGTAGAGTACGTGAGTTTTCAAGAGGTCGATGGATTAAGGTGTTTCAGAACGAAGAATCTTTCGTGGCATCTCCGTGGAGATTCGGCGGTGGATAAGCGACATAGATGTTCATCGACATATAGTAATATTCATCATTTGAACTTCATCGCATATAGGCTTACGGACCTAAGAAAATAAACGGTTAGCACTAATATACCTTAGAAAATTTAGCATCGTTAGGAGACATTTGTAACTGGTTTCACACTAGTTACACTTTACACACTGAATTTAAACATAAAATTTGCCAAAAAACTAATTTATTTTAATATAAATACAATGAGCTGTTTAAAAAGACGTCAACATTTTTTGCCACCTACCGTCAAGCAAGTTTAATTTATACAAATGTTTCTCTTCTAAAGATTTGTATAAATTAATAATATTATTTTTATGATCCATCATCGTAAAAGTGGAAATCCAACAACAAATATCCTATAAACGTGATTGAGGGAATATTGTATATATAATTATTATTATTATTTAATATAATATATAAATATTAATAAAAAAATAAAATGACACATAATGTACATTTAAGTGAAAAAATATACAGTATTGAAAATAGTACTGAATAATACGTAATAAGAAATGGAATATAATTTACTCAGGCTTTCGAGGGATATTGTGTTTATCACACAAAATCAACAATCTAGGTAATCAAAAAAAAAAATTTTTTTTTGATAAGCTAGATTGTAGTTATAATAATCTAGATTATATAAAAAATTTCAATATGTACCTTTTGATAATGAATAGTGACTCTTTTACTATACGATTGTTATATAACATTTGTGATAATTATTAAAGCTGAATATCTTTTTTATCTATTTTAGAGCATAACCTTAGTGGCCAAGGTCTGCAATACGTTTTCATTTAAGAATACTAAGCAATTCCATATTTTATACGATTATTTAACCTAAATAACCTGATCAGGAATAAACTCTTTATACTAACTGCTTCTACTAAACAATAATTATTTCGAACGGGACATAGCTTTACTTCGCTTAAGCTATTCGATATGCAATTTGACCACTGCATATAGATCTGAGATCTTAATAACATGTACCCCGATCAAACACTAGATTGCACGACCGCGACAGGAGGGGAAGTCCAAATTATGCTGGCTGATAAGAACTACTTTCACCAGACTTGGTTCATTTTGCAACTGACCTTAATACAGCGAAGCTGTTGCAAACGGTGCATTGAAACAATTATTTTACATCTCGATACATTTTACGAATGTTCAAACGTAACATAATAACTCGATTGGATACATCTTTACGTAATTTAAACTCTTGGCAATATCTCTGTAAAGATTTTATTTAACTTCAAAATAATTTTTATATTGATATATTTTTTTTATATATAGATATATTTAATATTCAATAATTTTTCGTATTTTTATATATTGTAACAAAGACTATAACTAATAAGTGGATACCATTTACTTAAAATAGTTTATATAAATACTTATAAAGGATATTAAGCCCAAAACTACGTTTCACGTTCAAATTCTTGTAAATTTTTCTTTTTATCTATCGTCTCAGAAACTACATTACGGATGTTGATGCATTTCTAAAATGTTATAGCTTATATTTTAAAATTTACATCAGATTGCTGAATCCTAAATATATACATTGCTATATAGAGCGAACGATCTAGTAGTCTTATTTATGTAAAATATATCGAAGTTTGTATCATCGTTATCACGATCTTTATCCGCATCAGCTTCAGATTTATCAAAAGCTGGTACATCTTGTTTCAATCTTGTCTTTCCGTTTGTAAATTCGTTATTTACTCCTCCTATATTAAACCAACGATAAGGAGATTCAGAGTTGACATATATGGACCCTGTATGAACATAAACAAGGAGCCATCTTTCGCTTCCATTAGTTTTCTCTGAACCCTTGTTAACCGATTTGGGTTTATTTAAAAAAAAGAGATCAAGTTTTCTAGCATATCTAGGAAATATTATACTATAATAGTTTTGATTTTTTTATAGAATTAAAGACATAGACAAGACATTATGCAAACAAACAAGCAGCTCATGCGATTAGCCGAAGGATGACCATTTTAGAGAATGTGGGCACTTTTATTAACATTATTTAAATATATATTTTATTACTAATATTCCGGTTAACCACTACGACTAAGCTTAAAATGTTTGTGCTAGGAGATTGTTTACAACAATAGTCGGAAGGCTGATTTGTACCTACGACCTTAAGTTTCGCAGATCGTATTCTAAACCACTAAGCTTTTTTTATTACATTGAGAGTAACAAACTAGCACACATTTCACATAATGGTTAGTGATTGCTGTGGCCCATTACATCTACATTCATCCTTGATAAGTAATCATACTGAAGATGCGTTGTCACCCTTGAAGACTGAGATGAAGTATCTCCTAAAAAAAGCTATGGTCGCTTCATTTGATTTATTTTGGTCTGAATATTATATTTTTTTTTACTTAAATCTGATTTAATAAAATTATTTGCTTTGGATAGTTTTATAATAAATAATGCATTTATTACAAATAAAAAAATAATTCAGGTAATATCCCAAAAGAAACATTATCAACTTATATAGGGACCATTCTTATTTTGTAATTCGTAATGATATCAAAATAACAGCATACTCAAACACTTGAATAAAATATGTTACAAAACATATTTCGCAATGAAAGTCATACGAAGACGTGTGCAATTCTTTTATTTTTACTTCGTATCAATGTACATTTAGCATAATTTATGAAAAATATGATATATTAGGGAATTTTTGTACATATTTTTTTAACTAACTAGCCGACAGACTGTGTCGTGATAAATTTCCTTGCAATATTTTTGTGAATATAATCCATCGTTCGAATCCTGAGCTCATCTTGAGTGCATACTTTATATCTCAGAGAAAAGAAAAGTTTTTTTTTTTAATTTGTCAATTTTCTGGGCTACTTTTCCAATATTTCTAATACGTACTATAACCAACTTTTAAACAAAATAATAACTAAATCGGTTCAACTATCCCTTAACTAACTAACCAACGAGAAGCATTTAATTTTGATCTATATACATATATATATATATGTCAATATGTACCCCGTCAACCACTCCAACAATGCTTCATTACCTGTGCTAACAAATTGTTCACGACTATCCCGGAATGACGGATTCATATCTAAAAATTTATGTTTTGTAGATTTCACTTTTAAGCATCAATATCCTAAACCGTTATTTCTCATCATACGTTCGATATTTAGAGGCGCAATCTGTTAAATAAATAAGACCTGTATACAAAAGATTTGTTTATTAAAGGAATGAATTTTAATCTAGTTTTATAAAATTAAATGTTACCATTTATAATAAAACGTATACGTTTATTTATTTAATTTTAATTTTTCAAATTTCAAGCTATGAATGGCTTGAATGAAGCCTAAAAATTAGTAATTATTATTAGTAAGAACTTTTGATAATACTCATTATCGAATACAGCAAATTGGAAACCTAACTTCAAAAGATAATTTTTTTTTTATTACATTGACTAACGAACGTACACACAGTTCACCTGATGGCAAGTGATTCCTTTGACCCATGACATCTACATTCATCCTAGACAAGGAATGATCAGGCGTCTTCACCCTTGATGACTAAGATGGAATGCCTCTTCGCCAGTAATAAAGGTATCCGGATCCTTACACTCACCAGAAGAAACACTACAGCATTATGCTGCTATTTCACGCTGGTATTATGTTAAGGCGTGGACCTACCACGGTCGAGCTGACCCATTCATTCTGCAGCGAGAAACTAACTCCAGTGTAGCTCTACAACTGTTAAAATCCTCTTTTTCTCTATATCAATATATCGGAATCGGGACAGCAATTTACAGTTGTAGCGTCTAGGTCGTTACTAAGTCTGTAAGTAATTTCTAAGTGTAACATGCATGGGTAAATTCGGCCCCACAGAGTATCAGCTATAAAGAGTAAAAAGTATAGCCCTGATGTGTTCGTATGCTCAATGTGAGCTTCCGGAAACCCGATTACATATATCGAGGAATTCCATCTCAATTCTAAGGGATGACAGCGCGAAGAATCTTTGTTGTGGGTAGGTGTGGGATGTTATTGGCCACACTAACCACTTACCAATTGGTGAATGTGTCATCCTTCATATTATAATATGAGATACAATACTAGAACATAAATATTTAAGGATAAATAAAGATATATTTTAACAAAAGACACATACCCAACAATTAATCGTGCTTATTTTGCTTCACCTAGCCGCCTTGGCTTACATAAACAAAATAATTATGAGGACACTCCATCACGAACAACAAAAACTAAGCTCAATGTCATTTTCGTGCAGTCCGCTGCACGACTGTTCGCGTAAAACCTCAGAAGACATGCACTTATTTATCCGTCGAACATCATTTTGGACCGTATACAATTCATGATTGCGTATATCATATGTTAGCATAGTTGTATAAATTCAAAATATACTATTTCAATTAATTAATTCTAATCTTGTTTATGATGCCGCTAGAAGCAATCAGCAACGTGGCTCTATCACTGTTAAATTCTTGTGTTTTGTATTTAAGTAAAATTTGTTTTAATTAGTGTGAAAAGGAACGCGGTTCAATCACCTCCGCTGTGTGACGTCATATCCATTAATGGAGGCGCTTCCGTTTTTGTAAGCGACTAAAGAGCAAACGTTTATTGAGCTCTGCTTTTCCAAAACATTAAATAATTGCATGCAAGTGCCTTGTCCTAAGGATAGTGGTCAGAGGAGCAGAACGAAGACCAGGGGCACCTGAGATTTACGGTGACGACCATTGACCACGAGATATCAAGATGCATGCTTCTTCTTAATTCATTCCATCTCTCATCTCATTTATTTATTTAACACTCCACCATTACAAGTGTTTTATTTTTAATGGCAGCGTGAAAAAAAAAATCTTCCTTGTCAAAATATTTAATAATAATAAACTGTTTACGCCATATAAAAAACTATAAAAGAACTTTATATAAACAATATTAAAAGTTTTGGCTATAGTGGGTGACTCAGCTTTTGCTGTCAAGTCTCATGTGGAAACTAGCGTTTCACCCATCCGACCTGCATGTGCATGTGTGTACTTGTGTGAGTTTGTGTTATGTATGTATATAATTGTATGTATGTAAAAGAAGCAATGTCTCTATTATGGATAGGACGGTAACATTTAATGTCGTCACCCGATATCGCAATCACAAAATACGGCGGGATATGGTGCAACTCCACATCGGTATTTTGTGTGTCACGTCACACACGAAATTAAATAGCTACCGATATATTTAAAATACGATAATTATTAATCAACTAGCTTCCTCGCGTTGGTAAACGCAGTTTAGAACGACGCGTAGAGTACGTGAGTTTTCAAGAGGTCGATGGATTAAGGTGTTTCAGAACGAAGAATCTTTCGTGGCATTCCGTGGAGATTCGGCGGTGGATAAGCGACATAGATGTTCATCGTGATGATATAGTAATATTCATCATTTGAACTTCATCGTATATAGGTTTACGGACCTTAAGAAAAATAAACGGTTAGCACTGTCATACCTTAGAAAATTTAGCATCGTTAGAGACATTGTGAACTTTGTTTCACACTAGATCATGAATCAATTGACTCGATGGGAGAACGACTACGCTTTCCCAGTTAGTTATAGTGTGAAGTTGCAACATAACGCTGTCGTGTTTCGTTTGGTGAATGGAGGGATCCGGAGAAACAGAAGAATCTTTAGCAAGGCATCCTTCACTGGTTCATTAATTGCTCATGGGTGAAAGTGCAGATGTATTTTAAATATTTTTGTAGACGAAAGCGTCAATTACTATCAGGTTAACTATGTGCTCATTTGTCTTCATTAATTCCATTAAAAAAATGGTTTCAAGCCATGATTATTCATAATATACAATCAAGAAAAAACTCAACTTATTAAACGTAAACATCTGCGTTTTATATCAGGATTAACACAATCATATTCACTGTGTATTCACAGGCAGTGCAGATAAAACATTAAACTCGTAAATAACTAGGTTTATGATAGATCATGTAAAAAAGGAAGTAATTACAAATCTACTATAAACCTGCATTGCCTTTTATTCGATGGAGTTTTCAGATCTAATAATTATTATGGAAACGGAAAATAATAAAATTTATTCCGATTAATTATAGTTAATATAACTTCCTTTAGAAATATAATAGTTCTGGTAGATTATTAGATCTGTAGGCAGGTAGAATTAGTCACCTCGCAGGGTCGTCGTCATAAATACAATAAAAAAAAGTAATAATTATATTTTACCATATATGCAAGAATGGAAGGACATACTCTGTTTTATACTATATACGAGTACAAATATATCTATATTTATATTGGACCATCTTTATACCAACATACTATGTACATGTTGTATCGGTTACAGATATTAAAGTCGCGGAAATCTAAATTTGAGCCATTGGAGTAAGCTGTCGCAAATTTGCTTAATCCGTCAGAAGCAACTGACCACAGTTCAGCCCTCTTGGGTACCCTCGATTCAGTTAGTTGGCGCAGGCGCCCAGGGTAACGGTTCAAGCTGAGGCTCCCTCTCGGGATCCCCATTATGAATGACCATCTACCCGGTGAAGTTGTAAAAGTCCTCGGTTTAACAGTGGCCATCAGTGTGTAATCAGCAATAAAAAAAATCACCATTTTGCTTAAATCTACTAACAAAATCTATTCATCTCGACTTACGCTATGTCAATTAGCATGAGATAAAATCCATACGATTCTTCTAGACTTTTTATTTTTTTGAAAACTGAATTAAACCACGAGTACTTATTTTTATAAATTGAAGGGTGAAAACACACACACAAAGGTCCGATGCAATCAGTAATGACGACAGCTCATAAAAACTAACGTCCAAACAAAAATTCAAGTTACAAATGCGTTGTCTCCCAGTACGCCAGAGATGGATTCTTCCACGATCCCTCCATCTATAATACTAAAGACAGTAGTGTGGTGCTGTAAAAGTAACAGTAGTGTTGGTATACAAATTTTTAAATATTTTTTACCACCATGTCAGTCTTAAACTAAGTCTGTGTACTCGTATGACACCCAAAATTATTTAAAAAAAATAAAAAACTTACTTCTGTATCAATCATTTGCTCTTTATACGGAATACAGCAATCAGACAAGTTTACGGACACTGTTAAAAGAAAACGCAAGGATGTCCGCAAACTATGGCTATAAAAGATTGCGTCTTATTTAGCATAACATATTTGCTTTTACAAAAATCTTTAATACACTTCACGATTGATTCAAGTAGATATTTAGTCCACATCAAATAAAAAAATATATAATAAATTTTATATATAAAAATCTCATTGTCTGGCATAGGCCTCCTCTCTAGAGAAGGTCTTAGAAGATAGTCCATTGGCTAGACTGGCGGAATTCACGTCTTCGAAATACTATCTTTTTTTTAAATTGAATTGAGAGTAACAAACGAGCATACAGTTCACCTGATGGTAAGTGATTCCTGCGACCCATGACATCTACATTAATCCTTGACAAGGAATCATATTGCAGATGCGTTGTCACCCTTAAGGACTGAGATGGAATGCCTCGTCAACAGTAATGAAAAGGTCGCCGGATCCCTTCACTCACTAGACGAAACACAGCAGCATCATGCTGCTATTTCACGCTGTTATTCTGTGAGGGCGTGGTCCTACCCCGGTCGAGCCGACCGACATTCTGCAGCTAGAAACAAACTGCAGCGTAGCTCTACCACTATACTTTTTTGTTTCTTCAATATGCAGGTTTCCTGACGATGTTTTACTTTACCGCGGCGCACATAGAAGATTAGCACTTAAAATTGCAACATTTCATCGATACCGGCACCGGGTTTGAACTCGGTTTCCTCGTAAAGTGAAATGAAAAGCGAACGCTTAGAAACTGAACCACCAGGGTTCTGTAATCAAGATCTATGTATGATTGTTTCTATTTTAATATAGACATGTTAATATTTTTCTTCCAACTAGTAACTGTCAGGCGTACGCAGTATCTCTTGTCAATCGTATAATTAAAGGCTTTTAAGATCAAGAGTTTTGAAATTTACATACGGCCACTACATGCCCATATGTCTTTGTATAAAGGATTATACATTTGAGTGGTCGTATTTGTATTTTAAGTTTAAAATGTACGTTACGCAGGCATTAAAACCAAATTATTTAAAACTCCCATAAAACATACCACGATCGAAATAAACCTTTTTTAAAAGCACATCATATTTTGTTAATTGCTTTACTTGTTTTATGCGCAATAAACATATATCAAGTCATTTTTTATAAGAACAACTGAAATTATTTACCCTTTTAATTCCAAATTTTTACTCTAATGGATATATAATTAAAGAGCTAGAAAATACACGTTAAAAATTGTTTCTTCTAGTCTCAAGACACATTTATTTATATTTGTTTTAGCGGATGTTGCGTAGGTAGCGGTCGGTGGTACGTTGCTGCAATTCCCCAATCCCGCAATAGTGATCGTGTGTTCTGCTCCTAGCCAATAGTGAGTCAGTATCCTATCCTAATTTAATATTAGAAATGTGAAAGTTTGTTAAGCTGAACATGTGAGAAGTTACGAGCAAAAAATAAATCATACAATGTCATCGCACACATTTTTCATCCCTCTCTGGACCAAATTCTAAAGACCATGCAAAAAAGCCGCGGGCAGATGCCTCATAAAAACAACAGTGATTGAGCTACGCTAATATTTAGCTACGGCATCAATAGGTTCATAGATCAACCAATGGATAAGCACCACACCCTCACAGAATATCAGAGTAAAATAGCTACATAACGCTGCTGAGTTTCGTCTGGTGAGTGTAGGGATCTGGAGATCCCTATGACTGGTGATAAGATATTCCATTTTAGTTCTCAAAGCGAAAGTTATAAATCCTTATAGATGATGAATGTGTCTATCATAGGACGCAGGACCCATTTACCATCAGGTGAATCGTGTGGTCGTTTATTACCTTGAAAACAATAAAAAAATAAGCACAAATAAGTATCTAAAATATATAATATAGGGTGCTTAGTTTCATTCATTACACCGTTTGAACAAGTAATTATTTAGACGTAGACATGTATGTTTCATGAACAAGAAATATTCTTGTCTATGAAACCAGCAAAAAATCGATTATTATAAATCATAGAAATAATATGTAACGTAAATACATACATACATTCGTAGGCGGATATAGGTCGACATTTAGTCCGGACAGGAAGCAAACCGTGGACCGGTTTGCCGTGAAAGGTTGCGGTGAGGCTGTGTCGGTTAAAAAGAACACGCAGCTTATATCTTATAAAGGGGCGTTGAAACTTGATATGATAGATATAATATTGCTTTTATCTCAAATAGTCCTTGACCACTATCCCGCCTGTTTGTAAGTGGCGATGTAATTCTAGATGGTAAATGCACTAGGCAAGTGCCTATACGCACTTGCTTTTAAAACGCCCAAGTTATATTCGGAAGGAAATTCAGACGCAAGCAAAATATGCCAATCCCTTGCTGTAAATTAGGAAAGACGCAAAAAATTATTTTGTTGCTCTTAGCTATGAAGGAAAGAAAGACATACTTTTAGGTGACTAATGACGGAACGAGGGTGAAAGAATTAAACACCTCAAGATGTCTAATTAACACAGTTCACCTGATGGTAAGTGAACCCTGCGGTCCATGACATCTACATTCAATTTTGAAATGGAATAATGCATATCCGTTGTCACCCTTGTGGAGTGAGATGGAATGCCAAGGGTAGCTATATCACTGTTAAATTACATAATTACAATGCATTATCTCCAAAATGTATCCGTAGAATCCCGAGTGACTGGCCCTACGCTTATGCCGACATATACAAAATCACCCAGACCTAGACTGTGCTCTAGACAAAAAGAAGATCAAACTCAATTTATTTTTTCCTTATTTTAAACGAACACGATGGACATATGTATAAATGGCAACTATTTTTTGTTCTTATATTATTGTATGAGTTTATATATATGTACATAATTTATATTTTGTACATATATATGACATATATAGCATTTTATCTGTCCTTCTCTCTCTATCCCTCTCTTTTTCTAGCTTCAGACGGATTTTAATGAATATTACTCTAAAGCCGCTTATGGATTAATAGATTATTTCATGTCAATAAGATGTCGAAAATCATAAAATTTCGACACCTTATCCGAAAAACGACTAATGTTCTCATGATTAATTTCGACCATGGTGATATGTTCAGGTGTTATCAGATGGCATCAATTTCACAGAATATATTATAGTGCTCCAAGATTTTGCGAAATCGTTCCTTATTCCGATTCACGTGTAATAAGTTCGGAGGAATATTCGTATAAGTAACGACTTATCTATAGTATAAAATATTTACAATTACAATTCTTTTTATGATATGTGTTGGTATGTCAATTCCAAACAATATACGAATATCAGATTTACGATGTCCACCGACCAAAACCAACGTTTCACGTTATGTCAGTTACAAGACAAGGTTTTTTGTGAGAAAGACCTTGCATGTGATTGCTTGAATATCGTCTTTAAGTCGTCTGGTCCAGCAATTCTTCCTAAATATTTATGAGAGAATATATTTTGCACATTATTGAATATTTCTATGAATAAAAACATAAAATACTTTACAAATAATAATAAATTTTTGTAACATGCACTTCGCATGATATTTGTTTTCACTCCATTTAGCCTCTCCTATAAATGAAAATATGTGTATAATTTTATATAAACTAGCCAAATAACTATTCTATGAATTTAGTAATATATATGTATTTATTATATGCAATTTGAAATCGTACTTACTAATTTAATAATCCACTCAATTTATTATTTGTAAGGCAAACATATACATGTTATTAGTTAGAATCAGTTGCATTGATTACCGAAATGATATCGTTAATTCTACAATCGCAATTAATGGAAATTAAAACAATGTCCAATGAACAACAATAATGGAGTTGAATCAATGGTTATATGTTGGTTTGGAATTGTTCATATGAAATACTAAAATTTAATTGCTGTGTTTATATCAATAGCTCCTACACTTTTTATTGCGGCAAAAATCAAATAAAACATAATTGCCGTCAGCATAGATTAATCTCCTTTATTGACATTAATTCTTTCACTGATCTAAGGAAATCAACAGTGACGGCCACGCTGAAGCTTCTTTCTATTTGGTCAACCCAAATCTCGGCCAGAAATTTACCATAAACTGATCGTTTCTCATCGATCGTTTTTATTTTTATAAAACAACTTACAAAATCGTTTCCTTTACAATATCGCATAACGGCTTGTGAGTGTGTGATTTTTTTGCAGTACGTCAACGCACTTACCACTTGTATGAAAGGAAAATGGATAGTATATAAAACTTTATTGTCATTCCCTCAATATGTATAAAATATAAAGAATGGAATAAAATGAGATGATATTATTCAAAGAGGTCTACTGAGTTTGACAAATAACTTATTACGGCATTTGAGAAACGGTAAAAGTTTAAGGGTAGGGAAGTTTACAGCTATAGCAGTTTCTTTTGATTGGAAGTCGGTGCTCGTATCACAGAGTAGTTTTTTGTCCAATGGAATTGATAATCGATCATACATTTCACTTGATGCTAAGAGGCATTCTCAGCAAGCTGCTGTAGGGTTCCAGGTGGGGATTTCAGCTTCGGAGAGGAGGAAATAAGGTTTAACATGCATGACCTCAAGCTATTCGCCCCTAATCTCTCTTATCTGATAGAGTTATTAGAAATCTTTTATTTCGATTTTAGCAATGCTATCAGAATAGGGTATATGTGCGGTCCTTCATGTTGAGAGGGGTAGGGTAGCTAATTCTGAAGGATATACGTCTATTCCCGTAAACTTAAGTACCCTGTCCGAGGCTGATACATACCGATATATGGGTATGTCACAAAATATAGGTATGATGTGGCCAGCATGAAACAATCAGTTTCGCGACGTGTTTTTTACGCGCCTGACAAAACTGATTGATTGAAAGCCTTCCCCTGTGGACCAAACGACCACATTATTAAGATATAAAGATGCTTTCATCCCTGATGATTATGATGTAATTTTAAAATGGCTCCATAATTAGATGCAACATTTTTTAAAATATATTGTAATATATTTACGTGTAATGAAATATTATTTATATATAGTGTGAAAAATATTTATCGTGATCGCTTAGTGTCCGGGCGCTAGCTATTAGTATTGCGTAAATAAATAAATATTATATTTCTAAAATATGTGTAGTACACAAATTCGAAGATATGTCCGCACACCCAACCGTCTGGTGCGATAAGACTATAGCGAACGCCTATGCATACCAGTAAGATTTATATATGTAGGTTGCTCCTTTATTTTCATATAAAATATTTAATATATTCCCCTCTTTCGGCGATAAATCACGTGAATGTATTTTTTTTTTCAAAGAAATGACTTTTCTTGACTAATATTCTCAGTCACGAACTTTAGTTGCCAAGTTTTCTTCAGCTTTGACTTCGATAGAGAAACGATTTAAAAAACTTTTTCTATTAATATGGAAAAACTTGTTTCGTGGCCATCATTTATCATAAACAATGTCAGGGCCAAAGTCTTGCCCCCAGTTTTAATAGGCTCAAAATATACATTCCTTTATTCAATACGTTTCTTACATAATAGCACGGTAATTCCCTTAATATTACTTTACTGTAAAAGTCTTTATAGCCTATAAGTATATATACGTAGGTATATACGCGTCTGAATTCAAACCAGAAGATATCTGTAAACACCTCCAATCCGGAGCTAACACTTTAGGGAAATGGTTTCGGAAATGGACTTTTGAGGTTAACCCCACCAAAAGTGCAGCCGTGTACTTCTCTCGACGCATCATAACGCCGCATCTCCCAACCATAAAGCTATTTGATCGTCTAATCCCCTGGGAAAAGACAGTCAAATACTTAGGCATCACAGATGAAAGACTCACCTTCGGTCCGCATATAAACCGTATACGCAATTGAGTGGCGTTCGCCCTAGTTCGTTTCCACCCGTTACTATAAAAAAAAGGAAAATGTCCCTTCGTAATAAAATTACACTATAAAAAGCGTGCATCCAACCTATAATGACATAAGCAAGTCTTTGCACATGCCTCCCCGTGTCTCATTCACAGAATTCAGGTAATTCATAATCGTTTCATGCGCAAGGCCACCGGTGCGCCGTTGTTGTGTAATGAAAATCTACACATAGATCTTGAGCTGTTGACCGTAGCACAATACATGAAGCAGGCTTCCCGCCGATATTTCAACTACACCGTTACAAACCCTTGATTGTAAGTGCCGCCACTTACAATCTAATCGCGAGTCATTGATTCACCCGCGTGCGAAGGAGACCGAGGTACGTTCCTTTACCCTCTTTTTTACATTACTTTACTCTACCAATTCAACATGTAAGAAATTGAAAACTTACAAATATACGGTTAAAATATCATTACTTTTCCCCCTAAGTTTACCATTCTACAATAATACTCCGGAAATTCTAAAGAACTTCCATCACTTTGTTAGTTTCCTTTGGTGAAATAAAAAGGAACATTTCTTATATTGTCTAAGAAATATATCAAAGCGCTTTGATGTGAATGAAATAAGTTAAATTATAAAAAAAATGGTGTTTTGTAAAAGACACTGTATGTTCATAAACCTCATTGTTCCAAGAATAAAATCAAAAAAAAGGTTAAATAATTTTAAATTTTAATATATAATTGACTGATTGAAATGAAGCAAATATTTTTTTCTCTGCAGTAAAAATGGGTCTGGTCACTTATACGAGTTGTGATCTGTGCGGGTATAATGTGCTCTCCAGCAGATAAGGTTGCCGTTCTTCCTATCCTCCGTGGCCGAATTCTGTGTGGCATACTCGGGGGGTCCGTTGCCCATTTGTAAATGTGGAGACGTGACCGTATTCTGTTGCGCCTTGTGTGGAGGAGGGAAGGAATTCCTCCAAATGACATTACTTTTTAACTATATTGATAATAATTTCTTCATGGTATAAATTAGTCGTATTGACCATGCCGAAAGCCGATTGTTACCCGATCACATGTCTAACCAGCAACGTTTACATTGTTGTTGTTTGTAATCAGTGAGTAAAGGTGTAATTAAATCCACAATGCTGTGGTTTACCTAGGAATACGATGCAACCAATACTAACTAATCACATTCCTGTCCATTGCAGGCGATTGGTTAGCGAATTATCCTTAAAATTGCGGAATGTGCATTAATTGTTTGGTTGTTTTGAATACAATGAAAGAAGGAAGTGTTAAAGTTACTTATTTAAAAAGGTTAAATAAAAAAAAACCCGTGAGCCACATATAGTCACACAGCCATTGGTGAAGGGTCTCTCAGCCAATTTGTTTTTCTTACTTGTTTCATTTGTGCAATAAAAATTTTTCGTCTTCAGTTCTGATTATATATCAAACTTCCTACGTAAATGAAAGTCCTGATGGCATATGGAAGTGAAATATGATCTTGGAGGAACTTGCAATTGCATCATCACTAAGAAAAAGGAAGCCGCGTGAGTAAACTTACGTGATCGCAGATTTATTCATTTTTATGGTCAAGAACTTTGCAGATTGCCTGGACTGGAAAAACGTTCGAGTGTGATATGAAGTATACCTAGTTATAAACGAATCTTTTACTTTTTTAACGTCTGCAATATTTTTCCTCCTCGTAAACGAGGCACAGCATTAGCAGTCCCTCATCAAAATGCTGTAACCGTTTGGTGCGAATGACGTTGCCTTATGAACTTTACGTTTGTAATTTACAACTTGTCAAACTTTTTATATTGTCATGGAATGGAAGAAAAACAAAGGAAACTCGTTTCTTTAGAATAAAATGTTATTTGTATTTCGTGTACGTTGTAACAGGTAGATACGAAGCTCTAGCAAAATATCTGGATCAATATCCTTTTGTAGTTAATAAAGTTATGTTGAGCCACGCTTCAAGTACCTAATTAATAACTATGACATGACTGGGTTAGCCCAACTAGAAAGTCTGGGTGAGTAGAAATCTGTTTATAGGCACAAAGTAAACAAAATATATAAACATAAGCAAAGATATAATTTTGTTTAATAATTTCATATTTAATTTAATCATATCCGTCACGCTGCATTTTTTTACTGCAGCATGAATGATCACTCGAAGACTTACAGAATACCAAAGCAAAATAGCATAACGCTGTTGTGTTGTCTGGTGAGTATAGGGATCTGGGTACCTTTTGTTACTGGTGACAAGGTAGTAAGTGGTAGAGCTACTCAACAGTGGCTGTGTTACGCTGCAATTTGGTTCTAGCTGCAGCATAATGCTGCTGTGTTTCGTCTGGTTAGTGTAGGGATCCGGAGACCTTTATTACGAGGCATTCGATCTTAGGCCTTGGGGGTGAAAAGGCATGTGCATTATGAGCCTTTTCTTTAATTTGGGTGCCACGGGTTGCAGGAATCACTTACTGTTAATTAAAAAAGTCCTATGCAAACAATGCTATTAAAATTACAACCATAAGTTTTTCAAACTGTACCCTAAACCATTGGGATATTGACGCTTCTATTTTCTTTATATTAATATAAAAATATACACATATGTAAAGATACAAGATACACGTTACGTACAATTTGTATGTAATAGTTTCGTAGGAAACAAATTAGAGAGCGACAATGTATCTCTAGATTTCTTACGTGGGTGGCGTGAGTCTCTCAAATTGACTCACTGATTGATCACACTTGTCCAGTATGAATTTATAACGGTCAAAATGTATTAGATTACATATTAATTTTTCATTAATGTCTTGCCTCGATAACTTCTACGTACTAAGTGATGTTTAATGGGCAATCTATATAATGCAAAAGAAATATTTCATTTAATGATGCCATTACAAGATGCTTTGATGATATCTTTTCTCTTCTTTAAAGTACATGATTTTAGAATACTAAATTACTTGTACCGCGTTGTTGATGATGTCAACTCGGGCTTGATTCAGTATAGAAAGTCGATGATACAATTATGTGTGAAGTACGAAGAAAATTGAATATTTGAACATTTGAAGATAAATGTATGTGTCAATTGATAAAAGATTTTTTTTATAGCGTGTGTATATATATATATATATATATACACACGCTATAAAAAAATCTTACTTATACTACTTATAAAAAAAACATATACATGTTACATTTTAAAAATGAGATCCGTCTACCCCATCTACGGAAATAAGATTACTCCTGTCAAGTGATTTTTTTTTTAAGCATAGGTTGAGCTTGTTATCCTTGTCTACCCGAACGCGGGACTTATATCGCAGGTTATTAACTACGAACTTTTTTCATCAAATCTAACAGAGTGCAGCTCGGTGCCTCTTCACGCGAAGCACTCTGTTGGATTCTGGTGCATCCTGCTCAACTACTCTGATATACTAGGCTGGCGGGCGACAAAATTTATTCAAACTTTCCCTAGATTCCAACCAAGCTAGTAACAAAACTCCCATTAATACCCAATATTTTTGAAAACACCAGTTTTAATTGTTCATAATTATCATGGACATAAAACAATGGTTTAATGCTATTTCTTTATTTTCGCTCCGAGATCGGTAATAACGAGTTTTCATTGTACATTTTATTACATAGACATCGTTGATAGAAGGCATTATGAAGTGGGGACATACTATTTTTTCTAGACACGCTTATTTTTTTTGCTAGCACTGGTGTTCATTAATAATCTATTAAAGTAATATACCTATATATCAAGACGACGGCGTGGTATAGTGATTAGAGTAACTAGCTGCTGGGTCCTGCGTTCCATTCCCAAGCGAGGAACTATATTTATGAATAACAAATTGTTGGTTTTCGGGTCTGGGCATGTTTAATGTATGTTTATGTACAATAAATGCATGTTAAACAATTCTGCGCAGTTGATATCATCTGACAATAACCACAAGATATTGCCGTTTTTGAAATCGACCAGGAGGAACTCGCTATCATTCAGGTTTAGAAACTTAGAATAGATGGGAGCACATTTAAAAAAGATATATTAAAGTATTGCAGGACCATCAAATAAAAATAACAAACAACTTTAAATTTATTAAAGAAATAAATACCTCGTAACATAACATTTTCCCTTATTGGAACACAAATTTTATTCTCCTAACTACTCTTAATAATTATTATTATAAATTGTTTACTTAGATTTAGAATCAGGTTTCTTACGAGTCAAGGAAGCATTTTTGTTCAACACTTCGGTAACTAAGGCGTTGTCTCTTGCTTCTAACGCTTCGGATAAGCCTGGACTCCATAGCGAATCTAATAAAACATTAATACAGTATTATAAAAAAACTTGAAAAACAATGGTTAAACTGACTAATTTAACTTGTATAGGCATTTAGCCGAAAAATCTGTGACTAAAACCATTCGATTCTTAAGAAATATGAGATCGAGTCTAAGAATTAGTAATCATTAAGTCTATTTGTTAGGCCAGGTAAGTATATATTATGTTTACTATTAAATAGTCGAGAATCTGGAAAATTTTGTGAAAAATGAATATAATGTATACATGGTATTGATTCCAACGCGCCTATAGCCTACTGTTTTTTCAGGAAAGGTAGTAGAGATATTGTGTTCAGATGTTCATTAATAGTTGTATTAAAGATTCACATATATAGAGAATATAGTATGTCTATTTCATCGACATTTTGTATATATCTATCCTATCAGATTTTTCATTGTTTGATAATTTGCCAAATAAGTTAAATAAACTATCCACTTGAGTGATGGGAATGATATGATGTTCGTCTGATCTATTTATATACTATATATTATTACTTACTGGGTTAACTATCTCAGATGGAAATATAAATAAATCAAAATTTAAATAATTTAATTATCCCTTCGTAGCGCTAACCGTGTATATACTGTGGTTCAGAGATATACATTCTTACCAACAAAAAGTTTCTCTAGCAGATCGCACTGGATTTTCTGCATTCCCAGTACATGGACATCGTTGTAGTTTTGTAGTTGATTCATACGCTCGATTGCTGCCTCAATGCGGGCTTCCCGACTCCTTTTGGACGCTTCAGCCATTTCGGGCGTCACTATTGTACTATAGGATAAAATAAGATCACCTAAAACTGTGCTTTTTTAAACCACTTATTATTGTAGCTGTTTGTATATATGAACAATTTGCGTGAAGTTATATAGGTATACATTTTTTTTTAAACATTAGGGGCGGCAAAAGGAGCATACAAATCATCTGATCACCACATTCACCCTCAACAATTTTTTAAGGATGCCTCGAGGACTGATATAAGTTACCTGATGATAAGATAAGATAAGGATAAGGAGGGCGTGGTTCTTATCCAAATGTGCCAACCTATTCATGTTCTAACTAAAAACTAGATGCAGCGTGGCTCTAACACTGAAAAAATTTAGCATTTTAGACGGTGGTGATTATCACTTCGATATTTTAGTCTCATGTTTTTGAATTAACCCAATCTTTTTCGGAAAGCATAATCTGAATAAAATCTGTCCTAATAAAAGAAACGATGAAATAATAAGTATGTAGTTAATAGAAATTAATTTACCACTCGTCTTCAGTTCTTTCTCTTGTACACAAAGGAACAAAGTCAAGTGGTTTAAATGTATCCTTCAATTCTTCTGGCATTGTCAGGTATTGGACTACAGTTTGGGGTTCTGCATCTAGATTTTTGGCTTTTTCACGTGCAACTGAAACTATCACATACAAAAAACTGTACCTAGTAATAAGAATGTAGGCTTTAAGACCTAAATAAAATATAACAGGAATTATTAAAATTTGATAATGAAACGTGAAACATTACTTAAGACGACTGTTTCGAACAGATAGACACGACATACATGTTAAGTTTACAGCAGCGCTGTTCGATCATGACGTAAGTTTTGGGCGGGACCACGATGGCATGAACTTGAATATTGAAACTGTGAAATTTAAAATTCTGAGTGAACAAGTTTAGACAACATTTTATACCTGAACTTTGAGTCGCTGGAGTTGGACCTTGCCGGCTAAGATGATTGTGTTCTGAAAATTAAATAACGCCAAAAGTAGGTTTTGCCCAATAGTGCTTATTATTTTTCTTAGCGCTGAAATTTAAGTTGTGGGAACAATAATAATAATAAAGAATAGATCAAACGCCTTTAAACCCTCTCCTTCGGTAGATATGTTTTAAAGATAATAGTGTTCAAATTTGAAAATTAATGACTTCAACAAAACTTCACAATAATCGATGAAATTAAACCTCACCAAGGTTATCTTCTTTAATTGAGACTTCTGACATCTGCAAAAAATTATCAAAATTTATTTAGAGCATTTCACTCGGCTAACGTAGTGTAAATAAAAAATACAGTAACCTCTTCTATATTTTCCAAATCAGATTTCCTTCGAATTTCTAGAAATTCATCTCGAAATGTTTTTCTGAAAAAATAATAGATTGGATGTAAGATTGACGTTTATCCATTTTGATTCTGAATTCAAATGTGTAGCAGAGTTAAGTGTTAGTTTTTATAAGTTTTCTATAAAAAATAATAATGCAAGTGAATTCTCGAAACAATTTGCACAAATATAAAACCGAAAATAGTCTTCAGTGAAAAACACTTCAGTTCGGTTGAGAATTTTCTGTACATATATATATTAATTACTAATAATGGCCTGTTATACAGTATAACGGTTCACCAAACAATATTGATGATGATATGAAAAACTGATGATTGAGGAAAGTTCTTAAATCAACCTTCCACTAACCTGATTATGTCTCTGCTATATAATTTATATATATCAATCTTATCATGCAAATATCAGTAGAAACGTGCACAGCTACAATTACGGGAATGAGATTTTCCATCTCAGTGCCAGCGCTTTGATAGCACAACTTTATCTTGTTTTGTAACCAAGGATAGATGACTTTAATAACTGAAGAATGATTGTAATACCTAAGTAAGGAACAGTCTGATTGGAAAAAAAATGTAGTAGAACTAGAAAATGGTAGTATTTCAAATGTCTGTATGTTGTGACGTTCAAAAATGTAATTGTAAAAAGTTACCAACATAGATTGCTATGAAAAACGGTGAGCTAATGTGAAGCACATTCGCAATGGCGCTGCTCGGAGAGCATCATTAATTTTATCAGTCATTACCGCATTACATCATCGTTAATTCATACGCTTGCACTTTGATACTTTATCAATTGTAGACAGTCTGATGGTAGATAGATATCCCATTTACAAAGGCAAGAGCAGTTCTTTCATTACTTTAATTTTATTATTTAAATTAAATTTAATACACATATTAAAAGTTCACCTAATCAGTGCACCTTTGGCGTTTCTCTTGGGGTCCTTTGCTTCCCACGACTTTGCCGCCGCTATAAACTCGAGATCCCTAGAATCGTCACGATTTGCGTTCGCGTCCGTCTCACCAGACAATGAACATTCCAACTCCACATATGCGTCACCTGGCTGCGGTTGATTGCAAGTAGATGAGTCAAAATTTTCTTTATCTTTGAAAGCCATCGTCTGAAAATAAATAAAATTTTCCTTATCGTGTAGACATTTGACCCGTTGTGAGATTAGGAAATATTTATAAATTATATGTGTGCAGGGTTCGAAATATATTAATTATTTCTTCGGTACAAATTGTGTATCGTCCGAAGAACTTTAGTACGTGTATTTTACATTTGCCCAGTTAGGTTCGTCCTGTACCATATCAACATATTGTTTTATAGCCGCACATACATAGCTCTATACAACATATTGTTAATGTTAAATGTGTTGCCGAATAAATGGAAAATGATTTTACACTATGTTATATTATACAGATATGAACTAAATATGTAAAAGTTCGTGGAAATTTGTGGGGAAAATTGTTTTCAGGAGAGGATTAACGATGTGTTGTGAGATCATAAAAAAATGTACCATAATGGAAATGAGCACCATATCGAAACTTATCAGACTTAACGTTGTAGGCGAAACAATGACAAAATTACTTTTAATATTTATGTAAATGTACTATATTTAGGGCGAGTTTGTTTTGATGAAGTTTTTATAGCAGGTCAAAGCTATTTTGGTAATCCTAATTCCTAAAGTATTTTTAGTTAAAATTGTTTATTTTTTTTCCGAAAAGGCTTGATACAAAATAATTTTCAATCCACCTAACCTTATCAAATTTGTCTTTAAATGACTTCTTCATATGAATATCACTTTTATAATCCTGGTTATTTTGAATCTCTATTACTCTTTTCCATTGCGCTATGGAAAGTGCCCATCCGTTAGTGGCCCGGACTCTGTAACAAATATATAATCTGTTTCGTATTTTTATCATCATCATCATCATCATCATATAAATCATCAGTTTTTCCGACACTAGTAATGAAATTTAGATTGTCTTATAAGCTGGGGTTGCTCATAAAATATGAGAACACATTTTATAATTAATTTGGAACATCTTACTCAATTGTATATACTTTTTGTTCCTGCGTCAATCTTTGATCTCTTATCTGAAAAATTAAAAACAAAAAATATCCATATTATACTTATAATACAAAAAATAGACGTATTATTTATTATTGAATATTTATATTAAAACAGAGTCGATTCTACTAATCTCAAACGAGTTCTACTAAGTTTCGTCCAGTAAATTAAGTTGCAACCGTAGAATGTGATATAATTATGAAATATTAGAAGCATGCTTAACATAGAAACATTTTGTTTTAAGCTTGTAATACGAATTTAAACGTTAGAAATATGTGCGTAGTAGTTTATCATGGTTACCCCGAGTAAGATTGACTTGGTAATGAGAAAATCTAATAAGAGAGCCCCTTGGGTCGTTTTCCTGTTTATCCATGGTAGTAGTAGTAAAAATAGCCATGTCAAAATTTGCTTTCATTTATACACCGGTTGCCCTTTCTCAAGACGGTACTATTACAATAACACTTTCTTGATTATTTTTCTGATAATCAAAAAGTACTTTCTACCGCCACGTACCTGCAGGCCAAAAGTTTAAGACCACCTTAATTAAAGTAGGAAAATAAAGTAAAACTCCAATAAAATATTAAATGTTTAATTAACCTATTTAATCATCTAATAGAACATTGACAAAAATATACTTTAAAAGCGTAAAGAAATATTGACAGTCCATGCGAAAAAAGGCTATAGTTAGCTAAACTGATTTTTCATCAAAAAATCCTCCTTTACATTTGATGACTTTTTTAAGTCTCGGCATACGGACAATTAATTTGTTAATAATGTCATGTGATGTATTGTTCCAAACTTCGCATAAAGCATTCCACATTTCTTCTCTCGAGGATGGGCCACGATTACGGACGTTCCTATCAAGCTCTTCCCACAAAAGTTCAATGGGATTGAGATCCGGGCTCTGAGGAGGCCAAACCATGTTTTTTAACACCCCTTGTGCCTCTTTCTCTTCTAAATATCCTCTACATAATTTTGAGCTATGCTTTGGATCATTATCTTGTTGGAAAATGAATCCATCTTCAATTAATCGCAACCCGGAAGAAACGACATTTTGTTCTAAAATGTTTTTGTACTGTTCCTTTTTCAAAATTCCTTCAATTTTAATCAAACCGCCAGTTCCTTGGCTAGAGAAGCAACCCCAGACCATAATTGAGCCACCACCATGCTTGATTGTTGGGATTACACAATCTGATATCATTTTTTCTTGGGCACTGCGTCGAACGTAAATTCTACGATTTGAACCGAATAGTTCAAACTTGGATTCATCGGTCCAAAGCACTTTTTTAAAATCTACTTCAGTCCAATCTCGACGAGCAAGAGCCCACTGCATCCGTTTTTTCTTGTTTTGCAGCCTTAGCAGAGGTTTTCGAACGGCAACGCGACCATACTACTTCACATCTCTCAGTCGCCGTTTTACTGTAGTCAATGATGAAGTTTTACTTCGGGTTTTGTTTACTTCAACGCGGATTTCTGGTGCTATTAAGCATTTATTTCTCTTGCTGGTAACAACAATGAAATTATCTTCACTAGAGGTGGTAGCTCTCGGCCTTCCCGAGTGTGGACGATCTTGAAAACTGCCTGTCTCAGTTATTCCTGTATCGAGTTATTGTGCCATGATAAAAATATTATTACGACTCTACCACCTGGCTCTTGCGCAGCGTTTGTCGGTGTTTGAAAACAATAGATGTTTATCGTCCAATAACTAGTAAGTAAACAAAAGAATGACTTCTTTATATATTCGATACTAACAATAGAATATGCAGATGTGCATTTTTTAAATTTATTCTATGGGATTTTATTACAATTGATGGGTAATTATATTGTTTATGTGCTGTCTTAAACTTTTGGCCGGCAGGGTACATTGCTCGCTCAATGAAAGGTTACTTATATTTATCCAAATACCAAAGGTATGGATTTAATTAATATCAGTTTTACATGTGTCTAATCTACAACTAATAAAATCAATAAAGTAATCAATAAACTATATATAGCATTTAAATGATACCTACCAACGCATTAACGTACGATTAATATGGGCTTTGTGGCAAATTTTGATAGAGGTTTCGATTAAAAAATAGACTACTGTCTATTCTTTAGTCTTTTCTATTATGCGTTAATCTTTTGTGAACATATAAACAAACCTTAACAGTAGATCTAGTTTTTATCCCAGCAGTTAAAGATTTTCCGTGTTTTACAGTGCGTTGTGATCGAAGACCTGGTATAGCAGATTCACTTTGAGGCTGTAAGTAAACTTTTTACTTAATTAATTTTTCATTACATACAACTTTTGAGAGCACGACAAATAAATACTCAGCAGGCCTCTCGCTCGCGAGTCTACTTAGATAAAGCTGTAGAGATCACTGGACCAACAGCAATACTCAGACACAAAAAAAAACGAGAAATAAAATACAACTTTAAAGCTTCGTTATTAGGAATAAATTGTTTTACCATAATCAAATTAGCTTGTGAATAAGATTTCCGATCTAGGATCTTTTTCGTTGGCTCTATTCTTATATAAGGCCAATACAAATCTCCTTTTCCAGTGCATTTTGATAATTCATGTAATTTACCATCATTTCCTCTAGTCAAAAGCACCGCTTCCATTTCAAGCTGCCACGGGTACAAAACAAAAGTTAATACTTCTAACAAAATTTAAATAAAAATTGACATAAATTTAACAAAAAAATGCTTTTATTTTGACGTATATTAGGATTGTAAGCGTTAGCAATGTTATATGAATGAATATTTACTTCTGAAAATGTAGCTGATGCTCGAAAACAAATTGTTTCTTCATTAGTTACAGAAATTTGTATTCCACCAATTATATTTCTTTGGTTTGGAATATATATTTCATCTATATGTAATTTCATAGCTGATGGCAGTGTCAACTCTTTGCATCCATCTATATCATTATCACAAATATGGAAAAGGTTGACGGTACTGGACATTAGGTTTAATTGCCAATGGACATCTGAACCGAAGTTTAATGCTTGCTTCAATGTTCCGTGGCCCAGGATGGTGTACCTGTTTAAAATACATTATATAATATTACTTGTAGGGAATATTATATATAATCGATGTTCTATATTATGTTCTTCTTTGAATTCTATTACAGCTGACAGATTTTTTCCATAGCTAAGCCCTTGGAGTAATTTAGTAATAGCAATACAAAAATTATATCGTTTGCAAATATAATTTCTGTTAGTTGAAATACCCATTTACATTAGAAACTGAGATGTATGTGGTAATATTTATAGATTTTATAACAGGTTTTCACCTTAAATATTATTAATTCTGAATATGTTCATGTAAATGTACATTGACAAAATTTAATAAAAACTTACCCATTCCTATTTGGCCTAAAATTCAGAGTGAAATGAGTAGTAAATGCTTGTGGTAGCTGTTTTTTTGTATCGTTATTGTAAACTTCAAATGTAGAGTGTATTTTATTCATCCCACTTGTGCTTTTCAAATCGAGATGAACTTTGACAGGTGCATGACAATAAAACACTCCTTGAAAGAACGGAATCCAAACACACTGAGGTGTGATTCGAGTAATACCGCAGTGCTGCTTCAAGCCATAGGTTCCAGCCAATGCTGATGAGAGCGAATATGCACTTTTAGCTCCAGGGAAAATACTAAAAAACTCGTTCATTAATGCTGATAATGCTTCAAGATTTCCAAATGCATTGTCCATCAGCTAAAAAGAACTCATATTAAAGATTTTTTAAATTATTTCTCACCAATTCAACTGAATGTAATAATTATGTGATAATTTCTCTTAATGTTTACTTAATATATGCTATTTAATATTTAATTATGCTACGGTGATGGAATATTATATAATACCCGTAACTTTGAATTGCATCAATAACTTCGATATTATACAAATATTTTATAAAGTCAATCAGGAATGAATGGAATCAAATATAACTTGTCAAAAATTGACATACACATTTCATGATTTCCGGTGAGATAACGGCACGAGATTCCATACATTTTCTTGTTTTGAAACCTCTCCATAGTGCTTGAATACGTATAGCTGCTTCATGTCGCCTTAATAAGATATTTCTTATAGTTTTTAGATGGCCGCAAGACAAATCTTCTGTAGCATTATCACAGATTCTTGACGTTAGCTTGTATTCAATCATCTGAAAATAATAGAAATTGTTTTTTTGTTCCATTTCATAGTATTTGATAAATATTTGTGTTTGTCTCAGTTCACTGCCACTAACCGTATCAATATACTGCAATTTAAAAATTTCTAGTTCTTCTGCTTCTAGCATAGAACAATCACATGATTCGTTCGTAGTAAAATTCTTGATAGATACAAAAGATAGAACATCTTTTGATAAACCAAATTCTGGATCATACAGGTAGTTTTGGAGAACTGTACACGTTTGTTGATAATCAAGTGGCATTAGTCTTTTCTTAAGTATAGATTGCAGTGCTTGACGAAACATCCAATGGAGGTAACTTTTACTGAAACCGACTTCTTCCGTACTCCAAAATAAATCAGGTTGATAGGATCTGAAAGTTTGATTTTATTATTGTAAAACTTTTGATTCGAGGTAAGGAAGACAATTTAATAACATAGCTTGTCCAATTCCAAATATATCTATTGTTAGAGTAAAAGTAAAGTATTGACTTTACTTTTACTATCACTACTTTTACTATTTTATTTCATCATAATAGGATTTATGTAAGTCCAGTCCTAATGAACGAGGATACAATTATGGCCGTAATAATATATCGATAATTAATTCACAAAGTTCAAGCATATGGTTAAATGTTTCTTACCTATAAAAATCTCTATCTGCTGAAATAACACTAATATTCGATTTGTTCGTTCGTAACAAGTTATGAATGGCCCCGCCAAGGGTGTTTAAAAACCTTGATGCCCACGGACATTCTCGGACAGCAGCCATTTGGATAATGTCTCTAGTACCGACATGTATCGTAGAATCGCTAAGTAACATGACATGCCAAGGTACTCTTGAATGTATCCACAATCTGCCGGAAAATAGAAATATACCATTGCTACTAGAAAGTTATCGACGTTTTTAGTCGTAGTATAGATATTTTTTTATAATATTATACGAGCACCGGGTTTACCTGATACTAAGTAATGCCTGTGGTCAGCGACTTGCAATAATGATGCAAATGCGTTGTCCCCTAGGACTGAGATAGCAAGCCTCATTTCCTGTAACTGGGGTACCAAATCCTCATAAAAAAAACACAAGAACATTATGCTGCTATTTCACGCTGGTATTTTATGAGGGCGTGCTCCCTCCTCGAATGAGCAGACCCATTCAGTCAATTTCATAGATAGTCACTAGCTACCGCCTGACTGTTGAGTACTGGAAATTTTATTCTAGTATCTCAAATACGTAACAAAGGCTACCTGCAAAAATGTCTTCCCGGTGAAAATGTTACTTCCATTGCATCGTACCCTCGCGTCTGCATAAACTGTGTTGGCTTTGGAAGCTCACAATCTGTAAACCATTCGAACTTCTCCAGTAGAACGTATCCAGGTTCTACATAGTCTCCTATTGGTAGGCCTACATGCAAAAATACTCGCGGATGGAGCATACCGCATGATATTTTTAAATTGCTGTCCTCAGGTCCGTCTATTTGCACATATAGTGGTGAAGTTTTAGAAGCCGGGATATCGAGTTCTTTGTTTGTTGTCACTTTGGTAATTCTCATTGGAGGATTGCTGGCTATTGAACAAAATTGATACATTGAAGGATAATATAGGACGCTAATGCTTTTCATTAATTTCATAATCTGAAAGTAATACATAAATATTAACGACATCAATATATATATTTTTTAAGTGTAGCGTTGCGAATATTAAGCGGACAAGAATAACTACTTTTTATTTTGAACTTTACAAAGAACTTTGTAACAGTTACAACCTACTGAAACTTTCCTTACAACATGAGATAAAAAAATTGTGGGTTTCAACTTTCTTAAACTTTTCTCCTATTAGACATACATATGTAAGCAAATAGAATTTCGTTACCATGTACTTTACCAGTATGCTCAAATTGGCATACAGTGTAACTGTGATTACTCATAACTAATACATGAGATGTGTGATGATTGCATGCATGCTAGGTATCCCTTAACTAAAATCAACTATCAAAGAACACGTAGGTATATATTGTTACTGCAGAGAAGGGGCATCTAAAAAAAAGTTAGTAAATATCTCATAGACCAAGACGCACGGAATAAGCCATAACTACCCGTGACAGATTGTACCTTAAGTAATCCACGTAGGGCTAACAATTCTAACCTAAAGAACCCTATTTCAAGAATGCGGTCCTTATACCAGGTCGATTATGAATACCTTACCGCGTCAAATTGAACCCATTCACGTAACTCTTCCTTCAATTGTGGTGTTATTGTTGGATCTGGGGTAACTGATCGATTTGCTTCTCTACCTGTCCCTTTCCTGATCTACAATCAAGTGACGAGAAATTTAAAAGTATTCACTATTATTTCTTTATTGTTAAGATAAATTATAAATATGACTGTATCAAAATCGTATCAGTGATTGTTCTTGTATTTCATATAATATAGTAATATGATGATCCAATTTTACATGATTACTGAAAGCAGTACAATTATTATTATTACTTATTTTTATTACACTGTGAGTAACAGACGAGCACACAGTTCACCTGATCGTAAGTGATTGTGAGACGGCCCATGACATCTACATTCATCCTTGAGAAGGAATCATAATGCAGATGCGTAGTCACACTTGAGGACTGAGATAGAATGCCTCGTCACCAGTAATAAAGGTGTCCGGATCCCTGCACTCACCAGGTGAAACACAGCAATATTACGCTAGAATTCTGTGTGAGCGTGGTCCTACCTCGGTCGAACTGACCCATTAATTCCGCAATTAGAAACAAACTGCAGTGTAGCTCTACCACTGTTAAACAATTACTACAAACCTTTCAATTTCGATGAAGGATTAAAAATAAAGAGTATCATTTTACGTGACGACTTAGTTGCAATACGAGTGTAAAACAGTAAAAACATACCCCTGGGTTTGTACGCCCATGTTCTTCTCGAAAACCGAATGTTATCTAAAATTAACATGGTAACATTAATTATAAAGGATCTATTAACAATCTTAATGACATTCTCATCTTTTCTCTAGGACAAGTAAAATTAGCGGTAAAAAGTAATGATAATCAAACCTACATAGTCACCTAATATTTTTACGTCAATTAAGATTTGCAATAAAAGAATGAAACTTCGATGATAGATTTTAATTACAAACAAAGAACACACTATCGAATCACTAACAACACTCAATGACTTTAATTTAAGTGAGTTTAATTTAAATTAAATATCACATGTCATTAAACATTATATGGCACATTAGCTCTGCTCACGTTCATATATGGTCCGTGATCAATATTTCTGGGATGTTCTAAATAGGACTCAATAATTTGTTTGCAATTCAGGAATCTGCTAAAGAAATGACGTGCATCGACACTAACATACAAGTACAGCTAAAATAAACAAATCCGTAGTACTTTAAACATGACTTTATTTATATGTTTATAAGGTTCGGTTTTACCTAAACATATATACCCAAGAATTTATGTTCTTTGTTGGTTTTTTTGATTTATACTAGATATTTCTTCTGCTAAAAATTTTGGTATCAATACTGTAATTTGTTACTTTTATTTTATTGCGTTTCACGGTATAATGACGATTTCCTCTTATTCGATTTCGAACATATCTTCCGGTTATTAAATCAGCGTAGGATATTTTATAGCACCGAAAGCGTAAGCGTACATTCTCGCAAATTCATTGTTTCTTTTCTCGGCTCACGATTCGTCACTGACCAGCAACATGACATAATATATTAAATGTTTACTAAAAGATTTATGTCTTTATTCTTTTGTAACATAGTCTAAAATTTCTCGATGTTACAGAACATGATCTTTTTATTAATTTTACGTGTACGGAATGTAATTAATAATTCCCATTGTGGGCACATTGACCCGGGACATATAGCGAATTACTGATTATCGTTAATTAACTTCACATGATTTGTTCAGTAATAGATAGTTTGTAGCAAGAGCTGTGTATATAAAAGTTTACTTACAGAATCAGTGCTTTGAACGTCCAGCAAATGCGGAGCCTGCGATAGTTTTAGTAAAGCGTTCATTTTTAAAAATCTGGTTCTAGGACAATCGAAAGCTTCATATAGGCCGTGCTTACGAGCCCAGTCTATCCATCTGTAGGATTTCCATAGCGACACGTCTAAAATAAAAAAATGTTCATCAGTTTATTTTTATTTTTTTATATAATAATAATTTCCACGACTCCTTACATACCGTATTCGTATGTACAAAAAATTGTCACCCAACATTGGTTCCCGGTGTAGCAATAACCTCAGACAGAGGAGTTTAAGATTTCATTCATTTTATTTTTAGATTTGAGATTACAGATTCAATTTTCAGGGGAAAATAGAGGCCTTGATATGTGAATTTACCACCAAGAAGAAATGATTTATGCCTAATAATATTTTATTTTATTCGCAATTTGTTTTATACTATTAACGATTTAATGATTATGATGAATAATGACAAGCAAGCATACACTTCATCAGATGGTAAGTGATGTTTGTAGCTCATAAACACTTGCCTACATGCATCCCCATCAAAGATATGAAATGCATATGGATTATCATCCCTGAGCTTTGAAAGGGGATGTTTCGCTACCAAAAATCTGGTCTCCGGATCTATACCATCACTATATTACAAAACACAGCAACAGTATCGCTATTACATATAATTTAATTTACCTGGCTCTGGCAGAGGTTTCTTTAAAGGCAAATCCCTGGCCATATTTACTAATAAGTGCATCTCGAAAGCTGGTGTTATTCCAGGAAGGGTGTAAGCTGGTAAGTTTTTCGTGTTTTGAATAAAAATCGATGTCAACGATCGATGCTGTAATGTTTTAGTCACAATGAAAATCTGGATTTTTGAATCGTTTTATTTAATTACAATCATCTGAGGATGGGTTCATGAATCTATGGCTACTGTCAGCCTTGAACTTTAAGGTGGAATGGCTCACTAACGATATAATACTAAATATATAACTAGATATCATTATTCTTATAAAAGAAACAACTCTCTCTCTTATATCCCGGTAAGAACATAAATTAATCAAAGTTCTTCATAAATAAAATCTGTATTTCCTTTTCGACCTCCAATTATTTATTTTGTAACTTTTCTACGTTTACCATTCCACAAAGATTTCACACGGAGAAAAGGATATAAATGAAGTTTTAAAATCCAATGTATCATGTGTTGCCTCAACTTCGGCTTTAGACCCGTTTTCAACTAGTTGTTAATTGGCATATATATAAATAACAAGAGTAATAGGTGCTCGTTAGGTTATATCGATTATATGCAATAATAATAGTAGGAAAAAGACATCCTTATCACCTTAAAAACTGAAGTTTCCTTAGTGTTCGGTTTCTTTGTTTTGGGTCTTATAGTGCTCGCTAAGGTTTCATCGTCGTCATCCCATAAAAAATGTGGAACTTCTGAAGTAATCAATTTCCAAAGTTGATCGGCATCTAAATATACATATTAAAAATACAATTCCACCAGCTTCATCGATTTTGTACATAAAAGATGTTCTGCCGATTTGGACTTCATGTTCTGCATTTAATATGGGTCACTTCGTCGGTCTACATCGTCGGTATCATACTATCACAATTACTTTGAGAAAATTTAAAGGAATTTACTTGCATCTTTCTATGATCATAAAAGATATTCATATGATATATAAAAGACTATAAGGTAACTTTGGAAAATGATTGTAAAGTAGCGCAACGTTTTAAGGAAGCACAATGCATCATTCATCATTTGCTTTGGCTGTCAACCCAAACCCTACAGTCGAACCCTCTACCAACGACTGTGTTTGGTACACAGTCGCTGCTTGCAGTTGTGGTATATATGTATGTTGTATATAAAATGTGTATGTGCTTATATAATCATGAGTTAGTCAATCAACATTAATATCAAGCTATTTATTTTTATAGGTCAATAAAGGTGCAAGAATTTCATATTTCACTATTTTCTTAAAATACCAACCTGATTGTGTCGGAGATTGCTCTACCAAGTCCATTCAAACTAACTATATCCGATCTGAGGAGATATTAATGGACAAACTAACGGACGACTAGCATGACTGCTGCAAAGGAACGTGACAGTCTAGCGCAGTTAGTACAGATATCATTTTCTAGCACCACTTTTGCTGCAAGTTTTTTGGAGACACGCACGAGAACTTTTTAATGCTAAATAAAATAAGCTTCATCAAATATGGACATTTTACCTTTGAAATGGTAGGTCAAATTCATAGATCCTGTAAGAGCGTGCATTATGTCAATATCTTGCATGGATTCATCTTCAGAGAAATTAGAATCGTTATCGGAATCCATACCAGGTGCGGCGAGTTTAAGCAATGCCTGTTGATAAGTTTGATCAATATTACATTTTAAAATATCAATTTATATAAGTTTTAGTTCTTTTATGTTTCTTAAGTTTATGTGGTAGCCGAGTAGATAAAAACTTTCTAAATTCACAGTTTAATTTCCGCGGATTATTATCTGAATTGACTTATACCAATGAGTTTCGATTTTTGAACATATAAAATATTTTTTCCCTAATATCTATGATAGTTGTCCACTTAAAGGTTTGCATCCAGAGACGTTTAAGATTTTATAACTTACAACATCAAGAATGTGAAACAAGGATGTACACTAATTACATATGTATCTTTGTCCACTACGTTGTGATTTAAGTCGTAAAAACTAAACATTTTTAAGATTTAACTTAGGTTTCTTGAAAATAAATTTATTTCAGACACAGAATTTAAAAATGAATATCTTAATTTATTTATTTGAAGAATGATACACAAATTTATATAAATTTATATACCAATTGTCGAAAAGACAATAAACTGTATATACACAGTTTCGTAATATTTTGAACAATGTTACACTAACAATGGCATAGCCACACTGTTTGTATTTGTATTTCAATGTTTCGTATTTTAGTGAATGTAAGGATCCGGAAACCACCATATTGGCAGGTAAGGAAGCATTCCATCTCAGTCCCTAGGGGAGACAACGGATGTGCATATTGAATCTATTGAAGATCGATGTACATATATGCAGTAAACACTTACCATTAAATGTGTGATTGATTGTAACCCCTAATATATATATTTAATACCCCTAATATTTATATATATATATATATATATATATATATATATATATATATATATATATATATATATATATATATATATATATATGTATATGCATATATATATACACATAGATCAATAGGCTTGCTGAAACACTGTTACACTGCCAACTGGTGGATTTCACACGTTCTAACTATATCTTTATTTATTTACATGACATACATATTTCCTCACGATGTTTTCTTTCACGCGGTAAATTGTACCGAGATATAATATTTATATATAATCACTAATATATATAGAAAGCTTTTGGAGGTGAAACGATAGCACAGGCATAAAGCTGCCTGTATATGTATAATTTTTAATTACTAGAATAAAATGGTTAATGTAAAATTGTAATGTAATTACTAAAATGTATGACATTGTAAATATATAGACAGAATTTATGATAATGACACAGGTAAATTTAATAAAAGTAAAAGTTTCCAGATATCATCTATAACATTGTGGACTAATTATGTACTTATCACAAACATAAAAATAGTATGTAACGTTTATTAATGAAAGTGCATACAGGCGGTGCAAGCGTAAAAGTAGAGGGGACGTTTTGGTATTCGAGGATGAACCAAGACACAACTTTGGTGAGTGATTTATGAATGAAGCGACGGAAATAAAATTGGGCGTCTTGCGATCACCAATAATAAAATTTTTGTGGGATAATTTTTAGACATCGATTTTTTATACTCTGATATGACCTGCTGATATGATATCAGACTATGTACACTGAAGACGGTTCCATTATGTCCCCCAGAGAATAATGTATGTGCTTTAAGATTCCTTATACAGGATGAATGTGGGTTTCATACGCCGCATCAATCATTTACCATCAGATAAACCGACAGGCCCAAATTTTATAAGAAATGGAATTGTTTGTATAGAGAGTTGTCTGATGGTATATATAATAAAATCATCGAAAATTATTAAATCTGAAATATAAAAGCGATAACAAAATAAATGACAATATAACAAAGTATAAGCTAACCTTACATATCAGCAGATGCCATAAGTAAACTGACGGGTCAGTCACGGCCCCAGTAGTTGGTTTACCGATAGTTTTTGATGCATTTTTGTTCAAGCACGGTGCAAATGGTAGGAGAGGTGAGCCTGCTGCATCGACTGGCACTTGATCACTGACCCACACGCACCGCCACGCGCCAATATAGTATAGTCGTACTAAATAGCAACCTGAATGTCATATTTTTTTTTAAAAGCCTTAACTAAATCCTTTGAATAACCTTTAAATGCTATATACTACAATTTTATAGTAATAATAATAATAATAGTCATCATCACCATTTCATCATCAGCCCATCACTAGTCCACTGCTGAACATACGCCTAACACGCCACAGACTTTTTTTTGTTGCCTTTAGAGTAACAAACGAGCACACAGCTCACCAGATGGCAAGTGATTCCTGCGGCCCATTACACCAATACATCTAAATTCATCCTTAACAAGGAACCATAATGCAGATGCGTTGTCACCCTTGCGGACCGCGATGGAATGCCTCATCACCGGTAATAAAGTCCTCCGAATCTCTACACTCACCAGACGAATCACAGCAGCACTATGCTGCTATTTTATGCTGGTATTCTGTGAGGGCGTGGTCCTACCCCGAATTAGCTGACCCATTGATTCTACAGCTAGAAACAAACTGCAGTGTAGCTCTACCACTGTTTAGACTGTAATAAAGTACCGATACTGAGCCACCTGCATCAATCGAATTCCGACAGACTTGCATAGGTCGTCATTACATCTTGTGAGGGTCGTCCTAGGCTGCAGTGGAAAATACGAGGTTTGCACTCGAGAACCTTTTTTCCTAATCGGTTATGGGAACTGCGAGCCATATGGCTGACCTATTGCCACTTCAAACTACCCACCCTTTGAGCTATATCCGTTGCCTTAGTAAAAATAATAGTAGTAAGATATTATTAATAATCTTGTTACCGTTCTTTGATAATGTGGGTCGATGCTGCTGGCCGCCGCCATGTTTCAATCCTGGCGAGTAGATGTGGTAGCGCGCCCGCCATCCCTCTGGTGGCATATTAAAAATAAAATTTTCCCACTGATGCTCCACCTGAAAAACGAAAAATCAGCCAATTATTAAACATGAAAAGAAAAGAAACTAAACTCAAGTAAGGTGTAGAAATCGCCTTTTAATAATATTATGGGTGACAAACTAGCTCACAGTTCACCTGATGGTATGTGATGGTATGCATAACATCAATCTTCAACAAAGATTCAAGATGTACAAGCGTTGTCACGCTTGAGGACTGAGATGCAATGTTTCTTTCCTTTCGAGCGTGAAATTGTAATAGGGGGAAATAGCTATATCACGCTGGTTTATATTCAGGCCGTCATGATATTTCTGGAGTATCATCATAAAGAAATAATAAACTATTTCTTATATTGATACTCTGTGTATCGTCTGCATATGCGTTGTCGCCCCAAAGGATTGAAATGGAATAGCCCGTTACCTGTAATCGGGTCTCCGGTTCCCTAGACTACACCGTACTGGAAATTCACGCACATCATGCACCAAGCTGCAATTTTACGAGATTTTGTGTTGAGCGTGGTGCTTACTCGATATATATAGCCACGAACTTTCCCTAATAACATTTATTCTATCGTAATTAATTAAAAAAATACATATCCTAAAACTAATAAAACTTATATAAAAACAAAATATATATATGCATGTTAAAACGTACGGTAAAATCTTCTGCCCTTTCCAATATGTAACATATCGATAAGACTCGTCTACAAAAAGAAGACATCTGTAGAACTTGGTAGTGCGCTAATTGAATATCTGCTGTAGACATCATTCCTTCATTGTTATCCTATAACATACGAATCAGTGTAATTGTTTTCATCATACCTTAGTATAACAACTGCCCAGAAGATAAATAAAGTTCTGTGAAAATTCAGCCTCAGCTTGCAGCCTTATGAGGTGCCCTCGGATCGCGTAATCGCCCCGCCACGTGGTCGTAGACGTCGAAGTGCAGCGATGGTGCAATACCAGTCCTCGTGCCAGCATTATCGTTGCCTCTCTACTCAGCGGGTCTTTTTTTTGTGCGTGACTATTCTAATCAAATACGGAAAGCTAATGTCACTGTAAGGGGTCACAAAAAAATAACGAAATTTACCGCAATCAAAATTACATTTTGAAAGATAAAAGTACAAATGAACAATGACAGCTATAAAATGAAAAATACACACTCACTCGCAAGTATTTCTATTTGGTTAGGTTATATGTAAATAGCAAGCTATAAAGTTGCGTGGTATTTAGGCGCTGTCATTGACTAACAATATTTGGTCCATAATTTCGACCATTTACAATGATTTTAATTATACAAGTTAAATTTTTATTTTTCAGCCTACAAAACGTTATAAAATTATATTTTCCAAAGAACCTAATTAATGAATTATTTAAAATGCAAAAAAAATGTACATCTGGGATATTTGCCTACATAATTTCAAAATTTTCACGACAGAGCCCTTACGATTTACATTTACAATGACCGCCTTATTTTAAGTCGTACATTTTTTTATGGGTGGGGAAACGGCCTTAATGAGGGTTCTCGGGAGGTCTATTCGGAACGCAACCGCAGTCTTACATACTAGCTTCTAAACCGTCACCTTACTCCATTCTATTACAATTATTATATTATAATCTATAACAAACCTATGCTTACGTAATAAGCCATATTGTGTGTTTAAATAATACTATTCAATGATTTGATGTTTATATAATAATATTGTTTTCCTTAACGATTTCGACCAAGGAGTACTACTTGTTGTTATCAAATTCAAAAAAAACTATGGAGATTATGTTACTGCAAGGCGCATAATACATATTGGAAATTAATTTGTTTGTTTATACACGGAAAACTATGAAAAATTATTATGAATATCATTAAAATGGCAGTGTCAGGTCACAACGCAACATTAAAATGGAATAATTTAAAATTAATTAATGTTATATAAACCTCAAAGACCGTAACTTCAGCCTCCCATTGACTTTCAGCCAACTCCTCTGCCCTCACCCAGCCATGGAGGCGTTTCCTCGCGGATCTTGGCAATGGTTGAATCTGATTATCCACCCAGAACTGGTCATTTTGCGATTTAGATACCCCCTTACCGAGCCGCATTACCGATTTGAATTCTATAGGTCCCTGAAAATGAAAATTAATTAGAATTAAATTATCATCATCATCACACCTATCAAAAATCTAACTATTCCATATATTTCCATGAAGCAGTCACGAGCCACCAAACATAAACTTGTATAGGTCCTCGCTTCATTTAGTGTGAGAACTCCTACATTGAGATTTCTACTCCAAAGTTGCCTTTCTAGAATGTTTCTCGGTTTAACCAGTGTTATATAGTATATATTATTTCAAGTCATACATTATTTATTACAGTTTTGTAGCCTTTAAATTAACATAAGCTTGTTTCTTCAACAAGAAGAAACAAGCTTATGTTTATGCTCTTGCACCCACAATTTATTCTCTACTCAACCCAAAGGACTACCTAACTAACGAACTACCTTTGAAGTGATTTGGTAGAGATTGCCTTTTGGCATTAAGTTCGCCTCTTTGTACAATATTTATTTTACTTGTGTAAATGAAATATAAATAAATTACGAAATATAGCCAAGCCATTTCCACTTGGATTCTTGTGAATGACTGCGTTGCGTATTTGTATATTGCAGATGGTAGTATATTTTATTGTTTTTTTGTTTTTTACCATGGTGGAGCTACGCGACAGATAGTTTCTTGCTATTAGTATATTTTTTCGAGAGTTTACCAACTTGATAAGGACTAAGATTCTGAATTAACTAAACTTAAATAACTCTTAAAACTAAACTAACTAAATTAAACTAAACTTAAACTAAACGATAAAGAACCATAATATATTATCAATACAAAAAAAATATGATTATAAAATTAAGTAGAAAATTTGTAAATCACATTAAATAAATCCTAAATTGCATACAAAATACTGCTGAATATTCACAATTTAAACATTGTGTTGTTAAAATTGTTATTATATTTACTTCACTTATGATGACAAATCAACATTTTTGGTTATTTAATACATATAGATTGAAGAATTGTGTGGAAAATCTTAAAATAGAAATACCTTAATACTATGCAAAACAATACGCATGCATAAAGATTAGAAAATAGAAGTGTAAGGTGATCGTTTATTGCCTTCCCTTCTAGTTTATTATGAACTTGTTTTGCATTAAATACAAAAATACATTCCACATTTTCTAAAAGTTAAACCCTGGATTTTCTCTTTTAAATTATACTAATGATTTAAAACAGAAAACTGAGAAGTCTCCAGGATTCTCTATAGTTTTAAATTTCTTTGGCTAAATATCTCCTGGTTAACGCTCGAAAAGAATTAACTTTTTCGTAAATAGATTTAGGTTTAAAAAGAAACAAAAGGGCAATAAAATTTTAATCTCTTTGGAGAATTGTCTGGACGCTGACTTCGAAATTGCAAAATTACAAACCAATCCCCAGTAGTCCACTGACAGTTCGTTATCTCGAAACTCCCTGAAAGGGCAATCAGTGGGGCTTGCTTGGATATCTATAAAACTTTTCGTGGTGTCCACTTTCTTCATTTTTCAGTATTTTACACTCAAATTTTAATTCTTGACTTGATTAAAAATACGGTATGTCATTACTGTTCAATTATTTTTTTTCTAATTTCATGAGACTGTGGAGGTTATTATACATTCATATAGTATAATAGCTTATTACATTTAATAATATGATAAATATTTATATTTTTTATGTTAACGACGACCATAATATAAGGGTTTGCTATAAAAAATACAAATCTGTGTTTTATTATAATTTTAATTCACTCATTTCAAAAAACTAAAAAAAAATTTTATGAAAATTTACGAAAATCGACCCTGTTAACTTCGAAATTACTGAGACTAAAATTTGAAAGAGAGGACATAGGCGGTAACTTAGGACATCACTCATAGTTTAAAGTAAAGCTAATGAAAATTATAAAATAGTCATAAATAACGGAATGCTACGGAACTCCTCCACGCGAGTTCGGCTCGCACTGGAGCACTTTCTTTATATGGAAAATGTCTACACTAAGGGCTAATGACTAATATCATTGAATGTTTTGCCACTAGAAATTAGTTCTTAATTTTTCCTCAGTAATGATTGATACAAAACTTAACAGCTAAATATTTTTCTGTTTACCAGTGAGAATCGTCAGTGATTGCGTACTTACCTGAGTAAGTGACTGACTTACTGAGCTGACCCAGTTTATAAATAATATAGCGGTACATGATTTCGCAATAAAAATGGTATGTAAGAACTCGGCATTTGTATATTTAAGCAATGGCCTATTTAAGCCCTTTCAAGAAAAATATCTAAAAAATACATTTATTTAAAGGCAGAAAGTGCCCGTTTGTCCGGTTTGAATAAATCTATTAAATTTTATTAAAAACATATTTCTGGATTAAAAGTGTGAATAACAAGTTACTATACAGAGCGAAATAAATTGTACTTTTGTGTTTATGCTTTGTAAAGGGATTTAAGAAAGGGCTGAGGGCTTTCACAGTTTCAACGGATTGAGAGGTAACCGTGCACTTAATGCGCTTAGCTTAGACCTTTTTTTGTGATAGACCTTATTAGTGGGTAACCAGCGCAAGGGTTCCCGAGAGGGAGCGTCGGCTTGAACCGTTACTCTATTGCGCGAGAACGACTATCTCTAGGGTGCCCGAGAGACCCACGTGATATCAATCTGCACAGTGACTTGCACCTTGTCACTATTCTAGAGTATTTTCAAACTCTCTCACAGCGCTTCTTCGAGAAAGCGCTTTCGCACTCAAACCCGCTAGTAATAAAAACCGTACCGAAAACACCCGCGTATCAGAGCGGTTCTCACCACCCACAGCTTCCGACGTCAATAAGATAACAGGTGGCAACCGTGAGGGACTAGGTCCGCATACCGAACCTCGAACGGTCAATAGACATCACCATTCATTCTCCACTCTGGAGAATCTTCCGATAGCTAGATAACTGGCAACTTAGGTAGCAATCAGATAGGAAGAGATAACAGCAGGCAGACACGCTTAGTGAATGAGCGCTTTGGTATAAGTAAGAGAACCAAAATTTTACCAGCTCACGGACCTCTCAGTTCCGTGAGGCCTGTGTCCGATGAAGCTGCAAGAGCCGCATAGGCTAACAACATCAACATCAACAGAATCTAGACAGAGGGCCGGCTCGGTCAGTTGCTTCTGGCTATGGATTATCTAAATAAATATCACTGTTATTAATTAATATAAAAATATGGTTATTACTTAAAACTTTAAAAGATAATGGTAGTTTTAAAAAAACTATTTAAAAATAACAAATTGCAGTATCAATAATAAGTATAAAATTTTATAATGATAAATAGAAGTTTTATTAGTTTACACACTTCTTTCTACAATGGCTGAAGCAATTTGGATGTGGTCTTCAGCAATAGATAAACTTGAGGTTACTATGATTCAGGTGTGTACTCTATGGTAGTCTGTGCGGGTGGCCTATTTTCAGCAGTGGACTAGTGATGGGCTGAAAAGTGTGTTTTGCGCAATTTTGTGGTACCTCGCGAAATTTTGTTGTGTATCACGCGCAATTTTGTAGTGTGTCTCGCGCGATTTTGTAGTGTCTCGTTCAATTTTCTAGTGTCTCGCGCAATTTTGTAGTGTCTCGCGCAATTTTGTAATATGTCTCCTGCAATTTTGTAGTGTCTCGCGCAATTTTGTAATATGTCTCCTGCAATTTTGTAGTGTCTCGCGCAATTTTGTAATATGTCTCCTGCAATTTTGTAGTGTCTCGTTCAATTTTCTAGTGTCTCGCGCAATTTTGTAATATGTCTCCTGCAATTTTGTAGTGTCTCGCGCAATTTTGTAATATGTCTCCTGCAATTTTGTAGTGTCGCGCTCAATTTTCTAGTGTCTCGCGCAATTTTGTAATATGTCTCCTGCAATTTTGTAGTGTCTCGTTCAATTTTCTAGTGTCTCGCGCAATTTTGTAGTGTCTCGCGCAATTTTGTAATATGTCTCCTGCAATTTTGTAGTGTCTCGCGCAATTTTGTAGTGTCTCGCGCAATTTTGTAATATGTCTCCTGCAATTTTGTAGTGTCTCGCGCAATTTTGTAGTGTGTCTCGCGCGATTTTGTAGTGTCGCGCTCAATTTTCTAGTGTCTCGCGCAATTTTGTAGTGTCTCGCGCAATTTTGTAATGTGTGTCGTGCGATTTTGTAGTGTCTCGCGCAATTTTGTGGTACCTCGCGAAATTTTGTTGTGTATCACGCGCAATTTTGTAGTGTGTCTCGCGCGATTTTGTAGTGTGTCTCGTTCAATTTTCTAGTGTCTCGCGCAATTTTGTAGTGTGTCTCGCGCGATTTTATAGTGTGTCTCGTTCAATTTTCTAGTATCTCGCGCAATTTTGTAATGTGTGTCGTGCGATTTTGTAGTGTCGCGCTCAATTTTCTAGTGTCTCGCGCAATTTTGTAATATGTCTCGTGCAATTTTGTAGTGTCTCGCGCAATTTTGTAGTATATTCTACGTGGTAGAGCCTCGTTGAACTTCGTTTCTTGCTGCAGCATAACTCTGCTTTGTTCCGTCTAGTGAGTGTAGAGATTTGAAGAGCCGAATTAATGATAACAAGGCAAAAAAAATTGAGTCCTAAGGCGTGAAAATGCATCTGCATTGCGATTCCTTATCGAAAATTATCGGCCCCAGGAATCACTTACTGTCTGGTGAATTGTATAACAAATAAGTCATATTCAATATAATAAAGAAAAAAACGTAGATTTTGAATATTTGGGCGTATGAAATCATAGGAACAGCTCGTTAAGTAAAGTATCAATGAAAGCAATCAACTTGTTAAAATAAACTCAGTAGCAACAAAATCAACTCAACCTACATACATATATATAACTACTCTAGCTATAAATACTGTTACATAAAACTTTTCTTTTTTTCAACTTTTTAATTATTTTGAATTTGGAACACGTATATTATTTTAAAAACTTCTTTTGATTTTGCGCCATTTCACATATTTTTTCATGTTCATTATCAAATTGCAATATGGAATGGGGTGTTAAACAAAATAGGATTGCAGTGATCGCCTTGCACAAAGTGGGTATGGAGCCGTAAGTCATATTCCAGACACTTCAAAAGCTTGGTACCAGCCGTATGTTCGTATATCGTACTATCAACAGATACAACAATACTTCCTCTGTCGAAGACCAGAAAAGATCGGGGCGGTCGCGTGCTGTTATAACTACAAAAGCTGTTAATGCTGTTAAAGCCAGAATTCGTCGAAACCCCATTAGGAAGCAAAAAATCGTATCGCGAGAAATGAAGATTCCCGCTAGGACTCTGTCGCGTGTGTCAGCTCGGTGCTTATCGTCGATATACAGGACATGCCCTAAATCAATCTTTACAATTAAAGAGAGTGTATCGATCAAAACGCCTTCTGTGGCGATACGCAGGTGAAAGGCACAGAAATATCCTCTTTACCGATGAAAAAAAATTCACGTTTGAAGATTTTATTGTAGTAATAAGTAAAATGATAAACTGTACGCTCACGGTTCTAAAAAACGTGTTCATCATCCTGCGTCAGTGATGTTTTGGTGGGGCATATCTTATCAAGGAGTCACAAAACTACATTTTTGTGAAAAAGGAGTGAAAACTTCAGCCAAAGTGTATCAAAATAATTGTATGATCGGAATAATCTGGATCGAGAATATGGGAATTTAGAAAAATGATTTGATTGGATATTTTAAAAATTTCATGTTCGTTCAATTGTAAATAAATATTTTTTATTGACAAGTCATAAAATTACTTTGAAGAATTAATGACATGACATCATGGATCTACAATTGTTTAGTTGTGTTTTTACATGTGACGTCCTGTGAAAATTCACTTCAATCAACTATTATTAGTGATATTGAGTTCCCAACGTCCTTATTTTGATTGTTTTATAAAATAAACTGGTGATACCAACGAAATAAGAAAGAATTGTTGGACCAAAATCGAATCATAGAGCCCGTAATCGAATAATACTTACGATTTATGCAGATTTCGTTCTGTCATAGATCAAAGAATCAAACTGTTTGCAGATGCAACATTCCATTTTAAAACTTAACCTTCAAACATCAACCAGATGATTTAAGATGCAGTGTACGTTTCCTCTAAATTTAAAAAAAATATCGTTCCACCACTGGGGACTCTACAGAGGTTTACCGGACATAGGTCTTCAAAATAGTTCAGGAAATGTGTATTACTCTGTGGAATCAGTTGTCGCTAGTGGTATTTCCGAATCGATACATATATATTTATGTATATATATATATATATATATATATATATATATATATATATATATATATATATATATATATATATATATATATATATAAATATATATATATATGTATATAGACACATATCATACAAATTAAATTCACAACTGCAACTCTCATATATTCAAAGTATTTAATATGAGTGAAACAACATTGATGATTTGTCACTTTAAGCTCATTTTCCATTACATAAACTTTGCGCTTGTCTAACAAACATATTTTTTTAATTTCTTTTTATACAACATAATAATATAATGCAGTCTATATTCTATATTTGTTATTCTTTGATGGAACGTGAAGCAATATCGTAGTTATTGCAGCTGTCATGGTCGTTCAATCGTCCCTCTGCACTGGAAGTCATTTCTTCAAAGCTGTATTGAGTCTGAGGCATAAGAGTTATAGCTTGAATTTTGATTTGGGTGTCCGACCCTTAAATCCTTGCATAAAAGGACTTCTTCTTTTATGCATTACATACACATATATATAAAAAGTTCCACCTTTGACTGGTAACTGACAAAATCTGGTATATTGGAAGTGCTTTCGCCAAATAGCAAAAGAATAATTTATTTATTATTTATAACATTGAGAGTAACAAACGAGCACACAGTTAATCTGATGACAAGTGATTCCTGTAGCCCATGTTACGAGTATCTACATTCATCCTTGACATGGAATCATAATGCCTTGTCACCCTAGAGGACTGAGATGGAATGCCACCAGTAAATAAAGGTCTCCGGATTCCTTCACTCACCAGACGAAACACAGCAGCGTTATACTGCTACTTTCCGCTGGTATTCCTACACCGGTCGAGCTGCAGCTAGAAACTAACTGCATCGCACTTTTTTCTATAAACGACATAAATTACTTTTCGACCTAAATCAAGAGCCCAAAAATGATGATCCAAGTTCTATCCTTCCAAAATTAGTAAGAACTGATAAAGTTTATAAAATAACCACGATCAAATTATCGTTTTTTCATAAACTCACATAAAATGTTTATACTCAGTAGTTGGAGGGTTGAAAAATTTGTTAAAGGAAAAATTTCGACAACGAAATGCATGCATCTTATTCTTGATATCTGATGATGCAAAAGGGATGGCAGAATCGAGTTATGTAACTCCTGATGCAAGATATAAAACTGACATTGACAATCACAAATCTGATCTATTCCTTCATATATTAGATAGTATGTACAACCATTTTTACAAGACGAGTTTAAGGTACTACGGCACACTATAGAACGGTACAGCGTGGTCATATAATAGCAATAATATTTCAAATATATTTATGTATAATTAAGAATAATGTATATTTATAATTTAAATAAAAATATTTTAAATTAAAAGTGTCAATTTCGTTTTAACTTTTTTTAGTCTTCAGATATTTTAATATTAATCCTTACAATTTCAATGACAATACACATATATGATTTTTCTCCCATTGGCATTGTTGATATAAAAGACTTTCTCCCCGATACCGGAAAGAGAAGACAAGTGAGTGACTTGCCTCTTGACAGTAATCGGAAGCTGTCACTTCAGTATATGAAAATCAAAAATATATTAGCATCGAGATTTTTGTAAACTTTTTAACATATAAAATTAAGTCCAACGCCGTGTATGTATAATTAGGCTGATTCCAGAAGTATGTTTGAATTATTAACAATAATATTTATTTCTTTATTGGTTGTAGATTTGACACCTGTGTAATTGACAAGAATCAAATCAATACTTTTATACTTATTTAGTTATAATAAAGTGCAATTGTAATGCTTAAGTAGTGAGAAATAAATGGCAGAAAGAAGACAAGTTGTTCATTATAAGTAAAATGTAAGCGTCTGCATGTGTACCAGAAATTTTATGCTATTTGTTAGTAAGGACAGAAATGGCTTTAAGCTATGTGAACGAAATCTTTTCTCACCCTGAGGAGATAAAAAAAGAAATCTCAGTAGGCAGAGACAGCTAATTATGTTCAACCTGAGACATTTAATATGACAGGAGTTGATCTATACGTGTAGTTCTAGGTACTACCAACACAATTTCCTTGCCAAAATAGAAAGTAAAAAATAAATCATTTTAATAAAGACTTGGAATAATATTTGTTATTTTAAAAATATCTTTCTCTGTATTATATTATACTGTAATAATATAAAGACACCTCATAATATAGTTACAGTTCTTCAGTATTCTTTCAACGACCAAGACGTGGAAAAATTAAATTTAAAGCCTGCCATTCACGATGTACAATCCAACGTTCCCGGACGTAACTCTTGTTTAATTTTCTTTAAAAGCTTTTGTTCTCGGTAATTATGTCACTGTCGAATTAGTAGGAAACTTACGACCTTGCTCGTGACACGCCGTCGGGTACAAAATTATCAGTTGAACGAAGAGTTTAGTAAAACATTTGACGCAAGGACTATTAAGAAGTTTTATTTCCAAAGTTTTTGGTTGGAGTGTTACAGGAAATGTAACAAGATTTTCTCCCAAAGCTCACGCATATACCCTGCTAGATTATGTTCAAAATTCTAGTTTAAATCTATTATAATATATCTGACCACTTTTTATTTTAACTGGTGATGGGAATCTGCGTCATAAGCTAGGGCATCGACGGCAACTCACCTGCCAAGTATGTTGAGGCACACTTTAATAATGCTTCAATGTAAAAGAGTATATCCTTTAGGGGACTTGAAACAATTTAGTAGAAGAAGAATATTCTTGAAGTCACAAAATATGTTAAGCTTGCTTGCATAGTTTTATTTGACAATCGAGCAAATAGTTTACTTATATAAATCATGGCTGCGACCTCACCCATATCCATCCTCAACAAAGATTCGAAAGACGAACGTCACCCCTGAGGACTGAGACTTAATGCGTTTAACCTATTGACCTTAATTCCTTTTACTGTAATTGGGTCTTTGAATCCCTAAACTCAGCCAACGGAATATAGCAGCATTTTGCTGCTACTTCGTGCTGATATTCTATGACAGTGGAGTATTTACCGAACCAAGCCGACCCATTCCTGCTGTTGATAGGAATATGTTGCAGAATCACTCTACCACTGTTCAAACTATTGATTTTTGGTTTAAGGTTGTGAATATTCTGTTTAATTTATTGGAGGGGTTTGTGAATTTCTGTTAGTTTTCTATTTTAGTGTCCCTGAAATAGATACGAGAGCAGAAGGCTCACAACAACTAGAACATTCTATGGTGGTCAAAATAGGCAGAAAGAGTATAGCAGCATACTTCTATAATTATTAGATTCCTCTATGTCCTCAATAATCTATATCTATACTTACAGAGTTAGTACGAGATGCTACACTAACAACGATGTTTTGTAATGGGCTAGATCATCTAGTAAGATAATAAAAACTGTAATAACCTCACCGTTTAAAATACATTGATACGAAAGCACCGTTATGCTGTATGTATATAAATAACTAAATTTCTCTGAAATAATCTCCTTTTTTCACATTAAACTCAAACAGACGATATATTTTAAACGTTGTCACGTACAGACGTCTTTGAGTAATCAATAATTTGTTCAGATTATGTCACAAACGAAGTAAGCACTGAATTATTCCATACTAAAGAAATAAAGCTTGAACTCTAATTTTGGACTTAAAGTTAATACCGCTTTGAGGCAGCGCGATCATGTCCAATGAAAGCCATTGAAGGAGAGTGTCTGATGCAATAACTTTGATATTGCTTCCCCGAACGACATAGATTAAAACATACCAGATAGGACATAGAAATATTCCAATCATGTGATATTTGTTTCTGTAATAATCATAAAGTGGTACATAAATTCTGAAGAATATGCCTGAATATGACTAAAAACTATACTTTTCACTCATATCATATGTCAACAAAAATATCGTATAAACCATTATAATTGTCAATTATTTTCAACTACAATTAATTTGATATGAATAAAGTATGAAATACCACGAATCCTAGCGGCAACGAAGGTGGAAAAAATCATTGTCAGCCAATTCGGATCTCGGAATTTGGAACTCTCAATGTAATAATAATAAAAAAGCATAAATAAATAAATATAACTCTTGTCTACAATAATTAATCTATGATAATTTCAGTCCGAGAAAATCTGCACGAATCACAAGTGTTATTGAATTTCGGGCTCAATCCTGTTCCATTTTGGTAAATAAAATTCTTATTATTATTAGCTATATAGAACAGATAATAAAGGTAGATTAAAAAAGAAAGCTGGAAATATCTGTCTAACAATTAAATAATCGGTTTATAGAAAGCTTTTTTTATTTAATTTGTTATTTCTATTTTTTTCCAACAGGAAACGTCCATTGTACCATGGTATTCCGTTCAAAGAAAAAGAAATATAGTATATCAATAACTGAAATAATGAATAATTACATTTAACGCATAAAAGAAGCCGTAAGCTAATTATTTAAATAATATTTTTTGTATGACATTAGATATGTATTTTTTTTTAATCTTATAAATGAAGGTCCCATTATATATTCGAATTCCATAACGTGAAAAAATTTATAAATAGCAATTCTATTATTATTAAAGCATTTATTTCGCACTCTTATGAGTTATTTGTTATAATAATAAATTTAAAAAATAAATAAATGTATAAAAGAAATACTAGAAAGTAAAAGTACTTGGAAAGGCAAATGCATCATGCCACACACGACTGACAGAATTCCTATCTTTTATTTTGAACCAACATAAATAATTCATTATTTATGTTAGGGCAAATAATTCCCATTTTTTTATGGAATAGGTAGCAAACGAGCGAACAGCTCAACCGATGGTAAGTGATTATAAAAATGAACAACCGCAAAACCAGAGCAAATGCTTTTTTTTGTCGGCCTTTAAGAAAGGCTCTTTTACTGAAGGTCCCTAAGTCGTATCGGCTTGGAAACACCGCTGGGTACAGCCGATTACACAAAGTACTTGTGCGGGGAAAGAATTTGCGCGTAAATCGCACAGTGGTGGATTGCCAATCATCGAGATGATGAGAATGGAAAATTAGATTTTTTTTGTGACGTACGATGTTTGTATGTATTTTTCATATGTTGGTGTAGTATCGGGCATTTAAGTTGTAAAATGTTATAATAATAATATAATATTTATTTCAGATTACTTAATCCATAGAATTTGTTAGTAACAGTAAAACTTAATAACTATGTTGGTACGTACAATTTTAATTAAATCTAAAACTTAGAAAATAATGTATTGTCCGGGTAAAGGGACAAGCAAGAGCTGCGAGTCATACTGCTCCGCAACTGTTCTCATAATGGCGTTGGAACTGTCCCTCACTTAACATCGGGTCAACAGTATACACGTTTATCATCACGATTTATAAAATAAATATCCTGCGAGTTACATGCTGGCACGCAGGTTTGCATGTTGTAGTGAAGAGGCAAAAATAAACACTGTTTAAGGCGTATTGCCAAGTATTCTGCTCGTGCAGTCTGTGGTCGTGCTATACGAAACGGAAAATCAGCGCCTTACGGGTCCAATACAACAACTGCTTCAGGATGCTAATGGGGCTACCCAAGTACTGCAGTGCATCCGGAATGTTCACCAAGGCACAGACTGATAGATTTTGTGCCATCATCAGGAAAAAAGCGGCTTCCTTGCTCTGCAGAGTGATCATTTATGAGTCTCCTGATAATCCACGATTGATTCATGATTAAGGATACATATGGGTTGTCCCCCTTGAAGCCTGAAATGTAATACATCACTACCTGTAACTGGGTCTTTATATACTAACCATATGAAAGCATATGCTGCATCTGAAACGGGCTTCTTCACGCCGGTACCTTACGAGGACGTTGTCCTTTCCCGGTTAAGCCAACGCTACAGCCTAAATCTATTACTATATCTATATATAATACAAATACATTTATATAATATATAGATATAGCTATATAACTTAATTATATAACGAGGTTTCATAATTTTAAACTTTGAGTATAAACATATTCCTGTATGTGCTGCTAGGACTTGTCAGAGGGGATTATTTATTTCGTTGTATAAATCTTCATAAAGGCAATTTCCGACCAAGACTCATAAATCTAAGTAAACAAGTCTTCTAACAAGTTCTCTCTAAGTTTTGTTTTGTGTTAAACAGCATCCACTTTAATGAAAAAGAATAGCCTTATATTTTCATGATTTTAAAATAATATTTAGCAAATATAGTATTTATCATATTTCTAGTGTTGCTTATGGAATTACCTCATTTTATTTTTCTGTAAGAGCTTTCGGAGTTTCCCGTTGGAAAATTCAAATTGTGATAGTTACCAAAACAAAGGCTTGTGACTTAAAATTCAAATTGACGACTTAGGGGTTAAATTCTTTTAGAAGAGGACGGTAACACTGAATTTAGAACGATTTGATGAATGAGTTATACGGCGTAATATTTCTAAATTCAAAAATTCAAAAATTGGTTAGAGTAGTAATAAACCAGAGCTTAAACTTGCAATCAACAATATCAGTGACCGCACCCAGGATTAAAATCGGTTTATTCGCGTACCATGAATTATCTTTTGTAGCTTTAAGGGTGACAAACGAGCACACAGCTCAACTGATGCAACACCCACATTAATCCTTTATGAGGAAATTGCAAAAAAAATACATTGTCACACCTAAGAACTGAGATATACTGCCTCGTCACCAGTTACTCTCAATCCCCACACCCACCAATCGAAACATGCGCAACACTATACTCGAACTTTACGCTGGCATCCTATAATCTACCACTGTTAATACATTCCTTTTATGATATTTATTTTATTTTAATCTTTTCTAAAGAGGTCTACTTTAGATATAACACTAAAGGACGTAGGGGAAATAACACTTTTCACTTTCAAGTGACTTCCACAAAAGACGAAGTTATCAGCGCCAAAACGCTATCAATAAATCAACTACCCTAAGTAGGTCGTAATGTTCTTAGATACCGTTTTACCTAACCTCACCATTTCACTAACTTGTGTTTATCATTTATCTTTAAATTGTGTAAGAGTAATCGCTTATTTTGACCTGAACGATGTGTGGATTTAGATATCGAACCGATTTAGAAGAACGTAGTAAGCACCGTAAGTGGCAGAATTATATTTTCTTCATACATTTTGGTGTCGTTTCATTACACATTAGGGGTGACAAAGAAGTTTACAGTTTAACTAACGGTAAGTGTAACTGCGGTCCATCATCAACATCTACATTCATCCCAAACTAAGTCGCAAATACAATGCGTTGTCACCCATAAACACTGGGATGAAATTCCTCGTCATGTAAGTGCCTATAAATGGCCCCCAGAACCATAGACGTGAGTTATGGTTCCGTATGGTGAGACCAGAAGCATGTTGAGGTGGGTGTAACGAAACACAGCAGAATCTCCTGTGAAGGTATGGCTCTCCTCGGTTGTATCAACCCATTCGTATTGTAGTTGGAAATTTCAATTTTGCAACAAAATTGCAACTTGAATTTCGGTTGATGTTTTTGGGCTCTCATCCCTTACTTTCCGCTGAACTGTGAGCGTCTTAGTCACTGTCGGTTTCAAAAACAAGCGATATTAACTCATTTTTCATAATATCGAACACTTCGTCAATCAACGGGGAAATGGTCTTCTGTATTCTATAATTTTCCTTAATTTAATTCACTAATCATGGGTCGAGATTTTTTTTAATGACCATCTATATTTTATGCACTTAGTGATATTTCAACTGGAATATATTAATAAAGAAAATGTTATTCAGGTCATTTTAAAGCAGCTCCGTCTATAGAATTCATATATCTCATGAACGTGTCTATCAGGTTGGGTGCTTATTTATAGGCAACGGTGTGCACCCTTACAGTCCTCAGATGTGGCAAAGGGATCATTTATTATCCTGTGAATTGATGACGACGCATTCCATCTAAATGCTCGAGCGTGACAAAACACCTGCATTGTATTTTTTTTTTATTTTAATGTTATTGGTCACACCTTACAAGTAGTGATACAAAGGGCGGACTTAATGCTTTACATTCTCTACCAGTCAACCCGTGGCGTGAAGAGACATTGTGATAGGTATAGTGCCTACATTGTAAATAAGAGATAAACATACCGTACACATAGGTCTCATATATATATATTCTACTTTTTAATTATTTTGAATTTGGAACACGTATATTATTTTAAAAACTTCTTTCGATTACGCGCCTTTTCACATATTTTTTCGTGTTCATTATCAAATTTCAATATGGAATGGGGAGTTAAAGAAAATAGGATTGCATTGATAGCCTTGCACAAAGTGGGTATGGAGCCGTCGGTCATACTCTAGACACTTCAAAAGTTTGGTATCTGCCGTATATTCGTATATCGTACTATCAACAGATACAACAACACTTCCTCTGTCGAAGACCAGAAAAAATCGGGGCGACCGCGTGCTCTTATAACTACAAAGGCTGTTAATGCTGTTAAAGCCAGAATTCCTCGAAACCCCAATAGGAAGCAAAAAATCTTATCGCGAATAATGAAGATTCCCGCTAGGACTCTGTCGCGTATTATAAAACAAGACGTGAAGCTCGGTGCTTATCGTCGATATACATGACATGCCCTAAATCAATCTTTACAATGAAAAAGAGTGGATCGATTAAAACGCCTTCTGTCGCGATGTCAGGTGAAAGGCACAGAAATATCCTCTTTACCGATGAAAAAAAATTAAAGTGTACACTTCACAAACACAGTTCTAAAGAAGCTGCTCAAGTAGTCGGAAAGGTACAACGTGGTCATCATCCTGCGTCAGTGATGGTTTGGTGGGGCGTGTATTATCAAGGAGTCACAATAAATCTTTGGAGCAAGCAGTGGCGAAATTTCCCTAAAACAAACAGTGCGTATAGTGCGTATAGTATAGTGCGTAATCCATAGATTCGTGGCCAAACAGATTAAAGGCCTGTATAAAACCAAAGGTGGCCATTTCGAATAGAATATTTTTTTATTTTTGCTGAGACTAATAAATATGTAGGTATAAATTTTAATATAATATAATATTACATTACTTCATTGAAAAAATGCAATTTCAAATGCATATTCATTTGTAACAGAACTTTGGCCGGACTAGGTATATTTATATTAATATATAAATAAATATATATATATATATATATATATATATATATACATGTATATACACACTACCACATAAATATATTTACATATAAACACACATTTACATATAACAAACAATGACAAGAGTAATTTACCATATTAATTAGCATTATGATTCTTTCTATATAAAAGTGAACTGAATGTCCATTTTCACCACTGGTATCGCTGTGCGGATATCATATAATTTTTATTTCCTACAAGTTCAAAAAAATTTTGAACAAATTTATACCAAAGACTACGATGCACATATAACAAAACAACACAGGAAAAGTCAGAGAGTCCATAAAAGGAATCGAATCGTATTATGACCCTGTTATAGAAACGGAGCTGCATTGCGACGTACTCGCTGCTTGAATTCGTTAAGTAGGGTTGTACATTTTAATCTTTACGTAGTTATAAACTGTTGGTAATGAACATTGTTTGATTACCAACCAAAAGTAGCTGTGATGACCTATGCAATTTAGCAGTATGTCGATCAATGTAGCTGACTCGGGATCGTGGTTAGCGGCAATCTGTGGGTGAAACATATTTTGATGGTTTTAGGATAACGACGATGAATAAACTGTTCTGAATGTTATACAAGTAGTTATCTTGAAAACCTTAAAAACTTTGATAGTGGTAACAGCTACACTGCAATTTTTTCTAGCTGCAGCATAAATGGGTCAGCTCAGTTGGTGTAGAACTACGCCCTTACAAAATACCATCGTAAAATAGCAGTATATTGCTGTTGGAAACCTTTCTTACGGGTGACGAGGCATTCGATCTCAGTCCTCAAGGGTGGCACGCATTTGCATTATGATTCCTTGTCAAGGATGAATGTAGACGTCATGGGCCTCAGGAATCACTTACCATCTGGTGAACTGTGTGCCCATTTGTAACCCTAAATTTGATTAAAAAAAATAAAAGCCACCGTTAAGGTATAATGAAACCTTTATTAAATTTCTAGCGAACAGTATTTTTAAAACTTTTCCGAAAAAAATTTAGTTATAAGAAATTATTTTCTAATTGACTACCAACGTCACTCAAGACTTTATTCGCTTTTGCGATAAGCAGAGAATCGGTGTCTTATAAGCCCATTTAATTAGATGCCTCACTAGACAATGATTATAAGTTGAAGAGATGAACTATTGTTTGTGCTAACTACTCGTTTGTAATAAAAGGTTATTGGCCTTTTGTATATACTCATAGCAACACCCTTGATGCCTTTTACAGGCAAATGCATTCAAGAGAAGTTGACACATTCGAAATATTTTCCGCATTCAGGAATACCAATAAACATTCGACATTTTGTCACTGTTAAAGCCACGTACGTATATGTCTATAACTATATACGAGATATTGAATATATAACGATACATTCCTTGTAGTTCTCATGGATGACAAAATATCTGGTAAAAATGTGATAACTAAAAGTTATAAAAGAACTAATAAAGGATATTATAATGATTGTAATGTTTACATATCGACCTATTGCTCAAACTCTGTATTTCTTTTAATGTTTAATCAAATAATATTTCCAACATGTCACCCCTATTCGCACAATTGGCTTCACAATGATTGTTCAACTGCCAACTGCGACAAGGGTACAACAGAATAGCGACGATACGTCGCATGGAACTTTGTCACGTTCAGTTTCAATCGATTCAGTATCATTTTGTAATAAAAGCGCTCAGGTTTTCTATACAGCTCAGTAAATGGTAGTTAGTATGTTTCATTTGATGAAAAACGCTTTCGTTTATTGTGATGAATCAAAAAATCAATGAGTTAGTTAAAAATCATTAGTTTTCGGGTCTGTGTATGTCGTTTGTATGTTCCGTGTCACACTATATTACCTTCTTCCATCTAATTGCACATGCATGACATCAAACTAGGAAAAGAGATAACTAGTTAGTTCCTCTGTGTTCCCGCGAATGTGTAAGGCACTATATTATATCCTCCGCAGTTAATGACATATGGTAATAACTAGACGGATACTACCGTGGTGGAAATCGGACAGACGGACATTCATGAAGTACTGTAGTAGATAACAAGTTTATAACTCAAAAATACAAAACTCATAAAATAACAGCATAATTTTCCTGTATTTCGTAAGGGAAGCATGAGTGAGGAATCTGGTGACATAGTCACTGAGAATGTGGCATTCCATCACAGTACCTACAGGTGATAATGCATGTGTGTCTTCAATATGTGAACTGTGTACTTATTGTCAACTCTAATATTACAAAAAAATGCCTTAAGATCAATTCTTACAACATTTAAACATCTACATTACCAGTCTTTGGTTCAAATAATAATGAATATATTGTAAAACATCAACATAAGTGTTGAGTATATATTTTGCCAGACCCGAAGAAACCAAAAATTTTGTAACACAAATAGAGGTGAATCAGGAACAGCAAATCAGATGATGTGTCCGATGAAGCTGTAAGAGCCGCATAGGCTAACAGCATCAACATCAACAAAATCTGGAAATCAGATGCTTGGTAAAGATTCTACCATGACGCAAAGATTTCAAGAATATATTTTTTAAGCTTCTTCAGAAACTTCTTTGTGCATGAGAGTAAAATATCAAGGTCGTATTTCAGTGGCGACGTTTCTATGTGTGAAATATTTCCGCACAGGATGGACGGAAAATATTTATTTGGGTATAGGCAGAAAAAGAGAGAACTGTATATAGTACGTTGTTGGGATGATTTTTATTCTCTTTTTCCTGTTTTTCTTCTTCTCTCCGCCATTCCTCCTTTTAATTTTTATTATATACGTAAAAAACGAGGTATTTGTGGCCAAAGAATTCTGCCACGTGTACTGATTTGAACGCGATTTTTTTTATTTTTATATCTAGTCTAACCAACAAAATAATAGCATCCCGATGTATACCATATTTATTAGAAATTCTACAAAGCTGGGTACACGAGATCCAGAATTGATGATGACAATCGAGCATTGATTCCTGCGACCCACAACACCGACATTCTTCATCGGTACGGTATCACAATGCAAATGCGTCTCATCCCTGAGGACTGAGATGGATTGACTAGTCATCACAAGGGTCACTCATTAAACAAAACACAGCAGCTTAATGATATTTTACGCTAGTATTGTGTGAGGTTCACATTCGTGGTGCAGATAGAATTTTTTATATAGGTTTTATATTAGGTGCTAAACTGGCAAGCTACCACTATCACTCACCAGACGATAGAGAGGTAGAAGTGTATGAAATATCTACTTTACGCCGGTTTTTTGAGCCGGTGGTACTTCCCCCCGTCGAGCCGGCCCATACATGCAACGAGATACTTATTTTTGGCTCAACCACCAGCAGCGTGGCTCTACCATTAAATAAATATAAGCCTGGAGGCCATCAAATACAGTATTATAAATAATACATAAACATATGTACTATTCTACACCTGTAAGCAACATGCAATGGGAACACGTGTCAGGGTATTACTATAAGTTCACCTTGCTATGTCCACCATCGCAGCCGCTAGACCGTGTGTCCATTGCACGAGTTTATTATTTATATAAAAAACTAGAATTATTGTAATGATTACACATTGACCCGTGGTAGCTAACAGCATCTAAGCGCTCATTTTTCATACACGGTACGCGTGCAAACCGACTTCGATGGTGAAGACACCAACGAACATTGTTAGTAGCTCTACCACTGTCCATTTTTTAATGTAGAGCTACACAACAGGCTGCAGAATGAATGGGTCAGCTCGGACGGTAGGACCACGAACTCACAGAATACCAGCATAATGTTGCCGAGATTCGCCTCGTGACTGCAGGGATCCGGAGACCTTTATTATTGGTGACGAGGCGTTCTATCTCAGTCCTCGAGGGTGACAACGCATCTGTATTATGATTAATTGTCAAGGATGAATGTAGATGTCATGGGCTGTAGGAATCACTTATCATCAGGTGTGTTGGTTTGTTAAATAAATCATTTTTTGTTATAATATTACAATTATTGCTATCTTAGTCTTCATGCGTGACAATACACCTGTATTATGATTCCCTTAGAGGATGAATGTGGGGTTCATGGGAGAAAATTCATAAAGAAAGTGATGTACATAAATAATATACAATGACAAAACACTCCACAGACTATCATTTTTACGTGATAGTGATACGGTAAAGATATGACAGGTACACGAATAGTGACACTGATAACCGAATCATAGGTTATTTCCTAGCCCACACAAAATAACCAGCTTAAGATAGTGTCTAAGCGACGCAGTGTTTCGTTTGATCATATCATTTCAGATTGAATGTGGGTAGTTCGCAGATATAACTAACTATATAAACTATATATATTCTATATAAATGTTACGTAGGTTATAAGAAATAGTTTTAAAACCGCCGTTATATCAAACTTTATTCTATATTTATATATCTATGCATCCACGTATTAAACAATTGTCTATGGATTTTGTACTACTCGTGTCACTTTTCGTCTTCCGATTACTTTATGCCGCTTATTTGTCTGTTGACGGACGACGTATGACAGTGCGCACATTGCCGGCTCACCTCATAGGCATTAAGCGGCCAATATGCACCCACCACCAGACGCGCAAGTATAGACAGCCCTAGCGGTGTATGCGCGTTTGTCACCCGCTCGTGTGTACAGGCCTTAGTCTGTCCGGTTGCCAAGTAAAGTGGTATATGTGAAATTTTTACTTTAAAAACTTCTGAATATTTATAAAAGGTGATATTTTAATATCGTTTATTATTCTAATACAATTGTCTAGATCACAGCTTGTTGGGTAACCTAGATGTTGATTAATAATTAAATTAAATGTACAGTAATTATATTAGTATTTGTAAGAAAAAGTGTATACACGAGTTATTTTCTCATAGATACTATACGATCAAATTGTTTCATTATATAATTGGTTAATAAAATTTTAGATAACATCGTTTGGGGACTAATATGAAATATATTTGAAAACGTAATTGTCATGAGGCAAGTTTCTCATTGAACATCTTAATTCGTGTGTTTTAAACGGATTAATTTTCAACAAAGAACGCTTTCTACATTCCAAACATTAGTGAACGGATCTGAATAAGCAAATAAGTATTAAATACTCGCCGTGTATAACTCTAAAGTATTGTTAATTGACTGTTGCATGATACATGCTTACTCAATTGGAGCGTAGAACTCGGCAAACCCATACTAGGTTTGTATTACAGTGGGTTCAGCGTTCAAGACTGGTGGTCCGTTTTGCCATACACTGTGCCAATACTTTAAAAGTGACAATATATTACGGTACTCATTCGTTTTAAAACACCTTTTTTTATTATTAAATTTTTAGTTGACAATGCTTTTTTTTTATTAAAAAATAGTGTTTTTTTTTCTCGTACATTTATTTCCGAGTTGCCAGTTCGTTATTAATTTCGTTATGAATGTCATCTGAATATTGTTTTGGATTCTATAAAAAATATATATTGTATATGTGTGAGTGCTATAAAGGTTTGTTTGTGTGCGTAAGTAGTGAAGACAGGCGAGAGCTTATCACCGTAATAGAATTAGCCGTAATTGAATTAGTTTAGCTGAATACTTTCGTGTGTGCGACTTCTACGAAATAGGTTAAATATTTGAGGAGCGATAATAGAGTGGTTTTGTTAAAATTTAATAGCTTCAACTTCTAGTTTAATATTGCGAGTTTCCTTTTCGTAAATTATATATGATATTTTGGCGAGGATTAGATATCACAAAGTAGATTTAATATTGAAGATTTTTCGAGGTAAAGTAGAAATGTTTTTCAGTTTACTTTAATTAATTATAGATAAAAATAAAGGGCGAGATAATATTTATCATTTAACAATTAAGCTTCCCTTCACAATGAAATTTTTTTTTTGTACTTAATTACAGCGTTTAAAAGTGGTTTTTTCTTTATTTTTTTATCATTAACTTTATTTTTATTTTACATATATTATTCTTTATAGATTATCACATTATATATTTAATAATATCCATAGTATTCAACTTCACCATTTTATTTATTGGCTCAATATCCTTCGGGTATTCCTTTAATCGACTTGCATGCACGCACGGGTAGAGTTGGGGGTTACAGAACTCCATTAAACGTATCTATGTGTACATTTTCCGTCATCACACATTATGTTTTAAGGAATGATGACAATGAGCACACATTGAACTTATAGTATCTAATTATTTCAACCCATAGACACGATGTTGCTGTATATTATCTCAAGTACAAAGATGGATGCATCTTCAGCAATCAAGTTTTCAGTCCGTTCCGGTTAACATCATATGAATCACAGCCGCGGTAAACAGCTATTTTAAACTGGTATACTGTCATGTGGTGGTACTGTCCTAGTCCTAGAGTATAGAGAACGCAGTCGTGATGTTACTATTTATTATTTATACTATAATGAGCATTCTCAGCCTAAGGGACTGCAGGTAATGCATGTCGAGGTGGTCCCCCTATGCAGGCATCCTTGCAGGGGTAATGACTCCCGTTTTCATGTGTACCGTTTGAGGCAAAGTAGGGTGTGTCCTATTTTGTGTAAAGAGTCAATTATATCATCAGCATAACCATGGAAAGAACTCGCCCTAACTGAAATCAAGAAATAGCATAGCTTTTATTAATACCTAGTGCCAGAAGCTACGAAAATTTAGCGTAATTATATCTGAATTTGGGACGCTACTAAAACGGCAATTTTCGATGCTGGTCGCCTATCCTCATTAAATATTTAGGTCGTTATTCTACATAATGGGCATGTTGCAGGTTGCCGAATCCCCGGGTCCCAGACCGCGCTATTTAAGCCTGTTATAGAAATTAGAAGCGAAGAGGAAATAAAGGTATGATTACACTAATGTTTTTACGATTGTTTATTAAAATTAGTTGAAACCAAATATTCTCTTTCACTTCCATATGATGAGAGTGCTTGTTACTTCATCAGCGTGCATCGGTCTAATGTTCAGTACCTGATGGCATATAGTGATTTCACGTAACTCAATTTTCCAGGATATAATATGTTAGTAACACCCCAAAACCATTTAGCTATCTTTCCTAACTTGAATGGCAGCTAATGCAATATTAAAAGCAAATATGGAATATGAATATGTCAAAGATTGAAATATATTGTATTTTGAATCTACCAATGCTGTATTTCGATTTAAACTAATAAAGTCAATTAACAATATTAACATACCGCCAAATTAATTTTCGACTATCGTATAATAGTATAATATATAAATACTGATGAAGACTAACAAGGTCTATCGATTATTGAAGCACGTGAAGCTAATCCATCTCAGTCAATATATTTACGTAATATTTTCTACGGTACGATCGCATTGCTTGATTATTTTATGTAGAAAAGAGAGCATACATTTAATATAGAACTTTTCTTTAAAATGGGGCAAATGAGCTAGAAACTCATCCTATGACAAGTGATCTCCTCCATTCGTGAACATCCGCAATACCATGGGCATTGCAGATGCGTTTCCGGCTTATGAAAAAGGAGTAGATTCTTGAAAGTCCGTTTCATAGGTTCATAAATGTAGCAGAAATGTATTATAGTATTCAGAAATGACAGCTGATTCCTCAAAGTGGTCCCGATGTGTTACGTAGTCGTTATTGGAATGTCGGGCCAGTAACGATTTTGTTTTTTTAATGTGCCTATATTCATTGATTCTTTTTATTATCGAATAAAATACGTTACTTATGATGTTGTTATTATTAACACATATTTTTGAAGGTAATTTGGTCAGACAGGTGCAAAACAATAGCGCCAATTACGCCTCGTATACATTCTAGAACCTGTTATAAAGTTCCATTGTTATCTCCAAGGTGCTTTTTATATCTTAATAATTTCTTATGCGATCTCACTTACAATATACCTATATAAATAGAATAAGATTCATCTAAATATTTTTCTGGAGATATTCAGTAATCGAATTGCAAATCTCCTCGTTATTGTCATAGATTTAAAATTTAGACACTGAAGTTAAATATTATACTAGTCGTAGTAAATCCACGGATCAACTATTTCTAATGAATGGTTCAGCTCAATCAGGAGATGACCAAAACCTCACAGAATACAAGCTTGAAATAGTGGCATGACGCTGCTGTGTTTTCTCAAAAGCAGGGAATTGCAGTCTCGATTACTGCTAACTATTCCATTTTAGTTCTCAATGGTGACAGTGCATGTGCATTCTGATACTTTGTTGAGGACTATAGGATCATATAGCGCAGTCGTCACTTACCAGGACGGTGTGGTCGTTTGCCACCTAGGAAAAATAATGTAAAAAAATCCACTTCAGTAATTTCGGGTGACATGGATAATACAATGTATCTTAATCGATGATAAATGGAAGTGATTAACGGCCTCAGTTGACATTTACAATCGGATGATTTCTCGTTTGTCGCCCTTAGTTCCGTAAAAATCTACAAGATACTGTTTCTTATTTTATTTGGCATTATAAATCATTATGATAGTCATCTTTATCCATCGCCTCAACCCATCATTAGTCAACTGTTAAATACTTATCTCGCCCACAAATTTCCACGAAGCATCATCCCAAGCCGCCTAGTTTTATTGATTTCCCGCATACGCGGATAGGCCGTCACTAAATCGAGGTTTTTGGACATTTTGCATGCAACATATTTATTTATTTTATAAACTAGTATGTATTGAACATTTGGTAATTACGAAAACAGCCACTAGGAAGAAATCATATAACCCACAACATCCCTGAACACTTAAATGAAATGCCTCGTTACCTGTAAATGGATCTCCGGACTCCTACTCGAACAGCAGTGTAATTCTGCTATTTCATATATATATATTTTCCATTATAAACAATATTGCCGCGGTTGCATCCAATCAGGAGAGTCGTCATCAGTATGTAATAGAATATTCTTGTCTTAAACATTTCTTTACAACCATTAGACGATTGTTTTAGTGCGTTAAAGTAATTATACTTCTCATTACGCAAACGGTGTCGCGTGACTTGTACTTTTAATAGAACCTGTTACATTTACGATGTAATTTCCATTCAAGTCATTTTGTACATAAACCTGGTTCGTGGTCATAAAATTTGGGACAGCCTAAAAACCAATATTTGTTCTTTCCCTGTATTCTGTCCATATATTTTATAATATTGCGAGTGAGAAACGATCACATAATACACCTGATGGTAAATGATGACTACGCCCTATAACATATAAATCCATCCTCGATAAATATTCAAGATGCATATGCATTGTTACCCCTGAGTAGAATAGACAGTACTTAAATGCTTCTTTATCTGTAATGAGGTATCGGGATCCCTACACCCAAACATACCATACAAAACATAGTAGCGTTACTATGTTTTTGTCGTTGGTCGTACTTGTACAACAATGAATTTTTGACGTTATTTATAAAGAAGGTACTTTAATACTGCGGATGTCACTTAATAACGGAGTATTACATGTAAATTTCCTCCCGATGTTTACCTTCAGCGTAGAGCAAGTAATTTAAAATTCATTGGCTCTCACTCCGGTGAAACAACGCACGTCGTTTGATCTTATGGAATTATAAGGGTAGGTGAAGACACGAAGCCTCCTCGTGTTACGGTTCTTCGAAAATTACATACTAATTATTTAATAAGAACCTTTTGCGATTTCGTATAATAAGAAATTGAGTGTCAAAGTATAAGTAACAAAATTCATTCTTGATTCAATTACCTCATCGTCTTCTCTCCCGACGTCAATAAACCAACAAGATCGTGTTTAACGAGTCACTTTAGGTTTACAACTTTTCATGGAATTCGGATAACGATACGATTTTACGAGGTTGGCTAGGTAATTGATGGGTATCTTTACTGTTTCTTTTTTCCTTTGTTTTCTTAATAGAATTGGCCAGTCTTTACATTTGTATGAGAAGTTTTAGTTTCACTTTAATAGCAGTAGTATGTCTTTTTGGATGATTTCAACCATCGTTACAATCTCTTGTTAGTACCGGAAAAGTTAGGTATAATAAAGTCATTCGATTAAACAGTTTTATTTGATTTATATAATTGCAATGAAAAACTATATAATGCTAATATAAAACATGCGTATAATGGCCCTAACCTAATGCCACCGGTCAAATAAAATATTCAAATATATGTGGAAGTCCAATGCAATAAGGCCGAAGGAAGGTTTCATAGTATGAAAATCAATTAAATATTTTAGTTCTTTCTCTTCCTTTTTATTTTTTTAAAATCCACTTTCTAGATTTGAATTGAAAGTTAACACTCATTAGTTAGATTCATCCTTAAGCCATGTCATCGCATAAAGATATTGTCCCATGTTTTCCATATTATTTATTAATTATTATCAATAAACAAGTATTGGACTGCAGTCTCCGACTGGAGTAGTTGACCGGTGATGGTAACACAATAAAACAAACAACTTTTGTCAGCATTAGATCCACGCCGCTTCATTTTTAGCTGCATGATAAAATGATGCAGCTAAAAATGTCTTGGTAGTAGTAGAATCACGCCATTCACAGAATGGCAATCTGAAATCGAATCATCAAGCATCAAATTGTGTTGTGTTTGCATGTCAGGCCTCAGGGGTGACTCCACCGTCTCGTTGAATCTACCGTCAGGTGAACAATGCTTGTTTGTTACCCATCATTAAGTTTCATAAAAACGATACCGGCTTAATAGTTCCTCCTCTCTTAAATTAAAGACATAAAGCAAGTACCGAAAATTATCCATGAAATCTCAAACTAAAATTGGGGTCACACTACATGGGGCTTCAATTATATTAATCGTGGCAGGTCGGCGAGGCCGTCGCTTAAGAATTTACAACCGGTAACGTTCTTGTCTGTCGCTTGCATGACTAATACATCACTGCCGAATGGTTCTTCAAGTTATGAATTAGTAATAATAATAATATGAATTAAATTCAACGCGATTGCACGTCATAAATAAACACAGCTGATGAATGAGCTTGTATAGATCAACATCGTTATTGGATGAAAGTAAGGGTGACAAATGAACACACTTCACGTGATGGTAAGTTTAAAAATACATAATATATATCTATGTAATGTCTTAATTAAGTTTTTATTATTTCACTGTTTCTAACTTGTTGCAATGTTTTTTTTATTTTAATCCTTTAATTACAATTTTAATTAAAACATTACTTTAATGGATATAATGTTGCTGAGATACGTAGATTTTAAGATACTTAACTTGTATACACCTGTAAAGAAAAATCATCAAGATTTAGTAAACATAAACTGTAAGTGTAAAATGTAAAATGATATTGTTGATGGTGTATCTTTCTCAATACATAAATAAATAAACATTATGATTTTGAACGCTCATCCTGTATCCTCAAAATAATTAAAAATGCATATACGTTAACAGTCTTTGATAATGTATGTCTCGTTATCCAGGTAATTGTTTCCTATTACATATAATATATTTATATGTATATTTTTTATTACCTTGAGAGTTGAAAACGAGCAGTGAACAAGAGTGAACTGTGTCACATGATGTTTAGTGATTCCAAGGCCCATGACATGTACATTCATGCTTGACAAGGAATCATAATGCAGATGCATTGTCACCCTTGAGGACTGAGATGGAATGCCACGTCACCAATAATAAAGGTCTCCGGATCCCTTCACTCACCAGACGAAACACAGCAGCTTTATGCTGCTATTTCACGACGGTATTCTCTGAGGGCGTGGTCCTACCCCGGTCTAGCTGACCTATTCATTCTGCAGTGTAATTCTACCACATATCCAGGTTATGCTAGGATTTAAGGCTGGTATTCCAGTCGAGCTTACTTATCTTTGCTTATATGTATATGGTGCGTTTAGGAATTAGTACGATGGCTTTACCACAAGCATACTTCTCTACGGACTAGAAAAGAATAACACTTCTTCAAAAGTCACATCCGTTTCTCATTGACTATTACGATGATGCCCTGTATTTTATTAGGAAAATAGAATATAGTCTGATGCTGTTAAGGGTTGTGGTGTTTCAAGCTACATGCCAAGCTATCCCGAGGAAGCCGGTTTGGAAGAGGAAATAATCCTTGTGATGCTATTTACATAACTAATATTTCCATTTACCACCCTAACTATGCTCAATTGCTTGTGCTAGGAGAGGGTTCACGACTAGTCGAATAATGACGCACCTACAGTATTAAGTTTCGCAAACCGTACGCTAAATCATTAGGCTATTGATGCTTCAAACAATCATACCAAGGGACAAACGGATCTTTAATAAAAGAACCAGAATTAGGCTCTTAAAGGTAAATCCACCTTCTTAAAGGCAAATCCACCTTGTTAATGGCAACGTACTTGTAACTCTGCTGGTTTTGAGGATGTTCATGGGCAGCGGTCACCGCTTATCATCAGTGACCTGCTAGCTATACTTTAAAACGAAATACATGCAAATAATATAATCTAGTTCTTACATTTATTTTTATTTCAACATAAAGGCCTCATATACAACTCACTAGTTGTATGTTTGTACGTGCTCGCTTCCGAAAACAGTAAACACGTCTCTTGTGCTGCACAGATGGTAATCGTAATTCGTACACAAGGTGCTATAAAATAACAAGCTACGGGCAGAAATGAATGATATTTATACAACGCTAAAGGTCAAAATTCTCTGAACCTACAAATATACACTATGATTCAAGTAAAGCATACGTTTGTTCAATGTAACACAAAGCAATATGTTCCTTAGTCACCTAAAATTGGGATAAAATTTGTCTACCCCAGTTTTCAAAGATCGTGTCTTACAAAATGTTTCCATCTTTATATGTTTAGATGAGTAATTCATTTAACCTTTTGATTGCGAGTGAAGAGACAACAAAAGTTATGAACTTTTGTACCTTGTGACTGCATTACGAAAATAGCTTTGTATTACAAACACGTTTTCACATAGATATTTCGTGGTACTGTTATTTATTATTACCGAAAAATTGTAAATCAAATTAAATTATCTTGTGGATAATCGGTAGAAAAATCCAACAGTTAACTAAATATAGACTGATATAATTATATGAAAAAAAATGTGGAAAGGTACAATGCAAATAAAATTTAAGCGAATTAAATGCGATATTAATGTGCAGAATTTGGAGTACATTGTTTTATGATGGAAAGGAACATTATCCTGATTGCGTTTGAGTTTTACAGACGTTTTGTGATACGATTTATAAGACATCGTCATGTTGGTATTTCAAGCATGTGCACTGTGAGGGCTATGTTAAAAAGTCCATCAACGTCTTCAAAGTTGATTCTCGATTGTTTCTAATTGGAACTGATTTCAAACAATGAACTACTTTCTCTATTCGGCAACCCTGAAGCGATTTGGATTATTTTTATTACAAAGGATGTTCCTATATTTTTAACATCTCATGAAATCATCGCCGGAAATGGAAATCTTTAAAAGTTGCCAACAAATCAACCACGACCGACCAAAGTATCTTGTAGATAGACTTTTTCACCTTTAAAATTATTTTTTAAACAAAAAGAAATGTCTGGCATATACTCGTAGGATATAAAAACATAATGTAATTAAAAAAACTTTAACATAAGAACATTAATTCGCATGCAGTTAAAATTAAATTATATAATAAAATGTAGCATTTCTCGCGTGAGATTACGTACCATTACTCGCCCTCCCTAGAAAGGGCAATACAATCTCTTTTAATTTTCCCCTTGCTCCGCAAATTGGTGTCTTGTAATTTATATACCGTTTGTTTGCTTTCTAAATCTAATTAAAATTATAATTAAGTTTAATGTAACTAAGTTAAAATACATACATTTTTGCAACTAGGCGATGGTTCACGACAATTACCGAATGGTGGAATCAAATTTATAACGTTAAGCTTCGCAGACTATATCCTAAACGTTTAGGCTATTGGTGTTAATATTTGATTCGATTTGCTATTCACTTATTACTAATGCCTAAATATTAAAAGGCTCGGTGTTTCTCGGCGTGACAGAATTAACAATTTAGAGATCCACAAGAAGAATGAGGGTGATCGTTATAGAGGATTTAATGGTTTCCAATTTTATTTCATATCGTTCTGACGTATAGGATTTCGGTCGTGACGACGTGTTTTCTTTATTGCTGTCAAAATACGCTCTTATCCAGACGAGAGAGAGGGACAGAGGTTAGAGCAAAAGTCATGGTGCGGGTAGTACATTGAAGACTTTACTTGATTATGTTTTTTAATTTTTTTTTAAGTATTGAGGGTGGCAAAGGAACAAGGAATTTACTGTATTCTTGTTATTTCCATAATTCCTGTAGTACCATAGCACACTTATCAAGGAATCATAATGCAGATGCGTTTTCACTCTGAGGACTGTGATGAACGCCTCGTCACCAGATTCTACTTTTAATATACAAACAAACCCATGGCAAGTTTACGTTCGAGCTATAATTTCTGTCCTTAGAAATCTAGGTATTGTTTATAACAAAGCTGAGGGCTAAGATATATATCACTAATAATAATTATATTATTGTATAAATTAATCATAGACTAGGCGTAATGTAGTAGCGATAAGCTAGTATTTAATGCTATAGAAATGTAGTTCTTCCTTAGTCTAGGTTAACCAAATCCTATTGTAACCTGCCTCTTCTTTTCATAATGTTAAGAGTGACAAACAAGCAGATAATTCAACTGATGATAAAAAATAAGAGCGGCCCATGAGAACAACAAATATTCAAGACGGACCCCATGACGACTGAGATGGAATGATGGTGGAAATTATGTATGGACCTCTCTATATTTTTATTATTCTGTATTTTTAATATAATTAGTTGTCAAGTCCACAGTTGAAGTGGTCCCTGCGTAATTGACTCATACCAAATGTCCGCACTTGACCTCAACATGAAGACACGTTTAAGATTTTAATTACGGACGCCGGGTAACGCGGAAGAAGTGGCCTAATGCTACGACTCTACTTGCTCAATTATAGTAAAGAGGACGTAATTTAATTCAATTCAATTGAATTTAAGTAAGCTTATAAAGTCTCTAAGATTTCATTACTTATGTTTCATTTATATTTTATTTATCATTTATATATTAAGGCACTAAGCCTTGTAATAAATTGAAGATAGGTTTACAACTGTCAATAGTCCGTAACTTAAATATATATGTCATATACGTTGCTGCATTACATTGCATTACCATTAGTTGAACTCGTTTGTCACACTTACTTTTAAAGATTTTTTTCCTTCGTGAGCTTAGTGACGATTTTTTTTCATAATGAGGTCTTGATGAGTCTTCTTAACAACGAAAAATTACTATAACCTTGACGATTTTTAAGGCTTGAAAGATTAAACGATCCCTAAACAGACGCATCCCCCCTTGAACGCTGGTTTTGCTACTGGCGATATCTTACCATCATATCTTTTCGTTGTTACCAAATCTAATAAACTGTGCTGAATATATTTTAGTGCTATAGGCACTCGCTTGTCCCCTTCCCAAGTTGAATATATTCGCATGTAAAATAAGATAAGCAGTGGATTGAAAGAAGGTAGAGCCACGGTGCAGTTCTTTGTCTATACGTGTGCATTATTTTAAAATTAAAAGTAGGACAAAAAAAAATTTACTTGTTAATAAACTTGAACACAAACTTTTTAACGATAAATTAATATATCCCTGAACTGATTTCTTCGTCGGAATAGATCAAAAGGATATTTATTGTTCCTGTCTCAAACTAAACTTGAATTCTCGAAACCGGGAGGAAAATCATTATCGGAAAAAAAAAACTATGCCCGAACGTTTGCGTTAGAGAGAATCCATCAATTTTATATTTTAATTGTTGTTACACACATATCTTATAGGGTTTGTTACTGGCATAATTACTAGCAGCCCGTGTTACCGGCTATATCTTTTCAAAATATATTTTGTTGACACCAAATGTTTGCTTCAAAATATTTGGGAATAAACATGCAAAGTAATAAACTGCTTACAGAACAGTGGTAGAGGCAAGCTACAATTTTTTTCTAGCTACAGAATGAACGACTGTTCTCGGCCAACTGAATGTATAGAATACCAGAGAAAAATAGCAGCTTAACGTAGCTATGTTTATCCTGGTGTAGATAGGTCCAGAGAACCTTATTACTTGTTAAGGCATCGCATCCTAGTCATCAGGGATGGATAACTATCTGCTTTATGATTCCCGAGGATGAATTTGGTGTCATGGACCACCAATATAAGAATCACTTACATTATGCATTTGGCCTCTCGCCAAAACTGTCCATGGAAATTTATGTCAACCATCATTTCCTCTGCATAAACGAGACGACACGCCCATATGACATAGTCCATGACGCAAACGAGAATTTTCTTGCCTCCAGATCTAAAATTTCTACCACGCACAACTACTCTGTGGAATTAACTATCGCCAACGGTATTTCTGAATCGATAGAACTTAGAAACCTTCAAGAAAAGAGCCTACGCCTTTCTAAAAGCCAGCAGCGCATCTGCGACTCCTCTGGAGTTGTTGTCCATGGGTGGCCTTAATCATATACAATCAGGAGAGCTGCTTGCTTTTTCCACCTTTTCTAAAAAAAGAAAAAAAGTCCCTCAATAGGATTACGTATGCCACAGGGATCTAGTTTCATCCCATTAATGCTTATAAGACATGATAGCTTATATAGTGTATCGTTAACATAGGGATGTTTATCAGTGTTAACTCTTTTTATACTTGTTTATATCGTTGTTTTATCTCTATAGTTAATACAGGGGCCATGTTTAAGAAATTTATGCAAATCTCAAGCAAACTTATTCCGGGGGAGAGCTATAACGTGGCTTTGTATGAAACATTGTCTCTTATGAATTTTTTCCGTTTTATAAATGTTTTCATTATCCACATTGTATTCTTAACATTAATTATGAAGCAATGACGGCCATGTTGTGTAGTGGATAGAGTAATGCTGCGTCGTGTGTCCTGAGTTCGATTCGCAGCCAAGCAAATATATTTGTGCCCATGTAGCCCACATCATTTTTCCTTTTATATTACATCTGAATAGGGAAGCGAAATGGAGGATATAGTTAAGAATATTTTTTTTCATTGGATAGTGATAATAAGAAAGTGATTTATGTTATTTATTCTTTATTTTCATAAGTAAAACAAACATTGTACAAAAAGGCAGACTTAATGACAAAAAGCATTTATTACAGTGCAGAGAATATATTGTGGATGCAAGAAAAAAAAAATTAAAGAGTACATAAATTTAATATTATTATCATTATTATATTAATAGAAATAATATACATAATAATTAAAGTTCTCTATACTTTACATACATACAAACTATTTATATTACATACATATACATACATACATACAAATTGACTAATACTAATAATAAACTAACGGAGGAAGGTTCAGATGCCGTGTCAGGGACGCGGGATATATATAAAATACAGACGCAAAACCAAAAACTAAAAAATTTGTGATGTACAAATGTTGATCTTCGATTGGGAATCGAACCCAGGACCCGTGATGCAGTAGCTAGGTACTCTACCCACTACACAACGTGGCTGCCAAGGTGTGTCTAATAATGGCGTAGTCGCGCATTATTTAAACCAAACGATGCAGTGCTAATTGAGCATTAATTTGCGGTGATTAGCGCATTTGCTCACACGTCTAAACTGATAACTAATGTTTAAACTAAGGTTGGCGTTAATACTAATGTATATCTAAATATATATCGACGGTTTTATGTATTCGCACGATTTCAGAAGTTCAAATATGTATCATCTACCAATCATACATAACGGACAAAAATGAAATTGATCGTGTATATTCTTAATTACCTTTTTACATTGAATAAATAATTGAACTTTATTTTTTACTTGTTAACTAATTTAAATTAAACAAAGCTCATTCTCATCTCAATTAATCTCTGAAAAATAAATTCTAAACAAATAATTAACAATCCCCTATCGTGAAGACAGCGTGCACTAAAAATCGCAAACAGGCGTAAAGTCTGTTTACGATTTTACTATGTGTACTGATGATCCTAGAATATGTTTTAGTATAAAATAACAGATAATTGTAATATCAAAAACAGAGTTTGTGAATTGTTAAGTGAGTTTCGCATTAGAATAAAAAAAAACTGTCTATAAAATTGCGATTCAATCATCTCTTGAATGTCAGTTATTTTCTATTCATCTTCTGTCTATGTTTACTAGTTTGTCATAGCGGGCTTCAAAATAATCAATAGTCGAATTTAAAAGTACAAAAGAAAACGAGCGTGTACTGTAGATTCCTGCGGTCCATGAAATCTACATTCATGCTTGACAAGGAATCATAATGCAGATGCGATGACACCCTCGAGGACTGAGATGGAATTCCTCGTTATCATTAAAAAGTTCTCCGGATCCCTACACTCACCAGACGTAACACAGCAGCATTATGCTGCTAATTTAAGGTATTCTGTGAGCGCGTGGCTTCCCAGGTCAAGTCGTCCCATTCATTCTACAACTAGAAACAAATTGCAGTGTAGCTCTACTACTGTTGAAATATAAACCTGTAGATGACACATAGTAAAATTTCTTTATTCAAACTTTTTCTTTAATCATTACCGACATGTATTTTGTGGCATGTAATTTTAATTATTACTATCATTACTATCTTAGTTATATTTGTCATTACTCAAAAAGTATTACATTGTTTTCTTAAAAATAAAATAACAGTGGTAGGGGTCTACGTTGGTTGCACCTGGTGTGATTCGCAAGAGGAGTGAAGAGATCTGGGGACAGCACAGGTAACAAAGCATTTCATCGCAGCCCTCAGAACTGAAACGAACCAGAAAGAATATTAATATCATGGACCAAAATCATCACATACTATCATTGATGAACAGATGAACTGTGTGCTCGTTGTCTTGTTTAAACCATAAACAAAATATAAATATATCTGGAGATATAAATGCACAATAACAAGCCCTAAAATCATGGTGCTATATAATTATATCGAACAAAATTATATAATGTTTAAAACATACAGAAAACAGAACTCACCGCTGTAATGAAACATATCCACATTAAACTAGGAACTGGAGTGTAATTAGGTAATGTATCAATTAGGAAATGCAACTAAAATTTACATGCTAATTTAACCGCAATAGTCTAATTTAGATGTTCATTAAAACAATATTCGCTAGGGAGGGCTATGTTGTTTTTTATATTTAGGAAGAGGAACTGTACAAAGGGTCCATAGTAGCAGGTTCATAAAATCCACAGAATCTACCCAAGTATTATATTTCAATCTATCCGCTTGACGTCACGTAGTATGATCAATTTATCATCATCAATATTTTTTAAGTAAAGATAGATCTCCACATTCATATGATGTGTTAACATATCGGCTGTTTAGAGGTCTTCAAATGACCGTAACATTTATTATCTAAAATTTATATCATGTTCTTGAGTTTTTTTCTTGAAAATTCAAACCACATATCGAAATATTCTATATTTTATATAGTTTTATTTATTTGTTTATTCTTTATATCACCTTAAATTAACGGCAGATTGAATGTGTTTAATGTGGCAGTGGCATTCTCGAGCAGTAACAAAAGTACAAAAGTTTTAGGTCATCAGGGATATACTACAATCATTTTATTCCTTTACAACGGAGATCAACAGCAGCTAAATATTAACACTTTTTATTGAACTTTATTTCCACAAGCAAAATATCTTGTGCGGTAGTTGTAATATATGCACGTAAACTAGAAAGAAGTCTCATTATATGAAACGACAACCCAAACGTTTGCGGGATTTCGAGCCTTCTTGGACTCAGTATCGTACTTCATGGCAGTCTAACAACGATTATAATAATAAGCGAAAATCCTAATATTTTAGGGACGGTATGCAAAACTTAACATTGTGAAATTGTCGAGCCTTAACAAATTGCATAAATTAATGGTTAATCTTAGTAACGTTAATACTGTTTTTAGCATTTTTGTTAATTATTTCAATACCGTTAAGCACGGTGATTTATGGGAATTGCTTAAAAGTGACCATAGAGCATAATTAAGAAGTGGATAGACCATGGAATGTATTTAAATTAAATATTTTAAAGTGAACGCCGTATAAGATGTTGTTGCCTTCTCTTATCATTCACTTTCACATATAAAACTAAGTTTGACTTAAAAAAGTTTAAAGACAATGGCATATGGCTGTACTAGTTCCCTATTTGAATGCTTAACTGAAATCTAAAAGTAAATAACTCAACTCGTTTCTGTATACGCTTTCTAATTAAGAGTATATCAATAGGAACTGCTCTAATTATTTTTTCGGTCGATCAGCCGATCAATTCGATACAATGATTAGCTAGCCAGCTAATCTTTGTATCTAAAAGGTGTAAGGACGTGGTATATAGTTGTGTTATTTCACCATTTGAATGCTAAAACGGAATCTTACAGTTAATAACTTCAATCAGTTACGCCGGGATCGTAAAGGCATTTCAAAGACTAGAGCTTTCTAATAAATCAACAGAAACTGCTCTAATTATACTGTTGGTCGAGCAAACAGCTAATCATTTTATCAGAAAGCTACAAGGGCATAGTATGTTTGTATTAGTTCTCCATTTGAATTTTTAACCGGAATCTAAAAGTATTTAACTTCACTTGGTTGTGGATACGCTGGGATAGTAAAAGCATTGTTAAGATTAGAGATTTTTAATTAAAAGTGTACGTACATCAACGGGAACTGCTTTAATTACTGTGTTGGTCGAGCGTATCGCTAATCATTGCATTGAAAAAGTTTAAAAGTATTATATATGGTTATATAACTTAACCATTTGATTGCTTAACTGGAATCTAAAAGAAAATAACTTCACTCGGTTGCGGATATACTGGGACCGTAAAGGCATTGTTTAGACTAGAGCTTTTTGATTAAAAGTGTACGTAAATCATCTGGAAGTGCTCTAATTATTCTGTTGGTCGAGCGTATCGCTAATCATTGTATTGAAAAGTTTAAACGCATGGTATATGTTTGTTTTACTTCGCCATGTGAATGCTTAGCTGGAATCAAAAAGTAAATAACTTCACTCGGATGTGAATACGCCGGGAGCGAAAAGGCATTTTTTAAACTAGAGCTTTTCAATTGAGAGTTTGCATTAGTCAACTGCTCTTGTTTTTATGTTGCTCGAGTGGTTAGCTAATCAATATCAAGCATTGGAAAGATTAACAGTCAAGGTATGTGTTTGTATTAGCTCGCCATTTTAATGCTTAACCGGAATCTAAAACTACATAAATTCAATCGGTTGCGTATATGCTGGGATCGTATACGCATTGTTTAGACTACAGCTTTCTAATTTATATTGTATGTGATGATTAACGAATCAACAGGAACTGCTCTAATTATTGTGTCGGTCAAACGGTTAACTGATCATTGCATCGGAAAAGTAAAAGTACGTGTAATATGGTCGTGCTAGTTCACTATTTGAATGCTTAACTGGAATAGAAAAGAAAATAACTTTACCCCGTTATTTGCAGCTATTTGTTACTACTTTGTGAATAAAGTCGTGTACTGATCGAAGTACTTGGCTTTTTTATATTAATAGGGGTGAAAAACGAAGGGAGACATACGCGGTGATATTCAGTACGTTCATCCTCTAAAAAAAATCAAGATGCACATGTGTTCTCATCTTTGAGGACTGGCATGGAATGACCCATTACCTGTAATTCCCAAACGTTACTTACATATGAATTACAGCTGCGTTATCTTGGTATTCTGTGTGGGCACCGTCCTTCCCAAGACGAGGTGATCCATCATTCTGCTGTTAAAAAGTGACTGCAGTATTTCCAAACCGGTTTGACTTAGGGACCTTCAAGAAAAGAGGAATAGATCTGTGACTTCCTACGAATGTTCAGAACACCCCATTACCAGCTTCCACCGTTTGACTGCATTCAACGGAGAGCGGCACGAATCCTTGATGACCAGGAACTTTCCGATTGGCTTTATTCACTGGCCTTGCGAAGAGATATTGCATCTCTTTACATTTTTTAGCGAATTTACCATGGAAAGAAGTCTGAGGAGTAGTTACGATTAATTCCACCTGCTGAGTTTAAACATCTTACATCTCGACAGAATTCAAAATTCCATCCTCATATTCTCGATGGTTGTCAGTCCACCATTGTGCACTTTACGCAATTTTCTGCCACGCATAATTTCTTGCCAGCGGTTTTTCTGAACCAATACGACAAGAATAGAGCCTACACCTTTCTTAAAGGCTGGCAAGGCATTTGCGACTCCCCTGCGCTTTTTTACTTTGGCGAGTGAAGAAATGCGGAGGCCCAAATAATGGACGCAAGGCATTCCAAATCAATGAATGACAATGCATCTTAAATATTTTTGAGGATGGAGTCTGTTAACACCTACTTTAATAAGCGGAAGTCATCATTTACTATCAGAAGAAATGTGTGCTCGTTTGTCACTCTTCGTTTCATAAAAGAAAATGTCTAATCGAACCGAGAAATAGTGATGCAGCAGCCGAATACTCCGATCACTACGGACATACGGCTATGCAAAGAAGTGTGGTTAAAGTAAAGAATATAAAGTTAAGGTCTTAAAATACAATGTACATTTTTCTACTAATCTCTACATAACAAAATAATGAGGTATAAAAAGCAAATTTCTTATTGTTTTCATCTGCGAGCGTAAAAGAGCTCTGAGAAAATATTTAATTAAAACATAAAAGGCCTTATACAAAGCCCACAAACGCGTTACCCAACTTACTTATTCTTGGATAAAAATGTAGCTCATAATTCTACACTAAACCGGTTCTAGTCTTAGATCTTCGCAGTTGATAATCATGGGATCTGTCTAGCAGGACGGGTACATTGTTATACTTTTTTAAAATTATGATCGCGAATAGAACTTGAAACGTTAGACGTGGTCTTACCTAAAAACAACTTTGTGAAACATTGTGAAGTAATGTAACAATACCTCTTAATCTTGAAAGAGTATGTATATATATATAATTGTTTCTGTGTTCGGAGAAGGCATGTACCTCAATCATTCTCATAATGATCATAATCAGCCTGCAGTGTTTGTTTTTCCGTAAGAAAATTGTATTCCATCGTTCCCGCATTGAAAACATTTGTGCAACAACCTATTCAGACATATGGTGAACAAAACGAGCAATGGAAACGATGTTGATTGAAAAGCGCCGCTTGTCCGATGACTATTTAAAGCACCCGGGTTCAAGCCATGAGAGCAGTTGGTATACGAGTAAAGAGATTATTCAGACGTGGTACACACTTCAGATTAAAATGTAATAAAATATACACTTCAATTTATTTTCGTTGTCTCGTAACTAATGAATTTTATAGCCTTGTCGCGTAAGCCACTTGCTTAAGATATAATATCCGCGTGTAATATTATCGCTTGTAACTAACTCAAAAACTCATGTTGAACCGCATTTATACAAAATAAAATATATGTATATATGTACGTTCATATATTTGTATTAGTCTATGAGGATCGGAATAAAATTAAGTACAATCGAGATGACTAATTAATGAGTTAGCTAGATTGTAGCTGAAGCTTAGCTCTATCGTTGTAACATACATAAATTAATCCGAAAAACGGTTAATTGACAAAACGCACCAAGAATTTGTATATATAACATAACCATTACCGTTACAACACCGCTGTGTTTCGTACCATCAGCATCACGCAACCATAAACCAATTTCAGGTGGCGTTCCATCTTAGATGTTAAGGGTAATAATACATTTTCGTCTTGAATCTTTTTTTGGATGGATTTTTACTAATGATCAGGTGAACTGTGTGCTTGTTTGTCACACTTTAATAGGGAATAATTGATAATGTTTACGATTCGATTTTTTTCTTATCGTAAACTAGATAACCCGCGCGAACTCTGTTCCGCTATGAGGCAATAAATAGGCATATTTTGGATTTTATAAAGCTCAATTTATTATTAGGAAATACAAATAAAAATTAAGTATTTTAATGATTCTTTATTGTTTATGTACTTTGGTGCATAGGTTGCACTCTTCAGTTAAGTACCTTGTGATCCACGATATTTTTTGTTTTATTATAAGGCGCAAGAACAAACAACGCAGATGGTCTTCCGACCCGTGAACGTACCACATATAATTAGAATATATTATAATTATATTATTATAAAGCTAGAAGTTGTGTCGAATCATCAAGTCAATAGCCTAATGGTTTAGGGTACTATCTACGAAACTTAGGGTCGTTGGTTCGAATCCACCATTCAACTATTGTCGTAAACCATGTCCTAGCAAAGCATTTTCAGCATAGTTGGAGTGGTTAACCGGAATATTGGTAATATTAATAGCATTGCTATTACTCTGTTAAAAAAATTGTCAAGTGAAAGGTGTAATAGATTGATTTACTATATAAAGTTATTGGCGTTTACATATTCATGTTTTACTTCAATTAAAAGAACAAATAACACAAAACAGCAACGGTATACAGATCAAACTAAGCCAAATATTGAATGGAAATATTTATATTTTCATTTATTTATCTTTATTTGGTTCTTTTTAATTTCGTTATACTTCCATACGCACTGGCTTTTAATTTGTGATTTCGTGATCCGATGTCGGCACCGATTAAATGATCACTCTTTTTACGGATAATGTATGTATATATAATCACGTGATCAGTGGTAAATTAAATAGATATTATTATCTATTATTTTGTTATGTATCTATGTATAGTTGAATATTTTTATCTAAATGACCTTTTTTTGTTTTTATGCCTACCTGAACATATTCTCTCGAACTCCCAGGGATGGACGGTAGAGAATGCCACTGGGCATTAAGTCCGCCCTTGTAACTTTTTTAAATTTAAGGAACATAAAGAATAAATAAATAAATAACCTCATATTTAGGATAGTAAAAAAAATTGAAATATGCCAATCTGCAGAAACTGAGGATAGAAACGCTATGCTAAAGTCCCTCTTAAAGGGGGAAATCCCTACCCAACAGTACCTATAAAGTTATAATTTATTGATTGTTCCAAAAGTTAATTCACATAGACGATTTATAATATAATAAGCAATAAGCACACCAAGTCTAATGGTATATAAACTTTCAAGTAATGGTTGATCAAGAATCGACCTGCCCTCCTCAATAATATTTAGAAACCAACACAAATATCATCACCTTTTTTCTTCTAGCTGATGGCTACTGTTAGCCCGAGGGCTTTTACAGCTTCACTGAGATGAAAGGTGACTGAGCGCTTAGGGCGCTCAACTGAAACCTTTATTAGTGGGTAGCCAGTATAAGGGTTCCCGAGAGCTGCTTGGCTTCGACCTTTACCCTGTACCCGAGAGGGCCGAACCTCGGCTCGGCCAGTTGATTCTGACGGATTATATGAATTAATTATTATTATTATTATCAATGATCTGTAACATCACTTCGAAATGCATTGACGCTGAAGAGGAAGTGGCGCAAGAAACGCTACCAACGCTCATATCTATGACAATTGGTTTAAACCGGCCTTAAATGTGGCGGTGTCACTAAATTTTTTTTGTTGTGACGCCCTCGCCATCTGCGGGGACTGTAGGTTGGTATAGTGTGTTTTATCAGGGTTTGGCCCCTGGTGGTTGCATCGTCGAGGGCGTGCCTCGGTCTCCTTCGGACGTGGAGGATATTCGAGCGATTAGCGGCCTTGGTTTTGTATTTTGTGTTTGTTTTTCGAGGTATCGGCGGGACGATATCATCATCATCACAGCCTAATAATAGCCCACTTTTGAAAATAGGCCTCCCCGAGTACGATCTTGAGCTATCTCCATTCAGCAACTAAATATAATCATAATCTATTATTAGAGAAATAGGAGTTGTACTAAGGCGTTTTAGATTCTACGGTCATCAAGTAATGGTGGTTAATTAAAATGCAATTTATTTAAATTAGCTCACGCATAAGCAACATTATCAGTGTTACAGGATATCATTCTCACTATATATAATTCTTGCATGAATTCATCTAGTAGGGGGTTGTCCTACAATGTTATTACGAAGTTGCCACTCAAAAATCTTAGTTTTCTTTTTTTTATTATTAAATTGAGAGTAACAAACGAGCACACAGTTCACCTGATGGTAAGTAACTCCTGCGGTCTCATGACATCTACATTCATCTTTGAGGACCGAGATGAAATGCCTTGACGGCTCGACGCCAGTACCTACACTCACCAGAAGAAACACAGCAGCACTATGCTGCTATTTCACGCCGGCAGGGCATGGTCCTACCCTGGTCGCGCTAACCCATTCATTCTGCAGCTAGTAATAAACTGCAGTGTAACTCTACCACTGTTAAATATATTATAGGTTCTACTCGTACGAGCTATGTGACTGGCCCATTCCCACTTAAGCTTGCTGATTCCTTTAGTTATACCCTCGTCTTAATGCATTATTCCATGTTATTCTGTCCAGCCGAGAAACTCCAATCATTTAATATTAAGATACTCGTATGTAGGCTATACATTCAAATAATAACAGCTTCAATAGGCTAATGTTTCAATCTAAAATCCACCATTAGCAAGTACCTTATAATAACTTCTTATGTACGCGGAACGGTTCTGGATACATAAATAATACGTTGTATATGTATTTTACACAAATTCTACTTTATATTCGCAACGGTTCTACCACATCACGACATTACATTACCATGTTAAGTCTGACTTTGCTAAAAGCCAGCACAATTACAATGCTTCAATTACTATCTCTACGTACAATGCCTCGTACCTTATGTACATACGTTAGTATATTGTTTTGTACGTGGGTCTAACGCGTTACAACGATTTACGGGGACAACAAAAATGGTTTTCTTTGTTTGGAATGGCAAAACATTTTTTACCTATACCGGCGTATATATTCTAAGTGGTTTCCTGGGTCTCCCCCTACGCTCACGACGTGAGGCTTATAAAACAAAAGGAGGGTTAGAATGCAGTGTCAGCGATATTGTTTATTTTTACTGACACACCAGATAATCATTCATAGACATAGAATATTCCCTAATTATCTCATTAATAATTAGGAAAATTGTTGTTTGAGTAAATAATAATTATTTATAATAATTTCCACAGTCTTGTCCTATAGAATTTCACTATGGCGTAATGCAACTGATGTTGAATTTATTTTTATTGTACCAGAAACAGCTATTTTATGCACAATTTATAATCTAAATTCTAGAGTTTCGCTAAGAAAGAAATTTAAAGAAATAGGTATTTTGACGGATATCTCACAATATATTTACGATAACATATTATTTATACGCAAGAATTTACAAAAATATTATACATAAGCTGGTGCTAAACGCTATCAATACAAGAATCAATACTAATTTTGAAAATAATAATCAATTTGTATTAATAGCTAATCAGACCATACTCTTGGACAGAGTATTTGCCTGACAAATAAATTATACAACTCCTGGACTTTTTGTAAACGTATTTGTAACCTATTTTCTCGCTAGCAATTGCCTTCCGATTTGGTGGCAGAGAGCTATTAGCGATCTTGATGATTCAAAAGCACTTGAATAAAGCTTCCCTTGATATGATTTTATTTGATAGATCCATGTCCATAGAACATTATTTGATTATAAAAACAAAAACAAAGACTCGCAATAAACCAAGATTTAACAGGACGAGTAAAGTGACTTAGCCACGAAGCTCGCTATGAATTTAATCAAGGAAGCCGACAGATATTACAGGAATAACTTGCAACATTCCATACCCATCTAACGCATATTGGGTAACCTATTTGGTAATTACTATCTTTACAATGAATTCTCGAACGTATGATAATTAGAACACCTTACACACTTTACGAAGGGCCTAATATTTTGTTTTATCCAACAAAAATATACAAACAACAATCGTCTTTATGATTAAGGGTTAAAGATGGAAATGGAGTATGCAATTTTGACATATGGCGCGCTACTGTGTTGGCGTACAACAGACGAAGAATAATGGAATACGAAACACGCGCGACTAGCGGGCATTACGCTTAATTCATTAGTTTTACACTTATCAAATTGATGAAAAACATACCTAAATATTATAGGCATAAAGTTTAAATTTGCGATAACGTTCATATTAACTAAATTTGCGCAAAACGACCTAAGTGTGCGTAGAGGGGTTGTCATAGAAACTGTAACACCATGCGCGCGCATCACCCACACAAACATTAACTCACACTGCTATAACAACTCCCCCTGTTGCATGAGCGAGATGGATTATTCGTACAGTCAATTCAAAAGTTTTTAAGTTATTATTTTTTTTAAATATCGCCTAAATATTTATTCAGCATCTCTGATTCAAATACCAATATTTTAATCAGTAGTATTTAAAAGAAAAAAATAGAACAAGCATATGATTAGGTTTTTGTTGAAGAAGAGATCTATATTATTTTAACTGATATTACACTTTTCTAATTCACGCCATAACAATAAAATAACGTAAAAAAATAAAATTTTCATACGTTATAACATAACACTAATTTACGTGTGAACATTAAAAACATCAAAACAATCAAAAGTAGTAGTAGTAAACTTAAATATATCTTTGTACATTTTTAAAAATAAATACAGCTCCATAAAAACCGCAACAATGAGCATTTAATATTCAAAAATATTTTACCTTATTAAGACTTACGAGTATTAAAACCGCTGATGAATGTCAGGAAGTTACTCAACACGACATATATATATATATATATATATATATATATTTATATATATATATATACCTACATATACACACGAGTAGCTTCAGTCGCTATTTTTATTTATTTAACTATCATGTATTGTGTATATCATATATATGTTTATCTATAATTTTATTAATTTTAGTATTAAAACCACGTTACATTTATAACACTTTTCTATCAAACTGTACTTACGGGCACACTAGCGCCCTTATACGTGTACTTTACTAACCTGTGTGTGGGTGTTTTATACTACAGATTCTGCGCGATGGATCCCAGTATTCTCGCAGCCATGGACAAAGAGGCACTGAAAAAGCAGATCGAAAACATGAAGTACCAGGCTTCTATGGAACGCTGGCCGCTATCTAAAAGCATTGCTGCGTGAGTAGAAATTTCCATTCTTAATTTATAAACCGCGTAGTGACGTCATACGTGAAATGTGAAACAATTGGGCTGTTTTGTCCGGGAGTGGTTGCTCTGTGGAACGTGCTACATTCGACATTGGTGCTTTTTCATTAAGCACTGAGGTATATTATCGCCTGGATTACGTTAGGTGACATTAGACGCTCTATCAAATTACTTTTTATAGTGGTTTCAGGGGAGCTTTTTAATGAGGCTTTTATGTCTCGAATGGTATTTTTTTTTCTGGCTGTTATACCACTTGTAACTTTTATATCTTGGGTAATTTATAAATTAATGTTTTTCAAAGTCTTTGTCTCACCGTGTTTGAAGACACTTGTATTGTTATAATCGTTTAATAAATATATTCTAAAAATAGAGATTTATCAACATAATATTTAGTATAAATTAAAATAATTCATAACAAATACTCCTATATATAGCTTGATAAAAAAAGAAATACAAAATTATTCACTAATAAAAAAGAGCCTAAATCATTTAATTTTAATAGAAATAGAAGTAATTAGATTTTTTTAATAAAGAATATTTATTTTTTAAATAACTTACAAATAAAAACATATTATATTTTAACTCATACCGCACACTTATTTACTATATAGCAATCGCAATTTTAATCAATTTTAACTTAAACGTTTTATATATATGTAAAAGCTAAAATTATATATAAAAAAAGTCTAAAGCATGCTTTTGTTTCAGTTTTTGTCTTTACATGTTATCCTTCTAAATTACTAATTCTTGTCATATTAAATCTTATAACTTGTCGTCTGATGTGATGATTATTGATATTTATATATATGATATTTGCCATGTAAGTTTATGGCAATAAAATTATTATTTACATACTTTTAACCATTAATACTAGCAATATCTATAATCGATACAAAAATAACACTGGGTTCCTTTGAACGCCTTCTTGCCGACTGTAGTTCTAATTTTGATCTTGGAAGTTTTCTTTTCATATGTTAGACACATATAAAAAGAGCATAAAAGTTGATAATTATATACTATAATTTTTATTTACTAACAGTTTTACTATAACGAAGCTATTTAATTCCTTACATATCGTTTTCCACACATTTACCAATGATATATGATATTTTTTAAATTAATTTTGAAAATTAATTAATTCAGTTTAAACTGGGCGTTTAAAGACCAACTATCTATAATAATGAAAAGGAAAGATCACGGTCTAAAAGTACTACCATCTCAGTCGTCCCACGTTGTCATCTTACAACACCTTCACCTCGATTCTTCGTCGAGGACGATAATAGTCAATTATATTAAACCAAAATGAGCTTGCATTTCACCTGACGGTAAATTATCCCTTCGAACATAGAATCTTATATCCTATTTTAATAAGAATTCAAGATACATATGCGTTGACCCTATACAGCATTTCAATTTTGGGCTTTCTTCTATCACATGAAACACGGAATCTTTAAGCTTATGTTTGTGTCTATGACGCCTCGACTATTGCCTTGTCATGTTGACCCAGCAAGTTAAAGCTTTATTTGAAATATAGATTTAACATTGAAAAACATGTCTGTGCATCACATATAACTTTGTCGAAATTAATATCAGATGCATTATCTATCAGTATAAAAGATTTATATATTTAAGTTTCTAAGATTACAAAAATCTATGTTTCTTTGAAATTACATTGAAAGGGAATCCTTAATGTACAATTTTACAGCTAAACTTTGGACATTACTCCAAGGTAAATGATATTTCAAATAAACCATTATTTGGAAAATCGTATACCTTGGAGTTAGTAATCCCCATTTAGTTAATTGTACAGAGCAGAATGATAAATGGGACCGACACCGAAGGGTATGGTCTCCTTTTCGGTCCTATTCCGTTTATTTGGCGCTATTCAAAGCATATTCACATTTTGACTGTATCATATTTGTTATTAAAGTGGCGATGTAGTCATCAAAAGCACACTTCCTTTGTAAATACCCATTCACATTTCTCTTGAAGATTGTATAGACATTAATATTGATAATTTTAATGTCGAATTATATTTTCGTCCAATGGATAGAAGTATCACTTATAGTTTACTACAAGTTTAGCGTTTCCCAAAGTAGTATAATTATCCCATATAAAGCTAAGATAAAATATTGAGAGCATAATAAGATATCGTAGGGGCCTTAGAAGCTCAGTGTCTAAGCGCTGACTTTTAATTTCGGGAACGTGAGCAGACTGAGTTTGCAACTATAAGTGCCCAAATGCCACGTGCTAGGCAGTGAAGGAAAACATCGTGCGGAAGATTGCATGTCAAAAAAAGACGTGAAATACGCCAATCCATAGTAGCACCACTATGGATTGTGTGACTATGCAGTACGATGTATATAGCGGCAGGATTATACTGCTATTTTACGCTGGTATTCTGTGAGGGCGTGGTCCCGTCGTGTTAACCCATTCATTCTGAAGCTAGAAAGAAACTGCAGTATATCTCTACCACTGTTTACTTGATCGAGAAATGACTAAAATACCCGAATACCAAAGTATCATAACGACTCATAGTTATTGTGTTTCATCTGGTCAATAATAGAATTGTAGATTTATAGAATTGATGCTTGTTTATGGGACCATCTTATCATATGTATACCTAAGGGTAGCAACACAGGGGTACATAGGGGCCTGCATCGGGTATAAGGTCGTAATTCCATAAAAATACGAAATTCCTTATTCGTATTTGACTGTAAAGTTTTTGTGCCACGAAAACCGTTCATGACTATTTCACAACCTCACAATTGAGAAAGGAAATGGCCCATTACGAAAAGTAAACTTAGAAATGAACGCAAGAGGTCCGGCAAGTACCTTAACGGGGCCTAATGTTTATTTAAAATAATTACTTTACCTTCAATTAGCGCAAAGTTTGTGGGAGTTTCTTGTTTCCGAGCACTTAGCTGCCATTATCTACTTTACCTTTTCGACGTTCTGGTTACGAGTTTTCAATGCTACTACTAAAAAAATCATCTAAGCAAGTAAAACTTGACACGAAACTTGAAGACTTGTAACTTGAAAATCAGCGGATCTGATCAATAGGAGAAATATTGTGATTTAAAGGTTAGTAAAGGTATAGTGTTGTGATGGGATTATAAACGTTTGCCATGAAAATTTAATTTTATCCATATTTGACCCGCTTTCATAAAATATACGTCTGGATACGTCTTAAGTCTGATGTAGACAACATTAGTGTATTGGACCTGTCTCTAATGCGTGTTATTAAAATTAACTATAGTATACAAATGGAGTCCCCAAAATGGATGTCGTATTTAATTAGTCATTAGGAAAATTGTACAAAGTATCGATTGATGAAACTGTAAAATCTCTGCTTCGGTGATTAAAATGGTAATGGAAGAGCCGCAGGGCAGATGGTTTCTAAATACTACACACTGACATGATATCGGTGTAAAATATACGAAGCATAACAATATAACGATGCCGACATAACGAACCACGTCGTTTGTTGAATATGTACCGGAGTCCCTGTTATAGGTGATGAGGTATTCTATCTTAGTTCTCAGGTGTGACAATGTGCGTCTTGATTTTGTTGAGGACTACATCTATGGCATGGGTCTCAATATGACTTACCATTGGGTAAACTGCTTGCTCGTTTGCTACCCACCAAATCAATTATAAATAAAAGAGTAATGAAGTAAATATATAACGAGCGTAAAGAAATATTGAATAAAGTAAATTAACAGTACTTTTATTGCATAAAATAAAGACTACATTACTTTAGCAGTTTAAATATTTTTCGTACTACTATACCGTTACAGCTACGTTAACGTTTGAATATAATATGTGTAAAGTCAAGTCTAGTAAAGTGGTGAGTGAAATGTCAACATATCCAGACCCAAAAATCAATATAGGCCTCTGGTTTTAACCCTTTTAAATGCTTTAATAAAAATGTTGAAATCTCCTAGTACTATTTTATTTCCATTCCAGACTTTTTCCTTTCTGTCGTGCTCCATTCCATTATCACGTGGGCAGCGAATTGTTTGACTTTTACAACATTTGCAACTATCAGTCGTATCGAAGGGTAATATGGGGAAGCTTTTTTAGCGGTTATGTGCTAAAACTATCCGCAGGTCCTTTCGGTTTAATCTGATCAACAACGAGTCTGCAAAATCCCTCAGGCCACTTCTTTAGACTGGCTGTAGTAGGTGCTAAATTGCCAGTCGAGTATTAAGTTCTGAATGGGTGAATATCTAATACCTTAGTTATAAAGGAAAATCTCAGAAGCTAGTTAAGCTAGTATCGCTTTTGAGCTTTGTCTTAAGACTATATCAGCTGCATCTTTACCTAGAGATACCCCATTATTCAATTTATATAGTAGTAACCCTGCTCTGCGATATACTATATATGAATTTAGTATACTATACTCTGTGATACATTACAACTTGGTTAACAAGAGTGTTTGTCAAGGAAATAAACTCCATATAATTCCGCAACAACAGGATAAAAGCGATAAAATGCTTTAATAAAATTTATGAATTATCAAGTGACCGGAAATTGTACACTTTGACAAACTGTAATTAATTGTGGAGTGGATATAAATTAGTGCAATAAACATTTATGATATGGTACAGATAAGAACGTCTACCTTTTTAGACGGAGAATGATGAAGTAGTTAAACTATGTCTAAACAAATCTTATCAAGTGGCGATGAGAAGAAGTGTGGAAAGATTATTTCCAGTAATCAAACCGTACTAATTGAATAAAATTAGTATTGTGCATTTTATCGCGTTTATTTTAAACTTTTTTATCTCGACGTTTCCTCCTCCTCTCCAGGCCTCCCTGTGAGGCATATGACATTTCGATCTCATAGTTATATATTAATTTTAAAATCAGTATCAATCATTATGTAAAGTTTATAAACAGATCTAAAAGTGCGCTTTTGCCCAACTCAAACCTAAGAATTACTATGCATCATACGTATTAATATGTGGCCGATATAAAGTGTTATTAACGAGGCGTATGGTTTGTTTTACTAAACATTGTTCTCTTAGATTATTATAAAAATGTATTAGAACCACCAATGTACACCGATTAAAACAACCCTTCATATCGATGTAGCTAAGCTATTTTTCTCAATTAATGAGAAATGAGTTCGTATTTCAATCCCGTAATGAAATAATTTTGAATGCTTAGTAATTAGTAATATGTCGTGATGAATAAAAATATTATAAAATTATTATTTTGAACACTTACTAATTCTGTTAAACTTCGCTAGATTTGTTCCGATCTAAATATGAAAGACATTAGAATAGACGATGAAAGCGTAAGACGCTGGTCAAGGTCTGTTCTGTCTTACAGAAAGAAACGACATGTTTCTTAATCGATACGGCCATTCCTCAGCCCATTTCTAGCTTTAATATGAATAGAGCGGCGCGACCAACAACAGACCATACCTTTACAGTATAGCAGGATAACGCTGTTATGTTTCGATTGGCAAGTGTAGCGATATGGAGATTCAATGACGGAAGCGAGGACTTTCACCTTACTCTTCAGTGATGAATCTTGAATTTTTGTTAAAGATTACGTAGGTGTCTATGGGCTGCACTTTTCACTTAACGTCAGGTGAACTGTGTCTTTGGCCCATAATAATAACAAATTGAATGCCACTGTGTTAGAATAAGCGCTTGCAAGCCAATAATGTCTAAAAATCGATACCATTTCTGCATAAAGAAAAAGACACATCACCCGAAATCGATCAGGAGCATACCACTCTTTCAAGGAAAGATCCTCATGCAGCAGTGAGTTACGTTCTTAGTAGCTTCATATCGGCACAAGATGATATCGAATTTTTGGAACCACCAAGTTTTCCTACTATTAGATTAACATAATTTAGTTAATATTTCTCGGGACAGTTATAACGGCTCTTAAAAATTACCAATAAGCTAATTTTGATATCTATAATTTTCCTTTTAAGATAGATAATGTTTGGTTTCTCATTCTACTCTAATTGAGGAAAAATAAGTAAAACTTATTTTTTTTCAACCACATCACGTATACTTTTGTTAAACTTTAAACCACATATCAAATTCTCAATGTATCATCTTTGTATTCTTCTACCACGATAAACTCTAGACTTATATCTATACTTTGCACGAAGCTAATCTGCGCACTTCTTCCACCTTCCAAATGCCTTTATATTCCAAAATATTGCAAAGCTAAGATAGTTTCCCGTTTTCATCATTTCTTCTGTACAAAATTTCAGCTATTTGTTTCCATTGAACATCTCTCATCTGTACGATCTAACCTCAATTCATCTTACTTTAGATTATCTGCTTTATCATCTTCAAACAATGAATATAATCAGGGAAAACTGAGTTCACGACTCGAGAATAAACAACCATTAGCCACAAAGAAATCAGTACGTGCATATATATAATTTTGTGGCATCATGAATGCTATTCATTCACTTGACCGAGGGAAGAACACGCCTTAAAGGAATGTACGTGAAAAATCATGGCATCATGTTGTGGTATTAAGTGTGATAAGTGAAATGAACCTTAAATCTGATTACTGATAATAAGAAGATCTAAGCCTAGGGAATAACGCACTTTTGCAAATATATGTATATGATGTCTATGAATCACTTATGATCAACAGAATCACTCACACAATCGCAACACTCACTTATCATCAATTGAACAATTTGCCTGTTCATCTAATTAAATTCACCAAAGAAAACCGGCTCAATTAAAACTTAAGCGTAAAGTTTAGCTTTTCAGTATGAATCTTTGTTTTCTTTTATACGATAATTTCTTTTTAACAGCGTGGTACTGAGCCTCGTTTCTTTAGAAAAAAATAACAATTCAAAAAAAGCTTGTAAATGAAACGCGACCATTTATTAAATAATTAATATTGTAACGAGTGGATGAATAATTGAATTAACACTCCGTAACACAGCCCATTCTTCATTTTGATTTATTACACAAATTTCCTAAAGTGAAATGAAATGACTAATCAATGAATTTTGCACTTTATAAATCTTGTTAATCTTTGTTTTATTAATTATGATATAGGTCTAAACTACAACATTCTTTTTTCTATATTATTTTACTAAAATCATTGTTTCCTCATGTTGAATATATGCACATTCCAGGATGAATTATCATTCCAAACATCTACAATTACCACCATTTTCTAGATACTTAAGCTTTGGGATATTTAACTTCATCAGACAGAGCTCATGATTTTCTTACCGCTTTTCCATATTTAGTCGCCTCCAATAAGTTGGAATTAATTAGAATATTGAATTCACGCCCTTACCGAAGTAAATTTTGACATGAGACTCAAATGTAACAGTCAGTCATCGTGCATCGGGAAGAAATAATAGCGAGTGCTTTTTTATTTATAAGAATCAGAAAAATGGAAACTCTAATTTTTCTTTCCATTTATCCTGATGAAATTTAATCCCACGACTATAAAAATTTTCCGTAATGTAACCTTATATAATATTTTGTTTAAACTCTGTAATGTCCCAAACTAAAGTAAGCTCTACAGAATAATAAGATAAATTTTAATAATATCTAACCTTTCATAGACTGATATAATATTATGCCACTCTGCGAACTCTTGTAGCGTCTTTAATTAATTGCTTCTCATAATACTTTAGATTAAAAGAACTGAATCCTTTGCAGACATTTTTACGATCACTAACTTTTATTTACGGCCGCCAAAGTAATTTGTCTCCGATCTACGATTTCAGCGGGCGCATTCGATGAGGAAATTCCCATTGAAAAGAATTCGTTAAAAACAAAACTACGTTCCACAGTATAGTGTTACAATCAAGCCGTATTGTTCTTGCGACAAAAAGTATCCCTGACATTTTGTTATATTCTAGAAATCCTGTTTGATTTTTAAACTCTCTTTTCCTTTCCGCGTTCCAGATTCCTTTATTTTATACATGAAACGATATTCGCCCAAATTACTTCAACAATTGCAAAAGTATATAGTTATTTTTAAAAGTATGTGTAATTGTTTGATACCAATTTTTAGGTGAAAATTCTTGCTTGACAATTTTCTTATGATGTTACAATTATGAAGTATTTTTCTTGCTTGCGGGGATATTTTTTGCTACGATATTCCAAAAATCCTGTGTTATTTTTTAAGATGTCTCTTCTTTCTACCGTTCCGGATTTTTTCATTTTATATACAAAATGAGATTCACCCTAAATTACTTTGCCAATGTCAGGAGTATATACATACATACTGCATGAAATACAATTTACATAATAGCAGTATTGATAATTTCTATTATAAAGTGGATTAGTAGAGTAGTATTAAAAACTAGCCTATTTGACCTAAACGACGACAGTAATTTCGATCCCACCTCTTGACAGAACAATCTCTCAATTGCCTTTTCGACGACAGCCAGTAGAAACCGACGAACAATTCCGTTTATAGGGGTACAATGTACCGCCAGTGTGTAGAGTTGGTCCAGCGTTTGTTCGATATTCCAACGATGTTTGACCCAATTCCGATTGTATGGGACAAAGCACGAACCTTACACTCAGCGCCATGTTGAATCACTATACACCGTTATGATACCATGCAACCTTATTCTTTTGCTAACGTTTTAATTGTCTTGTTAACTCTCCTTTTATTGTTTACAATTTGAAGTTTCTTTTATATAAATAAGTGTGACTTTTATCAGCTTTACTTTACTTCGATTTATCTACTCGTAAACACGTGGGTGATAATAGCAATATTCGACTATTAAAGAACTTGGACATGCATTATAATCGTGACCATTCACGAGTATGAGGCATGTTCCGTTCATCGATAGATCACAAAAGCAGTACCTGTATGCTGCTTACGTGGATCGGTACACTCAGACTTCGTAATGAAAGTAAAAGTTAGGGTTAGTGGATGTGTAAGGTAATCTAAAATTTATTTGACAAAACATTGTTTTTTTTTGCTTCTCTTTCCCACATTAGTCTCTTTATTACTTTTATAGAATATTGAAAATTACAAACGAGAACACAGTTCACCTGATGGTAAGTGATAACTTCGGTCCATGGCGTCTGCATACATCATCAACAAAGTTTCAAGAAGTACATGCGTTATCACTTCTAAGAATGAAGAAGGATGCCTCGTTACCTGTTATTGTTCCCTGAATCCCTACGCACACCATACAAAACATTATGTGTGTATTCTGAAAAATCACCGCTAGTTATGCAAAAAGAAATCAATATGAATCTATATTATCTATGAAACAGTGCTGTAAGCAAACTTGGTAAAACAAAATCGGTATAACTAAAAAAATCATAACTCATACAGTAAGTTAAAAAAATAAAGCAAACTCTCCAAAAGCGAAATGAGCACGACTCTACGACAAACTTATAAGCCAACAAATAACAAGTATATAACTTCCAATAAAATTAACATTTCCAACTAAACAGAAGATATCAAGGGACAGGTAGCGGGAAGTTATTGAATTTATGGGACCCGATCCCGTTCTAAATTATACAAAACGATCTCCCTGAAGGTCGAGATTACAGGGAGGCTGGGGTATCAAATTTTATTAACCCCGACCTTAAACGAGAAAACATGTAATATTAAAATATAAACCCTCATGAGAGGTAAATACAGTTTCATTTGAAAGCATAAAATAAGATACTTTGGCTGATGGGTCTCAAGTCCATCCTTGTTAACCTTATTTAAAAATAAATAAATACTTTGTTAAAATACTCAAAAATTATAATGTTAAATTAAAATTGTTTATTGTATTGTCTATGAGTATGAGACTAAAGATTTGATGATGTCTTCCTGGTCCATTAAAATTATATATCTCATATGGTATGTCATAAATATTCACGTGAATACTGAGACAGGCGTTCCCAAAAAGGCCGGTGAACGACAGCGTCATTTCGACCAATATCAATGAACAGAACAGATCACATAGGTTCTCGTAAATAATTCCATGTCGGTTGGTAGCTAGGCATCCCCTGGCTACATAAATGCCCAACTTACGACATTTTTTCAATGGGTTCGTCTCCTGTCTTGTTTGGGAGAAGTCGGAAAAGTACAATAACTATTACTTATATAAAATTACAGTTAACGATTTGAATTGCAAAGCAATATGAATTAAAATCAGATTAACCTGATATAGTGAGTGGCCACTGATACATTATAACTTTGTTCTAGTAGAGCAAAGATCTTATTGTATAAATCGCATCTTACAGTTGTTCTCCGAATAGGTAATGCCAACTGGGCTCGATTTGACTCTACCAAACTCAGGTGTGCTTAAACACCACTAAAAGGTGTTTTAAAAAATAAATTCTGCCTTGAATCCTTACACGAAATGTAACGATCACCCGCTATTGGACCCGGCTTACTGCAACGGTCTATCAAGCGATCCCGACGCTTTAAATTATCTCTTTTTTATTTTATTTTTATTTACCGACTGCATAGACTAGGCCACTACGAACTATCAGTGTATAAGTACCGAGAAGTAGTTTAGGTTCGATTCCCGTCGGAGGTAATATTTGTGCATCACGCAAATTATGTTCTACTTGACATTTCGAAACGGAATTCTTCCAACCTTCTACGTATATTGATGTTGTAACATCATTTTCATCTTCAGATGGTTCGTTGGGGCAAAGCAAAACTGGGAGTATATATGTAAATAACTTGGCGTTATTGTCAGAAAGCAACGAGATTTCAATTCGAAACAACTCCTGAATCTTTATTGAGCACAACTAACTATATTAATTGCTACTTTGAACTCAAGTTTGCTAAATGAGTTACATGCTTCCTTTTTCGAGGATCATCTGCACAGAAAATATAATCAGCTTATAAATAGTAATATCTATATAAAAGAAAAGATTATATTAAGATCACCTACATTTAAATTTAAATCTAAAAGCAAAATCAGACATTGTAAAATGAACGGTATCGAACGAGCAGAAGATAAATATCGTGTCGAAAAGCAATTTGCCAATATAAACTTTAACATTAAGTTGGTAAACCAATAACCACGACCAGATGACAAATTGAAATTCCGCAACAGAATTGCTAGCAGTATATGAGGATTATGGCAATCATCAATTGTTGACTTGCTCTGGGCATTCACAGAAATCTACCTAATAAATTGATCTTTATACATTACAATGAAAATATATTTTGATTAACAATTTTAATAACCATTTAACATATTATAATATATTTATATAGTTTTCGAAGTACATTCTTCGGTGAACCGTTAACTACTATTTTCATTTTTGCCGTATAATTATAATTTTATTTTTTAATAAAAGTAAACTTTGTAATAACATTAAACAAAATTACAATAATTATTAAATTATAAGACTTTATTACTGGTGACGAGGCATTCCATCTTAGTACCGCATTATGAGATTTCCAGCGAGACCATGGGTATCACTTCATCGTTCACCGTTACGTGATCTGTGTCCTCGCTTGTCACCATAAAATATGTATGATAAGGTTATATTGTAATTATTCTTATTAATTTGATTCCCTAAATTATATGTACCTAGATGAAAAAAAAAAATAAGAACAACGACCCAGTTTCACATTTTTAAAAAATACAATTTTATTATTTTTCATATACTTCTATTGGATTTATAGTAAATTATTTTCTTTAAATTGATCTGTGACTGGTACATTAATTCTTTCAATCTGATAACGATCCTTTTTTATTTTAATACCTTCGTCCGTTCTTTCAAAAAAAAGTATTGATAAAACTATATTTTATAAAGTAGGTTATAAAAACGTAAATCAAATTCTTTTTTATAATCATAGGTGAATGTCATTAATCAATAGATGAATTTATTTGCTTGTATAAATTGGGTAGATTAAATACTCTGTAAACAAAACCTATATTATCGGTTAGAGAAAATATGGGTATTATAGTATTTCACGTATAATTAACGCGAATGAAATGTACGTAATGTCTAATGTTCTCGCAAATACGCTCGATTTAACAGCGTTCTCGTTAAGCGGTATTAACGCCACAACGTTCTGTATATTATGATGTATGAATGTAGGGACAAATCCTTTTCTAATTATAGAAATGCTCCTTTAATTTTCAAATATCTCTGTCATCTTCGTCGGGTTGATGATATTCAGGGAATAGTATTTGTTTGTTCAAGTTGGACACCGTAGCTTTGCCTCTGTTCTCGTCTCTTAAAGTTAAATTAGCATCTATTATCTCTTACATAGACTCGCAACTTTGCCAATATCTTTTAGTGATCTTTATTCATTCGATTAATTTTGACTTGACATCGACGGGTGTGCAAACCTTTGTGGCAACAGGTTGATTTTCTACATATTTTAGCACTTATAAAATAAATATAACTCATTATAACGATGACAATGTTGACGGTCAATAAAATGAAAAAACAAAGTAATTGCTTTATAGTTAGTGTGACTTGCAAATACAACTAAATTAGAGTGTATACTCAGCCTCCGCGTATGTACGTTTACGTAGGTACTCTGTGATCGTGATCTTTCTCCGATCAAGCCTCGACTTATTGATGCTGCAGATAGTAACTGACTGCATCGTGGCACTATCACGATTAGAAAAGAGGCGATGTTGAGATACCACCTCGAAGCCGTTACTTTACCACACAAGGTTATTTTACGATAATAATCGATAACGATATATAGTAATATTGAAGAAAATATTAGATTGTTTCCTCGATAAATACGAAATTAAGGGGTGCCTTCACCGAAGTGGATGTTTTTATTTATACCACTACATAATATTTACTATAAGTTGTTTATTTTTTCAACTAAAACATTAAGATAGTTTTGATACATATTTTTAAATAAAATTGCTACTGTATTCGGTTCTACCAATTCAATTATGTTACATCGGATAAGGTGGTTGCGCAAATACTAAAATACGTGTAATACTAAAATATATCGTGTGCGGCCTGGCCTACACTTTCTTCTAAATATAAGTTATATTGGACTGAATATTTTTAGAAAGTTAGACAAAAAGAAACCAAATTTTTTGATACCTATCAATTATTATACCAACGCCTTCGGCTTGAAACTTACAGCCACAACAAATATAAAACGGAAACTACCCATATGCGAAGATTGGTACAAGATTTCATCCACGAAGCTATTTCACCGAGCGTTTGACAAAGCGGTGCCTTCACTCAGAGGGGACACATTACCAAGTTTACTTAATAGTACGGTCCCTTACAGAGATCGTAGACGACAAACTAACTCAGTGTAATTACTTCCAGAAAATAGTGTTTTTCCTATTCTAAGCACGTCCCTTGTTCTTCAAGTTTACTGTTACGGAGAATAATGATCGTTCATTAAGTTACATTTCACTATGAATTGGTTCTTTATTTGTAGTTTCTTGTTGGTATGGGATTTAATTAAAGTGCTAGAGATGCTGTTCGTATCGTCCAAAAGTGTGCTCATTAATTTATGCACCGTGGAACTTTTATTACTATTAAAACCATAAGTATCTCAATTAGCTTCACATTATTTCGCTATTCTGTGATGTTATTTCATTTGTTTGATTCAAAATATTACATTTACGAATGATTTCTTTTACGGTTACCGATTATGTTGGTTTATTACCATAATTATCATCTTAAATAACTGATGTAAGTCCATCATTTGTTTACCATTAATTTTAGTTATTTTCTATACCTACGATAAAATAGAACTTTCTTAGATTATTGAAAAATCCATTTTGCATCCTAGTAAATAAAGGAATATGTTAAAGACCATCAGGTACTGAAAAATATTTGAAAAAGAGTTGTATAATTTTAGTTTGTCTAATACTAGTTCTAGCATTTATCTTCTTTTAACTATTATCTATTAATTTATGTATTAACGTACACTCAAACTCGCAAGGAAAGAAATATGCTTTTTATCGACTTTAAGCATTAATGTAAATAAATTGAGCATGAAATGACAAATTATTTTTTTGATTTTATGTAAGAATGTCTGAGACAATTTTAATAGCCAGAACTTTTCTTTTGTTTTCATCTTGTAAAGAAAAAATAATTTGTTGAAAAACTTGAAGAAAAAATTAAAAACTTTGTTATTAAAAGCAATGTTCTTATAAAAACTTTAGGTACCTAACAAGTTAACATTCCAAATATGTACAAAATTAAGTTACGTCGGATTACCTGCTCCCTAAATTGTCAGTGAATCGAGTCCCTAAATTCGATTTCGCACTAAATTTGTAACGACAGTAAGGGGATCCCAGAATAAAAGTTGCAAGGCAAATTGTTTTTGAAGGGGTGTTTTTGGATAATTCTAACAGATGACTAACTTAAAATTGGTAAAGTTGACAGACTTTACTTACTTGGAGTTTTTTATTTACAACTCTGTATCTCTCTATTTTTCCACTAATTCGTGGATTTATGCATTTCGAGTAAATAAATATTTTCTTTTTCTTTACTTTATTTTAAAATATATTTTATTGTTTAATTTTTAGCCGTCTATTTATTGGTAATAATACTTTACTTATTGGGAATAAAGAATTCATTACCGTAATCAATAATACGAAAACAAAAGATTGAATTCGTATTGCTATATTTTACGCATGAACTGTTTAAAATTTTCGACTTGTTCTTTAATGCTGATGTTTGAAGATCTAGTTTCGTGGCAATTTGTGAAAACGTCTATCGATGTACGGATCGATGATGATAACAAAACAGCATTCGAAAGCTCATTGTTCATTTTATCAAACAATTTTCTTGAGAACAAGAATCTTCATATCTCTCATATATTATATGCTAAATATTTGCTGTTACCCTTATATTGTGCGAAATATTAATGGAAGTGAGGACTAAACCTCACTGTAGATTAAATTCTCCACACTTGCCCCTCAAGCCAAAATGTCACAATAATTTCATTTTGACATTTGGAATTCCGTGCAATATGACCACTCCAGATGTACAAAAAACACATCAAAATTATAACACCATCTATTAATGGAATATCAACTTAATACAAAGAGGCCTGGCACTCTGGCAGGATATCGGATAGGCTCGGCGCCGCTTGATGGGTACCTAACGTCCGATACGTTGTAAATCTGTTTGCAGCTCCTTGTTGTCAAACGGGTCCTCTATCAATATATTTTTAAACTTTAATGAATGCTATAGATCTTATTTATTTATTTTAAACATTATTGATCACACCTTACCAAAAGGGATACAAAGGGCGGAGTTAATGCCGTAGGGCATTCTCTACCAGTTAACCCGTGGTGTGGAAATATGTATATCTTAAAACTTAAAATATAATATATATATATATCTATATATATATATATATATATATATATATATATAAATATATATATATATATATATATATATATATATATATATATATACATACAAACGCATACATACAAATATATATTATAATAATAAATTGGAAAAAAATCTACTAATAAACATAAAGATAACATACCATACATATAGAGGGGGCAACATATATATATACATATATATTTACAAATAAAAAGCAATAGATAATAAACATAATTATCTATATCATATAATAATCTTATCATATCCATAAAATCTTCCCGAAAAATCTACGTATCTATGTTATTTAAACATAGTAATAAAATTATGTTCTTAAATGTTTTGGTGATAATTAATCATATATTTCTGGTACAAATCAAGAATTCGGCAATAAAGGTTTTCACTTATCCTCCCGTCCTTCGTGCCAGATCACGTGATCTCTACTGGGAATCTAACCCTTGAACCATGATGAATTAGAATCCAAGTTTAACTACTATGCCAAACGACCGTAAAAAAAAGTTACATTTTTTTACTAAATGCAAGTATATCTTACTATTATTAATTTCAGTGGCCTTTTTTTTAATGCTAGCAATTCTATTAGCATAATTTATATTCCTGTTATCCATTCCAAATAAACTTAAATGTTAGTATAAGGACATGGCTACGACGACGAGATTCACAGACTGTACCGTAAACCATTTTGGCTACTGAAACTTTAAAATTATTTTTACAAAGTTATTTTATTAGGCCGTCTTTGATGGTGAGTGATAGTTGAGGCTCAGACTTTGGACTCAGGGTCAGTGGTTGTAAGTTTAAATCCTAATTGGCTCTCGTACCAATAAGTTTCTATTCTTTTGAATGTTATTATAATACATATTTAGATAAAATAAGTGAAAGCCCAATTTTGTTTGTCTATGCCTGCGATTACTAGAGAATTCCCATAAGACAAAGTACCAGAATATTTATAGAAATTATACAAACATTAGAAAAATCAAAAGAATGTATTTCGTTAAATAGTTATGAAAGTTGAATAAAAGAAATTCGAAATAAATTTCATTTATATCGAGGGATTTATAATTTATGAATATTGTATTTCATCATACGAAAAGCTTCGGGGCATCAATATCATTATATAAATGGTATAAACTTGAAGGGAATATATCTGACACGGGCCTGCAGAATGTTTTATCCTATCATATCTCTATCAATAAAAAGACGTTTTAGTGAAAATGTTTACTTCAATATTTCTTTAGATAATCCGTTATTTCTATAATATACCCGAATTTATTTTGGTAACTATTTCGCGGATAATAAAGTGCAAAATAAAAATAATAATCCGTGGGATTTTTTATTTTTAATTTATATTACTCTTTGTTTGTGAGTATTGTTCGTTTACTATCCAGGATCTTTCCATGGGCATGTTTTTCCCCATTATGAACATACAATAAGATCAGAGGTAGGATATACAAATAGTGTCGGTCCCTGGCGATAGAACCAAATATGTCATTAATTATCGAGTTTTAAATTTTAAATAATAGTTATTTTTAATCTTTCATGTAATGTAGTGCGGAGGTGAATTTATCTATCAGAAGGTTTTTTATTCATTATTATTATTTTAATTTCCTTAATATTTATTTTTGTTTTTATTTTATTTAATAATACGTATACACACAAATATTACATTCGTAATCATTCAATCAAATAAAATATATTAAAAGCCTTATTACAGGCTTTTAATATGTTTTATTAATGTTAACTTTTGACATTAAACAAGGACGTTACATTAAACATACTGTCTGATTTGAGAAAGAGAGTTTTACATGTCACGAATTTGAAAAAGAAGCTTCAGTATGTTTTACGCGTATACCTAAGTATGTGATGACAAAACATTCTCTGTTTCCGACGTAGCTATTTCCTCCGCGTCTCAATGCTCTCTTTAAAGCAATACACGTAAGCATACCCTTGGCACATCGCTGAACGTATCACGGCTACTTATCCGAAATAACTGACCCAAAAACTTACCGGCGTACCACCCTACTGGCGTACGACGGGGGCACCCCCCACCTTATAGGGGACGGGATATCATAAGGGCGGGTTTCCAGTGGTAGCGTTTTATCAAATATATAGATGTTTCGTTCGTAATTGAACGAGGCTTTCAGCAGATGATGGCCAGATACCTTTTTATGTTCTACATGTAGGAATGAAAGTAAAATTTGTGCAAGTAATATGAACTGAATTATCAATATTATAATGCTGTATAAATGTTTAATAGTAATGAATACACTGACAAATATTAATTAAATTTATTTATTTATAATTTTATTAAATATTCTAAAAAAATCTCTCAGAAATCAAAAAACTACTTATTTATTGTATTTTAAATACAATACATACGTTGTCTTTGTGGTCTTTATTACCCTTATCTTAATTTCGTTCCGGAGCTTTTGAGCACATGTTAATAAAAAAAACTGATTAATTATCAATTGTTGGTTGTGTAGATGTAGATAGTTATTTATTTGCTACTTCCTTCCTTTTATCACTTTGATAACTTTAAATAGAGTTTGGTTTACTTGAGACATGTATCCTATATTTTTCAAGTTTACTAGGGTAATTAGGGAATTTATTATCAAGTTGACCGTATGAAACTTAACCGCCTGCATTGTTTTAATTGTACTTTTTACTTTAGATCCGGGCGTAGTGTCTTAACTGTCTTACATCATACATAAAGCCAAAATCTAGTAAATGCCCTGACTAGCATCTTGTATGGACGTTAAAATTTACTACTGTGCCAAGAATCCTATCCGCTTTTAATCCTATAACGCTTCATATAATCTATCCTTCATTGTTGCATAGGAAACACAATGTGGTTAACATTATATACGTACAAGACAGTGCTAGTTAGAAGTTTGTTTTGAATACAATATATTTCTATTGACAGACTTTAGTAAGGTAAAAACAACTTAGAGAAGGAGGCCCATCGGAAGATTCCATTGGAGTGGACAGCATTTAGATAGCTAAAAGAAAAAAAAAAGTAACTACAGTAACACGCCCTCACAGAATACCAGCGTACAATAGCAGCATAATGCTGCTGTGTTTCGAAATGTGAGTATAGAGATCCGGAGACCTATATTACTGGTGACGCGGCATTCCACCTCAGTCTTCAAGGGTGACAACACATCTGCATTACGATTCTTGTCAAGGATTAATGTAGATGTCTTGGCCCGCTGAAATAATTTGCCATCAGTTCAGCTTCTTGAGTACGCAAACTATAGTGGCATTGGGTTGATCACAATTGTGATCACGATCAGGTTTTGGCAAACGTAGTGTAGGATTTCACCTGGCGAGATAGAGACCTGCGCAAGACAGCCAACAAAGACCGATCTACATGGCCTATCTAGTGAGGGGCCTGTTTTCCATCAGTGGATTACCGGAGGTCGTGAAGATATCAAATTTGGTCACTAATCAAAGGCTGCCCGGAAGATGCTTTGGTGGATTTCGATCTCCTCGTTTAAACATCTCCTCCCAATCGATACGTTAATGTAATAATAATAAAGATATGCCTATGTACATGCTTGTAATAAATTATCATATAAATTTGTTTAGATGTTTTTAAATCGGATCAGATGTGTGAGTAGGTGATCTAGGATAGTGTGGTGAACTGAACGGGTCGTTCATAACAAAACATGCAATATATTAATTAATTACAGCAACGTTATAGCCAGCCTAGTGACGTCAAACCGGAAATATGCGCATATATTAATTTGGCACATAGTTGGCATTGTTTTGACCAAATATTGAACAATGAGTTGTCGCTTTGCCTGTTTACAGTTTGTTAAAGTAAGGATTTTTGTCGTTGTTTTGTATTTGAACCAACTTTGAAAAGAGGAAGATGTTATAAATTCGACTGTATATTCTTTTTTATCCATGTTACCTCATAAATAACAGACTTCTAAGCCGATGAAAGTTTCTATTTTTGCTGACCCTAAAAAGAAACGAAAAACTATAAACAAAAATGCTACATCAAAAATTATAACCGGTGTGAAGCAAACTTTATGTTTTGAGTCAGTTATACTATTTTCCAGTTATATGCACGAAAAGTTGGCCAGGCATCTGGCTAGTTGGACCTTTATTAAATAAAATGTTAGCTTAAACCAACTTTCGAATGGAATAGTGAACGGAGTCTGAAATTTTTGTGGTTAAAATGTTTGCTACTTTTTATTTTATTTATTCGTATTTTTTATTTATTCACGAGATGATGAAGATCTATTTATTATTATTTTATATTTATAATGTAGCAATTTAGTCTTTTGGACCCTTATAAGTATATCTAATTAACAACGAAGAACTTACGGGTAATTTTTATAACACTGAGAAGAGCATTACGTAATTTTACCCCACCGCAATAGTTTATAAAATTAACATATCGTTTGCTTCCTTCATCTTTTAATACACACGGCTTATTCTATTTTGATACGAATTGTAAATGTATTTTTACCGCCACTAACGCGATGCGTAACGCTTTAATCCGCTCATGGCGCATAAGCCCTTGTTCCTTTGTAATTCAATGTTTTGAGTAATTTATTTTTTGCAACTTCTGTATGTTTACAGAAGAAATAATTTACTAATGAAAATTTATATGCTAGGATCTTTCATAAAAAATAATAACGTTCTCCTATTATATGTCGACCTCTGTGATATATTTCCTGGTTGCTACCAGATGAACTGTGCGAAATATAGAGCTGTATTTGTTACGTATAGTCTTTCTCACACATAGTACCCGCTCCTAGATTAATTTAATAAAGATAATAATTTAAATAAAGAACTAAATAATAAATTTAATACAGAACTTTAAATGTGATTTTAAAAACGTAGACGAACCGAGATATAAATTTAGTTAAGCTTTATAATAGCAGATCTCTACCAATAAAATGGGTCAGCTCGATTGGGAACGGACCGAGCCCTAACTGAGTACTGGCGTGTTATTTCACGCAATATGTTTTTCATTAATTTGCTTTACATACTTTGATCGATCGGATATTAACAAGAAGGAACAGACACACACTCACATTTCCAGTTAGCCGTAAGACCTTGTATACCACCCTCACATAATACTAGCGTGAAATAGTTGTGTGACAGTGTTGTGTTTTGTTTGTCCACCAAAGACCCGGAAACCCAAAGTTAATCGTAAAAAGTTATTCCATCTCAAACCTCAGTTCCAACTCATGTAAATCTTATTTTTATTCAGGACAGATCTGTTAATGTAACCATCACTTACCGTCAGGTGTATTGTGTGCTGTTGTGTTTGTCAGCCTCAATTTAGTTTACGTAAAAGCACTGAAATATAATGTAAATTCGGTCCACCCTCGTAGACCCACTGATTACTAACATGTCATGGAGTCGTCTTATTTTATTCTGGCTGTTATATACCCTTTGCAAAATGATGGGCCGGATATAAAACATTAGAAATCTATGGTTCAAACGGTTTACATAAATGATTATAAAACTGTATGCGATAAACTATTGTCGTAAAAATTTTATAACTTTCCATTAAGTATACACTTGCGCCGTTTACGAAGTCGTCTCTGTGATCTAGCCGCCATCGATTCAGTGCTATTTTTGTCGTGTAATCACTGGAGCGACATAATTTACGGCCCTATATTGAAAAGATATCGTGCCGAACACAGTTATTGTTATCTTGGATAAACTTTCGAATCGTGTCAAGGGAAATAATATTAAACTGGCATCATGTCCCAACATACAAAATTCGGTAAATCTATTATTTTTTACTTTTACTTGTGAATCAGTGTAAATATTGGTGGAAATCTCAAACGGTTTATCTAATATTATCTCCTACAAATGGACTGTCATCCAAGATTTATTTACTTATTGGATAGTCACGAGTACATATCTCGCCCCATTTGTCTCAAGTTTTCCGTTGTATTGCTGTAATTAAGTTAAAGAAGGCTAAGCATAGGAAGGCTATTCAGACAGTTGGGTTAGTCAGAGATAGCAAGTGTTATCTACAGTACAATTGAAACCTATTAGGTCCCAAACAAGACAAGCCTTCTACGTTAATTGAACACAAATAAAATTCGAAATTTTTTATATGTAAAAATATGACCTTCTGTATATTTGAATCCGAAAAACGGTATATGCAAGTCAGTATTTGAAGCAAAGAAAAAAAATTACAAATATTTCTGTGATCTGAAACTATGACTGCGACAGCAAGAGCTCTTGCACAGGATTATCTACAAAAAAACAGTAAAAAACACGCAGATTCAAAAACAAAACACAACACCTACAAGTTACTTTCAAAAGTCAACACACTTAATGAACTTCAAGCTAATTTATTTAGGTAATACTTTAATTAATCATTTATCTATTTCTTTTACTTTGTTACGCTTGTATATCTTATTTATTTAGCGTAAAATTTCTTGGAAATTATCTAAAAATCATTAAAATAGATAAGGAATACACATGACAATATTTATGCGTTACAAGGATCAAATAACAAACAAAATATTTTACAGTTTTATATATTAATTATCTACATGTTAAGTTAAAAAAAAATATAATTGAAACACTGAAGTTGTGTACATATATTTTACGGTTGATGTAAACTAATGTAACACGATGAAGCCATAGATATGTTACTAATGAAGTCAGGAAGCCAACAAAGCTCAGGAAAACGCTGCCTATTTTATAATAGTAATGTTAATTTAAAACTAAAATAGTATAAATATAAAAATCATTTATGCGATTAATATTTCTAGTAATAACAATTAAATGAAAACTATTACTAATTTCATCATTCATAACACTTTAAACTAAAAAGACAGTAAAATAAGTTACGGGTCTAAGCTGCGGATTCCACTCCTTCATGGGATCAAAATTTTCTCTAAAACATACATTTAAAAATAAAGATACTTTCTATTATATGGAAAAAGTCTTTCTTACAAATTTGAAATTTCGTAGCTCGCAGCAAAATATGTTAATTAGAATTTCAAGTGATAAAACATTTTATTTAATGTTACGGTGTATGAAAATATTCCCAGAAATCTGTGTCAGATGTTTCATTTCAAGTCCGAGTTCATATTTTCACATTAAATATTTCATCAATAATAAGTCATCAATGGTGTAACTTTATATGTTCTGCCCTCTCAAGCCCAGGGGTATATAAACGTATATTTTACTTCACTTATTTTCATAATCGTCATTTCTGTCTATCACTAGTCCACTGATGAACGTAGGCCTCCCTCGCCAAATCCTGAGACACCTTTTCCTTCAGATTTGCATAGGTCGTCACACCGTCTAGTGGGGGGTCGTCCTAGACTGCGATTTCCAATAGGAGGTCGCCATTCGAGAGCCTTTCTCCCCTATCGGTTACTTCACAATCTTAAAAACAAAAGAATGTTAACAATGATAACCGGAACCTTATCTAAATAGCTCAGCAAATAACCGGAACATAATCAATGTTCCGGTTAATCATTTCAACATAGTAAAACGTCTGTGCCAGGTGAAGGCTAATTATAACATTGGAATCATGAATTTGATAATAAGAAGTTAAATTTAACAGACCGTACCCTAAGCTACGCTTATAAAAATATTTCAATATCACAAACGATCTGCAATAACAGAACCAAAATTGATTTATTTCGTACTTAGCTTCATAAAGTTATTTCCTGTTTTCAACAAGTAAGTTTCCGTATTCTCGATACTCGCAAATCCTGCTGTAAATGGAGCAAAACCGTAAATGTGGAATTAATTCGCCATAAAGCACAAAAATACATCATGTGTTTACACACAACAGTGAATCCGAATTGTCCTGTGGATTTGTATAACTTCGTTGTTACAATTTTTTGCATTTTCGGCCTACTTTTATTAATTTGATTCACATCGTGAAATGAAGACCTTATAACGCTTCGGATAAAGTCTAAAATTGAGTATATATCTTTAGGATTTAGGTGTGTTTTTGTTTAGCACGTTTTTCATAAATGAATTATGTATAAAGGCTGACGGAAATCGCTGTTATGCTATATAGAATTAAAGAGGAATATGTTTGTTTTGATTTAAGGAGAATTGTAACTTATTGTTTGAGCTTATTTACGTTCGCATGACAAAACTAACTCGCGTTTAGAATGTTTGTGGTGAATTGTTGTGAAATTTATATTTAATTATACATTACATTATAAATTTATATATTATTTCATTACACATATATTTATGTGATTATTCATAGTGGTTTACGCATATAATGTTTTTTAGGGATACGGAGACCCTTATAACTGGTGACGTAACATCTTAGTCCTCAGGAGTGACGGTGAGTGAGTGTGGGTGTCATGGGCCACGAGAACACACAGATCGGATGGGTAGTGTCCTAGTTTATCACCATTAATTCAATAAAAAATTCAACCTAGGAAATTTCAGAAAATATCACAAGGTACATAATTTATAAACGTATTCCTTATTATGTTAACCTACGCCAATAAAACATTCTAGACATAGTTAAGATTTATCCATGTTAATACACTGGGCAATCGTATTAGGGTGCGCATTGTCTTTAGCCATGCGTTAGTGATAATTTGTATGCATAAACTACAGTTACATTATTTCGGAGATCTGGAACATTTGAAATGGTTAATACGGAGTACTTTTAGGTCTATTAAATCTTTAGCATAGTCAACTACTCTTAACGTCTTTTACTTGGCCAGTACCCGTACAGTGGTAGAGTGCAGTTTGTTTCTAGCTGCAGACTAAAAAGGTCAGCTCGACCGGGGCAGGACCACACCCTCGCAGAATGCCAGCGTAAAATATTAGTATAATGTTGCTGTGTTTCGTCTGGTGAGGGATCCGGAGATCTTTATTATTGGTGACGAGGTATTCCATCTCAGTCGTCAAGGCTGACAACGCATCTGCATTATGATTCCTTGTCAAAGATGAATGTAGATGACATGGGCCTCAGGAATCACTTACCATCAGGTTAACTGTGTTAGCTCGTTTGGTACTCTTAATGATATAAAAAAAACGATTCGCTTGGCGGACTATACTCCAAACTCTCTCTAGAGACAAGGCTTCTAGCTAGCAGTGGAACATATATATAGGCTGTTACTTTACTTTTAATTTACTGTAGCCATGCTACACTACACTATTTTAATTTAATATTAGGCATACGAAGGTAACATAAAATATTAAGTGATTCAGCTTACACTGTTTTATAACATGTTGCATTTGTCTGCTCAAACTACCCGCATCATATAGTGGACCATTAACTCCTTAGCTTCGCTTGAAAACAGAAATAAAATCTCTCTGTCTGAAAGTAATTTGAACCTCCATTTCCTTTGCAAATAAAGTCTGCCGCGTATCTTTCATCTCACCAAGTGTCCGACCCATTTCTAGTTAAACGGCTCACGGATATCCGTAACGTTAATTCTCTTTGTATTTTCAAATTCATGTTTTATGTATTCCGCCTGTAAAATTAATGGCATGCCGCGTTCGTATTCGTCCATTGGGAGAGTGCTTTATTGGATTTTGCCAATCACTATTCAAATCGCTTTGGCCAGACCAATGCAAACCTCATATTCCATTATTGATTACGTTTTCATTAATTCTGTAACAATATTGTTCTTAGATTATTATGTAAATAGATTTAGAGGTTGGTTTTTAAACGAAATGATGCACGTTTCTTCAATACCTGACGTACTCCTAGTAAACGACAACGTAGAAATCTTTTGATTGGAACCAACTGATCGATATCGTGGGATATAATATTAAAGCGGTGGGATATATATATTATAGCAGTATCACAACTCGTGGGTACATCGAGGTTCTTCATTCTTTTACCTTTGTCTTGATTAATTCTCACGTACAACACACCCACACCCGAAAATAGCAAATTATACGCGACCATCGTCCTAAGCTCGGAATTGGAACTTATTGGAACACATATTTTGAATACTAGCCGTATGTATCCGTCCTTTTTATAAGCCACAGTAGCAAAAATTCTTTTGGTCCTCTTTTCTAATAATAAATTTGTAATTTTTTCTTTACATTACTAGATAAAAAAAGTTAATTTATTATTACATATATGAAAAACAACTAAAAAGTCAGAATATTATTTTTTATATATTCACGGCTACTGATTTTCAGTTGTCGGCCGTAGTCTGCGATGCTACATTTTAGTTCTCAAGCATGTAGGTCAAGAAAAATAAAATCAAAATTGTACATCGAATTTTAGCACAGCCATCTCAATCAGGTGTTTTTCTAAATTTCACTACTAATTATCAGGAGTTTTATCGGATTCTAACTATCACTAGCTCATCGTCATCATCATCACATCCTATCAATAGTCAACTGCTGAACACAGGCCTCAGCCATAGATTGCCACAAAACACTTTCTATCTACAAATCGGTTGCGAAATTAACTTGCTTATTTATTTGGCTGGTCCTTCCATCGCTGGCCAAAGTAAATAAACTCATTTATTTCATTGTAAAGACAATTTTTCTAAAACTAGAATTTATAATACACATAATTTCACAAAATATGTAAATAGTAAATATTTTGTGAAATAATATGTTAAAAATACATGATTAAAAGACGACATGAAATAGCTAATAATAAATGTTCTTTTTTGTTTCAGAATGAGGGAGTACGTAGAGGAAAATGAAAAAAACGATCCACTCATACACGCTCCAGACAAGAAAAATAATCCTTGGGCTGAAAAAGGAAAATGCATCATTATGTAATCGTATATTTATTAAGCAAAAAATATCACCGAAAATTCTAAAAGACAACAATGTTTTGGCGTGCGACGAATTAGAGAATGGTCTGGTCGAACATCTTTATACCATCGATTATCGCGATTGGTGATGCTCAATAAACGAGAAATTAGTTGAACATAAAATTTGAAGAAATTCGGATGTTTTGAACAAAGTTAATATATTACTAAACTGCCAGACAATATAAAGGAAGTAGAAACGTAGTTAACATGTCCATCGGCCGAAGAGTTGACGTAGAAATGCCAAAATTTCAGTTCGTAGATTTGTTTAATTCGATTTGACTTATGTTCAACACCATAATTATCTAGTCCTTATAATATATATGATGTAAAGAATGTACATGTTGACTGTGCGAGACGCAAGGGTGTACTTATGAATGTTATGTTGAAAGATTTAAAAATGGTTGTAAATACGTTAAATTTTGTATTTCTAGTAATAGAATGTTTGGTCATGAGTCTGCCGGTAGAATTAAAGCGAAAGCGAATATTGGACGTATTGAACATTGTAAATTTATAATTTTACTTCTACAACGTATTTCGACAACCAATGTATTTTTTTTCCATTAACATTGAATATTTTATTTACAATTTTATTTACTAGATTGTATTGAAAATAATGGGAGATTATTTTCTTATCTTATTTCTTTACAGAATTGAAGAATCCATTTCGGCTTCATACATAATGCAACTTCCTCTTCGATACATGTATGGGCTTGCAATGGATTCTCAAGTAAACTAAGCGAAATATGTTTAATGCGATTCTGCTATTTCGTTTGGTTTAACGTAAAATTATATTATTTAATTTGTACAACACGAGTATTAACTTCGCCGCAATGTTAGGAATTAAAAGGGAATTAAATATAAAGATTCATTAAGCTCATGAAACTTTGTATTTAAATGAAATCGATAATATTAACTTTAAATATAGGGATAAATCGCAAATCACAACTTAATATTTATTCGTCGAATCACAGAGTTATAAAGTCACTGAGGAATTAAAAATATTGGCAATAAAGGAAATGTAATGTTAGGAAACGTAGGTGAAAATTAATATGAAAAAAATCGTTAAAAGTAGAGCAGAAATAATTTAAAGTTATCATAACTCATGATAAATTGCGTCATAACCTTCTTTGAACGCAAGATAATTTTAAGCTGATTTAGGATACTTTTTTTATAAACACAGGTACGTTCCGCAGTGCCGTTATCTAGTAATGCTTCTATTAAATAATTCTTAGCTATCTATCTTCAATGCTTCACATTAGTCAATCATATTAATACATCCCTCGTTAATTTTGTATGAATTAAATATTTAACTTATTTTGTTTGTCTATCTACATACAGGCATATTCTATCTTTCTTTCTTGTTCAAACGATTTTTTCCATTAACCATTAATAAATTTAGGTAATTGAATTGAATTATCAATATCAAATTTTAAATCTAGCACTTGATTAGCTTAGTGTAATTCGAAATATAAAATGAAATTAAATTTACCTAAGTCACAAAATTACTTACTAAAATGAACTATCGTAGTTTCCAAAATAAACTTCTTCTAAATTATATCTAAGATTTTCGAGTCTAAGTACAAATATTCCTAATCTAAGCAGAAACTTGAAGAAAAAATTGGGACTGGAATGGATTAGGACATATTTAACTTCAGACTCGAGTAGTATTATTAATATAACATTCCATTTAAAGGGATTTCTAATCCTGATTTTGATTAAATAGAAAAAAAATAAACTTACGCACTGTAGGTTAACATAGATTAAAAGTAAAAAAAAAATTAACCTAAACGTTAATCCTTAAAATTATGAAAAACCTTTCTCCTTATCATATGGACTATTGAAAATCATTCAGGCTGTGAGTACTTCCGGATTGTTTAGATACTTCAATCTATCATTAGGATCAGACAATTCATTTTTTAATGGATAACCTATTCTAACATGGACAATAAATTTATCATCCATGGACTAATCCGTTAACGAAATCATTATCAACACATACACCCAGCTCGAGTAACATATGTCAATTCCTTATACGTACATTTCCTAATTATATCGTCAGCCATTCTCTCTCTTTCATATCTTATTATATTCATTTCTGTCATTTTCACCTTAACATTTTGTCATTATTCCTTCACCTCTATCCCTTATTCGTCATTAATAGTTTTGAAATAGGAATTTAGAGGATAAAGCGTAGATTTAGTTATTAATAAGAAACAAAAAATTAAGTTATTATATGATAAAATATGCAATTCAGAGGATTAGCCTTAGATTTAATTAAAATTGAAAGGTAATCGTTTATTTAAAAGATCTAGTAAATAAATTTAAGGGATACCATCGGAGTATATATCGGCGGCGAAGTTTTTCTCTGACTGGCAGATTTTTTGGTTGACATCTCCAATTATTTTCAAGACACTGTTCCATTACAAATATTAAGTTTTAGAGATTTGTATTTATTTTATTTTGTATTTACCTAAGTTAAATAAAACCAAAGATATTTCATTTTGCTTGTAACGTCGATTTTTAACGTAACGGTTTGAATGGAGATAAAACAAAATGTTATACTATCAACATCATTATTAATTTGCTTGATTTTATTACACCGATATTTTATTGGATCTTCATTAATTATTTAAGTTAACAATTAAATCTAACAGTAATTTTTAACGGATTAATCCAAATTAATAACTAGGTAAGGTGATATTGGAAATGATTTTTTTAGAATCACTAGGCTAAGGTATTGTATGTTATTATTAAATATGTAATCAGTAATCACTGAAATAAATCAAAAACCGTAAAACTTCTTTTTTTTTCCTTTTGCTGACAAGTAACAAATTTTTTGATATAAATTGTTGTCTTTCGAGTCTGGGTGCGACGTTTCAAAGTTTCATATGTTCAACACGTAATCACAAATTTCCTGCAACCTTACTGAACATTACGTAGGATTAGGGAAAGAGATGACAGTGAGAGCTTCTTTGTATGGGCAAATGCTTAAACCACTATATTATATCCTGCACAGTTAATGTCATCTGATAATAGACATCAGGTATTGCCGCGGCCGAGATTTCGAGGCACATCTGATGACGAACACCCGCATGGAGAACTAAGGAAATAATTACTATAGTAAAGAAAAGAAATCATATATCTTGATTTCTTTTTTACCCTTGAATACTTAGAATGTCTCATTAAAAGTAATCGTTTATTTTTCATTCACCATACAAAAAATAACAGCGATTGTCGTTCCCCATTATTTTGTGTAATCTTGATCCCTTGTAGCCTAGCTATTTGCGTAGAGCAGATTTTGGCTATTAATGACTTATGAGTGAGTTGCTTGCAAAATTTTATATTTGTACTGACCATTAGAACTTTGTGGTCGATTGTCACCTTAATCTTCTAAAATAATTTTAAAACTTATCTGAAATAAAATATTATAAAGAAATTATACAACGAACTCGTTGAGTGAGAGATCGTACCTTGGATCTTGATCTAAATTTACCAGAACGATATCCTTATCAACATTTTTATTAGACTCTTGGAGGATGTGTATACTTGTATATATGCATTAATGAACAATATCTCCAGCAAATCGCATGACTCAATCGGTTTACCCTAATCATTGGGACTAGCTCTCCCAACGATTTGAGTTTTTTTAAGTGAGCATTTTGTCGTAAGAACCATACTGCAACTAATAACAGGCATTAGTATGTTTGTGCCACGACCACACATTCACAGAATACGTTTTGTACAACAATGTACAGTACTGCTGCTTGTCAGATGGGTGATTTAAAGAAACCGGTGCACCTATCACTAACAATGCTACTCTATAATTTTTAGGATAGATTAAAGTATCATGAGATGCTAAGATCGCTGATCATCTCGTGGACCTGTATAATAATTTATCACTTGTATAGGAGACAGTTGATTGTAAGCCCGGAAATAATGACAATAAAGACAATAAAAATTGGAAATAATTATAAACTATATTATAAATAAATAATATATATAAAGATAATAATATAATAAAGAAATATTAGGTCCATACATGTGAAATTAGCGTTGTATATGGAAAAAGCAAAACATGATTCTTTTTATGAAATTATATATGTAATCAACCGAAGTACGTACCATTACTATCTATGCAATTTCACCATTTTATAGGTAATTCAATGATTCCATTCGTGAAAAAAATCGGGTACGAGAACCAATAAAATCTTTGAAAGCGGCTTCATTGTAATTGATTTATTTTCCTTGGAAGAAATTGTCCAAATCCCAAAAAAAGTGGTTATCTGTTGCGTGCTGGGAGCATGGTGGGTGTCGGAGACATTCTAATCGCAGCTCCTCTAATTTAGCGAACGTCTGTTTGTGACGTATGTGGCCTAGCGTTGTCATGAAGCAGCAGTTAGCAGGCTAGAGAAGTAGACCAGTCTCGGTTGTTTAAAGGCTATCTTTTCTTAATTTGCAAATCTTGACAATCTGGCCAAATCTTAGAAAGCTGTAGTGTATTACACCACCACTTGTCTACCAAATACTCACCGGTACCTTTTTCGGAGTCTATTAAATAGAGAATATTAAATAAACCTAACTACATGGATTTCAGCGAGTTTATTAAACTATATTATCCCGTTTTCAATCACGCAAAGAAATATCAAGTATATTCTCTCCATAACTCGCCTAGTGACTGAGCTTACACATAATTAAACTGGGCGTGCTTAATAGAGCGATACACTATTTCATGTCGGCCCACTGTGTCCTTTACAAAGCGTAAGTTTGGCCTCACTTGGAATACTGTTCTTATCTCTGGGCCGAGGCACCCCAGTACCAACTTTTTCCGTTTGACCGCATTCAACGGACAGCGGCTCGAATTGTTGATGACCAAGTACTTTCCGATCGGCTTAATTCACTGTCGTTGCGAAGAGATGTTGCGTGTTCGCGGGGTGGGAAGTATTCTGAGGTGTTGTTTGGATTAATTCCAGCTGCTGGGATTGTACATCACGACAGAATTTGAATTTTAATCCTCAGCATCTCGATGGTTGGCAATCCACCACTGTGCGCTTCACGCGAAATTTCCTGCTACGCGAAACTATTCTGTGGAATTAGCTGTCGCCAGCGGTGTCTCCGAATCGATACAACTTAGGGATCTTCAATAAAAGAGCCTTACCCTTCTCCTTCTTTCTTTAAATGCTGGCAAAGCATTTGCAACTCGTCTGTTGTTGCGGATGTTCATGGGCGTAAATATAAGAAATCATAGTGCAGAAATAAATATACCTTTTATGTGTTATAATTTTCATAAGATTTTATCTTATCTAATGTATGGTTCAATTCACACCGTGGTTGGGCCCATATAATCCAAGGCTGCCATATGCCAAACCTTTGTACACTAGCCAAAGTGCTGACACCAAGCATAGAATCCAAGATCCAGAGGTAAATAGAAGTATAAGCAAAATTCTTACCCGGTGCTCCTGTAGCTTCACTTCAATTGCTGGGTTCACTAAACAGTAAATGTAAGTTAATATGTAGGGTGTGTTCACAAATGTAGGATGAAACCGGGATATAGTCCTGCAATTTTATTGTCATGAGGGTCAACGTTTTTATTCGCATTTAATAACACAATTTCACTCAAGGAAATATTTAATTTTCATCCGGGCTTTTGGTTTTTTAAAATATTTTTCGTTAATTATATTTTTCAATCATAAATATCTAAACAAATTTTATAGATTATTTCCGTCCAATGTTCATAAATTATATCTGGTCACAACAGGCGGCGTTGTCTCAAATGTCCAAGTTCCAGCCTGGCCACCTTGGTACCTAGCTACGGAAAATTGAAATCTACATCAAAATCCAGTTCAGTATTTTTAAATTTGTACATAGCAGGCAATATATAATAAAAATATAAGACGTGAATTCTGGTTCAGTGTTCTCTTGGTTACTTATTGTTATTCTTAATATTTATTATAGATTTTCCATCTTTTGACTAAATTCATCTATGAAATTTAGTAAAGATATAAAGTCTTAAGCTTGGTAAAAATTCAGAAGCTAAAAGAGTGTTGATAAGGAAAATTATAGTACGAAGTTAAGCGGAAATTAAATGGCTAAAGAGAAAAATTCTTCATGAAATGTTAATGGATTAGTTGGCAACAAAGTTTTTCTTTCGGGCAAAAGTTTTAAGTTGTCCTCAGACTAAGTTCCAAATTTAATAATATAAAACTTAGTTCTATTTTATCTCAGACTAGAAGCCCAGCCAGTCTTCGGTCCGATTGATATACTCGTATTACTACACCAAGTGGAAAATTTATTTAACTAACTTCACAAATATAATAATTCAGGTATCTTAACAGTTATGTAGCCAGGCTGTAGTCTGTTTCTAGCCATTATGAATGTATCATCTAGACCGGGAAAGGACAACGCCCTCACAGATGGTCTTTAAGAAAAATGTAAGCTCTTTTCTTTAAGTGGTCTCTAAGTGTCGAACAACTCCTCAAAGTGTATCTTGAATCTTTTTCTTCTTGAATTTGGATGGTATATATATATGGATACCTATATAACTCACGATCCGGCAAGCTGTATTTGTTTGTCTACTTAGTTTCATAAAGAAATTTATAAGACATTACGTGACATTTATAAAACTTAAAATTTCATCCTCATCATCTCGATGGTTGGCAACACACAACTACTCTGTTGAATCAGCTGTCGCCAACTGTTTCCGAACTGATACGACTTGGGGACCTTCAAGAAAAGAGCCTACACCTTCTTGAAAGGCCGGCAGTGCAGCTGCGACTCCTCTGGTGTTACGGATGTTCATTGGTGGTGGTGGTCACTTACCATCAGGTCAGTCGTTTGCCACCTATACTATAAAAAAAAACATTCAAAAATTATAAACACCAATTTTTCTAGAGCATCATGTGAACGATAAATGACAACCTGTGCAAAATAAACACACACATTTAGTCAGGACACATCAGGAGGGTAACGATGAAAGCCTTTTTATCGTTTCATAAATATTTTCTCCTATGTAAATAATTTCTGCGTAGATTATGCGAATTATACAGTACCATATTACAGTAAGAAACGGTTACCAATCGAAAAGAGATAATTCTAGAGAAATCTCAATTTTAAACAAACTATATAATAGATATATTATAATTATGAAAATCGGAAAATAACCAAAATGTTATTGTCTCTTGTCAACAATTTTAGTAACAATATATATATTTTTTGTAACAAAGTAACACACATATTTCTTTTTCTTTGTTTTTTGGTTTCGTTCTTTTTAAGAAAAAATTATGATAAACTAAACTTTAATGCTTTTGTGCGCTAGGAAATGATTTCCGACAGTATTCGATTAGCAGATTCGTAAAAGCTTAGTTGGAGTAGTTAACAAAAATGTAAGTAAAGTTAACTAACCAAAATTTCTGCACTTGAAGGATAATATGCATGTATGGTATAAGAGAGAATGATATGTCCATATTATTTTTACTGCAAGTTCAGCCAACGTTAAACACCCTATCCGCTATCTGTCTGGACCTTCTTTCGTCACTTACCTCTTAATTTCCTTTAGAACGCCATGCCGAAGAGACCTCCGTGATAAATTGCCTCACTAAGGTGCGGTTCTTCCACCTAAAAATATCAGATATAAAAAATAAAATGTCCATCATGTATCCAAACCATAGCCAGTGAAGACAGAGATTTAAAAAATAGCCAATCCTGATGAGAGAGTTACTTTAAATTCTTAAGAGTGTTCTGTCTGTTTCCTTCGAAAGTTTGATTTCAATTTGTATTTGAACTTCACACCTTAATGGAAAAAGTTTTACTGAACTTCTTTGAACTTTATGCTCTTAAATTAACACTTATCTCCCTATTTACACTAAAGATAGGTTTCCAACATAACCGTGTAAAATGAAATAAGCTCCCAATATGTGCTCAATTCAGTTATTTGTTTAAGTAAAACATCTTAAAAAACCTACCTCAATAGGTAGGTTTTCATTATAAAATAAAACAAAGAAATATTCAAGAAACTAAATATGAAATAAGTTTACTCACTGTCATCACTTTCAGGAACTATCAGTCTTTTATTCCTGTTTGATATGATGTCACTTTCATCACTTGAGCATTCCTGATGCGATCCTGGTTTAACAGTCGACGAACTCGGGCAGATCTCAGACCTTCGTAATAAAATCTGTAATTAACAGTTGAGTAGGTTTTTTGCTAAATCTTTATAGATTACCTCATATTGATTTAAGTATCTGTTAATATCTCGCTGCAACTGAAGATCTCGTTCAATATTCTTGTTATATTGTAGATAATGATTTCCCAATTTTCTTCCCAACTCAAACCCCACGCTGAACTTTGGCTTTGAACGTAACTGATTCAGATTGCTCTTCTTCAAAATCATTGTCTTTATTTTGGTTTCATGAATCATATGAACTAAATCTTCATTTAATTCGTCACCAGTCAATATTTCCTCAATATCTACCTGATCAAAATCTTCAAAACCTTGAGCTAACTTGGTGATCTGGGAATATTCTTGCTCTAATGGAAGTTTTCCGTTTCCACTTTCAACCGCTTCTAGCCATATTGCTTTTCAGCAGGCATTGAACGTTGATTGTTTGATCTGAGTGTATGACAATCCAACATATTTAATGCAATCTAAGATTGTAAATTTCTGCCAAGCATAAGAGTCAGAGATTCGTCACTCTCCATTTGTTCCGAAATGTACTTGAATGTTTGCTTGATATAAAATGCTCTAAGTGTCGGAATAATCCCTTGGTCTAAGAGCTGTAATAAGGAAGTTATATTCTTAAGGAAGTTGTATTATTTGGTTATATACATTATATAAACATACATTTTTATAAGTTTTTCCAAATTCGTTAATTTATAAACCATGTAACACCGAAATCGTGTAAAACAGCTACCACGTAAATAGGGGGATAAGTGTACTTATGTAGGTAATACAGTATATAAATATTGTTAGCTATACTATTACTATTACTAACATTTCGGTTAACCACTACAACTAATCTTAAACACATGTGCTCTGAGATGGTTCACAGCGAATGAAGGATTCGAATCTGCTTTAGTTAGGTAGACCGTATCCTAAACCATTAGGCTATTGACGGATTTCTTTCACTCACAATGCGAACCATCAGTACTAAAGTTAGTAACACATATACTCCATAAGGTTTCTCATGCCACAGATCCGTTGTAATTGAGGCTTGGGTTGGGTTTGGATAGATTAACCGCTATCGCTGTTAATTAGTCCGATACATTGCAAACGACTGAAGTTTGCGGTGAGGGTGTTTGCTCATTGTTGTAAATAATTCCAAGCTTTAGACGACGGCCCTCTGCGGTTAGCATACTAATGTAATGTCATGCCTGCCTGTAATAAAGCTGGATTTATTTTTGACAATCTCATAGATGGGTCTACAATGATGATAATAATTGTAACCTCCTGGTCAACCGTATCTTCTGATTGCTACCTAAATATCATCGTTCTTTTTGAACATATAATATCGCCGTAAACATGAATACAACACCCACACAATACAAATATTGGCATCTACCGGTAACCAAACCCAAAAAGAAAATGTCTAATGTTCTATAAAGTAAATGTCTGATTAGATTTTTTTTACCACATTTTGTTAAAGAACATATAAATCGACCCAGGGCCCCACAATCTGACCTCAAAACAGAAACTTCTTGTTAATGCTATGGCTATATACGGGTCAGACGTAATATTAAATGTATTTTTTTATCTTAGAATTGATAAAAAATTATGCTGATCACATATCTCGATCAATTGTTTCGATGTAGATAAAAAACTTATTTGTTAAGTTATTTAGTTTGCTGGTGGACAAAGTGTTTTAAAGATACCAGATATCGGCGCATGTGAAACAACGCTATAATACTGAGTGTTAACATTTACAACCTAGCAGCTCATGCTTCACTTTTTTTAATGAATCGAGAGAGACAGACCAGTACGGAGTTCACTTGATGCTAAGCGATTCCTGAGGGCCATAATATCCACATTTAACTTTGAATGGAATGACAGTTACGTACAAGTACGTTGACATCCCCGAGAGACCTTTAAGAAAAGCGCCTCCTACACCTTCATTAAAGACTGGAAATGCATTTGCGACTCCTCTGGTGTTGGATGTTCATGGACGGCGGTGATCACTTATCATCGGATAGGATGCATGCTCGTTTGCCACCTATACTTTAAAAAAAAAGAGATAAATAACAAAAGCTCAAAGCTTCGAAAAAATTAGACACGTTGACTCTTACGTATTAGGCTTACGTAAAATACCTTTGTAAAACAATTATATAAAAAAATAACTTTTGAATCACTCACCTACTCCTCTCAGCTGTTCTAAGTATTCCAATCTGTGTCCAATCGAACAAATATTAAATAATGTAGAAAAATATGTTATTGATTTATATTCTAATAGGGAACTGTGAAATATTCGTTAATTGAAATAATCATCTATCTATGCGAGTTTTATAAGAAGCTAATTGTTTGCAGGTAGTTTTAATGGCAATATTAAAAAAAATAACAATATGAGTTGGACATAATATAAATAGTTCGGTAGTTAAGATAAAATTTCCCTAAGCTTATAAGCTTATAGTATAATAGTATACTTTATCACGTTAAAACTACTTTTATATAATATTAAAATAGTCTATTTGAATGAATTAATTATAAGTTTTGAAAAAAAATTACTAATTACTAAATTATCATTCTAAAAGATTTGCCATTATTATTGAAGCAAATAAAGACAACTTTACTCGTTTGAAAAGGAATTATGCGTAATCCCTTTACGTCTTGCCTCCAAAACTTCAATTTGCTATTGTATCTGAGGCTTTTCTATATCGGAGAAGTTAACATATTTAGCAAAAGCTTATAAATGGCTTTTATATTATAATGTATTTTAATTAGACGTAGAATAACAATAAACATTTAAAATTAATTTTAATGGAAGTACGGGAACGACATAGACGTTGGTATATTACCCGTGTGCTAATTATAATATTTGTAATTAAACAATTTCTTTGAATTAAACACAAAGCAATTGTTAAAAAATGTTATAAAACACAACGCTTAGATATTTTTACATTGTCTTCTATATTAGATAGGGTAATTAAAATACACTTGGTTCTTGTAATTAACAATAAATTTAAATTAATGAACTGATAAGGGTATGTTCGGTGAATGGTAAAAAGTTAATTACATTAAACCTGACCCGTCTCATAATGACCTGGCTTTTCTTTTCACGCTACCTTTTATATGTATATTGATGAGAGATGTTTTAAGCAAATTTTGATGTTTCTTTAAATAAAGTTTAAATATATCCTGCTACCTATGATCGACTTTAATACAAATAAACGGACAGTCTATAAAATTATTACTAAAATTACAGTCTTTGAAAATTGTAAAAATAGTTGGCAACAGTCTACATATGGTAATTCCACTGTTAGAGCGTCCATCGCGCGGCACCTCTGCAGATTGGTAAACTGTGCATGTCATCGTGTGTATGTGCATTTTTTTTAATTTAATATCTTAGATATGCCTGTTTCTTAAAGAAGATTTCTTTAACCGCCGAGCAAGTGATAATTTGTAATTAAACAAATTCATTATATATGTATTTTATTTATATGTTTTATTTTATTGACCAAATAGACGGAGGATATATATATGTATGTATATCCTTAACTTAATAATAATAATAAAAATTCTTTGATCATCTAGCAGTCATTCATCAAACATATGGTGGTAAATAAAATACAGTATATATATATATATATATATATATATATATATATCTGTTTTTTTATATATTTGAGGATGCGACCTAACTGCCAGTTCACCTCATGGTAAATGATTATAGTCCAGCCTTTTAGAAAGAAATAAGCTTTTAGAAATAAATAAAAAATAATTTTAAATTACATATAATAATTATTATTATATGTAATTTAAAAACTTTAATTATTAATACAGCTATTATAAAATGTTATTAAATTAAGAGAAAATTCCAACTACGTATGAATATGACAGACTTTGTAATTTTGATTATCTGTTATTATCCGAATTGTGGTTAATTATATATAAGATCAATGTTACTTAATATAAATTAGCACTGACAGGTAATGGATTTGTATGCTAATTACAATGTCGACAAAGTGGTTGGGCGTACAGTTCACAACTTACATGTCGGTTTGAATCTCAGATAATTTACACCAATAAATGTCCGAAACTCTAAATACAAAAAAATATTTGATGACATTTGTATACGGTGAATAGTTCGACCTCTAACTGCTATTACGACAATGGAGTGAAATTGTATAAAGTCGATTAAAAAATATCTAATAATCAGCCTAGATATAGTCAGAAGATGGACTTCATAGTCTTTTAAAAGTAACGTAACAGACTATGTGTGTGTAATATGTTATATATATATATATATATATATATTTTTATCCTTTTTTATATCTGTTATTCAAAGTCATCACCAATGTAATCGAAGCTTCTTTGCCAACGCAGTGGAAGTTTATTGATGCCCTTCTTGTGAACATCAGCTGGACGGGAGGCAACAAACTCTTCAAAGGCATTTTGTACTGCCTCTCGGGAATTCAATTTTTTTTCCCGCTAAAAAGTTGTCAAAATTTTGGAAAAGTAATAGTCGGTGGGTGCAAGGTCTGGTGAGTACGTTGGATGAGGGAGAGCTTCTTACCCCAACTCTTGCAGCTTGGAGACTCTCTTTTGTGCAGCATGGGGTCGCGCGTTGTCGTGTAGGAGCAGCGGGGACGACCGATTGACCAAAGCTGGTTGCAGATGTACGCAGCTTCTCCATCATTGTCTTCACTTCTTCACAGTACACATCTGCAGTAATGCTCATGCTGTTTGGTAAAAAACTGTGATGAATCACACCGGCACTAGACCACCAAACAGTGAACATCAAATTTCTAGAGGCCATTTTTCGTTTAGGGCATTGCTTTGGTGCTGAACCAGGATCTAGCCAACTTTCTGAGCGCTTTCGATTGTCGAACAGAATCCACTTTTCGCACGTAACAATTGGGTTATGTATATGACAATATAATAAACACATATAGGCTTTAAGACAACCTACTGTAAACTTTATTCTAATATAAATAAATAATTAGTTAAATAATATACAGGTCAAAGTAATAAAATAATGTAAGACAAAATATTTCCCTAACGAATTTGTTAACGCTCCATCTGGCAAAGAAGTTATTGATTTTATGCTTGTTTCCATGTACGAATTGTAGACGCCGTGCAGACAGATATGAGTAGTAACATATGAATGGAGACAGCAAATCCGCTACGAAGTCAAGAAGAGGGGTCGTTGACATCCGACGTAGCGGCGCGACGTTGCAAGTACAGAATGGAGCGGATTAAATGAAGTGCCTCTTAGCCTACGTTTTTCAGTAGCGAATATTTACATAAAAAATGATGAAACGTAATATTTTTTTTCTATCTATCTTTCGGTCTAAACATATTAATGGAAATATTAACGATCCAGTACCGTATTCAAAGACACTGACAGCGTTGTCTCGAGTCCTCAGTTCAATTCCTAGCTTTACATTTTCGGATTATAAATCGTATACCATAATCGTTATACCTTTATTTTTAAATGCTGATTTACCCCATACTCTGTAGTGAAGAAAAACATCTCTATACACAATAAAGAAACCCAGGAAGATGGGGACGCTGCTCTTTGATGTAGTAAAAGCGTTTGACAAGGTCTGATGTGTCTCAAGAGGACTTAGTTTATAAGCTCTACGCAATTGGAATGCCGAATAGACTCGTGACTATCGTACGAGAATACTTGTCGAACCGCAGCTTTTGTTATAGCATAGAGAGCATCCTCTCGTCTCCCAGGGCTATTACAGCTGGAATCCCTCAGGGCTCGGTTCTTTCCCCATTCTTTTCAGATTTTATGTAAGTGACATCGCCCGGATGAAAGGTGTCGAACTGGTATTGTATGCCGAAGACACCGCTCTCTATGTAACATCAGAACGCTCTGTTCATTCTTCAGATCTCAGCCAACGCACTAGGCGATTAATTCAGGAAATGGAGAATCAAAGTGAACCTGGTAAAATAGCAAAGCGATAATTTTTTCAGGCAACTGGGTTGTTTACACAGGAATCAAGGTCAATTATCCTAATTTTACTCTTTTCAAGAAAGTCATTCCGTGGTCTAGCTACATAAAATATTAATTAGTTACTCTAGACAGTCACTTATCATTTTTAGCACACTTAAAACATGTAAGAGCAAGGGCAGCCCTTATCACAGGTCGTCTTTTTAGCATCCTACACAATCGCAACAAAATACCCTTACGGTATAATTTGCAAATCTTTAAAACTTGCAAACGACCTGCAATGTCGTATGCAGGCATTGCATTCGCGCACATCCCGGAGGCTCAATTAAAGCGCCTTTAAACGTTGCAAAACAAAATTCTCCATAGGGCGACAGGCGCTCCATGGTTTGTAAGAAATTCGGAATTACACCGAGAAGTTAAGATACTCTCCATAAGGAAGAACTGTCAATAAATATCTCTACGGTATTTCTATTCGACCGTAAATCACCCATTAGTGGTAGCAGCAGGTGACTACACCCCGTATTACTACTACCCTTTTGTTAGGAGGGGTGTCCCTCCTCTCCTAACAAAAGACATCCTAAATACGCAATGATATTCTGACGGCAAACATTAACTTTGACACAGTCCCGTCCGCGCTGAGCGGCAGGGGCTTAACCGCGGACCAACTAACGTCACCGACGCGCACAAACACTAACATTACACAATTCATACACGTAAACTCAGACACGCCACACCGCACTCGCCGGCGAGCGCGCCGTCATCGTCCTCGCACAGCGGCTTACACGCGATTTACTCGTGTTCTAGGCCGCTTCTAAAAATTGACCTGTCCTGCATTTAGATAGCGATCTGAGTCGAGGTTTCGTACCTCCTTATGAGGGGCCCTCGGATTGTTGTCGTCAATGTTCTTCGTTCACATGGGTCGTAGTGCAGCGGTGGTGCAGCAGCAGTCTTCGCACCAGTTTCGCAGCATCGTCGTTGTCTCCTTGCTCAGCGGGCCTCGCTCGCTAGCCTAATTATATAAAGCTTTAAAGGTCTTTGCATGAACAGCAATACTCACACACAAAAAAAAAATCACGCTGGTCCTCTGTGAGGGCGTCGTCCTACCCCGGTCGACCTCACGCATTCATTCTGCAGCTAGAAACAAACTGCGGTGTAGCTCTACAAGTGTTATTTTACATGCATATTTAATTAAATATATTTTTTCCTTAAACAAGTGTTGAGACTTAATGCCCTGTGGCATTCTGTGGTAGTAAACCTTGGGTAGTGTGAGAAATGATTGATAGGTACACTGCAGTAGTGTAGCTCTACCACAGAGTAAAGTTAAGTCTTTTAAGTCCATCGGCAGTTGATGCCACCCCGTTGAAGGCTAAAGCTAGTCAATAATTGCATTTATTATTAATGGAATTTTTCAAATAACTTTTAATGTGACCTTACAACATTATTAAGAAAACTCGTAGCGTGTTTTTTTCGCACCTATTTTTCTTGGCCTTAATCGCTAAACATAAATCCTGATCTCGTGAGAGATATTTTTTTGTTGTTACATTGTTAAAAACGCCTGGCTTGGCTTGAAAGATCGGCGATGAACGTACACAGTACATTTTATAGTGCCGCAAGCATTTCCGCAATAACAGTAACTCCCCCCCTCTATATACACACGTCATCCCTCAGTCATACGTCAGCCATCCATAGTTCAATTTGAATGCATTTACAATAAGATCGGACTAAGGTTCAGATGCCTTGTCAGTGACACGGGGCATACATACATAACACACCCAAAACCGAAAATCAACAATTTGTGATGCACAAATATTGTTCTTCGGTTGGCAATCGAATCCAGGACCCGTGACGAAACAGCCAGATACTGTATCCACTTCACCAAGCGACCGTCATGTGACCTAACATTCATCGACTTCCAAAACTTGCTTAGATTGTCGGATAATAAATATAAGTAACTGTGAAAATATAACTTAACTATTGACAGTGCCATAGTCAAGCTATAGTTAGCGATAGCATGAATAGGTCGACTCGTCCAAGAAAAGCCCCCACAGAATACCAGAGTTAAATAACAGCATAAGTTGTTGTATTTGTTTGGTGAGTGTAGGGCACCGGGTACGATGCAAATGCATTTAATCATTGCTCAGGGCCGATATATATGTCGGAATAATCACTTACTAAACTGTAAAGTGTTACTGTGATCACTTGCTAACTTACGAAACTGTGAACTCGATTATTACCCCGAGTTATATAAAACAAAAATATTGTTGGCTGTGGATTACTCACTGATATAAATTATATATATCATAATATAAGTTAAGTTCACTGTTAGACAATCCTCTAGAGGATTTCAGTAATCGCCATGCTTATGTTACGGCATTATTTCATACAATGATATTCACGCTCCGTCAAGCTCCGTAAAGTAATGCTTAAGCAGGTGGAATAAGCTCTATAAAACCCTCTTATAAGAGATGAGAAGTATGTACCCTAGCTTAGTGCCTGTCTGATTGAAAATAAGATTCGAATCGATAATAAGAATAATAGAGCCACGTTGCAGTTTTATTCTAGCTTCACTATGAATCAGTCGGCTCAACCAAGGAAAGACCATGGCGTCACATGATACCAGAGTAACAGCATTACTACTGTGTTTCGTCTGATGAGCGCAGATATCTGGAGACCCTTATTACTGAAACTGAAGTATTACTTCTTACTATCTTAGTCGCCACGGACGAGCATATATAATATATAACATATGTATATATATATATATATTATATAATTTTACAATCAACTACGTTATCCACATCTTACTCAATTTGTGTTGTTGTTTACAATTATTACTAGGCAATTACGGGATATATTATACAAATATACATATATGCATAAAAGATTTTAATTTTTACTTCATTAATAAGATGTAAATACTGCTTAAGAGATAAGATACAAAAGAATATACAAAAATATCAATATGAGTGAATCAAAATGAAATAAAAAATAACAAAACCTCTTCATTATACATAACTGTCTGTCGCTTTATTACAGCATATTAATGCTACAAACTCAGGTTTTAATAAATCGATTCAGTTTTTATACCATAGGTACTAATTAACAACTAATTATTATTTAAAAAAAGTAAAAGTGTAAAAGTAACGTCAAGGCCTATATACATATATAAATCCGACTGACGAATATAGGCCAGCTTTCTACAGAGGACGTAAGAGTTTAGTTTAGCACACACAGCAGATTGGCAAACTTCACATGTCTTCAGGATTCTCCACGATATTTTACTTCACCGTTGTGACAATAGAATACGGTAAATCAGCACAAATTGCAATTAACAATTTTCATACTGGTACCGGGGATCAAAATCGATTTGCTCGCGTACCGTGAATTAAAAACGTACGCTTAGCAGTGAACATCGAAAATGACTCTCGCTTGCTAGTCTTTATATAATATAACCCAAAGGGGTTGCAATCTGGAAATATTTTACATTCGTTATAAAGTGTTGTTACTCAAACAATTATAACTATATATAAAATATACTATTTACTCATTGTTAGAACATTAATCATAATAATTAATTTAACATCTGTTTCTAGCTTACAATAGTAAACAATAAGGACAGCAAGTCTGTAAAGTCAAGAACGGGGTTCGTTGACATCAGAGGGTGAGATTTAAGTATCGTGGATTGGAAGGGAATAACAGTGTCTTATTAACAGTATATTTTTTCGAAAACTTTATTATAAATAGAGCAAAGGAAGTTTTTGTAATTTTTTTTCGCGACTGCCTCAGAAAGAGGTTTTTGGGGTGTATGTATGTATCTATGTATCTATGCACGTCACCTGGATCGTGGGTTGAGATTCTTGGTGTCATAAATTAGGCGGTCAGTCTGGGTCTCAAACTTGTACTGGTTCCAGTTTCGTGGGGCATAGATAGTGTAGATAAGTGTATGTCGTTCACCTTGGCCCTGATAAATCCTTCTTCCCAATTTTCTATTGTAGAAATTGCCGCAAATCTTCCACAGGACCATATGGCAGCCTTTCCTGCCGCGTCTGTTTTCAAATAATGTTGTTCTAAATTGCGATAAGGCTCCAATATGATAGCTAGAACAATACGCTCCTCACGTATGGTTTGTAAGGAGGTCTTCAGCATTCTTGCAGTGGTTTAAGTTCACCTGTAGGATCTTAATTTTTGTCTATTACCGATCTCTTGGCTGGCCTTCTGAACTGAAACTAAAGACTAAAATGCAATACCTTGTCGCTACTTGGTACTAGATCTCCGGATCTCTACTCTTACATCCTTCATCTATCGTCGAAAATAATCAAGATGTAAGCGTTGTCACCCCTGAAAACTAAAATGGAATGCCTCGCCGCTACTCGGTACTAGGTCTCCGGATTTCAAAACTTACCCGATGAAGTCTGCATCTAGAAGCAGCATCGTAAATCTAAAGCTATGACCTCCGTTGAGAAGTACATATTTAAAAATATCTTTTGAACAACTGCGTTTGTTATGCAGCAAAGACATTTCCAGTCCCCGGAAAGTCCCTTATCTCTCGCTCTTTGGTTTAAAAGGACAAAAGATAGTATTATTACTTTTTTTTTTGTAATTAGCAAAAGATACTGTGAACAGACTGGAAACAATGTGCCCCATGGATTATGAAGCGCTCATTCTAGCTGTAAACGTTTATTCTTTAACTGAAATAAGAACATTTTAAAAGGAAGTTTTCCTTATTGTGTTCTAATATGCATTTAAGTTCCGCTATTTTTATTGTTCTGATTTATAACTTGAACAGCGACAGCATTGATAGTTTGATGACTACGTTGTTTGATATTAAGTCTTTCTTGGATTCGATCTCTCGCTTGTTATAAAAGAAAATGGATCTCAATAAAATGTAAATAAAACATTTGGATCCCACAAGTAGATCTAACATTGTTACCTAACATAGTTCTTTTATAGATGCTTCACGAGTGGGTCGGCTTGATCGGGGAAGGTTCGCTGCTGTGTTTCGTATGGTGAGTGTAAGGATCCTGAGACATTTATTACTGGTGACAATGCATTCTTTCTTAGTCCTCAGGCTGTATTATTATTCTTTATCAAGATTTAATTTGGGTTTAATGAGCCACAGATATCACTTACAATAAAGAAAAAGAGCCACTTTGCACTTATGTTGTTATCACACACCTTGTTTTAATACAGCTGGGTTTTACGGTGTAACTAACCTTGGTGTCAACTAATAGATGATATCAACTCTATACACAAACCACATGTTAATCTATATATTTGTATTTTTCAACAAAACATTTAATAGTTGGACAACAGATTTTACGTGGTAGAGGTACGCCGTAGTGTGTTTTTAGCTGCAGAAAGAATGGGTCAGCTCGACTGGGGAAGGACCACGCCCTCACAGAATACCAGCGTAAAATAGCAGTATAATGCTGCTGTGTTTCGTCTGGTTAGTGTAGGGATCCGGAGACCTTTATTACAGGGCATTCCTTCTCCGTCTTCAAAGGTGCCAACGCATCTGCATTATGATTCCTTGTCAAGGATGAACGAAGATATTATGGGCCGCAGGAGTCACTCACCGTCAGGTGAACTGTTTCCTCGTAAGTTACTCTGAATATAATTAAAAAATATCAATTTTATTGTGCTGTCGTCCCAAGGATTAAAATGGTTTTCTTCACTCATCAGATACCTAGTCGAGTTATAAGTTCTATTACACATATTTAATTAATTTAAATTTCTAATACCAGCCAGATATGTATAGATTGATTTTGAATAAGGAACTTACGCGTCATCTTAAAATAAAAAAATAATTGATTGTGTTCCACTTAAAAAAAATTGAATGGATGCAAAAGAAGACTCGAGTCGCGGTCATTGCGCTTTACCGCTGCGGTTACACGCCAACTAAGAATTATAAACAATCAAACGATTTAGTGTAGATTTGAAGACGGTAAGCGAGCGGCCAACCTTGTAGCGAGCACACCAGCTGTCAACGAAGCAATATTACACAAACATCCGTACGATGTTGTAAGTATGTTTGTGGCAGAACTTATGACACAACTATTTATACGCTAAAGATATTGCCATTACACAGGGTGAAACGTTTAAAAACACTTTTTTTTAATCAATTTTTAATTAATGAAATAAAAAGAGGCCGAGGTGCGAAATATTTTATTAAAATTAGTCTGAAATAGCAAAAGTTGGGCACTTTAGAAAAACGAGTTTAAATTGAGCTCTCCATCACTACTCAGAGTAATTAACAAGTTCCTCTACCGAACGAAATTTATACCGTTTAATTAAATCCGGAGCCGACGGGCAAGTACGTAATAAACTATTATTTATGGTAAATTAACTTAGGTATAAAAAATCACTTCTTTGACGAATAACATGTTTACAACATATACCGTCCTGTTCTGTTTTCTTTTTTAACAAGAATGTTAACAACGCTGTTTAAATTACTAACATTCCCGTAAACCACTCCAACTTAGCTAAAATGCTTATGCTAGGAAATGGTTCACGAGATTCGAAGTCTCGAATTATGGACTTCGAGAGTTTCGAAGTTTCACAGACTGTACCAAAAACCATTAGGTTGTCGAGGCTTCAGATTGTTCGATTTTGACCACGGCCATATCTTCTGCCATACTATCTACCACATATATTTAGCATTAAGACGCAGTGAGTGAGAAAGGCGCAAGGCCTGAGGATTGAGGAAAAGCAATGATTGCTAGACCATCCCCACGAAGTAATACCTAACGGTGGTCTCGTGGGGGTTCCTCGGGTCAGAGGGTTTTTTTAGTCGGTAATAGGGGTAGGAACCCCTATTACCAGGGGTTGAAGCCTCCCCCTTCCCTCCATAAAAAAAAAAAAAACGATCTACCACCTATGCTAGGCAGAATTATACAGTCAGTATTAATGCAAACACAGAGGCAGCCACTCTTCTTGCACCTTATTCCAGTATAATCCAAGTGCAATTATATTTAGTGCAAATATTATTATTACATTATTGCTATCAGTAACAAACGAGCACACAGTTCACCTGATGGTAAATGATTCCTGCGGTCTATCATATCTATATTCATCCTTGTCATGGAATCATAACAGATACGTTGACACCCTTGAGGACTTAGATGGAATGCCTAGTCACCAGTAATGAAGGTCTCTGCAGCTCTACCACGCAGCAAGAAGACGCAATAAAATCGGAATCGATACAAATGCAATGTCAGGGAGACGAGGGTGTATATAATATCCATCCTGTCAGTTTTCTGCACGGCGATGCATCGAAACGTTCAGATGCTGTGTCAAAGACACATATAACACAACCTTACCCAAAACTCAACAATTTTTGATACGCAAATATTGTTACTCGAGTGGCTATCACATTCAGGATCTATGACGCTATATATACTTCAACTAAGCAAGAAAGAAACATGATTTATTCAGTACTAACAAAATAAAACATTACTGTAATTAATAAAAAATTCTTTACATAATACATTTTTGTACTGAAATTGTGAACAGGTCAGTTATATTGCTGCCACAAGTGAAAACTGCAGCGCTGGTTTATAGCTGGACCCGTCGTAATGAGTGATTAGTATGCTACACGGCATACGATGAATATCCATAATTCATTCTTGTAATTTATGTCACAATAAAACCCTTTTATTATCTTCGAAACAAAGGTACGAGTATATTTAAAGCTGAATTTTGTATGATGAGGAAAAAAGTTCAGTAGCTTCGTTCACTAGCTTTTCGAAAGGGTGTGTAATAATTTAGTACAAACTTATGAGTGTTTCGACTACCACTTATTAGATAATTAAGGGAAATATATTATTAATTTTACTTTATAATTATATTATTTGTTTGTAAAAATGCTATTAGTTTTGTTGATATAAATAAATAAAAATATTCAATAATTGGTGAAGAGGCATACCAAGCGACACCGGATGCCTTGGAGCCGGAATCACTTAACACCGGGAACGATATCTTTACTATCATAGATTATTAATCATGTTAATCAAATCCTTTGTATCATCTACAAAACTATCGATACGGTAAAAACGAAAATTTGAATAGTCCAGTTTATAAATATTTACCTCTATCTACTTTTCTATTCTATCGACTTCTCGCATAGTTGCGTATCGACAGTCCTTGGGGGATACTAACCGGTTAAACACTCCATAAAAGTGTGTTGGGAGATGGTTCACGAGAATAGATTGAGGGATTCGAAACTTGTGTTTATCAGACCGTACCCTAAGCTACTGACTGTTGACAGGCTATTGATGCTTCTCAGTAATTACTTAGTGGACCCCCAGTCCAAAGATCGTGATGTAGAGTCAATCATCAAGCCATTTAAGCAAATCCTCTTACGAATATTCTGTAGCTTTGAACACATTTCGCCCATTTCTGATCAAACGTGTCCCAGACAGTTAACTTTCTTTCTAATGAAACTACAATCAAAATTAATATAGTGTACCACTCGAGATAAATTCTAATCAAGGAAGAAATTTAGAACGTATAACGAATGTGAATTATCGGGCAAGCGTAAGACCATTATTACAGTGGTAGACATTATTAATGGAAGAGATATACTGCAGGTATTTCTGCCTGTGACATGAATGGGTGAAATAGGGGAAATTGTATGGGAAATGAAATGACTGAGCTACATATATATATATATATATATATATATATATATATATATATATATATATATATATATATATATATATATATATATATATATATATATATAACAAGGCATTCAATTACAGTGTTTAGCCATAATAACGCGTGTGCATCTTGCACCTTGTAGAGGGTAGAAGTGTGTTAATGGGATTATTTACCATCAGATAAACTGTCTGTCATTTATTGGCCTCAATTTCATAATAAAACAACCAAGATGGCTTGTACCCTTGGGTTATTGTTTCACATTGCTAACATGTTAGCATTTTGTATAGCGTTGTAAATGTCTTCTTTATTGGTGCTATTTATCTTTTGTCTTTACATGTGATATAAAAAAGGTAAGTTTATTTTTATATCGTCAATATTACTTGGGGCCATGAAATCCATCTTTGGAAGTATGAAAAAAAAACAAAATCTCAATGGCTCAAACTGTTGTTGTGATTTATTTCGTTCACGTGGTGATTCGATCCAACTTAGACATCCATATATTATCGACATAGAATCAATATATTATGATGATACATATGCGAATATAACTCCTGTTGACTAGAATGAAATACATTATTAGTTGTGAATTTCCTGTGTTTTAATGAAAGGATGGTCTTTCCTTGGCCTTGCTGATCATTCATATTTAAGTTAGCATTTGGCTGAAACGTGGCTCTAACATATTTGATTTTATTAATAATTTATAATCTACAAAAACTAGGATACGTACAATGTATATTATTTTTGCTACGGCTATTTTTAATTTTTGTTTATTTCAAATAGTTAAGCATAATCTGTAACAATTGAATAATTTTATACTTAAAAGTTTAATAGTCTTTACAATTATACATAACGCCTACAAAAAGAAACAAGCAATTTCGTTTAAATGAAAACATTATTGTTATATACATTAATGTTAAAGGAAAAAAAGATATTTAAGATCGAAAGAAACAGTTCTATCTAGTAAATAAGTAAGGTAATCTATAGTTATTACGTGCCAATCTCGTCAAAGTCAATCAGACTAGCTTAACACCAAGTTATGCATATGTATGAATATCTTACCCCTCAATAGTGAATTACAGCAGCAGATTAAACTTTCGAACTCTCTATTATATTTTATAATGTTTATATATATATATATATATATATATATATATATATATATTAGAGAGAGAGAGAAAGAGAATATATAGAATAAATGCATATCATAGTCATCTAATTTTAACAAAAGAAAGAAAATCCTTGTAAACTTTCGATAAACAAACCGATAACTTTGCTTGTTTTCAGACGTAACTGATTTTGATTTATGTTTTACAAGTGATTTGCTCGAGTCGTTCGTTTGTATGTCGTACAGATAGAAGTAGTAGAATGCTGTCACTTTGAAATTGTACTGTAATGGGAAAAGTTTTGGCACCCTAGTTCTTGAGTTTCAGTTTCAGTATCTTTGATACTAAATGTGCAAAATAAAATTTGAGACATGCAATGTACGGTATTTCGATATATCTGTCTATAATTATGTTTCAATACATTTATTTTATTTTTTCTATAGGTTCAACAAATGGTTTAATATTCTAGCAATATTTTAATTCCACGAGTATGTACACAGTAGGTAATTATAATAGAGCAGATAGATAATAGAGTCGTTAGCATTTTCGCAAAACATAGAGGCCCTCACTCTTCGTCCCTTACGCATAAGCGATAAGTTCGATGGAAGGCTCTAAAATAAACTACACGTACCGCTATTGAAACGCACTCTAATAACCGAGTTGGATACCTCTTGCCTGATATTTTAATTACTGATCTACCACGTCCTCGGTGAAGAAAATGAACATGAGGAAACCGGCTTGTCTGTGAAATAAAAAAAAAACCAAAAACAAAACTTTCCCTAGAGAAGTTATCAATATCCCGCTTTAGGATTTATATAATGGCCTTATATAGGTTGTTACTCTATTTTTTTTGCGTACATGTAGTACATAAATAAACACATAAAAAGTTTGGTGACTAATGCTAGAGAGTTAACCTACATTGCGATAGATAATGACTTACGATATCAATTATATTAAGTTTGTGCTTCGAGGTAATCACAAATTGATAATAAAATGGTTCAAAACTAACTTTATGCACAAATCATTCTTAATGTGTACATTAAATCATGAACCTTAACTCGTTATACACACTTGCGTTTACATACTCTTGTAAACCTGTAAAACGTCATGCTTCAATGACCGGCTTTCTACTTAAACTGGAGTTCAGTTCATTCACCATATAAGCAGGCTCTATGTTCTCGTATATGAAACAAATATAGGTATATATATATATATAAGGGTGGGCCAATTTATTAAGCAGGTGCCCTGTTTAATCTTTTTCGCCTGAACGTACCTAGGTCAAAGCACTCGATGCGAAGTAAACCTTCATAAGGTAATCTACAAAAACTGTGAATACTTTTTCTATTAATTTTAATAATTATTTCACCACAATTAAAATTTAGATTATTTTCGACGTTAAAACATAAAAAATATATATAATATATTTTCACATAACTCAATAATATTATGAAATAAGTATGTAACACATAACAATAACGCTATCTTGTTGTATGAAGAACAAATCCAGATAAAGGAACAAAGACAGAAATAAAAACAAATAAATCCTATTTATGACTACATACTCCATAAATGTGATGCAGTGCAAAGATATTAAAGTTTGAGAAACGTCCCTTAGATTAAATTTAAAAAATCTTTTAGCAATATTTCACTCTCGCAACAATTTTTATAGTATTAAAGGTGATAGACGAGCGCACAGTTCACCTGATGGTGATATTTATTATAGCACATGAAATGATCATGTTATAACGGGTATGTAACAATTAGTCACCAGCTAATCAATGTTACATACTCGTATATGTAAGAAATTATGACTGTGTATTATTAATTACATAGAAATCCACTCAAATTATGTACAAACAATACAAATAAGGCTTTGTATGCATAGGAGAATTATCATTATACGTGAATTATATATTAAAACATTGAATTAAAAATGAACACTTACATGTTAAATTAGCGTATTATATGGAAAAAGTACAAAAGTTTTGAGCATAAATTATATATTTTTTTTCAATCGAAGAATGTATTATTATTATCTATGCACTTTCACGTTTTGCGTAGCTCATTGGTTCCATAGCAGAAAAAATTTGGGAGCGAGAATCAATAAAATTTTTGAAAGCGGTTTGGACTGCCTCAACATTGGGCATACCCTTGCCTGATTATTTATATTTAAAAAAGAAATTAAACTGTTTTACTCTTTTTACATATATATATATACATATATATATATATATATATATATATATATACATATATATATATATATATATATATATATATACATATATATATATATATATATATATATATAACCTTTTATCTGGTTTAATATCTTAGGCCCGATTACATTGTTCCAACACACAAAGAAGCACCATAGTTTTTATGTTACATGTATTTTTGTTTTTATCTTTGTACTTTCTTTTTGGTTTTAACAACAGTTTTTAAATTTCAATTAGAGTTAATGTAACATTGAAATAGATAAGCTACGAGAAACCTGTGATGAGATGGTACGAGTGATTTCTGCGGTCCATGTAATGCAAATGCGTCATCGTCCCTAAGGATTAAGATAGTACGTAAGTACGTAGCAAGGGTAGCTGGTTCTGTGTGGTTAAATCATTGAATCCTCCTGAGTGGTTTCGCCAAATCTTCTTTGTTCGTACTAAAGTTAATTGTTAAAATTTTGGAAATATTCTATATGGGTTGGTATACAAAAGTTCCTTAAATAAAAATAAAGAATCGACCACATTCATGTATGGATATAGACATATAGAGATATTTTTTTTATAGTATTAGGGACGACAAACGAACATACATTTTGCCTGATGGTATGTGATTCCTACGGTCCGTGACATTTACGTTCATCCTTGACGAGGAATCATAACGCAGATGCGTCGTTACCCTTGAGGGCTGCGATGGAATGCTTTGTCACCAATAATAAAGGTCTCCGGAATCCTACACACACCAGGCGAAATATAGCTGTACTATGTTGCTATTTACGCTGATATTGGTCCCACTCCGGTCGATCTGACCCACTCATTCTGCAGCTAGAAAAGCACTGCAGCGTAGCTCTTCCACTGTTAATATGTACAAGTATGTAGTGTGAACGGAGGTGTTATGGACTGCAAGATACACTTACCATAAGGGGCACTGTGTTCTCATTTACAATCAAAAAAACAAATCGCGACATATACTGATCCTGAAAAAAGAATTAGTAAATTAAAATTTACAATTAATAATAAATTGTCATTTTAAAATCTCATTTTCCCCCATTCTTCTATACAGCACCCAACATATAGATCTTAGATTTTTAATAAAAATATATAATTTAAAATCGTAACTAGTTATTCTAATATATGAACCACAGTATCCGTTAAGGGGCGTCGTCATCATACGGGTATTCCTATTAGATGTCAGCACACCGTCCTCTAAGTTATTTATTAGTAGTTTTGAGCACATCTTGTATAACACCTAATTAGTTATTTACCTATTAGACTTTAAATAACCGATAAATAGTTATAATCAAATAAATGTAACATTATTAATTATAATGAGGTGAAAACGATAGATCAAACATACACGAAACCAATGAAACAATAACGGTCTATGTGCTCACTCGTTCGTAAAAAGTTCTATCATCAGAGTTAGTAAGTTAGCCTAATTATTGAGTGTACGGGTTGCGACTTTCGTAGATTTGAATCTGCCATTAGAGTAGATTATGAACCATCCCCAGCACAAGTATTAAAGCTTAGTAGGAATGATTTAACGGGAAATTTTAGTATGGTTAATAGCATTGTTATAAAAAATAAAATAAAAATCAATAATTAAAATCGTTATTTATCTTAGGTCAATACAAGCACTCGAAATATGATTTTTATAATGTTATCGCCGTGTTCTAAAAAATTAAGCCGGTGAATCTTTCTTTGAAATTTCCTATCTCATCCTAAAATTGATTTATATTTTATTGGCTTAAGAGAGATAAATGAAAAGTCCAAAATTAGTTTAGAAATTTCTTATATACACAAATATACATAACATAGTACATCCGTTACGCATAATCGTACATGACCTCTTTTGTAGTTCGGATTCGTCTATATATAAATCCCACTACTGGGCATAGCCCTCCTCTCTAGTGTTAGAGCAGTCCATGATGCAGCTCCAATGCACTGCCTGGAAGAAGACTTCACATATCTTCGCAAAAATGATGTATATATTTCTCAGAAATGCAGGTCACGACGTTTTCCTTTACGTCACGTTACCTAATACGTCAACACTCATCAACACTTAAGATAGCTATGAACAATTCCGTTGGTGTCGGAATTGGGGATCAAAGTACGTGAGCGTACCGTGAAAAAGCGAACATTTAGATACTGAGCTATCACGGCTTCATTGTAACACAGGAAAACTGTCCATCGTGACGGTTTTGTAAACAGTGTAAACTAAGCTTTATAATCGTTTAAGTGCGGTGTACACTTAAGATAACTCTATAGTCATATTTATATTTCTGTCAGTATACAGTCTAGTGTTGAGGTCACAGCCAGTCTTTTGTACACGGAGCTTAATTATAATTTCATAAAATGTACCGTATAATAATTTGCACCCTTTTGCTCTCCGGCGCAATGGGTATAGTTATTCGTGATAGCGTTTGTGATTGGCAGAATACCAGAGCTGTCACGAATTTGAACTTAACAGGGGTATGTACTACGAACAGGATAAATTTTTTTTTTGAGCTATTTTGAAACGAATCTTACATACTTAAATATCTACAGCCATGACCCATACAATAAATTGACACATTCAGATTTAGCAATTTCTCAAAATTATAACAGTTATTTTTTGTATAATATAAGACGAAGAAAATCTAGAACATCATTCACCAGCACTTTGTCACGTTTTGTGAAGTATCCATCAGGACGATAAGCGGTAAGTTCTGTAGCCCAAAATACATCAGCAACAAATATTCAAGATATAGTACATCCCTTGTTACCCTTGTGGACTTACATGAAATTCCTGGTTACCTTATTGGGTCTCTGGAGGGTCCTTCCTCGGTCCATACATCCAATCCAATTAGGATATAGCTTGAACTACCTGCAGTATGAATCCATCACTTTCATTTTGTTTACCATCAATCAACTTTGTGTTAAACAATAATATTCATCACGAAATTTGAAAGCCACGCTAGTTCAGTATCCAGGGCTGCAAAGAAATATATAAAGAATACATCGATGATCAGCGTTCTACCAATATTCAGTTCAGACGACGGCAGTCTATGATCCTCAGCCTGCAGCCTCCTTTCAAGAGTGGAGAAAATATTTTGTCATGTTTGTAGTGGCGGCGTTATTCTGGGAAATGTAAAAATAATGTTATCGATTCGGCAGATGTCGGGTTAAGGCCCTCGTGCATGTCTTTAATATTAACCATAGTAGTAACAGTCTCTACGGTCCTGGCATCGATATTAAAAACTGAAGATAAAATTAAAAGATATTGTATTGTTGAAAAACATATAACTACATTATTAAATTATATTTTATTATCTCTCTTTAGATTTAAAGCAAACAAGGTTGATAAGTAAATAATTTTATTATTTCTGTAGTTTATAAAACTTTACAATATATATCTTATCTAAATATATTCTATTTTTTTAAATTAAATGCAAATAATATTAATGAATAAACAGTGTTATTATTTTAGTAGCTTTAAAAATGTTGTAACAATATGTATAATCATGTCTATAAATGGATGATATATGTTGGTATAATGTACCAACATATATCATCCATTTATAGACTTGATAAACATATTTTATCTCACTCATACATCTTTTGTTGCAGTTACTCGGAGAATGGCACCAGATGAAACGCATAGAAAACTCTATGGAAAGCGGGGCTTGTTCTACTTTGTCTATAGATGTCAGTAATAATAGCGTTACTGTACAAAATAGGGAAGTTCATGAAAAAACTGCGCATATTACAAATGGACGTATCACATTTATAAATGAAATGTTAGGACTGTTTAGAATAGAGTTTCCTGGTAAGTAGCCGAGATGAGGAAACCTAAAGAGATTGGTGGAAAAGTGACTTATTAAGTAACAATTAAAATTCAACTTTATGTACCTTTTATACGGCACAAAATAGGAAAAAAGAGCAAAATTAAATTAGAGTAGAAGGATCATTACGATTTTATTCACCATACCAATTCCAGTCGCATACAAAGTACATTAACTTGAATTTCAACCCTAAATTGTATTATTAGAACAAAATATATCTATAAATAAGGTAATTATGTTGTAACTTAATTGCCTAATGTAGCTTTAATAAGAATAATTTAGCTCAATTTTTAACATAATTCGTATTACTTTCAATATATTTTGATGGCCTCCAGGCGGAATACGACCAAGGCGATAACTTCTGGTTATTACGGTCCGGAAACTTAAGGACGTAGGTTCGAATCCACCATTAGACTATTGTAGTGAACCATCTCCTAGCACAACAATTTCATCTTAGTTGGAGTGGTTAACCGGAATATTAGTGATGTTTAGTAGCATTACTAATTTAATTTAAAAAAAAAACAAGAGAAACCGTAATATTAAAATAAATTAAAAATTAAATAAAACAAATTTTACTGATTTGGTCGCGTTCATTTTCAACTATTTGATCCCTCTATTTTGAGTGCTTCACATCACTCTTGGTCGCGTAAGGAACAGGTGTTTGACATCCCCATATCGTAGTTAATCCGGAGCTAGGATAAGAAAGTTAAATAAAAGTGATAAAATCCATAAAAATATTTCAATTCAATGTGCAGTATTCGCGTTAATATGAGATATCATCAATTACACATTGTTCCCCTCCTGAGAATCCAGGACCCATGACGCAGAAGCCTCTGTAACCATCGTATGTATGTCGTCTAACAAGTGACGCGTTGTTGTATTTTCAATAATAATATTAATGGAAATTATTTCAGAGGTTACGAGTTACGACACTGTCGTAGTTGCTACGGACTACTCACAGTACGCCTTGTTATATAGTTGTATGAACCTCAATGAGAATCAGTCTTCTGGTGAGTATCTCCACAACTCTTTTCTTGTAGGTCCCTAAGAAGTATCGAGTCGGAAATACAGCTGGTGACACGATACACTGATTCAACAGATAAGTTGATAAAACATAAGAGATAAAATTTCGCATAAAGCGCACAGTGGCGAATTGCCAACCATCGATATGACGAGAATGAAATTTTGAATTCTGTCGTGATATACAAAGTTTAAACTCAGCGGCTGGAATTAATCCCAACAACTACTCAGAGTTTTCATTATCTGTACTAAGTGTTGAAACATACAGTGGTAGAACCACGCTGCAGTTTGTTTCTTACAGCAGAATGAAGGGGTCAGCGCAACCAGGGAAGGACCACCCTCACAGAATACCAGCGTAAAATGGCAGCATAATGCAGCTGTATTTCATCTGGTGTGTGCAGGGATCTGGAGACCTTTATTACTGGTGACGAGGCATTCCATCTCAGTCCTCAAGGTTAAAACGCATCTGCATTATGATTCTTCGGCAAGGATGAATGTAGATGTCATGGGCCACAGGGATCACTTACTATCAGGTGAACTGTGTGCTCATTTGTGACTCTCAAAAAATAACGAAATAAAGGTAGAGCCACGCTGAAGCTTGCAAGCGTAAAATATCAGCATAACGTTATTGTGTTTCATCTGGTGAGTGTCCGGAGACCTTTATTACGACGAGGCATTCCGTGTTGGTCCGCTGGGATTACAACACATATGCATCTTGAACCTTTGTTGGGGAGCCGCAGCTCTCACTTACTATCAGCTGAGCTGCGTATTAGTTGCTACCCCTATTATTATAAAACACAACGTGCATCTTGTATCTTCATTGTGGTAGGCATCATTTAGATGGCATGGGCAGCAGTCTTCACTTGACATCAGAACAACTTATTCAAGCTCTAATAATTTACTAATAAATCAAGAATTGTTGCTTATGACCGTAACCTGATTATATTGTTAAAGTACACTGAAAACTTGAAGCAGTAAAAACCAACCAACCACGTGACAATGACCAGACACTAGATTAGATTGTTAAGGCCCTCATTTATATAATATGTAAATATTTATATATATATTTATATTTATATATATATATATATATATATATATAAACGCTGGAGACTAGGAGATATTTACTACCGTTCATAATTTTGAAACATTGCTTGTTAAGCAATCATAATAAACTCAATTAGTTAATAGCCTAATTTTGGGTTACGGTCTGAGAAACTTTATGTAGGTACGAAATTGCCATCCAACTGTTATCGTAAACCATTTCCTAGTAAGCATATCGGCTGAGTTGAAGTGTTTTATTAAATTTTAATTAAATTTAAATAGTATTAATAGCCTTACAAGCATTCTTTTAAATCTAAAAATATACTTACCCATATCATGCTACCTACTTCAGAATACTAACGAGTATAAAAAATAATATTCAGGTTAAATTCATTTATAATATCTAATTCTCTAATATCTATCTCCAAATATCTACTTAATCCAAACAATTGTATATCATTTTCAAACCGAGTTCAAATAATTAATGCGATTTTAAATGTTAATTTAATACGTGCACGGCGATGAAGGAAAAAACCGTGAAACTGCAGGTCTAAGAAATAACCATTGATAAAGTAAAATTACCCATAAATAAAGTTACGATTGATTGCCCTAAGGCGCTTGGCCTATCTACCTCCTGAGCTTGAAAGCCTTCGGGATAAGACCTAAAAAAATTAATAATATTAATGTTCCTTTTACAGTTGTTGCTTGGGTGTACAGCAGAAATACTTCTTTACAACTGACAGATCAAGTCATTGTCCAGACATTTATAAATGCCAACGAAGATTTGAGGAATGCTACTTGGATAGAAACTCTACACACGGACGAAGCCTGTAGCGTGAGCGGGAGTATCACTTTCAAATTGTCACCCATCCTCGCAATTCTTGCTATAATATTTATAGGCAAAGGTTACTTTGTTTCAAACTAATTGTATCAATAAACAAAATGTTTATGTTTCTTTACACTCTCTTTTATTGTATCAGTCCTTTACTAATTTTGTAACCTTATTCACGTAGGCTAGCCGTGGTTTAAGGTGACGTAATGAATAATCGCCCAAGTTATTCAAATTTATTGCATTTTTATATTAAACATAATTTTAAAAAAAATATTCCCGTTTTTAGTAATGAAAGCAAATTTTTCAATTTTGCATAAAGGCACTCGCGCTAATGTAAAGCCGTGGACTAGCTGGTTGCTCATAGCATAAATGATTCGGAGTTTGTTGTAAGTCATATTGAAAATTGTTATGTGTGCAAAGTAACGGAAAAAGGCCATATGTCCATTTCTCCCTAGGCAGCAATTAATTAGATAGCATTGTTTCTGCAATAGCAAAATTCGATAATAAGATTTCCTTAATTCACATACAAAATCGATCAAATTCGAATCAATTTTTTTTTAATACATTTAGAGTAACAAACACAGCTCACCCGATGGCAAGTGTTTCCTACGGCCCATGACATCTACATTCATCCTAGACAAGGATTCATAATGCAGACGCGTTGTCACCCTTGAGGACTGAGATGGTATGCCTCGTCACCAGTAATAAAGGTCTCTGAATCCTCACACTCATAGCCCCAACACTTATGTTTGCGCGAATAAAAAAAAATATCACATGTTTGGACTGTGAATGTGATTTTACAGTCACAGGAGATGGAGAAGAATCTGCTGAGGTGTTGATGATGATGATGGTGCTGATTTCACATTTACCCATACTACCGTCAACTTATCATCATTTAATTTGGTACAATCTGCGCAGAAGGAGCTCACAGTACCTTGAGGTCCTGTAGCGGTATATCTAGGTTTGGGATTTTATTTAATAATCACAGGATCCCAAGCCGTACTATTAAATTGCATGTCTTAAAATTGTTGAGCGTGTCTGCTCAAGTCATAATCTTGTTTATTCATTAATGATTATCATATCTTCTTAACTTTCAGCCAATTTAAGTCCACTCCCATAAACCAGACCAAATAAAATCGTCGGCGAAATCTGATATTTTTCTTTGAAGCTTTGCCCATACTTACCATGAGCTATAATGTATATTCACATTACTTAATGATGTTTCCGACCGTCAATATTATATCAACGGGAAATAGCAGCATAATACAACAGTATTTCGGTGAATGAAGTGTTCCAGGGACCCAATTATATACAACGTGGAATACCATCTCAGTCCTTAGGGATGACAACAAGATGTAGGTCTTACGGGTGAAAGTCATCACTTACCACGAATATAACATAGTTTGGTTTCTAATTGCTAATAAAAATCATTAAAAATAAATAGTGAATACGATTGACTGAAATAGCTTTGTACAAGTAATTCTCTACGGCAAATGACAATAAATAATTGTTATTTAATGAGATTATGATAACGTTGTTCGCTTAATATTAGACATTTATTATTTTTATATTAGCAAAGAAAGACTTAGCTATTTTATTTATATTTTTGTTTTCAAAGAGATTTGATAAATTTGACAAAACAGTAAACTACACCTGGTGACGACGAATTATCCTGTTTCTTATAGCTAACGTAATTGCAGAGATTACGCTACCGTGTGACGTAGTGGTTAGGTAATGTGACGCAGATTCGCGGATCCAGGATCGGACCAATAATAAAATATAAAATAATTGAAGGTAGTTCGTGCTAACTTGGACATCGGGACGTCACACATCTCAGTACCTCCCGCAACAATGAAATATAAGGCACTTGAAACATCGGGATAAGAATGTTTAAAACAAACGCGATAAAATCCGTAAAACAAGTTTTATTTGATAAACAAAATATGTTAAACAAATTCGAACTGACTTCAATCACATCATATCACAGTCGATTTTTAATTGTCGATTAACGACGTTAACCAGTATCTCCCACCAGGACTCCTCTTTAATGACATTTTAACGATTCCAACAAATGTAATGACATTTAAATGAAAGTATATTTAAGATAAATCAGACCAAATCAATAGTTTATTCGTAGAGTAGTGTTTCACGAGTCAATTGTTATCCATTTAGAGTGTTTTGTGATTTTGTAGTAAAATGTACCGTTTATTCGTGTCTTTGATTTTTGTCACCAGCGTGCTAGGCCAAATAACTCTCAATGGAACTTGTAATTTCTTAAATATATCAGCTGTTAGAGATTTAAATGTAACCCAGGTAAGTTTGTGTTTTCTAAGAAATATGCTAATAAACATTTTTAATCTCGTCTCTTGACAATTATGCTTGTCTCGAATATGACGATTATGTCCTCCTGGTCGATTTCGACCTCGGCAATATCTTCTTGTTATTACCAGACTACTGTTGTCAAACTGTGCACAATATTTTTATGGTACGGTAACAATTTGTGCTAACACAGTGGCACTCACCTGTCATCGTCGTTCCTATTCCGATGTAATACATATGCAATAAGATCGCAGGGAGGTTGTGACGCAGTGTCGGGAACACGAGACATACATGAGATGTACATACCACAGACCCAGACCCGAAGCGAACAATTTCTTATGAACAAATATTGTTCGTGGGCTGGGAATCGAATCCAGGACCCGCAACGCATCATACAGGTACTCTAACCACTACACAAATTGGCGCGTCAATCACGGGGCCGTTGCTAGTATATTATAGTGCCGTCGGTATTAAAGACAACTACACATCCCACCTTTTCCTTATCCAATAGTTGTTGTTACAATGCAAGATGTTTTTCCCACATAACGTCGTAGAGTCTCAGTGGTAGAGCTACACTGCAGTTTGTCTCTAACTGCAGAATGAATGGGTCAGCTCGATCGGGGCAGGACCACGCCCACACAGAACATGTTACGCTACAGAACGCATAACGATGCTGTGCATTCGTCTGGTGGGATCCAGAGACCTTTATTGTTGTGACGAGGCATTCCATCTCAGTCCTCAAGGGTGACAACGCATCTGCATTATGATTCCTTGTCACGGATGAATGTAGATGTCATGGGCCGCAGGAATCATCTTAACATCAGGTAAACTGTGTGCTGTTTTTAACTCTCAATGTAATAAAAACAACGTATAAAAATAAATTCAAATATATATTTGTTATATGCACGATAAATGATTTTTCCGTAATCAATTTTGACAATCTATTTGTTCTGGTCTTTACTAACTTATATCAACAGCACTCGATATTGATTACTTTATGTTCGTGAAATTATTGGTGTGTTTATGGTTTTCGGGTCTGGTTGTGTTGTATGTATATTTGATTACTGACTAGAGAAGAGGATGACCTGGCCTCTATATTTGAGCCAATTCTTTCAGCACTATTGTAAATCCAGCGCAGATGATGTCATCCGGTAATAACTAGATGATATCGCCGCGGTGGACATCACCATCTTCACCTTTACTGTTCCATAAGCGCATACAAAGGCAACGCCACGCAACGCTTCTCGTAACGCCATTTCCTAGACCAATGTTAAGCATATGTAATAAAATTAACAGTGTAGATTCAGATTCAGTGGCAGGGACTCGGAACATTCGTAACACTGAGAACCAAAATTCTAAAATTGCTTTTGAATAAACATTATTACATTAACACACCCATCATGTTCAAATAATTGAAGATCCTAAATAAAATGTACTTGATATTCATACTTATTACAGTTGTCCGGAGACTGGTACCAGGTCAGACGAATCGCGAACACCCAAGAACCCGGGACCTGCTCAACGATGAGTATTAAATCCACCTTCAACAATAGTTCTTTGTCAAAAATTATAATATCAAATAGAGAAGTGGACAACGGTATGATAAAGTATAGAAATGGAACTATATCACCAACTAATATTGGCAACTATGGCATCAATGGGAAATTCTTCTTAAGTTTTGAAGGTATATTTGTACTCATTTAGTTTTTTTTATTAAATGCAATATTTTGAATATTAATAACATGCCTGATAATCACTCCTAAATGTTTGTGATAGGTTCACGACAATAAATCCGGAATCCACGACGTGAAGTTTCAAAGACTACATCGTTCGTACCGTAAACCGTAGACAATTTGTTAGCTTTAGTCATTAACTGTGTCTAAATTTAAGTAAATTTAATATTATCTTTCATTCTCATCCGATAATGAAGAACAGCCATGCTACACGCTCGACAGGAGAAGTCCCACTACCTCACAGAATAGTAGTCCTTAGATGCGTTAACGTTTTTGCATTATCATTCCTAATGGAGGATGATGAGAATGATGATGCCAGATGTCATGGTCTGTAGGAACCTCTTACTCTTAGTTGAACTGTTTGCTCGGTTATCAATCCAAATACTATGAAGAAAGACCAGACTTGGACCAAGTTAACAAGAGGCTAGAAAGATCTTCGACATGCTTACTACTAACAAAAGACGGCAAGAACCAACAGCATAACATCCATTCGAGGATGTTTGGCTTTTGATTTGCTTAAACTAAAATAATTTAGAAAGCACGTTAGCACTCAATCGTAAATGCCTTTAAAGGTAAAGCTGCAGCAAGGCCGTTCTAACGGGAAAAAACCATGCCTTGACAGAATCAAATAGTAGCATAACATAGCATATTTTGTATGATGAGTATAGGGTATATCCAGCTCTGATGATGTCATGAGTACAGACATCACTTACCACCAGGTAAACTGTGTGCGCTTTTGCTCAATGTTATAAAAAAAATCAATAAAAATTGTCAGCAATGTAAAACAATGAGCTTTCTCTGTCACATCTCAGGAAGATGGACCAGATTTATTTATACTTTTTATACTACCTATTATTACTACTAATAATTTATTGTTTAATTATATGTTCTATTCTCTATTCGTTTTTAATTATAATTAGTATACAATTAATAGTACAGTAATATTTATATTTTAAATATTGTTTGTAGATATCGCCTACGACTCAATAATATTGACGACAAATTACACTAACTATGCGGTGTTATACAGTTGCAAAAATATAAATAATTTTACGAAAAATGGTAAGTAATAAATCTTAATTATTTCCATGATATCAGTCCGACATGGGTAAGATCATGCTTTTACCAAATCACCTACGATGTCGTCGCTATTTCGATGGGTTTGTGGGGGAAGAGTGTTAAATCTTCTAACACACATTTTTGTGTTGCCTCCCCTGGAATGTGTTAAAGCTCAGTGTATTCCTTATGGGATCCTTGCACCATTCTCAATACACTAATGGTGTCCACCAAGGGGATTTTAGTGAGTAACAATTGTATATAATCCCGTATTCCCTCTCCCCAGGAAGCTGAAACGCTGAAAATTAAAAAAAAGATTAATGACGGAATGTTGAACACTTGATTATAAGGCATTCATTCTATTACTCAAGGGTGACAACGTCTTCACCATGAACTTTTTTAGAAACCTAATGTATAAGGTCTTTACCTATGAAATTGCCGTTCATCAGACTAAAAAAATGTATTGACTGGCTGTGAATTCTAAATTCAAATTAATTTTGTTTTAAAAACATGACATTCTTTTTACCAAGTCAGTCTTTTGTTTATTGATTAGCTTTGTATTTTCATTACGTTTGAACATTTTTCGTCATAATGGATACTTTTAAAATTCGTGTAATTATGGAATATTAGTTCCGTCGTGGCATCAACGCGTCACAAATGGCACGTAACATCAACAACGTTTACGGAGAGAACTTTACGAACGCACAACCCGTTATTCGTTTGCCCCGTTCCGTGTTGAAAATTTTGATTTGATAAATGAACCTCGTGGTCGTCCGGACACTCTGGTCAACAATGATGAATTGAAGGCGATTGTAGAAGCTGATGTTACTCAATCTATAGCCGTGCTAGCAGCAGCTTTTGATGTTTACATCAAAACAATATTGGTCCATTAGCGACAAATTGGCAAGGTAAAAAGCTTGATAGATGGGTGCCCCACGAATTTAAAGATCCCCAGCGTAACGTACGCTTTAAGACCTGCCTCGCGCTGCTCAACAGGCACAGACATGAAGAATTTTGAACCGAATTGTTACGTGCGACGAAAAGTTCGGATTCTGTTCGACAATCGAAAGTGCTCAGAAAGTTGGTTATATCCTGGTTCAGCAATCACCAAAACAATGCCCTAAACGAAAAATGACCTCTGATGTTTTTGACCAAACGGCATGAGCGTTACTGTATATGTGTACTGTGAAGAACTGAAGACAATGATGGAGAAGCTCGCACATCTGCAACCAGCTTTGGTCAATCGGTCGTTCCCGCTGCTCCTACACGACAACGCGCGACCCCATACTGCACAACAAACGGTCTACAAGTTGCAAGAGTTGGGGTTAGAAGCTCTCCCTCATCCAACGTACTCACCAGACCCACCCACCGACTATTATTTTTTCCAAAATTTGAACAACTTTTTAGCGGAAAAAAAATTAAATTCCCGAGAGGCAGTACAAAACGAAAAAGAGTTTTTTACCTCCCGTCCAGCTTTCTTACACGAAAGGCATCAATAAATTACCGCTGCGTTGGCAAAGATGTATCGATTATATGGGTGATTACTTTGAATAACAGAAATAGAAAAGTTTGAAAAAATTTTTTTTTTTTTACTTTAACTTATTTCATACAAAACGGCAATTTCATAGGTAAAGATCCATTAATAACGTACGAAACATTATTTCATGGTAATATTTTGTTTGTGTTTACAGTTTGGGCTTGGGTATTAAGCCGGAATGCAACTCTGAACAAAAATGACGAAGATTATATTCAATCCGTCATCAATGGAAATGACATTCAGAACGCTACTTGGATAAGTCCAGAACATTCGAAGAAAGCTTGCGAACCGAACTCTAGCAAGTCCTTTGGACTGTCATCGGTATTAGTTCTTTTAACAGTGTTTATTGTAGGCAAAGACTTATTTGTTTCTAGGAATCTATGATAATATAATATTTTGTATTGTTTTTATCGTATTTTTGTAGTCACAGTGGTAGAGCTACACAACAGTTTGTTTCTAGCTGCAGAATAAATGGGTCAGCTCGGCCGGGATAGAATCATGCCCTCACAGAATACGAGCGTAATGCAATTTGCAGCATAATGTTGCCGTGTTTCATCTGCAGAGTGCAGCGATCCGGAGCCCTTTATTACTGGTGACGAGGCATTTCATCTAAGTCCTCAAGGGTGACAATGTATCTTCATTATGATTCCTTGTCGAGGATGAATGAAGATGTCACGGTCCGCAGCAATCACTTACCGTCAGGTGAACTGTGTGCTTGTTTGTTACTTTCAATGTAATAAAGAAAAGAAAAAAGTTAGTGACGACTGAATCACGACGTAAAATGTTAAAATAACTCTCCTGTGTTTCGTATGTTGGTAAATTAAATTACTTCATATAAGATATAAAATGTTAGTCTTCAGATCTGGCGTCTTGAAATATTCTTAAGGTGTACATCCATTGTAGATGTTATCACTTACCATTATGTGAACTGTGTGGTCGTTTGTGGGTGACAATGTAATAATATTATACTTTAACTCATAAACTCATAAACATGTAAATTATTTTTTAATATTTATTACATTTATATAGTTCTTTAGTTATAATAAATATCTTATAATCTTTTCTTGCACACCCGTAATATATATTTTGTTCAACCCAAAGGTTGGGTAGTAGATATTTGTTTTACTTAAAAATACAAATAAATACAATACCCATATAATTAAATTACTTGATAACATAAATAACATCTAAATAGATTTAAGCAAATACTAAGTTTATCGTAGTTTAGTAGTAGATATAAAAATATATCATGTCTATAATTTTGTGCAAATTCTTGGAAACAATACGACCGAGTTTATACGTGCAAAATGCACTATATCTTTTATGACACTGTACTACTCTTGTATTTTTCCTGGCAAGGACAAGTGCCTACTCATAGCAAACAACAGATACGTTGAACTAACAAACACTTCAGAGAGATAACCACCGTCGACCTGATATCAACACTTATGCACCACGGTACTGTCCTGTGAGCCAGCTATGACGTCATGACTAATATGTTATAATAAGTTATTATTATTACACAAATTTTACGTATAGATACACTATTTTATTACATTGAGAGTAACAAACGAGCACACAGTCCACCTGATAACAAGCCATTTCTGCGGCCCATGACATCTACATTCAGCCTCGACAGGGAATCATAATGCAGTTGCGTTGTTACCCTGTAGGATTGAGATGGAAAGCCTCGTTTCCAGTAATAAAGGTGTCCGAATCCCTAGACTCACCCAACGAAACACAGCAGCATTATGGTGCTATTTTACGCTGGTATTCTGTGAGGGAATAGTCGAGCCTACTCATTTAATCTGCAGCTAGAAACAAACTGCAGTGTAGCTCTACCACTTTGTTGAATTAATAGAATCATTCATCAGAGATTCAGAGACAATCAGTGGAAGTGATCTTATTTTCAATAGCGAACCAATGATAGGATGAGATGATAAAGATGAAGATATATTTAAGCTCTTTACAGAATAATATTGATCTGGTTGTAAATATATCTCCAGCTACAAATTGACTTACTTCACTTCAAATACTATATTGTCACAGAATATCAGCATAGCGTAGAATTACAGCTTAGCTCAAGCTATTAGCTAGAGACGAATCATTACATTGTCATTACGTTGTCCTCGATGATTATACCTACATTCTGTATGTAATTGCCACATGTTAATTTTATTAATTAAACTTATAAGAAATAAGTAATTCTTGCAACTAAATATGTTTTTATCAATTAAAACGATGACACGACACGTTTGACATTAGTAATTGTAATTTAACAGACTATACCGTCAACACTAAATGTCTAAATTTTATATATGCGTGATAGAATACGCAAAATAGACATCCGCAGTAGAACGAGGGTGATCGGGTAAGTGGACCGACATAGCTCAAAAACTTAACAAGCTGAAGTGGCAATGGGTGACCAGGTAGACCGAGGGTCTTGAAAGGCAACCTCCGACTGGCAGACGCTGTATAGGACGCCCACTAGATGGAATGACAAGTTTGCAGGAAGTCGATGGAAGGTTAGTGGCTAGAGCCTATGTTTGGTAGTGGACTATAGATAGACTGTGATGATGAGGAATATGATGATGATGATATAGTTGATGATGATGATATAGTTGATGATGATGATATAGTTGATGATGATGATATAGTTAATGATGATGATATAGTTAATGATAATTATATATTTGATGATGATGATGATATAGTTTATGAACAAAACAGAGATATGCTCCTTCTCACTGTTCAGATTGCATATCGAGATTTTAAGCATGATGTGACACGAAAACATTCTGGAATATGCCTTTATGTAACCATTATTTTTTTGGTTTGCAGAGATTCCTGTAGTCTCAAAATAGTACAGTAAAATTAAAATACTATCGAGTTAGTTTAAAAATACAATAATAAATGTTTAGTTTCACTCATTTCTGTTCGGATCAATTTTGATGAAATAGCTTGTAGTTTTGTCTAGCGATTCTTGGTATTAAGTGACAATATGAAATGTTCGATTGGAATGTTTATGCACTTGAATACCTCTTCACAGCTTTACTAGGAATCTGTGAAGTGCCAGAAAATATCAGTGTGATTGTCTACTTATTGTGATATGTATGACATAAAAATAATGTAAGATGTTTATGTTTTACCACTCTCGTGCTCGGCGGTGAAGGAAATCGTAGTGAGGAAACTGCGTGTCTAAGAAATAAATAAAAAAATATACCGCGAAGACCACCAATCCGCAGTAGAGTTGTCTAAACTATGTTCCAACACAGAACCAGGTGAATTGCGTGCTCGTTTGTCATCCTTAGTTTCCATGACATCTACCATCCTAGACAAAGATTCAAGATGCACATTCATACCCCTGAGGGATGGAACGCCTCTTTACCAGTACCTACCCCCAGAGACCTACACTCGCGACATACAAAACACGCTATTACACGCTCGTATTCTGGTCCTATTCCTTTTCCCGTTGAAATAACCCATTCTTATTCCAAGGTAGAAGCTAGCTTCAGACCACACTGAATATCCGACAGATCCATATCTACCATTGTAAAAATAATAATAAGCAGAACATCAGAGTTCAATAAAATTATTCGACATAAATAGAAACGACACTGAGAGGGTCTAAAAAAAACTATTTATAAAAATACTGTAATGTTGTTATAAAGTTTACAATTTTAACAACTTTATACGTCTTTTTTTAATGATTTGAGGGTGACAAACTGGCACACTGTCCACCTGATGGTAAATGATTACTATGGCTCATGACACCCAACATTTTCAATAAGGAATCATAATGCGTTGTCACTCCTAAGGACTAAGATGGAATGCTTCTTCACCAGTAAAAAGGATAAGTTATAGGTATATACAATACAATACAATATACAAATACCTATTATACCGTAAGTGAAGAAAAGTGCTTTGTTTATTAACTTTTACTTAACTTAATAGTATGAGGTTACAGAAAGAAATGTCACAATCTATTTTGTTTCTTAAACACTCCTGTATAAATGTAAAGCTTAAATCTAAATTCTAATAAACAAATCAATTTATGATGGTATGCCCATATATGGATCTTTGGTCATTGAATATCTGAAATGTTAGTTTCCATTTCCTCGCTGAAATTTCGACTATATCGAACTGAAGCTTACAGCCGACAAATCCTAGGTTTAGTCTTGACAGCAACCTTTCGCGGAGCGGCTGCAGACTGGAGTATATGAGACAAAATAAAAGAATAAGCGAAAAAAGTATTTAACAGAAATTCGTAAAAATTAGAAGAATTCAATTATGTTCAAGTTTGTGACAAGTTGACGCATGCACATGGCTCACGTGTTCTGTGATAATCTGTGGTAAAGCGAAGATAATACAATGATAACATTCATATAAGTAAGTTAATATGTGTACGTGTGTTATATTTTTTGACTGTTGTTAATTCAGCAATTGTGAGTAAATTAGAGTAGGAAGGGGGAATGCCCCATCTTATTCTCCGATTACCTCACCCATATTCAAAGTACAATCATATATTTACACTGATTTATGATTTTTTCCTTTTTTATTTCCTAGTAATATATATTGTACTATTGTTCGTTGTATCAAATAAAATAATATAAAAAAAAATACGACGTGGAAGTTTATGACTTGGACCATGTTTTACGCAATAGCGATGAAAAGTAAGGAAAGCCGCATATAAGCTGCATGGAGACGAAATGAGCATACGACGGAAAGCTCCCGCTATTGAACTTTCAGTCATGGAGCGTTAGCAGATAACTTCGACCAGCATACTCGCAATTAAACTTTTTTGTTTCAATTTTTTTAAAAACTATTTAACGTAAAAGTATTTACTACTACACTAAAATACCTATAAATAGCCCTAAACGAAATTTAGAATAATTTATCTTATACACTATAAGTACATACATGTATGTATATTATAACTATACAATATATATATATATATATATAAACTTTAGGATTAATAAGCAGGAGAGGAAATTGGCCGGCCGTATTGCTCGTAGAACCGCTCGTAGGTTCTTGAATGGCAAACTCTTATTTTACATCGCAATGTAGGTCGACACCGTACTAAATCTAGCGACGACCTACGCAAGTCAGCCGGAAGTTGATAAATGCAGGTGGCTCAGGAACGTACTCCGTGGCAGTCAGTGAGGGTGACCTATCTATATATATATATAGGTCACCCTCACTGACCACTGCTGGTCTAGTGATGGGCTGAAATTATGAAGATATATATAATACCATAAGTTACTGCTGGTTATAAGTAAAAATAATAACTTCCCGGCTCCAGACTAAGCAAAAACAAGTTCTCCTGGTCGATTTCGATAACGACGATATGTTCTGGTTATTGGCCAGGTGACACCTTTTGCACAGAATATTGTTTAACTTCTCATTTAGGCATTCACTTATCAGCACCTCCCCTATTCCGATGTAATGCATGTCCAATAAGTTCAGAAGAAGGTTTGCAATGTCAGTGTCACGGGACGTACACAAAACAACCATACCAGATAACCAACAATTTGTGATATAGAAATATTGTTCTTAGGCTGGGAATCGAACCCAGGATCCGTGATGCAACTGCCAGGTACTCTAACCACTACACCACGCGGTCGTCTAACAGATTAAAATATTCTGCATGCGTCATTGTTTTCTTTATGAAATTTGACCTTCTTTACGGCGTGATTCACTGAATAGACCTTTCTCCCCAATGATAATATTTAAGATAAGAGCGACTGAGGGAGCACAGTTTCTTCTGTCACCATGACGTTAGTTTGTTAGTAAGGGATGAAAATTTTGCAGTAATAATGTTATCCTTTCCACTAAGACTATGTTGAAGACCTGCATTAGTGGGATGTAGGTATATATATATATATTGAGATATAGTGGCCATTAGACCCAATTATTGTATAATAATGTTTTTTTTTCAAAAAAAAAAACAAGAGTTCCAAAACTAATGATGTTAGTAACGTAAAAATGTTTGATCAAATTATTATGTTATGCTGACTGTACATTTCAAGTTCATTAACCTGCCGATGACGTCAGTATCATTACACGGGAGTGTCGCTCAGTATAGCGGCTGTTGTTTCATACGACGCTGCGTACGCTCAAACCCCTTTTTATCAAATATATGTACGTAAGTACCCTCATGAGTCTGAATAAAATATTTTTCGGGTCTGAATTTATACGTATTCATATTTCTTTAAGTTAAGGAAGTAATATAAGAAAATTGATAAGTTGAGCCATGCAACGAGATATATGTTTTTAATGTTCCCCCTAGCTCGACAAGCGTTTATACATATATTTACTCTAAAACTCGTTCGATTACACTTCTTGTGTACTTTAGCTATTTTTAATAATTATTAACTAAGTTATAGATAGCGTTCCACTGCTGTATGAAGACATCCTTCCATTTATTTGTTCTTGTATTTTTTGTCTTATGTAATAGTAATAGTAACTTTTCTGTGTTCAATATATATTAATATGTATATATATATACCTTATACATGGGGATATTTTGTGTGAAAATACGTTTTTCATGAAAATCTCTATAGTAAAAAGCTAATATGCAATAGTCTGTATAACTACATATACTAAAATGCATCCTGGAGTTGACTATTGAAAGCTGTAGGAGAAAAAGAATCAGAACTGTATTGCAAATTATATTATAAGTAGCTATGTAAAAGAAGATGTTTCTTACCTTCAATACAATCAAAAAGAAATATCTATTTGCAGATATGAACTTATCTTTTACAAAGAAAAAGATTTGGTAATCAGGTACTCTGCCGGCTAAGTTACACGTCAATTTGGACGAAACACAATTCATCTTTAAATCAACGAAAATTTTAATACTAAGTTAAGAGTTTGTTAGATGCCAAGTAACAAACAGTTAACTAAGTTCTGTGAGCTCCTAAAGAGAAACCGCACTTACAGCGAACCGCCGTAACTTACCGAACCGTATAATTGTCGCAACGCAGCGGAGGTCCACCGCAAAACTGACCTTAGCAAAATTGAATTTTGCTCTTTAATATTTTATAAATTAATTATATTTTATAGTGCAATGACTTTTGTTATAGCAACTGGCGCAGTAAGAAGTCAGGGTGATTTGCGATTCCAGAATAACGCAGTCGTGTCCTCGCGAAAACTGATATGTAAACATTTGTCCAGAAATAAAAATGAGTTTACTACCCTTTTTTATTCATACTACCCTTTGCTTCAAAGCATTGCTTTAGTAATTATTCATACCTACTTATACCGATGATATGTGTTGACTTTCACATTCGCAGAAATAAATCTAGGTGAAGTGGCATCGAGTGTGAGTGTCGAGAGAGTGGCGAAATACAATACTGACAATTATCTGTCCCCGCGACTCCATTTAATCTGTGGAGGGCAGGGAAAACGGTCCCTTGCGTCGCTATCCCAGAACCTCGCAGTGTCTACCTGCACAAATCAAAGGTGGGCTTAGAGAGCCCATTTGGAGGATAACTATTGCCCAATGTCATAGGCCAGCCGTGTAGATTTCTCAGGGTGATCCAGCCATGGCTATTAAACCTCCCCGCCACGGCGAGGCGGCAACTAAATTTTGGGGCGGCTTTCCTAATCATTCGAAATAGCAGGGTTACTATGTCGTTTAATGCTGATATTCTGAGAGGTCATTTTCAAAGCTACGTTTGGAACTTAAAATAAAATATTACACCTTTTTGAGCTTTTTTATTTAATTTAAATCTTGTTTTTGTAAGAAAAGAAAGGTAGGATTTTGTAATGGACATATTAAATTTGAAATAGTTTTTATATTCATTGTTACGTATATAGACTATGAATATATAAAGAATACAATACATTATATATATATATATATATATTTATATATATATATATATATATATATATATTTATATATATATATATGTATATATATATATATATATGTATATATAATATATATTACTACATTGGGAGGAAACGAGCACACAGTTGACCATGACATCTTCATTCATCCTTGACAAGGAATCATAATGCAGATGCGTTGTCACCCTTGAGGACTGAGATGGAATGCCTCGTCACAAGTAATAAAGGTCTCCGGATCCCTTCACTCACCAGACTAAACACAGCAGCATTATGCTGCTACTTCACGCTGGTTCTGTGAGGACGTGGTCCCACCGGTCGAGCGGACCCATACATTCTGCAATTAGAAACAAACTGCAGAGTGCAAACCAGTGTGAAAATGCTGTGATAATACTATATTTATTTTACTATTCCGGTATTGTATATTATTCGGCATTTAGTTCTATTGTTGATCTTACTCGACGCTTTATTCACTTACTTAATTATTATTTTTAAAATATTCTGTACAGTCCACGTGATACCTTATCAGGGACTAAAATACAAAACTTTTCAAAAGACTACATTTTCCCCACATTTTCTGTTTACATCACGCCTCCTTCTATTGACCGCCTATCTGGGAGACTATAAATTCTGTAAGTAAAATATATTACGGCCTTGTGAAGAAATAAAAGTAAAGGATAATAAATAACATTGACAAGAAAAAAATATTTGAAATGTTTATGTTAATTATCTCACATAAAGTACCAACAAATTTTAATGAATTTAATTTTATTGATTTAAGAATCCAACAACAGAAATACATTGACGAAGCAATAAAATAATATAGTAAAATAACTTTAGTAAAAGTCTCAAAAGTGTAATTGTAAACTTAAAATACATTTTTATAGATCAAACATTAATTAAGGAAACAAAAAGCATAGCGAAATTATTGTCACTGTGGATCATCGATTCTTACATATTAAAATGTAGGCATTCATAAGGCTTGAGATGGAATTCATTTGGCAGCAATAGGAGCATCAATTCCTTCACTCTTTATGGGAAACACCTTTAATGGCTCAAGGTTGATAAATCCATGACACAATTCTTAACTGACAACCACAATCTTAGTTATTTAACCTTCTGACGAATATATACTTGATTTTGCTGTCGTTAGATTTATTAAATATATATTTACTAAAGACTTTTTTATTATATAGTTAAATAAAAAAATAATCATCATTTACAAAGGGAAGATTTCACATCATGTATTATAATAAAAAACCCACCTTTTTCATTTAGACCTATAAAAAATAAGGGAGAAATAAACTTATGCACCCGTATGTAATGAAGACGAATAAAATAAGATAGGCTCGCGAAAACATCGTAAAAGTGGAAATACTTACGATCGACTCTTTATTATTGGTTCGGAAATGTAAATAACAAACATAATAATTTGAGAATAACTTAACCGATTTTATATTCCATGTGGAAAGAATAACTACGTCCTAGAGACACGTTTCAATATTCAGTATATGGCAAAATAAACATTGTTTACTTTGCTTTGAAAGTGATTTCCGCGTTCCTTATAAAAGAATTTGTTTTCCATTTCGCGCTGCAAATTTCGTCGGATTTGGAATTTGGAAAATCTAATAGAATGTTCCACGCGGTTAGAGTGCTCGGAACATTTTAACTATTTGAAGCAAATTCATCAATCGACTTTTCAAAATTTAAATGAAACCTTTATAATAAATGATTGTAAATGTTTAATGTGAAATGTAAACAATAAACAAACCTTGTCAAATTTATAATTTTGTAATAGTAATAATGTATAACAATAGTAAATAGGTATATTTTGACCAAAAGTGGTAAAGAAATTGCCTAAAATTTTGCGAGTATGTAAAAAACAAAATAACAACTTTATCTGCCTATTTGTACACACAATAACAAAAAACAGGTTGAAGGAGGGTATTATTAAAAAAAATATATCAATATCTCGAAAATGGTGACAATTTTAGTTAAGTATATTTTTTGTCTGGTAGGTGACCACCTATCAACCTATCTTCCCCCTTAGTTTATGGGGCTACTTATAGGGCATCCTGTATCAGATGATTATTATCTGAAGATAACATTGTCAGAACCGAATGTCGGTCGTGGGAATTAGTGTAAATGATGCCATCTAGGGAAAGCTTCCTGCTACTTACATTTTTTATTTTAAATCTTTAAAATATTAATTATATTTTTTGAAGTTTACGCACGAAATCCCCGAAATCACGAAATTATTCCGATGTAATGTATATGCAATAAGATCGGAGGGAGATTTAAATGGATTGTCAAGAGCACGGGGTACCGGGACCCGATATCCAACAAATTGCGATGCAAAAATATTGTTCCTCGGGTGGGAATTGAATCCTGGACCCTCGACGTCTACACATTGTAGTTACCGTAGACGAGAAAAATTGTATAAAATATTAAAAACTCCGAATACGCTCATTTCAAATATTGATATATTATATTGATATTTTTATTATTTTATCATATAAAATAATAAAAAAATTTCATACACACATTTTAATTCAAATAATACTTTTTAATTCCGTTCCATAAACCCCTAATGAAAAAAAAATCGTAGATATCCTGTGTAATATATGTCGTTTGTATATAAAATCACGATCCCAGTTTTTTTTATAACCTATCCAATATCACTAGCCAGATACTTGTTTGTTTATATTAACTTCCTGTTTGTAAGTTTGGTAGACTACATAATAAAGATAATCCTACTTTTATAAAAACTATTAACCACTATTGTATTTTTCAATTTTATAATATCATTATAATTAATAACGGAAAACAAAACGTTAACTCAGTCTAATCTTTTAGGTCATATAGTAATGGTTATCCATAGGCACCTTCCCGAAAACCTGGAAGAAAACTGACGACATATTCTTAAGCCCTCGTAACACCCAGCCTATCGACCCATAAGCCTATTCAAAATCTTAGGTGAGGTATATAAAAGGGTCATCCTCGCCCGCCTCAAGGACTTCATGCTTTCCCGAGGGCTACCAATCAATGAGCAGTTCGGGTTCCGCACCCAACACTCAAGCACACATCAAGTGCAACGCATCACGGAGCACATTCTCAGTACATTCCTTCGGGGCTACCAAACTAGGACACTTTTCTTGACGTGGCGAAAGCTTTCGACAATATCTGGCAAAACGGACTCATATACAAACTATATGAGCTCGGTGTGCCAGATCGACTAGTACTAAACGTACTAGTCGATAGACAACTAGTAAGTAAACAAATACTTAGGCGTCACTTTAGATGAAAGACTTACCTACGGTACGCATATGCACCGCTCCCTCTTGGGAACCCTTGTGCTGGATACCCACTAATAGAGGTCTTGACTGAGTGCCATAACCACTCGGTCATCTCTCAACCCAGCAAAACTGTAATACCCTCGGGCTAAAAGCAGCCATCGCGCAAGCGGCATGAAAAAAAAAAGAGAGTAATTGTCATCTATTTATATTTTTAATGATTTTTAACACAACTCTTATTGGGCGTACCGGAAAGCTTATTATTTGTTAGCCAGTGTACTAATTGTACCCAGTATTACAAAGTACATCTAAACAAATAGCATAATTACTAACTAGGGTTTGGGCTTTTCTGGCGAATATATCAGGACATATGGAATTTAACGTTATTTTTTACGACCAGCCGTAAATCGGACATAAACCATTCTCAGGAATTAGCAGTAACTCAACTAATTATGTAATACTAACCGCCAATTGAGCTGCTTGCACGTTTGCCTACTATTCTATAAAAAAAATATAAAGGTTAGAAAAGGACATGGTGGACATTTAACATCGCTAACCCCACCATCTAATAAGGGACACGACAGTAATTGGATGGCGGATTCGAACATGAACTTTAAATTGCGCAGACCGTATTTCAAGCCTACTCTTTAAAAAATGTGTAAAATAGTACATACTGTCATAAAATCAAGTCAAGTTTTTACAGTCAACACGTAAATTTTAACTTAGTTTTTTTTTACTTATTACATAACACACTAATATACAATACATTAATATAAATATACTTTATTTTAAATTTATTACCTTATACATCATAAATAAAAGAAAGCTAAAGAAATAACACGAAATATGTTAAATTAAAAATTTGTCATTCAATTTAAAGTTATAAATTTACCTTGACTAAGTAAATCTCGATTTGTATAAATAAATTTCTGAATGAAATAGTTTGGCAGGGCGGAAGTTCGCAAAGTTAATTAGTTCTGGACCCAAGTAACAGCAATGCAGATGATAAATTGCAGAGATGCAATATATTTTTAAAATAAATATTTTAATTAATAAAAATTATTTTAAACTTGATGAAGTGACGACCATTACTCTGCAGAAAGTCGATGAATGCAGGTGACTTAGGAAGTTGTGGCAGTCTATAGGCATAGCCTATAAATAGCATTTATTTTAGATTCGAGTTTGATTAACAAGGAAATATAAAATATTTAAAAGTATAGTAATAGAATGATTTAAAATCGATCAGAATACGCCGGCTAAAATCTTATTGACTCCGCTCAAATTAAATAGATATGTTAAAACATCTTTACCGTATAACCATAAAGAACTAGTTATTAACAGAACAAATATTATAATTATTTCTTGTTTGTATAAGAATATATAAAATGAATAAAACTATACAAATTTTCTAGCGTTTATTTTAACTTGTATCGTCGACGCAGAAGCACCTACCTAGGGTTCGTAGGCAACGTTGAATATATTTGTCCACCACCCCATCCCCCGTGACCATAAGTCTCAAAGGAATTGAATAATAACATTATTTATAATAAATATCAACCTTATTTTGCTCTAAAAAAAGTGTTTGGGAAAAAGAGGCTGCACTACGCCCAAACACAATTCCCTCGCTTCTTTAGCTCAGATAGAAAATACATAAGGCCTATCGGCCACTAACGCATTATCCCGTACTCTGAAGGCTTTTATTCTGATCTCTAAAGACAGTTCTCTCGGACTCTCGAGACGGTTATCTCGAACTCAAACGGATGGAGACTCGGACAATTATTATCTGTATCGGTGGAACTACGGACTATTGAAGTTTCTTTTCATATGTATATACATAATTTTATTTAATTATAATAAATTCATTACTTTATATGGTCTTATTCAAAGGCAAACAAACGACAGGCTTCTGACAACCTTTCACAGTTAGATATTTTACAACACAATTACAAATTTTTGCATGTTGAATATCGTCCTACCCCAGAAGTGGACCCATACAATTTTCTGAGGAGTTTAGGCACCTGTCACCAACTTCTTTTGATCTTCCATGATTGACTGGTTGAAAACTGTACACCACAAGTAAAGTCTGCTTTTTGATCTTCGCAGTTTAAGGCGTTTACAATTAAAAAATAAATATAAATCTTATAGTAGATCAAGCAGCCTCACAATAAAATAACTGAAAAGTAAAGTAAAATTGAAGTAAGTAAATGTAATACTAGTTATTTTATTGAAATTTTAAAACGTAAATACCAGAAAATATTCAAAATGTAAATTCAGCTCAAGTTTTTGAAAGAATAAGGTAAACATCACGCAGCTGCTCTTTGAGAACTCCGTACACCCAATACGGCTATGTAAGGAACAAAATCAAACATAAACAGTTATTTATCAAGAAATGTTTTCATAAAACATTTAAATAAGAGTAACTGTAACTTTGCCGTAATCTATCTTTGTAATTTAGCATAATCAAAATTTTATTGTGTAATGTCCTGAATTATTCATATCATTTATTAATAATTTTGGTAACCTATCTCCTATATTCAACAATAGTACTTTAATCCCCTTTAGTAAATCTATTAAAAATCTGGGCTTGCACTTGGACAGTTCCATGTATTGGGAAATTTATGGTGCTGAAACTAGACGAAGGAGGGCCTACTCAATAACTGTATTAGATTTATCTTCGGTTTACATAAGTATGTACATCGCTCTTAGCCTAAAAGTCCCATGATCAATTTTGAACAATTCTAATTCACCATCTAATCTTAAGTATTCTGTTCATCTTTATACTACTCATATCAGAGTACCTCGTCCTTTTCACCGTTTCAAGATTCGAATGCCACAACATAACACTAGTTTCTGTAATTCTTCTTTTACTGTTCAGTTTATACAGCTCCGGAACGCACTGCCTGATGACATTAAAAGAGCCCCTAATAAAAATAATTTTAAAGGACTGATGCGTGAGTACATATAGGGAAAATCATCTGAATTTATTATTTAATTATTTATATCCATTTATTCAGTATATAATCCATTCTCATTATATATTTAAGTTCTACATTATATGATATTTATTATGTTATTTATGATATTTATTTTTAATGTATTTCTATATGTATTCATATAATTTGTTAATATTTAGGATTATCTTGTTATTGGCCTAAAGTCAATGTTTCTCCATCTCAAGGGTTGACTGGTAGAGAATGGCACTAAGGCACTAAGTCCTCCCATTGTACATTCTTTTTAATAAAAATAACGTGTTTGCTATTGAAGATTACATAAATAAAAAAATCCTTTTTCGAAAATGTCTATATTTCTTGACAACTAAGTTATCTATGCATTTTACTTTTAAAACTTTGAACTGATAGTCTTTAACACTATAGTAGGATTTTCGCGAAGATTTTTAAGCTGACATTTTCAACTTTGTTCACTTTAAAGCAATAGTAAAATATTTTTATCCAGTAACGTTACCGTGGTTCTGAATATTTATAGAAGTAAAACTAATAGATCCCATAATGCAAGAGGTCACTGCAACTCGTCTTCGTCCACCATCAATGACCTATTAAATTGAAGATGCGTTGTATTTTCTAAGATCTATAGGCACAGTCATCACTTATAATCAGGAAAACTGTGCTCGTGCACCCTCCATCATCACCATTCACATCATCATATCCGTAATATCCTACTAAATAGGTCCATCCCATAGATGGCCACAAAGCACGAAACTGAGCCACCCCTCGACTTCGTGCATCACTACGACTGACATTCCGTGGAGAATAAAAATTTCTATCATACAAAAATAATAAAAAGTTATCTATCATATCTTTATGTTATAACGTAATTTTTTTTTTTGTACTAGTTGTCTCATTTACTTTATTTAACTGGTTAATATTTTATTATAATTTCTTCGGCGCCAGTCGTTCCGATCCTCGGCTTTCCTTCTCCAGCGGCTTCCACGTATTCATTACCTTGGGAATGGTCTTCCTTCCTCTCAACATGTCCTGCCCACATAAGGCGTTGTAACTGAATGAATCTGAGATCGTTTCTATTTTACTTGTTATTATTATTCCTTATCGAGGACGAATGTGGGTGTCAGGGGTAGTCACTTACCATCAGGTGAACTGGTGCTTTATCAGCCTCAATATGATAAAAAAAAAGTCGTATTTGGATCCACACAGTGATAGTAACTAATACATGATTCTAGAGGGTATCCGGTCTGGCGTGCCGCCAAACCAATCCGTGCCAATTCCATGAGTGCTTCCCGCGTTGCCTGGTACCTGCATTAAAAGCAAAGAGAGCTAAGTGTGTCATTTGGTGTTTTTAATGTTTTATCTCTCAAAATAAATATATCTCGTTTTTTGTTTGTGATATAATATTGTAGAGACAAAATGTTGTTAATACGTGGCCTTGCATGTCTTCAAGAATTTATTGTTAATATGATTTTAGTAACGTATATAGGATCTACACCATATCTAATGAGGTATGATGTCATTTGGCGGATAACTCAAGCTTTGGATAGGTCTGAGTATATTCGGATAAAGAGGGATGGCTGAAATAAATACTGGAGTTACTGATTGTCTTTTGTAACTAATTTTAACTTTAATTTAACTTATAAATACATGTAAAACTGGTTTCTCGGGCTACTACCGATGAGAACCGGACCAAACTTGTGTCTGAACTGGAGGCCCTTTTGGGTGAAGTCTCGGATTGGGGTCGACAAAACCTTGTCGATTACAATCCCTAAAAACACAAGTCTGCGCCTTTTCCGCTAAAAAAGATCATTTCTTCCATACAACGGAGAGCGGAATTCTCTGCCCCGCACAGCTGCCTTGTGGAACGGTCTGTCCTCGGCGGTTTTTCCAAACCAGTACAACTTAGGGTCCTTCAAGAAGTGAGCTTATCCCTTTCTTAAAGGCCGGCAACGCATATGCAGTTCCTCTGGTATTGCGGTTGTCCATGGGCGTCGAAGAGCACCTTGCTGTTCCCGCCCCTCGTTTGCTCCCTTTATTCTATAAAAAAAAAATATATATAAAATTTCAGTATAACGCTGCTGTGTTTTACATGGTGAGTATAGAGATCCGGGGTCCCGCTACACACACTACACTAGGCATTACGTCTCTCTCTTTTTCTTACAATAAAAGTAAGAAAAAGAGAGACAAGTAATATTATTATAAACGCAATTTATCCTAAAAAGCTAACAAGTCTTGGTCATCATCATGAAATTAAAAAAAACCACCCATAGAAATTTCTTATTCATGTATTCTCTTGAAATATAAATAACTGTATCATGAAGAACTTAAGGCAAATTAAGCTAAAAAATTCAGTTAGAGTAATGTAAGAATCCCTAACACCACGTCCCTTATTTATTTTCAGACGTAACTTGAGATCTGCACCATTTGTAAATGGAGTATTTTCTTTTGCGGTCTTATACTGAAGTCTTGTGATTTTTTTACTCGAAATTTGAGATAAATGAAATCAATTATCTATAATATGTACTAATAAGATTACGAAGGGATATATAATTGTTAATGAAGTTCTTTATACTAACTTAACTTTCCTGCTTAAATTTACATGAACTTAATTTTGTGTCTTGTGTAACGACCTCTACAACAGTAAAAACACGCGGGCAGAGGGCCCTCGAGTAATAAGTACAGTAAAGTACAGTTCTTACAGTGGTAGAGCTACACTGCAAATTGTGTCTAGCTGCAGAATGAATGGGTCAGCTCGGCCGGGGTAAGACCACGCCTTCACAGAATACCAGCGTAAAAAGGCAACATAATGCTGCTGTGTTTCGTCTGGCGAGTGTAGGGATCCGGAGACCTTTACTCCTGGTGACGAGGCACTCCATCTCAGTCCTGCATCGCATCTGCATTATGATTACCTCGTAAGGATGTGGAATGTAGATACCATGGGCAGTAGAAATCACTTACTATCAGGTGAACTGTGTACTCATTTATTACTGACAATGTAATAAAAAAGTACGACGACGATGCTGGCTCGTTAAAGATGGCAACTTCCCTGCACTCCAACCCCTATGGAAAAAAAACTACAATGAAGACAGATCTGGGTGAGCTGATCCTAGGGCACCTCTTAAACAGTTAAGACACCTCATCTCGGATAATCGAAACGACTTAAAGAATTTACATTACTCCATTTATTGGATATTTCTTTTAAATATTAGCAATTATTATTAGCTATTAAGATCAATTTAATTGGTTCACGACAATAGTGGAATGGTGAATTAAAACCTTATGTATCGCAGACGATACCCTAAACCATTGCTATTGACGCCATATCTAGATGATAAATGAGCTTTTAAACATGACTCATGTTTGTAATATTATTAATTTTAAAATGATATAGCCACGATGTAGCTATTTGCTAGCTGTAACATGGAAGTCTCTCAATGTACAGAATAACAGCTTGAAACAGCCCCATAAAGTTTCGTGTGCTGAGTGTAGGGATTGGGGGACCAAATTAAAAGAACTCGTATCGCATCCCAATGGTTACGCCCTGATATAAAATGCCATTAAATAAGGGCCTTTATCATCCATATCTTTTTTTTTAATATTTATTTGTTATTTGCATCAGTAAAACAAACTTTGTACAAACAGGCAAGCTTAATGCCAAAAGGTATATAATATCTTTATTGGGGTTTAGCAGGGAATATATTACGAGTGGAAAAAAAGATATTTATTATCTATAACCATCTCTGTCCTGGTTAATATGTCGTTCTAAAAGACTAAGATATAAATCTAAAGATAGATATAGCATATAGCATATATATATATATATACATATATATATATATATATATATATATATATATATATATATATATATATATATATATATATATGTATAATACAACGTAACTAACTAGAATTATAAATCACCACAAACCAGAAAATATTCATAAATTTAACTCGGGTTTTAGAACAACAACAAGTTAAACAATTATAAGCCGCTTTTAGCGAGAACTCCACTGCCCGTATTTTCTCAATCAAAATAAAACAAAAACATATACCAAGAAATGTTTACACAACTCTAAGTTAAATTGGAGTAATTGTATCAAATACATAGCGGTGACCTAAAAGACTATAATATATTTATATTTATATATATATATATATATATATTTATATATATATATATATTTATATATATATATATATATATATATATATATATATATATATATATATATACATATATTTATATATATATATATATATATATATTATCATCAGATGAAAAACAGAAACGTTATGGCACACGCCGGTATACCAAATGTAAATTATCAAAAAAAAAACAAAAAATTCTGTTTCTAGTGGACACCGTGCCACCACGTGTGATCACTAGGAACCGACTTCTTTTTACAATCGGGGGAGAAATATTCAGAAGATACCCTGCCTGAGGAGAAACTGGGTTAAGTGGGACTTCTAACCACTAAAACCTCCGCCATGGTCACCCTCGATGTATTGACAGAGGATCCGGGATCTCCGGGACGCACGGGGCTCTCTGCACTGGGCTCCGGAACTCCGGCTGCGCTACAGCAACCAGAGACCACTCCGTCCCGGGTTCGCTTAACCTATATATATAAAGATATACCATCCAAGACGAAAATGAAATAACTAATTCAGTTAATCCGTCAATTACTTCTGAAACTAAATTGTTCGGCCCTCTCGGGCACCCTCGAGTCAGTTGTATTCGCACCCAGAGTAACGGTACAAGACGAGGCTCCCTCTCGGGAACCTTTGTGCTGGTTTCCCATTAATAAAGGTCTCGGCTGAGTGCCCTATGCGCTCAGCCATCTTTCAACTTGGTGAAGCTGTAAAAGCCCTAAGAACCCTCCCTTCAGTGGCCATCAGCCATATAAAAACCTAAAGTAAGTAACTCGTACGAAAATAAACGCTTAAATATTTAACTCAATCAAAGAACACGGCTATTCTTACTGTCGTTACATTACATTACATTATGTAGTTGAGTGTATTAATCCGAAGGTGAAGGGTAAAGCTATCGCTGTAGACCGTCGGCCTTTCCAAAGTACCTTTTTTTATAAAATAATAATATTAAATATATTATATAAATTAATAAGATTAAATAAATCAATATAGTATGTATGTAATCGTAAAATTACGTTGTGCGTTAGAATCTGAAAATATTATTTATAGAAGCCAATTGAGAGTCAAGCCCACTGTCGCTAGAATATGAAGTCTTCACGATTGCTCTTTACAAATTTTTTTACCATAAATATTTATAATAATTCTTAAATTGATTCTAAAAAAACTTTTTTATAAAAAAGTAAGTTTTAAAATAAGCTGCGCCTTTGTACATAATCTTCTTATCTTAGTTTCCTTTTATAAATGCCTTGTATATATAAAAGCTAAATAAATAAATAAATAAAAGTAAGCAAGGGTCGGCCATTCATGTTTCAGTTAAAAGCTGGCTGCAGCGTGCCTCTACCATTGTATAAAGTCCAATGCAGTTAAAGATATAAGTGAAACGATATATAAAATTTAAACAAAATTATCAACAAAACTTGACTATAAGCTAAAATAACTCATCGTAGCGTATAAAATTGAAAGCGCACTTCGACCACATAGTTTTGCGAGTGGAAAACTGGAGCGTGTGATTTATTAATAAAATATAACCGGATGTGTTTTCATATTTTAGATTACGAATTTATGAGTTATATTTGTTTTATCTAGATTAAATAAATACCTATATATTAATAATATGCATGCTTGTAAGAAATATAGTATTTATTTATATCTCTATTTGTATTAATATATCCAACACCAGGCCTGCTGGGAGAGATTTTTATTGTAAAATAAGCTGCGCATTGTATATACTTTTCTTATGTTAGTTTCTTTATATAAATGCTTTGTGTATATAAAAGTTAAATAAAATAAATAATACGAATCTATGAATATCTGTGTTTAGATTAACAACATTTAAGTTTAAAAAAAACAACAGTCCTGAAATTTCTATATTTATATCGATACTAAAATTTAGATCACTCAGACGTCCTGATATATGGAATCTAAATCAAAAAATATTATGTTATTACATTCATATTGTATATCCATTACGTTAATACATTCATAGATACAGGTCGAGCTAATAAAAGCGTATTAATAATAGCAATGTCACAGTGAGGACTGAATATGGAACGCCTCGTTACATATTTTTTGATTGATTGTTGATCGTATTGATTACCTAATAGTAAATAGATGGAGGTAAACCGCGGATAAAAGAAACTTTAAAGTATTCGTGCATACACAAAGGAGAGTCATTTTACATAAAGATTTCAAAGTATCGTCATTGATAATTTAATATTCTCACCGACCCGAAAACCTTACTTATAGATTCAAAACTAATTTGTAATAACACCAATACCGTAGCACATAAACATCGTACATCATAACAGTATTCAAAATTTCGTTCTCATCATCTCGATGGTTGGCAATCCGCACAACTACTCTGTCGAGTCAGCCGCGGCAGCGGTGTTTTGTGTCAAGAAAAGAGCTTAAACCTTTCTTAAAGACCGGCAACGCTTTTGCGACTCCTCTGGTGTTGCGAATGTTCATGGGTGGAGGTGATCATTTATCGTCGGGTGAACTGCTTGCTCGTTTGTCACACATTCTATAAAAAAAACAACACTATTTTATTATTATTATGAAGACGATACAAATAAATACCAGTATAGTGCATTAAAAAATGGACATAGACTACCTGTAAGCCTGTAAGACCTGTAATAATCTACTACCACCTCTCTGGTACTACAATAAATACACAATTAATACCTTCTCGCATCTTATACAAAGCTAAATCTAAACTCTATGCTACCTGGGTAAACAAAGATTAGAGATCTAAAAATATATTACAAAATCCTGAGAACGAAGAGACTATAATTTAAGTGCTCCGTGCAGACTCAGGTGTGTTTCTAATTTAGCTGTTTTATTTATGTGGTTCACGAGTTGTTCGCTGTTAGGAACGGTCGTGGTCTTTTTTCAGATTTTTCGTAAACATAAAATTTTTAATGTGACCTGGGTGAGTGTTTTATGTATAATAATGTCAGGTGCTAGATCGCATATTTACAAGAAAATTTAGTCTTATTTTCAACTAATAGAATTGATTTTACTTATCTGAACTTATCGGATTCTAAATTAAAAAGTAATACTTTTTTTATTATTAACACGAATAAAACACATAACGTGTAATAATTATATCGAAGGAACACAACCGAATTCTTTGGGTAAAACCATGTGGAGTCATAGCTCCAGATTATTTTAATATAAAAAAGATCTTAATTAAACACTCCATAAGATATATAAAAAAATATGGAATAAATAGAGATAGTGCCAATTCAGAGCGTTATATAATTCATTTAAAAAAAAAATCTTGCTTTAAATATAATAAAAAAAAGATGACCGTTAAAGCTCAAAGCCTCAGTAAGCTCAGGTAGCAATTAGCCAAGATATAGCTCGTAGTATAGTTACTGGTCTAAAAACGCTTCCAGAGAAGTAACCCCATACTGGAAAATGCCGTAGACCATCATCGACATGCAGGAAGTTCAGTATCGAGCTTTGTGGCAAACTCTAGGGGAGGGCTACGTTAAGAAATATGATCAGCTGAAATAATAATGATAACGCCTATTAATTTGACATCTGGCACTTCACAATAATAATAAATTCAGATACGCCACAAAATAATTCAATCTCGTACATACATACGTGTCAATATAAACTAGATTAGAACACCCACAGTCTTACATCATCTTCTTGGAAAGAATTAAGTGGACACTTGGATACCCATAATGAAGCAAAGTAGTAATTACACTTGACCTGCCTGGGATAGCACCTCCCTTGGCTACTCAAAATGGGCTCGCTGAGCCCATCATGGGTGGGTGAAGGTCATGCAGGAAAAAATGATCTATACCATAAATATCTTTATTTTAAACTATCATAAAGGAGACAGTATTTAGTTAAATCATCCTAACTTGACGATGGTGAAATATATATTTTGGTTAGGTCATAAATAATTCATTTGATATTCTTTAGAACATTTTTTTCATCAGTTGTATTAATAACAGGTGACTAAAATAAAAATATGAATTTTAAAATGTACCAGGAATTTGTTTGTTCACTATATATAAGATTTCGTAATAATAATTGTTTTCGATAGAATCCTAAAAATTATTATAAGTCATCTTTATTTAAGGTTACACTATAAGAACATTAAGTTGTATTTTTAATTCCGATCGAAGGAAAGAATCAGCAAATGCATTTATTATCCTAATAAAATTTCAGTGCTTACAGTATAATCTATTTATATATAACATATGTTTTCTAACAAGGATTCAGAAAGCTTTTTGTTGAAGTTTCATGATCATGTATTTAGATTACCTACATGTATAAGAAATACCTGTTACTCTGAGTTACTCTTTAAACTTAAGTCGGGCCATAAGTTCTGCAAATGAAAATGCATTTTTTTTAATAAAGTAATGTAATATTATTAAAATTTTTATACCTACATATTTATTAGTCTCAGCAAAAAATAAAAAAATATTCTATTCGAAATGACCACCTTTGGCAAGACTATACAGGCCTTTAATCTGTTTGCCCACGAATCTATGGATTTACGCACTGTTTCCAAGGGAAATTTCGCCACTGCTTGCTCCAAAGATTTTTTAAGAGACTCAATGTCCTCTAAACCTGACCATAATTTGAAGTCTAAAAGGTTGAGGTCTGGGCTAGATGAGGGTCAGTCTTCAGCTCTTATAAAGTCCAGAACGTTGGCTTCAAGGCGGGCTTGGGTAGTTCGTGCCTTGTGACCAGGTGCAGAGTCCTGCTGGAAAGTTCACGGTATATTTTTAAAAAGTGGATTGCTTAGAGGTTTCACAACATGATCCAAGACTGTATCTTGATACACTTTGCCTGAAGGTTTCACTCCTTTTTTACAAAAAAGTTTTGTGACTCCTTGATAAGACACGCCCCACCAAACCATCACTGACGCAGGATGATGACCACGTTGTACCATTCCGATCACTTGAGCAGCTTCTTAAGAACTGTGAGCGTACACTTTATGATTTTGCTTATTGTAGTGTTCTTCAATCGTGAAAATTTTTTCATCGGTAAAGAGGATATTTCTGTGCCTCTCACATGCGTATCGCGACAGAAGGCGTTTGAAAGATTGATTTAGGGCATGTTCTGCATATCGACGATAAGTACAGCGCTTCAGGTCTTGTTTTATAATACGCAGCAGTCACAGAGTCCTAGCGGGAATCTTCATTTCTCCCGATAAGATTTTTTGCTTCCTAATGGGGTTTCGATGAAATCTGGCTTTAACAGCATTAGTAGGTGTAGCAACACGTGGCCACCCCGGTCTTTTCTGGTCTTCGACAGAGGAAGTGTTGTTGTATCAGTTGATAGTACAATATACTTTTAAGTGGCTGGAATATGACTTACCGCTCCATACCCACTTTACGCAAGGCGTTCACTGCAATCCTATTTTTCTTTAACACCTTATTCCACTTTGATATTTGATAATGAAAACTAAAAATATGTGAAATGACACAAAATCGAAAGAAGTTTTTAAAATAATATACGTGTTTCAAATTCAAAATAATTAAAAAGTTGGAAAAAAGAAAAGTTTTTATGTCACAGTATTCATGGCCAGACTAGTTATAATGATAATAAAATATAAATATATATGATATAATATATAAGTTGATGGAAACAAGTGCACTTACTGTACATAGGATTAGCACTGGCCTGAATGATGATAAATAAAATATGTATCATACATTTTTAAAAGTAAAGTTTTTCATGCGTCTAAAAAAGATTTGTAACATTGTCAAAATTATAAACAAACTGGGAACAGGGAGGAGAAGTGTGACGTCATAAAAGAGAAAGTTATCGTAAGATAACACGGTCCCTCGAGTGCGTTAATGGAAGCACATTTCAACAAAGTGCAGACAAAGGCTAAGGGAGCCATGCTTGAGTGAGGCGTACTCACCGACGTAGCGGCGTGACCAAGTGGTACAGTCCAGCGACGTGTTACACGTTGTATGTTGTCGGTTATATCGGCTGTAGGAAACTGGCCTTCTATTGACTTTGTTATTTGGCTTAAACAAAGATTATTTATCTATTAATTTTTCCTAAAAAAATCGATTTCAGCATCATCCAGTAAACTTGATAGTTAATGAAATAGTTAAAACCCAAACCATTTTTTATTAAAATAGTAACAAACGAACCTAGAACGGAGAATCTTGTCATTAGGTGACAAGTTTCTTTTGGATTTAAATTATTTTAAAGTCCTTAAATTCAAGTTGTAATTAAATGGCTCAGTTTTAAAGTAACAAAGGTAACTGGAGACGTCTTTGACAGGTTAAAGGGAAATTACCTTCTCGTAGTTTTGCTTGATGATTACAGCATCTCAATAAAGTTGGTTGTACATTTTATGAGTAGATCTGTATTTAGAATTATTATTATTATTGTTAATCTTCTAAATAATGTGTACGTAACACTGTTGTGGATTATTTTGAATGTATGTAACATTATCACAAAATGTACGCATCAAATATAAAAAGAATAACAGGACTAGCAGAATAATTGTTCAAAGTTACCCCACCGAGTAGGGGAGTTTATGACTGCAATACTCATTACTGCAAGGGTTGGCACCCTCGCACTAGTCCTCCAACGTTGACTGGGGGACTTGCCTTCGATCCACGTTCTTCGGACGACTTGCAACTTTTAGCCTGTATTCATTCCCGTATAGCTATAAAATTTTATTTATTTCTTAGAAAAGTTTTTTTCTTAAAAAGCATAATATTATATATATATATATATATATATATATATATATATATATACATATATGTTTATGTATAAAGAATTTGAAAAATAATTACAAATAAATGTATTTATTTTATAAACCAGTGCAGCTGAAAGTAAATTGATTCATTCTTTGAACTTTTGTCATAGAATGGTGGGTACATCCTTCCTTATATATAATTAACCATGAAGATCTCGATGTACTGGGTGTCTCTTAAGTAGCTCGACTAAGTTAAGGGGAAGATAGATTGACCTACCAGACAAAATGAGTTAGTCAAAGCGTCACCATTATCGAGATATTCAGATTTTTTTTTTTATTTCATTGCATATACCAGACGTAGAATCATGCAGCAGCTATGGAACACGAATTGGGATACATAAAGCACCAAATACAAGAATTTAACAGCAGCATAACGCTGCTGTGTTTCGTATGATGAGTTTGGGGAACCTTAGAACTTCTCTGGTGATGTGTATCCTCAGCGTATGTGTATCTTAAATGTATTTAGGATTTATGTAATCATTGGCTCCCTTCACTTACCATCAGATGGACTGTGAACTCGATTGTCATAAGTAATATAAATTTTGTAATAAATAATAATGTTTATTAAAAATATTATAAAAATAAATTAAACATAAGGTTTTTTGCTGATGGACTTTCTATCAGCCTATTCCTGTTTCATATTTAAATTTACTGCCGTAAAGTCAGTTTGGAAGTACAACAATTTCACCTACACTTTATGCTTTTCTGGATACTTTGAGTACTTCATATAATAACGATTTAGAGCTTATTCCCTTTTAAGTCGTCAAAGGGTTTGAGGTTACTATTACCTCTTTTAATCAACCTTTGGAAACAAACCTTTCGACTTAATTAAGGTTTGTTTCCAAAGGTAAGTAAGACAAACTTCTAAAGACTTATTAAACCCTTAAAGACTAAATATCTCCAAATTTTAAATATAGAATACTTTAAAAGTTGTTAAATTAACACGCAACATAACTTTAAGATATTTTAAGAATATATAATATAAAATTAATTATGTCCTCGTAATTTGTTTGTCCCGTGAACTTCTTTTACCAAACTCTATGTATTTATTTATTCATTTACTATAGTAAATTAAAAACAAAGAGTAACAAAGTTCCCATATATTGCTTTTGCGTATTCCCTCCTAGTTAACAAGAGGCGCAGAAGAGGTTTGTGGTAGGAAGTAAATTATTATTTAATATTTTAGTAAACTAACAACGAGTACATATATATTTATTTAAGAATATTTACTAAAGAAATACAACTATATAATAAATATATTTATTTATTCTTCATTGTAGAAATTTGATAAAGGCTTTATTTACTTGGCAAAGGCATAAAAACATTACAAAGACCCTACTTAGTGCCTTTTGGCATTGAGTCTCACGTTGATAAAAGATCACACATTTGATTACTATTCTGTCTTGTTAATTCATTGCTTATACAGATAGGGCACGGCACCAATTAAAATTAAAAAAGGCACCATACAAGAAGTTATCCACATATTCCACTTCCACTAAGAGAAATGTAACTGGTATAATAATCTTCAATAACTCAGATTATCCTGATGTGTATGTCCTGACTGGTTGAAAGTCCTGATGTTCTGGTCGCGTGACGCAAGTAAGATTGATTACACGAGTTTTAACAACCTTTATCCGGATTAGCCGTTTTGCTAAATGAGAGCGAACACGTGATGTGAAGTAGGGGCGATAAACCATGTATGTCATTTTAATTTCGATTGCTACGTCGAATAAACTAATCGAAAGCAATATATGCGCAACTAATCAGTAAAGAAATAGCATAGTATATATAAAGTCAACTTCTGGGCACAGACCGTCTCTCTATAGAGGGTGTTAGATCCTAATCGACCACATGACTCCACTGGCAGATTTCACATGTCTTCGAAATGTGTTTTTTATATTTATTCATGAGACATCCAGGTTTCTTCACGATGATCATGACGTGCACAGTTCCTTACGCTTCCGCCGGGCACGTGGTAAATAAACACTCAAATTAACAAATAGATTAGATCGAAATCAGTTTGCTCGCTTACCTTGAATTATAATCAAGTCGAAATGAAATCTTTTCCTAAATATATTTTTCACTTATTACTCCTAACACCGCATAACTCGGTAAACCCAAGTCCCTCTTATCGTATAAATATAATAACAGTTGGCAATTATACAGTTTTAGTTGCGACCGAACATTTAAAAACAAGTTCTGTTTCGCAAGGAATTATGACTGGAATCGCTGTCGATATATACGTGTGGGAGGGAATCATTATCAGCTTTACGCCTAATAGTATAAATGAGTTATTGACAGAAACTGCCAGAATTATGAAATGAAATAAGTAGGGGTAATCATTTACTGATCAAGTCAGCCCTGAGACCATAGTCTCACTGAATCGTTATACTAGAAGTGAGTTTATTATGTTCCTTTGTCTTGATTGAGTTATTCTATAGCTCCATATCCTCTGTTTATATCACTGAAAACAGTAAAGAAATTCCAGAAGTATTTATCTATGCTTTGGTATCTCAATGTTAATTTTTTTTTGATAAACTACTATTTAATTGAACTACATGTGTCCACTTGTAAATCTCTATATTTTAAACATAACATAGAATTTATTTGTAACAAGTTTCAATATTTAAAAGAAAAACATATTTTATGGATTTAATCTCTAATATCTAAGAGTCGATTTTTATTTACCTACGTATCCTCTATACAGCACTCGTGCTTTCCTTAGTTTTCGACGTTGATCATACAATTACTATTATGAGTTATGGACGGAACAGATCTATATTAGATACTTTTATACCCGGAGGCACTCTCTCTTCATTCTCTTCTCTAATCCTAAGTAATGCATGTACAACAGGGTTGTAGAAAAGTTCAGAAGCAGTGTAAGTGACACGGGACGTATGTACAACACCAACAATTTGTGATGCAAAAATATTGTTCCTCGGCTGAAACTCTAACCTTTACACCGCGCGGCTGTTACCTTGTGATGGTTAAAATGAAAAAAGAGTAAACACTTGTTTCATATATTTTGAAGTAACATAATATATATATATATATATATATTTATATATAAATCCTACTGTTGGACACAACACACAACGTTCTCTTTAAAGAGTAACTCCACTGCAGGTATTTCTTATACATGTAGGTAATCTAAATACATGACCATGAAGCTTCAACAAAAAGCTTTCTGAAGCCTTGTTAGAAAACATATATTATATATAAATAGATTGTACTGTAAGCACTGAAATTTTATTAGGATAATAAATGCATTTGCTGATTCTTTCCTTCGATCGGAATTAAAAATACAACTTAATGTTCTTATAGTGTAACCTTAAATAAAGATGACATAATAATTTTTAGGATTTATAGCGAACAAACAAATTCCTGGTACATTTTAAAATTCATATTTTTATGTTAGTCACCTGTTATTAATACAACTGATGAAAAAAATGTTTTAAAGAATATCCAATGAATTATTTATGACCTAACCAAAATACTTGGTTAGATATAATATTCGATAACCATATTTTACTGAAATAAAGTGATAAGAATAAGACCTATCTCCATACAACCTTTAGACTAAGGTATAATTGAATTAAGGGACAGTGGGTGGTGCGTATACATATATTAATTATAACTAACAAATAAATACCTAAATAAACTAAACCAATATATTGTTATATAATAATAAAGAAGTACACTAATATATGTAAAATAAATATACGTATTGGAAATAAATAAACTAAATACATATGAATTAAAAAGATGATTGTCAGTGATTACAAAGTGACAAGTGATGAGTTTTGACGTCACTATTAAACTTGTCCTAGCGTTTTTTGTGGAGGGAGATCATTCCACAATATTTACGTTTTTTTTTTTTTTTTTGTGTGTGAGTATTACTGTTGGTCCAGAGACCTTTACAGCCTCGCGTAGCGGTAGCTTGCGTACAGAGCGGGAGGCCCGCTGTGTACTGAAACATTCACGTACTGTGCTAGCTTATATCGTTAATTTTTATTCAGATGTCTACGTGTTAATAGATAAATTATTGTTGTTAAATTCAGTCGTTTTGTAGCTTTTATTTAATTAAACAGCGCTCTGGTAGTTAGTGGACTAGTAGGACTCAAGATCTAGCGGTCGTGGATTCTAATTCTAGGTTGTTTGTTACGTCCACTAAATCACTTTGTACATCGTGTACTGTGGTAGGCTAACCCTATGTCACATTTGGGTCCTTATTAGCTAATATTTACATTCTCTTTCGTAATAGAGACTTTCAATTGCCTTCTCTTATCTAATAGAGACTTTTTTATGTGACATAAAAGTATTTTTATTAGTACAGTGTTTTCAATTTGAACGCACTGCTTTCTATCTTTATACCAAGTCTGTCCATTTTACGCAACAAACTGGGAATAGAGACCGTGTCGAAAGCTTTCGCCAAATCAAGAAATATAAGTATTGTTCTCTACCCTTAATAAATCTAGTTGATCCTAATATACAATTGTAGATATTGCCGTCAACACTTAGTCAAAAGAAATCTTTTTTTATTGTGGGATCGGTAGTTACTAAATGTATTTGCATTATTTTTTTTAGATACTTTCAAAGATATCTACTAAACAACTTTATCACCATCGTCATCACAATGCATCATTCGTCTACTGCTAAACATCTATCTCTATCCCTCAGTTTGCCACGATGCTATCTTCCTGCCAACTAGTAAAAGCTATATATAAATATTAGTACATTAGAATTAATTATTGTTATTTACACTTATTTAGTGTCAAATAAGTGCAACAACTTAAAAGTGGTAGAGCTACACCAACATTAAATAGCAGCATAATGCTAATATGTTTTGTCTGATGAGTGTAGGGGGCCCAATACATTTATTACTGATGACGAGACATTCCACCTCAGTCCTCAAGGAATCTGCATTTTGATACTGTCAAGGATGAATTAAGATATCATGGGCAGAAATCACTTGCCATCCTGTTAACTTTGTGCTCGTTTCTTACTCTCAATGTAATAAAAAAAAACTAAATATGGATGTTAATAAAATTGGAAATATTATTATTTAATAGATGGTCACCCTACAGAACTGTTGCAACAATGTACTGGAGAGCAAGGCGGTATTTTGTAAAGTATTCAGTGCAGATTGTCTCGTTGTTAAAGTTGTCGCAAGCATCCGAGAGAGTTTGCATTACAAGTTCTATTACTACATAACTATCTTTAACAATGCTACAGATAGTTTTCTGTACCTTTTTATTGTTTATTAGATATTATAGTTTACAAGGGTTAGCAAGGCTCTTAGGTATATAAACAATATTTAATTAAATATATAAGATTAATAATATTATTAGCATATTTCATAATCCGTGTCCTTTAGCTACAGTATAGCATTGTCACCACTGACTAGAAATTAAATCCTTATAATTTGTTAAGGTATTTAAAATATTATTAATAATAAAGGGTAATGAAGAACACACACATACGTCAAGATAATATTAAAAAGACTTTAGGGCGCAAAATATAACCCTAATAATGATAGAAAGTTAGATATTTTTTGTAAATAATTGTAAATATATAATTTTTGTCTTCAATTCTTAAATGTCTATATTTTTTATTTATTTCTCACTCCGTTATCCCTGACTTGGACTAACTAAATAAACGTAAACCTAAAATTAGTAATATTTTTAGATATACTAATTTTAAGGATTTTATCGCGTTTATCTTTACTTTTGTTATCCCAACGTTTCGAGTGTTCGTTTTCGAGTTCTTTAAAACACTCTTGGTTACGGGGGTAGAGGGGAGAGGAACTGGAGACTGAGGTACTTGACGCCTTTTCATTATTTATTTTGGCTGAATTTCATTATTTATTTATGTAGCAGACTCTTAGTTTCTTAAAGTCTCCTTATTTTGGGATTAAAATTTATTAACCACGGGATTCTAGGCCGATGGTATCGTCCAGCCTCCTTTTCTACTGAAATTAGGATGTTCTTTTAATTTCAATAGTCTCGCGAATCATCCTTGTTAGGAATCGATGTACCCTTCCTTTTTATATATCTATTTCTTTATTCTTTATCTTTTGCTGCGCCGTCTTTTTTGTTAGCTTTCCGCTTCACCTAACGGCTACTGTTTGGCAGCTATTAGATATTATGTTCCCTAAATTTGCTATATTTTGCGTTAAGTTTTCCATAAATTAATCAAATAACAAACTTCAAAGATTTTAATGATAGTCATTGTCCACAATTAACAGAAAATCCCAAAATAAATATTAATGTTCCGAAAACGAATATTTGTTTGAAGGACATAGTTATTGTTATATTTATTATGTTTATTACAATTAAAGTAATATAAAAACATGCTTACTTCATCCAATACTCTTTCTAAATGTCTTCCATTGAAATGACGAAGTAAGGTCGGGGGTTGTGTCAATGTGTTTGCTTTAGTCATTAAATTTCTAGTACATATTGTTCACTAATTCTACAAAACTACTCTTAAAATATGTAAGGACTTTTACCGAAGTCTGAGCAGACGAAGTCTATTGTGAATCTAGTCCTAGATATTTTGTGGGTAGTAGTAGATATTTTTTTGATGACTGATACCGTAAACTAAGTTTCGAATCTTTTTTTTTTTTAAGTGAAACTAAAAAGTGCTTCTCTAGGGTATCCTGTCTGGCGTTGTGCCATGACAATCTCAATGTGCTACGTTTACCTAGTTGTGCTTAATGCAATGATAGGTAAATTCATTGTGTTTACTGCATTATTCAACATTCTAAGTAGTACATATTATTATATTTTGTAAAATAAACGTTATATAACTTGTAATTTCTAGTACTATCGGTTCTAAATTTAAGTAAAACTTTTCTTATTATATTATAGTTTATTAGGAAATTAATGCAATGAGGGGAGGATTTGGATTTTCTTTAATTCTCTTATTTAGTTAATTTAAATTACGTACATATTTGTATAAAATTAAGAAGGGCGAAACGGACAAAATTCACCTCTTGGTGAGCGAGGACTGCGGCTCATAAACATCCACTTCTATCAACGACAAAGATTCATGATGTCTTATGTTGTCTTCCCTGAGGCACGAAATGCAACTAGTCACTACCAGTATTTTTTAACTTTTTTTTAAGGAATACTTGAAATTCTAGTAACATACCCAACGTTCCGTTTAACTACTCCAACTAAGCTGAAAATGCTTGTGCTAGGAGATGCTCCACAACAAAAGTCAATAGAATGGCGGATTCGACACTCGGCACTTTCGCAGACCGCACCTCAAACCATTAGACCCATCTACTTTGACGTCTCCATAACATTATACGTATCCTTAGACCGCTTAATAAATATTATAAATCCGGCGAGTATATATTTTTATCCGTACTTAAGTCATCGAAATAATATAATCCTTGTTGTTCCATTGCAAGGAACATAAATTACAGTGAATCTTTAATTAAGCCTAAATGGGCCAATTCATCAGATGAAGGATAGTCTTAATGAATACGTGCGAGTGAGTATACCTCAATGTATCCTTAAAGAGACAGCATAATAAAGATTCTAAATCCCATGTTTATATATAATTCGTATTTAAGTCTCTTAATCTTAATAATTTTATCCATCTTATTCCATTGCTTGAATTAAAGTACATCTTAACTAAGCCCGAATGGGCCAATTGATCAGACGAAAGATTACCAGGGTCTTAAAAGGTTTACGGGCGAGTGAATATAACTATTAGCTTAGATATATACTGGGCAAGTAATGATCCTACATTTAATTATACCTTATAAATAATAATTACTGTACCTTAGAATACAATATCAAACACTAGCTTTAGCCCCACTTGGACTTTGTTAAAAGTCTGTAATACCTGTTGTAATTTTGTAGTATTAACATCGGGACAGACAGACGAATAATCCTAATAGTAAGTGCCTGTAAACTTCTGGTTTCGGTTACCCTCACAAGATAAAATGTATTATCAAATAACTCTAACCTTTTACAATATATAATTTGTAATTTCTTTATAATATTCTTGTCTAGTTGCATAGTTTCATTTCAAATTGTGTTTGCAAACTTCATGGTCCCAGTACAAGTCCCAGTTTCATCCATATGTTAGCTTTAAATAGGCCAATGGCCATTTCATTATATTCAATATCTACATTTCCCGGTACCCAGATAAGTCGTATTTCAATATAAGTAAATATAAATAGTATTCTAGTTTGTTCAGAATCCGGATGCAGTTACGCAATAATTTTGATTTAAGTTTACTCACCATACGAAGCACATCAGCATTGGGCTGCCATTTTACGCTGAGAGTCGTTTAAACGTTTTACTAGATTTTATTTTAGAACTAATTTAAGTACAGTGGAAATAATTTAAGACACATACGAGCAAAATTGTACGCAATTACTATATGAAAGGTCTAATCCAAAAAGTTAGGGTTAACCTCGCCTAATAAATTGCATTAGTTTTATCAAGCAAAACCATAAATTAAATGTGCGGTGTGACACAGCCTTGAATAATGTGTGGTATTCATGCCAACATCGTGTTATGTGATCCAACAAAAGCATATTGTGCAATATGAATTGGTGCCAGAATTGCACAATTCGAATCTACTATCTCGGTATGTTTAGCGGCGTTATATAACGGTGTCTTTGTTATAAACATTTTGGGTACTGTTTTTTTTCACACAAGATTTTTTGTTGTAGTTATAATTTAAAAGACTGCGCAAAATATTATTATCGGGCTTTTGATGAAAGGGCCCATTCGATACTTTGTTCCCAGAATTATCTTGTTATGGTTATATGATATTGAATTTCCTGAATTGCAACTGTCATGTTTTATCTTGGCGTGGTCGCCATGAGTAGAAATTGAGGAATCTGATTATTAAATCAAACAATACACGATTCGGTATCACGAACAGTTTAATTACTACTTTATAACGTTTTTTTATAATACTGGAGCTGAATAACTACACAGTTCACCTGGTGGTAAGTGATTCCAGCGATCCATGACTTTAAAATGCAGATGCCTTGTCAACCCCGAGGACTAATATAGAATGCCTTGTCACTAGTAAGTAATAATGGTCTCCGGATCCCTATACTCATTGCTATTTTATTCTGAGGAGGACCACACCCTTGATCGAGCTGTTTCATTCATGTCGTCCTAGAAATAAGCTGCAGCGTTGCCCCACCATTGTGAAAGAAATAACCTTAGAATATAATGGCTACAAAAATACATACCAGATCTCAGGTTGTTATGGGCCGCAGTCATCATAGTGTGTTTGTTTTAGTTTCATAGAAAAAAATAAAGGTAAAATGTTTGTGTGTAAAGCAACAATTTGTGATGCACAAATATTGTATCTAGGTTGAGAATCAAACAGGACCTGTGATTCAGAAGCTATATAATCTGGTCACTTCGCCATGCTATCGTAATAATATTGTTCTTTAGAACTTAATTCCAAAACGTAGAATAGTGTGAGAATTTAAAATATTAAATCTTAAAATTTTACTTTTTGAAGTTCCATTATGATAGAAACTTAACTGCATTTCCGTAGTTTTCAGTTAAAAGTATCTGCTACACAGGAAACATTAACTTCAGGAAATTGTTTATGTTATACAAGATGCAATAAATTTTAAACAAAAAGTGTTATTTTTATAGAACGTCGTATAAATAACTCGTACGTAATATATTGATGTTTATTTTAAATACTTCTAAGAATATATATCACTTGCGATTACATCATTTATAATATAGAAACACCTTCTTCCTCTCCAGATATACAAGACGAGAATAAGAAAAGACATATGATGAATAGTTTTTATATACTATGTTTATATATAAAATGTGTACTAGTTTTTATATAATATAATAGTATTTTACAACAAATTCTTTAAGCATACACCTACCTCATTTCATCTCTGCATTGCCCTAAGGTTGACTGGTAGAGAATGCCTAAGGCATTAAGTCCGCCTTTATACATACCGTATATGAAGCTTAAATAAATAAATATATAAATAAATAAGAGTCGTAGATGCGTTGCTGGCCTTTAAGAAAGGTTTACACACTTTTTTTGAATGACCCTAAGTCGTATCGGTTCGGAAAATTAGCTGGTGACAGCTGATTCCACAGATTAGTTGTACGTAGCAGAAAACTTCGTATAAAGCGCAGAGCGGTAGATTGCCAACCATTGATTTTGAAACTCAGCGGCTGGAATTATTCAAACAACTCCTCATCTCTTCGATATACCAGTGAATCAATCCGTTCGGAAAATACCTGATAATCAATGATTTGAACCGCTCTTCGTTGAACGCGGTCAACTGGAAGGAACTGATACTGCTGTATCCTGGCCCAGAGATGAGAACAGTATTCCAATCTTGTCTGGCAATAACCGGAGGAATTTTGTTTCGGCGAACGATGTGTGTGAACTTTGGTTTTGAGCTCCTAGTGAGTACCGTGAATGATTTTGTTTATAGAATATCTGAAAAATTTTGTTTGCTCAAATAATAGTAATTTATTACTACCACACATGGACCTCCACAGCACCAGAGCAAGTGCGCTACTCGCCTTTATATTGCTATTAAGAAAGTTATTTCCCTCCTTAAACTCTATCGTAACTTATTCTTATGTGACATTGACTTTAAAGAAACTCCTGAAATTTAATTCGGCACTATTTTATTACTATCACATTACAGTTTCTGACAAATATAAAGTTTGTTATAACAATATCCGCTTGTTAATCAAAATGTTAAAGAAACCGATTCAAAATGTAGAATTAATAGGTCTCTACCTATGAAATTGTTGTGTTGTATGAATTGTATGAATGTTGTATGCTCATGCCGTTTGGTAAAAACCTGTGATAAATCACACCAGCACTATACCACCAAACTGTGACCATAAAATTTCTAGAGGCCATTTTTCGTTCAGGACTTGTTGAGCGCTTTCGATTGTCGAACAGAATCCACTTTTCGTCGCACGTAACAATCCGATTCCAAATTCTTTCTTTTCTGTGCCTGTTGAGCAGCGCGAGGCAGGTCTCAAGGCGTACGTTGCGCTGGCGATCGTTACGTTCGTGAGACACCCATCTATCAAGCTTTTACCTTGCCAATTTGTTGCAAATGGATCAATATTATTTTGATGTTAACATCAAAAGCTGCTGCTAGCTCGGCTGTAGATTGGTATGTCAGATTCCACAATCACCTTTAATTCATCATTTGTTGACCAAAGTGTCGGACGATCACGATATTCATTTCAAATTGTGTTTGCAAACTTCATGGTCCCAGTACAAGTCCCAGTTTCATCCATATGTTAGCTTTAAATAGGCCAATGGCCATTTCATTATATTCAATATCTACATTTCCCGGTCCCCAGATAAGTTGTATTTCAATATAAGTAAATATAAATAGTATTCTAGTTTGTTCAGAATCCGGATGTAGTTACGCAATAATCTTGATTTAAGTTTACTCACCATACGAAGCACATCAGCATTGGGCTGCCATTTTACGCTGAGAGTCGTTTAAACGTTTTACTAGATTTTATTTTAGAACTAATTTAAGTACAGTGGAAATAATTTAAGACACATACGAGCAAAATTGTACGCAATTACTATATGAAAGGTCTAATCCAAGAAGTTAGGGTTAACCGCGCCTAATAAATTGCATTAGTTTTATCAAGCAAAACCATAAATTAAATGTGCGGTGTGACACAGCCTTGAATAATGTGTGGTATTCATGCCAACATCGTGTTATGTGATCCAACAAAAGCATATTGTGCAATATGAATTGGTGCCAGAATTGCACAATTCGAATCTACTATCTCGGTTTGTTTAGCGGCGTTATATAACGGTGTGTTTGTTATAAACATTTTGGGTACTGTTTTTTTTCACACAAGATTTTTTGTTGTAGTTATAATTTAAAAGACTGCGCAAAATATTATTATCGGGCTTTTGATGAAAGTGCCCATTCGATACTTTGTTCCCAGAATTATCTTGTTATGGTTATATGATATTGAATTTCCTGAATTGCAACTGTCATGTTTTATCTTGGCGTAGTCGCCATGAGTAGAAATTGAGGAATCTGATTATTAAATCAAACAATACACGATTCGGTATCACGAACAGTTTAATTACTACTTTATAACGTTTTTTTATAATACTGGAGCTGAACACAACTGCTACACAGTTCACCTGGTGGTAAGTGATTCCAGCGATCCATGACTTTAAAATGCAGATGCCTTGTCAACCCCGAGGACTAATATAGAATGCCTTGTCACTAGTAAGTAATAATGGTCTCCGGATCCCTATACTCATTGCTATTTTATTCTGAGGAGGACCACACCCTTGATCGAGCTGTTTCATTCATGTCGTCCTAGAAATAAGCTGCAGCGTTGCCCCACCATTGTGAAAGAAATAACCTTAGAATATAATAGCTACAAAAATACATACCAGATCTCAGGTTGTTATGGGCCGCAGTCATCATAGTGTGTTTGTTTTAGTTTCATAGAAAAATATAAAGGTAAAATGTTTGTGTGTAAAGCAACAATTTGTGATGCACAAATATTGTTTCTAGGTTGAGAATCAAACAGGACCTGTGATTCAGAAGCCATATAATCTGGTCACTTCGCCATGCTATCGTAATAATATTGTTCTTTAGAACTTAATTCCAAAACGGAGAATAGTGTGAGAATTTAAAATATTAAATCTTAAAATTTTACTTTTTGAAGTTCCATTATGATAGAAACTTAACTGCATTTCCGTAGTTTTCAGTTAAAAGTATCTGCTACACAGGAAACATTAACTTCAGGAAATTGTTTATGTTATACAAGATGCAATAAATTTTAAACAAAAAGTGTTATTTTTATAGAACGTCGTATAAATAACTCGTACGTAATATATTGATGTTTATTTTAAATACTTCTAAGAATATATATCACTTGCGATTACATCATTTATAATATAGAAACACCTTCTTCCTCTCCAGATATACAAGACGAGAATAAGAAAAGACATATGATGAATAGTTTTTATATACTATGTTTATATATAAAATGTGTACTAGTTTTTATATAATATGTACCGGCACATATTTTTATAGAATAGGGGGCAAATGAGCTCACACAGCTCACCGGATGGTAAAAATATCATATATTTATGTATATATTTTTATATATATCTAGTTATATATGTATTTTATAATTAAGCATATATTGTTTGTTTATATAATATAATAGTATTTTACAACAAATTCTTTAAGCATACACCTACCTCATTTCATCTCTGCATTGCCCTAAGGTTGACTGGTAGAGAATGCCTAAGGCATTAAGTCCGCCTTTATACATACCGTATATGAAGCTTAAATAAATAAATATATAAATAAATAAGAGTCGTAGATGCGTTGCTGGCCTTTAAGAAAGGTTTACACACTTTTTTTGAATGACCCTAAGTCGTATCGGTTCGGAAAATTCGCTGGTGACAGCTGATTCCACAGATTAGTTGTACGTAGCAGAAAACTTCGTATAAAGCGCAGAGCGGTAGATTGCCAACCATTGATTTTGAAAATCAGCGGCTGGAATTATTCAAACAACTCCTCATCTCTTCGATATACCAGTGAATCAATCCGTTCGGAAAATACCTGATAATCAACGATTTGAACCGCTCTTCGTTGAACGCGGTCAACTGGAAGGAACTGATACTGCTGTATCCTGGCCCAGAGATGAGAACAGTATTCCAATCTTGTCTGGCAATAACCGGAGGAATTACGTTTCGGCGAACGATGTGTGTGAACTTTGGTTTTGAGCTCCTAGTGAGCACCGTGAATGATTTTGTTTATAGAATATCTGAAAAATTTTGTTTGCTCAAATAATAGTAATTTATTACTACCACACATGGACCTCCACAGCACCAGAGCAGTTGCGCTACTCGCCTTTATATTGCTATTAAGAAAGTTATTTCCCTCCTTAAACTCTATCGTAACTTATTCTTATGTGACATTGACTTTAAAGAAACTCCTGAAATTTAATTCGGCACTATTTTATTACTATCACATTACAGTTTCTGACAAATATAAAGTTTGTTATAACAATATCCGCTTGTTAATCAAAATGTTAAAGAAACCGATTCAAAATGTAGAATTAATAGGTCTCTACCTATGAAATTGTTGTGTTGTATGAATTGTATGAATGTTGTATGCTCATGCCGTTTGGTAAAAACCTGTGATAAATCACACCAGCACTATACCACCAAACTGTGACCATAAAATTTCTAGAGGCCATTTTTCGTTCAGGACTTGTTGAGCGCTTTCGATTGTCGAATAGAATCCACTTTTCGTCGCACGTAACAATCCGATTCCAAACTCTTTCTTTTCTGTGCCTGTTGAGCAGCGCGAGGCAGGTCTCAAGGCGTACGTTGCGCTGGCGATCGTTACGTTCGTGAGACACCCATCTATCAAGCATTTTTACCTTGCCAATTTGTTGCAAATGGATCAATATTATTTTGATGTTAACATCAAAAGCTGCTGCTAGCTCGGCTGTAGATTGAGTATCATCAGATTCCACAATCGCCTTTAATTCATCATTGTTGACCAAAGTGTCCGGACGATCACGATATTCATTTTTCAAATCAAAATTTCCAGAACGGAATCGGGCAAACCAATAACGGGTTGTGCGTTCATTTGTAAAGTCCTCTCCGTAAACGTTGGTGATGTTACGTGCCGTTTGTGCAGTTTTGATGCAATGACGGAACTCATATTTAATAATTACACGAATTTTTAAATTTAAATTTTTTAATTTTTTAAAATAAAACAATCAATTGTACTCTATTATAACATAATAGTTAGATAATTGAAAAAGTATGTGTACAACCCATGATTCCACATATTGTGTAAACAACAGAAACAACTTGTACACGGGCAACACGGGCCCGAGCAATGTCATGATAGAAGGTCTTTAATGAATAAGTTTGAGTAACACGGTGTACATTGCACGTTGATAACAATTTTTTTTATAAGAATTTTAGCAATGCTATTTATAAAATTACTAATATTCCGGTTAACCGCTCCAACTAAGCTGAAAATGCTTGTGCTAGGAGATGGTTTACGACAATAGTATAATGGTGGGTTATTATTGGCTAAATAACCTACAATCTATAACTGTAGTTTATAAATAATAAAATGCTTCAAATATTTCTTTTTTTTTCTGTGCATAGAAATCAGTTACTAAGTTACATGATGCACATGCTTCGTCAGTCTTGAGACGTGACCATACGAAACAGAGCGGTTCTGCGCTATGCTCCTATTTTGCGCTGATATACTTTGATTCGGGTGACCCATTCAAATTGCTAATTTCTAGTTACATCGTGTCTTCACCACTCTTGATCACGGCTGATGCCGATAGTTTATTCATATTTGAAAATTTGACAAATTCTTCAACAAAACGTCGTGATTTTTTGACTAAACAAAATTTAATAGTTAATATTAAAAATATGTTCGTATAATAAAAAGCTATATGGAATCTTTATAACTACTATTAGAGTATGCATGCAATTCATTGATAGTAGTTAGTAACAAGGCGGTTGGAATTGAAATTCAGTTAGAGCAGTATGCCGAGCACAATGTCACAAATCCTAATGTTAATTTCATATTCACGGATGAAAGAGACTCCAATTGGGAATTGAACAAACTAACTTCAAAATCAAACGATCCACGCAAATATATTCAGGTTTAGGCATATGCTGCAGGATTGTAAGGAATATCAATGATGTTGAATAAATTCACGAGGGTGAAAAACATAGCTCAAAAGATCAGCAAGCGATGAAGTGGCAATTGTTGACAGTTTAGCTTGTAAAGCCGATAACCGATAGGGAAAGAGCTCAGAATCATGCTTTATGGTTTCTATGGAGGAGGTCTATGTTTTAGGTGGACTTATAATAAACTGTGATGATAATGATGAATGTCACACACACAATCTGATGATGGGATTCTATGAATTAATAAAAGAAAATAAAATCCTTTATTGTTCATTGCAAAAAATATTTTCTGTTACTAAATAAGAAATTGCGACATATGTTAGTGGCAATGTTAATTACAAACTATAGATTATTACAAGCATTATGATTCATGATTCTTCGTGTATAACACTGATGAACAAATATTAAAATGTTGGCAAAACCTACGAATCTCGATGTGAGATAACAAATTAGCATCTAATTCTAAGCATGAAATGCCTTAAAAACATCATGGTCCCTTTTTTACATAATTATAGGGGTGAATTATGCTCACTACATCACTACATGCGTTGACATCCATTACTGAGATGGAGAACCTATATTTTTTATTTTGTATCCGGCTGATGGCCGCTGTTATCCGATGCCTTATACAGCTTTACCGAGTTGAAAGGTGGCTGAGCGCAGAGGGCACTCAAAACCTTTATTTATGAGTTTACAGCATAAGGGTTCCCGAAAGAAAGCTTCGGCTTAGACCGCTACCCTGCGCATGAAAGCAACTCGTTCGAGGGCGCCCGATTGGGCTAAACCTCGGCTCGGCCAGTTGCTTCTAAGCGATTTACTAAATTAACATCATTATCATTAACGACACGCAGGGGTACCCCTTCGGAATGCGTTGGGGCTAGACAAGAAGTGACGCAAGTAACTCCAACGATGCACCTTTCGATTGTGAGTGGTGAAAACAGGCCTGATATATCGCGGTATCGCAAATATTCGATAAAGATGATTATAAACACCATGCCAAAAAAGTTGTAAAGCGTATCACTGGAAATTACTCTACGAAGATATAATTATAATATTATAATGACAACGTGGTTGATCTTTATTAATTCTGATTATCGTGTCGATCCAATTTGTACAAAACATAAAAGCGATAATTTTTCTATCATTAATAGTTGTGTATTATTGTATAATTTATGAATACATCCAAGTTAATTTCCAGCGAACGAACGTGTTAATTGATTACAGACACCATTGTGTAAACATGAATTATTAATACCTGTTTGAAACAAACCTGGCGAAACTAATGAGTAAAAATTGGTGCGTATTAGTGAGTCACTCAATGCTCTTTAATATATCATTACTGCTACTACAGTCCTCGATTAATGTATACGTAACCATTTGCACAAATTGTATTAATGCTTTTCAGGTCTTTTTTCTTTTCTAGATGTACTTTTATATATATTTCTTTAAATGAAAAGAATTTTATATAAATTGAAAAGAAACACCATCATATACATATTTAAATGATTACTTAAAACTTCGAATAATAAATTATTTAAAAAAAATTCATAGTTTTGTAAATAACCAATTTAATCATATTTATTATTTATTAAGAAGGCCTTAAAGTGTTGTATTAAAGTGAAAGGAATCACTTCAGAATATTTCCATTTCGTGAGTAAACCTAAAATTCATATGTTAAAACGTCGAGCGATGTTTGACTCTGTAATAGATGCTGCAAAAAACAATGAAATGTTATAAACAATGAATATAAGTACAAAAAAACTTGTGCAAATCTTGAAAAGATCTTTTACTCTACACAAATATTCGTCATCCGGGCATTCCTTACTGTTGTTCGCTCCATACAGTATCATCCAGAATATTTTTGAAAAGCTTAAGGAGGAATTTAGCTCGTACTTCAGCTAATGTTCAAAAAAATACTCAAATAAAAGAAAAAAGTGGAGTAAAGTAAAAAACCAAGTTAAGTAAATTACAGTAAAGAAATAACCATTAAATAATAAAGATTTAAAGTTGGTTTCATTTTTTTTTGTTATAGAATAGCCAACGAGCATGCAGCCCACCCCATGTGACGTGGTAAGTGATCACCGCTGTCCATGAATATCAGCAACACGAAAGGAGCCGCAAATGCGTTGCTGGCCTTTAAGAAAGGTGTAGGCTCTTTGCTTGAAGGTTCCTAAGTGGCATCGGTTCTGTAACACCGCTGGCGACTGCTGATTCCACGGAATAGTTTTGCGGTGGCAGGTAATTTCGCGTTAATCGCACAGTGGTGGATTGCGAACCATCAAGATGATGAGGATGAAATTTTGAATTCTTTCGTGATATACGATGTTTAAACTCAGAGGATGGAACAAATCCGAACAAATCCTAAAAACAATCTCAATGGTAAATTCGGTAAAAAATTCAAAGAGTTGCAACATCCCTTGGCAACACCATTGAATCAAGCCGATCGGAAAGTACCTGGTCATCAACAATTCGATCCGCTCTCCGTTGAACGGAAGACGCTGGTACTGGCATGCCCCAGCTTAGCGATGAGAACTGAATTCCATGTGAGGCAGAACTTGCGCTTTGTAAAGTTGCTATGCTGACTTGAAATACGTGAGACAGTATTTCATCTATTAAGCACGATTAGTATTTTAGAGGCCAATTTGGCCTTATCTTCCAAGTGACCGCGGTACTGAACGTCGCTCGATATGTCAACGCGAAGGATTCCGATATCAACTGAGGTAGCAAGGGGAGTTTTTTCAAAATAAGGAGATGCGACAAATGGATTATTTTTAGCGGTAAACGCAAAATCTTGTGTTTTCAAATCTTAGTACCAACCGTTCCACTATCATGACGCTGGCACCAAGTACGTAACCAGCGGCTAATAACATAAAAGCTGGAGCAGCACCACCGAGAGCTAGAGCTCTGGGGGAACTGCCTTCACATGAGACATCACATGCTGCTGTGCGATCTTGAATACAAGATACTATTCCTCGCTCAAGCAGACGTAGCAAACTGTAAAAATACATAAAAAACTAAAATATTGATTAAGTCAATATAGATTATTATGATACCGAGTATGTGATTAATCAAGATTATTTTTAAATTTATATATTTGATACTAGTTTATCTTAATCTGTGTTTAGTTACTTGTTAAATCAGTGGTAGCTTAGTTTAACAAAACACGACACCTTAAGGTCGATACAAGTTATTGTTAAATGCAATTATAAGTGCAGATTTACAATGTACACGGTGGTGAAAAAAAATACGTATATGTTATATAGCGATATACGTATATGGAAGATATCTGCAGATAAGCTGCGAGACGCACGTTGTCGCAATACTCCATCTGGAGAGGAGAATTGTCACTCATGCCCAGAAACGAGATATATACATGTCACTTTTTTAACTTGCCCGTGATGTCATATTTAAACACAATGTTTAAATATGACATCACGGGTGTAAGCTCTAAAAACGCATTTTGTAAAACGTGGAATTGATTGGGAAACTGCACAAAATATTAAAGTCGCTGCCTCAAAACTTATTGAGTACATAGGCTAAAACAAAACCAAACCTTATATCGATTTTAATAAGGTTGTACATAGGATGTAGCGTAAATGCAATTACCGTACTTCTACCGTAGATTATCAGTCGTTGTACTACGGATGTGTTTACATCATTGCCTTTGATGTTTGCCGAATATCAGTGCTGAAAGCATTCTAGATAGATCGATCACGAACCGTATATAAAAGTGACCGAAGCGACAAAGGGGACATTCTTTCCGATAGCTAGGGAACTGGCAACTTAGGTGGCACTCTCAGATAGGAACGTGATCAGTGCAGACCGACACGCTCACTGTATGAGCGCTTTGGTGTAAGTAAGCGAACCAGCTCACGGACCCCTCGCTCAGTTCCGTGAGCCCTGTGTCCAATGAAGCCGCATAAACTAACAGCATCGACGTCAACAGAATCTAGAAAGGGGGCATTCTGTCATTAAGAGCTACAGTGTGATACAACGATTAGTGACAAGTGATAAAATACGACTTCTGCTGAGGTGGTTATAACTGATATTGACTGTTCTTAGTGTTTGGATACTGTGTATTGTTTACTGTAATCATTTATACTCGGGACTTTGCTCCTTTATATCCAATCTATACTAACATGAAATATTAGTATAGATCTTGTATTGAGATCTTGAATTGTGTGCGTGCATGACTGGTGCAAACCAATAACACCACTATGTCCATAAGTCGGAAGAACAGTTTTGTCAGCAGAGTCATTTTCGCTTTATTATATTGCTGCAAGAATGTTTTAAATTATATACAGCTTATGCAAGCTTTGTAAGGGACGAAATTAATTATACACTTTAATTCTACACATACAATAAAAAAATGTATGTATACACGCCATCTCGTCAATATTAGAAGTAAATTAAGTTTTAGTTAATATCAAACATAAAATTAGGATTATTTATCTTTAACCTTATTTTACTTTGTATGAAAGACTAAGTTACATGAGTTTATCTATAAGTAATTGTTGCACTTGTATTTTATCAGTGTGTAATTTTAAATGAACGTCATCAGTGTAAACAATTGTTGGCAAACCTAATAAATAAATACAACAAAAAGTATGAATTAAGTTACCTCCACACAAAAAACTCCTTGTATGGACTGTCCTTTTGCAAGCAAGCATATAAAGGTGTCTTCTCCATTGATTTCAAAGATCCTAGTTCACACAGTTCGTTTGGAGTGAAGGTACGAGAAATCAATATGTTGGCGCTGTCTACTTCAGTATGATATGCGTAACCTAACATAACAAAAACATAAGCCTTCATGTCTACTCATATAAGGGTCAGACGTTTACCAAGACACATATCGTCTTGGTAAGCGTCGTAGAGGGTTATGGCAAAGCGTCGTTCTGATGAGAACGTTCACATGTAAAGGTCTACAATATAATACATAATATTTAAATATTACCAAATATCTTTAAGGGTTAACAATGGAAAAGTAACTCAACAACAAATTTCTTGCTGCATGTGAGAATTCGGGCACCCAGTCACAGATTACAAGGACCCATCTTAGTCCATGATGTTAACGCATGTACTCCTTCAATCTTTGTTAAGAATGTTAGTAAATGTCATGGACCGTTGTAATCGCTTACTGTCAAGCGAACTGTTTTTTTATTACATTGAGAGTTGCAAACGAGCACACAGTTCACCTGATGTTAAGTGATTCCTGCGGCCCATGACATCTACATTCATCCTTGACAAAGAATACTAATGCATATACGTTGTCACCCTTGAGGACTGAGACGGAATGCCTCGTCATCAGTCATAAAGGTCTCCGGATCCCTTCACTCACCACATCAAACACAGCAGCGTTATGCTGCTATTTCACGCTGATATTCTGTGAGGGCGTGGTCCTACCCCTTCGAGTTAACCTATTCATTCTGCAGTTAGAAAGTAGTTATAGAGTAGATTGCATCTTAGATCTTGGCTGAGGGTGTATGTAGGTGATTATAGACATCAGTCGTCATTAACCATAACGTAAACTGTGTGCTCTTTTGTCACCCTTAGTAAAACATACTTAATGAGTTGTCTGCTAGATAATTAGAACTAATCCATCCCTGTTTGTCCATCTGTCTTTAATATTATAATATGAGACGAACGTTTGTTCAAAATTTTCTTTTCTAATTTCTGAATAAACAAAAACAAATTACCTCCATATTTAACCATTTCGATTCCCTTTTCTATAGGCACCAACAAAGGAACTCCTTGCTTTTTGTTCAAAACTTTCTTTTGTCTTAGCTCATCTTCTATTTTTGCGTTTCTCTTGTTATAATAGTAATCCGGCAACTGCAATATCAGCTCTAACTGAAAGTCGCTTCAAAAAGTATTTCAATAACCTGCCACCAATCGGTTTTTATACATAAAATAAAGAAAATAGACTATAAACAACAAATATCAAAGTATATATAAATACTTTTAATATTACGTGTTTTATGTGTTCGCTATTTTTACTTAATATTATTATTTTAAATATATATGTATATATATATATATATATATATATATATATATATATATATAAATATATTTATTAATTAAAAAATAAGGATAAAACTCTTCAGGATTAAAAGACCGATCTTAAAAAGATTTTTTGAGTATATGGTTCATGTTTCAAAATCCAATATATATTAATAATAATAATAAGTATTAAAAAAGACAAAAATGTCTTAAAGAAAAGTATGTTAGCAACATTGATTTTCTCGTTAACCACTCCAATAAAGTTAGATTGCTACAAAATGGCTCATGGACAATAGTCGAATGTCAGCATCGAAACTACGATGTTAAGTTTTATTATATATTAGCTGTTGCCCGCAGATTTGTATGCATAAATGTACTATGTATATTAAAATAAGGCTCATACTTTAAGAAAAAAAAACGAAAAACCGCGTAACGAGACCATACCGCGATTCCGAAACAGTGACATCGCCATCTATCGAGCTTAGATGTAAACTTATTTATAATATTTTTCCTAAACTTTCACATTGAAATTCACACTTCTTCCTTCAAAAGTGATGAACTTTCCATATGAACTTTCAGCCCCTAATTCTCACTCTTAGTGGTAATATTTTGAAAAATGCTACTTTTATAATATACCTTACATTTATTTTTAAACAGAAGCAGGTATATGAAATTTTGCGTTTTTACTTTGAAAATGACGAAGTTATTTACCCAATCAACTGTCAAAATTTGTTGCCCCAGATTAGTCTCTGCGTTGATGAATCAGTCAGTCAGTCAGTACAAGTAATTATGTATGTATAGATTTTGATTTTAACACAACAAGAGTAAGAATTAATGAGAACGTGTCTAACCTCGAATCTTTCATCTAAGCGTTGCCAAACATCGTTAATTGATATTTTAATTATCATAAAATAAAATATCACCTGCAACCATGATCGAGTGTAACCAATATCTTCGAAGATAAGTTCCAGTGGGCTATCGAGCAACTCTTCCAAGGAGTTTATGGATGGAGGTGGACCACTCAAAAGCCAACTAACGACACTGCTGGTGTAGTAATTGTAGATCAAAACGCACGAAACTCCCGTCACTAAGATCGTTATTTTACCTGCTAATATTGAAACACTAGTTTAATTTCAGATTCCTGTAACGGATGATGAAAAACATTATTATTAGTTTTTCATTCGTGGTGCGTTAGATTGGTTAGGGAGGAACCACGCACTTATAGTATACCAGAGTGAAAAAGAACAAGTAAAATGTTCCATCGAGGGAACTGGTTACCAGATTACATACAAAGAGACATGAGAACTTAATAGTTGCATAATATATGCATAATCTTTGTTGATATTGGATGTTATGATGATGACATGTCATACGACGACTGTAGCAATCGTTGCTTCGCATGATCAAACTCATTTGAAAAATCGCAGCTAAACTGATTGAACTATTTTCAGCGTTTCAGCTTTATATTGTGTAGGCATTTTAGTTTTAACATCTTCCAGAAACATTTTAGTTGATATTTCATCCCCAGTATTTTTTTCTATTGTTTTAAGAGTAACAAACGTGCACAATTCACCTAGTGGTAAACATTTCCTGTGGCACATGAGGTCCACATTAATTCCCGATAACTAATCATAGTGCAGATGTGTCCTTACTCCTGAGGACTAAGGAAAGCCAGTAATACATGATCCTTACACTTATCATAGGAAACACAACAACATTATGCTGGTATACTGCGTATACGTGGTCCTTCCCCGCTTGAGGTGACCCATTCATGACGCAGCCAGAAGCAAACTGCAAACAGCTCTACTATTGGTTTTTAGATCGATACAACAAGCGTTATGAACCCCTTTGCAAACCTGTTGATGTTCCTCTTGCCGTTGTTTCGCCGTTGTCTTCAAAAACTAAAAAGAAATAAGTGAGGTTTTGAGTTATTTCACTTTAGTTGGTACACTTTATTATATTTAGCGCATAATAATTAAATGTATTCGTGTAACTACATGTAACAGATGTTGTATGTAAAGTACATAAACTTTTCAATATCTTTCAACCTATAAAATGTCGTAAATTTTATTGAAATCGATTCAGTTTTAAGGACATAATATGGACTGTTATAATACTAATTGTATTACAGAAAACTTTATATTTCACGTTTAGGTAATCTGAATATTGTACACCACAAATACGCAATGAAACTAAGAAAGGATAAATACATGTTTAAATACCCCAAACAAAAATTAAAAAAAGTTTGCTTGACTTTTAAATGTATATATTCATATATTCTTCTACTTCAATGACATTGTTTTTATGTTGTTCATCGTGGTAATTATTTTTAAATTATTATAAATGCATTGTGGGTAACAAGCGAGCACACAGTTCACATGATGGTAAGTTAATCCGGTGGCCCATGACATCTGAATTCATCCTTGACTACGACAATAATAATGCTGAATGCGTTATCTCGAGGACCGAGATAGAATGCCTCGTTACCAGTAATAAAGTTCTTTGGATCCCTGCACTCACCAAACGAAACACAGCAATATTATACTGCTATTTTACGCTGGTATTTTGTGAGGGAGTGGTTGTATCCCGGTTGAGCTGACCCATTCATTCTGCAGCTACAAACAAACTGCATGGTAGCTCTATCAGTGTTAAAAATGGTAAAATAGAAAAAAATATTTTTCCGAATATAGTTTTGCTCTATCCTCTAGCAACGAGAGAAAATCTATAGTGGAGATAATGAGTATTTTATTACAGCAGTAGAGATACTTTGTAGCTAGAGTCTTGCTGTATAATGAAAGCTCTCCAAGGAGGGGCTACGCCGTAACATCAGGTTGAAATAACATTATAGATCCGTTATGTTACTTATGGTGAGTGGAGTGATCCTGCAACCAGTTTACAGGTAAGTAGGCATTACATCCCAACTCTCGAGGGTGATACCGCTTGTGTGTCTTGAATATTTTTTGGGGATATAATGGACCGTACCTATCACTAACCATCAGGTGAAATGTGCCACGTTTGTCATCCCTAATTTTATAAAGAACAAAACCATTTTGACATTGTCATTCCTGTTATCGCCTGTTGCCATCTTGGTTGACTTTTATACATGTTACACTATAATAACAAATAAGAAGTTACATTGCTGGCATATAGAAGCGATGACCGAGAACGCTGCAAACTGCATTGAAGAGGATCTCTTCTCTAACTTCGATGCCATCACTAGAACGAACGCGCACAAGACACCCATAGCGAGCACGCAAAGCCAAGAACCCGTCGACAGAGGCCTTAGAAATTGATTCTCAAATTTACCTGGACCCTGAGTTGGTATTCTGTAGTAGTACCTAGTTCTGAAATAAAATATCAAGTTAAGTATAGCCATCGAACGTACGAAAAAAAGCAGGATTATTTTTCGAATTTTAGAGGTACTAGATACATCCATCATCAGAAGAGATTCAAGGTGAACAAACGTTGTCACCCCTGAAGACTGATTACCCTTACCTAATAAGAACCCGGAAGCTCTACACTCACCACAAGAAACCCAGCAGCGTTATGCTCCTATTTCTTCGTGGAATTCTTTGAAGGCATTGTCCTTCCCCAGACAAACCGATCCGAGTTGAACCGATATTGTAGCTACAAATTAGCTGAAGTGTGGGGGTGCGAAAACACTATATAAGTTAAAATATATAAATAATTACAACTCTCATATCGCGGAATGAATATTATGGTTGGAGTGTGTCATTATGAGTGCTATCGGTATGTTAATCCATAGCTTTTCTCGATGCGCTATTGATGCGAATTGAAAATTAATACTTTTCAAGTCCTTATGTCAATCTTTTTACACGAGTAGCCTATCAGTGGGCTATACGCATAATACACAACGACCCGCGTGTTTAATACAATAATGCATTTAGGGTGCTTATGGGGATGTCGCGATATTTTATTGTGTTGGAGATGTTTGCGCAAGTGCGTTCTGACTTTTTCACTAGACGCAAGAGAGTCGCATCTCTTTTGCACAAAATTCGGTGAAGCTTCAATAACATCCTGACGGTCATGGCATTGAAATTTGATTGTCCTTTTTTGACCAATGAAAATACAAAAATCTAAACAATAAGGTACTAACATAGATAGAAGTATCACTGTTTACTAACACATATGAGTCAAGTTGCTGGAAATTATCACTATTATGTTTTTTCCCCTTGCGAGATTATAATAAAATTTTCGACCAAATCATATTCAATGCAATGACGACCATTTTATGGCTACTACCTTAGCTTTCCTTCAAATGACAATCTAATCAATATACATTCGTACCGGGTACTAAATATAGAAAAAAGAAACCCTTTCCTCTTCCCAGGTGTTCAAATCACGGAAGTTATCCTTTTAACAATTTTAAACGATTTTTTTTATTTTTAGCGTAAAAATAGTATTTTTTATTTTTATTATAGCGGATAGGTTTATATTGCGTATTGGGATCTAAAAAAATATTATGAAGCGTTGCACATATGATTCAGACTGGCAAACAGATAACGTAGTACACTATACTTACTCAATTGAATTCAATGGTGGATATAGAAGATCAATGTAGTCAAATATAGAATTGAATAGTCGAATTATGGGCGAAATGTCCTGATCTCTAAAATACAATGAGTTCGTTACAGTCTGAAAATAAAATGTTTTTTTTTTATAAATTCAGAGTAACAAACGAGCACACAGTTCACCTGATGGCAATTGATTCCTACGGCCCATGAATAAGGAATCATAATGCAGATGCTTTGTTACCCTTGAGGACTGAGATGGAATGCCTCGTCACCAGTAATAAAGGTCTCCGGATCCCTGCACTCACCAGACGAAACACAGCATTTTAGCTGTTATTTTACGCTGGTATTCTGTGAGGGCGTGGCCCTACCCCGGTCGGGCTTACCCATTCACTCTGCAGCTATAAACAAACTGCAGTGTAGCTCTACAAGTGTTACTTTATATGCATTTATTTATTTAATTAAATATATTTTTTCCTTAAAGTTTACAAGGGTTGAGACTTAATGCCCTGTGGCATTCTGTGGTAGTAAACCTTAGGTCCTGTGAGAAATGATTGATAGGTACAAAAATAAAAAAGTTATCATGCTGCACGATGATAAGTATTATCATTATTACAGCCTACACATAGTCCTCTGTTGATCATAGGGCTCCCCCATCGTTTGCCACCAAGCACGACCTTGAGCCACTTGCATCCATCGATTTCCAGAAAACTTGTATATTTCGCCGCTCTATCCATAGGTGGGTGGTCCTATACCCCTTCTGCCAGTCCATGCATGCCACTCAAGAATCTATATTTCCCATCGGTTATCAGTTCTACGAGCTATATGGCCGGCCCGTTGCCTCTTCATATTATGATGATACGAGTCTTAAATAGTACATTTATGTTGAATTATATATTGTATTGTTATATAATATAGCGGTATTAGAGAACTTAATTAGATAGGTAGCAATGTCATCGAGTTCAATGTAACATTATATTTATCTTATTTCTTGCATTATTTTTCCTTGTATTATAAATATATATTTTTCATATGTATGTACTTTTTTTATATTGTATTTAGGATGACAAACGAACATACAGTTCATTCTCGATAGGGAATAATAATGCTACCCCGTTTCAGCCCTGAGGGCTCACACGAAATGCCGTGTCACTAGTTATTAATAGGGGTCCCTTTTTGCTATATATATTACTATGTCACTCTGTACTTTTTATTACAAAATATCACTGTACTTTTATACTCAATACACTGATACCATTTAAATGTTGAGTACTTCTGATGACTAGCATCTCAGCTATGTAATTAATAATTAACATGCTAGCTCCAAGACTCGGACATCAAAACAAGGAAAAACAAATCCAATTAAATAAAATAATAACTAATAATAGTAATAATGCAATAAGATAATGTGTTTACAAACAAGAACAAATAGTAAGGTTGGTGACCGATTTGTAATGTGTGTATATGAGAGAGATAGAGTGAGAGACAGAGAGGAGTATATACGTATGTACGTGTATGTATGATTCGTACTTAACTGAGAGTAGGTACGAAGTTCCGTTTCCTGATACAATTTTTTTTGTTAATAACCATATTATGACTTTGCAGTGAGTGTTTAGGCTGGAGAATTAATATACTGTTTGACTTCCGCCTTAAGTATGAAGATAGCACGATAAGTTTATTTATATTTACTACGTAACAATAAAAGCAATTACAGGTAGTGTGTACTCTCAGAAAGAATGGAATAATGCAATTTAACTTGTTAGAATTATACATAAAATGAATAGTCTATTTTGTATTTAATATAAATAATATTGGATTTAATCGAATCAAAAATGTTATTCCCGAAAAAAAATCGTTAATAGTTTGTGACGATTTATACAAAACACGGCTACCGTTGTTTTTAACGTTGATATTTGATAAGATGGTTTTTTGTAAACGTGAAAGAAAAGAAGCAAAGAGGAAGCAAACAAAATACATAAAATACTTAAATATTTAATGATATACACTTACAGCAGTACTATTTCGATCGTACTTTCCTCTCCATCTATCAACCGTTGTATATTTGTATCTGCAAAATTCATCACAATTAATTACAGGTTAATAAAATAAATTCAATCGCCGCTTACATAGTATGTTCCTTTGTATGGTGCACATGTATTGTGGAAAACTACGTACACACAAGTTTTGTTTTAAACTACGTACACACAAGTTTTGTTTTAAACTACGTACACACAAGTTTTGTTTTAAACTGGTTTTACGTAATATTAGGGGTGACAGACGAGCACACTATTCACCCAATGATAAGCTACTAAGGCCATACATCAATATCCATTCTCAATAATGATTAAAGATGGAACTGCATTGTCCCCCTAACGAATGAGATGGAATGCGTTATCTGTAATGGGTAAGAATTATTCTTAGTCAAGTAAATCCCGGTCGATTTATGAAGAGAAGAAATAATAATTTAGATACTTTATGATCCCTGCTATCAGTTTATATAATCTATACATATATAATTACTTGTCCTGACTGACTGATTCATCAACGCAGAGCCTGACCTGACCCCTGGGGCCATAAAGTTGAAACTTTTATTCATTGTATGTCATCAAATAAAGAAGGATTTTTGGGAATTTGACCCCTAAGAGGATAAAATAGGGGATGAACGGTTGTATCGAACTTCGTCATGTTCTAAGTAAGAAACTCGAAATTTCATATACCTGCTTCTGTTTAGAAGGTTTTAAAGGTGTCAAAAACGGCGCTTTTAAAAAAAAATACCCCTAAGAGTTAAGAAGAATTAGGGGTTGAAAGTTTATATGGGAAGTTCGTCACTTTTGAAGGAAGAAGCATGATATTCAATATGAAATATTCTTATATAAAGTTAAGAATAAAATATTTTAAATAAGTTTACATCTAAGTTCGATAGACGGCGTTGTGCACTGTTTCTGAATCACGCTTTTGGTTTCCTAACACGCCTTTTAGCTTTATTTACTACATAAACTTTTTAATATAAATATATCTACGCATGCAAAGCTGTGGGAAACAGCTAGTCTTTCTATAAAATAGATTATTTTTACGTTTAAGTAACCCGATAAGTATTGTGTTACTTGGTATGCATTTTCTGACGTTAATTTTCTCGTAAAGCATTACATGATTGAAATGCTTTTACTAGAATACGGTTCACGACGTTAGTCAAATATCGGATACGAATCAACGTCGTTAAGTTCTAAAATAGGTCTCTGACTTAAACGATAAACCGTTAACGTTTAAAAATAAAGATCCTTTTACACTAAACTTACTTGTGATATTAAAATTGAATACATTAAAGTTATTATGTATTTAATATAAAAAAACAATATATAATTTAAAAAATATCACAAATAAAAATTACCTTATGTTATGTATTTCGGATACCACATGTAGAATAATAAAAGGCGTTTGGGTGATGACTGCGATACTTGGTACTCTGTCTCCGCTATTTATTAAGGTGGGATTAAATTTTCCTTTTGCGGTGAGATCTAGGAAAAAGACATTATTGGTTTTTGTTGCGTAGTACTGTATTATGGAAGTTAGCTACATCTTTATGGTAACCATGATAGATATAGAAATAATTGACAACCAAGCACAGAGTTCACCTGATGCTAAGATATAACAGTGGCTCATAAACACCATCCACCTTGTTACCCCTGAATACTAAGATGCTTTCTTAAGTCTTTGGGTCTCCGAATCCCAACGCACAAAACACAGGATCGTTATTTTGCTATTCCACAACGGTTGTCTGTCAGGGCATGATCTTGTGAGTATATCGAACCTGTTCATTTTACAGCTAGAAAATTGCGAGTATAGAAGGCGACTCTACGACTATTGAAAAAGTCAAATTAGTGTTCCCCCGAGGACTAAGATTTTTTTTATTACATTGAGAGTCATAAACGAATAGTCCACCAGATGGTAAGTGACACCTGTGGCCCATGACATCTACATTCATAATTGACAAGGTATCATAATGCAGATGCTTTGTCACCCTTGAGGACTGAGATGGAATGCCTTGGCACCAGTAATAAAGGTCAATTATATCTATAATCGGGATGCCCACACTCACTAGACGAAACACAGCAGAATTATGATGCTATTTCACGCTGGTATTCTGTGAGGAGACTAAGATCAAGATGGAATACCTGAACTAAAACTAACAAAATAGTAAGGGCTTCATTTTTTTTACTTACTAGAAGAGACAGAGGCTTTTAAATAATGTTCTAATCTGGTACTCTGTGAACGCGAGATATTTACCAACCGGATCTAGTGGCTCTATTTGTGGTAGCTTGTAACTGCGGCGGGGCCACATCTCGTTAATTGTAATTTTGTACTAGCAGGTACTCTGAATGTCATTCGTGGCAGATAAGTCTATTTAGACTATTTTATTGATATTTATAAAAAACCCAAACACACTTTGCATTTGATAGAAACGATACTAATTCGTTCAAGGTACGGGCGGCATTTAATCTTATTGCAACTAAGAGATGTCTATTCTCGATGGAGATGACATTTGAAAATCTAGGGTTTTCCGTAGTATATCAGGTACAGTATGATTACTAACATAAAATTTATATCTCTACGTAAATATATATATATATATATATATATATATATATGTTGCTTCGAAGACAAATACATTACATTTTTGTATTTTGTAATGTATAAACGCATATTACGTACCATTGTTTTGTACTGTGATATTTATTAATTATATTTCTTTTACATTCAAAAATCTCATATACTCGTGATCTTTACTCACCACAACAACCATACGCAAGGTTAGCTCTTCAAAGTTCCATCGTCTGTAGTACTTATACCTGTTAAGAAAATTGAGATCTGAAAATTAAAATCAGAGGAAATGTTTAAATATCTTCTTAATTATTTGACCGAATCTAAAATGACCACTTTAACACGATTGTAAGTATCGATATTAAATATTGCAATGTTTCTCTGCGGGATAAAATATATATACGTATATACATACAAAGAAGATATCCGCAGTACAACGAGGGTGGCCGACATATTTCAAAAGGTTGGGAAGCTGTAGTGATAAAGGGCTGGCGATATTAGCTTGAAAAACCAATTATCGATGGGGAAGAATGGTTCTTGGGTGCCAGCCTTGGACTTGCAGTCGCATAAGACATATGCAAATTTGTGGTTGACAATAAATGGAGGAGGCCTATGTTCAGCAGTGGACTATGGACTGTGGACTATGATTTGATGATAATGATGATTTGATATATAATGATTCAAAAACATATATCATACGCCAGTAAATTTGGCTATTTTGATTTTAAAATTTCAACACCGTTACCGACACGAACTTTTTACCTATGTATGAAATAAATGACATTTTTATCCAACTTTTAATCACTTCCAGAAGTCTGAATAAGTTGAAATTTTGCAGACGTACTAAGAATGCATGACAATACAATAACTTCATTACTATGTGTTGTTGTAGTTTTTAAATTTTTAAAAATATTTTATATCCATTTGTTTATTTCCTCATGTTTTTTTTATATATTTGATTTACATATTAAATTAGCGTATGATATGGAAAAAGTGAAAAACGTTCTTTATGAAATGATATATTTAAATAATTGAAGTATTTACCATTATTATGTACTTTTGCCATTTTATAGGAAGTTCATTGATTCCATTTCTTAAAAATTTTGGGAGCGAGATTCAATAAAATCTTGGAAAGCAGTTTGGACTGCCTCATCGGAATCGAATTATTTTTCTTGCAAAATTTGTACAAACTTCAATTTAATTTGGAATTCCTATCAAAACGCCAGATTTTTTGAGATCAATGTGGCAAAAAAACGACTACACCAATTTCATATGCAAGGATCTTATGTTATTAAAGGCGTAAACAATCACTTCCTGGTAAGTAATAGGAAGCGGCCTTTGTCTTATACAATCATCTACAAAACCGATTTTAGATGTCTGTACCTTGTGGTCCCTAACAAGAAATTTGTAAGAGATAAGTTTAAATGAAGTCAGCACACCTCTTTGTGGATGCCAGTTTCCCACATTGATAGTTTTCAATTTTCCTCCTTGTATTTTACCGTAGTTGAATACTTCATACAAAGTTACTCCTCGTAAACCTATATTAAATATATTGCAATGTTTATTACATTATTATACCAAAACGGGATAGAGATTCTATCTCTACACTACACTGGACACAAATGAAAGTTGTTTGTTTCCGTTTTTGACATTGACAAAAGTCTGTTGTGATCCAAACCCTTTTTTTATGTATATATATTTTCTACGCATATTCAACCCTGGGAGGGCATTGAAGGGTTGTGTGAGACTCGGACCGACTTAAACCCCACGGTGTTCGACCTTCGTCGCGTATGGCGTGGTTAATGTTTAAGGCTAGACCGCTATTAATGGTGGCAAAATATAAACTTTCTGAAGAAAACATCCCACATTAAAAAATGTTATGAAATAAAATAATTAAGTATTATTTTATTAATATTTAAAAATCATCATACTCTTCAGAGAAAATCCATTATAACAGAAAGATGATCAATGACAGTTGTAAAGCTACACTACAGTTTGTTTCTAGCTGCAGAATGAATAGGTCAGCTCGACCGGGGTAGGACATCGCCCTCACACAATACCAGTAGCATAATGTTGCTGTGTTTCGTCTGGTGAGTGTAGGGATTCGGAGACCTTATGAGGCATTCCATCTCAATCCTCGAAAACAACAACGCATCTGCATTATGATTACGAATCAAGGATGAATATAGATGTCATGGGCCGCAGGAATCACTTCCAATCAAGCAAAGTGTGTGCTCGTTTGTTCCTCTGTGTAAAAAAAAACAGTTCAAAGGTTTGATGATGATGTTGATCATATTGGCCTTGGTTGACACGAAGTGATGTCCTTACCGTGCTACGTCAACCCGGGACCACTACGTGTTGCTGTCCTGACCGGGTTCGCTATTTTGGACAATGCAAACTCCCACACTATTCGCCTGTGAACCCGTAATCCCCTTTAAGTCGCTTTATATGACATCCACTAGGGTACGTTAGCCCTATTCTAAAAAACCAGCATCAAATGGAAGGGCTACGTTGTAACGTCATACGCCAGTTTGCGATAAATCGATGGAATTAGAAATGTATTAATATGTTAAAAATATATTAATAAGCATGGTAATACGTACCTTCTAAAACCGCTACTACGATATCTGCATCGACGCTTACATTTAAATTATCAAGTATGAATAATGTCGATTCAATTCTATCACCATCTTGAGTGACATTAAGTTTCAATGAAACATTTATCGCCACATTAAAATTGACGGTGTTGGCTTTTGATCAACTATGAGCCATTTTCTTGGTGCATTAAATAACATCTCTTGAGAAGCCTACAAAGGATACTTTTTTTATACTATCGCTATTTTTTAATAAAATATATTAAAAAGTATACAATATATAATAGTCAAACGCTGGTTGGCAGTACGGTGTGCGAAGCAAGTAGCTCATAGGTTCGAATGCACCATTCGATTATGGTTTAGTAGAGTAATATTAGTATAGTATTAGCTTCAATGGTTAATGGCACCATTAGCTATTGTGCATAAGAAAACATAAATATTGGATTTTATTACATCATATAGTAATAGATGTAATTACACTTTTTAACTATCGAAAATAAAAATAATAAACTTAAATCTACTTACGTAATTTAAGATGTTCTTGAAATTATTACAGTTTGCATCGACCAGGACACCAAACGACGAAGGTTTTTGTTCCAGACATCGTTTAATTTTTTCGTAATTTATTGTCGGGTCATTTACGTCAACTGCTCCGATAGTAATCGAATTATTATTCACTGTTTTTGCAAGTTTTAGGTTAACTGAACCAAAAATATATTAATAGTAAGAAGAATATGCAGTTTAGTTAATTGTAAATCTAATTACAAATTCAGAATGTTTAAACGTATACGGCTTAGGGAACGATTTGAGAAACGTACGGTCGTAAATTCCAATTTACCAGTTGACAATTATCCTCAACCATCTCCTAGCACAAGTATTTTAGCTAAGATGGAAAGGTTAGTATGAATTTTAGTAATGCTTTCTTCTCCTAGAAAAAGGTCAAATTTTAAATTGGGGAAACTTATTTCTTGAATTGATATTATATTATTTTTAATTATAACAAATATTTCTATTTAATGTTAATAAATTATTAGGAAACATATAAAACTTACAGGAAGAGTTGTAACAAGTTAATAAGCACATATGTTTTATATTTCGTACTATGAAATACTTGACCGACAAGTCGGTCAAATTACATTCTAGACATTGCCAAGTGGCTAACATAATAAATACCCAAATATAATTTTGCAGCTTCATTGCAAATCTTACATAAAACGCTAAGGTTAATAAATCACAGCTATGCAAGGAAAAGCCTTTTATATGAATACTTATAGATGTAGAGTCAACAAATCAAGTTGTATTTTATATGATAAGTTGTATGAGTAATTCTTCTCAATGGAAAACTAAAACTATTGTAAACTCAAATGATCCTAGCAGTCACTTGGAGTGAACGTTACGTTCGGGTCCGATTTCTAGGCGAGAAATAAGATTTATCTATTACAATTTGTTGATTTTTGGTCTAGGCGTGTATATGTCCCATGTTTCTATTCCACTTGCAATACATTATTCTACACTTGGGTTGGGGATGAAAAGTGAATATATCTTTGTTTGTGCGAACGTAAACAGCACTATCACACACACGCTTTGATTTCATCTTGTAATAACCAAAAGACCAACGTGAATGAATGCCATAAATTTTCAATATAAAAACATATTTCGTGATAATCAATTGTTTTTCGGCTATATATCTACGCTAAAACAACATCTCATCAAAAGGATATTTTTGGAAATTAGATATACCTATATAGAAAAGTTTTGAAAGTATACTATACTGTTTTCTCATTTCGATTTTCAACTAAAAATTACATCGTTCCTTTTCGTAGATACAGATATAAAAAAACAAAGCATATCATATTCAATACTAAAATTTTCAAAAATATGATGAAAAAATATTTTGTCGTGTGTACTACTAACAATCTACATCAGAAATAAATTGATATGCCATCATTAGTCTGTATGATGGTTATTTTCTTTTGATGAAAATCGTATAGTCAGAATATTGTAGTTTGTTCTATATAGAAGCAGTTAGTCTATGATTTCAAATGTCTTATCCAAATGATGTCAATTAGAACGTAAAGCTTCCATCAAATTTAAAATTACTTCCAAGTTTATAAAACAATAAAGATTGTTACTAAATTTTTAATACTGAAACATTCTTGATTCTGTTTTCTCAGACTAGTTATAGTGTTAATAAAGAGTTTCACCCAATTTGGATTTGGGATCACATAGATAGAAACATAGATTTGGATAGATAGAAACATCCATATTTTTTTTATAAAATAAGGACATAATAGATATACAGCCAACTCAGCGGTAAGCGGTTCCTTTGGTCCTTGACCACTGTGTCCCCCTTTGATAAACGGTCACGATTAGGTGCCTTCCTATCCACGAAAGTGCCACAATATGTCTCTTTATGTTCTCCTATTGTCTTTTATTTCCTCAGTTATAAAGAATCGAATTTATATGTTCATATCGTATGACTTTATTTGTCAATAATCTAATGGCTTAGAGTACAGTATACGAAGCATAAAGAAGTAGATTTTAACCTACCCGCGACTTTTGTCCTGGATCAACTCATATCAAATACTATCCTATAATACAAAAAATATCCTTAAAAAAATATTGTTAGCTTAATCGGAGTGGTCACCGGGAGTGTTAGTAACGTTCATAGCACTGTTAGTAATCTTTTATTTTTTTGATAGGTGATCGAAAGTATTTGATATAGAGAACCTTGGATCTTTTATTTACTAAGAGATGCCAATTTTTATAGACCCATAAATTGTTGGTTTCTCAGTATTTATTTTGTCCCTGATATTTTATCCTACGCTTTCTTCGAACGTAAGCATGGGTATTAAATCAAAAACCGGAAGGTAGTAAGATAAGTTACTGCTTCCTTGTTTATCAATCTTTTTTGTACTCTAAACAGTTATTTCATAATTCTATACTAGAAAATAAAAGTTTGGTAGATTAACAATCTATATAAATCCCACTGCTGAAAATGTCTATTTTTTAAATTCTGTTTTTATTTTCGTAATGTTTTATTTCTTTCATTAAATCAGTGCAATTTCCACATTGCATATATATTATTAATACCACAATATTATTTAACAGAAACGCCCCAGTTTAAGCTCCAATATTACCGACCGCGGAACAAAGCAGTTCAGTTTGATATTGCCAAGTAACATTTGAATGGCTGTATCGTACTTTATTTAATAGACCCCTGGTTCAATATATATGCGCTCACTTATAGTTTCACGGTAGGCGAGGGAATCGGGTTCAACATCCAGTGTCCTCACCACGTGCTCAGTGGTGAATGAAAACGTCGAGAGGAAACCTATATTTCTAGTCATCTGAAGTCTGCCTCATTCGACCTGCATGGCGGACTTAACTCCATAAACCTCTGTATAGAGGAGGCTTGTTCAGCAGTGGGTTCGGATTTGCTATAAAAAAGGACTACTCTACGTATAGACTTTAATTACAATAGTAACATGCAGTATTTGCCGACATGAGCCTTAGTGAGAGGTATATGCACTTATTCACGTATTTCTTTGTGATAATTATAATTGGCCTTTTAACTTTCTTTAACCTTACCTAAATAAATTAACAATTTTGTGTTACGATAAGATAGTCCACAACTGGAAATCGAACCCCCTAGTTACTTCTTGCGCACGCGACATTAAATTTATTATTCCACAACAACGCATGTGTATCTTCAATCTTTGTTATGGCTGGATTTAGGCATTTAGACAAAGTCACTTAATCTTACTAGAACTGTGTGCTCGTTGGTTATCCCTAGTTTTATAGTAGAAGCCGGTTGGGTAACAGATATTTCTTACCATCAGGTCATCATGTCCTATATTTTATAAAAAAAATTGCTATTTCATGATCCATTACGAGTAATCATATTATGTAATAATTTTAATTGATAATCAATTTTTATAAATTAAATACTTCAATTCCAGATTTCAATAGCCCGTTTCAAATATCCGATGAATGTTCGATTAAGAAATCCTCTTTCATACGAAAACAAACATTAATTAACAGTTCTTGTAACTATTTATTGTGGAATGACTTATTTTCTTGTCTACTTTGATCAAAGATGTTAAAGTTGACAAGTAAATGGCAAATTTACTTGTTACGATGTTATTTTCTTTATAAATTCACTTTGTTGATTAAATCAAATTGTGCTGCTTCACCGTCGTTCTTTTATTCTGGAAAAGAATTCTTAGATGAACGACCACGAAAAATATTGCAAATTTAAACGCTTTGAATAATGGTGTATAAGATTCGTAAATGCTACGAATTAGTTATCCTTACTATTGTTATTTAGTAATAAAATTGTTAATAATACAGCTTAAATTGTTTATAATTATGACTGTATTATATTGGCATGATATATTTGAATAACCTTTAAACTCTGTAACTTATGATAGTCACTGTCATCCGATATCACTAAGTTTAATTGAAATAATATAACTTAAACATTGATGAATGGCAGAAATTAAAATTTCACTTCAGACTGCAGCACAAATGTATAATAAAGGACCTTGCTTAGTACATATTTGATACAAAGGAAGAATCCTCATACTAGATTAACTTTAGAAGAGAAAACCTTTTTTAAAGATAAACCTTTGGGACTCTACAGATAAGATTAATTCAATATTAAATAATGCATTTGAGCTGTCAGAACAGGCCAAGTTATAATATTGACATGGACAGGCAAACGCGAAATAAAAGAGGAAGTGGTAAAGTTTACCTAACAAAATACGAAAAGATTTCAGTAAGTTTGAAGAAAAGTTGCCATGACATGCTTATTTGAACTTCGTTTCTCACTGCGGTATGAATGGGCAATGGGAAATGGACCAGGCGCTCACAGACTTCCAGTGTAAAATAGAGAATAACCTTGCAAAGTTTCGTTCGATGGTGGATACGAAAACACTTATCACTGGTTATTACACATCCTACTCAAGGGTGAAAGCATCGGCATTATGTTTCATTAATGAGGAATTCGGGTGTTATAGAGTGCAAGAACCACTAACCATCTGGTAAAATGTGTGCCCGTTTGTTACCCTAAATACAATAAAAAGACTAAAATTCAATTTATCAATTTAGAACTCGGTAAATTTTCAATGATATATGGGATTCATTTTGCATATTATCAATTTATGCAAAAGCACGTTCTCTACTTTACGATTCTTTGGTGTATCGCCCCAGTTTCTAACCCATGATACTCGTCTGTAGTGTGTACACGGTTAGAAATGTATAAACTTATTTTAAATTACGGAAGGTTCGAGTTTACTAACACAATGATGTTTTAAGATAAGAAATTTAGAGAGTATCATGAATTTTGTCAATATATAAACCTAACCAGTATCAGCCTATATAAACAGTAGTTTAAAATATTCTTCTATTTACAGTTAATAATGTTAACTTATAGAGACGGCCGTATGAGAAAGTACAGTCTTTGTCAGAGTCTGACAGTGGTAGAGTTACGCTGCAGTTTATTTCTAGCTGCAGAATGTGTGGATCAGCTCGACCGGATCTGGATTATGATTTCTTGTCAAGGATGAATATAGATGTCATGAGCCGATGAAATCACGTGCCATCAGATGAAATGTGTGCTCGTTTGTTACTCTCAATTTAATAAAAAAAAGTCACTCAGCGTGATAAGCACGATGTTTAACTGCGTAAGAATTGGCCACGTAGACATCCGTAGCAGAACGAGGCTGACAATGACACAGCTCAAAAGACAAGCAAACTTAAGTGGCAATGGGCTGGCCATATAGCTCGTAGCACCGATAGCCGACGGGGAAGATGTTTGAGTGGCATTCTCTGACTGACAGTTGTAATGTAGGATGACCTCCCTCTAGATAGAGTGACGACCTATGCAAATTTGCTGGAAGTCGATGGATGCTGGTGGTGCTTTGTGGCAATTTATGAGAGAGAGGCCTGATTCAGCAGATAGGCTGTGTAAGTGATAATGCTGATGAATGGTCCGCCAAAACATTAGCTTAATAAATTTGAGATACATTTGAAGAAATAAATAATAAAATTTAATTTACACAATACAATAATACACAATATTATCTGAAACATTACAAATGTTAGCTTTGTGTTAATGCTTTCATTGTTTTCCAAAGTTGTAATTAAGAACTTTTGTGTTGTTGTTTGGTAAATCAATCAATAAAATCGTTTCTAACTTAGTAATATATTTTGTTTAAATTTTTACTCTAATATCTTATAATTGATACAATTCGTTCTAACTTTCATATAATGTTAAATACCGTTATTATATATGTACATATTACTCTAAGTTGTTCAAAGTATTTATATAAATACTTTGAACAAGATTTACTATATATATTATATATTTTTTTAAAGAACGCTGGCAGTAGAATTCGCCTTACTAAGATTCCAGTTATCCAATCCAAATAAGCTATACTTGTGCTAGGAGATGGTTAACGATAATATTCGAGTGGGGATTTCATTGAACAGTTTTGAGCCTAAGGTTGACTTTTAAATTGAAAAGAAAAAATAATAGCCATTTCTTTTTTAATTATAATCTGCTGCCTTTGTTTTCTTCTGTAAAAATAGCAAAACTTTTGATCGATTTAACAAACGAAGTTCGCAGTTTCCGTAGAAATGGATAAAATTGAGCACCGTTCCGTCATAAAATATTTACAAAAAAAAGGGTTAACGCCAAAACAAATTTATGAAGATATGTACGAGACTTTGAGGGAATATGCTCCATCATATGCCACCGTCAAAAGATGGGTAGCGGATTTCAAAAGTGGCAGAGTAACAGTGCAAGATGAACCTAGGAGTGGTACGCCGCCGACGGCTACCACAGACGAGATTGACGATTGCAGAGATAGCGGCAGCAATAGGCATTTCCTATGAACGAGCACAGAACATAATTTCCAACGATCTTGGATTTTCTAAGGTCTCTGCCAGATGGATACCTAGACTGCTTTCAGCCGAAAACAAAGCACCCGCCAAACAATATCACAGTATTGTTTGGATCTGTTCCAAAGTGATCCTCAAGATTTTCTTACCCGTTTCGTAACTATGCACGAAACTTGGATTCACCACAATACACCAGAGTCCAAAGTACAATCAAGGAATGGAAAAGAGCAGGATCACTGCCCCCTAAAAAAGCTCGGGCCGTTTTGTCAACCAAGAATGGCTTCAGTTTTTGGGACTGTAGAGGGGTCATTATAGTTGACTACCTTGAAAAAGGTAAAACCATAAATGCGGACTATTATTGCACACTCTTACAACGTTTGCCTGAAGAAATAAAAATAAAAAGGCCTGGTATGTTGTCTAAGGAAGTTTTGTTCCACCAAGATACTGCGGCGAAATCAATCGCACAAATACACAATTGTAGCTTTGAATTGTTGCCGCATCCACCCTATTCGCCGGACTTGGCCCCCTCTGATCTAAATCCCCAATCTAAAAAAACACATGGCAGGGCGAAAATTTTCGGCGAATATCGAGGCACAAGAAGCTGTGACTGAATATTTTGATGAAATTGAAGATTCTTTTTTTTAGAAGAAATACTAAAGCTAAAGACAAGATGGCAAAAGTGTAAAGATCATTCTGGAGACTATGTAGAGAAATAAAATAATAATTAAAAAAAAATCGTATTATTTAAGGTCGGACTCAAAACTTTTCAATGTAATTAAGGTTGTGATAATTTTATAATATATTTATTTTAAACTATATAAGGGTGAAAAACGAGCACACAGTTCACCTGATGGTAATAACTGATCTTCAACAAAGATTTATTACATATCATCCCCAACGACTAATATGGAATGCCTTGTTTCCTGGACTACGAAACAGCAGAATCATGCTGCTATTTCAGGATGGTATTCCGTGAAGATGTGATCCTAACCCCGTGGAGTCACCCCATTCATGCCGCTACTAGAAGCAAACTGCAGCATGGTGGCACTGTAGTGACCGCTATACTAATCGATAACGGTCGTATAGTATTTTTGATAGTGATTCTAAAAAAAGTTTTTCTGATTATACAAAATCACAATATTGAAATTAAGTGTCGCTGACGCGATTTCAGCTGTCCACAAACATTTCCACAACATAATTTTAACGTATTCCGTTCGCATTGATTGTATTTACATTTTAATACATTTTGCTCAATTCCCTGATAAAAAACATGAGCGTCCGATCTGTCTAATGGTATAAATAACGTGATTTAATTCCAGATCGTTTCAGATTAGATTACTTCCCGAATCCTTCCTTGGTGAAACAGACCCATTCATTTTACCGCTAGGAACTGTAACAAAATGTTACGGAGTTTTTTATAAATTATTACCAAAATCTTATTATAACTTATAATTTTATAATTTTATTCAATCTTTATTTATACAAATTCACTGTTTCATAACTTGGAATTAATTATATCCCTTTGCCTTGGATATTTATAATGCTTGTATGTTAGTAAATTTTAATAACACCCCTGTCTTCAACCGTCTCGAACATTACAGCGACGTCATCGTAATATAATAGTAAATTACCGAGAACCTTTCCGTGAACCTTAATAATGCGTTCAAAATGTTGAGAAAGCAAAAAAGGTAAGGAATACCTTTAAGATTATTCTGGCAGTGAATTTATATAGTGTTAAACTTCATAGTAAAAGTTAAATATAGGAAGATATTAAAAGATAAGTAATTGAACTGACCATTTGGCTCGTAGAATTGTTAGTCCCCTGACGAAGAACGGTTCTCGAGCGGTAATCTCGAACTGGATGTCGTAGACGACCTCCCAATTGTTCCAATTCTGGTGGCTGAGGTACGTGCTTTGTGGGAATTGATGGGAGAGATATGTTCTATCTTCAGTGAACTATTGACAGTGGAGATGATATGGTTCAAAGTTAAATAAGCCGTTATTATGATTCATGAGTTTCCCAACCGAGTTCCCAAGAGAGAGTTGAGAAAGCTAACCGTTTTTAAATTCCGATGTGACCACCCCTGAGGACAGAGATCGATGCCTTGCTTCCAACAACTGAGTCTCCGGATCTCTACACTAACCAAATGAAGCACAGCATCGTTGTGCTGGTTTTCTGTGAGGGTGTGATCCATCTTCAGTCAAGCTAACCCATTCATGCTCCATTTTGGTGTCAAGTTCAGTATTTATATATATATATTACTATAGATTAAATGTCCAAATTTGTATTTAATTATGGTACACAAATATAATATAGTAGAACTAAGGTACGCAAACGAACAAAGCGAACAATATAGTTGCTCTAAGAATATTCGAATCAAAGGATTTGGCCTCACCTCGTAAATCGTTTCCAGTCTTATCATACATAACCATAAATTAAATGTGCAATGTGACTCACAGCCATGACAAATGTGCGGGGCTCATGCCAACACCGTGTTGTGTGTTCCAACCAAGCACATTGCGCAATATGAATTCGTGCCAAGGTTGCGCAATTAGTAGGAACCGCTTGCAAAAGGGGAGTGCTTTTATGTATATTTTACGCTTTAAACCAAATTTACAAAAAAAGAAAATTGTACACACGCGCACAAACCACCTGATGGTAAGTGATTCCTGAGGTCCATGGCAACTACAATTATCCGCGATAAAGAGTCATAATTCAGATACGTTAGAACTACGAGGGAATATCTCGTCACCTGTAATAAGGATCTCTGGATACTCACAAGACGATTTACCATTGAAAATAAAAAAAGTGATATGCGATCGGTTAAATCGTGATTATTTAAAACGTTCAAGGTTGTTTTTCTGTTAATATTAGATATTCATGTTTATTTTCTATATATTTAAGGTAGAAAGTACTACTATTAAAGGTTAATTTAACAATTTCTACTTTTGCCTTTTTATCTATTTATAGCGTTCTTTTATAATTCTTTTAGCCTGATTATACCCATTACAATAAAAAAAAATGTTATCAATTTAATATATGACTAATTCCGCTTTATTGAATTTACCCACATATTTTATAAAATAAAAGAATAATTGGTATCGACGTCGTCAAATCTCTACTAACTTATCTGCAACACATAACTACAAATTATAACAGAACATTAAAGATGGTTAATATAAGTTTGCCTTATTTTCTTATAATCTTAAACTAAACACGTCTGCACAAGATGTTGCATCTTTAAAACTTCCGTAAACTAACCGCGGTTTTCCTAACCTAACATGTACTCTACAGTATGCCTTTTTGTGCACGCTGAAAACTGTCAAACTTAAATGTTCACGTTAATGGAAGTTTGTGGAAGTTAAACTGTAAGACACTGAACTTCAGGATGTACAGACTTTTGTGTACTTTGAAATTGCACAGTTTATAACTTTCTAATAAATTAACATGAATTGTTTGTTCGACTGGTAACGAGGCATTTCCTCTTAGTCCTTACCGATTACAGAGTATATGAATCTTGAAAATTCTTAGGGGATGAATGTAGGTGTTCATAGTTTGAAGATCAATCAAGTGAACTGTGACATTTTATCCATCTTATCTCATACGTTATAACCTAGTTGGCAACGATAGGGTGGCAACGAATGATATTTTTGTATGTAGAAGTGATTCTTAAACTATATTCTTTCTTATATGATAGTACCAATAAATCAATTTCACAGTATTTGACTTTAATCATTAAAGAAATACCTACAATTTCAACAGTTACCATTTCGCAGTCATCCACTTGCAGTATTTAAATAGATCAGAAAGCTGTGTAATTAATTAGAGAGTATTTTACACATTAATTACAAAATTCAAAGCTACCCACCCACACAAAGTGTGGTTACAAGTTTCCCAGTGAATGCATGACTTTTGTATCGTCTACACAAAGCGAATGGCATTTAACGTTAATGTTTAATATCAATTTCGATATTTGTAATACGACAGATAATTAAGAATAGTATTATTATTCCGTTTTAGTTATTTTGGAGTGGGTATAAATAATAAATATATGTGTGAGTGGATATATTACAATGGTTGATAAACACACACTATTTCAGTGTTTTTTGTTCAGCTTTTCAGTTCAGCACACGAGACATCCACACTCAGCTTCGATAAGGTATTATAATACGTTGTCATCCTTGAATGGAATGCCTCGTCACCGGTAATAAAGGTCTCCGTATCCCTAAACACGGCAACATTATGCTGCTATATCACGCTGGTATTCTGTGAGGAGGTTGTGAGAAACATATCGCAGCGTGACTCTACATTGCACTGTAGCTTATCTCTATAAGGTAGTGCGGCTTTTTAACATACTTCTATTACTAACATGATGATGTCCCTCCAGTTCCAGATCTTGATCACGGCAATATATTCTAGTTATTACTGGATTACATGAAGTTATTAACTGGGCTTTAAGCTGTCAAAGACTTTTGCTATTTACCTTCGTCAACTTCAATAGAGTGATCTTCATATGAACGAAAATCGATTTAAAGGCTGTTTCTAAACATTGTTATTAACCTGATACAGATTGATTAAAATATTAAACAAATACAACTCGTTAATAAGCTTCATCTAGATATATGTGTGAGTGGATATATTACAATGGTTGATAAACACACACTATTTCAGTGTTTTGTTCAGCTTTTCAGTTCAGCACACGAGACATCCACACTCAGCTTCGATAAGGTATTATAATACGTTGTCATCCTTGAATGGAATGCCTCGTCACCGGTAATAAAGGTCTCCGTATCCCTAAACACGGCAACATTATGCTGCTATATCACGCTGGTATTCTGTGAGGAGGTTGTGAGAAACATATCGCAGCGTGACTCTACATTGCACTGTAGCTTATCTCTATAAGGTAGTGCGGCTTTTAACATACTTCTATTACTAACATGATGATGTCCCTCCAGTTCCAGATCTTGATCACGGCAATATATTCTAGTTATTACCGATTACAGAGTATATGAATCTTGAAAATTCTTAGGGGATGAATGTAGGTGTTCATAGTTTGAAGATCAATCAAGTGAACTGTGACATTTTATCCATCTTATCTCATACGTTATAACCTAGTTGGCAACGATAGGGTGGCAACGAATGATATTTTTGTATGTAGAAGTGATTCTTAAACTATATTCTTTCTTATATGATAGTACCAATAAATCAATTTCACAGTATTTGACTTTAATCATTAAAGAAATACCTACAATTTCAACAGTTACCATTTCGCAGTCATCCACTTGCAGTATTTAAATAGATCAGAAAGCTGTGTAATTAATTAGAGAGTATTTTACACATTAATTACAAAATTCAAAGCTACCCACCCACACAAAGTGTGGTTACAAGTTTCCCAGTGAATGCATGACTTTTGTATCGTCTACACAAAGCGAATGGCATTTAACGTTAATGTTTAATATCAATTTCGATATTTGTAATACGACAGATAATTAAGAATAGTATTATTATTCCGTTTTAGTTATTTTGGAGTGGGTATAAATAATAAATATATGTGTGAGTGGATATATTACAATGGTTGATAAACACACACTATTTCAGTGTTTTTGTTCAGCTTTTCAGTTCAGCACACGAGACATCCACACTCAGCTTCGATAAGGTATTATAATACGTTGTCATCCTTGAATGGAATGCCTCGTCACCGGTAATAAAGGTCTCCGTATCCCTAAACACGGCAACATTATGCTGCTATATCACGCTGGTATTCTGTGAGGAGGTTGTGAGAAACATATCGCAGCGTGACTCTACATTGCACTGTAGCTTATCTCTATAAGGTAGTGCGGCTTTTTAACATACTTCTATTACTAACATGATGATGTCCCTCCAGTTCCAGATCTTGATCACGGCAATATATTCTAGTTATTACTGGATTACATGAAGTTATTAACTGGGCTTTAAGCTGTCAAAGACTTTTGCTATTTACCTTCGTCAACTTCAATAGAGTGATCTTCATATGAACGAAAATCGATTTAAAGGCTGTTTCTAAACATTGTTATTAACCTGATACAGATTGATTAAAATATTAAACAAATACAACTCGTTAATAAGCTTCATCTAGATATATGTGTGAAAGAGAAAGCGATTTTTTTTTTTGGTATTCGGGCTTACATGAGCACTTAGTTCCACATGTGATTTTCGCGGTCTATCTCGGTATCACTGAGAACTAAGATAGAATGCCTCTTCACCAATAATGAGGGTCTCCAAATCCCTACACTCATCAGACGAAACACTCGCTTTGCTGTTATTTTACACTGGTATTCTATACGGAGTGTAGTTTTTACCGGATATAGTCGACCTATTCATTTCGTAGATAGAAACAAACTGCGGCGTGTTTTTAAGAATTTCAAAAAATGATTAGTTAAAAAAAAAGTAGAAATGTTTTTTTATATAAGTAAATAATAGCTTTATTGTAATTATCATTTCCTTCGTTACCTTTATCAGCCAACGCTATATGTCGTAATGGCTAGAGTATTCTTCTGAAATGCAACATTTTAGTTCTCAGCTAAGTTGGTGGTGTAGTTATATATATATGCAACTTTGTACTATAGTGTAATATATCACTCAATATATACAACAATACGCTAACAACGTGTATTAACAGTTTAGAGAAATAACGTAAACGTAAATTTATTGTAATTCTTTAAATGTAGACGACTGTACTCTCCTTCACTGTTCGTGTCATCCGCCGGTTTCTGTCCCTTTCACCCTAACCCTTAACGGCTTGTCTTCATCTGTCTTGAAACTCTCGTCTGAACCAATCATACAGACCAATACAATATATGTTCATTCAATTATATTGTATATATTTGTTTTTTATTTTACAGCATCTTATTTATATTATTGACTAACTAGGTGGAATTAGAAATGGATGTTCTATAAAATTTGAACATAAAGTGTACTTTATGTTTAAGTTTTTTTTTTCTTTATTATAAATCATATAAATTAAAAACGTTTCCAAATCTGACCTTTTTATTCGTTAGCTCTTTGAACGTCGTAATTTCTAGCTGGTATATTAAAAGTTTCTTAATACCTTCTAAATCCATTTTGATTAAGTTTATGATCACATAATTGAACTTAACGAAGGTAACAGTTTTGACATTGCCATCCGGTAGTAAAGTGTTTTATTTTATAATATTAATGGTGACAAACAAGCACACACATGCACAACTTGCCTCATTGTAAATTATTACAATTAAATCTACATCATCGGATATACCACCTTCTCCTACACTCACCATAGGAAACACAGCAGCGTAATGCGTTATTCTATTAGGGTGTGCTACTTCCCCGATTCAGACGTTACTAAAAACTAGCTACAGCATGATTCTATCACTGTTAAACTGGTCTGATAACAAATCATTCAATCAGGACGACTTTGTCAAAAAAAAGTATAGTAACAGCGTATAAATATATAGAGCGTATAAAGATATAAATCCTATTGTTGGGCATAGGCCTCCTTTCTAGAGAGTATGTATTAAAGCTACACTCTGCAGATTGGCGGATTACACATGTCTTCTAAATATATATAATTTTTTATACATGGTTCTTAGGTTTCCTCACAATGCACCGCCCAGCATGTGATAAATCACATAAAGTTGCAAGTAACAATTTCATTGACGCCGACAGAGAAGATTGAACTCACTAGCACATTCTGTAGTATTGGCATCTGTGAATGTTATGTGAAATATTTGGCTTTGTTTGCGAATCGTGCAATGACTTCTGGCTCGAGCCCCACACATAACTCATAAAATATCGTTATATTTCACGTTATGCTCTAGATTTTGAAACACAGCAGTGCAATACATTGTAAGTTAGTATCAAAGCAGTGCAATACATTGTAAGTTAGTATCAAAGGTTGGGATTGATGCGTGAATGATCTTTTAGGAAGAGTTTAATATACTCTTTTCTTTCTACGAACTTCGTCATTTGTTTTACATTTTATTTACATAAATGGATAAATATTTTCATATACTTTTTTGATAATGACTATATATTTAAAAAAAAATATTTAGGTTTATATTTTTAATTAAGCTAAACACAAAACAGGTCTGTTCTAAAAATATTTACAGTTAAATATAAAATATTGGCAAAATGTTGTCCTATCTTCCACCCATAATTAGCACCCTACATTCGCCTTAAAAAACATGTATTTTATATATATATTTATGCTGTATGATATCAGAAAATTAATATGGTTTAGAATTACTGTTTTACTGTTTTAACTGATGGTACCTTTTTAAAACCTTTCTATTAAAGAAGTTATTATAATCGCGATATCTCCTTATTATTACGCATAATATAATTCGTTTATGGGCCAGGGATTTTCTTTTTTCTTATTTTATTAGTAAAAAGATGCAGTTAAAACTCTTTCATTCTACTATTTGTATCTGGCTGGTTTTGATACAATTAAATACATGACATATTAAAAACAGGAAAATAAAAACTTGAAAATGGGTTTTCCGCCATTTTTCTATTGTTTTTCTGTGCGCCAAAATGAGTGGATTCAACTTCCAAAAATTTCGATACGTTTTGAAATTTTATTACAAAAAAGGGAAAAATGCTACACAAGCCAGCCGTGCAGATAAATTTGAGACATTCTTACATCATTATACTGCGGTCCATGATGTCTACGTTCATTCTCAGCGAGGATTGAAAATGTACATGCCTCGTCGGGGATTGTGCATGTAAATGGGGTACGGAGACTCCGTATCCCTAAACCGTTAATTAGACGTCGAGTGTAAGTCCATTCTCGGTCGAGCCAATTCACGGCACAGCAAGAAAGAAGAATTATCTACCAACGTGAAAACTGACACTAACGGTTCGTTTAAATTATCTTCGTAAAATGTGTGGAAAAGGTTCGAGCAAATTGTGTTATAGGCCCATAAACGTTCAGTTTACTGTTATTGTTCGCTAAGTGTTCTCCCGCGATCTTTCATGATGATTTCCCTTGGCGATTCTGTTACGTATTTATAAACTTTTTGGTTCCTTTACATTCTACAATACAATAAATATTAACGTGTAAATGTAATGTTGCACTTCACATTAAAAAAAAATGATGGTAACAATTTAAGCAAATAGTAAATAATGAGTTTAATATGGTTAAACGGAATGTTAGTGATGTAATTAGCATTGCCAACAAAAGAACTAATTTAACGAATCGTTATTAATTATCGCTGTTAATTTTGTCGTTTTCAAATTCTTAATGTTTCGCAATACTGACTGTTTAATTTAGCATCCTGATGTCATAGTTAGTTCAGACAACCGTCAGTTTATGGGTGTGTCCTTCCCTGTATGTGGTCTTTCGGAATATTTCTACTTATGTCAATGGAAGGCCTGATATCAAAGCATTTCAACCTAGTTCTCGAGAGTGACAACTCATGTGCATCTTGCCATCAAATGAACTATAAACACTAACATTATAAAAATGCCAAACATAAATATACAACTTAAATGTTAAAAATAAACAGATTTAGAGCAGACTTTTAGTTGAAGCCATAAGTTACTCAACAACAAAAGTTACAGTTAAACTTTAATTATTAGTCATTTAAGACTCCATCTCGACATCATCTTGGTTGGCAATCCACCGCTGTGCGCTTTTCACGAAATTTCCTGCCACGCACAACTACTCTATGAAGCATACTACTTCATAGAATAATTGTGTACTCTTACCACTGTAGAGCCACACTGCAGTTTGTTTTTAGCTGCAGAATGAATGGGTCATGGCTCGACCGGGGTAGGACCACGCCCTCACAGAATACCAGCGTAAAATAGCAGCTTAACGCTGCAGTGTTTCGTCTGGTGAGTGCAGGAATCCGGAGACCTTTATTACTGGAGACCAGGCATTCCATCTCAGTCCTCAAAGGTGACACCGGATCTGCATTATGATTTCTTATCAAGGATGAATGTAGATGTCATGGGCCGCAGGAATCACTTAACATCCAGTGAACTGTGTGCTCGTTTGTTACTTTTTCATGCTATAGAAAAAAAAGGTGTCGCCAGCGGTATTTCCGAACCGATACGACTTAGGGATCTTCAAGAAAAGAGCCTTATAAACCTTCCTTATAGGCCGACAACGTATTTGCGTATAACGTATTATTATTTTTAACTCCTCTGGTTTGCGGCGTTGATCACTTACCATCGGGTGGGTTGGATGCTCGTTTACCACCTATTCTATATAAAAAAAGACATTTGGCAATAGTACAAACATAATACCTATAGATATTAAAAAATGTTGTTTACCATTGAACTGCTTAAAAAAAAGTAAATGATTACCGATGTATTCACGCAGTACATTAAACATAGTATTTTTTGACTTACTTTTCACATACTTACCCATGAGCTATGACCGTTGCATTGGAAACTGTAAGGCAATATTGCCTTTGTGTTGATACAAATATCTCTATCACTTAAATATATTCCATAGTTGGTTGTATCTAATAATCAAACCTTTTCTTATAGTATATCCTTACGGTGTCAAATTAATAGTTTACCTAATATTATGCGGTCATTGTACCATCAGCAAAAGCCCCAGTTAAGCCAAGCGAGTGTGGGGATTTGGGGCTGGATTATAGATAACGATGATTCCATCTCAGGGCTCAGGGCTGAAACCGCTTGTGCATATCGAATATGCTCATTTGTCATCCCAATATTATAAAAAAAAACCGTTTATGCTGCAGTAAGCTGTATATAACTAATTTCTCACCATCATACTTGTAATGTGAAAATTCATGGAGAAAATGCAAATTATCCCTCATATTATTTTCCAAACGAGAATCACGAGGGGTTAGTAAGCGAGGTCTAATTAGCATAAGCCGGTCCCTCATCAAAAGGGCAATGGTTTAGTGCGGTTATCAAATGATTACTGACTTACACAGTATACTAGACTATACACACTCACCAAAGTAACAGCAGCTTGCTTTTTATGTACAGAGTATTTTGCTGATGCAAAATGTTTTTGTGTTTTTTTATAATATCAGGGGGCAACAAGCACAGTTAACCTGATGCCACTCATTACGTCTACATCCATCCTTAGCTATATTCACATTTTTTATGTATTCAAGATAAGGACTCATAATGCAGATGCGGTGGCACCACATCTCTGATACTAAGATGTAATGGTTCATCATCAGTAATAAGGATCCTAAGATCCCTACAGTCATCAGAAGAAACCTGCTGTTTCGTTACGTTTTCACAGCAATTCTTTGAAGGTCTTTCCCTGGTCGAGCCAAGCTGCAACTAGAAACAAATAGCAGCGTGGCTTTACCACTAAGAGTCCTACATCACATTCTCACATATACCCTAGACTCATCGAACGAAACATAACAGCGACATGTCTAAGGCAACACAGGGTCTATTGCTATCCTACTCGGGTTGACTTTAAAAGACGTTCAGTACCCCATCCTGATCGCCCGCGAAGTCCCCTTTTAGTCACCCTTATACGACAAGGCAGGGAATAACTTAGGGTGGATAACAAATTTATAATTCCCTAAACATTTTACTCAGCATGTCACGAAATCAGTTAATTAACGGATTCATATCTACAAATCAAACAACTTACTAGCAAGGCAAACGTTTGAATTGTGAGGAAGTTTTATACAATGTGACATCGAGCTTGTAAAGAGCATAGTACAATGTACTTAATTAGTCGTGATACAGACATTCAAATGTTACTTGGCAATATTAAACAGAGTTGCTTTGTCCCGCGGCTGGCTGCGGTCGGTAATAGTCTAACGAGAACTGAAGCGTTTCAGCTTAATAATGAAGTTTAGGGTGCGGTCTGCGAAACTTAAGGTCGTAGGTTCGTATCCACTATTCGACTATTGCCGAGAAACATCTAATAAGAATTTTCATTTTAGTTGGAGAAGTTAACCGGAATATTAGTAAAGTCTTCATTTTTAAAAATAAATCCCGGAAAGAATTTTTACTGAGATTCCTTGTCAGTAACAATGATAAAATGATAATTGTCCCTTTCTCTATTGTTGATGTCAATCGCGGCTTCCTTCCTAACCTCTTTATGATTGAAATATAGCATATTTAAATAATGGCATATCTCATATACTACATCTTGAACATAATTATATTAATATACAACTACTAATTATTAATTTTAAATTTTATATAAAAATATCAGACCATTAAAATTGCATTCACATATAAAGGAATACACACCTACGACTCTTAGATATTCTCTTCTATGACGCTGACTAGACGAAGTTGAGACAAAGGAGAGCAGATAGTCTGCAGGCATACGTCTTGTGCTCGTGAGATATGTGCGGTAATAGAGTTAATATAAAATTACTTACATTCTAGCGATGTGTCTAAAAAATATTTCATTTCATTAATCTTGATTTTGATTTACGTTTTAAATTAATAATATTAATAACGATTAGAGAAAATACAATTTATTAAGAGTCTATACGCGCTTTTAATTTACGGTACGCAAGCCTAACCAGTTTGATTCCCGGTGCCAGCACCACTAAATTAAGTGCTCGGCAGTGAACGAACTTAATGGGTTTTCTTCAATCGTCGAGTCGAAAATTCAAAATATGTACCCAATATGTACCAATATTAGGCCAATCCATCCATCCAACATATACAGCAAAAAAAAACTGGGTCTATCAAATGTATTCGTTCCCATGTTCTGGAGTACTGTAAGCGCAACAAGTCAATTTATTGCCGTCTAGTATTTTGACTAGGTCTATCAAACATATTCGTGCCCAAGTTCCAAACTACTGTAAGTGCAACTAGTCAATTTATTGCCGTCTAGTATTTTGACTAGGTCTATCAAACATATTCGTGCCCAAGTTCTAAACTACTGTAAGTACAACTAGTCAATTTATTGCCGTCTAGTAATTTGACTAGGTCAATCAAACATATTCGTGCCCAAGTTCTAAACTACTGTAAGTGCAACTAGTCAATTTATTGACGTCTAGTAATTTGACTAGGTCAATCAAACATATTCGTGCCCAAGTTCTAAACTACTGTAAGTGCAACTAGTCAATTTATTGACGTCTAGTAATTTGACTAGGTCAATCAAACATATTCGTGCCCAAGTTCTAAACTACTGTAAGTACAACTAGTCAATTTATTGCCGTCTAGTAATTTGACTAGGTCAATCAAACATATCTGTGCCCAAGTTCTAAACTACTGTAAGTGCAACTAGTCAATTTATTGACGTCTAGTAATTTGACTAGGTCAATCAAACATATTCGTGCCCAAGTTCTAAACTTCTGTAAGTACAACTAGTCAATTTATTGCCGTCTAGTAATTTGACTAGGTCTATCAAACATATTCGTGCCCAAGTTCTAAAGTACTGTAAGTATAACTAGTCAATTTATTGACGTCTAGTAATTTTACTAGGTCAATCAAATATATTTGTGTCTAAGTTCTAAAGTACTATAAGCGCAACTAGTCCATTTATAGACGTCTACTAATCGCCTTCTTTTATATTTTTCTAGTAAGAGCCTTATTTAACTTATCCGCCACTGCATTTAGATGATCTCTAATCTGCAAGATATAGATAAGATATTGTTGATACTCATCACACAAAAAACCTGAATGTTTAAGTAAGAAATAAATTAAAATATTTCGTAGATAAGTGGACCGCAGTGCATGATGGATACTCAATACCCATGCTTAACGTGGGTATTTACGGATAGACTATATATATAATACTAATCTCCTCCGGTGAAGAATTTAAATATTTCCTTACGTATTAAATTATTACATAACTTCTTTTGTTAACCGCAATTGTAGTTCATTTTAAATTCCCTTTTTGTCGGAGTTCACAGAAATTTAAACGATATTTTTACCTTTAGATATTACGTCGCAATGTTTAAGTAAAAGTTATTTAAATGGTATACTTAATTCTTATTTTCTCTTTTCGTTTAGTTCGATAGCTAAATTATATCATTCGAACGGTTCAAACTCGACTTTTGTAAAACGGGGCGCAGGTGAACAAATTTGGAGCTACCGTTATGTTAAATAGTTTTTCAAATAATTCTAGGTACAGACTTGTGGAATATCTCAATTTAAACAAAATTGGTTACTACAATATTATAGCGTTATTACAATTATTTTATTTTTTATAGTATACATAAAACTATTAGTAGTTATTATTAACTTACACAAGCTATCGTACCACAGTTTAACAAATATAATAATTATTAAAATAAATTTATAAATTTACGTAAATAACTTTGCTCACGGTAGTTCGAACAACTCCAATTATAGCGAAAAACGTATTTTTTTTCTAATCAAAAGTTTTCTTTAGTTTCTAGAGTCGTCAAAACTTATTTTTATTACAATTGACCGTACTTTTGACTTTATTACCTTTAGTAAACGTCTCTGTAAAAACTACTTCTGTACTTAGTATAGTTGATGGGAATAGTACAGTTCTCTTTTCTAGATCAAATTTGAAAAAAAATGATGCATAGCATTTGAAGAAATCGTTACAGAGTTGCATAATATGAACAAACAAGTATTAAAATAATATATATTTTTAATATTTATTGTTAATTTAATTTATATTCCTAATATTTTTTCTAAATTATAGCTATTGTGTCAGTTGTTTTTATTATATTAGGGGTGACAAACAAGCACACAATTCACTGGATAATAAGTGATGACTGCAGCATACGACATCGACATCCATCCTCAAAAATATTCACGACACATATGCGTTTCTTTTCTAAAGAGTGTTAGAGCATAACCGCTATCGCTGATTAGTGAAATTTACATATTTTTGAAAAAAAGCCTTTCGCCTTAGACATGCAGGCTTCCTTCACCGCCAAGCACGCAGTAAATCATAGTTAAAATATACAATTAACAATTTAATTGGTGCCGCGAAAGCTTAATTACTAAGCTAACACGGCATCAGATCATGTGCTGGTTCATAATTATTATCACTCATACACTAACCAACAAATATTTATCATATCTATGATTTTCATTTATTACCTGCATTAAGTACATAACAAATTTAGTTTGCGAACTTCCGGGGACCTGACCAAACTATTTCACAAATTCACAAATTAATACAAACAGAAATTTAGTTTGTCGAGATAAAATTAAGTTTTAATTAATTACTTGTTGAAGTTATTTTAATAGTAAGTTTAATAAAACCAACTATTAAAATATCTTAATTAACATTCTTATTGTTTTATTATTACTTATTATATTTTTATTTATATCCTTGTGGCGTATATGAGTCATGGGCCTCAATTACCAGCCGAGGAACAATATTTGTATATCATAAATTACTGGGTCTTAACATATCGTGTGACCTGCACACTGCTTCTGAATATTTCTATTATATTGAACTCGCATTACATTGGAAAAACTGATTGAGTAAACAAAATTGGATAGATAGGAAATACAAATGATGGTACGATGTAATGCATGTGCATAAAGGAAGATTCAAAACACGCATAAAACACACATGAAACACAAAATGACTTGAAAACAAACAAATCGTGATAAATAAATATCGTTTGCTCGTCTGTGGAATTGAATCCAGGACTCGGTCGCAACATCCAGGTAGTCTAATCTCGCAGTATTTGCCAACTTTTTGATAAGTTATACTTATCAATACCAAACCAAATACAAATACCAAAACATTGTTTTTCTTGGTTTTATTTTTCCAATATAATAAATATTTCCCCTTTTTACGTCTCACCTCACAGAGTGAGTGTATATTTGTGCGTAAAATTTATCGTCTCCCAGATAAGCGGTCAATGGAATCCTGCCTGGAGGACGGCAGTAATGGCTTCCCATTCGCAAAAATAGTATCTTGAATACTTACATATAATACTTATATACGGACGATTACATACACTTATATGTTTATGTTTATCTATTTTTGTGTCTTCCTGTGTCTTTAATGGGTCGGTTCGCACTGGGGTGGATCACCCTCACAGTATATGCTTGGTATAAATTCGCCTGGTGAGAATAGGGATCCGGATACCCTTATTAGTGGTGACAAGGCATTACATCTTAGTCTCCAGGATTGATTACAGACATTATGATTCCTTATGGAGGATGAATTTATTGGTCATGTCCCACAAAAGTCTTTAAACATCATGTGAACTGTTTGCTCGTTTAACGTATAATCGGATGACCATCTGGAATTATCATAACGTAGATCAAGCAGCTTCACTGTGACACTGACTTCTAAGATGAAATGCCTCGTATCCAATAATAGAGCCTCCGGTTTCTTACTTTCATCAGATTGAACACAGTAGCGCTTAGCTACAGCTAGTTCATAACTGACATCGTGACTCTATCACGTGAAAAATTAGCATAAGAATATTTTTTGTAAAATTTATCCGTTTTTCTTCAAAACTTTGTACACCCCAATAAGTTGTTACTTCTGAATACTCTCCAATTATTTTGCCTGACTAATATTTAATGTTTTTTTTTTTTATATATGGAATAGGAGGCAAATGAGTAAGTAGCCCACCTGATGGTAAGTGATCACCGCCGCCCATGAACTAACCCAATACCAGAGGAGTCGCAAATACATTGCCGGTCTTTTAAGAAAGAAAGAAAGAAGTCATATCGGTTCGTAAACACTGCTGCCACTACAAACACTAATGTGCTAAAAATTGTTACAACAATTTCAAAAAAACTTAATGTACTCTTTTTAATATTAGAGGTAGATACAGTTCACCTGATAATAAGTAGCGACTGCGGCCCATGACATCTACATTTATCCTCAATAAATATTCAAGATGCAAATGCTTCCGGATCCCTATGTTCACCATACCAAACATAGCATTATGCTTTTCAATGGTATTCTGGGCGTGGCCCTCCCCCGGTTGAGACGACCCATGGCTTTACCGCGTAAAAATCTTTACACTATGAAATACACTCGCACGCACTTTTACGCACACTATTTAAGCTCATCAGAAAATGCCTAATACATGCTTACTGAGCTTAAAGCTTTACTTACCCCTATTTTACTTGTAGAATAAGTCCAAGGTCCTGTCGTATAAGCATAACGGGACTTTGGGTACGCTAGGGCAATCACGGTGATGGCCTTGTTCGCCCACGCCTATCGCCTAAATGAACCCGACGAGGCATTCATTCGCAATGACTGATTGTTTACGCGTATGTATGTTTTCAATTAACATCACAGTTGATTTATACAAACACAATATTGAACTCAAACTGATACCCACAGTAAATTAATTAAGTTTATTCAGGCTATTCGGATTACAAAGTTAATTTGCGGAGTGCGTGTGAAAAAGTCGTGTTTATTTTGAATTAAAATGGACTACCAACCGCAATGGTGAGTATTTATATTTATATTTTATGTATGAGTAGCATCATCGTTATTGAGCTTTTATTATTTTTATGTTGGATATGATATCACACTGGTAGCTCAATGCTACTCTAAGCTCTCACTTTTAATAAAAATTGTTAATAGCAATTTTAAGTCTAAGTGCTTATTTCCTAAGTGCTTCGCGGCGTAATAGTAATAAAAAAAATGTTATTTTTAATATAATTTTTTTTTCTCGGTCGATATCACAATCCATACATACTACAAGAACTTCGTGAAAGCCGTAACAGACAAAAACAAAGATCTGAACCTGGCACTTGAGGTGACCGACAGGGTGGTATGCCAGCCGTATTTATTCCTGTAGTCGTATCTGCAAACGAGTAAATCCCAACCAGCCTCTAGAATCACCTAAGTCAGTTGGGACTCCGGGACGGGCAGCTCTGGGCTCAAATACTGAAGGCGATGCTCCTCGGCACCGCTCGTATAGACTGCAGGTTTCTCTACCTTTCGCCCTAACCTTGAACCTAATGACTTTATATATGAATTATTTTGTATTGTATCGTTATATAGTATTTTATTTATATATTTTATTGATCAACCAGGTGAAGATAGAAAAAAAAAGAACCCAATGAATTAAAAATCACAGACGAAGTCCCCAATCTGCAGTAGAGTCGCGTGGCGGAATATACTCTCAACACCTAGAAAAACATTAGAGAGGATGCTTATGCCGAACAGGGATGATATATATATATACCCTGTTACTTTATGTTATACATAAATGTACATTATATACTTTTTATATTATTAAATATATTATGCGATTAATTACCGTACAAATATTGTAGAACCCAAAAGCTGGTTTTACAATATCTTTTATTATAAATTCAGTTTGCAAATCAATTTTTTACTACGCCTATCACGCGGTATACTGGCAAAATGCCAGGTTTAAGGAAGCTCATAATCTTTTCAATTTGATTGGTGTTTGTAACGTAATCTTGTTATTCTTCATAATATTAAAAGACATCTGGATACTGAGCTACGCCGATTGCTTGGAATAGATATGACACTTATCTTAGAGTATCTTCGTACTTAGGCGATACAGGACTTGTAGTAATGGAGTCGTACCTAAAGCCAGCGCTCATACCGGGCTTGTGAATATGATACCATTATTTTTTTGTTTTGATAGTCCAAATAAATTCAATAAACTTACATATTAACATGTATCATGTTTTTGTGCTGGGGGTACAGTTAAAATTCACGCGTTCACTCTCTTCACTCACATCCGAATTTCTGATAAAATTATTTCAATTCGCGCGTTCGCTCAGTCACTCGTTCATACCTTTATTTATAATTGTACTTATGTTAGGTGGCTGATAAAAAAAATCACCATTACTGTTCACAACCAAAAATAAAAATTATGTATTGTGATGAAATTTTTTTTAATAGTCAATTAATAAATTTCAACGTGATACATGATTTTTATTTTTGGTTATTATTATATTTATTATTATTATTATTTCAATTTTGTGGCGGTTTTGAAAGGATTCGGTTAAATTATAAATCTTGTATATCCGTAATATATTTGGAACTTGTGTGATTGTGCATATATTGACGCGTGTGTAATGTAATACGGAGAGGCCTTAGGAGTTAACAATTTTGTTATTATAAAATAAGTAAATGTGCCATCTGCTTGTAACAAGAAACCAGTAAGAACCGATTCTGGTATTAATTACATTTGATCACTCAACTCATATCATTCAACGTAACCTTAACTCGGCCAGGTAAATCCTGTAGCAAAAGAAAACTACCGACATACGTAATGTTTAGACTTGATACCATGTAGTTATAATAGATTTCTTAATAATTCTATCAGCGGGACAAATAATACTGGTAAAAATAATCTACGAGGACGGTGATTTCATGACCTTGCCTAACCGGGCTTACTTACCCGGGCGATGTTTGACACTGCCCATGCGTCAGACTAATATAATATATTTGATAATAAAACATCGTCTGAGATATACATGTAGTTGTAGACCATAATTCACTGGATGACAAGTGATTCTTGCGGCCTGTGACACCCACATTCATATTCTATAAGGAATCATAATTTAGATACGTTGTCACTACTAATAATTAATATGGAATGCCTTATCACCAATGTAATGCATGCATACTAATGTAATTACGTAGTATCATCTGGACTGCAATGTGGCTCTACGACGAAAAAAGAGGTAACTATATCTACAATTATTTATTGATATATTTATAAATATGCATTAACAGCATTTAAGAAGTTTAATCTCTATTTTTTTTTATAGAAAAAATGGAGCAAACTAGCGGCGGGAACACCGAGGTGCTCATCGACGCCCATGGACAACTGCAACACCAGAGGAACTGAGGAGACGAAATGCTTATTCACCAGTAATAAAGGTCTCCGGATCCCTACACTCAGCAGCATTATGCTGCTATTTCACGCCGGTATTCTGCGAGGGCGTGGTCCGACCCCGGTCGAGCTGACCCATTCATTCTGCAGCTAGAAATAAACTGCAGTGTAGCTCTACCACTGTCAAATCTATGTAATTAAATTCAGATATGTACACCAATGATATATGTAAGTATACAGCATTTGCTATTTAGGTATTTATAGTTTGACATTCAAATATAAAACAGGATGATAGGTAGAGTTTGAACATTACATAAACAAAAGATATTAAGTATATCGTTTATAGAGCTAACACAATGAAAAACATTAAGCAAACACACTTAGAGCTCATTGCATTAGGCGCAGGCAGCGTCGGAACCACCCGTGGAATTGGCACGGATTGATTTGGCCTCACGCCAGACCGGATACTCTCGAGAAACTTATATTAGTTTTAATCTCTGTGTGTGGATCTAAACATGACTTATTATCGTTTCAAACCTTATTAATATGTTGATTATTTTGTATTGAATTATATTGAATTACATACAGTTTTTTATTGTATTCAGAGTGACAAACGAGGACATAGTGATTAGTGATTTCTGAACAATAAATTTACATTCATCCTCGATATGGAATCGTAATTCTGATGCGTTGTCATCTGTGAGTAAGATTCTTCATCGCCAGTAATAAGGGTCTCCGAACTCCTACAATCACCAAACGAAACACAGCAGCGTTATGATGGTGCCGACCCATTAATTGCGGAACTAGTAACCAACTGCAGCATGTCTCTACTAGTCTGTTATGACGCCAGATGTTTTCATATTAGCGTAGTATAAAAAATAAAGGTAGTGCTCTCCGCAGTTTAGAGTAACTATCAGTCAGGGTTGATGATAGTTTTGTCACTAAAGCGTTATTGCGAGAAAGAAGGAATCCGGAGTCTTCATTACTGGTAAAGAAAAATTGCATCTTAGACCTCAGAGGTGACGCATCTGCATTACATGATTCATTATCAACGGCGACCGTAAGTGTCCTGGGCTGCAAGTATCACTTACTGCCAAACTACTCCTCGTTAATTCATAGTTACACACTGCAATTTACGACAGTCTTATACGATAGTCTTATACATTACAAAATAATTTTTAGCAGTGTAAAAATAAAAATTTTATTTTCATTTAAAATAACTGTTTACAACAAAGAAACTTCTAATTCTTTATAAACCAACTAATTGGATTCATGCGGGAAATTCATCGGTAAAATGTCAACTACAATAATTCACTTGTATACTTTGATATCTTTTGATCAAAGTCTAGTAACTATACAATGATTACTGGTTGAGATCAAAAATCCTTTAACTTCTTGCTTATAATGTTTTAAAAATAAACTAAAGCGAAGCTAAACTAAGCTGGAAGAATGATATGCCATCACTCTTTTTTTTTGTGTATTTCATTCATTCAGTATTCATTGAGTATTGCTGTTGGTCCAGAAACCTTTACAGCTTTATCTAATCAGACTCGCGAGTGGGAGGCCCGCTGAGTAGATATCGCATCACATGGATTGTTTGTTCACTTTCCACTATAATTTTAAATAATTTATATCTGTTTTTTAAATCAACGTTTTTAAATAAGAGCCGCAATAGTTCAGTTCCTAAGTGCTCGATTTTAATTCAAGTAATGCGTGCAAACCGAGTTCTAGTACCGGTGCCGGCACCAATGAAATTGGTAATCGCATTTTTAAGTGTTAACTTAGCACGTGATCGGCGGTAAAGAATAACATTGTGTGGATACCGGAATACCTAAGAAATAAGTATAAAAAAAATTATACCGATGACATATAAAGACGCAGTGTACTCCTTCTCTCTTTTGTGGTTTGTACACAGCAGTTGGAATTATATTTATAAGCTTACTTTACTTTTTTACGTAGACCGAATATTTAATGCTATATTTTCCTTGTTTTTAAAAGCCTACTGGCGGAAACCGCATCACATATGATTTTTCTCCCGTACAATAATGCACAAAATTATCACATTGAACATAAAAATCCCATTCTCACACAAATGCTACCATTATAATCGCCTTTTCTTGGCAGGCAATAATGTGTCACAATGTATTTTGGCATTATTTTTGTAAAATATGCAATAACTTCTGGCGCAGGTCCCTCGCGTAAATTTCCCTTTACGTGGGACTGCTCTATGTAATCACAATACTTATAAAATCCTTTCATGTATGCCGCATAGTGAACTGTGTCCAATGACGAAACAAATACTCAAATAGATTTATTTAAAATAGACTTTTATAAGAGTGGTAAAGCTACGTTGCAGTTTGTTTCTAGCTGCAAAATGTATGGGTAGGCTTGACCGGGGTAGGACCACGTCCTCACAGAATACCGGCATAAAATATTAGGAGCTACTGTGCTTCGTCTGATGAGTGTGGGTTTCGGTGGTGGACGGAAACCTTTATTATTGGTGACGAGGCATTCCATTTCGGTCCTTAAGTGTCACAACACATGTGTATTATGATTCAGATGAATGTAAAGTCACGGGCCGCAGGTATCAGGTGAAATGTGTGCTCGTTTGTAACTCTCAATGTAATAAAAAAAAACTTTTTAATATACCTTTGACACGTCTAATTGCTTAATAAAACTTACCTTTTTTTTACATTTTTTTTATTTCCACGTATGTACGAGTAAGTTATCCTGAGTCCAAGAATTGACGTATTTTATTCCCTAGCATTTCTAATGTTTGTGTAGTCTTGTTCATAGTATGATTTACTAAATAATTATTTGCGATTATAGAAGTGGGATCTTGATAATTTAAACTTTATTATATATTTAAACACCCCAAACAGATTTCACTAACTTTGTAGCAACGAAAACTTGCCACTGTAAATTTATCAATACTTCTAGTACTTATAACTAAAATATATTCTTCATACATGAATTATTATTTTGTCAAATATACAAAATATTACTGTAACAACCATAATAACGAAAATGTATATCTCTGTACCTATACGTTTACTGCTTTAATTACATTTTACCGAGCGATTAAGTGTTGATGATATGGATGTTGATAATTAAGTGTTTTTAAATTAATTAATTATGGACTTAGCCAGTAAATCTGCATGTCTGACAAAATTAAAATAATATTACAAAGACCCACAGAGCCTGCCATGTACAAATCTCTGGTGGTGATACTTCAGAATTGGTAGATTGGAATTGAGTGATCTGTTTCGATGCTTTCTCTTAATATATGACCTGCGGCTAATGGCATATAAGTAGGACCTTATTTTACAGCAGAGATTTAGGTTTTTTTTTCTGTTCTGTCACATATATCTAAATATTTTAAAATAATAAATATAATCATGTAAAGAAACTTAATCTTTCTTTTTTGTGTGCACAAATGCCTCAAACCATGCGTATTTTTCTACATATGCTTTTAGAGTTGTGTAAACATTTCTGAATAATTTAACTGTATTTGTTTTATTTCGTTTGTTAAAATAAAGTGAGTAAAGTTTTCGCTAAAAGCGAGAGTTGGTTATTTAACTTCTTACTCATATAAAACCTGGACTTCGTTTATAAAACATTTCCCAGTTTGCGCACTATATAAAAAGTACGATTTCATAATTCTCAACTCAATCACAGAGACGCCGAAGCTAATGAAATAATTAATTTCAATATTAAATTCAGCTTTACAATATGTTGAACGGTAAAGAAAAATAAAGCTAGTTGACCAATATCTGAAAAATATACAAACAAACGAGTATAATATAATTCAAAACATTATATTGAAATGCACTCCATTATTCTATCTCAAAGAGATATCTCTATGGACCAGTGTGGTAGAATAAAACATAATATATATAATACTACTGTAGTTAAAATACAATGTATCAAATATCATAAAACACTAATCTCGCTAATGCGTGATTTGGAATATACAACCACATTTAGTTATAATATATTAATAAATTGCGCGATCCAGTTTTCCGCCCGCAAAAGCACGCGGTTAAAGCTCGACCCAAGTCTATGCTACGGTGAATTATTTTGAACGGCCTCTAGATGAAACTTTGTGGTACTCATTTCATATTTATTATGATATATGCACTATAATTGGTCCAAAATACATACGATTTATTCAGGTCTAATCATCTACATTAATTTTATATATAAAAACTCCACAGGAATAAAATATAATGTGGTTAAGTCAGGGCTCCAAAGCGGCACTCAATGTTAGGTATTCGTGTCATATTTTTTTTAAGGAAACAACTCATGCAATACAGCTATAGAGTTGTTAATGGTATACAACGTGAGATAATTGTAGTGTCCACATTAGTTGAACAGATAAAAAATAGCATTTTATATATTTAGCTTAAAAATGTCGAATTGAGTTAAAGCTAAAATAATATATAAAATAAAATAGGAGCACTAAGAAAATAGATAAAGTTATATTTGTCCACCTACATCCGTCCCTTACAAAGATTCAACCATGTGGATTGAGATGGAACGCATCGCCACCAGGAACTGGGCCTCCGGGTCCCTCAACGAAACACGGCAGCATCATGCAGCTACTATTTCACCTTTCCCTTTGTGCATTCTGTGTTTCCCGATCGAGCCAACCAATTTCAGTCATCACATTCTCGCCACTTTTACACTGCGAATGTATCTTCATGTAATAAATACTAATACATATAAATTCTAATAATAAATAATTCTAATAATTCTGGCCATAAATACTGTTACATATAAATTTTCCATTTCGCGCTATTTCACACATTTTTTCGTGTTCATTATCAAATTAAAATATAGATATATGTTAAAGAAAATAGGATTGCAGTAATCGCTTTGCACAAAGTGGGTATGGAGCCGTCGGTCATATTCCAGAAACTTCAAAAGCATGGTAAAAGCCGTATGTTCCTATATCGTACTATCAACAGATACAACAACAGATAAAAGCCAAAGGGGCCACCTTTCGAATAGAATATTTTTTTATTTTTTGCTGAGACTAATAAATATGTAGGTATAAATTTAATTATATTACATTACTTCATTAAATAAATGCATTTTCATTTGTAACAGAACTTATGCCCGGACTATTTAGTCTTCTTGTTAATAAAACTATGCCAATGTTTTTTTTTATTGCATTGAGGGTAATAAAGGAGCACAGAGTTCACCTGATGGTAAGTGATTCTTATGGCCCATGACATCTACATTCATCCATGATAAGGAATCGTAATGCAGATGCGTTGTCACCTTTGAGGACTGAAATGGAACGCGTCGGCACCAGTAAGTAATATAGGTCTCAGAATCCCTTCACTCATTATACGAAACCTAGCAGCATTATGGTGCTATTTCACGCTGGTATTCTGTGATGGCGTGGTCCTAATCCGGTCGAGCTGACACATTCACTCTGCAGTTAGAAACATACTGCAGCGTAACTCTACCATTCATAAAATGCTAATACTCTACTGTACTGACATTGTTTATCGAGTGCGACAAACGAGATACAAATTTCAAGATGAGAACCTTTGCATAGACAAGATTAAAACCTAATACAACAAGTTTTTTCCATTGTCTTAGCCACTCAAACGTTTTAGCGAAAATATTTTAAAGTATTAAATTAATTAAACACCCAAAAGTAACATTTTATTTGAATAAATATAAAACAACTTTTTGTAACAAGTTCAGAAAGTGCAAAATTTCAATTTCGCCGACCGGTTCTGCGGTAGACATGTGTTAGCGACAATCATAAGGGTCACTAAGCAGTTGCGTTGCACTGGAGTGTGGGCACTCTCTAGGCGAAGTTAGAACTTATTTACTGAGCCGTTAGACAGTTCAGTTAAGTCAGACATTTGTTTAGTTATTTTCGTTCTATGTCACACTAAGTAAAATTATTATCTTTCTATTACTATTATTTTGGTTTGAACTCAACTCAACTTTTTCAAGCAATTTTTATGCTCTTCATCTAAAGAAATGTGGGCACTATGATCATCTCACATGGATGACCATCAACAACTCTTCAGAGGTATTGCACTGCGAGTGTTTAGACATACGAAAACGTGGATGTCTAAGATAAATACATAGTCAACGTGTGAACTATGCCAATTCTCAGTAGAGATGCGTGGTGGATTTTATCTGTCTATGTCCTCTCTATATAGTTAGTATACATACAGGCTGTACCTTACTTTATTGTTATTGCAAACCGACAAATAAAGAACGGTAATGAAATGTAAAATATTCAGATCCACTTTAAGTCAAATGTGTTTGTATGAATGTTATTTATTTTATTACTTTGAGAGTAACAAACGAGCGCACACAGTTCAACTGTTGGTAAGTGATTCCTGCGGCCCATGACATCTACATTCATCCTTGACAAGGAATCATAATGCAGATGCGTTGTCACCCTTGAGGTCTGAGATGAAATGCCTCGTCACCAGTAATAAAGGTTTCCGGATCCCTACACTCATCAGACGAAACACAGCAGCATTATGCTCCTATTTTAAGCTGGTATTCTGTGATGGCGTGGTCCTAATCCGGTCGAGCTGACACATTCACTCTGCAGTTAGAAACATACTGCAGCGTAACTCTACCATTCATAAAATGCTAATACTCTACTGTACTGACATTGTTTATCGAGTGCGACAAACGAGCTACAAATTTCAAGATGAGACAACCTTTGGATAGACAAGATTAAAACCTAATACAACAAGTTTTTTCCATTGTCTTAGCCACTCAAACGTTTTAGCGAAAATATTTTAAAGTATTAAATTAATTAAATATCCAAAAGTAACATTTTATTTGAATAAATATAAAACAACTTTTTGTAACAAGTTCAGAAAGTGCAAAATTTCAATTTCGCCGACCGGTTCTGCGGTAGACATGTGTTAGCGACAATCATAAGGGTCACTAAGCAGTTGCGTTGCACTGGAGTGTGGGCACTCTCTAGGTGAAGTTAGAACTTATTTACTGAGCCGTTCTTATCCGTTAGACAGTTCAGTTTAGTCAGACATTTGTTTAGTTATTTTCGTTCTATGTCACACTAAGTAAAATTATTATCTTTCTATTAAGCAATTTTTATGCTCTTCATCTAAAGAAATGTGGGCACTATGATCATCTCACATGAATGACCATCAACAACTCTTCAGAGGTATTGCACTGCGAGTGTTTAGACATACGAAAACGTGGATGTCTAAGATAAATACATAGTCAACGTGTGAACTATGCCAATTCTCAGTAGAGATGCGTGGTGGATTTTATCTGTCTATGTCCTCTCTATATAGTTAGTATAAATACAGGCTGTACCATACTTTATTGTTATTGCAAACCGACAAATAAAGAACGGTAATTAAATGAAAAATATTCAGATCCACTTTAAGTCAAATGTGTTTGTATGAATGTTATTTTTTTTATTACTTTGAGAGTAACAAACGAGCGCACACAGTTCAACTGTTGGTAAGTGATTCCTGCGGCCCATGACATCTACATTCATCCTTGACAAGGAATCATAATGCAGATGCGTTGTCACCCTTGAGGTCTGAGATGAAATGCCTCGTCACCAGTAATAAAGGTTTCCGGATCCCTACACTCATCAGACGAAACACAGCAGCATTATGCTCCTATTTTAAGCTGGTATTCTGTGAGGGCGTAACCCGGTCGAGCTGACCCATTCATTCTGCAGCTAGAAACTGGAGCTCTACCACTATAAAACCACTTTACTTTACCATAGCTGTATACACAACTAGAAATGTCTAACATTACTAGTGTTTATCTTTAGCCGTATTTGTATCTCTTAGACTGTTATTATTATTATTTGAAGCCTCAATATTCACACAAATGAAACACAAATTCACTCTTGTGTGCAAATGAAATTTATTATTTTAATCTTATGAAGATAAGTTATTTTAAACCTTTAATTATTCTCATTTGTCAAGTTAGGATTAAGTAATCTTGTCTTAAACAATCTGGAATTATATCACGTTATTTACACCATTAGACAGATCGAGCGCTCCTGAATTTTATTAGGGAATTGAGCAAAATGTATTAAAATGTAAATCAATGCGATATACGGATACGTTACAATCACGTTGTGGAAATGTTTGTGGACAGCTGTAATCGCATCAGTGACACTTACTTCATTTGAATATTGTGTTTATGTTCAAATCAGATAAACTTTTTTTTACTTTTATCGAGGAAATTATGGTATACCAATAGACCGGTATCGATTACGAGAGCAGTCACTACAGTGGTAGAAACATGCTGCCATTTGCTTCTAGTTGCGACACGGATGGGTCGGCTCCACATGGGAAAGACCACGCACTCAGTGTACGAAATAGCACCAGAAAGCTTCTGTGTTCAACTGGTGAGTGTAAGGATCCGGAAACCCTTGCTACTGATGACGAGAGATCCACACTCAGGGGTGACAATACATCTGTATTACGATTCCTTATCGAGGATGAATGTGGGTGTCAATAAAAAAAAATAAGTTACCTTTCGTAAGATATTACTACAAACGAGCGCACAGTTGATCTAATTTAAATATACAAGAGCTTGACTTCTCAAATTCCCACTCATATAAAACATTCGTAGCTATATGAATACACCATCAAGGGCTTCGTTGCCTAATATGCTGCTGCACCATTCCTTGAAGCTTTGCAGTGCGAAAGTGTTGAGCATATACAATCAAAGCGCTTTAGCAGCAACTGGTCAACACAGCTCTGCTGGATATTCCCAACTAATACTTACATAGTGCCGGACCAGCTAACAGTGAACCTTGGTAGCTTAGCGTCTACCCACTCGCTTTTAATTTCACAGTACGCGAGCAAACTGAGCTCAAAACCCGATACCCACACCTGTTAATAGGAATTCTGTAATGTAAGAAATAAAAATATGAGAAAAACGTTTCGAAGACATATAAAGCCCGCTATTCAGCAGAGTCCAGATTCAGAACCGCGTGGTGCGTGATCACCCTCTAAAACCAAGAACCTAGAACTGAGATTTATATATGGACTGTTACTTTACCTTTTTACTCTTGTGATTTGCCTAATTAAGATATTTTTATGTAAAATGAAGGGTGGCAAATGAGGACACAGTTCCACTGATGGTAAGAGATAACTGAGGCCCATAACACTACCATCCATCCTAAGCAAAGAATCAAGATGCGCGTGAGGACTGAGATGGAATGCCCCATAACCTATAGCCAATGGTGGTGACGCCACAATGCAGCTAGTTCTTAGTTGAATAGGTTATCTTGACAGAAATACTTTAAAAATTTATTAGATCCGGATAAAATAAAAAAAACTATTAACACTACTAACATTGCGGATAACCACTCCAACTAAACATACTTGCTTGTACTAGGAGATGGTCCACGATAATAGTTAAATATTTTTGCAGACCGTACCTAAAATAACGTAAGCCATTAGGCTATTCATGCTTCCTTTATTTGTACAATGTTTTCGTAAATTGTAATTTACACAGAACATATTAATCTGTAATGTAATAAACACGCGTATTGTTTTAATGCAAATTTGTCATAATGCGGCACTGAACGCAATATATATGCGACAGCACGAGGCGCTAGCAAACAATGATATTTTGATTAGGAGCCAAGTTAATTTATATTGCCTCAGCGGATACTCTCTCGGTTTTCGTTGGAACTAACGATTTTGGTAACTTAAAAAATAATATGCTATAAACGAACATTTTTAGCATTATTCTAAACATTTTAATCGTATTTATATGTCAATGATCGATATATCCTATATGCGTGAATGATCTCCACCAATGGTCTACGAATGACGCAGATAATCTAGAGATCTTGCGAGATCTAATTTATCATCGCCTGCCCCTGTAGAAAATACATCTTTTTAAGAGGCCTCAACAATATTTTTCTCCCTTGTGATAGTGTCACGCCGCATCACGAATAGACCAACTGATTATTATTATTATCATAGAACATTGTAACCTCATATATCATAAAAAAAAACCAATATGTATGCAACTTACAATTTTTTGATTGATATGTTAGGTGGGTATATACTAAAAGTCTCATCTAGGTTTTAGTATATCAATGATTCGATATTACCGATTTGTCGGTGTTGTATGAATAAATATCAGCTACTTTGCGTACATATCTTCGTTTTACTGACGCCCCCGTAAATCTTAAGACCATGATAATCTTTCATCTGATAAATAATCCCGTTTGGATTTAGTCAGGATTTTCTGTAATTCAAGCTCCCTGAATGAATTATCACTGCAATAGGCGAATTATAAACACAAGGAACTTATCTTAAGAATTCTAAAGTTCTTAAATAAAAACATATTATGTAACGAATAAAAAGGTAACTTAGTCGTATCACGATCAAATGTGACTAAACTAATAATAATTAATATAAGTAAGATGAAAACAGATCTAATTAGATCTGTATTTATCCAACTTACTAGTTAGTTCCAGCTTATTCAAGTAAATTTGAAACAAGATCTAGTAATAAAATTATTTTAGGTTAGATTAAGGGTTCATGATTTCTTTTCTCTCTCTATTTTTTAAGGATCGTCTAATAAATCCCGGCAGCTTAAAATATTTCCCGTCGACAGTACAGTTGATAGTGTTCATCAAACCTAAGTTTAGAGGTCACTCGGTCACCATATTCTTCTTTCATGATTTATCTGGTAACTATAATTATATTTTTTTTAAATACCTTATACGTCAGAGCTTTTAGACACACTCGATTTATAATAATAATTCACAGCACACGCAAACCGTGTTCCATCCGCGGTGCCGGAGATGTAATAAAAAAAATCAAAGACACGTGAACTCCGCCTATTCGCAGTGGAGCCGCGTCCTGGACTATACTCTAGAGAGGAGGGCGACGTCCATCGGTGGGATATGTATAGGCTGTTAGATTACTTTTGTTCATTTACCTTATGTTTTATCACCAGGATAGAAGAATTCAATTTAACTATTATACTGCAGTTTGTTTCTAGGTGCAGAATGAATGGGTCAGTTCGACCGGGCTAAGACGACGCCCTCACAGCAGTATAATGCCGATGTGTTTCGTCTGGTGAGTATAGGGACATGGAGACCTTTATTACTGAGGCATCCATTCCATCTCAGTCCTCAAGTGTGACAACGCATCTGCACTATGATTCCTTTACAAGGATGACTTTCATGGGCCGCAGGAACCACTTACCATCAGGTGTAATGTGTGCTCGTTTGTTACTCTCTATGTAATAAATAAAAAATCATAGAAAAAAACTTGGATAAAGAAACTTTGACTTACCGCATTGCATTAGGCGCAGGTACCGTGCAACGTCGGAATCACTCCTGGGATTGGCCCGGATAGGTTTGTCCGCCCATCATACCGTATATAGGATCTCTAAAAACTTGTATTACTCGAAAGAAAATTATCTAAAAGGTAAAATTTTGTACTTCAACCTGCAACATGCATCAACAAAGCTAGCGAGACGCGATATAAATTTACTTGAAATAAAAAAAAGCTTTATTTAAAGATAGTTATTCCAAAGATTTTAATCATGAAATAAACAAGTATAAAACGACATCTATATATTTTTTGTATAGAATAGGTGGCAAACGAACAAGAAGTTCACCTGATGGTAAGATCACCGCTACCCATGGACAACATTGAACCAATCTTCTGGCGCAACCCATGGGCAACACCAGAAGATTGGATCAACTAGAAAAACATACAACAAAACTGTTCACAATTTTATAATACGTATGTAAAAGTCAAATTATTAAAATATTATAATTATTTTAAGAGTGAGAGAGTACAACACCAATGAGTTGGTTCAACTTGGGAAAAACCACGTTCCAACAGGACACCGGAGTGAAATACCAGGATAACGCTGATGTGTTTCCTGGTGAGTGTAGAGGATTAAAAACCCAATTACAAGTAACGAGGTACATATCAGTCCTCAGAGATACCACCTGTGTGTGTGTATCTTGTTATAGACAAGCTTAAGTGACTACCAGCTTGAAATAGCAGCATAATGCTGCTGTGTTTCGTGTGGTAGGGATCCGAAGACCTTTTATACTCGTGACGAGGCATGCCATCTCAGTCCTCAAGGATGACAACGCATCTGCATGCAGATGCGGCATTATGATTCCTTGTCGAGGATGAATATAGATGTCATGGGCAGCAGGAATCACTTATCATCAGGTGAACTGTGTGCTCGTTCGTCACTCTTAGTGTAATAAAAAGAAAATACCTATAATAAGTTGGTAATTAAACATAGTAACCTCTTGGGCAAATACTTTTATATCTATATTTTATTCGGTTTATTACCGCACGCAATCGTCACAAGTCCGCTCTCCGTTACCGCAGTCAAGGTTATCAGAGCTCGAGTAATCCTATTTTCTCCTAGTCAGGAGTGTCCGGAGTGTAATCCGTAGCGATGGAGATTAGTGTGCCAGTTTTAGTACTTAACTTAAGCGCCGGCCTTTACTAAGTTTAACTTACCATTAGATGGAGTGACGGCGGGTAGCAAGTCATGCAAGTCTGTGGGGAGTCGATTGACTCAAGTGGTTTGATCAATATCATATCAAAAATTTTTCAGCAAATATATATCTATCATAAAATTGTTGGCCTGAAGCCATGTTATTAGCTGACGAACCATTAGGAATGTGCCTTCGTTTAGATAAAATCTACACCTCTATCGAACCAATTCCATTTTTTTTTATTGCACTTTTATCCACACAAAGCATTTATATAAGAAAACTAAGATAATATAAGTATGTACAAAGACGCAGCTTATTTTAGAATAAAAATATATTCCAATAGGCCTGGTGTTGAACATATTATCGAAAAAAGAAACTGTACACTGTACTGTCACATAAACAAAATAGAGAAAGAAAAAATAATAATACAGGTCATAAAATATATTATGTAACATAAATAATAAATACTAATATACTCAAAACAAAATAGGGCCCACCATGTTTTATAAATGAATTTTACAGATTCATTTTCAGTTTTTATTTTTAGGAATGAATAAATTAAGGTTTTTGAAAGTGTGTGAACATTAATAAGAGTAAGTTTTGCCAATTTTATGGAATTTAGTTAAAATTTAAAGTTTTTGGGAAAGTTTACAGAAATTATTGTTTTTGTTGTTGTTTAAGTAAAGTTTGATTTTGATTTTTATTATTGACTAAATCAATGAGTTTGATGGTGCTTAATAGCGAGTAGGTCCTCCTCTGTTCCGTATGCATTCTCTGAATCTATCTGGGACACTTTCAATCAAGTGGGTGATGTTTTCCCCGGGTATTCGCTCCCAACAGTTCGATCGTCCAAGTTCGATTTGAGGCTTCTTTTCAATTGGTCCTATAAATGTTCAATGGGGTTAAAATCGGGACTCATGGCCGGCCACGGTAAAACCGTAATATTCAGACAGAGCTCTCTGGGTTGTTCGCGCTGTATGTGGGCGAGCATTGTCTTGCATAAAGACGAAGTTTTTACCCACTCTTTGTGAAAATGTGATGACATGGGGCCGATTTATTCGTTCGACATACCGAGAGCTAGTTATGGAGCCTTCTTCCAGAATTACCAGCTCAGTTTTACCGAGCAAGCTTATTCCAACCCACACCATAACATTTGGACCTCCAAAACGATCCGTTTCATGTATGCAAGATTCTGAAAAACGTTTTCCTTCTCTTCTCCACACGTGCACTTGACGATCATCGCTGAAAAACTTCACTTTACTTTCGTCCGTAAAGAGTACATTTTTCCAGTTGTCCATTGTCCACTCGGCATGCTCGCGAGCAAACCTCAAACGTGGTGCACGATGCGCTCTTGTCAATTTTAAACGAATAACACGAGATCTGGAACGTTGTCCGTCTTCATGAAGCCGATTTCGAATGGTTTGATCACTAATTCGTGTGCCAGTCGATTGCCGCAGTCGATTTTGTAAGACGCGGGCGGGAATCGTACGCTCTCGAAGTGCAGTCAATCTGATATACCGGTCTTCCTGGACGGTTGTAGCTCGCGCTCTTCCTGATGCAGGTCTCCTCGCGACACTACCTATCTCTAGAAAGCGTTTCCACGCGTTTCAAATAGCTCATCGCGACACATCAAGACGTCTTGCCACTGATCTCTGAGATTCTTCCTCCTGAAGCATAAACACTGCTCTTGTTGCTGTTTCCACATCCATATGAAGCCGAGAACCAGGCATAATGATCACGAGTAACACCGAAATCAATTTAAAATGAAAAAAGTAGACGTGCGACTGTAACATTCAGAATGTGACTGAGGGTACAAAGGACTGAGAATTTGAGTAATAAACGTTTTTTGGAGTACTTCACTTTTTTTGTCCAGCCACCATTGAATTCCTGATTTAAAACATTGATAACGTTAGCTAAACATGTCAAGAATACTTCGAAATGTTTAACTTCACTATTTACTACCCAACAATTTTTTTTAGACGAAATTCGAGATTAACTTAGAGTGGGCCCTATTTTGTTTTGAGTAGTATATAATACTATACAATAAAACTATCATAATATTTCAATCTATATTCAACTGGATAAAGATAAGTAGTGGTCCTGAAGGATGGATCTAAGCTGCGATCGGCGGATGTAGAAAAAATACCGTTTGCAGTGAAGTGACGGAGTCTTTGGCGAATGAAGGATATTAAAAAGGAAACAAAGTAATCCAGTGTTTATGAAAAAATGTATGGGGTGCAACTTGAGCTGTTAACGAAAATAGGAAACACGGTCGAACATTTTAAGCCCAAAAATATAACGGATGCACGAGTTTTGTAGACGCAATTTTGTAGGCATAGTGTATCTAAAGATTTTTTTTATTTAACAAATATTTCGTAAACGTATATATGTGTATTTAAATGTATTTATTGCCCATGTAGTTTAAAATATCAGAACTTGAATATACAAGTAATACGAAGACTGTGATCATGATAAATTTATGACGCAAAAAAGTAAGAAGAATAAAATTTAAAAAGTAATCGTACAAAATATATGTATAACTACAATGTACATGTTCGACGTCTCATCATCTCGCACAGCCTCATATTCACAGTTCAAGCATATTTCGAAGTATGAGTGGTAAAAGAACTAAAATAAAAGATATAGTGCGCATTTTTATGTGTATTGTGTTTACGTGTGCGTATTAGCGAGTCGTGTGTGTGTGTTAGCGCCTAAATACACATTTGCCTCGAAGTCGTCAATTTAAAAATTAATATTTGCAAACTCGTAAGTCGTAATTTAAGCTTTTGCAACAAAGAAATCGTTATTTTTCTATATATATAATAATTTAAATGATGAATGAAAAATATGTTATTATTACGTTATGCAATTATAGACAACTTGTTGTCTACGACGCGTGCAGTGACGTACGTACATATAAATACAGTTTCTATTACTGGACAAGATAGATTTCGCAGCCGACAAAGTTGGCCTGGCTACATTAAAATGTAAATTGGAAACTTACGAAAGTTATTTCAACTGCGATATGAAATGATATTATTGGATAGTCGACTAAGTATGGAATTAGTTCAAACTTTTAGATTTCAATTCTAGTTATACAATAATACTTGGGGTCCAGAGCCTGTAAGAGTTATCTCGCTGGATATTCCCAGGACGAGTATTTTAGAAACAATGTTATTTCAAATAACTAACATTTGATCTGACATCGGATGCATGTTATAATTGTTGCATCTTGTAAGAAATAAATAAATATATAAAAGAGAACACATTTTTCAACTTTGAAATACAATGGTTTATTTACCCCATCCGTCATTTGCCAGTATGGTAATACAAGGTTTACTTACAAACAAATGAAATCTATCGTACTGGAGTACACTCCCAACCCTCTCAAAGTCTAAAATATTTCATCGACTTTAATCCGATTGAAGCGTCAATAGCATCGGAATACATTTAGGCTATAGTCTTCAAAATTTGAGGTTTTAGATTCGAATCTGCCTTTCTAATATGAATGTAACCATCATAACGCAATCGTTTAAGAAGCTACTTGGAGTGGTTGATGTGATGATGATGATAGAATATTAATATAGACAAAAAGGAAGTTAAGAAAGCATCAGGTGATCCAATGACTAGTAACTTATTGTTGACATCAGGAGTAGTTGATCCTCGAAGTGGACAAGTCGATGACTCGCTAGGCCACGGATTCGGCGTTGTTAATATGTTTAAAGATACATTTGCTGTTGTACCGGATACGGAAGATTAATTAGTAATCATTACTAGTAAATATGATCCTAAAAATAAAAATTGGACAACCCTAGCGATCACGTTGATACATTAAGTGCAATTATATGTAAGGAAGGGTCCATTCTAATTTTGTAATTTTATCCGAAAACGGGTAAAGTAGATTATACTGATTTTATAACAGGAGATAAGCAAACCGTTGCTAATCCGAAGACCGGACATTTTATTCTGGCTAGATTACTTTCAAAAAAATGATCTTCAAAAATAAAGACACAAATCAATCCATTATAATTCAATGACATTGGCAACCAGCGTTATCATTCGTTTGTGTTTTGGCTCCCTCTCTCCCTACTAGTATAGGTTCGCAAGTTCTACGTCTAAATTATGCGATTACTATTGTAAAATAGAGCCACGTTGTAGCTCGTATCCAGCTGCATCAGAAATAGGTCGGCTTACCGGAAAACGACCACACCCTCACAGAATTCCATGGTGAAATGACAGTAACTCGCTGTTTTGTTTCGTCTTCTGTATGTCGCCTCATTCGGTGACACCTTTATTACTAGTGACGAGATATTCTCGAGGCGTTATGATTCCTTAGTGTGGATGAATTTGAGAAAAATGGTTTGCTGCTATTATTGATGTGTAAAAAACCACTGTATTATTTGAGTAACGTCCCGACTCACGAAATATAAATAGAATATTAGTTTTTCGTTAAATGTTAAAAGATTTTTTTTCAAACCCTATCTTTGCAACTTAAGTGTAGTTTGGAAGAAATATCTCGTCGAAACTAGCATGTCTGTGAAATAAATAATGTAGGGTCCACCATTACAGGGAGATCTCCGCTCAGTGTAACACCTGTTCGCTTCTTTTTTATGTTTATTATAATATTATTCATAACGATATCTCAGTCCTATATTGTTATTTTAATAATCTTCAGGGTTTTTATGTTTTAATGAATACTTTCGTAGCATATGTGAAGTAGTTACGATACGACTTGAGCCTACAAGATCAGACAAACTCCTTTCTTTAAGGCTGTCAGCTCGACTGCGGCTGGTGGTGCTGTGGATGTCCATGGACGGAATCACTCAGGTGAGCAGGTGAACTCCTTGCTCGTTTTCCATCTATAAAGAAAAATATCGTAACAAATATTAGGTAAATTTTGTTTTGGTAAACTGATATAGTTAAAAAGAAATAAAAATAGAAAATAAAATTTATCGATTTTTGGGGTAAAACAACATGCATAATCATAAAATAATGTATTTCCATCAGTTCTTAATACGTGTGCAAAATTTCATTTGATTCCGATGTCTGAAAGTTACTGGAAATTGAATTAAAACATTTCATTACATACATACGTACATTCATATAATTATACATACATACAGATGAAGATAATAATAAAATCGGCTTTAAAAAAATCTTATATACAACTGTTGAGATCCTGAGTTAAGGCAGAAATAAATAAACAATATATTAGTAGATACATATATCAGGACATAGTGGTAGAGCTATACTGCAGTTTGTTTCTATCTGCAGAATGTATGGGTCAGCCTGACCGGGGCAGGATCACTTCCTCACAGAATACTAGCGTGTTTTGTTTTGTGAGTGCAAGGATTCGGAGACTTTTATTACTGGTGACGAGGTATAATACCTCAGTCCTCATGCATTTCAATCTACATTATGATTCCTTGTCAAGGATGAATATTCTTTGGCTGCAGGAATCACTTACCATCAGGTTAACTGTGTGCTCGGTTGTTACTCTCAATGAAAAAAATATATATTAAGAGATATAAGAAGATTACTTCATCGCATCGGTTAGGTATATTTTAAGTTCTTCTTATACTAAATAACACGATTATTTCTTTTTATAGCTTTATGTATCTTCCACTTCACTACTTTTTATGACTTCGCAATGAGAAATTTGTCACTAATATAAGATTAATTAAATATAATATAAAGAATAATATTCATGAGACACATTGGTTATGTTGACGTTTTGGTCTAGTAATATAATTGTATCGTATTACTTACACCGCACCGGGACCACCTTGCGATCGTTTCGAATCCATGCAATTTAATCGTCAAGCGCTATACGCCTTTAAAATAACTTATTTACGATCATAAGAGATGTAGTCGACTTTGGCTTAAATTAGATTAATATCAGGAACATTCGTTGGTATCTTAATCTGTGTTAAAACTTATTCTGGACGAACTCATCTGCCACTTTCTTTCTGTGTATGTAATAAGGATCGAATTTAAGAAATGCACGCTGTCTAGCTGATAACTCTAACTGTCTTTAGCGTGCTCACAGATCGATGATAACTTACTTTAATTTAACAGATTACAATATAAATAAAATATTGTATTTATAAATACACAACAAAAATATAGGAGACCAAGTTAAAAATATTTGTTAGGAGACTTTTCTTACACCATACCTGGCTATAAAATCATGGGATACATCTATCCAACTTAATAATAATAATAACATTAAATTATATATATTTATTTGCAGTCTGTTAAACACGATACATTTCATTATTTTTTTTATACTCCAAGAAAATATATACCACTGGACACTTTTCCTCATCTGCTACCTAGACTTATAAGTTAGGCCTTGGTGATCGATAGATATCGAAAAATCTAGCCTAAAAATCTTTAATTATTAACAGGTAGCAAGCAACACAAGTACCGAGATGCATGTTCTATTATGCTTATCAACTCATCAAAAGTTATATACATATTTTAAACCAAAGTAAACAAAAAACGTATTTTTATATAACTAAAAAGTAGAAAAGAGTGTACTAGTGACTTTTCTATTCTAGTCAATTGTGCAATTTTGGCACCATTAAATTTTGCACAGTGCTTTCGGTTGAAACACAGAACACAACGTTGGCGTGAGTACCGCACATTACTCATAGTTGTTGTCAAACGGCACATTTAATTTATGGTTTTGCTTGATAATACTGGACGCGATTTATTAGGCAAAAGTCAATTCTTGGATTATTACGTTTCATTTGGTAGTTACTTATAATATATATGTAACTTAAGTAACTTATATTAAATTGCCCTGTACTTTAAAGTGTTCTCTTATATTTGGAAAGCGTCATAAGTGTATTTTTTTTTATTGTAATAAAGGTTACAAACGAGCACACAGTTCACGGAATGGTAAGTGATTTCTGTGGTCCATAATACCCACATTAATTCTCAAGAAGGAATCATAATGTAGAACATATCTATCACTCCTGTCGACTAAGATGGAATGCCTCGTCACCAATAACCAGAAGGGTCATCGCATTCCTACAATCACCAGAAGAAACAGAGCCGCACTTTTACGCTGTTATTTTGCGATATTTTGGGCGCGGTTCTTTCCCGGTCGAAAACAAACTGAAACGTGACTCTACCACTAATAATACTAACTAGAGTATAATACAATAATAAAGGATTTAATAAAATATTATAATCTCATCTCGTACAACGGGAGGCCATGAGTGGCGACAATGAGATGGGATAAAGGGATAAAGAGAATTAATTGCACCATTCTGTTCAAACTATACCTATTACCGAGCCGTGGTAGCCCAATGTCTAAGCACTTACTTTTAATGCACTGTACGCGAGCAAACCGAGTTCGTTCATTGGTAAAATTGTTAATTGCAATTTTAAATGTGCTTTTTTTTCACCACAGCTCGGTGGGACGGAAAACATCGTTCGGAAACCCGCATGTGTAAGAAATAAATAAAAAATATTTCCAAATCATGAAGTCTACCAATCCGCAGTAGAGCCGTAGAGCCGCGTGGTGAACTATGGTCCATCACCCATTCTAGAGAGGATGCGCATGCGCAACAATGTGGTTTATACCTAGGTATATACATATATGCTGTCTGTAACTTCACCGAACTTTTATACCTATTACGCTGGGGTTTCTATATCCATAGGATATAATTTATTTGTAATATATCTTTATAAGCAATGGTATTAATATGCGTAGTAGTATGGTGATAGATGTTTATAAACCAAACTAACTCGAAGTTTAAATTTCCAGCTAAACACACCACGTCGGTGTTTACTATTCTTTTTTTTTATAATATTAGAAGTGGCAAACGAGTAGATAGTTGAACTGATTGTAAGTGATGACTACGATCCATCTACGTCCATTTACAACAAAGATACAGTTGCACATGCAGAACCCTGAATGTCAAGATGGAATATTGTAATTGCGTATGGATCCCTAAACTGACCGTACGCAAAACCTTTGCGTATTTGCAGAAATTATAAGATGGTATTAGATATAGAGCGTGTGTTCTCTGGTAGAGATGATTCATTCATTTTGTAGCTACAGTGTGTAGCTGTGATACTTGTATAGGTTCTAGAAGGGAATATTCCTGAATGTTAATGTCAACCAGCGTATGCCAGTGTTTGTAATCGGAACCCGTTCGGAGCAGTTGGGTATCTGGCTAAGTCACTATATTGAATTGCAAGTAGCCAATATGTGACAATCTGCGAAATTTAAGGTCGTAAGTTCAAATTCGCCACTTGAAGATCGTTGTCAACCGTGACACAAGCATTTTAAGTTTAGTTGAAGTGGTTGACCGGTTAGTAATGTTAATAGCACTGGTAACGTTTTTTTTTTTAAATATGTGAACAGTGAAACTGGAACTATGTATATATTTGTGGCTGATGGCCACTATTAGCCCGAGGGCTTTTACAGCTTCACCGGGTAGCAAGGTGGCCGAGAGCTAAGGGCACTCAGCCGAAACCTTTATTAATGGGCAATCAGCACAAGGTCTCCCGTGATGAGTCCTCAGTTGGACCGTTACCCTGACATCGAAGCCTTCCATTGTTTTACCTAAGCATTTTTTTATATAAAAATGGAGAGACAAACGAACACACAGTTCACCTGACGGTTGGTGACTGTTAGTCATGACACCTGCAACCATCCTCAAAGATTCAAGATGCAAATGCAATATTACACTTGAAGATTGAGATAGAACTTCTCATTACCAATAATTCCTTGAATTCCAAGTAGCAAACACAAACAGCGAAACTAAAGCCACATGTTATTTTCACGGTAGAGTTACGCCGCGGTTTGTATCTGCAGAATGAATGGGTCAGCTCCATCGGGTTAAGACCTCGCTTTCACAGAATACAGGCGTAAAATAGCAGCATAATATTGCTGTGAGTGATGTGGTCATCAGGTGAACTGTGTGCTAGTTGTATCTTCTCAATCTAATAAAAAAAACAAAAAAAAACAGTAGCATTACGATGGTATTCTATAAGGGCCTGAAACCTGAACACGAATGAAGCTGCTTGTTCGTTTGCCACCTATTTCATTAAAAAAAACTGGTGACGTGGTGTTCCATCTCAGTCTTCAAGAGTGACAACGCATTATGATTCCCTGTCAAGGATGAATGTAGATGTCATGGACCGCAGGTATCACTTACAACCAGGTGAACCGTGTGCTCCTTTGTTAGTCTCAAAAAAGTAAGAAAAAAAATGTAACTGACATTTATTTTTAAGTAAGTATACCGTAAAAGTATCGCTATGACATTTAAACCTTCCATAGTTTTAAGTTGGCGTTATTTATTTCTAAGCGTGTGCGTGCATACCGCGGTTAAGAAACGCGAACGACATACTATCATACTAAGGAATAGTAAGCTTGGAGACGTGACCTTGCATAAACTAATGTTGCCATGTGTTGTTGTAAAATTCACTAAGTTTTACTATAGTAACTAAAATTGACTACAAATAATTTGACACAATATACGAAAACAGTGATTGATCTTCATTTCTGAATGGGGCTAGACTGTCAAAATATTTTTTTTAATTGATTGACGCACAAATTTAGTCTGAGTTTTTAGATATCGAATACTTCAATTTGATTCATTTATATATCATACAATAAACATTCCACATATATAATATTTGTTAGCCGCGTGGTATAGAGGCTAGACTATCTGGCAAGTCCTGGCTTCGATTGCCAGTCGTGGAACTATATTTGTACATTACAAATTGTTGGTTTTTTGGATGTACTGTGTGTGTCTTGTGTCTTTGACACTGCATCTGTACCTATCCTTCGGTCTTGTTGTACATGCATTACATCCGACGACGAGTGAGTGTTTGCGTTTGCGTTTGTGTCTACGCGAACTTAAAAACGATGTTAATATCACATTGACAAATTTACATATTCCATTCGACTAGACTGTTACTGTAATTTGTTATATTTATACAGCCTGTAGGCTTCAGTATGGAGATTATTGTTCTATATGTTACACGATTCCATAGGTTTCTTTCAGTGAGCTCGTGTGGCACCAAATGCAGCTTTTTTGTGCATCTGCACTTTTTCAAATGGGTGAAAACTGTTTTATAGTCAACCCCTAGTTCCTTAACTATATCGTAACTATTAATATGGCGATCTTGCTCCACTTGAACACAAAGTGGCATCAACTTTATCTGTTACAGGTTGTCCAGAGCGAGCTTCATCTGTGACATCCAAATTCCCGGACTGAAAGCGCTTGAACCAATTTTGTGCTACTCTTACTGACGCTTTTTTTAGTCCATTAACTAAAGTTATGTGGCGTATTTTTCCTTTTTGTAATTAAACTGCAATATGTGTCGATTTTCTTCGTCAGATTCACTTCATTTTGGTGGACAGAAAAACAAGAACCGACGGGAAACCGTTTTTACTTTTTATTTTTCTGTTTTTTATATGTCTATTTAAGGGTATCAAAACATATCAGATAAGACCAAGGAGATTTTCCTGCAACATTTTACTTATAAAATACGAAAAAACGTTTTCCCGCGCATATTTACTTACAGACGGCTTGAAGACGTTCTAATTTGTTGATTAACAATTTGGAATGTGGTTTTGTTTAGACAAAATGTAGGCCACGATCGAACATCAAAAAAATGACCTAATAACATATTAGTTCCAAGAAACAAATATGTTGTAAACAGTTATATATGTTTATAATTGTTTTAATATTTTATTAATGTTAGACATTTTTATTTCTAGTGAACTCAGCCGTTAGACTTGTTAATTTTTTAATTCACGTAAACTACTATTTTTGTTTCTATTGTTAATATTAGTTCTGACAGAACGGTTTTTAATTTTTTAAATTTGAATATTCTTATTTTATTAACTGATTGTTTCTCAGCTTCTGTCATTGGTGTACACATCAGAATTTAATTATATAAAGTTTCAACCACTGAAATGTTCAATATGTTGGTGAGTCTTTGCAAATAAAAATAAATAAATAAACAATCAAAATAAAAAATTGCGATATCTTTGGAATACTCGTATATGAAACACTATTCCTAGAAACGACGTTTGATTTCGTTCACGATTTCATCATTGTATTGACGATGACTAAACTTAACTTTAACAATAGAGGATATAGGGATAAAGTCTGTTCCTGAATCCCAACGAGTTGTTTAATTTGTGTTATTTTTCAACAATTTTATATGCATAGAAAACATTGATCACAATACATATTTAGCAAAACAAAGTTTACAGAGTACGTTAAGAAAAAAATAAATGCTAACAACAGAAAAAATATATTCTACAAGCGCTAGTAAGAAGTGTGTTGTGACGGGTAACACTGTTCCGTAATTTCCAACTTAAATTGAGACGTGATTAACATAATTGTATAATTATACGACAGCTCAGTGCTGTTTGGTAATATTTTAGTACACATAAAAGAAAATGAAACTGTAATAAAAACTTGATCGGTACTTATTCATATTTCATTATTATATTTTCATCCTCATCATCTTCGATGGTTGGCATTCCATGGTGCGCTTTATGCAAAATTATCTGCCATACGCAACTGCTCCGTGGAATCAGCTGTCACCAGTGGTGTTTCCGAGCCGATACGACTTAGGGGCCTTCAAGAAAAGAGACCACACCTTCCTTAAAGGCCGACAACGCATTTGCGAATACGCTGGTGTTGCGGATATTCATGGGCGGCGATAATATAATCACTTACTATCAGGTGAACTGCGTTCTCTTATGCCAGCGATTCTATAAAAAAAAGTATTTTCTGTGTAAATATTTCTGTTTATATAATATTTACGTTAAACGTGTATATAGAATCGGACACAAAAATCATCGGCCTGGTAATGTGACCTCTAGACCCTGAGATCAGATTTGTTTTTGTACAACTAAGAACGTGTAAATCAATAGTGCCATTAACGAGGATTTACAATAATCTAGTTTGACAGACGATTTAGCAAACGTAGCACTAAACGTCTCCGACAATTTATTCTCCGACCGACATAGGCTTTGCATAAATCAAAATATATACAACCTTGCACAAACACTAACACAAAAATATTTATGTAATATAATAAACGATATGATCATCTACGTAAGATATGTCATATATAATTTAAAAAGGTTTGATTAAAAAACAAAGACAGCTATAAATAATAAAAAAAAAGTAAAACTATGGTAACTCAATGTCTTAGCTTTTAATTCATGATGTGCGAGAAAACAGAGTTCGATCCTAGACGCGGGCACAAATAAAATATTTAATTGCATTTTTACTGTTGTCGGTCAAGTTTATACTGCCGATTCCTTTCTCCAGTTCAGTCTGCAATAATTGGTAAGATTGGCCCCAGCATTACATCATATTTGATAAGCCACAAATACTCGCAAAAGTACAGGGACTTCTATCGAAGGATGATTCGTAAGGCAATTCATATTAAAATGCTTACATCCGAGTATGATGTTGGTGTCTTCGAGAAAAGAGTGAATTGGTATTATTAAATTATTATTACGTATCATTATTATTAATAGTATTAGGTAGTAATTAAACTAGTGCGCTCCACGTCTACATCACCATTTAAGGTGGGATTGTAGACAAGCATTGGTGGTATACCCGTTACAAAAAGAACATCCTAATTTCAAGAAAGAAAACGGCCGTGATGGAATCCTGTGATAAATAAAATTTAATCCTATGCCAAACATATCACTGCGTGCGATCTAGGCAGTGCAATTATAGCAGATTGGAACGAAAATGTATTAATAATTAAAGCTGACGGTAGCCCGGGATAATTGGAACCGACAATAGCTTAATGGTTTTTGAAGCGTCAATAGTAGTTTAGAGTATGGTCTGCGAAACTTAAGGTCGTAGGTGCGAATCCACATTAGTCTATTGTCTTGAACCTTCTCCTAGCACAAGCATTCAGCTTAGTGGTTAACTGGAATGTTAGTAATGTCAATAGCATCATAATATTTATTTATTTATTTAATTATTTAAACTTTATTGGTTGAACCATACAAAAAGGAATACAAAGGGCGAACTTATGCCGTAAGGCATTCTCTACCAGTCAACCCGTGGCGTGAAAGAATTGTGGTAGTTGTCATATATATATATATAGTGTTGATGACAATAGAGGGGGGCGATAATACGATCCGAGGACGCCTCCTAAGGAGGTACGAATCCTCTACTCGGATCTCTATCTAAAGGGAGGACGCGTTCCATCTTAGTACTCAGCGGTGACATCGTATCTATATTACGATTTCTTATCGAGGTAACAATCGTACGTAACGATTACGTACGAGTGTTACGGGCCGGAGGAATTATTTACCATAAGTTGAATGTGTGCTCGTTTGTCACTCTCAAAACAATATAAAATACATAAAACTTAGAGACACGGTTCAGTAACAGTTTTACATTTAGATTTGTTGTATCAATTACCTCAAAATTGCTTGAAAACAAAAATAAAGCACAAACTTTCTGTGTTCTAAAACGAAGTAAAACAATCGGCGAGAATTTCGCTCAGCCTGTTTTCAAGAGACACAGTAACAACGAAAACAGTTTATTACGAAGACTCGTGTTTACTTTAGTTAAAATAAATTCAGTAAAATTTTGAACGGCGCTTTTAAATTTAAAAATAGGACATTTTATTAAGCTCCGATAAAACTAATATCTTTCAAAGTCACATTGCTATCTGCTTGATACCAAATCAAATTAAATAAAATATCTTTATTCAATATAGAAGTATTAAACTTATTGATTGTGAAAATATTACTGCTATATTTAATTTGGTGTCAATTAATGTGGTATATTGTTGAACGTTCGCTTTTAATTCATGATACGCGAGCAAACCCAATTCAATTCCGATAAATGCTGATTTACCTGTAGCTCAACGATGAAGGAAACATTGTAAGGACATGCATGTCTAATAAATAAATTCAAAATAGAATTTTGTTGAAGATATGTGAAGTCCGCCAATCCGCAGTGTTACCACGTGACGGAATGCTCTTACACAGAGAGTGTAAAGTAGTGAAAAGGCCTATGCTCAGTTGTGGGATTTATATACATAGGCTGTAATTTTATTTTCGTTATTAATAATTTGTTAGTCGTTGTTTCCTACGTACTTAATATATGATTAATTAAATATTTATGTATACATATGATATATGCTATTTATAAGTAAATACATTAGTAGTATACGCGCCGGAACACGGACGCGCCTTCCAACTCTCTCAAACCAAACCTCTGTAGGAGGGAAGCGGACTCCCTCGATCCACCCACCAGAGGCCATGGGGCCAGGAAAGCAATATGCAATCACAGCCCATTGCGGCGGATCTAGTCAGCGGCTCCACCGTCCACCCGGAGCAGCCTTAGTCCAGCCGTTTGGGTTCCTCTTTGCTTCACGATGGGTGACCAAGCCACGGTTACTAAGCCCCCCCCACCACCACGACAAGGCGAGAACCCTTCCGGGGAGGGAGCGCTCGGCCACCTGATTCAACCCGATGGAGCTGTAATAGCCCGAAGAATAACAGTGGCCATCAGCAATAAATATAAAACTGATCATAGTATTAAGATCTGCATACAGGTATTTACATTCTTGCTAGGTACGTTTTACTTAATTATTTATTATGTTTTTTTTTTTTTTTTCGGGCTGATGGCCGCTGTTAGCCCCAGGGCTTTTACAGTTTCACCGGGTTGAGAGGTGACCGAGCGCTTATGGCTCTCAGTCGAGACCTCTATATATGGGTAACCAGCGCAAGGGCTCCCGAGAGGGAGCCTCGGCTTGGACCGTTACCCTGTTTCGCGAGAGCGTCTGACTCGAGGGTGCCCAAGAGGGTCGAACCTCGGCTCGGTCAGTTGCTTCTGACAGAGGATTATCTTAATTAATATCACTATTATTATTAACTACCTGTACCACCACTTCAGAATGCGTGGGCGCTGGAGAAGAAGTGGCGCAAGAAACTCCAGCAACGCTTCTATCTATATGGACTGGAATATTTATTATGTATCTAAACCAATGTCTATAGCAGTTACAGCCCACAATTTAATTAAATGAAAACTTTTTACCTTATTGTTTTTAATTCTTGCATTCTCTTCATTCATTATAAATCCCTCGTGTTTGGTTTTTCTTATTAAAAACAAATTGAAATACTTTGTTCTAAATTCTCTATTCTATGCGTGCAAACGTTGTGGTCTGTTTATTACTTCCTGCTAAGTCATACAAAACTCCACTTTATTGCAGTGAACTTAGTTATTCGTCTTACTTCCTACATTAACAAAGGAACAAAAACTTTAATTAGTAAGCGAAGTACTTGCGCATTTTATATTTCAGTTTTAACAATTAAAATGTTTGCATGAAATGAAAAATTGATTTTTTTTGCAATAATGTAATATTGAATTCATAAGTATCAACTCGAGGCCAGTGATAGCTCAATGTCTAAGCACTCGCTTTAAATTTACGGTAAACGAATAAAAAAAGTTCGAAGCCGAGGGCTTTACAAAAAATGTTTGACGATGATATGATGTCGAAAGGATCTCGGGCAACTTTGCGTTCTGTAGGAGCTCTGCACTGAAATTAAGTAGGATGGCCTCGTCTCCTCTGGCAACCTCGCTGTGCTACGCAACCCGAGAACATTCCGTGTTACCATACTCCCAGGGTTCCTGGACGATGATAGCCCCCCTCGATCGCCCGCGAACCTATAATCCCTTTTTAATCGCCTTGTACAACATGCAGGGATTATATTAGCCCTATTCTAAAAGCCCGGGACTAAAGAGCCCCCTGTATCTAACCAAACCACCCATAATAAATAGAGCAGATAATATGCTCAATTGGCAACCTTAAAGTAATAAAAGATATATTTTCTTCATCCACAACATCAGTTCATCATTCGTCTAGGCCCGGCTGGTCTTTAATATTGTATGTGTTTATTGCGGATGACAGCTCACACGCGTTCGCTAACGACCTAACAGATTTATAACCGCTTACGTTGATGGTGGATCCAAACAAAAACTTTCCTCTGCCACCATTCATTTTGTGATATATCATATTTATTAAATCCATGAACGCTATATTATGTCATTCGTTAACATACATAGGCTTTATTTTAAAATAGATTGATAGTTCTTATGTCCGATATACCAGCAAGATATAGTAGTTAACGTTACTGTGTTTCGTCTGGTGAAGAAAGTCGTCTAAGATTTTGTCAGTGATTCCTTTTAAGTGATGATTCATTAGTGATGTCCTTCTGGTAGATTACGGCAATGTCTTCTAGTTACTGGCAGATGACATAAACTGCTCACAATATTGTGCCGTAAGCAAATACAGAGACACTTACTCGTCGTCCCCTTCCCTATTCCGATACAACGCGTAAGTAACGCGTATTATCGACCGCTGCATCTGTTACCGTCACGAGACATAAGCTAGCTAATATATATAATGAAGCAAGCAAATGCAAAAGCAAATTATAAAAATGTTTGAAGTTATATTAAATGTGTAATATCATATTATACATTGTATTATTGTTCACATCTCTTTCGCACTTCGCTGTTTATAACACCACGAAATCTTTACTCAATCTTTAGTAAAGGTTGTGTGATACGAATCGTGGTAATTAACTGCTTTTATTGTAGTTTGTCCTGTGAAAGCATGCCAAGTGAAATTATCAACGAAGTTATAAAAGCAACTCGTATAACTTTGTATGAACTCGAAAATTATGTGGAAAATGTTTGAATTTTTTTTCGTTAATTCATGGTTGTAAAATCCGAATAAGATAATAGTATTTTCATATCATATATATATATGTGTATAAACACATATATCTTAATTTATTTATATGTATATAAATGTTTGTTTCATTTATGTATTTATGTATATTTATAATATTTGATATTTCTACCAATAACTTTTTATTGTACGCCTATCAAAATTTTCTCTCATGCAACCATGGGCATTAAGTCCGCCCTTGAAAACAGTATTTAAGGGACAAAAGAATAAATAAATAAATAATTACAGTATCTATGTATTGTCTTTTGTTTTAAATTGGATTTAGTTATTTTGTGTTAGCTTCAATTGAAACAAATACGCGGTTTGGTAACGGCGAATCATGATATTGTAAAGGTGGTGATTACGATATTGAAGTCGACCACCTAGATAATAAATAATCTATTTAATTTACGTTTATTTTTTCGTGTCACCCCTGACAATTAAGATGATTTTTTTTTATTACATTGAGAGTAACAAACGAGCACACAGTCCACCTGATGGTAAGTTATTCCTATGACCCATGACATCTACATTCATCATTGAGTAATAATTATAAAGTAGATGTGTTGTCACCCTTGAGGACTGAGACAGAATGCCTCCTCACCATAAAGGTCTCGAAATTCTCACTCACCAGGCGAAACATACTATTTTACGCTCGTATTATGTGAGGGCGTGGTCTTACCCCGGTTGAGCAAACCCATTCATGCTGCAGGTAGAAAAAACTGCAGTGTAGCTTTATCACTGTAAAATACCATTAATCATAGCGAGGGTAACTGTACAAACTGAGGCTCCCGGGAACGCATGTTTGTGCTGATTACCCATAAATAAAGGTTCCTCTAAGCGCTCGGCCACCTGATTCAACCAGATGAAGCTGTAATAGCCCTCGGACCAACAGTGGCCATTTGAAATAAATACAAAACTGATCATAGTGTTAAGATGCATACAGGTATTTACATTCTTGCTAGGTACGTTTTACTTAATTATTTATTATGTATCTAAACCATAGACATTGGTTAGGTAGCAGTTACACAATTTAATTAAATGAAAACTTTTTACCTTAATGTTTTCAATTCTTGCATTCTCTTCAATCATTATAAATCTCTCGTGTAGAGATATGTTTTTGTTTATCTTATTAAAAACAAATTGAAATACTTTTTTCTAAATTCTCTATTCTATGCGTGCAAACGTTGTGGTCGTTTTATTATTTCTTGCTAAGTCATACAAAACACCACTTTATTGTAGTGAACTTAGTTATTCGTCTTACTTCCTACATTAACAAAGGAACAAAAACTTTAATTAGTAAGCGAAGTACTTGCGCATTTTATATTTAAATTTTAACAAGTACAATGTTTGAAGCTTGAGAAATTGTTTGCTTTTTGCTCTTATGTAATATTATTGAATATATAAGTACCAACTTGAGAGCGGTGGTAGGTCAATGTTTAAGCACTCGCTTTTAATTGACGGTACACAAGTAAAAATAGTTCGTACTTTCAAAGAACTTTTTAACCTAATTTTACTAAGATTAATGAAATAAAAAAATAAAAATAATCTAAATGGAAAATAAATCTAGCTCTAGGCTAGGAAGCCTTTTATATAACAGTAGGTATGTAAATAAATAAAAATAATCTAAATGGATAATAAATCCAGTTCTAGGCTAAGAAGCCTTATATAACCGTAATGGATCGTCTGAAGAACTTAAGGCAAAGCTGAATAACACAATGAGAGTAATGTTTACAGCCGCCACAATACAATGCGTCCGGAATATATTTCTAACTTAGCTCTGGATCCTGGTCATTTATATTTGGATGAAATTCTTCCTCATTTTATTATCATTGTAGAGTTTTTATTTTTAAGAAAAATTTGACAGCAAAGGTGGTTTATTTGAAGAAACTGATTTAAAAAAAAAAGTAATCCTTACCTCCTGGTGGTTTACAACGGCGTCATCTTTTGGTGCATTCAATCAGGCGCTATCAATTGCGCAGAATGTATTTAAGTGCAGTAAACATTCGCACAAATACAGAGCAACTCACTCACTCTTCATATAATGTACATATATGCAATAAGATTGGAGGAAAATTCATATGGCTGGGACACGAGACACACATGTTTTTTTTACGATTTTAAGGATGACTTACGATCAGACAGTTAACCCGATGGTGTGATTTCATCTTAATCCTTACTAGATGATCGACTTCAATATAATTTTGACTACTTACAATATCATGATTCGCCATTACCACACTGTATATTTGTTTTAATTAAAGCTAACACAAAACAACTAAATCCAATTTAACACAAAAGACTATACACAGATTGTATCTCTCTCTCACTCTCTCTCCCTAGCTTATATCCCATATGGTGGTGGGGTCAGCTTACCTTACCTTTCTCCTCCACTTCGCTTGTCCTCGACATCCCTGTTCGAGACTTGGCAGTCACACATATCTTTGAGCACTTCATCTTTCCATCTTATTTGGGTCTGCCTACGACCAGGAAGGGAAAGATGCAATGTCAAGTTTCCGACGTAGTCCGGTGGCCTCTTTTTACGTGGCCATACCGTCGCAGCCTACTCTCCTGCATCTTGTCAGCGATGTCGCGAGCACCGAGGCTGCCTCGAAAGTACTCGTTGCGGATCTTATCGAGCCTGGTTACACCACACATCCACCATAGCATCTTCATTTCAGCAATTTGCATAGTATGCACCTTCTTTTGGGTCACAGCCCATTTTCGCGTCCGTATATGAGGACTAATCTTATCATGGACTTATAAACCAAACCCTTGAGTTTTACCGGCATCCTTCTGTCACAAATGACACCAGTTGTGAAATGAAACACTTCTCGCCATTTTAGCCAGGCTGCGGCTATTCGATGTTGAATATTGTCTTCCAAGTTCCCAGAAATGTACATCATACTTCCCAGATATTTTTACTGATCGCGCAAGGTGACTAATTGACCGTCGACAGGAATCGGTCGGTTATCACTTGAATTGGGATCATTAAATGACATATACTGGGTCTTTGCAACACTCAACACTAGGCCACCGGTCTGCAACTGATGTTTCCAAGCCAGAAGTGCCTCTTGTAACTCTGCGCGGCTCTCGGTGCAGATAGCTACGTCGTCTGCATAGATGAAGGTCCACGCTGCTGAGGTCTGCGCCAACTCGGTAAGTGAGTCGAAAACCAAGCAAAACAGAAAGGGGCTGAGTACTGAGCCTTGGTGCACGCCTTCTGTGACCGTTATTTGTTTCGTCTCACCCACAACAGTCCGCACCATTGATCGCGCATTTCTGTATATATCGGCTATGATGTTAATATATTGTTCCGGGAGACATTTTTTCCGTAAGCTCCACCAGATCGTGTCCCTCGGGACTCGATCAAATGCTTTTTCCATGTCCAAGAAAGCCGCATATAAAGGCCGGCGTTTTGGGCGATATTCCTCAGCAATCCTGTTTAAAGCAAACATAGGATGGATTGTCGATCGCCCGGGTACAATGCCATAATGATTCTTTGACAATGCGCTCTCAGATCTTATATCTCAGATCACTCTTTCATATAACTTCATAGTCTGGCTCAGGAGCTTGATGCCACGGTAAATGTATTCGTATCTGCTGCCTTTCCCCTTATAAATAGGAACTATAGTGCTCAATCTTCATGCCTCTGGCATTTTAGAAGTGAGCAACATACAGTTAAAAAAGTTGGCAAGCAATATTATTCCTTGTGCGCGCAAGCATTTCCAGGCTTCCACTGGGATGCCGTCTGGTCTTCCTTCCTTTTGCGCCTTCCCGTTCGACATCTTTTTTAGAGCTATTTCAATTTCGCTCGGGTATATTGGAGGTATAAGGCCAATATGTTTTTCTAGTTCGGGTAGTTGTGTAGCAGCTGGCTTTGGGTTCTCTGGGCTCTCTTGTATTCTTCATAATCTTCTTGGGATTGGGTGGATTGGTATGTTCTACTTTTTTATTTTCGATCACCTTTTTAACTTCTTCTGCCCACCACCACGTTTCTTTGTGGTTTCTTCTCCCCTTTTGGTGCGACCAAGAACAGTATTAGCAGCTCTTAAGATGGACTTGCTAAGATCACCCCATATAGTGTCAATGTCTAATTCCGTATCAACTTTGTGATGTTCTAGCTGTTCACAGAATTTGGGAATTTTGTCACCTTTTAAATCCCACCATTTGGTAATATCCGGAGTTTGAGTTGGTATTTCCTTCCTTTTCTTCCTAAATAGCATATCCATCACGACGATGCAATGTTGAATAAGGGCACATTCTCCCGGTATTACCTTGCAATTTGTTACACGACCAATATGCATCCAATTGACTAAAATATAGTCTATCTGCAACGATGTTTGACCACTTTTGTACGTGATAATGTGTTCCGACCAAAGAAAGAATTAACGATAGCAAGATCGACGGCTGCCGCTGTGGAGAGGACAACTTTCCCCTCGTCATTTAGAGTACCAAATCCATGACCACCGTGCACCCTCTTAAAGGCTTCATTGTTTGTGCCTATGTGGCCGTTTAGGTCACCACCCAACAGAATTGTCTCTTTTGCAGGAATTTGTTGCACTTGCTCTACTACTCGGTAGCCCTCGCAGAATATTCGCAGATGTAGGGCGATGTGTCTGCGCGTCGTATTGCGGCGACGCCCTATCTGTTATCCGTACTGTATTTTGTAACCTTTCCATCTTACATTCAGAAAATTTGGCTATGTTTGGATTTATTACTGCGGTGCCGATTGCCATCTGACACACCAAAACCTACCCTATTGAGGCAGGGATACCCTCGGATATTTGGTGATAGATCCGTATACAGGTCTGATTATCCCGCCAGACTGATTGGTCGTCAGAGCCTCGTCCGTTGGTCAGCAGGGTGTACCACGTGCAGGTGAGGTTGACATTTGATATGAGAATAATGTTGGTTCCATACCCCTTACACAGATACACAGATTGTATAATATATTTATTTATTTATTTTTTTGTCCTTAAAATAAGGTTTACAAGGATGGACTTAATATTGGTGGAATTCTCTACCATTCAACCCTGGGTGAATAGAGAAAATTTTGGTATGCATATAATAAAAGTAATAAAAATATCAAATATACATAAATACATACATAACACAAACATATTTATATATATATATATGTATATATATATATATATATATATATATATATATTATATATTATATATATATATATATATATGTATATATATATATATATATATATATACACAAATACTATCTCAATATCTTATTTAGATTTAAAAACTACGAATTAACTAAAAAAAGTCCAAACGTTTTCGAGATAATTTTCGAGTGGAAACAAAGTTATACGAGTTGCTTTTAAAGATAATACCGCTTGGCGTGTTTTCACAGGACAAACTACAATAAAAGCAGTTAATTACCAAGATTCGTATCACACAACCTTTACTAAGTTTGAATAAAGTTTTCGTAGTGATATAAACAACGAAGTACGAAAGAGACTGAAACAATAATACAATATAATATTATATTACACAGTTAACAAAACTTTTTATAATATTTATATATTACTATAGGCATATGAATGTGTATATATATATGTAATATTATCCTAGCAATTCTCTTATTTAATTTTATTATTTCTTTGTAGCAATTTATATTCGTTATACAACCGAGCATACACTATGTCTGGCGGTAACTGATACCTGCGGTCTATGATACTTACATTTACGGCCGCGTGCTGTAAGTTTAGTGTATCTACCTGGTGCGTTGCGGAACCTGTGTTCGTTTCCCAGCCGGGGAACAATATTATTCATCAATTATTGATTTTCTGGTCTGGGTACACTGTATATCGCCGAAATCGATCAGAAAGTCATCACTTACATTCATCCTTTAAAAGGAATCATAACATACTTGTGTTGTCATCCTTGATGACTAAAGTGGAATGCGTCATCACATGTAATAAGGTATTAGGCAACTTTAATTCACAGTAGCGTAAACTACTATATCTTGCTGGTTTATCGGACATAAGAACTATCAATCTACCTTATAAAAAGCATGTTAACGAATGACATAATATAGCGTTAATGGATTTAATAAATATGATATATCACAAAATGAATGGTGGTAGAGGAAAGTTTTTGTTTGGATCCACCATCAACGTGAGCGGTTATAAATCTGTTAGATCGTTAGCGAACGCGCGTCATATGTCATCCGCAATAAACACATACATTTTCGGAGACCGGTCGGGCCTAGAAGAAGCTTGTAATGATGTTATGGATGAAGAAAAGATATTTTTTTATTATTTTAAGGTTGCCGAGCGAGCACATTTATTACGGGATGTTTAGTTGGATGCTGGCTTCAGGATTACCATCTATCAGCCCTTTAGTCTCGGGCTTTTAGAATAGGGTTAGTTACCTCCTGCCTGACATACAAACGACTAAAAAGGGATTATAGGTTCGCGGCCGGTCAGGGGGAGGGCTCTCATCGCCCAGGAACCCTGGGATTATGGTAACATGGAGTGGTCCCGTGTTGCCGTTGAAAAGCGAGGTTGCTAGAGGAGACGAGACCACCCTTGGGACGTACTTAAACTCAGTGCGGAGCGTTACTGATGCGTTTCGAAGGAGATCCGTACACGATCATATTATAATCAAACAATTTCATTTTTACAAATTATTTGTCTTATGTAAAGCCCATATAGGGCGGACTTAATACCAAAGGCATTCTCTACCAGTGAACCCGAGATGTGGTGAGATATTGTGATAGGTTTAGCAATAAACTAATTGATAAAATATAAGTCTAGGAAGAGCTAATATAAAATACACAAATAAATAATAACAAACATACCTATATAGATAATTACTCATATAATTACATAAAATACCTAGATGAAATTATCTGATCCCTTATTTAGAATATACCTGCAGACCAAAAGTTTAAGACCACCTTAATTAAAGTAGGAAAATAAAGTAAAACACCAATATAATATTAAATGTCTAATGAACCTGTTTAATCATCTAATAGAACATTGATTGGCAAACAATATACTTTAAAAGCGTAAATGAATATTAACAGTCAATGCAAAAAAAAAGTTAACTAAACTGATTTTTCATCAAAAATCCTCAATTCACAAGTCTCGGCATACGGGCAATCAATTTGTTAGTGGTGTTGTATTGTTCCTATTTTCGCATAAAGCATTTCAGATTTCTTCTCGCGAGGAATGGCCACGATTACGGACGTTCCTATCAAGCTCTTCCCACAAAAGTTCAAGGTTATTGACATCCGGGCTCTGAGGAGGCCAAGCCATGTTTTTAACACCCCTTGTGCCTCTTTCTCTTCTAGATATCCTCTACATAATTTTGAGCTATGCTTTGGATCATTATCTTGTTGGAAAATGAATCCATCTCCAATTAATCGCAACCCGGAAGAAACGGCATTTTGATCTAAAATGTTTTTGTACTGTTCCTTTTTCAAAATTCCTTCAATTTTAATCAAATTGCCAGTTTCTTGGCTAGATAAGCAACCCCAGACTATAATTGAGCCACCACCATGCTTGATTGTTTGGACTACACAATCTGACATCATTTTTTCTTGGGCACTGCGTCGAACGTAAGTTCTACGTATTGAACCGAATAGTTCAAACTTGGATTCATCGGTCCAAAACACTTTTTTAAAATCTTCTTCAGCCCAATCTGGATGGGCAAGAGCCCACTGCATCCGTTTTTCTTGTTTTGCTGCCTTAGCAGAGGTTTTCAAACGGCAACGCGACAATACAACTTCGCATTTCTCAGTTTCCGTTTTATTGTAGTCAATGATAAAGGTTTAACTCGAGTTTTGTTTACTTCAACATGGATTTCTGGTGCTGTTAAGCATTTATTCCGCTTGCTGGTAACAACAATTAAATTATCTTCACTAGATGTGGTAGCTCTCGGTCTTCCCAAGCGTGGACGATCTTGAAAACTGCCTATCTCCCTGTATCGAGTTATTGTGCCATGAACGCTCGTCTTCGATAACTTCAGTTGTGAAGCAATCTCAAGTTCGTATTTGCCTTCATAATCTAAAACAACGATGGCAGAACGTACTTCACTGCTAATTTCTCGCGCTTTTCCCATTTTATAACGTCTTCACTGTAAAACCACAAATAACAATAGATGTTTATTGTCCAATAACTTAAAGGAAACAAATGAATGACTTCTTTAAATATTCGATAATAACAGTAGAATATGCAAATGTGCATTTCTTTTATTTATCCTGTGGGATTTTATTACAATTGATGGATAATTGTTGTTTATGTGCGGTCTTAAACTTTTGGCCGGCAGGCTAACTAAATGATTATGTAATAATAATTCTAAAAAATTTAGAAAATTTAGAATTAATATCTTTGAAATAAATTAACAAGATATTTTTAACGGGACTCATAAAGGAATAATGGTGTCCCCATTATCAATTTCAACCAAAGTTATTTATTTTATTTATTACTGATGATATCAACTGAGAAGAAAATATTATAGTACCGTAAGTATTCGTGGAAACACAAAGGCATACAAGTCGTCCTCTACTCGCAGTCAAATGTAATACATATGCAATGAGATACAAGGTAGACTCAGATGCAATGTCAAGGGCCTAAGAAATCCGCACAGCCCAACCAGACTCGAAATCATTTCTCGGCTGGACATGGAACCAAGGTCAACCCTAGACACTGCGCCATTTGGCGACGTATAAAAAAATAAGCTGCTATAAAAGGTAGGTTTAAATCATAATAAGGCTATGTATTCGGAATTAAGAAAGTATTTATTTATTTATAAACCACCAAGCTGATGTTGCAGTGAGCAGATCATATATGCTGCAGAACCGATAGCCGCTGGGGCAGAAAGATTTTTGAGATGAGACCGCGAATCGTAATAGTTGCGTAGAGCGGGCGATGATATTCGTAGGGCAGCGGGCAGCGACTGGAGGAGAAGAGCTGAAGACCAAGCTCAGTGGCGTGCCATGGAAGAGGCCATGTCTAACATTGAACTGATACAGGCTGATGATATTTGAAAGGATTCGGTTAAATTATAAGTCTTGTATATCCGTAATATGAATAGGAACTTGCATGATTGTGTATAGATTTATGCGTGGGTATTGCTACGGAGAAGCCGTGGTGATTGAGCTAACAATTTTGTACACCAAAAACATTGGTATTGGTAAAACAATACAAACTATAGAGATTATATGGACGTGTCACAGGCACACTAAAATATTTACATAAAAAATAGAAAATAAGGATGAGATAGGTGCTTCGCTGGAGTTCCTTGCGCCATATCTTAACCAGCGTCAACGCATTCCGAAGAAATGGTACAGATCGTTAATAAAATAATATTGATATTAATTTAGATAATCCCTTGGAAGCAACCGACCGTGCCGAGGTTCGGCCCTCTCGTGAACCCTCGAGTCTGTTGCTATCGCGCATTAGGGTAACGGTCCAAACCGAGGTTACCTTTCGGGAGCCCTTGTGCAGGTTACGCACTAATAAATAATAAATTAATAAAAATGTTTTATTAACATTATAATGTCTTCTTGATCAATTACAACCACAGCGATATCTTAACATTATAATGTCTTCTTGGTCAATTACAACCACGGCGATATCTTAACATTATAATGTCTTCTTGGTCAATTACAACCACAGCGATATCTTAACATTATAATGTCTTCTTGGTCAATTACAACCACGGCGATATGTTCCGATTATTGCCAGATGGCATCAACTGTGCAGAATATTATATCGTGCCGTAAGCATTGACGCAAACACAGAAGCACTTACTCGTCGTCCGCTTCCCCATTCCGATGTAATGCGTGTACAATAAGATCGTAGAGAGATTTAGATGCAGTCTCAGGGACACGGGACATACACACAACACACATAGACCCGATGCACCACGCGAGCGTCCATGTACCTATTAATATATTCCATTATTTAAAAAGTTAAATGGATTGCAATATTTAAAGTAGAAATTTTACTTATAAGCATGCATTAAAATTACTATGTACTCGTATATAATAAATAAAATGTCGGTGCTATGAAGATTTTTCGCAATGGCATATGTTTTATTATAAATTTACGTATATACATACATATATGTGGGTACTTAAAACCAAATCCCCGATGATTGCTATAAAATCCCCGGGATCAGACAGGAATACGTTGCTCGAGATTGCTTCAATACGGGGGCATAACTAATAAGTACGTGTGTAAGTACGTATCACTCTGGATCAGGGCAATATATTATAATTAATGGTCATATATTAAAAGTTAAAATAGAAAATAAAAATCTAGGAAATATTTTATATTCATATGCTTATTAACCACAGTTAATTATCATCGATGTTTTACGAAATTAAAATCTGTTTATTTTAAAACAATGTTACATTGATCTTCTTAACTTAATTATAATTATTTACATACACATGGATTTTTCAATGATAGAGTTCACGTTTCACGGTACAGTGCCTTTCTGACCGCAATAGCTGAAATAGCAGAAGTGTTTGTAATTGTTAGTTTGGGGATCCGGGAAACGAATAACATGTCGGCAGGGGCGATAACGCATCTGTAGTCTGAATCTTTGTTGAGTATAGATGGTAGTGTAGTAGTAGAGCTACACTGCAGTTTCTAGCTGCAGAATGAATAGGTTTGCCCTATCGGGGTAGGACCATGCCATCACAAAATACCAGCGTGAAATTGCAACATCGTGCTGCTATGTTTCGTTTGGTGAGTGTAGGGATCTGCATTACGATTTCTTGTCAAGTGTGATTCTAGATGTCATGCAGACGTCACTTACTATCAGGTGAACTGTGTAGATTGTCACCCTTAATAATTTATAAAAGATTAATCAAATATTAAAATTTCATTCTTATTAATAAAACATAAAATTCATACAAAACTTATAAGGCACTATTAGTAAACTGTAAGTTATTACCTTAATACATTTTCTACATTTTGGTACGTTGCACAGCTGGTTATTTGAGAGCATATAGAAAAATATGAAAGTACTTGACATGGCGATAATCTGCATTACTTTAGTAAAATATGAAGCCATCTGCAAATTGAAAATGTACCCTCTGGGCCACAGGGGAAACAACTTAGGGTTAAGTGAGGGTACATAACACTTTGATAATAAAAATTGTGACCTATACGGAAGATTACAATTTATTTCTGCACGTTTTATTCCAACTTACGTCTGGGATTTGGAAGATATTTTCCGAGCACCTAATTTTTTTTCAAAATATGGTATTCTCTTTTCTACTATTATTTTGAATTATGGAGACACTGTGATATATTTTATTTGCTAGTTATTTTTACCATTCTTTTGTTAGTTAATTTATATGCTACTAGGTGCATTTTTATTTTACTAATAGTAGTAAGTGATGACAGTGGTTCATAACATGTGCCCTAACATTGCATTTGAACTTTTCTGTGATTTATTTCATAGTTTTTACAAAGGTCAGCGAACTATTAACGATCACTTTTTTATTTTCGCAAATGCCTACGGCACTGTAATATATTCATGCAATCCGCTACCAGAGGTCCAAACTAATTAAAAGTACTTCGTTAGTGTTATAAAGTTCAATTAATAATTTGAATTTATTAATACATTTTAGTTTGTATTTTTATAGTTAATGTAATGACTATAATTAGCACATGATTATGAAATATTTCCTAGTATTTTTTTTTATTTTATAATGACGTTTAAATTATCAGTGAAAAAGCATTTAAAATGCATCTGGGGCAATTGTCTTTTAGACCTGCCAAAACTATTGCCTTCGTTAGTTTGAAACTGGCCTATTGACGTAATTAATGAATGGCTTGAGTTGAATTTAAGCTTTGAAAGCTTAAATTCAAGCTTTGAAATTCAATCAAAATCTCTGTCCGTGATCAATTAAAAATTTGATAAAGATTTCTTATAAATTTATATTCTTTTTAAATATGTTGACATATTATTTAGTTTTAATAGAAGTATTTAAACAAACAATCAAATTGTTTTACAGATACTGGTGACAAAAGTTACATTTAACAGAGGTAGAGTCTATAGCTGGCATAGCTGTTCACATTAATTTAATTAATATAAATATATATTTTTATTTTATTTTATTAAAATCTGGTTTTTAAAATCTCGTGAGTTAGGCAAAAGTGATGACAGCAGCTAATCTGAATTTTATTTTTTGTCTCGCATCCAACATATAATTTCATAATTTAATTTATTTTCAAAAAATCAGTTTTTGTTGATTTTTTCTTTCCTTTAATTAAAAATAGCAAACCGATTTCTTTTAAAAAAAGTTCTTTGATCAACGAATAGCAATGAAAGGTACCTTTGTGGTGAAAATGCTTGAATTGAAATTATATTAGAATAGGTCGAAGGTAAAACGTAAAAAATGTGTAAGTGAAATATGGTTAGAATTTTCGGAGAAAAAAGATAATGCGCTGCTGTTAAACGTCGAGTGCACAAATTTATATAATAAATAAGAAATATTTTTACACAAGCAAAAAAAGCGTGAATAATGCTTAATAATGTCGTAAATTATTTTTTTTTTGGGCATCCTTGGGCCCATCAGAAAATAGACTTTCCCGCCAATCTCAAAAATTCGCACCCAAATAGTTAACAATCAATTGGTAAGCACAACCATATATGTAAGTTCTTTTTAAATATCATTATTTAATAAATATATAATAAATAATTAAAGTTCATTTCGGAACATTAGCCACTTAAGGAATCGTACAATAATCCTTCCAAAACTAAAAGGCATACCTTTAGTTTGAAAATGACCGAACTCAAAAATCTAATAATGACATCCATTTTTCTGCGTTCTAATAAACTTTTCACAAAACATTACATACATTTTCCAAAATTCCCTTTTTGCGTTGCGTCGTTTTAATCCTAAAGGTGTCACATGCTGCAGAATTATTGTGATATTTCTATAGATAGTCCATGAGTTTATTATTTAATATTTTTCACCGCTTTATTAAATAATATGCTTCAGAAAATAGATCGCAAATATTTAAAAATAATTTTTTTTTAAAGCCGCCCGCCCATCCACTGCAATGCTGTACATCGTAGATTGTTTTGGCAAATTCGCAACCGATTAGGCCAGTTGCCAAAGTGATTTCAATTTTGGAATTGATGCAGTGAATTAAAAGAGAAAACGTCAATTTAAATCAAGACATTGATTGGCAATACTTTTTAACATTATTAATTCGAGAAACTACCATTAATTTATTTATTTATGACATCAAAGTAACAAATTACGACATACGAGTAGTTCGCCTAATAGTAAGTTGATTCATGTAGATTTATGCGTCCCTTCTCTACATCCATTCTCGTTTAGAAATCAATATGCAGATGCGATATCATGCCTAAGGACGGAGATGCCCCATTTTCTGTAAGGGTCTCCGGTCGTGTCACTTGTCACATGTTATGTAACAGCATTGTTATACTATTTTTAAATGGTATTCAGCGACTTATGTTATATTTGTACACTTTATCTGTTCTTACAACTCTAAATTACTTTTAATTATTTATATAAAATAGGTGGTAAACCAGAAGGCTGACAGGCAGCTAACCTGATGGTGATTACCACCCATGGACATCCACAATATCAGAGGAGTCGTAAATGTGATGTGGTTTAAGAAAGATGTAGGCTCTTTTCTTAAAGTAATAACTCCTAAGTCGTATCGGCTCGGCAATACCGCTGGTGACACCTGATAACACAGAGTAGTACAGAGTTGTACGTGGCAGGCAATTTCGCGTACTCTGGTAGATTACCAAGCATCGAGATGATGAGGAAAACATTTTGAATTCTGCCGCGATATACGATGTTGAAATACAGCGGCTGGAATGACTGGAATGTACCTATTTATCTTAACACTTCTATACCAAACTTCCTACCGTCGACCTTAAATTACAGACAACCTTTGAACTATCTTTCTTCACTTCCAAATTTGCAGACATTATCATTATCTAGTGTAGGTCCATCCTACCCTGCGTTTGACATTACTACTCATATGTATGGTTTGCTTGTAGTTTTGTGTTGGTATAGAACAGGGATACCCAAAGAGGTTTAACAATGGTCGGCCTAACCGAAAACTGATTTTGGGTGTCGACGAGGTCTAAAAATCGACCCCTATTAATTAACACAAGTTCATATTTGAAACTTTAAGTTGTTTTACGTGTACCAACTTGTTTAAAGAATGACTAATATTTTAGTAGGAAGTAACATTATTGTACTTTAAAAAACACAACAAGTCTATAAGCGTGCACAAGTTCGTACAAGATGAATTCCTCGGCAATTTTATGTCTATTTATTTTGTTAAATTTTGACGAGAAAATGATGTCAAGTTTCACTTACTCACTTAACCGGTTGGTTAGGCAAAGTTTTTAGATTGGTAAGTTATTTGTATCAATAGGAAAAAAACTAGAGATAGGATTTTTAAAGTAATTTGGCTATGAGGGTCTGAGGTATCAGTTCATTTTGGAAAAGGGGTCTCTTGCTCAAAATAGTTTGAGAATCCCTGGTAAAGAAGATGCATCCGTTTTTACGTCCTGATACAATAAGATAATTTTTAAGAGAAGAACAGAAATTATCCAAGAAAGTGCTTTATACAATCTTTGACTGCATCGTCACTTACCTTGAAGGGGATGATTAAGCACTGGCTTTAAGCCGTTATTACTGACGGAACTGAGACCTTTATTGCAGCCCGTGTTAGGAACTTCAAAGCCCCCCAGCGAGCTATGGAGAGGCTTATGTTCGATGTTTCTCCCCGTGATCAATTTAAAACGTGGCAATTTATTAGGGTAGAAAGGTTCTCGTGTGGCAACGGCGTATGGACATTGCTATATATGAATAACCCCCACTTGATGGAGTGATGACCCATGCAGATCTGCGGGGAGGTGATGAATACTGGTAGCTCGGGATCGTACAGCGTGGCAGTTAAGCAGGAGATCAGTGATGGGCTGAGATCAAATGATTAAGTAAATAACTAGATCGATTACACCAACCACCAGCTAAAATCTGAACGAAAATTCTTTATTTAAAACATCGTTTAATGAAGGCGATGCATAGAAATATCATATGCGTCTGTGCGCGAAACTTCACTTTGCCCGCACTTTTCAAATCTCATGTTAATAAGCATAATTAGCACAAAAACACAATTATTGATACAGCCAACACTAGACATACCCCATATCGTGTAAGGCGTGGTGATGCGACCACCTACATACATATATCTCAGAAATCTTAATCAAATAAAACTAAGCAGAAAGTATAATTTTTCAAATTGGAAACATTCACAAAAAAATAAATCAAATTAAGAAACTCTTCCATTTATTGCACTAATTTAAAAATTCCAATCCAATTTGTGTATACGAAACAAAAAAATAACGACACATTGTTCAATGTATTTGTGTAGAGCTCTATCTCTTACGTATTTATTAAATTGTTTGAAGTTTCACTGGTAGATCTATGGTGCGAAAGATATTAACGAGTTACACGGTGAAGTGTGATGTGTAGACGCCCGAGTACAAACACAGTAAATATTATATTACAAAATAAAACAGAATTCTTGCATCACAATAGAGCTAAGCTGCTAGCTCTATTGTATCTCGTACGGTGGTAGCATAGAAGCCGGTAACGAGGCATTCCATCTCAGTCCTCAGAAATGGCTACGCAAGATTTATTATCTAATCTACGATCGAAGAAGGCCCACATATTACATATTTATTATATGGTTATTTATTACAGCGGCCCATGGCATCTTCATCCGGCCTTAACAAACATTCGAGATACACATGCGCTGTCACCACTTAGGACTTATATGGAATCTCAAACCTTAACTGTTATTGGATGATCGGATCCATACACTCATACGAAACTCAATTGTTATTCAACCTTGGGTTAAATAGCAATAGTGTTGGGCCGACCCATCGACCACAGGGATAAATTCTGTTTATTACCAGACAACTACAGGATCGTAGAATATTTCATAGTGCCTTAATCATTCGCGTTAACACACAAGCATTCACTAGTCTCTATTACGATGCATATATAATTAGATCTGAGGAAGGTTTAAATGCAGTGTCAAAGACATAAGACATACACAGTTCACCCAGACTGGACAATTAGAAATGCACAAATATCGTTCCCCAGCTGTGAATGGTATGGACTCGCAATAATATGTTATGTACAAATATTGAGATCGTGAATCGAACCTTCGTATAATAAGTGCTTAAAATTGCAGAATAACGTTACTGTTTCGTTTGGTGAGTTTGTAAATTCGAAGATCCTCTTACTAACACACCAACACACTCACTTGCTAAACATTAACATACCTTTATGCGTTAACCAGTCTTTAAAACCTTTTTTATATACTTACAAACATTTTTGTACGATTTCTTATAAATTGAATCATGAAATATTTGTACTCAAAAGTCAAGAAGAATAACTTAAAAATATATTTTCAAAACTCACGTAGTTTAAGAGGAAAAACATTTGAATTCTAGTACAATTTGCTCCTCTACGATTACGACATAGTAAGTGTAGTGGAGAGCTGGCTTAATCCACAAGTGAGTGATTCAGAAATTTCTGACAATAGATATGACGTGTACAGATGTGATAAAGATTCCGTGGGTTCAGGGCATACTCGTGGAGGTGGTGTCCTTTGCTTACAAAAAATGTCTTCATGGTTTCAGAAAACGTTACCTCCTTGCCCATATGAAGTTCTTCATGTAACCGTTAGAATTGGTGGACTTCTTAACATCATATGTGTTTATCTGCCTGGTACAAACGGAAGGCATAACTTCATCTTAGAACATTTCACAAATCTACTTAAAGGTATCATAAGTCGGCACCAGAATGAAAGGTTTCTTGTTGTGGGGGATTTTAATATGGACGATGTGAAATGGGCTTTGGATGATAAGCACGAACATCACCTACCATCTTTTAACACTAATTATATTAGACAGAATTTTTTGGATTATGTAGTATCAGCTGGTCTAAATCAATATAATAATGTTTTAAATGACAATGGTCGTCTGTTAGATCTCGTCTACGCATCTAACCATATAGGTGTTAAACTTTCGTCTAACCCACTTACTCGAGAGGACATGCCTCATCATCCCGCCTTAGAACTCTCTTTATGCGATGTTCGTTTTACTTCCTTAAAGATCCACCAAAGAAAATTTTCAGTTTTAAGAAAGCTGACTATGACAAAATTCAAAATCAATTGTCACAAGTAGACTGGGAAGAGGCCCTCCTACGCGATAATGTGGATGCTTCCGTGGATCAATTTTATATTATTCTTAACAATATTATTGAAACCTCCATACCTTACTTCTATAGTATACCAACTAGATATCCTCGATGGTTTTCTAAAAGTCTTATAAAAATAATTAAAGAGAAAAAGAAGTTTCACAGAAGATGGAAGAATTATAAAAATCAATTAGACTATGATACATTTTCATTGCTCCGGCGTAGGCAAAAAATAGAACAAGATATCTGCTGGGATAAATATATAAGAAAATGTGAAAAGTTTATAAAGATTAATCCTAAAATTATGTGGAATTTTGCCCAAAATCTTAAGATGCGAAGTAGCATTCCCAATCAAATTCTAAAAGACCAAGATTTAATTATTAGTGGAAAAGGTATATGCGATACATTCCTTGAATATTTTCAATCAGTTTATAACTCATGTAACTCAGCACATTTGTTTGCCACCACTAATAAACCACGGTCCAAGCCGAGGCTCCCTCTCGGGAGCCCTTGTGCTGGTTACCTATATATAGAGGTCTCGACTGAGTGCCATTAGTGCTCGGTCACCTCTCATATATATATATATATATATATATATATATATATATATATATATATATATATATATATATATATATATATATATATATATATATATATATATATATATATATATATATATATATATATATATATATATATATATATATATATATATATATATATATATATATATATATATATATATATATATATATATATATATATATATATATATATATATATATATATATATATATATATATATATATATATATATATATATATATATATATATATATATATATATATATATATATATATATATATATATATATATATATATATATATATATATATATATATATATATATATATATATATATATATATATATATATATATATATATATATATATATATATATATATATATATATATATATATATATATATATATATATATATATATATATATATATATATATATATATATATATATATATATATATATATATATATATATATATATATATATATATATATATATATATATATATATATATATATATATATATATATATATATATATATATATATATATATATATATATATATATATATATATATATATATATATATATATATATATATATATATATATATATATATATATATATATATATATATATATATATATATATATATATATATATATATATATATATATATATATATATATATATATATATATATATATATATATATATATATATATATATATATATATATATATATATATATATATATATATATATATATATATATATATATATATATATATATATATATATATATATATATATATATATATATATATATATATATATATATATATATATATATATATATATATATATATATATATATATATATATATATATATATATATATATATATATATATATATATATATATATATATATATATATATATATATATATATATATATATATATATATATATATATATATATATATATATATATATATATATATATATATATATATATATATATATATATATATATATATATATATATATATATATATATATATATATATATATATATATATATATATATATATATATATATATATATATATATATATATATATATATATATATATATATATATATATATATATATATATATATATATATATATATATATATATATATATATATATATATATATATATATATATATATATATATATATATATATATATATATATATATATATATATATATATATATATATATATATATATATATATATATATATATATATATATATATATATATATATATATATATATATATATATATATATATATATATATATATATATATATATATATATATATATATATATATATATATATATATATATATATATATATATATATATATATATATATATATATATATATATATATATATATATATATATATATATATATATATATATATATATATATATATATATATATATATATATATATATATATATATATATATATATATATATATATATATATATATATATATATATATATATATATATATATATATATATATATATATATATATATATATATATATATATATATATATATATATATATATATATATATATATATATATATATATATATATATATATATATATATATATATATATATATATATATATATATATATATATATATATATATATATATATATATATATATATATATATATATATATATATATATATATATATATATATATATATATATATATATATATATATATATATATATATATATATATATATATATATATATATATATATATATATATATATATATATATATATATATATATATATATATATATATATATATATATATATATATATATATATATATATATATATATATATATATATATATATATATATATATATATATATATATATATATATATATATATATATATATATATATATATATATATATATATATATATATATATATATATATATATATATATATATATATATATATATATATATATATATATATATATATATATATATATATATATATATATATATATATATATATATATATATATATATATATATATATATATATATATATATATATATATTATTCTAACAATATTATTGAAACCTCCATACCTTACTTCTATAGTATACCAACTAGATATCCCTCGATGGTTTTCTAAAAGTCTTATAAAAATAATTAAAGAGAAAAGAAGTTTCACAGAAGATGGAAGAATTATAAAATCAATTAGACTATGATACATTTTCATTGCTCCGGCGTAGGCAAAAATAGAACAAGATATCTGCTGGGATAAATATATAAGAAAAATGTGAAAAGTTTATAAAGATTAATCCTAAAATTATGTGGAATTTTGCCCCAAATCTTAAGATGCGAAGTAGCATTCCCAATCAAATTCTAAAAGACCAAGATTTAATTATTAGTGAAAAGGTATATGCGATACATTCCCTTGAATATTTTCAATCAGTTTATAACTCATGTAACTCCAGCACATTTGTTTACAATACTAATAAACCACGGTTCACGAGGCCTCTCGGGAGCCCTTGTGCTGGTTGCCATCATATATAGAGGTCTCGACTGAGTGCCATTAGTGCTCGGTCACCTCTCACCCGGTGAAACTGTAGGTGCTTTTCCCTGGCTAACAGTGGCCTTCAGCCCGAAAAAAAAAAAAAAAAAAAAAAAAAAAAAACTAATAAACCGGGAATTCGCATACCCTTTCATCTGTCCATATAACACCTGAGATTGTGTTTAAATATATCCTTCGAATAAATACTAACAAGGGCGCCGGTAGCGATAATATACCACCTTATTTGTAAAAAATGTGCCAAAACACTAGCTTTTCCTCTGTCTTCATTATTTAATAAATTCTTAAATGAGGGCGTTTTTCCTAAGAAATGGAAAGATGCTTACATAATACCAATCTACAAAAGTGGATCAAGGCAGTTGGCAGAAAATTATAGACCTGTCTCAATTCTGTCCACCTTTGGCAAACTTTTGAAAGTCTCTCGTCTATGGAACCATTTATACTCACGTATCTTCATTTATTCCTAGTGAACAAATATGGCTTTTGCGTCAAAGATCTACGGACAAATCTATGCACCCTAACGGATTTCATCTCCCGCAAAATGGATACTGCGTTCAAATAGATGTGGTATATACAGATTTTTCCAAATGTTTCGACAGAATTCATCACAGCTTACTAGTTTCAAAGTTAGAAAATTTAGGATACATGGAGATTTGCTGAGGTGGCTTAACTCTTACTTAAGAAATAGGTCACAGTGGGTCAAAATCGGTGGTTACTGTTCGACAAAGCTCAATTCCATCGGGGTTCCTCAAGGCTCTTTATTAGGTCCCCTGCTCTTTAACACATTTATTTATATGACATTTCAAATTGTTTTCATCACTGTTTTCTCATGTACGCTGATGACACTAAATTTTTTATCCGGATCCGTGATATCGAGGACTGTCGTAAATTGCAGGATGATCTTGACAGATTTTCGCTATTGCACAAAAAAAATTTACTCAATCTTAATGTCAAAAATGTCAAATAATTACATTCAGTCGTCAAGCACATCCATTACAATATAAGCATATTAAATAATTGTGTGGTAAGTCGCTATGAAAGTAAGGATCAGCCCGAAAAAAAAAAAAAAAAAAAAAAAAAAAAAAAAAAAAAAAAAAAAAAAAAAAAAAAAAAAAAAAAAAAAAAAAAAAAAAAAAAAAAAAAAAAAAAAAAAAAAAAAAAAAAAAAAAAAAAAAAAAAAAAAAAAAAAAAAAAAAAAAAAAAAAAAAAAAAAAAAAAAAAAAAAAAAAAAAAAAAAAAAAAAAAAAAAAAAAAAAAAAAAAAAAAAAAAAAAAAAAAAAAAAAAAAAAAAAAAAAAAAAAAAAAAAAAAAAAAAAAAAAAAAAAAAAAAAAAAAAAAAAAAAAAAAAAAAAAAAAAAAAAAAAAAAAAAAAAAAAAAAAAAAAAAAAAAAAAAAAAAAAAAAAAAAAAAAAAAAAAAAAAAAAAAAAAAAAAAAAAAAAAAAAAAAAAAAAAAAAAAAAAAAAAAAAAAAAAAAAAAAAAAAAAAAAAAAAAAAAAAAAAAAAAAAAAAAAAAAAAAAAAAAAAAAAAAAAAAAAAAAAAAAAAAAAAAAAAAAAAAAAAAAAAAAAAAAAAAAAAAAAAAAAAAAAAAAAAAAAAAAAAAAAAAAAAAAAAAAAAAAAAAAAAAAAAAAAAAAAAAAAAAAAAAAAAAAAAAAAAAAAAAAAAAAAAAAAAAAAAAAAAAAAAAAAAAAAAAAAAAAAAAAAAAAAAAAAAAAAAAAAAAAAAAAAAAAAAAAAAAAAAAAAAAAAAAAAAAAAAAAAAAAAAAAAAAAAAAAAAAAAAAAAAAAAAAAAAAAAAAAAAAAAAAAAAAAAAAAAAAAAAAAAAAAAAAAAAAAAAAAAAAAAAAAAAAAAAAAAAAAAAAAAAAAAAAAAAAAAAAAAAAAAAAAAAAAAAAAAAAAAAAAAAAAAAAAAAAAAAAAAAAAAAAAAAAAAAAAAAAAAAAAAAAAAAAAAAAAAAAAAAAAAAAAAAAAAAAAAAAAAAAAAAAAAAAAAAAAAAAAAAAAAAAAAAAAAAAAAAAAAAAAAAAAAAAAAAAAAAAAAAAAAAAAAAAAAAAAAAAAAAAAAAAAAAAAAAAAAAAAAAAAAAAAAAAAAAAAAAAAAAAAAAAAAAAAAAAAAAAAAAAAAAAAAAAAAAAAAAAAAAAAAAAAAAAAAAAAAAAAAAAAAAAAAAAAAAAAAAAAAAAAAAAAAAAAAAAAAAAAAAAAAAAAAAAAAAAAAAAAAAAAAAAAAAAAAAAAAAAAAAAAAAAAAAAAAAAAAAAAAAAAAAAAAAAAAAAAAAAAAAAAAAAAAAAAAAAAAAAAAAAAAAAAAAAAAAAAAAAAAAAAAAAAAAAAAAAAAAAAAAAAAAAAAAAAAAAAAAAAAAAAAAAAAAAAAAAAAAAAAAAAAAAAAAAAAAAAAAAAAAAAAAAAAAAAAAAAAAAAAAAAAAAAAAAAAAAAAAAAAAAAAAAAAAAAAAAAAAAAAAAAAAAAAAAAAAAAAAAAAAAAAAAAAAAAAAAAAAAAAAAAAAAAAAAAAAAAAAAAAAAAAAAAAAAAAAAAAAAAAAAAAAAAAAAAAAAAAAAAAAAAAAAAAAAAAAAAAAAAAAAAAAAAAAAAAAAAAAAAAAAAAAAAAAAAAAAAAAAAAAAAAAAAAAAAAAAAAAAAAAAAAAAAAAAAAAAAAAAAAAAAAAAAAAAAAAAAAAAAAAAAAAAAAAAAAAAAAAAAAAAAAAAAAAAAAAAAAAAAAAAAAAAAAAAAAAAAAAAAAAAAAAAAAAAAAAAAAAAAAAAAAAAAAAAAAAAAAAAAAAAAAAAAAAAAAAAAAAAAAAAAAAAAAAAAAAAAAAAAAAAAAAAAAAAAAAAAAAAAAAAAAAAAAAAAAAAAAAAAAAAAAAAAAAAAAAAAAAAAAAAAAAAAAAAAAAAAAAAAAAAAAAAAAAAAAAAAAAAAAAAAAAAAAAAAAAAAAAAAAAAAAAAAAAAAAAAAAAAAAAAAAAAAAAAAAAAAAAAAAAAAAAAAAAAAAAAAAAAAAAAAAAAAAAAAAAAAAAAAAAAAAAAAAAAAAAAAGTTAATATTTTCAGAACACTACAATTACATCTGCCATAAGGCTCTTAGAATGCTTGGTTTTATCAAGAGACTTTCAAAAGTATTCCGGAGTTCAAGTCCCCTACTACCTCTATATTTCGCTTATGTCCGAAGTACACTTGAGTACGCTTCACCCGTTGGTCCCCATCCTACATTACCCACACTCGTAACATTGAAAACATCCAAGTAAAATTTCTAAAGTTTTAAATCATTTTACCAAAATCCACGCGTGACTATAATATCTCGCTGACGGAATATAAACTTCTGTCTTTATCTAATAGACGAATTATTTCCGATATGCGGTTATTATATAATGTATTAAATGGCCACGTAGACTGTCCTACCTTGATAGAAAAATTGCATCTTCATATCCCAACACGCCGCCTACGAAGTACAAATTTATTTCATGTCCCTCTTACAAAAACGAAATATGCCCAGAGCTCAGTCTTATATAGATGTATGCAGGTCTATAATGATATGTTTGGAAATATTGACATATTCCATCTTAAACGAAATCTGTTTCTAAACGATGTTTCTGAAGCACTCCTGAATTCGCCTTAACAAGATGCATACGCACACACACACGCACATACACACCCACACACACACACACACTGCATGTTACTCCTGTTGCACATACTTTTAAAAAAAAATGTATATAGTTGTAACTTCTTTGATGGCTAAATATCCTTGTTAATTGTATTTATGTTTAATGTTTCTTGTATGCTGTGAAGTTTCCTAATAAAGTAAATAAATAAATAAATAATAAATAATAATAGTAGAGATATTCTTATAGGTTTTTCAAGCTGCAACGATGATTTGTGAGACTATTATTTTTTTTGTTTGTCTTTCCTTATTGTTTTATATATAAAATTATATCCCAGACATATTACCGGAATATTTGTAGATGCTATATGCTTATTATGCAGGATAAATAGTAATATTACCGTAGCAACAAGAGTAAATTAACGGCAGACGTCTTTAAATAGTGCTCCCGTACCGGCCTTTTAAAAAAGAGCTTATTATACTTTCGGGCAAGGAGTTCCAGAGAAATGATACCTGAACAGTGAAGGAGTTGCCGCCATAATCGATGCTGAAGACTTCTAATCATTAGATTCGAAGAGGATCGAAGATCTCTATTGATAAGGTGAGGTATTATAAAGTTGTCTTTATTTCTTTTTAATCAGGAAGTTGATGCTATTATCAACTTCATCATTACAGCCCGTCTATAGCACTGCTGAACATAAACCATAGATTGCCACAAAGCATGACCCTGGGCCACCTGCATCTATAGACGTCCAGCAAACTTGTAAAGGTAATCGTTCCATCTATTCGGAGGTCGCGCTAAACTACGACTTCCAGTCCCAGGTTCTACTCAACAATCTTTCCCCATTGGTTATCGACTGTACGAGATATATTGCCAGCCACTGCCACTTCAGCTATTCTTTTGAACCACTCGTTTATCGGTCCCCCTCGGGTACTTTGCGTATTCTATCACGCAGAGAAACATCGAGCAAAGCCCACTCCAAAGCTCACCGAGTGACTCTAAGTTTTCTCATACGACTATCGGTGAAGGACCATGTTTTTATACAATGTAGTACATTTATATATCGATAAATAAATTAAATTGTTGTATTTTATACAGATATAGTACGTACTAATAAATATGTTAAGCGCGTCTCATTTGAAACTTTATCTTCGACATTTATATCCATCGTGTCAATAAATCTTGTCGAGTAGAACTTACACGTTGCTATATTTTAGCAGTAATAAATTAAAGTGTGTTTGTATGTATGTACTGTATATCCTTTGTCATTATGCCTATTAATCAACTAGTAAGTCGATAACGACTTGGAATCGAACACATTTATCTATTCGCTTACATTAATTACCATTTACAATTCGACGGTTGATTTGCGGTATATATAAGTATATATATACGAAGATGATAATGCCCTCCCGGTTGATTTTGATCACGACGATATCTTGTAGTTATAGCCTAATGATATCAACTGCGCAGAATATATTGTAATGCCGTAAGCGTTTGCGCAAACACAGAAGTACTTATTCGTCGACCCCTTCCCTATTCCTATGAAATGTATGTGCAATAAGATCAGAAGAAGGTTCAGATGTAATTTTTATTAATTTTTTTATTATATTTTTTGCAAATCTTTATAATTATGACACAAAAGGCGGACTCAATGCCTATAGGCATTTTCTACCAGTCAACCTATAGTGTGGTGAAATTCATATGGTAGGTGCAACAAAAATGAAAGTTAATTACATAAACGAGAACTATTATTATAAAGTAAACATAAAAAAAATTAATCTATATAAATATATAGACATATACTACACACGAAAATAAACATACGTATTATGTACACAAATTCAGACCCAACAACCAACAATTTGTGATGCACAAATAGGTAATATTCGCCTAGTAACTCAGGACCGACTCAGTAGTCCTGTAGGCTCTGAAACGACTCGTACACGCGTTCTGCAAATATATAAATATACTACGAGCGTATACAACAATTATTTAGAAAAATCAAGTGCATTTAACATTGTGAATAGATTTTATAATTAACTTGTTATCAATATTAAAAGCGTATGCCCGCTACGTCTAGCTAAGTATTCAAAATAATATCCATTTCATCGACTTATAGGCTATTCTAATTATTTCAAGACTTTTTTTTTGAGCTGACGGCCGCTGTTATCCCCGGGGCTTTTATAGTTACACCGGGTTGAAAGATGACCGAGCGCTTATGGCGCTCAGCCGAGACCTTTAGTGGGTAACCAGCACAAGGGCGGCTAACTCGAGAGTTCTCGAGTAGGGCCAAACCTCTGCTCGGTCATTTGCTTCTGACTACTGATTATCTAAATTAATATCAGTGTTATTATTAACTATCTGTACCACCACTTCAGATTGCGTAGGCGTTGTAGAAGATATCCCTAGTTAAATCATCGGCGTATATTATACTTAGATGACCACGTGATGGAATGGTTAAGTCGCTGGCTGCTACGGTCGATTCTCAGCCGAACAACAATATATTCTATCACTATATATATATATATATATATATATATATATATATATATATATATATATATATATATATATATAATTATATATATATATATTGTATATATATATAATTGTTGTTTTCGGGTCTGAATGTGTTGTATGTATAGCCCGTCTCCCTGATATTGCATCCAAAATTTCCTCCGATGTTAATGCATATGCAGTACGTTCGCCTCTATATTTGTGCTTACGCACTATAAAATACTCTGCGTAGTTGATATCATCCGGCAATAAACAGAAAATATCGCCGTGATCTATATCGATTAAGAGGATTTCATCATTACGTTATAGTGCATTTTACGGTCCAGTAAGTAACTGCGTAAACACAGTGGCGCGGACGCATCTGAACGTGATATATAAAATTCACTTTTATATATATCTTCCTATATAATATAACAAAAGATTTACTGATCCCCGCAGTCAATGTGTACTATTACATCTTCAATTTCCTTTTAATACCATAAAACGGGTTATAAATATTATTCGACTAGCGCCTTTAATATTATTTATACATTTTCTAAAGTAAGTTTATGGCTATTTTATTTACATCAGGCGTTTAAATCTTAATCTAAGGTGTAAAATAAAGAAAATTTAACATAACAAAATATTTTTGAATTATTTAAAATTACATTGTATCAATATATTTTTATTTATTTTAATTCATTATTTTATAGTGAAAATTATATACAAATACATAAATAGTAGGGTAAGCCTAACTTGAAAATCAACACAATAATTACGAAAGTGAAATCTCACCGTACATTTCATGCTGGATATGGTATTGCGAAGAAGTAGTCCTTCCGCGGTCGAGCCGATCCATTCTCGTTGCAGCCATAAGCTGGTCATAGCGTATTTCTACGACTGTTAAAATTATCATTCATCTATTCTATTCACCAATGAATTCTAACGACCCAGTTGTCGCCAATGAAGATTAATTATATTTTTCGTGTTGTAATCAAAACTTTGGCGTTCGAATTTATCTTTATTTAAAATAAAACAGATAGGAGGGTCATAGTAGCTGACCTACCGAATTAACGTATTCAAGTATTCAAACATCTGCACGCAAGACGCGTGTTGTTCTAAAATTTAGACAAAAATTATTAGGAAATAAATTCACACGAAACTGCTCTTGTAAAAAGTTGAAATGTGGTTAAAATTAGGACTGTTGTCTATTTTCTGCTGTAATAGTATTGTGAGTTATTTTATCTAATATAAATTTAATTTATGTTATTTTATTTATGAAATTTGGGTTGACAAATAAACATGCCGTACTATTGATAGTTACAGCCTATATACATAGATATATCTCAACACCAATTCAAGATAATGTACATCTTGATTTTGCGTTGCCACCCCAGAGGACTGTCTTGCCTCCCTGAGTCGCGAGATCCCTATATCCATCAAACGAATTTCATTCCTAGATCAGGTCACGTTTGTATAAAATTATCTAATTTGTGCAATACTAGCCTAGAAGTGACATTTTCTGTTGGCAATTTGTTAAAAAAAGCCTGCGGTTATTCATTTTTTTCATAACATTAGAGGTGAACACACAGTTCTCGCCATGGTAAATGAAGACGACACTCCTGAAGATTAAGATAAAATTCCTCTGTCACCTGTATTTTACTTTTTAATTCTTTATTTACATAAATCATTAAAACAGTTAAGCCAGTGTATATTATATAATTCCTAGATCATGATCTATCTCGCCCTTTCATAAGAATTTTTTATATATATATATATATATATATATATATATATATATATATATATATATATGAATATGTATACGTCTATACATATATTTATATTTATGTATATATATACACACAGTGCATGGTGAGTAACATATGAAAGATAGCAGGGCTATGCTTCTATGTCAGCATTAGTTAAATTAGCATTTTCATTAAGACATTTAGCTCCATTTGTCTTATATTAATTTCCTCGTCAACATCGTAATAAAAAGGTCTTAAAGTTTATCTAGTATTCAGTTGAAATTGTGATAACCTATCCAAGGTAATCATCGACTAGATTATAGAATAAATGTGCCAAAGTGTAATGTCCGCGATTCATTTCTAAATCAAATCACTGGTGACGTTGTCAATCGTGACAGGTCACAGAATAGTATTTGTGGGTCACGAATTATTTAGCTGGGTGTGTTATATGTACTTCCTGTATATGAAACTTCATCCTTACTAAACTGAACTACTAAAAATTATATTGGTGTAAGAAAGGTACGAGTGAGTGTACCTGTGTTATATTTTTTTATAATATTATGGATGACAAAAGCACACAGTTCACGTAACGGTAAGTGACGAATGGCGTCTACATTAATCCTCAAAAACAAAATAACATTTATAAGTGTCACCCCTGAGGATTGAGACGGAATGTCTCGGCAACAGTAATAACACCATACGAAACAGCGGCGTTATGTTTCTATTTCAAGCTGACACTAGTTATGCTAGACACTAATTATTTTATTTCTATCGTTATTATATTGTATTGTATCTATTGTATTGTGTATTTTTTCCTTGAATGTCTTATAATATATATTTACACCGATCATAATTTTATATGTACGTATTGACGTGTTTGTGTGTAACTAGTCTGGCCGTAAATACTGTTACAGAAAAACTTCGAATATGCGCCATTTCACATATTTTTTCGTGTTCATTATCAAATTACAATATGGAATGGGGTGCTAAAGAAAATAGGATTGCAATGAACGCCTTGTACAAAGCGGGTATGGAGCCGTCGGTCATATTCCAGACACTTCAAAAGCTTGGTATCAGCCTAGCAGCTTGTTCGTATATCGTACTATCAACAGATACAACAACACTTCCTCTGTCGAAGACCAGAAAAGATCGGGGTGGTCGCGTGCTGTTAGAACTACAAAGGCTGTTAATGCTGTTAAAGCCAGAATTCGTGAAAACTTCAGCCAAATTGTATCAAGATACAGATACAGTCTTGGATCATGTTGTGAAACCTCTCAGCAATACACTTTTTAAAAATATACCGTGGACTTTCCAGCAGGACTCTACACCTGATCACAAGATATGAACTACCTAAGCTTGGCTTGAAACCAACGTTCCGGACTTTATAAGAATGGCCCTCATCTAGCCCAGACCTAAACCCTTTAGACTTCAAATTATGGTCAGTTTTATAGGAAATGACCTGCTCTAAACGACACGGCGACATTGAGTCTCTTAATAAATCTTTGGAGCAAGCATTGGCGAAATTTCCCTTGGAAACAGTTCATAAATCCATAGATTCGTGGCCAAACAGATTAAAGGCCTTTATAAAAGCATTTCGAATAGAATATTTTTTTACTTTTTGCTGACTGACTAATAAATATATAGGTATAAATTTTAATAATTTAATAATGCAATATACATTACTTCATTAAAAAAAATGCATTTTTATTTTGTGGCCGGACTAGGTATATATTTTTTCTTTTGGTTACATGTTTATTATATTTATAAACATCTTGTTTATGAACACTATATACCCGTAACATTTTCTCCGTGCAACTCAAAGGTAGACAGGTAGAGAATGCCATTTGACATTCAGTAAGCCTTTTTGTACAAATTTCGTTCGTGTGCAAATAAAGATTGAATAAATCGAGGTGCAAACTCCCACGCGACTGATGGCGAAAAATTCATCTTCTTTATTACCATATTAGAGGTGATAAATGAGCACACAGTTCAGTTGATCTTACTTGAAGACATTCATCCTTATTAAGGAATCCTAAAGCAGATGCCTTGTCACCCCTAGATCGAATAGAGATTTAATTCAGTAATAAGGGTCCATAAGTAAAACGAATAACAGTAACATTATGATACTATTATACGCTGGTATTCTGTGAGGGCGTAGTCCTTCCCCAATCGGGCTGACCCATTCATGATGTAGCTAGAAACAAACTGTAGCGTTACTCTTCTTCAGTGCTCTTCTTCTTAGCAGTTGTAGAGTTACGCTACTGATTGTTTCTAGCTGCAGAATGAATGGATCAGCTCGACCGGGGAAGGACCACGCCCTCACAGAATACCAGCGTAAAATATGGTGCCATGTATCGTCTGGTGAGTGTAGGGATCCGGAAACCTTTATTACTGTCGACGAGGCATTCCGTCTCAGTCCTCAAGGGGGACAAGGCATCTGCTTTATAATTTCTTCTCGAGGAAGAATGTAAATGTCATGGGCCACAGAAATCGCTTACCATCAGGTGTACTGTGTACTCTCAATGTAATAAAAAAACATCAAAAGAATATATACCACGCACCTCACGTTATCTGGCAATAACTGAAAGATATCGCTGTGGTCAAAATCATTCGCATCAATCATTTGTAAGGGTCATCGACATTGTAACCAATATTGATACTTCATTTTCTTTTTTTTTTATCGCTTTTATGGTAATAACGGATTACACAGTTCACTGTTAAATTAAATTGGTGGTAAGTGATTCGACTCATGACGCCCACATTTATCCTTGTTAAGGAATTATATTAAAAAAAAAGAATGCTAATGTTATTAACATGGCGTATTCGAACCTACGACCTTAAGTTTCGTAGACCGTAACCTAAACCGTTAGGGTATTAACGCTTCAAGTAGACAGTAGACTTAATTGTAGACAAGTTAGGATGAAGATCGAATGACTGAAGAGTTTATATATTTTAGGTTTTTGTTAGCTTAATTCCGCTATGTTTTGTTAGCTTTTTTTATGTAGCACGGGTCGTAATATAATAAAGGAGAGGATATTGTCGTGTCGAGGATAATGTACGTCAAACAATTCCATTCCGGATGGATGCACTCCAAGTATCTGATTCGAAACTTTTTTTTATGCCGTAACTAGAAACAAACTGTAGCGTAGCTCTACAACAGATTTAAATATTACCTTATTATATGCCTTCGTTACTGCCTTATTTAGCCATCATAATATAACCGTTGACACATTCGTACTTCCGTTTTTATAACTTTAGTAATAATGATAAGTCTATATATTAAATTAATTGGATAACCCAACGTAATGAATACACATTTTTAATTTTGTTTTCTTAGTTAACAACGTCCATTGAAATTGGCGGCGTGATATCAGGGAACCGCATGGCTGGGGTACCTTTAGGGGGATCTCTTGCGGATGGGATGCTGGACGTGGAGGGTGTCTGTGCGGAGCCAGGCTTGGCATGTCAGAACTGCACTCAAGCAATTACATGCGTGGTCTTGCCCAATGGCTACTTAATGGTAAACTTTTTGATTCTGTTATGATCTTAGGACTCGTGATACTCTATCTCTCTACTCTATAGACTCTTCAGATATAACTAGGACTTTAGCGCAAATTGTGTATGAGTGCAATACATATGAATCAAGTTTGCTTATTTAGGAAGCTTAAAAGATTGAAACTCTTTTGTATATCTACAAATTTTACTTAAATATTTTTCAAAAGTGGACGATAAAATTGGTGCTAAAGTATAAATATATATAATAAATCCCCACAAATGAATATTTAATAAACAAGGTACATGTTTATTTCAAATAAATTGTTATACTGGTATAAAAATGTATACGTACATAAAAACATCACCCTGAAATTTATGTTTTTATTTATTTATATATTGGTAAGACATAGGACATTATAGATGCTAAACATCACAGCATATATATGACTACTACAATTAAAAAATATCAGTAAATTATTTCGATACAAGTTTTAATTGAAGTAAATTATTTTCGGTGTCCCTATTAATGTAATCAATTTAATCAATCTATTCTTACTCAATCTATTTTCTAAAACTGTATATACCTGAAAAAGACTAATGTAATTTGAACACAACATAAAACTAACAATTTCAAGTCCTAATTAAATAATTGTGATTGTTGCGGATGCTGATTCGCTTGGCAATAATCTTTAACTTCATCTAGCCAGCATCGCTGAAATATCAATTCAATAACTGGCTTAACAAATCAGGAAGCATCGTAAAGAAACCGGCATGCAACTTAGCATAAACAAATAACAACTTTCAAAAACATGTGACAACAAGTGAGCTAATTCTTATTGTAGCCAATCCTCAATGCTATAGAGAGAAAACTTGTAGAATAGCATATGCTAATACTTAGGTTCGCCTGTTAAGGCATACTCTTCAATGATTGCAGGTCCCTCTTCAAACCTGTTCACACGGGGAGACCTGCAATGCCCATAATGGAGGTTGCTCCGTTCAACCAGTACCAGAATGTGAACCAACTACACAGAAGCATCGACATTATTGTGAACAGGTTGGTACTTAACGAAGATATTTCCTACTCTCTCTTTTGTTTATCAACTATGGGATAACTATGATATGCTGAAACTGCATACACATGCACATTTATTTGTTTCAATAAGAGATGTTATATATATAAGAGATGTTAGATAATAAAAGATGTTATATAGAAGAATTGCTACGAATACTACTAATATTCCCCTTAACCAATCTAAGAGTTGATTCACGTCAATAGTTGATGCAGGGTTCGAATTTGACAATGGTAGAGCTACACTGCAGTTTGTTTCTAACTGCAGAATGAATGGGTCAGCTTGACCGGAGTAGGAACACACCCTCACAGATTACCAGCATAAAATAGCAACATAATGCTGTTGGGTTTCGTCTGGTAAGTGTAGGGATCCGGAGACCTTAATTACTGGTGACGAGACATTCCATCTCAGTCCTCAAGGGTGTCAATGCATCTGCATTATGATTCCTTGTCAAGGATGAATGTATATGTCATGGGCGGCAGGAATCACTTGCCATCAGGTGAACTGTGTGCTCGTTTGAATTTTAATCGTTCGAATTTGTGTGCTCGTTCAAATCAGTGTAATAAGAAATATAAAACAATCCTACAACGTTAAGTTCCAAGCCATACTCTAACCCATTCGGCTATAGATGATTTTGAAAAATACTATGAACGAGTCAGATTATTCTATCATGTCAATTCGTATTTCTTAAGCTACCGCACATGACCATCGTGCAATAGATAACATCTGTGAAGAGAACTCAGAATTTGCCTTCTCAAAATTATTTCTATATATCTTCTTTCGGTTGGTTGTAGTCAGAAGACTATCCCAATCGAAAGTTCAAATTCCAAACCTAATCTGTAACCCATATCTTGAATTGAAATGTAGCATTACCAAATGAATATTTTCTAGAATGATATTCTTCATGATGTTCAGAATATCATACTAGAACATTCATGATTCCATAGATAAACATAGCGACAAACGAGTACAAACCGATTTAACCGAGAAAGAATACGGTTTGCTGCATGTTTTATTGCGTAAGGCCCATAATAGCATGCCCCAATAATAAAAAAAAAACTTAGCTATTCTAGATATTAGACACCACATTCACCATACTGTTTCCAAAATACTAGCTTTAGTTATAAGATCGATGTAATGATATCGAAACCGGGTTTTCGAAAGCGTATCTCAGAGATAAAGAATGTTACTCTACTAAAATTCTTTTAAAATTAGAAATCGAAATCACTTGGCGGAATCATAAGCGCTATAACTGCAAAAGTACCAAATTATGAAGGTTTAAGATTATTTTGTATCATTTTACCATCCTTATTCCTTATATATCATGAATATTATATGTAAATATAAATAAAATAAATCATTGTGTCATTTAAAAAGTACCAATACACAAATTTTAGCTAATATTATTGTGGTACTTTTTGTGATTATATCCGATTCCACTAGCTGGTGTGGCAATCTGTGGATGTCTGCAAGAGAAGAGGGAATAGGTATTTACCAAGCTTGAGCATTTACAATCTATAATTGCCTTAACACCCGGAAGTAGTGGTCAATTATTGGCTGGTGCATAGTATAGAAAACTTAGATGTTTACGTAAAGTTGATAGATTCAAATAGTTCTGGATCGTGTTTTGTGGTTATCAAGGCGGTTATCAACTAACGATTGGCCTGGATATCGATGAACCAAATAACTACCTAAAAAATTAAATATTCTATTACCTACAGTATTCACAAAAGACAAACCATGTTATAACGTCATGCCAACTTACACAAATCCAAAGACGTTTTTTGATGAGCTTTTCCTTAAGATCAAAAAATTTAAATTAACTGAGTTCTTAGAAGCATTTCTTAATCTTGAGGACACTTATTTGTAAGTGAAAACGATAAACTAAATGAAGCGATAATGTGACCTCGTATCATATAAAAAGGCAGGCAAACTAATTGGATTAAAAAGATAAAATGCAGGATATATGCAAATAAAAAACTTTTTGTTTTTGCAAAAATTATGTTAAAAATGACGGGAATATAAACCTTATTTTAATGAATTAATAAATTAAAAAAAAAAATGCTAAATCTTGTGTCCTCTTGAACTGGTAGGTGTAGTTATCATCAGAAGTCCTCTAGTCGAGACCACGGTGCCATTATCCACTACCTCTTCCACCACATCTTTAAATTTCTTCTCCTTTTCCACCAAAATTGTCTTCTTTTGCTTTCTTCCACTGCGTTTTCTTGTGTCATATTTACGTTAGACTAACTATCGATAACTCTATATTCATATTATTTTCCTATTATCATCAAAATCCCAAAGGGATCAATTTTACAAGGTTTTCACCTAATTTATTCTACAGTTGTCTCCCATTCTATTTGTCGGAAAACATTACGCGATTACGTTTTCAATCTTCTCGCAATAATATCACAAAAATTATTATATAATCCGTATAGAATTGTACGATATATAAAATTCATCTACTAACTTTTGGGATTAGCAAGATCTTATATGAAAAAGTCAGCGTCATACGTAAAAGACTCGAGGGATACAGTCAGTGAAGCGATTGATAGAATGAGAAAATTTCATTCTAGCTTAACAATGGATAAAATGAATTTTGGTAACAATTTAAGAATCGTGCAATAATTTCAAATTTCAAAATATTTACTAAGTGATACGTTTTTATACTTTCTAAAATCAGATAAATTACTAGAGAAAGTTTAGAAATTTATTTTGGATGGCTTCTATTCTGTTAGTGTAATGTCGTTGCGTAAATTGAGTATGTATTTGTAGATACTATAGCTATAAAGTATATTTATAGATTTTATGTTAGTAAAGTTGAACTGAGCCTATAAGAAGTGCTTCCTTAGCTTTTCTGATCATGTAATTTGAGTAATAATTGAAATATTTTTTGAATCTTGAATCACCTCAGCATCTTACGTTTCGTTCAAATTGTCATCGTTAGTAACTGTTATGGAAATTGACCCTAATGCACACCTAAGAAGATCATATTGACAAAAAATCGTTTATTACTACAACCTATTATTACAACTATAAAATTACCTTGAATAACTGCTGGTACCGTGGTGAATAATTATAAAAATATAAAAATTAATAAATATTTTTGAAGTAACATTTGATGATCTATACGGTTGAATGCTTTACTGTAATCTGTAAAAATGTTATCTACTTATAAACCACCATCTAAGGGATTGATTTGAATAATAAAAAATAGATATAGTGCATTATGTTTTCATGAAACCACGTTGTTGTGAAATAAGTGATGCTGTTGGAGTAGGGTATAAATGACTGAATATAACTTTTTCAATTTTTTTTGCAATTTATGTAGATTTGTTTATATTTGTTAAGAGATTGATTAGTAGTTATCATTGTTATTTCTACTAGTTTTTTTATTAATAGAAATAACAAACTCAAATTTACAAATTTTCGAAACATACCTTCGTAATTTCCTCAACAGATAAAATGTAAATTGATTGTACTAAACTCTTAGCACATTTTACGATAAAGAATGACATCCGGTACGACATTTTGAAAATGGACAAGCATCTTAGGTAGTCTGTGAACTTCCCTATATCGAACTTCAATACTCTTTAAGGAAGACAGAAAAGTATATAGAAATAAGTCTTAAATATTTTCCTCTGTTTCCTGGTGTGTGTTTGAAACCTGACATTTATTATTGCTCTACAATAAAATAGTGCATGAGAGTCCGTATAATCAGTTATAATAAACGACCAAATACGATTAAGAGATTTTTCTGTTTTTTTATACATGCTTTGAAATACGGTCAATAGCAAAAAGTTTTTTTTTTATAAAAACCTTACTTTTATTACTTTGTGATTTACCGAATCTCTTTATCTTTTTATCTTTCATGTCTCTTGATATAATATCGTATGAATTGAGGTTAAGGTTTCACTTAACCGTGCTCGCTTTCGTGAGTAGTCCTCGAGTATTTGGTAGTATATAAGATTTGACATTGCTGCATAAATAATAACAATAACTACATACAGATAAACAATTATAAACTCACACATAACGTTCATTATTATCATCAGAATATCCTTACTCCACTGCTGAACTTAGATATGAACAAACACATAACATAATAACTAATTAAAAAAAATGCATATGCACATCTATTTTCTATAAACTGTATAAATACAGTATGAAGTTGTACTGTAGGAACTCGCAAAACAGATTTAATGAGGTGTTGAAAAACTGTTTATAGATAACTAAAAGTTGTAAGGAGCAATCAAACTTAAATAAAAAATAATATTTGAAAAGTAAAATAGACGTTGTGTATAAGGAAATAAAGTTTAAATAATGCTGAATAATATTTGCACTTATAATAGTAAACAGGTTGACCGATACGCAATGGCTCTCATTTTTTATTGAATAATAGGTAAGGTATAAACAAATGAATCGAGTTTTAAGTGTGGTTCTCAAACTGTGATATTTTGAAACGATTTGATATTATTCTGATTTATATTGAAAAATATATGTTACTTAATTTTACACTTAATGTTATAATAGTAATATTATTTTTTCCAGATCTTTCTGGATATTTTAAAAATAAATTAGATTTTTTTTTTCGGGTTGAAGGCCACTGTTAGCCCAAGGGCTTTTACAGTTTCACCGGGTTGAGAGGTGACCGAGCGCTAATGGCAATCAGTCTAGACCTCTATATATATGTAACCAGCACAAGGGCTCCCGAGAGGGAGCCTCAGCTTGGACCGTTACCTTGTTTCGCGAGAGCGTCTGACTCGAGGGTGCCCGAGAGGGCCGAACCTCGGCTCGGTCAGTTACTTCTGACAGAGGATTCTTTAAATTCGCTATGATTATTAGCTATCTGTACCACCACTTCGGAATGCGTGGGCGCTGGAGAAGAAGTGGCGCAAGAAACTCCAACGACGCTTCTATCAGTATGGACTGGAGAGAACCGACTAGTGACATGGCGGTATCGCGAAAATCCTTGTTTGCGAACCCCTCGCCGTCGGCGGGGGTGATGTGAGGGTGCAATATACGTGTGTTGTGTTTTATGAAGGGCTTGGTCCCTGGTGGTCACGTCGTCGGGGTCATCGAGGGCGTGCCTCGGTCTCCTTCGGACGCGGGATATAATAAATTAGATATACCGTATTTTCTGGCCAGGGTTCACCGGGTTCCGGCTTAGAAAGTAAATTTTGATTTCTATGTATATTTTTTATTTTGTATACACATATGTATATATATACATATATATATATATATATATATATATATATATATATATGCACTCGCTTTCATGTAATTGCTATTAATTTCATAAAAATCTAATTATTTGATTGAATTTTAATTTAATTGACATCTTGAATGTATCGTATCGTATCACATGCTTAGCTGTGAAAACATCGAGTGTAATCCTGCATGTTTAACTAAATAAAAACAATTTTCGAAAACGTGCTTCAAAACCCTCTGTAGAAAAAAGGCCTATTTAGTCATTCAGCAGTGGGATTTGTAATAGATAGGCTATAACTTTACTTTAATGACAGTATTTTTCATATATAAATTACTGAAATAACCTATACCGTTATTTCAGTAATGAAAACTATTGATAGAGAACTAACGGTATTTTTCTGAACGTTTTCCTTTATTTAATTATTTTAAATTTGATTAATATAGAGTTATTTTGTAATAATATACAAATAGACGAATAATTAATCGAATAACTAGCAGCGCCTTTATCTCAGGCACCGCTAACCATTTCATCCACTGCTCAAAGTAAAGCTCGCCAAGAATATCAAGATGCAGGATGCTCCTAAGCCTAATCCAGTTACCCTCTAATGCATCAATTCTCAACTTAGTAGTCGCGTTTGTTATTAAGGGGGTTCGCAATCTGTTCAATTAATAAGACCTGAAAAATGGCTTATTTGACAATTCCATGCAGTTCAAAACCTCACCTAGACATCAGTGATTTTAGACCCTGAGACAGGCGCAATTTACGCGTTGGAGTATTCATATTTGTAAGGAGCGATTTTGCATTTTCATTGCTTGATATTGTGATATCTTTTCCTAGTACATATTGTATGTATATTGGACTTACCACGTGCTTAGCGTGAAGGAAAACATGATGAGGAACCCTGCATGTCTAAGAAATAAATAAAGATAAATACATTTCGGAGACATGTGAAGTATGCCATCCCGCTGTGGAGGCTGGCTTCTTTTTTATCCCACAAAAATATTGCTCATGGTCAATATAAATGTAATTGTGTACAACAATATAATGTATTCATTATTTCGTTATATGGTTATTATTTTTTTTAACCAAATATTTAATAGCTCAAAGGCCGCATTAAAACAATTCGCAAATATTTTTTCATACGCAATTATTTTTTAATCAGTTCAAGGGAATTTCGTACCGGAAATACAGTGTTTTTCTTTGAAATATCGCATTGATTGTGCAAAATTTCGCCTTGACCTTTTCTTATAGATTATATCTGCCCAAAGCTATTACGGCTTAATATATTGCTATGTAAACAGCATATTTCTTATTTAGGTTAAGTTATTATTACAGAAAATTGCCTTAAAAGTATTTGCTACATTTGTGTCATACATACAGGAAGTTAAAAATCTCACAATCAGGTTTTATTGGAAGAATATATGTAGTGAATTTTTTTATTGTATAACGATACACTTGAATTTTTTAAAAAGAATTGTAAATTAAAGTAAACATTTTGTTTTTGACCATTTACTGTCATTGATATTCACATATTTATTTTTATTTTAAATATCTTAATACACTAGCATTCCTTAACGGAATGGAACGGAGTGGCAACCTAAAAAAAAAGCTTGCGTATGCTATCTATAGGGAAAACTTTTATCCATCAATGCACTTAAAATGGTATTTTTAATTGTATTTACGGTGACAAACTAGCACACTTTACATCTGATGGTAAGTTATTTCTACGACCCATGACACCTACATTTTTCCTCAATATCTTTATCTATAGCGTTGTCACTATAACGACCAAAATCGAATGCTTAATTTGGTTAAATGGTTAATTTCATACAGTACACTTACGCGATCCTCGAGTACGCCCCCGCAAAATAAAAGTTTGTAGTTGAAACATCATTTGGGATATTGGTTTTCCGATGCCGTGATGTGGTATGCCGTCGGATTCTGAGAAAAAGGAATTATAAAATTATTTAATACTTAATAAGCAGTCGTGTAAAATATATATGATGATGGCGATGTCGTCCAAGTCGATCAGGATGATTTTTTTGGCTGTTACCGGACATACTATAGTGCCGTAGGCATTTTTACACATACAGACAGGCACATGCTCGTCCTCCATTGTGGAGAATCTTCAGATAGTTAGACAACTGGCAACTTAGGTGGCAATCAGAGAGAGAGCACGGACAGACACGTTCAGAGAAGAAGCGCTTCTTGGTAGGTAAGAAAACCACAAATTAGGTAGCTCGCGGACCTCACGGAAATCATATGCAATAAGATCGGGGGAAAGTTGAGATGCAGTGTCAAAGACACAGAATATATCCACACCCAGACCCCAAAACCAACAATTTGTGCTGCACGAATATTTTTCCTCGGTTGGGAATTGAACCCGGGGCCCATCTGGTACGTACTCTGCACACTAAGCGGTTATCAAAATATATGTACTATATATCCAATGTGTAAAATATATAATACTAAGGAAACCTAATTTGTAAGCACAGCGCTCAATTTACCGTTTAATTTTAATAATTTCAGATTGGTATATTCCCCGATGCGTACGATTGTAGAAAGTTCCATTTATGCTCCCCACCCGACGGTATGCCTAATGGAAGACCAGCGGAGCACAGAGCAGCACTGTGTCCTAGACATTACGGATACAATCCAATGAACGCCCAATGTTCGGTAAGATGACAACAATAAACATTTTTTTACATACACATAAAATATGCATTTATTTATGCACGGCTCAATTTCTATCTCATATGGGGAACCTTAGTATCAGAAGAGCTGCTCGAATCGTCAAAGACCAGGACTGCGAGGAGATTAAACATCATTGTAGCATGTACCACGGCAAGTGTTCTGAGGAGTTGTCCTGATTAATTCCAGACGCTGAGATTAACCAACGATCGTCGCCAGAGTTCACATTTATTTAGTAATTATTTACGTAGCTTAAGTATCATATATATATACTAACATAGAATAAGTGACATTGTACTAAAAACCGGACTCTAAATTATTGTTTTCAATAAAGATAAGCATCCTAATAACTGTCAATACACCACTGTACTGGGCTTTGAGGTTTTCTTCCACGCACAAATATGTGTGGAATCCGCAAAAAGTTTCACTTCCGCCGTGTGCACGTGCTCTTTTTTTCTTTTGTATCACGGACTTAATAGTCAAATGTTTTTTTATTATCAATTAATTATTGTTTAAAAGAGAAGTAAAATTTCCTAGTAACTTGTTTTACCAAACTAATTTTGCTCCACACTTTCGCGAAGACTCATAATTTATTAACCGACTGGAAGCCATTCTTCTTTTATCACGAAAGTGAACCCATAAATAGCGTGGAACAACGTCCCTTAGGATCGGCCCGTATTTTCCTTAAGTTTTCCACTTCCTTTATAACAATTACTTCGCACCTGTTTACTTAGAATTAAGCTCACGGTTCGTTAAATAAGATCTTAACAAATTATCGCCTTCTTGTACCGGAGGTAAAAAAACTATTATAAATATATTGAAGTAGCTATAGCTATTACCAATTATTTTACGAACGACGTGAGAACGAAGTGAGGTTAATCGTAATGCGATTTTTACTGACCCAAAGACCACAATTTGTATGGGGAAAATATTATTTTCCTCATGGGAACCGAAGCCCGGATTTAAAAGTAAAATATGTTAACCTTTAGGTCATGTAAGTGACACGGTGTCCATAATTATTTTAATCATTAAATATTGTCTTCAATATTTCCAGGTGAGACTTTCAGATGGACAGTGTAACGTTAAACCAGTACCAGACTGCACCGAGGTGGGACAAACTGGTGCTCTCGCCACAAGCCCTAACCATTACTACGTTTGCTTGTTAAAACGTGGTGTTCTACACCCACAAATTTTCATCTGTCCCCATGGTTGGTACTTCTGGAATGGATTCTGCAGACCAGAGCCCCAGACACAAAAACCTACAGAAACTACTCCTGAGAATAGTAATGTAAGACTGAGAAATAATAGAATACCCCAAAAAGAAACAACAACCGTAAAGACCACGACTACGAAGACTGAAGGTTTCTTCTCAACAGAAAAACCTGTCACATATCCAGCTGATACGTTTTTAGCAGATCGATTTGATCTTAGCAATTATGAAACAATAGATGATGCTGTGCCCCAGACAGATGATTATGCCAATTCTTTTGAGAGTGGTAATGATTTCTGGTAATGCACCAGGTAAAACTAAGAATATGTTTCGTTTTCCGATAGCATAAATGAAATAAATAAAGCCAAAGTTAAATGAAAAAAATTCTTATGAGATTTAGAAGATCAAAAATCTTCGCTTAAATTTATACAATATTGGGAAAGAAGAACAGTTTAAATAGACTTAGACATAAGTACTATCCGTGTTGGCCTTAACTCATAGTAAAGATAATGTAGTAAATCGACGTTAAACAAATTTAGGATAAGAAACTTAGTCACTCAAAAACGATATATTATCTAAAATCGATTTCTATCTACTAGTGCTACTAAAATAGGTGACGTCTCTAACTGCTTATGAGAAGTCTACTGTTTTTATTGTAGATTGAATCCTTATGTTTTTATTGTTAATATAATCCTTATATTTTTATAAGAAAATATAGTTATAAGAAAAAGCCTTATTTTGTTTCGCAAAACTTTCTGTTCATATAATAAATTAGAAACAAAATACTAATTAATATTTTTTCTATTTAATAACCACCTTTTTTTGTTGGTGTTCGTCGAATGGAGGAAAAGTGACATGAGGAAACCATGAAAACTGAAAATAATCCTGAATGTCTACACAATTTTTTTATGAATTTAACTAATAATTGCTGCATGGTGAATGGGTCGGCTAGACTGGGAAGGAGGACGCTTTCACAGAATAATCATTATCATCATCACGTCCGGTCTATTATAGTCCACTGCTTGATCTTCCCGATAGATTTCCATAAAGTTAAATCCCGACCCTCCTGAGTCCATGGACTTGCCAGCCAGCCCAGCCCATTGGCAAGTCGGTTTGCTAATCTTTTGACTTATGTCCGTCACTCTCGCTCATCAAAGAATACAAAGTTTAATTAATAGTAATATAACACTGCTGTTCCGGATTGTGAATGTATTGTGACCCAATTACAGGTAACGTTCATCTCAGACCTTAAGTGACAACGCACGTATGTATGTATGTACGTTTTTAATCTTCGTTGAGGATGAATATGAATGTCATGTACCGCAGTTGTTACTATCAGACTTGTGTGCTAGTTTGTCACCACCAATATTATTACATAAATTGCCGTTTAGTTCCCTTAATTGTGTATGTGATGTGATTGTATTTAACGATTCATTAACTCTTGAAGAATGTATGTCTATATATTATATTAAATTGGGTTTTAGGTTCTAGGTGTGTTGTATATATCCTTTGTCACTGACACTGCATCTCCTTTAGACAGCGATCTTCGTACCTCGTTATGAGGGGCCCTCGCATCGTATTATCGCCCCCCTCTGTTGTCGTCAACGTCCTTCATCCACAGGGGTCGGAGTGCAGCGGTGGTGCAGCAGCAGTCTCCGCTCCAGCTTCGCAGCATCGTCGTTGTCTTCCTACTCAGTGGGCCTCCCGCTCGCGCATCTAATTAGATAAAGCTGTAGAGGTCTCTGGACCAACAGTAATACTAACATACAAAAAAAAGACTGCATCTGAACCTTCCTCCGATCTTATTGTACATACGTTATTATATCGGAATAGAGAAGGATGACAAGCAAGTGTCTTTGTTTTAGTACTATAAAATATTCTGAGTAGTTGATGTCGTTTGGCAAGAACCACATGATGTCACCGTTGCGGAAATTTTCCAGGAGAACACCTTCATCATTTATTTCAATACCCAAAGTGATATTTTACGTACATTTGTCTGATGAAAGAGCACATGTATTATGTGATCTTCCAGACCAATTGCGCTAAGTGTATCAGAGAGTAGTAAGCATTTGTGGTATAGACGTAAGAGAAGATATACGATAAGTCCCTTGTTGTTGACACTGAATCTCAATCCACATTAATTCTTTACGCTTATTATATCTTATGCTACGAGAGGAAACGAGTAAACGCCTTTATTTTTACGAAAATTTGGCAACACTATATCCAGTTGATCTCTACGCGTTGTATTAGCCATCAGAAAATACACTCGATTCAAAAATCAGTGAAACTTCGCCATAATTTTGTAGTTTTTTAGGTTCATACGAACATTGTTTTTTTTATATTATAATAATATTTGCAGCTCTATACTACACGAAAGCACACCACTTCATGTTCCATTGTTATTCAGTATATATACAAGGAATGGAATAATTAAAAAAAATGGTAAGCTTAGAGTTTGAGAGAGAGAGAGATAGAAGGATAAAAAAGGAACAAGAGAACAAAAACTATCCCATCAATGCATATGACATCTTTTCTTGCTCTGGTAGTTTTTTGTTCGCTCCTGTTTTCGTTAGCTACTTAAACATTACAATAAAGATGTTTCACTCAAATTCAACTTTCAAATTGTACTCTCATCTCGCCTGAAGAAGTTTCACCTAAAAAGATATTAACTGCATATTAAATACAAATTTTATTTTAAATTTACATTCAAATATGGCTGGTAGTGCCGTATTCATAGCTAAAAGATCGTCTTCTGAGATTTTAGTGACTTAACCCTTCCATTAAACAAACTTACGCTTCGAGTACAACTGATAACGGCACTGTAAAATGTCTTAGCTCTTTGTCTAACAGAATTTCCTCTAAAACCATAATCTTTTTAAAACGCTGACATTTTCTCCACTCCACCCCTTTAAGATGAAGCGTGCAGATATCGTAGCACTTACAAAACGTCACGTCATTATCACGAAACGAGCACTAAACGAAATCCGTACCGAGGCGGGGTCTCACGTCCGAAACAATCGCCTATTCGTAGATCTACCATAATTTTAGACAAACAGAGGACATCATTTAAATATTTTAAATGTCAATTAACACAATGCGGGTTGCGTGTAAGATCGTTTTCGCGTAATCTCAAAAGAGGGCCTGTGTTTTAGGGTATATGAAATATCATTGATTTATAGACAAAACTAGATACTTGTCACCATTGGGCACCTTTTTCTACTAAATCAAACCTATCAATATAATATAATATATAAAAAGTTATCTACTGACTAGGTAGGTAGAAATCTAGATACGTTGTCTACCCTGAGACATAAAACATGCTGCCTCGTTACTAACAAGGTCTTCGACTATAATTCTAACGAAACATTAAAAGCAGCTATTTTATGCATTTATTTCATGTAAGCTTGATCTTATGCTGCCATAACATTCTAAGTATAAGAAGAAGCATTATTAAAGTCTTGTAAAGACTGTAGACTAGAGTCTAGAGTCTAGACTAGAGTGTTTTTAATTATTAATTTGTTCACGTTGACCTGATTTATTATGTATGTGACTGTTACTATAGTCCTTTACTCTTTGAATTACATCTATGTAGACAATAACTGATCTGTCCGGGTAATTGAGGAATTTCTTGTGAACCTATCTATCCGTCGACGATCCGCTAGACCTTTGTCCCTGAGCGGTACAAAGGCCTATCTCCGCGATCTTCCCGTGCTTTGCAGACTTCGGCTGTGGAACAAGTGTTATTAACAAAGTTATGTTTCGCATGTCTGAAGCATAAACTGACGACTACTTTTATGATATAATAAAACTTACTATTGTCAGAGAAGAAATTCTTAATGTTAAATACAGTATATTTCTGTAATTTGATCCTAAAGTTCATTATCGATTTTTTTACATTATTCTTTATTAACGAATCCTTGAACTATTGGTACTTATTAATATTTCAGATGTAAAACTTCTGTGGTCGTAAATTATAATTATTATCATAATTACGTAACACAGTTTTTTTTTAGATTAGGTGGCAAATGAGCAATCAGCTGTATGCAAATGAGTAGTGATTACCACCGCCCATGGGGATGTCCAACACCAGAGGAGTCGCAAATACGTTGCCGGCCTTTAAGAAAGATGTAGGCTCTTTTCTTTAGGGTCCCTAGGTCGTATCGGTTCGAAACACCGCGTGCGACAGCTGATTCCACAGAGTAGTTGAGCGTGTCAGGAAATTTCACGTAAAGCGCACATTAATACTTTTTTTATAATAATAACGGTTCTATTGGATAAATTGTTTAAAATGAAATACTTAATATTTTTTAATTTCTTCATTGCACACTTCGGTCGTCTAGATTGTGTAATCGGTCAAAAAAAAGCGTTTTTATTCAGCTTCATTCGTCATTATTAATTTTATACAAAACTCATATAATAAAAAAATCTTTTATCATAAGGACATTCGCCTTAACAATTATTGGGCACGTGGTGATGTTCACCTGGTAATAAGTGATGAATGCGGCCCAAAAACACCTTCATCTATCATCAACAAATATTTAGGATGTATAAACGTTGTCAACCCTTGAGACTAAGATGATATGCATCGATACCAGTACCTGGGTATCTCTTATGTTACTAGGTTGAAAACCGAGCCACAATTAACGATGGTTTGTGACCTCCTGATTCACGATAACTTAATCCATTGTGGGTCTCGAGGACAAGATGGAGAACGTCATATTCGACTGTCTTGTACGATTACCCGCCAGACGAACAAAACAACTCTTAACACCAAATATAACTCTTACCACAAAATAAAATTGGTATTCTGTGATTGTGTGGTTCTTCAATAATTCAGCCAATCCATTTGATACTCCTGTATTTTATGCTGGGCTGCATAAAGCATTGCAAACAACTAAAACGTCTTAATAAATCTAAAATGTTAAATAATAGGGATTGTATTCTAGCACACTTAAAATGTTTATTGTTCGTTATAAATAAACAAAATATATTGGCAAACTTTGAAAATACATTCTGATAAAAAGTTGACACGTTAATTAGTTATTAACTGTTAAAATATAGTACATTTTCCACTAGAAAATTCAACAAGAGTCCAAAAGTAATACGGATTCCGGCTACAATATGTACATTTTATTATAGGTCATTACTGTTTGTATGTTTGGGGCTTCACTGAAAGCCTACCTAAAATTGCCACTTTTTCACATAATTTATCTATGGTTTATTAACGTTGTGGTAAATTTGATATAAGCACATATTTGCTTTACTGCTGTCGACTGAACACCGTTAGTGTTAAGAATTACCCATCGCAAAATTGCTTAATTATATCACAGCTCTATACAGTGGAATTCATCCTCCACTGCGTACCAGTACGAGCTGGTACTCAAGAACCTTTCGTCCTACTCTTCTTTAATTCGTTGATATACTTTGCAGCAGTTTTAAACTACATTATGAAAACTCGAACACGCACTCACAGAATACCAGTTGAATGACCGGCACAGCAAGACGCTACCGTGTTTCGAGTGATGGGGATAGGGATCCACGGATCGAATAATAAGTAAGATGCCATCCAAGTCATCAGAGGAGACAACGGTAAATGTTATGGGCTGCACTAATCACCTACATGTGAACTGTTAAGTCAACTCTTTTATAAAAAAAAGAATATCTTTCTATATATTCGGCACATATAAATTGAAGTTTACATATAAGTGTTTATTAAATTGGCCATGGTGACTTATTGTTTTGTGCAAATAAAATTTACAACGGAGTATTGACCTAATAATGAGATGTAACCTAATAGTGGTGACCTCATATCACCGCATGATGAAAACTATGCAAGATATACATAACTATAGTATCCTAAGTATCCACGTTAACACTGAAGAACTAGTTCATCCTTTTCAATTTGGTTTGTCGGTAAAAGCAGGAGATCACGCCGAAATTATGGAACCATCGTTTTGTTTTTGATTCAGAACACTGTTCATTTGCATATTAAATTAAAAAAGAACTCTCGGTTATCGTTACTAGTGGTTAACCAGAGATTAAGGGGTTTTAAAGGAAAATTGATGCTACAGTTGACAAAGTTTAGAGAACGAGAGATGATTTACTTGTATATTGAAATGAAAATGATTTCCTTTATTGAAGAGAAGACCTGCCACAGTATTTTTTTCTAAAGAACATTAGCAATGCTATTAACATTACTAATATTCCGGTTAACCATGACAACTAAGCTGAAAATGCTAGGAGATGGTTTACGACACTAGTCTAATAGTAGATTCGAACCTACGACCTTAAGTTTCGCAAACCGTACCCTAAACCATAAGGCTATTGACGCTTCAACAAAAGTAATGTTTTTCCTCCATTTCAATATATATGTATATATCCATAATGTATAATTATATATCTTATTAACCTTAATTCAATTAACTTTCATCTATCGAAGAAAATTGGTTGTATTCTAGGGACCCTTTTCAGAATGTATTTTTTTCTTTTTTTTAGAAACAAGCTTTTATAATCCAACATTACTCAACCACTCCAACTAAGCTTAAACGTTTGTCCCATGTGTCTTACCATCAATTTAATCACTTACCATCAATTTAAACACTTAATTAATCAAATGAGCTGCTTGCTCGTTTGCCGCCTATTCTATATAAAAAGAATGGACTGATAATAGTCAAATCGCGGATTTGAGTTAACAACGTTGAGTTTAACAGACCGTACCCTAAACTATTGTGCTATTGACGCTTTGTTTGTCCAAAAGTCGTAAAATAAACATAAAGTTCGGAAAATAAACTTTTAATTACTTTAAACTTTAAAATTAACTTTTTCAATATATATATAAATAATAAACTAAATCTATCATTCGAATAGTTGCAGGACGTTTATGAAATAGGACAAAATAATTATTTGCGTTGCTGTTATTATACTAAAGTTATATAGACGTTATAAATTGCGGCTTCTAAATACCATGCATTGAACTTCGCACAAACTCACAGTTTCACAAAGGTACACAATATGGATCCGACTATAAGGTTGATGTCCACTTAAATGCTCGACGTCTCGGTGCAAGAAGATAAATAGCTTCGCTCAATTTGACTGGTAATACAATTGTGAATTATATACAATCTAATACAATATGCAATAATATCGTTATTTCTTTTAGTATATAATTTCGCAGAACGTAAGTGGAAAACTAATGGATGGTATGTTGTACAAAGCTTTACAATAATGATCTTTTTTACGTGACCCCGATCCTCTGTATATGTCAACATTTAGTGTTATAATTAGATTTTATGAGTTGGTTTTATATAAACTACCATTTATTTTTTAATATATATTCTGTTGAAGGCTATATAAGTTTTATTAGAACAAATCTCCTTCCCACACGGAACGTATAGCATGGCCTAAATCATATATATTCTTTGCAGTTCCAGGGCCACATCCGTCACAGAGTGTGTAATCAATCAGCGATTTAGGTTGCAATGAATAATTTCAGCTACACGGTAACGTATTTAGTTTTGTTCGCTTCTGAAATTTTATGAGTTACAGCGGTTTAAAAACTTAGATTTTTGTTCTTATCTTATTTTTAACACGCTTTAATAAGCTTGACATGTAAGCATGTATGAATGTGATGGACGTGTGAATTAATCTGAAATTTTTCAGACGTACTATATTAAGAACCGAAGAATGTATTAACAGCTGAGGAATATATGCATCTGAAATAAAATAAATTTACCTTCCCTTAATTGTGTATGTGCTGCGACTTTATTTGAAGATTCATCTATTCTTAAAATATGTACGGATAATATATGTATTGTAGAGTATTGTTGGTTTTCGGTCTACGTGTGTTTTATGTATGTTCCGCTTCACTGACGCAGTATTTTTATTTTTTATTTTATTACATTTAGAATAACAAACTCACACACAGTTCACCTGATGGTAAGTGATTCCTGCGGCCCATGACATCTACATTCATACATAATAGCGTTGTCACCCTTGAGGACTGAGTTGGAATGCGTCGTCTCCAGTATTAAAGGTCTCCGGATCCCTGGACTCACTAGAAGAAACACAGCAGCTTTAAGCTGCTATTCTACGCTGGTATTCTATTAGGTCGTGGTCCTAGCCCAGTTGAGATGACCCATTCATTCTGCTAGGAACGATCTGCAGTGTAGCTTTACAACTTTTAAAGCATCTGAACCTTCCTCGAATCTATTACATATGCATTACATTGGAATAACGAACTGCCTCTGTGTTTGCACAAATGCTTACACTTGGCACTAAAATTATTCTTCGCTATTGATGTCATCTAGCAATAATCACAAGATATCGCCATGGACGTAAACGACCAGGAGGATGACATCAAGATTCTAATAATGCCACAATAAAACATATTTAAGTAGACGTTAGAATAAGGTAAATTGGTACATTCGTGTTATGTTTGATATTATCTTTAGCCTCGGTGTGAAATTTGCAGGACTCAGTATAGTGTTTATTGTTAATCTAAAATAAACTAGTGACCGCAGCTGGACAGAGACAGCCAAGTTAAGACAATTTAGAGTCAAAATTTAGATAAGTATTGCAAACTGGTTATAGCAAAGGCAGAACAATCTCTCACGGAAAGAAATCCATGGGAATTGGCTCAGATTTACAAATCTATAAGATCATACATTGTAGCAATCTGTCTTGAAAGTCAGCGAGTAGTGGACAAACGATAGATTTTATTGACGTTGATGATTGCCATTATAGCATTTCTTTGTGAGAGACAAACGAGCAAGCAGCAAGGGTAATCGCACCTTCAACGTCACAGGTTATGAATATAATCAGCTCTGGTTCACTTGTGACGTTTATACATACGTGAGTGGCAGTGAAAGTCTAAGAACCGGCCAGTTTGAAAAATTGGCAATGAAAACTTCTTTTAAATTTCGATTATAGAACTCTTTGGTTACCTGTTATATATTGCATTAATTTGTCATTTTTTTGTGAATTGACGGTAATTCCAAAAGCCGTGTTACACCTCAAAATGAATTTAATACGAGAAAATTTTCAGTTCATGATTTATTACGACTTTCGTTGTGGTCTTAATAAACTAGAAAGCTATGATAGACTTCGATTAGCATTTAATTATGAAGTTCTATCTCGTGCTACTGTTTACAATTGGTTTAGTGAGTTTAGCAATCTCAGTAATGATCTGCGCGAGGAACGTCCGTCAACAGCAATATCTGAAGATAACATCAGTGCTGTGTGACGCATGATAGAGGAAGATAAGAGAGTGCTGCATCTCTATAGATGCGAACATTTAGGTTTTAGTTTTGCACCAGATGGTTCCCCCATACTTTGACCAAAGACTTCTGGTTCTTGACATGGACTGGTGTCGCAAAATTAAAGAAAAGTTCAACGGAGGTGACTCGAATGCTGTATTTGACATCGTCACAGGTGATGAAAGTGGGATATATTGCTATGGACTCGAAATCCAAAGACAATCTGCAAATACGTGGGTGTAAAAAAGGAAGAAGTCAAGAAAAAAAGATGATTGCCTCGCTTTGGCCAGAATGGTCATTTTGCGAGAGTTGTGCTGGAAGATGGAAGAACAGTTACTACAGACACTAGTCTAACGTACTAACGTTAATTGTTGTTTGCCTAGTGTCTTGAAAAATGTTCGACAGCAGCGCCCTTGAAGCAGGATCCTCCTTCATCCGCCATGATTACGCTTCAGCGTACACCCCCAAAACGAACAATTGAATATTTAGCTATAGCAGGTGCCGAGATAATGAGTTATCCGCCATATAGTCCTGACCTGGTGCCCTGCGTCTTTCACTTATTAACAAGAACCAAAAGATAAACTTCGAGGTATTCGCTTTATGAGCCCTGAAGATGCGGTGAGTGCGTTCGGAAATACCATAGAAGAGAGTCCAGCCCCTAAGGAAGAATGGGATCACTGCGTTTCTCAATGGTTCCATCGAAGTTGTAGATATATAAAGAGGAACATAGACTACTTCGAAAAACAATAAAAGTATCGGTAACTATCTATATGAGCCGCTTTTTATTTTCTAAAGACTTTCAGTGTGACTTAGGCATACCCTCTATGGAAGTCCAAAAAACGGTATTTATGGCCTAGTAAGAGAATAAGCAATCACGTTAAATCTTCGTCTGCACAGATTACACGAATAGCTACTGCACTATAATATATGTGGTAATATACAGAAGATATTGTCGTGACTGAAATTTATTATGAGGATATTTCATCATCATGTACCACCAAAATCTTGTATATAAACAAAACGAACTCTTTAAAATAATTTCAATTCTCGCCCCGCTTTATAACTTGGACCACGCGTCGGCATTGCAGGACTAACGGTGTACAAAAAACGACCACCTCTGACATTAGACACTGGAATTGCATCAGAGCCCGGTGCTATCCGACGTGGGAAGTTTACCTATAGCCGATACGTTGGATGCATTTGCGAGCGATAGATCGATTGTATGGAGACGGCTTTTGTTCGCTAAATGCGGGCGTTTCAACATCTATGAATTTATTTACTTAACAGATATATTGTTGTAGTTCTTTTGCGTTTTGACACAAGGTATATTTATTACGTCATAAATTCTTCCAAATTCTTATGAAATTTAGACAAATATAAATAATTTTATATAGAAAAATACGTTCCGAACAAGAGTTCGGAACCTATCAAAATTCGAAACAAGAGTTTGAAGGAATATTTACTCGCATGTACATATATCCCATTTTTCTACTCAGACGAAGTAATGGTAATTTTTTACATATCAATTACAATAATCCTTAATACTGGTTCCATCTTACTCCTCAGGGGTGACAAAGTAACTGCATTAACTGCATTATGATTCCTTAACGAACGTGTCGGTGAACTTTTTCACCCTAAATACAATAGCAAAAAAACTTCAACTTTCACAGTTTACACCTATTATGCTTGATGTTTCTCTGCTTGATAGAATCTTAAACGTTCGCAATATAATAATGATAGTAGAATTTAGAAGATCTAAGAGTTAAAAGGTAAAAGTGCGCTAAATAAGGGCTTCATCTAGTGAGAGAGAAAAACAACACACAACGACATCAACATTATGCTGCTATTTTACGCTGGTATTCTGTGAAACCGTGGACCTACCCCGATCGAGCTGACTCGTTCATTCTGCAGATAGAAACAATGACATGGAAGTAAAGTTCACCAGTATCAGAGTCGTAACGGTAAATTAAGTGTAGAATGACGTCCTACTAAATGTAGTGACGGCGCAAATGGTCGTTCGTGACAATCATTGATAGAAGCCTATATTTGGCAATCGACTAATGATGATGATAATGATTGTTAATTATTTACCTAAATAGAAATTAGCTCTTTTCTACGAAGTCCCATTACGATTGTTTGTTATAAATAGCCTTGCCTGAAATAATTATCTGACGTGATATATAATGACTACTCCACAGTTTACTAAATGTTTGTATGGAAAAACTTTTGAACATTAATCTTGATCTTGATAGATATTAATGATGAGTAATAATAAGCAAGGAGAGTGTGAGGGAAATGACAACAAATAAAACGGAATTGTGTTAAAGAGAGAGAGCAAAATAGTAACAGGAATTTTCGATAAATAAGCCTCAACCATAGTAAATAATAACTAAAACGAAGACGAAATTGAAGTCGTACTTAAACAAATCCTTTCGAGGGGTATTCAGTGAAATGCGCAGTACTAGTTTGTACAGATATAGAATACAAAAACCGGTCCTGTGTGATTATTTAATTACAGTCTATCATTAACAAATAGCTACATAGTAATTAAACTTAAATACAATTAAAAGCATTTGATATAATCTATAGACAAATCAGATCAATCTGTTATATCAGATAATTGCTTTTCCTAATTAAAATACCACCTAAATAACCGATCGTTTACATAATGTACACCTGTAAGAAACATATCATGGTCAAAATGACACGATAAACTGGTTCTAGGAATGACACTATGTTATCTTAGGTGTAAATTTCAACCTAGATCTTAGTACATTACAATTTCCAAACAAAAGGAATGAGGATAACGTTAACCAGACCAATTTATTCAATTCTACATAGTTGTTCAGATAACGTGCGTCTCTTCAACAGACTGTGCAATGTTTTGTCAACTAGCTCATAAATCCAATCTTGATTATAAATTTTATTAAAGACATTATAATTTTGTAAATAATTTAACCTAGTGCAAAATATTAGGTAGTAAGTAAATGTGATTAGAATAAGAAAAGAAAACCTAACAAGAATAAATATTGAAATTATAACGTTTCTAAACATTATTTTAGGACTTTTATAACGCGTTGGATATATTTTTCAAGTGAATGTTTTAAACCAAATCCTTTTCTCTAAACTATCTCTTAATGCTAACAGCATCTTTGGGAATTACTATAAAAAATTTAGTCAGTAAGTAAGTAAGTAAGTTATTTCTTGAATAAACCTAATTTGAAATTTGTACATCTCGTTCTAAACAATGGTAACCCCGGTATTACCAAACGCATTGTAGAATGACCCACCATCAGATGGAGGAACGCAAATAAAACATTGCACCAAGAAGTGGATTGATGTAGGTGACAAGTTTGTGTTGACAATTAACAAGATACGAAGATATTAAGATTAATTCAAAAAACATACCAGGTGAACATATCGTGTGACCTAAGCCGCAAAATAAACCTAAACTAGTTTTGCTATCTGCGACATGTACAAAATTTTGATTGCTTTTAGAATAAATCAACAGATAGCAAATGGATGTATAACGAAAACTTCGATTGAGGGTAGTTAAGTTGAGCTTTTTTAAGAATAAGCCAGACCAGAACAAGATCAAAGTTGACCAGAGACTGAGAAACAGCAGCTGATGCCAATATTGTTTATCATAATGATAATCCATCACCATGATGAGAACTCGAATAACTTAAAACCACGTCATTCATATAGCACTCAAAAAATAAAACCTATTGAATATTGGCATCTCTCCTTTTATCGTCATAAGTAATTGATATATATTATATTAATAAAACATATGTTATGTTTTAGAAATGCTACTGCTATCATCAAATGATTGACAATTCTTCATCAAATTTTAAGTAATAAAACTGAAGGAGTTTTCTTTTTTTACACTTCCCTAGAGTACACACCTACTGATCTCCGTCTGTATAATTAGTCTCAACTGAAGCTATCTTCTGTGCCGTTAAAATATCTACTCAATAAAGTTCGTCAAAATAAGTTTAGACTCCATACCCGCGAGCAACAGCCCGCACAAACATTTGTCAGCCAAAATGCCAAGTTGATTCGGTGCAAACCTACGGACCGCTATAAGTGAAACGCACCAGTGCTCTTGATATTAACATTCTGACTATTATTTACTGATTGTTTTGGTTGTTTATACATCTTATATTTAGAGGGGCTAATTTTCACATGCAAAAGGCATTTTTTGATCATTTGTATATCTTTTATTTATTTCGTTAGAGGCGTGCCTTGAGAGGGGCCAATTTTCAGAAACCATAGGCTGTTTTTGATCGTTTCTATATCTGATATTTATTTCATTAGAAGCATGCCTTGAGAGGGGAATGTTTTCGGCTATCACAAGCTGTTTTCGATCGTTTCTACATCTTATATTTATTTCGGTAGAGGCGTACTTTGAGAAGGGCCAATTTTCAGCTACCACAACCTGTTTTTGATCGTTTTTACATCTTCTGTTTATTTCGTTAGTGGCGTGCCTTGGGCGGGGTTAATTTTCAGAAACCAAAGGCTGTTTTGATCGTTTCTATATCTGATATTTATTTCATTAGAAGCATGCCTTGAGAGGAGAAAGTTTTTAGCTACCACAAGCTGTTTTTGATCGTTTCTATATCTTATATATAGTCTTTCGTTAGCATACGCTGCTTTGAGAAGGGCCAATTTTCAGCTGTCCCAGGCTATTTTTGATCGTTTCTATATCTTTTATTTATGGCGTTAGTGGCGTGCCTTAAGAAGGGCCAATTTTCAGCTACGAGCCTTTTTTAGATAATTTCTATATCCCTCATTTATTTCGTTGGTGACGTGCCTTGAGAGGGACCAACTTTCAACTACCACAAGCTCATTTTGATCGTTTCTATATCTGATATTTATTTCGTTAGAAACGTACCTTAAGTGGGGCCAGGTTACACAGACTATTTTTGCTGATGAAAATGCTGATATTTCTTATTGGTGATCATCAGGTATATTTGTTTGCTGTTTGCAAATTCAATATTTTTTAACGAAAGAAATATTTGTCCATGTCTATTATAAATGTGACGTAAAAATAGTAGCTTCTTTAATGGTACCTAGTTATGCTAAAATAAAGGGGTAATAATAATAAAGTGGAAAAATATAGAATGAAATTATTCATCAATATGGTAAATTTCTTTTCTCATTGTTTGTTATATGTTTATTACCTTTTGTATGTTAACATATTTATGTATATATATAGAAACTTTTATGTGTATAATATATATTTTTTTACTATTAGAATTATATTTAAATTATTATTATAATATATATAAATATATTTTTAATCTCTCCACGGCACGGGTCTGCCCTTTGTATCCCTTTTTGAAAGGTGTGACCAATAAAAATTAAATAAATAAAATTAAATTTTAAACCTTTCTTTATACTGTAAAACAAGTTATACCTTTTATTAAATTATATATATTATTAATTTAAATACTTAGATTTATTAATATTATTAATTATATTGAATATACTAATTAATAATATTAATTGTATTGAATATACAGTAAAGTTTAAATATATTATATTACGAACTTATTACTTATGTCATAATTGATCGCTAATTAAAAGTATCAACATTCATCGATCCTCCTGTAGTTTAAGGCACACATTTACCGACAAAGCCGCTCAACGAGGCACCTCACTACCGACCATTCATTACGCCGGCACCGCACTGCCTCCACTAACCGTCGCGATGCAATCACGACACTAACTAAAATTCAAATTTCATTTATAAATTTCTCCGATTTTTCACCTCTGACAGCTGTCAGTTTTGCGCGCCAATTTTTGAGACTTTTTTTGCCATACGTCCGTGTTGTTATTTTTCTGTGAATGCTGCTTGGTTGATATTGCAGCGCTTCCGGTGGATATCAAAAGGTGAGTTGTATTTTGTTTTTATTTAACTTGATTCTGGCCATCAATCATAAATGCAACATATTTTTTTATTATTTATTTCTATTTCTTTTTAATCTTACTTTTAAATACTCATAAAAACTTGAGCAATTTATGAAATACATGAGACCCACCTCATTAGTATAATAAAGAATATAGTTAACAAAACAGTTAGATAATTCAAACGTGAAATATGTTTTGACTCTTCTACGTTACTTCTAAAAATATGTCTATATCCCAGTTTACAGGAAGCCTTTTGATAATATAACGTCGCAAAAATTTTTTTTAAACTTTATATCATAAGTATGAAAATAAAACTTTTAATTTAAAAGACAACACTGTTTACTGACCACAATTTATAAATGGCCTTACTTTAATCTAAATAAAAAAAATATTTTAATTTAAACGAAACCTTTTAAAATCAAAAAGCGTATGCAAATACGCTTCTTAGTTAATGTAACAAAATATAGAACATTTTAGTTATTTACAGAAATTTTAATGTAATCATTTCACGATATGTCTCAAGGTTTTTTTTTTTCAAAATACTGATTTCAAAAAATTACGTTTTTCAATTCTACTGTATTTTTTTGCTGCTATATATATCGCTGTCATTTCTGAACCGATTTACACTATTCTTTGTTTTTATTGAAAAATTTTAATTTCCACATCTGACACTATATTTGGAGCAAATTAATTATCTAAACGATCTGGCTGAAAAAAGCAAAAATTTAATAACGTATGAAAGATAATCGTATTCACTGAAGTATGCACGAAATGTCGAACTCTATATTTCGATCGTTGCGTGGACTTTAATAAAGAATGAAATGAATTTCTTTGTTTTTTTAAGAAAAACAATTTTTTAGAAGAAAAGCAATACGCGTACGCTGGCATGTCCTGCATTATTGATAAACTATAAAATATAAAAGAATACGTTTATTGCACACCAGGACATTTACGATAAATTAGAAGCTAGCAATGGGCGGTCAAATTGCTAAAAGTAATATGAATTTCAATAGAGAAGATCTAGATAAAGGCTAGGTACTACTGTCCAAAATGAGATCCCAAAACAGACATACTACCACCGCAATATCTCAAATATTATGAGCTTCTTCTGCATGAATCGGATCAAGATATAAATAATTAAAAGCTGACGGTAGTTCGAGTTAATTAGACATCAGGACCTCTAACAGGGAGGACCCCCGTGACCATGAGTGCTGTAAAGAACTCGGAACGTCGGGATAAAGAAAAAGAAATTAATATATAATATATAATAAAAAGATAATAAGCAAGGTAACTCGAACAAAAAATAAAACAGATTCCGATAGAACAAAACATCCTCTTTCGGATGATCTTAAACATTACGCTAAAAACATTTAATGACATGTCGATGCCAACCACGGCGATGTTTGAAACTAACATAATTCCAGTTATTAAATGACATCAACTGCGCAGGATATGTTATAGTGCCGTAAGTATTTGGGTAAACAAAGAGACACGCGCTCGTCGTCCTCTTCAGTTGTCCGATGTAATGCATGTGGAATAAGATCGGGGACAGTTTCAGATGCAGTGCAGTTAAATACAAGGGACATATATTCTACATACCCAGACCTCAAAACCAATAGCTGTGATACACCAATATTGTTCCTCGGCTGGGAATCGAAGTCAAGTCTCACGACACAGTGGCCAGGAACTCTAACTACTACGCTACTAAGATAGCGGCGACGCAGCATGTACTCGTATATATGAGCTGTATTTGAGCATACTTCTTCATTCTGATTTAAATGCGATAAAAACGTTAAATTCACAGTAAGTTTCGTAAATGGTCAACAGCATCTGACTAGCATAAACCAATACTTGCACTATACTTAACTTAAATATCAATAATTGATTAACAGAGGTAGAGCTATGCTGCAGTACGATTCTAGATGCAGCAGGAATAGTTACGTTGGCCAGGGGAATGTCCATCACAGAATACTAACATAGCGATAGCGATCTGCAGACCCTTATTACTGGTGGTGAGGCACTCCATCGAACTCTTCAGGAATGAACTCCTTATAGAAGGATTAATAAAAAAATGCCATGGGCCGCATTTTAGAAAAATATTAAGTTAGTCTGAGATTCAAGTACCCAACTATGAAAAATCAAGTGCCCGCAACGCACGGAGCCATCAAAAGATAATAAGTTAAATATATACATAATATAGAAGTGTATCAAATTAGAGCATTAATTCTCTTTTTTTTACACGGGAACATCCGATTCACTACCTCATCAATTCTTGCAGATGTAGCCAAAGATAATAAAATATAACAATTTTGTAATAAATACTAATAACAGTTTTCACCGCGATAGAGTCATGCCAGAGCTCTATGCTGTCTATAGCATGATCGGGTCGACTTCTCAGGCTTTCACAGAACATATAAGTGCTACTGTATAACGCATAGTAAATGAAAGAACTTACGGATACGGTCTGCGAATGGTACGAATTCACATTCACACATATATACATATATATATATATATATATATATATATATATATATGTGTATATACATATGTAAACCGGAAGCTATTATCGGTTACAAGTAGTCACTGCGTGCCTTATCGATCCACATTGAAACCTTATTACCGGAACCACCAATGTAACTCATCTGGCACATCTGCTATAGCAAATAAGATAGAGCACGCGTTACTTTTTATCGATGTCCTTTTATGTACGTATTGACTCATGATAACTGCGGATACTATATCGTGTCCAGACACGCCGTCACTCAAGTGACGCGACATGTAAAATAAATTCTGGACATACTGCATTCTTCCTAATTCCCAAGTGGATATTTATTCGGGACAGAACGAGTACACTGGTTCACGAGATGGTCATTAATTCGAGGCCCATGATTACTATTATGCATCCAATCATCCCCGCAGTCTAAGATTAATTGTAGTCCTCATGGTGTACCAGTAATTTGGGTCTAAGGTTTCTTACATTCACCATACTAAATGCAACAACGACAAGTTTTTCTGTGAGGGTATCGTCCCTTCCTAGACGAATCGACAGATCGACGAATGTATATATTCAGATAATCAAACAACATTCAATAACACCAAACAAAACTAATTATCTACGACAAAAGTTTCTTTGTCGCGATATTTCCCGCGAACTCATTAAATATACAAACTGTATGTTCGATTCATTTCCATTGTCTTCTACGATTGTAACAGATTGGAATGAATGGACCACTTTTTTTTCGGTTTCGTATAAATCGTAATGGCCCGTTATTAAGCAACAATTATCAGTTTTTTTTTCTCTTTCAAACTGACAATCGTTTAATTGCATCTCGTACAAGAGAATTGTTTTAAAAAATTTGACTGATGCTTTAGTGTAGACCTATTTAAGACACAGTTGTTTTAATCGACTGATATTTTTAGCTCTTAAACCACGAAGGATATTTCCAATTTGACTACCTCACGAGTATATACCACACATGTCTGGGATTTATGAAACGAATGAAATGATTATTGAAGTAAAACTTCTTTGCTATAAGAGTATTTCAAGGTCGAACTTGAATGCAACATTTCAATACGAGAGTTCGTTTTTGTTCTCTCTTACTTTCTCTCACTTTGCTTGTTTTAGCCCTTACTATTGTCTTTTATTATATCTTATATACTAGCAGATAGATCGCTAAAAATTTCCGGTTGAGAAGGTTCAACGCTTTTAGGCACCCTCGGGTCAGTTGCTTTCGCGCCCAGGGTAACGGACCAAGTCAACGCTCCCTCTCGGGAACCCTTGCGCTAGTCACCCATTAATAAGGGTTTTGGCGGAGTCCCCTAAGCGCTGTAAAAGTGAATTTGTAAAAGCTCTAGGGCTAAAAGTGGCTATCAGCCAGAAAAAATAATACTCAATTTCAAGAGGCGGTATATACAGGACACTTACCATTCACGCAAACACAAAGTTACACCATCGACATTCCCTACAATGAACGAAGGAATGTTCAGGTGGAGTGTAAAAGTCAGGGGCCAGATATCGCTTAGATCGTCATGAGATTTTTTTTAATAAGAGCTTAAGGCAAACGACCGTGTATATTACACACAACACATCAGGGGCGTAAGAAAGTGTAAGCTCTTTTCTTGAAAACTTCATAATTGTAGTTGATAATAATACTGCTGGAAGTTATAATTCGACGCTCAAGTTTAATTTCTGAATTCCACCTAATAAGCCGACCAACTCTTTGGTACGAGCCTAATCTCATAATTTCTCTAATACCAAACCCAATTATCCTTCTCAACAATTCGGATACCGACCGAATTTCGGTTATAGACCACTAAACTATCAACAGATGCTACCAATGCATTCGCGAGAATTAGAGTTAAAGAGATATCTAGCATAACACAAAAAAAAAATCTTATGCAAAATAATACGGACGTTACTATGAGAACGCATCGCAAAGACCACCTCAGGGCTTTAGTCGCAATGAACTAGAACTAAAAACATCGTTTAATTACTCTTATAACTCTGTAAACTACGGTTAAGTATCAATCCTTGTGAAGATCATTATTATCCAAATTATTTAGACAGCCACCATAAAGATAAAATCGCTGAATTATTTACAAACAAGTCAATTGTTTTACATTCGAACGTCACACACTCTAGCAAAGCACAGAAACATTCATAATCGTCATTTCAGCCCAACAAGCATTACAACCCCATAGAATACGATCCTGAATCACCTGAATCCATCTACTTTCCGCAGACTAGTATAGACCGGCACCCGATGTAGTGAAGGGGTCATCCTACGTATACACTATATCAAATATTTACATTCAAACATATAGGTACCCTACTCAAACACTGTACAACAACTGTCAAGTACTTACTGTTAGACAGTTGAACGTTCTACAAGTCATAAGTCGACGTCACCTCACCACTACTTACAATAAACATTTACAAAAGGAAACGTACAACAGGTAATATTTTAGCTACATATCTACATAACAAGGTGAACAAAGTATTAAATATCTATCCGCCTTCTTACTACAATGACCTTACAGGTCAAAATTAAAAGGTTTCTTGTAACCTTAGACTATATACAAACGGAGCAATTCTAGTAAACAATATTTACGTAAATAAGGATTATAGATATTAAAACACAGAGGCATATTTTATCACATTCACACACTCGATAACACTAACATACATCCATAAACACACATATTTTTAAATACTTTTCTTAATTGTTTATGTTACTGTAAAAGTTACTGTCAATATTTATTGTAAAACTGTTGTACTTGAAAAAAAATTGTTGAGGGCACTGATTCCTGAGACGCAGGTTTTATTCCCAGTTCAGGAGTCACAGGCTTCATGGATTTGTTATGTGATTATCAATAAAGTATTATTATTATTTAGGGGATATTTTTTTCTATCTCCGCTTAGTTGGTCAATAAAATAAATAATTAAATACTAATAATTACTATAAACAAATAATAAAATAAATATATAAAACACAATATAATACATATATAAAGACCAACCAGACGGGGATCCCACGATAGGGGAGTCCAAACGGTCGAGGGTTAGGACGAAAGAGATAGATACCTGCGAACTATACGAGCGGTTATTATTATTATTATTAAATATGTACAATATTTAAATATCAAAAGGGTGATATTTCCGACTTGCTTAAAAGACTATAGATACATACTTATATATTACACTGGAAATATCTGCAATCGCGGCGCCGTTTCGTTCTTGACCTATTATTATGATTGGTAACGTTGTCCAGCTATACAAGAATGACTTATGTCTGACAGGATGAGAAACGTCCTCCAAGACACGACACGACTGAAACGTGATCTAATAACACGCATGGGGATTATTTTAGATTCCGAATGATTTTTTACAAACGTGACCTAACTTGCGTATGTATTACGACAAATTGCCTTTTAAGACGTCCGATATTCCCTAATAGAGACAGTCAAAACTTTATAAAATATAATGACTGTCTAGAGTAATTAAAATTACGTATGAATACGTTTTTTTTTATTGCATTGAGAGTAACATACGTGAACAATGAAACCCACATTCATCCACAATAATGAATCATAATACAGATGATCCCTCAGGACTGAGATAAAATGCTTCATCACGAGTCATAAATGTAACGAAATATATCATTGTTTTGCAGCTATTTTAAGCTAGTATTCTATGAGGACGTGGTTAATTAATATATATATATATATATATATATATATATAGAAGATTGAACTTAATAAAGTAGTAGTTGTTATTTGACTTAACAAATTTTATAAATTTTATGTAAAGTTCAAGTCATAGTATCAGTTAATTAATTAAGAAACGTTTCAGGTTAATAATTTACTATCATCCAAAGACTTTGAAGTCAAAATTCTTCTGATCAATCAGATCTTACAATGTGACAATTTATGTGGCACTACTCATCACTTACACTCTTAACAGTGGTAGAGCTACACTGTAGTTTTATTTTTATGCCTATAGAGCTGCAGAATGAATGGATCAGCTCGACCGGGACCACGCTCTCACGGAATACCAGCGAAAATAGCAGCTTAATGCTGCTGTGTTTCGTCTAGTGAGTACAGGGACCTTTATTACTGGAGACGAGGCATTCCATCTCAGCCCTCAAGTGTGACAACGCATCTACATAATGATTCCTTGTCAGGGATGAATGTAGATGTCATGGGCCGCAGGAATCACTTAACATCAGGTGAACTGTGTGCTCGTTTGTTACTCTTAAGTAATAAAAAAAAATACTATATATATACAAACTAGTTCAAAGCATTATTAATCGGAATTATATATATCCGGTATCATATACAAAAACATCATTAATAAAAATATATGAGTGGTTTAATACTTACATAAGATTTTCGGTCATCTAAATGTTATCTACAATTCGCGATAATATAACTTAATGTCTTCTTTAATGTCATAGAAACTATTGTTATACAACCACTTATAAGGACTTTTTTTAAATAAATTAGAGTTTACTAATTTCAATTCGTCAGGTATCTTATTATGTATGCGGAAACATATCACTATTTCCATACTAAGCCGATTTTGGTAATATTTAGTAGGAGCTTATTTAAATAGAGATATTTTAAATAAGTCTAAAAGTTTTTTCTTAGAGAACATTAATATAAAATAAGGCAATAAAGTTACAATTAGCAAATCAAGATTTTGAAATATTTGCCTACATGATTGAATAAAATTGGTGATATAGTTTTAAGAATATTAACCTCTTTCCCGATCAGATATTGTAGCAATATTATTATTTGTTATATCTGTCATTTTATAGAAAGCCTAGATACAACGGTAAATTCGTTAGTATAACTCGTCTGTGTATTTTTTGATCTGTTATTAGAAGGAATTTCAATCTCGGGAATGTTAGTGATATCAAGATTGAGTTTGTTTAATATATTAGACTTATTAAATTGAATATTTGTTTTTATTTATACTTTACTTTTACACACACATTGTACAAAAAGATGAGTTCGTTTTGAATGTGTATTGTTTTATTACGTTTATTAGACGTTCCAACTATTTAAATATCACTTGCAAATGAAACATATTGAAAATTCTTCATATCAGTTAAGTCATTTATCATCATCCAACTCTTCAAAAATCATGATCCACTATTAAACATAGGGCCTCCCATAGATAACCACATAGCAAAGACCCTGAGCACCAGATATCGACTTCCCTCACTCAAATTTGCATAAGTCGTTACTTCATCTAGTGGGGGTTCATCCACCGTAACTGTCAGTCCGAGGTTATCACTAAAGAATATCATTCCCCAATCGGTTACAGATTTTACGAGATATATGGCAAGCTTATTGCCACTTCAGCTTGCTAATATTTATGTATATTATTTACATAAATATAAATTATATTAGTATTAAAACACCATCTTGAGGGACACTGTATATCTTTTCTGATAATTTTATTTATAACAAGATATTGAAGTCACTCTGTTTGCCGTTTAATTTCGAACGGCCATGTTCTTTGTCTAAAAGAAAGCTATGTGCAACAAATACCAAAAGCTTTTGTTAAATCGAAGAATAATCCTATTGTCATATAATTGTATTTATTCTGTACTTGCGTTTCTAAGTACATATATACACGCACCATAAGAAACACAAAAGCGATATGATATTTAACGCCGGTACAGCTATAGAAGCGATGACGTAGTACTTCCGTGGTCGAGGCAATCCATTCATGTTACAGTTAGAAATTAACTGCCACTTGGCTCTACCACCGTAAGAGGCAGCTAAGCCCTGTCTGGTAAAAGGCAGCATTCAAGTGCATTGAGTGATCATATCTGAGTGCTAAAATGAAACACATCGTTTCCAGAAATCTACGGTTCTCTGTACTCAACATATGAAACACGGCAAGGGTATGCTACTATGTCATGACTAATATTCAAGGAGGGCGTGTTATATGGCGGCTGGGGAGTCAAGTCTAATTAGAATTAACTGCTTGATTCGACCAGTGATAGATTGACTAGGTTCTTCGAGATACTAAAACATTCCACATAGAAATGTACAACGTAAAAACAATCTTTGTTTGAAGTCGAAGTAAAAATGTCTTCATATTTCCTCGACAAGCTTTATCTTTCCATCCATCTTTACCAAAGACAATCCCTGTCGAACATTACCCAGATTTACCGCACCATAAGAAAGGTTCGAACGGCCCTCGGAACTATATATCACTCGCCGCACGCTGTAAATAACGCCAATAAACGCGAATTTTAATTTCAACCCCATTAATTCCAAATTGGGAGATCAAAGGCTCGTAAACAATGTATGCCCCCTAAAACGACGTAACGTAAGTGATCATTTCAATGTTTACGTATCTTAACACTGCATATACCCTTAAGGGGTGAACAGAGGAACTCTATCTGGGCACTACGAAAACAGAAGACAAAAGAAGTATAACAAGAGTGAAGATAATTACAAGCTTAAATAATATAATACACAAATAACTATTTAAAGACACAGCTTCTTGATCAGCAAGAAGTGAATCGCATACAGACTGTAGGAAGATACTGCACATTAAAAATATTTAACTTCTAAGAGCTCTAGCTCTAGATCTAAGAGTAGAAGTCTAAGAGTGTAATTTACATCGTATAATCCTGTCATGACATGTTTATATATCAATAAACTCTTATCTCTAGACAGCATATCCAAAGAGAGAAACAATTTATTTTCTAGGAAGTTCGAACGCTCTTGCGAGCTTCATTGTGCGATCATTCCATCGTTACATACGACCATAGGATAGATATATGAGGTTGTATGTAACGTAACGTAAACCAATTACAGTTAGTCCATCTAAGCATCTTTCCATCCCCTTAGAGGTGACAACACATCAAGTGTATCTTGAATCATGTAGGCAGCACACCCTTAATATAATAAACCAACATTCAAATTTGCAGAAAATAAAAAAAAAACAAGATAGTTTGACAAAAGTCTAAGTATTGAACCATTTATCTTAAAAATATATATATATATATTTATATTTTGAATGATTTTATTGTTTTGCTATACGGATATTAGTAAAACTTGGATGTACCCGTGCACGAACTCTTTTTTTATTGAATATAATAATAACCCTTATACTCAGAATAAAGTAACACATAGCAAACATGTGCATTTTCTTCCCACACTGCATTTGCCAGCTTAGTTTTGCCACCCACATACCTTTCTTCTCGAACAGTTATTTTTATCATCATTAAATAATATTGTTGCGCGCAATCCCGTGCTTTATTATTATATGGTAATAATGACGTAAGCATTCACGCTAACTTATTTATCCTTCCATAGACATACATATAAGAGTATAGATCCGAATACAAACTCTAGCGGTACTAAAACCCATCTTTATTTATAACGATATACCCAAACCCAACCGAAGGTAGTTGGTGATATACTACCTTTGGTTGGGTTTGGGTTCACTTTGTTTAAATAAATAAAAGTTAATAACTTTGCTGTTAACATGACTAATATTCCTGATAAGCAAAACTAAGTTTTGATACTTTGATATAGTTCACGGCAATAGTCAAATGGCAGATTTGAATTTATCAGATCGTTCCCTAAACCTTATATTTATATTACATTGAAGCTTCGTTATTGAAGAAAATAAATCCTACATTACCTAACATCATCTACTTCTAGAATTAACTATCGTACTATAATATTTACAACAACTACAAATTTCTTTATTTTTCTTAATTTATACTTGTACATACGAAACAATAAAAGTAACATATACTTACATAAAATGTCACATGAGGTTTAATACTAAATCCCAATCATTAATACGTTAAACAAAGTTTTATATCAATAGGTTGAACGTCTTTAATAGTTTGATTAAAAATCTGAAACTATTACATATTTTCAGTTGAAAATTTAACCCAAATATTGAGTTTGTAGATACTTGACGTCTAATGAAGTCAATAAGTTGGGCACTTGGTATTAAGATTCAAATCAAACCGAAAACAGAACAGCAGATAAATAACGAACACATAGAACATTATGTCAATTCTAAATGAACGTTTATAATGATTGCCATCTACAAATTCCAATATCTATCCTCAATAAAGATTCAAGATCCACAAGCGTGGTCACCCCTAAAGACAGAGATGGAAAGCCTCGCATCAGTTACTATACGTTTAAAAATCGCATTTGGTCTGGTCTGTACTGTCTGTGGCAGTTTATTTTTAAAAGTAAAAAAAAATAAGACCACTTTTAAACTATGTTTCAGTTTAAAAGTGTTCTTGTTTAGTTCATAAACTGTGTAAATAAGTATCAAGTAAGTAATTAATAACTAATTAAAGTAGTTAATTTTACACACATACATACATTTCATTCCTAAAAATCGTAATAACAGTGTATTGCCTGTTAATTACAATTTTTAGGAATGATTTTGACCCATTGGTAAAAGGAAATGATATCTCCACATCCAAGATGTAAAGATAAATATAAATTAACAAAAGGATTGTATAAGTTTTCAAAATTATTTCATCATTTATATCATTCCATATATCGAAACTGAACTGGACACTACAAGAAACGCTCTTGATTTATTTATCGTAAACAAATCACGACATAATTGAACTAATAAATCAAAAATGACGTGCTTCATACAAGATTAAAAAAAAAGTTAAATGCGAACAACAATATTGCATACAAACAGCACCACGGCTGAAATGAATATTCAATTAAAAACACCCAAACAAGACGGTGTAAAAAAGCTGACAGAATAGAACGGAAAGCTTAATTTTAGTTCATCGAGAGCAGTATTACTGCATTAGCCTTGACGTGAGCGCGATACAGTCGACAAACAGACGATGTGACATTTCATACAAACGTTGAAATTTTACGATTTGAAAAAAAAAATAAGAATTTTCGCGTCGTAAACATTTTATATTTATCGGTATCTTGAAAGTTCGGTGAAAGGTGTGGAAAATATTTGTAAATTGTACGAATCTTTACCTTCTGAGACGAGCAATGAAATACGACAAACAGCAATGACCATCTTCATATCGATCGCGTTATGTATGCATCGATTGATTCAATAATTCTAATAACGACGGAGAAATAATCGTTTAAGAGACGTGAATCACTCTGTCACAGTTTTTGCACAAACGTTGTTTATATAAACAGCACCCCAGGTTAACATACCACTTCGTCCTCAACAGACCCCGGACTATCACTCACCGTAGACATCTCACCGCGTCGCCCTCGCCTTCGAGCGCGACGTAATCTTCGCGACACCGCGTACACTAGATACACCCGCGTGTCAGGGCGGTTCTCACCGCCCACAGCTTCCGATTGACCAGACAGGGTCTACAGGTGGTGTCCGTCAGAGGCTAGGTCCGCATACCTGACCTCGGACGGTCAGTAGACATCACCATCCATTCTCCAATCTGGAGAATCTTACTTACATTATTTTACTTATATTACTTATATTACATTTACTTATAGCTAGAGAACTGGCAACTTAGGTGGCACTCAGATTGGAACGTGATCAAAGCAGACCGACACGCTCAGTGCATGAGCGCTTTGGTGTCAGTAAGAGAACCAAACTCTCTAACTAGCTCACGGACTCTCAGTTCCGTGAGCCCTGTGTCCGATGAAGCTGTAAGACCCTCATAGGCTATTAGCATCAACATCAAAAGAATCTAGATAACTACTATCACGGGAGATCCCCCTTTTTCATCCTACGGCCAAAACTGCATGCGGATAATGTCCAAAAGCTCAGTGACACTCATTGAGTTTTAAAGAGAGTAATGCTTACTGATGTCTATTTGATAGAATTCGCTACGTCCTCCGTAATAGAAGGTGAAAAACATACAAGAGTCAACGTCACATCGGTCTGGCCTCATAGATTGTAGAACCCGTGACAATTGGGACGAACAGTCCATTTTTGAAAGCCTATAGGTTGTTATTTTTTTATCAGTACGATGCTATCGATATTTGTGAATGTTATTTTGTGTACTCAATAAAAATTTGTAAAAACAAACAAACTAAACTAAACAAACGCTCAAGCCGTAAACAATTTGTAAGTGTATATTCCTAATCAAGATTTACTCCTACGCAGTAAATATTGATTAGGTATCGAGTAGTTTGCGTAACCTATTACTCAGACCTTCCTCAGTAGTGTTCGATTCTTTTATTTGATTAATTTTGGGTACGAGGTTTTTTTTTAACACCTGTACCACTAGCAAGATAACTATCTAAATCTTCCCCCAATCTTATCGAAGTTTTTATTTCGAAACACATTCAGAGTAAGATTCCCACTTACAGGCCAATCATTTATTTGATCTCTTTTTAATTTGAACTCATGTTTTGTGGCCCCAATTGATACAAATATAATGTTTTTATCGATAATAATTAAATGTCATATCAATCTCATAACATTGCAATGTTTTACGATTCCGATATTACGATGCTGTCTGGGTCGATGCAAACCCGTAATACTTTTCAATTAATTTTTAACACTTTGACGACGAACATTAAAACAGAAGGACTAAAGAAAATCTTACATACTTATAACATAATCACAGTCGTAGAACCAAATTGAAAAAAAAAACTTTGTGAACAGCAAAAGAGTGAGGAAACGTAGGAAAGTGTGAGTGAGTGAGTATATACCTTACATTATTATTATTATTTATTACCTACAACTTAGTATGAATGATAGTCCATCTATATGTTATCTATAAATATGTATCTGTAATTATATTAGTGTCACCACTAAAAATACCTTCAGTTTGTATTCCTATTAATTGTAGGTAAGTTGGACCAATAGAGAATATATGTATATATATATATATATATATATATATATATATATATGTATATATGAGTTAGAAGAAGAAGTTAGAAGTTTAGTTACGAATAAACAAATTCTTTCTTTTTTCTATTTATTTAATTTGGGTCTTCTACAGAGCATCTTAGCAAACCATCTTATCACATAGTCAAATCTGATGCATGCACCATTTAAAGATGAACGCATTAATTGTTACATAAAACAATAATTATTGTACAAAACAATTACTGAATCAGTATAAAAACAAAAAATCTGAATTAAATTATCAAAATGTATATATATAAAAATTAATTAAATAACATCATAATAAAATAATAATAATTCTTTCTTTCTTTCTTTTGATATTGTTGAATTGTCATTCAATATAAATAAAATTTAACTTAATATAATGTAAAGTATATTTATAAATTCCAGAACCAAAACCTTAAATAATCTTTATCCATTTGTGAAAACCGAAACAAAAACATATCAATAGATGAGCGAAGACGAGCTCAATATATTGATGAAACATGAGACGATTGTCAAGATCATCAAGTCACAACACCTAAGGTGGCCAGGGCACGCTGAGAGCATGGAAGACCATGGGGCACCCTGTTGAATTAATAAATTTATAAAGTAGTTTATAGGTGCATTATTAGTAAGTAGTTCATATAGGTCTTTGTATTTTTTTTTGCGGAATTAAGTTTTAAGTTTTTGCCGCTTGTGGCGCTCTTGTTCTCTTGCGAATATATACTAATGTCACTGGTGAGAAAATGTATTATATCGTGTTTATAAAGATATCTAATAAGGGTTTCATTGAAATACTGAATAAAACCAATACACCCAAGGTAATGAGGAAGTGGAAACCGCAACAAAAAAGACCAAGAGGGAGGCCTAAGACGAGATGGTGCGACAGCATTGGGTAAGATCTCAGGGCCATCGTAAAGTTTTCCGTCTGGAGAAGAAAGCCAAGGATCGAAACGAATGGCAAAACACTGTTAAAGTAGCCAGGACCCATAAAGGGTTGTAGTGCTGAAGAAATTAAAGTAAGTAAAGATTGGCGAACATCGAAGGACACACATGGCAAGAGAACTCTTCAATTCATCTGAGGATGATGGATCAGAGCCTATCAATAGCCCGGTGCTGAACAATAATTGAAAACGACAACCCCGTGGATTGGGGTCGGACTACCTATTTGCCTAGGCAGTTATAAGATTTACAAAAGCTCATTTGTAAAAATAAAGTACTCTGCCTTAGAAACACTTCGAACAATGTATTTGAAAATTAAACTACTATTAAATTTATTATTTCCCCCTAAAAACAAATCATATCATCAGAATTCGCATAATTACACTATATTTCGAAGCGTCGTTAGTCTAATGGTTTAAGGTACGGTCTGTGAAACTTTGTTGTTGGTCCCCTGGCGAAAGCATTTTAAGTTTAGTTGGAGTAGGAAACCGGAACGTTAGTAATGTTAATAGCATTGCTAGAATTCTTTTTTTTTAATTATATCTGTAACTGGGTATATGGGCAATACATGTACCAAATTTCAATTTATTTCGTTTTTTAGATTAGAAGAAACTAAGCGTGCGCACAGTCAGACACGAGATTTAATTTTAATTGTAGCCTACTACTATTATATCTGTACAGGGAAGGATTGGTATAAGTATAGGTCACGGATATCAAACACATGGAAGACCTGGTTAACGACGGGTAAATGACATAAGACAAAATCGTGGTACATGGAGTATGCTGAAAAGGAAGACCGACCCCGAGGAAATGGGAAAAGGACTAGAAGAAAAGAATATTGGCCTAGGTATAGAAAACGTATCGTTCAAGAGAAAATTTAATTTCAAAGAAATTCCTATTAGTATTTGCAATTGTGCATTTATTACAAGAAAACTCATAAATCTAAGTAATTTATACGTTCCGTAATAAATTGAGGCACCGGAGCTCAAAGCTATACTTAATCTAATGTTGATTCCAAGATAAAGTCAGCTTTCTAGACGGGGCAAGTTCAAACGCCCACACTTTCACCAGCATTTAACCGTGGGATGTTCTAACGATGAGCAATCACTCATTAGTGTTGGAACAAAAAACACTTAGACTGTACAGTAGATTATAAATATCAAAGGACTTAATTCACGGATAACAATAGATACTTATACCTATCAACATTACCTGATCAGCTGAAGAAGGACTGATCCCTGATCCTGAATCCTGAGTGAAATGGGAGTCTTTTTAATTTTTATATTATTGAGGGAGATAGTGACTCTTTGTTACATTTTAATATTGTCACTCGTCATTTATTAATTGTATGCTGTCTTCACCTTTAATTGCGATGATATTAACTACGAAACTATTCCAATGTTTTTGTATTTTCTGATTGTAAAAATGTTCATTGTGTTGGTGTTCAATAAATAAATAAATGGACAAATGAACACACATTTCACCGGATGGTCTATAAAGCCTATGAAATCCACATTGTCCTAAAAAAGATTCAAGATGCACATTTGTTGTCAACCCTAAGGACTGAGGAATACCTCGGTACCTTTAGGGTGACTTTCCCCGATCGAGTCGACTCACATCACATCACAGCAAAAACAAGCAGCAACGTGACTCTACATCTCTCACATCCATTAACTCAAAACACTGCCTTGTATTGTATGGTTAGTGTAGGGATTCGGTAACGGTTAAAGGTGGTGAAGTATTCCATCTTAGTCTTCAGAGCAATCTTGTAATTTTTATGGACCGTCTGATCTGCTCGTTGAAATCTAGAGTCTAGAATCAGTCAAATAATATGACACTATTAATAACACTATATCCTACGGAACTATCTTGACCATGTCGATATATTCTGGTTTTGACCAGATGGCATCATCCCATGCGTCAATCTCTTCCAACGTCTGATGCAATGAATGCACGTACAATAAGCTCTGATGAAAACCCTGATTTACTACCTTAAACCTGATCGATATACACACTCAAACTCTCTTTCCTCGACTGGGAATCGAGCGCAAGAACCACTACACAGCATATTTGCTGGTTACTGTAAACTTACCGATCCATCATCACGGGTGATAATGTGTCTACATTTTCCTTATTAAGGATGAATGAAGATGTCATGGGCCGTCATCGCTTCACTATCAGGTGAACTGTGTTCCTTTGTTGCATGTACAAAAAAGGCAAGCATGTGCTTATTTCAAGTTTACTATAAAAGATATATGGCGGTATATACGACGTGTATTGTGTATATTAAGGCCACGTGATATTGCAGTGTGTGTGTTTAATTTGTAATGATTTGAGTACATGGCTGTTTCGTCGCGGGTTCTGGATTTTATTTCCAATAGAAGACTATATACGTATATCACAAATTGTTAATATTCTCGATGTGTTGTGTGTATGTCCCGTGTTATAGTTACTGTATTTGAACCTTCCTCTTATCGGACTGTGGCAGGGGATGACGAGTTAGTGCCACTGTGTTGGAGCTTAAACATACAACACTTTATTATATCTTGCGTAGTTGATGTCATATGCTAACAACTACACGGTTGTGGTTGAAATCACCTTAGTTCTTCTGCGGATATCCACGTCTTTTATTCAATCACGCAAAGATACACCGATCGTGTTTCATTTAGTTTAATGTATAATTTTCAAAATATATACAAGGAATATTAAATTAAATGAAGCATAGACCATGTTACTAAGCAGCATATCAATATTAGTCCTTAACGGTAAATGCGCCTCTATATTACATACAATATCTAGTACACTATCTTAGATAAAAATATATAATCCTTTAGTCCATATGATCACCATCATATCATGAACAACCATCGAATGATTACAAAAAATAATTCCATAAAATAGAACCTAGAAAAATTTAAAATAAGCGTAATTCTCATTTAAACAATAATGCCGTGTGATTTTTATTGTAAAAAATCATCAATTGTTCTGCGCAATAAACCATTTTGTACGCAACATTGTACGTAACAAAACTTTAGTGGTGGAGCCACGCTGCAGTATGTTTCTAGCTTCGTCATGATTCGGTCAGCTCGACCGTGGAAGGACCACGCCCTCACAGGATACCAACATAACTTAATAACATAACGCTATTGCGTTTCGTCTAGTAAGTGTAATGTAGAGATTCGGAGACCTGTATGACTACCGCCGATAGATTCGATCGTAGTCCTCAGGGATGCCAAGGTGTTGCATGATTCCTTATCGAGGAATATATAGGAATATTCAAAAGATACTCACCTTCCTGGAGTGAAAACAGCCACCACTACACCAAAACCCCCTCGGTGACCACCCTCCGTGCATAGGGCTAGGCTCGGGGTGCCCCTCTACACTGAGCCTAAGTATATCCAATTCATATGCCCCGTATTCACTATCCTCATAGTCAGAGAAACCCTGATCGCCCGTAAACCCAGGATTCACTACCTTCATGTGGACTGTGTACTCGATTATCCCTCTATACAATAAAAAATATTCATTAAGTCAATACAATATCATTATGCTTACTAACCCTTCACCTTAATTACCATAAATTCTACATGCTTCTTATTACCTTATAGCCAGGATTTATTACCCCTATAAAATGTTCATACATCTATTTATTTAAAGGCGTATGACTAACTAGTTTATAGCTTTCTTTGTGGCGACGGTCTGAAGGTCGACAAACCGCAATGATTCATTTTACTGGTAAACACCTTATCATAAACTCTGACCAATAAATACTTCTTTAACAAGACGTCGCAAATAATATATCGAAGCCAATTTATATATAATATATCGAAGTAAATTGGCAAGGTATACCTTGCCAATTTACCTAATCTCCAAAATATCTAAAGGCCGATAGCGCACCTGGCACGCCTTTGGTTCTTTATTCTATTAAAAAATACAATCAAATTTACTAAAGAATATGTTAATACCTTCATAATTTTAATAAATAAAATTAAACAAAGTTTTTTTTTAAAGTTAAAATTTTCCTAGTGTTGATTAAGATAGATGCCTAAAGCTCGCTCCAAATAAATCGATTAGATGCCCATCCCTAACTAACATCGATTAACAAACCCTCCTCAAACAGAACCCTCGCCGGAGATTTATACGACACAACTATGAAAACTATGCGGGGAAGTAATTACAGAACCCATCGGCCGTTTACATTGAAATCGTTTCGTTTAAAAATCGATTTTCTTTACTACGAGTATCACTATTTTAACTAAAGTTTTTATCGAATGTTGCTGCATTACAGATAAAAGTTATTCACAGTAGTAGTTTATTATCAGTGTTAGAGCCACTTTGCGGCTTGTTTCTAGCTCAAGCTTTGACCGGGGAGGAACTACACCTTTACAGAATACCAGCGAGAAATGACAGCATAACCTGTCTAGTGAGGTGACAAGGGTTACCGGATTCTTACTACGGTGAACCTACTCGTAGGTACTGGTGACGAAGCATTCCATCTCAGTACATCTGCGTTATAATTCTATATGGAGGATGAATGTCGATGCCATCACTGACCAGGAATCACTTACCATCAGGTGAACTCTGTTCTCGTTTGTTACTCTCCATTATTAATAACAGAATAAAAATTGGTAAGTTATTCCTGCAGCTCATTGATGTGTTGTCAACCCTGACTATAAGGGAATGACCATCAGTAATAAGAGTCACCGGATCCCTACTTCTATCAGACGAAACACATCAGTATTATGCTGTCGTGACCAGTGAGTATTCAATTAGAGTGTGGTCCTACCTCGAGTCGAGCGGACCCATTCTGGTGCTTTTACAATCAAGATGCAAAGTGACCCTGCAACAATTTGACACATGTAATCTAATACAACACTTATATGGTAAGAAATGGACATTATGTTTAACAGTTTATTTAATAATTTAAAATCAATTCATTTTACACACAAAAGAAACGTATTTTTTTTCGTGGATATTTCCTTCGGGATGTGCGTTCGTAAACAAGATAACGCCTTAAAGCTTCAATGAACCGAATCCTTTTTCTTAATTAATAAATATTATAATAAAAAAAAAATAAAGACTAACTCATTTTCTTTTTCATTGAAAATGAACGTTTCTTTATGTACGTATTTTTATTTATATATATTTTATGACTAATGAATGTACGAATAATGTTTTATGAGAATATTAATATTGTCTGGGAACTCACCTGCTTACCCTCACCTCGCTTTACTTTAATCACTGAGCTGTGTCGTAAGCAGATATAATTACAGTAGATCAATTTTAACGCAACTGATACGACGCCTATCAAAGATCTTAGACTTGTATAGTGTGCCTAAGTCCGATTTCCGTGTTAGGTTTTGTAATATGCATGTCAAATAGACGATTGTTCGTTCCGCGGTCAATATGTCATATAGCTTTCATTACGGTAATGACTTCCTAATACAGAATATATTTTCTATATTTACATAATATAGCTCACTTTGTGGTTATTTTCCATTTAACTTCTAACGCGGAGAATATTACGGCAAGTGGAAACTAAAGAATGAATGATGTGAAATGATGAATGATTATCTTCTGGGGGAGGACAATCATTCAAGAAAAATAGTATCTGATTGTTACAAGTACTTCGTCTCGGTACTAAAACTTGAGATTCTTTTACTCGTGCCGAGGGTATCCTAATGACCAACAGTGAAAATGCACCTGCATTTTGCTTCCTATTCGATCTGTAATGGGGTCATGAGTCGGAGGAATCATTCGCCATTAGTTAAACTATGTTTGTTTGTATCTCCTTAAAACCTTCTTTAAGTTTCGGAAAACACAAATTCCGTCACCTAGAACGTCACGTGGCGTCCGAGCCGAGATTCGAACCTCCTTCAGAAGGACTCTACTATATCGCCCTCCTCTGTCGTCGTCGACGTTCTTCATCAACAGGGGTCGGAGCGCTGCAGTGGTGGTGCAACAGCAGTCCTTGTACTAGAATCGTCGTTGTCTCCCTACTAATCGGGCTCACTGCTCGCGAGTCTGTTTAGATAGATCTGTAAAGCATAAAAAAAAAAGAAAAATTAACTAACGATGGGTATATGGGCCTTTTATATCAAAACTGGCTAGAGCTTGACTAGTAGCTTACCTTATATACTGTGGCAATGTAGCCCTAAATGATATAGGTACATAATTGCTAATTGCAATTAAAATGGTTATATACCATGTGTTCGTCGGTGAAGAAAACCAGCATAGGGAATCCTGTTTGTCCGAACAATGAATAATAAAAATATTTCGAAGATTTTAAGTCCACCAGTACGCAAAGTGACGCGTGATGCGCTATGCTGTAACACCCACTTGGGGCACAACAGTTTTATATATATATATATACTTAGTATACTATTACTTTTTATATTTATTTTTATACATACTTGACTCTACTTTTTATACAAAAACAAAATAGTATAGGTAATTAGCCCTCAATTCATTTTACGGTCAATATTATTAAGAAACGCAAAAAAAAAACCCACTTCACAAGGTGATTCGCTTTCGAAGATGGATGTGAGTATCTTGAGAAACCAGTGATCATTAACCGTCAGGCGAATTGTGCTCGTTTGTCACATTTTTTATAATATTAGATGTTCCAAACAAGCGCACACTTCAACTGATGGTAAGAGATTAACCCACGTAGAGGCCACCCACCCACATTAATTCTCAAATATACTCGGGCATATTTTTTTCTTATTAGGTCCTTATGAAATCAGCGTATTACGTGAAAGGAAAAAAAAAATCGTGATAAATTATATATTTAATCTATCGATTATATATAGGTAGTTGTGGCATTGATTACAGTGTTGAAAAAATTTTTGGAGCTAGTATCAATAAAATCTTTAAAAGCTATATCGATTACTTTTTGGAATTGATTTTTTTTTCTTGCAAAAAATCGTCCAAGTTCCGAACGTATGATAATGAGATAATCTGTTGGGGAAAGGTCCGGGGCATATGGTTTGTGTCGGAGACATTCCAATCGCAGCTCCTCTAATTTAGCGACTGTCTATCGTGAAGTATGGGGTCTAGCGTTGCCATGAAGCAGCAGTGGTCTAGAGCAGTTGACCAGTCTTGGGTGGTTTAACAGCTACCTTTTCTATCATGGTTTGCAATTATTGACAATATAGATTTGCCGTAATCGTCTGACCAGATCTTAAGAAGCTGTAGTGTATGCACCAGAACTGGTCCACCAAACACACACCAGTACCATTTTCTGAGTCAACTTTCGCTTGGGACAGAATTTGGCCGGCTTTCCTGAGTTCAACCACCGTGATGAGCGCTTCCTATTGTCGTACAGTATCCATTTTTCATCACAGGTAACGATACGATTCAAATTTTTCACGTTATTTTGACGGTTGAGTAATATAACGCATCACTCAATGCGTGTTTGTTTGTGTGCTTCACTCATTTCTCTTCGCTTTTCAAATTGATTTCACGTGACTTAAAATTGTTTTGTCACTCTCAAGCCTGCAACTTACGCTGTGTATGTGGCTTGAGATGGATCTGCTTCCACGATCACCTTTAATTCTACATTGTCAACTTGGCTCTCCGGTCGACCGCAGGGTTTGTTTTGGAGGTCAAAATCTCCAGAACGAAAACTTTGGAACCAAAAACGTACCGTGCTTTCTTTTACAGTAGCTTCCCCTTACACATCATTAATCTTTCGAGCTATTTCCACGGCTGAGCTCATATTCGTAAATAACACGATATTTCAAGTTTTCCATTTTGTCAACAAAAGGATTTCAAAGAAAAACAAATGGTGTGAAAAGAAATGCTTCACTAAATTCGAAACACTTATATACAAGCCTAAATTTGAAATTGGAATTCCCAACCAAATGCCAAATTAATTGAGTTCAAAGTGGCCAGTTCGATGAAACGCCAATGTCATAAGTAACCTAATAATTTTATCATTATACAATTATCGAATACCATATCTAACAAGTAAATAATGTTTAGATATGTAGTAGGCATAGAGATAAAAAAAAATCACCCGACCAGGTTAGGACCATGATCTTATAGATTCAGACTAGGGAAGCGAACTGAGCGCAAGGTCCTTAAGGTACTTTCTAGTGAAATTGATTTGATATAAAGGTCGCAGTAATCACTTACATAGAAGGGGACTGCGTAGTTCTTAAAATCCACAATGTTGCAGTACTAAAAAATTTTAAGTTTTTTAAAGAACGCAGTCAGTGCTATTCACATTCCGGTTAACTACTACAAAAATAGCTTTTAAGCTTAACAATAGCTTTTTTTGCATAAGCCATAAAAATAAAACGACAGTAATCGAATGGCAGATTCGTACTTACGACCTTAAGTTTCACAGACTGTACCCAAAACAATTACATTTGACAGATATGACTTCTATATAATGATATAATTTTAAATATTTTTGAAAAGAAATGTCTTTAAAGTATTCATTATAACATTAAGTAAAAGCGGAAGAAAATTTCTACCCTCAATTGCAAGCTACATGGTAGAACAAGGCGTTACAAAACCGGACGTACAACATAAGTACAAATACTTTTTTCTATTCACGCCGGATGTTTGACTATTGCAGGTCATCGCCCTCAATTGGTTGGTGGGCCACAAAACACCCAGAGGTGGATAAAAGCGTTAGCGTTTTTTTAAAGAAGAGTTTATTGCCACTACTTTTGCAAATTTATTTTATTTAATAATGTGTTTTAAAATATTATGAATAATTGTAATCACAAAACGTATGAAACACTTAAAGTTGAAAAAAAAATGTTTTTAGCAATTGTAAAACAATATAGAAAAATTTGCAAATTCAGAATGGAGCTTTAAATAGATAGATTTTTAACCAATTTAAAATATTTTTTTTGTAAAAAAAAATAATCTTTTATCGTGTTTTAACTTTTTAAATGCTTAAGTTGGAATAAAATAATTTTTAATGTAAATTTAAATAGTCCCTATATAATAAAATAAATAAATACATCAACCTTCTTTACTAAAGCTTCATTTTCAAGGCTGAACCACATAACTACACTGAAGGCTACGTTGTATCGGTTGAATTTGTTGTTCAAACTACATATTGTTAAAAATATTACTTATTACATACTTATATACTTTTACTTACAATTATAACTTAGTATTCTCCAACACCAAGCAATGCATAGTACGTCTAAAATTAAATAACACATACTCCGCTAGCTTCGTAGCCCAAACACTTCGTCAAGAAATTGGCACACGAGTTTAGTGGACCGTCTAGTATACTTGTAAGACATAAATAGACAAGTACACTCGTATAGCTTCTGGTTATGTTGAAACTAGGAAACATCATCTCTTCTATCTTATTAGCACATTGCAACTTGTCAAGTTGTACGTGATCGTGTTCTAGACCAATTAATAATGCATCACTAATTCAAGACGACGTGTGGATAAAATGCATGTATATAAATGATGAAAATAAACGGTTTTTAACTAGACGACTAGCCTGGCGTTGTATGGAAGTTTTAATTTACATAATTTTTGTATAGCATATTAATATATGTCTATAAATATATTTCTTTAACAGTGGTAGTTACGCGCAAGTCTGTTTTTAGCTGTAGAATGGGTCAGCTCGATCAGGGTAGGACCACGCCCGCACAGAATACCAGCGTAAAATAGTAGCATAATGCTGCTGTGTTTCGTCTGGTGAGTTCAGGGTTCCGGAGACATTTGTTAGTGGAGACGAGGCATTCCATCTCAGTCCTCAAGGATCACAATGTATCTGCATTATTATTCCTTGTCAAGGATAAATGAAGACGTCATGGGCCACAGGAATTACTTCATCAGGCGAACTGTGTGTTTGTTTGTTACTCTCAATGTAATAAAAAATGTACTCAAGCGGCCAATACTTAAAACAATATCTATTTAGCCGATTTTTTGATAAAATTTGTATTCATTTTGCTATATATCATTAGCCTAACTGCTGATTTGCTGAACGTAAGCTTCTCTTATAAATTTGCTGAAAGCTAGACCCAGAGCCACCGTATCATAGGTCATAGCATGTGATTCTACGAATTATATGGTTAGAATTACCACTTCAGCTGCTACCTTTTAAGCTACATCTTGGAAATGGAAGCTGGTATATTAACCATGTAGTGATGATTCAACAAAGTTTAGAGTCGTAGTAGCTCATTGTCTAAACGCTTTCTTTTGATTTCACGGTACGCTAGCAAATTGGGTACGATCCCAGGGGCTGGCACCGGTGCGATTATAAATTTCAATTTTAACTGCCGAATTATCGTGTTCCCAGTGGTGAAAGGAAATATCATTACGAAGGCTGCATGTGTTAGAGAAAAATTAAAAAAATATTTCAACGCATAATAATCAATCAAACCTACATTGTTATTTCTTGACACATTCAGTACTAATCCACTATATTATTTTTGTGAAATATTTGTGTTTTATTATTAGGGGCGATAAACGATCATGCAGTACAACTGAACGTAAGTTGTTATTGCGGTCCATGACATCCATTCTTAGCAAGATACATATGCGTTGTCACTCCCGAGGATTAAGATGGAATACCTCATTACCTGTTATAGGTTCGTATACCTAAAATAACGCTATAGATGCTCTGCTTACCCCATAAGAGAACAAATGCCGCTATCACAACTTTGTAAATAAATAAAATTCAGTAAATTTTGTAACTAGAAATATTCTTCATCTTCATGTTTATTTATTGAATTTATAATTAATAGGCTTTCATTGCGGACATGATTTCTGATTAAGTTTCACGTAAAAAGAAGTACACGCCTTTCAGGCAGTCGGTTAGTTCTAAAGTTGAAGATTGTCAACTTCTTGGTTGCCAAAGTTCTGGGCAGGTTGTTTTATTTTATTGACTTTAATTGATTGACCTATATTCAGCAGTTGAAAAGTGATTGACTAAGGTGATGACACGTTGAGTAGGATTGACATCTTTTATTTATAAACGTAAATGACCACGACACTTTTCTCGAAAATTATCATAAGCATATATAACAAGTTATAAATAGTGACCTAGATGTTAGAGATTGAGACAATTTTTTTTGGTTCGTAGTTCTGGTAGTGGTTTTAACTTTTTGTATAATATTATAAATGTTCAACGAGCACACAATTCACTTAATGGTAGAAATAACTGCGACTCATGAGATTTATGGCTATCCTCAGGAGAGCTTCAAGATGTACATACATGTGTAAGCACTCCTGATGAATGAGAGAACCGTCTGGTATTTCGGATGTCGATGATTATCACTTACTATCAGATGTGCTGCTTGCCAATTTGCCACCTATTCTAAAAAAAGGGCTTGTCCTCTTCCTGGTCGAGTGATCTTATTCATGCTACACCTAGAAACAAGCTGCTGAAATAGAATTTTCTTCGTGAAATGTCCAGTTCTGGTGACACCGAGTGAATATCTCAATAGCCTCGGTTTATATGCACTCCAGGCTATTGAGACGCGAGTCCTAGATTAGCCAATATTTGAATATCACAAATTGTATATTTACGTACCTGAGTGTATGTGTGAAATACCTGTGTCACTGACGCTGCATCCTTCAGTCCATTAATCCATCCGAAGTAACTGACTGAGCCGAGGTCAGCCCTCTCGGGCACCCTCGAGTCAGTTGCTTTCGCGCTCGGGGTTACGGTTCAAGCCCCTCTCGGGATCACTTGTACTGGTTACCCAATAATAAAGGTCTCGGCTGAGTGCATTAGGCGCTCGGCCACCTTTCAAGAAGCTGTAAAAGCCCTTGAGCTAACAGCGGCCATCAGCCATAAAAAAAGGTATAAAAATACTTAAGGTAGTGTAATATATCATGCACAATTGCCATCATCAAGTAATAACCAGAGAAGTCGCAGTGATAGAAATCAACCAGGGGGACATTATCATCATCAACTTCATTGTATAATGTGACCCTAACCTAACTAAAGTCAAAACTTTCTTTCTCGCTTAGATCCTTTAGGTCATGTCATCCGAGAAACAGAATTATATCCGATGAGCTTTATCCTTTAAGCTTCCAGCTGAAATCGTCTTGTCGTGGAGTGGAAATAACTCGATATGCCTTGAAACATTAAACCTATTGGTATTCACATAGTACTTTATCTCTAATATATACCTATGTTCAAGACGGCTCCACCTGTCTGATTGTTGAAATTTTCCGACATTTTCAAATAAAAACTTACAAAGAAAATTCTATGATTTTTCTATTATTTCCTTCCTTCAACACACGGTAGCCTAAAAATTCCAACTGTAAAGATTCTTATTTTATTAAGTGAACACTTTTTGGTATTTTTTTTAAAAAGAATGCTAGTAGTTTTATTAACAATACAGACATTGTCGTCAACCAAATCAAATAATTGAAATGCAACAACATCAGTCGAATGGCGAGTGAGAACATGTGACCTTAAGTTTCGCAGATAGTACCCCAAACCATTAGGCTACCGACGAAATGAATTAACAATTGCGGTTTTGGGCTTGTGAATTAAAAATAGCTTGAGCTATTAATTCGCACTTCGTGAGAAGTTTCATGCGGGCTCGGTGAATTGTTTTTTTTTTTCTTCCGTTGTTCTGCACGGGTTTACCCGCTACCGTCCGGCGTCCTGATTAAATGAACCCGGATGTGGTCAGACCCGTTACTACCATTCATAGTGAGAGATTTTGTCAATAATATATATATATAAAAACTGCTAGATCGTGTCCGCTACTCAGCATGCTCTTTATTTTTAAACCCAGACGTATTTAGTACGTCAACCGCAGTGGCTCTCTGAGGTCTGGTTAAAGTAACTTATTTTCGAATTTTATTTCGTAATTCATTAATCGTAAGACGTTAGACGTTAAACGTTAATGTTTATTGGTGTGAATTGTATGTGTGTGTGTATCAATCAAATAATTGTTCGATTTTACAAAACCAAGTAAGTGCGATATATACGTTTATTATTTTTTTAACTTAAAAAGGAATCAAAAGTTTTATCAAAATTTTTGCTATTAAAATTCCCCGATTAGATTAGCATATTTATATATTTTTTAAAATATCTAATAATCTATTTAATAATTTTTTAGTAACTTTCAAATTAAATGATCATTTAAAGCCTTTAATATGGAAGAAAGAAAAAAGAAATAATTTGCCAAATATTATATAAATATTGCAAGGAAAAATTTACATCGAAATATTCTTTAATCGCATACTTTTATTTAAGCATAGGATAGAAAATTATGCGCAGATAATTTATGTTATCTTTATTTTTATATAATCTTTATCTTGAATTTTTTTCTGATTAATTAATATAACCTGATAGCTGATGTGATGATAGAAGGGATAAAAATAATTTATCGTCGTCTGTTGTATATCGAACTGCTACATATTGAAGGCGTACCCTATAATATCCTTGTATCTTCCACGCTTATAGATTAGGGCTAAGGTCTGTCGTATAAGGTGACTGGAAGCGGACTTCGGATTCGCGGGCAAACAGGTACGGGCCTCTGATCGTCAACTAAAGTTAACCAGGGCAGGAAAGCATCACGGGTTGCCCTGTTACGTTACGATGTTATGACACAGTTACAGTGCATGGGAAGGCGACGCTTCCCCTGGGACTAGAAACAATCAGTGCAGACGAATGAACCGGTATTCCTTTGAAGATTCCAGAGCCCCGTTTATTGTGGGTAGAAGTCTTTCTCTTGTGTCTTCTCCCCGAAAGATAGGGCTTAGATTATAATATATAGGCTTTAGATTTTCGTACCACGAAATAAGGCCTTCTCTATAAATTGACACAATATCCAATACGAAACTTACGCAGGTCATTTCATCTAGCGGGGTGTCGTCCTACAATTTGTTAGCCGATTCTTTCGTTAGTAGAGTCTTTCATCATAGCTTTTTCATTATCATCATTATCAGCCCATATTAATATACTGTCATTTTTATAATATTAGGGGTGACAAACGAGCACACAATAAATCTGACGGTTTGCAATAATTGCGGTCCACATGATCCAGATGCACATGCTCTGCCACCCTTGAGGACTGGGATGGAACCTTGATACCTGTAATTAAGTACCCGGACAACTATACTTACCATAAGAAACTAAACAGTGCTATTTCCTGCTGCAGCTGTTGTTTCATGCTGGTAATTTGTGAGGGCGTGATCCTTCCCACTCGAGCCGGCCCATTTCTGATGCTACTAGTGTGTAACTATATCAAGGTCTCTTCGCATGTAGAATATTTATCTCCAAACACGATAGAAGATGCACCTAAGGTAGACTGGTACACGATACAAATATTTTAGAAATTTTTGTACTAAAGAATCGCAATAATAAAACTCATTAGCGCAAGTCTGAACTTCAATCCTATGACAACTATTCTATGAGCCCTACTAACTCCCAGTCTTTCACGACTTCTATGTGAATACGTCACAATAATAATACCAATGCATCAGACTCCATCTGGTGCCAGCCAAAAAGTCCTTGGTCGAAACCGTTCAGGAAGATACAATATTACAAAATAAGTATTGGCAAAGCCTTTTTATCTCATTAGCATAACCATCGTGGTGTTAGGGTCATTACCAAATGGATCAGTTTAGAATACATTACCATGTTATTAACATCGCATTAAGATATTATACACAACTACGTTATGTCATTCGAATTCCATATAAAGACAATTTTTAATGATTGTTTAGTGTCTCTTATTAATTTAAAAAAAAGAATATACTAAAAGATTGAGATAAGATAAAGTAAGACAAAAAGAAGAACATCGAATGCTATTTTATATTGTATTTAGCATCGCACACAGTTCACTGATGTTAGGTGATTTCACTTGCATTCCCGACAAACGTAATGTAGATACGTCACATCTGAGGACTAGATTTGGGTCTTGGAATTGGGTCTCTGGACTCCTAAACTCCCAAGACGAAACACAGCAATGTTATACTGCTATTTTACGCGAGTGTTCTGTGAGAACGTGATCCTTGCGTGGTCGAGCAGACCCATTCTTTCGGACTGCTTGTCACACAGTTCACCGTCTCGAAGTGAAATGCTTTGTTACTAGTAACCGAATATCAGTACTTAGCACTTACTTATTTAATACTTAGTACTTAATACCCGAAGTTCCGAGTGGTTTACAACAATCTGCGGTCATGGGGGGAGATTAAGTTTCATTCAATTTGGAAGATAGTGGGGTGCCGACGGTCGCCCGGAATAACTTCAGGCCTAAAACACTTTCCCCTTCTCCAGTAAAAAACGAGTTAAAAGCTTTAGAATTAGTTTAATTCAATGTGAAGCAAGTTTTGTATTTAATATTTTTTTATCTACCGTTTCTATATTTATGACTGTACTATATAAAAGAATTATATATTCTACTGTTCTTTTTCTATAGATGTTGTTGGATTTTATATTTCTTTTGTGCTACCTGTCTGATTTGTAGTTTACGATCTATTGTATTCTGATATCTTATATCGTATATTCTTAAATCTTTTGTATTTCTTCATTTGAATAATCTATTCTACATTTGAATATGTTGGAATGAAATATAGTAACTTTCGTGTCCTTCCGTTACGCTTTAATTAACAAAGAATATGTTATTTTATTATATACATAAGTACAATATAATTGTGGTACAGCTACACTGCAGTTTCTAGCAGCAGAATGCTGCTGTTTCGTCTGGCGAGTGTATGGATCCGGAGACCTTTATTACTGGTAACGCAGCATTTCATCTTGGTCCTCAATGGTGACGACGCATCTACATTCATCTTTGTCAAGCATGGTTGTAGTTATGGGCTGTAGGTATCACTTGCCATCGGGTGAACTGTGTGCTCGTTTGTTACTCTCAATGTAATAACATTTTTTTGTTACCTATTGTAGAGCAATACTGTAGTTAATTACTAGCTGAAACATAAATGGTTGGTACCTGAATTTTTATTGAGGATGGATATAGGAGTAGATGTTATGGGCCAGTTATCCATTATCATTATCATTTACCATAAGGTGAACTGTCGCGATATGCTTATTTTACGAAAGGGTGATATATTTTATATTCTTGGCAACTTCTCAGTTGATCCGCAAGCATCTTATCGAGGTTCGGCTCTCTTAGGCATCCTCGCGTCAGTCACTTTCACGCAGCTCCCTCCCAGGCTCCAGGCTCCCTCTCGGCAACCCTTGTACCCATAAATAAAGGCTGAGTGCCCTTTCCTGACCATGGATGTAGATCTCATTGGCCGTAGTGATCACTTACCAATAGCTGAAATGTGTGCTCGTTTGTCACCAACTTTATATAGTAAAAAAATAATAAAGAGGTTTTTTATCTAATGTCCGAAATAAGGAATAATAATTAGTTTTAAAAATGAAATAAAAATTCGATTTTTGAAACGAAATGTTTATACTTTACCAACATTTCATAGGAAAAATATTTAAATGGAGAATGAACGACGTAAGAAACGTCAATAGTCTAATGGTTTAGGGTTAGGTCTGTGAAACTTAATGTCATAGGTTCGAAACCACAATTCGACTATTTTGTCCTGAACCATCTCCTAGCACAAGCATCTTCAGCTTAGTTCGAGTGGTTAACTTATATATTAGTTATGTAAAAACAATGTTAATATTCTTTTTTTTTAATAAAAACTCTCATGTATCCAATATTTCCTATTTACTTATGTGATATATCTTTCCTTATTCATCTTATATTATTCAATTAAAGGTCATCTTATATTTTAGTTTCTTAGTCACGACAAGTATACGGAACCGCCATAGCCGCGTTCTGTTTCTAATAATTTTGTTGGAGACAGAACATGGGCGCGGTTGGGCCCGGATTCGGATTAGGATGTCCGGGTTACTAATACTAATTTATTAACAAATTCCGACATTGTCGTGCCGATGGTAATTACTAACTCATTCGTCGAGAATGTTTCCGAAGGCAGGGCTGCGGTAGCGAAAGAAAAGGGTTTATTGATCTTAAATATACGATTGTTGAGGGCTTATGTGTAATAGTTAAAATACTAGTATATACTACATTTCACGTTTCTGTGTTTTTCATCTGTCTCTACATCTGATTTTTTTTTTCGGGCTGAAAACCGCTTTTAGCTCGAGGGCTTTTACAGTTTCACCGGGTTGAGAGGTGAGAGAGCGCTTATGGCAATCAGTCGGGACCTCTATATATGGATAACCAGCACAAGGGCTCCCGAGAGGGAGCCTCGGTTTGGACCGTTATCCTGTTTCGCGAGAGCGTCTGACACGAGAGTGCCCGAGAGGGCTGAACCTCGGCTCAATCAGTTGCTTCTGACAGAGTATTCTTTAAATTAATATCGGTATTATTATTAGCTATCTGTACCACCACTTCGGAATGCGTGGGCGCTGGAGAAGAAGTGGCGCAAAAAACTCCAGCGACGCTTTTATCTGTATGGACTGAAGAGAACCGACCAGTGACATGGCGGTATCACGAATAACCTTGTTTGCGACGCCCTCACCGTCGGCGGGTATGAGGGTGCAATGTTCATGTGTTGTGTTTTATGAGGGGCAGGGGCTGGTGGTTGGCGTGCCTCAGTCTCCTTCGGACGCAGAGACGAAATATCGGCGGGAAGCCTGCTTCAGGTACTGAGCTATAGTCGGCAGCTCAAGATCTATGTGTAGATTTTCGTTACCATGGTGCACCGGTGGCCTTGCGAAATTGCATGAAACGATTTTGTATTACCTGAAGTCAGTGAATGTGACGCGTGGCTACATCTGAGTATTCTCATGATCATACATGAATTTTATAATACTAAGGGAAGTGACTAGAGAAGGACTTACGGGACTTCAATATATCCAGCCCAGTTCATTTCATCTGATAAAACGCAGAAAATATCACTGAGGTAGAAATCTAGCAGTAAGTCTTTTATTTATTTACTCTTTATCGCATTTGTAGTCTAATATTTTGTTTTGTTTTGCCATATCATAGACAAAAACATAATCATATAACCATTTTTGTTGTTAATGTTGTCAAAATCGTCAATTTATAGTTCTTACACAACTAGTTTAATTTAGAGGTTAACTTAATATAATTTTTTCTATTCTCTAGTTTAAAATTGCACTGTACTTTTCTAATTTGTTTTAATATAGTTTGTGTTTATGCATAGTTACTTAACGCAAGATGTGTTTATCTGTAAGTGTAGTTACATGTTGCCATTTTTAACTTGATTTATAATGTTAAACCATGAAACCAATTATGTTGATAAGCCATAATAAATAAATTTACTTAATCAAAGTTAGAGGTTTAACATGAGGGTGGACTTAATGCCAAAGGCTTTCTCTACTAGCCAACCTAACATGAGGGTGGACTTAATGCCAAAGGCTTTCTCTACTAGCCAACCTAACATGAGGGTAGACTTAATGCCAAAGGCTTTCTCTACTAGGCAACCTAACATGTTGTATAATATTGAATAGACTTATAATAGTTAATATAAAAAAATACAAATAAACAGTAATGCCTAATACATAGATAAATACAATACAACAACAGTAATGCATAATACATAGATAGATACAATACAACAACAGAAATCAGTTTATTTTATTAGAAAAAAGAAGACCATCAGTGCTAGGAGATGATTCATGAAAATAGTAGATTTTTTTTTATATTACGTTTATGTAACAAACGGGCACATGATGGCAAGTGATTCCTGCGGCCACAACAGGTGAACTGTGTGCGAGTTTTCTTATAAAAAAACAAACTCGCAGACTTCATCGTCATCTTCATCACAGCCAGCAGATTAACGGGAATGTTAGTAGTGTTAATACCATTGCGATATGATGTTCAACAAAAAAAAAAAAAAAAAATAAGTACCAGAATCCATCCAAATCCGAGTATAAATATATCGTTAATAATAAAGTAATCTTTGACTAGCTTCTTTTATTGTTTTGAGGGTGACAACCCTTGGAGAATAATACAATATATTTTTTTTCGCTGGTATACTGTGAGGGTGTGGAAGGACCATTCTCTCACCTTCTGCCATCATCTAGAAAGAATCATCGTAGCTAATGTTAAAAGCTCCTAACTTTCGCATTTAAATGTAACGACAAGAATCATCTAGCTAAATTTAGATGTCGATATTCTAAACTTTTTAATCTGGTGTCCACCTGATACAGGTTGGTCTGATTATTATTATTTAGATTGATTTGTTCATTATTCGTTCAGCAAAGGACTGGAATAGTTTGCCCGCGTCTGTCTTTCCCTCCGATTACAATGTGGGTGTTTTCAAGAGTAGAGTGAATAGGCATTTACTGAGCTAGTGCGCCTTACCATCCAGGACTGCATTTCCGCTTAACATCAGGTGGGATCGGGGTCAAGCACTTGCTTTGAAAGTTTAAAAAACGTGATTTCAACTGCGCAGAATATGTTAAGTGCTATAAATTGTAAAATTATTTATGAATTTAGGATCTTACAAACGAACTCGCCGTTCACCTGATGATAAAATTAGAGATAAGTTATAGGTTTGAATCCGCCGTTCGGCTAATGTCGTGAACCATCTCCTACCGCAAGCAATTACGCTTAGTTGGAGTGGTTAACCGGAGTTTTATTAATGTTATTTATATATATATATAATTGTAACACTACCTCTGATATTGATGGAATACTTCGTCGCCAGTAAGAAGATCGCCAGTTTCTTTCCCCACACAAAACATAACTGCTTCGATCTTTTTTTTAACGCGACCGCAACATAATACTTAGTAACAAAACCAGCAAAACCGAACGGCGAACGGCGTCAAATTTCACCGGGGAGTCGAACCTTGTCGTGCCGCCGGACCGGTCCCAGTAATCTGTATCAATGGGTCAAACGCATCCGGCATAGATTGCCGCTAGTGCCACAATTGAGTACAGTCGTGAGCACATGTTTCTCCAATTTATTTTCACACCCTAAATTAAGGCTCGATAATAACAATGAATTTAATTCCAAATTGCCAGCAAATCGAACTCGATCCCCGGTGCCGGCAAAACGTTAATTGCAAAGTGCTGATTTATCACGTGCGGTGAAGGAAAATATCGTAAGGAAACCTTTTTTTTTCTTTTTTTTTTAGCGTAGGGGTAATGCCTACATATACCCGCCCGGGCGGGTTATGTCGGTCTTGCACCGACGAAAACCCCACGGTGGTCGCCACCAACGCTCGCGAGGGGCCACAGGATCTCCGTAAAGAACGTAACCACAACCCCTCTGCGCTTCGCTGGGATAGCCCGTCCCGGGGGCGTGCGTGAAGATCGCACCCCCAGAACCCTCGCGGAACTATAACGACGACACGGTACCACGTCGTGCCATCGTCCTGCTCCGGGTCGCTAATACTGGATGGCCCCGTTTACGGTAGGATTGTAAGACGAGGAGGTAGGATATTAAGCTCGCCTATCCGCAATGAAGCCGTGGTATGGATTGTACTCTAAAAAGCTTCTCTAGAGAAGACGTCTTAACCCAGTGGTGGGAGATATATATTATTATAAAGGAAGTTAACTTTTTATTTATTAGGTGATGTATTCTCAGATTGTAAAACGCACTCGTTTAGTTAATACATATTTCGATTCCATAGAACATTTGTATTAAATGACAGAAATGGGTTAGAAGGTCGAGGGAAGGGCGGAAAACCTAACATGTACACCTTATTCCTTAATTAAACTTATTATATAATCTTTTTTGTTAAAGTAGCGAATATGACAAACTACATCACAGTTCAAATGGTGTTATACTTACCTGTTATAATTTACTAACTGTACTTACTATCGGGGAGACTGACACGCATTCAGTATTCACTCTTACAGTAAAAGTTTTCGCTCTCTGTTATTTATCATACAGTACAAAACAGTGTTAAGCTTATTCCGTTTCCAGTCTAATCGTTGCTATCATGTCTCTGTCAGTTTTTTGCTTCTCTTCACTCCCTTTTTTAAATTTTCCTTATCTTCTTACTTCTCCTGACAGTCTTTTACTAAATAATCGAGTGTGCCAATTACTAAAAATATTACCAAATACCAAATAGTACCATCTTCGTCTTGATTTCTATAATACTATTTTCATCCTTTTGTTGTTTCGTGGGCCATACTCACATACCGTCAGGTGATCTTTTCTATCAAACTTACATCCGCAGTATGTCCCGAGAATGTTTGAACTGAATATATTGTAAATTAATAATGTACACGACTGTACTACATTCTATTAAGCGGTACTTTGTTTAAGTTTGTTTCAGTTCACACTTTATTGCTAGAAGACCTTTAAATTTCTAATAATATTATAGAATAAATTACATCATTAAATGCAGACAATATGGGTCGTATCGTTGTTATGTTTCCAACAAGCAATTATGTTGAGTTTGGAAGCGACGGAATCGTTTTTAATTTGTCTACCTCATCCACATTGACACGTAAAGTCAACTAAACGCAGGATATATTAATGTGCTATAAGTATGTACATAGTTTTATGAATTTAGGAGATTAAAAACAACAACACCGTTTACCAAGTAACTTTTTTAGTTACCACCGCCGTTACCGGATAATTAGATCTCCTGTTTCGTTCACTCACTAGACAGAACACAACTACTACAAACTATTAATTTACTATGAAAATGCATTGAAATATACATTCACAGGTTTCTTCGACGTCCCTTTATCTGTTTATATAAAATTGGAGGAAGGTTCTGGTGAACCAGTACAATATGAAGCATTTGACAGATGGAACACCTGATACCAACTGTTTTTAGAATATTTTACAACTCGTCTTATCTTAATTAGCTGATATGTATCCGACCGCGTATCGATAGAGCTACTTACCATCCTTACCCTACCGTCCTTATCATCACGTTACACTGCTATGAATCGCTCGTGACACTGCTATGAATCGCTCGTGACACTGCTATGAATCGCTCGTGACACATTAAAGCATGCCGTACAAATGCATAGAGCGTAAGAGCGTCCGCCTCAATAACGAGTTCATCGGATGGCTCCTATCTGCCCTGTGGGAGCGCGGATAACCCAGTCTAGAACAATCGATCACTAGATATATACTACTACTAGTATATAGTATATAGTTACTAATAGATGCTTTTACTAGTAGTAGTCACGTGGTCGTCTCTCTATCTAAATCTGCTATCAAATACTTCAAAAATATACTCAAGTCTCTCCTTTTAGTTATATACGCGTTTGTAAAGTATTTGCGATAAGATTGTGTCATTCTCACGTAGACTACCAGCGTAATAGTCTATGCTTTTCCATTCACCAGACTTATGTTATATGAGTGACATAATACTTATAACTAGTGTATAGTCAGATCTACACTACTCAGACCAGTTGAGGTTTAATACCCTCTTATGAGGGGCCCTCGGATCGTATTATAGCCCCCCTCTGTTGTCATCGACGTTCTTCGTCCACAGGGGTCAAAGCGCAGCGGTGGTGCAGCAGCGGTCATCCTGCTTCGCTTCGCAGCATCGTCGTTGTCTCCTTACTCAGCGGTCCTCCCGCTTGCGAGTCTACTTAGGTAAAGCTGTAGAGGTCACTGGACCAACAGCATTACTCATACACAAAAAAAAAAAAACTACTCAGGCCCATGAGAGTTGAGCTCCTGAATCACTTTCCTCATAGACTAGTCCAAGGTTAAATCCGAACCCAAATTTGTATTGGCAGGGAAATATAGTTGCTTATATATCTAAGCTAAAATATATATATTCTTACATTTACTCCTATGATTTTCTACTTCAGAGTTCTTCATTTTTCCCAATAACAAAAGAGGCATTCCATCTCAGTACTAGGGAATGACAATGCGCGCGTGTGTTGTCTTGAATCATTTTTGAGAATGGATGTAAGTGTTTATAGAACATATTCGATACCATGAGGTGAAGTTTCTGATAATTCTTCACCCTTAATGACGTATAAAAGTTATGTTGAAATATGGTTTCACGGAGTAATCACAAAATACACAGATTTAAAAACTGATTAAGTCTTAAAAACAACAACTATAAATATATTATACATAAATAGATGTTGGGCCTCTATATGGACATCCTCTATAGAGAGGATTGGCGAACATTTTGTATATTGCATTGACATAAAGCAGCTGAGCGTCTAGGCGCTCCCTTTTTATTTAACGCTACGTGAACAAATCGATCCTCAGTGCCGGTATCAATAAAATATTTAATAGATTGCAATTTCTGAAACCTACAAGTCTATGAAATAAATAAAAGAAACAATTCGAAGACATGTGAAGCTCACCAATGCTCAGTGAAGCTTCGTGGTCCAGTACGTAGCTCACATGCTTTCGGAACAAATCTGCAATGAAGGTGCCTTGAGAGCCTATATGCTTTTGGAACAAATCTACAATGAAGCGTGAATGCCTTGAGAGCCTGTAAATATATTTCATATAAAAATAAATATACTCTTACAATGTATGTGAAAATAGTCACTAAGCGGAAGTACCGACTGCTTCCAAAGCCACAAGCGGTTTTGCGCATGACCACTTATTTTTTTATTATTTTGTCCACTTAGTAATTACCTTGAAAGGGCTTCCAAGTCTAAATTAATATGTAGCAATTATAAAATTATCGAAAGAAATACAATCGCTTTGCATTAAATCAAAGGATTTTGAATCTTATTACGAATGCAATAAGAAATGGTAATTTAAGGTATGCAGTTTAAAACACGACCGTTCGCACATATAGAAATTGTTCTGAAAAGTAACTAAAGTTATATTATTTTTTGATTTTGTTTCACTGGGGATTTAAATTAAATTAAAAAGTTAAATTTTTAAATTGTTAAATTAAGTTAGTTAATTCATCCAAGTTATCAATAACTTCTAATACTCATCGGATGACATCAACTGCACGGAATATTTTAGAGTAACTCGTCGACACCTTCCTTAGTCCGGTGTAATACATTTCCAACACGGTAAATATAATGTAAAGGCTCAAAACTATGCATAAAGACAAACCTTCCTATCCGAAAATCGGCAATATGTGTTACAATAAATATAATTCCTCAAATGGGGATCAAATCCAAGATATACTCTCCGTACTTTAAAATTGTACCAAGGTACTCTTACGACTAAGCGACGCCTTTGTCAGATGAAACCATGTCTTATAATAAAAGCTCTTTAAAAAGCAATAAAGTGCTTATTCATACAAGGCAAGCTTTATTACCTTTACTTGTAAAAGCTTTTCAAGCACGGAAAAATATGTCTACCACATACTTAATAAGTTCCAAATTGGAAAGACATAAAATTTATATCATATATACATAGATATTTTCAATTTAATACCGAGGTAAACAAAATCACCGCATATCTAGAACAAAGTGTAAAATGCATCCGCTTAAGGCCTTCTTAAAAACTGGCGCGGCGAGTTCTGGGCAAAATCTTCCGCGCGTAAAGAGTGTTAGTCTTTATTCGACACTTCGCACTTCATTAAGCATTCTTCACCTATTAGAAACAAATTCGATTGTGGAACCATTCAAAATAGAAGCATACTTTTGCTTTTTTTCTACTGGTGAGTGAATGGAACCGGAGACCCTTATTAGTGGTGACGAGGCATTCTATCTTAGTAGTCGCGGGTTAGAACGCATCTGCATTATGACTCCTCATGATGAATGTGGATGTCATTGGCCGCAAGATCACTTGCGTGCTTGTTTATGACCCTAAATACAAAATACTTTCTTGTGTCTCGATCAGAGACGATGTGCTCTATATTAATCAGCCATGAAAGCTTCCGCCGGTACCGGATGACATCAGTTGCGCCGGATATTGAGTGCGGTAAGCATTCACGCAAATACAGGATGACGACTGAGCGACCCGTACCGTCGTAGTGTAACGTAATGCATGTGTAATACTATGTAGTTTCGGATGCTATAGGGTGATTACAGTGATAGAGCTACACTGCACTTTGTTTCTAGCTGACAGTGGTGTTATTACATTTAGAGTAACACGGAGCACGGAGCTTACTTGACGGCAAGTGATTTCTGCGGCTCTGTGACATTCACCACTGTCAGCTAGAAACAAACTGCACTGTAGATCTACTACTATCAGCTACAAACAAACTGCGGTGTAGCTCTATCACTGTCAGCTAGATACAAACTGCGGTGTAGCTCTAGCACTGTCAGCTAGAAACAAACTGCAGTGAATCTCTACCACTATCTGCTAGAAACAAACTGCACTGTAGATCTACTACTGTCAGCTAGAAACAAACTGCACTAGCTCTACCACTATCAGCTACAAACAAACTGCAGTGTAACTCTATCACTGTCAGCTAGAAACAAACTGCAGCGTAGCTCTACCACTGTCAGCTAGAAGCAAACTATAGTGCAGCTCTACCAGTGTCATAATTTGTGTATACCCAACAAAATACCATAGATACGTCTGGTAAACGAAAACACAGAGACCCCACAACTTATTGCGAGATGTTCCATCTCTGTCTTCAGGAGTAACAATGTGGGATGTTAGCTCTAATTTCCATAAAAATGTCCACCAAAGTAAATCATGGAACATTGAACGTTTATTAAATTACAACGCTACCGGAGAAGAAGTTTATATAAGGATGATTTATTTCGCTTTGTCGCTTTAATTATAGTTCTTGACTCCACCTTAATTCTGTTGGACGTGAATATAATACAAAGTTTTTAACAGGCTGATAAAAACGTCAGCGCGCCCGTTCACCTCGCGAAAAGAAAATGGGTAATCCATTTTGACAGGGCGCCAAGAAATGCTTACTCTGACAGTGGAGGTTTATTTAATAAGCGTTAGCGTTTATACTCATGTTGTGTCTTCATCGTGTTGAGCCGAACCAGGGGAGTATCGTAAGCATTTACACAAACACAGAACTCGCTTGCTCGTCGTTTTCTTTCTTTGTTTTAGACTTTGGCCTAGGCCTCGTGTATTAGGGATACGATCCTGCAACTTTATCCAATTTTAAATCCGAAAATAAAAGGTGACTAGTTTATCAACGTGCTTTCTATAAAGGTGCAATGGATCTGATTCATATGGTAAGAATAGCATTGGCAGGGCCTTGTGTAAACAGATCACTTTGGTTTGTGCTGAAAATCATACCATACTGTCCTTTTAAGTTGACCAAACGAAGCAGCAGCTTTAGCTAACTTGTCGTAATAAGTAATGTAGAAAATTTAATGTAGAAAATAGAAAAGTTAAAGTTCGTTAATTTTTACAAACAAATTGTTAGTACAACTCCATTTAGAATCACACTAGCAATCTATCAATCTACGTGTAAGTCTTTATGTAGTATATAGGACTTAAGTTATCGATACAAGTCGATCAATCACAAAACACGCTTTTCGACACTATCGATGTAAGAATCTCTATAATACCGTGGGGAATGAATGCTGTCGGGCATGAGACAATAATATCGTCCGCAGTACCTTGATAACAAAGTGTTTCATTCGGTCTTTGCCTTGAAAGTGTATGATTTTTTTTATCAAGTATTAATAGGTATTACAGTATTCAAGGACTACTCGTGACGTCACCAAAAAGTATTGGAGTTATAGCGTATATGAAAAGTAATTTTATGTATGGTGGATTTTTGTAATCATGCATTCATGGATTTGTTTAGTACAGCATAGCAAGTGCTGCACAGCAGTACAGCAAGCTTTCAACCCTCTACATCGAAAGCCTTATCGAGATTGAGAAAGCATATATACCAAGGTCGCACCTGCTCTGAAATTTTTACCTCTAGTTTTTACTATAAAATGTCGTCGACAATGCCCCGAGAAGGTCTAAAACTACATTAGCTCTCCGTAGTGTATTCTCAGCCATACTACTTGAACTCTTGATTATTATATACCGATACCGATTTTATTACCGCAGATTAAGATAAAAGAATTCACATATCTCCTTTATCTTATCAAAGTTAGGGTTATAGAGATCTATGCATTCCTGTGGTACTGATTTATGTGTATTTGTAAATTTCTCTAGCGTAACCGTTCTGCTAGAGTTTTTTGTGTTTTTAAAGTTTTGTTTAAGACTTTCGTTTCGTTAATTCTTTAGGACATCCACAGTCCATTAACTATTATTGCATTGATATCGCTAAGGTCTCTATCGCGTCAATTGCATTAAAACTGGACATCTATAAATTATTCATTCCATCTTTTGAAAATGTCGTCTCAATTAGTGTGAAGTGTCGTGTGTGTATAAAAGGACTGAGTTTTAAGTTCTGTGAAACCAAAACTGTCCGTAATACATACATCTTCGGATCAATTTTTACTACTATAATTGAGCAATGAGCGTCCAAAATCTCCAGCATATTTAAAATATTTATAAACTTAAGAATGTTTCTAATTTCATATTTATAATGTATATGAGGCAATTATAACAAACAATCATTTGTGAATTGTCAACTATTGATTTCAACTTGGAATCGAACCGAAAAACGATGCTGTCGTAGGGAAATGAGCCATTACCGTTAGATTAGTGGTGATCTGGAGATATTGGACTTTCGTTTGCCTAGATCTAGAGATTCATAAACTAGACAGAGTTATTTTATTAACACAGGTAAGATTAATGAGCACTCATTCACAAGAAGGTAAGTTATTAATGCGAACCATGACGTTACATCCATGCTCAACAAAGTTTCAGGATGTACATGCGTTGTCATCCCTGAGGGCTGAAGTGTTAGGTCTCGTTACAACTGGCTCTCTGAAGATATGCACCTACCATAATTCTGTTATTTCATTCACACAAACAACAAATCCATTAATATATTCCGTTATATTGTAGATATTACGACCGTTGGGAACTGAAGTATTGTATAAATAAAGAGTTATTTAACTTCTAATGGTTTATTTATTAGGTATTCAAGTGTAAAATAATGGCATTTAATAAATTTTACATTTAAAATTGTAATTATATCACTATAATTGAATTTAAGCCGACATTTATATCCGTCAACTAATGTTCGCCTTATATAGTCATACAAACATTTCAAATATTTCCAACTTAAAGTAAATACAAGTAAACTTACCCGACTTCGTTTATTATATACGAGTATGTCGTCTCTCTTCGTTCTCGTTAATATATATACATAGCATTTTTAAATTATATTTTTATAATATGTACAAACTATTCTTGAAGTTTTTTATGATATCAAGGTAGAGAAACAAGCACACCTAACACCGGAACAAGCGATAACTGCGGCCCATAAACGTCCATACTTAACCATCAAGCGTAGCCGACCCTGAGAACTGCGATAGAAGACCATTGGTGGTACATTTACTATTCGACAGCAGCATTATGCTATTTCACGCTGGTGTTTTATAATGGCGTGATCTTTCCCTTTTTAGTTTGGTTCTACTACCCTTAACGATTCATCGAGTCCAAGGCGAAGATAGCTGCAAAAAAACTTGGGATCCTGGTCAAAGTGCAGCGGTATTTCCTTGCGGGGCAGCTTTTAACGCTCTATAAAGCTCAAGTCCGGTCGTCTGTAGAATACTGTTGAAACATTTGGGCAGGCGCCGCCAAATGCCATCTCGCAGCTTTGGACTGGTTGGAAAAGCGGGCTTAGAGGCTAATTGGTAACGTGGCTGAAACCAATCTGCTCAGTCTTGAAGACAGGCGTAAGGTGGATTACCTTTCAGTGTTCTACAGAATGCATTTTGAAGAGTGTGCTCAAGAATTACATAATCTAATTCCCCCATCCCCATTGCACCATCGGACCTCACGACGCACTGCTGCATTTCATCCTTTTGATATGAACATCCCTCAAACCCGAACGAAGCGCTTTGCTTAGTTTTTCATTTATCGTACAGCAATGGACTGGAATAGTTTGCCCGCGTCTGTCTTTCCCTCCGATTACAATGTGGGTGTTTTCGAGAGTAGAGTAAATAGGCATTTACTGAGCTAGTGCGCCTTACCATCCAGAAGTGCATTTCTGCTTAACATCATGTTTGATGTGGACAAGCACTGGCTTTGAAAGTTTAAAAAAAAATATTGCTTTATAGTTCTTTTTATGGGTGACAAAGTGATGAACTAATGACACTCATTCATACTCGGTAAGGTACCATAATGTAAGTGCGTTACCCCCTGAATACTAAGAAGAAAAGTCTCGTCACTAGGGTCTACATCATTAGAGCATACAGATAGACGGACCCAATTTTCTACAACGTAAGATTTATGGCCGTAAAATATAATATATACAGTTCTATAACATTATTAAGACAGTAATTGCGATCAATTAGCAAAGGTGTGATTAATTTTACGTCTTGCGCACGACGTGTATCGGGGAAGTGTGCAAAATCAATGTATGTAAGGAGAGCAGGAAGTTTTTAACTTAACCAGCGAATATTTATTTAATACAAAATAAAGTTAAAACACTGCGGAAGTATTACCTCATGCATTGTGGCCTCTAAAATATAGTAGGACTAAGTAACAAGAGGTTATAAGATAAAATCTTAGCGCGGTAATTAAGTAAAAAAAACTAACAAATATTTGAGAAAAACTTTTCGCGAATGTCAAAATAGATAGATCAAATGAAATGTTTCTTATTGTTTAAACATGAAATCAACCTTGATGAAATGGTTTAAACATTTCATGAAGGAAAACAAAGAAAGTTACATTTTATTACTAAAAATTTTAAGAGAGCTCACTTAGATTTCATGGTATTTAAGCAAAACGACTTTGGTCTGCGGTGAAAACACAGAGAGGAAACCTCGTACATGTGGAAGAAATAATTAGAAGTAATATTACGAGGACATGTGTGTGTGCTTTAATTCTGTAGGAAGAAACGGGTTATATATAGGTATATATATATATATATATATAATATATATATATATATATATATATATATATATATATATATATATATATATATATATAACCCTTATCTTTTCAGTAGAGCTGATAGGGAGAGAGTGATAGAGTTATAGAGTGATAGAGATATTGCAGTTTGCTTCTAGCTGCAGAATGAATGGGTCAGCTCGACCGAGAAGGACCACGCCCTCGCAGAATACTAGCTTGAAATAGCCGCTGTGCTGTGTTTCGTCCGGTGAGTGTAGGGATCCGGCGACCTTTATTACTGGTGATGAAGCGCTCCATCTCAGTCCTCAGGGGTGACAAGTCTGCCGTTTTCTTTCGTATACGTTTTATTACTATTCTTTTTTATTTTTTTTATATTACATAAACATACACTTACTTTCTTGATATTGTTAATTATTTTTATTGATAATTGTTTAGTTTTTGTTTTGTGTTTATTAAAAGTTGTCTGTGCCTGTAATTGGCAAGCATATATGCAATGTTTAAGGTTAAATGTTAATTTTAAATATTTTATTGTATATGTTTTGCTGTTGGTATACCTAATAAATAAATTAATTAATAAATGATTCCTTGTGAAGGATGAATGTAGATGTCATGAGTCACTTATCTTTACGTGACCTGTGTACTCGTTACTCTTATTTTACTATTTATGTAATAAAAAAAGCAACAACCTAATGGTTTAAAATAAGGTCAGCGAACCTTATGGTACGAATTGCCCAATCGAATATTGTCGACAACTACCTCCTAGCACAAGAGTTTTAAGCTAAGTAGGAGCATTAACTGGAATTATAGTAACGATACTGCTATCTAAAAAGTATTGATTCCCTTCTGTTTGATTTCATATTCTGGATTCTCAATGGGCTGGACATATATTAATATTTGTGGGTGTTGTGGAATAAAGCACTCCTATAATTAATACACTCACTTTTTATTCAAACAGTGTAACGTTGTTCCAGTGATTGTCTTAACAAAAACCGCCACAATGGCGAGTCTTTACCCGCCTTTTTTTACCAAATTAATTAGATGTCAGATTAGGAACTAATAAAGTTAAATTATTATTAACAAACGCCAAATTAATATAAAAATTAACTAAATTATTAATTATGAACTATAAATATAATAAAGTATAGGTAAATCACTGAGATGTGCGCCTTGTATGTGTTACTTGTTAACTCATGTAATAGTCCCGTAAGCACTAGCGTAAACAGGACCTTGTCTCCTAGCAGAAGAATTAAGCTTAGTTGAAGTTAGTAATTTTAATAGCAGTTTGTAGTTAGCATTATTTTAAATTAAACAAAAAAAATCTCACTTCGCAGTCGGCGTTGTACTTTTATAAGCACTTATCGTCAAATACTAATTTATTAATCACCAAACATTGTGTTATCAGCCTTATCGATTGCTCATTTGTCACTTACCTTACTTCCTACAAGACTGTCTCAGTCCAACATATGGCTTTTAGATATTACTTAAATTAAATGTCACATACAAGACCGTTTTTTCTTCTTGATAGACAGAACCACGCTTCCTCTAAAAACTGGCTGTAGCCTGAATAGGTCGACTCGACCGGCGATATACGCCAAAGTATATCAAAGTATAATATAAGTCCAGAACAAAATGTTGTGTTTCGGATGGTGAAACCGATTACCCAATTATAAGTTATATGCATTTCATTATAGTACTGAGGTATTGGCAATAATTAATCGCAAATCAGTACGATTTACTAAGTTCTCCGCGGTGAAGAAAAACATCGTGATGAAACCGCAGGCATCTAAGAATAAATCTAAATATTAATAATACCCCAATTCGCAGTGGAGGTGCGTATTGGATTATGCTCTACACGCTCTCCAGCGAGAAGAGTTATGCCTAGCAGTGGGACTTTGTATATTTGTATAGTTTTGTATAATTGTATTTTTTGATTGACAATGCATCTATGTATGGATTCTATATTGAGGTTATGGTGTGAATTTTTTAGCGAAATTCTTTAAAAAATATATGACGTATGAGTCATATATTTTTTTCATACATTGTTGCAAATAATATGTTATAAACGGAGCTCCAGGCTATCAGGAGTAATCTAAAACTGTTAAGTTTTAATACATTTCTTCCGAAGTGTCGTAAAACGCTATACGGTTATTACTTAAATCCCAAGTTTAATTGTCCATCTTGTATTACATTTACTGTTAATAACTGTACCGGGCTACCAAACTTGCTACACTTTTGGACAGGTTCAGTTTTTTTTTTAATTGGCCGCCGCCACGGTCGTCGAAGACAACTGAGATTTTCGGTACCTATATATATTTTTTTAATAAGAGCACATATTTAAATATGTTTCAGTATATTATTAAAAATAAATTCCGTTCCTGCCATTTTTATGTAATATATTTAGTTACACTTATATCGCATTTTATATATCGATGATGACTACGACCTCAGCAAACTTAAGTTTTTAAAAGTAAAACTGCAAAAAATACGACATCTATGTATTTAGTTTTTAATAATTAAATTCAAGAACATCTTTTAATTATTTCCAACTTGCAACTTTTTAATATTTTTACTACGTAAATTCATTAATCCAACATTGCAGTACTAACCGATTTCATTTCGATATATTTCAATATAAATAATGCAGTAAATTTTCGCGTAGTGTCGTTTTGTATGTATCATTAAACATTATGATATTTTTGATATTTTTTTATGACTAAAATTGGCCAAGGAGCACTTAAGTTTTACTCCCGAAGACTAAGAAGAATGCTTCGTGTCTTCTAATTGTTTCTTGTTTTTAGTTTCATGCTAGTATTCTAGCTAGTACGCTTTCACGACGACCCATTCACACCATAAGTCAACACAGTCTACAGTGTGGCACTATTACTGTTATGTCTAGCTACACAGTTTGTTTCTAGCTGTAGAATGAATAGGTCAGCTCGACCGGGGTAGGACCACGCCCTCACAGAATACCCGCGTGAAATAGCAGCATAATGCCGCCGTATTTCGTCCGGTGAGTTTAGGAATCCGGAGACCTTTATTTACTCGTAACGAGGCATTCCATCTCAGTCCTCAAGGGTGACAACTCGTCTACATTTTGACTCCTTGTCAAGGATGAATGTAGATGTGATGGGCCGCAGGAATCACTTGCCATCAGGTGAACTGTGTGCTCGTTTGTTACTCTCAAAGTACTGTTTAAGAAATATTATTATGAAAAATAGAATTAGCACTTGTCTATGTGATATTGAAGTCATTATTTAACATTCTACTATTATTTATCACTTGCACGGCGGTGACGGGAAACATTTTGAGGAAACCTGCATGCAAAAAATATTCGATGACATCTGAAGTCCGCTAATCCGCAGAGGGGCGGCGTGGTGTACTATATTATAATCTCTTACTTTGTTATTTATATATATAGACCGTTACTATTTTTTACTCGCACTAATATTGTTTTTGAGAAACATTAATTGTCGGTTTTAAATAGATATATTGGTACAGTACTGTACTGTACTTTCCTTTAGGTTACCCGTCAGAAAAAAAGTCGCTAAGCTAGAAATATTTCTTAATTCTTTTTATTGTATCGCGGGTGACAATGAACACACAACTCGCTTGATGGTAAATGATTCCTGTGACCCACAAAATTCACATAATTCATCGATAACGAACCATAACCGAGGAGAGCTGAGAGAGCTCAACAGTCGAAACACTGCATTTTGCTGCTATTTACTGAGAGCCCCGGCCGAGCCGACCTATATATGCTGCAGCTTGAGACAAACTACAACGTTGCTTCACTAATATTAAATTATATATATTTATATACCTATTTTTTTTTAAAAGAAGACGGCGCTTGTCCCATTTGAATGGCGCCATTTTAAAGCTAAAAATTCCTTATCCAATTACTTCCGCTCAAAAATGTCCTTTCTTTTACAACTTAAAATCTTTATTTAATTATAATAAAAAAATTAATGTACACGGAGCTTTTAGCTGACTCACGTCGTAAGTGTTTACGGTACAATTTGGACGCTTTCGTTTTTGTGCAATTTAAACAAAGTTAATAAGTGTAATAATTATTTGGTATCGCATCGATACTTCGTCGGTTCGTGACTGAATTCATTTGGAGATAGTGCTTAAAATTGAAATGTAGATCAGTCTTTTGAAATTACACAAGACTTGCGATTCACGCGATCTTTTGAAAGTGAAGCAATGCGGACTTTTAATTGTTTTGTTGATAGCAATATTTAATGATAAAACTATATCGATATATTATAAAACGTATTTTTCTGTAGATATTCAACATTTGAATTTTTAATATAATTTAATAGTTTAATTTAATCGAGCTACCAGCATTAATCGACTATCCACAAACTTGTATATCATTCGTCCATCTTTAGTTGGAACGTTCAGCATCTTGTAGAAGCACTACTCGAGAATCTTTCTTCCCCATCAACTATCGTTTCTTCGAGCTAAGAGGCCCTTAATATGAGAAGTATATATAGTCTTATTTGACAACTACGCAAAAAAATGTAGGCCGGAATGACGTGATCGCTTTACAAAAAAGTTGAGTTTGACTACAATTCGATCGGTGGTGGAAATATAGTCTTTAATAGTAATGCCTATTCACTATTCCCTGAAAGAAACCCACGTTTTAATCGGACAGAATTGACTGACTGACGCAGGCAAGTTATTCTAATCTTTCACATTAAAATTCATAATGCTTCTATTCTCTTGTATTCCCTTAGAACATAATCTCTAATCGTGGGAGTCGCGACCCCCGGGTGCCTCCTGGGGGTGCGATTAAACGTATAAATAAACCATAAATAAAAATGTTATTATAATTTTATAGTAAAGGGTTGCAAAGTTTTTATTTACCTTTGTGCTTTTCGTGGGTCGCGACGATAAAATGGTTGAGAAACGATGTCTTAAAAGTAACTCATCGAGCCGTGGTTCATCAATCTCGGGACCTCTCGATTCAGCTTACTTACGAGCTTGGTTTAAACCGCGACTCCCTCGTGTATACCCTCATAGTAGCTACCGAAAGCGCACAAAGCACTAGGCCACCTTTAAATCCGGTAGTCGTAAAAGCCTTCGAGCTAACGGAATATCTCCAGAATGGAACAAATACAGCTCACGGGATCTATATCGATTTACGAAAAAGAAGTTTCTTGATTGCTACCTCACGCAGTATAGAGTTAACTTCCATTAGATGGAGAGACGATCAAGTAAATTTATGGGAAAACTTTCAATCCTGATATCTCAAGTGAGAACGATTGGTTTAAAAAAGTATTTCTAGTACAGGAATAATAATGTCATGAGATAGTGATATTAGGCAGTATAGTTTTGTATAAGACCGTAAGTAACATATCGCATATTTATCATGAAACGACTCCCCCCAAAAAAGTGACAACCAGGGAATGTTCATAATAGGTACGTACGTGTACGTTTATAATACCTAGGTCATACTGAAAGACTTTAGAAAATAAAAAACGGCTACATGTAGAAAGTTGCCGATACTTTTATTGTTATACGAAGTACTCTCGTTCTATTTATACATCTTCGCATTCGATGGAACTACTGAGAAAAACAGTGGGCCAATTCTTTCTAAGGGGTCTCTTCTACGATATTTCCGGACGCACTCACCGCATATTCAGGGCACGTAAAGCGAATACCTTGTTAAGGTAATGAGGAAAACCACCAACAAAGATGTCACAATATGTCTTCTATTTTTATATCGATATCGTAGTTCACTCGGATGTGTCGGGTATTAAAAAAAATGCATCATGTTATCTTTTTCAGGGAATTTTTAATTTTTAATTTCGACCGAATCGATTGCGATACATTATACAAGTAAAGCCGTAAAAAGTAAAGTATAAGTAGGAGCCGTGGAAGCTCAGTGTCGAAGCGCTTGTTTAATTCACGATACGCGAGTGAGCCCAGTTGATCCTCCGTGCCCGCCGTGAACATTGTTAATTGCAATTTTAAGTGCTGATTTATCACTTTAGGAAACCTGATAAATAAATAAAAAGTTTCGAATATATGTGGACTCCATCAATCCGCAGTGAAGCTGCATAGTGGACTTTATACAATAGTGAGATTTATTTTTATTTTAACATACAATTTTTTACTATGCTGTATGTTATTTTTATTTTCACATACAATTATCATTCCAAAAAATTACTAAAAATCGCTATAAAATTTCGATCTGATTACAATTGTACCATATACCATTTTAAATGTACGCAAAAATATAAGGATGAGGAAACCTGCATGTCTAAGAAATAATAAAAAAAAATATATTACGAAGACATGTAAAGTCCGCCAATCCTTAGTGGAGACTCTGCCCAACAGTGGGATTTATATATGTAGGCTGTTATTTTACTTTTGTTATTATATACAAATAAAAGCTTATTTTCAAAAGTTTGTTCACCATTTCAGTTGGCAGAATGTCACAGAACTGCAAGTCTACGTACACGGCTGCCACGACGCGGGACGCCAACAACAACACGCTCTACCACGGCGCAGCTGCCACGGGTTACGGTGGTAGGGGCTACACTCCGCCCAACAAGAATGGCAGTGGCAATTATCAGGTATAAACTAAAAAATATAATTTTAACTTAATCTCGTCTTCTATTCCTTCATAAATAATCTCAAACTCTTTGATCGTACATGAAGTGTCAAGAGCCCAAAGATTTAGGGTACGGTCTGCGACACTGACGGTTGTAGGTTCGAATCGGCCGTTCGATTGTTGTCGTGCTTCATTGGAGTGGTTGAATGGAATATTAATAGTACTGATAAATATTACTTACAATAAAAAATATTTAATTGCATAAAAAGTCAACTTATAAATGTATTTAAAATCTTTTCAGTTTGTATTCCACAAAAAAAACGTTGTTTAGATTGTATTTTATTTATGTTGTACTGTAAAATGTGATAATAATAAAAATAAAGTGATACAATTCATTTCCCTCTCGGGAACCCTTGTGCTGGTTACCCACCAATAAAGGTCTCGGCTGAGTGCCCTAAGCATTGTGGATTGATGAACTTTACGTCTTCGATTTTTTTTTATTATTTCTTATAACCTGCCTGCCTGTGTAATAAATACCTCACGATATTTCCTTCACCATGGACCACGCGGTAAATTAGGACTTAAACTTGCAATTGACAATTTAACAATGTCGTCACCGATATTCGTATACGGTTTCGCACGCTCACCGCGTAAGCAAGGGCTTAAGCTATCACGACTAGCTTTCTGTATTCGCGTAAATATAAGAAATCATGTAGTAAAAGCTTTTAAATAAAACAAAGTATATATATATATATATATATATATATGTCGGCCGCAGGGGCCGTACGCCGCTAACGAATGCTCTCAAATATAGCGAGATCCGTAACTCATTGCGTTCATAAATTATTTATATATCGCGCGACGTGGGAACGTTTCAACACGAGTTTTGTCCGTCCGTCGATAGCCGATTTTCACGAAGGGATTTACGCTTGGCAGGATGAATGCGCCAACTTTTGCGCAATGCGGTCTCTCAATGAATCCTATCCACATGGCTTTGTCATTTATTTTATAGTTTTTCTGAGACCGTTCAGAGGCTTATAAAAAAAAATGATAGGGGATATTGAAAATAGATCGTTAATCAATGTAGGGACCATCCACATAGGTGCACGAGCCAGCACTGCTGCTTATGACAAATAATTAAAGAAAGAAAAAGTATTTATCACTGCATACACTTCTAAAAATATTAAATTAACATAGTAATGTAAACACAAAGGTTTCAAAAATTAAAAAAAAATATTAATAATAAAATAGGCGGATCCATTTTTATTTTTATTTATTTATTTTTATTTAATTATTTATTATTACAAAACATTTGTGGATAATAATTTTTATTATGCAAGTATGAGTAACAAAGAGCTAGAAACGTTTTTTATTAGGTATTCCATTATAGACCGCAGGGTTGACAACGCATCTTTTTTTTCTTTTTTTTATTACATCGAGCGTAACTAACGAGCACACAGTTCACCTGATGCCAAGTGATTCTTGCGGCCCATGACATCTACATTCATCCTTGACAAGGAATCATAATGCAGATGCGTTGAGATGGAATGCCTCGTCACCAGTAATAAAGGTCTGCATCTATCTGCATTATGATTGTATTTTTTTTATTATATTAAGAGTGGCTAAAGGGCAGCTCATGTGATTACTATCAGTGATGCCAAAGAGATTTAAAAGCTTCTTATATAAAGTTTAGAAAAAGTATTATAACTAAGTTTTCACCTAAGGTCGGTAGATACCCGATAGACACTGTTTCTGAATCGAGCTATGGTTTCGTTACACGGCTTTTAGCCTTTTTGATTACTCGAACTACGAGCCTTATTTTAATATATGTACATATATCCACGTATGCGAAGCTGCGGGCGACAGCTAGTACTATATATGTATATAGTATATGAAATATATGACCGTGGTTAAAACACACCAGGAGCAGATGACGTCATTATTATCTTAGCCTCATACTCGTAACTCAGCAATTAGTCAATATTTCCACAATCTCGTATTACGTCAATCATTCCGCCGATCGGTACCACTTCTCGTTTCTCGCATTCCGCAATGTTCGATGTTATAATTACAGAATGTAGAGCACTCTCCGACAGGCGCCGTATAAGATAACCGTTAAGGCTACGAAATCCGGCCCAAGTCGTTCGCTTTTCGCGGAATTATTCATTTGCGCACATTTAAAGTGGCGTGTGGTACAACTGTAATCAGATCGAAATTTTTTAGCGATTTTTAGTTATTTTTTTGTAATTAAAATTGTATGTCATAAACAAATTTAACATACAGCATAGTAAAAAAGTTAAAGAATTAATGTAAAATAAATTAACATTATACAGGATGTATATAAATGCCATTGTTGTATAAAGTCCACTACACGGCTTCACTGCGGATTGATGGACTCCACGTATCCTCGAAATATTTTTTTTATTCAGCCGGTTTCGTCGCAATGTTATCCCTCCGTGACAAACAAGTGGTAGATCAAGATGTAAAATCGTAATTTACGAGTTCATTGAACTCTGTTTGAAAGAATGAAAGAACAGTATTTGTTGCTACATAAATAACTAATTGAGTTAAAGCATTAAATTATCATAGAATTTTACATATAAGCAGAGGTTTTTGCATAGGTGATGACATATTTATGATACCAACAGTAGACAAAACCTGTATCGTGGGGATCGAAGTAATTACTTTTATTAATCGAGATAATATACACAATAATTTTTACAGTCGTTGTATTTTGACTGCGTTAACCGTTATTACATTCAGTTTCGTTGCTATTCTAACTGCAGAATGTATGGGACCACGCCCTCACAGAAGACCAGCGTGAAATAGCAGCATAATGATGCTGTGTTACGTCTGGTGTGTCTGGTCTGGAGTGTAAGAATCTGGAGACCTTTATTACTGGTGTCGAGGCATTCTATCTAAGTCCTCAAGAGTGACAACGCATCTGCATTATGATTCCTTGTCAAGGATCAATTTAGATGTCATGGGGTGCAGTAATCACTTACCATCAGGTGAACGTGTCATAAAAAAAATCTGTCTGCCTAGGAGGTTCAGCAATGGACTAGCGATGGGCTGCAATGATGATGTGGATTCTATAGTTTCAATATGATTATGATTGAGACCACGTTAGTCTTTGAAAAATGTCTCGTTTTACTGTATACAGTTTAACAATTATTATATCCCTAAGTCGTATCAGTTCGGAAACATCGCTGACGACAGCAGATTCCACAGATTAGTTGTGCGTGGCGGGAAATTAAATTATAATGTGCATTATCATTTGTCCCCTCATACCGCATCTGAATCTTATTATATAAAAACAGTTACGGTAAACCTGATCGCATCAATAATGGCTCACAACGTTGACGTTTTCCGATAAAAATCAGTGGCCGCGCTTTTTGATAAAACAAGTACGCCATCATCGTCGCAGTTCGCTAAATGCCAATGATGAGGCATTTCAAAGATAAAATATTTAAAAGTCACCGAACGCCCAGCTAGCGCCGTCAACGAAATACCATAATCGAGATCGTGTTCTCCGTGTTTTTGATTTCCACACGCGAGCACGAATTCACACTTACGCTTCAGCTTAAGCATTCCGATAAACGCAAGTAAAAACTCTTACTATCTTGTATCTGTCATGTCACTTTTGTAATTTCGAAACGTCACACACTATATCGATCATTATTTCTTTAAATTTAAAGTTTTAATTTTTTTAACACGTACGACAGACCTTGCGTTTTTGCTGCCATGTCGGTAAATTTTATTAGCAGCCAGAATTTTAAAAATTGCTCTTATCCAGTGCCTATATTATGTGAGTTTAAATAATTATTAAATATTATTTGTAATATTTTTTAACGTATCGAAATGAAAAAAAAAGATATGAAAAAAAGCCCACCACAGACGTTGGAATCCTACCTAGTTTTTTTACTGACATGAAAAATTTTTCGATTTTATTCTGAAGTATTCAGATTTGTCACAATCCTTTTTTATTCTATAGCAAACGAATGGACCCCTTTAAAAATTTAAATTAATTTTGCTGAGTAGTTTATTTAACACTAAAAACAATTATCGATACTAATAAATGATATAGTTTTTTAAAAAAACCTTCGTTGAAGTTGATAAGTTTTATTAAATTAATATATGAACTGTCACCTAAAAAAGTTGAAGATAAAAAATTTATTTAAAAATCTAAAATGGCCGACTAACATGTTCAATTATGGCGGGAACGAGTATCAGATAAAACCAATGAAGGCATCTGGAACTCGAACACGCATATACCGGCGGCACCTGGATGAAATCCAACCCCAATTATTATTTAGGGTTCTTTATCATTAAAGCAATTTTGTAAAAACGTGACTTCCTTGCCCTCCAATATCATCCATTGTGCTTTTTATTTCCAATAAAGTTACAGGAGAAAATAGGTACAATAATATAATAGTAAGACAGAATGTGTAATTTTTAGAATAACAGTTACTAACTAAGATAATATATTGAATATTATATTTTCTATGTAATGCACTTATTTATAATCTGTTGCCATTTTGAAGTCACTGTTTTATTAGAATCGTCAAAGCGAGTTTCAGACCAACCATCATACGAACAAGACCTGGCTGTGTGGACTAAAGTCCTTTGCCTTTCCCATTAGGGATAAATTAATATCATCATCATTTGGAATCGTCAATAGGTTTAGAGTAAGGTCTGCGATACTTGTAGTGAACCTTCTCCTAGCACCATGTATTTTGAGCGTAATTAAAGCGGTTAACAGGATGTAAGAACTTTTATTGTATACATAAGTAGAATAGTTTGTCTATTGATAATGATTTTATCGCTACGAAAGCGATCTTGAAAACGTAAAGAACCCTTTTCTGTACTATTTAATGGTACAGAGAAGGTACTTAAATAACAAGCAACAAGAACTTGCAGATTGTTTTAGATAATATAAAGAGAAAGTATTAGAAAAACTGTGAAGGCAAAGAATTTAAACCTATAAACTAAGGTCACGACTTTCATAAACGTGCAGCGTAAACAGTAAAGGATTTAAAAGAACAAAGAGTAATTCACGAGAGTGATATATATTGGTTATTGATTATTAAAATCAAATCCAAAGCTTAGATTTAATTTTATTAATCACAGGATCGCAAGCGTCATTCTTGACAAGAATCGAAGCGAATGCGAATATTTGTGGGTTACTAAATATAATCTAAGGGTGGGAATTACAGAACAAAGATGCTAAGGAGAACTTGAAACTGAAAATTCAAAAATGCTAAATTTAAATCCTTAAAACTTCAAGTTATTATAAATATTATTCGCGTATATAAATAATATTATATCGTATCCCCGTAATTATTCACATGAATAACATAAACAATTATACCATTATCATGAAACAATTACTTATATTTTTATTTTACACTATAGCCAAATAATTATCATGTCTTCGTCAAACATTGTCACTGACATGCAATTATACGCATTTTACAGCAAGTGACGGCGAAAGTGCTGTTCGGCAGCGTGACAGCGATCAATGACCTCAAGCGACAAGAGAAGGCCGAGAGGGATGTGCGGCGGACGCACTAAAGCCATCTCGCGGACAGGTCCGTATTGACGTATAAACTATTCAGAGCGTGCGGCGATTTAGTTCATTACCTAACCAGAAGATGGCGCTAAAAAGAATTATTTAGCTTTTTGGTTGCAATATTTAATAATAGATGACTCTATTATAGGTACAAATTATAAATAATTTACCTTATCAAGAAAAGGACTAATGTAATAAAAAATGTTTCTTTTTCCTAAAATGATACTGATATGGTAAAAATAATGAACGGAGATCATACATGTAGCTTATGTTTTAACATTTTCTTTGCTTATATTTGTAATAACCAATAACGCTAGTAATTAGTAATTGAATTATAAGTCTCCCGGTTGTATCAAGTTACTGAAATTAACAATATTTCATGATAAATACTATAAAATATAAATATTGAGTTGAATTTATTTAAAAAAAAACATTAAGTTATAAATTTTGAGACCGTGCCTCTAATATGTATTATACAAACATAATAACACCTATAAATAGGTAAATAAATAGGTATATTTTTTTCATCGATATGTTTCCAATATGTTATTGTATATATGTTCCAGAAAGAGGACAATGGTGGTGTGGAAGAAGAAAATAACGGAAGCTACGGAGTGATCTCGGAAAACAGGAATAAATGTGCATAAAATATTTTTTTAGAATCGTAATATATTTAGATTATAGATTAAAATACTCTTATATCTTTTACTGAGAAAAATTTTATATTGGGAAAAATTTTAAATGTACGAGTATTTAATACGAGATATAATGTTTCTATTAGACTAAATAAGCCTGGCAACCCATAATGTCTTTCAAAATATGTTTAAGAAAATTTAAAAATATATTTTTATCTGTTGTACCTATATTGTAAGACTCTGTAACACATTCTTTTTTATAATGTTTTGTTTTGTTTATAAAAATGTTTATCGATGACATGCGAGAAAGTACAAGAGAAGTTGTTAGAAATAATATAGGTTACCTGAGGTCTTTACACGAACCATTTACTATTTTTTGTTTTTAATGTTTAAATATATACATTCGGTTTTTATAAATTAAATTAGTTAAACAAATTTTTAAATATTTCAAAAAAATAAAATAAAATCAATCAACTTTGTTTTACTGTTCCGAGTTTCACGTCAGATCGTAGAAACAGTCTTGAGGAAGCACACCTTTCTATCTAAGTTTTTCAGAGCATACATTATATTAACATTTATAATCTTTAGACACACATTTATAGGTAAGAAAGAAAGAAAATAATTTATTCAGTAACAATAGAAAATATTAAAAACCACCAGCCTAATTATGTCTTACCATTATATAAAAAAAAGCTGTCCATTGTTTTCAATTTGTGTTCAGCTATCGATTTATAACCGCTTGCTCGATTGGCCCCTTTTTTATTTTATTTTTTTGTGCGGGTATTACTGTTGGTCCAGAGACCTCTACAGCTATATCTAATTAGATTCGCGAGCGGGAGGCCCGTTGAGTAGGGAGCTCGATTGGCTCAATGCATTACACTGAGTATACGCGTACCAGGTGTACACATACAAAAGAACAAACAAGCACACTATGCACCTGATGATAAATGATTCCTGTGTCCACCGTTCAGTCTCGATAAGGAATCATAATGCAGATGCGTTGTCACTCCTGAGGACTAAAAGGGAATACCTCGTCATCAGTAATAAGGGTCTCTGAATCCCTACACTCACCAGCAATGTGTTGCCTTTTTACGATGGTATCCTGTGAGGGTGTGGTCCTTCCCCGGTCGAGCCGACCCATCGATGATGCATCTGCAAGCTGCAACACGGCTCTACCACTCATGCAATTTTCTGAACATAAATGTCTATAGTCTTCTTAAATGCGTATGCGCAACCTTTTGTATTAGGTACATTTGAAATTAGCGTATTATATGGGTAAAGTAAAAAACGGTTTTTTTTTATGAAATTATATATTTAATCAATCGTAGTATGTACCATTATTATCTATGCACTTTCGTCATTTTATAGGTAGTTCATTGATTCCATCGCTGAATTTTTTTTTGTTTAGTCACTCACAACGTAGCCTGTCATCTCACCTTTAATTCTTTATTGTCAACTTGGGTCTCCAGGAGTCCACGGGGTTTGTTTGGAGGTTGACGAAAAAGTAGGAATCAAAAACGTACCATGCTTTCTTTTACAGTAACTTCCCTATATACATTTTTAATCCTTTGAGCTGTTTCGACAGCGCTGGTGCCACGGTGGAACTCATATTCGTAAAGAACGCAATGTGTCAAATTTCCATTACGTCAACAGAAGTATGTCAAAGATAAAACAAATGGCGCGAAAACAAATGAATCACAAATTCAAAACACAAATACATACCTAAGCCAATTTCATATGTGAGGACCTAATATCTAACTCCGGATTAATAACGTTTTTGTTTTTTGCTCGCTCTCGAGAGTTCATCATGCCATATAATTTATATAATTAATTGAACTTGGGTATAATATGTACGTTTATATATGGCAAAGGTTATTAACCCTAAACGGGAGTTGATTTATAATTAACTCATCTTTGATATATGTATACATAGTTTTTTATACAGTTACACCAAGCCATAACGGAGCCCTGTGTCTAGATAGACAATTCTGTCCTTAATAGGTTTTAAATTGCAATTCTTCAGGATAATGACTAACAGTTTACGATAAAGTTGAACCCACACTGGGCGGAATCGATTTCACTCGACATTGTATTTTTTAGATAAACTAAAAAAATTATGTAATGCATTCCGTAACATCGGACGTAAACGTAAAACCTGTCTGTATCTGTCCGTCTGTCTGTCGCAGCTTATTAGTTTAACAAGAACAAATGGATCTAACACACACTATATGTGGACACTACATGTTCAAATTCGCTTACGTGTATTGTACTTAATCTTTGAGAAAAGACATTTTCATTGATTCTTTACAAGTCAAAGCTAAGCTGAAGCTTCAAGTTTATTTCCATTTTTTATTCTAATAATCTAATTATTCTTGCTATTGTGGTACATTAGTTTAAATAGCATCCAATACATGCCAAAATACAATCAATCCACAAAAATATTTACTTTCGTTGAAACTGCATCTTTTTTATCTTGCTAATTCATGATCCCCATTTCGCCTTAGATTTTATTTCAAAACAATCTATAATCACCTCGAAATATTGGTGATGTCTATAGATAGCGATCCGAGTCAAGGTTTCGTACATCCTTATGAGGGGCCCTCGGATCGTGTTATAGCCCCCCTCTGTTGTTTTGCCCGTTCTTCGTCCACAGGGGTTGGAGTGCAACGCACTGCTGCACCACGCAGCAGCAGTCTTCGTGCCAGCTTCGCAAATCTAATCAGATAAAGCTGTAGAGGTCTCTGCCAACAGCAATAATCACACACAAACAAAAATCGAAATATTGGTGCCGAACGGGCTTTTAGTGCAGATTGATAAATCATCTGGCGATCTACTATAATATGAAGCTATTTAATCAGGCAGGATAACAACCTAATTTTGTAGAACCACGAATCAGATGTAATCTGTTTGTTCCTCCGCGACGGCGTGAAGGCATAAGTCATTCCTATCTTAAAAACTTAGTACTCTATATTTTATTCTTACATTATCTAAATCAGGATTACTTTTCAAATGTAATGTAAATAGAAACAATATGATTAGAATAACAAGAGAAAGTTAAAAAGTATTTATTATTTAGTTAAATAATTTTCTAAATATCATTTAAATGTCAAACAACAATTTTAAAAATGGACGTGATAAAAAAAGGGTTAAGGCGAAAGTACTGCATTCTGTCGACCACATCATAAGCGTGTATAATCCTTAAACGTCCCATGGCACAGCCAAGGTGATCATTGCGAACTCGACTACGTGTGGCGAGTCTTTAATTAATTACTCTATGGCGCAATCTGACCATAGCCCATATTGTTATTACGCATAATACGTGACACAAAACCTACGCCGCCTGCACTTTCCCTTGTAATCGTTCTCAAGGATTTGTGGGTTTAACTTAATAAAACTGTTGCAAAATTTATTGTGCACTTTTTTCACAGGATATTCTATTATTTTTTTCCTTTTGCTTTATTTCAAGTAATATCATTAGGAAATTTTCTTCAGTGTTTTATATCTAAATCTGTACATACACCTACACAAGTTTTATGAAAAAATTTTTCGTCGTTAGCCTTAATGGCTGAAGAAAACACTAGGAAAATTTACTATTTCTCGAACTCCGCACTGGGGATACGTGTCAATAAGCTTAGTGGCAATACACTAACTTTTTTTTTTTTTACACTGGGTAACAAACGAGCACAGTTCATCTAATGGCAAGTGATTCCTGCGTCCCATGACATCTACATTCATCTTTGACAGGGAATCATAATGCAGGTGCGTTGTCACCCTTGAGGACTGAGATGGAATTCCCAGTTATGAAGGTCTCCGGATCCCTACACTCACCAGACGAAACAGCAGTATAATGCTGCTATTTTATGCTGGTATTATGTGAGGGCATGGTCCTTCCCAGGTCTAGGTGACCCATTAATTCTGCAGCTAGAAACAAATTGCAGCATAGCTATACCACTGCTGAGAAGAAGAGCAATGCTACAGTTTATTTTTAGCTACATAATGAATGGGTCGGCCCGACTCGGGAAGGACAGCGCCCTCACAGAATACCAGCGTATAATAGTATCATAACGTTACTGTTCGTTTAGTGGCTGTTACGCTACCCTTATTACTGATGAAAACGCATTCAATCTTGATTCGATCGAGAAGTGACAACACATCTGCTTTAGGATTCACCTAACCTACCTAATATTAAGAATTAATGTGTGTGTTATGGGCCACAGAAATCACTTAAGATCGACTTAACTGTGTACGCATATGTCACCCCTAATAAAAAAAGATTAATGAATATTTCACCATCAGTCGCTTGGCAGTTCGCACATTGGGTATCGGGATGCACCGCGCGCATTATAAATTTACATTTTTGTTTTATTCCTCCTGCATCTAATCGATAATATTATTTAATTTTATTATTGGTAAATCAATGCAATTCAAATCAAATAGTTAATTTGCCAGAATATGGTACAAATGGTGTTACAATAGATCATTAAACGCACAAACATATTCTGCCACGTATGGCGTGCAAATATTATAATGAATTTAAATTTAAAACCGCTTTAATATTGTGTTCACATAGTCTAGTGTAATCACAATATTTATCGTCAATTACTTTATTATTTCATTCGATTTTCTAGCTTATCTTCTAGAAATGTTTAGCACCATTATAACATTGAATATCAAATTATATAATCGATTTTTAAACAATGTCAAATGTAATTGTATAATATTCCGAGGTGAATAATTAAATATTATAAAACACAATTTTTTTCTTAAATAGTTATAACTTTATCTGAGGTAAGCGCAGTCTATTTTTATGTAATGTAAAATAATATAAATACTATACATATTAATTTTCACGGGTGAGAATCCTACTGAACCTTGATTCCTTATCTAAAAAGTAGAGTAAGTAAGAACGAAGTTTATTTTTTAGTTAATATGTATTTTTTATATGTGTCCGTTTCAATTCCTCATCAACTCCAGAGTTGACTGTTAGAGATGCGTCGTAAGGCTTTTGTTTGTTGTTCAAGTTACCATAGCTACTTTAGCTATGGTAACATTACCCACAAGTCGACAGCACCCTAACATTAGAAAAAAAAACTCCCTTACCTAAATAAAAAAAATTATATTAAATCGTTACTTATTAAACAGTGTTATTAAATATAATTATTTAAATAATAATAAGCAGTATCTTTAAATCGTTACTCTTTAACTTGTTAAACTGTTATTAAAATTTAAGTGAAGAAAATCGATTGGGTAAAGTCAACGAGGCACAAAAATAAGTGTTTTTGACAGCTATCATAGATTTTTGTTTTCCTCGTTTTTGTGTGAAACGAAGAAAAAGTTCCGAGCAAAAAGTAACTTAAGAAGCGTGACTTAGTGAACAACGAGCGCCAAATAAATTTGATTTCACATCTTTTTTTTTTTAATAAGTTGTCCATCACGCCCGTAGATCCTAATGCATTTAACTTGCATATATATATTTAAATCATTTTTTAACTGGTAACATAAAAAGGCAAACAACAGGAAGACCTTAGGGCGCAATATTTCTATCTATCGACTACGGGGGTAACGAGAAATTTAGGAGGTAACATATGTAATGACTAAAGAAGAAAACAAATCAACTAAAAAATAAATAACATTACTTCATTGTCTTTAGGATGACACATAAGCCCGATGATAAGTGATTTCTGCGGCCCAGCACAGCCACATTGATCCTCGATAAGGAATCGTAATGCGTTTTAACCCCTGTGGACTAAGATGGAATGCTCCGTCATCAAACTATAGTCTGTTAGGGTCTGGTCCTCCAACGGTCCAACCAACTGCGATGCTACAAATAAAGTACACCGTAAGTACACTCACTGCAAACGCAAAATACAAAAATGAATTATTGTTCAACGAAATAAATACTTTAATAATATATACAAATAAATACTGTTAATATATACAAATAAAATCAAAAGTATTTGAGATATGGTTTTAATTGTAACCCTTGACACGACTTGACTTGAATTCTTGTATTTTTTTTAGTGAAACGATTCGTTTTTTTTTTACAACAGGGCATGTGACGTCAGTTTCATCTTACAAATGCCTTTATGAGGACGGGTTATATCGGCAGTATGGTGTAGTAACAACTTGTAGAGTACATGGCGGCTTCTCCGCGGATCCTGGTTTCACTTCCCAGAAAGAACAATATTCGTTCATCACATATTGTTGGTTTTCTGGGTGTGTTGCAAGCGTGTTCCGTGTCCCTGACACTGCATGTGAATCTTTCTCCGTTCTTATTGCACATGCATTAAATCGGAATGGGGAAAGAGACGGCGAGTGGTACACTGCAGTTTGTTTCTAGCTACAGAATGAATCGGTCAGCTCGACCGGGGTAGGACAACGCCCTCACAGAATATCAGTGTAAAATAGCAGCATAATGCTGTTGTGATTCGTCTGGTGAGTGCAGAGATCAGGAGACCTTTGTTACTGATGACGAGACATTCCATCTCAGTCCACGTGGGTGACAACACATTTGCATTATGATTCCTTGTCCAGGATGAATATGGATGCCATGAGGTGAACTGTGTGCTCGTTTTTTACTCTTAATGTAATAATAAAAAAAAATTGTGTTAGTGTTAACCTTAGGACGGAATGTCTCGTCAAACAGTACTAAGATTATAAGTTTCATTCATTCTCCAAACGGAACAACAGCGTCAGCTATTTCACTCCAATATTCGGTGTGGTCCTTCTCCATCTAGCTGACCTATTCGCACCTCAGCCAATTCACAGCTACGGCGTGGCTCTACTACGTAAAGACCGATGGTATTGTATTTGTACACAATTGCTAAGATCCCATACCGTATCCCCCAGTATCATTACCGCCGATTAGACGCACCGTCAAACAATCGCCCGTACAATTTGATTCTCACAAAAAATCTCGTCTTGATCAATAACATTAACATAGTATTAAATATGGACTTGACATTAATAATTATACTCATGGTAAGCCTAATTCGGTACTTCCGTATTAACGCTACCGCAGCTGCAGATTCAGCGGTTTTTAAGTGCCGCCAATCTACACGTAAAATTTTTGCGATAAATCATAAAATAAAACACTTTATTTGAAATCAAAACACGTTCAAAAGGTGTAGGTTGGCGGCACTTAAAAACCGCCGAATCTGTAGCTGCGGTGACGTTAATACGTAAGTACCCGAAATTCATATATGTAGATACGTGTGACATACATGGAGCGAAAGAGATGCAGATAATAATAATTTATGATATTCCTAATATGCGAGTTTTCGACTTAAGATGTGGTTATAATCAACCAAACTTAGCATGTCCGTGTATCAGGGAACCCCAATATCCGCAACACACCCAGAACAACTCTTCGGCTGAAAAAACTAACTCAGCCAGCCGTCATCGAGTATTCGTGATTATATTGTTCGACCATTACTTAACTTATAACTATAATTTTTTTTTATTTAACCGAAATTTAACTCATTGGCCTTTGTAAATCGTACTTTGATTACATTCTGTCCCTTACGAGTAAAATTTTGATGTCAGATCTGTAAAATACCTTATTCAAGGCCAAGAATGACACCGTCGTTACCGCGATATTTCCTCGGCGCGCGTTTTGTTTGCGGGGTCTTTAACCGAGCCCGAAATCGCCCGCGTCCGACGATCGGAACCCTGTGTCTAATGATTTCGCCTCCGCCCATTACACCGTCTAGTAACATTTGCTCTGCCGAACTTTTTTATTAATATATTATTTCTTTTTAACATGTATCATGTCTTCGGGCTGGGGGTACAGGTAAAATTCGCGCGTTCTCTCTCTTCACCCACATCCGAATTGCTAATAAAATTATTTCAATTGGCACGTACTTATGTTAGGTGACTGATAAAAATATCACCATTTCTGTTCGAGACCAAAGATAGAAATCATGTATTATGTTGAATTTTTTTTAATTTTCAATTAATGAATTTCGACACAATACATGATTTTTATTTTTGATTGTGAACAGAAAAGGTTGCTTATTAGTTGTACAATATCATTTTCATTTAAATATTATGATTTATTTACGAGAGATATATTAAAAAGAGACAATCGTTAGTATTTATAGTATATATTATATAATAATAAATATATAACCAGTACATATCTGTGTAATCTAACTAGTCAATTTAAAATTAAAAGCAATACAATTTTTACAAACAAACCATAATGAGCAGAACCTAATATTCTTTTTAATAAAGTTTTTTAATAAAAAATATATTGAAAAAAAAAGTAGGTCGTATAGTCGTATAGTATAGCAAGTAGGTAGTATAAGTATAAGCAAATATATATATATATATATATATATATATATATATATATATATATATATATATATATGATGATGATATAAAGCTGACATAATACCGATATTTTGTAAAATTATTATATTTTACACAAAAAAAAAATATATATATTTATGGTGATAAAACGAACACACAGTTCACTAGATCATATGTGATTCTTGCGGCCCATGACACGCGCATTCATCCTTAAGATACATTCATACATTCCTCGATAAGGAATTTTAATATGGTGATGCATTGTCACCCCTCACCAGACGAAACACAGCAGCGTTATGATGGTATTTTACGCTGGTATAGGAGGGCGTGGTCCTTCCCCGGTCGGACGGACCCTTTCATGGTGCAACTAGAAACAATATGCAGCATGCCTCTTTCACTGGTAGTGGGTATATATTCTATTAAATTGCTATTTAGATTATTTCAAAACAAAAACCACTCATAGATAAATATAAAAGGTGTTCGCGTTGGTCGTAATTGCGGCCGAAAAAGCTCATTTCTCTGCAAAACAAGCACGCGAACGAGAGATCATCGCACGAAGCGAGGTCTCCTAACAGTACTCCGGACGCTGCAGCCTCCCCACGTTATGTAACAGCTAGTCCCTCCGCGCCTGGCGATACCTCACTACGCCACGGGAATCGCTCTCATTAAATATCTTTACATCTTAAAGCCACAACAATAATTAATAAAATAAGTATACACATATCCAAACGCCTCCATTTTATTTCCAAAAAAAAAAGAAAAAAAACATTTGTTTGCAGCCAGTGTTTTAATTGAATATAAAAAACTTTTTGTTGGTATAGCATTACGGTGGTTATGCATTGTGGGGACATGGTACAACTTTTTAAGTTTTAAAAATGGGGATGTTCAGGTTAGTACAGCATTCTATAATAAACACATTGTGTTCTATGATATAATTAACATTACGTTAAAAATAATTTAAAATGTTCACAACAATCCAATATATACATTTAATAATATATACACCTTAGACAAATAAACATCATAAGAACGTCCGCAAAAAAAATGGCGAACGAAAATAAATAGTGCGCATTTTATTCTTAAGATTGATTTCTCATTAAACCTTTTGGGATATTTTTATTCATATTAACTTTTTTATTTAGAAAATGACACATTAAACGTCAAAACTCGCATCTACGAATACGTCAATAATTTAAGTCCAAAGAGTATAAAAATAATAGAAGAAACAAAGACATAAAAAAAAGTTTATTGATATACTCTATGACATAGACTCTTTGTTAGAAGACCTTTCCCGCAAAATACCAGCTGATGGTAACGGCAGATTATATCAAGTTTATAAATAAACCAGTCCAGAAATAACCTGGTTGAAAGGAGATAATAGTAATATCTGTATAATTTAAAACGCAGGTATTATTTGAAACAACTCACTGGATTAGGAAAAAATCATTGAGTGCCTCTGTTATCGTGCAAATATGTATGGCACTATAATATTATCAGTCATATTATGATTTTGAGAAGATATCACCGTCATTGATAGCGACCAGCGTCATCATCATTCTTACATGTATCAGCAACAACGACGATGAGTCGGCCAAGAGGATCACACAAAGGCACCAATGGCCTCTGCGTGTCACCAATCTTGGTAGTTACCACCTCTTGTTAGTTACCATATTCTGTACAGCTCTCATAATCTTTACAGAGTATTCTTTTATTGTTATATTTTTAGTGACAAACGAGCACACAGTTCACCTGATGGTGAGTGATAAGTGGCCCATGGACATCCGCAACATCAGAGGAGTCGAAGATGCGCTGCCAGCCTACAAGAAAGGTATAGGTTCTTTTCTTAACGAAGATGGTATTCCTCCTTACATGCATGTGGGTAGCATTATGCTGCTATTTCATATCTTAATATAATAGACATACAAAATATATGTCTATTAAATATAGTATATTAAATTTAAAAAAAATTGACGGCCGTACGGTGTAGTTGTTAGAATGGCTTCTACGTCGCAGATCTTAATGTTTAGGCAATATTTGTGCATCGCACATTGTTGGTTTTCGGATCTGGGTGTGTTGTATTTATATTCAATGTCCTCGACACTGCATCTGATCTTATAGCACATGCATCACCAGTGGTAGAGCTACAGTGCAGTTTGTTTCTAGTTACAGAATAAATGGGTTAATTGGCACCACCAGGGTAGGACCATGCCCTCACGGAATACCAGCATAACGCTGCTATGTTTTGTCTGGTGAGTGTAGGGATCCGGTGATCATTATTACTGGTGACGGGGCATTCCATCTCAGTCCTCAAGTGTACTACGCCTTTACATTATGATTGCTTATCAACGATGAATATAGATGTCATGGGCCGCAGGAATGCCATCAGGTGAACTGTGTGCTCGTTTGTTACTCTCAATGTAATAAAAAAACATCGGAATAGGGTAGGTTATTTTAATACATTAGGAACGAATTACATAGTATACAAAATGAAGAAAATTTTAATGGCTAAACAATCAAGATATATAATAATCACCTGAGGACTGAAATGAATTGCTTTGATACCCGTTATGTTCGAAGGCTTCTCTCACTGTCCATAAGAAACATATAAATTGATTTGTAGAATACTTTTTAGAAAGTTATGTCCGCTAAGTAATGTTCATACAAATTATAATTAAAGTTTTCCCTTGTAACGGAACAGGGAAAGTTGTCGGTTCATTACCAATAAATGTGCGTACTTGCTGTGAAAGTCTGTTAGTTAATGAAGCTAATATTTACAATTTACGACCTAAACGGAACATTGCTTTTACTGATAAGTTGTATGTAATGTAAACAAATTAAGATCATTAATATAATATCTAAAAATCTAATAGATTGTAAATAGCTCTTTTTATTAAAAATAAGAGTGACAAACGAGCAAACAGTTCAGTTGAATAAGCAATAATTCCATCCACCCATCCTGAACGAACATTCCAAATGCACACGTTTGGCTGTGTATATGGACGTAAGAGAATTCAATTGTCTTAAACCCAAGACCATCATAATTCATTATTGGTGAATCAATAGGCACAACAAACATCTAAGGCAATGGTCAGTTTTAAAACGCAATAACTTATTTGCTGTATTAATAAAATTTGTAAGCATAGATTATATAGTCGTTAACCCTATTTGAACATGAAGATCTCTCAGATGGACAACGGACGGTTATGAAACCGTGACATTTGTTAAAATATACAGTTACGAATATCTGATTGCTAAAATACGCAGTAGAGATTGTCGAAATTAAGCAAACGCAATTGAAACTACGGAACTAAATTACTTGTAATGAGGTCTTCTAAAGGCCGTAGGACTATCTTCTTTATTGAAAATATAGGTCGTATTTACGGTTTGTCATCACTTCCCATCAGTTTAATCGCGTGCTCATTTCTCAACATTTTCTCAAAAAATATATGTAAGACACTTTTGTACTCTTTCGTCTAAATAATACTTTTTATTTTCAGATACCAATACATCTTCTTCCTTATCCCGCTTCTAATAAATGGGAAACTAGATAACAGTACAAATACTACTTTACAGCATCCTACTCACACTTGTCCCTTTACTAGAATCATCGAGGATATATTTAGAATTCAAAAGAAATATTCGGAAAGTCCACATAGTATAAAAGATAGTGAAAGAGCTAAATTATTAGTAAATACAATAACAAATCTTACAACATATAATAACACTTATGTCTCAATTCAAGAAGAATTAATTAATGATATTATAGCATCAATAAATAGAATTAAAAATAATATGTCTTCCGATATTAATGCGAACGAAACGAGACTCAATGAGGCAATCATTTTAGAAGTTCCCGCAATAAATAAAAACTCAAGTAGTACAAACCAAACTGAAAATGGAAAGAACAAAAATACCACTCCACTAATCAAAAGCGGTATCGAAGATAAAATGGATGTAAAAAATTTAAAAAATTCCAGTAAAGAAAAAGACTTTGAAACACGCCTCAACATAAAAGCAACCAATAACATTAAGTCCGCCGACAAAACTAATTTTGTTGAAATATTAACCATAGAACCCAATAATACAAATACTAACAATACATCACAACACAATATTATCGAAGTTTTAAAACATTTAATGCCCATGTTAAACGGTTCAACTAATAAAGAACTACACAGCGTTACTATCATTGAAAGGAATCATAGCAAAAACCATTCGATTTTGGAAACTAAAAACGTATCCACGGTAGTCGTTAAATATTGCGATAAAGGTAACCTAACTGCGGAAAATTTAACTAAAACAAAATCAAACATATCTGAGGATGAAAATGCCGGAGATGATTATATGGACGCAAATAAAGAATTACCAATAGTAGACCAAGAATCTATTGAAGATGACTATTACTCAGACAAAGATAGTTTGGACTATAACGATAAACAAGAACAAACCAGTACTAATTCGACGATTAACAAAAACAAAGACGTTTTGGAAGCTGCAGAGTACGGTATACGGAAAATGCATGAACTGTACAGCGTATTGGAACCGAAGTTGTATTCGATGGGTAAGTTTATCAATGAAGTTAAAATTGGATTATGTTTTAAACCTTTTTTGTCGTACCAGATATTAATTATTTTTATTAATTGTATAGAATTAGCGCTTACAATTTTTGTTATATTTCATGCGTTCCCTGTTAGACTGGTAGTAAGAAAGAAAACATGTAATGTTTGCTTACTGGCTAACCAGCTGCTTACTGGGCATATTGTAAGTCAGCAAAAGGTTCGAGGGTTTTAATTGTAGGTAATGGACGATTTATATACGTGTCCTATAAAATCTGGATGTCGTAAGACAAATCCGGTTCTAATTTTAAATTAGAATTAAATTGTATGTGACTTAATTATAAAACAATCATAAATAAACAAGATCTTTCTAGGTCTTTGGTTGGATGACAAAAACCCTGCCCGTTACGTGGCAGCCTTCAACGCACCCTCGGAAGACATTACAAGATACTCCCGTTATGGCTACGCAAGCCTACAGGCAGCTACGAAATTGAAGGAGTTAAATAGGTCAGTGCTAGTATCTCTCTCTCTACTATCTATTTTTACTCCCTCTGTTTTAACAAAGTAGACCCTTGCGTAGCATGAATAGATCGAAATGACTAGCTATGGATCGATATATATAGTGAGTAGAAGAATCCAGATCGGGGAGGGTCGAGGATCGACGACCAATGGGAATGAGGGAGACCATCTTAGCCCTGATTACGCACACAATTTATCAGGATATATATATATATATATATGTGTGTGTGTATGTCAAAAACATCACTAACAATATCAAATAAGTTGGGTGCTCAATTGTGTTGTTAAAAAATATATCTGTTCAAATCTCGTCTTCGACTGAGAAATTTAAGTATAAGTCACAATTTTACAGCCATCCTCGGTCTTCTCTAATCCTCTCTAATGTTCGAAACTCTAATCCATCGTTTCTCAACCTCGGGGTCTCGACCCATGAGTAAGGGTCTTTTATGTTATTAAAAGGGGTCGCGATCTATTAAATAAAAAAGAGCTGAATATGAATTTTAATGTAGTGTTATGAAATTAATCATAACCTTGTAATAATAACGTGAAAAATAAACTTATAACTAACATTATTTAAATAAACTATAAATTAAAATATTATCAATTATAATTTTATATAAAAAAAGCCGTAAAAAGCTTTTATGTCGTGACCTACGAAAAAGCCAAAAAGTAGTAAACAAAGTAATCTTTGGCATTTTCGTGGGTCACGACATAAAGTCGTTGAGAAACAATGCTCTAACCTTAACCGCAGACTTTTTTTTTTGAACAATTGTTATATCATTACGAGAACCTTACCTCATTGAGAAAAAACATTCATCACGTTTGACATTACGCCACTGACAGCTGCGACTTATTTTGACACGCTTCATAACTTTTACGATTTCAGTACAAATAACATTGGGAAATAGAGTAATCAGTTTGTCTGCTCTATGGAAAATCGATTGATTTTGCGAAACATACACTAAGAAATCATTCTGATGACGATAAGGCAATCCCTATTTACACATCTCCATAAACATTAAAACTGTAATTATAGATCTATATTGACACATATTTATAGTTTAAAAAAAAGTATATTGACACAATAAGTCATTATTGTAAATCGATTTTATAATTGATGTATATCTCAACTATTCATTATATAGTAAGACGATTCTGGTTTTGATTCCCAGTCGTGGAACAATATTTGTGTATAACAAATATTTGGTTTTTGGGCCTGGATGTTTTGTATGTATATCCCATGGTCCTGACATGCATGCATCTGAATCTTCCTCCGATCTCATTGCACATGTATTTACATCAGAATAGGGAAGAGGACGACGAGTTTGTGGATCTGTGTTTTAGTAAATGCTTATAGCATTATGAAAATATTCTGGATTTATTTTCTGATTCAGGAGTACGCCATCTGTTTGTAGATATGAGAGTTGAAACGCTGATTGAATTCAATAACGTCCACTAATTCGCCTGATGGTAAACCATAACTGCGAAAATAGGCATGATTATTGGCCTAAGGTTAACTCCATTTCAAAATGTAGTAATTAAAATAATATATAAAAATACAACTTGCAAACTAATTGAAATCTAAGCAATGTAATAAAATTATTGAAAAATTTATACACGATTGGTAGTATTTAAAAATTAAGCGAATTGACAAATATATATGCAGATGAACGTGGATTAGACTAGCGAAAACGAGATTCTTACTGACATATTATACTATTTACATTTCCAGTATTTTAATTCTCGAAACACATATACATTTGAATGTTAATATTTATTTATATAAAAAGTAATGTTTCCTTTCTATATGTTTGTAAATTGTGGTAATTAATTTCGTTGTCTTCTTGGGTCTTGTCTAAAATTTTTATTTGGCTTGGATTTACTGTAGCTGGTGCTGATTAGTGGAATCGAACACCCAATTACTGTAAGATTCGAATACTCAAAAATGTTTTTTTCTTTTTATATTTTTTTATTTATTATTAAGGCAAACACAATAGGCTACAATCATTATATGATAAAGTTATTAGATAATACAGTTAAATTGGAACCAATACGAGAAATAAAGCAGAGTATTATTGACATCGCCTTTAAATCGCCAATAAAAATATATACAAACATATTTGTTACAATTAAACAATTAAGCTGATAAAAATACTAAAAAAATTTTAAATGCTTATTTTAAAATGAGGCATAAGAACAATCAAAAAATCCTAAGAAAGCGTATGAAACAACATTATTCCGCTTATGTTCTTTTTTTATTTAAATTGACTGTCGAGTTATGTGGATGAATTCGGTCGGTTAACATACAAATTTAAATTTAAATTCGTTATTCCAATTAAATACTAAAAAATTCTAAATTTACAAATTTATATGCTAACATTAAAAATTGCGTCGCTGAGGTTAGAACACCTGAATGTTGCGTGGCGGGTCATAAGTTCGTTTCCCAGCACCTTCCTCCGATCCGTGACCGAGCAAGTGGCTCCACGTTTGCAAATGCTTAAGGCAATTATTTTGCTTTTACATCTACAGCTTAGTACATTCCCCGTCGATCTCGCTGCCGTCAACTTTAGTAAAACTTGTTGAACCGGCATCCGGTTCCAGAATAGCACATCTATAATTTTTAACGATGTAGTAAACTTTGAATGCGGCATAATAGTTTCTAACTTAAATATATGTATCGATAAATTATTTGTATAAAACTTAAATTAATTCTTACCTTCAGTTGGCGATCGTTTAAGATTTAGATAATCTATTTCAACTAAGATTTAGATAATCTATTTCAACTAAGCGTAATTGGTCGTGCTAGAAGATGGTTGACGACATTATTCGAATGGCGTATTCAAATCTATGCGTTTCGTAGACCATATCCTAAACTACTCGTGAACTATTCCTATAGAAATGCTAACAATTTCCCTTTTGGGGGCGGGTGGGGTGCATCAGCATTATTTTAATCAAATATGTCCTATTGACATGAAATTATAATATCCTTTAGAAGTAATAATGTTTCGAGGAAAAAGTTTTTTCGCATTTTATATACAAATTCAAGATATTTTTCATTATAGTTTATTTACATTTGTCTACAATATATATGAGCCATTTTGTTCGATTACTTGTTGCCATTTTGTAGGTAGTATAATCCCATTGCTCTACAAGACTCCTGATCAAAAAACTGTCACAAGTTATTTTGACAGTTGATGTCAATCTATCACTACCTAAAGAATTCTAAGTAGAACGAAACAGGTGAAAATCTGAGGGTGCAAGGTCTGGGCTATATGGTGGATGCATTAACACTTCCCAACCAAGCTCTCTAGCAATATTTGCCGAATGGCTTAAGATGTGTGTGGTCTGGTAATGACGTGATGAAAAACTACACCCTTTCTGTTGATCAATTCCAGCAGTTTCTCTATTTTTGCTGAGTTATGTATTCTATGTATTGCTTGCTTGAGTCTCATAAGCTGTTGCCCGGCGGTAAAATCTTATAACGGACGATGCTCTTCCAATCCCACCATCACCTTATCGTGAGTTAACTCAGATTTCGCTATAGTCTGTAGAGCTTGATCGCCCTTTGACCATGATCTTTTTCACATGTCCGTTCCTTAGGTAATCCACTTTTCATCACTAGCGATTAATCTTTTCACAAACAATTCGGTTTTAATAGAGAATCGCAAATGAATACACCATTCATTAGGATTTCTTTCAGTGAGCTCGTGTGGTACCCAAATATCAAGCTTATTTGTGTAGTCAGACTTTTTTAAATGGGTAAAAACTGTTTAGTGGTTAACCTCTATATTATAATCACTTATATGCCGATCATGCTCCAAGTTTTCAAAAATGCCATCGATTTATCTACTGACTAAAGCGAGCTTCATCTTTGACATCAAAATTCCTAGACTTAAAACGCTTGAACCAAATCTCTGCTACTTTTACTGGCATCGAGTTAAACCCATAAATATCTCAACGTTTTTTTCGAGGCTTATGTCGCATTTTTAATTTCGCATGTGTAAATATAATTGTGTGATTTGTATATTGTTATTAGAATTTTTGTAAGTTATAAATACATGCGAAGTTAAACTTAGAAGATAAATTTGCATAAATTATCTGTAGTAGATAATACAGTCATTGATCCTTTAATATATAAAAAAAACTCTCACGTTTCGTAGCTCCGTGTATCTGTTCTATCTTAGTCTACCATTACGCCAATAAGTTCATCGATGGACCACATCCTGTACTTAGAACGGCAAGCGTGTTGCAATTGCTGTTTGCAAAATATTAATATATGCAGTAAGCATTATAATACTCGATAGGCCACATTATTTAAATGTCTTCGTGCAGTTTAAAGGGTAATCTTTACCTTTTATTTTCGATTGATTAAGACTTCGACTATAATATTTGCAGATAATGTAGATAATGGGCCAGCCATGTAGCTCGTAGGACCGATAACCGATAATGGGGAAGAAAGGTTCTCAAGTGCCAACCTTGGACTCGCAGTCGCAGTCCAAGTGCGATAAGAGGAAGCCCTACTAGATGGAGCGCCTACCTAGGTGCTGGTGTAGGGTTATGTTCAGCAGAAGACCATGGATAGGCTGTGATAATGATAATCCGGTTGTTAAAAGATATCAAGTGCAGGAAACACATTTCTTTTTCATAAACTTATTAAATCATATAAATGCAACATTGAAGTCCAATAACTCAAAGTCTAACAAAATTAGAATTCAGTATTGGCCATTTCAAACCAAAAAAAAGTTTTGATTGGCTGTGAATTTTAAATTCAAATTAATTTTGTTTTAAAAACATGACATTCTGTTTACAAAGGTCAGTCTTTTGTTTATTGATAAGCTTTGTATTTTCATTACGTTTAAACATTTTTCGTCATAAGGGATACTTTAAAAATTCGTGTAAATAAGGAATATGAGTTCCGTCGTGGCATCAACGCGGCACAAACGGCACGTAATATCAACAACGTTTACAGAGAGAACTTTACAAACGAATGCACAATCCGTTATTGGTTTGCCCTGTTCCTTTCTGGAAATTTTGGTTTGAAAAATGAACCTCGTGGCCGTCCGGACAATGAAAATGATGTTAACATCAAAGCAATATTGGTCCATTTGCGACAAATCGGTAAGGTAAAAAAGCTTGATAGATGGGTGCCCCACAAACTTAACGATCGCCAGCGCAACGTACGCGTTCAGACCTGCCTCGCGCTGCTCAACAAGCACAGAAATGAAAGAATTTTGAACCGATTTGTTACGTGCGACGAAAAATGGATTCTGTTCGATAATCGAAAGCGCTCAGCAAGTTGGTTAGACCCTGGTTCAGCGCCAAAGCAATGCCCTAAACGAAAAATTACCTCTAGAAAGTCGATGGTCACTGTTTGGTGGTCTAGTGCCGGTGTGATTCATCACAGTTTTTTACAAAATGCGCATTACTGCAGATGTGTACTGTGAAGAACTGAAGACAATGATGGAGAAGGTCGCACATCTGCAACCAGCTTTGGTCAATCGGTCGTCCCTGCTGCTCCTACTCGACAACGCGCGACCACATATTGACACAACAGACAGTCTCCAAGCTGCAAGAGTTGGAGTTGAAAGCTCTCCCGTTCAAAGAGGCAGTACAAAATGCCTTTTTCAGAGTTTTTGCCTCCCGTCCAGCTGATTTTTACAAGAAGGGCATCAATAAACTAACTTGAATAAAACATACTTTACCTTATTTCATACAAAACGGCAATTTCATAGGTAAAGACCTATTAAAACTATTATTTAACCTATGTTACAGTTTACATATATATATTTAAATTGTTATTTATATTTATTATGTATTATTTTGTTATAATTATAGTAATAGTAATGTTTTTATATATATATGTCTCTATATATAATTTGATACTTTTATCTAAATAACCTTTTTTATTTTTATGCCTACCAACATATCCTCATGAGCTACCAGGGTTGACTGGAAGAAAATGCCACTGGGCATCCAACGTCGTAAACCTTATTTAGAGAACATAAATAATAAATAACTAAATAAATATACAGGGCTGAGGGGTAAAGTCACAGAGGAACTACCAGCCCTCTCACGGAATACCAGCAATTACCAGAGGTCACGAAGGAGAAGACAGTTCACCTGGTTATTTTAATTGTCATGCTTATGGCCTACGACATCTGCATCCATCCTCAACAAATATTCAAGATTCATCCCCGAGGATTGAGTGAGTAACTTACCAAATCCCTACAGCATCAAACGAAACAGTCCAATGTCACGGTACGCGTGCAAACCGACATCGATCCCCAGCGACGGCACTCATAAAAAAAATAATTGCAAGTTTTATTGCTGTATTTTTCACGTGTCCGTCGGTGAAGGAAAACATCGTGAGGAAACCTGCATATCTTAAAAATCAATTAAAAAAAATGTTTGTTCACAGTGAAGCCGTCAAATAAGCTTCTAGAACTAGAACCTCGAATCCACCTGTGGGTGAGTATTCGTAAATACAGCCCGTTACTTCATCTATAATTAACATGATTTTTTTCCGGCTGATGGCCGCTGGCGGCCCGAGGGCTTTTACGGTTTCACCGGGTTGAGAGGTGACCGACCGCTTATGGCACTCAGTCGAGACCTCTGTATATGGGTAACCAGCACAAGGGCTCCCGAGGGAGAGCCTCGGCTTTTGATCGTTACCCCATTTCGCGAGAGCGTCTGACTCGAGGGTGCCCGAGAGGGCCGAACCGCGGCTCGGTCAGTTGCTTCTGACAGAGGATTATCTAAATTAATATCGCTCTTAATGTTAACTACCTGTACTACCACTTCGAAATGCGTGGGCGCTGGAGAAGAAGTGGCGCAAGGATCTCCAGCGACTCTTCTATCTATATGGACTGGAGAAAACCGGCCAGTGACATGGAATAACCTATAGTCTGATTTTTAATTCGACGTAATTATGACAGGTGTCATTCTTTAACAATTTAGATACTATAATCCTTCCCTGCTTTGATTTTTTTAATATAAAATATAGTAAATAGTCGTTCGTAGTTAAAAGTTGTTCTGTGCATTCAATGCACACTAACTAGAATGTGAAAATTTGATGTCTAAATGGAAAAAGAGTAAAACAACATATTTCTTAAATATTTTTTTTTTGTTGCGAACCTGCACATATTAGCCAGAGAAGCTGACATTGACTGTTTCACCGGATTGAGAGGTAGCATAGCTGTTAGGTCCCTTAGCCGGAACCTCTTAGTAACCCGACACAAGGGCCCCCCGGTGAGTAACGGTAGAGTAACCTCGGCTTGGGCGGTTACATTTTACGCGTAAGCATCCCGATCCGACGGCGCCCCAGAGGGCCGAACCACGACTCAGTCGGTTGCTTTTCCACGGATAAGGTAGGGACTATAAATATAAAAAATATAAGTATATATGGACTATATGGTACTATAAATATAAGTATAAGTAATATAATAAAAATTAAAATGACAGATAAAATGACACGGCGTATTTTTTTTTTAATTTTAAGTTTGGCATCTGTTATTTTGGATCTTAAAAGAAGCGATGATTTTACAAATAAAAAGTTGTCCCTTAAAAGGTTTGCAACCTATGGATTATTGGACAGGGATTCCTGTAATAGAAAAATAATTTCTATAACAATTATAGGAACTTATATAATATGATAATAAAAAATCTTATTACCATTTTAGAATTATCACAATTTTTTTAAGTTTTAGTTTTTCTAATTGAAACTTTAAATTCAAGAAAGGTTAATTTTTTATTGTGCTAAAATGCTTTCCGTTTTTAGTGGGAATGTTTCAATGTTGGCAACACTTCTGAAATGTCAAAATTCCATCGAATTAAAAATCGGACGTTTGCGACGCCCTCGCCGAATTAACACGAGTTAGTTACAATACCTAAGCCGTTTTCTGCCATGAAATTGGTATAAATAAGCTAGACTGAATCGCCCCGAGCTTGGCCCCGCTGCTACTTCACATACAAATAAAAAAAAATATTCCACAATACATTCCAACATTGAAAATAAATTATTTGATTCGCGATCGTATAAAAAAAAGATACAAATTAATTCTAACATCGGACCACCAGCTCGAATGGACCAAAAAGTCTTCTAATCCAACAAAGAAACTCAATTAAAATGTTCAAAATAAAAAACCTATCCATCTTATTTTCAACGTAAAAAACTTCCGAATAGAAAATCGTTAAGAAATCCATTACTCGCTGGATTGTGTGGTATTTTCTGAGGCCTACTTCTTAGAATATACTATAGATAATTAATACCTACTAAGTTTTACTTTTAGTATTTAAAATTGACTGGTGTATGTAGGGATCCCAAGTCCTTGTGATGAGACCATGGATCTTGGTTTTCAGGAGCGACAACGAAATAAATTATGATTATTATGGTGGATATTTATTTTTTTCCATCTCCGCCTGGTTGGTCAATAGAATAAATAAATAAAAATCTATTAACATATAAAGAAAAAATATATCTACTGTATAATATAATACATATATAAAAACCAGACGGGTATCTCCGACAGGGGAGACCAAACGGTCGAGGGTTAAGGCAAAAGGGAAAGAAGCTTGCGGACTATACGAGCGGTGTCGAGGAGCCTTCTGCATTTGATCCCGGAGCTGTCCGTCCCGGAGTCCCAACCGCCTCAGGTGATTCGAAAGGCTGGTTGGGATTAACCCGTTCGCAGATACGACTATAGGATTAATTTCGGTCGGCATACCACCCCACATGTCGGTCACCTCGTGTGCCAGGTCCAGATATTTTTATTTTTATTATTATTACCATGATTCCATATCAAGGATGAATTGTGTCATGAACCAGAAAAACAGTACGGTGAATTTGTTTGTTATCCGTAACTCAATAAGAAAACCTTGCAACTAGCCATACCATCTTTAGTCTTCAGGTATGATCACGCATCTGCATTATGATTCCTTATGGAGGACGGAAGTGGTTGGATTGGGTTGGATTACTTACCATCAGGTAAACTGTGTGCTCGTTTGTCGTTCGTAATTTTAGATAGAACGCAAACGGAAACGGAAAGCGGAAGCGTTTACTTCACTTCCACTGATGTAGGTGTCTATGGGCTGCAGTTACCACTTGCCATGTTTCATAAAAAAAACGTAATTACTGAACCATCGCAGCTACACCTGGTGTAGCTGCTTCATGAGTAAAACATTCATCGTGAAGATCCTCACCAAAAATGTCAGTCATATATATGCCTTCTTGGGTTCCGTTGCCCTATTCGAAAATTAATATTTATTAATATAATTAACAGTGGTTTGACAACGGTAGAGCTACACTGCAGTTGGTTTCTAGTTGCAGAATGTATAGGTCAGCACGAACGGGGTAGGACCACGCCACAGAATACCGGCTTGAAATAGCAGCATAACGCTGCTGTCTTTCGTCTGGTGAGTGAAGTGATCTTTATTACTGGTGACGAGGCATTCCATCTCAGTCCTAAAGGGTGACAATGCATCTGCGTTATGATTTCTTTTCAAGGATGAATGTAGATGTCATGGGCCACAGGAATCACTTAACATCAGGTGAACTGTGTGCTCGATTGCAAATCTCAATGTAATAAAAAATAAAATAATTATAATAATAAAAGTCTTTAACCTTTTCGGAACACTAAGGCAAGGTGATGATAGGTATCCTACATGTTAACAGTATTTTAGGGTACGGTCTGCCATTTGAATATCCCCGGTAACCATTTCCTAGTATAAGCATTTTAAGATTAATCAAATGGGTGACAAAAAACACGATCTGTTGTGCGAAATTTAAGAGCTGGTACTGGTACATACACGCTCAGTGGAAGTATAAAATATGATAACGTCACCTGGTCGACACACGCAGACATCTTCGAATCAGTTGGTTTTCGCGGGCAGGGTTAACGGTCCAAACCGACGCTCCCGGGAACGCTCGTGCTGGTTACCCGTAAATAAAGGATCCCTATAACACAGTAAAAAAAACCATTGGTCTAACAGTGGCTATCAGTCAGTAAAAAAATCCTGTTCTCTTTCGACTAGAGCGATATCTTTAAATTATTAACAGATGAAATCAACTGTGCATCATATGTTATAGTGCTGTAATTATTTGAGCGAGGCACTCACCCGTCATCACCTTCTATTATTCAATGTAATGCATATACTATAAGATCGAAGTAATGTTCAAATGCAGTTTCAAAGACACGAAACATACTCAGACCGGAAAACCAACAATTTATACATCGTACATAACCACAGATTATAAAATTTCATCCGCATCATGTTGATGGTCAATCCTTCACTATTTCTCAACGCTTTACGCGAGATTTTCTGCCACGCATAATATTCTGAGAAAATCTATCGTCAGCGGTATTTTTGAACCGATACGACTTAGGGCCATTGAAGAAATATACCTACACTTTTTTTTAAGGCCGGCAGGGTATCTGCAACTCCTGTAAGGGTTGCGGATGTTTATGGGGGCGGTAACGGTAATCACTTACCATCAGGTGAACTGATTGCTCGTTTGCCACCTACTCGTATTATAAAAAAAAATACACACTATATTATTCCTCATGTCGGAATCAAAGCTAGGACCCGCAATACCAATATACTCTGGCCACTAAGCCGCACGGCTGTATAATTTTTATCGATATATTTTATTTGTATTAAAATAGAATGTAAATATATTATACTAATCGACTTTATATTATATTGACAAAATGTATGGATAAATTAAAGCGCGTTCTATAAACACTATTTAAAAACACATGATCTGTAAACAATTTAAATTCACTACGGCACCAAGTAGTAAGGTCAAAACTATCACATAAAATCAAACATCATCAAAAATTGCAAGCACATTCTACGTAATGCAAAAAAATAAAGGTACCTCCATATGCTATTCATACGGTTTAAAACCCATTTTTTTAATATAAACGTATTAATTAATAATGAAATAATATGTTTGTGCAAGTCCAAAAATCTTATTTTAAATTATATTTAGATTACAGTATTTGTTTGGTGTGCCAAAAACAAATTATGTAAGGGTAAAATTTATTGTATAATAAATAAATACTTCAATACATGGCATTATTAAAGATTTTAATTTTCTTTTATGTACGTAACAGTTAAAAAAATAATTTGATAAAAAGCTTACAATGTTTCCTACTAGATAGCGCTGCGCCGAAAACAAACCTGCTATGGTTTGACTGTTCGGATATTGATACAATTATCGTGTGGCAATTTCTAACAATCGACGGAAACCTGTCTAATCTGGTCTTCATCGGTTCGAAAAATTATATAATTTTACAAGTGTTGCGATGCTCCTTATAAGTGCCGACTTCATGCGATTTTTTGATCAAGTATATACTTATAAGATATTAACTGAAGTCTTGTAGAACGAGAGCCACAACCACAAGAACACATCTCTGTATAGAGTGACGAATAACTAAAATTAAAGTGTTTATATGTCGTATAATATATACTTTTAGATTATATTATTATAATCAATGATCCAGGTAAATATGTCATAAGTAGATTTAAAGATATATAACAGATAGGTATTGTAGAAAAGAGTTAAAGAACCTCATCATCTCTCTATAGAGTGGTATATTACTTAAACTATAGTATAATATACATAAATTATATTAAAATCAATAATTTCCAAATAATAAGTCTTAAGTGGGTAGACTCTAAAGGAAGAAAACAATAGAGAATTAACGTCCCCCAATACAGGTAAAACTTATCTCTTTCTATAAATACCGTTGGAACAAAAAAAACTTCAAACAAGATATAGACAATACAAAACATAACGACGACAAGAGTTCGATGAAATGAACGTTTTTTTTATCGACGCTGACAAGTTAGAGTGAGATGCCAAAATAAAATAATTACTACACGAGCAGTTAAGTGTGAATAAGGCTTTGGCTACACAACGCGCAAATACACCGCGATTCGGCGTTCAATGTCACATTGCATAATTGACACTGAATCTACAAATAACAACACTACGTTTTACAGACCTAACTCTATATAATTACTAATAAGTAATGGCACTGAGAGACGGTACTTAACTACTAGCAGTATGAGGAAGCTCAATGTCATGTAGGGCAGGATAGGATCTCCTATTTCTTTCGATAACGGCGATATCCTCTGATTATTACCAGATGATATCAACTGCGCAAGATTTTTCATAGTGGCATAAGTATAAATAGAATATATTACGGCTGCAGGAAAAGATATCTCATTAAATTTATAAAATATATAAATGTAATTGAAAGATTATGTTTTTGAAAGAGTCCTTCGGCACGATTTTTACACATTGCTATTTATTATTTTATACCCCTATCTCCCGCCTCGACACCCTGAAGCTAGGGTTTCAATCTAAATAAATTGTGTTCCCCAAAAATTTTGTTTGATTGATGTTTGATTGAGTGGCTGCTTGTTTATGGTGAGATTTGTGTATTATACATGAATTTAAATGTGTGCAATATTTATGTGTGCTTTTAACAACTTACCACCAACTTTAATACCAGTTGCTCTTATGACTATTGGTATAACTTGTGTGGGTTTTTATAGTCAGGTTATTTCTTTTTGTAATAGGTGATATTCACTTAATTGTTCTATCTCTTTGGCTCCTATATGATATATTATAGTCTGAAGGCACTGCTATATCTATTAAATACGCTTTATTTTCTGTTTTATACGTATTTACGTATGCTATGTCCGGTTTATATATATATATATATATATATATATATATATATATATATATATATATCATGTATTATATTATTATAATATAGTATCTTACATCACTTATATTACTCCACCTGTATCAAAATATTTGCGTTATATTCACATTCCCAATTCTTACGCCATTTGGAAAGTTGGAGAAATTTCGCGTGTCGGTCGACGGAAGTCGCCAGACTGACTTGGTATGTTAAAACTTTCGTTCCTACGTTCCAATCAAGTTTACAGTTGTAAGGATTGATATAAGTGTTGTAAATTATAGGGTTGCTAACACTAGCCAATATCGTTTATTAATTTTTTTCAATTTAGTTAACAAACAATGGATTAACAAAAAAAATAGGAATATTGTTTATTAAAAAAAATTACATAAAACGAAATACAAGTTTTCTAGATTTAACATATTCAACAAATAATAAAATATAAAATAACTACATATATATAAGGTATATTTGTTGTACAATATTTCTTTTCCTCTATAGATCTTTTTTGTTTTCCCTCTCTTTCTTCATATATTCGCAGTGGATATATTTATATATTAAAGCCTATGTCACTTCCGAAATTATTATGAATGATGACTTCTTATATTTTAAAATCCATCTAGGCAGGCGGTATTCCGTAGGTAGGCTATATAGCTCACCAGCCCTCACGGGCACCCTTGAGTTGGTTGCTTTCATTCGCAGGGTAACAGTCCAAGCCGAGGCTCCCGCTCGGGAACCCTTCTGCTGGTTACCCATAAATAAAAGTGCTCTAAGCGCTCGGCTCCCTTTCAACTCGGTAAACTTGTAAATGCCCTCGTGCTAGCAGCGGGAAAAAAAATAACTTACTGAATAAATAGACATAAATACACTCGAAAAACATTACCATCCTTTTGGCGGCAGTCGAGTAACCACGTCCTGGTATCTTTAGTATAATATTGACGATACAACCTCAGGAGTAAAATTTCACGAAGAGAAAATTGCTCGTGCATAATGCAATGAGCATCTAACACCATGAAGTTACGTAAATAAAGATTAAATTTTATAACAACAATTTTTTTTTTATTAGATAGTGTGTTTAAATGAGATAATGTTCTATATTTTATAAAAATAAAAGTTAAATGCTGTTAGAAGATAGTGCATCATTTAAGAACGTTTAGACCGATTTGGTCCAAAAGTTCTTAAATTTGCTATCAATTGTTCGTAAATGTCGGAAGAAAAACTGAAAACTCTTTTTCCTATGAGATTTTTCTTTTTTATGATCCACATTGTATAATTTTCACAAACTCGCAAAACGATCACAAAAAAAAATATTGACAAGACGAGGACTGTCGGCTCAGTTATCACAAAAATAATTTATTAAATTATTTAATAATAATCCAATCCTCTTATCAATTCGAGGAATACACTCTCACAGAATATCAAATATAATCATTACATAAGCATTAGGCAAATCATAAAAGTGTATACAATTTTAAAAACTTACTAAGCTTTCCGTCCAAATGCGTCTAGCAACCCTAACCGGGACAGAAAGTACGGATTGGCACCAGTCCAGCCTATGAACTTGTTAGTTGCCAACTAAGAGTTGTCCATACGACGCCTAAATTCAAAACTAGATACGTCTATTTGTCCATATATGATATTTACAGTATAACTAGCTATGCCTGCGATAAAATAGGTGTAATTCCATGGTGATTCCATCTTAGTCTACAGAAGTGTCAACGCATCAGCATTATGATAGTGTCGAGGCTGAATGTGAGACCGCAGAAATCACTTACCAACAGTTGAATCGTAAGCCTCTATGTTGCCCCCAATAAAATAAATAAAAAAAATATATCGACTTGCGCCGACAATCGAAGTCTCGCCCCTAATCGTGTTTTCTGATCGCCAATCCAATTACGTGTCGATCAACTAGCACAATTGTTTATTTCTTTTAATGTATCGTGAGAATATACGGTGGGACAAATTCTTTGACTTAACTTAATGCGATTCATACAAAGGCGAAGACAGAAGTGAACAAAGTTTACCTTATTATTCTGTTAAGTCCGAAAACAATCACGGTAAATTAGCACAGCTGTTCAAGGACGCGGATTATCCCACAATTGTTTTAATGAATCGGTCTTGTTCTAATCATTGTTCGCTGCTCAATGAATAGAGTGTAACGGGCACGGGGGAACAGGGTAGCGATCTGTTGTCACAGTATATCAACAAACAGTGGTGCACCTTCACATGTATTTTTTTGTATTATTGCATTATTTGAACTATTATGTGAAGCGCTAATAGTGTAATTTAGGGTACCGTTTGTGAAAATTAAGGATGTAAGTTAGAATTAGCCATTCGACAATGGTCATGAACCGTTACCTAACACAAGCATTTCAAAGCTTCGTTTCTTTGGATCTGCTGGTCACTGTTAGCCCGAGGGCTTCCACAGATACACCGAGTTGAGAGGTGACCGAGCGCTTATGGAGCTCAGTCAGTCGAGACCTCTATTAGTCTAGTATTAGGGCGTCTCGGCTTGGACCGTCACCCTGTTCTGCTTGAGAGCGTCTGAATCGAGGGTGTCCGAGAGGGCCGAACCTCGGCTTGATCAGTTGCTTCTGACTATGGATTGTATAAATTAATATCTCTATTATTATTGACCAACTGTACCACCACTTCGGAAAGCGTAGACGTTGAAGAAGAAGTGAGGAAGAAACTGGCCTGTGATATGGCGGTGCGAATAGGCTTCGTTGTTATATATATATATATATATATATATATATATATATATATATATATATATATACATAAAGGTTTAATAAAATTTACTACAGTAATAGACATTTTAAAATACGTACGCCATTATTATAGTCGATATGCCTATGTCTTTTGTACGACTAAATGAAAAATAAGCTCATGAGAAAAGATGACTTTAGTCCATGAACATGTAAATACATCTTAAACAATGATTTAAGATGCACATGCTTATCGCACACGCGGACTGAGGTTACACGCGTAGTTTCCTGACATCAAGTCATTAGCCGAACTGTCATACGAAACACAGCAGAATTATTCTCCTATTTCACAATATTATAATTATACACAGTTACTACGGTATTTTGTTGAAAGATGAAAGATATTTAAGGTGCAGTATTAGAAGTGTAATGCTATCCCTTCGTTTATAATATGAGAGGTAAGTCATAGAAATATTAACTTGTATTCAAATACTGTACTCTCTGTACTGTATCTCTTTAACGTTTTTAAATACACGTTAGTCGGAACAAAACATTTTTATTGTTACATCTAAGTGGATTAAACAACTCAAGTTCGTATTGTATTATATTGTACTTTATATTTTATGTACGATGACAAACGAATTGTTATTTTGAATTATCGATTTTTTAGGCCTTTTCAGTCTTTCCGCCTATATAATCCAATGCTGGGCATTGTTCTCCTCACTAGAAAAAATATTGGCGTTTAGTCTGCCAAGCGGCTCTATTGTAGATTGGTGGTTTTCAAAAATGTCATAAGTTTCGTAACGATGTTTTCCTTCGCTACAGAATATGTCATAAATCAGCACATAAAATTGCAATTAACAATTTCATTGATGCGAAACACCGAACACGAATATACGAATACGAATAAATATATATTTTTTTGAATTTGTCAAATATTGCTGTTCTAAATATTTTAAAAACTTTGTATATATAACTTTTGTGTCTATGGCTCTATGTATTACTTCACCTGTGCCCATTATTTCTCATAGGTGTGGTAGTTATAAACTATCTCGCGTATGAAAAGTGCATAATTCACTGCCTAAGTCCTTAATATGAGTTGTGTCGAAAGTCGTAGAAAAAAGTCCGACCGGTTTGGGCAGACCTTTCCAACATTGACCAGTTCGTGGTGTTTAACAACATTGTGTTTGTTCTTCTTAGTTTTCTTTTTAATATTTACTATCAAAGAGCTACTTACAAAAATTTTCTTACTGGCCAGCATTATCGGAACAAAATATCCGATTATTTAATCGATATTTTTGATATTATCGTAGTCATTAAAACAAAAACCTACTAGCAAATAAACTATTTGATTCGATTTTTAAAATTACGAATTTCTACATGAAAAAAACTAAATAATATTTAATTTATTAAAATCGCCCGTCTTTCCTTAATTTACCCATACTTTTTTGAAGGATCTACCCTCGGAGAATACTAGCTTATAGTAATTATTAACTGTTAACGAGGTTTACCATCTCAGTCCTCAGGAATGACAATGCAGGTATATCTTGAATTGTAGTTAAGAACGTATGAATGACCCCAGGCGTTACGCTACAATTTCTAACACGTTCTAATAAGGAAGGACGATCCCTCACAGAGTACCAGGGTGAAGTAGCCGCATAACCGTAAGAATTGGAGACCTAATTACTCATAGCGAAACCAATTCATCTCAATCTCCAACGGTTCACGACAGTTTAAATCCTTGAGGATGAATGTAGGTGAACTATTTGTTATTTGTCATTCTTAGATTAAAAGGTACATTACTTGTCAGGTATATATTGATTTCGTTATTATTACGGGGCTAGGATCATAAATAAAGATCCTAACCCCTTAATGGCCTCTAGTGTCAGTGACCTTGCAAGAAGTTTACCACAAATCACGAAGTCACACGTGCGTCGTCGCGCCTTTCGCTTTCAAGACCAAGGTCCCACTTTCACTGCGCGCCAAGTGAATGCACTTTCGATTTTATACGTTGCCTGCAACTATGTATTTTGTACAAATTGTACTTATGCGTCACAAATTTTTATTATACTCTGTGCAATTTTATTGTTTAAATATAACGCTATCTGTAGTGTCTATTCTACAATGTGCGTATATATTTATTGCACCAGAGATAAGTTTTTTTTTAATGCAATTAATTCTATGCTTTTTTAATCTGTGCATGCAATTATGATGTTAAATATTACACTGTCTTCCTTATCTGTATTGTCTATTCTATAAGGTGCGATGTTACAAGACGAACTTACTTACAAGCACATCTACAAATACATAAAAATACAATTAATACAATTTAATGGAATGTGCTCTTAGGCGTAATATTACGTCTATGAATGTGCTATGGAAAATAAGAGTTAACCTAAAGGTTGTAAATACCAGGTCATAAAATCCCAAAAAAAAAAAATATGAGGTGCGAAGTTGTAAAGAAAACACAGACATGAATTGAAAAACATGAAACTAAAATATAAATGTAATACAAATAATGCAAAATACAGATGGTAATAAATTAAACGTGTATAACTAAGAATGAAATGTGTTTTATGACGAATCATGGTGACAAAGATCTCCTCCAAGGACAATTTTCATAATTAAATATCAAAGAACAAGGAAAAAAGATAAAGAAAACTAAGAAAGTGCGATCTTGTGCCAACACAATGGGGAGAGTATAGAATACTTTCGAATAATTATGGTACGTGTGAATCCCCGACTCGTGGGAATAAAAAAGATATAATAGATGTGGAAAATTGTCACTATTTTGTATTGTCTTATTATTATAACCGTTGCAAAGACAATTTAACAAACGACAAAGCAGTATTATTTCTGTATTTCTACAACAAATGCCCAAATGATTTAACTGTACTGAATGCCAGATTCATTAGCTTTACAGATTATATATAAATATATCCTTATATTTAAAAATAATGACTTTATTTATTGTATTTATAGTGATAAACGAACTAGTCACGTTCACTTGATGGTAAATGACTCCTGCGCCCTATGGGGTGTGCCATGTGTTCCTTATAGAGGATGCATTCATACTTCAGATACGTTCTTATACCTGCGGACTAAGATGGAAAGCTTCGTCATCTCAGCAGCGTTATGCTGCCATTTACACTGGTAGGTTTTTTCTGTGAGGACGTGCTCCTTCACCGTTAGTGCTGACCCATTCATGCCGCTTACTTTCCGTGGCTCCGAAAGAGACGTCAAAGGAAAACAGAAAAATCTTGACTACAGAGCAGTGACGCCTCAGCATTTATAAACTATTTTTTTTTTAATTATTAAAACAATCCATCCCTATTCTAGATATTTATAGTAAAACATAATATTAAAATGATTACGACCTATGCACATTAAGCACTTCTTAGCAAGCGTACTTCACAGTAACCTGCGATAATATATATTATAAGGACTTATTAGACTAATTATTCGCATGTGATACATATTATGTATACATATTACATATAATATTTATTTTTTTATTTATTTATATTTATTTTCACCACAACTAAAATACATAGAATAAAAAAATTTTACATAATAGAAACATGTTCTCCTTAATAAAAAAATAAAAAACATTAGTACATAGTCGTGGCTGACTGAATAATAATAATGGCATAATGAATGACTTATCTTAAAAATTCTGACATTTTCGCCTCATCAGGCATGCGAAAATAGTTTTATTACTTTACAACCATCGGACTCGATTTGCTCGAGTGCTGTCAATTAAAAGCAAGCGCCTAGACTTAATATATATGTACATATATATAAAATATACATACATTTATTTAAAATTCGTCTTAATAATTTGAACTCCACGATTCTTCAGTCACATATTATGTAGGTATTTAAAAAATACCCAATTTAAATATCATAGTAACATAGTTCATATTTTCGAGAACATTCACACGATACAAAGATTGCGATTTCCAATTCCCACCATTGACATTAGTAACACAATGTCACAGCACATAATTACGTACGCTCATTGTTTGTGACATGATATGACAGAAAAAAAGAGTTGGTGATGATGGTGTTCGTTTACAAAAATTAGCTCCAAAAGACTTATGTGCTAGGATCACGGAATATACATTTCATGCTACATGAATGGCGATCAAGCTTTACGGAATCAGTGTAAAACAGTGCTACTGTACCGGTGATGGGCATTTCATCGGATTGACAACGCGCCTGCATTATTTCTTTGAATAGACCAACAGCATAAATAAGCACATTCTAGAGGTTGAATCTTTATATGATTTAAATGTATGTAAATTCTGTTCTGATTCCTTTTCGAGAATGGATGGGCCCCAGGAATCACTTATAGTCGTGCTGCACTTAAATATGTAATTTATTTATTATTATGTTTTATATTTATTATACACCAACAAAATCTTCAAATATTTTTCTAGATGGGAATCTAGAAAAATATTAGTTTTTCTCCCGAGAAAATGTTAAACAAATATTCTTCTAGAATAATTACACTAAAGTTCCAATTATGTACAAATAGCAGCGTCGTAGTAACTTTCCAGTCGAGATCCCTGTACGATTATGTCAAATTCGAGCGTTTGATTAATATCAAGTCAATGTCAAGCATATTTTACACAGATTTCTACAGCATTTCAAATTTCACCACAGATAATTAATATTGCAGTTTTCTGATATACGTACTTTACACACGCGAAAATACTTAAGCCGATAATGCTTACATTAACTAAGCTATTAGGGTAACGGACTTCTGGTGTCAATTAAACAATTATTTATTTCAAATGCAAATTATTAGTTTTCTTATCTGATTGGTATTTATTTTTATAAACTCATATAGCTGACACTGCCTTCGATCATAGTTAATATTTGTGTCGTTGCGTCTACTGCGAGTATACTATATCAAAAAAGAATCAGTTTGTATTTCACACTGTATATGACCATAATCATTCCCAATCACATACTTTACATCACGTTGGCATTTGATGATCTTAAAAAAGCATATGAAAGCTTGTACAGACGACTAATCCGCAGGAGATTTTTGTGGGTACATTCCAATACCCTAATATGCTGCTTCTTCCCCCTCCCCCCATCCCCCCTTATGTCTTACATATAATAAACGGTTAAAAAAAAGTTGTCACTATTATCACAGGTGTAAAAAAGCATCCTATTAGCATAACGAGGAAGTAAATGAGCGATATCTTGTAACATGTGCGAATAGAAAGTGCACGTCATAGTGACCGCTTCATATCGTTTTATGGACACGTTACGGCAGCTTACGCAACACTGGAACAACGGAAGTGGATAAGAGCAAGACAGTACGCTTGAGAAGTATATAGGTTAAGCAGTAAATTTCAAAGCGTAGTGTTGCCAATGACGACAAAATTTGTCCGACTATTTAAACTCTAGCGGAATTAATCTTATATTAACAATAAACGCGTGGTTACGGCCTATGTTAATAAGGACGTAGGTTCAAACCATCTACTAGTACAAGCATTTGTAGCCAAGTGGCTAAAGTAATTAACGCTACAATATATCCTCAGCAGATGAAAAATAATTATTCCAATTGTTACTTGGTAATATCAAGTAAGCTCATCATAAAGTTGAGCGTTGCACTATTATTCGCTTCGCTTACTTAACCGCAGTCAACAATAATTATTACATAATTTCATAATTATTTAATTATCAAGATCTGAATATGGAAATTACACTTTAAATCAGAACGTCTGATAATTGCTTGACGTCTAAAAATAAAAGTATTTCGATTAAGTAAAAATATACTAAATATATGAAATAAAACATCTCAATTTATATATATCACTTAACGATAGTTATAATTACTCTAACAACGATGTTAGTTTTTTTCAGTGGTAGACCTACGCTACAGTTTGTATCTAGCAGCAGAATAATTCGGTCAGCTCGACCGGGGTAGGACGCCTTCACGGAATACCAGTGTAAAATAGCACTCTCCATAATACTGATGTGATTCGTCTGGTGAGTGCAGAGATCAGGAGACCTTTGTTACTGATGACGAGACATTCCATCTCAGTCCACGTGGGTGACAACACATTTGCATTATGATTCCTTGTCAAGGATGAATATGGATGCCATGAGGTGAACTGTGTGCTCGTTTGTTACTCTCAATGTAATAATTTTTTTTTTATTATTTTATTTATTTTCACCACAACTAAATACATAGAATAAAAAATTTTACATAATAGAAACATGTTCTCCTTAATAAAAAAAAAAACATTAGTACATAGTCGTGGCTGACTGATGCCTGCAGTAGGTATTAAAAACCTGTAAATTACAGGACATCAGGTCACCATTCCGCAGAACTTACGTTATACAAAAAGTTTAGTAGAGTTTGCCAAATACTCCATGAAAAATTAAATTAAAGAGTAAAATAAACATGCATTTAACATTAGGAAGCAATAACTAGTTATAAGACTTGTGATAAATATGCTTATATAATTACCTTATTAAAATATCTGAAAATTTTTAATAAATCTAAAATATACATGATTAAAATATATTAAATAATTAACAATCTAATTTACTTAATTTTAAGAAGTACGCCCAAACACTTGTTGTGTTGTGAAATACGCGCGCACGTATTGAAGCGTATATATGTGTTTGCGAGTGTAATAGTGCCTCATGTTTGTGATATAATATATACTTTAACATAAAATTATTAAAAACTATTAAGAGATCACTTCTAGGAATTTCTCAACGTCAATGTAAGTTTGTTTAAGCAGCCATTCGCGAAGAACACGTTTTAAGTTGAACTTGTTTAAAGCATACAATGACAATTTCTTATTAAGTTTGCTGTATAAGTAAGGACCTAAAAAAGTAAAGAAACTATGACTAAAACAAGTTCTTAGTTTTACAGTTCTAGCAACAACTTTACTTCGGGTCAATAAGACATTTGAGTAATGTATTAACCTGTGCTGATTGAGAATTGTTTCTTCTACAAAAAGCTGCCGGACTGTTAACAAGCGACAGTCTTTATAAAGCGCATCTGTAGGGTAAAGCCGAGGTTTGGAGAAACAAACCTTAAGCAATGCTCTTTGTGCTCTTTCAATTTGTATAAAATTTGTCTTAGCAACTCCACCCCACGTAGATATACAATATTTAAGAATTGATTGGCACAGAGAAAGATAAATCATTTTTAATATGTCAGCATTTGTTGAATAGCGAAGTATTTTAAAAATGTAGATAAGTTTACGCACCTTGTTTGATAAATTTACTATGTGTTTTTTAAAATTAAGATTTCTGTCAATGACAATTCCGAGATAAACCGTAGAAGTGATCGTTTCAATGTGAGGTACATTCTCATTCAAAGCAATTAATATATCATGGTAAGTCTCTGACCATGTACGTGAACTAAAAACTATAGCTGTATCGTCAGCATATGAGAATAATGCGCCGTTTTCAAGTTTGAGATCGCAGAGATCATTCATGTACACCAGAAAAAGACTGGGACCCAGCACAGTTCCCTGTGGCACGCCGTAACTAACAGACAACTCAGAACTAGTATACGAATTGATCTATCTGTTAGGTAGCTATGAAATAGCGATAATTGATTACCTCTTATTCCTATTGCCTCCAATTTTCCCAGTAATATCGGAATAGAAACTGTGTCGAAGGCAGAAAAAGTTACATTTATTTGACAATTAATCGTAGTGACGCTCAATTGCTACCTGTTACCTATTACGTGTATATGAATGACATGTGATCTTCACACGGGCATTGCGTAATCACTGCTATTCTGATTGCACACGATATACTCTGAAAAGACTTTAATATATTATAAGTTATTTTAGAAAGAAATAGTTAAGAAAGAAAGTCTCAAACAAACGTTACACCAGTCAAAACGAACTATATGAAAAATTTGTTGAAGCATGGAATTCAATCCCCCTAGAAAAATATATGAAATTGTTTGAATCAGTACCACGTCGTTGCAGTGCTGTTATTGGAAATAAGGGATACGCCACTAAATATTAATTATAACTATTGGTAGGCTGTGGATAGTAACTATTTCGCAAATTACAATACTAATTACGAATACTTAAAAAAATATAGTTTTTTATACTTTTTTGTTGTTTCTAATTAGTTTACCATTATTGTTCATACCTTAAAACTGATTTAAATGTTTGTCCATAATGATAAATCGTCGAGCATATTGTTGTCCTATTTATTGTTTAGTTTCAAAATAAAAATGATTGCGGTAAATATTTTACATAATGTCAAGGACCGTTGGTAGTGTTTCTAATTATACGACCACCATTGTATATATATTCATATATATATATATATGTATAAATATATATATATATATATATATAAATATATATATAAACTATAAGATATCTTTTATATGATCTTTTAATTTTGTTTTGTCTAATCTGATGAACCCAAAACTTCTTGGTAGTTAAGTTAAACTTAGCCTAAACATTTATATTCGTTTAGAATTTATTATTGTTTCAGGTTTAAATTTCGAATGGAATGTTGTAATTATAATATTTATTTATATGCAAAGTTAACAGTGGCAATAAAATAGTTAGATGTAATAATAATATCTATAATATTCTTTGTGTAAGGTTTTACTTTGATTACCTACGAACCTCCTTGTATATATCGTTTGTGTTAATATTCCGAAAGCTCTGACAGGCTCTGGTATTGTAGCAAAACTTCTTCATCTTATTCCCTTTTTAAAAATTATAATTCCTTCTGCCGGCAGCGTGGTACGGTTTTCCTTGTTATTTGTAACGTTCTTCTCGTATTTATCCTAATTTACTTTTATCTAAAACACTAAAACCACTCTAGAATTATGTGTTTGTCTAAAGAAATGTTTTTTTTAATTACATTGAGAGTATCAAACGAGCACAAAGTTCACTTGATGGTATATGATTCCTGCGGCCCATGACATCTACATTCATCAACATTGACAAGGAATCATAATGCAGATGTGTGGTCACCCTTGAGAACCGCTTATTTATTTAGTTATCCCTCCTTATCCGAACACACTCAGATCCTGTTCTAAACTGTGACTACCGAAACGGAGTGCAACATAAATCGCAAAACTTTTACCGGTACAAAAAATATCAATTTATTAATTAAATTAAATAGTCTCCAAATGCACAAATTTGTCTATAAAAATCATTATTTATAGACAAATTAGTGCAATGTAAAAAACGCATAGATAAGAAAAACTCTTTACAATTATAAAATATTGTGTAGAAGGCTATTAAAAAAACAATTTAAAGCTCAATGACCAACGGCCCATATCATTACATCATAAACGACAGTGAAAGTATAAACGCTATAGCACTTTTACGTAACGCTAAATTTTTAGATAATAAATTAACATTTTTCGCGCATCAATGTTATTAACATACCCCAGAGAAAATAAACAAATGGAGAGACTAGAAAGCACTGAGCTAGGCATTAGGCGATCCTCACTCTCTCTCGATTGGGATGCAACGCTATTACCTAGCATGATGCAGCTCTTTCTTCGGCTTTCCCTCGTAAATCCTATAATAATGTATTTAAAATAACGCTTGTTTAGCAAATCGCAAACATTTATAGTCAAAACTGAAACTCAAAATGCCAAATCTACGTAATAACATTGACCTTACACCCAAAGAGATAAGAAATAAAAACAAATGTTGGCAGAAAACCTTGTGACAAAGACCATTGATCCCACAGAGAAAGGAATTTAATAAAGGGCCTACCTACCCTACCTACCCCTACGGCAGGTAGCTTAACTGTATTTTATTCACAAATTACCTGTAAAAATTGCAAAATAAATGCAAAGTTATTCTTTTTAATTTTTTTAGTAATTCCATTAATTAAAAATAATAAACATAATGCGGAAAAAATACATACATTATATAATAGATTTAATATATACATTTAAAAAGTATATAGTTTAGTAGTAATGTATACGTACATATATTTTATACGTTAACTTTTTTTAAAACGCAGTCTTGTATTACGGCAACTTATCCATTGCATCCGTCCGCTCAGACAGGACGGAGGCGGGGTGCATCCGGTGGTTGAAATTTCATCATCTCCCGCCATTGGTTTCATAATTTAAGAACATACCATCATATTTATACAAAAATGTGGCGTTTCTGGGTCGTAATAGTATCGGAACCAATATTATTAAAAAATACATCAAATATGACTTAAAAAATATCACAGTCGTATATAATAAACATAATACATATTTGTATATAACATATTTTATATATTTAGTGACAAAAATAAAAATTTACATTTATAAATAAACAATAAAAGCAGTGAAATTCAATAGGGTTCTATTGTACTAAAGTCTCGACGTAATAAAAGTCGGGCGTAAGGAGTCGGGGTTTTTATTAAAATAAATGAAACAGACATACTATAAACCAGGGATTTCCAAATTATTTTGGGCTCTTGCCCACCTTTTCCAAAATGTACTGATAGACATCAGATACTTTAAAAATCCTATCTCTAGTTTTTTTTCCTGTCGATACAAATAACTTACCAATTTAAAAACTTTGCGGTTGGTTAAATGAGTAAACTTATCATTATTTTCATTATTTTTAAAACAAATAGACATAAAATTGCCAAAATAGAGTTTTTCATCTTGTACGAACTTATCACACGCTTATCGACTCTTTTAAAGTCTTTCTAAGTTTTTTTAAAAGTACAACAATGATATTTCTTAAGTTATACAATAAACAACTTATACAGTATCTTGAAAGTTTCATATAAGCACTTGCGTTAATTAATAGGGGTCGATTTTTAGACCTAATCGTACCCCAAAAGTACGTCAGTTTTCTTATATGTCGACCCCTTGAAACCGATATCGACCCTTTAGGGATTATATTCCCAAAGTGGTATCCCTGCTATCACTACGTCGAACAGTTGTCCATGGTATATTCAAATTAACATCAAAACAAATTAACCGCCGCTTAAGCCACACCCGCCTAGTGACAACTTCAAGCGCACTTGCATAAGCAAAACTTTCAAAAGATATTTTCACGATTCAATACTTAATATTTGATAGGCTTCGAAGACTTTCACTAAATTAAATATTAAATAATCTCTAACATAAATAATGAGTTACGAACGAACGCCAGTCTCGAATACTCCTTAAGAACTCGTACAGACTTTTACGTGGTAGAGTCAGTCGCAGCTATAGAATACATGCAGCATGAATAGGCAAGCTCGACGAAGAAACTGATCGGGACACCACTTTGCCGATAGATCCGGTAAAAGAGACCCTATAAGTAGTATTACATTGAGAATAACAACCGAGCACACAGTTCACCTGACGGTAAGCGGTTCCTGCGGCCCATGACATCTACGTTCATCTTCGACAAGGAATCATAATGCAGATGCGTTGTCACTCTTGAGGACGAGATGGAATGCCTCGTCACCAGTAATAAAGGTCTTCGGTTCCCTGCACTCACCAGATGAAACACATCATCATTATGCTGCTATTTTAAGCTGGTATTCTTTGTGAGCGTAGTTCTACCCCGGTCGAGCTGACCCATTCATTCATTCTACAGCAAGAAACAAACTGTAGTGTAGCTCTACCACTGTCAAAACTCATAAATTAAATATACATAATTTAATAGAATTGACTTTAGTCTACACTACTAAGTATAGAGTTTACTAATATTCCATAAATTTTTGAATATAATTCTTACGTTCCTTATTCAGAGGTCTAAAACCATTGAGAGTTTGCTTACGTAATACTTAAGCTCCTCCGTAGGAAATATTTTATAATTGCACATTGACCGGAAATGGGAACCTTCGGCATCTTAGTCTCAATATTGACAACAAATCTAATCCATTATGCGACGGATATGTCGTGACCAGCAGATATCATTTATACCAGGGGTCAGCTGTAAGCTTTTTGTTAACACTACTTACGTAAAAAATTACATATATTGGAAATTAGCCTTACTAAAATTACATACTGAGAATCGTTTATATTTCCTTACTTTTATAATAAAACGGTAAATAAATAAAAAAATTGGAAAATCCAAAAGCAATAGACAATATATGAAAATCACTTAAAGTCCATGAAAAATAAATTAAATAATCTTTTTTAAAATTGTCAAATTTTTATTGTATTCTTTATAACATCTTTGTCGCCGTGTGACCACATAGAGACTGCAATGAAACACACATTTCTTTCATTAAAAGTAAACCATCGTCAACATTTTATTGGCAGCGACCGACATTAGATCTAAATGTTTAATAAAGTTTATGTGGACGATGTCACGAACCGATTCTAGTTCGTATACAGATCGCAACAAATTGATAGATGACACATGATAACATACTATCGCGTTGCTCATCACGTTTCACATAACTGCTGAAGCCAATCACAATAACAGTGAAGTAAAAGCGAAATCGTAAACTGTATCACCGTTTCGCTTTCTACGACGAACAAGGAAGCAGAGAGGCACGCAAGCGACAACAACATGACCACACGATCGTTCAGTCGTAACGCTAGGCTTCTTCATTCACAAATAAACATTACATTCATCAGAAATAATGCGCCGCGGTAGTTCATTGTTTAAATCAGCAGTTCTCAATCACCGAGTAGCGACACATTGATGTGTCGCAAGCACCTGTCAAATGTGTCGCGAGATTTTTCACCAATTCGTCGTCGCACAGATAAAATTTGCAAAACACACGAATGTCAAATCGAACACTAATTTAGGTTCATATTTTTTTTACCTCGTGCGTTTGTATGTTATGTTCTTACGCAATAAAAAATACATCTAATATATTGATGAAGTATAGGCTTAGGGCGAAAGGGAGACAAACCTGCGGACTATACGAGGAGCATTTTAGCCAGTCCCGGCGTCCCACCGCCTCCGGTGATTCGACAGGATGGCTGGGATAAACCCGTTTGCAGATACGACAAATTAGGAATAATTTAGTTCGGCATACCAACCCTCGTGTTATTATTATTATAAATAATAATTAAATACTGCTCATTAGTAAACGAATCACTTGAGAACGGCTGGAACGATTTAGTTATTTTTAATATGTTCGTAATAATCTGCATAAATTTGTTGCGGCAAGGAAAAATTTTAAAAGTTGCCCGGAAAGTTCTCAAATTGGCGAAAAACAAAGTATTTTTTCGTAATTTTGTATGATTTATGTAAGAACTTACTTAAGATTCGATCGTGGAATAATTTTCACCAAACGTTTACACGCAACAAATTTATTAAAATTTAGATAGGACAACGTCTGTTGGGTCAGCTTGTTTGGAATAATAAAAACAATAAAAAATAAAAAAGGCTTTTCAGATTCACTCAGCATATGTACAAATCATAAGCAACTCGTGGATATATTTTCCTTCTCAGGTCATATTGACACTTGCAATACTTTTTAACTACAGATTGGCATTATCAATATATAAATAAATATAAATTACGCATTTTAAAACAAATGCATGTTCATAAATTAGTTCTAGCATTGAAATATCGAAATGAGAAATACTAACAAATTTATATTCATTAAATTTGACCTTATGCTACCATCACTGTTTTGTTTTACTAGCTATACCCGCGATTTCGTACGCGCAACCATGCAGTGGTTTTTTGTCTCGCTTGCGTTTCACAATTAAAGAAATAAATCCTTTGTATTTTCAACGATATCAAATAAAAGCTCAAGCTTATCGCAATACATAACTAATTAACTACTTCCAAATTGTCATGATTATTAAGATGTAAAAACGCACAGACAAACTGACAAAAAATCTATTTTTTATAAATTTTAGAATGGTAAATAGCGTTGCAGTTCTCAAGAGATTTTGTTTAATTCGCAACACACAATAATCAAATTATATTTGACCTTTGCCTAATTTAAACTTATTTAAACAGTTGCTATGGTAGTAAAAATATATTTTAGAAAAAAAACATAACTTTGTATTAAGTGCGTAATATCTATTTATTTTGCAATAAAGCATTTGAAATCAACTAGGACCATCATCGTGACGACGTAATTATTATTTCAATTGTACGACGTAACTTTTTATCTTATTAATATAATTTTATTCATTTTATTTAAATTAAATATCGGAAATCTTATAAGATTATAATATATACTTTATACATATAGGTTATCTATTTGTACCATCAGTATGCGCGGGAAAATTGTTACGTAACCACGCGGGAACGATAACACGTTTAATATTTAAAAAACAATGATCAACGACAAAGGAAACGACGTCCGTACTTCTACTATTCTGTTTTGATAATATCCATTTGTGATGTTTTATTTATAAACAAACAATAGCGGTGTATGTTCAACGAGGAAATGAAGAATTTGTAAATATTTTTTGTTTCATATTGGAATACTATTCATTTATAAATCGCTTACAATATGCTACTATATTTTATTTTTTGTTTGACAACCGGAAATAAAAAATCATTAACGGTCGTCTGACAAATTATATAATTTTACGTCTATCTATACTTTAAATGTATATATTAATTTTATTATCTAAATCACTTATATGCGAAAACTTCATCTTATATATGTTTTATTAATTATAGTATGAAATGTAAAAATAAAACATTTATTTTAGTTCATAGATAACGAATAGTATGTGGAATTTTACCAAGTGGCAACATTTATTTTCTTATTTAATTATTTGTTTTTGACGCTTACTTCATTCGAGTCTTGAGAACTTCATTGGAGAATCCGCAAGGAACGGTGTAAGATAGAAGACTCTCTTCACCCTTATTCTACATTTTGCTTTACTACTTGACTCTCCGTTTTATTTTATATCATGATTAAATTTTAAATCATGAATATGAAATATCATAATTTTATTATAGAAAACACACCACCACCTTAACCTTGTAGCTTTGAGAAAACTTTACAACAGCATAGTTAATGAAACGAACGCGAAAATGATTCTGATTTTGTTGCTTTTAATATATTATACTGAGCTAGTCGAAAGATACAGATTTTTACAACCACAAAAGCTAACACACGGCGGGAAATCAGTCATTCTTCGGTAAAATTTCTTTAAATTCTTAGTTTTCGTACTGAAAGCTGCAGTAGATGGTGCATAGAAATAGTATAAACAGACTTTTCTTTTGTCTGTGCATTTGTGTACACTAATCGCCATATTAGCTAAACCAAGTAGTTTTCAGTTACTTATTGGCATTAGCTTAGGCTAACATTTATTGTTTATTTCATTTAAACCATTAAAAAAGATATGTAAATTCTATTACGTATACACAAGGAAGAAAATATAGTGATAGAGCTACACTGCAGTTTGTTTCTAGTTGCAGAATGAATGGGTCAGCTCGACCGGGGTAGGACCATGACCTCACGGACACAAAGGTAAAGTAGCATCATAATGTTGCTGTATTTCGTATGGTGAGTGTAGAGATCCGAAGACCTTTATTACTGGTGACGAGGCATTCCATTTCAGTCCTCAAAGGTGACAACGCATCTGCATTATGATTCCTTGTCAAGGATGAACGTAGATGTCATGGGCCGCAGGAATCACTTGTCATCAGGTGAGCTGTGTGCTCGTTAAATTAATAAAAAAAAATACTCGATAGCTTGAACGAAAACGAGGGCATGCCTAGCAATTAATAAAATAATCATACAGTAGATATATATAAAAAGAATATCTCATAAATGTTACCCAAAGATACCTAAGAATCCAAATACAGGAAATTCATCGATAGAAGCAAGTGAAACTTGAATTTATCATCGTTAGATCATGAATTTTAACAACATGACTGTTACTTTAAATATGTTATATATTAGCTGACCTGACAGACGTTGTCCTGTCAACATTAATTACTTTGTGATCGTTTTGTTAATTTGTGAAAATGATACATTGTTTGAATCTTGGTCTTGAATTAATACAAAAATCCCATAAAAAGAACATTAATTTTTTCCAAGTTTGCCAATTTTCTGGGCAACTAAGTTTTCATTCAATGATAACCTAATTCGAACTTTTAAAAAATACCTAAATCGGTCTAGCCGCACTCAAGTGATACGCTAACCGACGTACAGGATTTAATTTTTATTTATATAGATTGTTATTTAAAAACTCTCTACTTCACCACCACCACTTAAAATATAGCTCGCATATAAGAAAGCGTATTCCAGTTCCCGCGTTAAAAAAAACCGGTAAAGGCGGCGTTTCCTCGAGATATTCAGTACCGTCACTATTCAATCCGAGAGGAAGAAAAACATCACTACCTTCCGGTGTCTTAGCTTTTTACCGCGCTTTCCACGCTCAAACCACGGATACCTTTTATCACGATACGGATATTAAAAAACTTGTTACTTTTCTTTAGACACGCGTTGGAAAGTCGGTGTTCAATTGTAATGCATATATGTATATGATTTCCTCTTTCAATAACTTATTATTTATTTATTAGAAATATTTCTGTATGTATTTTTTTAATTTATAAATTTGTACGTTCATATGTCACAGTCGATATCGAAGTGAGGTCTTCTGATATTATGTCAGGACTGACAAACCTGCCCACGGTTTAAGTGATGGTAAGTGATTCCTGTTGTCCATGAAAATGCGCAGTCACTCCTTGACAATCTTTCGGCCTTTTGTATGTTTCTTATTAGACGAAACACGGTGACGATAATCTAATTTTATTTTTTTCTTTCGCGTCATACCCTCACCAACTTATCTTATGGTTACAACCAGATAACATTAACTTTGCGGGATAGAACATAGCGCCATAAGCTTTCACTGACATTTAGAAAAGTGAGAGGCACTCACTCGACTGGGAAAACTAGCCGTAGTTTGAGAGTTACGGCTAGTATTTAAGTACATCGTGGCTCTACTATATACATAGGTTTGTACTAAATCCTATTAATAATCGAGGTTGGGTTTAAGCGACTTCGTTGGGTCTATAAAAATACTCTTTCCCTTCAACATTTAATTCCTGGCTGGTGTGATCACCATAGATTCGATAATCTATAACTGCGGCGCAATAGATACCCTACCGCTACAAACCAGTCCAGTGCAGAAGTATATTGTAAAACTAAAATGTTACAAGTGGAAGAGTGTTGAATTGACTGTAGTACATTCAACACTATTCCACTAATATAAACATTTTTACTGTCCCCTTATTCTCACTTAAGTCACAATTTATTATAGTATGTAAAATGGTCACCCAATCACGGTTAATGCAAATAAAAACTCTTAACCTAAATGCTGACCCGTGGGTACCTAAAATAATTTTTCCTATATTAGCAAACGAGCACAAGGTCTACCCTGATGGTAGGTGGTGGCCGCGGATCATGACTTCTAAATTCTTATGAAAACTAACCTCATTGCATACAATTACACACATGATTAATAGGAAAAGGAAGTAAATAAAATTAAACACTGTTTATCTCTAATCGGTCCCAACTCAGCATGCTGGCTACAAATGATCAGCGCTGGTCTTCCGTTGCGACCGTTTGGTGACGTCACGATACAACTTCAACACTAAATTGAACATACGAGTACACTAAATTTCCAACGCAAATCTTTTTTAATGTACCGATTTACCTACAATTAATAGTAATACAAACATGTGTTTTAAGTGGTGACGCTAATTGACACAGACAATAAATACACATATTCAATTCATACTAAGTTGTAGACCCCCCTGTTGTCGTCGACGTTCTTCGTCCACGGGGGTCGGAGTGCAGCGCTGGTGCAGCAGCAGTCTCCGTTCGTTGTCTCCCTACTCAGCAGGCCTCCCGCTCGCGGGTCTAATTAGATAAAGCCGTAAAGGTCTCTGGACCAACAGCAATACTCACACACAAAAAAAAACAATAAACTAAGTTCTAGGGGAGAAATAATAATAATAATATCAGGTATATAACACTCGTGTCATTCCTTTGTGTGTCCTTATTCTTTTGTTGTTCACAAATATTTTTTTTAATTGGATTCTAAAGCTATGTATATGTCGCATGTTTCTTAACGGCGGCGGTAAATTATTCCAACATTTGGATGCAGCGTAGCGGAAACTGTCCCTAAAAGCGGCTGAAGCGTGCCGCTGCGTCGCGAGCTTCTACACATGCGTTGTAACCTTGAGATCTGAGACAGAATGGCTCGGAATTGGGACCTAGAATAGCTAGATATTGATATCATGCTGGTATTCTGTGAGGTTAATACCTCCACTACTAATCACTAATGTCCTATACAGTAGAGCTAACCCATTCATACTGCAATGCGACTACCATTGTAAAATAAACTTTGTTTCCACACCAGATAACGATTCTTTTTTCTTATTTTCTAATGCTAGCAGTACTAATAATAATTCCAGTTAACCATTGCAGCTAAGTTTAAAGTCCTGTGCTAGGAGATGGTTCTCGACAATAGTTTAATTTCGTGGTCCAACTCTCCTCCAACCAACTCCTCCAAACCAACCGGCGCTATTGACGTTTCATCGCGATCCACGACTCATTGAGCACTGTCAGCATTAAACCACGTGGTCGTCGTAATAAATTACGTAAACTCGAGCAACATTATCGGAAACTACCGCAAAAGTGGGTCAAATCTATTTTATATTTAGAACGAATCCGGTAAATTCCGAACGAATGGCAACACTGTCGCATGCGGTCACACTATAACGATTCGCGACGCGAAATCGAATACCGGCATACTTAGCTGTATAACTGTAACTTGTAATTATTACGTAAAGTGTGGCTACGTGCTTATCATGCTCGATTTACTCACCAAGTTGTTTGTAGGCAGTTAATCATAAATAGTTTGTTTTTAACTTCTCCCAGTCTCTTCTTTATTTTTAACTGTACCCTAAGAGTCTTATTTTTACCGATTTCACGAGCAATCATCCCACCCGATGGTAACTGATCACCGCCGACATTCGCAACTCCAGAGAAGTCGCAAATGCGTTGCTGGCCTTTAAGAAAGTTGTAGGCTCTTATCTTGAATGTTTTATGAGATGAAACCAAATATGCTTAATTTAAGAATTAAATTTGTCGAACTTCGTCATATGAACACTCCGCCTTAATAAGATTATATTAAACCATAGATACTCAAAGTGGTCTATGTTCGATTACGAGTTTTGATGGGGCAATAAAAGCGAGGAAAAACTCCTTTTTTCTCTCTTATATAAATCTCCGACCACATCTAAACAACACGCGAGTCCAGGAGAGTAGATCTCATTTACATACCTGCTAACATTTAACTCTGTTTGTGCAACACTACCCTGAGGCAGGGTCCCTATCAAAATACATTGATAGTTGTTAAGGAAGAATATAATACCTTTACAGGATTCAGGGAGATCTATATAATAATAATTATCATTTAACACTTCCTCGGTCCATTCAAACTTTTCAAGTACTTTTGTTTATAGAACTAAGAATTAATTATTTATCGTGCGATATCATCTCCAAGGACTGGAATGGAATGCCTCATTAGCAGGATCAGGATCTGTTTTCTCAGATTCTTGCTTGTATGGGCGTGGTGCTTCACCGTTCGAGCTGACTCATCGATGCATGGTAAAGGTTAAAAAGCTGCAGTGTAGCTCAACTTTTGTTTTCGCAGTGGAGCCGCGTGGTGGGCTATTCTCTAACACCCTCGCTCTTTGTTGTTTACATATACATCCGGAAACATTAAAAAAAAACAAGAATATTAGCAATGCTATTAACACCACCACTCATACATACACCACATACATACACCACACAACCACTCCAACTAAGATGAAAATGCTAATGCTAGCAGATGGTTCACGACATCAGTCTAATGATGGTTTCGAACCAACGACCTTAAGTTTCGCAGACCGTAACCATTAGGCTATTGTCGCTTAACATACATATTTATAATGTGTATATAACTATATGCTTTATATACCTAGTGTGGCCATAAGTCCTGTTACAAATGAAAATGCTTTTTTTTTAATGAATTAATGTAATATTATTAAAATTTGTACCATATATATTTATTATTCTCAGTAAAAAATTAAAAAAAATATTCTATTCGAAATGGCCACCTTTGACTTTTATACAGGCCTTTAATCTGTTTGGCCACGAATCTATGGATTTACGCACTGTTTCCAAGGGAAATTTCGCCACTGCTTGCTCCAAAGATTTTTTAAGAGACTCAATGTCACCGTGTTGTTTAGAGCAGGCCATGTCTTCGAAGTGTCTGGAATATGACCGACGGCTCCATACCCACTTTGTGCAAGGCGATCACTGCAATCCTATTTTCATTCCATATTGTAATCTTGATAAAGAACATGAAAAAATATGTGAAATGGCGCAAAGTCGAAAGAAGTTTTTAAAATAATATACGTGCTCCAAATTCAAAATAATTAAAAAGTAGAAAAAAGGAGAAGTTTTTATGTAACAGTATTTATGGCCAGACTAGTTATATATCTTTTGGCAAATCATTGATTTTTTAATTACAAAAGCTACGAGTATTATACCCTTCCTTGGATCGAAAACAAAACCAAGAAAGCGTTCCGATCATATTGAAGGTCATCTTGGTCATCTGGCGCTATATTTACTTATCCACAAATCATTAATCTTATACATAGTTTATTATTAACAATATCCTAATAAAGTAGGTATAAAAAAAATCTAATCAAATTGTAATTTCGTTTTTTTATCAAGCAATTGGATTCTCTATGTACGCATCCATCGGCCTCATGCAAACATGCTAAAGTCACTCCATATACTAGTAATAATAAATATAATAAAATATTTATTACTCTTTCACAAAAATACGATGAATGTTACATACTAAAAACAAATATAGTGCGAAATAATAATTAGCCTATCGGAGACTGACACTTAATTAGACACTAATAACTATATTTTAGTTTAATATCGTGTGTGCTTATGTTTATCTGAGCTTCTATTTGCATGCGTGTGTGCGTGAGAGTTAACAGTTGACGATTATTTCAAAACGTTTTTGTTTAATTAATTTAGCCAATAATGGGGAGATGTCATTGCGTATGCCCATACAAGGATTGCCACTAGAGAGCCCTTCATTATGTGTCATTCAATGAGATGTAATCGGCCCATTAGCACTTCGCTTACAGATCCATTGTTATATTTATCCAAACTATACCTCGCATCATATTCGGGACATTAAAGACGTAGGGTGATGCCCATAGTCGGTGGATGCATATGATCAAGGATCGTACTTTAAGACAATCTATGGCGGAGTACGTGCAGCAGTCGATACATTGATAGACTCACTCAAAAAAAACGCATGATAATCTCGCATGCGACCTAAGCATATTGCATCCTCGTTTTTAATGTGCCCAACATATTCACTTATATAATATAACTTTTTATAGTAATTAGATAGAGTCAACATGATAAGTATCTTATGTAACTTTTACTTAGAAACAGGTCCTAAGAATGAGACAACATCGTTATGTATTACTCTAACTCCTAAATAAGGGATAGAAAGAGATATAATGACTTTTCAAATTTTAGTTAAACAAAAAAAAAGCAATATTGTAATGCAATGGTATAAGCTCCAAAATAAAAAGATCGCTACGCGACCTAAATTATTTCGCAAATAACGTGTCCACCCAGCTGTGAACTGTGAACAATTTAAATTTCATTCCGTAACTTAGCGCTATTTGTCGATCGCTGGATCTAAACTAATGGATTTCCTAACGAGATGCAATCTCTGTTAACGGTGTTAACCTAGTGGCCAGTACATCAGGCTCACTGCCACGTAGTCACATGTTCCGATCCTAACTGCGTTATACCGATGAGTTTCGATTGAGTTATAAGATTCGGTCCACATGTAGGTTAGACATACCACCTTAGCCATTACGATTTCATATCAAGATGAAAGTTGGATTAAACCTCAGTGATAGTGTCAAAAAATAGAAAAAAAAATAAAAAACACTTATGGTCATAAAAGCTGAAGTTAATAAAGGCGTATTAAAGAGGTTCGCCCCTATCGAGCAAGGTTCCAGTCGAACAAAGTTAAAGGTCGCCAGTGTTAAAATATGAACCAACGTTTAAATCTTAGCCTACCCTGATTTCAATTAAAATAATACAGTCTTATAAATTTTTTACAACATCTAAATATTTATTAACAATTATTACAATTCAAAAAAACAATTAAAGTATCCCCACAAAACGAAATTAACTAAGGAAAGTATATAAGTACAATAGGTTATATTTTATTTCTAGTTTTGATTTATTCATTTATAATACGAATTTAATGATGACAAATTTAATTGAAAAGGAACTGAAATGACACATTGAAGAAAATAAACGCTTCTGAAATTGCCACTTTAATGTAACTGGCCACTAAAGATGCATTAACGTTTGATGTTGAAAGTAACTCGCACAATGTGTCAATCTAACATTCAAACTGGATTATGCGTCGATTATATAACATGTTTCTCAAATGAACTTTTTTCATTACGTTAAAACTTTCTAAGTCATCAGGACAGGTCATCAACGATAACAAATATATTTTTTCTTCATATTTGATATTTGACTTGTAGGCCCAAGTGGTAATATATTCATTTTGTGTAAATATTGAATGATTTTAAAACTATACTAAATAATTGTAACAAATACGTTACAATTTATAAAACTAATGAAACATCATGTAGATTTTAACCTTTTGTTAAATGTCAGCGTGATAAAGCTAGTGTCGAATCTTTTTGACACATTCATTCACGTTTGCATTAAATGTAGTATATCACACGTGTCTCACAGATATAGCCAGTCTATTAAATAATTTGCCATAAAGTCACTTTGACATTGACATAGGTATGTCACTGGATTTGACCTTGTACACATTTTATATGATGTAGGTATCATCAATAACTAGACTGCCTTCCTAAATATCCAATAATATCTATCATTAAAATGTTAGTCCTTTCCAAAATAAATAAAAGGAATTAGTAAACCTACACCTACATCTGCACAACAACAAGTAGGGAGTCACGAATTGTGGCCCCGACGTGAAATCGAACCCAGAAAACACGACTCATCAGACAGGTAATCTGATTAACACTCCATCACCATCAAACTTATAAGTTAATTAGTTTACTTCTTTCGCTGTTTTAAGGTCTTAACGGAGTCTTCTACATAGATATTTAATCATTAAGACAGTATATGGTATGTAATAGCAAAATCTGAATCTGAAAGAATCTAGTGTTAATAAATATATAATAAAAAAATTATATAATTATTTACAGTACTGTTAGCATTACACAAATATTATAATGAGTCGAACCCAGATCTCACGACGCAGCAGCCACGTACTCTCTGAGTATTGCGGTTGATATACAAAAAAAAATTAAGTAAAAAGAAAGAAAAATATTCTTCAATTTGTTCATGATTATTTAGCGGAAACAAATTGATTAATTGGTTACGATATTTGTTTGAATAATTGAAACATAAGAGGTTTATATTCCGTGAAATTTTGCATTTGTCAACATAAGAAATGACGAAACATTGTGGGGTAGAAGTGGAAGTATATGAACCCATGTACGCCTCCCCCCGAGACAGTTCCGCGCGCTCGCTATGGCGGCCCGACGCTCACAGACGCGCGCTAAATTGAAAGAACCGCTCTAAACGTTTGAAAATCAAATTTTAATTTTTTTTTTTTTTAAACGGAAAGACTTGACATTTATGACTTATGTTCCGACTGACGAGTGACAGTGACATTAACTTGACTTGACTTGGATTGATCATGTATTGACTGACAGTACTTTTTTGGAGGCTGAAACATCAAGTTTGTATTTTTTTTAATTTTAATTTGTACCTTTTATACATAATATACTGAATCTTAACACAATTAACTAGATCATTACATAAAAATAAATTCAATATATTATTATTACCATATAATATTCAAAAATATATTTCCACTATTACAATTATGTTTTTTTTTAAATGAATAATAAATAAAACCTTTATAGCTACATAAAAAAATATCGTTCTAGTCTAACAAATGATATAACATATGAAATATTTACTATTTACAACAAAGTAAGTAAATAAGAGATTGTTTTAAAAATGACTTTCCCAGAAATGTTATCTAGTATTTTTGAAATTGTTAAAAAATAAAGCCGGCATAGTACTGAGCACTAAAGTTGAATATTTTATTATTTGAATTATTATAATTATTTAACAATAAAGTGCCGAAAGTATTTCTATATATTGCACACAAATGACTATGGTTTTATTTAAAACAACCTGTGAAAGCTAGTTCTTTTCCTGTTTTACCACCTATTCAAAATATTAATATATATAGTAAATTCATGGCGTGTTACACAATATATACCTTGCTATATTGATCTAACAAGACTAGGATAATGTTATGAAAAAAAAACTACAACAAAATAAAACCAATAAAATATGCCGTATATATTTGTTCCGTCAATGTGTTAATTATTGGTTTTCTTATATACCATTAAGTATTTTTTTATATATTTTCTAATAAACACCTCATTGTTTGACCACAATCGCACTTAATGGCAAGCGCGAATTATGTCCAGGGTGGTAAACGTGTCAGCCTATAAGATATCTTTTAACTGTCAATTAAAAGACTAGTGGATTTATAAAAAAATGGCAGTTAGAAATATTCGTGATGTTAAATTTATTATTATTTATACAATCTTAGCTTACATTAGGTGTCCGGGAGTTCATGGTTAATTGCTAAATAATAATACCTCATAAAGATACTAAGCTTATAAACATATAAAAACATAAAAAGATATAGTAAGTAATAAAGTAAAATAGATTAAAATCACGTGAGAAACTTTAGTTCACACTTCACCTGATGGTTATTCCTGCGTCCTATGACATCCACATTTAATCTTCATCATCTTGATAAGGAATCGTAATGCAGATTAGTTTTCATATATGTTGAATAGAATGCCACGTCACCGGTCTCAAGGGTATTTCTCACTAGACGTAACCCCAGCAGCGTTATGCCGCTGCTTCACTCTGGTCTTCTGTGAGGATGTGGTTCCTTCCCGATCGAGCCGATTTGTTGTAACAATATACGGAAATAACGCCTCTTTCAAAATTTATACAAATCCTCAAAGCTTGAATAAATTGATTAATGTACGACGAGATAGTTTAGTGTGCGGTGTTCGTAAAATTTCACAATACGTCGACCTCTAGTTCAATACTCGACGCCGGCACCAATTAAATCATTAAAATAACATCATTAGACATTTAAGCAAAATCCTTTACACTCCATGTTTTTTAATATGACCAAGCAGCATCTCTTCATTTTGCTGTGAAGAATGGACTGCTATAATTAAAAAACGTGCATGTTTTCAAAAACAATACATAAGATATTAACAATATATTATTAATATGTTATGTATACAAAATAAATAATAATATTTATGCAATACAATATAAAAAAGAATAGTGAAATAATGCAAAAATATTATTACTTTTTACTATACTTTCAAATGGCCAAAGCGGCAACATAAGAATGCGATAGGTTAAGATTAGCTAATATATCTTCATATAACTTAGGTATTTCTTCAGAGATTTCACCCTCAAACAAAGCCATTCCATAGAGATTATACGTTTTTTATAATGAGTACTAAGCAATGCTTTTAAAATTACTAAATCTCCCGCTGACCACTAGAACGAAGCATAAAATTACTAAAACTCCCGCTAACCACTAGAACGAAGCATAAAATGTTTGTGCAGGGAAATGGTTCACGTGGATAATTTAATTGCTTCGATTCTACGACACGTTAAGTTTCGCAGACCGCACCCTAAACCATTAATGGTTAGCTTTAGCGTATTATTATCATCCATAAAGCAATATAAACAAATTAAAATATATACAACAGTAATCAATCTATTGTGATTTAAATTAATAAACGAGGCATTATACAAGTAAACAATTTCTCCGGCCACTCCGTCTATAAGAATTTGGTAGACTTCCACTTATCGATTCGAGAGAGAGCAAGCTGGTCTCAGCGAAAGTGCCTTTTCACTTTCCCTCGGATCGTGATGGGTGTGGTCGTCACATCTGCCTATAATAACGGCTTTATGGTGTTTACATTACGCGTCGTGTAACCAATTATATCGCGAAACTTGTTTATTTTTAAACTTACCACTGACAGTGTCAATTTTTTTTTTTAAATTACACTGAAACCCTTTTATAATGTATTAGTTTTGTACATTGTATTTATAAGAGCTCCACTCATATAATTATAACCATTTTAAAACTGCAGTGTGAATCTACCATCTTAACCTTTCTTCTTTCATTAGTATTAAAAAATACAAAAGAGCATTCAAGTGATTTCTTCTGCTAGTTAGCTTTCTACTAGGCTACAGGCCTTTATCACAAAATATTAATAAAAAAACCTTTCAGTTTCCGGTATCAGTTACTTATCATATTATTTCTCTATTTGAATATATTGGCATAATTACTCTGCAGCGACTTTAGAAACAAAATAAATATATGGCTATAAAAATATATACAAAATGTTCGTACTGCTTTCTTTTCATTTGCAATTTTTTGTTATTGTTTTAATGGTGCCAAACTAGCACACAGTTAGTGGTAAGTGTTTCCTGCTGTCATGAATGTGTCAGCTCAACCGTGAATTTTCATAGAGTACCAGTATAAATTAGAAGCATTACTCTGGCGTTTCGTACGGTGAGTATAAGCGTACGAAGACTCAATTACGGATAGAGAAGTATTCTTCAAGGGACAAGGGACAGCCCATGCTGCATCTTGAATTTTTAATGCACCACTAATATTATAAAAAAATCTATATAAAAATAGATTATAATTTCAGCCGAATTGAGTTGAGTCCGATTGTAATTATCCCGTTCATTGACACTCAACTTTCCTTGATCTCATCAGCATACATTTAATTACGTCACCACGCGCCATTCGAGATTTATAAAATTCTGAAAAAAAAAAAAACTCTGAGGTTAGTTTATTGTACTAACGAACGATTTAGTGAAGATTCTAACTTCGATGTGTATCATTGTCATTTGCGCCCAAATCCATCGAAATCCAAAAAAAAATTGCAATCCAATTAGTGTTAAACAAATGTCCTAGCAGAGTTCTTCTATTGTTTCACAAGTCAACTGTACTTAGTAACAAACGTGACGCGGCATCAGCATTGTACAACGAGAACAAAAGCTAACAAGTTAAAAGCCAGTGGGAATCGTTCTTACCGCTAGATTGACCGGACTTGACCCTACAAGGACCGCTACGTCGTGATTCCGAATGATCAATAAATATATATAATGGACTAAACTGACGTTCCTCTGCAGTGGCGATGAAGACGGACTGGAGAGCAGAACGGAGGAGTCGCACTTCCCGAACGCGAGTGCGCTGCGTCAGTCACCTTTGCTGGACCAGTGCCCTCTCCGGACAGCGCCCAAGTGTCCACCCGCCTCCAAACGGTAAAACATTATTAAAACGTTATCAAACGCTTTGTATCAACTGTATACGAAATACAGGTGGTAATTATTTTTTTGTTTTATTAATTAGATCATATCTTATATGTGATATATATTTAGGATTTAATAGCAGATGATGTCAACTGCGCAGGATGTATTTAAGTGTTTATGACTCTAAGTTTGGCAGACGAGCACACACTTCACTGATGCTTAGCTATGTCTAGTACATCCACCCTCAACAGAAGTATCCCGTGAGCACTGATATGGAATGTCTCGTTATTTGTGATACCGTGGCCCATCTCCAGATGAGCCGACGAATACATGCTACAGTGAGTTTCTACCTGCTCTTTGTATGCTGTGGCTCTTTCATGCAAAAAAGCAGACAGCGTGCTTGCCCAGCAAAATGAATATGGACAGTTCTTAAATAAAGTCCTAATTATAGTTGATTTGGCGAGAAAAACTTCACTTAGACACAGGCTGGCAGTTGGCTATTAACCAATATTTTCTTTCAGATATCGCACCCATGACGGCACCTGCAATAACCTGAGCCGTCCCCGATGGGGCTCCACCATGACACCCGTCCAGCGCTTCCAACAACCTTCCTACTCCGACGGTATCCAAGCACCACGCCGCTCCGTCTTTGGGAGCAAGCTGCCATCGGCTAGAGAGATCAGCTCCTTAGTACACGAGGACCAGAACGCTGAGAATCACGGCATAACGCACCTGCTGATGCAGTGGGGACAGTTCGTAGATCATGATGTGACGTCTTCTTCGCAGTCGCGAGGGTTCAATGGGTCGGTACCGCGGTGTTGCAAGGACGGTGGGAGGGACTTTATACCTAAGGAGTTACTGGTGAGATAATCGTTGTTTTTTTATTTATTTATTTATTGGGAAAGATACACCATCAACAATATCAATTTACATTTTACAATTATAGTTTATATTTACTAAATCTTACAGGTGTATACAAGTTTAGTATCTTAAAATCTACTATTTACTACTAAGCAACATTATATCCATTTAATTAATATTTTAATTAAAACTCTAAATGAAAGATTAAAATAAAAAAAATGATTGCAACAGGTTAGAAAAGGTGAATAATAGAAACTTAAACTAGACATTACATAGTGCTAGAATTTTTTTCTTAAACTTACTCTCGACGTCATTAAAGATAACAGTATTGCTTTTTTTGTTATTTTTACAATGACGTATATTAGGGGTGACAAATAATCCAGCAGTCCACGTGATGCTACGTGAACTCTACGGCCTAACTATAGGCTTGAATCATCTTCAAGCACAAGTACTTAAGCTTAGTCGGAGTGGTCAATGGGAATTTCCTAGCATTGCTAGATTTTTCTTTTAAAACTGCGCAGTAAGATCGGATTCTTTTTTAAAAAAAACAGCAGTAAGATTGATTTTTTTTATAAAAAAATTGCGCGGTAATATAGTATTTTTTTTAAAAAACGCTACGCAGTAAGACCGGTTTATTTTTTAATAACGCGCAGTAAGATCGGTTTCTTTTTTGAAAAAAACTGCGCACTAAGATCGGGACAAGGTTAAGATGCAGTGTGAAAGGCACGATGAAACTGCCAATTTCTTCAACGAGTTTTGAACTTCGGCTTCGAATCGAACCCGTGTCCCGAGATTCAATCAGCTGGTACTGTGTACCAAAATGTTTTTTTTTTTTAAGAATGATAGCAATGCTATAAATATTAATCAGTTAACCACTACAATTAAAATGTTTGTGCCAGGAGATGGTTTACAACAATAATCGAATGGTGGATCTGAACCTTTTTTATATAGTATAGGCGGCAAACGAGCAAGCAGCCCACCTGATGGTAAGTGATTACCGCCCCCATGAACACCCGCAATACCAGAGGAGTCGCAAATGCGTTGCCGGCCTTTAAGAAAGGTGTAGGCACTTTTCTTGAAGGTCCCTAAGTCGTATCGGTTCGGTAACACCGCTGGCGACAGCTGATTCCACAGAGTAGTTGTGCGTGGCGGGGACCGTTAACTATTGATCAAGTTAATACTGGACATATAGCGAATAGAGTGTTGCAGCATCCAGAGTGCATGCCCATCGCGGTACCATCATCAGACCGGTTCTACGGACCCCGCGGCGTGCGCTGTCTGGACTTCGTGCGGTCGTCGCCGGCGCCGCGCGATGACTGTGCCCTCGGCTGGCGGGAGCAGCTCAACCAGGTCTCCGCCTACATCGACGCCTCGCCCCTGTACGCGAGCTCTGCACGGCAATCTGACAAGCTGCGCCTATTCAGGAATGGTTTGTGTACAATCAATTTGTTTGTTTCCATCGAATTCCACTTTGGACGCACTGTTTCTGCTATGCCTCGATAAGTTGTGGCAAATTGAGTTAAAGTGATAATGTAGGTTCACGGGCCCACTTACACCACTATCCTCACCTCACCAAGGTTTCAAGATGCGTTGTCACCACCGGGCTGAGATGGAATGGCCTCGTTCCCACTTATTAAGTCTTCGGATCTTACCATACTAAACCTTTATTACTGGTGACGAGGCATTCTATCTCAGTCCTCAAGGGTGACAACGCATCTGCATTATGATTCCTTGTCAAGGATGAATGTAGATGTCATGGGCCGCAGGAATCACTTGCCGTCAGGTGAACTGTGTGCGAGTTTGTTACTCATATAAACTCATAAAACTCATATAATAAAAAAAAAACATACTAAACACAGCACCGTTATTTCTTTATTTCATATTGGTAATCTGCGATGGGCGCCCTGGTCGATTTGACTCATTCATGCTGTAGCTAGAAAGAAACTTTAACCAACCTTTACAATACTGCGATATTTCACTGTCAAGTATCATTATGTAGTCATATAGTATCACGATATTTGAATGATCATTTCTAATTTCGTTTCGTGCTCCATCGTATAAGAGATTTAATGAAGGAGTAAATAGTTACTTGGTCCTATCTCCCTGGTACTTGAAGGCATGCTGCAATACGGGCGGGTCCAGCAGCGTCGACCCATCCTGCCGCCGGAGCGCCGCGACGAACTGTGCCGCGGGGGCGCCGTTTCCACGGAGTGCTTCAAGTCCGGCGATGGCCGCGTCAACGAGCACCCCGGACTCGTCGCCGCGCACATCGTGTGGCTGAGGCAGCATAACCGGTACATCACTCTTTTCTTTTTTTTTAATAACCTATAAATCCTCAGAATTAATGTGTCAGCTCGACCAGGGTAGGTCCGCGCCATCACAGAATACAAACATGAAATAGCAGTATAATGCTGCTGTGTTTCGTCTGGTGAGTGCAGGGATCCGGAGACCTTTATTACTGGAGACGAGGCATTCCAACTCAGTCCTCAAGGGTGGAAACGCATCTGCATTATGATTCCCTGTCAAGGATAAATGTTGATGTCATGGGCCGCAGGAATCACTTAACATCAGGTGAACTGTGTGCTCGTTTGTAACTCATAAAGTAATAAATAAAAATAAAAAAAGCTTCCTAGAGAGCGTTTGCGAGCATATTACAACTGGCGCCGCTGCAGCTTGCCGAACTTATGTCTATGAAATATATTCGTATTTTTGGTTTTATTATTTATTTCTTTGCACACAGAACTATCACTGCTCTATTTTTTTTAAAGTAGCAGTTAAAATATAACGTTATCTGCTTATGCTACTTACTGCTGTACTAATCTATTTAAGATAATATAAAATACGATGTCGTAAAATTATCCAAAAAAAATTGAATTGGTTAGTCACTAAGACAAAAAACAAGAAAATTGTTTCCACGATTTCATTGATAAATCGTTCGGCAAAGTCGCGTCTATACTTGCCACCTACACCGCCGATTGCGCCGCCCGGCCGGCCTTTCATTAATAAACGTAATATAAAATAGTTAGAGAAAAGGAAGTAATTCACGAATACGATCGATCGAAATTCGACCACGGTTTTTTTTTACCCTGGCTGATGGCCGCTGTAAGCCAGGGGGGTTGTACAGTTTCACCGGGTTGAGAAGTGACCGAGCGCATAAGCCATAAAGCGCTCAGTCGAGACCTCTATTAGTGATATATAACCAGCACAAGGACTCTAGAAACGGAGCCTCGGCTTGGACCGTTACCCTGTGCCACGAGAGCGTCTGACTCGAGGGTGTCCGAGAGGGCAGAACCTCTCGACCACGAGTGTTCATAATTTTATGCTAGGTTTCCAAAAACTTTAATTTCTAATAATTTTGACATTTTTAAGTAACCAAAAATTTTATGTACATTTATAAAGAATCTCATAGTTATTCTACGTGTTTCTTTAATCTGGTTATTAAAAAATTGTTGGCGTATAATATAATCTCTAATGGTGGATAAATTTAAATCAATGCATCACTACCCCCTACTAAATTAGCTTATTACTATTGCCGTGTCCATAATGGCAGCCTTCAGAGATGTCAACGGCATTATGTTTGACTTGTCGAGAATGAATGTCATTATCATGGGAATTATTTATCATTATTGTCAACCTATAATTTGGTAATGATACAACTACTACAATCAAACCTAAAAATACAAAGGCTTTTTTTAATATTAGATAATTTATTAATTATTCAAAAAAAAAAAATTACTGCCTTTAATTTCGATGGCATACTCGGAAAACTTGTTAGCGATATGCTGTTCTTTTTGTGAAACTTAAGGTTATGAGTGCAACCTATAAACATCTTCATCTAACAAAGTCTGGGGACTAAGGTGGAATGACTGCTCACTAGTGATGACTTGGTCGATTTCGATCACGGCGATATCTTGTCGTTGTTGCCAGATGGCGTCAGCAACGCAGAATATTTATAGTGCGTGTGAGCATTGGCGCAAACAAAAGCACTCACTCGACGTCCCCCTTCCTAATCCGATGTGATTAATGCGTGTGCAAAAAGATTGGAGGACAGTTCACATGCAGATCCAGATATACAGAAATATTGTTCCCCGACTGGTAATCACCCAGGACCCGTGACACAACAGCTCGGTACTCTAACCACTACACCACGCCGCCGTAATCAATCACAAGTGATAAGCTCACCGGTTTCGTTCTTACACCAGTCGAACCACAATAAAGCAAAACCACTAGTACACGCTGGAATTCCGTAAAGCGTTATCCCGTCCCGGTCTAATCGAACGATTCGTGCTACAGCCAGTTTATAACTTCGGTGAGAACCTACCACGTAAAATCACACTCCGCTATTTTTGAGTACTTACCGTAATGTTCAAAATACTCATTGAGAGCTCTAAACTACACAGGATGGCACAAGAACTGGCGCACCTGAACCCTCACTGGAGTGACGAGAAGATCTACCAGGAGACGCGCAAGATAGTCGGGGCCATGCTGCAACACATCACCTACAGGGAGTTCCTGCCCATCGTCTTAGGTAATGTCTTTAATATAGAGGATCCTGGTCGATTCTGACCACAGCGATATCTTCTGGATATCACGAGATGAAGTCTAAATATCCTGTAGTAGCATGCTGTAAGCATTAGACCAAACAGAGACAATCACTCGACGCCCCCTTCCCAATTGCGATGTAAAACATGCATTAAGGTAGAAGGAAGGTTTACATACAGTGTCGCGGATACGGAATATACACAGACCACCTAGACACGTAAACTTGTGATGCACAATATAAAATAGGCACGAGTCGAATCTAAGACGTAAATCTATATCAAAAGTCTGTATTGCTAGCTATATTTAGTGTTTTTTTTTTAATTGTTAAAATAAAAAGAAATTACGCTTACGTTGTTAGGGTAACCTTAATTTACCGCTTTTTTTTTGTTTAAACGTGAATGAATTCGTTCTGCTTAATGCCGTGTCGGCCCGCTTCCCCGGCCTCGATCCACTCGTTGTGTAATTATTTGTAACCACAGTCGACGAGAATTCAGTGAATAATAATTCAATTAATAATAATTCCGAATTAGACACGATAAGATGGATCCGTCAATCAACTTTTTAACAAGTTTATTTAGTTTTAAATGACGTGTTTTGATGACGATTTTATGCAGGTCAATTTCGAGAGACCTCTTTTTCTTATATTATATTCAATTGTATTTCACACTGCTATACGTTCAAATTGCAGTTTGGCTTTAGCACTGTAAAAAATATCAAATATAAATCTACGCAGAATATAGTGCAGGAAGTAATTGTTCAAATATAAATTAAACTCTTCCTAATCATCATGTACAAAACCCATCCGGAAATCAACAATTTATCTTCAACAAATATTGGCCGCGACTGGGAATCTAAACCGTGTTCTGCATCTCATCTCACGTCATCTCATCTTCATGTACTTTTCTCACTAGATCACACAAACAATATTAAAGCTATATCATATTTACCTATTTTTTTGAACTAGGTTCTGAAGTGATGCGACTGTTCGAACTGGACCTGATGCAGAAGGGCTACTACAAGGGTTACAATCCGAAGATCAACCCGAACCCAGCCAGCGCGTTCGGTTCAGCTGCGTTCCGCTTTGGCCACAGCCTGGTGCAGCCTTCCATGGTGCGCTTCGATCGCTTCCACCGGCCAATGGGCAACAGTAAGTTCAATTAGAAATACTTATTCAGCTTTGGTTTACCTTTATTGAAGATGCAGTCTCATGAACAGTTGTAACAAACCCCGACAACGGGGTAGTCCATATTAGTTTCCACTCATCAGCGATGGCAACTCATGTCCTTAAGATGGATGATCATACATCGCTTAATTTGAAGTTCGCGATAGTCCACAGTCATCACTTACTATCAGAAGAACAGTGTGCTCGTTTGTCACCCTTAGTATTACATGAAAATCTAAATTAAACCATTATAAAAAAATCTATTTTCTTCAAGACGTTTCTCTCCACAACGAACTAACGAACCCGTCAAACATCTGGAGCATGGGCGCCGTGGACAGGCTGCTGCTCGGCATGGTCAACCAGCCTATCCAGAAGAGAGACGAGTTCATGACGGAAGAGCTCACCAACCATCTGTTCCAAACCCCCCACTTCGATTTCGGGATGGACTTGGCGGCGATTAACATCCAGAGGGGGAGGGACCATGGAGTCCCACCGTATACCTCCTGGCGGGAACCGTGCGGTTTGACGCCAATACGAGATTTCGACGACTTGGTCAGAGTGATGCCGATGAGAGTCGTGAGAAAACTGAAAAACTTGTACAGGTGAAAACTTGTAATTTACATTTTATTTTATTGTTTTAATATGATGAATGTATATGATACGATATTTAACGTCGCCTATTCACGTCGTGCCACACGTCACGGCGGTACTAGCTGGACCTACTATCTGTGGCATTGCCGCTACATTGTATTTTTTTATAGATTAGATGGTAAGCGAGCAAAAGCAGCTCAACTGATGGTAAGTGATTAATGCCGCCCATTAACATCCGCAACACCAGAGGAGTTAATTTGATCTCCAGTTCCCTAACGTAACCATACGAAATGTGTTCTGTTGCCAGTTTAAAATTATTGCTATTATTAAATATTCATTCATTCTATTATAAATCTTTTGGTTGTCTTCTATTAGGTTTGCAACTAAGGTCTTTCCCTTTTTATGTATATGTGTTATACCTACTCATTCGATCTCTTTCAAATGCTATGCGCGAAGTTTTGACTGTTCCAAGAAGTCGAAATCGACTGATTTCTACCAACGAGGTATTGAAAATCTTGTAAAAAAAACAAGGGAGAATGCATTATCGATTGAAACAATAAAAAAAACTTTGGTAAGTAAGATAGTACTTTATTGTAGGCACGTCGACGATATCGACCTTTTCACCGGAGGAATGGGCGAGAGGCCCGTGATAGGGGGTTTAGTGGGACCCACCTTCGCTTGTATCATCGCACAGCAATTCTCAAACCTGCGGAAAGGCGATCGATTTTGGTGAGCTAATTATTGTTTTTTTTTTATGAGATCACGACGACAAACTTGGACACACTTCATCACGATGAGTGAATCCTGCAGCCTATATGTTGTAATTCCTCAGTTTACCTAATATTTTGTGAGAACATGATTATCCCGCAATCGAGCCGACCATGCCATGCATTATAGTAAATTTTGTGAAGCAATATTCAAGTTAAAAGATTTAAGAATATTATATTAGATTTGGGTTTGATTAAAAAGTCTCATCTTAGCTACTGATGTACTTATTATACTTTTCTTTTTTACTCGTATGCATATTTACCTAAGTAAATTTACACAAATGTATTAACTTATGTATATATTTGACTATGCAGGTATGAAAATGGTGGTTTAGACTCGTCATTCACGCCAGCCCAACTACAGCAAATTCGCCGCACATCACTAGCTCAAGTACTCTGCCGCACCCTCGACACAATCGACGACGTCCAACCCTTCGTCTTCCTATCTCCCGACAACCCTGACAATGAAAGAATCTCCTGTCACAATGGAGTACTAAACAACTTTGACTTATCCCCTTGGATCGAAATAAACTCCGACTCTAACAACGACATTCAAAAATCTGACAGTGAATCCACTACTGCACCATCTAAAACAAAAAGACCCACCTCCACAATTAAACCGATGACGACAAAAAAGAATCAAAAACTCACTTCGAATCTGAACAATCTTAACAAACCACAACACAGACCGACAATCGACGCGACTAAACCTCACAAATTTAGTCATACCCTCAACAATACAGATTTAATTACCGACGCTACCGACAAATCGACAGTGAGCACAACAGCAAAACCTAAAACAACACAAAAAATCGACGACAAACTAGACTTTAAAAACAAAAGCAGACGGTACAGCGACTTCGAGAGCATCCTCACTAGGCACCGCACTCCGACTAGATACTACAACGACTACAACGACTACGACGACAACGTACAAAGCGTACAATCATTACTCGTGAACAACTTACAACACAAACGACCCCACAATAGACCAGTTATCACGGTCACTGAAAACGTTGACAAATACACTTATCTAATCAATTATGTACCACGACCCACTCAATCCTGGAGACAGAGCACGAGAAAGACTCACGACAGAGACGTAGTGAAAGTTACTTATCAAACATACGACGATACATACGACAGACGACCAAACAGACCGTATTACTATGATAGTAGGCGACCGAACAATCCCTATTATAACAGACAAGAAAACAATGACCCACACAGACGCGACAGTTCAAACACAAACGCTAATTCATCAGCTAGATCTAACGACTACGACTTAAACATGACTAAATCAAAAACAGACACAGAAATTGATAAAATCGAGCCAACTACTGAAAACAAATACAAACTGACGACTTTCAGCTACGTCGGTACGTACAGAGGTGATACAGACAAACTGACTAAACTTGACCACGACATAGTGAACAAATCTAATGACAAACACGACAGTATAAGTAAAGACTTTACGACATTTGAAACTAAGGATCCCAATAAAGACGTGTCCAACACAGATAAAATATCAACATTCTTCCTTTACGAGACAGCAACAAAACCCTACAATCTTCACAGACCGACCAGACGTAATGACGAAGAAAAAATTAACATGAGCAACAAAAACAAATATTACTACGTTAGAAATGTTCTACACAAATATCCCGACACTGACTCGAACATTACAAAGAGAAACACAGCAAACGATGATATTGTGAAAGAAAACTACAACAGCCCTGGCCTCCCTAATTTTGGCATAGAGGAGAGATCCGCAGTGAATAAAATGCCGTCACTAGATACAGAGGCGAAAGCAGTGAGCGAAAGATTTCGAATAAAAAATCAAAAGCCTTCAAGTCCAGCTAAAACACCGTCCGTCGCTTTCCAAATTATACCCAGTGAGAACAGGTAAATTTAAAAAGATTTTATAAAATTTACGATCGACTTTAATATTGCTTGAACATTATTGGTCGAAAAGTTTTATTAACGTTTAATATAATTTACCACGAAACTACGGCCTCGTCTAAATATTGATGTATGCTATCAAAACTATCTGGAAACCAGCCCTCGAAAGATATATATGGCATATTAGAAATTGCTATAACCTTTGATAAAAATGAACCATGTTTAAAATCAATTTTAATAAATCCTGCCTTGACCCATTTTTAACGAGCATACCAAAAACTACCTAAAGTATCTATTTGATCTAATGATGAATTGAATCGAAATGTCCTTTTCAATTCCACGCTGGAGACTTTTGGGTAAGGGATATCATCTTTTAAATGTAAAATACTATACATTACGTTAATAACAATAATAATAAAATTTTAACTGATACAATTACAATACAATAGTAAAATTCATATGGGATCTATTAATCAGTCTTTCCACAGATTCTCTTTACGCACATCCCAACATACAGACAAACTGAAATCCACAACTAAAAATTCACTTTACTGTTTTTGTTTTATAATAATATACATAAATTGCTTTTAATTTATATGAGAATTATTAAAAGTTTTCATTAAAATAGTGACTTTCTTTACTATATAAGTATGTGTAAAGTTAGTGATTTTAAAGCTGAATACATCAAGTTATGCTTTTGACCGATTATAGCGGATAACCTCGGCATCTAGTGTGTAAACTTAAGTTATTAAGATCTAAATATATACGCATATCTGTTAGTGTTGCATTTTTATAATAGTTAATGGTGATTTTATACAATAAATAATTTAATGAAAACAAGTTTTTTTTTCAGTCCATCACAGTGGGCAGTGTATGAAGAGAATACAGATCTACCTGATGGCTTACCACACCGCATGCCCACACTCAAAGCTGATCCACACGCACTAAGAGAAATACCGAGACCTATGGACCTGACGCGTCCTATTAAGCGTCGTCCAGGGAGATTGTAGAAGTTATTTGTAATCGGTGGTGCTTGCTTTAATTTTGACGGGGTGCATTCAATTAAATAAAAAACTAAGGACCTGTTTTATACTATCGAAATTATCTGAACGGTTAATATGACGCTATTTTTTTATAATACTGATATGATAATGACAGCTCTAAATTAAATGTTCGCCAACTTAACGATTGTGAAACAGGTCTTATATTAATTGTAATTATTGAAAATTCCCCGTTGATATACATACTTATAAATACTCTAACGTTAACTACACAGGATCAAATCCTTTAATTATTTAATTGTAAAATAAATACAATGACTGAAAACTAAATGACAAAATAAACCGACTAAACACAACTGACAACTGAATGACAAAATAAAATGACTGGTTACAACTAACAACTGAAGACAAAATAAACTGACAATACGACAGACTACTCAATGACAAAATAAACCGAGTTCAATATAACTGATTGACAAAATAAACTGACTGAATACGACTGACAACTGAATGACGTGATAAGATGACTAAATACGACTGACAATTGAATGACGTAAATAAGATGACTAAATACGACTGACAACTGAATGATAAAATATACTGACTGAATACGACTGACAACCGAATGACGAAAATAAGATGACTAAATAAGACTGACAACTGAATGACGAAAATAAGATGACTAAATAAGACTGACAACGGAATGACAAAAAAAATAATTGAATATATATAACACGACTAAAAAAGGAACGACATTATCTATTTTGTCATTGACCCATGGTAGACGATGAGACGACTCACAAATTATGACATGACGACAATTTCCTATCGTATCGTAATCAAGAGACTAGCATAGATTTTGAAACTTTTATGCCGGTAATCCTTCGTGTCCGCGAGCAAATATTTTAACGGCGGTTATCTTATGACACTAGACTTTTGACACCTATTCTATGAAAAAAAAAGACAGCCATGACCAAGAGCCTAACGTACTCTTCGTCGTCCGAAGCAAGTAAGGTCTTAGTGATGACATCTATTAGCTCACCCATCCAAATACTCGCCAGCTACTATGTTGGTTAATTTAGCAGATCTCTTAGAACTGCTAGTCAAGTTTGTCTCGTAATTATGAGCGTTGTAATATAAATTTGTAGCATGACACCTACACTCTAGGGACAGCACAGTTTCAGAGCCGACAATATAACTAACTATTTATGTTAGTTATATTGTCATTTTCAGACTTTTGGACATTTGGGCATAACCAATACAATTAATCACTGAACACTTGGACTAAAAATAAATGTACAAAATATTTCATTTACAATATAAATTACTCTAATACTCTTAACTTTTTTATTATAAAAAAACTATATTTCCCACACAAATACAGAGTCACAAACTCTGGCAGTGAAATTTTTAATTACTATTAACATGGTAAAATCACAGGTAATTAAGTGTGATACCACTTAGATGTCAGGTAGATATTTACTTTTCATAAAACAAAAAAACAATCATTTATATATACTATACTCTTTTACAATAATAACTATACAAGTGTTATAATTGGTATCTGCATTGAATATGGAATTTTATACCACTTATTGAACAGATCATACCTGAATTTTTGAAATTCTTTCTTAGTACACCTTTACAGCACTCTCTTCATCTTTTACATGATTTTGTAATTTATCTGTAAAATTTATATGGAATTTGTGTACAAAAATTTAATTTGTCAATGAGCAAACCAGAGTATATATATTTATATATTTTTACTAGCAAACCTACTCTAAATTGAGTGTAATTTTTTATCATTACAATTATAAATAAAACATATTAATCGAATAATAAGCAAAAGGACTGGACTAAAAAGGAATGACATGACTGAAAAATAAGGCAAATAGCAAAATAATATATTAGTAAATAATAACAGAAGACTTATTGAGACACACATATTTATATTTATTTAGAATGTCATAAATTCAACATGACAAAATAAATTTAAGTTATGTTAGACATAAATTATAGTTATAATTGGATACATAAGTAGTACATATAGATTAAGTACATTATGTCTAAGCCACTTAAAAAAACTTAACTCTTTAAACTACAAGGACTGTTATATTATGTACACCTGGAATAGTTGTACAAGTTTGCAATCTGAAACTGCAGCTGTGAATAAAGTATGTTAAAATAATTATTAGGTTTCATTTGATAAATCTTTGAGAACAAGTTTTAATTTAATATTATTTTTTTATTACAAAACTATCACACCACACAATAACAAGTTACAAGTATAATAGAATATATTTATGTGTATACTTTTATAAATATAAAACCTAATGAAACAAAAAGGCCAGCAAATGTTTTAGTAAGCTTTGTTTTAAAAGATAACAATATAAAAAGTTGGCTATGTATGTTTACATTTTTTTAAAAGTTTATTTTTCAATAAAAATTAACAAATATTAAATCTTGCTTGAATGAATGCTTTGTTGTTTACAACTTACTCCTACCGTTTAAATAGTTTTTAAATCCTAAAACTACTTGTTGGTAGAAATCACCAGGTTTCGACTTAAAAAATGTATCCAAACAAGATCACATTTCTGCATCAGTATCAGTAAAAAATCTCTGTGCATAACATTTGAAAGAGGTGTAAATCCACATACTTTTTTACATATTTTTTTTTATAAATGAATTCAAACAAAAAAGCAAAACATAGGTTCTGGTAGCTGTCTTAAATAATATGCCAATAACATTTAATGACATGCAAAGCAGGAAATTAAAAAAAATGGAAAGAACTAAGTTATTATTAATTTTATAGTAATGAGATATTATAGGTCATTCATGAACAATATAGTATTTATGCATTACTGACTAAATCACATGTATTATAATACAAATGACAAAAAATGAACTACCACAGTCAATGTAGATTAATTAGATTTAGATTGATAGATTTAGATTAATCTCTCTCAGGATAGTACTGACTTAAATTTTCAGCAATCTCTTGAGCTAACTCAAGAGTACTTGCACATAGGACCCTCCGTGAGAGAATGTCGAATGGCCCTCCAGAGGGATCTAAGCAAACACCACCAGCCTCTCTTACTATGATATTACCAGCAGCCACATCCCAAGCATGAATACCAAACTCAAAATTGGCATCAGCACCCCCTAATGCTACCATGGCCATATTCAAGGCAGCAGAGCCTAAAGCTCTAACCCCATGCGCTTTAGTCACCATCAATTTGTAATTTTCAAATACCACTTTAGATTTCTCTTCACCTCGACTTGTTCCTGCTTCAAAAGTAATCAAAGATTTACTTAGCTCTTTCACTTGCGATACATTAATACGCTGTCCGTTCATATATGCACCCTGACCTTCCTTTGCAGTGAACAATTGCTCTAATATTGGATTGTAGATTATACCAGCTACTGAGACTTTACCAATGAGTAAGCCAAGCGAAATACAACTGTGCGGAAAGCCGTGCACAAAATTCATTGTACCATCTACAGGGTCGATAACCCAAGTTGGGTCGTCGGTAAGAATAACTTTAGCGCCATCCGCCACCGATTCTTCCCCAATAAATTTATGAGAGGGATACTTTTTTGAAATACCCCGTATTAGAGTTTCTTCAACCTTTTTATCGATTTCAGTCACAAAATCTATATCGCAGGACTTCAATTCGTATTCCTTGCAGCCGGTTACATGTTCTTTGATAAGGTTCCCTGCCGACTTTACCAGCTCTAAGGCAAAGTCAAAGTACTCCTCAATCGAATCAGCCATTTTCTTCACTATTTTATAACAAAATTCAACTGTGTGAAGCGTTAATACACTATTGTCGTTTAAATTAGATTAGCGTTATAATATAATAATTCTTACAAAACAGTGAACAGTTTATACATGAAAAATGACGTCAGATATGTCACGGCACTGACTGTCAATGTCAAACGAAGTGTGTGTTTATGAAATTATAATAGTATAAATATTATAGTAGTAAACGACAGAAATTAAAAATGTTATTAATTGTAGATTTAATAATAGGAAGTGTATACGCGATCAAGTGTTCCATTGTAAGCATTCTGAAATATTTTATTCGCAGTTGCCAAACGTTCGATACTGCTGCGAACTCTCAGACCATAATTTTCTTGAACTACGAAACAATAATTATTTATTATATAATATATTTCTTTTATAATATGCTTATTATATAACACATTTATTATATAATATATTTATTAATAATTATATTTGTTTTATTGCTAATTGTGTTTGTTTATATTCATTATCGATATCAATGCGGCTAGAATATAACGAATGATGTAGCTATATACGCTACAATCACACTGTAAATTTAATCCGACACTTTTGATGTTCGACATGGGCGTTGATATCTTTTAGTGCGTTTGTCCGCTTACACATTAAACCGCGTACATTCTATGTTTAGAAAGATCTGCTAATGTCCATGTCCACTTCATTGTATTAAGTCCGTTTCTCCAGTATGAATTACCCATACACCGAGATACTACACATTAACCTAAAGTAAAGGACAGTGAGGACGCAGTTCATATAAGAAATCGATGAAACGAAAATATTGGCCATATCCAACTTTGGGGTCGAGCGTAGGGGTCCAATTAACCAATTGGAAGTAACGAGGTATTCCATCTCAGTCAATTAATCGTTGCAGAGCAGAGGTTCCCAGACTTTTTTTCTCATAGACCACTTTCAAAATTTTTATATTTTTTTTATTATTCCTTTTTATTTCTACCATATTCCCAAAACAAAAAATGAGGAATATGCAAGTTTTTACAAGTAACAGTCGATGAGCTTTCTAAAATATTATCCGCCTACATGATTGAAGTCAAGCTAACATTTTAGTTCTTCACTATCGAAAGAAAATAAATTTTACGCCAACGTAGACCCCTGTCGTGGACCTCTGGGGGTCCACGTGGACCTCTTTGGAAACTAAGGTTGTAGAGGACAGATGTAGATGTCATGGGCCGCAGGTATCACCATCAGGTGCAGTGCGTTCGCTTCTCACCTCTCATGCTTTAAAAGAAAATCACAGATATGTCCATGCCCATTAGTGTGTAACATAAGCTTTATAATAGTAGCAAACTAAGAATATAATCACATTCTCTTCTATATGTGCAGAAAATGCACTTAGCATTTGCTGGAAATTCTCAAAATTAAGGTTATTATAAAATCAAACGAGTGATATTAAAAATCATGAAAAATTGTTTAATTGGCATACCAACTGATAACTTGTTACAACCTATGGCCAATTTTACAATTATCAATATTGTTAATAATTAAATATAATATTTATGTAAAATATGTTTATGCTTCAATGGTTTACTTACATTTAATTTTTATATTATTATTCAGAAAAAAAACTATATAATAAAAAAAGTCGAGGTCATTACAATCATTAAGACTTCGGTAAATAGTTGTATAAAAAGTTCCCAAGATCCTTTTTTCGTCAAACGGATTGTTTGCGCAATCGTTTGGGACATTTCTCATAGCGTACCCAATAAAGTCCTAAGGCCACAATTTATTACCAAACGTCTCTCTGAACTCCTTAAAAAGCAAGCCGTATTCTGGCGCGTACCTTTGCAATATAGATAATACCATTCAATATAAGCAAATTTACATTTACTATTTTTAGAGAGCCGTCAACGCGTATTTACATTTCCCCGCTGACGGCCGGTTGATAGTTAAAAAAGAAAAAAAAATAAAATTGTTAGAATACCTATACGGAACGCGTCGGTTTTTTTTTGTTTTTCATTAGATGATAATCGACATCATGTTTGCCTTTATAATGAGAAAGACATGACGCATTCCGTTACACCCAAAGCTTATGTCCTTACTAACTATGAATAAAATTTGTATGGCAACTAAGCGCTCAGTGATTCACACTGAAATTATTTACACGATGTAGTTAAGTCGTTCGTTTTAACTGAGCATGTTCAGATACAAGAACACAGGCTCAATATTGTTAAAACTATATAGTCAACGTAACTATGAAGTTTACCATAGTAAATTTACTTCACAATGATTATGGAAAATTGGTGTAAATTTCATCAAAGGAAATCTTTTGTATCTGAACATGCCGAATTAAAATATAAATAGCAAAAATCAGATGAGCGAAACTGTTGAAACGGTTCAATGCTAGAGGGAGACAGTTGTATTGTCGCAACACCAGTCTTTCTTAGTATCGCCATAAATTGGATTTTTAGAGAGCAGGAAATTTTTCAACTCACTCTTCCCACTCCCAGCTACGTCCATGTTACTCAATCGCGATAAATGCATTATGCAAATTGTAAATTCCTTTTTCCAAAGATTATAATACTTTTTTTTTAATTTTAAAACAATATCACCCAATGAGTAATTTAACATTCTACCTGTCCAACTTAGTCTAGGTAAAATTGATAACTCGATTGATTAGGAATGTCTCGTTATTAATACTGGTACTGTGGAAAACAATCCAATAAAACAGTGTCGTTAAATTATTACGGGAATTATATTCTAATGGAGGCAGCTAGCTACATATCGACTTCATAAGTTAAATAGGTCCAAAAGTATTTTTACTAAAAGCAGTTCATGACTTTTATTCTCAAAAAATCGTCAGAAGTTTGTCTATGTATAAGTTTATTCATAACTTAACACACCAAAACTGTCTCCACTAGTATATCAGGGATAAATGTGACTCGTATCACGGAAGCACCGCACGAGTCAAGAAAAGTGTGAATTGTTAACATTTTTTTGGCACAAACACTACTGCCATTTACTGTCATTAGATTAAAAAAACACAAAATGGCGTCCAACTATGGCGGGCACATTCCGTAATACGTCACCGGATTTAAATGCCTTCGTATATTCTGAGCACCCACAATTGTTCACGGTTAAAATGTAAAATATATCAAAAAGACTCCATTGCCAGCCGTCGCTCGACATTAATGTTATTTCATAAAATGTTGACGCGATCACAGTAGGTACAAAGCCGATGGGTATTTTATAACAAAGAAAAACTTAACTTTAGTGACATTTCGATTAAATATAAACATTAAAATTAATATCTCCGCCTCCTCCGACAATAATGAAGTAATGTAAACACTAAGTTAACGCTTTATTTATTGCATGTTATCTTCGATTGAATGCGGCAAAATGTTTTGAGTAATTTTTTAAATTGAATATATATTAAGATGGAATGATTCGCATTCCAATATGTCCGATTTATTGACAGCATACATTAAGATTTTGTACGCGATAAATTTTACCAAATCAATTTGAATTAAAGTTTGATTATACTATAAAAACAGTATAGTCATATTTATGAACACCCGGAATATATACAAATGTTAAAACATACATACACGAAACAATTGGACAAAATGTGACAGGCTCTAGGCTTAATTTGATTTAATTTAAGGTTTGTAGATAACATACAACTTTTTTTTAATTATAAGGTCATGGTGTGCCACCTGCCGCTAGTAAAAAATCCTGGCAATTAGTAAACCGAATATTTACATATATGATAAAATAATTTATGCCCAATAGTCTTTTGTTGTTGTTTTTGTATATGTTTTTGTATATATGAAGAAGCAACATAGATAATTTATTTCAAGTAGTTTTGAATTACAAATTATATTGCTTTCTTTTTACAAAAAAAAAACATAAAGTTTCATTATAAATCCTGTAATTAGGTGTAATTTTAGAGAAATGAAATTACGATGTTATAAAAATGTTAAATTATTATTTATAGGATCATTTTAATGATAATTGTAAGTAGATTGCTTTCAGCTATCGGACAAGGGCAACTGACAAGTGAAGAATAAATAAGGGTAGGCTCACATAATCAAGAAGTACTTATAAAATCAGATATCATCATTAATGATTTTATCATTATGTTATAGGATTAAAATTTCATAATTAAATGCCAATTTATCCATTTCGATACATATATTTTAAAACATTGACTTATAAACTTATAATTCCAAAAATGCGGGCCTAGCCTAAAATATTAAATGCGTAACGGAATAACAATTTTTTTCGCATGCAAATAAATCGACGAAGTACTTCTTATAAGGTAACATCCGAGTCGAGTTGTCGACGTGCGCCGGTCGCAAGGGCGGTTGTCGAGCGGTTATCGGCGGTTGGAGAATGGTCATTCGACGCTGTTCGTGGTATCGTTGACGTCGTCGAAAGATTCGTCGCCGGATCCGCAGCCGGGGGCGAGCGACGTGCGCTTGATACGCGAAGACGACGACGCTCCGGACAGACCGATGCCTCCTCCCTGCCGCCTGGATAAGAAAAATCAAAATTAAATATAAATGATGGCCAGCCGTTTAAATTCCCAAAAACATTGGTGGACACTTACATGATATGATAAAAATTTAAAGCGCGATGCGATGCACGCAAACCTTTTTATAAATAGAATTTATATCTTATGTATTTATTAGCTTTTTAGGACCTCTTAAAACAATCAAAAATAATTGTCTAATAACAAGAGTTTTTATATTATAATTAAGATAACTGTTTTATTTTATAATATATTATAACTGGCAACATTCATATTGTTGTATTATTAAATTTAAATGTTATAATTAACCTATTTTAGATATAATCTTTTTTAACAATCTGGAGTTATTGGTCGTTATTTACATATTTGATATTAGTAAAGCGAATACTTAATTCTAAAACGCTCAATTCTAAAGCGAATCAAGTTATTAATGAAAAAATTCAGTAAAATGTTCAGTTCTAGATTTAATCTCGATTAAAAATAATTTTGAATACATTTATTATATACCATTGTTACTTTTATTGTACAATGAATAGAGCGAGAGAAATGATATGCATGAACCATGCGATGAAGCAATGTTCGCTCGAATACGAGGCAGTATATGACTGTTAACCTCCCTAGAAGCACAAACAGACAAACAGACATTTTCAATTCCCCTAAGCAAGTTATTGTTCAAATTCAGCTAATATATTTTAAATATATTTTACGAATAATTTATAAATATAACATAATTAAGAAAGAAATAGATTTGACATATTCGTCCGTTATAAATATCGTGTATCGTTAAAAATATCTTTAAAAATTTATTAGCGGAATGAATTGTGAACATCGCGCCGAGTCGATTCCTCAATTACCTTGCACTCGATTCCACTGGACAGCTAATCACTATTGTCTGAGAAGGACGGCCTACAGAATAAAAATGTCGGAGATAATTTGCAGGTACATAATATTTAAATGGTCTTTTAGGCCTAACACGGTCATTGTTTGTGCACAGGCCTTAATCTCTGGAGAGTGAAAAAAAAAAACATTTTCAGTTAGTTCAGGGTTTCAAAATTCAGACCAGTTAATTTTCTGCCCGTAGGCCCTAATTACACCTCATAGCCCCATGTTATTAGTATAACTTGCAACAAATTGGTTTTCATACGGTTATAAATGTCGCAGGCACGTTACTAACTCTATACCGCATACGCACAAAATCACTGCTTTTCAGACGCAAAATTATGTGTAGAAAAAATTTGAAATAGAATCATAGTTAGTTTTACTTTCTACCCTTTATAATGATATTATGAAAATATATATTTTGTTACATTCCCGTTTATTTTAATATATCATATCGTTGAACATTTTATTTTATTTTTTTTCAAAATAATGTCCACGCTTTTAACTCAAAAGCAATGTAATCCACGAGTACTAGTTATAGGTAGGAAATATATGAAATATACTGTTTAAATAATTTGTTTACTAATAACATGTCATGTGAATATGAACATGGTAAGGGATAGTTTACACCATACACCAATTCTATTCATTACGATTTTGTATGTAAACGTTTCGGACACAATAGTGAGGAATGTTGTTAGTGTATGTTCCAAATGCATGTGTTAGAGAGAGATTAACTAATGATCATAATGTCCTCCTGGTGGATTCCAAGTGCGTTGGTGTCTTTTGGTTATTTATTGTCAGATAACATCAGGTGCGCAGAACATTTTATACTCTACTAAACTCTATACTTCGGCGCAATACATGTGCGATAAGATCGGAGGAATGTTTAATTTAGCTCTCCTAAGAATATATTGATATTTAAAAGATTTGGATATATAAGTAATGAATAAATAAGTTAAACGTTTAGCTTCATGAAATTAATGTTTGATTGTATTTTGTCGTTTCTTGCAATGTCGTCTCGAGTAGTACTTGTGTAGTATTATATATTTAACACAAATATATAGGTAATAAATAAAATAAATAAATATAAAGAATATAACAATAATAAATAAAGCTATCTATCACCGTTACTAACATTCCAGTCAACAGAGATAACAAATAACCGTAAGTGACGCGACGATCATGACACGATCTTTGTTGAAGTTTACTTTGACGCCCCGTCAGCAACTGAGGCCCAGAGGTACCAAAATGTACATAGTATTTAAACTAGAGCAATTATAACCTTTGAATTATTGTTTTGTTATAAGTTACTTCCTTTTATATTAAGTGTTATATTATTATTATTTTAAGTGTCCTACTTCTACATGTTATATGTATATTATAGTTTATATATAGAGTATGTACCATCACCTTGTACATACAAAACATGATTAGGACTTATATATATATACATATATGTATGTAGTGAGTATAAGTCATAAGCATTCTGTTGGAGTGTTCGTTGGTTGTGTCTTTATATAAACATACATACATTTTTTATCTTATATATAATTTCAAAATGCACATCTGCATGTTTTTCTTAATAAAATAGAATGATTATTAAAACGTGAAAAATGTAACGAGCGATTACTGTGACCATTACACTCACTCATGCATCCACGATTAGGAAAAATAATGCAGATGCGTTGGACCCTGGTACAAGGTGCTCCGGACCCGTACACTCCCCAGAAGAAACACACCAGAATGATGCAGCTACAAACTAACTGTAGCGTAGCGCTATCACTGTGATTCACGCACTTCTACACGCGTACGCAATGCAGAGTGCGTGCGTGTGTGCTCGTATACCGACCGCAGCTTGTTGCGCAGGTTGGAGCACTCGCGCGCGAGCGTCTCGTGCGTCTCCAGCAGGTCCTCCAGCTCGCGCTGCGCCTTGCGCTTGCCCACCTTCTCACGTTGAACCTCCTCCTCCGCCTCGTCTAGTTGGCGTTTCAACGTCTTCACTCGAGTGTTCATCTGCAAAATAATTAATATTGTAAACTTCGATAAATAATATTGTATGTATGTATTAAATACAAAAACTGTACAAATGTAAATGTTTCTTTACAAAATATACTACATCCTAAACTTCACCTTCTCAATTTGTTCCTTGTACTGATCAGCGTGACGACGCTCCTCATCGAGCTGCAGAGCCAGCTCCTTCATCTTCTTATCCAGTTTCCGCGACGCTTTTTGTTGGGCGAGACGCTCGCGGGATTCAGCCTCCAGCTGCTCCTCTAGATTGGAAACCTTCAGCTCCAAGGATGTTATGATACCCTGGCGGGAAAGATTTGTTTGGTTATGTTAAAAGTTGTTTATTATTTCAAGTAAAAGCTTATTATGTATTTTACATCTATCTTCATCTAAAGTTAAAGAAACCCAAAAATGCTGTTCTGCACAACCATCTCGTTTAAGATGAAGAGCGATAATAACAATGATTTAGAAGATAATATTGAAAAATAGATATATAATGTTAATATATATTATGGAAGATTATGATGTCCTAATAGGTTACAGTACCTGGTCGAAAGTAATACACATCAGGGTCGATGAGATGAGTCGAAAGAGACAATTAAAATTAGGTATAAGTTCACAACTGACAGTGGTAGAGCTACACTGCAATTTGTTTCTATCTGCAGAATGAATGGGTTAGCTCGACCGGGGTAGGACCACGCCCTCATAGAATACCAGCGTAAAATATCAGCATAATATAGCTGTGTTTCGTCGGGCGCAGGGATCCGGAGACCTTCATTTGGCATTCCATCTCAGTCCTCAAGGGTGACAACGCATCTGCATTATGTCATGGGCCGCAGGTATTCCTGCGGCCCATGACATAATGCATTATTACTTGCCATCAGGTTAACTGTATGCTCGATGTAAAAAACCTAGACATTTGATTTATTTAGTCTAGAAAATGCTCCCTTTGCATACAACATTAATTCTTATTGAATAAATGTCTATTGTTGACTTGATAAAAAACTCTGAACTCCAAATGGTTACAATCATTCAGTCTTTTTGTTTAACTTTAACAACCGAAATACAAAAAAGGCAAATTGAGCATACCTTGGTCTTGGTGCGTCCGGCAGTCTCCAACTCGGCTAGCTTGGCCTTCAGCTCCTTGTTCTGTCGCTCCAGCACCAGCTTGCCGCTCTCCATCTTTTGTGTGGCCGCCTTCTCCGTGCCCAACTCCATTGTCAACTGGTCGATTTGGTTCTAAAATAATGAAATATTTAAGATAAATATACAGAAATAGCATTTTATGAGTACGCGAGGTACTAGGATGGGGACCTTATTAGAATAAATATATATTTATATATATTACTCTATTTGTATAGTACATATGTAAAAGAAAAATAACGAAAATATAGAAAATAAAGATACAAAACTTGTATATATTTATGAACAAACTACAGTTCTTGAGACAAAATTTAAATTTATTACTTGATTAACATTTCTGTAATGACCCATAGTGTTAGATTGTTGTTAGTACATTATGTACTGGACGCATGTGATCTTAGATCTTACTGCTGCAATCAAACTGGTAGAGCCTTGAAAAATTTATATGCGTATAAATAAACTATTAATTAAAATGTTATTATAATTTTATAGTGAAGAGGTTGCATGGCTTTATACTTAACTTTATGGCTTTTCGTTGATCAAGATATAAATATGGCAGAGAAACAATCATCTAGGTATGAGATCTATGATGCAGACAGACATTAAACAAGCCCCTAATAAAAATAAATTTAAAAGACTGAATCACGAGTATTACACACGGGGACAACAATCTGAATTTGTTTCATTCATTTCATTATATATTATCTTTTCTTATTATATATTTAAGGTCTAAATTATATGATATTTATTATGTAATTTATGATATTTATTGTTTAATGTATTTATGTTATATGTATTTTATTTATTATTATGTATATTAAATATGTTACATATAATTTTTAATATTTAAAATTATTTTGTTATTGGCAATGTTTCTCCATCTCAAGGGTTGACTGGTAGAGAATGCCAAAAGGCATTAGGTCCGCCCATTATACCCCCCTTTATTATAAAAAAATTACAATTGAAGATTAAATAAATAAATAAATCTAGGCTGACGACGACACTCCGGCAGGTGGTGCAGATCTAGGATGCAAGTATTTTGGACCGCAGGCACTTTGTGTTTTGTTTTAATTTGTTTTAATTCAGCTTTATCATTGTTACATACATACAAAATCTCACTTATTTATTTAACAAGAAGCTAAGGTCACCCGGAGATGATACCAACCTGTGACTTTCGCATTCTGTCGTTAAGTATCTCGTTGTTGGACTGCTCCTCGTCCAGGTCCTCTTCCAGCGCCGATATCCTGGCTTCCAGGCGTTTCTTCTCGTCGACTAGACACGTGTTCTGGAAAATATATAATAATAAAACACACAGTAGAGATAAATTCAGAATCATTTAACAGTAACAGTAGATTTTTTTCTAGTTGCAACGTCAATGGGTCGCCTCAACTGGGGAGGTCCACACACCTTCACAAAATACCATCGCGAAATAGAAACATAATGCTGCTGTGTTTCGTATGGTGAGCGTAGGGATCCAGAGACCCAAATACAGGTAAGGAGGAATTCAATCTTAGTCCTCAGGGAAACACACTTGTAAAGATGACGACGATGTGCACCTTCGTTGAAGATAGATGTAGTTGTCATGAACCACGGACATCGCTTATCATCTGGTGAACTGGTGTGCATCACCTTTTATATTATAAAAAATAAACACATTTTAATGATTAAAAAAAAATATATATGTTAGAATGAATTGTGCTTATTAATTAAAGCGATAAGAGGCGGTCAGCTCGTCGAGCAACTCCTCACGTCAGTCAGCGGAGTGTGGTACTGCGGGCAGCTTCTTAAAGATATATAATGATTCCGTACCTTCGCAGCGGCGGCGGTCAGCTCGTCGAGCAGGTCGTCGCGCTCGGCTTCGGCGTGACGGCGCGCGCGCTCGGCGGCGGCCAGCTCCTCGGCGTGCTGTGCCGCGGCCGCCTCCAGCGCCTTGCCGCGCCGCTCCGCGTCCCGCGCCGCCGCCGCCGCCTCCTCCCGCCCTGCGCGCGCCTCCTCCGCCTCGCGAGCGCACTCTTTCAGCTGCTGCTGGAGTTTCTTCACTTGCTTCGCGGCATCTTCCTTCACCTGTACACATAACAGTGTTGGCTATACTCTTGCAGTTATTTCTCATAGCTACTCATTGCTTTTCTATCCTATTGATATAATTAAATCTAGTTGAGATTCTATCATAAAATACATAGTAAACATTTCTATTTTTTTTTTATAAATACACTGAGGCCTGTGAGTTTTATGCTGACAAAATAAATGTTCGTATGTATGCAGTGGAGGAAGTTTGTCTTTGCATATATTCAGCATCGAGCACTGGCGAACAGCCGACAGGAGAAACCGCAATGAGTCCTAGAAGGAACACAATACAATCATATGTACTGTGGTAAATGCCATGCAGTGTTGCGTATTGTGTGTTGAATTTTTTCAAGCAGCAGTATATCTTATTAGTAAATAAGATACACTACTGCTTGAAGAGATTCAATCAAGTTAAAAGAATGTACCGACATGTGTCATTTCTGATTTTAACAAATATTGTAATATACGCTCAGTAACCTTGTTGGCGAGATGCAAGGCCTGCTCAGAGTCCTTAAGATCAGCCTCCAACTTCTTTCTCTGCGCGATGGCGGCGGCGCGCTGCTTGCGTTCCTCCTCCAGCTCGCCCTCCAGGTCGCGCAGCTGTTTCACGATGCCGCGACGTTTCTCCTCGCCCTGCTCTTCTTTAGCCTGAATGTACACAATTAAGAATGATTATAACTTATGAATGGTTCTTGAGCAATGTCGTTTTGGCCATCGCACTGACCTTGTGTAAGCTATGCGGTAGTTCAGGCTTAGTTAGGACGTATCCCAAAATAGCAATGGAGGGGTCCGCTGCATTGCTTTGTCGTTCCGAACGACGATCCCATGATCAACGGCGGCACCATTGATGGCGACCACGACAGACACGGTTTCAAGTTAATTTATTGAAGTGGACAAACATGCGGCACACTTAATAATAGGTGATCACCGCCTCCCACGAACATCAATAATACGACATGCGATAACAGCCTCCAAGGGGGCCACGTATAAGGTCACTCCCAGTTAAGTTAAGGGGGCGTGGTTACCTGTAGCTCTCGCTCGAACTGCGCGCGCATGGCCTGCATGTTGACCTCGAGGCGCAGCTTGGCGTCCTCGGTGAGCTGCAGGTCGTCCTCGATCTCCTCGTTCTGCGCGCGCAACTCGGCCAGCTGCGACTCGAGCGCGCGCTTGGCCCGCTCCAGCTCGTGCACGTTCTTGTCGGCGGTTCCCTGAGTGTTCGCGAGCTCGTCCAGCTCCGCCTGGAGAACGCGCTTCGACCGCTCCAACTCCTCGACCTGTGGAATTATTACCACTGTTAGAAGGCATTGTAAACATTAGTCGGGCTTTGATGTAAATAAAAGTTGAAAAAAAAACAAAACATATATACAACATATAAAATTGCAAAGTCGCATGACGAACTGTGCTCCATCATCCTCTATAGAAAGAGAGGCGTTTGCCAAGGAGTGGGATATCGGGATATATATCGGCATATACAGGCTTATTGGTACTTCGACGTGTTCCCGTTAGGATAGTGATGAGGGGTGACTATTGACTCATTATGCAAATTGAACCATTTTTGAGTTATCATGTTTTTAGCTTTTTTTTTTCAAAATAAATCAAGTCAAATATGCAACATCAAAAATTTATTTTAAAAAAAGTATCAATTTAAACCTCATTTTTATTTCTGATTTATAAAAACGGTTATTAAACACTGGTTATTTATCAATATAAAAACAACAATTATCGGTCCAAATTTAAAAATGCGAGACGAAAAACGATATTATTTCAATATTTTTTTCACTAAAATACCTTAAAACCAAAAAATAAAAAACTATAATAGGATACGGCGTAATGTATAAAAAAAATGAAATGGTGTACCTTCTCAGCGGCCTCGTCGAGTTCCCGCGTGAGGCTGAGCACGCGCGTCTCCTTGTCGCGCGCGTCCCGCTCGGCCGCGTCGCGCTCGGCCGCGTTGCGCTCGGCGACCGCCCGCTCTTCCGCCACCACCTGCAAACAATCGTTTATTATTATTATTATGTAGGGGATATTTTTGTTTTCCATCTCCACCTGATTGGTTGATAGAATAAATAAATAAAACACTGATGACTAAACATATAAAGAAACAAATATACACAATGTAATATAATACATATATAAAGACCAGACGGGAATCCATAGAGGGGGAGACCAAACGGTCGAGGGTTAGGGCCAAAGGGAGAGAAACCTGCGGACTATACGAGCGATGTCGGGCAGCACCGCCTTCTGCATTTTATGCACACATAAAAATTTCCCAATGAAATAAAATGGGGAAAAGTTGAGCTGCTTCTTGTTTTTTGTAATGTATTGTGGGCGACAAACACCAGTTCACCTGATTTTTATTTTATTTATATTACGTTGAAAGTAACAAACCAGCACACAGTTCACCTGATGGCAAGTGATTCCTGCGGCCCGTGACATCTACATGAATCCTTAACGTTGCGTTGTCACCCTTAAGGACTGAGATGGAATGCCTCGTCACCAGTAATAAAGGACTCCGGATCCTTACACACATAATGCTGCTATTTTAGGCTGGTATTCTGGGAGGACGTGGTCCTACCCCGGTCGAGCTGACCTATTAATTCTGCAGCTAGAAAACTGCAGTGTAGCTCTACCACTGTTAAAAACCTGATGGTGATTCCTGTGGCACATGACAGCAAAATTCATTCTAGATAATGTGTCATAATGCAAATACGGTGTTAACCCTGAGGGCCAAGATGAAATGGCTATTTTACGCTGGTATTGTAAGGGCGTCACGAAACTAAGTGAAGAGTAGCTCTGGAGTGGATGCATGATGATTGCGCTTAGTTCTGATTTCAATTTTAGTATCAAATATGTGAACATAAACGAACCTTGTCGAAGCTCTTCTGCTTCTTCTCAAGTTCTTGCACCTTGGCGCGTTGAGCCTCCAGCTCTATATTGGTGTCCTCCAGTTCAGCCTGGATCTTCTTCTTGCCTGGTAGAAGACACTGGGATTAGTGATCACATCATACGCGAATGTTAGGTATTTATTACATTAAATTATAAATTAGCTTTTTTTATAGAACAGATGCGCAACGAGCAAGTAGCTCTCCCCATGATAAGTGCAATAACAGTGCAATCCGCAACACCAGGGGAGGCGCAGTAGCGACCTTTAAGAAAGTTCCTTGAAGATCCCTAGGTCGTCTAAGTCGTCTTAAGCGTCAGCACACACTGGAGGGTGGGTGGTGGTGCAACGTCCTAATTTTAATTTTTTTTAACAACAACAAAAAAAGCAACAATTAAAATCCTACTTTATTCACTTTTCCATACGACTGAAATTAGCCTAACGGAATATAATCATTTAAGTCGTATGTAAAAACAAATAAAAAATTTCAAATATTACTAAGTTATAGGCCTCCTCTCTTGAGAGCACTGCGGATAAATGGACTTCACGTTATCGAATTAATTTTTTAGACATTTTTTTTTACTCTAAGGGTGTGTGAATGTCAAAGCTACACAGTGATTTATCGAAGATTACAGATAGATCATTTATCATCAGGTGAACTGTGTACCCTGTGTGTCGATCAACCTTACTTTAGCTTTAAAACAGCGACATCAACCAAGCACTCACTTTTATCCAGCTTGTCGTTGGCCTGCTGCAGCTCGTCGATCTGGCGGTGCAGAGCCTCCACGTCTTTGCTTAACTTCTTACGCTGCTCCTCTAGCGCCAGGGCCGTCTCGGCCTCTTCTTCCGCCTTCTTCTTCAAGTCTACAACTTGGACGGAGAGGGCTGTCACCTGCAAAATTAAACACGAAATAGATAATAAATAAGATACGGCGTGGTAGTTCTATTGTCTAAGCGCTCGCTTTACACGCGAGCTAAGTGGTCCAGTGAAAATGTTGATTGCAATTATGTGCGACAATTTACCACGATGTTGACGATGAAGGAAAACTTGGTGAGTGAATCTGCATGTCTAAAAACTAATATTAAAATATATTTTGTTGACATGTTGAATACGCGAAGTCGCAGGGGTGAAGGCAGGAGACGGTGGAATTTATATCTATAGGCTGGTACTTGTGAAGTAACCCAACAGACAAATATTTATCAATAGACACGATCTTACGTTTTATTGACTTCTTAAGATCTTAGTTTATACATATACCAGCTATCTCCTGTATGCCTGGATACACGGCGACGTACAAATTGAAAACAATGGACAATATGCAACTGTTTACCCATATTACATTTTTATGTAAACGATATTTATTTTAATTTCGAATTTAGTAAACGTATATAGTTCATTTTTTATGAAAATCAGATTAGGTTCAGATAGGTTTTATATATAATTTACATTAAGTTTATTTTTACATTTTTAAAATGATTAAATTGCAAAACTCTTTGTGCGTTGCTTATTTTTCTGGATTTAGTCATGTTTTAAAACGCAACACACAATTAGCTATTGTTCCAGCAACAATAGCCTAATGGTTTACGGTACGGTCCACGAAACTTATTGTTGTAGGTTCGAATCCATCATTCTACTATTCTCGTGAACCATCTCTAAAGCTTATTTGGAGAGATCAATAATGTTAATGAGATTAACAGAATCCTTTAAAATTATTTATAGAACAAGTAGAGTCATGTATTAAACGGACCTGCTTCTCGAGGTTCTTCTTGGCCTCCTCCTCCTCCTCCAGCTGGTCGCGCGCCTGTTCCAGCTGTTGCTCCACATTGCGCAGTCGCGTTTGTAGCGACAACTTCTGCTTCGTCTCCTCTTCCAGCAGTGCCTAGAATGTACATCAGATTTGAAATACAATTATGTAGATATTTTTAGAGAGTAACAAACTCGCACACAGTTCACCTGATGGCAAGTGATTCCTGCGGCCCATGACATCTACATTCATCCTTGACAAGGAATTATAATGCAGACACGTTGGTCACCCTTGAGGACTGAGATGGAATGCCTCGTTACCCGTAATTCTGTACCCATATCAAGTATACAGAAGGCGGGGTCATTCACCAGTTCGACATCTGGTAAAACTTGAAAATTTACTGGCTTCGTTAACTTTGTAATCGTAAAGAATTAGTTATGAATATTATGTATGGGGAGTTCATTTCTATCCACGTCTGCATGGGAAATAATTCAAGAAAAAAAACTCAAAATAAATAGAATACTTAGATAAAAATGTCACGGTAGCTTCTTGCTAAGCGAAATTTTAGTGTTGATTTACTATTGTCGTCAAAACTGATTATTAATAATTATCTCAATCGTCTGAGAATCAAACAGGTATACCTGTGCTTCGGTGTGCTGCGCCCCAACAGTAGCGGCTTGCTTCATCGCCGCGGAGGCCTTCAGCTCAGCCTGCTCCAACTGCTGGAGTGCCTGTTCGGCCTCGCCCTGCAGCCTTGCGCATTTCTCTTGCACCTCCGTTCTGTGAAATGTGATAATGAAAACGTTCAGTACTTCAAATAGAGTAGAGTACTAACATTGAATCATTTTTGAGCTTTTATAGATTAAAGATATGTTCTACAGTGGGTCTACCACGTTGCAGCCACTTTCTTGCTACAACAAGGTTGAGTCGGCTTAGATTTCACCGATCTAGGCCATACCCCCACAGAATACCGGCGTGAGATAGCAACAGAATGCCGGTGCGGTTAGTGGGTGTAAGGACGGATCCTTGACACACTTGCAGGTAAGGAGACATTACATTCCAGTTCTCAGGGTTGAGAGCATATGTGAATCTTAGTTGAGGATGGTCACTTGGCATTAGCTGAACTGTGAGCTGGTTAGCTAGCAATTCAATGAAAATACGTACAATAAGTACAAATGACATCTTTTTTTTATCACATTGAGAGTAACAAACTCACACACAGTTCACCTGATGGTAAGTGATTCCTGCGGCCTATGACCTGATCCTTGACACGGAGCCATAATGCAGATACGTTGTCTACCTTGAGGACTGAGATGGAACGCCTCGTCACCAATAACAAAGGTCTCCGCATACGAAACACAACAGCTTTATGCTGCTATTCTGTGAGGTGGTCCTACCTCGGCCGAGCTGACCTATTTATTGTGCAGCTAGAAACAGTCTCATCTTCAAACAAAACTTCATCTCCGCAGTGTAGTTCTACCACTGCAATATCGAAGATATACGTACGCCACCAGTAATAAAGGTCTCCTACGGCACATGAAACGCACGTTCATCGTCGATAAGGAATCATGATGATGCGTTGTCATCCCTGAAGACTAGGATGTAATACCTCGTCACCAGTTAGAAGTCTCCGGATACCTACACTCACCAGAAGCAACAGAGCGTTATTATGGTGCTATATAACGGTGGTATTGTGTGGGCGTGGTCCGCACCAGGTCGATCCTACTCGTCCGTGCAGCACCTAGTGTCAAACTGCAGCGTGGCTCTTCAAGTGTTAAACACGTCGTTTGTCACCCCCATCAATACAATTTCAAAGATCGTTGATCTATTGGAACTGGCCAACTAGATACGTGGAATGACGTGTGGGATCTATGTTGGGATGGTAGGATATGACGTGTGGTATCAGGGCCGGGCACAGCTAAGAAAGAATTTGTTTATTCGTAAGAAAACTAACATTATTTATACAATTTGATGATTAATAGAAAAAAAAAAAGTAAACGTCACGAGTCAGTATATGCTGGTTGTGAACAACCAAAGGTGGTCTTCCGTTGGGGCCGTTTGGTGATGTCATAGTACCGCCAACGGTATTTCTGAACCTAGACCTTTCTACACCTTTCTTAAACCGGCAGCGCATCTGCGACTCCTCTGGTGTTGCGGATGTCCACGGGCGGCAGTGATCACTTACCATCGAGGAGCTGCTTGCTCGTTTGCCACCTATTCTATATAAAAACGTAACACTCGTGACAACCTTTTGAGTTTCCTCGTCCTTTTGGTGTTCACAAAGAATTGTTTTTAGTCCTACCTTCATGTGAAACAATTAATAACTATAGTGTCCGTGTGAACACTAACCTGGCGCGGTCCACCTCCTGCAGCTTCGCGGCCAGTTCGGCGAGCTGAGCCTCGGCCTGCTTGCGTCTCCGTTCACCTTCGGCTCGTGCTGCGCTGGCGCTCTTCAGTTCCGTCGCTAGATCCGCGTTCTCGGCCTCCAGGGCCTGCTTCGCTTTCTCCAATGCTGACGAGGTAACGATTGATTATACAATACGAATAATTCCTTAAAACTTATTGTAGGTCAGTGGTTGGCTCGAGCTTAACGTTTTACTTCTCGGCTTTATTGTGCACCACAAAAGTAAGGTAAAAATAAATCACAAAAAATTCTAAGCAGGTATCAACAAGGCGGTCTCATCGCTAAGCAGCGATCTCTTCAGACTCGGAAATATTGAGTTAATAGACAATGGGTGGTGCGTATATAATAAACTAAATAAATATTTACGATTACTTGAATTTTCTAAGTACTCAATTAAACATAACGCCATCTTTTACAATCAGTATTTGAATGTTGTTGCAGTAGCTTACAGGTATATTAGTAATGTCGGTTAGCAATCTTTACATCAAACAAACCTTCAATACTCTAACTTATGTACGTTTACACTACATATACGATATATCGCATGGCATCTTAATTATAAAGATGGATGATTTAATTAGCGCTAGAATTATGTTATATAAATATCCGTTACAGTAACGAGTAATATAGCAAATTACTATTAAACAAAAAAATAATGTTGTTTTCTTTTTTTATTACATTGTAACAAAATATTTGTTTGACAATGTAACAAACTCACACACAGTTCACCTGACGGTAAGCGGTTCCTGCGGCCCATGACATCTACGTTCATCTTCGACAAGGAATCATAATGCAGATGCGTTGTCACCCTTGAGGACTGAGATGGAACGCCTCGTCACCAGTAATAAAGGTCCTTGAGACCGGATCGGATGGGAAAGGATACTGACACTAGATTGTAGATATATGAACAAAAATGTCACTTAAAAAAATTTTTGAATGCTTGTAGCATTGTATCATGTAAATTTCATTTCAAAAAATTGTAATCATGTAGCAAACGAGAGGTATATGTATGTACCTATATACAGACTATTTTATTGTAATGGATAGAGTATCAGTATTACATTGATACATTTTGTTTATTGTATTGAACGTTACAAACGAGCACACCTTACACCAGATGTCATGGGCAACAGGTATCACTCACCATCAGGTTAACTGTGTGCTCATTTGTCACAATACAAAAAAGTTAGTAACGGTCCAAGCCGTGGCTCCCTCTCGGGAACCCTTGTGCTGGTTAGCCATAAATAAAGGTCTCGGCTGATTGCCCTAAGCGCTCGTCTATCTTTCAACCCGGTGAATCTGTAAAAGCCTTCGGAGCAAAAATGTCGACCAGCCAAAAAATAAAATAGGATGTACTATATATATTACTAACATATACACGTATTAGAAAGGTCCGGTGACGATTCGCCATCGCAGATATGCTGCCAATACTCTCTGGTGGAGCTAAACGCATTCCCTTCATTATAGGAGGCGTCGAGTGACAAGTCAACGCTGTCGTCTCTGGATATTCCGAATTTTACATTCTTCTGCCTACGCTCTTTCACATTTGCCATGGTTATAGACGATTACGCACTATCACAAAAATATATCCAAAAAAAATATAACCCGCATAAAACACTCTCATAAAAATTTAACTGTACGTGACGTCCGAAAAGTTTGACGTTCACTGACGTCTATTAACGGTTGTCTCGTTAATAGATACAAATTTAAAAATGGAAGTGAAGCTACAAGAATTTAAAAGAGTAAACCAAGCAGAAATATCATCAAAAAGTTTTGATACACTTTGAGGAGTTTTCCTAACGAAATGATTTCTTATATTTACTAGTTTTACGGATTTTACCGCGTTTATATTGAACTTTTTATCCTGACGTTTCGAGTGCTTTACTTACAGCTAGCTCTAGAGGACTGAGGTGTTTGACATCCTGTCATTGTCCATCCGAACTATTGTCAGCTTTTTAATTTTATTTGGACCAATCTACTTGTATGTAAAATATTTGATTTAAATTCAATAACTACATAGAAATCGGTGTTCTTTTAGCAGAATTTATGGTTTACACGTAATGATGGGGGGCCTATTTAAGGCATTGTTTCTCAATCTGGAGATCGTGTGTATTATTAAAGGGGTCTCAATCTGTTCCATAAATAAGAACTGTAAACAATTTACTTATAATATACTATTTGAATTAGTTTATTAAACAATGTTTAATGTTATAGAATAAACTATTACAATGAAAAAATAAAGTTATAGCTTTACAAATAAACTATTAACTAAATTGTTATTTTAATTTTATAGTGGAAGGGGGCAAGCATGGATTTTTACTTACCTTTTTGTCTTTTCGTGGATCGCGACTTAAAATTGGTTGGGAAACAATGTTCTAAAGTATGGTCAAAAACTTACTATGGAGATAAAATTGGTAAAACTATTTCTATTCAATTCTCCCGACATTTTGAACAAGCCTGATGAAGGGTCTTTATTACGATGGACATAAATAATTTTAATTATATAACTTACCGATATATTGCATATCTGTCCGCGTTAAAATTAAATTCATAAACTTACGTAAGTTACCCAGAACTTTAGTTTTAATAAAGTTACCTAAACAAAAACACATCTAAAGCAATTAAATAATTGTCTGTCCCCCAAAGAAATAATTTCTCGGAACTTGTGCAATAACACTTAGATATACATTATATTATGATATAAATATGACGACAGCTTAGCGCAGTAGTTAAAATACCTGGACCTTGGGTTCGATTCCCAGCTGAGAATTTTTATATGTTCCGAGCATTGGGAGAAGGCGAATGTATAAAACCGAACAAACCATAGATATTTTATCAACGATTTACGTGTTGATTGAAAACTCAATGCGAACGATTGAATTTTAAATCAGGACAACATCGAAAAATTTCGAATATCAAAATTATTTTATATCATTACGCATAGGCCGCGAAGTTATCAGTATGTTATTACAAGATATATAAAACAAAATTAAGATTTTTTTAAAAAAAATTATTTTATTTACAAAATCCCATTCTTTTACAAATATTTTATATCCGTATGCACAAATGTATATCTTCTATATATAAAATATATATATACTTAAAAATAATATATATATTTTTAATTGATTTAAAAGAAAAACACAAAATGTTATTCCAAAATTATCATATCCAAATTCGGTTAACCGTAGTGGAGATTACTGTGCACAAACTCACAGACGAACAGACAAAATATCTGTTTAAGTTTGATGATTTTATTACTGTTATCAAGGATGAAGATTGGAAGCATGAGCATCTTGTATCTTAATTGACGATGGGTATAGTCGTTACGTGCTGGATTATCATCCCTAACATTATAAGTATAGAGTATAGATCACTCACCAGCCTTGGCCTTCTTGATCTGCTCGTGCTGCTCGTTGAGCTGCTGCAGCTCCTGCGAGTGCTTGTGCCGCTGCTCGGACAGCGTGGCTTCGTGGGAAACCGCTTCTTCCTCCAGACTTCGCTTAAGCACCGCCACCTCTTGCTCGCGCTTCGAACGTAACTCTTGTTGGGCTGATGGTAATATAAAGCTAGATAAATGGTTGATACCATGGAATGAATTCACCGGTGCAATGCACATTTGAACCGATCATATGAATATTTAATTTTATATTCCTGCCAAATATTCGCGGGGCTATGGAAATTAGAATATATCCTAATAGAATGAGCGGCCGAGTGGTCCCAGCGGCTTGAGATTATATGAATAATAAAATTAAATAACCTATATTACGATTCTGAAATCATTGTGCATAGATCGAATCTTTTGTTTTGTTTTTATAGAATAGGTGGCAAACGAGCAAGCAGCTCACCCGACGGTAAACGGTCACCGCCGCCCATGAACATCCGCAACACCAGAGGAGTCGCAGTGTGAAAAGTGGATTGGTGGATTACCAACTATCTTGATCAGAGATTCCCAGACTTTCTTTCTCATATACCACTTTCATAATTTGGCTGGTTCCTGCAGCTATATTCTACTATATTCCCAAAACTCCAAACCAAAAACCAAAAGTGTGGAATATGCAAGTTTTTACAAGTAACAGTCGCTGAGCGTTTTAAAATATTATTCTCCTTTTTTTCACGCCAACGTAGACCCCTGTCGAGTCTCCCGTGGACCCCAGGGAGTCTAGACCGCTTTGGGAACTAAGGATCTAGATGTTAAGGATGGAATTTCGTTCGTGATGTACAATGTTTACATTAGGCGGATGGAATTAATCTCACAACACCTCAGAAAACTCCACATGGTAAATTAGGTAAAAATTGCATAGAGATGCCACAACGTCTCTTTATACAAAATACACAATTAAAAGCTGTTAGCTCGGGTCAATTATAACATCAGCACGTCAAACCACATATACGGGTGTGTGGGATTGTAGAGAAGCACTGGTTTGTATTAATTAAAAAATATATATAAAGCAGCATTCTCACCGGCGGTGGTGTCTAGCGAGTCGAGCAGCTCGCTCTTGAGCGCCTCCAACTCCTCGTTGAGGTCGCGCCGCAACTTCTCGGCCTTGCTGCGCGCGTTCCTCTCGGCCTCGAGATCCTCGTGTGCGTCCGCGAGTGCGGACTCCGCCTCCCGCGCCGCCTTCTGTGCGGCTGCTCGCAGCGCCCCCTCCTCGTCGGCGCGGCTGATAGCCGCCGCTAGCTCCTCCTCGCGTTTTGCTGTTAACAAAATTAATAATTATATAAATAATAAATATACAAAAAATCTGAACCGATTGGGGACTCCGTGACAGCTCTCAAATGCAGAAGGCGATGCTCCTCTAGACTTCTCGTATAGCCCAGTAGGAATCTCTCCCTTTCGCCCTAACCCTCGAACATTTGATCTTCCCTGTCGAGGGATTCCCGTCTAGTTGGTCCTTGTATATGTTTATATTTTGTTATATTTTATATATTTGTCATATTATAAGTTTATAGTATTTTATTAATTTATTTCATCCACTTACCCGCCGGAGTTAGAAATGGATAATAAGAATTCATTTTTTTCCTATGTAAGTATGATATAATTAAAGCGTTAATTCACAAGTCATACCTTGGGTGTATGATGTTGAACCCGGTGATATTTCACTAGGAAGGGTACCCTAATTATTTTTTTTTAATAGCATAAGTAACTTATGATTTCCATGTTATAGTAATTTTAAGTTTTATTATAAATCATACTTAATCTAAAAGACAGCTTAGCAGTTGTAACACTCTGAGCACGGATGCTAAAGAAAAAAATTGTTAAGAATATTTTTTTTAATATTGATTCACGATACAATTTTGTTTTAAGTGTATGTTGCTTCTTTGTAAACAATTTTTGTGTTAAGTAAATAAATTATTATAATTATTTACCTTTGTTTAATGTTTAATCCCACGATGTAATAAAAAAAACAATCTAGTATTTATCAAGTGTATGGATAACAAATAAACATAAAAATATTCTACAATTATTGATTTAAGCCTATACTAGTTAAATAGTGGAACTGTACCTTAAAGTCTTACGACTATTATGAGCCTCTAAGAGCCAAATAAGCCTTGGTGTTTAGTTTTCCAAGAATGTCATGCTTGTAAAGATATTGAGGTTCTTTTGACTTTTTTTTGTTTCTAAAACCTTAAGATCAATTGCCCCAAAGTTACCTAATACAATATGAATATATATGTTTCATTGTATAGTGTTCAGTGAATTATATATATACTATATAGGCACTATAATATATCCTGCGCAGTTGAAATCATCTTACCCGCATCATCAACATAGTTGATCTGGTTGGCATAAATTGTCCTCTAGGGGGAGGGGAGACTATAGGAAGCTATTTATGCTCTATATATAAGTTTAATATGTAATCTGTGCATAAGTTATCAATCACTCACTAAGTACAATCTGCAGCTCCTCGACCTGCGCCTTCCTCTCTGCAAGTTGCTCCTTGACATCCTGCAGCTCCGTCTCCAACTTCCTCTTTGCTCGGTCTACCTCTTGCCGGAGTTGATGGTCCTGGAGCAGGAAATAATAAAGTCCAGTATATCATTAATTTATTCTATATAAATGTGTTTAATTTTTCACTTTTCTCAAGATATATTCTATTATATTATATTTATGTATAAAGGCATATAATGGTAATATAAATAAATATTTTTTTTTATATATAACTAACACAGTGATGACGATTAGGTCCTCCTCAGATCAGATGACATCAACTACGCAGAATATTTTATAGTGCCGTAAGTATTTGTTCACAAAGGCACTCAGCCATCGTCACCTTCCTTATTCATATTATTATGTGCAATAAGATAAGAGGAAGGTCCACATGCAGTGTCCTAGAAAAGGGACATACATATAACATATCCAGACTTAAAAAGCAACTATTTGTGATGCACAAATATTGCATTATACGGCTGGGAATCGAACCCAGGACCCGCGACAGTAGCTAGCTACTCTAACCTCTGCACCACGCGGACGTCAAGAAGCAATGTGAATAATGTCTGTCACGTTTCCTTGTTGTTCATTGGTTATATTTATATGGTATAAAGTCTTATCTTATTTCTTTCTTCTTCGTCATTTTGAGATAAATTTTTAACAGCATATAGCATCGATTAACATATAATTAATACCTTAAGCAACTTCTCCTCAAGTTCCGCGATGGCGGACTCCTGCTTGGTTTTCAACTTGCCAAGGTGTTTGGCCTTCTCCTCTTCTTCAGCTAGCGCCTGCGATAGGTCGGTGGCGCGCTCTTCCAAGATCTGAATAATCAGAATTAATAACAGTTACACATTATTATGACTGGAAATAAATTGTGTACTATATGTTTACTTAAATAATATGAATATTAATATTAAAAACTATCTATATTAATGTGCTAAGACGAATCAATGGTTATTCTTCAGACCATTTTTTTACCCTGCACGCAAAAGCAACTGACTCGAGGGTGAGCCCCAGTGAGCCCAACCTCAGCTCTTACAGCTACACCGTATTTTTTTTTGGACTAATAAAGTAATGCAAGTGGTAGAAAATATAGCAACTCCCACAATATATCTTATTAAATAAAAATTTTAAGATGATTTTGGATAGACGATTCATACATTTATTTGAATTCCCAATTTTTGTTATATTTTTTTATTAGTTTTTTTTGTTATTTATATATATTTGTACATAAATATGTTTGTAAATTATATTTCTAATAATAAAATGTAATGTAAACTGATATGTTGTATAATTAAAAAAAACATATATACATTTACAACCGTTATATATAAGTGGATTATACCTTCTTCTCCTTGAGCAGCTTGTGATTGGTGTCATCGCTGAGCGCTAGGTCCTCCTCCAGCTTCTTGAGCCGGGCGTCGCACTGCACGCGCTCTAGCTGCAGCTTCTGACGTGCAGCCTCCTCCTCCTCCAACTGCTCCTCTAGATCCTGGGGGATGGTAAAGTCGTTTAGTGAATATTCATCATGTAACAAAGGTTTCTATTTAACTGTTGACTTACATTGACACAGTTCACCTGAACACAAGTTACGACTGCTTCCCATGCGTGGTCCTTACTGAGAACCGAATTGGATTGCCTAATTTTCTATACTAGGCTCTCCGGATCCCTACACTAACCATACGAAACACAGCAGTGCTATGCAGCTATTTTAGGATGGTATTCTATGAGGGCGTGGAACTTTCCCGGTCCAATCAACCTATTTATGCCGCGTAAATATTCAACTTTGTAAAGAATAGTAATTTTCAAAAATCAAAATACAAGCAGTAGCATCCAAATAAGTTGATTCCACCCAGTTCATCTCACATTCAATAATATATCGTTTATTCAAAAATATACCAAGGGCCGATAGACAGCCTTACGGATTATCCAACACAACCCACCTGTATATTAAGCTGCAGACGCTTCTTCTCTTGCTGCAGAGCGTTACACCGTTCCTCCTCCTCTTCGATGCGTCCCTCCAGATCGTGCAACAACTCCTCCAGCTCCTGCTTCCTGGCTGCGGCGCGAGCGCGACTCTCCTCTGCTTCGGCGCATAACTCCAACTCGGCCTGACGGAAAATCAATATATATAAATATAAATCATCCTTTGAAGCATCAATAGCTTAATGGTTTAGGGTACGGTCTGCAAATATGTTAGAATCCGAATCTACTAATGCGGTGGACATATAACAATATAACATCTCTTAGATTAACTTGATTTGGTAATTTTGTTATAATTATTTATATAGATAAATAAAAACGAACAAAAACATCCATGACAAATAGGCCCTTCTACCGGATCTGTCATAGAATTACAGCTGACAAATAATATATACTAAATGATTTCTTATATTTAAGCCAATACTGCACATTGAAAAAAACTAATTTATACAATTTTTTACAACGTTTCAATTACTCAGCACCCATGGCTATGAAGGAGCTGAAATGTTTGAGACCCTCATGTCACAGTTAACCTGCACTACCGCCGGACCGATCTGATCGATCAAAGAATTCCAAGATTGACCAAAATATCATGTGACAACGGCTTACCTGTAATTGTTCGGCGAGCTGCGTCTTCTCCTGGCTGGCTTGCTGGTACTTCTGCTCATACTCCTGGCAACGTTTCATCTGCGTGTCCAGCTTATCGCGGATCTGTCGGAGCTCATCCTCCTTTTGCGTTAGCTTTTCTTCTTGCTTAGTTACTTCTAGCAGAGGCTTCACCTGGAATTAGATAATGGGAAAAACATTTAGTAAGAAAAGAAATGCAGGTATACATTTTAAGATTGTTTGACAGATTTTCTCTCAATTCTTTAATGAAGTTGGTAAGTGTACGCATTTAGATGAAACTTCAGTAACAGGACCTTTGAATAAAACGCTTTATAGAAGAAGACTAAAATTATCCCAAAGATGGAGAAATTTTATGCCAAAACAGATATAAACATCATCGTCATGCAGTCTCCCCCAATGATTGCCACAAAGCATGACCCTAAGTCACCTGGATCCATCGATTTCAGACAATTTGCATAGGTCATCGTGTATACAGACTGATAAATAATTTATTTGAAAATAAAATACCGAAAAAGTAAAAAAAAAGGATTCAAAAGCATCGAATATTTTACGATGACGAATCTTTCTGATTTTTCTCTATCTGGATGGAAATAGATGGAGTGTAATCACTAATGAAGATCGAGGCAATCAGTGCGGGAGTATTATATTCAGAAATTGACTAGACATGGATTGAGATAATGATGAAGATAAAATAGTGGTGTCCATCATTTACTATCATCATAATTTCTTCTAGAGGAGCGGATACATTCATATTTCACCATCATTCATTCATCGTTATATATCGTAGCCATATCGCAGATCTACAATATTTAATATGATTGTTTTTTATAATAGGAATGACAAACTAGCAAGCAGTTCACCTGTAGGTTAGGGGTAGGGTACAACAAAGATTCAGGACACACATGCATTGTCTAAATTGAAGACTAAAATAGAGCCCTACACTCACCATATGAAACAACAGTGCTGCTATAAATATATTATTTATATACACACATAGATGAATATATATATATATATATATAGATAAATATATATATATATATATACATCTATGTGTGTATATACGTATGTTTAAACAGTTACATAACTTGCCACTGAATAATTGAACAATAGAAATAGTTCAGCAAAGAACACAAAGGCTGTGTGATTACATGTGATGGTGTTATGAAAACACCATAAGATAAATTTCAATATTAATATGGATTACTTGGTGATAGTTATGTTTAGAATAACCGAGTTAGCGATTTGTTTACATACGGTGATGTGTTCTGGCTCAGTGGTTGGAGTCGACAGTTTCAGCATTTTGTCTATTTTTTTTATTTGATTGGAAAGGAGACAAACGAGCACAAAGTTCGGCTGATGAGAAGTGATAACTGCGGCACGAGACATACATCCATGGAATCAAGATCATTCTTTATCACCCCCTGAGAACTTAGATGGAATGCCTCATTACCTCCTGTAATTGGGACTCCGGTAACCTACCCTCGTTATACAGAGCACAGTAGTATCATACTGCTATTATATGTTGGTATTCTTTAGGGCGTGGTCTTACCCCGGTCGTCCTATCCAAGTTTTAGATAGAAACTAGGGATGAGACATCCATTCTAGATAAAGATATCGATCGAGTTTTGTACAAAATACATTTTATTGCTGTATATACCTTACTCTAATGTTGTAGGCGTTATGTTTAAATCAAGAAGTTTCACAGCTGGTCTCACTTCTTTGACATTTGTATTTTTGGAATTCTTTTTTTTGTTTATTTGATTAGGTACGTTTTTTTTTTAATTTTTTTCTTTATTAATTTTTTTATTTTTTTTTATTGTTCCTGATTTAGCTATATATATTAATAAGAAGGAATAAATTATTATGATTATTGTCTTCTCAAGTATATCATACATGTATATGTTTAGGAAGTAGACATGGTATTTGAAGAGCTAAATCATCATCAGCCGCGCGTCATAGGCTTTTCTCAAAAAAAAAGAGTCAAACAGGTCTTGACACAGGTGATGGTTCGGTGTTTAAGTGCTAAATAAAAAAAAGCTTACCTTAATATACAGCCTCCACCACTGCCAGTTCCTTAGCTTGAGATAAGCAGCACAGTTCCTCTGAATGATCCTTATAGCATTCAGCTGCTGCAAACGCTTCTGGTAGTTCCTCCTGGCGAGGTAACCGCGGCAGAAAGCCTGGAAGTTGACTATCAGATCCGTTATCTTGTAGTCCCTCTCTTCTTCCAAGTGAGCCAGCACACCAGCTCTGAAGAAGATCTTGGACTGTCCGACTCGGTACAAATTGTGATCAAGTTCCAAGGCTTCAATCATCTGCTCACAAGCTTTTTTCCCGTCCATAAATCCCTTGGGGATGATATTTGGTGTAAGCAGCTCATAGCGCTGTCTAAATTCTTGGAAAGGTATTCTGTTGGGGAAACCTTGTCTGCATATTCTAATGCCTTCAAGCACACCATTACATCTTAGCTGGTCTAGCACCAATGGGGCTTCGATTTTTCCTGCCTTCTTTTCATGATTTGGAATGATACATCTGACGAAGTTTGGATTAGTGTTCCTCAACGTCGCCATTAGTTTAGTTAGCTGTTCCTTGTACAGCTGTGAGACGGTTCTGAACATGCCTTTTCTGGTTCTAGCCCCGAACTGCGTGTCGGTCATCGCTTGCTGTGCCATTCCGACTATTTCAGCATCCTTCCAAATGTGGCAAACGAAGGGATCTTGAGAGGATTGGAGGAGGGAAACGACGTTCTCGTTTAGAGGGTCCATATTCTTCATCAGCCACTGGGATGCTGAATAGTCGACCTTACCCGCGTAATGAATAATGGCAAAGTCAGCGACGCCTCTGAAATCAGTCTTCATGAATTTCGGATGGACGGAATGGGCTGAAACGAGTTTCTCTACGAAACTTTTGTCTGTCGCCTTGGGGAACCAACACTCTTCATCCAGTAAGGCCATGATGCCCATAGGTTTGTCGATTAAATCGATAGTCGGTTGGAGATCCAGTCCAAAATCGATAAATTTCCATTCAATTCCTTCCCTTTGGTACTCCTCCTGTTCTAGGATGAACATGGTGTGATTGAAGAGCTGCTGCAGCTTTTCGTTCGTGTAATTGATACACAGCTGTTCGAAAGAGTTTAGATCGAAAATTTCGAAACCGGCCATATCGAGGATGCCAATGAACGAGGCACCCTGTCTTTTCGTCCTGTCCAGGGACCTGTTGATCCTGTTTACCAGCCATCTAAACATGCGTTCGTAGCAGGCCTTGCCTATTGCTTCCACCGAGAACTCGACCTGCTCCTTCGTCTGGGCTTTCGTTACGAAGTCACGGCCCACTTTGATGCGCGGCTTCAGGAATGCTTTTGTCATTTCTGTCACGGAAAGACCTGGAAACGAAATAAGACCGTGTTAGTATTCCAAAAACTGGTGAATGATCTGGGATATATTCACCGTTACTTCTTTTACATCATAATATTTTTTTATTACAGTTGTGAGAATGACAAACTAGCACACAGTTGAAACTGATGTCAAGCGGTTCCTGGGGCTCATGACACATTCATAAGGAATCATAATTCCAATGCGTTACCGCGCCCACCGAAAAAGATGGAATGCATCGTCACCAGTAATAAGGTTCTCGGAATCCCTATCAGACGAAACACAGCAGTGTTATGGTGCTACTTTGTGAGGGCCGTAACTAGAAACTATTTGCAACGCGGCTCTGACTAATTGACTTGTATATTTCAATATTTTATACAGTCTATTGTTGAACGTGGGTAAGGTCAAGGTTTACCACGAGGTTTGGATATCACAGTACCCACAGCCTCGCAACTAGAAGCACCCGTCGAACATATAGATATATCTACTACATAGTTATTCCAACATCCCATCAGATTCCCATAAGATCCAACATTTATATGTAGGTTATAAATAATGCTTGTAACAAAGTTGCGTACCAAGCAAATGTGCGATCTTCTGGGCTACCGTATTGTCGGGCAAGGTAGCCTGATCCGAGTTCCTCTCCTGCTTGAATTGCATGGAACCGAACAGCAGTGTCGCGGACACTATTCTGAAGATGGAGTTGAAATCTTCCACATTCATCCCCATGATATTCATCGATTTGATCGTAGCTTGGAACTCGGCAGAGTCGTCTATCCCGGGAACAGGTAGGGAGCCATTAGTCAAGAATGGATAGTTTTTGGGATCTTCTAGAATATACTCCGCCTTCTGCTGCGGCGTAGCTCCCACGAGCAGCTGATAGAATATATGGAATGTTCGCTCATCCTTCGCTTGTCTGATCGCTCTCGACTTCTCCAATAGGTAAGTCTCAATGTTAGCACCGGCGATATACCCTGATGCGTCGAAGTTGATTCTGATGAATTTACCCTGCAATATGGAATGGTCAAACGTTATTTGTCGTAAAGACACAGTTTGTCTAAGATATTATTAAATTCTTTCTTAAATATTAACAAGTTCTTCAGCTACCAGCTTCTTCTGTTTGACGGCATTCAACGCCAGCGGTATTTCCGAATCTATACGACTTAGGGACCTTCATGAAAAGAGCCTTTCTTGAATCTGCTATTTCTGGTGTTGCGGATGTTCATGGGCGGCGGCGATAACTTCCTATCAGGTGAGATGCTTGGTTTGCCACTGAATCTATAAAAAAAATCTTACGTCTATACAATCTTATATGATACATTCATTGTCGAGATTGACCGGACCCTCCCATGTACTTCAGGTACATGGGAGGGTCCGGTCGATCTCGTGGCCATTAACGGCAACCCTCCCTAACGAGCTCGTACCTCATAATTAAATGCGCATACTGTAGTAGCTGCATGGTTTATTACTATATGTTATACTTTGGAACATGGCCAGAAATTCAAGCTCAGTACAATAAGAAAAATTGCTTATAAATTCTCTATGAAATTTTAAAATGAATTTTGATGCACTACTCTGATACCGACGTTTCGATTGCTTTGTCACAGATGTGAGGTTGCCGAGGTGACGTCCTGATGTTAAAGTAAACTCGAACTGCCGTAAGCCCTTTAATTATTAATTTATGTATTCGATCTACGAGGGAGTTATAATTATTGTGATCTTGCAATGATATATCTCGTTTAGGATTCACTTACAGTTAAAAATAAACGTGATAAAATCCGTAAACAATGTGGCATTGTTCGTGTAAACACAAGAAAGATTATTTTATAGTTATCAAATTGTTTCATAGCTTATCAAATTCACCGCTGAACACGTCGCGTCGAAACGATCCTGGAACTGTTGCATCACTGGGAGTTAACTGGGAGTTCAGTCGTGACTATACAATGGGGGTTATGCTCTTTTTGTCAATATCAGGTGCCACTCGAAAACCTTTCTGCGGTTCCGTCGGTTATCGGTTCTATGAGTAACGTGGTCGTCCCTTTGCCATTTGAACTTATTGTTTATTCTATATAATATATTCTATTCTTCATCATGATTCTTAACTTGTAATTTAATATGTAATAATTTAAATTATTAAATGTAAACCCAATTAAGGGTATTGAAGCCTTTTATAGTATTCCTAAGGGTCTAATCTATCGTAATAATTACGTTTTGTTTCTGTGAAGGCAAAGGATTCATCCTAAATATATCATTGCAATCCATCAACTCTACTAAAAATCATCTATACTAAAGTGTACCTAAATCCGTTAACATATCTTATTAAGGAGTCTTAGGGTCAGCAAGAATCGACGGTGCGGCGGTGAAGCGACATATTGAGTAACAAATCAAATTCAATTTAATTCCAATTCGCATACGATATAAATTGCTACAGCGAAATTAAATAACCTAACTTGTATCCATCCCTTCGGAAATATCGCTGGCGACAGTTGATTCCACAGAGTAGTTGTGAGTGGTAGAATATTTAGCGTAAAGCGCACAGTGCTGTATATTGCCAACCATGGATGATTATAAGAATTTTAATTTGTCTATTTTAAATTTTTAATAATACAACACTCATTTACGTACTGATGTCCTGATTTCATATTTAACCCGAACTATTGTCAGCCTTTACTATTTATTTTTGCCTCAATCTATACATACAATTGAAGTTTTATTTATAATAGAAAAGCAGTCCTCTTTCGGTTCGATTTTTGAATTTAAATTGCGACCGTCTCATAAACTTCCTTCGATTTTATCGCACAAAGGTTATTTCGGACACGGGATGCTACCTACGTGTCGTATGTATGTACGCGGATGTTCCCACCACACAAGATGTAAACACAAACAGGCTATTCTGTGTTTTTGTTAAATACACAACAATTTTCCTGCTTGATCAATAGTGATGTGACTTAATAATATTCCGTTGTATCGATATAAAAATGTATACTTACAAATCGAGATGAATTGTCGTTTTTGACTGTCTTCGCGTTACCGAAAGCCTCCAGGATAGGATTGGCTTGCAGCAACTGCTGTTCCAGCTCGCCCTACAACACGTTTAAAATATATTTTCTTACTGGACCCAATAAAAACTTCCACCATACTTATGTCTAATGAAGCCCACACATAATACATACATATTTAAGCGAAACAAAATAAAATATCATAAAATTGATAATGAAAGGTTGGGGGTGTTTAACAATATTTTATTATTTTTATTATACAAACACATGGATTTTCTTCATATACAACCTGCGATACACTTTTTGCGACTCAAAAAGATCCGCAAAAAGAGCGCACAATTTCGCGTAGCGCGCTCTTTTCGGTAAAAAAATCTCGTCTTGAATTTGTGTTCATAAAAAAACTTTGAGCCAAGGCTTTAGCCTAAGCGGATTTTATTCCGGGTTCATTTTCCGTTATGACTTGTGATCGTTCCGCTTTAACTTTTTATTTTGACAGTTGCGGACACTGTAGTGTGTATGTAAGGTTTTAATATATCAATGTTTTTTATAGTATTCCCTTAAGCAAGGGACGTATTCATATAAATGTTATTATCCGACATTCGTTAAAAAAAAGCTGCTATTTTCGCAAAGGACCATTCTTTTGCTTTTAAACTCAAGTAAACAATGCAACGCTTGTTGCAATACAAGTTAGGACACTTTATCTGGCTTATTCATGCATTTAGATATTTTTTACGAGAACTATACTTACTACGCGTGGTGTAATCTACTTGGCTAATACGTCGTAGGTCCTAGATTCGATTCGTTTCACAGCAAAGGACGTATTTTTGCATAAAAACTTGTTTAGTTTGTGTCCCGTGTCCATTACATGAATACATTACATTGAACAGGGGAAAGGGACAAGTGAGTGCCTGTGTTTACTGAAATGCTGTGGCACTTTAATTTGCGCCGTATCAGTTGGTAACAAAATGAACCGCGCACACCGTGCACAAACCGCGCACGTGTCAGTTGGTAACAAAATGAAAATCGGCATGGTCGAAATCGACCAGGAGCGTATGTAAATAAATCCTTTTTTATATATAAAAAGCATCGATAAGGAATCATAATTCAGATGCATTGTCACCCCTAAATATTAAGATGGAATGCCGCATCACTAGTATTTAGTTCTCCTGTTTCCTTCAATAACCAGACGATACAGGACAGAGCTAGACTGTCATTTTAATCTAAAATATTCTACAAAAGCGTGAGCCATCTATTACGCAATTTCAATAAATAAAGAAGTCATTTTAAGGTCGATTTTTTATCGATAGTTACCTCAAATGTCGGTCCATTGCTCTTTAGTTACAAGCGGCGTGAAAAATGAAACTAACATGTTAATTGCAATGAGTCAATGTAATTATTATGTTAGATATATATCGTTTTAGTACCGTATGATATTGGGTAAGGTTGAAGAGCGTTGAACGTCAATAAAATTAAACCGCTTAGTTTATTTTTGATGTAACTAATGGTGACAAAAGAACACACCACACAAAGCAGCACACAGGTTCTTATCTCTGAAGACCGAGATGGAATACCTCGTTTCCTATAACCAAATATCCGATTAATCTCACTGTGCGAAACAACTGGTGCAGTTTTACGCGGGCAATCTGTGAGTGTGTGCTGACCCATCCATGTCCCAGTTATAACCAACTTAGAATTTACAGACTAAAATACGTAATTTACCAGGGAAATGTGAAATTAGCTACGTGCCCGTACATGCTAATGAATTTTGAAATTGGTTAGGATATCGGATCTCTTGTTATTATTGTCGGCCAGTCTAGACTGAAGCTCAAAGTTTAGTTAGTTGATATATAAATCTTGTTTTTGTAATAAAAAAATGTCTCTTTCTTTTAATTATCATTTTAACCAATTTGAATAGTCGTTATAAATATAATGAAACTATTATATATTGGGTTGTCAACTAAGTTCCCACCCTTTTTTTATTAAATTTTAACGGTGCAATGTAAATATAAAAAAAAACAAATATTTTTAAAAAACGCCGTGAACTTAATTTCGGGGTACGAGGGGTATCGCTTTTTTTCGAGTTAAACAGAGGAAAAAATCGAGACATTTTTTTTGCTAATAAAACTTTTATATTCAAGAAAAGGATTATTCATTTCGTAAAGATTTCTTTGATATAAATTATAATTAATTGTAAAAATAACAATAGACAAAGAAATGTAACAATAGTACAGCATAATATAATAGTGACACTAAGTGTCAATGGACATGATACAAAACCCGCTTTTTTTTCTTTTTTTTTCGGGCTGATTGTCACTGTTAACCCGAGGGCTTTTACAATTGTTTACCGGGTTGAGAGGTGACCGAGCGGTTATGGCACTCAGTCGAGACCTCTATATATGGGTAACCAGCACAAGGGCTCCCGAGAGGCAGCCTTGACTTGGACCGTTACCCCGTTGAACGAGCGACTGTCTCGAGAGTGCAGAGAGGGCCGAACCTCAACTTGGTCAGTTACAAAAACCGCATTATTTATTATTGACAGGCGGTAATTGCTTTAGAATGAATTTTACGGTTATTTGTTTTCTTAAGAACAGGATTTAAACGGTTCTATTCCCGAGTGCGTTTTCTTTCAATTAAATTATAAATTGCATTTTATATATTAATGCGGTGTAGGAAACATAATGAGCGTGTCTCAGAAATATATGAGAAATATTCTCAGACATGTATCACAAGTCCACCATATCCGCCGAACTATGCTCCAATGCCTTCTTTAGCTCTACAAACTAACTAGACTAGCCTACTAGGCTACTACTACTAGACTCTAGATCTATGTCGTACAGTGGGGTCTATATTTATGTACAATGTTACTATACATTCACGTAAAACTAAAACAGATACATGAAATATTTAAACTCATATTTACTCAAAACTAAATTTAGTAAAAGACTGTCTTTTCATCATGCAAAATATTAAAAAAAAAACAAATACAGTGACGACATTTGCAAGTTTTGGCTGAGGACCATGCTTCATGGCAATCCGGCGGCGAAGGCTTCTGCTCAGCAGAGAACGAATGTGCTGAGAAGATGATGACAGTCTAACGCTAAACATGACGACACCATTAAGATATTTTTAGAGTCAGTTTCGGGAAAGCCAGTGTACAGGGCGTCTATCTCTCTCGAACAGCGAGCGGCCGTGTTATCGCTGGTGCAAGAGAAGACAAAGTATTTATGTAATTAATTACGCATAGTAAAACAATGTCCTATCTGATAACGCTTATCGCGGAACTTACTGGGCGACATACAAAACGTTTGAAGACATATACATCTTATTTTATGAACATAAAATATAGAACACAACAACAGATGCATTCTATATTATCTATATCTGTCCTGCTCTAACGCGATTTTTTTTAGCAAATTAAATTATGCATATTATTTCTTTGCATAATATTTTTATAAGCCATACTTATAGATAGCTGTGGAAATTCAAAACCGCTTTCTAATATGGCCACCCTAACAAGACATCGGGGACCAAATTAACATGCCTCTATAGATGCTGTCCACAATGTCACCAATGATAAATATTTGTAAGGAATATATAAAAACAATTATTACCTATAACAAAACATATTAAAATAAAAAAAAATAATGATGAATGCATGACAATATGCCAAGTATGACATAAGTATAGACATTAGGAATAGTTGATAAAAGTTAGTTAAACATCACGTTAGTCCCACTTTACGTTTGTTCCTTGAATGACGGCTACGATTGACACACAATCCCATCATGTAAAGTCGGGGTAAAAAATCGTTCGTCGCCTTAAAGTCGACATTAGCTAGGATATTTAATTTAATCATCAGAAATCTTGCCAACATTTCATTTCAAACGAAACAGAATATCGCAATTGAAAAGGTTCGATATTGATATGACATTATATTATAGATCAAAGGCGTATACTATTTTGAACTTTGTTATCATACCAAATAAGTATAATTTTACGCGCACTTGTCCGCTTAGTGCTTTAGTTTCAATAGGTACTAAGAGTCTTTTACTTGACACTGACGAAGGTTTTCGTACCCCGACTGTTACCATGCACATAGTTTAGGTTTCATCTTGTCAAATACAAACAGTATTGTTAGTGCAACTCTTAGTAGAATATCATACAAACAACCAAACATTTGTAATACATTGGAATTAATGTTTGCCAAACGTATAAATACTAAGTTTATAAAATTGACCAAATGTTTGTATGATATTCTTACGTATAGCCAAATGTTTGAAGCAAGCCACGAGTTTTCACATTCACTTACAATAATCAACTGCGGCGAAGGTCCCTGTAGTCGTCGGCCGGGTGCAGAGAAGGGTGGAAAAAAAAATATATATTACAAAAGCACGTTTCGGAAGAAAATGTTTGCTATTCGCATACAGTTGCAAATCAATGTACAAATAAACACACACACATTGGACATCAACCGTGTGCGTACAAAAACGTGTGTGATTACAATCAATAATTCAATTGGGTTTGATTTCAATTTGAAAATATACCTTAAATAGAAAAACACTGGCAATGTGTTATTTAATAATCTTTCTTGTATAAACGAAAAGTATAAGAGGAATGACTTAATTAAAAACTATTTAGACCGTTTTTAGTGCATGTGCAACCGAAACCTAAGAACTTTTATTGTGATTTAAAAAAGTAATAAGAACATGCATAAATTATTTTATTATTTCCTTCCTGTCTATTAGAAAAAAAATATTTTAATTAATTGAATACTCTGAATACGTCATGTTTTATAATATATCCTATAGTTAAAGAAAACTAATACAGTATCATAATATATTAAGAGTATCATAAAACTAGAGTAAAACTTAATGAGTATATGGAAGTTATAGAAAAAAAAACAACAAATTTTGTTATCGTATATGTACCAAGTTATATATAGGAATGCGTCACGTTGTTTAATAATGTTTAATATTAAATATGTTCAGACCACACCCAGAGCATACTCATCGCTCTGTTTATAGTTAATACTAAAGGTGACATCACACAGCCGGTGGAAACGCAGCGTTTAAACGCTATACAAACGCACCGTCATAAATACATATTTATGGTTTTTTTTCTGTACTACATAAATTGCTTTACCTCATACAATCAAATGGGAGGAAAAGGGATTAAAATTGATAAATGCTGCCTTTCCTTGCTTTATTTAGTATTCTTAGCGCACATCTTACAAAAGTTAATTAATTTTGTGCAAAATCATTTTTAATTTTATAAATGAAATGAAAGAAATAGATGTAATTTAAATAATAATTATTATCGTAATAACTGTTCCCAATAACATGGCGTATCGTCTATAAAATATGTACCATAATAGTAATGTGATACAGCCCTTATTCTTGATGATAAAAATGCCATACAATACACAGTAGACACGTAGCAACACAACTATACGACGTGATGCTAATGTGACAACGCCTTATTAATGGCACCGTCCAAATAGGAACCTTTTTTTATAAGTTTCATTAGATATTCATAATAGAATAGAAACTATGTTCTAATATAAATTATTCTACCTAATCGTTGTCGTGTCTGGTACCGAAAATTCCAGACCACTTGGTACAAGTCGACTGGCAGGTACGTCCTGTAGGTTACGTTTGTTTTTTATTTATATATATATATATATATATATATATATATATATATATATATATATATATATAATTATATAATAATATATAATAACACTTGACATACATAATACAGACACAAAATTATTAATAAATGGTTACAAATGTATGTGAATAAAAATTTATTGGAATTGATTTTCTTTTTGTTTTATCATTATCCTCATTTGATTGTTCAATTAAATAAATAAAAATATTATAATATTTAGATATAACAAAATAAGTATATTATATGATTTTTATTAAAGGCACTTTTTACATTAAAATATCATCAATTCGCTTCTAAACGATGCACGGCTGCAAGATTGGCCGACATCGGTTCTATCCGGTGTTATTCGCCAGAAACAAAAACATAAGTTGCAAACTATTTCGCTTACGTTCCAATTAAGTTGGACGAATTAAAAGCATATAGAGCTCGATTGGATTTGACCTAATTAAATTTGAGGAAACATACACGTATTTATATATATATATATATATGCGTTTGTTTTGGAGCAATTATAATTCCTTAACCTTCACCAAAGTAGTTTTAAGGAGTCGTTTTATTAGTACCGCAATGTGGCGGTAGGTGGCGCTGTTTTACACTGTCTACGCGTGAGTTACAAAATCAAACTAACTAACACACACTGTAGCGGGGAAAGCAACAATTTGTAATTCTATGAGATATAGTTGTACTATATATCTTACATTAATGTATACATGAAAACATACAGTCGAATGAAAAAAATGACCTCTGTCAATCTTCAGGAGACCTTAGCTGTCTATATATGCATTTTACTAAATCATGATATTTTTTTAAATAAAACTAGGGATGACAAATGAGCACGTAGATCAGCATCAGAACAGATCAGGTCTACAGCCCGACCATCCTCAACAAAGATACACGATAGACAGATTTCCCTACACACATATTATGTGAGGGCATCGTCGCTTCCAGGCAGGGTCGACCCATCCATGCGGTGGCTAGACACTAGCAGCGGAGAGACACATTACGAAAATTATATATATTTAGGTCTATATGGATTGAAGATCTCGTGATATGTATCTATTTTTATAATAATGACTTAATAAAAATAATGTAATAAAATATTAATAACTTAATAAAAATAATGGTGGTGGAGGGTTTTTACTGCGATAAAGGATTATACTCCTGGCTTTAGTTGAGATGGCGCAACAAGTTCATTCTTACCCGACTTCGATAGTCGAACCAATAGAGAAAGCGCTTTGCAAATCGAAACAGAATATACACAAAAATTAAAAAAATATATATTTGTAAAGCACGATTGACCGTATTTATTAATTAGATCTTTACACTAGTATAAATCAATGAGATAAAAAATAATAAATAAACTTTCAAATAATATTTGTCACTTTAAATAACACATGAAATAATTTACTTTAAAAATAAATAAATAACATCAACTTTCAAAATATTCTCGTATTTCTATTTAATAATTATAAAAATTACGAAAACTACACTACTATATTACTAAACCTAACCAAAATATGTGGTTTTTAAAGGAATAAAAAACCAAGACTACAGGAATAAATCCCTTACCGCTCCGGATCCCTTGGGTTTGGACGCGGCCACGTAAGCGAGGTACTGTATGACCTTCTTCGTGTTTTCAGTCTTACCGGCGCCGGACTCTCCCGTGCAGAGGATGGACTGATCCTCACGGTCTGTAACAAGTTTGTGGGACAAGAATTAATAATGAGAAATGTTTCAACACAAATTCCTACACCAAGGGATTATATTATGATATTATAACCATATACCAGGATTGGCCAACAAGTCGATCGCAACACAGTCTCAAAGAAAAAAGTCGATCGCCACTATACAGAATTTGGCCAACCCTTGATATACAGTATGGCAACATACTCCTACCAGTAAATAACATTTTTTTTTCTATTTGGACAAGATATCCGTGTTAAAAGATTTAAATTAACCTTCTTCCCATTCTAAGCAGTACATTTTTGCCAAAATGTCATCGTTCTCACTGTCTTTTAACCTAATATGTGAATAAAGTATGCACTTGAGATTGCAATAGATTCCTCTGGAGCATTGTTTCTCAACCACTTTTGTGACGCGACTCACAATAAAGCCAAAAAGTAAGTAAAAGTAAGGTAAATAAGATAAAGCCTTGCGACTGCTTCACTGTAAGAATAATAACATAATAATTTATTTACACATAGCAAGCTATAAGTTTATTTTTCCAAGTTATTATTGCATGGTAATAATTAACTTTATAAAACTAAGGCTGATAAATGATGCAGTAATGCAATCTCAAATACACCTTTACAAATCTAATTATCTAACCTGGCCAGTACAGAATGAGCTTACGAAACACCTCTGCCCTAAGAGGCGTTTGGATTAAGATGTCGCAGGGGAATGATGAAAAATAAATTGATCTACATTAGGGATTTGATCAAATTTCCGTTTTCATCATTTCCCTTCGACTAATACACTAAAACACACTCTTACCGTCCGTACAAATAACATACACAATATGTGATATTTTATATTAATTTTATGTGAGTTAACACTAGTGAATACTTGCAGTTGTGTTTTTATAGTATTAAGAGGTTCATCTGATCGTAAGTGATTTCTACTTTCACCGCCAACCATGTCTGCTTTTGGTTTTTTTTTAATTAAGAATTTCATTGGTGCCAGCACCTATCTATAGATATCGAAATCGTGAATTTAAAGCGAGCGCTTAGCGACTGAACCACAAGGGCTTTATACGTAATTAGTATTCATTTATTACGAGTACTAAAGGATATGACAATGACGCAATTGTTAAGCGCCTATATATATAGATATAGATATATATATATATATATCTATATCTATATATATATATATATATATCTCATTCGTTTGTCGTTTAATTAAGAAATTGTATCATTTTAATTTATTGATAGAATTGAAGTGGGATAGAATTACCGAATCTACAGTGGAGCTGCTAGGCGTAGTTTGCTCCAATACCTCTAGACAGAAGGCATGGCCAACAATGATATTTATATATACGCTGTTATTTTTACGTATAACAATAACACTTTTTCTATCATTACAATTTCTTTATTACATATTATAAATCTCCCTGCAGCAAGTGAAGTATGTCAAGGTATGAAAGAAGGGATTTTGGAAGCAGCTCTAACAATGGAATTAGCGCAACTGTGGCCGTTTCCAGCAAATTCATTATCGTGTTATCGCGCCTTCCCGTTGAATGGCTGTAGCGAACATATCTTACAGATTTGCGACCAAGGAAACGAGTCCGTTTTTCATACAAAACAAATCATCAATTTCAATAATGTTATAGCCACGCTGCAGCTTGCTTCTAGCAGCTGGGGAAGGACCACTAAATTAGTATCATAATGCTGAGAATGAAATGAATCTTGAGAGTGTTGGGATCCGGAGACTACGGCCGGGGCATTTGACTTTAAATCTTTAGGTGCGACAACGCATTTACATAATTGCTTATTAATTAATCAATCATGACAGATGAACTGTGCTCATTTGTCACCCTCAATACAACAGAGAAAATCAAAAAAAGCCCCCTAATTTTAGCGAATCACGATTACACCGCGCAATGATCCAATCGCGTAATGACATTGCCCTCGCGCCCTCGTTTGTCTTCCAAACTGCCTTAAACACGTACTCGAGTGCGAGCGAACGTCGTAGCACAATATCGGTGTGCCTATATGTATAACACATAAACAGTTCCTATGCAGTAATTAATATGCCTATTTCTGTCCACTAGATGCAAACGAGACACCTTTGTGCCGGCCCGAAGGGTGCACGTTGGAGGAATGGCAATGAGCGGAAAAAAACGATTTTCTTAGGTCTCTCCAAGTTTAATTATGCTGCATGTTTAACTTAGAACGGTGTGTTGCTTTTTTGTTTATTTAATTTTGTATTATTAATTGTATCAGACCAATCGTTTAGGGTGACATATGCGAAACTTAAACTTCATTGGCACAAATGCCAAATTCGATTATTGACGTGGACTGTTTAGAAGCTTTTTAAGCTTAAAGCTGTGTTTGATACGAGACTTTATTAATGTTAATGGCACGGTTAGTATTCATATTTTTATAAATCTATCCATCTTATCCTTCTTCCTTCGCATTGGATCCTTCGACATTTACATTCGTTACTTCCCTACTAAAATTACGTTAATTCGAACTACATGAAATATCGTATCCTACAAATTAGTGTTTATATTTTGGATATCGTAAAAGGCACTGATTATATTTTTAATTTTTAATGAAGTATAAAGTGATGTGCACCCCAGACAAGTGCCATAGATAATAGATGTGTTAATGTAAATTTAATTCATATAGCCTGCAATGGAACCGCACTGGCAACGCAATACAGATAAGCAACGAGTTTAGTAAAGGCCATTAGTTTAATTGTCCACTAATGTTTCAAGATAGGGGAGCGGCAAAAAGGCTACGGCTATCGCGAAGGCTTTAAAAATGTTTGTTGAAGACTAACGTTTTTTTTTAAAGACAATAGACAATTTTAAATTTTGATAGTTTATCCGATCGAAAGTATTGGAGTAATGATGGTTCGACGCCTGCTCGTGAAGCTTAGTGGCTTAGTCACCCAGCGTTGGGCGTGCCCGTGGATAGGACTGCTATAAGCGGCGAAGGTGGAACTGGGGATCCTGGGGATTCTATTCTATTCTATGGGGGTGCTAGTCTGGCAAAGCCAGTCCTTGTCCCCGTGAGGATGGATATGCTTAAGGCATCGTATGAAAAAAGTCCGTATATATTTATATATAAATCGTAAATGTGTTAAGTTAGTATGTAATAGGTCTTTACCTATGAAATTGCCGTTCTTCAGTATTGGCCATTACAAACCAAAAAAAAAGTTTTGATTGTCTGTGAATTCTAAATTCAAATTTATTTTGTTTAAAAACATGACATTCTTTTTACAAAGTCAGTCTTTTGTTTATTGATTAGCTTTGTATTTTCATTACGATAGAAAATTTTTCGTTATAATGGATACTTTAAAATTCGTGTAATTATGGAATATGAGTTCCGTTCTGGCATCAACGCGGCACATACGGCACCCGTCATACTTTCTCTGCCAACCCAAAACGGGAAAAGAATGCCTTTTGGCATTAAATCCGCCTATTGTTACAATTTTTTTTTATAAAGGATAGATGCCTGGAGTCTAAGAATAAAAAATTATACAGGTGAAATCCGCCAATCCGCGGTGGGGTGGCAGGGAGGTCGATGGTGAACAATGGGGCCAGACTAGGCAGTTACTTTAATCAATCGTTTTACTACAATAAATACCGACGTAAAGCGCGATGAGGTCTTATGTCGTGACCGCCTTAGCCTCGTTGAATTCACTACTAGTTTAAGAGCGAATGCTTATTTCACAATCGCATAGAAGCGTATAAAAATACGAGTTTAAGTCTTTAATAAAGTATTACATAGATTCGACAGTTAGTAGGCAGTAATAGTCAATATATGGTTTCAGTAAGTAAGTTGGTAACGACGTAGTAACCACCAGTCTAGTTCAAATAATACATGAATCAATGAACGAATTTAACTAAATTCTTTGAGACAACTTGGCATGAATAAATTTTTAATTTATTACTTCACCTATAAAGCAGGATGTTATTTTTCCCTCTAAAAAGTCATGCGTAAACGCCTCTCGTACACTCTCTGTATAATTATTACCTTGTCGGGTCTATATTTGATACATTAATGGATTAAAGAGACAACATGAAGCGTACGGGTCGTTACACGCAAATGTGTGGGCTCGAAAAATCAGCATGCATTTATAGCATAAAGCTCTACAGTTTTGTTATTCGTATGTTACAGGAGAATTTTTATTTGTTGTACCTATAGTGACTAAATATGCATATATATATATGGTCCTATGTATAACATTTCGTAACTAGAGGGTACTCGTACTAAGAGTGTTCGCGTCATTAGGTTTTTGAAAAAAAATCTATTTTACTACCGTAAAAGTAAATATAATTAAAATTAACTATTACACTTGACTCAAAACATAGAAATAGAAGTTTAGAATTATAATACATATAGAATATGAGATTTGAATATAGACATCCGACCCGTGTTGAGATTGAAGAGCAAATGACATTGGATTCAATTTCACTATGGGAATTGAACAGCCCACTTAAAAGTGCAGACAATTCCTTACATGCCCAGGGTATAACAGTCCGATAGCTCTAGTGCCAGCACTAGGGCTGATTTATATATATATATAAGTGCTCGACGAAAAATTAATAACAAGGAAAATAAATCATCGCATCTGCAGTATTATTCCCTATTGAGGATAAATATATTGGGCCGCAGGTATCATTTACACACAGATGTGTGTGCTCGTTTGTCATCTTCAATACAAAATAATATATCAAATGCATATTTGTAATGAATTAATGTAAGTTTGAGCATCATAGAATTCCATCTCTATCTTAGTTAGGTTATTGTTGCTTCAGACCTGTAGTGCTGGGCATATACAAGAAGGCTAAGGTATCCCCTGCCTGTCGTATAAGGCGACTTCGGGTTCGAGGCCTATCAGGGTGGAGGTTCTAATCTTCCACTAAAGTGAAACCAGGTGGAATCGCAAAATGAAGTCGACCTTCTTGTCGTAGTACAGCGTAAGAAGGTGTTGCCGTGATTGCGTTTAATCAAGAAGGGCATCGATGAGATCCGTTGATCCCGGAGTCCTTTCCAGTGCACTCGAGTTCGGCCACTGGGAAGAGTTTCATTGGGTAAACATCCCACATGAGGTGCCTCTTAGGAGATGTGTTATTTTTGGAAGATTAGACAACAAAAAAAGATAATCGCACGAAAGGTTAGTGTTGAAAGTTGGCATAGTCACGATTGTCACCATAATTGACATAGGAAGATGGATTTTACCCTGCAGCATGGAGCGGTACGCCGTGTCGGTGATGGCGAAGACATGCGGCGGCACCTCGTGCCGCTTGATGCCCTTGTAGCGCTCCATGATCTTCTCCGTGTAGATCGGCAGCTTCTTGTACGGGTTGACCACCACGCAGAAGAGCCCCGAGTATGTCTGCAAGCAAATGGCACGTGTAAGATACATGAAACGTCAATAGCTCAATGGTTTAGTGTACGGTCTGCGAAACTTACGGTTCGAGGTTCGAATGCGCCATTTGACCGTCGTGGAGTGGTTTACTGGCATGTTAGTAACATCAATAGCGCTGCCAGCCTTCTTTTTTAAAATGTGATAGAATTTTATCGTTTGTACATTTTTGTATTATCTCTTATTATTCCATATGGAACGTAACGAGTTATTAGTTTTATTTTTATAGTGGCAAAAAGTATGCAGCTCAACCGATGGTAAGTGATTACCAACGGTTGAACTGCATGAACATCCGCAATATCAGAGGAGTGGCAGATACGCTGCCGGACTTTAAGAAAGGTTTATGGTAAAACGCCCACGTGTGTGTGTTCCTAACCATCGAGATTATGAGGATGAAATTTTAAATTTGTTTTTGAATAGAGATAGGTTTACGTTTAGTTTCAATATGGCACGTTCTTTAGGGACTGACCATTATAATAAATTATACGGGGACAAAACAATAGAAGCAACAAGCCGTCATCACGTACTTCCTGGCTACAGATGAGCAGGCAGGCGCCACGCTCCAATACTATCCCTGTTCCAAAGAATTAATTGAGATTCGCCACGGGCCTATCTTCGAGGCTACCGGTCACGCCACCATGTCGGTGATGGATGTACGACGACTACGATGATTAATGGATCTAGTTAATGAAAACTTGTATATAGGGGACGTTTCAACTTTTAGTTGTCCCCGTAAGTAGCAGGGAATTTTCCCCTTACTTTTGAAAGAAAATACCACGAAAAAAGTAATTACTTTCTGAAATCTCTATTAAACAGGTAATTTATTTATACAGCACCAGTTCCATTATTTGTTTTTCTGGTAGGTGACCCGTCAACCTATTATCATATATTATATTCCCCTAAGTTTGTATATATTCATTGTTACTAGATATTAACGTACTATAATACAGTGACGGCGCTATAAGCATTTACGCAAACACAGAGGCACTCTCACTAATCGTCCATCGAGTTTGATGTAATGCATGTGCAATAAGTTCGGAGGAACGTTGAGATGCAGTGTCAAGAACACGGGACACACATACAAAACGACGAGACCCGAAACACAAATATTGTTCTTCTGCTGAGTGTCGAAGTCCTAAGGCCGTCCGTCAGGAATACGATGGTAATCACTGGATGTTTCTTAGTTTTTATCTGATATTTAACTATCGGACTATCGTCAAATATCAAAGGAGATGTACAATAATTATAATAACTATAAATATGATAGTAAATTCAATTTGACTATCTTGGTAGAGGGCGCCGCATGGCAAAGATCCAGGTCAAGAATATGCCAATAAATCCTCAAGAAAATCATAACGCAAACAACCAATTATCGGAGGCAGCATTACGTGCAGCTTGTTTAAATAATTACCAGTGTGTTGCAATCTGCCGCTGATAGGGAATTAATAGCTTGAGGATGGTATTTTTTTTGTATTGAGGACAAACAAACACACATTTACGTGTATGTAAACTGATCTGTATCATGGTTCATAGAACACATTCATTTTCGATACGGCATTATAATGTTGATGCGTTGTCAGCCCTGAGGAATTAGATGGTATGCCACGACACCAAGTAACTAGGGTCTCCGTAGACTCTAGAATTCACCTACATATAATTACACTTAATTTTTTTTATTACTAATACGATACATGAATATATTATAAAGACTATTTGTCTTTATAATACATTCTTCTATCGTGTGTTCACATCTTTACTTCATTTATATTAATAGATATCGTAACAAGAAACTCGACGGGAAAAATTTCAAGAAATTTCCACACATAAAACAGAATTTTTTATTCCAATTAAAACACGGCATCTTTTCAAAGGAATCATTAACATAGTAAAGGTTATGGTAATAAGTGTTCGCATATTTTCTGAGAGTTTACATCTTGGTACATAAGAGCGCTTATCTATTCGGCGTCTTCAAAGGCGGCATCTTATCGACGCAGCTGATAACGGGGCCAACGATAGTCAATCAATTAACAACGTACGGGTCACCCGATGTTTGCGAACTTCGCCCAGCACACATGTTTCTGATTAATATAATGACCATAATGTATAGATACGTTTTGTTTCTTCTTTGAATGTGTATACTTTTTATATGTTATATACAGGGTATTTCGACATGATCCGCATCGTCACTTCTATCGGGCCATACGAGCGCTACATAAAACTACTCTTGTCACGTCAGAGGTAACTTAAGACTTGAGACATTTCGTACAAAAAAAACAACTTTTTACAGAACACGAGCTTTTAAAAAATACATCTGTGTTAGTGTGTTTCGTCTTCTGTGTGAAAATGTCAGAAAATGCCACACTGAAATTCACTCCGCAGGAGAGAACTGTATTATGTCTCCTTATCGAGAAAAAATGCGAACTTTGTGCTTTTTAACACGATAATTTCAAGAAATAAAAATGTGCAATGTTATACGTCGTTGTGGAATGCAGCCGTTTTCTGGCTACAACTGGAAAGGACCACATTCTCACACGATGTCATATTACCAATTATTTACAATTAAATACAATTACAAATTACCCTAATTGTTTTTTAAATATTTGTAATAGTTTGAATTATATCGTTATTGAAATAAAAATTCTAAATGTTGCCCGAAAACTTGACAAATTCGGGAAAAACTAAAAGTTCTTTCTCCTATGGGATTCTTGTATGTAATATTCGCAAATTCATTCATTCATTCATCACAAACAAATTTAATGAATTTCGAATAGCCTAGCTTGCCGTCGGGTCAGATAGTTTGAACTAAAAATTCAATACGAATACTTGATATGTCGTTACAGTATCAAATGCTGTAAAGTCCTGTAGAAGACTTAATTAGGATCTAGTTCGCTTTGCATTACGTCAATGTTTCCGTGAGACGCGGCCGATCAATTATTCCCGCTTACAATGTACCAAATGACGCAACCCACCAGTGTTCAAGAACCAGCACACCGACATTCCGAGCTGGACTCCCTCCTAATTTGGTCGTGTGCTCCTTGTTCGTAACGTCCTAATAAGCAACGTGTTTAATGAATTTGCGTTTACGTAGAATCTCTATGAAGTTTCTTGTTAGTTTATTTGAAAAAGTTAAAGGAAAACCCGCGGTTTTTCCTACTTAATCGATCTAAGAAGTTATTAAGAAATAACAAATTATTCTATTTCTGGGACAAATATTATCCGAGCGCAAAGTCTCGAATGTCACCGCTTCACCATGCAGATATTTTAAAGTAAACACATTTTTAAAAAACAGACAGATTATTCAGTAATCAGTGAAAGCGCTCGCAGCGCCCTTGTTAAATAGGAGGAGTAGCTGTTTTTTACAAACAGCTACTCTAGAACAATTTTAGACGGCAGTTAAAATTACTATATTACTCCGAGTACAAAGGGTTAACAACAGTGGTAGAGTTCGATGCAGAATCGATGGGTTCACTCGGTGAAAGAAAATGCCCTCACAGAATACCAGAATAGCACTGCCTTATTTCGTTTGGTGACCTTGCCCTATATCTTGAATCTTTGTTGAATGCACAAAGATTTCATCGCTTAGTATGTTTATTTTAAGTTTAGTATTACTAGAAAAGTAACAGCTGTATTATATATTTATTGAAAGAAACTAAGGAGGCATTGGCTTGATACTTTTCAAACCCGACGTATATATATATATATATATATATATATATATATATATCTATATCGGGTATACGGACTATATATGAACGACGAGTGGCGACGGGGCCATTCTATGTTCTTACGAGTTACAAGTGCGGTACAAAGTTTAGTGACAAGTGATACGATACTTATGTTGTGCACTACGGACACTGAAGTGCTCTTATTGTTTGAATAATTTTTAGTGTAATTAAAATAAGTGCTCTAAGCTTTGTTCTTTTATTCCGAATTACGAAACTAGTGCCGTATCAATTTAACCTAAACTTTAAGGAAATTAACAAAATCTGAGACACAATTGTTCTGTTCTCAATTTGATGGTCCTCAAGGAGTCACCCTCGCTAATATTCTGCCCTGATCAATATAGTTTTGTAAACATAAAAACAACATAAAACTTCAAAGGAAAGATATCTTAACCATATTTTAAACATACATGTGATATTAAACAACCTATTGCTGCAAAAAGCAATCTGCGACATTGTGTTAAGCCTATAACTCGTAAAACAGCATAAAATATTATATATAACAAAGCTAATGAGACTACACAAAGAATAAGAAGGCAGTCTAATAAAATTGTCAAAGAAAATATACCGAGAACTGAGAACTTTAAAAGAAACTGTTACTGGATGGGCAAATCAATTTATAATACCCCCGAATATAGTAGATCAACCATTTATTTAATTTAGAGACTTACGTATTACGCTTTTAGAATACACCTTTTATTCTATTAAAGAATTTTTATCTAAACAGAATATTTGCAATGGCTGAACTTGGAGCACAACGTTTGTAAACCACCTCATGTAACTTATTATTATTATTATATGAGACAGTATATGATAGAGTGGAGGAGGCAGGTCACTCCAGATTTAAAAGCTTTATGGTTTGGGCCAGAAGACAAGGATAATAATGGTAGGGTATGTTTATACGATGAAACTGTATAAAGCAATGAATACAATATTTTAGATGTATCTTTTATTCGATGTCAGCTGACAAATATCTATCATTATAAACGATATCGATATCATAGCAAGATTTTCCTTACGTCATCAACGTTATCTGTTGTTATGTTTAAAAAAAATAACAGATAGTTACACTCAGTTTCTTCTCAGGTCTGTAGTTTTCTCTATCCAAACCTGTGGTAGTATTTTGACAATCAATAAGTGTAACACTTCTACATATAGTATGTAATATTGTACGAAGACGTTTGCTTTGTTATGAAATATGTACTTCTATCATGGTAACAAGATACAACGGTGATAACCTGGATTTTACGGTATAATGATGATGATGATATCCTCCAGGTCGATTTCAATCCACGGTGATATCTTCTGGTTAGTGCCAGATGACTAATTGCGTTGTATATTTTATAGTATACAAAGATTTGATTTATAGTATACAACGTTTTGCATTTTCGCGAGCACAGAGGCCAGCCGCTCGTTGATCCGAGCATCAGCTGTTTCATTGCTGGTTTTTTTTTAGTAAAGAAATGATTTTTTTATGAAACTAACGTTTCATTTAGCTGTACTAACATGATGGAGCGTAAATAATGCTAATAACACCTTTGAAAAATATGATTTTTTTTTCCGTCCCATCATCAAAAGTGTCTTTAGTACTATCGTCTGTCTTCCGTTTTCGGAAGCGGTCTCCTAATACCTTGTATATATATGTATATAAATATAGATATATATATATATATATTTTATAAGTATGCATATATATATATATAGGCATGTAAGGCGCGTGACAACAGTTCTGTGTAATCAGTTGCGAGAACACACAATGGCTCTGCGACCACACCATAGTCCGTGACTCATGGGGCAAGCGCGCAAGGTTCGGCGGGCCGGCCGACCAAGCTAATGCTGTATTAACGATACCATTATATGATACCATAGTGTTCGTGACTACATAGCTAAAAATCTATGTCCTATGTTTAATTATAATATTGGTAATAGCACACGAGGATCAAATTCACCCAACGAGCGTGGGCCCTTCCACAGTCGAGCCGACCCATACCGACAACTAGATGCTAGTTGCAGCGTAATCTACCACATTTGTCAGTTTGAATGTGCTTATCTAGAAAATTTGGGGTGGGAGAGGGGGTGACTAAAAAGAGAATATAGTTCATCCCTCAAAAAAGATTCATGATGCACACATAAAATCAGCTGCAAAATAAAAAACTAAGACGTTTTTAATTTATTTGATTTTCATTTCAATCCTGAATGAGCCGGCCCTCCCGGGCACCGAAAACGTCAGTTGCTTGCGCGACCAGGGTAACGGTCCAAGCCGAGGCACCCTCGCGGGAACCCTAGTACTGGTTAGCCATTAGTAAAGGTCTCGGCCGAGTGCTCTAAGCGCTCGAGTAGTGAAGGACGACGCCGTCCATTGCAGAACATAAGCGTCAGAAACCGGCTCAGTGTTGATATGTTTCGTAAGTGAAGGAAATGAGATATCCAATTACTGAGTTAGACGCATTCCCTCTTGATTTTGTTTAATGTTACATGTATCACTTATCATCAATCAGAGGAACCAAATACAGGAATTAGTGAATGATGAATCTTCTTTTTTCAAAGATTTTTGTCAATATTTCTTTATGATATCTGATTTTTGGGTTTTAACTAAATATACTCGTAGTAATACTAATGTTGTATATAACAGTGGTAGAGCTACGATGTAGTTTGTTACTAACTGCAGTATGAATGGCTCAGCTCGACCGAGGTAGGACCACGCCCTCACAGAATACCAGCGTAAAAATAGCAGCATAATGCTGCTGGGTGTACGACGAAGCTGTAGAGCATTATAGTCAACAGCATTACAGCGTAAGAAAAAAGCTATTTCAAGCTGATATATTAAGGTGATGGTCCTCTCCCGGTACGGTCTAGCCGACGCTTTTATGCCGTAGCTAGTAAGCCATAGTAATAGTCTCGTAAATAATACAAATTATAATAAAGCATCGAGCTCGTAGCAATCAAATAATACGCACGAGTGTTCAATTTGGCCGATAGCCAACGCGTGTTTACGATTCACACAACCTCAGTGTCAGGAAACGATGCCAAGAGCACTAGAAACAATTTTATTACAGCAGTAGCGAGCTCCGTGCGACCCACAGCGGTTGCGGCAGCACCTGATTCGCTGGACTCAAATGGCCGCGTGGCGCGGTTCAATACATGGCCACTGAGTAATGAGTTCGAATCTCAGCCGACGAAGAATATATAATATATTGTTCGTTTTCGAGACTGGATGTGATGTTCGTATGGCTAACTATAGCCTTTTTTGCATGCACTGTTAATATTTCTTTACGCTTTTTAAGTATATTGTTTTGCCAATCAATGTTTTATTATATGATTGAACAGATTAATTAAACATTTAACATTTTATTGGAGTTTTACTATATTTTCCTACTGTCATTAAGGTGGTCTTAAACTTTTGGCCTGCAGTGTATATACAGTGTAAACTCTTTATAACGAAACTCAAGGGACCGAGCATTTCTTATCGTTATAGAGAGTTTAAGGTAAACCAACCAAATTGTACTCTTTTATCTGTTATAGACAGATTATCGTTTTAAAGAGTTTACATTGTATTTATAGGTTACCTGTGCTACACTACTTTTTTTATACTACACCTTCGTAACGATATAATCTAAAGAGATTAAGGCTGCGTTACATCTGGAAACTATATTCATTTATTAACTATTGTACACAGAATAAAAATATAAAGTTATCTATAAAGAAAAATAGTACGTATTACTGTGCAGTAGTTTCTACGGAAATCTTTTGTGGCAAACCTGAGAAATATAAAGAAAAAAACGTGTGTAAAATTGAGGAGAAAATACCGAAACGAATAACTAAACAAATACATTATATATTATTGTTTATTTGTGTATTTTTATATTACCTATCTTTTATTTTTATAAATTAGTTTGATGCTACACCTATCGAGCTAAGCGGTAGCTAGCACAGTGTTAGACGAACGCTACCGACGCCAATGAAATCTTTAATTGCAATTTTAAGTGATAACCGCTGCAAGAACGTTGTAAGGAAACCTGAATGTCTAAGAAATAAATTAAAAACAAAAATATCAACGAAGACATGTGAAGTCCGTCAATGCGTGGACTATGCTCTAACACTCTCTAGAGAGTGTCTATGTCCAACAGTGGGATTTATTATATATAGGCTTTAACTTCCACCTATCACAATGTCTCACGACATCTTAGCTTGACTGATAGCACATGCTAGTGATATAAGGTTAAGTTTGCGAACTTCTTATTTTGTTAATGTAATAAATAGGTATTAAAATACATTATACTATAGACCACGTCTCGTATGGATCGTGAAAAAGTCGCTAAAATGATAAGCAACGCTGATCTGTCTGTCTGTTTATATAAAACACTCGACTCTTAGAATTTTAATAGTATTATTATCAGCAAGAGCAAGCAATGGGACCGTTTCCACGTAACGCAAGAACATACGGGCGAGGTTGTGCTTATCTACATAGCGTACGTTAGCACCTTTATTGCAATGGAATAGAGATGGAATTAGTTAATAAAAAAACTTGGTCAAGTACGTATGAGTCAGATGTGCGTTATGACTGCCGTTTACGGGGAACGCGATGTTATCCATATTTGGTCATTTAAATACTCGCTTGAGATTTAGCAATAACACTCCACGGAAAAGCATAACTTTAAAAAACACTTTGTACGACTAATGTACGACGATCGTTTTGGGTCAGATGTTTATTTTAAAGGCGAGCATACAGTTCACCTGACTGTAAGTGAAGAAAAACCATAAGCGTTTGACGTATCGTTTCGAATCAGATGTTTTTTTTTGGTGACATATGAACATACAGTTGACTTGTTGGTAAGTGATGAAAACCCATGAGCCTATCGTTTTGAGACAAATGTTGTATATTTGGGCGACTGTCGATCTCACACAGTTCACTGGACGGTATGTGATGACGTCATTATTGCGTGTTATATCTACATCCATCCATCCTCAACATTGATTCATGAAGCTCAACCCTGAGGACTGAGATGTACTGCCTCGTCAACAGTCGTCATGAGGGTCTCCAGATACGATACCTATACTCACCAGACGAAACACACGACTTTGTTTGTTCAAAACCGACTGTTAGAGATGCTTCTTAGCGTCATTAATTCTTTTTACATTCTTTGCATATTAGTCTACGGCTCTTAATTACGTAACTAAAGCTTAGCCTCAAATCTAGCAAACCATAAAAACTATCTATATTTTCATTCTATTATATATATATATATATGTATATATACATTATTGCTACAGTCTATTCCTAGCTACAATAAGGTACGTCACGTATATTTGCTTTATATTATCCGTATTGTATTTCATTAATATTTGAAATTATTTTAAAGTTTATAAATATCGGCGTGTTCGACTACCTTATTTGTACAAACTAGTGCGATTGGCACATATAATATAATATTGGCTGAAATAGTTGAAAAATAACATCTTGTTTTATTTTTCTCATTGACACACTTTCACTCGCCTTTCGAAGGGCAAACGTACTTTTAAAACGGTTTATCGAACGAACGTGTATGCAGAAAATACATGTAATGTACAAAATGTGTGATTGAATTAAATGAAAAAAAAACAAGGGCTTATTATTATATATAACTAGAAGACATCAGCTGCGTAGGATATATTATAGTGCCGTAGGCATTGGTCATTCCCTAGCAGTCCGCTGCCCTGCTGCAGGTGCAGTACGTTCGGAGACGAATGCAGGTGCAGTGACATTATTCGCGATACCGACATGCTACAGGCCGGTTTTCACCAGACAATAATTACAGTAGCGTGGCTGGAGTTTCTTGCGCCACTTCTGCTCCAGCGTCTCCCGCGCGTCCCGAATTGCTGGTACAGATAGCCAATAATAATAATAATAGTGACATTAAGTGTAGCGTTCCAAGCCGAGGCTCCCCCTCGGGAGCCCTTGCGCTGGTTACCCACTAATTGAGGTCTCGACTGAGCGCCATAAGTGCTCGGTCACCTCTCTAACTAACAGCGGCCATCAGCGGCTAAGCGAGAGAAAACAAAAGGACAGTGACATAGACACTGGACAATTATTCAACACGTAAAAACTCCAAAACCGATAATTTGTAATACACAAATATTGTGCATCTGATGGGAATCGAACCCACAACCCGCGACGCAGTAGCCGGATACTCTTGCTACGCAATTATATGCTTCCTTACAGAACCATTGTCCTCTCTATGACAGAGGGACTTGTTTACTAAGCATAATAAATCCCCAGAATATAGTGTAAAAAACGGTATAAATATCTAGATTTCGAAGACATTATCTCCGGAAGAGTGACCACCGATCAAGCAGTTCACCGTTTACATGCCATCACCTTCACCTTTAAGATGTAGTATGAAGTAGTAGAATAAGGAACCAAAAGGGATCTCCCTAGAAAGGAGCCCTTCTTATCTAGATCCTTAGCTACTATTTTCGGTATTCTGTTAAAGCGTCATCCTTCCCCGGTCAGTCCGACCTTAGCTCTTCATTCTCTTCCACATGGTACAATTCAGTGTGTAGTCAAGTAAGAATTCTCAAAGCGGTATAGATTGGATTGTATTAACGGCAGAAAATAAAATAAAAATAGTAAACCGTCATGATGAATACAGAGAATATTCCTCAAGTCTGTACACAAAAATATTTAGATGAAACAGATGTGGTCGTAAGTTTATTTACACAACAGGAAACCTACGCATTTGGTAAATGGATTCTAAAATGTCTCTAACTCAACGTTTCCCAAACCTTTGCCTCGATATTAGATAATAAATATTAAAAAAAAACACAATGATAGTCAATATGTCCAAATTAGTGTAAATATATACATTGATTTCAGTAATGTTATATAATGTTTATATTTTAATTGTTTATAATTCAATTTTCTACCTATCATACATACCTACATCTATTTACATATATATTTATAAATATACATATATATATATATATATATATATATATATATATATATATATATCTCTACCTACCTATACCTGCCATAATTTTGCCGATTGGAGGATTGACACTCGTAAACTAAAGCCTTGTAAACACGTACAAAATAGATCTACGAGACAGTGGCTCTCGGCCGGCATAGAGGGCGAGACAGTGTTCTATGTTATCAGATAGACAGATTTAGTTATCTTTTTGCGAACCATTGTCTCGTTGTCTGCAGCGTCGAAACTAAAATGACCGACTGACTCGGTACCAAGTTAAAAAATACCTGTAAACACCACTAAACTCTTTTGATCTGGTATCAATTTGCCGTCTCGTCCATCTAGTCTGTGCGTGTGACCAAGACTTAAGGCGGTGATTGGACCCTCGATAGATCGTGATTATGGCAATATTATATAAAAATAACTAATTTTTAGCGGATATTTATCGTACTACGAAAATCTTTTTCTTTTAATGAAATTATAAAGAATGAGTCTCGCGTTGAGAAGCGCTGTCACAAACAATGGCCTCTTCGGTAAATTATGCGTAAACATTGAATCTAAGTACGCCCCATCGCCCACGCGTCTCCCAAATTAGCAAAACAAACAGTCGATTTATTTCTATGGCGGTCGTATTTAAACACTCGTAAAATACTACAGCTGAATAAATTGGATGCAAATCAAAGAACGATATGATAAAAAAAAACAATAACGTACCCTGGGGACGCTAAAATAAATAACTTTAATATCGAACAGTGTAATATTTAATGAAGGTCGACTGGAGGAGAACGACACTCAGAATAGCAGCGTAACGAGAGCCAAAGGAAACGGGTCATTCCACCTCATCTTCAGGGGAATCTGTGTTAAGGATAGATCTACATCTACTCCAAAGGGCCACAGATGTCAGATCAACTGTATGCTTGTTCGCCACCCGCAATATTATAAAAAAAACTATGCATTCCTCTAATACCTCCACCAATCAAACCAACCCGTTCATGTTGCTCTTAACCGTTAATATATTAATTCAAACTTTGGACTTAAAACACAGGTACACTCAACAGCGCGACGTCAAGACGCAAACGTGCTCAAGAGTTCGTCGGTCACACTTGACATGCCGTTGACTGTAACCTAAGACTGTTACAACGGTTCTATCCTCATGCTGTAATGATCACGTTTAAAACAAGTAAAGTAGCCTATATAAATCCCACTCTTGGGCAACGGCCTCCTACCTAGAGAGGGTACTTAGAGCATAGTCCAGCGCGCGCATCCCTTTCCGCGTATTGGCGGACATGTCTTTTAAATATATTTTCTATATATATTTCTAAACATGTGAGGTTTTCCCACATCGGTGTCGACATCGAGGATCGAGCTGGCTGCGCTCGCGTACCGACAATTAAAAGCGAGCGTTTATCCACTGAACCACCACGGCTCGTTGATAACGTTTAACGCTCCCAATTTAGTCCGATTCGATTTCGGTCGGATCCGGTATCGCTCAAAGTCCATATGTACGGAAATACGCAAGGAGGTTGGTTATATTTCGGTGTTAATTATCGTGGTATAGTTTTACTACTGAGATGAATACTTATACTATGATACTTTCTTGATAATCACATGACAAATGCATAAATTCTCTGACCCTGAACTAGTAATAGTACCTGCATCTCAGGAATCAGTGCTTTCAACAAGTTTTTTCAAATACAACAGTTTTCCAAAAAACTCTTGACAGTAACATTCCAAAGTAACGTAAACGATTAAGAAAAGTAATTAAAATGTGGGTGTGTGTTTGTTTGTGTTCATGTAATCATGTGTTGTGTGTGTTGATGTGAGTGTGCGAAACCCTTACATATGAAATTGGCGTTTTGTAGAACTGGCCAATTTGATCGCTGCGTAATCTCTGAATAGTCTGACGTATGGTTAGGAATTCCAAATTCAAATGTATTTCAAAATTAGGCAGGCTTGTGATTTTAGTGACTCATTTGTTTTCGAGCCATATTTTTCTTTGACATTCTTCTGTTAACAAAATGGAAAAGTTGAAAAATGTGATCCTCATATCCTCTATCTCAATCTACTGGTGCGATGAACAATAAGCGTAAGAAAAAAAAAACAAACACCTAACGGATGTTTTCCTTGTGGTATCAAGGAAAATGGTGGAGAAAGGGAGCAATCGTAGCGGAAACGCGACGATACGCAGCGAGCCTGCATCCTCCGGCGCGGTTCAACGACCGCAGTGATACCGCAATCACTAATTGTTGGAACTCATTCCGATACACACGGACCGCCTTTGGATATAGAATTACAAAACGATGGAGATGACTATAGACTCTTTGGAGGAAAACTTTTTGGAGGGTGGTACCTTATTAGAGACATCTAATACAGATCCTGCCCCTTTACAATTATATTAACTTTGGTGGTATTATATTCTTGAGTACCCATTTAATACCAAAAACCGCCGATTTGGGATCACCTATCAAAAACCTAAGTGTCAAATACACAAGGCCGTTTTAAATTCGAAACGTTCCGAAACTTCGTGTAAGACATGAGGCAGGGCGTTCGGAAATAAAGCTACAACATCTAGATTTTTCGCCCCCTAATTCAATTAAAAAAGAAAAACATTTGAACGTTCGATTACGTTCAACGAGACAAGTACGTCGCAAAAAAGTCTCCACAAATGTTAGATGTCTTTCCGAATTAAATTAAGAAAGAGACATTTGAACAATCATTGAACTGTTTAATTTATTTTTACCTAATCTCCGTCTAAAATTATTCCACTATAATAATTACCTTTATCCAACGATTTGTATACTTTTCGTTATACTTATTTGTTGTGAACGTAGGTATCAGGATAATATGTTTAGGTAGCTTAATATGGCTCAGCTAAGTAGCTTGGCATTTTGGTCATGACGTCATCGACGTTCATCAGGCTTATCGTATTACATGAACGCAGCACTAATCTAATGTGACGTCATCCTTGGTCGATGAATGTAGCGATTAATAAGTTAAAATATATCTTTACATAAACTAGAAGGCAACAAATTCACATTTTTTGTTCACATAAATTATTAAATTAGACTTTTTATGGATTTCATCGCTTTTATTGAAATGCTTTCTACTTTGTTTTGCGTGCCCTACAGCGCACGAGCGAAGCTATACCAGACATACTACTACAAGATTACAAAGCACTGTAATAACCTACTGCATAGATCGGACGAATAAATAGAATAAAAAATATAACAAATAAAGCTGACGGTAGTTCTGGTTAACTATGACAACAGGACCTCAAGCAAGTCGGTCCACAAGGGTGACAACGCATCTGCATTATGATTCCTTGTCAATGATGAATGTAGATGTCGTAGGTCGCAGGAGTCACTTACCATCAGGTGAACTGTGTGCTAGTTTGTTACTCTCAATGAAATAAAAAAAATTTACATGTGAACATATAAGAATAAATAAGTACAATGGTAAAGGTACACTGTAGTTAGTTTCTGGCTACAACATGAATGGGAGTGCTCGACCCGGTAAGAACATAGCAGCACAACCCTGCACGTGTTTCGTATAGTGAGTGTAACCCAACAATAAGTAACAATCGTTTCTACACTGCATGCATTATGATTCCTAATCGATGCTGAATGTGGGTGTTATGGGATGCAGGTAGCGCTTGTCGTCATGGACAATGTGCTCGTTTGTCACCCTCAATTGAATAAAAAAAACCCCTCATATAGTAATAAATAAATGCGCTTATTATTTTCATTACAGTATGTGTATAAGTCAAAACTAAGCCGAGATCACAACGACAGTAATTGACTCCGATCCTCGGCTTAACATAGTACAGACAAATAAATCATTAGACCAACCCCAAACACAAGGCAATTCCGAGCAGGCAACGCGGTAATCTCTCAAGTGAGGGCCCGGCCGCGTGGGGAGGGCGATGCACCTGCTGCCGGAGGGCGAGGCCGGCACCTGTCGCGCCCTCCCCCGCCGTACCCAAATGGATATTTTCGTTTATAAAAATATTAACATGGCAGCTTTAGTACAGTTTTGAATTACAAACTGCTCCCGTAGAAGTATGCATACATTTGTACGTGTAGAATATTTAAATAACATTTCAATATTAAATTAGACCGGAACATAGGTCTGAACATATAAGTTTAAATAAGTTATATGGCAACTCAAAATCGTATATATAGTATTTTTTTTTTATTTAAGCAAATACTTTTTTTTAAGTTGACAACATAACCAGCATGTGACTTTTTAATTATAGTTTTTTTTTATACTATACAGGGTTATTGGTAATTCGACTTAATCCCGTTTGGAGGTGATAGGGGTGACTATTTGCTATAATTTTAACCCCCATGTGCAAAAGTGAACCATTTTAAAAATGGTGTTGGTCGGCGATAATCACTTACCATCGGCTGAGCTGCTTGCACGTTTGCCACATATTCTATAAAAAAAAATGGGAGATCGATCCGCGCCGAGAGAGACTTTCGTCCTTCACGCTTTATCGTCGATTAGTCACGGTCTTCAAGTCACGACGAAGAATTTGTTAAACCAACTCTTTTATAATAATCTTTATACATTTCTTCGCTTCGCTTTTTAAAATTATCCTTTGATATCAGTAGGATTTCATAAACTAAGATGTGTGTTTGTTATATCGAAACACTCGCAATTATCATCACTTGTCTATAGCTCAGAATCTTGCTTTGTGATCGGATAATGGAAGGTCTATGTTACAGCGGACTATCGATGGACTAGATGTGAATTAAGATATGAGTAGAGTAGCAGTTAGAGTACCTAATAGCCACGTCGCGATTTCTTGATTCTATTCAGTATTACAAACTATCAGATATATACGATCTATCAGTAGTACTAACATTATACACGTGAATATTAAACAAAAAGCTCAACAAAATCGATTCGTCCGTTTAGTACCTTAGTTCCCAATGTTGTCCAGGTGTCCACGGGAGACTAGACGGGGATCTACGTTGACGTGACAAAAAACGGGGTTTCACAATTCGTAAACGGGGGTCCACGAAAATTTGTTTGCTTTCGATAGTGAAGCACTAGGCAAATAATATTTTAAGAAACTCAGCGACTGTTATTAGTAAAAACTTGTATCAATCAAGCAATCAATTAATTAATTAACCCATCAATTCTCACTTTTTTTTTTTTTTTCGAAAACTATTAATTCGTGGTTGGAACTCAGCCGCAACGCGAATTTCCATAGTAAGAGGGTAAGTTCCACCGGAACCAGCTATATTTTGAAAGTGGTCTATGAGACAAAAAGTCTGGGAAACTATGCTTTAGCAGATATCCCTCATACGAACAGATATAGACGTCACGTAGCACTGACCTTTTTACGTCGACGTTTAAAAAAAAATCACATTATCGTAATCGTTTGATGAATATATATAAAATCAAACAATACATTTCTTACTCATCACCGCAGAGGATTTATAGCGAGCCGAGTATTTTCCAATAAAAAAGATCGCTCGGTAAAAGCACTATGTGTCATATCCATACCGCTGCGGTATTTAAGGCTTTATGTGTATATTTTAAAGTTCAAAATAATCTGACGGCGTTTAGAAATTCACAAACACATGAGTCATCGGCTACACGAAAGTCCGGACGTCCAGCGCCTAGTGCTAGACGTTCCTTTTCAAATAAAGTAGGCGCCAGGACGTCCGTCTGCACACGCCCTAACATATCCTAGAGCTAAACTAGACGCTAATGCATTTTCATTTAATGGGACTTTAATTTTTTTTATTTGCTACGCTTTCGCTTGGTTTTTTTTTAATACTCGTAAATAATAAAATTAGCTAGAATTTTTTTTATTACGTAAATATTGTAGAAAATTCAATAATATATAAATATGTATATATATGTATATGTACATATATATTAGGATGTTAACATTCCGGTTAACCACTTAAGCAAAACTTGACTTAACGAGCGGCTCGCTCCGCGGCTTTACTGTGGATTTCCCAATCCTTCAAGCTTCACACCACCCACCGACACCCACGACGCGTACATCCCTCCTTAACAACGGTAAAAATGTACACGAGTTGACTTCACCCTTGAGGACAGAGATGGAAGGCCTCATCACCTCTAGTCGAGTCTCCGGTTTCCAATACACACCTTACGAACCCAAACGACAAACTAACGTTTGGGTCCTGGGTGCGATTACTTGTCGTGGAACATCTGCGCATCGGAAATTGTTGAATTGGTGTTATGTGTATATCTCTGACACTGTATCTAGACCTTATTGCATCGGAATAGGACAGGAGATGTGGAGTGTCTTTATATTAAAGCTTACGGCAATATCAAATATTCTGTGCGGTTGATGTCTTACGTCAATAATCAGAAGATAGCGTCGTGCTTGAAATCGACCAGGAGGACGACAAGCAGTGCCCGATTAAAAAAAATGTGAATATATGAGTCAGTTATCAATAATCTCGTGAGCATCATGTGGGTCACCGCACTGTGACGCGAACGGCGCGTGAGTCACAGCGACGGAGCCTTTCCCCCTGGGGCCACCTTCCGTGAATTTGTCACCTAACCTGCATTGTTGGCGCAAGTTGTCATAAGAAGAATTCACTTGGGATGTTTAAGACAAAGATGTTGCCCCGTTTATTGAAATACCGAATTTTTGTTAATATTACATTGGGAGTAACAAAGACACACAGTTCACCTGATGGTAAATGATTCCTGCGGCCCATGACATTCATTCTTGACCAGCAATCATAATACAGATGCGTTGTCAACCTTGAGGACTGAGCTGGAATGCCTCATCACCAGTAATAAAGGTCTCCGGATCCCTTTACTCACCATACGAAACACAACAGCTTTATGCTGCCACTCTACCACTGCAATATGGAAATATATATATATATATATATATATATATATATATATATATATATATATACATATATATATAATGAAAGTTTGATTATCATTATGATAAAAGCTAGGATGACTCTATCTGCAGCATGATTGGGTCGGCTCGTGGAAGGACCGCCCACTCACAGAATGCCAGCGTTAAATAACAACATAACACTACCGTGTTTCGTACGATGATTGATCCGAAGATCCTCTCTATTACAGTTAACAGAGGAATTCCATCTCAGTTGTTGGCGTCGGCATGTGTTCTTGAATCTTTTTTGTGGATGGATTTACATATCATGGATTAACATCAACTGAACTTTGAAAAAAAAAAGATATTTTGACCATAGTGGTCGGAATAACGGTCACGTTGCCGCCAATAATATAAGTTATAATATATAGTATATTATTATTAAAAATTAATAATTATTAAAATTGATTTTTGTGTCTAATGGTTGTCTGGAAGAGATCGCTCTTTAGCGATAACACCGTCTTGTTGTACCCCCGAACAATTTTTTTTTTTTACTTTTGTGATTTGTTTTTATTTTATTTTTGTTCAATAAAGTATATATATTAATAATAGTAAATAATACAATCTATAGTGTTTGTAATTGAGATAATATATAATTGCACACTTAAAAGTAAAGAAAATACATTTATAGGAATCCAGACACCCTTGACATTGGGCACGAGGCATTCTTCGTTAGTCTTCAGAGGTGACAACGCATTTGCTCAATGACCATTGGAGACAGCAATCACCAGCAGGCTAACTTTGTCGTTTGCCATTTCTATTATATATATAAAAGAAAAACCGGTATTTTTGACAAATTTTACAATCAATTATTAATTGATGCATCAATAGCCTAATGGTATGAGGTACAGTCTGCGAAACTCAAGGTCGTAGGTTCGAATCCACCATTTGATAATTGCCGTGAACCATATCCTAGTACAAGCAGCTAAGATTAGTTGGAGCGGTTAACCGGAATATTAGTAATGTAAAAAAAGTAGTTTTTTTAAAAAAAATCACCACCAATACTTATTTTTAAAAAACCCATATGTCTTTCGAGAGGCCATCGATTCATGATTCACGTGTAGAATACCACAATTACGCACATACCACGCCAGGGCCGCGCACTGAATCATTCGCTTAGGTACGGCATACGAATATTTTCGTGTGGCACCTTGCCTTATACATCGACCCAAATACATAATTCCGCTTACGAGACGATAACACACGACGGGGCAGCGGTTTGTCGACGCCAACATACAAAGTGAGCTATCGATTGGTTAATAATTACACGTTCATAGAAGACGTTACTACCTTATAATAGCAACTGGTGACGATGGATACGATTGGAGTCCTAAGGTTCACGTAGTCCACCTGATGACAAGTGATTCCTGCGGTCCAAGACAATTTATCCTTGACAAGGAATCATAATACAGGTGTAATCCTACCTCTGTGTACTTACGGTCCTAACATATGACACGAGGACATTATGTTTATATGTGTACAATGATTAGGGGAGATGTTGATTTGATATATATACATTAATATGTACGATATTACAAAATCGTGATATCCTTATCTAGGTATCATAACAAGCAGATGACGATTGGTCCCGTTCAACTACAAGAAATATGTTCTTCTATTAATACAGTATACGATAGTATATCCAAATATCACATGTGTATTATCTATTATAATACAAACTTATTTACAGCATAACTAGTTACACTACACAATCGCCTAAAGGCCGGCAACGCATTTGCGATTCATGGTGTTGAGGATGTTCATGGGCGGCGGTGATCGGCTCCATCGGGGAGGACCACGCCCTCACAGAATACCAACGTGAAATAGCAGGATAATGCGATAATGTGAATCCTCTGGTGAGCGTAGGGATCCAGAGACTTCACATTATCGCTTTATATCCGAGGCATTCCATCTCAGTTCGCAAGGGTGACAACGCATCTGTATTCATTCCTTGTCAACGATGTACATAGATGTCATAGGCCGCAGGAATCATTCACCATTGGGTGGGCTGCACGCTCGTTTGCTGCTTATACTATAATAAAAAAACAAACGACTTTGAAAATATTTAGTAAGGCCGCAGAACCCCGAGCCTCCGTGACGCACGCGGACTCGAGATGAGTCACGGTAACGGTTACATCTGTCCGGCCGGACGTCGGGCGATAAATGCAAAACTTACCTAAACCCCTGGCTCATTAGTAAAGACAAACGAGTACACAGCTCACTTGATAGTGAGTGATGACAGACTTATATATATATTTTTATTACATCGTGACTAACAAACAAGCACGCAGTTCACCTGATGGCAAGTGATTCCTGCGGCCCGTGACATCTACATTCATCCTTGACAAGGAATCATAATGCAAATGCATTGTCACCCTTGCGGACGGAGATGGAATACATCGTATATAAAGGTCTCCAGATCCCTACACTCACCAGACGAAACACAGCAGCATTATGCTACTATTACGCACTGTGCTCTCTGAGGACGTGGTCGTACCCCGGTTGAGCTGACCCATTCATTCTGCAGGTACAACATACATTTTCCTTGATGGCCACTTTGCGTACGAACGATAAGCTTCCGACCGTAGCTCTGTATCTAAAGCTATCATCCAATAAATATTTCGACTCGCATCCCATCTCGTATCTTAATCCACCGGGTTTATGTGCCGTCACGTACGACCCCATCCCATTATCAAATACCCGAACCGCGGAAAAAGGAGACCGATATAAGTCCTCGGCTATATATTAAACATTATATATATATATATATATATATTAAACATTATACATATATATATATATATATATATATATATATATATATATACACGCACATATATTAACAGTTTCATTTTCAAGATTTTGTTTTCTTTTAACTTATAAAATCTTAGTGAGGTTTCCCGTATAACAGTTCCAAGAAGCATCGCATCAACCGTGTGTTTCTTGTTCAACGCTGCGACGTAACGTGTTTAATCTATTCTAGTAGTTTTTGTCCGAGTCCGGAATATATGAGTGTTCGCTTCCATACGATTGTTTAACGTAACGTGTAGTGTAAAAAGCACATTGCTATTCCCACGTCGTGTTGTTAGCTGTTACGTGATAGGACTCGTCGCGTAGCCGTCACGTCGCGTTACATACTATAGGGGAGGTGTCGGCGCTCTTGTGCTTTGGGTGACGAGAGGCTGTCTTATAATTCGTCTGTTCATTTGAAACATCAATAGTTTAACGGTTTAAGGTAGGGGACTGCGAAGTTTAAGGTCGTAGGTACGAATTCGCAATTCGACTTTTTGAAATTCGACAATTCTAAGGATTGTTGAAGTGGTTGATAATAATAGTAGTTATATTGATATCAATGGTTTTTTTTTAAATATAATTAGATTACGTCCAAGTTAAGGTAATGTTCAAGAAATATATCATTAAATTAGCTAAATAAAGCGGAGTTAATGTTTCAAATGTAACAATGCCACATGGTTATATGTCATAAACAAGTAAAAGGCTGTAGTGAATGTGGGCCGGTGTACAGTTACGATAGCAATATTAGCATCACCAAGATATTTTTATGTAACTAAATGACTAATGATCACACTTCGTGGTGATGAGTGTCACAATGGCAGTAGGGCCAGCCACAAATCCACATTCATCATCAGAAAAGAATAAAGATGCGTTGTCGCCTCCAAGTACTGACATGTAATGCTTCCTATAATTCAGGTCTCAGGTTTCCTTCATCCATTATATGAAACTCATAGTTTTGCTGCTATTTTCGCAGATCGAGCCGACCCATTCACGATGCAGTTACAATCTGCCATGTGACTCCTCCATACACAAAATGATAATAATTAGTTGACGTAATTTGTCTCTTTTTATTATATTTAGTGTAACAAACTCTACACACAGTTCACCTGATGACAAGTGATTCCTGCGGCCCATGACATCTACATTCATCCTTGACAAGGGATCATAATGCAGATGCGTTGTCACCCTTGAGGACAAAGATCGAATGCCCCGTCACCTATTGTATTCAGGTATTCTGTGAGGGCGTGGCCATTTCCCTGTCGAACCGACCCATTCATGCCATAGTTAGAATCTAGCTTCAACGTAACTCCACCACATACAAAATGGTCAGTTTTCATCGTAAACACTTGTTGTGTTCACATTGTCATTAATTAACGATCACAATTGTTATTTAATTCCTAGGTGATGAGAACCCGTCATCTATCGATTAGGGTTGTTTACTTTTTTTTACAAGTAATAAAATATATACGACTTCGGGAGAGTAAATAAAGAATACTTATAGACTTATAAAAGATAATATTAAACAATCCAATTTTGAATTGTATATCTTTGTAATTTAATAAATAATATTTTTATTAATCAAAATACAATTGTACGACTCTAGACATTCTAATTCGAAGTTTAAATATATGCGAACTTTTTTTTTAAATTTCAACAAAGCGTGATTCAAGAATGCGAAATGGCGGGAACGAAGGAAAAGCCTTTCGCATTCTTGATCGATAATTTCAATGAATGATGAAGTAACACTAATAAATAGTATAATTTCTTTTGTATTGAGGCTGACAAACACTCTGTTCACCTGATAGTAAGTTATTCCTGCGACCCATCATACCGACATTTATCCTCCAATTAGAAATCATGATGCAGATGTGTTGCAACTCCTTAGCAATTAAGATGGAATACCTCGTCACCAGTAATAACGGTCCCCGGATCCCTACACCCACCAGACGAAAAACAAAAGCTTTATGATGCTATTTTATGCAGGTATAATGTGTATAAATGTATATAAATTATTTTAGCGTTTAAAGACGTTTTATTAGTGATAAATTTATTATAAAGTACAGTTATATAAATTAGATCACAATACATTTTTTTAAAGTACAGTTGGTAACCCTATCAGCCGATCGACAACCACTTAATTGCGTAGGAAATTAGTCTTTTAATCGGATGAGGACAAATGGCTGTGTGGTATAGAAAACCTATTAGTTTTATTGTTAAAATATACGTAAACGAGATAAAATAATACTTAAAAATGTAATTTTGAATTAAAAGTATTTTTTTTAATATGGCAACGTGATGCAATTGAAAACTGAAAAATCTAAACAAAATTATTTCATTTTTTTTCATAGAAAATAATTATATTGTTTATTCCGAAGGTATTTATTAATTTAACTTAACATAACAATTACCTTATAGTTAAAGTTATCGTTATTTGATAACCCAATAACGGCGAAATAAAATTATTTACTATGACGATGTCCTCCAAGCCTACTTCGACCACGGCGGTATCTTTTGGTTACTAGCAGATGTCGTCAACTGCGTAGAATATTTCATAGTGCGGCAAGCTTTTGCGCAAACACACGAGGCACTCACTCGTACACTTCCCTGTTCCACCGTAATGCATGTACAATAAAATCAGAGTGTCAAACACATACACAGTACACCCAGATCGAAAACTGGGAATGTTTGTCGGCTGGGAATCGAACCCAGGACCTGCGACGTAGCAGTCAGGTAGCCTTACCAATACACCACGCAGTCATCTTATTATAATAATAAGTGTAAAATTTAATAATACAAGGAAAACGGTAATGGTTATATACAGCAGACTGGTCTATTAAATTTGCTTTAATTAATGATTAGCACGCTCTGTGAAATCTTTTTTTTTTTATATAGTATTTTATATAGTCGGCAAACGACCAAGCAGCCCACCTGATGGTAAGTGATCACCGCACCCATGAACACCCGCAACGCCAGAGGAGTCGCGAATGCGTTGCCGACCTTTAAGAAAGGTGTATGCTCTTTTCTTGAAGGTACCTAAGTCGTATCGGTTCGGAAACACCGCTGGCAACAACTGATTCCACAGAGAAGTTGTGCGTGGCAGGGACTGTAATATATCCTGTGCAATTAATATTGACTGCGAATAACTAGAAGATATCCCCGTATTCAATATCGCCCAGGAAAACATCCATATAGTACATTTATTTATTAAAAAAATGTATGAAACCAAAACAAGCATATTGTCATTTCGAATGATACACCTTTTTTAAATTTGTTAGTGTGCGCCAAACGCCGACCTTCGAGCGTCGGGGACACGACGGACGGCGGCGGGGGGCGGGGACGAACGGGATCGCCTCGCGAACTGCCCAAAAAATCGTTAAAACAACAGACGTGTGGGGTTCATATAAGCAAAAAATTCCCCTGGCGTATCTTACCTACACAACTCACATAAACCAAACATATTATTACAAAAAAATAGGATAGAAAAAGTTTGTATTTTTTTTTTTTTAATAAAGGCGTTTATACATAATATAAAAGGTCTATGGAATTTCAGTTATATTTTAACCGAATACGAATGTTTGGGTATTGTGGAAGAATAAATAATAGTCACTTATAGATAAGTGCGTTTTACAGTCGAGAACTACATCGCGACTTAACATCAGTTGTTATATTTTAAGCAATTTATGAGTTATCAGTACACTATCGGCAGCGTTCCAAATTCAAATTCTAAGCCAGCAAAACGACGTTAGTATAATGTAAATTCCACTATTGGACATGGGTCTCCACTCTAGAGAGAGTATTGGAGTATAGTCCGCCACTCAACTACAATGCGGATTAACGTACTTCACATGCCTCGGATTATTTTTTTTATTTCTTTTTATCTTCATAATACAATAGTAACCTTAAATAAGTCGTTCTGTGACCTTGACGTGTCTCGACGCAACTCCAGTTAAATTATTACCATTAAGGGCACTACTGCCACCGGTATAAAGTCCAAATTGCGAACACAAAGTCCGTTCGAAGTTATGTAACCCGTTTGGCACGTTCGAATTCCGAACGTGGGTTTGGTCCTTTGGACGTAAAGGAAATAATGAGGACAATTTTTAAGACCGAATATGGATACAATATCAACTCGCCTTTACTTACTTTTTTTTTAATTTTGATATACAAAAACCCTATATACATACAGCAGTTACAAATTTGTCGTTTCCATGATTGCGAAAACGATTTTATTATAGTAATTTAAACGTAAGTAGCCTAATATTTTAGAGTACGGTCAGCATATACTAAAGTCGTAGGTTTGTGCCATTACACTATTGTCGTGAACAATTCCCTAGCATTAGGTTTTGTCGCATTAATTAACGGGAATGTTAGTGATGTTAATAGTATAGCTACAATTGTGTGAACTTAAAAAGAGTGCACATAATATGCGTCCTTTTCGTAGAAGATTTCGACTCGCGGAATGCATATCATGAATATATGCATATTAATGCTTTTAAGATTAAAATGTTATTCGTGTAATTTAGAGCACAAAATGCATATTATACATAGTGTCGACTAATTCGTAATGTTTTAATTAAAATGTTATCGGAAGCCACAAATCTATCAAAAGCCTTATGAAATACTTCGTTAATCTAACGTCCCTCGGAATGAGTCATAGGCCGAAGAACGGCCAATCTAACCGGATTTAACATTTTTTTTTGGTAATAAAATTGACATACGAGCATACATTTAACCAGATGCGGCCACAACACATTTAATTTTTTTTTTAAAAGAATTTTAACATTGATATAAACATTTCTAACATTCCCGTTAACCACTCCAAGTAAGCTTGAACCTTGCTAGGAGACGGTTCACTACAATAGGCGAATGGCGGATTCGAACCTACGACCATTTCATTTCGCTGACAATATCCATTAGGTTATTGACGCTTCAACATTTTCTTATCGAGGAAAGGTTGGTGTCATGGGCCGCAGGAATAACTGTATACTCGTTTGTTAGACTCAATACAATAAAAAAAGCAATAGAAAATATTACAGTCCCAAAATAACAAACAAAAATGTTTTTGTTATTATTACACATAATCTGCGCCCACCGGCCGTCAATGCATTTTTTATTCAACAAAAAACAGGTCATGTTAATTAATATATATATATATATATATATTTTCCGTTAATTAACCAATATTTGCGCGATTGTCGTGTTATATATTTGTTTATTACCGAACGCATTAGATAACTCCGTATTAACATTAAACGGTCGTTTACAATCGCAAGACGAGTTGGGTTAGACGAAGACATTCCAATTGTTCCACTGAGATAGTAAGCCGTCATGCAATTTGTAACTGGGCCTTTTGTAATTAATCTAAACGACATACCCTATTAATAATAATTAATGTTGTTTTTTTCTTTGTGTTTTTTCGATAAGAACGTCGATTACGTGTTTTTAAGCGACTTTAAAAATAAAGGAAGAGGTTGTATATTCGATGTGTCTTGCATCTGACCGCGAATGCGTTTGCGAGGACTTGGCGTTGGTTGGACACAAAATAATGAAATTCGGGCATCGTCTTACCCTTATTCCCGAAGCTTCCAAAACAAAACTTTAAAAACAAATAGGACTCGATCATAATTTATAGGTAAACCTACAAGACAATCCTAAGTCTTAAAGATCTCAGAAAAAGAAATGGTACGGTAATTAATACTCATATAAAACTCATATATATACATATTATATATATATATATATATATATATATGTATATATATATATATATATATATATATATATATATATATATATATATATATATATATATATACGTATGTATATCGGAGCTTTCAAAATTTTACCCCTAAGGTAGTAGTAGGTAGTTTTATATGGGAAATTCGTCACTTTTGAAGGAAGAAGCGTGGAATTCAATATGAAACCTTAAATATAAGTTTAAGAAAAAATATTATAAACAAGTTTAAATCTAAGATCGATAGATGGCGTTGAACACTGTTTCTGAATCGCGCTATGGTATCGTTAGGAGGCTTTTAGCTTTTTTATACTACTTAAACCTAGAGCCTTATTTTATTACACATATATCTACGCATGCCAAGCTTCGGGCAACTGCTAGTAAATATAAATATATATTTGAGAATCCTTTTCACAGCAAAATACATCTCATATACGACGGATAAAAGTAATCTGCAATGCGGAAGACATAGCGACGGTCAGTTTAATTCCAAGCGAGGAGGGTCCGCCCTCCCGCTCCTTCTCATGACTTATTCCTTTTGATCATACTTAAGTTTCCTTTGCACTCGCTTTACTAGTTATTACGTTTTCTTTTCATTTTTACTATAATGAATTTGGACGTATAAATATTAAATAATATTATATTAAATGCATCATCCGACCAGTCTTGTTGTATGGCAGCGAAGCTTGGCCAGTCCTAGGAAGACATGTCCAGCAGCTACACGTTCCGGAGATGAAGATGCTGTGATGGATGTGTGACGTTACGCGATTATATCGTATAAGAAACGAACACATCTGTGGCAGCAGCCTTGGAGTCCGTGGCATAGCAGACAAGCTGCAGGAAAGTTGTGGAAAGTCGTCTCCGATGGTTTGGCCATATAAGGCCACAGACCTTTTCAGACTACGTCGAAAAAATACTAGTTGCTCAAGGCATCGCGCTGAACGTCGTGATAGCGGACATGGTGGAGAACAATCCCACGAAAGAGGATGCCAAAGACCGGGGAAAATGGAGAAGACTCAGTCGGTAAGCGGACCATGGTAGTGGGTCCGGAAATCGCTAGGCAGAAGAAGAAGATTATATTATGACAGTAGAACGATCACCCCTAGATGGAAAGATAACTTGAGAAAGTTTGCGGGAAGTCGATGAATGCAGGTGGCTTTGTGATCGTCTATGGGGGCGGTCTGTGTTCAGTAGTGGGACCATCTTTAGGTTGTGATGACAATCATGATTATATGATTATGATGATTATTTATTCTAGATTGATCTTTTATTGGATTAAGGTGACTGAAACGTGCTAACTGGTAATGTATCGTTAGCAGAAAAACGTGATAATAGAATATGCCAGCCATCTAGAAGGGTAGTAGCATATTTATAGCATGTTTAGTTAGCCTTCAATATCAACAACTCTGGAGCAGTGGTAATAGAGGCACGTTGTTGATAGCTTAACTATAATATGAATGGGTCGCCTCGACCGAACCAAGAGCACGACAACCAGAACACCAGTGTATTGAGGGACCCAATTACAGGTATTGAGACAGTTCATTTCAGTACGTTATCTTTCTAGCTGCAGAATTAATGGATCAGCTCGACCGAGTGGGAGCAAGCCCTGACAGAATACCAGCGTAGAAAATCAGTATAATGCTGTTGTGTTTTGAATGATGAGTGTAGGGATTCTTAAGAACTTTATTACCGGTGACAAGGCATTCCATCTCAGTCCTCAAGGGTGTCAACGCATCTGTATTATCATTCCTTGTCAAGGTTGAAGGTAGAGATATGATGGGCCGCAGTCATAATTGACTATGTACTGATCTGTGTGCTTGTTTGTCACCCTAAATATTAGAAAAAAAAAGCTTTTTTTATTCTTACATTTAGAATAACAAACTCTCACACAGTTCACCTGATGGTAAGTGATTCCTGCAGCCCATAACGTCTACATTCATCATTGACAAGGAATCATAATTACCAAGATTGGTACATAACAGTAAAGTTCTCCAAAAGCCCGGGGGATAATATTTTTATAGTAAATTCCCCCTTCTTCTTCTCTTATGTCTTAATGGCGGAAATGTCCTCTACAACTTGGAACTGAACCAAAGCCGATCGCAATCAAAGTCCACTGCAAAGAAGATTTTCTTAAATCCTCACTCTATATTCTCAGTCCGAGACGCCTCGTATATCGTGGTGCAATTGGAAATCTGTGAGCTGGATTGTAACGATGTGAGCCCGCGACCCAGAATCGAAATGCCACGGGTGACGCCACTCGGCGACCGGTTCCTCCGGGCTCGGCGTGCACACAAAAGCCTTCTTTACTCTCTTTTTTTTATTTTTAACCAGCATGTTAATACTTTTTATTTTCGTTAAACGAGTACAAAGTTCAACATATGACACCTATGTCCACTGAGGAATTATTGTTGGTATTTTTTTAATTTTCTTATTATCATGATGTTGATAAGCGCCCATACAGCCTCCCCTGACCGTAAATGATGACTGCTGCTCATGACATCTGCATAAATATTCAACAAAGATTCATATGTAGCCCATGCTAGGTCGCCCGCCTACCTGTATAATTGGGTCCACAGGAATCATAATGCAAGTAACTGGTGTCCATAGCGCGCGCTATTTAGTAACTTACACGCATAGTTTCTTTTAAAAATGTTGTAGTGCTATTGACATTACTATCATTCCAGTAAACCACCAAACTGTTCAATTTTTTTTGCTACGAGATAATTCAAGACTAAGTTTATGTTTTGCAAACCGTGCCCTAAGCTGTTAGGGGGACACTTACATTTTGACTGGAAAAAAATTTTCGTAAACGCATTTCATGGTCGCAAAATCCGTCGGTAACTTACCTGTAACAAAAATAAAAAATAAATAACAACTCGTTTTTATTTTGCAAAATGATAAAGACATCAACCACGGCAACATCTCTGCTGACACCAGCAGCTCAGGATATATAATAGTGCCGTAAGCCTTTGCGCACACACGAAAACACTCTGTGCAATAATATCGGAGTAAGGTGCAAATGCAGTGTGGAAGACACGGGACGTAGCACACCCAGACAAGTTTTTCGTCATATGGAAATCGAAGTAGACCCAGGACACAATAGCCTGCCGATAGATAGCCGGGAGTTGGAAACGAAACATAACGGTGCAAATCTGATAATTCATGGTAGTATTATGTCAGAGCGTTATCCTTCTCTTGTCGAGCCAACGCCTGAAGCTAACTCGACAATATTTCATTTTTAATATCACAATTACAGGTAACGAGACATTCCATCTCAGACCTTAGGGTTGACAATCTATGAACAACCTGAATCTTTATTGTTGTAGATTACTAACCATATGAATCAGGTGAACTGTGTGCCACCCCTAATATTATAAAAAAAATATCGATAACGCTTGTTAAAAAAAATGCCGTCACCTAAAAACATATGAAGTACAAGCAGAAAGTAACAAATATAACCGAATGCGTAACAGTAAAAGAAATAAATAAAGCTCGCATAATTATGGGAAGGAAAATTGGAAAGAAAAACAAAAGAAACAATAGATGACATGCGGTGACAAAGAGAAGATATTTAATGGCGGCGGTATTATGAGAGCGGTTGGCACAATGGTTGGCGACATTGGCGAACTGTAAGGTCTTTTTTATATATATATATATATATACACATACATATATATATATACACATACATATATATATATATACACACACATACATATATATATATATAGTGATAGCGGTAGCTTTGTTTTGTATAGTGAGTGTAAGAATCGTGGGTTCTTATTACTGGTGACGAAAAATGGCTGGAGATGGCGAAACATGTGTATGTTTCAATCCTGTTGAGAATTTTGTTTAGGGATTTTTTTTTTTTTTTTTAATTTAGTCTTAATACAAAGATGACGCTAATGATTGAATGCCCAAGCTAGGCGACAAAACTGTATTTCAGGTCACCAGGCCTCCCTCCCCAGTTGTTAATAGTACATTAGAATTTGGTCCAAAAGAATTGAGTATACATACATAGCAGCATAGTTGCTATCCGCATCTAGCACGCCACAGTTTTCCTCCCAAAGGTTAGCAAGAAATAGTAGATTAGGCATTACCGTTTTTCATTCGGTTATAGCAACACTAGCAGAATTGGCAGATATGCTGCCGACAGAAAGATGTAGGCTCTTTTCTTGCAGGTCAGGTACGTAACGATTTGGAAATACAGGTTTCGACAGCTATCTGAGTAATTGTGGAAGAAAACTACGTGTAAAGAGAACAATGGTGAAATACCAACCATCGAGATGGTGAGGAAGAAATTTTGAATTCCGTGCTGTGTAACTGCGGTCAGTATAAAAAGCTAAGTTACTAAGTGAGCTATGCTTTGTGTTTCTCCGCGTAATCGATTAATAAACGTAGATATCCACAGAAGAACTAAGGTAACCGACGTTGGTCAAAGTATCGGTAAGCTGAAGAGGCAATGGGTCAGCCGTCCATATAGCTCGTAGAACAAATAACCGATGGGGAAGAAAGGGTCTCGAGTAGCAACTACCTTTTGGCCATCGTAGCGTAGGACAATTACGCACTAGATGGAGTGACGACCCTCGCAAGTAGATGGATGCTTGTGACTCAAGATAGTATGCTAGGGCAGCCTTTAAGGAAGGTCTACATTCAGCAGTGGACTAGCGATAGACTAGAACAATGATGAAGATGATACTCCTTTAGACGGTGACGAAGCATAGCATCAAAGTCCTCAAAGATGCCAACGTGTCGCGATCCCTCTTCGACGATAAACATGGGCGTCATGCACCGGAGGAATCGATTATCATAAAATGAACTGTACGCTCTTATCTCACGACCTTTCATAATAAATGACCTTTGTATGGACCGATACCTTGCTCTATCTACGGACGTTAAATACAGACCTGGATGACGAAATATTTATCGCTTGTTCGAGGTAAATTAAAGACTAAAGTATTAAAGAACCCTTATAACAGTTTATTGCATGATCAATTTTTATTTGCACTCGGCGGCAAATAACTTGCCAACTGTACTTAAGATTAAGTGGATTTCGGCCAGGGCCGACGCGAAAATTACTTACGAATAAGGCAAAGCCTTTATTGCCTTATTGGCTAGCAACATTTTTTATCATTTATTGTGAACTATGTTTAAATCGATGAACAGTACTCGGAATAGTACACATCGATCATCAGAAGACTATCGCGTACGATCAGTGAGCTTCGGTTTTGTAAAGCGTCGTCCCTGTCGCACAGCCAAAGTCAATGCACGAGAGTGACGACGCTCCACAAAACCGAAGCTTGCCGGAACATACGGCGATTGTCTCTTTTCAAATGTCGATGTGTGTAACTTTCGGTCGGGTACTATAAGGGCGTATTTTAAATATAACATTCTACATTTGCAAGGTAAGCTGTGTATTGGAAATGGTAATATTGGCAATGAGGTGTCGAGAATTCAAGACATTATTAAAAAATATATAGCAGCGATAAAACATAATTATTTTGACATTTTAATTCTTCGTATTTAATACCTTAAATTTAAGGCCCGATTGTTATAGACTCTTATATGTATTAACACTGGCAAATATACCACCTCATGCTGTTTCTAAGTGAAATGTCGAAATTCTGCTATTAATTATTTATAATTAAATATAGTGAATTCATTTACGATGGAACCGCTCAATTCTTGTTGTCAATTAAATTAATAAAATTGTTTGGTCAATATTAAAGCAAACACACAAAAAGAACATCTGAAGTTATGCGTGTGCACGAAAACGCAGACACAAACACACACGCCACATATATAAATACATGAACTTTTCTTGTTATTTACCATAAACCTATATTCCATAATTCAGGTGTTTAGGACTTAATATCCTAAATTGATCATTACAAGACCTAATTAGGAGACCAGTATTTCCAAATCCATAAAATAATTGTTTTTATTATTTGATTGTTTATAATATTAATTTTGCAAAGACCTATTTAATGCAATAAAGAGATTATTAAACATAGAAAAACCTTTAATATATAATGTATAATTATCGATCAATACTCAAATGGCGGATTCGAACATATGACCTAAAGTTTCGCAGACCGTTTCCTAAGGTTATAATGCTTTCGATGCTTCAAATACGAGTATATATTTATATAGTCGTTAACGCGAACATCGAACAGATAGACATAAAATTGTAACACGTATACATTCTACACTCGCATACACTACATGCTTACACACCATATATGCGAACGTAACGACAATCGCTCACAAACGGTTCGCGGGATCGGAACCCCGCGCACCGTTACATCATTCGCGCAACGCGGGTCCCTGCGTGTGAACACCATATGGTATCATGATGTCGACCCAGTTCGCGAAGGTCCGGACCGGCTCTGCCATGTACGGCGGCGCAGGGTTACGCAAGTCGGGCTGGCCCCGCATGTACCTTAGGTAATTGTTGTAAAGCATAACCATTACTTGTGAAGTTATGATAGCATAGTACATCGTTTCTCAACAAATAGGGATAAGGTAACTCGCGGGGGATCGTAATCTGTACGATAGATAACACCTTATATACAAAATATTCATAAGAAAATGTAACGATATAATACAACTTCTAGCTTGATTTGTGTAAATAAACTGTTGATTAAAATGTCATTATAATTTTATGTACATATATAGTGAAGTGCGCAAACCTCCTTGGCATCGAGTAAATAAAAATGTGTGTGAAACAATGGCTTAGTGGCCAGAGTATTCGACTATTTAAATATTTTGTGAAACTAAGGGTGATAAACGAGCACACATTACGGCTGCAAACGAGTACAACGTCCAACCTAAACTAGCACTCCCCCATGAATTTTATTTCGTACCCTGAAGACTGAGATTTTAGCTTACAAAACCAAATGAAATAATACAGGGTTTTACTATTTAATTCAGGCTTTTTAGAAGAGGTGGCTCCTCCTCGGCTTTATGCTGTAGCTAGTAACAAGCTGCAGTGTGACTTATAGTCATCAATAGCTTGGATCGTAATGATTAATGGGAATGGGACTTATTATTTATCCCGTATTTTAGATAGTTGTCATTTTGGTCATCCACGGACTAAATAAAGTGTAGGGGCTATCTTTGGCTCTATGGTAGAACCAGACCGGAGCTATAAACTGATTGTGGCATGAATAGGTTAGGTCTGCTCGGTTGGGTAAGGTTCGTCTGGTTTTCAAGGCGCTTTACTAGCGGAGCTCTTACTTCTGGATTTATTGGTGACGAGGTATTCTATATTAGGTATTCTATATTAGCCCTCAAGGGTGAACCGCATTCAGGTTTTTCATATAGAATATAGGGATCACGGATTGGTATACCATTAAGGGAATTGTATACCAATCCGTGTCTATTTCGTCATATTTACATCCATAAAAGAGTAATCAATCAGAAATAATGTAATACGAACTGAGGTACAAACTAAGGTTAAAAGACTATTAGTTAGTTTAAAATTCAATATATACACATAGATAGACAGACAAACATACCATAGAAGAGACATCCCTAAACCCTGTTAACTATAGCAAGAGTTATTAAGGAAACGAACGTAAGTGTCTCAAACTATTTCTACCTATCATTGAGTATTTGTATATTACTTTGTTTTGGTACCTATAAGTATAAATAATATATATATATATATATATATATATATATATATATATATGAAAAACATATAGCAACTTATACATTGTATAATTAAAATATATGTATATAACATATATAATAATGCACAGTATATATAAAACAAAATAAATATATAGGTTCATTATTGTAGAAGATACCGTTAAGATTTATCGATTTAAAAAAGCTGTAATTCTAGCCAGGTAATGAGACGTACAAACACGTACGTACATACAAACGAGGCAGCACAAAGTTTCATACTAATTGATTCGAATTCCAATAAGAGTGTATGCTTAAGTGTTGAAGAAATGCGGTCAAGTACGAAACGACGAACAGATTGCGAAAAATAAATAATGGTAGTGCTAGATCCACGAAACGGCAACAAAGTCAGTATACCACATCGAGATGGAGTCGGCCGTGGAAGAACGATGCTTTCATGGAATAAAAAAACAGTAGCGTAGTGCTAGTGCGTAGTTCCTCGGGTGAATGATAAAACTGGGACTTTACTGGTAATAGGGCACTCCTACATTATTGAGGATTAATGTTGGTTATAACATCTGGTAAACTGTATCCAAGTCTGTCAGCCCCTAATGTAAAAAAGAGCAAATAATAGTAGTAGTTTTACGATGCAAAGTTCCCAAAAAAAGGACAAAAAAAGGGCACCATTTATATTTAAATAAAAATAAAGGAGTTCCAGGATACATTTATTATCTTTTCCGAATGTATTTGTAACAGCGCCGGAGGAAAATTTCAATTAATTTTCCCAGCTAAGGCGAACAGCGCAATTTAACAATGAACGGTTCCCACCAAAATAGAAAAAAATTAAACGCTATGTAAAAGGTCCGAGCGCGATGGCTGATTGCGAAGTATCGCCGTTTAGAGCTAATCGATGCAACATCTGTGCACCGCACGCGGCCCATATGGCGGCTAGAACCTCGCCTTATATAGCCTGGATGTGGACACGACGGATAGATTTAGCCGTACACAGTTACAGCTTTCCAGATGAAGGACAATGCTTTTGAAATGACGTGACGAGTTGGCGCCATTTTTGGGCCGCGTTCCGAGTAACGGTATAGCAGTCACACGAGGGCTGTTCGATTTATTTTCTTTCTTTTTTTTCTTGTCGAATGATTAATGTTCTCGGCGGCCAGGTCAATGCTATCTTTAAGTTTCGAAAAAGTATTCGCTTAAACGTGTACTACAAAACGATTTGCGAAACTGTGGTAAGCGTAAGTACTTTATCTTCACATTATCTGCGACTTTGTATAGTTCTGTAAAGAGAACAGTCACTTTTGTTACGAGTGAAAGGTAAAAACATATGTATCTAAGTTATTTCAGATTAAACTTAATCGGTCGCACGTAATTACTTGACTTGAATGCATTGACAGAAACAAGTCAATAACATCTTCGCCTTTTTTAATGTGACATACGATAGTTTAATTTTTTTACGGAATTGAGTCAAACTAATGCACAGTTCACCTCATGGTAAATGATGACAGCGTTCCATGACACCTACATTTATCCTCGATAAAGAGTCACAATGCAGCTGCGTTTTCACCCCTCTGGATTGAGATGTAATGCCTCGTCACCAATTATAGAAGGATCTCCGGGTCCAGTTGAAACAAGAGCAGCATAATGCTGGTTTTGTTTTTTTTATTACAGAGAGTAACAAACGAGTACAGAGTTCACCTGATGGCAAGTGATTCCTGCTGCCCACGGCGTCTACATTTATCCTTTCCAAGGAATCATAATGCAGATGCGTTGTCACCCTTGACGACTGAGATGGAATGTCTCGTCACCAGTAATAAAGGTCTCCGGATCCCTGCACTCACCAGACGAAACACAACAGTGTTACGCTGCTTCTTCACACTGATTATCTGTGAGGGCGTGGTCGGTCCTACCCCAGTCGAGCTCACCCATTTATTCTACAGCTAGATATAAACTGCAGTGTAGCTCTACCATTTTATGATGGTATTCTGTCAGGACGTGATCCATTCCCGGTGTAGTCGACCCATTCATGCCGACACAAATTGTAGCGTGACTCTACCACTGAATATGGAATGAATCCTTAAGGTATACAAACTTTTTTTAGATCAGATCTTTCCCAAATAAGATGTTCGATGCAAAAGTCACCTCTGAGGACTTAGATGGATCTATGTACAATCGGTATCAGGTTTCTTGCACATAGTATACGAAACATTCAACGTCTGTTATATGCACGCATTCTATGAAAAACGTGGTCCAATTCATGCTGACTTCAGTTGGTCATTGTAAACGTAAAGTAATGAGGTTATGTATATTTCGCCATAAAATAATATAGCGAGGTTTTTATGACCTTTTAGTGTTAAACCGCGGTCACATTGTTGCACCGGTTACGACCGGTTCGGTGCGGTTGAGCGTTTAAAAACAGTATCCCACATCAACCAGCGCGAATATTTCGCATTCCCATATCGAGGACGACCTGTAAACCTATCATGTCAAATCTAAACAAGTCTTTATAGTATTTGTGAAGGTATTCGTCATATTTTATTTGCCAGGTTTTTTTTAAAGTACAACATCGTATATATGTAACACACAACTAGGTTACGTAAAATACTTTTTCTCTAGCAATACATTGAGAGCTGCTTGAAATGCAGAAAAAAATTATTTGCAAGACTTTAATTCTATAATTTTTTTTACGGATTGTTTCTGTTTGGATTTTACTAGTTACAAGGTATTCCATTTAAGGCCCCAGAATCCCCTCTAATCGCGGACCTTTTAGTTCTTTTAGCACCTTTTGGTAATACTAGTGGTATATCCCAATGATTCCTGGATGGCGCATTCCACTTTGGGACGTTGCGCTATATATATATATATATGTTTTTTTTTCCTTATATTTTTCAAGTGTTTTAATTTGTATTCGACAAAATATGCAGTTTCTATTTATTTGGTAATTTACTTATGATTAATTGCTTTTATTCTATTTAATAATGTAAATTATCTTGTGTAATTGTTGAGGATGTTCTAAATAAATGCCTATTTCTTCTTTGGGTTATATCTTTTTTTACTGGCAAGTAAACTTAACAATGAATTTAATATACACAGATAATTTATGCATTAGACTCGCTCATAGTAAAAAAAAATTACTTCCCGAAAAAAAAGCAGAAAAAATAGAGATAACCTTTGACGTTACGACTCATACAATACGAGTCGTCGCTGCATTTGATTAAACGGATCATAAAGAACCTCTTGTCTCACGTTACAAAGCAATAAAACGTTTAATTAACTATGAAAAATATCGCCGGACAAACAGAAGAGCTGATTATGTCAAGTACACATTAGACTATAGAAACAGCACAGGATATTGACCTTTAAAACATTATAAATAGGAACTAAAATATTGTGTATGGAGATCAAAAATTACAAAGATGTTATAGAATTATGACGCTTTCACTTATACATGTAAGGGCTGGATTCGCTTGTGAGTGTATGTGGCGTTGCGTTCTAAGCCCCCCGCGTCGTTGCATCGTTTGCATTATGGAAAAACATTCTTAATATACGCGAGGTTCAACGACACGAAGCAAGACAATTTGCGAATGCATGAAAATTGAATTACGGCCGGGCAATGCGCTTTGTTAATAATGCGGAGCATCGTTTAGCAGATCCGACTGATTAATAACAGAATTACAATGACTCCCGAAGCGCGACATGTATGTGCGCTCAAATACCTATGTAAAACCCTAAGTTATTCAATTTTTACGTTTAGTGTTTGAATAATTGTGAAAAGTTTTTTATATAGTATAGACGGCAAACGACCATCCGATGGTACGTGATCACCGCTGCCCTTGAACATCCGCAACACCAGAGGAGTCGCAAATGCGTTGCCGGCCTTTAAGGACGGTGTAAGCCTCTCTTTTCTTGAAGGTCCCTAACTAGTATCGGTTCGGAAACACCGCTGGCGACAGCTGATTCCACAGAGTAGTTGTGCGTGGTTTTGTAGCAACGATTCCAGCAGCCCTTTGCACCCACATTCGTCCAGGATATGGAATCAGAATGAAAGGAAACAGATGCCTTGTCATCTCCAAGAAGGAATGTATCATTTGAGATGTTTTACTTTCCCGGTTAATACGCGGTTTCAAAAATATGGTTGAAAATTTCATTTCAAAATTTTCTATATTATGAATTATCTTTAATTATTTTACTACTATTTCCACATTTACTTTGAATTTTGGTAAATAGACATCAAACCGATTATACTGACCGAGTTATTAGAAATAGGTATATAGAAATAAGTATATAAAAAATGTGTGTGCTCGATTGTCACCCCTAATATAAATAACTTTCAAACAAACAATATGTACTCGTTATAATTTTGCATCATTAGTCAAATCTATTAAATCCAACCCAAAGTCCTAGAATCAGGGTAAAAGCACCAAAACCCCCAAGGAATGTTTCACAGCAACAGAGATGTACCATTTGAGACGTTCTATTTTACCACCTAGTACGTGGTTTCAAATATCATTTAATAATAATATAATTTTATTAAATTATGTTATTACTTAATCTATTCAATGCAAACCAAAGTCCTAGAATTGGGGTAAAAGCACCGAAACGTCGAGTGCATATCATGACGTGGTACACGCCGTCGGCTCCAATTTATCGGGTGGAATTGAAGCGGTGACACAGATCGGGACCGATATACGCCCGATAAGGAGTCGGCCCGTCGAGTGAATGTTGCTGCACAGGCTTCTTGTTATACGACCTGCTTCCTACGAGCTCGGGGCGACGTTGGCGTCGCAACCAGTTCAAATTCTCACAAATATAAACGATAGTATATACTTATAACCATACACCATTAATATAGCTTACACAATTTTTGTTTTTCCCGTTGCTTATCTTTATTTAATTTTTTATTTGTTTTTTTTTTCACTTTTCTTAGTATTTTTCTAAAGTTAAAGGAAAGTTTAAGGCATAACAATATCCGTGTCGGGTTCATCGTGGAGGGCCTGGTGATCTGTCAGACGGGGAAACCTAGTGCAGACACCAGTCTCTCATGAAGGAATATTTTATATTGTTATATTTTTCTGTACCTTTGTGAAAGGGAAAAATAAAAAAAATAAAAAAATATTAGCCAAGTGTCATACAAAAAAAAAAAAATAACAGAGACAGCCCTGTATATAAACCCCTGAATATAAGCAACATAGTTTCGGAAAGGTGAACTTAAACTCGTAACGTAAATTCAAATGCAATGGTCATGGTACATACAGCACATCTAGACTACAATATAACCTAACAATACGTTTGCACACATATTTATTTGTTCTTTATGTTCTTTAAATAAAGTTTACAAGGGCTTAATGCCCAGTGGCATTCTCTACCAGTGGAACCCTGGGGGATCGGGAGAATATGTTGTTGGTAGGCAAGCGTTGCTCCTCATCACTGCAACGTTTGCGAACCAGCGCCAACAGCATCTTGAATGTACTAACGGATCGGTGGGACTCCCAGATCCTTAGGCATTGGTTGCAGTTGGTTGCAGGCTGGGTATTAAGTATTACGTTTAATTTTAAGTAGATTTTTTTTTTTCTTTTTATGTTACTGCATTACTATACTACGGTTATGTAAGTAAAATTGTTACTAACAAAATGGGCACAAGCCTGAAAATAAATATTATTATTATTATTATATAACAATAACACACACATATTGTACCCCGGCTGGGAATGGAGCCTAATACTCTAACCACTACGCACGTCAAGTTAGTATGCACGAGAGTCGACTTGCAATTTGTTTCTATACGAATGGGCCGGCACGACGGGGGAAGCTATATTCATAAAACATTCACCAATATATACTGACCCCCGCAATAACAAACGTCAATATAAAATAGACAAACGGACAGTTAAACAACTGGATATATATATATATATATATATGCGTAAGGAAGTGAGCTGCGCAGGAGTATGACGCGTCTGTAATTGCTCATGTTCTCACGCCTGGCCCAGTTCAAGGAAGCGGAAGTAAGATCGCCTTTATATTAATTTTCATAATTTTGGGAGCAAAGTTCACATTATGCAAGAATATGATAAAATTAAAAGCAGCCTTGGCGACGAAATTGACTCACCTCATGCAATAAAAATTTAATCTATACTCGCTTCTGCCCAACCCAAAACGATCAATTAAAACTAAATAAAAAAAGATGAAATATTCATCTTCATCTTTGTACTATTTTTTTTGTACATTGTGTTTTTGTTTGTAGTTACGTGTTGAGTTTATCTATGTAAGTAATTGTTACACTTGAATTCTATCAAATATGTACAATTTAATATTTACGTCATCGGTGTAAACAAATGTTGGTAAACCTAATAAATAAAAAAATCATTTAATACTTGTAAAGCATAATTAATTGCCAGGTCTATCAATCGCTTTCAAAATAATTCACTCACACCCTGACATGACTGCTAGAGAATGTCCTTGGAAATTAGTTCCTTCTTTATTTTTGAACCCTTAAAATTGAACCTCAAAGTTGAAACCCTTAAAGTTGAACCTTTAAATTTGTTTAGTTTAATTAAATAAAAAGTAAAGGAATATATATATAAATAACCATTCAAAAATATATGTAGAGAAATATAAATAAATATACATCGGCTGCTGCATTGCGGGTCCTGGTTTCGATTCTCGACCGAGGAACAATATTTTTGTATCACAAATTCATGTTTTTCGTGTGTTCTTGATGTGTTGTGTGTATGTCATTGCATCTGAATATGGAAGGTGACAACAATGTGTGTCTCTGTGTTTGCGAAAATGTTTATGACACTAAAAATTCAACCGGCAATAACGAGAAGATATCGCCGTGCTCGAAATCATCGTCGTAATTACGAACGTTGGGGCTCGATGTGAACAGAGGGATGCATCTACCATTACATCATCGACGCAACGGAGAACAATCGTCGCTATGTTCCTCATTGTACACATCACAGACACGCACGCGCGCGCAGTTCTGTGATTGTTCATTCACGGTTATTTTAATATTATTGCCATGAATTCGTAAGTTGCCGATGCTAGTCTCCAGCTGTAATATGAGCGGGTCGAGTCGACAACGAAAGCACCACGCTCGGCATTATACTGACGTGAATGAATGCCGCTGACCCAATTTCTGGTGACGAAGCATTACATCTCAGTCCTCAGGGTCGACAACGCATGTCAATTAAGAATCTTTATTAAGAATAAATGTAGATGGCACATGTCGTACTTAGAACAAAACAAATCACCGATATCCAAATACACATTTCTTTTTTAAACGGTACGTCATATATATATATATATATATATATATATATATATATATATATAGGCGTAATAAATAACGATCATTGTGAGAGAGGACTGATTCACAAAAACAGCCTCCGTTGCCAGCCTCGATCGACTCCAGCTAAATATCCGCAGTGCGGGTGAACGACGGACGAGCTGGGAGTCTGCGACGATAAATAAAAATACCGATCGACCTCGCCTTTCACAAGGATTCCCTCTCAATGTAAACGTTAGTACAGGGGAAACTAATATCAAACATTCTGCAAGACAACGTTATTTGTAAAATCAAATTGGCTTATAAAATGTATCGTATAGACATATAAATTTTACTCTCTGTTAATATTAACAAGTCGAAGCCATTTTTAGTATAATCTATCAGCAACTCACCGTGTCAATTTTAGTATGTATGTAAAAAATAAATTTATAATGATAAAATCATACTGATGTAAACGCTTACATTTTTATATTATTTTGTTTAATTAACGTATTAAATAATTAAAAATATAATATACCAAATGATAAATATCGTCTGACAATCAACAATGTCGACATGATATTGCAAAGTGTAATAATTATAAATAAGCTATGACCGTGCATGAATGAAAGAATTCAAGACAGCGCCATCTATTGTAAAATTGCAGTACTAAAATAAAGCTGAACGACGAATATGAATTAGGTGTGTTCCAATCACGAAAGCTCCCCATTGGTAAATCAACGACCGCAATAATAAAACCTGGAGGCTCAATGCCATTGATTTGGAAATTTATCGTCAAATTTAAAATACATCGATTCGATCGAAAATACATTTGTATTATCAATACAATGCGTTGTTTGTACTTTTTATATATTTAATTTGTTGTTTGTAAATCGTTGTTAACTTGACAAGGAATTCATAAACCATCCAATAAGCATTACAAGGATTACCGTGTAAATGTTTGCTCTGGGCGGGTCCATTATCCATTAGACGCATCGACTGCTTGGCAAGGCAAATACGCCGACCGGCGTGGCGCGTTATCGCGGTGAATTTACTTACATACGTGACGTTACGAGAGGAACGTACGTACCTCTGTATATACATATGTCATATCATACCTATTCAATTCTGACGTGTGCGCAAAATATATAGAACGTACATACTACAACTAACACACAATGTTCATGGAATAATATCTATAGCCCATAACATACACAATAAATATTTATATATTATTAAAAATTAATTAGTTAGTACCACCATAGATTGAAAATATAAAAAACTGACCTACCGCAACTATATGTTATGTTTCCTCGGTTCTATGACAACTGCATCCAGTCAAATCCATGAGGAATCAAGATGCGTTGTCACCCTTACTACGTACGGTAACCGCTAATAGGGCCCCAAGTTACACTCACCAGAGTTACAGCACTAACTGTTATTTCACGAAGGTATTCTGTGATAGCTTGTTCATTCCCTGGCAGAGAGAATAAAGTCAGATTTTAACTGACAGCTCTTTCACAGTAGAATGACTCCTCGATGTAGACGTTACTTTACGATTATTTCTGGGATAATCATGATAAAATGTCGACATTTGTCGGACAGCCCTAGTTCTTTTTTTTTAATTTTTAAGTACACGCGCGCCAATGCGCCTATATATTTTTCCTACGATTCAGCACCTGTTCCCATTTAGTAATGGAAACTCGACTCGATTTTCCAACCCTACACAACCGCAAGGCTTTAGGGACATTTCATATTTATGTAAATCCTTTCTTTTTAAATAAAGACAGGCAGGATTTTTATTATATTGTATTGCGATTTTTTTTGGACCCGTTTAATTCGATTTAGATTTAGATACATGAGCTTAAATCTCACAATGCTGAATCAATAAAAAAAAATCAAGTTTGGACAGAACCAGTCTGTTGAGATCGGAAAAGACTTATTTCTCTGCTGGGAATCGAACCCGACAACCACGACAATAACACCAGGCTTTCAAGCACAATGGTGCTATGTTTAGCAAAGGCGACAAAGCAAACAGAGAAATGATAATTGGAATCAATCTATTTCACATGGAAAACCAACAACGTAAATATTTAAAATTTACCCGACTACGACTTATAATTAAAGCAGCAAGATCACCTTAATTAAAGTAGGAAAATAAAGTAAAACTCCAATAAAATATTAAATGTTTAATCATCTAATAGAACATTGATTGACAAACAATATACTTTAAAAGCGTAAAGAAATAATAACAGTCCATGCAAAAATGGCTGTAGTTAGCTAAACTGATTTTTCATCAAAAAATGCTCCTTTACATTTATGACTTTTTTCACAAGTCTCGGCATACAGGCAATCAATTTGTTAATGGTGTCTTGTGATATATTGTTCCAAATTTCGCATAAACCATCCCACATTTCTTCTCAGGGTCGTAGGTTCGACTCCGCTATTAGACTATAGTCGTGAACCATTTTCTGCACAAACATTAATGCTTAGGTACAGTGGTTAACCGCAAATATATGTAACATTAACACAGCAAGCATTCCTTTGAAAAAAAATGAAACCAACAAAATTTCCAATTCATATACCACCTCTGCTCAAACCCAAGGTTAGACAGAAAAATAATGTCGTTTGGCGTTAAGATTAACGATTTATGTGTAAATAAAGAAAAATAAATATGACAACATCCTCGTGGTCGATATCTTCTGTTTATTGTCAGATGACATCAACAACGTGGGAAATTTTATAGTGCCGTAAACATTTGTGCAAACACACAGGCCACTCACTCCTCATCCCCTTCTCTAATCCGATGTTATGCATGTACAAAATGGTTGGAAGAAGGTTCACATGCAGTGTCAGGGACACGGGATATACACACAACACACCCCGACTCGAAAACCGACAATTTGTGATGCACAAATATTGTTCCTCGGCTGGGAATCGAACACTGGACGTAGCAAACAGGTAGTCTAGCTTAATGTTCTCTGAATTTAAAGTAAGTAATATAAGCGTATTACATAACATAAATAAATAACGAGATTTCGTTTGGCGTAAACAATTCTGTCAATAAGTAATAAATTGTTAGAGGAAAATTTATATACGAAAACTTCTTAGAAACTCCTCTGGTCTCCAGGATGTCTGCACAATGAAATACATGGGGCAATAACGACCATATATCCACCCCGTCTGAAAGTTTCATTTGACCTCTGCCCCTCACCCTGTCTGCCTCCATCGCACCCCCCCTCCTGAGGGCTTGCCGTCTGAATGGGGTGCGGTTCTGACTCGAGAGGTAATGCAGCCTCTGTATCCACTTCGCATGCAACTTTGGTGCTTATTCACAATGTACCAACGCTCGGAATCGTATCAATGTGTTGTCACTTAATTAAGTCTAGAAATATAGTACTACAGCATTTGCTTTAGAAATTACATTAAGCGCTGAATGATGATTATGCGAGTCTTAGCTTTCAAGTCGACACGATTTCAGTTTGAGGATTTAAATTCGTACTTACGATGTGTACGTAAATATCTATTTAGTACCGTAAGATTAATATATATAATGTTTTATATACTTATTAAGCTTCATGGGTGTCTATTATATACTCAGCAGTGGTACTTGCGTATATATTGCCTTAGCTATTAATTCACGGTAGCAACGAGCAAACCGAGTTCGATACTCGGTCACGACGCGGATGAGCGAATGAAATAGTTAATCTCAATTTAAAGTGCTGATTAACAACATGCTTGGTGGAAATAATACAAAAATATTTCGTTAACACATTCACCAAAGCGCAGAGGGAGCCGTGTGATAGACTATGTTCTCAACACCCTCTAGAGCCTTAGTTCCCAAAGTGGTCCAGGTGTCCATGGGAGACTACTACGGGGGTAGACACGTTGGCGTGTCAAAAAAATGGGGGTTCACGAAAATTCTTTCCAATAGTACCTTTAGGGTTGTCACCGAGCTTAAATGGAAGCTCATTAACAACCCTAAAGACAGTATGCGAGAGCAGTCGTTAACATTGACGTCCAGAGCCGCCGTTCTATTTTAGACGCCCCACGGATAGCAAACTTGATCGCATTAATTGCCCTATTCTTGGTGTACACAATCGCAGAACTCGTGTAACAAACCAATAGGCAAGTTGAACGTTATGATATTATAATAAATTGTTTCTTATATTTACGTGAATACACATTGAATAAAAAAAACTAAACTTTATCACTATCATTTGTTTTAACCTTTCGATACCGGACGGCTTCGAGTGCATGATGTCATAGTTGTAAATAGTCATTTCGGGTTCAATCTACGCCAAAAAGAGCTCACTGTGTTTTGAGGTCTTGCTCGATGAACGCTCTGAAGTCTGCAATGTATCATACATCATCATTACTTGGATCGACCCCACGGCCATCGACAACGAATTCTCGCAATGGAACAACGAATCCTATCAAGTATGTTTAGGAAGACTGTTGAAATATAAGAAACATCTTAACTCAATGGATGCTATCGTTCCACGGCGGTCCCATTTCTATAATATTACGGGTGACATTAGAGCTCACAATACACATGAAGGTCAGTGTCGACTGCGGCCCGTGACATGTACATCCATACGAAATAAGGACTCGAGGTTCACGACGTAGATGCTTAGGTCTGAGCTGGAATTTATTATTACTTGCTACTCTGTGAATCCTTCGAGTTGGTCCTGCTCCGGTCAAACAGAAACTTGGGTCTATCGTTTATAACTCTGCCAGAGTCAGACGCGATATTTATTTTTTTTTTATTTGCGCAAATTAAACATTGTACAAAAAGTCTCTTCTACCTTTTGGTTGAGCAGAGAATATATTGTGAGTGAAAGAAGAATTTATATCGATTTAAATGTACGAGAAAGGAACGTATGATTAATTTTAAATGATTCAAGTCTAAGAATATCATCGTTTTCCGCAATGCTAAATTAAAATTGCAAGCGAGCGTTTTATGACTACACGCTGTATAATATAATAGCCTCGTAAAATAATCAAGGAAATCAGAGCACTAGCGTGTTTTTTTTCTCACAGATGAAGTGGGAAACGAGCAAGGAGCTCACCTGATAGTAAGTGACTTTATGATGATCATAAATAAAAGAGCTTACACAACTGTCAAGAAAATAATAAACAATTATTTCACACATACACAATAATTTATTTATTTACAATAAAGTACAGTACAGAAATATAGATATAGGGGGTATAAAAATATAACTATAAAATGTTGACGAAAAAAAGAAATGGACTACAATTGAGTGAATATAATAACACCATAAGTACAAGTTATTTGAATATCCTCGTATTGCCTTATTCAAAAAGTTACAAATACACTAAGTCTTAATTGTATTTAATTTAAGCTCCTTTTTAGTGAATTTTAGATCTAAATGGTAATCACAAAGTTTTTTGCTTTGCAAAGTGAACCGAGGGCCCGCACATGGACATCAGCAACGAAGAGTTGCATGGAGATATCTGATGTGAGTCAGTATATAATTTTTTTAAACACCTCTTTTGTATCACTTTGTTGAATTGTTACTACACAACAAAACAAAGCACAACAAAAGAAAAGATGAAGAGATCGTCTAAAAGTAATTTTTTAAGGAAATGAAGTGTGGGATTAAACGTCCGGGTGTGACTTATACTATTATTACTTAACAACTGTGCAGGATATATTATAGTGCCGTAAACACAACGGCAATTATTCGTCGCCCCCTTTCTTTAGATGAAGTTTGACTACGACACGGGACATTCATGAAGACAGCAGTGCCGTGCCACTTGACGTAGTTTATTCATGAGCTCCTTTCCCAATTAAACAGCTCCGTCAGCTGGGGGCAAGGACTAAAACCTCACGATGTTCCTTCACCACTAATAGCAGTAGGGCCAGGCTCTTCTCCAACTCTCCAGGCAAGGCACGAGTACGAGAGGATTTTGTGCTCTATCAGCCTATCGTACAACCAGTTGTAAGTCGCCACGAGGTTGTGCCTATATAATATGTAATGTAATAAGGATTAGTCTTTCCATTTATCTCTATCAGCCTATCCTACAACCAGTTTTATGTAGCCACGAGGTTGTGCCTATATAATATGTACTGTAATAAGGATTAGTCTTTCCATTTATCTCTATCAGGCTATCCTACAATCAGTTTTATGTAGCCACGAGGTTGTGCCTATATAACATGTAATGTAATTAGGATTAGTCTTTCCATTTATCTCTATCAGCCTATCCTACAACCAGTTTTATGTAGCCACGAGGTTGTGCCTATATAACATGTAATGTAATTAGGATTAGTCTTTCCATTTATCTCTATCAGCCTATCCTACAACCAGTTTTATGTAGCCACGAGGTTGTGCCTATATAACATGTAATGTAATTAGGATTAGTCTTTCCATTTATCTCTATCAGCCTATCCTACAACCAGTTTTATGTAGCCACGAGGTTGTGCCTATATAACGTGTAATGTAATAAGGATTAGTCTTGCCATTTGTCGATGCGCGCAAAGCTTACTTGATTATTTTTTTATTTATAATTGTACACAATTCGAATGCAAAGTCCCTCGTGACCCTCACATAGTCTCTGCGGATAGTATGCTATATTGAATACGTAAATGTTAGAATGAGTGTTCGAGAATGTTAACGTCCTCAACGGTGTAGTGGACATTTATTTATTTTATTTTATTTCACATAACGCGTGCATTCTTTGATATTATAATACAATGTTACAGAACAAACATAAACATTATCTTGCTTAAAACCAATTAGAAAAGAAATACTGTTTATATAAAAATTAAATATCAACAGAATTGAAACAGAGTAAAGTAACCTAAGCCTAAATATATAAATCCCACTGCCGGTCTTAGTAAAGTCTTCTCTCTGGAGGGTGTTAGAGCAAAGTCCAACTTAACTACTGATTGGGGGCTTTACATACCGATTTTTTTTTCTTAGACATTGACTTTCTTAAGATAAGCAAATCAGTACGTAAAACTCAACACAAAACATCTCGTGTGGGGATACCATTGCGTTTCAAAACATAGCTTAACATATGACCATTATTACCGCCCATCACAATTTCATCCCATTTTGAAAAGCCACGAAGCTGTTCCAACTACATCCATCGACTTCCTGCACCATTTTATAGCTCGACACTCCGTCTAGTTGACGGCCACGTGACTGCTGCATCACGGTTTCGATTGCCAGCCGAGAAAGATTGTTCACTTACCCGTCTCCCTGACACCGCATCTGAATCTTCCTACGACCCATTCCATATACAATAAATCGGAATAGGGAAGGGAGTTGAGATTGAGTGACTCTGTGCTTACGAGCACACAAGCTCGTTTGTGACCAAAAAAAAACTCATATTCTAAATGTGGCTGTCCTTTAATTTTTACTAGTATTCGTGACGTCACATGACCAGGAGCACATAACCGATCGGAGTATCGTTTTGCGTTATTACTAAATTAGAATAATAATCACACAGTGGAGGCAACTATGATTTAAATAAAGCTGTGTTTACACCACGCCGCCGGGCTAAGGTTAAAATTACACGTATCCGCTCGGTACGTGACGGCCTATCGTAAATCACGTTTAAGGCCGATAACTCGCGAACTGATGTTTTTTTTATTACATTGTGAGTAACAAACGAGCACACAATTCACCTGATGGCAAGTGATTCCTGCGGCCCGTGACATCTACATTCATCCTTGACAAGGAATCATAATGCAGATGAGTTGTCACCCTTGAGGACTGAGATGGAATGGATAGTCACCAGTTATAAAGGTCTCCGGATCCCTAGACTCACCAGACGAAAGCAGCGAACAACGAAGCCAGCAGCGTTATGCTGTTATTTCACGCTGGTATTCTGTGAGGGCGCGGTCCTCCTACCCCGGTCGAGCTGGCCCATTCATTCTGCAGCTAGAAACAAACTGCAGTGTAGCTCTACCACTGTAAATGTGTGCGAATGTGAACGCACGCTTATATTAGGGAACAAATAAACAGACGTAGGGTTAATATATGTATGATTTACTAACGCTACGTCGGTTTATTTATATGTTTATATGTAAAGCATGAATGGGTGCCTCGACCGAGGAGAGACCACGCCCACGTGGAATACCGGCGTGAAATAGCAACATAACGCAGTTGTATTTCCTATGCTAAATGTACGGATCCGGCGATCCTAATTACTGGTGACGTCACACCTGGGGCAATAAGAACGTCTCCATCTTAGTATCGAGGATGAATGTGAGTGTTGACGTCAATACAGTTAATCTAAACAATTGGACTACATTAATTTTTACAATCCCTATATATAAATTAAATGTATGTATGTATATATATATATATATGGGGAGACCTAGTTGACTGAAGCACGCTACTGCCAGACTAACTGAAACATAAATTGGTCGTCTCAATAAGGGAACAACAGGAAAGTAAAATAGCACCAAACAAGGCTCCCGTGGCTTTAACCTGATTTTAAATTTAACCCTTTTGCACTTGGAAGAAATTTTGACTTTATGTACCTACCAGTACCAGTACTCCGAGACATTTCTACTACGAGCAAAAATAAAAAAGAAGCCTCAATAGTGGATCCGTCATACGACTATTGTCATAAACCCATCACCTAGCACAAGCATTTACGATTAGTTGGAGTTGTTAACTACATCTCAGGAATGTGTGAATGTGAAGAAAAGAAATTCATTAGGATAACGTGTAATTTTAATATTATGTGTTAATAATAGTACATACATTAAAACAATATTAGTTACAGTCTGAATGAAGTCTGAAAAATTGGAAAAGTTGCTCTATTATTGGGCGAATTCGGATAAAACTAAGTCCTTATTTCTATGGAATTTTGTAATGAAGTCGAGTCGGCCATAATTCACGATACGAACGATAGATAATAGAATAAAGTAAAAGATTGGCAGACTCTACATATTCCTAGAATTTTTTGTTTATAATTTGTTAGACAGGTTTCCTCACAATGTGTTCCTTCACCGACGAGAGCACCTGGTTTTAAAATCACTTGTAAATGTGATTGACAATTTCGTTAATGCCGACATCGGGAATAGAACTCGATTCGCTCACCCACCGTAAATTAAAAGAAAAGTTTAGATACTGAGCTGCCACGGGATGGATACTAATAATACACACACAAAACTAACACAAACAAATTTATTTTAATTTAAACAGGGTAACCTGTCGGGTCAGCTAATACAATATAAATAATATAACGGTAACTATCATTACCGTTATATTATTTATATTGTATTAGCTATTATATATTATTTATATGTATTAGTTATTTGCCATTTTACAACGTCGCCTCAGCGGCGACTTCAGGGTGAAAAGAATTATTATTTCATTGCCCAATTCATAACCCAACTCGTAACTTTATAAGAACGGAGTGATTACTTCCAGGTGCTTCTTTGTCACCCTACTTTTCAATAATAAAATACTCTGTTTCTAAATTAATTGCTCACGTCATAGACATCACGAGCTTGACAACAAAAACAAAGACAAACCGGTTTATATTTCTTCATTGTAATCGCGCTAAAATCGATTATAACTGTCCAAAATCGATTATTGCGGTGAAAATTACACAACCCAAGAATCGATGGTTCATTAAAAAGCGATTATGAAACATAACTTTCTTTTGCGAATATCGTTTTTGTGTTTAAAGTTTTGCTAAGTTTTTTCTCTGTCAACAATCTACTTTTTGACTAAGGAATGGTTTTTTTAGCATTTTATTTTCCCTACAATTCCGCGAAATTGTCGCAAGTATTGCAATAGTGAACAAATATTTAATAGGATTCACTTAACTAAGTAAGCATAGCAAAAAAAAGTGTTTCACCATAGCGACACCGCACCGGATAATAGCCTCGGGGTTAAAACAATAAATAAATAAAAAGCGTTATAAGACATTACTTTCTATCGCGGATATAGTTTTTATTTATATAATTTGCTTAGTTTTTTCCCTCCAATACTTAATTTTGCTAAAGCGATAGTTGTATAGTCAAATAAACTACCATAAAGTCCTATTTCTCGATATGCCAAGTATGAATAGCAAAAAAAAAAGTTTTTGACTTGGCGACATCGTAGCAGCAAAGTTCACCGCAAGTACCAGGGCGGTAGAGCATCGCTGGAGGTTAAACGCGGCGCATATATTCGCGTGGGCCGCCCCCACCCCCCGCACCGCGCACCCCCCGCGCTCCCCGCGCGGGGTCGACGACCGGCGCGGCCGATTCGGCCGACGGCGCGCCTCACCTTGACATTCATCTCGAGCACGCTTTGACCAAGCGTTTGACTTAACCCGTATAAATCCGAGAAACTTACCAAGATTCAAATAGTGTACTAAGGAGACAGAATATTGTATTTTGTGCAATCCTGACTATAAATATCATTCATTTGGTGTACTAGAATATTACAAAGAACAAGTCAAAATATCTTCCCTTTAAATAAATAGGAATACATTAAGTGTTATATAACAATATTCGCAGTACCTTTATTTTAGGTTTTACTAAAGCATTATTTTGTTTATCCTTTTCAATATAAAGAGTCCCTTTGTTAATTGATTTCTTACAAAACAGAGAGAACCAGCAGTTCTGTTTACCGTTACGCGTCTCAACCGTATGCGGTGGTTTCGAAAAGCCATTGGATATTTTTATGCGCCAAACATTAATACACTTTTGTTTTTTTTTAAACATTTCGTGCACTAAATTAGTCATAAAAATAATTTCTAATAAATGACATCTTTATCGTACAATTGAAGGAATTACCAAATGTACTAAGCTAATGTTATATATATATATATATTTAAAAGAATGCTAGCAGTGTTAAAATTACTAATATTCCCGTTAACCACCCAAACTAAGCTTAAACCCTTGTGCTAGGAGATGGTTCACGACAATAGTCTAATGGCGGATTCGAACCTACGACCCTAAGTTTGGCAGTCGGTACCCTAAACTATTAGGCCATTGACGCTTCATTTTTCATATTTGTAGGATGATCATGTTTTTGTGGTCGTTTTTGATATTTTTTGTTTTGTTTGTTTTTTTATTTTTAAATGACAGGATATGTTATAGTGCCGTAAGCATTTACGTAAACACAGAGACACTCGATTGTCGTCCCCGTCCCTCATCTGAATTACCGGAGTCTGTTTTAACACTACGCGGCTGTCAACATTTGTATATTGAAAAGATAATTGTAATTGCTTAAGGATGGTATTTGCCTTCGCTAGCAAGTCAATGAACCCCTGTCGCTCTTGTATCACATTCCTCCCTCTACAATATAAACAGAAGATAAAATTGCAGAGGGATTTTTAATCCACCCCTACGTCTAGAAGGCTAAATGGAAACCTATACGATTGACAAAGCATTTTATGACCTTTTTTTTTAGAGTAATTATCCCTAAATTGTACACTTATTTATAGATGGTAACAATCTATCCGACATCCGAGGTGCAGAGGGTTAATAAAAAAAATGGGTCCGTAAAACTCAATGCCAAGGTTGACCTAACTTACACTCGGTGTCCGTCGAGTGGTTTAATTAAAAAGAATTATAAAAATAATGTCCATGGCCCCTATATAGCGCCTTATCACATAACCGTCTGCATTGATAAATTCAAGTTATTCTTTGACACCTTATCAGGAAGGAAAGTATGTTGATATGATAGCAATTGTCGTATCGCTTCTGCTATGAAAATCATATGTATTTATAATAATTACGTACTCGGTAAACTTTGTTAAAAATAGTTAAATAAAAAAAAGAGTTTAGGTATTAAGTGATAGAGCCACAGGATGAGTGGGTCAGCATGATTAGGGAAAGAACACGCCTTAACAAAATACAAGTGTAAAATAGCAGTATAACGCTGCTGGATTTCGTGTGTAGAGATCCTGAGACCCCGATTTTTGTTGTTTTTGATTCCTTATAGAGGATAAATGGGAGTGTCATGTGACACGATCACCATCCACCACCATACTATAAACCACTCCAACTATACTCACACTAGGAGATGATTCACGTCAATAGATTCCGTCAGAATGTCGGATTTCTCAGACCGTACTCCTAAACTAGAATCAAATCAATCAAAATAAATCTATATAATCTATCTATTTACTGACTGATTTAAAACCCAGCTGGTTGATTTCGAACCCAACAGTACGTTTATAGCGTGGGATGAATTATGGAAGCAAACACAAGAGGCACGTCATCGAGTTGCTCCAATATGCTTCTTATTTCATGGTAGAGCCACGGCTGCAGCTCCTTTCTAGCCTCAGCATGTTTAGGTCGCTTCGACCGCGAAACGAACACGGTTTCGTAGAAAATCTTAAGCCATGTTTGTAATAGTAAGCGAAAGAAACTTTTAAAGATTGATACTATTACTTTTATAGAAATAGTCTCTTAACATCTTTATCTTCAGGTGTCACTAACCATCATTAAACTGAGAACTGTCTTCATATATATGCAATAACTAACCGTTCCTACGGCCACAGTACAGCGTCACCACATACCATAACATTAACTGCATGAACACATATTTCAAATTTGTTTTTTTTTATATTGGTTCGGTTGGAAATTTAATTCAGGAGACACATTTTTACATACGTGGGAAGATAGTGAAGAATATATATCCCTATGTTCGCGCATGCATATTGGAAAGGTAATATCTGACTTCGTCAAGATGACAACAAATGTTTTTCAACTAATTAAAATCATGATGATTGATGTCTTTCACATCAATATTACATTAATTAATCACTAAACAAATTTAACAAAATCAGCCTATAAAGCGACCGCGATAGTCAAAACAAATAAAAATTTTAAATGATCTTATTTTATTGATTGGACATGAATCCCATTTTAATTGATTCAATTGTTTTAGGAACGGGAAACAAGGAATTTAAGGAAACACGATTTATTTAAATGCGCCGATTTTATGCGGACGTATTTCTTTCGCTAAATGAGTACCTCGACTTTTTGGATATGGATGCATAATTATCATATATTATAGTTTTGCAATGGGTCGTCTTTTTTGGGCGAGTGTAACGAACGCTCAAAAGCGCAACGCTGCCGCTCTGCACTTATCGGTACTGAGGCACTCGAAAAGTGCGATGTTGCCAGCCCGTCCGTCCTAAGGCATTGTTTACTATAAACAGCGTGAATAAAGTCATTTATTCACTTTCAAGTATGTATATTATATGAACATGGGAACAATTTGAAGAGGTATTTAACTTTTGGCCCGTTCAATGTACTTACGTAAACTGATATTGTGTTAAGAAATAACCTATGAATAATTTAAAATAGGTATATAAATGATTAATTACTCTATAGTTCTACTTAAAAAGCATATTAACACATTAATATACATAGCTCAGAAGATTAGTAAGCCGAAGTGACGGGCCAGCCATTTAGCGATGGGGAAGAAAGGTTATGGAGTGGCAACCTAGTACTGGCCATCTCTGTCGGAAAGACGTCGAAGAAGATCTTTTTTTCGTTTCATAAGACAGTGCTTCATGGCAATCTTTGGAGGAGATTTATGCTTATCAGAAGACTAGTGGTGTGTGAGATAATGATGATGAAAATTTTATATTTTAACGTTAATTTAAGTAAACATGAAAACAATATTCATTGTATTCTAACCAGATTCCAATCCACTGCTGAACAAACCCACCGCCTATCAAACAAACGTCCCTGACAGATTTATAAGGGATTACGTAAATTTAACAGTGAAAAATGTTCTCGACACTAAAACTAAATAAATCTTTATAATTTAAAACGGGCATATTTAATTAGCAATTTAAACAAAATATCATCATTACATCAGTGAGTTATGCTAATTCGGAACGTACGCACAACGGCGACCAAAAAAGTTGAAACATAAAAAAGCGCGCGAACCGTGTACCGCCATTGTTATTTTACATGAGTCATTGTGGCGGTTATGGTGTACATGGCGAACGTGGCTAGTGAGGAAAACATACGCGAAACAACCCGATAGCGTCATGCTTTGCCTGTCCAAAAGCCAAAACATTAATATTGAAGCTATTTTATATACAATGGCTTCGCATACAAATAGACTAGGAGAGCTGAGTTACCCCATTCGGTTATTACACTATTTGCAAGCTTATGAGAATCCTCGAAAACTCTTGTGTTGATTTATTTATATATAGTATAATATATTAACAAAATTAATTTTAATAACTTATTAGACAAAACTTTTAAATCAATTATAATTAACAAGAAATGAAATAAAAATTGTTACACACCGACCGACATCATCTTTATATTCAGAACCATTTATATAAATACACAGGAATGTGTAAAGTGTTTTCAAGTTTTCAGAGAACTGATAACACTTTAGCCACAATATATGTAAATACCAATTAAAGGAAATACTAGACCAAAATCTGTTTAAGCATAATAAACACACTAAATGTGCCTTTAATTATAATTGAACAAGGACCTACCCACCATTTCATCTGTGTGCTCTTTAGCATTGAGTCCAGAGAGAAATGAAAAATATTTGAGATGACATTGTATGATTTATTATTTCCCATCAGTACATGTAAGTTTTGGGTACACAATACTCTTGTGCACCCAACAAAGTTGACTATGCGGGAAGCAAGAAGTATTCAAATGAATTCCTGCCACTTTCAGCTTTTGGCTGATAGGTATCAAAGATCATTGTAAATGCATATATCCATATTATAAATCCAGCTCAACTATCTATGTGCCAAATTTCATTCAAATCCACCACTTGGGCATTTTTGCATGATTAAGTAATTAACATACAAACTTTTATGTATGTAATACTTTTATGTAAATATAATACAAGGATATAAATTCCCATTTAACTCTGATCTATGAATTTTTGTTTGGGAAGTGCAAGTTAGATTTTAGGATCACTTACTATGAAGTGCTACACCCAACATTTTTTGTATGAACTGTATTTTAGCCACCTGAGGATTCTCCAAAGTGGAGAATGGGTGGTGATAACTATTTGCTGTCTAAGGGTATAGATATACCTAGCCTCAGACCATCATAACCTGCAGTCAGAAGCTGGGGGTGGTGAGAACATGCAAATAGTACCTTAATAATGTGTTTGTATGGTAAGTATACTAATAGTTATTATTCAAAATAATTCTAAGAAATTACTACTCCAATATAATATGACAACTGAGAATATGACATCATCCTTAATATCAGTAATGAGTGACTAAAAATTGTTTTTACATGAATTTGATATTGGTAAATATAGCAAATAGGTAATAACAATAAGCTGTGGTATCTCAGTATCCATCCATGCACTTGCTTTTAATTCACAATACAAAAGCTAACTGAGTTTGATCCCTGAATGAAATTGTTAATTGCAATGATTTACCACATGTTCTGCAGTGAAGGAAATTATTGGGAGGAAATCGGCATGTCTATGAAATAATAAAAATATATACATTTTTATATGTAAAGTCCAACAAGACACAAGATCCACAGTGGAGTCACGCAGACAATGCTCTTACCCTCTTTAGAGATATTTCTATATGTGTAGACTATTACATTACTAAATGGAGTTATTTTACTATTGGGCTGCATTTCACATATTTGTCTAAATATGTTGGTTGGATATCAGTTGATTTAATTATTTCAAGAAATGAATATTGGTGGTAATATTAACTGTAATATAATTATACCACAATAGGTATTTAAACACAATCATTATATAAACAGGTATTTGACTTTTAGGTATAAGTTTTTTATAACAAGAATGATACAATATATAATTCCAATTTATTCATAATTAGCGAAGTCATTATCATTTGTTTTTAATATTTTGGTCCATTATTTTTTTCCTTATTTGAAGTGTCAATAACCTAATGGTTTAGGGTACTGTCTGCAAGTGGTAATAATGTTAATAGCGCTTTAATAATATTTGAAATCAGAGTGTGCGTAAAAAAATTAACTTAAAAATCTTGCTGGACAGGTGGATCATTGATCACAATAGGGTTGGAAACTCAACCATGTTGTTTTTTTTGTTAAATTAACTGATTTTCAGATATAGAAATACCAGCACATATATTAATTTTAATGTTATATGAATGGATCTTAAGAAATTGATTCATTATTGCCCAAGAGCTGCATGAAGCTTTGGATGTAAAACCTACTAAGTCAATTCAAACACAACCCAAAAGTATTTTTTAAGTGTAGGTTTAAAGTAAGTGATGATTGCCAGCCAGAAAAATCTACATCCATCTTCAAAAAGATCCAAGATGCAAGTGTTCCTCTGCACACACCAAATATAAACAGACCAATAAACTGCTTTTTCACACAGGTATTTTGCAAGGAATTGGTCTCATAAGCTAATCAAATTTTTATGGAATATAATAATAAAATTAAAAAAAATAGTATTCATAATGATATGAAGGAATAATACTTTGCATTATAGTTCAATTGGATTTTAAATATAGCCGTAATGTCCTAATTAGAAAACATGATGAGGTGATTAAGCATTTAAATATAAGGGTCAACTCACTCACTCCTCATGACTCATGAGTTAATGGGAAAATGTAACAAGTTAATCATTAAAATAATTAATTCAGTGAAGAAGTAAAATTCCTAAAATTGCCACCTTAATGGTTATAACACTTGCATCTCTAAGCTACCAATGAGGGGGTGGGGTGTCATAAAACTGTATTAAAGTACCATAATATTCTGTATCTATTGTACATGAGATAGCAATTAGAGTACGAAATAAAACAAAATTACATTATCTGCCCCTACACTGACTCCATAAGTCACTGATATGGTGTGGATGTTGAATTTTTAAAATATACTGGAAATAGAATTTTAGAATACTTCTAAAACATTTTAAAAACATTCTCGGACTTATATTTTGAAATATATTTTGTACTTACATAAATGAGGCCAGAATAGTATCTATCCTTGATGTTGTGCAGTACGGAAGCCTCGTTGAGGCAGGTCAACTCCGCCATGTCCTCCACCTTGTCGAACTTCGGTGGATTCATCTTTTGGATGTCATCTATCGGCACCAGCATCCTCTTCCCGGACTCCGCTATTTCCACCTCGACCTCATCTCCACGCTCTCCCTTTATTCCTGCTGCAACGAAACCCTGCGTATCATGGGGCACCCACACTAATCGTTTCTGGGTCCATTCCGCCTGCGTGGCCGGATCATTGAAGCTGTTCCGGTCCACCGACAGGTACCGGAGCTCCGGGTCGTTCCTATCCATGTCCACCATCGCGCCCAATCACGCCGCGCGACACGACTTGCGATAACCTAAAACCGACGCTGAATACCACATTAAACGCACGCCCCTACTAACACTGCACTCAACACTCGGTTTTTAAGGCGACCCTTACGCTCGTCTTGTGTCGTTAGAGCGGTACGACACGTACAAAATGACGATTGCGACTGACACGACTGACAGAATCGCAACGGTTATTACGGGTAGGAGGGATGAACCGGTCGACGCCCGAATTCACGTTGACTTGAACCAAATATAATACAAAACTTTTGATGTTGTCCTGGACGGAATGTTATGACAATTAATTATTTCAACTTATAACATACGCTAGATATATAATATTACTACGTTAAGAGCTAAAATCACTTTTTGGAATTGAGAAAATGGCAAAAACGAGCGTACAAAACGCACCAATTCTCCTTTTTTACGTCATAGTCGAAGTTCCACCTCAATGGCGAAATTCACGTGATGACCGTTTATTTTAGAATATTCTGATTGGCTGTAATCTTATATTAAAATATATCCTCCAATAGTAAGAGCTTAGGGATTTAACTTTAAGTAACTGTCAAAATTATTGTAGTAGAGAACGAAAGAACTTTTAACTTTTTAATTACAAATATAAAAGTACTCGATTTCGTAGCATACTGCCATATAATGTATTTAATTATAATATTATTTTAAAATGATTTATAAAATATTGTCTCAATTAAAAACTGCATAAACGGCGAAGTTGACTAATCTATTTATAAGTAAACTGGAAACGAATATCTCGTCATTGATGATTAGTATTTATAGAAGTAGTTCGTATAATGCTGACTGTTACCCGAAACATAAGCAGAAAAAGACATTTTATAAGCACCGTGTACGTTTTAATCCGTTGTTAAAGTAATTATATATTGCACAATAAACAAAAAAGTAATTCCAATAGATGCCTATTGCTTGCTTCCATTCTGTCTGACAAAATATACACAATAAAAAATGCCAACCAATCCAACATCAATCTTATATCAACAATCTTAAAAAATATTGATATTAAATAATCTTACGATATAAGTCTAAGATAAATATTTTCTATAATACGACATGGATGATGATATGAATTGCCCTGTAGTATGTACAACGTACAACTACGTAATACGTAGAACTTAAATGCTACATCCATGATATATAACAATGATATTAAATTTATATTGAACAATGATTGAAAATATGATAAAACGTCTTTAGAATAGTTACAGTTTATCTTCTTTTGGCTTACCTACAAACTACAAGATGTATTCGAAGTTCGGTAGCTTAACTCTCAACTTAAAATCTGGAATATATTTTGATTCGTTTTGGACTTAAACATAGATTTAGTGAGCCATTACAAAAATTTATACTCAATTTTTATACTGGAACAAAACTATAGGCTATTGTTAAATGAGAATAAATACTATTCATAAATTTGCGAAGACATAATAACACGTAAATACACAATAAGTAAAATGATTTAACACCCAATTTATCCCACTATATAATAGAAAAATTAATGTGGTTGTAAAAGAATTGATCATGCAGCACTCGTTCACGAAGGCATGTCACGCCACACGGCTACTTGTGAGTGCATAATATTTGAGGAACAAACGTCAAACTTTCTCATTAATTGACGTTAAGTTATCTACTACGGTATATTTTTCGTGTGTCGTATGGTATCACTACAGTTAAAACGTCTAAACTAACGTAACTAGAGTATTGCCCAAGTATTTTAAGCTAAATGTAGTCTAAATAAGATTGTTATTTCAATGCAATGCTATCAGTACCACTCTGTAACTAAATTAGTTGTTTTCCTTGATGTAATATAATCTAGTGTTACAAGTTTTTTTCTTTACATTCATGTAACACTAAGCAGTAATAGGTAAATGGCAAGATAAGTGAGATTTGATCTCCGTATTCAAAAGTTATTACGGTTACTTCTACTAAACAGTCTTAAAAAATTTGGTACTTTGAAAGTCACTATTTTAGTAATCTTAATTTTCTACATAAGAGTTTATTTAATCCAAGAACAAAACCATGGCATATATAATAGATCTTCGATCGGATACAGTAACAAAACCTACAAAGGCTATGAAGCATGCCATGGTGAATTCTGCTCTCGGTGATGATGTATATGGGGAGGATCCAACTGTAAATGCCTTAGAGAGTAAAGTAGCTACACTTCTTGGTAAACAAGCTGCTCTCTTTGTGCCATCTGGGACAATGGCCAATTTGATAGCTGGTAAGTGTTTGCCAGTCATAAAGACTAATCACTTTATCTTTTATAACATACATCTACATCTATCCCCAACAAAGACCCAAGATCACACCACACCACATGCATCATCAACTCTGAGGACTGAGATGTAATTTAACTGGGTCTCTTAGACCCTACACTCACTGTATGCAACAAAGCAGGAGCATCCTATTTCATGCAGTTTTTATTATTGTCCTTTTCTGGTCAAGATGAACCATTCATACTTTAAAAAATATATTTGAATTTATTTTAATTTAATTTAATAATAAAATTATAAATACTTTCATCCTTTAGTTCATTTTCATCGTTTAGTTAGATGGTAGTGAAGTCTTTTCCCAGTGGAACAGAATGGTAGGCTACATATTTAATTTACATGTTTAAAGTAATGCAAGGAGATTATTTTATGCATCCTAGATGCAGTGACATGGAAACCAACAGCAAGTATTTGCATGAATATTCTCTTTCATTAGTTATCTCCTTTGTATCTCACAAATGTATTGGCCATCAAATAAAACGAAATACACAATAGATCTATATTCATAATAGTCCATAGTCAAAGTCATTCTTTATTCTTCAATGTAGATGGAAAAATAATAATATTAGAACCAATTGTAAAGTTATATAGCTGCAACTGTTATAAATTGACTGGGATAGCTCTATGGTAAAAATTACTGATTGTGTGAATCTAAATATATCACAAATCTCAAAGAAAAAGAATTCAAACAAATTGATTCACCATATTCACATAACACATACAAAGTAAATGAAATCAGAACACAGAAAAATATGTCATTATTCTGGATACTGTAATGACATATCAAAGGGTGTTGCAGTCTATGAAAGAAATGGTCAATGATATAAAAAGTAACAATTTTCAGGAAAGCTTAGCTTAGCTAATTTATAGAAACAAACTGTTTCCTTTGACTATATACTAAAAACTTAAAAATGCCTATAAACTATGTTTGGCCAATTAGTGTATGGTTGGTATATGGGTTAAATCAGACCAGGAAAAAGATAATTGAATGTGGAGCATCTTCAAGCAGTAGTCCAACTCCATCAAAATTCATATGAATTCCCCCACACAATGTGGAAATTAATTTGTTATTGGATTCTCTACTTAACCTCTCAAAGTGCTTTTCTCAAAGAGTTATTAATAGAAATACAGACTTTAAAAGACAAATGTAAATTTCCTGGGTCCAAATTAATGAACACCAGTACTAAAATAATTATCATGTTTCTAATACTGACTATTGACACCCATCTGCCTTCATTGTCTACTAGTGGATAGTGAAATAGCATGTAGCAATAGTTATTGTGCCTTAAACAATAAAATCGCCTGCTGAATCAAGTTGTTGAACACCAATCAGTTATGACTGCCATTAAATGTCGAAACTACTGAAAAAACAAATATTGAACAAAATATGCAAACATTTCATGGAAGTAATCCCATCTCATCAGTTTGAGTTTCCTTAGCATGTGGAATTGTATAGCTAGAATAATGCCTGACTAACGGTATTGGTACATTTAAAAAAAAACACTTGTTCCATTCCAATTTCCAAGCTAGGAATATTCCTTGACATCTACCTGGCTTTTGACAGGGTATGATATTAAGTAATATTGGTCTATACTGTAATAAGAAAGATATTCCAGCTCTTTCTCTTCTAATGATAAAATCTTATTTGAGTATGAGATGCTTCTAGGTGAAACATACAGCAGAACCTCCAGAATTGTGCAAAATTAAATCAAGAGTACCACAAGGTAGCATAACAGGGCCGCTTTAATATTTAATTTACAGACTAGCACACTATGAAATCATATTAACAACATATGCAGAAAATCAAGTGCTTATGTTCACTCATGTCACATGTGTCATATATGTATATACATATATAGTGTAAGTTTATCTACACATACACAATTATTCTTTTTGATAACAGTTATTCTATATTGTACCTTATTATTTTTAGTATTGGTGCACTGCAACAAAAGGGGCTCAGAAGCATTCGCTGGCCATCTATCTCATATCTATAAATATGAACAAGGTAAGAGCAATGAAAGATAACATGTTTGCTATAAATCACCATTGTCCTCTGTTTTGATGTGTATAGATAATTAAACAGCACAATCTGTTGAAACATTCCAAGTTGAACCGTTTTTTTCATAAATTTTAACCTGACTTCTCTTTTTCTGATGCATACACTGGTAATGCAACCAAATCAGTGTTATGCTAGTACAATTGATTGAAATAAGTCTATTGTCAAAATATCATGTACCAAGTGTAACTACGATTATATATTTTGTTTTTTTTTATATCTTTATACCCTGACTAAAATTGATGTGTGGTTATACCATAAGAATCCATCGCCCCCCATCATCCTTAGGGTTCTTTGGAGGTGACGATGGCCAAGAGCATAGTAATTACATAGTTTCTGTGAGATGTTAATCTATCATCTTGAATACACTGGATCTAAATATCCTAACTGTTGGTAGACGTTACTATACATGGTACCTTACCAGCCTGAAATAGCAGTATACCGCTGCTGTGTATCGTCTATCTCTCTATCTGTCTCTATCTATCGTGAGTGTGTGGATCGGGAGACTTTTATTACTGACGAAGAGGAATTCCGCTGTATTCTTCAGGGGTTATAACATTACCATTCAAGCAAAAATAAAAGCAAAGTAGGTGTAATAGGCCACAGCAAACACTTGCCATCAGGTGAACTGTGTTCATTTGTCATCCTCAAAACACGTCGCTATGTTACAGCTATGCGACTAAAACAGTATGCCTAACATATGAACTATATAATATTTATATTATTGTTACGTGCTATTAGGGTTCGTTGAATAGAAAATAAGTTTATTCAACAAAAAAGAATCACTTCTAATGCAATTCTCTTTAAAATGTGTAAACGGCCTGAAAATATTTTTCAGGAAGCAATGTCAAGTAATTATTTAAGAGCTCAAAACGACCTGAAAATATGTTTCAGTCTGAAAGGGTGTTAGCATGGAGTTATTTCTGATTTAATGGTATACGTTAGTCCTTCCTCTGGAACGATCCGAATACATGTTTCGGTCTACTGAAAACGCCTGTAGGAGACAGGCGAAATTCAAAAAAAGTTTCTCTAGCTTCTCCTTTTACCCGTCTCCGTATCATCATGAATTTGATGTATAGTAAATTGCATTCATATCTTAAACGAATTATAAACGATATTAACAATTCCTCTGCTCAGAGACAGGAGAGAAATTCTTTTTTATCACCTTGTGCAATGCCAGCTAAATGGCGATCATAATTTTCAGGTGGTGTATCTCATCTCGGTGGGGTGCTACTAAGTACTTTACAGAATAAGCCTGATGGAACTTTTGATCTGGAAGAGCTGGAGAGCCGGATTCGCGGCGGTGATCTGCATGAACCCACCAGCTCTATGGTTGCCATTGAAAACACGCACAATGTTTGTGGTGGCAAGGTTTGTTTATTCATTGGTCTCATCTGTTTCCAATTAAACTTGAGCGACAGAAATAGTAAACGTGCTCGACTATAATTATTAGGAGGGAATAAAAGGCGCACCTTTGAAATGGTTGTCTTAGGCACCATCCCTGTAATTCCGAAATCGCGAGCGATAACGAAATACCCCCTATGTTTGGGCATACCCGTCACCATATTTTTGTTATGGAATATTTGGCAAATGTCTCAATGTCTTAGCGCTCGCTTTTAATTTATGGTTCAAAATTAGTTCGATCCCGGTGCCGGCACCAATAATATTGGTGAAGGGAAATGAAGGAAAATGTAGTGAGGAAACCTGCATGTCTAAGAAATAATAATTGAAATGTGAAGGCCGCAATTCCATAGAGGAGCTCTGTCTCTATATATCAGAGGTTCCCAGATTTTTCTTTTTCCCCTTTTTAGACCCCGGTCGAGTCTCCAGTGGACCCCTGGGGGTCCACCTGAATCACTTTAGGAACTAAGGTTATAGGTCCTTTCTAGGAGACGTTATGTCAAACAGTGGGATTTATATATATAAGATGTTACTTTACTTTGTTTCAATGGGGCTTAATACATATGTATTTTTAGGTTCTACCTCAAGAATGGGTAGATAAACTTGGAGACTTGTGCTCCCGACGTGGTCTAGCTTTACATATGGACGGAGCAAGGTTGCTCAATGCTAGTACGTACTTAGACGAAGCGCCCGCGAGGTTGGTGCAACGTTGCGACTCAGTGTCGTTATGCTTCAGCAAAGGCCTGTCTGCGCCAGTCGGCTCCACTCTGGTCGGCTCATACCATTTTATTGAACAGTAAGTAATAAACAAAATAAAAAACTTCATTAAAAATTAGAATTTATATATGTATATGACACTTACTAAGTAGGGTTATACGATTTAATATTACGTAAAAAAAATATTTTTTTTATAATTGTAAAGTATCCCTTCTTTAGTGGTACAGTCACACTGCACCTTGTGCATAGCAGCATGAATGGTTCGGCTCGATAGGGGCAGGTCCACGTCCTCACAAAATACCAGCGTGAAGTAGCAGCATTACACTGCTGTGTTTCGTCTCTATCATTTTCAACTTAATCCTCAGCGGTGACATCGTATCTGTGTTATGATTTAGGATGAATGTGGGTGTCATGGGCCGCAGGAATTTCTGGTGAATTATGTGCTCAATACAAATACATTATAATATCTGGTATAATAATGGTTAAAATAATCACGGTTGATTCTATCGAGGGATCTTTCAGAGAACAATATTCTTTGGAGGTTTTCATCAGCACAGGATTTATTCATCAATATCATCATCATCGTAGCCTATCCAGTCTGCTGCTGAACATTCACCCCCATAGATTGCCACAAAGCACGATCCTGAGGCACCTGCATCCATCGACTTCCAGCAAACTTGCATGGGTTGTCGCTCCATGCAGTGGGAGGTCGTCCTACACTGCGACACCCAGGCCATGGTTGCTACTCAAGACACCTTTCTTCTTAACCTGCACAGTATCTATTATAGTGCTGTAAATATTTACATATTTTAGTAAAGTACCGTGAACTCTGCAAAGCTTTTCCGCTTTGCGAGAACTAAAGTCGAGTATTCCAAATTGACGACGATCCGTAGATAATAGAAGAGGCACATAAAGAAGAAGAGAAGTGAACAACTTTGGTTAAAACAGTTACACGTTTTAAACTTGTTAGCCGCAGTGCAGGGGTTTTACGTCCACTTGAGTCGATAGCGGTAGGTTGCTATCACGCAATGTGCTGTCTTTAAAAGTGGATAATTGCAACGTAATTAGACACTAGAAATCATTGCATTCTATCACTGGGTCTCGGTTGAACCTAGTGTATACACCAGTTTCACAAAAATACCTTTTTGTAATTTAAATAAACAAATTACAAAATAATATAAGATACTACGGAAAACTTATTTATTATGTCATCGTTCTTGCGACCTGCGAAAATATTTCAAGATAATTCGGAATGAGATCATAATTTTTTTTATCTCACCTAGCGATAACTTGTTCCATCAAATACGGGGTCACAGTTTCGGGTCAATCTTATTTATTTTCCTGTTTTAAATTCATAATAAATGCCTCTAAGACGTGTTATTAAAAAAGTAAGTAGAATTTAACAATTGATAAATTAAATAATATATTGTTTAGACGATATTTCATAAGAAGGATTTTTGCCCAAACTTGGAATAGCTTTTTAGTAGTAACTGATATTTTTTCATTCAAATAAAAATGTACAAATATAGCTTTCAATATATAAGTGCTAAAAACGCTAGTACCTTTAGAAATTAGTTATGTCTATAATTTCGAATTCTATGCTTGTCTAGATTTATCTATTAATGTAGTTCTGCTTTTAGGGTTATTAGTAACAGCACCACCACATGAGTAGATCTACACAAAACCCAAGTCTTGTTTTTTTTAATAAGATTAGTGGTTACGAACGAGGTTAACTACGGCCCATGACATCTACATCCATCCTCGACAAAGATTAAAGATGCGTATGCGTCACCACTGACAACTGAGATGGAATTACTCTGTGATTCTCAGTGGTAGTTCAAAGAGCGCGAAAAAAGTTAATTTTTAATTTTCTACGGAAGTTTGCACTCTGCACAGTGTCTGCTCTGTGGCTACTTCCTTGTTGGGGGAGTTGACAATATGTGTGGTATAGGGCGCGTCGTTTGCGGAAGATGCTGGGGGGTGGCATGCGGCAGGCGGGAGTGCTGGCAGCCGCGGCGATTGTGGCTCTGGACGAGATCGCGCCTCAACTTCTCTACTCACACAAGCGCGCACTCGCTCTGGCCACCAGTAAGTCTATCTCCACCCGCGCCGGAGTGAAGGTGTTGTTGTGCCAATGGAATAAGAGGGATGCAAGATGTATTTGTGCCCCGAGAGTGACAGAGACACAAGATGTGTTTTTGCATTAGCATTGACAGTGACGTAAGGTGTTCTTATGCCGCTGGAATAAGAGGGATGCAAGATGTACTTGTACCCGAGTGTGACAGGGACACAAGATGTGTTTTTGCATTAGCATTGATAGTGACGTAAGGTGTTCTTGTGCCGAAAGAATAGAGACGCCAGATTATTTGTATAATAATATCCTTAGCGGCATATTCTGGAATTTGGAAAGAAACGTGAATTGCACAGAATAATAATGCGTCTAATTTTGATCTATAGTTTCTCTTTAATCTATTACCATAATCTAGTCTCGTTACGTAAAGAAGTAAAAGCCCATGATAAGTAATCTAAATATAAAATGTAGTCTGACTTAATTAATGGAATGGGTCGGCACGACCGCGAGAGGACGCCCTTACAGAATGATAGGATGAAATAGCAACAACAAGGTTGCTGTGGTTCGAATGGTGAGTATAGGGATCCTTATACCTAATAACAGATAACGAGGCAGTCCATCTCAACCCTCGGGGATGACACCTAATGTGCATCCTGAATATTTGTTGCGAATGGGTGTTGAGGTCACGAGCCGCAGACATCACCTACCCTCGGGTGAACTGTGTGTGAGTTTGTCACTAAAGTATTTATATATCATATCCTTCACAGGCATCCAAGGTCAATTCCTGAAGACATTCACAGTAGACGTGGAAGGTCAGCATACTAACATAGTGCTGATTAGGATATCGCCTTCCAGTCCACTCACGGCTGACAATGTTCTACCAAGACTTGCACAAGTCTGCTTGGCCGAAACTCAAGTGAGTAGATTTCTTCGTTTCTAGTTGGAATCCCCCCGATGCAAAACTGCGGGAAGTCGATTCTCTTTGTCAATCTGCAAGTGGTTCGAGATCGTGCTTTGTGAGGCCTATGTGCGGCAGTGGTGGACTGCGATGACGACGATGTAGTCGCGTCGTGTAATAGCTAAAGTACGTAGCTGTTGCGTCGCGGGTTCAGTGTTCGATTCCAAGTCTAAGAACAATATTAGTGTAGCACAAGTTCTTGGTTTTCGAGTCAGGGTGTGTTCGGCACATGAACGGCGATATCGACGTACGGAACTATAACATATTCCGCGCAATTGGTATCATCTATTCTAATCAGAAGACAAGTATCGCCGTGAAATTACCATAAATTGCGAACAATATAACATGAAATCATTGTCTCATTATTAATGTTGAAAATATTTTCCTCCTTTAGGGTGATTGCAAAACCACCAATGACGAAGGTGTGATAGTGAAGGCCGTGTGCTTTAACTCAAAGACCATAAGGTTCACTTTGCACAGCGATATTAACGACGAAGACCTCTGGCTAGCCATCATGAAGATCATCTACGTGTTCAAAGAGCTGGATGCTGCCAATCCCTTGGAATAATCTAACGAACTTCAAAACTCTTGACACATACAGTGGAATCTCTATAACTCGATATTCAAAACAAGCCATTTACTTCCGCTGAATCGCTGAGTACGCGCTATTTCGAATTATTTAGACTTTATATCACGAGCAAAATGTTATTTCCCTGCAAGGTACATATTCATACTCTATAACTCGAATTTCAAAAAGGAGACTCCGTAAGTCGTAGCCCTTCTAAGTTGAAATTTTAGCAGTTAATTCCGTTGTATCTTGAAATTCTTGTTAAGTCGAAAACTCATTAACTCGAATTATTATGCGTTACTCGGAACATTCGAGTTACAGAGATGCCACTGTAATGCCTATATTCTCTAATATCTATAAAAGTGTAACCAGAACTTTGAAGGCTTAGAAACTAAGAGGAAAACAATATTGGCGTATACCTTATATACCTTAAAATAATATTCGTGTGTAAAATACTCTATATATTTATACATATATGACATCGTTCCCGGGGCATCTTCGCCCAGTGTTGTAGGTCAGTTTCGGTGTTGTTCTTGATACCGTTGTTACGTACAAAAGGTAGTGTATACAACGTGTGATAACTTTTACTTTTTTCCTAAGAAATGAAAAATATATTTCAAAGAAATATAATATCAGCCAATCACTAAACGCAAGAGACAAGCATGGGTTTAGTGCTCTCTTTAGAACACCTATATACAGTGTGATTTAAATAATTATTATATATTTTTTAAACCATCACCAGCCTGGCTAAGTGTATATATTTTTATTTTATAATTTCTACAGCATTCTGTTACAGTCTATAAATAGCCAGCGCTGGGCTTGTTTTTCCCATTATTTGTGGGTAAACAGTGGTGATATAAAAAAGACGACTTTTTACATAAAAAATGTACAAATATAGTACGAAATATAAGTGATAGATTTAGTCAAAAAATATTTAACGGTTATTTTAATTATGGAATTTAAAGAATGGGTAAAATTATATTAGGTTTTATAGATGTTTATCAGAATTTTCATCGGAAGCGATCTTGAGCGCTGTTGGTCACTTGTATCAAAATAAGATTTCGGTCAGTCTGATAAGGACAAGGGCGATGTTATTACGCGATTGGACCACCGTGCGTTTTATCATTGCCACTTTTCGTGATTCGTTTAAACATAATCTTGCATTCTTCTTTGATTCGTTCTTCGTTCCGTGTATTTCGTGATAGCAGCATAACGCTTCTGTGTTTCGTCTGCTGTATTCAGGAACCGGAGACCCGTTTTACTAACTTTAATCAAGTGTTACATTAGTGCTCAAGGGTGACAACGCATCAGACTCCTTATTGAGGATAAATATTGGTAATATCGCAGGATCACTTACCATCAGGTGGACTGTGTGCTCGTTTGTCACCCTCAAAACAATAATAAAAAAATACCCACTCTCGAGGACTGGGTATTTTTTAAGCGCTGAAAGGTGGGTTAACAGCTATATTACATACTATGTTAGGATGATTAAATATATTTTATCTAATTTTAAAGTTTATAATTTATGTAATATTGACATTTTATTGTGTATATGGACATTGGGACCATATATTGGGGCATCTACGAGAGCGTGTTGTTAACTTAATCTTCAATTGTAAACATCTTATTTTTAAAAAAAATGGCCACAACGGGCGGACTTAATGCCTCTGGCATTCTGTACCAGACAACCTTTGAAATGGAGAAACATTGACTGTATGCCAACACCTATATATATATATTAATTACATTCGAATGTTTTCCCTTTTATAATACTCACGAACCTCAATATTATTGTTGAAAATTAATTTTGTAAATAATAGTTTTCTGTCCTACAGTTAGTCCATATTATACATACGAGATCAAAGCAATACATCTGTGAGAAAAAGCTCTAAGGATTTTCATATACGGATTTCTGTCAAAACGTTTATGCTCATAGGTGACCTTGAGAATATGTGCCATATAATTTTATGAATTTATGTAAAGGTGCTTAACGTGATGATTTGTTATTTATAATCTATAGATTATATTAATAGACTTTATTAAATTGTTATTTAGAGGTTAATAAATGTTTAATAAAATATGTTTAGTAAAAATTATGTGGTTAATAAAATAGTTATAATTTTTTTTTCAATTATATTTATTCATAATGTACGGCATGCGTTGTAATGCCTCTTTTTACATTTCCCGTAAGTTCGAACAACAACTGTGTGAAGTTTCAACAAAATTGGACGAACGATGCGCGAGCTAGCGCACAACTAGGATACAAACATTATTTTTTATACAAAGTTTCCCATAAGTAGCACGACACACTTGACAGGAAGTTGACGGGTCACCTACCGGACAAAAACCTTACTAACAATGTCACCATTTTAGAGAGATTGAGATTTTTAAATTCTAAAAATACTGCCTTCTCGACTCTTCTTTTGTTACTATGAATACAAAAGGCAGATAATTACGTTATTTTTTCTACAAACTTTAATCTCTTTATTAATAATTTTTGTATCATGTTCAAATATCATTTTGATCAATTTCGTTGGAAAATGTTGAGAACGACAAAGGATTTTTTTATTCAACTTTCGCCTTCAGAAAAAACAATCTACTGAGCAGCTGCTGCATATTCCATAAATAAATTACCTGTTTCATAGAGATTTCATAAAGTTGTAACACTGATTACTTCTTGGTATTTTTAGAAAAAAAAATATATCTCGAAAATTTTGTAATTTTTTTTGTCTGGTAGGTGACCCGTTACCCTATCCTTCCCCTTAAATTTGTCGTACTATGGGACGCCAACTTAGGGGACTAACACTGGTCATGGGTTAACCAACGAGTGTACGTTTCACCTGACGGTCAGTAATTCCTCCGTCCTATCACCAGTAATGAGGTCTTAGGTTTCGTTCACTCACCCAAACGAAACGGCACTGCTGTTATACACCGGTATTCTGTGGAAGTCCTGACCTATTTGCAACAAGTAGTTTGGTACGGATTTCGAATATTTAAAAAAAATTATACATAAACCGGTACAACTTTATGTATAACCGATAAAACCGTTGACGCGTAGATTTCTTTTAGTGACAATAATTTATACTTGCCTACTGTAAAAAGGACATGGATATTTATCTCGCTTACATCTTGGGCACGCACTCCTCGATTTTGTTGATGTATATGCTGTTAGGGCTTATATAGGGCCCACGGGACAGAGAGGTCCGTGAGCAGGCTAAATTTTGGTTCTCTTACTTACTACACAAAGCGCTCATTCTCTGAGCGTATCTGTCTGCTGTGATCTCGATCCTATTCGAATGCCACCTGAGTTGCCAGTTCCCTAGCTATCTGAAGATTCTCCAAAGTACAGAATGGATGGTGATATCTATTGACCGTCCGAGGTCAAGTACGTACGTAGCCGACGTAGCCTCTAACGGTCGCCACCTGTTATCACTCCATGCACTCATCGATCACCTTGCTTTTTATGTACATGGAGGCTTCTTGTTTTAAGCAGCTTCGTAGAACAAATCATTATCAAAAACTCTTAGAGAGTAATGAAAATCACTGAAATTAAAATGGTACATATGACGTCCTACAAAAGTCAATCATTAACCGCACCCTAGTACAATTTTTTTTATTGTGCTGTCTTGATTTTATTCTATACTTCTTTATTATATTATTAGGGAAACAATAGATTTAAATTTATTATTACAATAATATGTTTTCATACACCAGGTTATCGTGACTATATCATATATATTTTATATGATATATACTTTTTTTTATAAAGTATGTCACCACATGAGCACACAATTCTCGTGATGAGGTGGGGTAGGTGATAATTGTGGACCATGACAATCCATCCCCAACAAAGACTCGTTACCTGTAAATGGGTTTCCCATTTCCCTGCCTTGTGCTCTTATTTCACGCTTGTATTCTATGAAGGCGTGGTACATCTCCGGTTGAGCGGACCCCACTGCAGCTACCCCGGCTGCAGCGACGGTCCACCTCTGTTAATATATATTTTAATCGATTATTTAATCAATTAAGATTTAAAATAAACATATTACAGTCGTTCTCAATTCCAGACCGGTAAGCGAGACCATACGATATGTTCCTGTCATTCAACTATTATTTTAATTTGCAAAAATAATTAACAACGTTTTTGTTGCATGAAAAATGTAATTTGTTTTATAAATAGTACTACCGCGTCTTTTACAATAATCTCAGTTACAGTTTTAATTCTTGCATTCTTAATAACTAATAGAGCATACATCTTATCAGATAGCACTTTAGTCCAGTTACTGTCTTACTGCAGTCTGGGTTGTAAAACGTGTGAGCGTAGCGCAGCATCTTGCGCGCTCACTCGCACTTATGGCACCGCATTCTTGTAATGTTATCGACAAATCATAATACATAAAATTGAAATAAAATACTATATTTATTTTATCCCTGTATTATTTGCGCGCTTATTTACTAATATTCATACCAACAGGTTTAACATTAATTTCAAAAAAAGGCTTTCATGTCGTGATAAGTATTAAAATGCTGTATACATAATAATAAATATTACGTTTTTATTTATAACAGATTGTAACTCATGCACTATGTAATTGTTTATACGAGTTATTAACTACCGTAGTATTTAAATGCTCGAGCGTGATACACTCACCCCAGGATTTTTTATCGATAACGCACGCTTGACATGCACATCACTACGCAAAACATGATTTACTACCAAGAATGCAGCCAGATAGTAAACGGACAGTAAATATTTATCTTATGACATACATGAAAATGTACGATATACATATATAATATCGACATTTTTTTTCTATTTATAAACTAGTCTTATATGTATATAATAGTAAGTAAAACAATACAAATAATTATACTCTAAGTCTTAAAAATATTTCACCCATTTATTGATTCAGTATCCTATAAGTTTCAAATGAGAAGATAAACGCGACAACTCACTATTTGACATTGTTGTTGCCAAAAAATGAAGTAATTTAATTTTATTATTTCCACATATTTTATAAATAGAATATATATACTTTAATTTAGATAATATATACTTTTATAACTGAAAAAAAAACTAAATATTGATAGATTATATAATTTATTTATTTTATTATTAATATTTATATTTTAAATCAAACAGCTGTTCACATCAATGAATAAAACCAACCGCTATCATATATTTTCTTTTAAGTAGATTTTTCGTATAAATCGTACAGAGTTATAAATTGGAAGACAGTTATCAACTCATTTGAAACCCATTAGATGTAGTCGTTTAATTATTAGCGTGTTAAAATTGTTTCTTTAACAAGGAAATGTGAAATTTAAATTACATATACCGAATTAACGTCTATCATAGTGAGTATATAAGGTTATTTAAAATAATAATAAAATTTCAAACTTCGAGTCTTGGAAAGAAAGACGGACCGTCTTAAGAACTAAATTCCAGTTTACATCTACCCTCAGTATCTTTGAGTCTTACTGTTGTATGAAATAAAAAAAAAATTGTTGAGCAGAAAAAAACTTAACCTTAATTAGAAACTTAATTTCAAAATTTTGTCATGCAAGCGAACAACGGTGGAATAATGAGATGTTAATCAAATTTTAGTTCAATTTTTTTTTAATTTATTTAATTATAGCGTGTGTGGCCAATGAAATCTTAATAATATCTTATCATTTTCATTGGTAACTAAATTATGAGTAAGTAATTAATAATTGATACATATTTTTTTGTTATTGGGTGTGACAAATGGGCACAGTTCGTATGGTAATTCAGACTTCTATGACCTCATAACATATATCCACAGTAAGGAATCACAAAGCAGATGCGTTGTCGTCATTGCCGGAATAAGATAGTATGGTAAAGTTAATATTTTAATATTGTATTTAATTTATTTGTTCACCAAATTTAAAAAAAAAATTAAATGAAGCTTCGGTTTGCCGATTGCAAGTTGAGTGTCATTTCAGTATTCAAGATTTCGAGTATCTAATCAACTTTTACTAGAAAAAAAGAACAAAAGAAAAAACATACACTATAAATAGTTTGAATAAAAGAATACTAAATTAGTTTATAGAGAGTGTTGGTCACACGAACCTGGAAGAATAAGCAAGGGTCTGGTATATTTTTCAAGAATCACTTTTGTATTGATTCTTTTTACTCATCTTTTTCATAGAATAGGTGGTAAACAAGCAAGTAGAGTACCTGATGGTGAGTGACAGTCGCTGGTACTTTGCCAGTAAGATGCATTTTCTTATTTGGTATATAAGAAGGCATTTGAATCTATTTTTAATATGACGCCTAACGACTCTGTCGAAATTAATTTATCGATTTCCGTACGTTTTCTAGTTAATGTTTGCACTATTTCTTTGTGTTTTAGCGATCATAAACATCACTTATTAATATGTAATAATTAAAACATTAGATTAACATTACCGTTAACCACTCCACGAAGGCTAAATACTTTGTTTATGGTTCACGATGATAGAAACCGCGTCCCAAATCATAAGGCTATCGACGCCTCACATATAGTTGCGTAAAAGAATATTATTTGGTACAATCCGTAGAAGCCAGTACAATACATTCTAAGTTGAACTACAATAAAAAAAATATATTGGTGCGTTTTACATATTTCCTACAACGGATCAAGACGGCACTATAACGGAAAACTGCACCGACTCAAACGCGTACTGCCAATATGATAATGTGCAATAGCTTATTAATTTGTTATAATAATAATAATTTTTTCTTCTTATAAATACAAATATATTCGTGATAATAACACTGTACACTTAGGGTACAATTGAAAAATGCAAGACTATCACACATTCCTGATGGAAAGTAATTCCTCGTGAGCCAGACGACACCCACATTCATTCTCGATTAGTAACAATAAGCAGATACGTTGTCACCCCTTGAGGACTAATATAGAATGCCTCGTCAGCAGTAATAAGCTTCTTTAGGTCCTTGATCTTCAGTCAACAATATTCTGATCATTCCACACCGTTATCAGCTCGTTGCGGTCATAGTAACCGTGGGAGGCGATAACATTCCGATAGCTTGACCTTGTATAACTCTTCTTATAGAAATGGAATCCAGGACAGTGTACTGGCGCTATGCCGACCTTCTTGGCGACGATGCCGAGGTATATATCATCGAAACGGAAGTGCTTTACAAACAAACTGCCCACGTAGAGCAGTTTCATAGCTTTATTGGACACTACGTAAGCGCCAGCGGTTACATACGGTGGCCATTTGTTCCACGGATACTCGTCGAGTGACACCCGCCATTTGCTAGAACGAAACCGTTGCGGGGCGGACTTGAACATGTAGCCGACGAAAAGAGTGCCATCTCGCTCGTTCCCTTTTAATAACGCTATATCTTTTTCAGTTATATTCCCGAAACTCGTATAAGTTTGATAGTGTAGAAAGTCGAGGAGATTGTTTATGGATATGTACATATCGTCGTCGGTGAAAAGGTAGAAATCGGCAATGGGACAATGCTCGTACAGCCACCGGAAGGACATCATCGTTTTTATCGTGTTATTGTAATAATTGTCTAAGAAATCTATTTGTATTATGTCTTTGTACTGCGCCATCTCTTCATCGATACGTTTCTGTGTGTCGGATTTCTGAGGCGCGCTTACACCGAGGAAGAACAGGGTTTTGATGATCCTACCTGGTATGAGATTCTCTTGGCCGTACGTCTGTCTTATCGCTGTTCTCTGGTCGAAGTTTCCCATTGCCGACTTGACGACGATGAACAAATCGAGTCTCTCCAATGTGGAACATTTTCCCGAATTCGTTAGGAACCTGTGCGGGTAGTAGTTGATGGGTGCGACGCTGGGTTTCTTCCCCGACAGGACCTCGGCGACGACCGGCTTGATGTCGATGTTCAACGGATAGTCGAACTCGTTCTCGTAGTTCCTCGAGTAAATGTAGTCACCGACGCCGAAGAAATAGTAAATATAGAAGAGGACACACACGCACACGGTGTACTTATAGTACTGCCTTCGACGCATGTTCGCTTCAGTTCGTGAGATTCTTTGATCACTTCACCGCTAACACCTGTAACGAAGGAAATTCTTCATTTATTTGATTCTCTAGGTTATCAAGGGCTACTTACGGGATCGATATGGACCATTTTAATTTTCCGACTGACTAGGCAATAAGCTTTGTTTTGCTCTGCATTGTGAAAGCATAAAACAATGTTATAAAAGCAATATATATATATATATATATATATATATATATATATATATATATATATATCACAATATCTTACCGCACCTTGACTGATAGAGAATGCCTTTGACATTAAGACCGTCTTTAATGAACTTCTAATTTTGTTCAGGTTAATAAAATACAGATTAAATAAATAAATAACCCATAATTTCTATTCTTTTTTATAATTTTATGAGTGACAAACGAGCACACAGTTCACTTGGTGTAAAAAACAGTACTAAACACAATAATAGACTACAAACAGAAGCCGCCTCCGCTTGGCTTCTGTTTTCTTTCATATCGAGAATGAGCATCGCCAATTCGGAAATATGACGCGTGTGTAAGTCCCCCCCCCCCCCTACCCGCGGTGTGATAAACGATAAAACATGCTACCAAATATCCACTTGCTAGTATGTGCAAAATCACATCTTTGTTCGAGAATACAATAAGTCTCCTCTGGGAATTAATATAAAATGTATTGTTGTCAACAGATCAATTGTTCTCAGGAAGTATAATTAGATTTAAAAAAAAAACATAACATTGATTGAACACAACATGACCCTGTGAAAACAAAGTCAAAATCAAATCAAAGGAAGCTTTAATAAAGGTCCTATAAGAATCGTCAAGATAGCCTATAGGACTAACGCTTCGGAAGAAACGGTACGAAACTAGACTAGTTGCTTTTTTATATTTTTTAAATAATAAGTTACAAATTGTCAAGAGTTTTCCAATATTTTGTCAGCCAGATGGTAAGATTTTTTGATAAGTTGGTTTTTAATCAAGATTTTAAATTCGCTTAATGGCAAATCGATTCTTATGTAGAAAGATTTCTATACCTTTTTTTGCACACATATCACATAGATTGAATATTCTTTAAAATAAGGACGGCAAATGAACCGAGAGCGATCGTCCGTGTCCGGCACCAATTGCAATTTAAACCGCTGATTTACCGCGTGTTAGGCGGTGAAGGTAACCCGCATGTATGAGATTAAAGAAATCAAGAAAATTCAAAGAAATGTTATGTCCGTCAATCCGTACTGGACGGGGGTGTTGGTGTACTATGCTTTACCACCTTCACTTTACTTCTTTTTTTTAATTATAACTTGTAGGATCACACACCGCCATCTGTGTTTGTTTATATAGGCCTACGTTGTCCTCAACACATACTTGTAGTTATCAATTATTTAGTAATGACGTAACATAGGTACCTTGTGAACGCACCACTCCGCCTTCACCGCCAGCACTGCGCACTTATCGACTAACAAAATATTTGTCCAGTGAACTCCGATAATTACGCGCATTACTGGTGTGGCATTAACTTAACATGTATCACGTGTTACGTCATCATATATATTAAAAAGTAACTATGTCTATGAGTTTGACACGATGATTTTTTAAATAGAGTTAGATCTGAATTTATGATGGGAGATGATATTTAATCTAACACATTACCATTCATGATGCAGATTGTTTCAAGATGCAGCATTAATGGGCCCCGAAAGGGGAAACGCAGCTCTCGCAGGCTACTGGTGACGAGACCCTCCATTTGACAATGGGTGACAACGAATCATTATGATTCCTTATCGAGAATGAATGTTGGTGTCATGGGCCGCAGGAATCGCGTACCATCAGGGTGAAATGTGAGCTCGTTCGTCAGTCTCAATAAAATAAAATATTTTATTGAGACTGACGATGATGACAATGAAAAAAACATTTATACCAAGCCAATAAAAAGGACGTTTCAAGTCAAAAGTATGGCTAAGTAAGGGCTTAGACAACACAATGATGATCGATAAAGCGAAACGAAATAAACTTCACTCACTACAACACTACGAAGCATCGACCGCTGTCTGCTGCTTTCAGTACGCTGTATAAAATGTAATTCACAAACTACACCACACCGTATATTAAACACATACTGGAAGTGTTATGCACTTTTTTTGAAAACATAAATGCAATTGGTCGGCAAAGAACGTATACACGCAGATCATTTCGTTCCTTGTTTAAAGTTATTTGGATTATAAATCCAATTAATACGCGACATAGGTTTTTGTTGGTCATATAATAAAAAAACCCAATACAGTAACAACAACTAATCGATTACAATCTGTCCTAAACCTATATAGTACGGATCTTGTTGAAACAAAAAGAGGTGTATGTATTCAGTGAAAATGATAATTTTTATATCGGAGTTTCACCTGAAAAGACTTCTAACTTACGTCTAAGTCAATATAATGAAATGGATATCAAACCGGAAGCAGCCGCACAAATGGTTGCCGTTAATAAGGTGGGACGGAAGCGAAGTAATTTAATTAATTGAAAAATTAAATGGCTCCACAAAGATCTGGACGGAGTAGTGTTAACTTTTTCGAATGTACAAACTACTATACTAAATAATTTTATAGAAATTTTAATTAATTACGTTTATCGTAATCGCGTTTTAAACAAACAAGACGGATGATTATCACTAAACATACATAAATATTACATTTACATACTAATGCGAAAAATATTTAATAATATATCTATACATGCCAATATGATACAAAAGATAAAAATCACATCAAATGAAATCAAGACGAGAGAAAGACAAAATTGTACTTTTTTTTTGGGGCTGATGGCCGCTGTTAGCCCGAGGGCGTTTACAGTTTCGCCGGGTTGAGGGGTGATCGCGCGCTTATGACGCTCAGTCGAGACCTCTATCGGTGGGTAACCAGCACAAGGGCTTCCAAGACGGAGCCTCGGCTTAGAACGTTACCCAGTTTCGCGTGAGCATCTGCCTCGAAGGTGCCTGAGAGGGCCGAACCTCGGCTCAGTCAGTTGCTTCTGACTAAAGATTATCTGAATTAATATCGCTATTATTATTAGCTATCTGTACCACTTAGGAATGCGTGGGCGCTGGAGAAGAAGAAGCGCAAGAAACTCCAGCGGCGCTTCTATCATTATTGTCCGATGAGAACCGGCCGGCGACATGGCGGTATCTTGAATAATCAGTATGAGGGTGCAATGTACGTAATGTAATGTATGTAATGTAATGTATGTAATGTAATGTATGTAATGTAATGTATGTAATGTAATGTATGTAATATAATGTATGTAATGTAATGTATGTAATGTAATGTATGTAATGTATGTAATGTAATGTAATGTATGTAATGTAATGTATGTGTAGTGTTTTATGAAGGGCTTGGGCCCTGATGGTCGCGTCCTCGGGGTTGTCGAGGGCGTGCCTCGTCTCCTTCGGACACCGGTGAATCAATGATTCGTGATGGGATTGTAAATGTGCACTTACAATTAGGGGGTTTGGGTGTGTGACGGCAGAGTCGAAATATCGGCGGAAAGCCTGCTTCAGGTATGGTTGGCAGCTCAAGGTCTATGTATATTGAGTAACGGGTGCAAACGACCTAGGGTGAACGCTGCTCGATTCCCTTCGCGGTGAATATGCGGACCGAAGGGGAATCTTTCTTCTAATATTATGCCTAAGTATTTGACTTTCTTTTTCCAGGGGATTGGACGATCAAATAGCTCTATGGTTGGGAGATACGACGTTTTGTTCAGAGTGAACGCGCGTCCGTACCCCCAGCTCAAAAACATGATAGATGTTAAAAAAAATCTATTGGTTGGGACAAACGAGCACGCAATTCACGTGATGGTATGTATTGTCACTACCGAGTAGAGAGTAATAAGGGGATCGCTACACTCACCTGACGAAGCGTTATATTACATTATGTTTTATTTTTTTCAGTTTGGCTCTACCACTTGGATCGTACTATCGTGTATGAAGTATTCAAACTATGCACTAAACTACCTAAAGATATAAGGGAATATAAATCTAGTTTTGAAAAGCTAGTCAAAAGTTACATAATGTAAGTCACTTCCACTCACCCTTGATCTGTGTTTCCTTGCTTTTTATAATCAACCTCGAGTATCGAACGAACATTGTTTCTAGTTCTACCGTCAAAATCTTTATAAAAAATTATTTTTCTTTTGTCTTATAAATAAAGCGCCTTTATGCGCTCAACATATTTGTAATTTATTAATTCCCACATGAGATAAGTTTGAAGTTTGAAGTTCATTGAAGAACTCTAAATCTATTGGAATTTAAAAGAAATTGAGATAAGATGGCTTAAAAGAAAATTGGTCTAAATGTCTCACCAATTTGACGACGGTGGAGTGTATTTGTAGCTGTGTGTCCGTATAAAATTGAGGGGATACAGAAACATTGTGTATAGATATATATTGAACAGTTATGTTATGTGATATTGTGTGCATTAGAACAATTTATCGCGATAGCTCGATGATACAACTGATACGACAATGGCATTATGTACTTTATACATCTGTCTGGGCGTAGGTAGTGTGCGTACGACTTCAGGGGTTAGATGTACATAATGTAATGTGCGAGAATATTTACATGTGGCAGTGTATATATACAAACGAAATTGTGCGCGATCGATCAATGACACCAGTCGCAGTAGGCGGCTGCACTGGCGGATAAAGGCGCGTGGAAAGCGTATGGTACAGAACGAGACCGCCGAGCGTGATCAGGAGAGGGTCGATCCCGCTCGCAGACGGCGACGCCGGGGCGGTCGCAACGGACGGCCCGGCCCGTCAACCTTTTAGTCCCGGGCATAAGAATAGGGCTCGGGTACCCCCCGCCTGTCGTACAAGGCGACTAAAAGGGGACTTCGGATTCGCGGGTGAACAGGGTGGGGGCTCTGACCGTCCAGGCAAGCGAACCCGGGGAGGACGGCAACTCGAAGTGATCTCGAGTTACCGTAGCACAGCGAGGGTTCTAGGGGAGGCTCGACTATTCAGGCACCGTGCAGAGGGGCACCAGTGCGTTCCGTAGGAGATCCCGGAGCCCTTCTCAATGCACTGAGGATGACCACCGAGGTTTAAGTGGTAAGAAATCCCACATAAACCAGTCTCTCCCCCAGGAGGCAAGGTATCTTTCGAAGATTTCCCCCCCGAAAAAAAAAGAAGTTGTTCGCAATGTATCGATGGTAAAGTTTATATATCTCTATGATATACTTTATACGCCCGTCTGGGCGGTAGATAGTGGGCAAGAACATTTAAGAGTTAGGTTCACGTATCGTAGTATACAAGTGGTATTGTATGCGTTACCGGTTTTAATGGTAGAGCAGATATATCACTATGATATTACTTTACATAACCGTCTGTGCGGTAGATAATGTGCTTAGAACATTCAAGAGACCGAAACACGTAGTAATGTGTGTGTATGTATATAAATGTTATAGTATTGTGTACGTCTCACCAATTTATAGAGATGTGTCGACGGTGGAGCTGATAGATACGGGCGGTAGGTAGTGCGCGCGGATCTGTCCGTGAAGACGGGCTACCTCGTTGTCGGCGCGCTCCATTTCGCGAACTAGCTGCGTGAACTGAACGATACCTGGGAAATATATTATGTTGTCATGGAGTTTTCACCGTCTAATATGATTAATAATACTCACTACACTTTATAGTATAAATAGTGACCCTCTCACTAATGGCAGCTAGTACTAGCTATTTAAAAGGTTGGCTGGAATTTGATGCAAATAGCTTTATGCTCACTTGTTGCTGTTTTAAAAGGTAATAAAGCGTAATAGATATAATTAGCTGTAAAATGTAATAAGCTACCCAAGATCTAGATTCTGTTGATGTTTTTGCTGTTAGCCTATGCGGCTCTTACAGCTTCATCGATGGGGTCACGGAACAGCTAGCTAATTATTTTAGTTCTCTTACCTACCAAGAAGCTCTCTTACTTGAGTATGTCTGTGATCTCTGATTGCCACCTAAGTTGCCAGTATCCTAGCTGTCTGAAGAAGATTCAGCAGAGTGGAGAATGGAATAACTACCCAAGATACATACTTCATATGACTTAACATGATACTAATACAATAAAAAAAAATAGACACTTATTTACCTGCATATAAAAAAACTAAATAAATTCTAATTGTATAAAAGTTGTGGAATCGTTACTGGTTCTATCATATGAACAATGCCACTCCTACATTATTTATAACCCATTAGCTTAATAAAAATAAGTAATTAAAAGCCATCCATTAGAACAACATAATATTTTAATGGCCAGTACATAAAGGTACAACATTAATCAGGGAAATAAATGATAATGTTATCTTTAATATATTATCTGATAATTATAGTTGAGTATTGATAAAATTTTACAATATGCAGTCATAAAAGATAGGACTTCACTATATCGAGTTGGGCGAGAACCACCTGCTCACAAAATACCAGTATAAAATATTAGTTTTTGGTTAAAGATGGATGTAGATGTCACAGGCCACAGTTATCAGTTACCATCAGGTGAACTGTGTGCTCGTTTGTCACCAAAAAAAGAGTACCTGCCTGTCAACCATGGATTATTTATTTATTATTTAAGACATTCCTCTAATCTTGAAGCACAAACTTTTCTCGAATTCACAATTGTGTTTAAGCTAACTCTTAAAATGGAATAATATATAACAACCAGACCCTCATTCAGCTGCAAATCATCTTTACATGGGGTGAATTGACATTGATAGTAAAGCTGAAGACTTGTCTATTTGATTATAAGATATGTTTACGTTCGATAGGGTTAGCATAACTAGATTGATATATATGATCGAGAGTGATTTGCTTGGGGAAGACAATGATGGCATGCAAAGCCGTGGATGACCAAATTGTTACCTGCATACCACAAAAGCGATGGCACCTTGGTGGCTAAGCATCAAACTAAGACATTGCTAGCTTACACCTATAAGGATTACAAGAATCCATAACATACATAAAACATACACACTTTCTTATATTCCAGTATGTGTTTATAGATCACTCCCGGGAATGTTTTGGGCTTTGGATGCTAACCAGTTGCAGTTTCATAGTAATAGATATGAGATATTTTTTGAAAGAACTATGAGTAACACATTAGGACACAAATTACATAATGATAAGTGATGAATGTATCCAACAAATATCTACGTCTGTCCTCAACAAAGTTTAAAGGTGCACACACATTGACATCCTCCCCTATGTTCTGACACAATCTCCGCTAGACTAACACACCACAAAATCTTCATATCATCTTCTCCAATCAACTGTGCAACATAGATATTTTTTCACAGTTGAAAACTAAACTTTGTTATACCTGAAAGAATCTAACATCAACTGGAAATTGGTTATATGATTGATCTGACCATATTTTCATATGATTTTTATTACTGGTGATGAGGTATTTGTATTAGTCTATTTTATTATATTAGTTAGTAGTGTGTGTGTCATGGGTTACAGAAATCACTTCCTATCATGTGAATTGTCTGCTCATTAGTCTTAAACAATGAAATTAAAAAAACATTTTCAACAACCTTCCCTAGAGTTAATAAATCCATGCCGTTTAATAGTTTCCATTTCAATCTGAACAACCATTGGGAAAACTATCTGCATCATCTTCAACATCTCATTGCCTGCTGCCTCCTTAGCCTCATCGAGTTTTGGAGCATAATCAGGTGATTCCAAAGCTTCAATAACTTCAGTCAAGATTAGTCGCACTTGGTCAACTGTCACACTTTGTGGTGAAGCCATTTCTTGTGATGCACATGCATTACTTTAAAACCTGAAACAATCAATACTATTAAATTTATAATAGACAGTTTTCAATTAATAATCACAACCTCAGCTCAATGGGTGGTTCCATAAAAGGATTACCAACATGAGATTGGCATCCAAGAGCCTTTAATCCATTGGTTATCAGTTTTAGAAGCTATCTGGCCAGCCCATATCCAATTAAGCTTGCTGATCCTTTGAGGTATGACAATGGGTTCAGTTTACACAATGAAGGAATTAGGTTAGTAGTTAGAGGAGGTAAGGTCACTTTTTTAGTTTTACTTGCCAGCCTAATTAAGACATTCAATTTTTTTTATATAATATTAGCGGTAAGCGATGACTGCAGAAAATGAATGTAAGCAATGTCAGAACACAAATGAAAAGCCTTTAGAATTAAAATGCCTTAAATGATAAAAGTGACATGGAGGAAGTTTTGGGTCAGATTGTTACTTGAGGGGAAATTATGAACTATTATGAGTATAGAAGTTTCAATACAGTAGTACAAAGAACAACATCCTCAAAGAAGTCAAGGTTAGGCCAGAAAAATCATTTTCAAACAAAATTCAGATTACCCAATTTTTATGTGTCTAAAAGTAAATTTGATTTTTTTGTGATTTATATATGACATTTGTTAGACAATGTCTACTCAAAATCTCGAAACCATTTGTGACTCTATGTTACATGATTAAGCTAAGCAAGGAAACCCATTCTGCTGTTTAATAACATTAATGTTGCCAGTATTAATATTGTTAGTAATATAGCATTAGGTGTGTAACTCTTTACTGAAACGGATCACTGTTCCGAAACATTCAAGTGTTCCAAAAGATTGGAACAGTACCAATATTTCAAATGCATCATTTGTCTCATTTGGAATTGAAACACCTACTCGACGCGAACGTGACGCGACTTGAACCTCGAATCGAACAAAGGCAAGCAGTGATCTGATGTTATCCTGCTCATTCTAATTGAGCAACTTTGGTATTTAATATCTCCCTCGCTCGTTATGTCGTCACTAGCGACGTCATTATCATGAAGATATTATTACTGATCTGAAATTTTGCTAAGCAATGCAATATTTTTTATTCACACAAAAATGACCTTTAAAATGCATATAACCTATTACAAACGAGGCGTTTTAGGTATGAAAGTTTTATGTGTTAGTTTATTCGTTTTACTTTGATTTCAATAATATTTATGTTCGCGAAAATTTGAATTTGTTTGTACGTGTTGTCGCTTTCTTAGTGAAATATCTCTCGCCGTTTTGTAAAGTTTAATAAAAGCTGTTCTTATCTTTTTATGTTTAAAAAAGTTTTTATTTGTAATTGCATTAAAAATTTGTGTTTTTGTATATATATTTTCAGTAGTGATCAGATAGTTGCATTATTATTTCAATGTCATAAAATATTTGTGTTCACAAAATTAAAATTTCTTTTCCCTGTTTAGAAAAGTTGAAGTAAGTCATTAATTTTATAATATTAAAGTTATAAAATATTTTAGTTGCTACCTACATTAATTATTATAGACCGCGATCATTAACGTAAGATTCGTATTTCGTAACATTAACTACTAGTGATTCACACCAATTTCATATCTAGTGTACCAATGTTCCAAATGATACATATCAGTGATCCGAAACACTTTGGTGTTTCAGATGCAATTGTTCCAATCCCATAGATGTTACATTTCGCTCACGCCTATATAGCATTAGCAAATTCACAGGACACTAGAACACAAAATATATATTGGAAAAAAGTAGTGTCATAGATAACTCATGCAAATACTGCAAAGAGAAAAAAGCAATGAGACATACTGTGCAATTCTAAAACTCTTACTAAGAAAGCGTTAGATCTTCTGGGGATCTAAGAGCACAGGCATTTAGCACTAGAAGTGCATTCCTGTTGCAATTGACATTGGCGATCAACTTACTATCCGACTGTAACAAATGAATGAGCAAAATTTACTCACCGACTAGAAGAAAATGATGAAACAATACTAAACATTTAATTTTGTCAAAAATGTTTAATGATTTGTTGCCATGGTAAAATGTTATGTTAGACTAATTTATTGCTCATAGAATAAAGTGTATTTACAGCAATTGGTTTTTCCCTTAGTAGATTTAACTCACCTTTACATTGAAAATAAATTATACGATTTTATGACATCTCAACACAACGTATTATTATGTTCATCACATGTAGACACAAAAGTTAAATAAACCAAACACATATTTAAGTTTCACGTTTACTTTTCACGTCTTATTCTAATGACAGTCAAATTGTCAAAATTTTATCGTTTTGCTAATAATAGTACAATCCAGTACAATATATCTTACCATAGATAGCCATAGACACCTTTTAATAATAAATAACTATATAAGGCTGTATTAATGATAATACCATGAAAATATAATGTGTTACTTAGAAAAAAAGTGTATCATTATTTTGACAAGATAGAAATTTACTTTATCTCCTTTGTTTATATGTAAACTGAAAATTCGTTGTATATGGTTATGATAATGTAACTTTGCATTCCAAGTTTTTATACATTTTAGACAAGTAATAATTTAAATTAATAAAAACCGTACCTCTTTTATCCCAAACAAAATTGCTCTTTCAAATTTGTCGCTGTTGTATATGAGACATTAATGATTGAGTGATAGCGTAATATTATATGTGGAATCGCAAGAATTTATATCACCCAACAGTACTCTGTAGCTAAAAGCGCTAAATATGGTCGAGAAAAGCTGGAACGACAATATCATGGAAGCGGGCAGCAAGGCTGTGGACACCATGTCCTAGCCGGCTGACATTTTTGAAATTCAACTATTCGGGAGATGTTACAATATTCAGATGATATATCTCCAAGATATTTCAATACTTCCCCCACGCCACTGAGACAACTAATTTCCAAAATACCCGATTGTAATAAGGTTAAGAAGCTTTCCAATGTTCTATTGGTGCAACAATGATACGAAAGCTTTTAGTTTGTATTTTGAACCATGTTATTGAAATTATCGACTTGACTAGAGAGATCCATTTTCAGTCCTGGTTACCGCTATCGAAAAGTATAATCCGCATGAAGACTACACTAGGACCTATCGTGCTGTATATATCCGTCATGACGTATTACTACTCTGTTGTGTGCTGAGCTATCTGGTTACTCTGTATTGGTGCACGTGAAGTTCAGAAATGTGTAATGCTTATCGTTAACACTTGTGGAATGACTTTTTATTCAGACAACGTAAGTTGTGCAAGGAATTACTTGTACGAAAATACCGCTACAATGGCGCGTCCTCATCCGCTTGATATAAAAATAATTAGAAGTCAGATTACAAACTAATAAAGTGAAATTATTGTTTACATCGCCAAATTAATATAATGATTACCTAAATTACAAATTATGAATTTTAGATATAATAAGGTATAGGTTAATCACTAAAATATCATTAGGAGTATTTGTTGTACGTCACAACCACTTGGCGCCTTACTAGTTAACATTAGCTTAAAAATAAATAGAATCTTAGTAGAAAAAATAAATCGTATAGTCTTTTCAATTTCAAGAATCCATCACACAAAAACATTTGGTAAATAATAAAGAAAGATAAGCGTCACACACGAAATCATAGCATATTTTACTGTAGGGACAACTTCCCTATATCTACTAACAATTCACCTAGTAACTTCGTAGTCATATCCCAAAAGCTGCTCCTGCAAAGTTAGACTGCTGCGAGGTGTCAAATATTACATTAAATACATTAAGTTTCAGACCAACCATCATACGAACAAGACCTAGCTGTATGGACAAAAGTCCTTTGCCTATCATTAGGGATAAATTAATATCATCATCATTAAATACATAAGTTTTAAATTGTCAAATAGTTGAATGTCAACTGTCAGAATTCTAAACAAAACATTTACACGCCTTTAAGTGCATTAACTCTATCATAAATTCATTTATTACTTTATCTTATCATGTCTTACAAGCTAGATAATTATCTATCAATAATTTCTGTATAATCTAATTTTTAGATCATTAGTCCTTAACCCTTCATAACGTTGTGCCGATTGTTTCGTATTGGTACATGTAAGTTTCAATTTTCTTTTTACATAAATATATGATTTTTAGTAAAACGGTGTTTTAGATATAAATATTAACAAAAAAAATTACATGTATAAACAGGGTTCATTGTAAATTTATTATGTTGTCCGCTGATAAGCTTTCATCATTATTTATTTTCCATAATGTTACGGAATAATATTTTAAGAACATAATTGGACTAAAGCAAATTTATTTTACTCATTAATTATATGGTTTATTAAATTTATTATTAAAAATAAAATCCCCATTATCTTGTGTCTTGTTGTGTGACCCACAACAAAGCCTTATGAACCTTTCAATATAAAATTAGAATAACATTTTAATTATTATTTTATTTATTTTTTTAAACTCGACGGTCAATAATTAATGTTAATGATTAATCATTAGAGACAAAGCAAGAATCTATAAGTTTATTTTCCATGTTATTGTTATATGAAATATTTAGTTTTATAAAACAATTTTAAAATTCATTCCTTTAATAAACAAATCTTTTTTATACTGGTCTCTTTTAATGGACAGATTGTGCCCCCTTACAAAACCTGGGGGTCCCCAGGCTGAGGGACATTGTTTTTAAGTAATAGTCAGTAAATCTATAAGATATTATTTGTGTCAAATTAGGTTTATGGTAATAAAACTTACTTTTTTAGTTTTATTAAAATTTTGTAATAATTGTAACATTATAATCTACAGAATGGAAGATCAAATAGAGGAAATAGAAGAAATGGAGTTGAAACCGGTAAATGTTAGACGCACTTTTACCCTGAGAAACAATGTGGCTCGACAAGTGGCTGTTAATTTCATGCCATCTAGGCAACTTCCATACGGTGAGTACAAAATTACCACTGAAGAAGATATAGGAAAAATTATGGAATATATATTTTTTTACTATGCTAACAATGAGCACAATAAAAACTGCACTACAAACTATAACTTAATCAATTGTCTCACTATTTACAGGAAAACTCAGTATGTACAAAATAGGTTTTATGTTATAGCTAAATTAAGAAAAAGAAGATCAAAACAATTGTATATATCTATTACTACATACTTATATAATTTGACTATTTTTTGTTAGTAACTAATGGCACCCACACTAGATAAGTATTTTGTTAATGCTGAATTTAACTGGCTTTTTATATAAGGAGTAGTCCTGCATCTTACTCCTTATTGCTGAGAGCTTTGATTTTCCCGCTGAATATGCAAAGAGTTTTTGGGCTTGTATACTGACGTTACATCCTTCCACTGCGATGTTTGATAATAACATTACACTATAACATTATGGTGATGTCTTTTTGGTCAATATCGACACGGCAATATCTTCAGATTGTGTCAACTGTGCAGAATATTTTATGGTGCAGTAAATAGGTGTAACAACAAACTCGTCGTTCCAATCTCTATTCCGATGAAGTGCTTGTGCAATAAGATTGGAGCAAGGTTCAGATGCAGCTTCAAAAGCAAGGGACATACACACCTAGACTCGATAAACAGAAATTGTTCTTTTTCTGGCAATCGAAGCTCTTACGTGCGTCTCGGAATCCAGTTACTCCAAACAATATATAACAAATATTGATGCAGTATCTGTGTTTTTCTACTCTGTGCAACGCTCGTGCCCGGTTCTTAACGAGGTCTAATTAAGTTAGAAGCTTAACAGAGAAAAATTTACTCTGTGAATCAAAAGTCAGTGTTACGCGTCGGAAAGCGAATGTAAAATTACGTTCTAAAATATTACAAAGAACTTTCTAGTTGTGGTCATTTAAAAAAAAAATGAATCCTGTGCCTTGCGATGAAGTCATTACGAGTGGCTGTTCTAGTGAGTGTTATTCTTATTTAGACAATATATTCATATAGTGCTTGGGCCTACCTGCTTGTAAGTACCGGTAAAGCCCTACACGGTAAACGCCTTTGTTTTGTTGGTGTTGGGGGGCCGGGGGTTCTACGGAGGTGTCGGGGAATCTTCGAAAGATACCCCGACAGCTCCGTAGAAGACAGGGTTATGTATGGTTTGTACGTACTAAAACCCCCTTCATGGCCACCCTCGTTGCATAATGCATGCACACATTAAATATGGTCTTTAAAGCAAATTAGTTTTATTTACATAGATAAAATAATTATTAAAATATATATTGTAGACGTGTTGTATGCCAATATCTACATTGGAGGTTCACGAGGAATTATTCTTCAATAGTCTCTAAAGAGAAAAAAAACCTATGACAACCAGTGGTATCTTTATAAAGTTTAACATAGACAATAATTATAGTGGTAGAGCTACACTGCAGTTTGTGTCTAGCTGCAAAATGAATGGGTCAGCTCGTCCGGGGTAGGACCACGCCCTCACAGAATACCAGCGTAAAATAGCAGCTTAACGCTGCTGTGTTTCGTCTGGTGAGTGCAGGGATCCGGAGACCTTTATTACTGGAGACGAGGCATTCCATCTCAGTCCTCAAGGGTGACAACGTATCTGCATTATGATTTCTTGTCAAGGGTGAATGAAGATGTCATGGGCCGCAGGAATCACTTACCATCAGGTGAACTGTGTGCTCGTTTGTTTTTCTTAATGCTATAAAAAAAAAAAAAAGACAAAATGTACCCATTGTATTATTTTTTATTATAGGCACTTTACGATTGCGACGTACCATCTCGGAGAGTAACGTGCTGTTGGAGGCGAACGGCGATGAGACCGACAAGCAGGCGGAGATCATTGTGCGCGAGATGGAGCAGCACCAGCGTCTCATGGAGGACAATCCAGTCTCTGAAGAGCTGAGAAGGTGAAATTGAAGACGTATTAATCATGGAACCTCCACAGCATTGGCCTTCTGATGCCACTTATTGAGCATATTCGGACATCATAGACATTTGCCGTAAATCTGAGCAAGTTGTATTGTGCTGATTATTTGCGTAGAAGTCCAGGCATATTAATCATTCATATTCGTGGCGATAACCTTAGGAAAAGTTTATTGAATCTATAAAGATAATCTAATTAACAACCTGAAGCTATAAAGTATCAATAACTATACTGTCGTATGTTATTAATCATTAATCCGAGTTATACATATATAAAATGTTATAATGGGGTATCATAGCTTAGTATATTAGCGCGGGCGTATCTAGAAGGTAAAGCAATATTGAACTCTAAAATATCTTGGTGTGCGACAGTATTTCATGTCAGTCTTACTATATTTAGTTTTATATTAAAATGTAGATGCGTTTTCATACCTGAGTACATAACATGAATAATGCATCGTAACCAATAATAATGTATCCGAGTATTTTCACTTGGCGTAACACAGCACACCCTATACCTATTTTACCCTGGTGTTCTGCGAAAGCATGGTTCTTCGACGGTCTAGCTGATTTAACCGTCTTACCTTATTTGTGAGGGCTGGGATTGTGTTGGTACCTCGTACCTCTGTAGAACTTCTGTGCATACCACTCCTGTACGCACTTGCTGATCTCCAGCGTCGTATCTCATCAATACAGCTGTGCCTCCTGAAGGTATGTGCCTGTAATCTTCTGTTTTCGGATAGCCTGCCTATCCGTACTTTCCGTGGTTTACCATGTAACAAATCCTTCACTTTTTTCTCCAATTAGTATTTTATTCGAATCATTATTGACTCAAGATTGAATTAAACTCGCAGGGAAGCACTACGCGACCTGCCGCAGGGTCTGACAATGAAAAGGAACGTTCGCGCCAAGCTATCGGCGTCCGTCAGCCTTCGCTCCAAGCATCGCCCCATCTCCATGGTCAAGCGGCTCAAGTATAGGGTCAGCTTCGCCTGGAAGAAGGTCAGATAGATTATTTCACAGATATTCCTTTTATAATATTAGGGGCGACAAATGGGGACACGGTTGAGCTGACATCTCCGTCCATCCAAAATGAGGATTCCACATGCACAACATGTCATTCCTGAGGGCTTGTTGGATCGGTGGGCGCTACCTGTAATTGGATCCTCGTATAGGGATCATGACAGTCCTACACAGCTAACTGCACGGGACTGAGTGCGTCACACGTCACACAAGATCTAAAAGTAGAGTAGAGCTGTACAGCCCAGCTTGTTTCCAAGTGAGCCCGACGGGGGAAGAACAACGCCTTCACAGTATATCGATGTGAACTTGCAGCATTATACCGCTGTGATGCGTATAGTGAGTAGGGGTCCGGAGGCCTGGTTATTGGTAGCAAGACTTTCCATCTTAGTCCTCAGGGGAAACAAGGCATGTGCATCCTGAATCTTTCAGGGATGGATGTATCCGCAGTCATCACCTACCATCAGGTGAACTGTGTTTTCGTTTATCAACCCAAATAAAAGAAGATTTTAATATCTATTTAGTATGTTCAGGCTCGGGACCGTATCAGCGAGTTAATATTCTCCATCGATCTGTGGTACGAAGCCATTCGCCACGTGGAAGGGCAGTTCGGTTCGGCCGTGGGCTCGTACTTCCACTTCCTCCGCTGGCTGTTTGCACTGGACTTGGTGCTCGTGGTGCTGCTCGTCTGCTTTGTTGTGGTGCCGCAGACGTTGCACGACGAGACCCGGAACCGAACCGTTGATATGGGCTTTCTGGACTTTGTTAGTGGGAAGGTATGTACAGTTCGGGAATTATTAGATTGTCATTATATTTTGTACCATCCTCTATCGACGATATTTTCCCACCTTTGTTTAAATTTTTACTTCACTTAGTCTGGTTGTTGTGTCTTGAATCGTGGGTTGCATTATCAGTGTTGCCCAATATTCGTACAACACAACAATTGTTTGTATGTGATATATATTTATGTATATATTGTACACTAGTATGTTTATAAATATTAATACTAAGTTATCGACCCTGATATACTGGAGGTTTTATCAACTAAGCCCTTTATTATGCTAAAGTATACTCTCAAATAGCAAATACATAGAATTGATTTTATAATTTTAATATAACTGAAGCTTAAATGTTCGGATTTTAATGATTTTTGAAATTTTACCAATAATCAATGTCATTGGTTTCGTCATAAATGGTCATAATTACCTTCATCTGCATCAATATCAACATCTTCGTCATTATCTACTTCTTCATCAGCTTCATACTGAGCGATCCATCATATTGCCATTGTTGCCTGTTCACACTTTTACTGTTCCGTGACTTTCACTAATGATATGTGGCAACATCGTGCAAAAGACAAATGTCACCTTTTTGGTGAACCTCTGTTATTGTTCCGTTTCAGGGTGGTTTGGAAGACAGTCTGCTGTTCTACGGGCACTACCACGCGGGATACATCGTCACTTCCGGCCCGCTCGCCTACAACATGCCCTTCGCGTACTTCTTCACTATGCTGTGTCTGTATCTCTTGTTCTTTGCTGTGTTGTGCTATAGGTAAGTTTGTCTTCACTTTCTTCTTAATACATAGTTGTTATTCAATTTAATTGAATTCTAAAATATATCTCATAGATTCGATAACTGCCATTGACATTATATTGATAAAGGATGACTCCTTACAAAATTAAATGATATTTTTTTTTTTATAAGGTTTCTACGAAAAATTTTAGGATTATGTGGGACGCACTAAAATTTGCTCACCCTTGGTACGGGCTGTGTGATCCAATTAATACGGAAGCTCAACTCCCCTTCCCACTTTCGTAAAAGATCAAACTCGATGAACAGGCCTTAGCCTGATTCGATAAGCCTGGAACTACAGCGCTGATATGGAATATATAATATATATATAATAATCTATGACATAGGTCATGTTTAGTTACAGTCTGAAATGTGAATATTATTCTTGGAGAGCAACTTTGTGATGCTGAGCAGGATCTAAGATCTTCTTTTTTAAACTATTGGCATATCATACATGTTCATTGTGTAAACAGTGACCAAACATCTACTAATCTACACCTATTGCCGTTAGGATCGGATAGGTTTAATGTTCCGTAGACATTACATTTGCGAGACATTACATTTGGGAGAAATCTTAATATTCAAGCATCGAGTGTATATAGGTGTTCATGGGCCTATGTGTTAACTTATCATCAGTGAGCTCGCAGCTCATCTATCACATTTCATAATCATCATCATCTCAGCCCATCACCAGTCCACTATTTAACATTGGCCTCCCACTTAGTCTACCATGGAGTACGAAACCGAGCTACGTGCATCCATCGACATCCCGCAGATTTGCATCGGTCGTCATTCCATCTAGCTATATGGCTGGTCCATTGCCACTTTGGCTTATTGATCCCTTGAGATCAGAGAGATCTTGAGATCCCCTCAGATCTGTAGGTCATCACACTTAGGTCAATAAAAAGAAATTTTTGTTACAGGACGTCGTATTCATACCGACGTAATTTTATCGAGATCGCCGGCGGCTTGAGCAACGTGTTTGCGATCAAAGTGAGTCTTTGATTATAACTATGTGGTTTTTAACAGTAGTAGAGTCACATTGCAGATTGATCATAACTGAGGCACAAATGGGTCGGTACAATGGGAGAGGACTGCGCCCTTATAGATACTTGACCAGCGTAAAATAGCATCATAATGAGTGAAGACGCACCCCATCTTAATAATCAGGGGTGACCACGCATCTGCATTAAGATTCCGTATCGATGATGAATGTGGGTGGTCTGCAAGAGTCACTTACCATCAGGACTGTGCTAGCTTGTCACCCTCAATTGTACCCTAAGTATACAGTGTCATTTTCACGAATATATTTGTGTTTATAAGAAAAAAAGTTAATAATTACACATAATTAATATTGATAATTATAACACTCATTTTATTATAAGGTCATTAGTCACTCGATACAATAAAAAAAATGGACGGATAGTCTTAATTTTTTTGATTTGAAAACAATTTCAATCCACTATCCTCTAATGATGTTATTGTTACTTTAAAATGCTATTTAATATTTATTATTATAATTTTGAGTACATATAGCGTGCGGGAAACGTGAGAACGGTGCAGCATATATCGCGGCCTTCCTTACACTTGCGGGCTTTATGGGCTGTCGCAATGTTTTTATCGATAGTATCTATTTAGACAAAAAAAAATCATGTTTTTATTTAAATAAATGCATCAAACTTCAACTAAGGTATGTACTTACTAGGTATGTACTTAATAAATGTACAACTTTCATTTTTGTAAATTATATATTTAAAATAATGCATTTTTGAAACATCGAAATTTTTCAAATCATCCTCTCGATCATTATCAGTATTATATACACATAACATATCTTAGATTTGAACATTGCACAGCTCGTATTGCAAATTTAGATTCATTTGCACGCGTCGTATTTATCGATAAGATGGGATGCACACATATATGCAATAGTTGTGTGGTGAAGAAAAAAATACTAAACGATATCTGTATTTCTGAAAAAAAATCTATATGTCCTTAGAACATGATATCAGATTTAAATATGTTGTAAATATACGTCGTGTCCGCAGATATTTTGCGGATGGGACTTCGGCATCGTGTCGCAGCACGCAGCCGCGCTCAACGCTTCCAGCATCTACAACGAGTTCAAGGTACGTCACTGGCATTTGTATCGATATTAATTGTGTATAGTTGAATTTAGCAATTTTTTAATAGACAAATAAATCAACCGGTAACATTTTGTTTAAAAAAAATGACCTAGGTTAATTACGTCATCCGTATCTGTGGACATCTTATGTCATCTCACGTACTTGTAATTTTACATAAACATTATATTATATAAAAACACGAACGATTAGCGTAACTTCTCTGGGAGATGTTTTTCTTGGCCGAACCTTTCTAAGAATATTTTCAACAGTTCCATATGTTTTATAATGATCAATTGCATTAAAAACTTTCTTAACCGAACAATTTAAATGCTCAGCTATTCTTCTGTACGCCCACTTATGATCTTTATGTAAATTAACAATTATTTGCCTAATTGACGCCGCACAACTTTTATTTTTGCCCATTTTGAATAAAATAAAATTCAGATTAAATTTTAAATTGCCGCCAAAATGATAGAAAAAGCCAAGAAAGAAATGTTAATCTCCAATTTTAAAAAAAGAACGAGCTATAGATATATATTTTTTAAAATGTTTCTAATTAGGCGTCCAAGCGGCCAGTAACCGAAAATAAACTACATGTGTAAGACTCATTTTGTAACTAAAAGTACGATATGTTTTATATTTTATGCATTTAATGAGTTTTTTATTTGTGTGGCTATATTATTGCATGATTATTAATTATTGAATGTGTATATTTTTTACGAACATTTGTACGTTGAAGTTATACTTTCTTTATTCATAAGAAATGTTTCCAATTTTATGACTACCACTGTATATGTTCTGGAAATTTCGATTTGAAAAATATACCTCGTGGTCGTCCGGACACGGACTCGTCGGTGAACAATGATGAATTAAAGGCGATTGTGGAATCTGATGATACTCTATTACTGACTATACTTTAACTTATTTCATATAAAACGGCAATGTCATAGGTAAAGACCTATATATGTATATATATATATATATATATATATAAAAATATAGACAAATTACAAACATCCTACGGGAAAGATCTAGTTTGTTTTTATACATATAAAGTTACACTGCAGTTTGTATCTCAGTCCCCAAGGGTGACGACGTATCTGCATTATGATTCCTTGTATATGTATGAATGAGGACGTGGGTGTCATCGGCCGCAGGAATCACTTGCCATCAGGTGACCTGCGTGTGAGTTTGTTACTATCAATGTAATAATAAAAAGAAAGACATACTTAATTCTTTAGACTCCCAGAATAGAAATATAGTAACTCTTAAAAGTATTTTATTTTAAATTTTGTTTTCTTTCACAGGAACTTTTAAACGAGCAAAACAAGAAACGAGTGACGAACTCATTGTGCGCAAAGTTCTGGCAGTGCGTGACGAATGTCGCCGTTACTGGACTCGTGTTAGGGTTCATAGTCGGACTGGAGTACGGGCTGTGGCTACTCCTCAGCCTGGAGACGGACTTCGATCATTGGGAGATATACGTATCCCTGACAGTAACACTCATTGTGGCCGTCTGCCCTATACTCTTCAATTTAATTGTCAAGTAAGTGGAATATTAATTATTTATTTATTTATTTATTTATTTATTTATTTATTTATTTATTTATTTATTTATTTAAGCTTCGTATACCTTTATATATAAAGGCGGATTTAATGCCTTAGGCATTTGTTTTAATATGAACAGCATTTTTATAATATTGGAGCTGGTAAGCTCGCACAGTGCACACGATGATAAGTGACTGCGTTGTCACCACTGAAGTCTGAGGTGGAATGTCAGCTCGACCGGGTACGACCTTGTTGCTGTGTTTCGTCTCGCGAGTGTAGGGATCCGGAGACCATTGTTACTGGTAACGAAGCATTTTATCTCATTCCTCAAGGGTGACAACGCGTTTGCTTTATGATTCCTTGTCAATGATGAATGTAGATGTCATGAGCAGCAGGAATCACGTGTCATCAGGTGAACTGTGTGTGAGTTTGTTACTATCAATGTAATAATAAAAAGAAAGACATACTTAATTCTTTAGACTCCCAGAATAGAAATATAGTAACTCTTAAAAGTATTTTATTTTAAATTTTGTTTTCTTTCACAGGAACTTTTAAACGAGCAAAACAAGAAACGAGTGACGAACTCATTGTGCGCAAAGTTCTGGCAGTGCGTGACGAATGTCGCCGTTACTGGACTCGTGTTAGGGTTCATAGTCGGACTGGAGTACGGGCTGTGGCTACTCCTCAGCCTGGAGACGGACTTCGATCATTGGGAGATATACGTATCCCTGACAGTAACACTCATTGTGGCCGTCTGCCCTATACTCTTCAATTTAATTGTCAAGTAAGTGGAATATTAATTATTTATTTATTTAAGCTTCGTATACATTTATATATAAAGGCGGATTTAATGCCTTAGGCATTTGTTTTAATATGAACAGCATTTTTTTATAATATTGGAGCTGGTAAGCTCGCACAGTGCACACGATGATAAGTGACTGCGTTGTCACCACTGAAGTCTGAGGTGGAATGTCAGCTCGACCGGGTACGACCTTGTTGCTGTGTTTCGTCTCGCGAGTGTAGGGATCCGGAGACCATTGTTACTGGTAACGAAGCATTCTATCTCATTCCTCAAGGGTGACAACGCGTTTGCTTTATGATTCCTTGTCAATGATGAATGTAGATGTCATGGGCAGCAGGAATCACGTGTCATCAGGTGAACTGTGTGTGAGTTAGTTAATCTTAATGTGAAAAAAAACAAAAAGGATTGGGTCCATGGATCTCATCTATTTCACGCTGGTATTCTGTGGGGGTATCCCAGGTATATCTCAGTCAGCGGACCCAAACATATTGCCCTACTGCTCCTTATCTAGCTCAGCTGTATTGGTGATAAAATGATTTATTCCATCATCAGGTTGGAGTACTACAAGCCTCGTATCGCGTTCTACGTAACGTTGGCTCGCACCGGCCTCCTGGACATCGGCACACTGACCCTGCTCTTAATATACTGGGCCAGGTCCGGTACGGAGGTATATGCATTGATTTATGATATATCTTTTGAAGGTGTTCTCACACAGTACTATACTAAGCGGCTGTTTTTTTTTTACTTTAAAAATATACTAGCAGTGTTATAATTACTAACATTGCCGTTAACCAGTCCAACTAAGCTTAAATGCTGGTGCCAGGAGATGGTTCACGACGATAGTGTCGAATGGCGGAATCGAACCAACGACCCTAAGTTTGGCAGATCGCACCCTAAACGATTAATTAGGCTATTTACTCTGTAAAGTTGCTATTTAGTATGGCAGGTTAACGACAAGAAGTTTCACGGTCTTAGGGCCATGCTGCCAGATAGTTTCTTCCTGCTATATGAATGGGTCCACTAAAGGCTACGATCTCATAGAAAAGCGTGAAATAGCAGCATAACACTGGTGTGTTTCGAATGGTGAGTGATGCCGTCTGGGGACTCAATTACAGCTAACGTGGCATTCCATCTCAGTCCTCAGTTATCACTAACACAGTAATGAAACAG